>CM033430.1:40212214-43134572 GCA_019425775.1 Rafetus swinhoei | reverse complement strand
ATATTCCATGATGTTTATTAAACGTTAAGAGATGGATGAGGGAATGCTTAATGCATAAGGCCTTTATTAGAGATGAGTGTGATGAACAGGGATGATTAGTTCCAGCTGTTTGCCTCTGTTGGAATCCATACCTATTCTTGTTCCTTAAAGGGCTACACACCAAATGTAGTTCTTTCAATTGTATATCTTAACCCCTTAAGTTCGGCACATAATGGTCAGTAATAGGCTACATTACTTCCATTTGACAACACTAATCCCATTGGGACAAGATTGCACACAACATAATCCACCCACCTACAAGTAACAGATTTTTCAACAGGTCTCGCTTGGGTAGGGTTAAAGGCAAATGCCTGGAAGTTTTCATTAGACACTAATGGCAACAAATATTAAATTGAACGACTTTGAAAAAAAATTACATGAGGATGGGGATGAAAATGTTTGTCTTGGATTTCTAAAAATGCATTTCAAATTCACATTCATTAACAATAGTTTAAAATGAACTGTTTCTCCTAACCTACCTGATAATAAATCATTCTAAAATTCTCAGAAAATGAAGATGAGGAATACTGGCAAAGGGAATTTTTCAACATTTTGTCCTTGTATTTTCAGTACTTCCCCAGCTGTACTTCGTGGAAATACGTGGAGCTCTGGACATCCATGTCCTTTTCCTCTTGGTATCTGGAGATTTAAGGCAAAAGTCGGCCAAAACCTCACTTAATTCAGATTCTCAGCCAAACAGTGTGAAAACAATGGATTTCATGTGCTCTTGATCCAAAATGAGATAACTGACCCTGTTCACCAGACAAGCCCACACTGGTCTGTGAATTCTTACATGCAAATGGGCAGAATTACTTCTTTGTTATGAAAACTGAACTCAGGCAACTCTTGTGTGATTTCTGGGGTTTGTTGTCCTCATTCACACATCTTTTAGCTCTAGTGTAGATCCTTTTTGTGGCTATAGTAGTATTTATTCCAGATGCACTATGATTTACCAATGTACACAGTTTCAACCAGGGATTTGTCAGTATTATAATTGGCCTAACTAGCGTGTAAATATCTATTGATTTCTATACCGGACCTTGAATCCTCTTTTTTTCATGTGCACTTTCTTTCCTGCCTCTTTGTAAGTTGCTAATTTTTTCTCTCAAACATCGTCTGCTACTTACACAATACTTTTTAATATCTTTGGAGTTAGTCTGAGACAGACTGCAGGCAATAAATGTATTACTGCACGTGACTAGAATGCAATTTTATTTACTGCAGTTTGGAGCTCCATGTTCAAAAGCAACAAAGTGTTCTGGTTTCCATTTGACAGGATCTGTGGCCCATCTGGCAAAAGCTGTAAATAAACAGCACTGCTTTCACTTGATCGGGTTAGTTACTATAACATGCAGGGAAAACCAGATTTTTTTCCTCTTCTGATTCACAGCACTCAAGGCACAAATATCTGTCACACTATCCTATGTCACAATATTCAGAAATGTTGATGCCTTCTTTTTTCTCCCTGAAGAACATTTTTTATCCCTTTACCATATAGGGCCAGATCTTCAGATAATTGCATTATGCTGATTCACACTAACTTTAATAAAGTTAAGCCTGTTTACACTATTTGTGAAGTGGCCCCAAACAGTATAGCTGTCTTCCCTTCCTTTATTATCCTAGCTTTGTTAAATGTTAACTGTTATAGAAGCTGACAAAACAATAAGCAAAGAAATTGACACCAGCCAAACTGATCTTAATCCCAATTTATTTGTTAGTGTCCTTAGTTTGTTGGTTTTTACATGGAGCAATGTGGTATAAATTACCGAGCCAACGTACAAAGGATAAGCCTTCTCAGTGAGATTATCAATGACAAATTCTTTGATGGCTGTATTTGAACAGTCCATTCGATCCAAACCACCCAAATAAATGTGGTGTCTGTGCAAATAGTGTACTGTTTTTGTCTAGAAAATTCTCTTCAGGTGTTTCCTTGTAGTTGTTGGGTTTTTTTGTGATGGAATAAAATGATGTTTCCTCCTAAATGGTTTTAAACAAGCCCACATCCCACAATTCTTATTCTGTGTGTGTATGTGTGTTCCAAGGTTAACTCTGGCTCTGCTCAGATGGAATTAATTAGGCTGCCTTCCATGCTCCGTCTGTATTGCCCTAAAGGGAGGATTGCATTTCTTGTAGAATAAGCACTCCTTTTTGTGAGAATACATAACAGAGAGGATTTTTTTTTCTTTTACAGAAAATACGAGGAATTCTGCATACAGAAGAATGTCTCTCTCCACTCTGACTGGGAACTCCAGTACAAAATTGTCAAGTCATGGGGATCGGCTTACCTCATGAGTTCACAATTGCTTTCTAGAGTAGGCATACAAAGGACTACTTTCCCTTCAATAACCAGATCACTGAAGACCCAGTTAGAGAAGTCGCTTTGCTTTAAACATTTTATTAGCTGTAAAAAGAGTTTGAAACTATTTTATGTACTGGTGCTGCTTTTTAAAAGTGAAATTTGTCCTCAAGAGAAGAGTAATGAAAAAAACGTGTTGTAATAAGACCAAAAGAGAATGGTGCTGGGGAGATGCACAAAATGTAGTCAAGTGTTTGGTATTCAAAGCAGTCAACCCAAGTCTGCTGAGGCTTTACAAATACACTGGGAGATTTATATAAACTGAAACACATTTCAACAGTGTAAATAATGCAAGAAACAGAGTCTTGAAAATCTAAAAGATCACTCTTAGCTTTAAATGCTTTCTTTTGTATTTGGAGTCTGAGGGTCAGACTCCTGGCTCGATTGGCACAATTTTATCAACACCTGTGTAGGTCCACGGGGGTATGTGAAAGCACAACTGGGCCCTGCAGATACTCTGTAGGCTATAGGACCGCACAAAATATTTGCAAAGAAACAAAAAAATCTGTCCTGGTATCGTGTTTAATTGCAGGCTCAAATCCAGACTATCTTTGTTGAAGGATTTCATGAACATGGTGAGACTTATGATTTTACACTGATATTATGTACTCATTTTCTTTTCATGCTTTGTGTCAAAAAAGGTGACACGGGTGGTTTAATCTGTTTTTTGATTTGTAGATTTTTTACTGTTCCATAATTTTGATAGCTTTTATCTGTAGATCTCAAAATTATGTACAAAGCAGAAGTGTAAGTGCTGTTGTTGGTACAGGCAGTCCCCGGGTTACATGGATCCGACTTACATCGGATCCCTACTTACAAACGGTGTGAGGCAACCCCGCACTAGCTGCGCTCTCCCCCCCCCCCAGCAGACCGCCGAGACGCGCCGTGGTCCCACCGCCCACGTCCTCCGCGGCGAGAAAAGCCGCTCCGCGTCTCCTGGTCTGCTGAGCCCCCAGCAGACCAGGGAGGCGCGGAGCGGCTTTTCTCAGCAGACACCTCAGCTTGAGAATAAAGGACTGAGGGAAGTGAGGTGTGGGAGAATAAAACTGAGCTCTGGAGAAATGTTTGGCTAGAGTTTCCCCTACAATATGTACCAGTTCCGACTTACATACAAATTCAACTTAAGAACAAACCTACAGTCCCTATCTTGTATGTAACCCGGGGACTACCTGTATATTAAAGATGGAGAACCATGAACCAGGAGATGGAATGACTTGCCCATGGTCACGTTGTAGGTCAGTTGAAGAGTTGGGATAGACTAGGTGTCCTGACTCTCAATCCTGTGTTCTATCTACTGGACCACACTGCATCCCTCTCCCACCCTGAACCCAGCACTAAAGAACCCGCATAAAAGTAGAAGATAATATTTGAACCCTTGCAAAGTGAAACCAACATGTTTTAGGCAGTTTGCGATGTATGTCAATAAACTTAGAAGGAGAACCAATAACCAGCCATTCTAGAAGTGCTGTTCCATGCCAAAAGCTTAGATTGTAGAGAGGCATCTCCACATGTTGCTCCTGTTCTTGTTCTCCGTCCTAAATGTTCACCTCCATTTTATCTCCTAGCACACACATACTGCAGTGTTTCTTGTGGGATACACAGAGTTAATATATTTACAAATAGTCTCCAAAATATTTTCAACATAGAATGACTTCTGCCACTTTAACAACCTTAAAAATGCATTTAGTTGAAGGGCTGCATATTTCAGAATAAATGTTTTATTAAAGCAACTGATTTTATTTAACTAGCTTCAGAGGGGTAGCTGAGTTAGTCTGTAACTGGAAAAACTTAAAAAACAATGAATTGTCTAGTAGCACCTTAAAGACTAACAAAACATGTAGATGGTATCATGAGCTTTTGTGGGTGCAAGCCATAAGGCAAATCAACAAATTTTGGAACTTGTATACACAATATTTTACTTTAAAGATTGAATATTGCCATGGCAAATAGTTTAGTAAGTATGGACCTGTAGATAGCATCTTCATGCAATCTGTTATGAATGCTTTATTAAACAGCTGGTCAATAACTACTTTAAAATGAATTCATTGCATTTATTTTATCGTAAGGTTCACACACTTTATTAAACAACTTACTGAACATGTATATAAACCATTTCAGTCAGAGGAATTAACTTAGAAAGGCATTCATTTCAAGTGCTGATTGATACTATAAACATTTAGTAAATTATTCGAACAGCGTTTTTAAATTACTATGCACAATCTTCAAGTGCTTGTTTATGCACTACTCTTTATTATTTTAAAGATCACCTACACTGAGTTCTAAAGTAATGCAATCTTTTCTCAAATGGTGTAATAAAACTTGTTTTTGTGATTCACACACCTCAGTGAGCATGGCTCAAGGGGTTGTGGTATAGGTGGTTGGGTGACTGACTGAGGATGGGTTTTGAAAGTAACAGTTCTAAGGCATGTATTAAAAATATTATAAAAGTTGCTTGAAGGGGTTTGTGGGTGGGTGGTAATGCAGGGCAAATTTGAACTGCCAGATGCTTTTGAATATATCCAGACATTGTTTTTTAATTTTCTTCATCTTCATTAATTTTTCTAGAATCTGGGCCTTCACTGTACCTTGGCTAAGAAATTTGGACCTTGACAAAACCAAACCCCAAAACCCTGACCATCCTAAGAGAAGTCTCTAAATTTTCATAGTAAGAGACCATTGTAGTGCAAGACCAAGTCTGTTGATCTAGGCTCTGAGACAGCTGCTGCTCACTGTGTAGATGTACCTTGGGAGATTGTTTTCATTTTTCTCTTTAAGGATCAGTTCTTTTTCCTGACTTGTTTAGCAGTACTGAGTGTGAAAGGCAGAAAAAAATTGAAGAATGTACCTTCTCCATTAACCACAGCACTCCTTTAACTACTCTCCTTCCCAGGACATTTAGAAAAAAGGACAGATGTATATTCTTGTGTATAAGCAAATGGTGGCTTTTGCTGAGTTTCTAATAATTAAGACCCAAATTAGTCAAGCTTGGCTGGAGGGACAAGTGCAGCAGAAAACCAAATAGGAAAAGGAGGCACAGAAAAAGCATTTCAAAGAGAACAAAACCAGAAAATTCAGGTCTCTCAAGCAGCAGTGCTTAGGTAGGTAAACACTGGTTTAGTGATCATCCTGGGTCAACAGCCTTATACCTTTATTTTTAGTAACTTCTCTTCTGGTTTGGTTTTTATTATTTTTTTTCATGCCTTAGCTCACCCACCCCGTGAGGATCCACATTCTATTTTCATGTTTCCTGGATCCAGAACACTTATATCTTTAGAAGCTGCTCCAACGGGTTGGTTTCTGATAAATGCCCATTTGAAGGCCCGTACCTCAACTTGTGTGTGGGTCTATTGGCAGGATTGGGGTCTGAGAGAAGTGGTCTTTAAAATTCCAGTGTTGAATTTTTGATGAAGAAAGTGAGTTCAGGAAGAGCTTTGACTGCGGTGATTATAGAGGGTTGAAGGGGCATGTACTACAATCTTAATAGGCCTTGTAAAATATAAGCATTTTTACCTCAGGGTGTGATGTTGGCACAAATGGTAATATGTAAGGGCCAGAAACCCTTCAGTAAAAGCACCTCACGTACAGCGTGGTGGGACTTCTGGTCCCTTCATTTTTATAGCTAAAAATATGATGAACGTTATAACTAAAATATTAAGTTATGGTCTTAGGAAGATATTTTGAGATTTATTTTCTTTTGCGCGATGTACAAGAAGGAAGTATGCATTTCAAAGAACAGATGGTCTTTTTCAGAAAGGTTTGTAAATGTAAGATTCTACACAGAGGATATAATAAGAAGTAAATACTAGAAAATTTTCATCTTCCTACAATGTTTCTTGGCGAGATAAGTCGGCAGGAAATGGTAGTTGTAAAGCATCGCTTATACAACCCTTATCACTGAGAGAGAGGGTATCAACAAGCAGGAGGTTAGTCAGTGTTCCATATGTGCATAGATAAGATGTCACCCAGGTCACAGTAAGGATTAGGTGGAATACAAAATGCAAGTGGCAAGTAAAATTCCTATTCACAACTTAACAATCAAAACCACTTTTACAATGTGTATATTTTAGCTAAATAATATGTTAACATTAGTCTGTGTCTAGAGACCCAACAGCCATGTAGGTATATTATACTGACAGGAGGGAGCTCTCTCATTGGCATGATTAAACCACCCCCAATGAGTGGTGGTAGCTATGTTGATAGAAGAATGTCTCCCGTCAACACAGCGCTGTGCATACTGGCGCTTCTGTCTGTATAACTTATGTTAGTCAAGGGTGTAGGCTTCTTCTCTCCCCTGACTGACAAAAGTACAAGTGTACACACAGCCTTAGAGCTGTTGCCTCTGTTCTTGTTGCTCTATATTGCACACAGGTGGGTTAACACCACCCTCATTAATGTGTGCCCAAAGGACCTTCCTCGGGAATTTGTATCTCTGCAAATAGGCAACAGCTGCATGAGTGCCTGATCCCTGCCTTCTTCATTTAACTGAAAACTTGGACCATAAAATATTGGAAGTGTACCAGCAAAAATGATTTGTTACAAGAATAGTCCGAATAATCTGAACCCAAATTCTCCCCTTAAGTGGGCTGTGTCTGGGGCAGAGGAGAGACATTCTGTCTCTTTCAGGCCTCTGAACATTAGTTCAGCTGCTCCAGGGCATGTTCTGTTCATGCCTCTGCTTTCTAGGTATGTGTGGAGAGGTTGGGCCAGTTGTCAGATGCAATATTGTAATCCTCTTGCAACATATGCTCCCCTTCAGGAATCCCCTCCTTGAGTTGCAGGGGAGACTGCCATAGAGTTGCACGTCTTTGCACTGCAATTGTTCGGTCTTTGCCTCCTGCGCTGCTCCAAACACTAGACCAGAGTCTGGTCTCTGCATTACAGAGCCTTCTAGGCTGCACCATCACTTTGGCTTCAGAATTTGAACCTAAGGCTTGTCTACCTGGTATTAGCCCACACTAGAAAGGTGTACATTCTAGTACACACGAGAGTGTCATGCACTAATTGGCCCGTGAGACCTATTCAGCATGCACTGAAAGTTCTCTAGTGCATGTTAATGTAGTCATGGTGTATGTGTGTGTCTCTGTCCTCTGTCTTTGTGTGTGAGAGAAGGGTCCAAGTAAGTCAGCAAATTATTTATACCTTTCTATTGCAGACTAATGCACCGAATAGATAAACCTTAAGGTACAGTTGTCAAAATCCCCTCCCCCCCCCCCCTTCTCTAGCTGTTTGTTTGAAAAACCTGTGTGGATTTTTTTTCTCTTGAAACAAAAGGACCCCCAAAACTTTAAAATATTTTCCTCTGTGTGGAAAAGATAGTATGAATGGTGTTTATTGTATGGCAGCCATCTACCATATATTTTAAAGAGGTTTATCTGTTTGATCAAGAACCCCCTCCTATAGAGTAAGAGCTTCGACCACCAAATTCAATATACAGCTTCCTCTTATCATAACTGAAAGCAATGTAAGGTTTGGTTGTGCCAGGAAAACGAGATGTGCCTGGGATGGTATTAGAAATCATCAAAGCGAGTACAGTCCTTAAAATTGACATGACATAGAGCAAATGTTGCAAGAGACTGAACCAAGATGAGTCAGAAAAATAGGATGAATCTGCAGTAGGGTTGCTTTTCAATAAACCTTAACAGAAAAGAGAGAAAACTTTTCTCCAAAGAGGACTTTGGAGTACTGCTCTGTTTTGGAACAGCTAAATCAATGCTTAAGGTTTGAAAACTAGAAGAAAATATTACTGGAAACTAAACTGACCACTCCCCTTTTTTATTAAAACATAGCGAATTATAGGAGTTCAGAGGGCTGAAGGAAAAATATAATTGATGGAATTACAATTTTAAAAAATTACTAAAAACATTAGAGAAAAATGTTAACAATTCCTTTAAAAATCCAAAATAAAAATTATCTTCAGAAAAATAGCACTGTATTTTTGAAAAATACAGTCATTTAAATAAAGCATGTACATTTTCATGTTATTAAAAAAAAGCCCTTATTTGACTTATGGACCCAAGCGACACCAGGCAAATCTGCTACCTACAGTAATAAATATGGCAGCAAATTCAGTGGAAAGTTCTCCATTGATTTCATTAGGTCTTGGATCAAACCCCAGACTATAGAAAGAAAAGATATCAATGGCGTAAGAAGTCATGCATATCTGCTGCTAAATGAGAGTATGTTTGTGCCTAATGCATTAGCAGATATATCAGCTTGTGTTATCAGCTGTGTCAATAGTGCTCACATGTGCTCCCATCCTTTGAATGCATTACCTTGATTTGGAATGCTTGCTTATTTGCATTTGTCTTTGTCCCTTATTTTGCTCTATTACATCCCATTTCAGAAGCCTCTGAACCATGAGTTCTGCTCACTACCAACTCCCTCCCTTCACACCCTTTGTGACTGCCACTAGTTTCCAGCCATCAGGACACAGCTCCCTTTACAACTGTTCCACTTCTCTTAGTCTCACTTTCAACTTGATTGTCAGCTAGAATTCTCTCCTTCCCTGCTCTGGATCCTGTTTAATTTGACCCCATGCCAAAATACTTTTGTGACTGAAAAAAACTTTGAGAGACTGAGGCCTGGTTTACATGACAAGTTAGGTCAATGTTTAGGCAACTTATGTTGACCTAGCTCTTTAAGTGTCTACACTAAAATATAGCTCCTGTCAATGTAATTTTTATGCCCACTTAATAACTCCACCTGCAGGAGGCATAGTGCTTAGGTTGATATAGTTAGGTTGATGTAGTGTCAACATAGCTTAGGTTGACTGAAACTGCCCCACACTGATAGTTAAATCAATGGAAGTGCCCTGGTTGAAGACATGCACTGTGGATACAAGAAGCATAGTGTGTTCTGTAAAACAATTCATTTACTGCCGTGGCTGTATGTTGACTTAATTTTGTACTGTGGACTTGCCCTTTGAAGTGCATTTATGCAGTGTGGCATTTAACCAGATAAATTCACAATTTCCTTTACACTGAGAAAATGCACTCAGAGAACATGGTGGTGTTAGAAAAACTTGGGTAGCTTCATAAATGGGATTGCCCTGGGCAGTTGATCTGTAAAGGCCTTTTCATTATTGTAATCAGAATGTTAAACTGTAGAAGGTGAGTCAGTGGCTTTTTAGTCCAGGGTCTTGTAGACAAGTATAAGGATAATTAAAATCACTGTCCTAATAGGAATGATGGCGCTGGAAGTGGTCTGGCATTAGTGCTGCTCTTGCTGGGCTTTGGAAGATGTGACCTTGGACAGCTGTCTGTCTTTTGCTTACCTGTTTTCAGCCACTTTCCTTAGTGAGCTACTAGATAATTTAAGGGGAAAGGGAGAACTAGCATTTTTCTCTCTATGGACCTGCTCCTATTGAAGTCAATGACATCACTTCTATTGTTATCAATAGAATCTGGATCCAGACCCTCTCTTTCATAAATGAAGAGTATTGATTGCAAAGCCTAGTCTATTCCAGAGACTGCTGGACAGATGGGCTTTGCAGTTTGCTCCTGTCCTGCCAGGCAGCATTCTAGAGGCAGATGTCCTTGAGCTGGGCCTTACCATCAGGTGTCAGAAGAGCCATGATCCAGCTTGCCACCAGATGTTTTTCTGCATACAAAGTTACAAGCTGTGCAGCAGGGCCGCAGCCAGGATCTGCAGGGTCAGGGACTACATAGAGGAGCTGGCATCCTGTTGGCCTACTGGTACAACTTTCATAAACATCCATGGCCCAGAATTTTAATTTTTTTAAGGCATTGCTCTACTCAACATTGCAGCCCTATATCTCATTTGCAAAAGTGAGTTAGGCACCTAGGTCCATACTTCTAAATGTATTTAGGTGCCTAGGGATGCAAATAGGTACCTTGTGGGATTTTCAAAAATGTGTAGGTGCCAAATGCCTGACTCTACTTGATTTCAATTGTGCTTGGGCTCACAGGCTTCTAGTGGGATTTGCAAAAGCACCGAAGTCACTTTTGAAATGGACACAGGTGCTTGTGAAAATTTACTTGTAGCAAAGAGGGGTTACATTTGAAACACTCTAGAACTGTGGTGCACAACCCATGAGTCGCAACTGGAGTTGCCAGATATCTTCACAAAAAATCCCGAACAGGCAGGGAAAAATTGGTTTAGCAAAAAAAAAAAGCGGTCACGGTGCCTTTAAATTACTGTGCTCCTCACTCCCCCCACCCTCGCAGATGCCGCCAGCCTTCCGTCTGAGGAAAACAGAAAATACCAGACATTTTACATGTCCAGTATTCTCTGGTTTTTTTAACGGACAGAAGACCAAAATACCGAACTGTTTGGGAGAAAACTGGACACCTGGCAACCCTAGCCCCAAAGGGGTCGTGGCATCTTCCTAGGCATTTTGTTTTTCGTCTCAGCACCCGATGTACACGTGGCGGGGGTTGGGAGCGGACTGGTGCTTTAAATTAAAGGGGCCGCAACAAAATGTTCCTGGCGGGGTTTTTTTTCTGCACCAAAAATTTCCTCTTTTTGCTCAACAAAAATTTTCCCAGCTCCAGGGGTTGCGAATGAAAAAAGGTTGAGCACCACTGTTCTAGAACATGCAAGGAGGCAATTTTCAGCAGCTGATCGTCCTGTTACAGCTTGGGTGCATATATATCCTCACAGAATCTTCACACACGTGTATTCCATGTCTGTCTGCTCTGGCTTGTCCTTGATCATATTGTCAACTCCTTAAGGCAGGCACTCTTTTGTGTATATGCACTATCTAGTACAGTGGGGGACCCAGTCATAATGGGGGAGGGTCTCTGGGTGCTACTGTAATACAAATAAGCAATACCGAAGCTGTCCATAGCTATCGGGGCAATCCCTTCAGGTCTGGACTGAGCCACACTGATTGTGTGGGAAGCGTGCTCACATCTTATTTGGATTAAAAAGAGGGATGTCATTCTTGAGGGATGGCAGCCCAGCAGCTCTTGCCCGCACTAAACACATTATTATGTATAACTGTGTGTAAATGCAATTAGCTAAACTTTTCCTGATCATGAAAAAACAATACCAAATTACTCAGTGTCCCATGGGGAGAACATCAGAGTTAGGTATTGATGATGGGCCATATCTTGGTCAGGTTAGAAATGTGTCCATTCGAGAGTCTTGTCACAGTGGTATCTGTGCACTAATGGATGGAGTACCAGATGGGCAATCTGCAATTCCTGCTTTCTAATCCTGGCTCTGACGAAGGCTCTGTGAGCTTCAGCAAGCCGTCTCTGCACTGCCTCGGTTTCCTCATTTGTAAAATGTGGACAGTGTCTCTGTACTACACAAAAGGGGATTAACTAGACAATGTTTATAAAATGAAAAGAACTATGTAGGAGCTAATCATTCTGCTTTCACTGGAACTATTTTTGTTTACTTTTGGATTTTAACAAATGTTATGTATTCGTGTGTGTCAGTGTGTATCAAGAGATGCTAGGAGCACTGTAGAGACAGTGTATTAAGCTTAAATATCAGGGAAAACTTTGCATTGCTTGGCAGCTGTGCGCTCTTTAGTTGAAGCAGTGTTCACAAACTTTAGACAATCCACCAAGTCCTCTTTGTCTAGAAGGATTGAAGTTATGAGAGTATTTAATGCAGTGGGGGTAACCTGTGGCTCGCAGGCTACTTGCAAGTCATCATGGTAAGCTGCTGGTGGGCCCCCAGAAAGGTTGTTTACCTTGTGTCCACCAGTATGGCCTCCCCACAGCTCCCATTGGCCATGGTTCTCTGTTCCTGGCCAGTGCAAGCTTCAGAAGTGGTGTAGGTTACAGGGTGCAAGTTGCCCACCACTGATCTACTCCATCTAGATATAGCAGTACTGTACATAATAGCATAATAGATCTAAGCATCAATAGTGTTCCTGAGTAGCAACTCATGGCCATCTGTTGGATTTTCTGCACCTTTCAGTGTGTTCTTCTGTCCCCTTTTTTCAGTGTTCCAGTATCTGAGGCCTTCTAGACAATAGAGGAAGCAAAACTGAGTGTACTGGGGAAAAAGGAAATTGTTCTGCAATGAAATCAACTTACTGTACTACTATACCCATTATGCTTGGGCAGAGGTGGTTTGTTGTGGAGGAATATAGCCCAGACACTATGAGAGTGGGCCTTAGAAATATGTGTATTAGAAATAATAAGTGAAGACTTCAGTTAACCAGTAGGGTGAATTGATATGTTTTCGTTGGCTCATTTTTTGAATTGTGCATTGAAGTACACATTTAATTATCTGTGTAATTATATATGTGCCCATATTGAACATCCTGGTTGGACATGGGCACATGTTTAATTGTGAGACCACAGGAAGCAGGGCCATCTCGTTAAAGGATACAATGAGAAGTGGAAGATGTGACTTCTATTCATGTTCTATTTAGGTGATAGAACCTTTGTGGTCTTGGACAAATTATATGTCCTCTGTGGGACTCAATGTTCCCATCTTCCCTTCCTAGTACACAGACCTCTTGTAAGGCTTATGTTACAGTTTCAGGGCATATACACTGATGTTCCTTGCTCTGTGGTCCATCCAGAATACTTAGTTTAAGCTTCTGGCTCCTAGCTGTCACCTCTCTGAGGCAGAGCCAAACATCTCACTCCCTCCTGACTGGAGATTTTAAGACTGCACTGCTCTCTGCCTTACACCGTGACAGGGGTGGGCAATAAGAGTAGATGAGGTTTGGCAGGGTTAGCCCCTGGTGGGCCACCAGCAGTTTATTTACCTGTGTGTTTGCTCACAGCTCTGTTAGCCATGGATTACTGTTCCCAGCCAATGGGAGATGAAGGTGGCTTCCCACAGCTCCCATTGGCCAGGAAGTCGGGAACAGAGGTCCACGGCCAACAGGAGCTGTGAGCAGCTGTATCTGTGGATACACAGGTAAATAAAGTCCTGGCGGCCCACCAGTACCTGTCCCTGGTGTACTGCGTCGGGCACGCGAGCCACTTATTACCCACTCTTGCACTGTGAGATCCCTAGCAAGCCAGACTGCCTCAAGAGGCTGGGGCCCATGTTTTGCTTTCTCTCCAAGGGCTATGACCAGTGTATTGTGCTTATTCTTAAGATTAAAGCATTAGAGAATAAATGATTAAATCAATAAAAGAACTTGCATACATGCAAGAACACTTATCTGCGGTCACCCCCAACTCTGGCATAGCACTTTTGTAGGCTTCAGTCCTCCATGACTGGGTTTTCCCTGTGGTTACAAGTTCATCTTAGATCCAGAACTCAGAGGCTGGGCTGATTAGCCATTTCTTTATATAGTTGGGCCATTGATCTTCCTGTTCTGTGACACTGTGACAGGTAACCAGCAGGCAATGACCCTCTCCTCAGGATGTGCCTCCAAAAAGCTGGGCTTTTGCATCATCAGAGTTGGGGAATTTGCTTTAACCTCTGACTTTCTGGAGTGCAATCCAGACTATTAAGTGGGCTTGCCCCTGACTTGCCTCCTTGGGGTTCTTCACAATGCTTTTTGCTACTGTTGCTCCCACCTGGAGTGTTCACAAACAGCTTGCCACATGCTGGTTGCACCCTGAATGTCTGTGCATAGTGCAGCCTTCCATCCATCCATCCATCCAGTCACATTATGACTTCCACCAGCCTTAGTTATTACTCGCAGGGTGACTCTCAAACACTCCCAGGCCTGGATTTTGCCCTAAAATGTGTTTTGCATGGTCAAGCCCACTTTTGGATAGTCCAGTATTATGTCTGTTGTGTTTCTAAGGGGATCAGTGTTGCAACAGTTCACAACAGTGGATTAGTTTTGATTAAAGACTAAAACAAGTTGAACTGGCAGGAGATAAGTGTTATGTGAGTACAAGGCATTAAAGTTAGAAATGGTTACAAGAGAAATAAAGATAAAATGCTTTGTAGTGCTAAAAACTTAACAAATGCCACTTTGTTCAAGATAAAGTTATTACCATATTCTCCCAGCAACAGGGCTAACCAAGTTTCGGCTCAGGCTCTTTTTAGAAAAAGATGCATAAGGAGGGAGATCCTGGGGTGTCCCCTCCCCTTCATGTTATAGTCAAGTCCCTTTTTGAAATGTATTTTTCTTAGTGTTATCCCCAGATTCATTCTCCCTGTGAGGCTGAAGTCGTGAATCTCATGATGAAATTGGTGTCATACTGTTCTTTGCTAAGATGTAGATCTATTTGTTTCTGCTCCCCTTCCCTACTAAAGAATGACCACTTGACAGGTGATTGCCTATAAACTAGCTACAAGCATCAGCTTGTCCCTGGTCTTTGAGCAACTTGTTTGGTAACATATTTCAGACCTAATTTCAGCTTTTGTTTATAACTTTACATATAATATTGCTATACGTAATTTTTGTTTATCATTTTTTTCATCATTATTGTTTCATCATTATTATTGACCAGTGAGTTATTAGTTTTCAAATGAAATGTATCAAGACGTGTTTTGTGCAACAATTATTGCACCTTCGTGTAGGGTGGGAATACAGGGCTTTTGACTTTGACCTTCTGCAACAGGTAGTTAGCTGACAATGACCCTCTCCTCTCTCAGGATGTATCTTCAAAAGGCTGGATTTTTTAATTACTGGAGATGGGGAGTTTGCATTAACCTCTTCCTAGGAATACCCTAGAAAATCCACTAAGGGTGCGCCTACACAGCAGGGCTCAACTCAAAATAAGATACAAAAATTGAGTTATGTTAATTGCATAGCTTATTTCAAAATTGGGAGTGTCTACACAGCACTTACTTTGAAATAGACCACTCTTCCTCCGACTTCTATTACTCCTCGTACAATGAGGGTTACCAGAGTCGGAGTAAGAAGTCCTCCAGCTTGACAGTTTTTCGACATTATTTTGAAATAACTGCTTGCTGTGTAGATGCGAACTAAGTTATTTTGAGATAAGGCTAGTTATTTTGAAATAATGTTGCTGTGTAGATATACCCTAAATGCTTATTATCTCTAAAGTCTGGCACATTTTAGATATGACCTTTTGAACTCCCAAGTCTGATATCTGTTACATCTCCTCCCAGGGAAGTTGTATACAATCTCAGCTCATAATAATACACAGATTTAATACAATGAGGTCTTCCAAGAATATTGCAGGAAATTGAGGTATCTGTCACTCTTTAATTCAATAGTCTTAGAAATTCTGAGCCTGTCGGGAGGCGCTAGATAAGTGCAAAGTAATATATATTTTCTTTCATGCTGATGTGTAATGTGCAAAGTGTTTTTATTTAAATGCATAGAGAAACAGTAAAAAAAATACTGTCGTCTGGCAGAAGAATAGCTAGTGGGGGTGTGGGGAGGAGGTGGAAGCTACAAGAAATAGACCCCAAACTTTATCATGTAAGCATCTCTTATCTTTCTTGCAAGAGATGACCTACAGTTTTTTCCTTCCTCACGTACATGAAAACTTTTCTGAATGTGGCAAGAAATGAGGTTATTTAGTAAAGCCCTCTCCCCCATCCTTTTTAAAAAAATCTCTGGGTGCTGTGCTTCACTACATAAGAGAAGGGATGAGCAAGATATGCCATTATACGCGTGCAGAAGCACAACAGGCTTCTCTATAGGAAGCATGAAGGATAAAGATCTTGCTAATATAGACCATGCTCCCAGTTTAAGAGTCTTTGTATATCTTGTACTGCTTGTCCACACTTTTATTTATTTATTTATTTGCTCATTATGACCAAACTATTGCCAGTGAAAGCTTGGAGCAGTTAGTTCATAAGTTACTGTATATCAAATCTGAAAGCAGCATGAATTTTCTTTGATTTTTTTTTAAAGTTCTGGTAGAAAAATGAGAAACTGGATGGAATCTAGTAAAATTATTGGGTGTCTCAAAATACATTAATAGGTAACCGACTCCTAAGGTTGTTTTTTCTCCTTTCATTCTGTTTATATGCAGCACAATGGAACTGCTGAAACATTATAGGTTTCAATTAGCTTGTTTTTATTGGAAATGCTTTAACTTCAACATTTGTTTTAATGACCTCATTCCATCCTGACTTTCCAGGGCAGGGAATCCCTGCATAGACTCCAGTAATGTTCACCAAATCGTCTGTGGTTGAGTTTCTGTCTACATTCCTGTTAGAAACTCCATTTTTCCAAAGTTTTATCATTTGTTTGTTAAAATATATGGGAGGCATGGCTGGCTTAGGTTGAAGCCTGGAGGAGAATGCTTAATAGTGTCATACAATGGCTCTCTTATATACAGAGATCCGTGCTTTTGAATCCCTGTACCTGCAAAAGGAAAATAGCTGATTATAGTCTGCAACATTATGGAATGTGGATTAGGCTATACATGTTGGCTGTGTCTACATTGGCACCCCTTTCCGGAAAAGGGATGCTAATGAGACACTTCGGAATTGCAAATCCGCGGGGGATTTAAATATCCCCCACGGCATTTGCATTTACACGGCCGCCGCTTTTTTCCGGCTCGGGGTTATGCCGGAGAAAAGCGCCAGTCTAGACGCGATTTTCCGGAAAATAAACCCTTTTCCGGAAGATCTCTTATTCCTACTTGAAAGTATAACCTTTTAGCCATTATTAAAGATAGATGGGAAGGAGAACTGTCTACAACAGTGTTTCTCAACCAGTGGTACGAATACCCTTAGGGGTATTCGAGAGACGTATGGGGAATACATCAACACAACTGAAATTTGGAGAAAACTGAATTTTTGTTTTAAGTTTTACAGCTTTTTATTATTTTTGTACTTTTTACACCCAAAAATTTCATCGCCCATCTGGCTACGATTAAGTTGTTTAAACAAATGTGTTGCAATGGTAGAAAAAATTGTGTGCGTCTGAAAACTATAGGTACTGGGGGTACTTATAATTTTTTTTAAAGGGGTACTTTATTTAAAAAGGTTGAGAAACACTGGTCTATGATAACATCCGATTTTCTGTCTTACTAGTAAGTTTTTTTTTTTTTTTTTATAGTACCTAACACCATTAACATTAAAGGTAATGAAGGCTTCTGTGATCCAGTATTGCCAACCCCAAATTTTCAAAAATCATGAGTTAGGGTCACCAAAATTCATGAGATTGGCTTTAAATCATGGGATTTTGTAAAAATAATAGATCTAGAGTTCTTTTTATTTCCCTTCTACTTTTGCCTTTTTATTTGCCTTTAGGGTGAGCTGGGGTCACATTTTGAAGATTTTTTTTTTCATAGCCAGAAGGGCTAGAAGCTGACATTTTCTTCAGGAATGAACCTCAAATTATCACATATCCTCTTGACTGCAGGAGCAGGGGCTTTAAGGAAAAAATAATTATCATGAGACTCGTGACAAAATCATGAGAGTTGGCGACATTGGATTTCTGAATATTATACAGCTTGGAATTATACTTATAAACATATATTTGCTCTCTGAAATGTCTTGTTTTTGTTGTTTTAAGGCAAACACTAAATATGGGCTTTGGGTTTTTTTTTTTTAAGAGTTTTTTGGCTGTTTACTAAATAGAACCATGAAACATAGCTTGGTGACCTTTGTTTCTGACCTGATCTTAAGCTCTTTCTTAATCTTTAACAACTGAGTGTTTCATTCTCTGGATTCCATTTGGTTTCACTGACCTAGATTTTGCCAGCTGGGATTGATTGCTGGGATGAGCTAAGTCTATTAAAGCCTTAAATTCTCTCCTTTCCTGAAGGGTAAATCATTTCTTTCTTAACTCCTTGTTTACAGGTGACTTCATTATTAATCTTACTTCCCTGGGAGGTGACCCAACTTTTGATCTCAAATAAAAATAAATAAATAAAAGTGTAAATTGAATTTTCTTTGGCAGCAGACGAGCTATGACAAACTGTGCTCCAAGAGACCTGAGGCTTTGGGGGAAGATTTTCAGGCTACGGGTGGTAATGTAAAGCAATGGTGTTGCTGAGAGCTTAGAAATCTTTGCAGAGAAATCGATGGGTGCTGTTTCATGTATACTGTCAATCCCTGATCCCTGAAGGAGTACTCATGTGACTCTTGGAGATGCTCTGTGGGTAGGCTTGGTTGGAGAATGATTCCTGCTGTATCTCCATTTTTGGAGCTATAAGAAAAAAAACCCTCCACCTCTGAGGGAACTGGGAAAAATTCACTGTCTAGCATATATAGAAAAAAATACATTTTTAAAATTTGTTGCCTCAAAACTTTAAACACATGCAAGAAGTCATTCTCAAAGGCAAAATAAAACTTTTAACTCTTGAATGGTTAAATTTCTCTGCAAATAAAGAGGTAGTTTCTGCTGGATTCAGATTAACAATTTGCAGGTGGTTGGAATTTCTTACTGATTGGGGTGGAGGTGAAGAAAAGAAAAGTGAAAATTCACTATGGATTGAACACTTTAATATTTTAAATATATTATTTGTTACATCCCAATATTCATCCACAGAGCCTTTAACATTTATATAACCAAGGCCATCTGCAAGAGAAGGAGGGTAATATGAACTTTATGGATAGGGTGATGACAAACAGTATGAAGTATGAGGAAAGGGCACAGAGAAATACTAAGGCTTGGTCTAAACTACAGAGTTAGGTTGGCATAAGGCAGTTTAAATTGTCCTAACTCTGTAAGTGTCTAGACTATAATGTTGCTCTCAGCAATGTAAATTGCCCAGTACAGCAACTTAATTCCCCCTCCGTGAGAGGCACAGTGCTGAGGTGGATGAGGTAGGGTGATGCAGTGTCTGTGTAGACACTGTTATTTACATCGCCTGTTAGCTGTCAGCTCCATGTGTGACTGACAGTTGGAGCTCTCCCGCCCTGGGGCTGACAACCCGAGCTGCGGAAGAGGGCTCCAGCTGTGAGCTCCAGGGCAGCAGGACTGACAGCACGGGCTCTGAGCAGTAATGCCTCCACTCAGTTAAGTGGAAGTGCTCCTGGTTAAGCCACACAGTGCTGATAGAAGCACAGTGTGGATATGAAATACCATTTGAAGCTACTGTGGTGGCAGAACGTTGACTTAATTTTGTAATGTAGCCATGACTTTAGAACTCAGATTGTTCTAGTTGGCCAAGAGCTGTGAGGCTGTAGCAAGATTTAGAGCTGAGGGTGGTGGTGATCTCCCTGTGAGTATTCCATTAGAATTTGTTCCTTTCAACATTAAAAGAAAATGATATACTCTGATTATCATAGCTCTTGCCAGAATTTATGAAAGGACTTTATACACAATATTCATGGATTCTGCTTAGAAATTTCGATCACTAAGTGAGAATCCCAGCATGTAACTTGGAAGGCACAACATCTCTTGCATGCAAAAACACTTATAAAGGAGCTTAGACCATTACCGTTATGCACACCTCTTCTTGTTACAAATTGCAAGGTAGCCAGAAGATTAGAAATATTGTCTGTACATACTGTGCATAGAATCACATTGGTGATAAATATCCTACACCTCAGTCTCACATCATGTTCTTGGGAAATCTCACATACTTTATAAAACCTATTGAAGAGGGTTTTTTTGTTGTTTGTTTTTGTATTTTGCTTCACCATCCAACCTTGCCATTATTCCACACATTATTTCTTGTGAGGAAGATCCTTTATATTCAGTTTCATTTGCTTTTCCTTGTGTTTTCATGGCTGCCCCTCTTGTCTGAGGCAGGAGAGCCTACAGCTTCCATGGGGCCCTAGGCAAGGTGTGGGTATGTGGATTCTGGCTCCTGGAAGGGGCAAGGCCTCAAGCAGAAGGGACAGGGTTGGGGGCAGCCAGTCTTCAGTGCCCCCATCTCCCCTTCCCCGCTATCAGAGCTGCATGGAGCATACCACGCTGGCAGCAATTTAAAGGGCTCAGGGCTCTGGGCGGCACTGCAGCTGCAGTGGCTGGAAGCCCCAGATCCATTGGAATCACCAGGCCCCAGGGCAACTATTCCTGTTGGGCCCCCTCCCGCCAGCAGGCCTGGTCTGAGGCAGTGTCTGTGTTGGTTCAGTAATTTTGATTCCTGGATTGACTTAATTCTCTTTTTACATTGTTATAGTAGAATGAGCACAGATTTATAGTTTAACACTAATTCTAATCTTAGTTAACTCTCTGGTGTCTTACATGCCATCTTCCTCTGTAAAGATGTTTAGTTTAGATTAATATACAAGTTAGTACTTTTCCACCTCGCTCCCGTGCGCATGCAACACTGGGTAGAAATACAGCCGAATGCCATACTTTGAAACTGCCTGGTAGACTAAATGCAAGTTAACTTGCTATAGCTAGAAGACACTTTCTTGGACAATAATTATATTTTAAACTTAGCTTCTAGATCGTTATGGCAGGACCTTTGCTTTGGGTAATGAAACTGGCTAGAATGGGAGACTTTTTCTTAAGATCCATTCTGTGTAGAGATCCCACATTTCTGCTTGATGTATTTTCACCGGGCCACTTTTTGTCTTTTTTATCTAAAAAGAGGCTTTCAGAAATTAAATCTTCACTTTACATATATTTTTGGATGAGTTCTGACAATGTTTTTAGACACACGCACAGAGTCAGGTCTCTGTAATTTTGAGGATTTAAATGTTTAACTGGGTTTCTAGTTCTATTGTCTTTTCAATGTAAAATCTTTTCTCTCGTCACATTTGAGAGTCAGACTGTTAATAGTTGCTAATTACTACCCCTATTCTTTAAGAAACGGGAGGGAAAGAATGTCTGTGGCCAGACAGCTTTTAAAGATGTATGCAGTGAGATAACACTCATAAAATTCACAGCCCATCCTGTGCAGCATAATGATGAGAAGAAGGCTAAGCCCTCTCTGTCAACCTTTTAGCTAAAAATATAAAAAAAAATGGTGAGGCTGTATTTATAACTAATGTGCTATCATTTTAGCAGATAGAGATGAATGTCACCATTTCCATAAATCTTGGCTTTAGAAAATTAAAATACTGTGGGGACCACAAAGGACTGAAGCCAATGACTATTTTCAGTGTGTGCCACTGCAGAAGACAAACTGTCAAGGGCATTCAGCTTAATTGCTAGAGGAAGGAAAGCTCCAGGCAGGCACACAATTAAAACAATAAATAACACTCTGTTTATTGGTGGGGGTTTAATGTACTGTCTGGATACAACCAGCAAATCCCTTTTTTTCATCTTCCATCCTCAGATAAGTCCTTGCTCTGTTAGTGTTTTTTTATTATTATTTCCCCTCCCTTGGTAGCTGACTCTGCTTTACTTATTCTGATAATTATGGCAGTTTTAACAAGCAACATGTGCATTTCCCCCCATAAATCTGACTTTGCTCTGACTGGTAACATTTGTGGCTTTTAATGAGCACCTGCAGGTTTGAAATTTGTGGCACTACTCAATTCATTACCTCAGGGGGAACATATCTGATGTCTTTCACTTTTCATTTGCCTCTCTGCCAAATGATGCTCTCCTGACAATCCAGAGTAAATAGACCATTATCTGAAAATTTCTCACTACAAACTGATTTGGAGGTGGACAGCAAAGAGTCAGGACACTTCTTCAGTTTAATTTTTTTTAGACTTTAAAATATTTTCTAGTCGCTTAAAAGCATCGGTTCTTTTTTTATTTATTTTTTATTTAGAGTGGAGTATATGTCAGTATATCAGCCTCCAACGAGGATGATCCCCACAGAGCTCTATGGGATAGTGAATGTTGTCTTTTTTTCTTATGACAATACAGTTCTTCACTAGAGTAAATTCTCTGTGTTAACTTGCTTTGTTCTCAGTGTTCGTTCGCACATCTCTGGGCTCATAAAAATCCAGTGAAATGGAACAGGAAGGAAAGAATAAAATGTCAGAAGCAGTCAAAGCTGTGGCATCAGAGGTCATATGAGAGAATGTAGCTGTGTTGATATAAACTCATACAGTGACACGAGCACCTTTGTGTGCTTCATTATAAGTAGCATTTTTCACACAAGAGGGCGCTCTTGGAATTTTAAAGGAAATATTAAGAAGAAATGAGCTAGGCCTCTTTATTAAAAAGAGTGCACAGTGTCTAGCACTTCTTGAAAGCTGCGATGGGGAACCTAGTCTCCCATTGAACCAGTGCTTGTTTCAGATTGTGTAATGCAAGTACATTTTAAAATTGCAACTTTTAACCACTCTACCTTTTAAATAAGAATGGTTGCTTGTCCGCTGTTTGGCTATAGAAGGCTGTACATACTTGGCTAAGAACCGTAAATGATGGTAGATCATCTGCATGTTCAAGTGTAAAATATGAATGTCGGTGAGAAATATGACCTAGTTTCATGTCACTGGAATATGACTGAGAGAACCAACCAACACTGTGTTTAGATGTGTTCTCTTTTAATTCCATCATGTCTGATGCCTAATATTTATAGGATATAAATAGAAACACATAGCAGGATTTACCTTGCCAGAGCTGACAAGATATCAAGCAAATCATCTTTTGGTCTGAGGTAGTGGCCAGCAGTGAATACTTGGAGTATAACCTGCCCACCATAAGGAATATGTCTTTCTAGTTCTGTCAGTTAGTGGTTCCTGGTGTTCTTAGAATATATACAGCCTTATAATAACAGCACATGCAGCCCAAAGTTCAAATTTGTAAGTCCGTCCTCAAAGATGATGGGATTATAACAATCTTTCCTGTTCTTTGGTCTATTGTGATTTTTTTTTTTTTTTGGAGGCCCTCACCCACCCAGTCATGGTCACTCTACAACCATATAGTAAGAGACAGTCCACCCTGAACTGCTTACAGTCTGCATAGTGGTGAGTTTGTGGCATAGGAGATGGTGGAACTGGGACTCTCCAAACTAATCTCCTATAGAGGCTACCAAATTTCCATTAGATCAACTTTTAATCTGTGCAGATCTGGGTAGGATTCAAACTGATAACTGACAGGTGATAGGCTCTACAGCTCATTAATATTTCCCTGAGGTATCTAGTCCCCCATAAGTGCTAATGGTACCCTTTAGAGAATTGAAGCTTGCTTTCTAGACAGATGCACTTATTAAATCAAGTTCTGACCTTTTGGAGCTCACACAGGCAGTTTCTTTTACTTTCTGGAAACAGGCAAAATTTCCCACTGGTTGCTATTGGTCTCAAAATTGGTCAGTCTCCCATATTCTGTTTTTAAAGGGACAGCACCCATTAACCAAAATATAAACCCTAAAAATGCAGTGAAACAAATATTAATACAATATTTGAATTCACTTCTACATACAATGTTTTGCAACATAGTATCTAACAATTACTTTAGTGGCTGTTGTATCAAGGAAAAACTGGGACTAGAACTCTTGATTTGCAGTTTACTTCCCCATGACCACAACATTTAGTTAAGGGATTCCCACTTGTTCTTTGTTACTACACCCTCAGCTCTTTCACTCCACCCTGCCTCTGCTTGGGCATTTCATGTTGAGACAGTTTGCAATGCAGGCCAAAATTGCCTTGGGGGAAAAGTTGCAAGATCTGGCAACACACAAAATATAGGATGTTCTCAGTATTAATATAATGGACTAATCCGTTTTTTGAAATTTAGATTTTGGCCTCAGATACCTTGTGGCATTGAGTCCCACAGGCTAACTGTGCTGTGTGAAAGGATGTTTGCTTGTTAGAGTTAAATCTTTTGCCTTTCAGGTTTTTTTCTTTAATTACCATTGCATTAGTATAACAAGAGGGTAAATAAACCTCTGTAAACCAACTTGTGTAATCTTTTCAATTTCTCCTTATAGGAATTCTTTCCATGACTCCAGTCACTTTTATTGCCCGTCTCTGGACCCCTTCTACTACTTCTGTAGCTATTTTGAAAGGGGTTGACCAGAATGGAATGCAATATTCAAAGTAAGGGTGTGCCATTGATATCTATAATGGCAGTACAATACTCTCAGAATTATTTGTAAGTCATTCTTCACACTCCCTAACATTTTGTTAGATTTTTTTAAATTGCTGCTTTACTTTGAGCTGGCCAGTCTGATGTTCAGTTAACAATTAGTTTGGAGCCCAATAATTTGTCTGAGTGGTGCAATTTATTCCTTCCTTATTCTTACCTCAACATTAAGGGAATTTTGAGCTGAGGATGTAATTCCCAGCTCTAGGAGACATGTTCATGCTAGGTCTGATCCAGTTAGTGTGCTAAAAAGTGTAATTTTGGTGGCAGGAGGAGCTAGATACTCTGAGTATACACATAGCATGTTGGATGTGTACATATTCAGGGAAGCTTTCTATGAAATTTAGACATACTTCAGGTTCATCTGCCATCATGTTGTCCATTCACTTAATTTGGATATGTATTATATGTATTTTGGATGCATAGGTATTTTTGAAGTTTCTCACAGCCTGCTGAGTTCTTGACTCACCCACATAATTGTGTGTTGCACCCAGATGTTGCTACTTCCCTTGTTACCGGTTAAACACATGTTCCTCTTTACAGTCAGCAAAAATTGCAGTTAACACAGGGCAGTGAATCCCTTTCTTGACGCTCATATAGAATCTTTTATCTTTCTTCAATACCGGCCACATCAGGTGTGATCTTATTTAAAAGTATTTTTTCCTTTTCATCCAGGCCCTACGTTATACCAGTTTTCGCCATCTGTGGCACCAGTTCCTGACATTTCTGCTCTCTAAGCACCTTTTAAATGTTCTGATCTGTGGCCCTGACTGTCACAGCACATGACAAACAATCATAATGTTACATCACATTAAATTAAGTCCCACCTCAATGCCCCGTCTTCCTAGAATATGACCTTAATTTCTGTCCTCACTTGGGAGGAATCTTCCCTAGACAACTATAGGCCTCACTGTGCCACCAGCTGGAAGCAGAACTCCCCATTTATTTCATCACAGGAGGGCTGCTTAAAGTATGACAGCACAGCATGTGCTAGTGTTTTTCCATAAATCAAATAAAAGGATGTAGTTCACACACTTGCTTGAGTCCATTGTCTAAGCTCCACTTGTCACTATAGGAAATGAGAGTTCCTAGTCTGTTTCCATTTAAAAAAAAAACATTTCTTCCTTACTGGTTTCTGATTAATCTCCAACAAATAACTGCTAATAGCTTATTGTTTATAGGATGAGAGCATTAAATCTGTTTGAGTGCTCCTAATTTTTTAATCATACTGTACTATGTCTTTTCCGGACATTACACTGAAATTATTGGGATTTGTGAAGAGTAAGTAGATATTTATTTCAAGAAAGGGAAAAAGCCTCTATAGATCCTGGTTAGAGAAGAAGATTTTTCCCTTTTCATAGAGAGGTTTAGAGCTACTGGCAAAACATTGGATGAGTGGTGCAAACTGTCTGGCTTTCATTTATAATACTGTCAGCGTATTTATGCCAGCCACTAATGACTACAGAAGAGAAGGCATCTTATGTTGCTGAAAAATCTAAATTATACTCCCGACAGGTTGACACTGATGCTCCAAAGTGCAGGTTTGCAAGATAATTCCTAATCTCAATAGAAAAGGGGTGTCAAATTCAATTTTATTGAGGGACTGATTGCAATTTTCCTTTTAACTCTAGAACACCACAGAAAAAAAAATCCACCTGACTTGCTACTGAAGTATTTTCACTTGTTCTGTCTAAACACAAATACATTTAGTATAATGCTGCATGTTCTTTTGCACTCCTCTGGGTCACTGCCCATCCTGACTCGAAGCATGATTCAATTTTAGTACAATAAACTTGTTTTATTAGTTATATTGTGGTAGTGTCCAGAGGCCTATTGCATTAAGCACCACAAAATCTATAATAATGAGATATAGTCCCTGTCTCAAGGACTTTACAATACAGGGCTCTAATAGGATAACTCACGCGACCTATCCTAGGTGACCTCTCCTAGCTCCTCCAGGACTCTGTATTTTCTAGAGACTTTGATGTTTTACATCCTCTGTAACATCTGGCTTTAGTTTTAGGATAAGTAAGCCATTCTAGTCTGGATGGAGCCAGACAAGTGGCTTCTTCGCCATTGATGATACAGCCTCTTTCCTCAAAGAGATTTATTTTATTATTGCTTTTGTTTCCTATGGCTTCCCTCTTTTAAAGCTCTGAGCTAACTCCTAGGAGCCAGGCAAGTGAATATCAAACTGATAACATCAGGCCCATATGACATTTATTAAAAATAACATATTCTCCACACCAGGGATCAGCTAACAAAGCAAAGTCTTTTGTATTAACTGGGTAGAGTCTCAGGAAAATTTCGCCCCTACATAGACCAATGGCTGTTGACTTCTGTGTAAATTCTGATATTTCAGCATATCTGAATCCTGAGACAAACTTCCTGAGTGCATAACATTCTTTAAAACATGAAATCAAATGCTTGTTCTTCATGTTTCTTTTTGGGGGGTGGGGGAATGTGCTAGATGCAAGCATATTATGAAAAACAAACCAACCAACTCCCTAATCCTAGTAGCAGACTTCCTTTTTTTCAGATAACCCCATTGTATAGCCATGCACAGGCAAAGAATAGAGTGCTGATGAATTTAGACTAGTGTTAGTCTTGAAGAAATAAATAATACGACATTAAAAACAGTTCCTTATAAAGAGGAATTTGGTGGTGAAAAATAGTTTTATAAGCTTCCCAGTATACACAGTATTTATGTGGGGTGGACCAAAACATCAAGAGAAAAAAAACTTAAAAAACAACAAATAGTCTAGTAGCACTGCTACTAGACTATTTGTTACTTTTTAAGTTTTTCCTGTTACAGACAAACTTTGCTACCCTTCTGAAGCATCTAGATAAAGTGAGCCTAGGTCAGTGTAACTAGATATAATTGTCTGGATTGCTTCACAACAATGAGGTTAATTTTAAAAATAGATACTGATTTAAAAAAAATCTGAATGTCTTTGTTTTCAGACAGTGAACCCAGCCCTTGTATTTAACCAATATGTATTTGGATCACTTCTGACTATTAACATGAATGAACCAAATTGTTACCCTATGCAAACATTTACTAAGGCAGTGTGAGATGTGTTCTGTAGTCTGATGGAACTTAAAGTGCCAATTAAAAATGATGAGTTGTTTAATGCCAATAGGCCAGACCCTGCAGTGCTCACTCATGCAAAATTCTAATTGACTCCAATCCAATGGGAGGTCTGCTGGCATATGAACAGTAGGGAACAGGGACAGAAGCACAGCCTCAGAAAACAAGTTCAGAAATCATAGGGGGAAGCATTTGGTGTTCACTGGAATCACCAGCAATCTTGTGCAGCCTCTGGGGGGAGGGCTGAAAGAGAATTGGGGACACTCTGGTCTGTCCTCCCTCCAAGGCATGTTGCTGTGGCTCCCTAAGATCTGTTCTGTCACAAACACCCTGTTCCCTTTACTCCCCGTGGGAAGTTTGACTGACTGGAGTTGAACAAGTAATTGATCCTACAAAGACATACGACCATGCCACCTCGTGCTGGAATCCATCTTGAATTTTGTACTTTTCCACAGAGGTGGGGGGAATTGAACAAAGACCTCCCACCCCAGGGAAATTCTGTATAAGGAATCTGAAGCAAATAATGATTGTCTTCAGCTGGCTTCACAGACTGCTCCCCTCCCTGAGAGGATAAATGAAAATACTTGGAAACAAAAGAGCTCCAATGGGAGGGGAGGAGAAGAGCTGCTGGATGCAGGTCAGAAAGAAAAGCTCTTGTCTGAGCAGGACTTTACCAGAAATAGGATCTAGGGTGAGAAATTATGATTTGTAACAACTTCTTTTAGTGTATTAGGCTTAGCTTGAGGGTCTTGTTTTATATAAGCTTAATAAGTTACTTTATCACTTGCAACTACTTAAATCCTACTTTTTATATCAATAAACAAAAGTGTAAATAATTGTTACTGCGGTGGAGGGGAAACAGCTGTGCATCTCTCTCTTTCCTTGATAAAGGGAGCAAACTTATGAGCTTGCTCTGTATAAAACTTTTATGCAGAGTAAAATGGATTTATCTGGGGTTTTGACCCCATTGGGGCAGTGCACCTGACTGCTGTGTCTAGTCCCTGTGACTGACCTTTCCCAGAACTGAGTTGCTCTCAGTGTCTGCATTACTATGTGGTGGGCTGTTACCCAAACTCTGTGCCTTTTCTGGGGGAGACTAGAGGTTCTGACTCAACAGGACAGGATGGCGGGGCACCCCAGAGGGCAGTTAGGTGATCAGCCCATCAAGAGACATTCTCGTGATGATTTCTGTGACTCCACCCATCATAACTAGTATCTAGAAAGGAAGGATGGACTAGTGTTTGTGGCATCATCTTGGAACTTAGGAATCCCAGGTTTTATTGTCTGTTCTACAGAGCCCCACTGTTGCTTTGCCTCTCCATTCCTCAATGTCCCATCTGTAAAATAAGGGCAATAGTACTTCCCTATATCACAAGAGTGGGAAGGATAAATGCAGCTATTACAGGGATGGGGTATGTGTGAAATAATCTTGCAACCAGGATGGGGCAAATGGCGCTGTTGCCTAGGGTGGAAAGCCGCTAGGACAGAAAAATGGAACAGAAAAATGAAAGGAAAAAAACAGCTGGAGGTGCAAATATGGTTGCACATCCCAGCTGCTCTGCATATAAGTATCTAAGATATACTTCTGTTTGCAATAGCATGTAGGAGTCTTTGTATAAAATGTTGCTTCCTAGATAACTTCTGTTCCCCTTTCTGCTTACTTTGCATAAAATGCAAATATTTTAGCAGGGGTTGGGGACAGATGTAGGGTTATAGTCATCATGTTAATTTGTTTTAAGCTCTATGTGGTTTATCCTGGTTCTTGTACAGCAGTGCTGACTCAGGCAGCCACTAACTTATTGCAGAGACTTGCCCAAATCCCTTTTTATCCTCTCTCTCTCTCCTCTCTTATTTATTAAATATCGTATACTTCACATTGCAGTTAAGGATTAGTTGAATTTCATACAGCACTTTGAGCACCTTACCTGCCATGTAAATGTTATTATCACAGTTGAAATGCCAGTCATTGTTCCACTGGAGGTGGAATTTAATTACTCTTGGTTACTGACACAGCAGTGAGGAGGATTTTTAGAGGTGTGTCATCATTTAAAAGCTTTGCTCCATTCTGTCCAGTCTTGGGAGGGGATGGAAATGGTGACTGCTTTGGGAGGATTAGTGTAAATGGAAGGTAGGGAGGAACCTTTAAATGGCAACACATAGGAAGATACTTCTGATCTGTTCACATCCTCTACAACTCAATGGTACCTTCATAGTGAGAACATTGCAGTTAGGCTATTTGATTGTAAAAAGATTCCATATGAATGATGATGGTAAATTTTGATACCAAAAATGGACAGACAATATAAGTATCCCATTGAGTTATAGGACTCTCTTTACTCACTGCAGTAGATTAAGAACTTTACATTGGACATCTTAAAAATCTACAATACTGTATGTTGTAAGGGTTTTTTTTTTTACTAGATACCATGTCACAGAACACACTTAATGAGAAATGCGGTGCTGTGAATTGTAGTCTCTTATTATGGCAGTGGTACAACTCCCATATGCTAAAAGTGTTCACTGGGTTACCATATGTCTCTCACAATAAATAAGCTAGACATTGACTCATGTTCTCCTTAGTACATTTTGATAAAATATAGCTATTGTACAGATATCTCATACTCCATTTGTTGGTATTTAAAGAGAACTATTGTATAGAATAACAAAGATTTTTCTTAAGCGTGAGTTAAGTTTGCAATTTCTTTTGGGGGGAGGTTAATTTGTATTGGTCACATCTAGCTTTTAATAGTTTTTGATGTGTTTGAACTCTAGCAATATTTTAAATTATGAATATAAAGTGAAATATTAAATTATCTGGTCTTTTCTAATTGAAAGAAAGAAATCATTTTATTTGATGAGCATCACTCTTTCATTGCAATTAGATCACAAAATTCATAAATCTATTTGATTTGAAATTTTACAAATTTTTCAAGCAAAAAGACATTTTAGTTTGCTCATTAACTGACCATTATGAGTATTCCCAAGTGATGTGGTATTGTTTCTTTTCCAAGATTGGAAGACGTGTGTAATTAACTAATATACCGACGTATGCATTTTACAGTCTAATTCATTTTGGAATGAATTACAATTCATTTTAAAATTACTTTACAATTCATTTCCCCCCAATTATTAGCATTAGTATAGCTCTAACTTGCTAATGTTTATGAAAGGCAAACACCAAAAGGGTTGTGAATACAGTGAAATTGAAATTTACTTTTGAACATGAATAAATATTCATTAAGAATGTTTTTTGCAATATTTTCTCCACTCTTTTTACCGAGTAAAAGGTCAATAGATGGGTAGATTACTCAGGTGTTACTTGAGTAATTACTTGATACCAGTGTTTCATTTTTCAATAAGTTGTACATCTATAACATATATTTGTTTAAAAGCATTGTGAGAGTTAGGTGTTTACCAAATAGAAAATATATTCATTTAGCAGATCTATTTTGAGAGTTATGTTTTCTATTTTTTTTTTATCTCTTGTTTATGGAAATATGTTTCTTTATTGGGGTTGATTTAAAGAGGGACTCTTCATATAAGGAAAACTTTCAAACATCTATGACTTAAAACTCAAAAAAGGTTTACCTTCCTTCTAAGTTTTATATCATATGAAAAACAAAGCTGCATATCTATACATTTAAAATTTTTACTGTTTAAAATAATCTCTTGCTCCTTATCTCCTCTTACTTTTCCATTGGGATCCTGGAATTCTGCATTGAAATATAATTCTGAAAATTACATGGTAGTCTTAGCCTTGTCTGCAGTGAAAGCAGGAGGAGGTCTTTACACCACAGATTACTCTGATCCCCATTTGGTTTATGTGTGGAGAAGTCTACAGGCGTTGAGAAGATGGAAACTTTACTATCACAGCTAATCCCACTGAATTCAGTTAGACAGTTCATAGTTGTAAAGCTAAGCATGTGCATAAGTGTCTGCAGTATCAGGGCCGCAGTCTGGAGGTGGCTGTGGAGCTATGATACAGCCCATTCCAACTGCTTTTTCTGTCTGGAAGTTAGAATATCAGCAGCTGTCCCCCTGCATCCTCTTTGCAGGTGTTTAGGTCCATCAGATCTGTCATAGATTAGGAAGTGCTACCCTTAAGTTAGCTTCAGAATTCAAAAGCTTCAAGAGGTAGCCGAGTTAGTCTGTGCAGGATAAACTTAAAAACCAACAAATAGTCTTTATAGACTATAGACTAACAAAACATGTAGATGCTATCATGAGATTTCGTGAACACAACTCACTTCTTGAGATGACTGGAGTAGAGTTTAGGATGTCCAGACCCAAAATAGAAACTCAATATTCCAGTCATCTGAAGAAGTGGGTTGTGCCCACAAAAGCTCATGATACCATCTACATGTTTTGTTAGTCTATAAAGTGCTACCAGACTATTTGTTATTTTAAAAGTTTATTCAGAATTCAAGTCTCTCTTTAAAAGGGAATCTCTCTCTCTCTCTTTTTCTCTCTCTCTCTCTGGTGAATGAACCATATAGCCTATATATCAGGAATATTAGTTAAAAAGGGGAATTCATTGTAATGAGTTTCACAGTACCAAAAAAGTTGAAAGTATTTGAAAGCTGAAGAAAATGTGGCCTACTCTGAGGACATGTGGTAAGTATAAATGGTTTTTCTCATAATAAAGAGACTGTATGGAGAACCAACCACTGCTGAAGGTTGATCTACGCTTGACTCATTTGTCACAAGAAATAGAAATAGTATGCACACAGCTCACAGTTGTAGCCTGTGCTCCTGCAATCCCATTATGACACGCCTCTGGTGCTCTGGTCTGTATTAATGGGTGCTCAGCAACCACCTCCACTCTAGAGTAGCCTTTACAATTCTTAGAAGAATTTTCTAGTGATTTAGAAACTTGTAGGTTCTAAATAACCTTCATCCAATTTCAAGTAGAAAAATTTTATTTGCGTCATATAAACAATAATTCTTAACGCTTATTAAATTTTGCAGTAATTGCTCTTGGCTCATTTCCAAAAGAGTAGCATTCCCTCTTCACCCCCCGGAAACTGCTCATAGAAATCCTAAAAGTAAAATTGTATCATTTTAACCCTACGCTATTGTTGCCATTATATCCCTGTCCTCTGATTTCTAACAAATTATAGCTTTTTAAATGTTTTGTATGTCATTGTGAAGTTTACTATGCATGCTAAATGATTTGAGTTATTTAAATGGTATTGGAATAAATTACTGCCTTCATTATGACAGACAACAGATGAGTACATTATACTACTTAATCTCAGCTTCTTTAACTAAAATACCATGATTGCTTTCCATCCAGTAGTTCTGTAATTGTTCTCTTTGTATTTCACTATATGGCTTTGGAATAAAGCTAACACTGACTTTTTTGCTCTTGTTTTTTAAAAAGCACAAGTAATAACACACTTAGCTATCGTCAGGCAGATGATCAATTGTTTAGTTAATTCTTTTATACATGGGTCTGAATAGGACTGGCATGCAGCTGTGTGAAACTTGGCACTTATGGTTTACTACCTTTATTTTTGTTTTGTGTTGGGGTTTTTATTTATTTTTGTGTTTGTTAAAAGTTCCATTCATTTTTCAGGTTCTCATTAGTAAATTGCATGAAGTTCATTTTATCTACCTAGGAAACCAGTCCTGATGAGACTTGAACCAAGGACTCCAGGATACTTAGGTATTTCAGCTAGGTGCTTACCTCACTAACCTACCTCTTCATCATTACATTAGCCAGGTGACTCAAGAACTTGAGACCTCTGTTTACTGATCTTTTCTCTTCACATTTTTCCTGGAAAGCTCACTTTGTAATTTCACTTTGTAAGGTACTTTTTCAGTAAGTGTTCCATAAAAAGTAAATCTGGTAGTGCACCAGAAAGGCTCAAATCAAACACTGCTTCTTGGCTGTTCAGCATTAATGAGTCCGAGGAAAAAAAATACTCATCAGCATTGCATTGCACCCAGGGCTGCCTATGCTAGAAATCATGCTGTGTTTTGCTTACCTAGATTTCTGCTTTAAATGTTAGCTAACCACAACTGAATGATGGACTTTGCTTTCTGTTTTACACTGTCCAGAGACACAAGTGCTGGCTGCTTTGAGTAGCTTGTGGAGCTGAGGCAGCCAGGGAGCCTGTCTGAAGGTCCCGCTGGGCCATGTTCCAGATCCAAATGTTTGATAGGCCGATTTTGGCCCACAGGTTGTATTTTTTGCCTGCCTCTGGTCTAAAGAAATTGCTTAAAGAGCCTATGCTCGGGGAAGCAAAGGTCAAGAAAGGTGTTGTAAACGTTATGTTAACGCTGTAAGTGTCTGTCCATAGTCAGGATGTAGCTAGATTGTGCATTTCAAGAAGTACTACCTACTTGACTTCTCCTTGAAGTTTTATAAATAACTCTAGGGACACCTTTAAAATGCTGCATTGCTGTTTTTCTTTGCTTGTCCAGGCAAAGGTCCACTGGTTATATGCAACACTGATTTTAATTTGTGCAAGTCTATTAGATGCATATAAATAATCTTAGACTATTTTCAAAGCAGAGTTACAGAATAATATGACTACTTTAACTTGATGAGAAAAATGCAAGGTGTTCAAATTAGCCAGGTTTACACTCTTTCAAGCATTTGCCACGCTAATAACTTTATATGGATTGCAGTCCTAATGAAATTATTTTACAATGATCTTTCAATTAAATTGCATTCATTTTTAATTATCAACATCCACTGACCAGTAGTTTTAGTATTTAACAGTGACTTTTTCATATTAATACAGTTTGTGATTAATATAGTTCTTACTCTGTCCATTTCTGTACTAAAAGGGGAAAGCATGAGTGGACATGGTGATGAAGTTGTGTGTTAACCCCCAGTTAGTCCTGCCCAAGTTTCTCTTTATAATTGGATGAAAGCCGGACAGTTAAATTATTGCCATGCTAACATTCTAAATATTTCAGTGACAGTGTAAAAATAATTCCCTGCTACAGTGTAACACAAACCTTTCAGTATCAGTAACATTGTGCAAAAAAAATCTGATGCAGTGAGTTAGACCCTGAGTACTGAGCTAAGTATAAGATTGTGCCGACCTTCATGTCAAGGAGTTTATTTTAGGCTTCCATCAGACAGGTAGCTTACACAAATACTTCACCTTGACATGCTCTTTTTGCTTGAATGGAACTGTTGTATGAACGAATTGCCCTTGGTTTGATGAACATGAACACTCTGCCACAGATCATACTCAGTTGGCCTTATGAGACAGGGACTTGGAAGATCTGGATTCTGTCTGTGGCTCTGCCACTAGCCCTCAGTTTCCCAGTCTGAAAAATGGAATAATGATCCTGTCTGTGTAACAGAAAGCTACTGATTAAAAGTGTGATACCAATGATGGGCAAGCAAGGATAGTGAATGGGCCATGTGAGTGGCCCTCCTTTGTCTCAGGGGGCTGTAAGATTGAAATTGGGCAAGTGCTCTAACCATGACCCCCATTAATACATGGCACACCAGATAGTTCATAACAAGTAGAAATGCTTTAATCATTCATATATTAATAGAACTGTCCCCAACTTCAAATATAACAAAAGAAACATTGGCACTTACTTTACAAGACATCATACTCAGTGCGACTTCTGGTTGCATCTTTCCTTCACAAGCTTTCTTACGTTAGGAGTAAGGGAATGTGCAGACACATCACAATTCAGCGCTGAGGGTTCCATCCATTAGTCTGTTGCATTTCTTGCAGTTGGTGTATCCCATTGTAGAAAAAGTCTGTGCAGGTGTGTGTAGATCCAAAGATTGACATACAATGCAATGCTGGAGAACTAGACCCAGGGTATTCAACCAAAGTTCTGCTATACCTTTTCTCTTTAGCTCTTTAATTTTGTCTTCTCCCAGGGCACAAACATGAATTATTTCCTTCTCAAACTTCCTTTTATCAACCCCAAGCCTTTTGATGTACTATTCCACGTTTGCTCAAATCAAATTCAAATAGATTTGAGAGCAATGAGAAGAAGGGCTTCAGATCTCTCAGGGAAGAAAAGTGGCTACCAGTGTGGACAGCACTTGTATGTGAAATGATGGATCATATTAACTTTCTTGATCAGAGTGTTTGCCTAGCTTTTTGTTTTCAAATTTAGGAAGTGAGTGTAGTCACATGAAGGTAACATGAAGTTGACATGAACTGTAGGTGTACCATGAATTTTCTGACACTAGCAATTACATGGGTAAGAGGTGGGGGACAGGTACATACGTTGGAGGGCAGGGATAGGGTCCAGAGTGACCTAGACAAATTAGAGGATTGGGCCAAAAGAAATCTGATGAGGTTCTACAAGGACAAGTGCAGAGTCCTGCACTTGGGACGGAAGAATCCCAAGCATTGTTACAGGCTGGCTAAGTAGCAGTTGAGCAGAAAAGGACCTGGGGATTACAGTGAATGAGAAGCTGGATATGAGTGAACAGTGTGCCCTTGTAGCCAAGAAGGCAAATGGCATATTAGGATGCATTAGGAGGAGCATTTCCAGCAGATCTAGAGAAGTTATTATGCCCCTTTATTCGCCACTGGTGAGGCCACATCTGGAGTATTGCGTTCAGTGCTTGGTCCCCCACAACAGAAGGGATATGGACACATTGGAGAGGGTCCAACGGAGGGTGACCAAAATGATTAGGGGGCTGGAGCACATGACCTACGAGGAGAGGCTGAGGAATTTGGGCTTATTTAATCTGCAGAAGAAAAGAGTGAGGGGGGATTTGATAGTAGCCTTCAACTTCCTGAAAGGAGGTTCCAAAGAGGATATGAGAGGCTTTCTCAATAGTGACAGATGGCAGAACAAGGAGCAATGGTCTCAAGTTATGGTGGGGGAGGTCTAGGTTGGATATTAGGAAAAACTATTTCACTAGAAGGGTGGTGAAGTACTGGAATGGGTTACCTAGGCAGGTGGTGGAATCTCCATCCCTAGAGGTTTTTAAGTCCTGGCTTGACAAAGCCCGGGCTGGGATGATTTACTTGGGATTGGTCCTGCTTTGGGCAGGGCTGGGCTCGATGACCTCCTGAGGTCTCTTCCAGCCCTAGGACTCTATGATTCTATTACTTTCCCCCCTCTGCAATGTCTCATTCAACGCATTTAGGTGACTCATTTAGGTCAATGAGAAAAGCCACATCCAAAATCTAGTTTTTATCATCTAACTCTGGGTAAATTTGAGATTTCTGAGCAAGAAATTGCTTGATTTCTGGTAGAAGTGCCAGGAAGTGGTCCAGTACTTCACCACAGCTTAACCAGCGCACTTCATTGTGTGCGACGAGGTCTCCAGAGTCTGTCCACAAGTTCTACAAACTGACGGTGATGCAGGGGCGAGCACGCAGGAAATTAACAATCTTTGTCTATTACTGCTTTCAGTCTGTCCCCCTTGTCAAGTTTAGCACAGAGCACTTCTTGGTGTATTATGCAATGCACCCCAAATGTGTCAGGTACACAAGCTTTTAACAAAGCCACAAATCCATGGTGTTCTGCATGGAGGGGCACTCATCTGTTGTAACTGATACCATTTTTTCCAAAGGTAATTTGTGATCTACGAAAAAAATCAGTAAATGGCTCAAAAAATATTGAGCCCTGTGCTCACTCATATATTCCCAAGAGATCTAGATAGTCTTCTGTCATGTTCAGGTCACTGTCAACACAATGGACCCATATGCAGAGCTGAGCAATGTCGTTAATATCTTTGCATTCATCCAGCACCATACTGATAGCTGCACATTGATAGCCACACTTCAATGTGCAGTTCTGAAAACCTGCTCAGCAAGATCGGCAGCTCTATCTTGCAGTCTGCAACTCACAGTACACCTGCTGAATTACAGGCATTTAACACATTTAATAATTTCCACTTGGTTTTTAAACCCATCAAATAGAACACCTGAGGGTTTGATGATGCATTGTTTCACTAACTCACCATCTGAGAATGACTTTCCATTTTTTGCAAGCAACCAAGCAATGCGGAAGCTAGCCAAGGTCACTGCGTCACTCTCATCTAATGCTCATTTAAGTACCCACTTGTGCATTTCTAGGGCTTCTTCAGCTTTCAGAGCTGTTGAGCACACTGGGCAGAGCCTACTGCAAATTTTGCTACGAGAGGAATGGCATGTTTCATAATGCCGACTAATGTATTTTTTTGGAACAGATATCACCTCCTTGCAAATTAAGCAAAATGGCCTCTCTTTTTGTTCAATAATGAAATAACCTTGCTCCCAACTCCCTGACATTTACCATTCTGCCCTCGTCACTGAATTTCCCCTTTTTGGTTGCTACGTCTGTACTTTGATTTTTCACTCGATTCTCCTTCTTTATCATGTCTTTTCAACACAAAGTGATCCATTACTAGGGGCAAATTAAATTACCAGCAAAAGAAACATAAAGAAGTGGAGGAAACGTGAGGCTCTCACAATGTTGTGTGCAATCAGCATGCACCTCACACTTGCCCTTCCTTTAAATGCCTGTCACTTCTCATATTGCTAGGGCAAGGTCAAGCAGTCCCTTCACTCCAGGCTCCTCTCCCTCTCCACTTCTTCCCTCAAACCCCCACCTGGTTTCTTCCCTGGGCATGCCCCATCCCCTCTTCTCCTGCTTCCTCTCAGCACTTCAAAAGCACCATGAATTGGCGGACTTGTGCCCCTTTCCCTCTCCGATCTCTCTCCCTCCCTCCAAGAGCTTGAACTCTTCAAATCAGCTGATTCGCAGTGTTCATGCTCTGGGAGGGAGGGGAAGGAATAGGTAACGAGTAGGTAAGTGCGGGGAGGTGCGGGGGCTGCACATTAAACCCAGTGGGCTGCATGCAGGCTGCAGTTTGCCCACAACCGCACTATGCTATACCTGACATTAATAATAGTAATAATCTATTACATATAAGAATTGTTAAGTTAGTCATTCTTATTCCAAAGAAAATACTTGGTAGCTGACCTAAATGCCTTGGTAGGCCTAGCAATCGACCACCACTTCAGAACAGTGGGTTCCAAAATGATCTGGAGAAATCTATTTTAGACAAAGGAAGAATCCAAGTTTAACGCTTGGACTTTCCCTGAAAGTGGAATTTGGAGAAGAATTTGGGGTTCCACAGAATATGGGGCATAAGGGTATGATGAAACCTTACATGTTTACATGGACTGTAAAAGATAAAGCGATAAAAGCTAAAATATGCATTCATCCATTTAAAATATGCTTAATTCTATTAGAACTAAGTGGTGGCTAATCCAGTGGAACATCTAAGGAAAATTGTCCTGTAAAATGGGAAAAGAGAGTATATGGATGGAAATGGAGATTATTCTAGTTTTGTAGCTACTTGGTTAATGATGTGCTGCCAATAGTTCAACAAAGAACTCCAACAAAAAATGTTCTGCTTTACCCTGTGATTTAAACCCCCTGTGTTGCAGAGCGGAGGAATGAGGAACTGGAGAATCTATTAATTTTTTTTCCAGTTTAAACAGATGCTTTCTCATAATCAGGAGGGAGGCAACAGCACTTGGCAAACAAGTGCATTTAACTGCATTTTGCTGGCAATGTTTTTACTTTTGTTTCTGAAATCTATTTTGAGTTCATTGATGTATAGAATTTGTTTCCTATAATATGAGAGAATGAGGTTTGGGGAGGATCCTTCCCTTCAAAAATTTCTTCAGAATCACTGGCACTGGATGGATTTCTAAGCAAATGGTATTCTCTAGAGAAGAACGAGGATTAAAAATCCCCTCTGACAGATGCCTTGGCAGTACCAGAGAAGGATTTAAGACACTAGAGTTGGAGTGACTTCCCTGATCTGGCTTTGTTTCAGAACAGGATCTTACCACGGGGTTCCTGCTGGTTACCTCTGGTACATTCCCGCATGTGGAAAAGATGTACAAATAAAATCCTGGTCACTCCATAGCTGCTGCTTGATGCAAACGTAGAATGTGGAGGCTTATTTATTGTTGATGTCAGAGCAGCTGTATGCAACCCTTCCTAGAGGATGTAATAGTTTTAATAGAAAATGCAGCAAGAGATATGACCCCAAAGCATCTCAATGCAAGAGGGCAAGGGACTCATTGGTATCTGGTAGGGAGTTTCAGCTGGCCTGACAAGCTGAATGTGCCCCAAACCCATTAATGTTGTAACCTGAGACATCAAATAAGAGATCAGTGGAAAGCAAGTAACATACTGATTCTTAATATGACTGTATCGTGCGTGTATGGAGGACAAATTTCAAAATTCCAAACATATCGGCAATGGTTATCAAAGTGTGTCTGTCAGGCAGGGCTAAAGTTAAGCCACCCTAGACAAAGGAACGTGGTCACCAGGAAAAGGTATTTCCAAGGTACAAGAAGAGACCGCTGGAGTGCCAGTGACACAGAAGGTACTCGGAGCCATCAAGAGAGCAGGGAGAGGAGACTGCAGGAAACAAATCAACTTGCATTTTAGCAAACACCAGCAGAGGAATGAAACGTCCTTCACGTGGAGGCTCCGTGTCACCTTCCCCACAGCTTGAATGAACTTTGGGGAATAAGCTTCTGAAGAACCATTTCCAAAGTTTACTGAACTATAAGGCGAGGGGGATAGAATCTCAAGCTATCTTTCAGGAAGGAGACAAAGGAGACACTTCGGACTTTGTGGGAGATCCTGACCAGAGGAGTGATCCACCATCTTACCGCAGGGCAGATGAGTGAAGAAACAATTTGGAAGAAAGGCTGTCACTTTTGTTAAGTCCTAGCCCCTAGAAAGAGGGGTTTTGTCCCACCTTTCCCCCCCCCCCCCGAACTCACTTAACATCTGATCTCCCTTTGTTAATAAACTTGTTTTACTTTTAATGTAAACCAGCCAGGGCTTAATTTGTAATGAAGAGGTGCCAAGGCTCAAGCAATTAGGTGCCAGGGCTCAAGTGTGGCAAAGCAGTGCTGCGTGGCACAGATGCTCAGGACACCTCAGGGTTGTATGCAGGCTAGAAGTGTCCAGACAGAGACCACAGGAATAAAGCATTTTGGGGCACTCAAGGTTGCAGAGCAGGAGATGACAAATCCTCTCACTGGTTTGGATTGTACTCTCGCATGTGACAGGGAGGTATCGGTTTTCATTATTCTATCCATAAGATCCTACTTGAATTGTGGGGTTGATCATCAAATAATTGTAGCTGAGTTGGAGATAAGACATGGAAAATAATGGAATAGTAATAATGAGCCTTTATTAACAGCAGTAATTTGGGAAGCCAGAGCAGGGCTAAGTGTTTAAGAAAAATTTGCTGGCACAATATAAACACTCAAGTATTGTGTAATGCCTGCTAATTTGTTTGATTGGTAGACATTTTGCGGCAACTATATTACATTCATTAAAAAAAAGTGGTACAGTGTGAAATTCAGAAGACAACAAAGTCTTAACACAATTGCTTATAGAAATCAAGTCCAGTCACTTTAGCCTTTTACAATTTACAGGCATTGACTGTTACTGCAGTATTACTTGCACACTCAAAATATATGCCAAATAAGCTAATTAAAATAAAAATTATGGTGAAAGCCTAATATTGCGAGATCTGCAATTTCCATAATATCATTAATGAAGTTAATGAACCTTTATCTGTAAGTGTACTAGAAGATTTACCAGGCATTGCTCGGGTCCTTGACTCAATTTTTGTTTTTTGGAAAATAAAATGAGAATGTACATGCTTCTTTTAAATCATTGCTCTGGGGTGGGGCTGGGGATGAGGGTTTCAGTATGCAGGCTGCCCCAGGGAGAGAGGACAACCCCAGCCCTCTCTTGCCACAGCAGCTTTGGGCCAGGTGAGAAGCACCTCTTCATGGCTGCTGCAGCACCAACAGGCACAGCCGGGGGAAGGGTTCCTGTCTCCGGTTGGGGCAGGTCCCAGTTTGTCTAACCCCTGAGCTCCCCAGCCACAGTGAGGAATACAGTAAACTGTGTACTTTTCCCTTGCTCCCTGATGAAAGGGAAGAGACAGCAATGTTTCAGTACTAAATGGGGAAGGGGGAGGGTGATTGTCTCTCTTCTGTATAGTTTCTGAGAAGCAATCCCATTCCAGGCACATCCCATATTCCTGGCACCACCAAACCCTTACCTTGATTTAAGTTATGATAAGAGGAAGCTGTATACTGAATTTGATGGTTTTCACCCTTACCGTTTAGGAGGAATTCTTGAATAGACAGAAAGGCAGGCTCTCTCAAATATACAGTAGATGTAATTTCAATAATGGATGCCCAGCCTGAGTTCTTTGAGCGTGCTGGCAATAATTAAATGAACAGTTTGTACCTTATCCATCATAATGGACTGTAAGAGTATTAATTCTAGCAAAGGCAACTAAGTAACTTTTCTCCCAGTGCTCCCAATGATAAAAGTAAATTCCACTCCCATTTCCTAGGGCTGGATGGAGAGAGGCAGTGTGTCTGGGAGACTAAGAAATCTAAACTCTGGTGGGCCAGGGTGGGGAACAAGTTACAGGGTCAAAATGCATTCATAGAAACTGCCCTGTCTAAATGGCCTAACTGCCATTTAGAGGAAGGGCCTTTCAGTTGGTTCTGAAATGTAGCATTTACTCTGCTTCTATGAGAGGTATGGATCCAAACAGCTCCAAACTATAACGTTTAAATCCAGGGTTAATAAATTGTTCATGTCCAAGGTAATTTCTCTGTGACACATTGATAATATACTGTGTGTAAGGTTTCAGTCGGTAGGGCTGGCTGGTTCTTTATAAACTTAAACAGGATAGAAATTCTCTGTGAAAATGAGCTCATAAAGAAGTATATTTCCATAACTATATTATCCAATGCTGATGATTTTTATGCTTGAAAGAGTAGAGAATTAATAGCTGTCAGTAAATACAAAATCTCTGTGTGGTAACTGACAGATTAAATACTAGGGATTCCAGAGGAGATTAGTCCACATTCTAAAACTGTGGATGTCAGTATTATTTTATATCCTATTGCTGAATAAAGTTGCCTTGTGTTTCATATAAAATTAGGGATCTATCTCTGATCCATTCATTCTTTTCTGTCCCCTTTCTCTTTCATTTTAGTGTATTCACATTGGCACCCTCACAATGGTTTGTATTATCCTTTCCTGTGGAGGTCAGGCAATGATTAGGATGCAAGAGAACCACCAGGACAGACTCATGGATATAAACCCATCAAAGAAATAAAATAGGTGGCCCATTGGTTGGTCCTAATTTAAAATTGAGTGATTGTTCTGATGCAAGAGCGGGAATACAGAGAGCTAAGGACCTGGGGGTAGAAGCTGGTATTGCAAGCAGAAGTAATGGCAGAGTTCAGGCAAACAGGAAATCAGGAGGAAGAAAGAAGGAAATAGGTAGCAAAACAAATGTAGGATTTGAGAGTGTAAGTAGCGCAAGCAATATCTGTGACCTACAAAATATGACTTCACCCAGTTTGCCAGGATTGTTCCCATGTGTATATATAGAATCTGGTAGCCTAGCTGCCCATTTGATTGTCACTGACTATGCAGGGAACACTAACTTACTAGCACTAGATTAGTATTTGTATTTATATAGTAGCTATCAACTGTGCTTTAGTGTTCTAGAATTTTGCAATAAATGGCTGCATATTAAATTATGCAAAGCATGACAATTGTTTTTAAAAACAAGTACAAGTTAAATCTTTGCATGTTCCTTGGATGTTCCCAGACCAGAGAGCCCCAGACAACAGTATGATGGACCCACCCCCATGCTTTATGAAGTGAACTTATGGACATAAATATGCATAACTCCAAGATGCTTTGGGCAAATTGCCTCATGTAACTTATCAATCTTAATGTCCACTTAAGGTCCATTATGATCTCAAAAGACTCCTTGGCTGTGCTTCCTGGGGTGCTGACAAGGCCCCTGCCACTCGCCTTCTTGCTCTCTGGGGTTTTTCACTACCCAGTCCTGGTGGGCCAGCTCCGTGGTCCCCCCAGCCAAGGCACAGAGCTGAGATCACTGCCCCCCTGAGCAGCAGTACAGACACTGAAACTCTTCCGGGCCAAAAAAAAATACAGTTTTGGGAACAGCCTCCTGGGATACCACTCCCCAAATGGGATCAACCGCCCAAATGAATTATTTAGGTAAGCCCCCTTTAACAATGAAAGGAGGAATGTACACATTGATTGCCCCTCCCCCCCCCGTAACAATTATTTACACTGGGCTTGAAAATTAAATAAAAGTGATTTTATTAAGTACAAGCAATAGGGTTTAAGTGGTTATAAGTGAAAACAGGCAGAGCAAGTAGATTACAAATGTAAAATAACAGAAAATGCATAGCTAATTCTAACACTAAAACCTCAGTACAAACTTATTACAAACTCACTCTAAAACTGTTCCTGTTCTAGCTAAGCCTTCAAAACCAGAGAAGTCTCCTTTTCCCATTGGCCTTTGGTTCATTCTCCTGGGAGTGGCATGCTAGCCAAAGACAAAGACCTGCTAGCTTCCTATTGTTTTATACATTCCACGCTGGGCGGGAATTCTGTTTCTACATTCCACCCTTCCATTACTTGGTCAGCCCCTTCATGTGACTTCTTCAGACCAACCTCTGCTAAGACTTGGAGGACAAAGGAGATTGCTTACAGTTGGTCATCTTGACATTGAAGGTAACACCCTTGATGGCTTTCATTTGCACATTTAAAACCATAAAACCATCCGTACTCGTTATATCTAACTTTACACTCAAGAATGATGCATACACCAAAATAAGATATGCAGACCCAGCGGATTAAGACATTAAGATGTCCCTGCAAGGGGTGCGCGGTGCCTAGAGGGAACCACCTGCCACTCTAAACAGCTGATGGTTCCCCCTGGTGGAGGGAGGAGATTTTGCGCGCTTCCCCCACCCCTAGGCCAATTGGGACTTAGGGGCAGGGGAGCACATGAAGTCTCACCCCCAGACTGCCAGGGGCATGCAGTGGCTAGTGGGAACTGCCTGCTGTTCCCTCTAGTCACTGCGTACCCCTGGCAGGGCAGGAGGCGAGAGACTTTATACATTCCACCACCCCCAAACCCTGCGTGCCGGATCCGGACTGTGGGCCGTATCTTGCCCACCCCTGCTCTATGTGCAGGTCTTGTAAAGGGGTCCTCAAATCTTCCACAGTGCCTGCACCAGGGGAATCCTCCAGTGGCTGGATACAGGTCTTTTAGGGTTCCATTAGCCCAGGCTGGCTCTTTCACTCAGTGTAAAGGGGCTGGAATAGGGGTGAGTGTCTCACATGCACAGTGTGTTACGCCTGCTCTTATAAACCCTAAGTTCCAACATCAAAACTTGTATTCACTTCAGTGGGACCAGGATTTCACTCCATGTGCCACAAGATATGATGTCAGAGAATATAAAGCATATGGGATTCAGTTCATTAAGAACCGTAAAAGTTAAAACCAAATTTTCAAACTTGGTTTATGCCCATGCACTCAATTAATGGTAGGCAGAACCTTTTCTGCTCACCACTCCATCTGCTGCATGGGCTAGGAGCAATAGGCACAGTAATTACAGAGTAGTTTAACCTGGTATTACAAAAATGAGTAGTCCTGTAGCACCTTAGCGACTAACTAAAAATATACATAGTATCATGAGTGTTCGTGGGCAAAACCCACTTCCTCAGATGAACAGAGTGGAGCAGTGGTGTTACAAAGGTATGCGTCATAGTCATCCAATTCACATGGGAGAGAACCAGCTAATATTGCATCTTTCTTACGGTAGTTAAAAACCCTCTGACAATGAGCGCTGTGAGATCTCCTAACATGAGCTTAGATCAAGAGGTGGGCCTAGCCCCCAATGCTTCTTGGTGATGGAGCAACAGTGATTGGCACTCTGTATTTCTTTCTCATCCAATCAGTACCATTTCAATTTCGCTTAGGTTCAGACTGAGCCAGTTTCAAGCCCCTAGTTCTGTATTTCAGTGATTTACCTGTCAAGACAGCCAGCAATCCCTTCAGGTTCTGGGACACATGGGTATCATTCACATAAAATAGCATAATTCAGAGTTATCACTGAAGAGCAGAAAAGCTGAAGAATATCTGAGACATCTCCAATGTCTGGAGAGCGTTTCACATAACCCAGCAAGGTCTGATCAGAACGAATTAATTTATCATTCTTAGGCAAGGCGGCTGCCCACTGAAATCGACTTGAATGGCCCTGAAAGTTGGCAGAACAGGCTTGGAAGTATGGACTCTTTGTTTAGACAATTGACCTAATGCAGCTAAGTTCAACCTAAATTCCAAGTGTAGACCAGGCCTAATAAATCTAGTGCCATCAAGGCCAGGCTTACCCTTTGTGCTCTGCAAATCACTAGTGACTCTTGTAACAGTGTCCACTGCAGTTAGTGCTATGCGGCAAAGATTTAACTCTGACCTTTTAAAATCCTGGCCCTGGGCATTTTGAGACAAGAAAATAAATATCCGTTTCTCCCCAGTATTCCTGTGTGTCGCATGCACATTACAATGTGGACTCAGTCTGTCCCTGAAACCAGATTGAAATGTGCCATATAAATCACTATTGCCCAAGTGTTCCTGCAGCTGCTTCATTTCTCCAAAGCCTTAGTCAAAAATGCAAAGGTAGAAACTGGTTGTTAATAACCCAAACACAGATAGGTCTTTATAAATGTTTTCAAATCAAGGGACCTTGTGCCTCTCCTAATGAGGTTTCAGCTTTGTATGAAAAGACAGGCTGTTCTTCTTCTAGCATTCCTGTAGGAACTCGGATTGGCAAAGAGCCAAATCCCCCAAAGAAGACTGATGTTCCTGTAACACGTTAAGTAATTCTAAATGAGAGGTAACAATGACACTTATAATTTTCACCACATGCAGGAAGTGATACTCAGCGCTTCAGTGCGCTGTTTCAGGTGTGAAGCCTACGGAAGCCAGAGGCAAAGCATTCTGGGTAGCAGGTGCACGGTTAGGGAGTTCACTCTTCTCATAAATTCACGTATACCTCTTCTGGTCTGCATTTGGGAAGCACAGCAGGAGACATCTCTGTCCTGGTCTTTCATTGACCTTGCCCCCTTGAAATTCCCTGCACTGGACATTAAACTTGTATGTTTATCTTCTCTCTCTGTATGTAAAAATTGTTTTCTGTGGGACAATAGAGTGACATCATCACTAGGGATGTGAGTGACAAGGGATGTGAGTGACTAGGGACTACATCACTTGGGAATGTAAGCATGCGCTTATTGGATAGTCGACTAATAACTCGACTCTATCAGAGAGGCAGCAAAAGGGGGCGGGGAGGAGCAGAAGCCGGGGCTGGAAGGAGCCAGCTTAAAAGCTGGTCTCCCCCCAGCACCATCTCTGCAGGGGAGGCAGAGATATAGTAGGGGACAGGGTGCAAGCTGTGAGTCAGCTGTCCCTGCTCACGCTTGGCCCCCCTGCTGCGCTTTAGCCTTTAAAACATATTAAGGACCTGAAGGCTGCAGTCCCCCCCATCAAATGATTAGTCAATTAGCTGACTAAATGTGTTTTAACATTTCTAATCATCATGTCACTCTGCATCCACAGGACTAAAGCCCCGCCTACTCCCAGCCTGGCTTTCCCCAGGGCACATGTGCAGGCTGAGAGCTGGGGCTGTCTGCGGCCCTGGCCCTCCCTTTCCCTTCCCAGCAGCTGAGGGGGAGAGCCATAGCTGCCATGGCCTGGCCCAGACCCGCTCCCGGGGGCTAGGAGGAGAGACAGGAACTGATTCAGCCTAGGCCCAGCCCCGCTCCCGACTGCCGTGGGGAGAGACCAGGACTGGCGCAGCTTCAGGCCGGTGCGGCCTTAGCCTGGCCCGCCTTGGACTGGCTAGGTGGTGGGTGGGGGACAAAGAACTGGGGCCTCCTCAAGGGCAGGGAGGAAGAGTTGCGGGCGGGGCCAGGCCCTCCTCCATGGCTGGGGTCGGGGCTGGTGGGGCAGCAAAGAGCCAGGGCCGTAGGAGGGGACAGCCAGGACCCCCATGGTGGCTGGTGGGAGGTGGGCTGATGGGGTGAGGAGGGCAAAGGGCTGGGGCCTCCCTGGAGGCAGGGGGTAGAGCTGGGGCAACCTCAGCCCCCTTCCTGGCAGCTGGGGAAGAGCCAGGGCCAGCAGAGGGAGGCTGCTCTGGCCCTAGGTCCTCCCCCCACAACCTCTGGATCTTCCTTGGCCCCTCCCCAGGGCTGACCCTGGCTGAGAGGAGGGTTGGTGAGCGTAGCGAACACAGAGCGCAGTTCCCTAGTAAAATATGACAGATTATTATTCGTGTGAGATGATGTATGGATTTAATCTAGTGCTCAGAAAATGAGTTTAAACTGGATAAATTTTAATGTTATAAGCACATGCTTCGCCGAACTTCTCCGTTTTCTCACGCCATATGGAAATAGGTAGAGCACACCCTCATAATACTGTTTTTGTCCAAGGCTATCCAGTTACTTGTCTTCCTAATGTGCTCTAATAGCTAATGTAGGAGATTGGGACAGGAAACCCCCCCAGGTAACAGTGTAATGAACCATAGCTGCATAAATACAGTCACCCTGTGTGTCAGCAGGGAACAAACTTGAGACCATCAGCACCAAAGGCACAATGTAATGTGACTTGACTAAAGAAGAGCTCTTTTAACTATGAATAAGAAGCAAGCTGTTAACTCTGGGTCAGGAAGAGACAGAATCGCATGACAAATCCTGTGAATTATATATGCACCAAAAAGAGGTGTGTGAGTATAAGGAATTGAAAACCTAGTAGGCAGTGTGTGTAAATTAACATAATTTACACATTTCAGTGAGCAAAATTAAACATGAATACCAAAACACATTTAACATGCTCTAATGTGCCCTTAAAAATCTATCTTGAGATACGTAACTTATTCTCAACTGCTGTTGGTTTGCTTTTGGAGTGTAGGTGTTTTTTGTTTTTTTTTTTTTTTAAACTACCACTTAACATGCTTGGGAATGAAGGTGTTTTTCTCTGGATTTTGGAGGGTTGTTCTTTCATGCCCTAATATTGTACTAAGGCTTGTACATACCTTGCAAGTGGTCTGATGGGGGAGCAAGCACAAGCCTTTCTTGTGATGAAAAGAGGCTTCTTGGCACTTGGTTCTTAATATAATATAATGAGATATACCATCTCATAGAACTGGAAGGGACCTTGAGAGGTCATTGAGTCCAGTCCCCTGCCCTCCCAGCAGGACCAAGTACCATCCCTGACAAATTTGCACCGGATCCCTAAATGGCCCCCTCAAGGATTGAGCTCTCACAACCCTGGGTTTAGCAGGCCAATGCTCAAACCACTGAGCTATCCCTCCCCCCCAACTTCTGGTGGGGCAATACGTTGAGAATCTGTTCTGATGTCTGCTGGTTGCTTTTCAGCCTGTGTACATTCCATGTCTTGCTGATCAAGTCTCAGGCCATGTCTACAGTAGGAAACTATTGAAATTACTAAAATTGACTTAATACCTGATTTAACAAAATCAAAATAACATGTCCCCACTATGGGGAATTCTCAAAATAAGTTAGAATTAGTCTGAAATAGCATGGCCACATTGAATGACTTAGACCCCCCGGCAGCACTCTGGGGAGGGCACGAGGAGCGTGGATACTTCCTGTGATTGCTTGGTCAGGCAGGCTGTGATGCATGCTTTCAGGGGCTCCTCCCTATGGCCACGTCTCACAAGCCACTCCTCCATTGCCTCCCCCCTCGCGGGACGCAAAAGGGATGCAGCGGGCATGTGCCTTCTTGTGCTCTGGTTGCCCTTGTAGGCACCACAGGACTCATAGCATGTAGCCAGAGTTGCTGCAAAGCAGTGCCAGGCTCACGGGCCTCATGCTGCACCTCATGATGCAGTACTTCCAAACGGCCTGGCTGTTGCTCCAACAATTATTTTGAAATAGTGTGGACACCCCGGTGTCGCTATCAGGATTTCAAAATTAACATTATGCCTGATGAAAAGCAGGAGTACAGATTTTTAATTAAGCTTTCAAAATAACGAGCTTGGTAGTTTAAATACTTCATTTATAAATTTGACCTTAGGGGGGTTATTTCAAAATAGGGGGTGTAGAGTAGGGCCTCGTGAAGTGCCTGTATTACTATACACCACATCTGCATTATTTGTCTCGTGTACATAGTGCATGAATGTGTTTGTGGTTTCAGTGAAGGAAATGTCCTATGTTGTGTGAACAAGGATTCATCTGCTCAGTACACACAGATTGCTTCCAAGTGCATGATCTGTCCTGAGGGAATTGTTGGTCATAATAGTTTCTTTTGTTTGTTTTTTGCATTTCTCTTGCTGTCTTTGTTGTTGTAAGGCTGGGATTATAGCAGGGGAGAGCAATAAGTGGCCTGCAGGCTGGACATGGCTGGCCAGGGTTAGCCTCTAGCGGGCTGTCAGATACTTTAACTGAATGTCCACAGGTACGGCTGCTCACAGCTTCTGTTGGCCACGGTTTGCTGTTCCTGGCCAGTGGGAGAAGTGGGAAGCGGCATAGGACGCTTATTTCTTATCTCTGGTTATAAGAACTAAGGCTATGTTTACACTACAAAGAAAACTTGGAAAAAAGATATGCAAATTGCAAATCACAATTTGCATATCTTTTTCCGCTTTTCTTCCGGAAGAGGCTATTCCAACATTTGGCCCATCTACACGGGGTCAAATGTCAGAAAAAAGCCTCTTTCGGAACATCCCTTCTTCCTCATAGAATGAGGTTTACAGGGATGCTGAAAAAACGCGTCTGCTTTTCCGACATTTTTTTCGGAAAAGCAGACGCCATTCCTTCGACACGGCAGAGCTTTTCCAGGATACCTCTGGTTCTTGACATCAAGCATTGTACCAAGCTGCTATTAAGGCCTTCTGTGTGATGGCTGTGATAGAGCTATCATAATTTTAATTAGACTTTACTTGGTTGCAATTTCACTTTCTTCTCTTGTATAATACTGAGGAAGTCTTTACCTGGCACATTCATTAATTCCCCTCTGTCTGGCCATTTTGTGTGTGTTTGTGAGCTGCTGCCTTGTCCTTGCATCTGGTGTTAGTTTGAACTTTACAATTCACCTTTTTTTCTTCTGTTTTGTACTGCAGGAATGTCATAAATACACAATCTCTGAATCTCTGCTTGCTTCCTGATATGCTGGATATTTTTTGTTTTTCTTGTCTGCCAGCTTTGGCATAATGGTTTCTCTTGCCACAGTTATTGCATATAACTCCCATGTGCAAGGCATTACCATTATCAAGTTTTTCTCCACTGTACAATAAGGTCTTCCTTTGCATTTCATTTATAATCTCTGCTTTGTAGCGGAGCATTTGATTTTGCCTAGAATTTTTTCCTTGAATTTTCATGCTTTCCCTGGGTTACTTGAATTGTCTCTGTGTCTAGCCCACGTAAGCTCTGGCTGTGAGCTTGTTTCTGAGTTTCACATATGGCTATAGCTCTTAGTAAAGTTTGTGTGGGCTCTCTGAGTATTCTCATTCAAGCTCCAGCATTGTTTGTCCCTGTCACTACTCTATTATAGATTAGTTCATCTTTTAAGAGTTGATAAATGCATGAGCCAGCCATTTTGTACAGTTTGACAATGTACTGATATATTGCTTCTCCAGATACTTGATACAAATTGTTGAAAAAAATGCCTTTCTTATTTGACATTTCTTGTGGGCTGAAAATGTGTGGCTTTTTTTTTTTAGTACTTTTAGGATTCTACATTTTCCTCACAGTCTGCTGCTGACATAGCCAGATGTGTTTGGAACATGTGGCAGCCTTTCTCCATTGCAGCTAATAGTGTGGCTGCTCCTATTTTGATTTTCTTTTTATTTAGCTTTCTTGCAATTTGTTCCTCACCCTCTGTGATCTAAAGAATATCCAGTTGTTTAATTCTTCGTCTTTCATGTCCATCTGCTTGGGGAGAGGAATTTGTTATGCTACCATGATTGTTTTGTGTATGTTTTCTTGTGTTACAGTATTCATAGTTTCTGATTTCACAACAGCCAACTCACTTCTGACAGTGTTTAAGCATAAAAAGAGAGAGCGAGCCAAGATACTGCACCACTGTAGATCATCTCATCTGAAGACGTGGGCTTTGCCCAGTAAAGTTCATGATATTATCTATATATTTTTGTTACTCTCTAAGGTGCCACAGGAGTACTTGTTGATTCAGGCTTTATTCTTTCTTCCATATAATATTATCGTCTCTTCAAAAAGGCACTTTCCAAACATAGAAAGTTGTCTGCATTTCTAGACGTTGCCTTTCACATAGGTATGATATGCTATAACACCCCACATTGGAAAGCTGTCTTTCATAAGACATTGGCCTTTGGAAAAGTGCTTAAATATTTCCCCTCTTTATTAGCCTATCTGTAAATGGAATGTGTTATGGCTTCACTAAGTAATGTCTATAAAATGCTTGGAAAGCCTTGAATTATTACAATTAAAAACTTACTTTTGGCATTATTGCAATTGAATTCTGGGCTGATTCCTTCTTTTCCTTTGCCCCTCTGTCCCTACAGCAGAATCTGGATCCTTCCTCTTGTTAGTGTGCAACAGCATCAACACCTTTCCATTTCACCAATTCTTTGCTATAAGGTAATATTGCTTGAGCCTTATCCATATTGAACAGTGTTTACTATTAGTCCAGGCACCTATACTTAAATGGTGTGATTCCTTCTGTATTTGACCCCATTGTTCACCCACACTTATTTATAACCATTCAGTATTTAAAAGTCAAATCTTTCTATGCTTGTATTCATTAACTCTCTTCTGCCCTGATTCCTAACACTTATATCCATTCTCTGACAAGGCTCATCCGAGCACCTCAGAAATATTGTGCCATGTTGTATGTGGATTAATCTCCTGTAGGCAATTAGGGACTCCAGATTTCAGTTCAGAGTTACCTTGTAGTTCTTCTGAAAGAGGCCAGGGGCTTGCTGCATGGAAAAGTAAAGGTTCCATCCCCCCAGATCCTAAGGGATCCCTGCAGGTGAGGGTTTCTGCATGGAGATTCCTTCTCTGCATTCACTGGTTCTTGAACGGATGTCTCCTCTTGCACTGTTCAATTTCTTCTCTGAATATAGCTGGACTGCCCTTGGAGGGAAGTCTCCATGCCAGCATAGAAAGACGCATTAGAAGTTATTGCAGATTCTCTCAGTACCTGTACTGCTGTGTCCTACTGGTTTCAGGTAGATGAATCAGTGAAAAGCTGCCAGTTTCCCAACCTGTCCCTACTTGGCTTTATTTTCCAGAGCCCCAGGGAAGGGAAGGGTTTCTGAGGAGGCAGAAAGAGCATACTACAATAGCAGTACTCCCTCCTTTGGACCTTCCAGTAGGATGCTGTTTGCATAAGCTCCCTTCTCTTTATGTGAGCTTAAAGGAATAAGGGGAGCATCTTTTCATTTAGCTATTAACCTTTGGTTCTTGCCCTTTGGTCTGTGTTCAAGGTCTTATGTTGGTCATTTGCTTAAACATAATTCCTCATCTTTTCTAAGTAACCTTCCTCCTGAAATGTAGTGAGGTACTTCCAGACTCTCTCATTCTGTGTCTCTCTGAAATGAATGTGGTAGCAGTATGTTTGCAGTATCCGCAAAGAATCTCACATGATTAGAGCCCAGGTTTTTTCCTTTTGGAATTAGATCATGTTCCTTCCAAAAGGAAGTTCAGGCCCATTGTTCCTGTCTCTGGTCTTGTAAGAAAGTATTTTCCCTTAGTGCAAGTTGGTCTAAATTCTCTGATTTCTTGATGCGTGGAACGAGGTGTACCGGTAGTTCGAATTAGAGATCCTAATTCGAACTACCTACTCCGTGCCGCATGTAGCCTCAGGCACGGAGTTCGGACTAAGGGGGATTTAAAAATGGCGGCGCCCGGGAAGATGCAAATGAAGCCCGGGATATTTAAATCCCGGGCTTCATTTGCAACTTCGAATGCCTACATTAGCCTCCCTAGTTCGAACTAGGGGGCTAGTGTAGACATACCCTTACTGCCCTTGGTCAGTGCAGACCCAGAGTTCAGAAGAGCATCTGCAGAGTTCACTTCCCATCCTGAGTAGGAGTGGGGGGTGGGAATAGGAGGCATCTCACTCACTTTGCTGGTCACTCCTCATCCACCTGCTCGCCGCCGCTTTCTGGCACCAATCTGCTGTCCATTTGTCACCCCTTGCTGCCACCACTCTGCTGGCTACTCATTACGCCTCTCCATCACCGCTCTGCTAGCTGCTCACTGGGCTGTTGCCACTCTGCTAGCTGCTCGACACATCTCTCTGCCACTGAGTCTCCGCCACTGAGTCATCACCTGCTCGCTGCTTCTGCTGCCTGGTTGTGGATTTGGTTCAGGGCCAAACCTAATGATTTCAGTTCTTGGCCCAAAGCAGAGTCCAGGCACAAGAAATTCCAATATCCACTTGAGTAAATTTAAATAAGAGACTCCTTGTGGAGCCTTTCTTTAGCTCTATCATTGAAACAGTGGGAAGAAACAGGTTGAACCAGTCTTACAACTAATGCCTGGAGGGCACGTAGCCTGCTAATTCAGAGTCTTGCCCTCCAGAGCTTGATTTCACAGGGCTCTGGAAGGGGAGCCTCCGTCCATCCAAGTTTATTTACACTGACAGAGTCTCTCTCTCCTTTGTGCCAGGTTAAGCACAGGCTTTCTTCGTTTGTATTCCCACAATAATTATAGACATTGCAATTAATGTTAACACAATTTGTGACCCAACACCAGCCAATTCGATTACAATGAGCAAAATACTAATCCAGCAGCTGAAAATCTAACACATCTAGGCAAAGCAGCAGCAAACTCTATTTACATAGGCACATCCACAGTTTCTCTCCCATTCCAGCTAGCTGTAATGGAAGCATTCATTCAGACCCTGTTTACATAAATAGCTCTATAATAACATAAGAAAGGCCATGCTGGGTCAGAGCAAAGGCCCAGCTATCCCAGTATCCTGTCTTCTGACAGCGGCCAATGCCAGGCGCCCCCAGAGGGAGTGAACAGATCAGGTAATCATCAAGTGATCCCTCTCCTGTCATCCATTTCCAGGCTCTGACAAACAGAGGCTAGGGACACCATTCCTACCCATCCTGGCTAATAAGTATTGATCTACCTAACTTCTGTGAATTTATCTAGTTCTTTTTTGAACCCTGTTAAAGTCCTGGTCTTCACAACCTCCTCTGGCAAGGAGTTCCACAGGTTGACTATGTGCTGTGTGAAGAAAAACTTCCTTTTGTTTGTTTTAAAACTGCTACCTATAGCTTCTCTTGGTCTTGGTCTTGAACCAGTAGCTTCTCTTAGGTTTGGTCTATGCTAAAGACTTGAAGTTGGTATAACTATTTCTATGTCTACACTATAGCCTGGATCGATGCTCTGAGATCGAGCCACTGGCAGTTGATTTGGTGAGTAACGAAACTGACCACACGAAATTGACCACAGATTGCTCTGCAGAACTCCTTCTACTCTACCTCCCATCAGTGTGGGTAGCATCTTTACTATTGCACTGGTGCAGCTGCAGCACTGCATGTATATACAAAGATGAAAGGATGCCTTTAGACACAGTCTGCGTGTGTGGGTTATAGAGAGCAAGTCAAAGGCGACACGCAGGTTATGGCTGAATATAAACATTCAAGAGACTATTCCCAAGAATATTTTACAATATTAGCCCAGCTTTATCAATCAGCTCTCACACATATACTGCAGATTTATAGAGTGGCAGGCAAATCCTTGTTTTTCTTCTCTGATTCAGCTGAAAAGTCAGGAGACAAATACTGGTTATTTCATTCCTGTTCATGCCATCTGTAGCAGTTAGGGTTGTCAAGCGATTAAAATAATTAATCACGATTAATCACAATGTTAAACAATAATAGAATGCCATTTATTTTAAATATTCGTGTATGTTGTCTACATTTTCAAATATAGTGATTAAATTACAACATGCAGTACCAAGTTGTGAGGGCTGTTCCCCGCTCTGGCACTCGGAGTGCAGAAGGTGAGGGCCTGCAAGACAGCTTAAAAACCTTGCTGCTACAGGCACTGGTTATGAAAAACGTCCCCCCAGAATCACGATACATAGATTTGGGGGAATTGCTGCCACCATCATGTGATTTTTTTTTTATCCCTAAAAAAACCAGGGGTGAACCCTTGAACCCATCTCCAGAGGTACCCCAAGCTCTTTTGCCCTAAAAGAGCTTGAAAAAAAAGAAAAGAAAAGAGGAAAACAAGCTGCAGTCTTTAGTAGCTGACCTTTCAGTCAGAGGCATGCAAGCACACACAGACAGACCTTCCAGGATACACGAATCAGATCGTCACCTTTTGTTACAAAACAAAAGATAAACTTGATAAAGCATACTTGGTTTCTAGGTATTACAGAGCAACTAAGGAAAACAAAACACAGAGAAAAGTCTCTGGGCACAGTGCTAGATGGTAAATGGGGAGGGGAGGCATAGATTCACACAGAGCAGTTCAAACCAAACCACAAAATAGAAAAAAATTATCCTGAACGCAACTAGATGCCTCGTGGAATGAGGTTTACCGGAGCGAATGAGGTTTACAAAGGCTTCTGTTGTCGACCGTGGAGCATCCAGACTGCCCCGCTGTGCCGCCAAACAGCTGATCCGCACAGCGCAGCGGCCATTTTGATGTAAATGAAGCGGCGATTATTTAAATTGCCGCTTCATTTCCCTATGTCTAGTAAACTCATCTACGGAGCCATGTAGTCTAGACATACCCTCAATAGTTTGGGGCAGCAGCCCTGACAGGAGGACCCAGGCCCACCCTACTCCACTGGGCCCTGACCCAGTGCCCTGTGAATGGCAGAGCGCTTCATCACTCACTCAGTGGGGAATCCGCAACACGCCGAGCTCACTTGGTTGGGAGATACCACTTCAGCACCCTCTCTGAGTCACTTCCTACTAGAGCTGGTGCAGGGACTTACCAGGTGGTCTTTGGATCTTCCGGTTCCCTTGCAACCGCCTCTCCCTGGGGCTCCTCCAGCATTGGTAGCTTGCAGCAGTCTCCTGGGTCTCTGGGTCCCACAATCTGAGTCTCTGGCTGGTGCGGCTCTGGAGCTCCTGCTGGAGGTCCTTCTTCTCCAGTGGCCAGCCCAGAATGCGCTGAGCAGCTCTTTTTTTATACTGCTCCAGCATTTGGAGCATACCTAGTCTGGGTGAAGGTGTGGGACTTCCTTTGCCCACAGGGTTTTAACCCCTCCTGGTTCAGTGCGGGGTTTGCACATCTCATTTCAGTAACCAAAAAAAATTCTACATTTGTAAGTTATACTTTCACAGTAGATACTTTCACAGTAGATACGCCAACCATGCGGCCTGGATTTTCCGGGACAGTCCCTATTTTTAATACTCTGTCCTGATGTCCTCATCAAGTAATGAAATGTCCCGGATTTCAGGCCTGTGTGTGTGTGTGTGTGTGCGTGCGTGCGTGCACACACGCGAAGGGTGCAAATGCACCCTACCAGTGGTCCTCCCATCACGTGTGAGCAGCGTCTCTTGCCGGGTCACCAGCACCTGCCCCTGGCGCAGTCCAAGTGCGCCCCACACTGTGTTTGCCAATGCCTTGGCCTCCTGCACCAGCTGCCCCAACTCTAGGGACGCTGCGGATGCCATGGGAACCGCTCCTTGCTGAGAGGGGTATAGAGTGCCATGATGTCAGCAGGTTCAAACATCAGTCAAAGGGCAGGGGGTAAAGTCCCACTCCTTTCTAATGGTAAGAGCGGGGCTGTGAACTGGAAAAGGTGGCAGTGGCATGAGGGAGCCAGGGCAATCTCTGACCTGCCACTGCTGAGTTCATCTCCCAGCCCAGCTGCTGGCTTGCCCTAGCCTCACCCACCTCCCCTTCCCTGTGGCTGCGCTTAGCAACTCACTGCAGGCCAGGGAGTCTGCACTGCATGGTGGTGGTGTTAGGGGTGGGAGGGACACTGGCAGGCACTAGGGCTCCCTGGGACAAATCCAAACTTCAGGGGCAGGAGGGGCGAAACACCATCCAAAGGCCTCTTGAACTTCGTAGGGCATAGGGGTGCTGCAGCAGCTGCCCTAGCACCCTCCTCCTACCCCCACAACCAGGCTGGGCATGCCCTGCAGGGGTGCAGCTGAGTGCTCCACCTGGGCTGAGCTGGTCCCACTTTTGCATGGGAGGGGGCAGGGGCCGCACTTACCTGGCAGATTGTGGGGCTGCCACGACTGGGGTGTGCACTCCCCTGCTGAGAAGGGGCTGGATGTGGCACCCTTGTTGCTTGTGGGGTCCGCATTGGAGCCAGCTCCCTGTGCTAACGTGTTAGGCATGTGCGTGTTTAGCACAGGGCTCATGCTGAGGGTGGTTGTCACCCTCCCTGAGCAGGATGGGACTTTTCATTTCCTTTTGTTAAAATGGGGTCAAGGACTGGGGGGTGGTGGTGATGGTGGAAGGAGAACCCTGAAAATGTGACCGAGGTGCCCCCACCCTGCATGCACACCGCAGGGCAACCCCCTGTCCAGACACGCTACCCCAAGCTCCCTCCTGACCAGACACTCTACCTCCAGTCCGCTCCTGCACCCCCCCTTGCTGCTGCTCCCTCCCCCTGCCCTACTCCTAACCTGCTTCTGCACCCTACCTCCCACCCAGACCTCACAACCTCTCTCCCTTCTACATCTCACCTCCCTCCCAGATCCTGCACCCCATCGCAGCCCTGTCCCACACATTGAACCCCTCATTTTTGCATCCACCCCAGAGCCTATGAAAAGGCCCATAAAATTCACTAACCCCAGAACCTCAGAAAAGTAAATCTGGCCTATGGGAAGCCCAGAACCTCATTCTCCCTTTCCCTTCCCCTCACCCCATGGGTCTGGAGCGCCAGAGGAGTGAGATGTCTCAGTTGGGGGCCACATCAGAGAGGGTTGTGGGTTTTTGGAGGAGATTTTTTGATTCTCGCTTGTGTGGTCCCCAACTGATTTTTTTTCTGTGGGTCAGTGGCCCCTGACTCAAAAAAGGTTTCCCATCCCTGCCATAAATAAAGAAAACATTGAAACCTTTTGTGTTGGACATAAACTAATATCTTACTTTATTTAAAATGAAGTTTGATTAACATGAGAAAGTTAAAACGCTTAATCTGTTTAATAATTTAAATTAAACTGTTCTCCCTAGCTACAGCGCTAGCAAAATGGCTCGGGTGTAACAGTGAATTTTCATTAGCAACTGGTGGTCCGCAGAAAGGTTTACATTGAGCCAGATAGTGCATGGGCCAAAAAGTTTGAGAACCTCTGAAATAGAGGCACCTCTGGCCTCTCCCCCTGAGAGACCACCCCAGGCTCCCTGCTGCTCCATAAGAGCCCACAGACAGATCGGGTCTGTTACCATGGTGGTGAAATCACCATGTCACTCCAGTGTAGATGATGGACAGACTCTTTGTGAGTCTTCCTTATCCAAGCTGTTGATGATTTAAACAGTGTGTTAAGATGCCCCATGAAAACACTTGGTGCATCCACAGAGAGGCAGGATGTATCGTCTCTCTCATGAGAGAGAGTTGTTATGACTTGTGTCTGAGTAAACAAGCCCTTTGTGAGCTCTGTGAAGAGGTGAGTAGTTTTGACTTCCAGTTTCAACTGATTTTTTCTTCTGTCTTTGGGCTTCATGATGCCTAGACCTGAATGGAGTTAGCTGTGGCAACACATTTCTGAGTTATTCTGACACACAAAGTGAAACCCCGCATCCAGTGAGAAAAAACGCTGCTCTTTATAAATCAATTCAAAATCTCTCCAATTTTCTTCAAAGATTGCATCTACCAGCAGTGGAGCTTTTACTGATTGGACCTTTATATTTTTGAAGGGTGACTAAATGTTAACTGGATCTTCTTGGGTAATGTCAACAGATGTTTTGGGTCCAATCCTTGCTTAAAGTTTAAATTGGATCAGGCCCTATGTAAGCACGTTGGGAAGTGTTCTCATTTGGCAATTATTATTAGGCATTATTTACATAATATAGGCACTGCCATCATGGTATTGACATGTACATTTCTCAATAGTTTTACATATAAAATAGCCCAGCCCCATTGACCTCCATGGGAAATGGACCTTTCAAGCAGTGGTGGTGAGGGTTAGTGACCTGGTCTTCTCCACCCTGTAATTGTCTTGGTTAGTTCAGGTTGTGGAAACTGAGGACACTTGATAGTTTTGCAGTAACTTCAAAAAATGCAATTGCACTGCATCTCATTAGGGATGTAAATTCCCATTAATCAGTTAACCGGTTAATGATAGGTCACACTGGGACTGCTGCCAGCTCGCAGTCCCCTCCAGAGCAGCCCCTGTCCACAGGAAGCTGGACTCCCCGCAGAGAGAGACTGTTCTGGACACTGGCTCAGTCACTGCCTGTGGGGCCCCCAGATCCCCACAGACAGGGGATGTTCCAGACAAGAGCAACCCCTGTTTGCAGCCCTCTCTGATTACCAGTTAATTGGAACTGATAAGCATCATCTGTTAAAAGGACTAAGGAAGTTGACCCATGAAATTGTGGGATAGTTCTGGATGATTCCCAGGCCCTGAGTCAAATGAGGCTGCATCCACACTGCAAATTAATAGGTCTTGGATCCTGGATCTCATTTTGAATTGAGGTGGACCCCTAGCCCTGCAGTGTTATGGGACCCTAGGTCTGGGGCATGGGTTAAAGCAGTTGTGGTATAGTTGCATGGGGAGGTTATATGGGGCCCAAACCCATCCCTATTGGAAGAGGACGGTGGGAGGAGTTCTTATAGAGGTCACATGATACCTTTATTTCCAGCCATGTGTCCTTCTTGACCCCGGAAGTACTACCCCATGGGTGGGACTTCCTGTGGCAGGTGGGTGGGGCCTTGTGAGTCAGTGGGGATGACTAATGCAGTCAAGGGGCTGGCCAATGTTTCCCCATTTTTGGTTCAGAAAATATGGTCACTGTAACGACAGAAGTATAGGGTTTCCAGGTGTCCGGTATTGACCCGGACAGTCTGGTATTTTCGCCTCCTGTCCAGTAAAAATAATTCTGAAAATACCGGACACCTAAAATGTCCGGTATTTTCTGATTTTTTTTTTTTCCCCTGCCAGGAGGCGAAAATACCTGGCAACCCTACGACACACTCAGCAACCGGGCCCAACCCCCGGACTCCCTGCCGGGCCCCCCGGAACCTCCTCCAGGCCCCCCTGGACGCCCCCTCCCCGCTTACCTGGTTCCGCAGGGGGCTTGTCTTGTGGCTGGAGCAGAAAAACAAAATGGCCTCCGGCAAAAAAGCCTTTTCTAAAAGGGGCCATGTTGATTTTTTAATTTTTAATTTTTAATTATTTTTTTGCTTAATAACTGCTGTCGGGGACCCTTTTTTTTTTTTTTTTTGGTTCAACAACTTTGGTCTCCCCCTTTTTTTTTCCTCAAAAGAATTTTTTTCCCGGTGGTTTTTTGGGGGGGAGAGAGGTATTCAGTATTTTTGGTTAAACCATCTGGCAACCCTACAGAAGTATTACTACAATAGTTGGATAAGGTGAACTGAAAAATACTATTTCTTTAGTTTATCATTTTACATTGCAAATATTTATAATAAAATAATAATATAAGGTGAGCAATGTATACTTTATATACTGCGTTATAATGGAAATCAATATGGAAAATGTAGAAAAACATGCAAAATATTTAATACATTTCAATTGGTAGTCTATTGTTTAAAACTGCAATTAATTGTGATTAATATTTTGAGTTAATCACGTAAATTAACTGAGATTAATCAACAACCCTAGTAGCAATAATGCATGTATGCATTCTTGGGGAGCAGCAGTATTTAGGTTTCAATGTATGGGAAGACATTCATAATTCTTTTTAAAGTTGTTTGTTTTGTATTAGTGGTTTCATATTTCTGCAGATGTGTTCTTTTGAATTATCCATATATGAAAAATACTTTTCAGCAAAGTATCAAGTACTTGTAGTTTGAATATTTGTTTAGAAACATGTTATTCCAGCCACATAAAATATTATGCTACTATTTTCTCAGATAAATATGAACATGCAAAAGAGTATATTAAATGATCAAGGACATGTTACAGAAAAATCCAAGATGTAAAAGTTAAAGGTATTGCAAAACTGATTTCAGATTATCATGAAATGTATTTCTTCTGAGCCATTTTGTGTACAGTAAAGGTCAATAATGCATTGGAAAGCAATGTTTTTCTTTAAATACCAAAAATGAGTGTTTTTCATCAGTTAGCAGCGAGAGGACAAATCATGAATATATTCAATTGTCCCTGCTACATAAAACATAAATCTTGTAAGAGGAAAAAAATAACACCATCACTGGTAATTACAAAAAAAAAAAACCTGCCTTCAGCTCTGAATAAGGATTGGTTGTAGACATATGTTAATAGTCTTGCTGAAATAACAGTAATTTTCTTTTAAGTAAGCGAAGCATTTCTGGATCTAGTAAAATTAATTGTATGCAGCAGCATGAAGTGGTGTCATGCTTATATAGAAGTGATTTGTTCATTTTTCCCTTGATGCATGGATCCGCTTTTGCTGATATAGGTTTCAAAGTGGGAAAGCTTCTCCATAATCAAAATAAGTGTCACTTTTGACTGTGGCTATATCATAGGTTGTACCTGTAGGGCACTCCCATGGGGAGAGGGTGGACACTTTTGTTAGCACAGACAACTTTCTCTGGCTGTAGAGCCAGTTTAGAATGGGTTGTGGTTCTCTGTTTCAGTCTTAAGGAGGTGGTAACGCCTTTCTAGGCATAAAGCAGTACCAAAATGGTAAGGGCAAACCAAATAACACTGCAGCTTACAAAACCATCTGGGCTCATTGAACAGTTTCTCACAAGGTAAGAGGTCAGATGCCTCTGTGAAGAGGGTCTCTGCCCCTAATTTGTGTCCAGAGGACCCAGCTAAGCACCCTCGATTATAAACAAAAAGAAGAAACAAAGAAAAGGAGATCCCTCCATTTCAGAAGATCTAGATGGGGAGAGGCTGTTCAGCTATTCTCTTGGTAAGCAGTTCTTCTTTGGGGCAGGAAGCTACCTTGTAGTAGTCTGGGATCTGGCCCTTTAAGGATTTACCCTGGTCCAGGTTTACTGGCTTCAGAAGTGTACTGAGTTGGTGCTGACTCTGCCCAAAGTAGCTCTGTAACCTCTTCCTGACGGGGGTAGGGACTTGTCCGACCATAGGCTGGTAAAATGGAAAAGAAGCCATCAGAGGGATTTCGATATAACACTCTTACATTTAGTTCCATGCTTTTTCCCCCCTCTGCCCTTTGACATAGCAGCCAGTCTCAGGCTTCCTGATATGAAAGGCTGGGGGCATAACTAGTTAGTTTTCTTCTTGTTCGTCATTAAACTGCATGACTTTAGTTCCTCCATTTCCCCTGGCGGCAGGGGAATATTTTCTGCATACCAAGAGAAGCATTTTGGGACTATAGACACGTGGAGATGATCATGGTTGTGCTCTCTCATGCTGTAGCCCTACCTGGATAACACTTGTGGTTAATCAATCCTTTTTAAATATGGAAGGAAGGAAAGTGGACCTTCCCAGTTAGCTTATAATAATCAATTTCTTTCTTCTTTTAATGAATCCTGAGGTCGATGTGGATGGTAATCTTAAAATGGAGTCTACACAGATATTGAAATGAGAATCATTCTGTTCATGGGGTTTTTGGGAGTTGTGTGCTTCTTCCACCAGTGTTAATCAAAGTTACAGGCATAAATCCAAGACGATAAGATGAGACTGGGTTAAAACACTGGGCTCTCCCCTTTTTCATCATTCTTAGAGTAGAACATACTATACCATGAAGTCTGCCTCTCCACCTTGGGTATGTCTAGACTACATGGCTCCGTCGACGGAGCCATGTAGATGAGTTTACTAGACATAGGAAAATGAAGCGGCGATTTAAATAATCGCCGCTTCATTTAAATCAAAATGGCTGCCGCGCTGTGCCAATCAGCTGTTTGGCGGCACAGCGGGGCAGTCTGGATGCGCCGGGGTCGACAATGGAAGCCTTTGTCGACCGCTCCGGTAAACCTCATTCCACAAGGCATAACAGAGCGGTTGACAAAGGCTTCCGTTGTCGACCGCAGCGCGTCCAGACTGCCCCACTGTGCCGCCAAACAGCTGATCAGCACAGCGCGGCGACCATTTTGATGTAAATGAAGCGGTGATTATTTAAATCGCCGCCGCTTCATTTTCCTATGTCTAGTAAACTCATCTACATGGCTCTGTCGACGGAGCCATGTAGTCTAGACATACCTCTTGTCCCTTTCCCTCATACGCTCATGCTTAGTTCTTTTCTGATTTACTGGCAATTTTTTCATTTTATGTGACTTCAAAAGATTTCAGCTAATGTCTTTGGTAGATTTGGTCTGAGGTAAGGATGTGGGCTAGGCAAATATTTTCTTGGTTTGTAATATTATAGGTATTAATCTGTTGCATTTAGGTTTGATCAAAGACTGATATAAACAAACATGGCTGGACACATCTGTTTGTTTAAACTGATAGCTTAAAGGACTAAGTTGGAACAAAAGAACATAATGACTGAGCACAATGCAACAGAATAATACAAATAATTTTCAGCAATGTCTTTAATTTTTTAGATACTTTCCATTTGGTTAGCAGATGTTTGTTCTGTGGTTCTTAAAGCTCTTTTACAATTTATCTATGCATTTTTAATGCATCTGTAAACTGTGATGTCTAGGCACCAGATACAAACCTCAGATTCACTTTGATTTCTGTCTGAAATGGAATCTATACTGTTTTTTTAAACCTTCTTCCATTTGCTGGTCCTGCTTCCTTAAAGAGTTGGGGAGAAGAGAAACCTGTTTATAGAGATTAATCTTGCAGTGAGCTAGATATACTTACTAGATATAATAAGACAGAGGCTCATTCTTCTCTCTGGTGGTAAAGAAGTTCATGGACACGGGTCTTCCTACTAACATCGCTCTGTTTTTTCTGGATTTAACTTGAGCCAGCTAGGGAGAGAAACATGTTGCCAACATTTTAATTCATGCAGGTCATTGTGTATTCCATTTGTTAAAATGGCAGTACTCTAGCCACTATTTTCAGATCAGCTCTTTTTGGAAAAAATTTCTACATTAGTAATATCCTCTCTCTCTCTCCCCCTTTCCCAACTGGGCCCCAATCTACCTCTCTTCTGAACACATTAATTATAATGTCTAAATCAACGTTGTGTGGTCTTCCGTGAAACAAGAGAACTTTCCTGATGCTGCATGTCAAGAAAGATGGATGGCATTCTGAAAACAGACACTGGGGTTTAACCTGCTCCTGCTAAAATTGATAGCAAAACTTCATTGACTTCAAAGGGAACAGGATTGGCCCTGTATAAACATTGAGGTATTTGATAAAAGAGTTTCAGAAGTATATTCTGCCAGCTGCAGTAGATTCAGAGTAAAACCAAACCATACCTCTCATGTGTCCTCAAGTTAGACCCCTTGTGCTTTGCCCTACACAATTCTGATATCTTTTTTTTAATTTTAAACTGACATTATAAATGGACTAAAAGGACTCAAAAATGGAAGTTACAAGCACTTTGTGGAAACAGCAGGGCCAACAACCACACTGGGCCTGGGGGTCGACTCTATGCTCTGGAAGGGGCGGGGCCAAAGACAGTCAGTCCTTAGTGCCACCCAGAGTGCGCTGCTGTGCCTTCCCCCAGCCATCAGAATATCATGGAGCAGTGAAGCAACCCTCTGCTGCAATTAAAAGGGGAACTCTGGGCCCCTTTGAAACTCTGGGTCTTGGTGCAATTGCCCCCTTTGCTCTCCCCCAACCCCGGTTGTTGGACCTGTGTGCAAAAGATATACATTTTGTATTGTTTCTTTTACAATATTAATATTTCTTTCCTTTGTGTTTTAATTGCTTCCCTGGTTGGGCCATGGCTCATGGCTGAGTGAATCCTGAAAATGTACACAATGTGATTGTATTGAGCACCAGTAAAGGCCTGCATGTCACACTACATTCTCAGGTCAGGCTTCAGTAGGATTACTCCTGTAGGCAAAGTGACTCCCATGCACAAGTGCCAGCAGGATTGGGGCCCTCATAGGTACCACTGGCCTTGTCCTCAGGACACATTGTCATTTTGTTTTCAGAAATGGCCAAATCCCATAATTTTCATCCCTTCTACATTTCTAATTTTAATACATGTGGCTTCTGCTAAAACTTCTAATGATGCAGAATATACTTGAAAGTCCCTTTCTCAATTTGTACAACTGATCAGCTAAGTATTCTCTACTACATTGTAACTTGATGTACAGTAGACTTCCGATAATCCGGAACCTATGGGACTTAGGTGGTGCCCGGATTATCAGATATGCCGGACTATCAGGAGGTACTATAAGCAGGTTATATATATACTGTATACATTATATACTGTATATAAAGTGTTCTTAACCCTTTTTATTATACATACTGTATACAGTATACTGTAATGTTTTAGTTTTTTTAAGCCTTTTTTACCCTTTTTGCTCAGTTCAGCTGCTGCTGCTGTTATCTTGTGACTCATTTTTTTGCCAAAGCTCACTCACTAGGCTCTTGCCATTTTGATGCCCGACTATCAGGAGTGCCGGACTATTGGATGCCAGACTATTGGAGTTTTACTGTAGTAAGTTTATCATATGTACAAACACTAGTCACAGATTCATGTTGTGACTCTCCCCAAGAGAAACTTATAAACTGAACATAAGGCAATACATTTAGCAAAGACCTTTAGCTTGGCAATACCATATCAGTGTCAGAAGTAGATTTGCACAAGATGGGTCAGACTCAAATGGAGCCCTTTGTTGCCAGTCACATCCCACTGATGTCAGCTAGGAGCTGTGGATACTTCAGAACAACAATTAGGTCTTTGGTTTTAAGAAAATTTGTACAAACTTCGCCATTTTCCAATGCTCCTCCTAATATTGCTCCTCCAATATTATCTCTAACATTTTTAAACTGAAAAAAGGATAAAAATGCATATTTTTACTGGTTATACCCTATAAAGAGAACCCTTGATGGATGCTACTCTTTGGTTATCCACTTTCCCTTGCTTTTGGGGATGTTTTATTTTAATTATATTATTTTAAAAAAGCTTGATGGGAGATTTTTTCCTTTTAGTACTTTTCAAAAATTTAATCAAATAAATATCTCAAGTTCAAAAATGACTTAACACCCAAAGACAGCATGAAAATTGTGAAGAGACTCACAAGAGGGTGGGGAAAAACAGGAAAATTGAAAAGAAATGTTTATTTTGTAGCTTCTAATTTCAGCTTCTTTTATTCTTAGGAGGGCAGATTTTTTGTGGTAATATTCCTCCAAAATAGCCCTCCTTCCCCAGCTGTAAGTGTGAAAATTGTCATAAGTGGACTTAAAATGGTTTGTCTTCAAAGAGATGTATAACATTCATTTTCAAGACATTATTCTTGCTAAATTACTACTACTGTTGAGGAAGCTGAGGCAAAATACTAGAACTCAAATGTTAGTTTGACTCCTCCTGCTGCTCAGACCATTCCTCTCTCCATGATAACTCTGGAAAAGAAGTGACCCAAATAATCTTCAATTTTGAAAATCCATGTTTAATCCTTGTGAAGGTTAATACAGTTCCTTTCTTATTTGCTGGTGGAAAAACACAGTGCTGATATATTACAGTTGCGTTGATACACATGTTTTCTGCCCAGACAGAAGAATGCTTTCCCTGGAAGGAAATCAAATATACCAAGACATCTGGTTTACTGCACCACTGTAAAGGTTTTCCACCCACCAGAGTTTGAAATATTTTGAAATTTGACTTAACACGTGGGTTAGGACAGAAAAAAAGGTGGCAAATAGCAAGCTTGGTACTTAGCGTAAACATTGGAACAAACTTTTGAGAACTGTAATGCTTCCTCCTCAGTAGGGGAATTCAGATGCCCTGCTAGCATGATCTCACCCAGTCATTTTCTTTCCTTTGTTTTCTAACTGCCCCATTTTTCTTCAAACAGCTTACTGTACCTAAGTCAGAATATTGAGCATCAAAGTACCATTGCATTTCAGTTATGATGCAAATGTTTACAGATAGGTATAATGTACTCGGACTGGCAGAAAAGTATTCATCAATCATTAATATATATTACTTTTTCAAAGCAATATGTTATTTTTAAATCTTCCCTTGAGATCATAGGAGTAGAAAACAGACAAAACAGGCATATAAATGTTACATGCAAAGTGTTACAAAATAAATTCTAAAACATGACAATAATCAATAACGGATTTCTGAGAACAGGGGTGGGCAATAATCTTTAAAAGGGGGGCACTTCAGAAATTTCTGAAGTGGCTCCGAGCCACCCCAGAAGAAGGGGGCCTCAAGCAAAAGGGACGGGGCTAGGAGACTTCTTGTGCTCCCCCACCCACCCTCATTGGCCTGGGGTGGGGGAGTGCAAGAAGTCTTTCCCCCTCCCACCTCCTAGAGAGAAATGCCAGCTGTTTTAAAACAGCTGGTGGTTCCCTCTAGGTGCGGAGCAGGAGAAGACCTCACGTGCTCTCCCTGCCCGTAGGCCAATCAGGGCCTGCTGGTAGGGGCACACGTGAAGTCTCCTCACCCCCGCAAGAGTGTGTGGCAGCTAGAGAGACACGCCAGCTCTTTTAAAACAGCAGACATGTCTCTCTAGCTTCTGCGTGCCCCTGGCAGGGCTGGGGCAGGATGTGAGAGACTTCGCGCATTCCCCTCTCCCAGGCCCTGATTGGCTTGGGGCCGGGGAGCGCCAAAGCATCCCCCCTGGCCAAAGGCACACAGCAGCTAAATGCTGGCTTTTTAAAAAAGCCGCTGCCCACTCTTGCAAGGGTGAAGAGACTTCACGCACTCCCCGCTGCCAGGCCCTGATTGGCCTGGGAGTGAGGGAGCAGCAGGGCAGCCGCAAGCCAAATCTATTGGCTTGGCGGGCTGGATTCGGTCCGCAGAGGGCCCTTTGCCCACCCTCTATTTTAGAAGGTACGTGTGATGAATAAGAGGAGTGCTGGCCAGCACTCGGTGACTAAAGGGTTAAACTAAGGTAGCTAGCAGGGGTGTTGGCAGAAAGCCAATGGGAAAATCAATAAGACTATTTGAATTGTATATTGATATTTGAATTGTATATCGATACCTCGCTGATCTTCTTTTGTGTGAGTTCTAAGTTAAGGGTTGGAGGGAGCAATATGCAATAATCAGGACTACCGTGCTTCCAAGGAATTCAGGGCATGGAAGTGGATGGAACTGTGTAGGGATAGTGAGTAAATAAGGGAAAATATATATTTAGTTGCGGTCAGGGTATTTTTCTTTGTTTTGGTTATTTGGTTAAATTTCTCTGTATGAATTCCATGTACATTCCCTCCCCCACTCACCATATTTAAGCTACAACCCAAATAAATTGTTTCTTTGTGTTTTAATCTGTTCTTTTCTCAGTTGCTCTGTAACACTTAACAACCAACTATGCTTTATCAAATATATCTTTTTGTTTTGTTAATAAAATCACCTTTTTAAAAGATGATTATTTGATTCTTGTGTCCTGGAAGGTAACAGGAGCACAGGAAATCTGTATGTGTGCCTGCCTTGCCTGAGAGGTCAGCTATCGGAGACAATTTGTTTTCTGTGTTTTTTGCTTTTTTTGCTAAGCGCTCGTGTGGCAGAAGAGCTGGGGGTTCCCCTAGAAAAGGAATTCAAGTTTTTCAGGATTCTTACAAATCACTTGATTGTGGCAGCTTATCTTCTTCCAGAGCCAGTGCATCTGTGACTCTTAGGGTCACCAGGTTTCCGGTTTTGAACCGAACAATCCAGTATTTGAGCTTTCTGTTTGGGAAACAAATTGAGAAAATACAAATGTCCGGTATTTTCTAAATAAGATGTAATGTAGATTGAGATGTAATGTCAAGTGTGTCCGGTATTTTTGTTGAAACCATCTGGCAGCCCTAGTGACTCTGGGGAGTTGTGGTTTTTTTTTTGTTTTGTTAAGCAGAGCCTATACAGGCAAGGTATTTAAGGTATTTTGTGGGCCCCTGCCTTCTGCACTCAGAGTGCCAGAGCGGGGAACATCCCTAACAGTATTTAAAACATACTGGTGGATATATATGACAATGTTAATAGGAAAGGCATTTTATAGAGGTTTTTTTCTGCAAAATCTATACAAGTACTTCTGATGATGGATTTTCCTTGAACACTGTATAGATTTGAATAGCAAAACATTTATTTGGTTTCACTAACCTCCTGTAGCTTCCCAAATGATTCTTTTATCTTTTCCAACTGTGAAACAACATAAAAATACTAATCTAGCCATCTAATATTATAAAAAGTAGCAGCAAATCTGTAAATCTAAGTTGCATTAAATGAGTAAGATACACAGCTTTTTAAAATAAATCTGTAATCAACATTGTCTCTGGGGAATTCCGTGGAACTATCCTGGGATTAAATAGCACATGCACTAAATTTCACAAACACATTTTTTCCCCTACCCTTTAGCAAACTGGTTAATTTAGAATGGGTACTAGTGTGGAGTTCCTGCTGCATTTTCTACTTCAGGGAAAATTCTTATTGAAGTGTTGATTTGCCTGAATAAAGATAACAGGAATGGGCTTCTTATGAGAGGTGGATGGCAAAATAGCTAACAATTCTACCTAGCAATAGGAAGATAAGTCCTGTTTCTCCAGGAGAGAGACAATCTTCTTGGTTATAACTTATTTCAAAGAAGCACCTTCCTGTGAGAAGTCTAGAAAGGCTTGAGATGTAAATATTTTTCAGTGAAATCTTTGCTTCATTGAAATCAATGGCAAAACTTCAATTGATGTCAATGATGCCAGTATTTTACCCCAGAAAAGGAAAAGACTTATTCATACTAGATCATCTGTTTCAAATCTGTGCTAGCACATGGGTGCTACTAACTATATATTTTTATACATATTCCAATTAATTTTAAAGATTTCTTCAAGATAAGAGGCTTTCAGATGAGGCTATTAAAATGTAGTTCGCTTTTCTGCATAGACCTAAGGCTCCTATATCACCTTTCCATAACCATAGAGGTTTGTTCTGGCATCCTGGGTCTTAATTCCCATCCACCAAATGTACTGTACTCTATATTTGTTCTGTATGGCTGCAGCCCTATAGAGATGGCTGTATTTCAGTTTTGCTCTGTAAGATATGGTCTGCAAAGCACTTTGAGTTGAAAAATAAGTGCATGTATAATATTTATTTTGTTTCTCTCTTAGAAGACTTTTCCACTGTCTAAAATTCATGTGTAGAAGTAAGTGTTTAGGATTATGAAAAGTATCTGAATATCTATCTTTCACATTAAGCACAGGATTTTCAGTAGCTATTTTTCACAGTAGCTAAATGGTAGAGAGAGGTGACAGGAAAGATCTACTATTCAGTTAATGCTCTTTGCAAATTTTCAAGTGTCTTTCTCAGATTGATTTGATTAACATTTACACTGCTGCCTTTAAATCAATTTTTTTTGTTACGTCATGAAAAAGATTTGGACCTCACTTTCTACCAAATCAGTGTCTATATTCAGAAGGGTTGGCAGTGCAGATTTCTCTTGCATGCTGTTGCCATAAGTCTGGACTGTTTAGTAACACTGAAGTAGCTTCTGAAGAAAACTGGCTCAAAAGCCATGAGCTGCCTTTTGTTGTTGCCACTGCTCATGCCCTTCATTTCAAAGGCTTTGCTGTAAGAAAATTAAAAGTTATGCCATCAGTTTGGGTAATGTTTTGTTTCTCTCAATGGCACTTTTGTTGACCCGTGGGGAAGAAGAGGGGAGAAGTGACCAGGGAATTGCATTACAAAATGTGCAAAGGCCAGAGTGATAAAGCACATTACTAAATGTCAATGATTAGATTTAGGCATTAGAATTCAGAAAATGCCCTTCATTTTCATGACAAAGATTGGAAAAGAAAAAAACACGGCACACAAATCTGTTGGTGAGACAAAGATCAATGGGGGAAACTTTTTTAAATGTGTAAATCTAAAAACCTTTTAAACTTTCTGTTTGAGGAGTTCTGGTTTGGGGATTATCTGTAGTAGCAATCAGTCCTTCAGTTTACACACCCATAGTGTATATTATTGTTCTACTTATCTTTTAACTGTTTCTGGTTTTTATCTTTGTTTAAGATAAGGCTAGTTACTGCTACCGACAATAGAAGGAGATAGTATAAATACTTTTGTTTTTGGCAAAATATTTTAAGGCCAAATTTTTCAAATATATTAACAGTTAGCTACATAACCGCTATGTAGGATTTTAAGTAGGTTATCTGATTTTCAGAGTTCTGCCTCAAAAGGAGCAGTGGGTACTCAGTATCTTCTGAAAGTCAACCCATGATTTGCAGCCCTAACTATAGGATGCCATGTTTAAGTACTGGGAGATAAATTTTTTTATTATTTATTATACATGTGATAATGTAATTTTATACCGTATCATGAAGCATATTCATAAAGGGGCCAAATTAAGGTTTCTCAGGCACCCTTAATGTTGACATTTTCTAATTTTTGAGTGCTTGACTTTGCAACCTTAATGTTCTTTTAATACGGTTTTTTTTAATATGCACCCAGAAGCTGTAATGCAGGATAGGGCCACATTGTGCCAGGGACTGGCCACATGCATAAAAAAATGCAGTCACTGGCTTAGTAGACTAAAACGTCTGACTTTTTACCTGTAGCTATTACACTGATGTGGAGAACATCATATATTTTAATAATGTAGATTGCACAATGAGAATTAAATTTGGAATTTGAACAGTGTTTTTTGTCAATTTGTCCCTAGTTCATTTCCCTTCTACTATCACTGTCTTAAGTCATGAAATACAACAGCAATAGTGCTTGTGATAAATGGCTGAGTTAAGAGGTAGCATTAGAGTTTGGGCAACTGACAGGAATACATGTATGTATTCTTCTAACTATTTGGAATGTATTAAATGAGCTTTCAGAACCATATGGCAATGTACCTTAGACTGTTTTGGAGAGAACAGTTATCTTTTGCAGCCTTCTGTTCTAATTAGTTGCAATTTCTGTGCTGTACCAGTTCATCAGGAGAATTGCACTCTTACTATTGCCTACGTTTTACACAGATTTCTATTGTTCTTGTGGGTGCATTGTTGAGTTTTAATTCTGTGCATGCGAAAAGCAGAGAGCTTCTCAGTTACTTGCTTTACTTTTAATGTTTCCCTGGATAATACACAACTCGCCTTTTGAAATCGTTTCCCCTATTTATTATAATCAAAGTATTCTCATGGAATTGTCAGGATTCATTTTACTTACCTAACTGCACAAATCTGATTCATCTGAAATCACTGGAGATTTCAAGGCACAACCACAATATAGAATGTTGTTTTTTATTAGCAAACTGATTTCAGTTGGTAGTCTGCCATATCTTCAGTTCTGGATCCTTCTTCTCAGTTCAGGAGTATAGTCTTCTTAAAAGATGCATTGTTAAATAATGGTATATTCATGGTTGTTTAAACTTTTGGATACAAATCTTCTGAAGGCAATTGACTGACATGAATAAGCACTTGTATATGTTTTTATATCCTTTTTACCCATCTCCTTTTGCTCCTAGCAAGCATAGCATCACATCCCTAAACTACACTAAGGCAGCTGTTATACTGCTCCATAGAGAATACTTGCAAGCCATGAGATGGCTTGCATTCTTTTCTACTGAAGAGCCCAAATGGATCTATCTCCATGATGCATGGATCTCCACTTGTCCAGTTACCTAGAATTGCAGAATTGTTGCCAGAATTTACTGAGTCAGCATAAACATCTGTGGTTTCATGAGGGTCAAGTACTAAAATCTAAGCAAATGCCATCTTCAGATCTCTCTTTCAAGGAAATACTTGTGCATGAAAATAATTTCTTATTTCTTTTGAAGGACTGTGTGTGTGTGTGTGTGAGAGAGAGAGAGAGAGAGAGAGAGAGAGAGCTACCACAGGACCTATTCATCAACAATGATCTCCATTATCTTGGTCTCAAAGGCCCCATGTATGTAGAATAATATAAGCCATAATATCTAATCAATCACATTTACAGTTCAAAGGCATCTTTCATAAGAGCACCCCAGAGGGCTGTATCCAGCTGTAAAAACACCAATACAGTGGAATATTTAACAAGTTAAATCAAACACATTTTTTCAAGCTTAACCTTAAAAATGGAAAGCGAGTCACAAAGTTAAAAATAAAGAAATTGAATCCCATAGCTAAGGAGCAAGAAATACAAATGCACAACCCATGCAGTTTACGATATGCCTTCATAGCTAGAGAGAGAGAGAGAGAAAGAAATGCCCTCTGAGGTAAATGGGTAACTTCACCCTGAACAAGGTAACACAAAATGGTCATAAAAGCACTATACTGTACTATACTATACTATACTGTACTATAGCCTTGTGGTAGAGTGCTGGAGTACTGACATTAACTGATATTTTACTGGAAACAACAAAGATAATTTGGCATAATGAGGGATTGTGAGATTTGTGGGATCAGACACTCAGAAGTGAAGAACTTTCCAAAGTTAAACTTGCTCTCAGATTAATTCAGCCATGCTAAACATATTTGTTTTTAAGGATAAGTAACTATAACATTTAACAAGACAAAAAGGAATGTAAAGGACTTGTGGTGATTGTTTGGGACCTAATATGGGGCTGTCATGGACATGACACTATGACCAGTCAGCCTAACTTCAATTCTTGGAAAGATGCATATTATTAAACAATTGATTTGTAAGCACCAACAGCATAATAGGGTTATAAGGAATAGCCAACACAGATCTGTCAAGAACAAATCATGCCAAACCATTTTCTTCTTTGAGAGGTTTATGGCCTTGTAGATGGGAGGAAGCAGTATGTGTAATTGATCTTTATTCTAGCAAGGCTTTTGATAAAATCCTGCGTGTCATGCTTATAACCAAACTAGGGAGATTTGCTCTAGAGGAACTTATTGTAAGATGATGTGATGGAATTCGTTGGGCCCTTGTGGTCCTATAACCCCCTACCCCAGGACAGGAGCAATAAATATGTCTCTTCCAGGCTGGCCCAAAAAGGCAGCTGGGAAACAGCCAATCAGAGCCCAGCAGCCTCAATTAAGAGGAACTACAGTACTTGATAAGGGCAGTTGCCGGCTGGGACCAGAAAGATGAGAAAAGGCTAGAAGACTCTGAATTCTCCAGGCAAAGAAGCCTAGAAGAGACTCTGCTCTCAAGCAGAGATAAGTCAGAGAGCCCAAGGACTGTTATGCCGAGGTAATGTGAAGGTTATTGGAAGCACCTAGAAGCAGCCCAAGGAATGCATCAGCAGCTATTAAGGGAAGCAGTACATGGCTGCTGTATACCAGGTCCCTGGGTTGGGACTCAGTGGTGGGTGTGCCTAGGTCCCCCCACTTGCCTGTGAGGAAGCAACTGAAGTCCCCAAAAGGGGACAAGACCAATGTACCCTCTAATCCAGGGTTATTCAACATGCATTTGTTTGCTGTCCGTGGTTCAGTTTGGGTTTACAGGGGGCTCAACATGTGGCCTATGGGTGGGATCCTTTGAACATGGCCTCCACTGGGAACACGCTCCACAACGGCAAGTCAATATAATGGTTTCCTGTTGATATGTGTTTTAGTAGTTAAATTCCTGGACTATCATTGCTCATTAAAAGTGCTGTCATATGGGGTGGAAATCAGGTAAATATTGCGTTTTATTAATATCAGCAGAACTGACTTAAATGGAGCCTGCGTGTTGTGTAATCTTGCTTTAATCTTTGTATTTATGCCTGTCAGTGTGAAAGAAGCTATTTGCATATATTTGCATATACATTTGCATGTATATGCAGCCATACTTAAGTTGCCACCCTTGGCATGTGCTGTGAGTATCACTGTGGCCCCCGGGGCTTCCATAGTTGAGTAGCCCTGCTACTTCTGGATGCTCTGCCAATCACCTGGGCAGCACTGGATTCTTTCCAGAGTGGCCACACAAATGCACAGCTTACAGGGAACACTGGACAAGACTCTCCTAAAAACCCAATAATGGGGCTGAAATTTAAACAGTCTCAGAAATGGGTCTGAAGACCTTGGTGAGGGCCTACCAGGCCCAGAGATGGAGCTGAACACCTTGGGGAGGGCCAGCCAGTGTTGTTTTTGTGATGGTACTGCCCAGTATGCAATACTGGCACCTCCAGATGCAGTACCGGCACCTCCAGCCAGAGCTCAATAACTTTTCCCCTGGAATACCGGCACCATTTTTTTTTAAAGCACTGGGGCCGGCCATTTGCTAAACTTTTGTTACCCCACAAGTTAATCCATTCATCTATTAACTGTATGACATAGCTGGAGATCTGTATCACTGAAGACCTATCCAGTGAGGTCAACAATCTACGTGGGGCATCAGAAGTCCGGGGGAGGCGGGGGAGAAGATATTGCAGCATCATACCCAGCCAAAGAGGCACTCATGAGAAGTGAACATACCTCTGTCACAGACTTGGTAGAGTGACTCTGAGAGAAAGCTAAGAGAGAAAACTTTTGGGCCAGATGCTGGCTAGAAAAGCACTTGGAGCGGTGAATAAAGAGATTGTCTGCTGCTATTTGATTCCTTCTGTGTTCAGGAAACAGGACTCTGCACATTCTTTGTACAAAAACAGGATTGCAACAAAGAAATACCGGATTCCATCACAAATGTCTCCTTCTAACCAAAATATCTAGCATAACCTAACACAAATCTTCTAACCTAACATACATTCCTACTGCTGATCACAGAAATCTGAATTTTGGCTAACCACTTAGATGAAAAGGTGGCTTGCTTTCATTTCCCATGACCGCTTCTACCCAGTATCTTAACATTCTGCATGGAAACATTTGATTTCCTGGTAAGGTATGTAATGTGTTTGCATTATCTCCTCATAGTATGGAAAAGCCCCAAAATAATCAGTCTTATACTCTTTTATTGTCCATAACGTGACCCAATGGACAGGGAGAGGTACAGTATTGCACACACAATCAAACAAGAAAATCTCTTTTCGAGGTATGTGATTGTATGGCTAACAGATGTTGGTGGATCTTGTAGTTGACCTTAAGCAAACATTACCAATACACTCTCACTTGCCATTCTGCTTGTTAGACAGTGAACTCTGTACGGAAATCTGTTTCCTGGAAACAAACAAGAGACATGCACATGACATTTTAAATGAATATAAGTATAACACACACAACAGGGGAAAAGACCAGGGAAACGGTGGGAAACAAGGCTTCTCTTCTACTACTTCCATCTACTGAGTCCATAGACCTCATCTCATGGTATGGAATTAACTCTTGGTTCCAACATCTTCTCTTCTTTGCTTTATGGCAAATAAGAAACAATTTCTATACTAAATCAAACTAATGGCTGATCCTATGGCTTAGCTCGTTGTCTGTTCAGCAGGGATGGATAGGACCTAGTGGAATTCCCTTAAAATCAGAAGGTCTGGATGAGTGAGGATAATGACCCACTTACCAAATGCCCATGTAACGACTGTTGCTGTCTGTAGTGACTTCACAATACTGCTCCTGATTTTTCTCTTGGTGCCAGTTTTTGTGTTCTCCATTCTTAGTGTTTATTGGGGAGGCCAGGTAATTACTACTTATGTATCATTATTCTTCACAATAATTTTCAGCCTGCTTTGCTCTTTACCTTTTTGTTTGCATTAGGGATGTAAAGTATAGTCGATTAACCGATAAGCGAAAGCTTATAGGTTAATGCTGTAGACTACACACATTTCCCCCCCCTCCATCCTCCTTGCCAGTTAATTTTTTTAGTAGGCTGGCCAGCAGCCCAGCTAAGTTCTGTCTTGCACTGGGTCCAGGATGTACACTTTAAATGCTGTGGCTCTGCATTTAAAGTGTATTAGGAGCCAGGCGGGCAGACAGCCCCGCTCAGTTCTGGCTCGTGTCAGGTCAGAGAGATCTGACCCTGCCCTGGACAGGGGCTGCTGCCACCTCATGCTTCTGCCTTGGTTTTTAAACTGGCTCCCCTCATGGACCAGCTCTGATATAGAGGCAGTAGCGCAAAGTGGCAGGGGGCTCCTCAAGAGTGGAGCCAGAGCGCACTGGCTGCTGGCCTCACCTCTAGGGACTATAGAATAGCTGAGTAACTGATAAGAATTCACGAGGTTAATCGAGTATTCATGTAACCAATATTTAACATCCCTAGTGTGCATGCATGTTTAAATTGCCTGACTTGGTGTTATCAGGGGACCTGTGTCTTCCTTGCAGAAGAGTGTCTGTTTCATTTGTATAATCTTTTAGCCCCTGGGAATCCTCCCTGTGTATCGGTGTCATTACTGTCAGCTGAGCCAAAGATCATCAGAAGTGTAGGACTCTTTGCCCTTTGGGGCTATTTGTTCCATGATATTCTAAGGAGTGAAGTAGAAGAGATGTAGTTCCTGTATCATGGTTGGACGTTGTGGCAGCTTGAAATGTTGAGGCCCATTAAGTTTTTGCAGCAACTGAAAGTTTTTCGGGAGCCAGTCTTAAGGGTATTTCTTTTAAAAGATATAGATGGTTTGTAAATACGGCAGAGTTCTGAAGCTTTATTCCAGTTAAGCATGTCTTCTCTTACTTGAATTATAGTGATACTATACTAAAAAATCTTGATCTAATTTTGGTAAATAGTTCAGAGGGATTGTTCAGTTTTAGATGAGATTTGCAGAATGCAATGGCTCATAAAGCAATCTTATGGGGGGGAAAAAGATTGCCAATAAAGTCTACCTTCCAGAAGTTTGTGAAAAATCCAATCATTGTTTTGAAATGATGCTCAGAAATTATTTTCCATAACAGTCCACAAGTTTCCAGGTGAAAAGAGTAAAAATATAAAAATTAGATAAATAGAATGTTTTCCTGTACTGTCTGTTTTACTTTACAGCAATGAATAGAGGCTCTTCTGCTTTCTTTAGAGTTTCTGTAGACTCTTTAAATAATAGACATTTAAAGCCAAGGAAATCATAGTGCTGAAATAGCACTAATATTTTTTGACTTAGAGTTTATTTAGGATGAACAAACTATTTCAGGCAAAATAAAAAGCCCTTCTGAACCTTTACCCCAAACTCACCTGGAACTGGGTGTTCTCCGTAGTTGTCAGCCTGGTATACGGGCTTATACGATAACAGAATGTGCCCACCCAGGTCCCTGCATACTGTTCCAAGACCAAGGTGACGAGCTCAGGGAGCATGTGACAAGAGCCATCTGACAACATATTGAAAACAACACTTGCTACAAATAGAGACTGCCTACCCTTGGTAGGGGGAGACCAGTGTCCAGGGAGAATGGGGAAGGCTCTAAACCAGTTGTTCTTAACCTTTTTCTTTGAGTCCTTTCTACCCCTCAACACGTTATAAAATTCCATAGTTTACCTGTGTCACAACCTTTTTTTTGCCTATCTAAGCTGGGGCTGACAAGCAGGGCAGTTACCCGGGGATCCTACAAAACTAAGTTGCCAAGGCTCAAGTTCCAGTGCTGCATGATGGGGCTTGGATTCAGGCCCCAGTTCCACTGCGGCAGTGCTCTAGCTTTCTGCCCTAGGCCACAGCAAGTCTAATGCTGACCTGTCATGGCAGATCCCCTGAAATCTGCTCATGGCTCACCCCAGGTGTGGATTTCTGGTTGAGAACCATTGCTCTAACAGAAGCCAGGAAGATGTGCATTTCCTCTTCCTAGCTGGAATGGTCCTGGTCTGTTGTTTTGAGCCTTCAGCATGTTCAGTTGCTCAGAAAACCCACCTGCAGGAAAGGGATGGGGAATATGACTTGAATGTAGCACTGTTGTTTGGACTGCCCTGTGACTGACAGAAAAGAAGAGGCAAATTGTTGGAAATACTGACTTGTGCTGTGACTGACCTTAGGGAGGGTTTGTGGGCCGTGGAAGATTTGTAGTGTCCATCAAGCTTCCAGAAAGACTTAAAGAAACTGAGACGAGCAAAACAAAACTTGTGATTCTTGTGGGACATCTCCTTTAGCATTCCAACTAGGTAATTTCTATCTAGGGATTTACAGGCAATCTCTGCATATTGTCTCTATCTCCTGACTCCTTATTATACAGGTGAGCTACCCCCTTAGCACAAACGGAACTCTTTGTTGGCAGCCACCAGGAGAAGAATTTAGGCATGACAATTTTGTGTTGGGTGCTACAATATTAGGATAACTCTCTCTTATTGGCAGTAAGTTGACTTGTATGATTCTCCAATCTTTGGCTTCTGAGTGAATAGTGTTGGACTCTGATACTGACTTATGCAGCAGCCAATGTATTCTTTCGCTGATAATATCAGGCTCTTGTGAGCTATAAGATCTAGAACATTCTCTGATGTGAAATTCCTTGGATGGGTTGCTACTCTATGCAATCCTGATTTAAAAATGCCTTAGTCTTGTATTTGCAGTACTGAAACATGTGGGATGTATGGATTACTACATGAGATGTAGCTTCAGGCCAAGATATTCTTCTCCTCATCTGGGGGTTTCTATAGATGTGCCTAAACCTGAAACCTGCATTGAAACACTTCCAAACTTAGGAAAAGTTCAAAACCAGTTTTTATTTTTGGTTTTTTGTTTGTTTGTTTTAAATCTAGGGCTAAATTTTGGAGTTTGGGGCCCTTTCTCTTTCCCACAGTAGCACTTATCTTCTGTGCCATATTATAACTTTCTTTGGAGATGTGTTGCATTAAACTGAATATTAGTACTTAAGCAGCCATGCAATCACATGAGAAAAGCTGGAGGGAAGGGGTGAACTTACACAGGCAATAATACTAAGTACATTGGTAGGACAGTACAGAGTTTAGGGTTGGGGGCATTTCTTTGTGGGTGTCTTAATGGCACAATGTCTATGCATTGTAGGTGGGTTACATCCATTGACGGGACAGGCATTTTGCAATTTGTAGTCTCTTATCAGGCAGCAGGATCCAATTTTTTTTCTGAATTGCTTATGTCTTAAGTGCTTCAAAACCCTTGGTTGCTCCTTATTTAGTAGATGGCTATAACTTCAGTATTTGAGAGGGGTATTGCCAGGCAAGATAAACTTTTACTTTTATATACTGTTTATTCACAAGTCAATAGTATTCGTATAAAGCCAGTAGTACTTGTCCTGAAAAACTGTAAACTCTTACAAATTTGTTTTCCTGCTGAAAAGCACCTGGGGCTTAGTTCCTAGCAAGATGAAGTTATTTGAATAAAGTAACTACAAACTCAAGGCCAAATTCAGCCCTGGTATCCAGGGTTTCAGTCTACCCATTACTACAGAACAGACCTATATTCTGTAGCATGGATCTTAGAGGGAAGAGCACAGGTTGCAGGAGGGAAGAGTTTGGAGAAGATTCCAGGAAGTCAGTCTATGTGCACTGAGTCCCTCACAAAAACAAAACCTGAATCTCTCCTGGTTTTATTGCCTGGTATGAAACTCTGATGTTTTGGTTTGTATCAAGGTGGATTTTACCTGGTGTGAGAGATTTGCACGGCTCTAGTTACAGCTTGGAACTGAGGTGTATATGCAGAGTTTGGGTATAATAGTTTGCCCAGAATCTTTCCACCTGTCTATCATTTTCTAATCTACCCCGACCATTGTGGTTAAGGACTTGGAGCCAAAAACATTTAGGTGCCTAAAGATACTGTTTAGCAGCTAGTCTTATTTGGATTTTTGAAAAACCTAAGCAAGTTAAGCCCTTAGGGCTAACCCCCACTGAAGTCACTTTGCCTGACTGCTTAGTGCTAGTTTTCAGGGCCAAATTGAGTCTTGGTGAGCATTTACAATGGCCAGTGGGGCTATTGTACAGGTAAAGGATTCACAGTCTGGTCCTAAATGTACTTAAATTAGGTAACAAAACAGAACTGAGTGATGTGGAGAGAGGGCACCACCTTAAAGTCTCATAGCAAGAGAGCCTCTGTATCTACAGATGGATCAGTCATTCTGGTAGGACATGAAATGGTCACATGGTTACTGCTGAGCAGCACTTTGAGGATTTGGTTCAGTCACTTTATTTCATTTGCCACACCATAAAAAACATTCAAAGGTGTGTTCCCCTGTGACCTCCATTCTCCCTCATTCTCCTTGGGGCAGTGCTTAGTGCTGGACTTCTACTATACAGTGTAAGGAGTTTGCAAATAGGAAGGAAAATCTAGCATCTGGCACACTGGGCTGCAGTTCACAATCTCAACATATGTCCTTGATTTAAATCTGGCAGATAGTGTCACAAGGCATGTAGCCATGCACCATTTGATATTGTATCACACCATATATATCATTACATTCAGCACTCCCCTTGGGTTGCCAGGAGTTTGTAAACTAAAAGGCTAGAATGGTGTGCCAGTGCTTCACAGGCGTATAGTGCCTTGATACACTATTTCATATGTACTGGCAGTGTTTTTGTGCAGAATCCCAAGCAATGCATAATAATTTTAACAAAAAGCTAATCTCAGTGGAAGGAAGATTTTGAGGGCTGGATATAATCAATGCAAAAATTGCTCTGATGCAAAGTAAAAATGCATGTGTAACCCACATACCTAGTGTGGTTCACTGTCCCATGCAGTGGCACTTAAACCATAGCAATGAACAAGAGACCTCTACAGCATGGGCTGAGAGTCAGCTGGCCAGCCAGCTCCTATACTAAGCTTCAGAGGTCCCCGGTTCAAATCTGCCTGGTGGCAGTTACATGTGCACAGATGTGCTTATTTCTTGCACACACATGGAGGCCTGCTGATGGGTGGGGCAAAGGGGGCAGTTGCCCTGGGACCCAGCAATTCCAAGAGTCCCGGGGCTCCTGGTCACTGCCACCATGACCACAGGAGTAGTGGCCACTGAAGCTCCAGGCTCTTTAAATTGCCACTGGAGTGCCACGGGGTGTGCTTTCAGTGGTGCTGAGGGCTGGGGAGGCTGTCATGGTATGCTCCAGGTGGTGCTGAGGGCTGGCTGCCCCAGCCCTGCCCCTTCTGCCCAAGGCTCCACCCTGTCTGGGAGCACAGAGCTGGGCCCAGGTCACCTTGCTAGGATTGCCAGGTGTCCGGTTTTCGTCCGGACAGTCCATTATTTCTGGCCCCTGTTCAGTAAAAAAAATCCAGAAAATACCAGACATTCTTCCCCTGCCATGTCTGGCAAGGGTGGGGAGAGCGAGGAGCAAGGAATGCGGGGATATTTAAAGGTGCAGCAACCTTTTTTTTGCTCAACAACTTTGGCTCCCCGTGGTTTTTTTGTTGTTGTTTTTTTCAACCAATTTTTTTTTTTCTGCCTTGTTCAGGATTTTTTGTGAAAGTATCTGGCAACCCTACACCTTGCCCAGGAGCCTAGCAAGTCTGTCAGACCCTGCATGTGCATGCACACACAGACAGGCATGCATGCATACAAACTCATTAATCACTGCTGTTGGTTTTTTAATCGAAGGGGATCAGAAGCTTAGAAAAGATTTCTAGTACATTAGCAATGAGAAAACTGAATGGAGACTATCTATTCATTGCAGTCTATGTTGTTGAATGGAAATATATTCTTGAGTCCTGGGCAGTAATGGCCTTTTGAGGAGTGCTGGATGATTTTGCTGAAATAACTCAGAAATGACCTTGCACTTCATCTTATTTATTTTAATTTCCACATTTTAATTTTAGCTCAGATACTCTGTTTCTTGCAATCTACACTGTGCTGTCTGCCACAAGGCAAAGCTGTTCATGCAGGAGACAGTTTTCTCTGGAATTGGTTCCAGACCGAGGAATGAGCTCCCTCAGGAACTAAGATGTATCAGAATCCTCCCCCCCTTCCACCTCACATCCAAGGAGCACTTTGACTGGGCCTTCTCTATTATACACATAAAAAGTCTGCACATAGTAAACAAACCAACCAACCAACCTAGCAAGACACAACAATACTGAGACACTTCCACCAGGAGCTTAATGGCAGTAAAAAGACCAGGTTCAATACTGCTGGGGTCCCTCTTGACAAATAAATATACTGTCTCAAATGCCACTCAGAAATCCGGGAGGACTAAATGGCTGAACAAGCTGACTGCTCCACCCACAAACTTTCTGGCTGCATCTACACTGCACCCTTAACTTGAAATAGGATACGCAATTTGAGCTATGCAAATTGTGTAGTTTATTTCAAGTTAATTTCAAAATACCTTCTTTTGTAATTTGGCACTGTTTGCACAGCACCAAATTTTGAAATAAACCGCTATTCTGAACGTCCCTCAATCCTTGTGGAATGAGGTTTACAGGGACATCGGAAGAGCGAGCCCATTATATTTCAAAATAACAGGCTTGCTTCAAAGACACAAAATAGCTATTTTGGGATACTGGAAGTATCCTGAAATAGCGCCACAGTGTAAACATACCCTTAGAGACAGTATATTTATTTTTAAGGGAAAGGAGACATTATCATAAATTAAGAAATGAGCAACTGAATATATATGTACATAAAGACAAAATACTTCTTCCATCAGTAACTTGGGCAGTAGTCCTCTAACTCCCTTCCAGCTTTACCTTGTGGCAGACAAGGGTGGTAATGGCCCTCGGATAATATTGTCCTTTGTTCACATCACCACATCCACCCACCAAATCCCACTCACAGTTGGGATCAGCACTTGCAGTGTCCAGAGCTCTGATACTGGGTCAGTCTCCAGGCTCAAAGGAGTTGCTTCCTTGGTTAGTGATTCACTGTTATTAAAGTGTTGGGCAGGTGAGAGCTCACCGGAATTCTCTCGGCTGTGCTGCTGTTCTCTGTGCCGTTCTTTGCAGCAGGTCTGTGTTGTCTTTTGCAGCAGTCCCAGTGGGATAGGAGCCAAAGGCATGTAGGACCTTTGAGCAGAGTCCTGGCTGCTTGAGAATGAGCTCTTTGCCCCAGTGTAACAACTCTTTCCCTCCTCCCTGTCTGAGCCCGCAATACCGAGGTTCGAAAGGGATGCCGGAAAGGATGAGACCACGACTTGGGGGTTGCAAAAGGAAAACTGATTTTATTTGAGTGATGACTCTGACACCTTGTGACTGGGAACTCAGTCACATACGTGGACGCCAGACAATCATTAGAATGAAAAATAAGCAAATTACCAGACAATACAAAACAATTCCCTGAGGCTTTTCTAGATCACAATAATTCTCAAGGATTGCCCAGGGGTTAGGAATAGTCAAATTGATACTGATATTGTTCATAGAGTTAACTATTTACACTATCTTATAAAAGAGAACAGTCAAAAACCTTAACAACAACTATTCATAAAGTTAACACAACGACTCTTTAACCAACTGTCACTTGACAGGGAACAGGGGTAACTGAAATCAATCAGGATGGGGATAATGGCGGGGGAAGGGTGTTATACCAGTTCTGGAGACAGCAGGAACATGAGTACCAGCCACGTGCTCATAAACTGTCTCCACTCGGGTTGAAAAACTCGGAATACGCTCAGTGAGACTTGAGAGCGGGGGGTGCAAGGCGTCTGGGTGATCAGGCCAGGCGTTCACACGATGCGATTCCCCACTCAGAGGGGGTTCGGCTGCCTGTTTTATTGCCCGGTCACTTATCACCTCATTGGCTGATCTTTGCCGCAGTGGGTGGAGTGAGCAGGGGAAGATAATTATTCTGTATGCCCTTATATGAAAAGCGCTCCGCCTCACAGACAGAGCCCCCTATACCAGCCTTTTCAGGTGTAACAGGCTATGGCTCACCTGCGACGGGCAGCCATTTTTGTTGTTCTGTCTCGGACACTCCCCTGTAGAGGAATTGTGGGTAGAGAGTAGCTTTTTCCCCACTAGATCGTCTTGCCATAGGGCTTGCACTGCACTGCACATACAGTTTTACCCCCAGGGACAAGACAAGGAAGAGAGAAAACAGCCCAGGTGTAATAAACGTTAGCCATTCAGTGAATGTGCTACTAGAAGGTGGTACAATACTAAGGTTCATAAATGTTTCTAAGGCGAGAAGGGACCGTTGTCATTATTTGGTTTGATCCTCTATATAGCACAGGTTATAGAACTTCTCCTAAATAACTCCTAGAGTAGAGCTTTTAGAGATTTAAACATGGTCAGTGATGGAGAATCTACCATGAATCCTTGGTGAATTATACCATGGTTATTTACTGTTACTGTCTAAAAAATGAGGTGATGAGGATGGTACATGTACCTCTTTAGAATAGCGTGACGCCAAGACAGGGCCTGTGACCTCTCTCTCACTCTCTTTAATGCAGAAAGCCCTTAAGAGATTATAGATACTACCACCAGAATAAAGAACCAAAATCCACACAGTGGCATCACTCTCAGCCCAGCGAACACAGACTAGGAGCAGAAACTGAAGCCTCATGTCCTGCATGAGATAGTTGGGATGAAATTTATAGCTATGCAATCAAGTGAACCCTTTCTCACTACCACTGATCTAAGAATGCTGCAAGCAAGCAAGCAAGCAAGACCACTGCACCAATATTTGCTGGACTCAGACCAGAAAGCTGTAGCAAGTAGGAATCAAACCCAAGGTCTCCTGCAAGGTAATTATCTAACCTCAAACTAACTGAGGGTGCATCTAACACAGCACCCTAAACTTGAAATAAGATATGCAATTGCATATCTTATTTCGAGTTTATTTTGAAATTTGAAATTTGGCCTGTCTACACAGCACCAAATATTTAAATAACATGCTATTTCGAGACATCCTTTAACACTCGTGGAACGAGGGTTACCGGGATGCTGAAATAGCGTGCCCCTTATTTTGAAAAATATTTGAAAGAACGGGTGGCCTGTGTGTATCCCGAAATAGGCATTCAGTGTATATGTACCCTGAGTGACATACCAAAATCTGGCAATCTGCAACACAATGAAAAACCACATATTTTCAGAGGAGAAAGGCAGGATGAAAAAGAGATACTGATGGGTAGAAAAAAATAAGCAAAAGAGCAAAAATAAGACATGGGAGGATAAGACCAGAAAAAATGAAACCAAAACAGAGCCAAATCTACTAATAATTTATAAGAGAATTGTCAGACAAAAGAGGAAAAAGAGTAAACATGACTGCAAGAGAGAAAGTAATGAGATGGGGGAAATAAGACACCAAATGAAATCTGTAATAAAAGCACTTTCAGATGTTAAATGGTCCTGTGTATGATAGAAAGAGCCAAGAAACACTAGGGTGATCTTTGAAAGATTAAACTAACCAGATGCGGCTTACAAAGACATTTTTTGAAGAAAAATTGACACTTCCCCTGATTTCTAGTGACATACCACATTCTAAGAAAGACCTTTTTTTAAAAAAACCTTAAAAAATATTAAAAATAAAAAGAGCTTGCAAAAGCAATTGGTGGAACTCATGTTACCTGCAGTAAAGGGCATCTAAAAACAATAGGTTGAATGCAAGCAATGAGACTGAGTGTGATGAATATAGGAGGAATGTGATCTAAAGGTTTGAACACCAGCCTGAAAATATCAAAATTCCAAGATCTTAAGTAAGATCTTGGGCAGGTTACTTAACCCTTCTCTACTTTAAAATCTATTTGCAAAATGGGGATTATGATACCTAGCTCATGGAGCTCATTTGAGGGAGAATTAGAAAACTGTAATAAAGTCTTTGATGGTGGAAAGTATTTCCTTAGTATTAAGTGTGCCAAATAGTGTAACCATGGTGAAGAACCTGGCACTGAAAATTAGAGAGGAAATCTCTGCGCTTCTCTTCAAAGATCAAGTTGAAAAGAATATCAGTGAGAAAGTGGGCCATGTGCTCCTCACTTTACTCACAAGGAGCTGGCTTGAAATGATTTGGGATTTGAAAGAAAGAGACCACAAGGTATTTCAGTGGTGTAATTGAAGAAATCCAGAAGAGGTTCTACTGCTCTGATTTCTAGAACTGAAAATGAAACAAAACCCAAAACACCCCATGATTCCTTGTAATGTTGGAATTCTCAAAAATCTGTGTCCTTCAAAGGCCCTTGGCAACAAAAAATTACATGCAGATACTTTCAACACTACTGGGCATATAATGCTCACTTCACTACCAAACCCTCTAGTTCAATGTAAAAAGAAATCATCATGATGTCAGTGCAAAACTGAAGACAATATTATTTGTGCTATTTACACTTAGAATAGTTTTTGTTTTTGTTTTTTTTAATCTAACTTAAGGCCTGATTAAAGGCCACTGATGTCTACTTGTGTCTTTCCATTACTACATTGAGCTTTGAATCAGATCTTAAAACAGGAGTTCCATTGATTAATCTCAGGAATTAATAATATTTTAAAATCCTATATTTTCTTTAATCAGTGTTAATAATTTTAATGTCTCTATAATCTATTGTCAGTCAATATTCTCACGGCTCCCCTTCTTCCTTATGGATGCTCCGACTTGCTGGGCACCATTCATCTTTGACGACAACAGTGAGGCTGACAACAGCTTTTTGAAGTTGTGTCAGATGTAGCTGCCAGCGCATATGTGGGGGCAGACGTGTTTCCAAGGGTATTTTTTCTGGATGCTGGTGCCCTCTAACAATACCCACCAATGGGGGGAAGGGAGGTGGAGAGAGGAAGGGAGATAACTGCCCCAGGGCCTGGGGATTCAAAAGGGCCTGGGGCTCCTGGCCACTGCCACTTCTACTGCAGCAGCAGCAGCTGGAACCCCAGGCCCCTTAAATTGCCGCCAGAGCCCAGGCGGCATGCCCTGGGCAGTGCTGAGGGCTGGCTGACTGCCTGAGGCCCTGCCCCTTCTGCATGAGGACCTGCCCCTTTCAGGAACTCAGAGCCAGCCCCCCTTCTCTCCCTGACTTGCCCAGGGGCCTGGGAAGTCTGTCGGGCCCCCTGCCTCTCACTTCAGTATGTGGTCACACCACAGACATCTTGCTCCAAGTTCCAGGTCCGAAATGCCATCAGTGTCTTTCTGCTTTTTGAGCATGCCTTCTGTCCGATCTCTTTCTCAGTGCTGCTCATACCGATTGCTCCGTTGTGTGTGTTTTGTTTTAATCCCTTGCAACCATACCCCACCCCCAATTTTTCCCTTTCTCCTAATAGCCTCACTCCCACAGACAGCCAGGGGATGGCCAGGTAAATGTGTCTGATGCAAATGCTCCCTTTCATGCAGGATTGTTTATAGTCATATGACTATCCCACAGGTCCTCAGTCACATAAGTGACTCTGTGTTTGGATCGAACCATAGTTTGGGTTTAGCAAATAACCTTTCTCTCCCTACACGCAGCTCTGTCAGAATAATGGTCCATGGAGAAGCATGATCTATATCTATGGAAGGATCAATCATCTATTTTTTTTTAAAGAGAAACTAATGCCTTTTCTCTTTTTTGAAGCTGAGCTCTGAAATGGGAATATGTTTGAAACAAGACCAGTAACCACACGTGAAAGTTACTGGGAAGGTGACATTTGGAGAGCTCTTTAGAGAACACTCAGTGTCACTGTGAGGAATGAATAATAGAAGTTAGACTTTCCTCTGAGGGATTTGTCATAACCCAAGTTGTCGTGTGCGATGCACTTAAAGTAAATTTTCTCAAGGCACTTTACAATTAGATACTTTTAAGGTAATCTATAAAAAGCTTTGAGTCTTTGAACAAATGAGTGATCAATGGGCGAGAGAAGAATTCTGAACTGTAACCTTACGTCAAGGTCAAAAATATGTTTCCTTCAGATAAATATCTGCTTTTTGTAGCTTCGCTTTCCAATTTACAAAATCACGCTCTACCTGTTGTGAGCTCTTCAAATTAAAGATCTCTGAGCAACATGCATAAAAAGAAGCTGAAATAAGAAAATTATTGAGGAGCGCAAAGATCTGCACCCAAGGCAGAATCCTGAAGAAAAGCATATCATATGTGGAGATGACAAAGTTAAAAATGTATATGACTGTATTAGAATTAAGCCATCTAGGGTGCTCTGTGCTTACAAAGAATTGAAGGGAACTGCTGGTAGAAAGATGCCTTAAGGATTAGACTTTTGATGGTAGCAATAAATAATGTACGCAATTCAAATGCTGAGTGCAAAAGAGACTTTGGTCAGCAGAGCCTTGTTCAGACTCCTTTTCACATTGTTGTTTCAATTCACGTTCTTTCCACTGTTGTTTGTAAAATTGGTGGGGCCTCCTCTAGAGATTTTTATGGAGGAGCCATATGTACACTTTGGTGCAGTTTAAAAGCAAATATTCCACTTGATGGCAAAGTGAAAAATGCAAAAGAAACAGAACTGGCAGGGTCAAGTCCCAAGGTGAGCAACAGAGCATTTCACTGAAGAATTTTCACCCTGCGTTATCATGTAAATGATAATACAGTATCTAAAATCCCTTTGGAGTTGAACTCAATAGGACAAGAGTGGTACTACATATTTGTGGTTGTTGGGTTTGGTTTTTTTAGTAGAAGATCGCTGTTGTTCTGCAGCTTGTTATTCTACAAATAATTCACTGTTTTAGATACATATTCTCTACAAAAATACTGTGTTAAGACAATACTGCAAAGAGAAGCTCTTCAGAGTCAAACAGTAAGGAAATTTAAGGTGGCCTATACAGCCTTAACTCTGCTTCCCTGTGCATTGGTTTCAAAATGCAGCCTATTAGTCCATAACAACAAACTGATTTTTCTGCTGAACGCTTGCTTCATTCAGTACAAAGGATGGATGATGCTTATTAAAGAAGGCAACTGCTCAATATCTACGTTCATCCTTGTTGTTCAGTGTGTGACCCCCTGCACTTAAGAATTCCTTTTTTCTTTCCTGATAAAGTTTTCTCTGACTCTCATCACAATAGTATCTGTCCACTTCACAAAGAAACGGTTCATTCGTGAAATTCCCCTGTGAGATCAGATATTATTATTGTTAGCCCCATTTTACAGAGACAGAACTGAGGGATGGAGAGATTAAAGCTATGTCTATACTACGAGCCTCTTGCGGACGAGCAAATGCAAATGGAGTGCTCATTTGCATATGTCAGGCTCTAATTTGCATTTCCTCTTCCTTTCCCTTTTGTGCAAGAGGTTTTTACGCAAAAAAGCGTTGTATAGATGGTGCCTTTTTGCACAAAAAAACCCTTTTGTGCAAGAGCCATTCTTCCTCAGGGGGTTTTTGTGCAAAAAGGCACCATCAAGACAGTGCTTTTTTGCGCAAAAACCTCTTGAGCAAAAGGGAAAGGAAGAGGAAACGCAAATGAGTGCAACATATGCAAATGAGCACTCCATTTGCATTTGCTTTTCCACAAGAGGCTTGTAATGTAGATGCGGCCTCAGTGATTTACTCATTTGGTCATGCAGGAAGATGAAAAAGACTGGGAACTGTTCACCTTGGAAAAAGAGATGATTAAGGGGATATGATAGAGGTGTATGAAATCATTAGACTGTTAATAAGGAAGTGTTGTTTACCCCTTCACAGAGCACAGGAACAAAGGGGTCACCATATGAAATGTATAGGCTGCAGGTTTAAAACTAACAAATGGAAGTACTTCATACAACACTGTCATTTGTGGAAGTCATTGCTGGGGGATGTTGGAAAGATAAAAGGTGTAACTGGGTTAAAAAAATTAAATAACTTTATGGAGAATAGATACATCAGTGGCTGTTAGTAAAGATTGTGAGAGATGCAACCCCATTCTCTAGATTTCTGACTGCCTCTGACTGACAAAAGCTTATTATTGGTGGAACAACAGGCATGGCAACAAAAGTAAAATTTTCAGAACGTTCTATTGACTTTTTATGGGACCGTGGATAACATTTCAAGGGTACCTATGTCTTGCATTTAGGCAGGGACAGAACTATGCCAGGGCAAGGATTTAAATAAACTAAACAAGTTTGGAGGCTTTCAAAGAGAGGGTTAATGCATTCAAATTGTTAGGCAGGGAAGGTGATTATAGAAGCTGTGGTTTTGGGCTGGAAAGAATGAGATGGGTGTCAGGGAGGCCAGAAAGGAAGAAGATAAGAGTGTGTATGAGAGTTTCAGCTATAAGGCTAAAGAAAAGAACATATAAATAGCTCTTTTAAATCTACAAATGGGTTATGCAATCTTTTCTCCTGTTTACAGAATGCTACTCCTAAAACCCCTGGTGACTTATAAACATGTCAGACACTCCTGTCTTAGTGCTTTGGTTCCACTGTAGCCCGTGAACTGTCCATCTCATAAAGACACATCTGTTCTGTGATCAGTATATTTGGTAGTCCCTTTGCAAATTTAAGGACAGCTACACTGACTAGTTTGAATGATTGAAATGATGCTGTACTTTATTTTTCCAATTTATCAAATCATTCAGTACAGTGGAATACAGTTACTTTATTTGTAGAGTTGGGTGCCTCCCTCCACAAATTCACTATAAAATGTAATTGAATTCAGTTATTCTAGTTAGACAGTGAATGGCAGAACATGATGATACTGCATTACCAGGCTAGTACAGTATATTGTAAAGATATTACAGTATGATTACTAGAATGGATGCTCGATTCCATGGTCTTCCAGCCATTACAACTAAGTCACTTATGATTCAGTATAATTTGTGACTAGTTTTTTCCTGTGGTGTCATTTTTATCATCACTATCAAAATCTCACACTAGCCTACATGTGTACTTAGGATCACCGGTGCAGATATGTCCAATGTGCTTATTGTAGAAATCCACCCCAGGATGCAGCTGTGTGTGTGTGTGTGTGTGTGTGTGTGTGTGAGAGAGAGAGAGAGAGAGCGCACACACAATGGAAGTGAATGAAATTCTCTCTCAGAATTGCCCCATTAGTGAATTTTATTGGAAATTGTTGGACTGCTGTATGGGCCAAATGCCTGATCTGTGTTCTTTGGTGAGAAAAGTACAGTAGGTTATCTTGCCATCTGCTGTGCCTCTGAAGAGTCCATACATGAGTATCACACAGTTGTTCTCAGCCAAGTTGCTTTATCAATCAGACCTCCACGGTACCAAAGGAATGCTTTCATGTGATGGACAAAAGAGATGAGTTTTGCCATACAGGAAGGCAGGAATGCTGTATTGATGTGTGCAAAGCACTTGAGATGCATATACTGTACCCTTACAAAACACTTTCGCTCAGCAATGCCCTCCAGCAGTTGTGAAAATCAGAAATGTAGGTCTGTAGGGTGTAATCCTTTAAGGCAGCTTTCTCAATCAGGTGGGCTAAGTATAATCAGTCAGCATTTCCAGAATACGCTAAACCAATCAGGAGCTTGCAAATCCCTGCACCTTAAAGTCTGCTTGTTCCAGATGCTGCCTGTTATTACATTCTTGTACTAAAACATGGATTGAATAATCTCAGACTCTTGTATGCATATGTTTTTCCTCTTTAGATTAGGTTTAACAATAGGAGCATTTCTTAAGTTAGCTCTCAAAGTGTGGGAATGGTTGTCTCCAGTGAATTTGTTCTGTTTTCTTGATTAATTAAATATTGAACGTTGTAGCATCCTCATTTCTCCTGTATTTGAACTGTATCAGCTTCCCTTCAAAAACATTTCAGTTCACCAGTTTTAATCACACAGGCTGTATTAAAGCACACCCATGATAAGAGAAACCTTTTCAACATGTGCTGTATGTCCCCAAATTTTAGGCCTTTTTTTTTTCTTCCAAGAGCTTTTCTAAAAATAATTCTCAGCAAGTGTCCTCTGCATTTCTGGTACAGTGCAGCAAGGCAGCTCCCTCTTGGTGCTTACATAATTTAGCAGTCCATATTTGTGCTTGGCTAATATCCACCATAGATCACTTTGCAATTCTGACTGTGGATCCAGAAGATGATACAGTCTATTGGGGTTCATGCTATTGAGTATCTTACAAATTGCAGGGACTGGATGTGTTTTGACTTTACAATATTTGGTTTGGGAGATTTTAAATGCGTAGAAAAATTTCCATCCCCCCTCATTTTATATGCCTTTTGAACTGAATTTGTTCTCTTTCACACTGGAGCAAATCATGAGAGCTCCTTGGAAATCAACTGTATTATATCATGCAAAACTAATGTACATGAAGGGAAGGCAGGCTCTATCTTAGAATTTAGTGTAGAATAAACTCTTATACCATTTTTGTACTACTTGCCAGCCAATGCCACACAGTTTAATTTAGAGTAGTAAATTGTAATATAATGTACATGAACAGTGCAGATGTTTATTAATTTGCAGTAGACTTATCAAATGAATCACACATTTTGAGGTGCTTGAGCTAAATATACATACTGAGAAATTGTGAGAAATTGAGATGCATATTTGTCTAGGATAAGTGATACTTAAAGACAAAATACTTTGAAATAATCTGTATGTATAACTACTTGCCACAACGTATGATTTCAACATTAAGCTTTTCTATTTACTGGATGGAATTAGAATTTTGTATCAAACCCTCTACAGGCAATAATTCAAGGAAAATCTCCTTTGGCTCAAAAGTTCTGTCCTCCTTGTTATGAAGTGATTTGTGCCTGTGCTGAACAGTTAAAACTGTCAATTCCCCTGTGGCTCTGGATTTGTTACATTATTTAGCAAAGCCAACACAGTACCAGAATTAGAGCACTGCAGCATATTTTACTCGATATGTTTCAAATACACCGTATCACCAAAGGCACTAACTACTACAAGGAAATGCATGTGGTTCAGTGGTTAAGCAGTTGGATCTTATTGTTTCTGTGGCTTTGTAGAGAACTGAAGGCATCCAAGGAATGCTCAAAAACAGTTGCTAAGAACATTGCAGCTTAGTTTTACTTTACTGATCCAAAGTGTACTGAAGACTAAATGAGAAAAATCAATTCCTTAAAAAGCTCTTCAGTCTGTCTTCACTGATGTTTCACATACAAATCATAGTGTTCCAGGGGGCAGTATAGAATTAACTCTAGTGCCATAATCAATGTCTAGTTTTAATAGGAAATGAGATACAAACTGTGAGCAAAAGGAAAATTCGTCTAATTTTGACCACAGGACTGGAAAAAACTCCAGTGGGTGATGTCTACAACACTGCTTCATGCCAGGGTCTCTCTAGGTCCAGAGATCCAAATCCATGAAGTCAGGTGAGAATGAATGGCTATCACCCATGTAAACTAACTCTGGCTCCCAAGTAGTGGTGATGGGGAGTTTGTGGGTGTGTTTGTGTTTTAGCTCTGGCTCTTGTTTATTTGATTTGTGATGCACCTGGAAATCAAGATGGTATTTTACTTCCGTTATTAGAATGTGATGTGTAGGCAATACAGAAAGTGGTTATCTTTCTTGTGAGACTTCCCTACTTAAATAAGCTGCTTTGTAACTGTCTGACAGGAAAGACACTTTGGTCTGTGTATGAATTTCTTTTCTCTGTTGGTGGTATATTCTTGAGATATTAAAGAATAAGGTACCCTGTTAATTATGTTTCTAGGAATTTCCATCCTCATTTCACTGAACCATTACTGTATATGAAATTCCTGATTCTCCCCACCATCTTTTATTCTTTTTGTCAGTGTGCAGCACCAGCCATTTTCAAAGTTGGAAGAGCAAAACACTGGACTTAGCATATACCTATCAAACTCCAAAAAGACCTACTAGAAAAGCCACAACAATTTTTCAAAAGATCCAAATAAAGACTGATTGCTTTGTGGCAGTATCGTGCAGCTCTCGTTAGAGACCTTTTAGTTTTGTGATTTTTTTTCCTCATGCAACTTTGGAAATGGAAGGGGCTTGCCTTTTGTGGCAATAATATGTAACGCTGAAGGGCAGAATCAAACCTGGACCTCAGGAGCTTAGTGCATAAGCCTCTACTGCACGAGCGAAAACCTGATAGCTAAGGCTGTAGAGCAGACTTACTGTTCTCTCTGTAAGTGGTCTCAGTGCTACTAGATGAGACATTATACTACACCCAGTAGGTGTGTGGGATACAACATATATTTATAAACTAGCACATTTATGTGGCATTGCTTGTGTCCTTAAGGAGGGGCTCTGGGCTGGGGCCATAGGAGGTGCAGAAGTCAGGGATGGGGAGTGAGGAGGAACTCTGAGCTGGGACTGGGTGTGTATGTGGAGGGAGAAGAGTGGGAGAACAAAGCCTGCCCCCCTTAGATTCATACCAGGGCTACTTGCTCTTCCCTTTCCTGTCCCTGTCAGGGAGCAAGAACAAAGTGCACAGCTCATTTCCCCCTGAACTCCCCATCCAGAGTGCACTTCCCCTCACTCCCTGACAAAGGGGAACAACCAGCGATGTTCCAGAACAAATTGGGAGGAGGGAACTTCAGCCCCCCCCGCCCTTCCCCAGGTACTTTTTTGAAAGGGTGGGGAAGCTCCCACTCTCCTACCCTCCTTAAAGGATGCTTCGGGAGTGGGAGACTGGGATAGTCCTGGATGGGGGAGGAGGCTCACACTCCCAGCCAACCCCTTTCACCTGCCTGGTGATTCTCTTTTCTGTTTGATTTTATGAGAAGCGGTCCCATTCCAGGCAAATCCCATTTTCCTGGCATACCCAAACCCTTATCTTGTTTTAAGTTCTGAGAAGAGAAAGTGGCATACCAAACATGGTGGTCTTAGCTCTTACCATTCAGGAGGAGTTCTTGAAAAAACAGACAGACTCACAAACTTTCTCAAATATATAGTAGATGTATCTGGGGAGCCACAGGTGGTCAAAGCACAGAAGTGCACTGAAAAATTAAGGAGAAAGATGTGGTCAGGGTATGAGTTCAAAACATGGGAAATGGAGCGGGAGGAAAGTCTTTTTCCCTTGACTGCAAACCCTTAACTTCTGAGAATTGTTTTTATTGATCAGGTACCACTGAGCTTAAGTTTAGTGTGTTTTCTATTACAATGGGACCAACAGAAAGACATGACTTGACTGAAACAGATAGCTTTATGCTATTTTTCACACTTTCCAGGAAATGCTTTTTTGTTCATTTAACAATATTAGAACCAGACCTCCAAAAGTGCCCCTGTTGATGAACATGCAACACTCTGCATGTGCTACCTGAACATTAAGCATTTGTACATGTAGTGTGTGTGTAACATATCTATCTATCTATCTACCTCTCCCACACGCAGATAGACCTTAATGCTCAAAAAGCACTTATGAAACTAAGAAAGGGTACTTTAAAACGGTTTTGTCCCTCTATGTGGCATGCTTCCCATTTGTTAGTACAGTGCCTCACACTTAATAGCTTTGCTAATAAAGAAGAAAACCAATTTCACTTGGGTAGATTTCCCACAGAGATAGCAAAAGGATTATTTGGTAGAGTTGGTAATTACGGCTTTTACAAGAAAAAACTACAGAGTTTTCAAAAACCAGCCCAACCTACTGTGCTTTCCAAGTGCATGGTAAAAGGATATAAAAACAATGGCATAGAGTCATAGAATACTGGAACTGGAAGGGACCTTGAGAGGTTATCAAGACTAGTCTTCTGCCCCCACGGCAGGACAAAACATCATCTAGATCAGTGTTTCCCAACCGGGGTTCCGCAGAACCCTGGGGTTCCGTAGACTATCATCGGGGTTCCGCGAGAAATCGTGGAATAAATAAATAAAAAAATTTTTCTTAACAATGTAAGCTGACACACATATATGTGTGTGTGTGTGTATATATATATATATATATATATATATAACACCTCTTTACAAATAAATTTCTTGACAATAATTTAGCAGTAATTGAATTGCGCTCCCTGCTGTCAACTTTTACTGGCCAAGCAAACATTTTCATAGGTAGGGGTTCCTCGGGATATGAAAAATTATTTTAGGGGAAGAAGGTTGGGAATCACTGATTTAGATAATTCCTGACATACTGTATTTATCTAACCTGCTTTTAAGCATCTCCAATGATGGAGATTCTACAACCTCCATAGGCAATTTATTCCAGTGCTTAACTACCCTGACAGTTAGGAAGATTTTCCTTATGTCCAACCTAAACTTCCCTTGCTGTAATTTAAGCCCATTGCTTCTTGTCCTATCATCAGAGACTAAGGAGAATAATTTTTCTCCCTTCTCCTTGTAAACACCCTTTTACATACTCAGTCTTCTCTTTTCCAAACTAAACAAACTCACTTCTATCAGTCTTCCCTCATCAGTTATGTTTTCTACTCCTTTAATCATTTTTTGTTGCCCTTCTCCTGACTTTCTCCAATTTGTCTACATCTTTCCTGAAATGTGGTGCACACAATACTCTAACTGAGGCCTAATCAGCATGGAGTAAAGGGGAAGAATTACTTCTCATGACTTGCTCACAACATTCCTGTTAATGCATCCCAGAATGATGTTTGCTTTTTTTTTTCAACAGTGTCACACTATTGACTCATATTTACTTGTGGTCTATTCTGACCCCTAGATCTCTTTCTGCAGTACTCCTTCCTAGACAGTCACTTCATTTTTTGTGTATGAAACTGATTGTTTCTTCTTAAGTGACATACTTTGCATTTGTCCTTATTAAGCTTTATCCTATTTGCCTCAGATCATTTTGAATTATGACCCTATCTCCAAAGCACTTGCCACTCCTCCCAGTTTATCATCTGCAAACTTGATAAGTTTTAAAGTTTCTATTTGAGAACAATTATCCAACCAGTTATGCACCCACCTTATAGTAGCCCCATCTATTTTGTATTTCCCTAGTTTATTGTAAACTAGGTCATGAGAGACTGTATCAAATGCTTTGCATGTGCAGTAATGAAGAAATAGCAAAGCTACACTGCAGTGTTCCTAGTAATCTTTCTCTTTTACTTTTACTTAAATTCAGAGATTGTTAAAAGTCTAGCCTAAGGCCCTGGAAATGGCAATAGTGTAAGGAGAGGTGACATTTAATTCCCTTCTCTAACCATTAGAAACATGTCTTTTAAGATCTGGTGCATTTTTTGAGTGACACAATGCATTCCTCCACATGGTAATTATCCTCAGCTTGCAGTTCCAGAGTGCAGTGAATTAATGTATTTTGTTTATACATCCATTTTTAATTTTTGTTTAATTAAAACAACTATTTGATTTAGATATACCCATCACATCATACTTATTTAGTTTGCTGATGCTTCTTTGAAATATTCCTAAGTATACTAGAAAACTGATGGATTCCTAATTAAGGTTTGTCTAGCAGCTGGAAGATCAAGGTTTACATCTGGTCAAAATAGTGTTCCTTGTCATGTTTAAAAGCTTCTTTTCTGTTAATGACTTTCACACAAGATCTGATGGCATCTATACAGGGAAATGGTTTATGCTGCCTCAAATATATCTAATCACTAGGCAATTTTACTGCTGTACGTTTAAAAAAATGATAAAAAGCTCAGTTACAATGTCTGTCCATAGTATCATTCCTGAAAGAACTGTGTGATCAAATTAAATCTTGGCTGAGTATTAAAAACTCCTTTGGTGGAATGGTAATTTATTATTATTCTCATTCCACTGAAGTTGGAAAGCTCATATTTAGGAAAAAAAGTTTTTAAATGAATTGCTCCCCCACCAATTATTGAGAGGCAATAGCATAACTGAGAACTCAGGTTTGGTCTGTGCACTTTTATTTTCAAGAAATGACTTATGATGGGACACTAGTTGGGGAGGGCTCTAAGTTACTATAGATAATTCTTTCTCAGGTGTCTGGCTGGTGCATCTTGCCCACATGCTCAGGGTCTAAACTGATCACAATATTTGGGGTCAGGAAGGAATTTTCTCTAGATCAAATTAGGAGTCTCGGGGTCACTTTCCTCTGAAACATGGGGACGGGTCCCTTGCCAGCCTAATGTAAATGGTGGATTCTCTGAAACTTTGTCTTTAAATTATTATTTGAGGACTTCAGTAACTCAGCCAGAGGTTAGGGATCTATTACAGGAGTGGATGGGTGAGGTTCTATGGGCTGCAGCATGCAGAAGGTCAAACTAGATTATCGTAATGGCCGCTTCTGACCATAAAGTCTATGAGTCAAAGCATGGCCCATAAGTCAAAGTGCAACATTTGTGCAAAGTTCCATCCATTGGGGAATGACCTACTGTAGCTCTAGCAGTAGGAAGTGATATGCGACCCTCTCATTGCTTGAGTTTGGCTCACTGTGAAGAGCTCTGAAAAGGCTGGATTAATTTGTATTTTGGCCATAATGATTTGCTCTTTGTGTAGAGGGAGGGTGTGGAGGTGCCACCGGACAGCTTATCTGGTGAGACTTTTATATCCCGGAAGGATGACCATACAGCGATATACCAGAGAGTTGAATCCTAGAGAGCATCTTGAATCTTGGAGATCAAGAGAGACCATGGGGTGGGTGGCCAATGGAAGGGGTCACTGGACTACAGGAGAGCAGATCTCCAGATCCATCCACTAGAGAGAATCCCAGAATTAAGTGAACCCCGTGACAAGGGCTTGTGTGGGAACTGTTTAGGGCTGTATTTTGAAAATCGTCCCCACAAAATTTAGTGTAGGTATAGCCACCCATGTAGTTAAAATGTAGCTTTATGTAAAGTAATGTACCTCAGTGTACTTTGCCTGCCAGCCACCCTTTCTGAAAGAAGAAAGGACCTTTATCTTACCATTGGTAAAGGTGCACTAGCCAGAGTATTGTGTCTCAAGCTGATTCCAAGACACAGATAAAGTTTTATAATTTTGTTTCAAGTTTTAAAATTACTATTGTAAAATAAGTAAAAGGGAGTAATAATTAGTTTTTAAAAAATTGTAATTCAGTGTCTTTGTTCAAATATTCATCTTGCTTCACTGTAACAAAGGTTGTTTCTCTGTAACAAAGAAATCAACCTTGCTTGTTATGTGTGAGAGAGTGAGAAATGTATAAGAAATAAGTGTAAAGGCCAAATGTTCTAGAAAAAAGCCAAGAACAGATGTAAAGATGCCAAAGACTGCTGTATATCCTCATCAAGATGTAAGCAGAGGGCACATTGATGGCTCTAAAAGAAGGCAAGCATTTATCAATTGAGGCAAAATATTTGTAATCAAAACCAGCTTAGCATGGCAGAACAAGGAAGATAAGCAAAAACAACAACAACAAAAACCCACACCCAAAAAACTGAAAATAACAAACATCCATCAAAAAATCAGTATGATGATGCAAAACCCACTGATCCTAATGGGAAAAAACTATTATAAAAGAAGAACTGGTTTACCTTAAGAGCAGGGAATATCCTGCCATGACTGGAGTATTGGTCCAGACTGATAGACCCCCGCTCTGCCGCTCATTATCAATCCACGGACCATGGACTGGTAAATATAACATCAGTTGGTGGTTCTGTCTGTCTGTCTGTCTGTCTATGTAAGCATATGCTAACTGCTTTGCCATTGTATTCTCAAGAAATGTGGCTTATTGCCTTTTCCCCTATAAAGATCCTGTGTGCTGCTTATAAGCTTAATATAGGTTTCAGTCACTATCTCACCCTTATTATTAGTACCAAATCTACTCAGTTGGTGAAGGCTTCACAGGTGTTTTGGGACATTAAAAACAACAACAAAATAACCTTCTGAAGCAAATTACTGTTCTTAATTATAGAGAGGAGCTTCAGAGATGCAAAATAAATTAATGATCAACATACTTCCTGCTGTCTGTAGAGGACATTCCATCAGACCTGATTACAACAATGCATTACATTTTCTTTATATAGCATCTTTAATCCAAACAACTGGGTTTGGGTAATACAAGGTTAAGCATATTAATAGGAGTGCATTGTACAGCACCAAGAGTACAGGTAATAACAGAACACAGAAATAACACATAGTTAAATGTCAACAACTAGAACAAATAAGTGAACACTAGTCCCAAGTGGGAAAGAGTGATTGGGTTTACAAGGCGAGATTAAATAATTCAAAGAAATAAGATTAAAATGGAAGGGAAGGGAGATGGGATTTAAAACAAAATGGGAAAGAGAAAGAGAGAGAGGGTAATAATGGAAGAATGAATTGTTGTGGGTAGATGAGGGGCCCAAACAGGAAGGCAGGGAGTAACTGAAAAAGAACAGAAGCAGTGTGGTTTAAATAAAATAGTGAAGGCTTGAGAACAATAACACAGGTGAGTAAATAGCCATTGGGAGAAATGTGAATACAATGACAAAGCAAAATTGAGATATGCCACATACATTTTGGAATGATTGGGGTGGTTCTGGAGTGGGAGGAGGAGAGAAAAAAATTATGTCTGTGCTTGGAGCCAACAGAGGGGAAGCAAAATTGGCTGAAACACAAGTGCTGCTATTGTTTGTGGCAAAAAGAGCTACTTGAAGAAACAAGATAATGCAAGATAGAAAGTAATGGAATTGTGTCTCTTTGAGCATACAAGTCTAAAGTTGCAACTTTTAGCCAAAAAGCTTGGTGGCAGCCTAAGAAAGTTAGAGCTGCAGCTGCTTCGGCATGTTTTCTGGCTCTGGGGTTGAGGGTATTGTTGCATAGGCATGTAAAACCAAAGAAATTGCAAATGAATATTCTGATGGCTGGCATATTCCACTTCTTATTTAATGAAACAAGGTAAAAAAGAGATCTAATGAAAAAGGAAGGGCGTCATTCATTATGGAGTCTGAAAGCAAATGAAAAATGATCAGCTGATTAGTGATATGCAATTTGTTTCCTTCGCTCCTCAAATAATGTATAAATGTCATGTTACATAATGTTTACAATGATTAAACCTGGAGATGAAATAAGATAGGATAGATCTTGTGTTCCTCCCTTGACTAGCAGACACCTTGTCTCATTAATCTCTCTCAGCATAGCAGTCTTAAATTAAACAAACAGCATTATTTGTTGAGATTTATGGCTAAAAGACTTACAGGCTCATGAAGGAAATCTTGCACTACTATTTTCAGAGTGCTGGGGATAATTTTTATGATTTGTGGTGGTAAGAGCTGACCATAAAATACTCTTGTAACTTGTAATGAGAGTACAAACTAGTTCCAAAAATTTAATATTCTGACAGCAAAATTGCAAATGGTAAATGGTTGGTGGCCACCCTCACAGTATCTTAAAGAGCCTTCTGCTCTTTTTAGATTCATTATCAAGAGCTGCTCTTGCAGCAGCAGTGTGACTAAGCCACAGATACACATTGATAATAATCAGGAACAAATGAAGACGCTTGGAAACAATAATAATAATAATAATAAATAACAGTCCTGCTTCTGAAATTGGCCAGAAATGGCATTTCCTCATCTTAGGTACTTGCTCCTTGAGTAGCTTCCATTCAGATTTACCAATGTCACTGACAAAATATGTTTCATTCATGATTACTGTAGCACTACTACAACCACAAAGTGTGAGCTGGCTTTGAAGGGAAGATGTTCTTGTGGTCAGAGCACTGGACTGGGTCTTTGGGAATGTGGATCCAAATCCTTGTTCTGTTTCAGACTTCCTGTGGAAACTTGGCCAAATGTTTTATCTGACTATGCCTCACTTACCCATCTGTGAAACAAGAATATAACTTCCTAGCCCTAAGGGCCATTCTGAGGGTAAACTCATTGAGTCACTCGTACTACTACTTTAGGCAAGAGTGGCTCAAGGGGACTGAAAGCAAGTAAGAACTGGGTCCATTACTCTTTGTGAGGCATTCTGATATTACAGTGATGGAGACCATTGAAGTAGATAGAACCTGCCTCCTGAATCTTCAACAGAAATGTAGAATTAACTGATGAGGGTTTATTACCTGTGAGAGTGTAAGGGGCAGAAAGACACAGTTTGCTTCCCATATGCCAGGCTGAGTTTGCACAACTCACAGCTAGGAAAAAACCCTCTTGTGGCTCAATCCAACAAAATATTAAGTTCCTTTAACTCCTGTCGAACTCAAGAGGGATTGAGAGTGGTTAGAATGTTGGTAGGATTGAGCCCATTAATTTCCATGGTACTGGAGGGATGTGGGAGTGCATAAATGTGGAATCCCACCAGGCCATTTTCCCAGTGTGCCCCTCAAATGTAACTGCAGTTTGCGCCCCATCCTACTTCCATTAAAGTCAACAGTACAAGTACCTTTAATTTCAGTGGAAGCAGAATTTACCATGACTTGCTGGCATGGTATTGTATTCAGAGAGTATCTTGTGTCTTTGACAGACGAAAAACTGGTGAAAAATACTTGTTAGCACTTATTGTGTTGGTTGAAGTACTGGTCATGAGTGACTCACCACCTTGCTTCTAGTGTAGCAAATCGTAAAACTTCCTATAGACCGAGAGCAGCATTGGGCCCTACTGTAGAAATCTAGCTGTGATGGTGTCTCTTGGGTACAAGCTGATCTGTGGGACTACTGAGCCTTCTAAAGCCACCAGTCTGGCATATCCCTCATAAAGTGATGTCAATGTCAAGCTACAAGCGCATTGCGCTTACTAGACTCCACAGGCAGGGACATGCCTAACTGACTTAAGTGAATAGACTCCCTGCCACTCATGAAGCAACAATAGGAAAAAAAATAACCATTCAAAATCCTAAATGTTTAGTGTAAGCAAGTGTTAAATCAAACATCTTTTTCTCATCCTGACAGACGGTACAAGCAGGTTACAGTTCCTCAGTACATTTATTCTTATCAATAAACTAGACAAATACAACTTGGATGGGGCTACTATAAGGTGGGTGCATAATTGGCTGGATGACTGTTCTCAGAGAGTAGTTATTAACAGTTCACAGTCATGCCGGAAGGGCATGTTCAACAGATCAAGACTTTTAAAATGATACCTCACAGGATATATTCTGCACAAAACACACAATTACATGACAGTGATGAATATGGAGAATCTAGCATACTTCTTTGAGGTATAGTGTCACACTAGCCAAGTGTGATTTCCTTCAGAGTTGTTGTAGTCCATAAATGAGATGCATTTTCTTGTATATTTAGTTAGCACTTACGTTCTAGAATAGCTAGCAAGCCAAACTGATTTTTATATCAAAACCTTATTAGACAGGCTGGTTGTCCACTATATGGATTTTCCATAGGATTGCATTTGTGTATGAGAATATTCAAAGATGCATTTATAACATAAAATATACATACCCTTTCTAAACTGAAAATGCATAGAATGAAAACCCAAATTGGTTACATTGTTTTCACATTAAAATAAAATTCCAGCATGAGTCTGTCATGTCCAAAAAGCTCCCTGCAAACTGTGGTCTGCTTAAAAAAATGAAAATCTTGGGTTTGATTAGATTAGCTCTAGAGTAACCTACACCAAATAAATCTGTCTTCCTTTCATGTGATTTGTCAGTGTTTATAGCAGGTTTGTACACACAGCTTTCACCATTATTTTCAAGGCAATAAAAGCAGCCATGCAGAAAAGCCACCCATAAATGTCAGAAACCAGAGATATTTTGTTGCATTTCAAGGGCTTTGAAGGTCGAGTTCAATTCAGTTAGCTTAGCCAGAGTCAGAGTACCATGATAGAATGTGTGTTTAGTTAGGATACATGTGTTACTATCCCTATACCATTCTATATGGATAACAGGTCAGTGAGAGACAGTATATTTTACTACCTGGAGGAATTTTTTTTGAAAAATTCTATTCATTTTCATGGTTTCATTTGCTTCTATTGAGGTGCTGTGCTGAAATCATGCATCAGAAATAACAAAAATCATGTTTGTATATCACTTAGTACAATGGATCTCTGACCCTGATCTTGCCTTTTCAGTGCTATTATGCTACAAATAATAATCAGGAAATCATGCCTAAATTATCTATATTTAAAATATAATCAGAATGCACCTTCTGCTGAAACCTGGTTTTGCTTTAGGCTAATGTAAACCACTTCACCACCGCTGATTTTTTCTAAACCACTTACTGGGAACTGTTCCAGTCTGTCATTCTGGGTAGTAACTGGCAGTGTATAAATAAGACCACTTATAAACAAACCCATAATTTAGACTATTTCAGGAAGGTTTTACTAAAGCATTTTCTCTGAAAGAGGCCCAAAAGTTGAGTTTCATGGGATTGGTGGCCCGTTTGTAGTGTTTTACTTAACTGTATCCTGCCTCCATGTTCTCTCTTCATTTTTGTTGTTGTTGTTGTTGTTGTCAATTATTCTAACTTTAAATTGACCTTTGAATAGGTAAATAAGGCCATCCAGCCAGACTATATCCTTCTGTTTTGTGAGATGGAAGGATATAGTTTCCCTATGAAGCAGCTTTGAGTATACTTGGGTCAAGGTCTCAGAGGGATAGCCATGTTAATGTGTATCTGCAAAAACAACAAGAAGTCCTGTGTCAAGGTTTAGTGGCCTGGGAACATCCATTCTAGTTGTGGGCCAAGGATTTGGAGCCACCCAAGGAGAGCCTACTTCAGAACATCCATATCAGGTTCACACTGAACACAATGCATGCCATGGCAGGACTTTTGGGGTGCATCTACATAGCCCTGTTATTTCGGAATAACAGTCATTATTCCGAAATAACAATGCGAATGGCTACACAGCAATTCCGTTAGTTCAAAATAAATTTGAAATAGCAGACAGCTTATTCCGACTTCTGTAAACCTCATTCCATGAGAAATAACACCTATTCTGAAATAGCTATTTCAGAGTAGCAGTAGTGTGTACGCTCCACTGCTGCTATTTCAAAATAGTTCCTCCACAGGGCCATTCAAAGTAAGTATTCCCCAGTGCTTGCTGGGGATCTAAATTGAGATAGTGTGTCTACATTAGGGAAGCCTGCCTCGGACTAATTTTGAGGCTTCCCTGTAGTGTAGGCATGCTATTTTAAAATAAGCTATTTCAGAGTATTTCTTCTGGAATAGCTTATTTTGAAATAAGTGTGCAGTGTAGACGTACCCCCGGGAGTGTAGTCAACATTATGTGAATGCTTACAAAGTGCAGATTTGATCAATAAAGCTCATAATTAAGGCGCTAGTTTAACCTGAACACAGGCAAGTCATGGAAAATCAAAGTAATAATAGACATTATTGGCAATAATAAATCCACCTACTACTTTCCATAATTTTCCAATGTTGACCATCTGGGGCTGAGAGTGGAAGCTCCTGCTGTTGGCTGCCCAGGATTGAGAGTGGGGGACCCTGCTATTAACATTTTGGTGGAAGCGTAATATTGTGGGATCCATAATCTCCACAAGATCACCAATTCAGTATGGCCTTACTCATAATTTAATTCAGTCTTACTGCCTTGATTACTGCTTTCATTCAGTCTCAGGACCTTGAGTTCCCTCATAAACTGGAATATAAGCTGTCAATTTCCTGAATACTATCTGAGCAGTTACTGTGTTCTATAACTACAGTACTGTATAATCTATCTAGAGAGTCTCCCTTGTGGTGACTTGTGATAACCTTTATCTCAGACCCTCTGAGAACAATAAACAGATTCTTATAAGTAAAAGGAACCAAACTGTGATCAACAGGCAGGACATTTTGCTTACAATCCTGCCTCCATGCCACCTTCTCTTGCAGTCATATAAGCAAGAACAAGTTAAGCAGGGTGAGGGCACATCTGTACTCAAAAGTGAAACCTCCAAGAAACATGGAAGTGCTGTAAGAAACGGTACAAGTGATTCAGGAGGTGCATTTTCAATATTTGTCAGTACTGAGCAAAGTGCTGTGGGGGGAAGGGGTAGTGTGCTTCTGACTGCTGTCTTTCAGATGACATTTAAAACCTAGGTCCTGACAACTTCATTTTATTGTTTAGCTTGTAAGACCCGTGGAGGCCAACATGCTGCATGTGCACTCAAAGTGTGTCACAGTTAAATATCCTATCTTCTTCTTTCATGTGTGTCACATGTTGATATCTAAATTGTTCGGCCATCTCACTGCTGCATCACTGAGGGCAGTAAAGTGTTGCAATCCATCCTCCAATCTTGTCATTGTGAGTTCCTCCATCATGTGTTTGACTATCTGCATTGCCACCCTGCAGTCACACTGTGAAATAAAGCTAAGTCAAATTTCTGTATTCTGGCAGTCACTCTGGCTGTTCCAATGGGCAGTCTGTGAAGGTTAGTCCAGGATTTGCATCACAGGTTGCAAAGAGCTGGGGGTAAATTAAGACTGCTCTCTATCCTGGATTTGCTGCCCTCCTGCCAGGACACCACTGTTGGCCCTGATATGCTGCTGTTCATCTGAGGTTGGCACTGGACCAAAAGTGTTGAACATAAATGTATGAATGCCCAGTGTAAAAAGATATTGTGAAGTCACTTGTGGCAAGTCAGCAAGACTTGCAGTGTAAATGGTAATATTGTTCTGGAGGCAGCAGATCACAGTGTCAGAAGTATGTGTTGCTTATTACACTGGTCTACAATTTTTTAGAAGTCGTCTGCTTCAGAGATAAAATGTGCTATTTATTATGTATTTTGATGTGCTGAATTCAAATATGACAATTAAAACAACTGATTGGCTACTGTTTCCAAGATATTTACGTTTTTACATTTTACGTCTATGTATATTGTGTAGATAGTAGAGTTTTAATCATAAATTGTAAACCTAGGTCTTTTCATGTGTTTATGGTTGCTTTACATGATAATATTTCACCTGTCCTGTTTATGTAACACTTTAAAAATCAGCAAAAGGGTTATATAAATAAAATTTATTATGAAACAAAAGGCAAAAAACTATTATGTACATAGTTTAGTCCTAATCAGTGTCTACTCGGCTCTTCTTGGCTTGTCTCTTGTATTCATTAAATGGAGCATCTCTTGTCACTGTCCAGCAATAGTCTGCAAGCATTGATGGGCTCCATTTGCCCTGATAGCGTTTCTCCATTGTTGCAATGTCCTGGTGAAATCGCCATCATCGTCGCTCACTGCTCCGCAGTTTGGTGGAAAAAATCTAGATGAGAGTGCAAAAATGTATCTTTAGTGACATGTTGCAACCAAGGCTTTTGTATGCCTTGAGGAGATTTTCCACCAACAACCTGTAGTTGTCTGCCTTCTTGTTTCCGAGAAATTTATTGCCACTAACTGGAAGGCTTTCCATGCCGTCTTTTCCTTGCCACGCAGTGCATGGTCAAATGCATCATCTCAAGAAGTTCACGAATCTGAGGACCAACAAAGACACCTTCCTTTATCTTAGCTTCACTTAACCTTGGAAATTTTCCACGGAGGTACTTGAAAGCTGCTTGTATTTTGTCCATGGCCTTGACAAAGTTCTTCATCAGACCCAGCTTGATGTGTAAGGGTGGTAACAAAATCTTCCTTGATTCAACAAGTGGTGGATGCTGAACACTTTTCCTCCCAGGCTCCAATGACTGTCGGAGTGGCCAATCTATCTTGATGTAGTGGGAATCTCTTGCACGACTATCCCGCAGAGAAACAGCAGTACTTTGTGTATCCAGTCTGCAGACCAAGCAAGAGAGCAACAACCTTCAAATCGCCACAAAGCTGCCAGTGATGTTGGTCATAGTTTATGCACCTCAAAAGTTGTTTCATGTTGTCATAGGTTTCCTTCATATGGACTGCATGACCAACTGGAATTGATGGCAAAACATTGCCATTATGCAGCAAAACAGCTTTAAGACTCGTCTTCGATGAATCAATGAACAGTCTCCACTCATCTGGATCGTGAACGATGTTGAGGGCTGCCATCACACCATCGATGTTGTTGCAGGCTACAAGATCACCTTCCATGAAGAAGAATGGGACAAGATCCTTTTGACGGTCACGGAACATGGAAACCCTAACATCACCTGCCAGGAGATTCCACTGCTGTAGTCTGGAGCCCAACAGCTCTGCCTTACTCTTGGGTAGTTCCAAATCCCTGACAAGGTCATTCAGTTCACCTTGTGTTATGAGGTGTGGTTCAGAGGAGGAGGATGGGAGAAAATGTGGGTCCTGTGACATTGATGGTTCAGGACCAGAAGTTTCATCCTCTTCCTCTTCCTCATCTGACTCAAGTGAGAATGATTCTGGTGCATCAGGAACCGGCAGTCCTTCTCCGTGGGGTACTGGGCGTATAGCTGATGGAATGTTTGGATAATGCACAGTCCACTTTTTCTTCTTTGACACACCTTTCCCAACTGGAGGCACCATGCAGAAGTAACAATTGCTGGTATGATCTGTTGGCTCTCTCCAAATCATTGGCACTGCAAAAGGCATAGATTTCCTTTTCCTGTTCAACCACTGGCGAAGATTTGTTGCACAAGTGTTGCAGCATATGTGTGGGGCTCACCTCTTGTCCTGATCTCCAATTTTGCAGCCAAAATAAAGGTGATAGGCTTTCTTAACCGTAGTGGTTATACTGCGCTTTTGTGATGCAAATGTCACTTCACCACAAACATAGCAGAAGTTATCTGCACTGTTCACACAAGTACGAGGCATCTCTGCTCACTTTGGCTAAACAGAAATGTGTCCCTTTGCAAAATCAAACACTGACAAATAAGAGAGCACGACACTGTATGATTTCTAGAGCTGATATAGGGCAATTTGTTCAGCAGAGTGATGTAAGCTTCGTTATGATTGCATCATCCATGACTTCTAGGAATAACATGATGCAATTCATATCATGTATGACGCAATACCAGCTTCAGATTGCATCATTCATTGTTTTGCCTAAAAGCAAGTACTGTCCAAACCCAGTCATAGATTTATTCATAGATCCAGTCAAAGATGTATTTTAGTCATTTCTGGTTTAAATTGAGATCCCTTCCTTTATAACTCACTTATCCTCCGCCATTCCCAAGTCAAGGGTCGATATACTGACCCAATAGCATATCTTGAAAACTAGAGCCAATCAACAATTTTAAGCATCATTTTCGTTCTCAGTGACCCAGAATTAGTAAAGTTTGACTACATTTATTTCAGAAGCATTTTGGCTGTAGAGCAGTGTTATCATAGAATCATAGAATCCTAGGGCTGGAAGACACCTCAGGAGGTCATCGAGTCCAGCCTCCTGCCCAAAGCAGGACCAATCCCAACTAAATCATCCCAGCCAGGGCTTTGTCAAGCCAAGACTTAAAAACCTCTAGGGATGGAGATTCCACCACCTCCCTAGGTAACCCATTCCAGTACTTCACCACCCTCCTAGTGAAATAGTTTTTCCTAATATCCAACCTAGACCACCCTCACTGTAACTTGAGACCATTGCTCCTTGTTCTGCCATCCGTCACTACTGAGAACAGCTTGTCTCCAGCCTCTTCGGAACCTCCCTTCAGGAAGTTGAAGGCTGCTATCAAATCCCCCCTCACTCTTCTCTTCTGCAGACTAAAAAAGCCCAAATCCCTCAGCCTCTCCTCATAGGTCATGTGCTCCAGCCCCCATTCATTTTGGTTGCCTCCGCTGTACCCTCTCCAATGCATCCACATCCTTTCTGTAGGGGGTGGCCCAGAATTGGACACAATACTCCAGATGAGGCCTCACCAGTGCTGAATAAGGGGGAATAATCACTTTTCTAGATCTGCTGAAAATGCTCTTCCTAATGCAACCTAATATTCCATTCACGTTCTTGGCTACAAGGGTACACTGTTGACTCATATCCAGCTTCTCATCCCATCCCCACGTCCTTTTCTGCCGAACTGCTACTTAGCCATTCGGACCCCAGCCTGTAACAATGCTTGGGATTCTTCCATCCCAAGTGCAGGACTCTACACTTGTTAAACCTCATCAGATTTATTTTGAACCCATTCTCTAATCTGTCTAGGTCACTCTGGACCCTATCCCTGCCCTCCAGAGTATCTACCTCTCCACCTAGTTAGTGTCATCCACAAACTTGCTGAGGATGCAATCCATTCCCTCTTCCAAGTCATTAATAAAAATGTTGAACAAAACCGGCCCTAGAACCGATTCTTGGGGCACTCTACTAGAAACCAACCAGCAACCTGACGTCAAGCCATTGATCACTACCCATTGGGCCCGACAATCTAGCCAGCTTTCTAGCCATCTTACAGTCCATTTATCCAATCCATACTATCTTAACTTGCTGGCAAGAATATTGTGGGAGACCGTATCAAAAGCTTTGCTAAAGTCAAGGTATATCACATCCACTGACTTTCCCATATCCACAGAGCCAGTTATCTCATCATAGAAGCTAATCAGATTGGTCAGGCACAACTTGCCCTTCGTGAATCCATGTTGACTATTCCTGATCACTTCCCCCTCTTCCAAGTGCTTCAGAATGGATTCCTTGAGGATCCCCTCGATGATTCTTCCAGGGACTGATGTAAGGCTGACAGGTCTGTAGTTCCCTGGATTGTCCTTCTTCCCTTTTTTAAGATGGGCACTACATTTGCCTTTTTCCAGTCATCTAGGATCTCTCCCAATCTCCATGAGTTTTCAAAGATAATGGCCAAAGGCTCTGCAATGACATTTGCCAACTCCTTCAGTACCCTCAGATGCATTAAATCCGGACTCATGGATTTGTGTATGTCTAGCTTTTCTAAATAGCACTTAACCTGTTGTTTCTCCACCAAGAGCTGCCCACCTCCTTCCCATACTGTGTTGCCTAGTGCAGTAGTCTGGGAGCTGACCTTGTCTATGAAGACAGAGGCAAAGAAAGCATTGAATACTTCAGCTTTTCTCACATCATGTCACTAGGTTACCTCCCTCATCCAGTAAGGGCCCCACACCCTCTCTGATCATCCTCTTATTGCTAACATGCCTGTAGTAACCTTTCTTGTTACCCTTCACATCTCTTGCTAGCTGCAATTCCAATTGCACTTTCGCCTTCCTGATTACTCCCCTGCATTCTTGAGCAATATATTTATACTCCTCCCTAGTCACCGTCCAAGTTTACACTTCTTGTAAGCTTTCCTTTTGTGTTTAAGCTCACCAAGGATTTCCCCGGTAAGATAATCTGGTCTGCTTTTCTTATTGCGCATCAGGATGGTTTGTTCCTGTGCCTTCAATAAGACTTCTTTAAAATACAACCAGCTCTCCTGGACTCCTTTCCCCTTCATGTTAGCATCCCAGGGGATCCTGCTCATCAGTTCTCTGAGGGAATCAAAGTCTGCTTTTCTGAAGTCCAGGATGTGTGTTTTGCTGCTCTCCTTTCTTCCTTTGGTCAGGAAATCTTCCTGAAATCTACCATCTCATGATCACTGCTTCCCAGGTGGTCACCCACATCTACTTCCCCTACTAGTTCCTCCCTCTTTGTGAGCAGCATGTCAAATTGCGCATAGCCTTGGTCAGTTCCTTCAGCACTTGTACTAAGAAGTTATCCCCAAAATTCTCCAAAAACTTCCTGGATTGTCTGTGTACTGCTGTATTGGTCTCCCAACAGATGTCAGGGCGATTTAAGTCTCCCATGAGAACCAGGGCCTGTGATCTGGTACCTTCTCTTAGTTGTCTGAAGAAAGCCTTGTCTACCTCATCCGCCTGATCTGGTGGTTGATAGCAGACACCAACCACAATATCACCTACTGAAACCATTGCCAGTCTTGTGTGCGGTAGGTTGTTTTCATGCATTATAGCCTTCCAGGAAGTTTTAAGTCTGGTGACATCTCATCAAAGTTTTGGGGGCACAATATGAGCCAACACACATAAATTAGATGTCAGTGTGGCTAAGGCAAGTGCTAATGAAACGGGCAGTTTTATTAATCTCTGAATCTATGAGATGTATATGTCAAGTAAAAACTCCCAGGATATTGAAACAATGTGATTTGTGTATCTAAATCCTAGCTTTGGAAATCTTGAGCATGATTTTTAGCTCTGCTGCCTTTTTGTCAAATTTAAGCTTTGGTGGTTATGTTCTCGCTACCTTAATTTCCCCTGCAATTTGAAATTCTATACTTCTTACGTTTAAACTATTGTGCATTGCTTTTGTGCAATAGTGAGAGCTGTCACATTTCTCAAAAGTGATGGATGGAAGCTATCTTGGTGTCTAGCTTTTTTTAAACAAAACTAAAGATGATGAAAAAAACAAGCAGAAACTTTAGGCTCCTTCAAGATGAGACACTAAAATTTTAGAATGAGATATATGAGGTAGTGTTCTCTTCAATAATACAGATGGCAGGGTATAAATCTTATGACACAAAAATTGCAACTTCAGACTATGGAAGTACCAGTCTCCTCTTCAATTTCACTGTAATTAGGTCTCACATTTTTGTAGGCTGTAAATTATTACTTTCGCCCATTGATATTTCAGGCAGATATGCCAAAAGTGGAACATGCTTTTAGAGAATGAGTGCCAAAACATCCACCAGATTATTTTTTTGGTGTGATATAGATGTAGGGTTGTTGTTGTTTTTTTAAATAGTACCTCCACATTTCTAATGAAATATGCTAGAAAGCACTGTTTAAATGTGATTTAGGCTAGAACAGTTTTTATCCAAAGATGAATTGTCCAAGGATAACTATATTTGATTGTCAGATGAGGAAAAAATGGCTGTGTCAAATCAATTTGAAGCCATAATAATTATTTTTGTTGTCTGTCTTTTTACTCTTCAAATGAGATCTGTGACTAAAATTGGTTTGCATCTCCAGCAATCTGTAATCTGAGCTGCACTTGAAAATCCTGATGAACATGGCCTTCATGAGGCCAAACATGAAAACTGACCACTTGTTTCCTTTTCAGTGCTATTCCCGAATGCTGTATTGTAGCTGAGTGCATGCAGAATTAGCATTCAAAAGGGCTGACTTCCCAAAGTGCAGTGTGGTGCATAACTGGTTTGAAGAGCCAGACCAGGACTCTTGCCAAATAGCAGGCAGGGCAAATCCTCCCATTTCTTCCACTATTGAGTGGCTTTTGAAAAGAAACTGAGGCAGGAGGCCAATTTTCATTGTTGCCTCAAGTCCAACATGCCAGTCAGAGAATAAATTCATATAGAATATTTCAATTCAGAAAGTCCAGCTGGCAGTACACACTTAGCTTTCACTTGGCCAGATTTTCAGTTTTCCTGTTTACTTTTCTTTTTGCAATAAACTTTCTTCAGAAAGGAGAAGTGAGGTGCTGTCAAATGAGGCTTCCTAGCAAAAGGCATTTTCTCTCACATCTACAGCCTATAAACATGGGGATATGGGAACATTTTCCCCCCTCTTTTTTGTCCGCCTGTAGGTCTACTTCTCCTATATTTACTTTATTGTTCTGAGGGGTTATGTTTCTGTATAGAAGCTAGTACATCTGGGGATTGTGTCTCAGTGCAGTGTTTGTCATAGCTTCAGATAAGTGGGCAACATCCTCAGGCTTGTAAGATTTCATTGTTATAGGTGCTGGCACTAGGGACACCTGGGTGCTGCAGTACCCCTTGGACTCAAGTGGTTTCCGTCATGTGCAGGGTTTCCAGTTGGTTCAACAGCTCTCAGCACCTCCACTATAAAAATTGTTCCAGCACCCCCAACTGTTGTTTCTGCACTTCACACAGAAGCCAACTCAGACTTCAGTCTGAAATAGAGATAGATCTCTCATACTCTTGTTCCTAAAGCACTGACCTCCTACCAGATAAGCCAAAGATGCTCCAATTTAGTGTGGTATACTCCATCCATAGCTGCTCAGAATCACATAAAGCTTTTAATAACTGCATGATCTCTCTCCTTTTTTGCTACACATAGCTTTTACCTTTTTCTCTGACCTATTTTGCCTGTGTAATGCATTTTTCTTGTCAGACCCCTACATTTAGACCCTACCATTACAGTTATGCAAAGGAAATCTTTGGAGACAAATGTACCTGTTAGTGGATATGTATGAAAATGAAAAGCATTTTGTTTTCCTGGTTTACATACTGTCAGGCCCATTTCTGGTAGCAGAGTTCAACTTTGAAAGGCAATCATAATGAAAGTTTCAGCAGAAACAAAAACGTGAGTCAGTCGTCTGACAGACCATATAGAATAGATGTCAATTCCTGTAGTTAGTTTTCTCTTAACACACTGTCTGCCACAAGCACTTACACTTTTCAACACAGGAATCAAGTGGCTCACAAAATAAGGAATTTCTGGAAAGCTAAGCGTTAAAACTAAGAGGGAGGCATTTTTCCTATAAAACTGTTTTTCGGCAGGTGAAAAATAGCTACAATCCAGTAGGTCTTCAGTAAGTAGTAGCAACTATTTGCCAGGTTGAAAGATCCACAAATTCTTGTACCAGCACTTCTATTTACAGGGAAGTCTGCTTCAGCTTATATGTGTGTCTGAAAGCTTGTCAGACTGTTGATAAATGGGCACTAATCCAGAGCAAAAGGCAGCTGTGCGGCAGAAGATATATATAATATGTGTGTGTGCGTGCACACAAAGTGCTTTTATAGCTACCAATCAAGTTTCAGCCCAGTTCTGCAGGAGCACATCAATTTATCAACAATAACAAATTCAGAGAAATCACTCCTAATGACGGGAATGATTTGATATCAACCTTATTTTAAAAAATTATATGCAATAACAGATCATTTCCAGAGCCCGAATGTGAAAATTTGTCTTTCTTTGCCATTTTAATATGTTAGCTTCTAAGTGATAAACTAATATATTTTAAGTGACTGGACAGATTCTAGTTACTGATTGTGTAAAATAAAATACTAGACTGGTAGGATGTCTTGCTCAGAAGTTCAGGTTGCCCTTCTTGCAATGCGGGTTTTTTTTGTCATGCAGATTCAGTTGTGATACAACTGAAATATTTATACTATGTTTGGGAGGAGACTGGTTGTTGCACTTTCATGGGTCAGCAGTATTGGTGGACTACTCAAAAGATTGCAAATACCTATCAGCTGAAGCTAAGGTTCTATGAATAGAAATAACCAGTGGCTCTAGAATATGGCAGTGAACAAAACCAAAGATGGTTGCTGGAGAGCTGGAATGGATTTTAAGTTTTTGAAGGAGATATTCATAATAAGACAGGTGTGTGTTGATTTTAAAAAAAAGGTTTTGAATCATAATAAAATAGTGGGTTGATAGGAAAAATAGTCATGCAGATTAATTCTTAAGAAGACATGAAGGTTCTGAGCATACTCAGTTCTGCAATATGGCCTTTCAAATACAGTACGTCTTCCATTTTATGCTTAAGTTGTATTTTCCACCTTCTACCTACAGTTCTGTTTTAAAATTTCCCAGTTTTCCGATAAAGAACTTTATAATGTTACTTAAGCAGGTGCAGTGTTTCCTATAGGAATATTGCACGGAACACAATTCTATAGTCATCTAAATGTTGTTCAGTTATTTGGGGCTAAATTTAAATGCCAGCAATTATCCTGCGCATAATGGTCAAGCCTTTTGAGATTGATCCCTATACATCTTCAGGTATTTGGACAATGACTTGTGTGCCAGTCCTTGCTGCTCAGACCCTCACTGATGCACAGTTACTGTGGCAGATGAGATCAAGGAACATCTCTTTAGAATTGTGTAGAAGCTGGGCAGTGACAGTTTTACTGATTTTTTCCAATGCTCTCTGCAGAGGTCAAAGCTTTTTATTATGTTTTTCAGCTGTGCCAGCAGTCATGTTTGTATGATTCCTCCTACTTTGCTTTCTGGGGGTCCTTTTTTTATTATTTAAACACATTGAGGTTTTTTCTTCTTGGCCTCTGCAGGCCAGGTCACCTGCTGCAAGATGGCTTGGTCATCCTGGTCTCATGGATAATGCTAAGGTGTGCATGTGCTCCAGCTTCAGCAAGAAAATGTCTTGCTTTGTAAAGAAAACAAAAGCCTTCTCTGTCCTAGCTACTGGATACTTCAGGGGACTTCAGTCCAGAGTTAGAAGAGTGTCCTGAGGTCATTGGTCATAAAGAGTGTGTCTACACTACACCGTAGGTCGAAATAAGATATGTAATTTTAGCTACGCAAATTTCATATCTTATTTCAAAATAACCCGCTATTCCGAAACATCCCTTACTCTTTGTAAGGGAGTATCCCGAAATAGTGTTGCAGTGTAGCTGTAGCCAAAACGAGAAAGGCAGACCCCCATTTCATGAACGTAGCTGAACTGACAAATGATAAAACAGATGGCAAGACAGAAGGCAGAACCTGCTGGGCAAATCTTTCTTCTTTGAATGTCAAGGGGCTACTGACTCTAGTAGCTCCAAAGTGGTCCATGCTGTCATGGAATGTACAAAGCTGGTTACAGTGCACCCTTGCTAAGCTACAAGTAGTTGGTCTTCAGACCAGTGTCTGAGCTCATGTAACAGCTCAAAACACACAAGCAAATATCTTATATCAGTAAGGGCTAGAGAGCATCCTCCTTCCTTTTCAGATAGTCATCCACAGTCGTAAAGCAAGGTCTAACTCCAAACCATCTTTACTGAAACGTCCCATCTCCAGGGAAATGAAAGGTCAAAGGAGCTCTTAGGGCACATCTACACTGCAGGGCAAAAGTTGAATTAAGCTACGCAACTTCAGCTACGTCAATTGCATAGCTTGAGTCAAAATAGCTTAATTTAGCTTTAGGCACTGTCTACACAGTAAGAAGTCAAAAGAAGAACACTCTTCCTTCGACTTCCCTTACTCCTTATGAAATGAGGGTTACAGGAGTCAGAGTAAGAAGTCCTCCAGCTTGCCATTATTTCAAAATAATAGCTTGCTGTGTAGACATGTACTTTGTTATTTCGAAATAACATCAGTTATTCTGAAATAACGGCACTGTGTAGACGTACCCTTAATGCCCTGGCAATCCTAGCCAGTGAGTTCAGTATTCTGACACTGTCGGTCCATACAGCATTCATTATAGCCTTCCCTTATGTAGACAGAATGCTTGGAAATGGGGAATTTGTGAATTGAGCAGCAGTTTTGCACATTCTGTAATATCCTTCAATTGGCCTCTGTAAGCAGATGCCCTTCAATTGGCCCCGGGCACTTCATCATTCACTCTTCCCAAAAGATTATTTTGCCATTTTGTTGCATTTGAAAGATGAGTTGTTTGTTACAGCTGATGTAATGAGAGAAGATCAAAATTATAAGCAATAAATAAATAAATAAATAAATAAATAAATAAATCATGCTGCGTTTGTCTTCAGTTATCCAAGATCCCATGTTAGAAAGGCAGCTAAGATGTATCAGAAGAATATATGCAACGGTTTCTGATTCCTTAAGGGCCTCAAGACATTTCTCTGTGAAGTTTTCAGTGATGTCATATATGAAAAGAGCAGAAAATGAGACATGCAAGGTAGCCATCTGGTCTTCCATCCGTGCTTGCAGTGGTGACTAATCTTTGAAGTTACCTCTGAGCATGTGCATTCTTAAACCTGAGCCAGAATGTATGATACATCATCTGAGGCAATTACTTGCAGGTCTTGTGATAGGCTACATTCCACGCAACTGGGGTTCAGCTAGTCCACAGGCACAGACTCACCCAGGTGATCTTAGGGGAATCAGTCTCTTCTGTCTGCTCAACAGCTCTACCCGGCTGGGAATACTCCAACTGGCTAGTAATTCTGACAGACTGCCTGTGATCCAGCCAGGCCTTGTTTTTGCTCCTGCTCTCTCTTAGGCCTGTTTTCACACCAGAAGCACCCTGCTCTAACCTGCATCATCTTCTGCCTCATGTGGCCACCCAGACAATGTGACACTTTGAGCTCTACTCAGGGTCATTCACTGATGAGGGCACCTTTGGTAGAAAAATCTAAAGGCCATCACAGAGGTCTGGCTCATATTTTTTATTATGCAGTTTCCTTTTCTATATAGATATTATTCATTCTGTAGTTTCTATTATACCTTTATTTCTACTCCATGCTCCAGTGCTTCCCTGCTGGTCATGTTCCAGGAATTAAACGTGGCAGACAGGCTGTGGTCCAAAAATACCCTTTCAGCTTGTCTTGCTAATTTCTGTTCTTAAGAACAGAGTTGTCTGCCATTCTGGTCCCTTTCCTTTTTTCTTCTTCCCAAGAAGTGGAATCAAACCTCCACTAACCATCTCATGTTGCATTTTGCGTGTTTTGGGGTTAACTTTTACATCTAGGTGCAATGCAAATGAATCTCTAGCTCTAGATTTGTTGCAAGTGCCATTGACGCACAGGTATATTTTAAAAATAATCTCTTTGCTAGGTAAGCATTTTTTTGTGGTTATGGTATTTTTCCACTTTACAATGTTATTCCAACTATACTTTTTAGTAGTTAGAGTTGATATTATATCTCTGGAGAGTTCTAGAAGAGCAGTCCTTGAATGACCATTAGCCAAGCAGCTGTTGTCAAGGAGAGATGAATGCTGGAAGGAAGGATTGAAGAGCAGGTCTCTTTTCAACATTAGAAATCAGCAGGGTGTGATAAAATATTTTTCTGAAGGAATTTCACTCTGTGGTCTTTTGTGACAGAAAGTGACACTTGAATAAGGTGATCAAGACTATAAAAGACAAAATAAATCTGGTTTTATATACAGTAGTTCACACAATGAAACAAATTCAGTAAGCATAGCTGTTATTATTTTCAGTTGGAGGTATACTTGAGTAAAAATCAAATGAAGCTTGAAAACCTGAAGCACTACAATAAAAGTAGCATAAAGTACAGGAGTATTTAAAAGATCAAGTTCTTCATTATAGTCATGAAAGTAAATATTGTGAAACCAGCACAATATTATTGCACTGATCATGCCATTTAACTGCAAACACACATGTTAATCGTTATCTCTCAATTGTCCTATGAGGTTCACTGATAGCATGTATTCATGAATATAGCAGATAGAAAAAGGTCTATAAAATCAATTACTCTCCAAAATGTATGATTTTAAGCAGGTCTTTGGGGCTTGGAATGGTCTTTATTGGTATTTTGTACTGCACCAAGCTCACTGTTGGCATTTTACAAATGATAAAATAATAGCTGTTTTGTCAGAAAGGACTGGTCTAGTGCTTAGAATAGGGTACTGGGGGTGAATTTTGCTGCTGATTTGTTGTGTGGCCTTGGGCAAGTCACTTTAGCCTTGGTTTATGTATCTGTAAAATGGATAGAATAACATTTAGCTTTGTACCTCACAGGAATGCTATTGCATTTATTATTACTTGTAAAGTGTTTTGAGAGCCTTTCCCATATGCTGTTCTGTAACTTTTACTATTTTAATGTTGGTTCTAGATCCAGAAATTAGTATGGGGAACATAGCAAAGCATATATTTACTATAGACTTTTGCAAAGTTTACTGAAACTTGTGACACTGCTTTGTCATACTGAAAATGTTTTCTTTTGTGTTAAACATGTAAATTATCACTGGCCCTGTTAGACAGCTGTATACAGCACAAAATACCACAGAGCCATTTAAATATTACCAATCCATCAGAAATGATGAAACTGCAAAATGCTGTGGTCACATCGATATTCCTTATCAGATCATGAAAGAAAAACAATTCCACCTCTCTCAGAAAACTGTCACGTTCTCACTACAATAAAACTGAGTCACACTGGTAACTGGAAAATCCCTAAAATGTGGGTATTGCAACGATTATATATGTTAAACCTCATTAGAAACCATACTGTCAAATGCAGAGACAGACATTAGTCTCAGTAATGTTTTATTTCCACTGAGCTTTCCTGAGAATCCTAACCAGCAACATAGCATGACAGTCCTGTGATTATTTAATAACATATATAAATTCAAGCCTAGAAGGAATGATTCATCATGCCTACTGCATGATGGTTATTGATTTTGATAAATATCCTGGACAGAATGATTCTGATTGCCAAGAAAGAACAAACAAAAATTGGGATTATATTATGGATACTAAATGGGGGCGGGGGGGAGAGAATGAGAGAGGAAAATGGCTATTGCCACAATAACTTCACTGTCTGAGGTAACCACAAGTATTGCGCTGCACATATTCAAATCCCCTCAGTTCATCCAATTTTATCAGAGTAGCCATACACATAAATTTTTACCCTCAGTGAGCATCTACTTTGGTTACTGAGTGAAGTTAACAAACAAAAAAGGCTGTTGGCCACTGTATATGAATATGGTAATTTTCTTCTAGCAGCTGCCTGCTAGATTAAAGTCTAGCACTGTATTAAAAGGAATAAAAGCACCTGAAAATTAATATAGCTTGCAAGTCTTTCAGCTATGAATCTGTTAAAAATGTTCTGTCTTCTATAACTTGTTATGGAACATGGTAAAACTAGGTATCTTTTAATTAAGATGCCAAGTGCATCACAATGCTTATATTAAATTTCTTATAAAAGTTTGTGGCTTGATTAGGATGTATAGGTAGCTTTCCTGTCTGAGGAAATAGATTCTAAAAGTTTCCATTATTAAAAAGCTATTTGCAATTACCTGAAATGGAAAAAATAAAACAGGAACAAGATATCTCTCTATTGTAATTTGCTAATTTAATTCTGCATTGGTGCTGCAAAATTTCAAATGATTGATTTTGCGGATATTTATTATTTTGATGTGTACAAGATTTAAGATCAGCAATTGTGCAAATACACTATAAATATAGCTCTGCTCATATTTCTAGTGACCCAATGTGACTCTACAGGCCTTGAAAATTTTAAATTGTAAATTTCAAGAAAATCCAGGTGACAAGATCTATTTTTAACAAGAGGTGTTTACATGAAACCCTGCACAAGGAATATCCATGAAAAAAATTCCCAAGTGGCAGAAAAAAGCTGCTTTAGAGGGTATACCTCTGTTGTAAAGTGACGTGTTATGAGCTGCCCCTCCCCTGGTGTGCCACCTGATGTAGTGGGGTGCCACTGAGCCCGCCTATTCCACCAGCCTAGGATCTGTTGCACTGTCCTGCTGAGTCAGGCTGGCATGCACACAGGTAGGGACCCAGTTGCAGAAAGACACAGACAGCACTGTATGGGAAGACTTCAATTAAGGAATTGCCAAGCATTCAAGTGCACGCTCCGTCTCTAGTGGAAACCCAAAATTGTACTGTCTTGCAATGCACAGAGAACTGTGCCATGTAATCTCATGAAATTTGCATCCTTCCTCAAATTGGAAGAAGATATGCTCAGCTTTTATGTCCCTCAGTTAGGAATTTCACAAACTGATTTTAGAGAAAACAATGCAAATTTATTAACTACAAAAGATATATTTTAAGTAATTATAGGGGATAGAAAACAGATCAAAGCAGATTACCTAGCAAATAAAACCAAAACACAATACAAAGTTGGATACTAAAGAAACTGGTTACAAAGTGTTGTTTTAAGCATATTCTTGAAGGCACGCTGCTCTTGCTTGCAGTTTACAACTTCAGGTATTTCTTTTACAGGCCACCTTTTCCTGCCTGGACTCAGTTCTTTTCCACTCTCACCTTTTTGTCCTTGTTTTAGATCTTCCAAACAGTCAGCTTGGGCAGAGATTCAGTAAAGAAAGAACCCTGTTTATATCACTTCCCCTGCCTTGAATAGGTTTTACATATTGCAAGAACCTTTTGTTTTCCAGTGTGCCCCCCCAGTGGAAAAATAGTAGTAATCCATCACTGAGTCCAGTACCAGGTGATTTAATCATATGACCCTGAATGTCAAGGCAGCCATGAATCAGAGATTGTATGTAGCATCCTAATAAAGCTTCTCAGGAAGGTGGGAGATTAGTATCTTCAAAGACCTATTGTTCTCGCTAATGATCTATTGACTTGTTTCCAGACTGATTGCATTTTGGCTGGTGGGTGTTCCCCAGGTGTGAACACTTTTGTAGTACAGCTGTATAGTCAATATTCCTAACTTTAGATACAAAAATGATACATGCATACAAGCAGGATAATTATATTCACTGAATCATAACCTTTTCAATGATATTTCAATGCCTTATCTTGCACAAAACATCATAGTTACACTATAATCATATCATAACAATATTTCTATGAAGAATATAGGGTGTAGTGTTACAACAGGCATGGTATTTTTTAAATATTGATCATATGCCTTTTTGTTTTTTTGCTTCGTGAAAGTTAGATCAGTAGGGTCTTTTTTCAGCTTGGCTTTTAAGCAGAGCCATTCTAAGGGCTGTCAGTTCTGGTCTCCCTTGGTTTTGCTTGCAGACTTTTCGTAGGAGGCTGTGTCAGAGAATGGATGCTCATGGTTCTTACACCCTAATGAAATAAATGAATATGTTGGGTCTTTAGCACAGGCTTACGGTCTTCAAAAAGCTTAGACTTAAATGTGTGTTCACAAAAATAAATATACACGTTTAATAATTTGATTAAAAACCCCTTCAGCTTGTGACCCCTTGTGAGGTCATCCTATGACTTTTTCCAGACATTCTAAAATCTTCGAGGTGAGAGATGCTCTGCATTTCTAATATAGAAAAATTCTTCCTCCTGACTTTTTAAAAGAAACCTTTTAATATTTGTAGGAAAGCAAACTGGGGTTGATTCCTTGATTCACCGGGTTGACTCTTTCCCCGAAAACCCTTGCACCCAGTTAGTACAGGCACAGTTTCTAACTTTCATTTTTGCTGGAAGGTGCTCCTCTCTGCCTCCTCCTATCTGTGCAAATGGCAGACAGGGTCTCAGGGAAGAGGCCAAGCAGGCGTGTGGCCTTGAGCCAAAGCATAGGCAGGGGGAAGAGGCCTAACATGGGCATGGTGTGTGAAGGGCCAGGGGAGGAGAGAGACCAAGCACAGGTGAAGCCTCAGGACACAGTGTGGAAAGGATGTTGGGGGAAGAAGCCAGGAGTGGGCGGTGCCTTGCAATGGAGCAGCGGTGGGGCCTCAGCAGGAAAGGGAAGAACTCAAGTGGGGCCTTGGAATGGAGTGGTGGGTGGAGGTTTGGGGTAGGGGTAAAAGGATTAACAAAGATAGGTCATTGGGCAGAGCACAGGCGGAATGGGGGATGGGAACATAATCTGGAGAGTGGGGCCCTCAAAACATTAATCCAGCCAATGGGCGCTGAGCACTCCTGGGTTTTTTTTTTCAGTTGGTGCTTGAGCCTCAAAGCACCCACAGAGTCGGTGCCTGTGGCTAAAGGGCTTTCATAAAGTGGAAGGTAGGCAGCTATCTGTTGGTGATGGAATAGAGTACAATGCCATGTCTTGGGCAGGGTCAAATAAGGCTTGCAGGTGTAGTGGAAACATGCATTCAAATAAAGGCTGGCAATCCCCTTTACGTTGTGCAATACTTACTTAGGGAAAACTCCTAAATAAAAGTAAATATTCCAGCAAATGTATACGTATACCCTTGTGATTGCTTCATGGATATCTGCACACCCTGGTCACTCAGAACTGTTAAAAGTTTCATATGTAATCAAACAGATTCTATCTGGAACAGTGGAGTGGCATATGTGCCCATGCTGGCCATCTTGTAGCAACATAATGTAAATCTTTTGTAATGCAATTGATGAATGTTCACAGGCTCTTAAGCTTTCTGGATGCTAGAGCTGCTATTTGTACTCTGTTCTGCTCTTGAGACTTGCTTGTTTTAACTTTTTTTAATGGTTTATGAATAACTTGCCTCTTATTTCATTCACTAAAACTCATCACTGGAGAACTTTAAGTTTCCACTTCTCTCTCAGCAACTCCTTCCTCCCTGATTTCCCATCTCAGCAAGTCTTGCCTCCCAATACTTATAAAACTATTTTGTTCCAAGATGTCAAAACAGACAAACCATGTAACTAACCCATAATAACTGTACTGCAAGCTGTGTGAGTATGTGTGTATAATTCAGGCATATACACATGCTATAAAATATACACTTGTGCATACCACACACAGACACACGTTATTTGGACCCTGCCAAGTCCATGTGGTTCTTTTATATAATGTTTTCTGTGTAATGGGAAAAACACACAATACCAACACTACCCAAAACTGAATTTTAATTTCTCCAATCTGTTGAATCAGTGCAATGAAAGTCCAGGGAAGGAAATGATTAATATCTTCACATACTTGAGTCCTAGGTCTTCTCATTCTTCCATCTCCGGTACAGCAGCTAGCATCTACACATAACAGCCATCACAGATATGCTACATGTGCTAGTTGCAGCTATTCTGGGTTGCAATTAAATACAGACATTAACAGTCAGTTTTCACATATATCATTAAGAGATATGTACTTAATGACTGTACCTTCTTAACGGGTTTGATTTATTTCTTTTTACTGAAGTTCCATTTATACTGTTTAGAATGATAGAATTACTTCCAATATAGTGATTAAATAGCAGCAAAAGGAGGTAAAGCAGTAATCCAATGGGAGTAGTATATAAATACCTCAAGCCTGTAAATATAATATTCCACTAAGAAAAGCTTTAAAACTATGATTCTGTGGAGTAAATTTTAAAGTTGTATTGTATTTAAAGTCCATAATCACTTGCACTGCTGTGTCCCTAAATAATTTGGAAGCATTTTCTCTGGTCCTCTTAAAAGTGAAGGATTCATTAAATTATTTGTAAGTCATTATGTTGAAACGTGTCACTGTCCTGTAGCTGTAATTAATACTTTTTTTTCCTGGTTAAAGATTAGGTGGGTTCACATTTAGGTGGATTAGAGATGAAAAGCAGGGTTTAAGTAGGTGAATGCTCAAGAGACCTTTTAAATTATTAACAACTGAGGTCAACTTGTCCTTGGTAATAAGGGCTCACATTGTAAATCTGTGAGCCTGGAAAGAAACAAAGTCTGGCTCCACTTATTCTAAGAAATGGAGGGGTCAGCTTTTGATTTCAGTTACAGTATGTAAACCCAAGGTAATTTCACTGATTCCATTAGATTGATTTAAAATGAACAAGAAATAAATTAGATCAGAAACTGTCCCTTTCTCTTAACAATCATATATCAATTTAATCTGTATAGACGTCATTGTGTATTTTGTTTTAGTGCATCAGCTTTGTGCCAGAATGGGACTACCAGTCATATATGCCATGCAGGGGTACTACAGCTGATTAAAACAGTCCAAATGTTTATTTTATAATGACATTCCAAGATGGATTTTTCATGAAAAATTCATCCAATTTTTCTGCCAACTGTATTGCTGGTTAATATTTTTCCAATTTTGATTAAAAAGGTGATAAACTTTTTTCATAAGAAATTTTCTAATTTTTCATCCAGCCCTAGGCAGATCTCTTAAAACAACTGAAATTCAAGTTTTAAGATATAAAATTATTCAGTTACCTATCTTACTGGGATCTTGTAGCATTAGTGGTTATTGCTTTCTGTAGTAAGTGCAAGCAGATCAAGATTTGAAAAAGGGAAAGCGTACTAACAACAAGATTTGTTGTTGTTGTTGTTGTTGTTGAAACTGATCCTTATCTTTTTAATAAAACACTTTCTCTTTTTCCCCAATTATAGAGAAAATCCATTATCGCAGTAATTTCCGTCGCAGCATTCCTTTTCCTCATTGTTCACCTTACAAATGAAGTAAACTTCCCTTTGATTCTAAACTGGTTTGGACAAACTGGTGTGAAACGGATGCCGTTTTCCCACATACAAAGGCGACCTCTCAGAACTCACTATGGATATATAAATGTAAAAACACAAGAGGTAAGAACTTCTACTAAAGCAATGACTAGAAAGTAATCTGCTGTCAGCAAATTTGTTAACTAAATGAAGTATTTAAAAAACAACAAAGCAAACCACGTGCTCATCAAACCTTCATCTCAATGGTCCTAGATAAGAGTTTTAACTGTTCTAACGGATACAAAATGTCCTTAGAAAAATCTAAGCAAGTAATGTTTTTCAACAACAAAGGACACTTTTAAAAAATGTGGATAGTTTAAATGCTCTAACATCTATAACCAGAACTTTAAAAGAACAGTGAACTTGACTCAAAATTCTGGGTAGTTCCAGCGAAAATGTATGAATTTGAAAGTTTTCAAATGTTTACATTTAAATCCTATCTTCATTACAATTCAGAATTAGTTTTGTTGGATGTTTGTGGTGGAAACTCTGATTTTAATTAATTAATTATGCTTACCTGGGAGATATGACAAATTCTTTGTGTTTATTTTTTTTCCTCGAGATGGCAGAAAAGAAGGCTAACATTTTGCAAAAGTGTATGAATAAGAAACAAAGCCTCAAATTAGTGTTCAGTGAGGGTTAATTTAAATGTTGCAATAATATTTAGCTTACAGCATGTCAGCTAGGGATGTGAAAGATTAACTGGTTCACATTACCTTAATAGGTGATGCTTTGTGGTTCCAGTTAATCGTTAACAGATGGGGGTTGGAGGGGTCTACTCCAGCCTTATGGGGGGCCCGGGCCTGAGGAGCTACTCTGGACAACCCCAGAGCAACCCCTGTCCACGGCGAGCCCAGGAGCCCTGCAGTTCGGGGCTGCTCTGGTGGAACAGCCTCTGTCCACAGGGAGCCCGAGTGTCTTGAAGGCAGTTAATCAATTAAATGGGAGAATGATTAACTGGTTAATAAATTAAATGGGTTTTTACACCCCTAATGTCAGTTTATCTTGAAGATTGTATTTTCTTTTCCACTTGTGTATCATATGGTGTTTTAACTTTGTGGTATATTATCATTTGCAAAATGTTTGGTTACGGTTTTATAAGCCATCTGCAAAGATTACATCAACGCTAGTAATTTAAGGACTTTGATGCTATTGACATTCTTGGAGTCATTCTATTATTAATAATATTTTGCTGAAATCTTCTCCCCTTGGTCTTGAGAATGTTTGATATTTGTGCATAAGTATAAATCATTAAAGTACATTCAATAACATTAAAACATTATTTTGTTTTACAAGCTCTTCCTGATACTCTTTTTTTACATTGGCAAGCAATGAAATGCTTTTAGAGTCCCATTTTCTTAGTTTCTTTGTTTGTTTTATTTTGCTGAAGGAAGTAATAATTATTAGATTCATGTACATAGTACACTGAAATATGCTTGCTTTGAGAAGGAAGATAATTTTCCCTCTTGTGAGTGCAGCTGTATTTCATTTTGATTTCTAACTGCATAAGATAGGTAAATTGTTTCACCATTACAGTGTCAAAGGTGAAAATCAGAGCAAGAAATTGTAGTTTTGTAGGGAATTATTTTTAAAAGCTTTTATCGTTTTTAATGACTGTAGAGTTCATGAAAGATGCAGAATTGAGAGCCCTGGGGTGCATTTGCTTACAGAACAAGTACAGGTCAAGAAGCAGGAGAAAAATCTTCTTGAGTCCAGGGCCGAAATCCTGGCCTCGGATTATCAGAGATATGCCATTGACTTAACTGGGTCCAGTATTTCACTCCATGTGCCCATGGGCGGTTGGTATGCTAGGCGCGGGAAGGCACAGCCTTCCCAAACCGCCAGCCTGGCCCTGCCCACATTCCGCCCCCAGAACACCTGCTATAGGCATTCTGGGGATGCCCTTCCCCTGCTCTAGGGCTGGAGCACACCCGCACCCACCTGCCTCCCCGTGGTTGGTGGGGGTGTGCGTGGCATGCTGCCTCACCTCCCCATAGTGGGGAGCGGGGCCTTGGCAAAAGGGTTAGGGCTGTGGTTGGGGGCTTGCTTCCCCAGCCCTACCTTTACTGACTGCCTATGCATGGGCCTTAAACTTAAAACCAATTGAGGAAACTGTTGAGGGCAAGAGGCATCACTGTGTCACCTAATAAAGCGGGCCTGTTTCCTGATATTGCTGACTGTCAGCCGTAGTGGCGGCTGTGAGATGTGGACACAATGTGAACAAGATGGAAGCCATCAACGTGTGTAAATTATGCCACCAAAATCATTTGGTCACTGCCAGTCTGAGCTGGCTTCAGACTGGCAGCCCTGCAGGAGAAGGGCTTAATATCACTTAATGTCATTGCCCTGAACCAGCTCAGTCTCCCAGAGGTTATATGTGCTGGTAGCTCCACACTTACTGATTCTTACTTTATATTTACTTAATATACTTCAAAGGTACATTTACACTGCAGTGGGGGAAGGGGGTGTCCTTCCCACTGAGGGTAGTGGGATGCTTGAACTACTGTGGTAAAAACAGCAGTATGAATGCAGTGGCACAGACAACTGCTAAGGCTGGGCTGGGCTGCCACTGTGGCTATACTGCTAGTTTTAGCTTGCTAGCTTGAGCGTCTGTGCTGGGAATTCCATGTAAATGAGCCCACAGCTTGGAGATGGAACTGAATGGTCTGATAGTCGGTGACTGAGTAATCGATTAGCCAAACATTATGCTCAATGTAGCTGAGGCCACGGAGGATTTTTTTACATTAGTAACTTAAATTGTTTTCCCCCTCAAACATGCAGATTACATTAATATTTGCTAATTAACAACGATGAGGAGGATACTGAACATGCCTTGTTAATTGTGAATACTCTACTCTTGAATTAATTATTCCCTGTGCGAGGGAGAATTTTGTGTGTGTGTGTGTTGGCTGTGTGAAAAGCTTTCATGCAGCTGGTCTTTGTAACTCTCTTACAGCCTTTTTAGACTATTAGTTTTTATTTTACTATGAATGCATTAGAAGTATAAATGAATATGTATGTGTATTCTGTACCATAGATATTAAAAAGACTAGATACCTTTTGGTCTTAATGGTGGAAACCTAAAACAGTCGTTATCTCATCCATCAAGGTGCTGAGTTTATTCAACTTCAGAATTCAGAGGTCCTTGTGTGGGTCTGTGCCCCCTTCCTCCCACATTCTTGGTGTGTACACCCTGTGTACCTTCTCTGTCACCTTGTATCCCATCAGATTCCCAGTCTCTTCTGCTGTCATTCTATATTCTCCTTCATGCTCTGCCTTCCTTATAGCTTGTTGCACTTCTTTTATCCCCCTTACTCCATTTACTTCCTGAGCCTCCCCCACAGCCTCCCACGCTGAGGCCGGGGAGCATGGCTACATACTGCTCTGCATAGATCCTCTAGTACCCTGTCTCCCCAAACTTACTGAAAGACGCTCTTCTTGAGTAAACACAACACAGCAGAATACATTAATGCAGAGGGGAAAGTAACTTAAATTTCTTACAGGTACTGTCCTATCACAACCTGCCCCCCTTTGAGGAGACAGTATTAAGGTGGGGGGGAGGGTGTGATACAACAGTACCTGTAAGAAATGTAACTGTGGGGTGGAGTTTGGGGGGTTCAGGACAGAAGGTTGATGCGTGTGGGGAAACGCAGGAGGCAGGGGGCTGGGAGTGCAGGAATCAAGTCAGGGTGCTGGGAACATGAGGTGATGCAGGAGTCAGGTTTGGGATGTACGAGGGGCTCAGGGCAGGGGGTTGAGGTGTGGGGGTGCAGGAGTAAGGGGTATATGAGAGACTCAGGGCAGGGGATTGGGCCCTCTCAGGGCCAGATGGGGGCTAGACCATGGGGCCTGCCCCAGGACTGAGGATGGAGCCGGGCCACCGCAGCCACAGTAGGACAAGGACCAGTTCCACCCCACACACACACAGCAGGAGCGGGGCCGTGGCTGGGCTGCCATCGCCAGATGGGGGCTGCTACCAGCCTCTCCCAGTAGGCTGGCTGGGAGTGCACCTCCCCTACAGCATGCCCCCAGCTGGCCCCTTTAAATTGCTGCTTGCCTCCTGGCTGTGATGGAGCACAGCTGGTTCTTATGAGAGCAGCACATCGGGGTGCACCCCCTTACTTTCACCTCTGCATTAATGCCATGCCACATCAGTCATTTCAAGACAAAAAGAATAGAAACATTTTAAAATTGAATTACACATACACTTTAAGACTTTTTTTCCTGATTTTTACCATATCCTCCCTCCCTCCTCCCCCCCCCCCGCGCAAAAAAAAAAAAAGCCCTCTAGCAAGGGATGAGCCGTGGCAGGTGAAATTTCATGCAGTTGATTTCCTTTGGCAGACAACTGAATGGGATTGGACTTGGAAAATTGGGCATGTAATGAGAACGTAGGCACTCAGTAATTAAGGTCGAAGCTATCATTGATCCATAATAGGAAAGTTTATGCAATACAGCAAGTGGTGACATAAATATGTCTGTTTATCATAAAATAGGGAAATTTTAAAGGGTGATACATGTATATCACTTTGAAATGTGAACATCTAGTGCAATGTGGCAGCAAAAGGGATATTTCTAGTTCATTGTGTGTGGGAATTAATAACATAATGACATTAAATATTTTTTGCAAAAAAGTCTAAAATGTTTTCAGATGAAATATAACTAGATTACATGGGAGCACTTAGTAGATTGCAGTGAGGCACATGTTTTAACTATCTTTAATTAAGACTGTACATAATACAATATTGTTGCTATGGTTTCGTTGAATTGTAGCCATAGCAACAGCTACAAAAATTGGTGTTGTGTTCAGTAAACATACTATGTTTGATATAAATCAGATATTAATTGTTATTGTCCTTACCTATTAAGCTAAGACATGCTTCAGTGGTGGGGTGGGGGGGAGGGTTGGACTAATGTGATATTTCTAAAATATAAGGTCCCAAGTTTGCATTCTGGAGCCTATGGATTCCACACACAGAGAATTTGCTGCTGCAACAGCATCCAGTCCTTGCCCACTTAAATTCAAAATGGAATGGAATGGAATGCTACCCTACGAAGCAATCTGAGAAGATCCCTTTGTGAATCCACATGCAGGAGACATGTACCCACACCTGGCAGGAGGCTAAGGCTAGCAGCTTCCATACTGGCTCTGGCTCCAGCCTCTAGTTTGTGATAATGACCCCAAATGTGGCTATCTCAGGTTCCCGGCGTGAGACTCATCAGAAATGTTAATGTGATCTTTTCAGACTAATTTTTGCTAAGCCAAAGGCACAATTTGCCTTCATTCATTCTGACCAATATCTCCCTGTTTACCCCACCTACAATTGGGTCTCTGAAGAGAGGCCTGTGGGGGAACACAAAGAATGGGTGAAGACTGTGCTTTGGAACCCCCAGGCACCCCTCTTTGGAGGCCCAAACACTTAGTGTTTATCATTTCCCCATAGAGCTTTTACAGAAAACACACATTTAATTTAAAATTTAATTTACTACTGGAAAAAAAGCTCTGTGGTGAGCCCAGAGAAGGAAGTGCATTCTCCATGGAACCAGTGCAGCACAGGCAACAGCATTGCTAATTTCTCCGAATGGATCTGCCATTGTGCCTAAAACCTGACTGGGAGAGGTCATTTACAGATCAAAGGATAAATGAAGTCATTAGAACCCCATCTTTCTGTCCAGAAAATTGGTATCCGTTATAATGATGGTTTCAGTGGTGTAATCGTTTATCTGCTGCTACCTGGATGAAGACTATCTGCTGTTTACACAATGCCCAACAGATAGCTCTCAGTTGGTAACCACCAGTGTTCCCCTCTAAGATTTCCCATCTGTGGATGGAGTGAGTTTTGTTTTGTGCACCAACATTGACGTCATGTGTGCTCGTTCAGATGTGCACCACTGTGGCACTCACCAGTCACTAACAAAATGTTATATAATATATAATATAAACTGTTATACAAAAATGCTAAACCAAGGGATAATTAACAAGGTGTATGACTCTGCAGTACAGGAATCAGGGCAGGGGGTGGGAGCTATGGGGGGACTTAGGCCAATGGGGTGTAGGATTCCTGGCAGGAGAGAGCTCAGGATGGGGGGGCTGAAAGGTTGGGGAGATGGCAGCTCCTTGCTGGGGGTGGCTGGAGCTGAGTTGCCCATTCCTCTGGCAGCTCCTTGCAGGGGGTGGCTCAGGACTGGGCTGCCCGGACCCCCCAGGAAGCTGCTCATTGTGGGAGGGGAGAATGGAGCTGAGCTGCCTGTGGCCAGCTGGCAGCTCTTCATGGGAGGAAGTGCTGGGGCTGTGCTGCCCATCTCCCTCAATCGGTGGGCAAGGGGGGAGCTGGGGCAGCGCTGCCCAGCACTCCCAGCCGGCTGGCTGGAAGCTCCTAGGGTAATGGGGCTAGGGCTGCTGGATGGCAGCCGCCCATTGAGCTCTACAAAGTTATATTTTCTAATCCTTTCATCATTCTGAACCCTCACCAGTTTATCAACATCCTTCTTGACTTGGGGGGAACCAGAACTGGACACAGGAGTCCAGCAACAGTCACACCAGTGCCAAATAGAGAGGTAAAATACCTCTCTACTCCTATTCAAGATTTCCTTATTCATGCATCCCAGGGCACGCATCTTCAGCCTTTGGGAAACAGCATCACACTGAGAGCTCACATTCAGCTGATTATCCACTCAGCCCTCAAATCTGTTTGAGTTGCTGAAGATTGCCTCTTGAGCAAGTTTTGCAATGGGATTTGTGAAAAGGTGGCTGTGACTTTGCCTACTTCAGTGTCATTCTTCTCCCAATGATGTCTCCTGACAAAAAGATAATTGTGAGACCATGCTGCAAGCACCACCAAAAACACAAGCTGTTATGAACCAAGTTTAAGGAAGTGGGTTCCAAAGATGTGTCCTCAACAGAGGCCATGCTATGATCACCACAACTCTGCCAATGTTTCCTGAGGATAAAGATGGGATAACACATTCAAAAGAGTTAAATCCACTTTCCACTGAGTCTGAATTTGGTGTATCAAGTGGTGGGCAGTTCTTTTTTGGAGCAGAGAGTACCCCTTCCCCACCAGCCAGAGCTCTATTGTCAGGTGTTAATTCATCTTTCCTGTCAAGAATCTGTGGAAGGAGAATGGAAATAAGACCTGCCTCCTTACTACTCACAGGCTGATGGACTAGATGAGGGTTTGATGCACATGGGGTATGTTTTTGCTGTTCTGACATGGTTGCACATATTGGGAGTATCCACAGGGTTTCCTACTTTTTTTTTTTAAAGATATTACACAGCCAATGGAAGCCTCATGTATGTCAGAACTTGACCTCTAAAAGTAGCATGGTCAGTTGTGTTTTCCACGTGAGATGTATCTCCAAATGAGAGCAAATGTGAGAATTGACTTCAGAGCATTTGGAAATGTCTAGCAAAACAAAGAAGGCCTGAAGCAGCTGGTCAGCTCAGAAGAGAGAACTGAAGCATGGAGACATGTCACGTAAAGACCAGAGAAAGTGGGGTGAGTTAACTGTAGTCTGGTCAAAAGAGGTGCAAATGGATTTGGCATAATAACTTAACAAATGAGTACAAAGCAGAGGAAAATAATTAAAGATAGGTCTGCTGGACCAGTCAGTACAAGAGGACGAGGCCTAAGTACACTGATCAGATCAGTGGGAGGAAGCAGAAGTTGCCTCTAAACTGAAAATGCTTTCACTTTGCATCAGAATGGATTTTTTTTTCTATGAAGTTCTCAGACTTGCTTGTGGAATGAAGGATGATCTGGGTAGCATTGGTGGCCTTCTTGCAGTTTCATGCAGACTAACAGCTGAAATAGCAATGTCCCATCATTTGCAGGCTGGACTCCTGCCCATCCTGGCTGATTTAAAAAAAAACAACAACAACCAAACAACAACAAAACAAGAGAGTGTGATACTGGATTTTTTACTGACCAAAACTGCTATTGCTTCCTTTCAGGTAGGCAGAGTGCCAATGACTTTCTCACACATGCAGTGGGTAGAAAACTGCTCAAGAGGCAATCTCTTGATACTGAAAGTCCTGCCAATTATTGTCCGGTTTCAAAGCTGCTGCTTTCTTACTTGAAGGCCCTTCCCTTTGGAATTGCTGCCTCTGGCCATCTGTCACAGCCTAAACTTGGCAGCGTCAGATTCGGCTGTCAGGCTCTCTTCTTTGGTTATGCCTTGGTTTAACATTTTGCTTTGATTTTACTTATTGTTCTCACTATTTTTATCAATTGGATGTTTTCACCCAGGCAAGAGTTTTACGGCTTTATTTGACTTTTTGATTGAATGATGACCCTTTTGAGTTCTATATGCTTAGCACTGCTGTATTATAGCTAGCTACTGTTAGGTCTGGTCTGAATGAGGAAAAGTGTGCTGGTCTTGCTATAACATGAAAGCTTCCTCGTGCAGACACAGTTCATACTAGCCAAAAGTGCTTTCCCCAGAAGGGTTTATACTACTTCCTCTGGTGCAATAAACTAGACCAGCAAAAGCACTTATAAGTCAGTATAATTGCGATTACACTGGGGCTTTTGAGGGTATAAAAATGTCAGAAAACCCCCACTTCTACCTGATATTACTATACCAGCAAAGGTTTCTAGTGTAGATTAAAGCTTATATAACAGATCACTGTATATGACAGAACTGCACAATATATACATTGCATGAGTCATGTCTGGAGCCACTTACACCATGCTGAGTAAGATCCAAACAGCAGGGTAGAGGGTGAACTGTAGAAAGTGTGCCTGGGCCCAAAAAATAGTCACTTCCTAATTACCTTCTGAGATCAGTGTCCAGGGGAGAGGGAAGGGGAAAGTATTACTATTAAGTAAAATTTCCAAATCCAGGGCAATGAAATTATTCCATTTGGGATTGGCTAGTCACTTAATACCAACAATTCATACTACATTCTTTCTCACCACAGTGGTGCCTCTTACAGACTTAACCTTGTTCACACTAGCCTTCTGTATGCCCATCATGAATGTTGTTTTGAATGTGTAGCTCTGCAGAATACTGTCTTTGACTCCACATTTTCCTGTCTGTAAGGAGCTTGAGTTTTGGTTTCCAAACTGATTAAATGCTTCAGGTTAGCAGGTCTTGGATCGGTCCTTCTCCAGGGGAAAGAAGTTGAACATCAGCCTGCTGCTATGATGTGCTAGAAAGGACTGTCACAGGCTCTTTATTAAAATTCCATCACTTGGAACGGTTTGGTTTGATTTTCCTGGTTCTGGAGTTAGCCCACTTCTTGGGTACAGTCAAATTATCTCTTTCAGAGATGACTTATTCCTCAGATTCATAGCAATATTGCTAAAGAGCAAAGAGAGGTTTTTGGTCTTTGGAGCACATCATGTTGAACCAATTATTATTTATTTTAAATTTTCCCAGCCCAGAATATTCTCAGATGGTATAACTCAGAATTTGGTTACAATCAAAGAAATTATGTAGTTGGTCAAAAACACAATTTACAGATTTGGTTATATTTTTTAATTTTGGGGCCTAGTATCATCTAGCAAATTTCACTTTGCTATTGATAAAGCATTGTATATAAGATCTCTAATTTCTATCCCATTTCCATTCCTCCCTTCACTTCCAAACCAATTTCATGCACCATTTGCAACTATTGCCTTGTTCCTTTCACCAGTTTAGATCATGGCACCCCTGCAGTCTGGCTTCCCCTCTCACCACAGAATATCTGAAACTGCTCTCACCACAGAATATCATGAGTTTCTCCAGAAAATAGTACGTAGAATTACACAGGCATTAGGACAGATTCTGAACCACTGCACTGATATTCTGGAGGTAAGAAGTTGCACTTAACAAGCCAACCCCTGCACCAACATTAGTTTTGGAATGATTCAAAGTGTAGTCCCAAATTGAATTTATGACCATAATCCAGTCTGCCATTGACAAAGGCATGAACAATTGCAGCAACAGCTGTCTAGGAAAGAAAAATTTTGCCGTCAGGTGTAAGTCATAAGCTATTTTGTCTTTTGCTGAAAGATGATCATCCAGCAGTAATTACAAATTACCTGACTCCGAGATTTCCAATCTCAGTGATCCATGGCAGAAACAAACCCTCAGTTGGTGGGACGCAATCTTTGCTGTATCTTTTGGTTGCTCTCTACAAGCATCACCTGTATCTTAACTGGTTTGTGACTCAGCCCGTCTACCCTCAGCTATGCCCAGTTTCCATCAGAGACTGGGAAAGGCACTCAATAAATTGGGTTAAAAGACAGAGAAACATAAAGCTTCTTGAAGACTTCACAGATCATGCTTCCTTACTAACCCTCTTAATGGGCATCATATATACATTACCCAAGAGTGGAGACAAGATGGAGCCTAGTGTAATCTCACATGAGAGGTCAGGAGAGTCCCATGGGATCTGTTTCTGAGATAAATGCAAAATTACATAAGAGCAGCACTGTCAGATCCTGCTCACAAGCACACTGCCAACACCTCACGATCATCAGCAAGGGCATTGGATAGATATAATGCCCAAGTGAATAGATGATCTTCATCCATCCATCACTAGGAGAGGAACATCTGAACATGCAACAAATACCATTCTGTGCAACATGTCCAGGCCTGTATTCTGATTGACTACTACCAGGAACCCATAAGGGTTGGCATATATCCCTATCAGTTAATACATGACAATTCTCATGGTACCTTGATGCCTCAGATTTTCTTGTTCCTTGCCAGTCTTCCTTTAATAAGCACATATAACTTCCATTAAATTATACTAGAGCTAGGAAAGTGAACTGAGCAGAAAACAGACATCCATAGCTTTAGAGGTTGGCGGTAACTGAAAACAAGTAGGCAAAACTGACAAACAAAAGTATATTAGAAGTCATTTCCAGCTGTGGGTAAAAGTGATATTGTATTGTGCTCAAAATGAGGAGTCTTCACTTCCAGTCAGAATGTAAGGCACATTTTGTGCTAGCTCAAGCTAAAACATTCACAGTGTTTTATTTGTTGATTATCACCTAGGAACTAACATCGCAGTTCTCTTTCCACTTGTCATTAAATAGCTCACACTCATTCCAGCAGGTGTTAGCCAGTCTCCTTTTCATTTCCTGGGGAAGGAGAGGCCTTTTATGAGGTCATTATTATCTGAATGGTACAAATGTCATTTTTTGGGAGGAAAAAAACCCCCATGATAATAACAGAATCCTAAAAGTGATTGGCAGGATTCCTGGATTAGTGTATAGTTTAAGGCTTCTGTGTTTCCTGATGTCAGTCCCAACTCCTTGTTCTGAAATTATAGTGTGTGTGTCCGATATAGAACACAACGAATGTATATACTTTGACTGTGCTAAACAGTTTAACAGATACATACATAAAGAATTGAGAGAGAGAGAAGACTGACTGGATCTGCTAGTTCAGCATTTCTCAAACTGCGGGTCAGGTCCCCAAAGTGGGTCATGACCCCATTTTAATGGGGTCACCAGAGCTATCTTAAATTTTCTGGGGATAAAGGCCAAACTGCACTGCCTGAGACTAAAGCTGAAGTCTGAGGGCTTCAGCCTGGGGTGATGGTGCTCAGGTTACAGATCCCCTCCCTGCCACTAAAGCCCTTGAGCTTCTGTTTCGTTCCCCTTCCCCAGGGTAGTGGGACTTGGGCTTTGCCCCCCTCATCTCCAGGGCAGTGGAGCTCGGGAGGGCTCAGGCTTTGGTGCCCCCTCCTGGGGTTGTGTAGTAATTGTTGTTTTCAGAAGGGGGTCACAGTGCAATGAAGTTCAAGAACTGCTCTGGTTCATCACCCTGCTAATGCATGATTGACCCTTTTTGCACATTTGAGTATTTTATGCAGCCTAATTTTAAATGTAACAAGCAATAGAGATTCTACCGCATTCGTTGGAAGATTATTCCTCATGCTAGCAAGCCACTTTATCAGCTTTTCTTCACAGTCTAAAATTTCCCTTTCTTACTTTCATCTTATTGCTTCTAGTTATACCATCGTATATATATTTTAAGTATTTCCTCTCTCTCCCCTTTGTCTGTGTCAATGTTGATAGACTTACAATGACATGTATAGATGCAGTTGTATCCTGACTTCTGGAAGACCAGTCCCTGTATGAAATTCCAACTATTGCATCTATTTTTCCTTCATCCATTAATTGTCATTCTACTAAATCAAATTTGTGTTAGAAGGTCTTTATAATCATATTAAAATTTTAATTTCAACAATGCATATCACTGATAGGTGTATGAACATGTAGGTGGTAGTAATTAGCTAATTTTCTATGAAACATTTTGGTATTTGTTCAGATTAGGAAATTGCTAAAGGATTTAAGACTACAGCATTTTTAGTATGAATGTATCATTTCATTGCCATTATTTACCTCTAAATAATACAACACATTCACCTCCATGGGTGTGGTGTTTGTCTTCCTGAATTTTGTATTTATGCAAGGTCTGATAATCCTTGGATCCTGTTGTCTGAAATAATAGTTGTCATGTGTGTACATAAACGATCTATAGTCAGCAATAGCAGTGTACATGCATTTCTAAATGTTTTAATTTCATCTGCATCCGCTATTCCTGCAAATGGTACCCCAGCTTCTTCTTACTCTATAGGGAAGAATATCCTAGATGTGTCTTGGAGAGGTTCTGTTTCTGTTAAATAGATCAGGTGCTGTAAAAGTTGTGAACTAAAAGCCCATTGATGTTGATAGAATGCTTGGTCAGAATCCTCTGGATTTCTGGTTACTGTCTTTCTAGAGTAGAAACAAAGCTGAGTCAAACAAGGTGAAGGAAAATTCATTTAAACTGCTTTTACTCAGTCAGGTGCTTGGTGATATTTTAAATCTCATGTTTGTTTGCTCGTAGTTAAACTGTTCAAGATTATCAGTAATGCTCATGTCTATAGTGAAATCCTTCATGTGATATGCTGGCCAGTTTCACTTTGGATCAGAGAATGAACCAGACATGAGCTTTGGTCCCTATATGGTATCTTCCTGATGATTTAATACATGGGTGGGGAACTCCCCACTCCCCCACATTCCCCTCACACCCCAGAACCTAGGGGGACCCAGGCTAGTAGATTTTGTGAGCTTCAGCCCTGCGGGGGAGGTTGGAGGGGGGAGTTCTGAGCCTCGGGGGCCGGAGGTAGGCAAGCAGAGGGCCACATCTGGCCCCTGGGTCTTAGGTTCCCCACCCCCTGGTTTAATATGTTACTCCCAGGAATGTGTTGACGTAACAAATTAATGCACTTACAGATATCCACAAACACATTTTATTTTACAAAGATTCAGGTGATCCAAATAAATCTGGATACCGTTTCATAGTATTATAATAGTCTTAAATCTTCCCTTATGGAAATATCCTATAGAAACTGACTGTGATTAAACCAATATGATTCTACAGGTTCCAATGAAATCATTATAAAAATTAAATGATTCCACTGGCACTAGTCCCATGCTTAAAGTTAAACACATGCAAGCAAATAAAAACCCACATTCTAAATTTTCATGCTGCTGTGTACCATTTGTCTATACACTGTCCCATTCTCAGTCCTACACATAGAGCTGTCTAAGATAACTACTATGGTAAATGTGTATATTTATCCCCTTCTCTCTCTCTCCACCTGAAACCTTGCCATTTATAGGTTTAGACTGTAGAGGATGAACATGGCTGTTAATCAGATCCCCTATTTCTAGTTAGAATGCCAAGATATAAACAGAATAGATGGTGTTCTCATTCGTTGTCTTGTGACAAAGATGTAACACTGAGTTCAGGCGCTATCACCAGGATGCCTGTATGTTTTGTTAGTCTTTAAGGTGCTACTAGACTATTTGTTGTTTTTAAATTTTTACCTGTTACAGACTAACTCAGGTACCCCTCTGAAGCTATAAAAAACTTGACAGTGGTTAGGTTTCTGGAGAACTGAGACTACTATGTGGACCAATAGTTGTCTTGTTGTTTCCTGGTACTCTGTCTGTCCATTTGTATCCATGTGTTGTCTCTTGTTTTATACTTAGATTATGAGTTCTTAAGAGTTGGGGTTCTCTTTTGGTTCTGTGTTTGTGCAGAACACAACGAGGTCCTGATCCAAGACATATTCCTACCTGATACAGCAATACAAGTAAATAATAATAAGGTTGTAACATTTTTCTTCTCCCTGCACTAATTTTCTCATACTTGCATTGTGCCTCAAGGTGAAGTTTATTTGCATAAGAGAAAGAGGCTAAGTTAATTTTCTTGGATAGCTTTTTGTTTTTTGTTTTTGTGAATTCCACTTCAGAGTAATAGAACTTTCTAAACATGCTCAATATACTCTACACAGGCATTATATATTAATGGTTTCCTCTTGTGCTTATCCCTGTAACTCTAATTATGCCTAGAATTACTGTACGCTTTTTGCTAAGTGAAAGTGCTTTGCAAACTGAGGAGATCAATATCAGTGACATAATTTGGAAAGTCCCCAGGGGTATTTATTATGTGCTCAGCAATAGCTCCCACTGAGCTGGAGCTGTTTGTTAGGATCAAATGTGGTAAGGACATCATGGTTATGCCCTACTCTTTTGAAAATTACTAGAGGAACATGTCCTTTTGTGTAGATGGTCCCCACTGATGGACACAAATGACCTTGATTTAATGTCTCATGTGAAAGCAGGAAACTCTACCAGTGCAACAACATTCCCTTGTACTTACTTGTGATGTCACATTGGATACAAGCCAGTATCTTGGCATGAAATGTGCACCTCTGGCCTTCTAGCAATGAGAAGACCATATGATTATTCTGATGATAGCAGGAGCTGGGTTTGGAGTTTAGGACACAAACACAGCAACTTTACAACTAAAAACAAATAAACAAAACCCAATCATAATCCTTTAGTAATCAAATCATCTTTACCAAATCAATTTGGTAGGAATAATTTACTTAATACAATTTTCCAGTATGTTAGAAACCAAATTTTACCCCAGAGTGAGTTCTTTTGGCTGGATAAGCCCTTTAAAATACAGTTTTCATCCTAGAAATGTTACCACAAGATTAACTGTAGCGATGCTGGTAAGTCATTCTGCTGTATTGCAGGAATCAGTGCTTGTGGACTACATTTTTAAGGCAGCATATGTAGATTTGCCTGTGGACAAGTCAGATTAGCACTATAATGATAGGCACATGTAATTCTCTGTGCAGTACTTCGGGAATGTAGTGAAGAAGATATTTACTGCTCTGAAGCTCGTGTTGGGAAATATGAACAGCTGTGCTGCAAACAGAAAACACACATCAGAAGTAAGACAAGTATACCGAAAATGATGTTGTGGCAGTTAACATTTTTATTTGTACATACTGCTATGCAAAGATGAAAGGAAATATCACTCTTCTAGGATTAATATGTTTTGCAGAACTAATGGGAAAAATAACCTTTCAACAGAGGAGGTTTTTTGCTCATTATTACTTTTTTTTTTTCTGCTGCTGTTCCTGTAATGTTGATCTATAACAAATAAAATCAATATAGGAAAGCTATTGCCATTTTGCTAATTATATTTTGCTAGCAGTACAGGTGACTACTTTATACTTTTTCATAACCAAATGAATCAATTAGGCTAGAACATCTATATAGAAAGTGATAGAAATCTTTTCTGTATTACTTTAATAAATTTTCAGGGGGCTCCTAATCTTGGTGCCTACTGTGCATTAGTGAAGTATCTTTCAATATGTCTAGATTCTTTTCTTCTACTTTGACATAAACAGTCAGTCATAACTCCTCTGATTCCATACATAGGGAGCAATTAGGGTTGTTACAGTGACATCAGAATGAGATTCCATACTAATATTTGGCCAGTATATTTAGCCTTTCATCTTCAAATCTTTACAAACAATCACTGAGTTCTCCCAGTGCTCCTTGGAGGATAAGTAACAAACTCTCCGTTTTTCAAATGGAGGAAAATGAGACCGAGGTTCTGGTTTATCCAGAACCACACAGCAATCAGTAACAGTCTGAATTGGAATGCAGAAATTCTAGCCCAGACCTCCTACCTCATTATGCTCAAGTAAGGTCCCCTGTGTTAGTGGGGAGTGCCAGCTTCCTTAAAGTTGATGAGACTTTTTCTTTTAAGTTGGTTCTACGTCAGAGGTGGGCAACCTGTGGTTCGCGGCCACATGCAGCCCACTGGGGCTCCATCTGCGACCTGCAGACTCCCTTTCTGCTCCCCTCCCCCACATCCCTCATGTACTAGGGTGCTGCACTTTCTTCTCCTCCCTTTCCCTCCCAGCACTTTTGGAGCACTACACTTCTGCTGATTCATGCTCCATCCCTGCTCCTCCCCCTTCCTCCCAGAGCTGGAACACCACAACTCTGCAGTTAGCAGCTGTTCAGCTTCTGGGAGAGAGGGGGAGGAGCAGGGATGGAGAGCAAATCAGCAAATCTGTACCACTCCAAAAGTTCTGGGAGGGAGGAGAAGGAGTAGGAAGTGCAGGGCTTCAGTGCCCCAGTACATGAGAGGTACGTAGGGAAGGGAGGCAGACAGGGGGTCCCCGGTGGGACCCCAGTGGGCTGCGAGCTGCTGCGCCCACTGAAATGGAGAGACACTCATGTAGCTCACTCAATGTTCCTGGTTGCCTATCACTGCTCTATGTGCTCCAAAATCCTCAGGATTATTCAGACTGCATTGAAATTTGGTGTGATTCCTGGGATGTAGTTAGTGACCCATGTGTGGACAAAGGGGTTCCTGAGCTACAGCTCCCTCCCAATAAAACAGATTTTCTCTGTGTCAGGGCATAGGGCAAGGAGGGGTAAAGCTTGGACAAAATTGAAAAATCAAAACCCAAAATATTTTGCTTCTGAAATATTGTGTCTCTAAGGGTATGTCTACACTTGCACCCTCTTTCAAGAGAGGGATGCAAATGAAGACATAATTCGAAATTGCAAATGAAACTGGGATTTAAATATCCCGTGCTTCATTTGCATATTTGCATTATGGCACTATTTCGAAATAGAGCTATTTTGAAATAACAGACGCTGTTAAGATGCGGTTATTTTGAGAGAAAACCCTTCTCTCGAAATAACCCTTATTCCTCATACAATGAGGTTTACCAGTTATTTCGAGAGAAGGGTTTTCTCTCAAAATAAGCGCGTCTTAACAGCGTCTGTTATTTCAAAATAGCCCCATAATACAAATATACAAATGAAGCGCAGGATATTTAAATCCCGGCTTCATTTGCAATTTCGAATGATGTCTTCATTTGCTTCCCTCTCTCGAAAGAGGGTGCAAGTGTAGACATACCTTAAGGGAGTTGTAGTTTGGGTGCCTCATCTTTCCATTCTCCTTTAAAGATCCTTCTCCCAGAGAAGGAAATGGGGAAGAGCTGAATCATCCCAGCCACATGACTACAGTATATCCTGGGAGATGATGTCTGATTGGGGATCCTGGTCCACAAATTGGGAGCAAGAAGCACCCAAATAACAATTCCCATGAAGTACCCCAGTGGCACTTTTAAGGGAAATGGTTCCATTTTTATACATTTGGTTTTTACACAAAAAATGAAAAAGCAGACACTTTCATGAAAAAAATTCATTATATTTCAAGCTCAATTTTCTGTCAGAAAATGGCTTTAATAGAAAATTTCCAATAAGTCCAACCCATTAGCCTTTCATCTCCTGAGACCTGCCTTCAACACTGATCATTTCATCAGTGAAAATTAGTTTGGTCTAATCTTATTCTTCAGGGGTCAGTAAAACAGGCAAAGAGGAGAGATTAATATAACAAATTAGGACTGAGATACCTTTGCAGAACATTTGGGAAACTTCTGTTATTTTTGGCTCTTGAGCGTGTTTGAATATGACAGTGGCATCTCCTTAATTTCATGATACGTATCGTCCCCCCAAATCATAGTAGGCTTGGAAGACCCTCCTTGTATTAAGTATGTCTGATATTTCCCATTATAAGACCCTCTTTCAGGCTGAATGTTTTGGGGAAAGTTTCAGCCAAAATGGTCCAGCCGTTTCTGAGAGAGAAATAAAAATACACATTTCACAACGTTAAAATAATTCTGATGATAGTTCTTTGAGAGGCTGTACTGCCCCAATCCCTTGATACAAGGACTTGAAATTTGCACCAGGATAACCTTTGTGTCAGGGACAGGGGAGCCGACAGTCTCCCTAGGTCCCTGGGCAAGGTGGGAAGGGGCAGGAAGGGATGGGGCTAGGGGCAGCCATCACTCAGCACCATCCAGAGTGCATTGTGGTTCATCCCACCCTCCAGTCCTCAAAGCCACATGGGTGAGCTGTGATGGTAGCGCTCCGGTGGCAATTTATAGGGTTTGGGGCGCAAACTGCTGGCATAGTTGCAGCAGCTGTGGCTAGGAGCTCCAGCCCTTTGAATCACCAGGCCCCAGGGTAACTACCCCCTTTGTCTTTCCCTCCCCCCATTGACATGCCTGGTCAGGGATGTTCCTTTTGCTGTGAAAATCTGAATTTATATTGGTCTATGGTCTTAATTTGGCCATGTTTGAAAAAAAAAATAGTTTTTTACAGGCTCAGAAAAGTTGTCTTAGTGTTTCAGCATCTGAAATATCCAAACATTCCCCAAAGAGCAAACTTCATCTCTTCACAGCTCTTATATGTGACCAGTTGGTGCATGCACCCTCCCCACTGAGCACGATCCAGCCCAGGGCTATGGGGGAGAATCCAGATTGTCCCTGTAATAGTTCTCCCTATATAGTTGAATTCTCTCCAGGCAATTTTCAGTTAACGTTTTTTGTGGATCTCTTAGACTTACTCTATAGACCAGAAGTTGAGAACCGCTAGTCTAAATAGCCCCCTACTGGTCCCTAGGCAGAATGAAGGAGGAAGAAGTCTGGTTCCAATGTAGCGGAGACAAGAGCAGAGGGGAAGGGAAAGAATAGATTGGGACAAGGAGTCTGGTGAGATTGGGACTTAGGTTCAGTGCAGGAGAGATGACTGGTTTTGGGACGCAGGAGACTGATACTTGGCTGAGCAAGGACATCAGGACTTGCCAGGAGGGATGGAAATCTGACTGAGCAGGAGACAGGACTATAAGCCAGCAAGGGAAAGTGGAGAGGATGATTAGGAGCCAAATGTACGTGGGGGACTGAAATTGGATGAGGAACTGGGAGTGTGCAGAGCTTGGGACTGGCTGGAAAAGGCGATTGACACTGGAATACAAAGGCTGAGGAGTAGAGACAGGGACTGGATAGTCAAGGATAATGTGACTGGGCTTAGAAGCCAGACGTGAGGAAGTGACAGGACTCACAGGGATGGGATGGAGGGGTTGGAGCAGAAGGGGTAAAGTCTGGGGGAAACAGGCAGAACAGTCTCACTATTCCCCTGCTGTCAGCAAATTTTGTGAAAACCACGGCAGTGTGTATTTATCCCTCTCCATTGCTGGTCTACACTTTGGATGACAACCAACTGCTGCATCAGGTGCTCTGTTAATTCAAGTGACAGAGGTGTATACAGTGCATCCGCTGAGGCCCCATGTGGGTGTCAATATGATGCCACATCAGGAATATCTGGGGTGGGGAGGTTTCTTTAAAAAAAACTAGGAAATTATACATACACTACATTGAAACTATAACAGTGTTCTTTTAAAGTCAAGCACTCAAAAGTTAGGAAATGGCACATATGCAACCTAATTCAGGTCCCTTGTGCATATACATTATTATAGTCTTGAATATGTGATCACACACTGTTTTATCCACAAGAATATTGCCTTATTCAGGGCCCAGGATGGGCCTACTCTGGGGATGATTCAGGACTGTGTTGTGAAGAAAGCTATTTTCTATAGTACCTCTGCTTCATTTGTTGCAGAAATGGCAAATTGTGTAGCAAACAAGGCAGGGGACTGCAGGAAAAGAAAGGACCGTCTTAGTCAAGAGAGCTGAATGTCACACCGGAGAACTGGATTGTATTCCTGACTCTACCTCAGTGTTGGTCAAGTAATGTAAATCAAACTTTTCACAGGTGATCAGTGATAGTCTTTTACTCATTATCTTGAAGCCCAATTTAAGACACTGTGTCTTATTTGCAAAAGTGCAGCGCACTCACTGCCACACAAAGTCAATGGGAACTGTGTTTTGAACATATTAAGTGCTATATAATACTAAGAACTATGAAATCAAGTCCCAGGTTTGTCAAATTGGGAACTGACAGTGAGAACATTTAACCTTTTAATCTCTCTGTGCCTCAGCTCCTAATCTGTAAACTGGGGATAATTTTGACATTCCACTCCTTCCCCACATACCTCTTGGGGTGTTGTGAATAGAAATGAATTAATGTTCATGAAGCACTCTGAAACTATAGTGATGAGTATCATAGAAAAGCCCACGAGGAAATAAATAATTTTGACTCCAGAGCTGGGTTTGACTGCTATACAGTAATTGGTACATGGGGCAATGCATGGACCAATGAGGATAAAACAAAATATTGAATAATTGCTCATTAATTGTGCACTATCCATGCTGTGCACTGAGTGAAAGCTAGCATGCGATCATGTAATTAAAGACTATATCACGATGCATTTGTGCAAGTGGTTGAACAAAGATTGCACAAGCTACCTTAATTCTGACATTTCCCTATTTTTCAGTGCTTGACTTTATAAATTTAATGTTTAACAGTTTTCTGTGTAAAAACAATTCTCCACCTCCCTTCAATGTCAGGCTGCCAATTTGGTGGAAATATTGAGCAGTGTGATTAACTGGATAAAGAGAGGTATCACGATGGCCCTCAGATAGCTAACTGGAGATTAGCATACCTGAGGCTCTGACTGTACTGAAGGCCATGCATCTTTGGGGATTAATACATTTTCTCTGCTTAATTATTTCTAAGAGGCTAGTAATTTTTATAGTGTAATCTTTTCAGTCATTGCTCTTGATCATCCTAATATTCCTAATATTGTTCCTGCATTCATTCTTCATATCTTATTGTTAACTAGCCAATTAGCCCATTATAAGATGGGATTTTCAGGTCTCTCCTCCACGTCGGTCTTCTCTCTTGAGCCTCCGGTCTCTCGCTCCATGTCTCTCTCTCTCTCCTTCTACTGCCTTCCCCTCTCTCTCTCTCTCTCTCAGCTCTCTTCCGCCTTCTGCCTCTCATTCGGGGGACTGCGGAGCCTAAACAGCCGTTTGGGCTCCGCACTCCTCGTGCTGCATGGGGAGCGTGGAGCCCAAACGGTTGCTTGTGCCACTTGCTCCCCCGCGGCGGCCCGGCTGAGTAGCGCAGAAGTCAGCCGAATGCCACGGTGGGAGGCGAAAGGGGGTGGGGCGGTGACGTTCACGGCCAGGGGGCGGGGCCTGGAGCCGCTGTCACACCGCACGTCACCGCCCCGCCCCCCTTCGCCTCCCGCCATGGCATTTGGCTGACTTCTGCGCTGCTCAGCCAGGCCACCGCGGGGGAGCAAGTGGCCGTTTGGGCTCCCCCGCGGCGTGGCTGAGCGGCTCAGAAGTCAGCCGAGCGCCATGGCGGGAGGTGAAGGGGGGCTGGGCGGTGACGTACACGGCCAGGCCCTGCCCCCTGGCCATATACGTCACCGCCCCGCTTCCCTTCCCCTCCTGCTGTGACGCTCGGCTGACTTCTGCGTCGCTCAGCTGGGCCGCCGCAGGGGAGCAAATGGCGCAAGCGGCCGTTTGGGCCCCGCACTTCCCATGCAGCACGGGCCGCCCAGAGGGAACAGCCAGCATTTCAGGCAACAGCGCTGCCTAGAGGGAACAGCCAGCATTTCAGCGTTACAGACTCTCAGACATTGGGCTACTATATATATGATGGGGTAAATACAATATCTCTTTACAGTTGACAGCTGCATTCATAAGACTCTCATGACTTCAGCCCAAGTAGGATTTGGCTCTGACCTTCATTTTAGATGATTATTTAGTTTAGTTTACAGCAAAATGTTGTTTGTAATTGTATGATTTTTGTTTCCAGAAAGCAGCTGTGAAAAAAAGGAATTGCCTTCTTGTATGATCTTTAAAAATGATTCAGTGTATTTGCAAAGAACAATCAAGGTGAAACAGGAAGAATAAGAAACAATGGGAAAGAGGAAAGCCAGGGGAGTGAAGCAGAATGTTTATTTAGGTGTCTATACTACATCCATAAACAAAATCCAAGCCCCAATCTGACTGGAACTACTCACATGAACAAAGCTATACACAGGCCATAGAACTAGCAAATAAGTGGATCTGCTTCACCATCCTCATGGGTGTATGTGGCAATAGGCAGAGATTTAGCTCCCCACCACTTGCTGTTCACTATAGCTGAACCAGAATAGGTGGATGTCTTCATTGTTGCTGGAATAGGCTAGGTTCCACTCCCTAGCTTGAGTCTCGTGACCTAGAGCACTCTCTCTGAGGTGGGTACTGCTCTGAGCAACTTCTGTGTTCTGCAGCTTAAATACCACACCTTTCTCAGGAATATATTATGACAGGGCTCCTATTCCCCCACAGTGGGACCTGTACTGCTAGTGATAGGCAGAGTATTTTCTCTCTGGGAAAACCGGAAACTCCCAGGCTACATCTACACTGCGGGCTTTTTGCGCAAGAAGCCAGCAGTGTAGACGTAGTCCCAGTGTAATTACTTGCTTCAGTGGTTCACTGCAGTTCTCAGTCTAACCTCTTTACTTTAGGTGCAAGCAATAGTCTGGTTTAGCAGCTCTCATCATTGACTAACAGGGGGAAAGGGAGGAGAAAATTCTTAGGGAGGGATCTCCTTATCTCTTGCCTGTGTGTCTGCAGGGTTCCCTGCTGGTACCTAATATTCCCTCTATAGTTCCTGCTCTCCTGCAGCACATCCTCCGCCCATAGTGTGGCTCCTAGCATGCTGCCAAACTGACTGAAGGGGATGTTTTTGACCAATTCCAGATGGTCCTTGATTGGCACCAGGTGTCCCAATCAACCTCTCACAACTGGTTCTAGTGAACTCTTTATTGCCTCCAGGTCTTAATTAACCTAACTATCTTCCACTGGTGAATGCAGGTTCTTGGCTGACTCCAATGTTTTAATCTGGGGTAGATCTTGTTTGGTTATCAGGGAAACAGGGACTTTTAAACCTGGGGCTAATATACCCGCTTTCTGCTAGTATCTTGTAGCTATCTGGCCTGACCCCATCACAACACCTAGGCTATGTCTACACTGGCATGATCTTGCGCGCAAAAACTCTTTAGCGCAAGAGTTCTTGCGTTAAAGTAGTTGCGCAAGAGAGCGTCTACACTGGCATGTGCTTTTGCACAAGAGCATCCTTGCCAGTGTAGACGCTCTCTTCTTGCGCAAGAAAGCTCTGATGGCCATTTTAACCATAGGGCTTTCTTGCGCAAGAAATTCATGTTGCCTGTCTACACTGGCCTCTTGTGCAAGAACAGTTGCGCAAAAGGGCTTATACCTGAGTGGGAGCATCAGAGTTCTGGCACAAGAAGCCCTGATTTCATACATTAGAACGTCAGTTTACTTGCGCAAGAACACGTGGCCAGTGTAGACAGGCAGCAAGTTTTTGCGCAAGAGCAGCCGCTTTTGCGCAAGATCGCGCCGGTGTAGACACAGCCCTAATGTCATAATCTATCCTTTAATGTTTGCAGGATCAGGATCAAGGCTATAGTGTTAACGGGCTTGTATTGGACACTCTTACCCACATTAAATTGTACCTTGAAGTCCAGGGGCTACTCATGAGGTAAGGTGATACTCAGCATTTGCAGAGGAGTCAGAATCTGGGCCTGAATGGCACAGTCAGTGTTGCAAAGTCCTTAATTCAACCTTCTGTACCCCAACCTTAAGCCAATCCTGTTTCCTTACACAACTGAACTTCCAAATGAAATCAAAGACTATGAGAATAACCACAATGCATAATGGGGTAAGGGATTCCTTTATCTTAGTTTCAACATCATAGAATCATAGAGTACTAAATATGTAAGGGACTTCGAAGTCATTAAGTCCAGTCCCTGGCACTCATGACAGGACCAAGCACCATCTAGATCATCTCTGATTCTAGATTATCCCTGTTCCTTCTTAAATGAAGTACTTTGCATTTGTCATTATTTTGTTAGTTTAAAAACAGCCTCATCCACCTCTTCTTCCTGGTTATGTGGTCTGTAGTAGGCCCCTAGCATGATATCACCCTCGGTTTTTTTACCTTTTTAATCTTACGTGAAGACTCTCAACAAGTCTAACGCCTATGTTCATGCAATGTATCAATATTTCCTGCTGTTACAATGAACTTCTGCCTACTCAAACACTTAGTACTGTACACAGCAAACTGGAGGGTAAATCTACCAGACATTGGACTTGCTACACATTAAGGCTGTGTCTAGACTGGCATGATTTTCCGGAAATGCTTTTAATGGAAAAGTTTTCCGTTAAAAGCATTTTCAGAACAGAGCGTCTAGATTGGCATGGACACTTTTCCGCAAAAGCACTTTTTGCGGAAAAGCGTCCATGCCAATCTAGACACGCTTTTCCACAAAAAAGCCCCGATCGCCATTTTCGCGATCGGGCTTTTTTGAAAACAAATCTGAGCTGTCTACACTGGCCCTTTGGCGCAAAAGCTTTGCTCAAAGGGACTTTTATGAACGGGAGCAGCATAGTATTTCCGCAAGAAGCACTGATTTCTTACAGTAGGAAGTCAGTGCTTTATGAAATTCTGCCGCCAGTGTAGACAGCTGGCCAGTTTTTCCGGAAAAGCGGCTGATTTTCCGGAAAAACTGGCCAGTCTAGACACAGCCTAAGTGTGGATGTTGCTCCTGCTGCTGTGCACTAAAAGTTCCCAAGTTACTCCCACTAAAAAGGAGTTAAATCAAAGTGCACTATGGAACTTTTAGCCCAGGCAGTTTAGTTCAGGGTCGATTACACCTACTCTTGCTGCAAACTAAGTGTTTGCATAGATAAGCACTAGGAAAGCACTGTTACACAGAAAACACTTTTTTCCCCTATAAAAAGTGAATTCAGTTTCAAAAGAGTATTTGACCCAGGGAAGGGTATTATAGCTTTAAAATTACAAGCAGTAACCTATACCTGTCCTCTTAATGTAATTCATTTACAAATCATTTTAAATCATTTTAATTTTGGTTTGCTTCTGCTCTAATTGTGCTCCGTGTTGATTGTGTTCACATAGTGAAAGCATGCATTTAAAAATCTACAAGTTGCATTGAGAACTCTTTACAAAACATCTGAAAAGGTAATGAAAATCAATGACGAAGTCTGACTAAGTCTGAAGTTATATTGAATCTTTTATCACTGTGTTTATCTGTTCTATATAACTTTTTAAAAGATAAGCTTTCTACTTTAAAAAGGATATGACAATGTAATAAAATCATTTGACGATGAATTACATTATGGCATAGCTTACAATTACTGTTTTATCTCACATGAAGTGAGAAATATTAGCGTCTTAGTCTTTTTTTAAAGACTTGCATTGTTAAAGGATCTGCCAGTCCTGGAGTAATATGTATGCTACAAAAGCATTATTATTTTGATACATGGAAGTACTATTTTGAGCTTATATCTCAATTTTCTGACACATTTTTCACTTTTATAGTTTTTAAGGCTTTGTGGAACCACATACTCCTGTAACATACCATTCACATGAATTAGAATTAGAAATGTGTTTGAACTTCACATAGATGTTCCGATGGTAACATGCTAGATAACAAGTCAATCAAAGGAGACTTTTAAGGATCTTATCTATGTATATATTTTAGAGTGCATCTATCTGTTTGTGAGTTCATTTTTTAAAAACTCCTAAATGGTAAGAGCAAATTTGATATGCAGCTTTCTCTTATCTGGACTTAAAGCAAGGCCAGAGTTCGGTTGTGCCAGGAAAATGGGAAATTCCTGCAATGAGGCTGTTTTCCATAACATGGAAAGAGAGAGGGGGCAGAGAATAGGAATGCAATACTCACAGTGGCTACTGGGGGCAGCAAGTGCAAGGGGGAGCTATACTGCAGCATGACTGCGGGGGGCAGCCGCATCACTAAAAGAGTGGCCACCTTGGGCTGGAGTTTGCCATCTTGCCTACCACTAGGTTGGATAAGTAGCCCCACTGCCCCAAACCCTTCCCCAGTCCTTGCCTACAGCACAGGAGCGGAGAAGGAGAAAGCCCCGCTGGACAGAGTGGCGGGGAGGGAAGTCCCTGTTGGCTGGGGTCAGGCTGAGGGGAGAAAAAAAAGGCACCAGCCAGGGTGGGGGAAGAAAAAAGGCCCCAGTCGCTGGGAGAGAGAAAAGACCCACCAGATGGGAGCCCATCCTCAGCCCCCTACCCTCAATCTCACCCCCCAAACATTCCTACTCCCCTGCCCGGAGCCTCTCCTCAATCCTCTATCCTGACTCCTGGACCTCCGAAATCCCCAGCTTCCCGTTCTGCCAACCCTATTCCCAAGGCCCTGCCCTGACTCATTCACCCCCCACACTGCCAGCCCCTGCCCTAAAGAACCTGGGTAAGTCTTGTAGTCTACATTAATTTACCTGTGAGGGACCTTACTTGATCTCTTAGAGTACATCTACACTCTGGCGCTATTTTGGGATACTAAAATAGCACGCTTGTTATTTCAAAATGTCTATCGAAATAATGGGTGTGCTATTCTGATGTCCCTGTAAACTTTGTTCCATGAGGATTAAGGGACATTTCAGAATAGCGCTTTATTTTGAAATTTGGTGCTGTGTGGACACCGCCAAATTACGAAATAAGCTATTTCGAAATACACTCAAAATAAGCTACGCAATTTGCGTAGCTCAAATTGCATAGCTTTTTTCGAGCTAAGGGTGCAATATAGATGCACTCTTAGACACCTACTGAGCAAAGCAGTGAAGCAGCTGCTTAAAGTAATCAGCAAGGGTCTGATCTAGTAGTCCATGAAAAAATTCCCATTGACCTCAGTGGGATTTTGATCATGCACTGCAGCATGTGTATAATTTCAAGCACTTGCTTACTTAAAAATTAAGGTTGTGCTTAAGCATCTCATTAAACTGACACCTGTGTTCCTGAGAGAGAAAAGTTTAGGGGCTGACAGCTCCATTTACACCAGCTGAGGATCTTCCCTCTCCCAGTCTTGTTCCATTTTCTTTCCCAACTTAGTCCCACACTAAAGCCCTCTTGGTTTGGTTGATTTCCCACAGTATTTTTTCATCCTCAAAGCTACACACTACACGTTCCTGGCTATTGCTTTACAGTGTCAGAAAATAAGTGAAAATATCTAGAGCTAATGGTGTACAAATTATTTAACTATATAATATAGGATCATCTTGGAGACCTTCCCATGCACAGGACACTATATTGTCTAATGTTGAGTCTTTCCTTTCCTGTTTTAAACTATAAGATTATTGCCCTACATCTTGGTAGTTTACTCTTCTTCCTACTGTTCTACATAAGCCTTGTATAGCTATGAGTTTAGCCCAGAGCATGGGCTAATGTATATATACACACACATGTATCTGTACCTATCTCATAGAGCTGGAAGGGACCTTGTCATCGAGTCCAGTCCCCTGCCCTCATGGCAGGACCTGGTACCATCCCTGAGAGATTTGCCCCAGATCCCTAAATGGCCTCCTCAAGGCTTAAACTCACAACCCTGGGTTTAGCAGACCAATACTCAAACCACCAAGCTATCCTTCCCCCATATGAGCGCCCTTGAAAGAACCTCTCCTGATTGACTATGGCCCCCTCTCTACTATACACAGATTTTACAGTGTTTTGTCATTTTAGGTGTAACAGTTTCGGTCCTTTGTGCGAGTGCCCCTTGTTGGTTGAAGGGAGTCTCGCAATATTTACTCACCTGTCGGCAGGCAAGTCAATGTTCAGTCCGTGGCCAGGGTTCAGGCCTTTTCTTTAGCCCCCTCACTCGGGTCTGGCTTGCAGAGGGTTGCGGGGGACCCAGGCCTGCCCACTCGTCTGGGTCCCGGCCCAGGGACCCTATATGTAGCAGTTACCTACCAAGTTTCAAAGTCCATAATTGTGGTCACATCCCTGGGCCACTTCCCTATTATGCTGGTTCATCCAGCCCTTCTCTAGGGTCGTGTTGTTGAATTCCCCTCCTCCAGGGTTCTACAGGGTGTAGTTGGCTAGTCTTTAGCCGCAGGATCTAGCACTGATTAGTTAAGAGGGCCAGCGCCCACTCGGAGCTGTCCAAGGTTCTGATGTTCCCTAGTCAGCCCAGAGGTTTGCCTAGGGTGAACTCCATGAAGGAACTGACAAGCCTTAGCTAGCAGCTCCTTATATAGCAGCCTGCAGATCCTAATTGGCTGCAGTGAATGTTGCCCCCTCTTCACTGCTCCTGCTGCTGGCCAGGGTGCTGAAAGGCCTCCAGTGGGGTGGTCGGGCTTTGACACGCCATCACATTGGGGGTTGGCAGAACCATTGCTGCTTGCTTTAGAAAAAGTTGTGAGATGACTACTATGAGGTTGTACTTATGTCGCTTCCCCTAGAACTCATGAATCCATGGGCCACAGCCCCTTCCTTTCCATTAAAAATCCTGCCCTTTCCATAACCCTCACACATGGAACATCATCTTGCCCCCACCCCCAGACTATTGTCCGCAGCCCCAGAGCACCCCAAGCCTCAGACCGCTCCCAGGTTCTCTAGACTCCTCGCTTACAGCAGGTGCCGGCTGGAGTGTCTGACATCCAGGCACCTGCATTATGGCCCGATCCTTCTCGGGTGGCAGGGCAGTCAAGCTCTAGCCTTGGCCTCCCTAGCTGGCTGGAGCATGGGCAGTTTGGGGAAGGCAATGCCTTCTGTTGCTTACCTTACCTGTGACCCATGCATGAATCCCTCCGGATCCACAGAAGACACGTGACCTTCCAAGTAGAGACCTTATGCTCCTCAGGGGCTCTGCAGTTCCTACCCTGTCTCTGGCTCTCAGGCAGCATTGCTACAATTGCTGCCAGGTTCTCCCTTCCTGCAGCTATTCCTGGAAATTCCCCAAAAGGAGGATGAATGTTATATTGTGTGTGGGGAAGGGGAGGAGGGGAGGGTGAACCACATAAATATTAATGCAGTCAAGTTGTAGCTTACTCCAGGAATAGACCCATACATTCCAGTGGGTCTGTTCCCAGAGTAAGGTACTATTAACATTCACAATGATATGAGAATCTGGCCTGCAGAGATGAATGCTATATTTTATGTTTGCTATGTATATGCTGCTGAATTAGATGTATTTACATGCTTTAAAAATATCAGTTGAAATAAGAGTTTGTAGCGTTTAGCCTTTCTGACACCATACTACCCACCTAAATGTCTATAAATAGAATTAGGTGCCTAAGTTTAGACTCCCAAGTTTGAAATTTTGGTCTATGTAATTTTTTACCTTTCCTATTTGGTACCTAAGATTTTGAATTATATGGCTTTGTCAAAGAGATGTAGGCAAAAGGAACTGACCTTACCAGTGATATTTCAGCATCTGCAAAACTTTGTACCTCCAGTAGCAGACCGTATTTGTGCAAGATCTAACTGCCTTTGCATTAATTTGCGTACAACTTGTAAAATCTGTGTGCAATAGCACCATGTGATGATTGCCAATATTATTACAGGGAAGTGGAAGATTCCACTTTACCCGATTGCGGAGATGCCCCACAGAGGTTACTTAGCCCATTAGCAGTGCAAGTCCCCGTTGTGACTCTCCCAAATCCTTATGCCCCATGTGTAGCAGTCTGTAGAACTACAGAGATTCCATTTCCATGAGGCTTTTTGTTGCTGCAGAGGGGTCTGCAATATCTGCCCCATGATGTGTAGAATTGGAGTAGCCAGATTCTGATCTCTCAGTTGAATTGTGTCATTGCTCTACCGAACTGTGGTCAGAGTCTGGTTTCTGGTGTCCAGGCTCCACTGTAGTAGTTGATATAAGAAGCTGGATAGAATAGAATTTGTAGAAGGGGCACTGCCAGAGAGGATGGTTGGCATGGCAAAGTAAATAGCATTCTCCTTTGACTCTTATTCACTGTCATAGGTATAAAAATTATTTCCATGACATCTTTTTTTCAATGTTAAACATTTACTTCATTAGCATATCTGATTGCAAGAGCCTGGAACCAAACAGTGTGTGAAATATTTATGTCGGGGGTGGACAACCTTTTATGGGCTGATGACCCACAAAAAAAATTAGTTGGGGAGCGCATACAAATGAGAAGCAAAAACCAACCAAACAAAAACCAAACAAAAAAACCCCACCCCTCACTGATGTGGTCCCTGACTGTGAAGGAGAAAGATACTCCCCACATTCCACCAGAGCCTCGGGGGTGGGGGGCAGGCTAGTAGATTTTGTATGTTCTATCCCTGTGGCGGGGTGGTGGCGGGGGGGCTGGAGCACCAGCATGGCTCCCCAATCCTCGGGGGAAGCTCCGAGCCTTGAGAGCTGTATCAAGGCAAGCCAGGGGCCACCTCTAGCCCTCAGGCCTGAGGTTCCTCACCCCCCTGGTGTATGTAATTTACATTTGTAGGTCAGTGGGTTCAGTTACTTGACACTGTTAGAGAACTCATAGCTACGCTGTTTTTGAATAATTTATCCAATGTATTAGCCACAACCAAGCATTGCATCACTACCAGACATGAATGCTGCTTTTTCAAAAAAACAAGCCCATGTCATTGTTATGAGAGAATCACAATAAGCAGAAAAATCTCAGAGGGGTAGCTGTATTAGTCTGTAACTTTCCATTAGCATTTCTATTGGATACTCTCTAATTCAAGGACAGGTAAAGACTGCCAGGAACATGGTGTGACTCAGCTGTGGCACCTCCTGCTAGTCACGGGGGCATTAAGTTTGCTCTGCGGTGGAGTGCCCCCTTCCAGCCCATGTCTCATCTACTATTACTTATTTATGCATTAATGGTTTTGCTACCTTACATTAGGACTCCCATCCCTCCCAGGCCACTTCCCCCTCCCCTCTGGTACTGCCCTGCTGCAGTGCCCCCACACTCGGGGGTCCTTCCCCTCACGGAACATCCACCCCCCTATTCCCACATTGCCTCAGTGACTTACTGCCAGTCATCATCTAGCCCCTGCCTCAGGGGCAAATTGCAGTCTGAAATGGCCATTCATCATTGGCAAGGGGTGTTGACCTGCTGCCTTCTCCTATCCTGGCTGCCTCCCTGCACCTCTAGTACCCTCCAGCCTTGCCTCAGGCCCTGCAGCCTGGGAGTTTGCCTAGCCAGAGCTGCCCAGCTCTGCCTGCCTTTCTCCAGCACTGCTCTGTCTCAGGAAGCCTCTATCTTCCCTGGCAGTCAGGTCCTTACTGCTCCACAGCTGGAGCAAGAGGGAGTTTTTTCCTCAACTTCAGGAGTTCTTATTTATACATTCCTAACTGGCCCTTAATTATCTGCAGCCTCACCTGTGGCTGCCTACCACTGAGCCTTCCTAGACTGGCCTTTGTAGGGCTAGTACTGGGCAAGCACCCCATCACACTGCCATTATCCAGACATCTATTAATTTAGGTAAATGTTCACATTTGTCACATGGCCAGCAGGCTGTATAAATGTTCACAGTCATAGCAATCATTTCTAGAAACCAAAGGTCATGTTGAGAACAAGATTACAGCAACATGGTCTCATTTTTGGAATGTGTTTTTTTTTCCCTCTCCCCCACCTTTGGGGGGTCGAGTTTAGAGAGCAATGGAATGGACTGAAGGACAAAGTGATGTTTGCTACATGCAGAATGCTAGAGGAAGAAAGTAGAGGAGAGCATTTGGCTGGAACACAAAGTGAAAATGGCAAATATTTTAATTTCAAGATGTCTGTGAGCCAGAAAGGGAAGATAAAAGTGGAAATGCAGATGGAGACAGGAGAGGACTTCTAAATTTATTCCCCTTATCCCTCCCCCCAAAAAATAACTGTTGTAGAAAGATGGCTGGTGGGGGATTTTATGGTACAACCAGCACTTGTAAGTGCTTTTGCTTTTACAAATAACATGTCAGGGCCTTAGAAAGGAAGAGGAGACAAGGAAGGTGCCCCATCAGATCACTTCTGAGTGTGTGTTGTCCTGAATGTATTTGAAAGACCAAGAGAGAGCTTCCTTGCCCCTCCCTTGGGTATTTATTTTCTTATGTGATTTGACAGAAACTAAATAAGAAAATGAAGGGAAGCTCTGGAAAATGTCCTGATTCCCCCCCTCCCCCCCCTCCAAGGTCAGGAGAACAAAAGTCATGTTTCGTTCCCCTCCTTCGGTTTTGATCTGATTTGACAGAGCTACAGAAAACTCACTTTTCAAAAAGTAACATAGAACTTTTAAGTGGTGTTTCCTCATGTTTTATAATATATTTATAGCAGGAAGAGAAAAGGGGGGGAAAGACTTTCATTTTCAGTGTAGGCCAAATCTCTGTGAACTGTGTATGAAGTAAAAGGAATCCAATAAAATTCCCAAAGACAAGAGGACTATAATCTCTCTGCAGGGCCTGGAACATCATGTATGTGTGAGCTGAAGGGCATCATACAATTGTTGCTGCTACTGTGGCCATTATCACAAGACACTGTTCGGGAATAAAGAATCCCAGTCAGTGCTAAATTCCAACTTGACAGCTGTACTCAGACAATAACCCACCACTCCAAAGCTCATTTCCTTGTCTACCTCTTCAGTAATGCTACCTGGACTTGATGATAGAAGACCACCTAATCTTTTTCCCTACCCCCATCCCATTTTTGAACCCCCATACATTAAAAATACATTGGCTTTACACTGAGGCATGAGAGCAGGGACCTTGTTGCACCCCAGTCAGTCCTCACTGAGGTAATTGCCCTATTACAAAGCAATGAAAATGAAAGCTTCACTTAAGATACTCTCATACATGTCAGACCTACCTCTGGCTATACCCAGAATTAGGGGAGGTATAAAGGTAAGTCTAGAATCACCTTTGCCTTCTTCACTCCAGCCGAGTTGACAATTAATCTTGCTGTTCCTACAGCAGTGGTCTTCAACATTTTTTCATTTGTGGACCCCTTAAAATTTGGAATGGAGGTGCTGACTCTTTTGGAAATCTTAGACATAGTGTATGGAGTCTCACATTGAAAACCACAGTTCTATGGTCACAACAACCTTTGGTGAACCTCTTTGACATAGTCTGTGGAACTCCAGGGTTCTGCAGGCCAAAGGTTGAAAGCTGGGACTATCCTACAGTATATGCTTGCCAAGCTGCAAAGTCTAAACACAGGTACTCTAAATCCTTCTCTATTGCAGCCAATCAGTTTGAGCTGCAGCCAATCAGTTTGAGCTGGAGTAATCACAGGACATTACTGGGAAAGGAAAACAAATGTGCTTCACAGAAGATGGAAAGGGGAAGGAAATAAGGAGAAGCATTCTGAAGTGGGTTTTGCCCACAGAAGCTCATGATACCATCTACATGTTTTTTTAGTCTCTAAGGTGATGTAAGACTATTTGTTGTTGTTTAAGTTTTTCCAGTTAAAGACTAACTAGGTCCCTCTCTGAAGCATTTTACTGGTGTTGATCTCCCAGGGAAACACCTCGTGGTGGTGAGAGGCTGATGTGGTGACTTTGCATTTTTTTAAAAAAAAGGACTGTGAGAAGCCTGAAATCCAAACAGGCACTTTAACATAAAGAGATATGTTCTCTCTTTGACATTAGCTACACACTAGATGGGTCGGTTCAGGCAAAAGGGGTGGCAAGAAATCTCCTGCAGAGCTGGAATGGTGTTGCAAGACCCGGAGACACTCATGAACCAAATGCTCTTGACACACTGTTCTTATGTCTCCTAGCCTTGCATATCAGCAGTGCTGATTGGGATATTGACCTGAACACAAAGGTGACTGGTGAAGGAAAAGGGTAAAGTTGCTCTTGTGGTTAAAGTGCTGGACTTGAAATCTCTGATTTTGTGTTGCTTTCTCTTGGTGCCTTAATCCCCCTTCAGTAAAATGAGGATAATAGCCCTTACCTGCCTCACAGAAGTGTCAGTAGGCTAAATGCATTAATACTTACAGCTGCTCAGGCACTTTGATGATAGGGCCATAGAAGTGTAACCCTTCTGCCAGGTAGCACCAGCTGTAGCCAGGGCCGGGATCAATATCTAGGGATTCCTCTCCATCCATCCAATGCAAAACTGGCTTGAGCTCCTACCCAGTAACCTGGTAAATTCACACAACACCCCTCGGTGCCTCAGAGGCAATGCTTCCCCCCCCAAGCACAGAGTCTGAGTGCAGAAAAGAAACTTTTAATAAAAGGAGAGGGCAGGAGCATGGCATTGATATGGGAAAACACCACAGAGTTCAGAACCAAAACCATGAATAACAGTCCCACCTCAAGTACGTTGGGCAATGTCCTTTTCCTCTCAGGATCTTAAGTCCAGCAATGTAAATGTCCCCTTCACATGCCCAACTCTTCTCTGCTCCCCACACACAGTTACTGCCCTTGGTCAGGGCAGACCACAGTCCAGAAGAGCATCCACAGAGCTCTCCTCCCATCTTGAGTGTGTGGGGGGAGGTAAGGAGGCATCTTGCTCACTCTGCTGGTCATGCCTCATCCACTGCTCACTGCTGCAACTCTACTGGCCGTTCATTGAACCTCCCCATCACTGCCCTGCTGGCCGCTCATTATGCCTGCTGTTGCCTCTCTGCTGGCTGCTCGTTATGCTGCTGCTGCTCTGCTGGTCTCTCATTGCATCTTCTGCTGGTTTGTGGTGGATTTGACTCTGGGCCAAACCTAGTGATTTCATCTCTTGGCCCAAGCACAGTCCAGCCACAAGAAATTCCAACATCCACTGAAGTAATTTTAAAATAATAAAAGAGACTCCTTATGGAATCTGTTCTAGTTCTAGCAATAGAACAGGGGGAGAAACAAGTTGAACCAGTCTTACAGTTCACACCTAGAGGACATGCAGCCTGCTGATTCAAATTCCTCCCTCCCTAGTTGACTTCACCAAGTTTTGTCAGATGAGCCCTTGTCCATGTAAGGTTCTTTACACTGACAATGTCTTACCTTTTGAACTGAGTTAAGCACGGTCTAACTTTCTGCATTCCCACAATAACTGCATTTAGTGCTAATACAGTTTGTGACCCCACAACAGCCAAATTGGTTACAGGAGCAAAACACCATTGTAACAGTTGAATATTTAGCAGGCCCAAGCAAAGCAGGGGAAAACTGTATTTACATAAACACACCCAGGATTTCTTTCCCATTCCAGCTGGCTGTAATGAAAGCATTGAGTCAGACTCTGCTTACAGAAGTATCTGCATAGACATTTCTGGCATTCAGGGGAAAAAAAACAATTATCTTCCGTGCCTATCAACTGTTCCTCTCTTCCACAGAAAAACTTTGAAAAGACTATATGCTGCTAGACTCAACACAAAGTTTGTACATGTCGGGTACTAGCCAAATGCAGAATATTAGAAAATCTGATATTAGCTTCAAGTGGAGAGACAGAGAGATGGTGGGATAGGAGTATCTTTAGTCTGAGCAGTGACTCATGGTCTGGAGGAGCATTATTAGTCCAAAATTGAATTTTCATCAGTCATACGGCTGCATGTTTTTCACCCTCTTTCCATCAACAGGACATGCTGTGTACAAATGGTTTTACTTAGGGCAGGGAGTCAGAATCACAGGTTTTCAAGGCAATTGTGAAACTATTTTCTTCTCCATGTCTTCTCTCTTCCTCTACAAGATAGTTATTGACATTAGGGGTTCGGATACGGATGTCAGCTGTGGCACTCAAGCAGTATCCAGCAAATAAAAAATGGGAGTTATAATCATGTGATGAGAACTTTCACACTTGGTCAAAGTTGTTGGGTGCAACTGATTGACAAAACAGTTTGGCAGGCATGAGAACTTTGAATCTGAATGCTTCTGGACTGGGAGAAAGTTCAGATTCTGGTACAAACCTCACAGCTTAGGCCCATCTCTGAATTTCAGCAACAGTTACATAACAGTGGGATGCCACACAGCTGGGTACCATTAGAAAGACTCAGGAAGTGAAAGAAAGCATTTTGAACCAGATGGCAGTAATATCAAACAATTGACCAAAAAGATTCATCTGCTAGAAGTTGGCTGAGTCCATGCTGCTTCACTGCAGTTTTCAGACCTTGCCTTTGATATTCCATCCCTATCATTAGTGATGACTAGCATCAGACACCTGGAGTTTCACTCAGACTGCTGATTGATCAGCAAAGTTAGAGAAATGGCCTAATAATTCTTTGCGCTTGTCCCCATGAAGGGCATTGTCCTTAAATAGAGGATGTTCCAGACATCAAAGTTAACTGTGCTATTATTATTTCTTAATTCTCTTGGAGTGGAGAGGTTCTCCCTTGCTCTGAAGTACTGTCAGCTTTAATGATAGGATCCTGAGAGCTTGGAAAACTTTTTATGGTCTGGTTTGTTCTCAAGCAAATTTTCTCTCCCAGACCGATTTTTCTGAAGCTCTCCTAGCTACTGAGAGCATTCACCATGTCAGTGCCTGCTGCTTGAAACTGAATTTGTTTTGGCTATGAAATAAAACAAAACATTAAGCTGTTGTTTCAACAGTGAAACTGGAGCTTAATGAATAATGGTAAAAATAAAGAAATTATCAGACATGCAGGCCTCTGGAATTTTCTTGAGAGATACATTGGCTCTCTCAGCAGTTAATTACATTTTGATTGGAAATACATGAGTGGGAGCAAATCATGATGCATTTAATAATTTGTCACTATATCTAGGTAGTCCAAGATGCATTTAATCCAACTCATGTCAAATGGTTGCCGGTAAAAGGTGTCATGGGAATATCTAGTCTTGGCAAGATAACTACCATGCTATTTACTTTTTACTTATTAATCCATATGTAAGAAGGGAAAATGGTCGGCTATCCATGAGTAGCAGCCAGATGCTTTGCCCTTTTCAAATGTACTCCGAATAAGAATGAAACCTTACTTCTTGTTTTGCCCATTAGAGAGCATTATCTCCATGGAATGCCAATTCCTATCTCCGTGTGCTAGGTGTGTTTCTCACATATGGGATTTTAATAACCTTCTTGCTGTGCTATGAATTCATAAGCACGGTTGATGGAGGAAGAAGCACCTCAGGACTTTATTTTTCCAAACAGCAATAATGAAAAAATAGGGTCTGCAGCATTTCTGTTAGGGTCTTGTTGCAGAACTAGCAAGGTGTCTGCTGCTGAAATGCAGTTGTTACTAGGGCAGAGAAGAAGAACAGTATTTAATTGCTAGGTGTCTTTTCAGAATCAATTGTTCTCATCCCACGTTTAGCAGCTTCATAACTTTCTACTGGATTACAGTTGAAGCTTGGCTAATCTGATTACATAGGCTATCCCCCTATTTTTCCAGAATGTAATGCATGTTGTAGTCTGATTTCTTATTACACATCTCCGTAAATATGACTTTACATTCTCCTCAGCTAATGAGATACAGTTTATGCTAAATGACCCCTGGCTTGTTGAATTCTTTTCCAGCTTAAAACCCAAAGGTGCTACATCACACTGGACTAGCTCTTTTCAAAACTGCTTTTTGTCTCATGTACCATAAACTCTATGTCCATTGACTTGACATGTGCAACCAGAAATGCATCAATCAACACTGGTGCAGGCACAGAGGTTACCCCAAACAGCATGTAATAGCAGCACAGCCATATCCTCCTTCCCCAGGCACTAAATGGGTTGCGTTCAGCACTGGAGGCCCCTGGATCAGTCCCTGGTTTGTTGGCCAAGATGGTGGCCATCAAATAAACACTTCATTTTCACACTGACATCAGTGGGAACAAACCTCAGAAGCAAGGGTCACAAGAATGAATCCCAATCAGAGTGTCCATGTGGCTTTATGCTATACTGAATGCATGAAACACACTTGGGGCAGGTACTCAGCTATAGAACCCCGCATTGGGGCTGCACAGAACAGTGTTTCAGTTAACAATTTAAATGTTGGCCTTTTGCAAGACTGGAAGTCTGGGGATCTAGCAACTTACTAAACAAGCAACTTTCAAAATGCTTAGGAACTGGCACAAATGATCTGCCTGTCTGTCAAGGTTTTAGACATTCATTTGCTTCCCGGAATCCCCTGGAATATTTTTCATGACCATCAAGGGGGCCCTCAATATTTTTATTTGCTACCAAATTTTATCTTCCACCAGTGTGCTTTTTTGTTTAACAGACTTTCCTCTCTGTTGCTCTCCTCTGCGTGTGACTGGGGCAGACAAAGTAAAAAGGAGCTCCAGAAGGAGAAAGATACGTGTTAGGCTTCATAAACTATTCAACTCTCATTCACAATTTCAAAATGGACTCTGAGTAAGAAAGGGAACATTTTAAAATACCAAAGCCAGCTAAAGTGGCTTGGCAGCATACAGAAGCATTTTAATCGAGGGTTGGGGTGGGATAAGTGATGCTTATAAGGAAATAGAAAAAAAAAAAAGGACACCCACTTCCCTTTACCCCTGTTCAGATTTTTAAAAAATGGTGACACTTTTGAAGTAAAGAGCAGAGTGGAAGAATACAGTTTTAGCTCTTTTCTGTATTTTCCTATACTGTCCTCCTCCAATCTTCTACTCTCTTATGTGCTGGCTTCCTACCCATAGCTACACATACCCCATTAAGTGACTCAATCCCTATGCACTGAACTCTGCCTAACCCATCCATTTCCTGGCTTACAATCATCCTCATAGCTTCTGCTCCTCCATCTTTCATCTGCTCCTGATCGTGCACACACACATTCTATTCCCAGTTCATAGATTCATAGCTTTTAAGGCCAGCAGGGGTAATAGGATCATCCAGTCTGACCTCTTGGGTATAATAGGCCATTCTATGTGACCTGGTTACTGCTGTATTTGAGTAAAGCAAATCTTCCAGCGTGACATCCAGTCTTGATAAGAAGACATCTAGAGATGGAGAATCCATGACTTCTCTTGGTACTTTGTTCCAGTGGCTAGTTGCCCTCACTGTTTAAAAAACACTTGTACCTTATTTCTAATGTAAATGTGTCTGTCTTTGGCTTCCAGCCTCTGGCTCTTGTTAGGCCCTTCTCCTCTAGAAGAAAAAGCCATTTGGCGGTCAGTATTTGCTCCCAGTTGAGCTCCCCGACTCTTCCTACCTAACCTCTCAATTTCTTCAGCCTCTTCCATTTGAGACGTGCACCCTGACTCAAAACATCTTCTCCACATTCTGACACAACACCCAGATGCAGGACCTGTTGTCCATCATCAACTCCCTCCGCCAGCACCAGGATCAGGAACTTCCCTTTTCCCTGCATCAGAACCCGCTGCTTGTCTCAGCCCACTACCGTTCCCCCAGCACACACACAGATAAAGGCCAGAAAGGACTATTCGATTGTCTCGTCTGACCTATTCTATGTATTAGGCCACCTACACCATGTAGCACCCGCACACTAACCCCAGCAATCAAAATTAGAGCAAAGTATTACAGCCCACAGGAAACTAGGCTCTTACGTACCACCGAGGGGCACAAGTGCCTGGAGCCCCTGCAATAGTATGGAAATGATTTCATGAGATATAGCCATTTAATCTTGTCAAATTGCCTGCACCCAGGCACTGCTGACGGGGGAGGGGGGGAATTTCTTCTCAACCCCCCCATATGGTGATCAGTTAGACCCTGAGCATGCAGGCAAGAACCAGCCAGCCAAGTATTCTTGGCATCACCTTGGAACCCTGACCCTCCCTCAGGGCCATGTCTTAGATGAGGGGAATGGCAACAACCACTACGAGAAAGAAACCCAGAAACAGCCCCCCCCCCAATATGCACAATTTATTTCCTACCACGTCTGTGACTTTGTGGGGGAGTATGAATCATAGCCCACAGACTCAGAAGCCTCCACACTTGATTTGAGCACTAATTACTGTAAATATTTTCTTACACTGCAACTGTTATCTTAACATATATCTTGCCTTTAAAAAAAATCTTTTAGCTGGTTTTACAGATTTTAGACTAATCAGCCAGCAAAGGAATGGAAAACCTTGGGCACTGACAAAGCTGCACAAATAAAATATTCCAAGGCAGCATTTTCACAGATATTAAAGAGTCTTTTCTTCCAATTTCCATGTCATTCAAGCTTCCATTGATTTCAGCTGGAATTTTGCTTTGCTACAGACTTAAATCTGTATGATGAGGCAGAGACGCGGTCTTGCCTCGAGGGGTCCTGTGCCTCTGGTTAGTGTTTGCCTCAGGGGCTCAATGTGACCCGTTACTAGAGGCAAGAGTCACAGCCTACTGAACCACTTTCATCACAGGCTGATCAATGAGTTTGGAGCAAAACCCTTCCTTTGTCCCAGTCTCCCGTCTCAGGGGTAGACTCTGCACTGGTGTAGGAAGGGATGAGGGGAACCCAGGCCCACTGACTACTCTGGGTTCTGGCCCAGGGACCCTAAGACAGTGGCAACAGGGAGTGTTTCCTTCACTACCAGTGTGCAGCCTTTTCCTGGGCCACTTCCCTAAATGACCGCTCCCTGTACCTCCTTCCTGGTACCTGACCACATCCTTGCTCCTCGTCTTCCATAGTGCACCTCCCCAGCAGGTCCTTAATGGGCTGCAGATGTTTGGATTAGCCTATTGCTTCTGGCAAGCTCTTAATTGGTCCCAGGATCGTCCTGATTGCTCTGCAGCAGCCCCTGCCCTGGTTACTCAGGGAACAGAAAGCTATTCACCCAGAGGTCAGCATATCTACCTTCTATCAGACTACATTAACCAACTGTGCTGGGTCTGTCACAATGGCTATTCTTTTGGTTCATTGTTTAACCAATCTGTGACCATGCAGGACTTTGTGGTTGGCACTCAGCAATATATTATGAAGTTCACACTGGGGACAGAACTCACATCTTCGTGCTCCAAGGAAATAGATGTTTAAAACCACACATGTCAGGGCACCCACAAAGGAGGGGGCTGACACATGGAACCATCTAGCCAAATTATTCTGGTGGCCACCCTGAGGGAAGAAAGGAATGAACAGTCTCCTAATTTCAAATACAGGGTGGTGCTGAGTCAAAACTGTTTCTATGGAAAATCAGCAGAGAGAGGCTGTTTTGTGATGTGGGTTTGTGTGGGGCCTTGGAAAGAAACAAAGAAATGGCATTATTTCTTAGTTCAGGGTAGAGGTTCCTGGCCTACGGCTTCTGGGAGAAGAGGGGTGGTAGTGTGCCAGGTAAGAGGACTGGAAAAACAGGTTACACTGAGGAAATATCCTGATTCTGTCACTGATTTTTCATCCACTTGAAAACCACTGAAAAAGGCTTTTGATTTTAACTAGTGTCCAGTCAAAGGGGCAACAATCTTAACTAGCAGATTTACCCAACATTGCCTGGGTCCTTCAGGGCAGGGAGCTGGTGTTGCTTGGTGGGGGGGAGGGTGCAAGAGTCATGCCAGGGCCTTGGGGAAATGGGGAAGGGGAGCAGTGCAGGAAGCTTGGGATGAGGAGGTGCATGAGTGAGGGTTGGGGGGCGAAGGGTGGCTCAGGGAAGGGAGTCCCATTCAGCATGGGCCTTTTCTCTCTCCCCAGTCCCTGAGCTGCCAGGGGCAGTTTTTCTCTCCCCCCTCCCCCCCCCCAAGCCCCTCCCAAGCCACCAGGAGTGTTTTTCCTTTACTCCATCCACCCTCCTGGCTGCCAGAAGTGTTTCTCCTCTCCCCAACTCCCCTTCCTGCCACCAGGGGAATTTCTCTCCTCTCCACCCTTCTGCCCGGTGGCCAGGGGCATTTTCTCTCTCCCAGCCCCCACCCCTGGCCACCAGGGCCCCTTTTTTCTATCCCGCCCTCCAGTGCTGTGGCCAAGGGCCGGGAAGGGGGAAATGTTTGGGGCAGAGGGACTACTTACCTGGTGTGCTGACAGGCAAGATAGTGGAGCACTGGTACCATCAGCTATATTGGCACTGTCACAGGCACCATGCCTACCACTGGCTCCAGCCACTTCAGCGCCACCCACAGTACTGCCAATTTCCTCCAAGCCTGGGACACAAACAGCGTTCCCATCGTCTTCCACTTCCTCTTTGATCGCCCCCAACAAGGCATTGGTAGGATCCACTCCAGCTCCTGTTTTGGAGGACGATAAGGCGCTGCAGCAATGCCTCAGGAGAATGGCTCAAGGCCTTAATGTATAAGCGGAAGAAGTTTTGGAGGACAGTGATCCGTGGTAGTCATCTTTTCCTCCTCTGCAACCAGGATGTGTCACCCTGCCACTCATTAAGTCCATCACAGCCACTAGCAAGACCTTGTGGCAGACACCGCCTTCTCTACCACCTATGGCCAAAGAAATGAAATGTGATACGTCATCCATCTTGAGGGTTTGAGCACCTCTATATCCACCTGCCTGCCCCCTGACCTCCTGGGGGTAGATGTGGCAAACAGTCCTGAGAGACAAGGTTTCTAAGGGCTATCACCAAAGAAGAGGGGAGGCCAAGAGACTGGACCTCTATGGTCACAAGGTGTACTCAACTGGGGCTTCCAGCTCTGTATTGCTAACAAAAGTGTTCCTTAGTAGATACAGGTTTAACACATTCTGCTCATTGTCCAAATTCACACAGCTGCTTCCCCAGGACTCTAGAGCAGGGTTTTCTGCCTTATTGAAGAGGCTAGTCTCCAGGGCTTCCCTGCAAGCGGCTTTGGATGCTGCAGATGCTTCTACCAGGGTCATGGCCATGGGACAGCTGTGTGTAGGGGTGCATGGTTCCTGGTACCTAGTCTGCCTGATGAATCTAACAGAACATCCAGTACCTTTTCTGAAAAGGCAGACAAAAGGCTGCATAGCTTAAAAGACTCCAGAATGACACTCAGCTCTTTAGGACTGCATACACGCTCTACACAGTCTAGGCATTTCATACCTTGTCCCCAGTTCTGCCCATGCCCACCCCAGGATGGGTCTAGGAAGTGAAATAGAAATGTCTGCAGACACCAGCCTCAACAACCAGGTCAGGGCTCCAACCAATCCAAACCCATTTCTGGCCATAAGCAGTAATTTTGAGGGTATGGTCGAGAGTGTCAGACCACTGGCTGCACTGAATTGTCTCCTTTTTATTTATGTTTTTGTCCCAGTTGTCTCCTTTTTACCATGTGTGGGCCCAAATCATCTGACATCAGACTGCTGTGTGCTGCACATGGTACTGAGGGGATATTATAATCAGTTTTCCTCACCCCCAAACTACCCACTCAGGGACCCTCCTCACAAGCAACTCCTGCTTCTGGAAGAGTGTACACTCCTGTCTCTGGGAGCAGTGGAAGAGGTTCTTCTGGAACTCAGGGGACAGGGGTTTTAGTCCCACTATTTTCTAATCTCAAAAGGCAAGGAGGACTGTGGCTCATTCTGGATCCACATGACCTCAAAAATTCATAAAGAAGATCAAGTTCCACATGGTGTCTCTGGCATCTCTTATCTCCTCACTGGATCCAAACAATTGGTACGCTGCCTTTGGCTTGAGGGACACGTACTTCCATGTTGCAATTTCGCATCCCCACAGGAAGTACCTAAGATTTATGATAAGGCAATCAGCACTACCAGTTCACAATTCTCCCTTTTGTCCTCTCTTCAACACCTCAAGTTTTCACGAAGTGCATGATGGTGGTAGCAGGTTTGCTGTGCACACATTACATGCAGATTTTCCCATACCTGGGTGATTGGCACATCAAGGGCTGTGCGGGGAGCCAGGAAGAGTCTCAGATGTCCTGTATGAGAGCCATGTTCAACAAGCTTGGCCACCTCCTCAGCAAGACCAAATCAACTCTCTCCCTGTTCAGAGGATAGTATTTCTAGGAGCATTTCTGGACTCCACACAAGCAAAGGCATATCTTCCATTAAAACACTTGAAGACCATGTGCACCAAACCTTCTTTACAGCCATAGCCAGGAACAGCTTAAAACTTCTTGGTCACATGGCCCCATGCATCTACGTAGTACATTTCACAAGACTCAGGCTCAGACCTCTACAGCTTTTGTTAGTGTCCACCTACCACCTGTCCAAGATAAGCTAGACAAACTTGTAACTTTGTGTTGGTTGGTATTAGACTTCCTCCCTTGGTGGTTCTTTCAAGACCAAGTTTGCTTCAGAGTACTCTTCATAGCACCACAACCCTCACTAACCTTTATGACCTATGTGGCAGACTTGCAGTGGGGTGCTCATCTAGGAGACTGCAAAACTTGAGGCCTCTGGACTCTGGAGGATCTGACTCTGCATATAAAGATCAGGGACCTTAGAGCAGTTTGGTTAGCGGTTTGGTTAGTGTTCAGATCCCACCTATTGGGTCATTGTGTCCTGGTATTAACAAACAATAGAACAATAACTTATTACATCAACAAACAAGGGAGTGTATGCTCCTCTCTCCTCTGCCAAGAAGCCCTCAGGTTGTAGAACTTCTGTGTAGATCAATTGATACACCTATAGGAAGAGTACCTTCCAGGGGGTGCAAAACACCTTAGTCAACTGCCTCAGCAACTCCTTCCACTTCCATGAGTGGTCCCTCCATCCAGAAATCACCCTCTCAATCTTCCAGACATGATGGTCTACCCAAGTAGACCTTTTTGCAACATAATACAACCAAAAAATGTTGATTTTCCTGCTTATTTCAGAACTTCATCATGGGCTCTTGGGGGGATGCATTCCTCCTCGATTGAGGGAGTTGGCTACTGTAGGTTTTTCGTCCTATTCCTCTGAGTCACAGGATGCTCCTAAAAATTAGATAGGACTACTATCATGACTAGGACCAAGTCATTCTCATAGCTCCGGCATGGGCTCATCAGCATTGGTACACAACCCTTTTGGATGTACCAGTCGAATCCCCACTTCCGCCAACCCTCATTCCAAATTTTCTGTTACAGAAGCAAGTCTGTCTCCTAAACCAAACTTCATGTCCCTCAATTTCACAGTAAGGAAGCTCCATTGGCAAACCCAATGGAGCCCTCTTGCTTGGAGCAAGTGAGTCAAATCCTCCAAGGAAGTAGGAAGCCCTCTACAAGAGCTACCTCTATTGCTGATGGAAGGAATTCTCCATTTGTTTTGCTCAGCAACGTTCATCCCCCATGAAGGCATCAATTCCTGCAATCCTGGATTGTGTCGTACACCTCAAGCAACATAGAATCATAAAAGAGATTCATGGTTCCATAGAATCATGGAAGAGACCTCAGGAGGTCATCGAGTCCAGCCCCCTGCCCAAAGCAGGACCAACCCAACTAAATCATACCAGCCAGGGTTTTGTCAAGCCAAGACTTAAAAACCTCTAGGGATGGAGATTCCACCACCTCCCTACATAACCCATTCCAGTACTTCACCACCCTCCTAGTGAAATAGTTTTTCCTAATATTCAACCTAGATCTCCCCACACTGCAACTTGAGACCATTGCTCCTTGTTTTGCCATCTGTCACCACTGAGAACAGCCTCTCTCCCTCCTTTTTGGAACCTCCCTTCAGGAACAATGAGAAGTCCTGTGGCACCTTACAGATCAACAGATTTATTGGAGCATAAGCTTTCGTGGGCAAAGACCCACTTTGTCATATGCAAAGACAAATTGGGTCTTTGCCCACAAAAGCTTATGCTCCAATAAATCTGTTAGTCTATAAGGTGCCATAGGACTTGTTGTTTATGCAGATTTAGATTAACGCGGCTACCCCTCTGATACTTCTCCCTTCAGGAAGTTGAAGACTGCTATCAAATCCCCCCTCACTCTTCTCTTCTGCAGACTAAATAAGCCAAATCCCTCAGCCTCTCCTCGTAGGTCAAGTGCTCCAGACCCCTAATCATTTTCGTTGCCCTCTGCTGGAACCTTTTCAATGCATCCATATCCTTTCTGTAGTGGGGGGCCCAGAACTGGACGCAGTATTCAAGATGTGGCCTCACTAGTGCTGAATAAAGGGGAATAATCACTTCTCTAGATCTGCTGGCAATGCTCCTCCTAATGTACCCTAATATGCCATTAGCCTTCTTGGCTACAAGGGCACACTGTTGACTTACATCCAGCTTCTCATCCACTGTAAACCCCAGGTCCTTTTCTGCTGAACTGCTACCTAGCCAGTCGGTCCCCAGCCTGTAACAATGCTTTGGATTCTTCTGTCCAAAGTGCAGGACTCTGCACTTGTCCTTGTTGAACCTCATCAGATTTCTTTCAGCCAAATCCTCTAATCTGTCTAGGTCACTCTGGATCCTATCCCTGCCCTCCAACGTATTTACCTCTCCCCCTAGCTTAGTGTCATCTACAAACTTACTGAGGGTGCAATCTATCCCCTCATCCAGGTCATTAATGACAAAGTTGAATAAAACCAGCCCTAGAACCGATCCTTGGGGCATTCCACTTGAAACCGACTGCAAATGAGACATCGAGCCATTGATCACTACCTGTTGGGCCCGACAATCTAGCCAGCTTTCTAGCCATCTTACAGTCCATTTATCCAATCCATACTATCTTAACTTGCTGGCAAGAATATTGTGGGAGACCGTATCAAAAGCTTTGCTAAAGTCAAGGTATATCACATCCACTGACTTTCCCATATCCACAGAGCCAGTTATCTTATCATAGAAGCTAATCAGATTGGTCAGGCATGACTTGCCTTTGATGAATCGATGTTGCCTATTCCTGATCACTTTCCCTTCTTCCAAGTGCTTCAAAATGGATTCCTTGAGGATTCCCTCCATGATTTTTCCAGGGACTGAGGTAAGGCTGACAGGTCTGTAGTTCCCTGGATTGTCCTTCTTCCCTTTTTAAAAGATGGGCACTACATTTGCCTTTTTCCAGTCATCTAGGATCTCTCCCAATCTCCATGAGTTTTCAAAGATAATGGCCAAAGGCTCTGCAATGACATTTGCCAACTCCCTCAGTACCCTCAGATGCATTAAATCCGGACTCATGGATTTGTGTATGTCTAGCTTTTCTAAATAGCACTTAACCTGTTGTTTCTTGACCAAGGGCTGCCCACCTCCTTCCCATACTGTGTTGCCTAGTGCGGTAGTCTGGGAGCTGACTTTGTCTATGAAGACAGAGGCAAAGAAAGCATTGAATACTTCAGCTTTTCTCACATCATGTCACTAGGTTACCTCCCTCATCCAGTAAGGGCCCCACACCCTCTCTGATCACCCTCTTATTGCTAACATGTAGAAACCTTTCTTGTTACCCTTCACATCTCTTGCTAGCTGCAATTCCAATTGCACTTTCGCCTTCCTGATTACTCCCCTGCATTCTTGAGCAACATATTTATATTCCTCCCTAGTCATCTATCCAAGTTTACACTTCTTGTAAGCTTCCTTTTCGTGTTTAAGCTCACCAAGGATTTCCCGGGTAAGCCAATCTGGTCGCCTACCATATTTGCTTTTCTTACTGAGCATCGGGATGATTTGTTCCTGTGCCTTCAATAAGGCTTCTTTAAAATACAACCAGCTCTCCTGGACTCCTTTTCCCTTCATGTTAGCATCCCAGGGGAGGGAGTCAGAGTCTGCTTTTCTGAAGTCCAGGATGTGTGTTTTGCTGCTTTCCTTTCTTCCTTTGGTCAGGATCCTGAAATCTACCATCTCATGGTCACTGCTTCCCAGGTGGTCACCCACATTTACTTCCCTACTAGTTCCTCCCTCTTTGTGAGCAGCAAGTCAAATTGTGCGTGGCCCCTGGTTGGTTTCTTCAGCACTTGTACTAAGAAGTTATCCCCAAAATTCTCCAAAAACTTCCTGGATTGTCTGTGTACTGTTGTATTGGTCTCCCAACAGATGACAGGGTGATTAAAGTCCCCCATGAGAACCAGGGCCTGTGATCTGGAAGCTTCTCTTAGTTGTCTGAAGAAAGCCTCATCTACCTCATCCACCTGATCTGGTGGTCTGTAGCAGACACCAACCACAACATCACCCCTGTTGCTCCTGCCTCTAAACTTAACTCATACACTCTCAACAGGCTTTTCTCCCTCCATATACTGGCCTCTCAATTTCCTCTATCAAAGTACATTTGGCCATGATTTTGGCTTTCCATCCAGGAGTCCAAGGCTCATCTGTGTTCACTGACCCTCTAGTCATCTGCTTTCTGAAAGGTCTCAAAGGACTTTACCCACATGTCAGGGCATCTGTTCTACCCTGGGACCTTAACTTAGTCCTGTCTATATTTATTGGTCACCCATTTGAGCCACTAGCTATGTGTTCCTTGCTGAATTTATCCTTTGAGGTGGCATTTCTCATAGCAATAAGCTAGAAGACACAGAAAATTCTTTGAACTTTGGGCTCTTACATCAAAGCTGCCTTGTACTGTGTTGTATAAGGATAAGGTGCAACTCCACTCCCTCCCCCCAGCATTCCTACCCATGCTGGTCTCCACGTTCCATATGATTCAGGACATTTTTCTTCCTGTTTTTTAACCCACACCTTATGCTAATTCACATGAGCAGAGGCTATGTTCTCTGAATGTAGGACAGGCACCGGGCTTCTACATTGAAAGAACTAAGCCACTCAAAGTCTAGCCAACTATTTGTAGTGGTAGCAGACCGAATGAACAGGATCAACATGTTTTGACCCAGCGTATTTCTTCATGGTTAGTTTCATGCATCAGGGAATGCTATATCTTAGCAGGATGCCCCTATCGCTGCTCTCTGTGCACTCTACTAGGGCTCAGTCTTCCTCAGCAGCTTTCCTAGCCGAGATTCCCACCCAAGAAATTTGCAGAGCAGCAACATGATCATCTTTTCACAGGTTTGCAGCTTGTTACTCACTCATGCACCTGTCTAGAGATGATGCAGCATTTGGCAGGGCATTGCTTCAGTCACTTCAGGGCTCCGACCCCACCTCCTGAATTTGGGCTTGGGAATCACCTTATTGAAATGCCCTTGAACAAACACTCAAAGAAAAAATGGTTACTTACCTTCTTGTAACTGTTGTTCATGTCCATTCCTATACTCACTCTCCTTCCCCACTGTTGGAGTAGCCAGCAAGAAGGAACTGAAGGCGGGGGAGGGAGAGTTGGCAGGACTTTATATTGGGCACCATTTCAGCATCACCCCAGGGGATACCCAGACCAACCCTATGACTAGCTGGTAGGGGGCTAATGTGCACATGTGCACGCAGATGCCTAACTGGAATAGACATGAACAACACATCTCAAAGAACAATAGCTACAAGAAGATAAGTAACCATTTTTCGAAAGCTTGATGTGGGGGCATGGACCAGTAGGAAGTGGTGTCTTCACTTCACACCACTCTGGAATTTAATTTTTCTCTCAAACTATTATAAACTACTAACTGGCTATAAAGTTCTAGCTTTCTGATTTTGAACCGAGATTGTTTATATTATGGAAATCTTATTGATAACAGGCAAGTGAATTGGGGCTATAAAACAACCTGATTTTTTCTTAAATAAACCCCTTCTTAAACTAAAATTGTGCCTCCCCATTGTATCTCCCATTGACTTGTAACATTTTTAACTTCCCAGGTCAGTGTCTCATATGTGCATCCTAATCAACACTCTAATATTTATCCTCCTAACCCCATTGACTTTATTGGGGCCCTGTACAAATGAAGGGGTCCATCTGTGGCACTAATTGCAGAATTAACTAGCAAGTGTGAAAAACTGAGACCAGGCAAGGGGGTGTACCTGTGTAAGACAAATCTCCTAATATTGGAACTCTCCCTATAAAATCAGGACATCTGATCTCTCTAATTGGGGCCTTTCCTTGGAAAAGCATCAGCTGGGCCTTGGACAGAGGAGTGGTGAATAAGTACAGCCCTACCAAATTCACAGTCCATTATGGTCAGTTTCATGGTCCTAGGATTTTGAAAATAATACATTTCATGATTTCAGCTATTTAAATCTGAAATTTCATGGTGGTGTAATTGTAGGGGTCCTGACCCAAAAAAAGAGTTGTGTGGGGATAGCAATATTATTGTGGGGAGGTTGTGATACTGCTACCCTTACTTTTGTGCTGCTGCTGCTAGTGGTGGTGGTGCTGCCTTCAGAACTGGGTACCTGGAGAGCAGTGGTTGCTGAGCAGAGCCCAGCTGTGAAGGCAGAGCCATTGCAAGCAGCAGTGCAGAAGTAAGGATGCCAAGGTATGGTACTGCTATCCCTGCTACTACACTGTTGCCTGCAGAGCTGAGCCCTCAGTCAGCAGCTGCCACTCTCCAGCCATGCAGCTCTGAAGGCAGGAGCACAGAAGTAAGGGTGACATGGTCTGGTATTGCCACCCTTACTTCTGCACTGTTGCTAGTGGGGCGCTGACTTCAGCCACGGCTTTCGAGCTGCCCAGCTCTGAAGGCAGTACAGAAATTATGGCAGCAATTCTGTGATCCCTCCTCCCCCAGTTAAACTTGTGACACCCCCCAGCAACTCCTTTTTGGATCCCCAGTTTGAGAAACACTGGTCTCCCCTCTGAAATTTGTACAGTGTAGAGTAAAAGCACACAAAAGACCGGATTTCATAGCGGGAGCCCAGATTTCACGGTTTGTGATGCATTTTTCATCACTGTGAATTTGATAGGGCCCTAGGAATGAGGCTCTCTGGGGTGCCATACTCAATTCTGAGATGGAGGGAGAGCATACAATAAAGTATATAGCACTGATTAAATTAAAATGTGGCTAATTGACATATGCACTGATTCAGCATTGTAAAAAGGAACCATAATCAAATAAACTACACTAGTGCCCATGCACAGTAAATCACTCAGTTAAAACATCCTTTTTGTTTCAGGGGTTTTAAAAATGCAGCTATCCTCCAGTAGTTGCTATTAATACCTTAAAAGGCTTTAAAAGGCATCTTTGTAATTATCTGAGCAAAAAATCCAAATATGTCTTACATGTTTCCATTTTTCCTATAGCACCCAAACCAGAGTGTTCCAGTGCCTTTGGCTCATATTGAAACTTAAAGCTGAGTGTCTCGCTTTCTGTAACTAAAAATAGTTTTTAATGCTTTAAATTCAAAAATAAATGATGATTTTGGGGCCTGCACAAGATGTAGCCTATATTTTAGAGCAGATTCATAAAAGAAGGATTCTTAAGGCTGATTCAGCCACAACATAGGACAGCAAATAATCCCTGTAGAATATTGAGGAAAAGAGAATAGCATATGGCCAGCAGCAAACATTATTTCCTTATTTGATAGGGTGTCCAGCAATTAAAACTCTGGACTCAGAAAGCTTATTAAGGTTTTTTTTGTCAAATGAAAAATGGTTTTGGTTTAACAACTGTTGTAATAAACCTTATTGTTATTCTTAGCATAGATTTTTTTTAATTTCAGAAAAATGGATAATTAGCATTTTAGCTTATCACTTTCTCTCCATGCATACAAATAATTTGATAGATGGACCACCAAGAGTGACTAAATTAAATAATGGGTCTAGACAGCATGGTACTGAAATAAATTAGAGTTGAGGTTTCTAGCCTGTTAGCTGGATTTCTGTATTTTAAAAATAGTGGAAAGACAATCTAGTTCTTTCCTGAGCTTTTGTTGCTCGGTTTAATATCACATTCTCAGATCAAGGCACAAATAAATTGACCTGAAATAAAGTGCAAACTTCATTTTAGAACTTGTATAATTTGCTGGTGGAAAATTTTCAAACCTATTCAGGTGGGAGACATAACAGCTAGTCAGCCTTCTGCATCTGTAATTTGGCCAGCTAAATTCCTAGATAATGGCCCATTATTAATGACAAGTGCTGCTAATACGAAGTTATTAGAGGGAAAGTGAACTCAGAACAGATCTTCTGAATATATTATATATTTTAATGCTATCTATGGGCATTCACTATAAATATGAATTAAAACTTGTATCTGCAAAATAACTTTCCCCACTATTTTATATAAGGGTCAGTATCTTACTGAGACAGTCAAATACAATTTCTGCCCCCCCCCCCCCCAGATAATTGACTTTCTTCCACAAAATGACAGTGAATTCTTTGTGCAGATATTTATTGCTAGCAGGTTGGCCTTCAGAGGAAGTAAAGAACCTTTATAGAGAGTCATCTTGGCCTTGGTTGTCTTCAAAATCCTCATTTTGTAGTACACACTGTACAGGAGGATTATGCACTGTAGGTTACTTTAAATTATACTGGGCTACAATGTGAGATTTCAGATGTGAGAAATTATTTTTGGTCCTTTGGTATTGTGATTCATTCACAATTCAGCCCATGCACTAACCGCATGTTCCTTCACACTGTGTTTCCTTGAGCGGTAACTGACATTTTACCTCCTGGTGCTTTGTACTGTTTGTCTAGAAAATATCCCTGCATGAAGAGGAAAGAAATGTTCATATCGTCCCGATTACTAAAATATATTTCATGTTATCACTAGTATCTCATGAAAAACTTCAAAGAGATACAATGCCAAGGATAACTTTACAACACAACTAAAATTGTAGCATTAGCTTACCCTAGTACCATGTATTGCTTGGACAGTGTTGCAGACGCTGCAGAAAGTTGCAAAAGAGATTTAAGCACCATTTGGACAGATGCCAGTTCATATTGAATACAGATTATTTTATGTTTAGGATTGTTAATGCAACTTGATATAACTACTTCTTGTTTAGATTGTATAGTAGTATTGCCTTAACTCAGCACAAGCTGTCCTGCAGTGCTATCAAGGGTAAGTAGGCAACATGGTAGGTGTTGAGATGAATGGGTTATTGGCTTCAGCATGCAGCAAGCGTTTGGCTGGAACAATTCCTGGCTCTTGAACTATTCCAACCCTATGATATTCCATAGGCTGCATATTTGTACATGAGTGACAGATGGAGTTGGACACACATTTTGTTTTTTTATAGACATTAGCTAGAACATTTGAATGAAATTAGTTTCTAAAAAAGTAAATTATTGGGTTTTTTTTTCCTGGATGAAAAGTTCAGCATTCTATGCAATAGTTATTTTGATACTGTAAGTTACTATGCATCTCATCAAGTCACCAGGGCCTGATGAAATGCATCCTAGAATACTCAAGGAGCTGATAGAGGAGGTATCTGAGCCTCTAGCTATCATCTTTGAAAAATCATGGGAGACAGGAGAGATTCCAGAAGACTGGAAAAGGGCAAATATAGTGCCCATTTATAAAAAGGGAAATAAGAACAACCCAGGAAACTATAGACCAGTTAGTTTAACTTCTGTGCCAGAGAAGATAATGGAGCAAGTAATTAAGGAAATCATCTGTAAACACTTGGAAGGTGGCAAGATGATAGGGAACAGCCAGCATGGATTTGTAAAGAACAAATCATGTCAAACCAATCTGATAGCTTTCTTTGATAGGATAACGAGTCTTGTGGATAAGGGAGAAGCGGTGGATGTAGTATACCTAGACTTTAGTAAGGCGTTTGATACGGTCTCTCATGATATTCTTATCAATAAACTAGGCAAATAACTTAGATGGGGCTACTATAAGTTGGGTGCATAACTGGCTGGATAACCATACTCAGAGAGTAGTTATTAATGGTTCACAATCCTGCTGGAAAAGTATAACAAGTTGGGTTCTGCAGGGGTCTGTTTTGGGACCGGCTCTGTTCAATATCTTCATCAACGATTTAGATATTGGCATAGAAAGTATGCTTATTAAGTTTGCAGATGATACCAAGCTGGGAGGGGTCTCAACTAATCTGGAGGATAGGGTCATAATTCAAAATGATCTGGACAAATCGGAGAAATGGTCTGAGGTAAACAGGTTGAAGTTTAATGAAGACAAATGCAAAGTGCTCCACTTAGGAAGGAACAATCAATTTCACACATACAGAATGGGAAGCGACTGTCTAGAAAGGAATACGGCAGAAAGGGATCTAGGGGTTATAGTGGACCACAAGCTGAATATGAGTCAGCAGTGTGATGCTGTTGCAAAAAAAGCAAACATGATTCTGGGATGCATTAACAGGTGTGTTGTGAGCAAGACACGAGAAGTCATTCTTCCACTCTACTCTGCGTTAGTTAGGCCTCAATGCATCACCTGAAATGGGTGCCGCATTTCAAGAAAGATATGGAGAAATTGGAGAGGGTCCAGAGAAGAGCAAGAAGAATGATTAAAGGTCTAGAGAACATGACCTATGAAGGAAGGCTGAAAGAATTGGGTTTGTTTAGTTTAGAAAAGAGAAGATTGAGGGGGGACATGATAGCAGTTTTCAGGTATCTAAAAGGGTATCATGAGGAGGGAGAAAACTTATTCATCTTGGCCTCTGAGGACAGAAAAAGAAACAATGGGCTTAAACTGCAGCAAGGGAGGTTTAGGTTGGACATTAGGAAAAAGTTCCTAACTGTCAGGGTAGTCAAACACTGCAATAAATTGCCCAGGGTGGTTATGGAATCTCCATCTCTGGAGATATTTAAGAGTAGGTTAGATAAATGTCTATCAGGGATGGTCTAGACAGTATTTGGTCCTGCCATGAGGGCAGGGGACTGGACTCGATGACCTGTTGAGGTCCCTTCCCGTCCTAATATTCTATGATTCTATGATCTCTGGTTTTAGTTGGCCCTTCTACCTTTTTGTGGCTTCATTCCACTTTTTCTTACTTTTCTATAGAATATGGTATTTCTTTGCCTGCTTCATTTTCAGTATCTGTTCTCTTTATTTTTCCCTTTGCCTTATTTTCCATCCTTTTACTCCCTTTTGTTTTTCTAGCACTACATTGTGCTGTATACTCTGCATCCTCTCTTTATATATTGTTTCTCTCAGATTTCCCTTAAAAGTCTTTCTTCCCTTCAAATACCGTTTCCATCAATCATCCATTAACATACTCAGCTATAGTCATACCAATGCCACCTTGCCCTCAAATACAGGGATAAAAAGGTTTAATCAGCCACCTAACAACCAGAGGACAAAGCTAAGAAGATGGATCTCACTAACCGGGGAGAAACCCAGTTAATAGTTCCAGTGCTTACCCGGCTGCTGCTCAGAGCTTTCTCATGCTCTAACAGAGTGAAATTTACTTGATTCTTGTCAATTTCAAAGCTACCCATACCCTTCCCACCAACAGTGGTAGTCCCTGATGACCTTCCTGTCAGCTGCCACTTTGTAGCATATTGCAAGCAGCGGTAGAGGAACTGGATCTATCTGCAGACTCAGGAAGATGTTGCTGCATCAGTTTACACTGTGATTGGCATTTCACAATTCACAAGCCTGCAAAGGTCATTTCTAAAAAAGGCTTATATATTCTACAGATGATAATGGCCTTCATGTGGAAAGCAACATGAGCCCAATTAGCTGACAAGAGCCAGCTGCAGGTGTCTAAATACAGTGTGGGCATACCCTTAAAGAACTGTTATTTTCCATGATTAATAGTCCTGTGGCAACTAGATCCATGTCTGGAACAAGAACCCCAAAATCTTTCTTTCTTCAGACCTTTGTTGAGAGACTATTCCCATTAGGAAACTATTGTACTCTGGCCATCAATTCATACAGTTCAAATAAAAACTACGCATATATAATTGACAGGGATACACCTACAGAAAATATACTGGTTATTTGTGTCTCGTGAACAGCATTATAAAGAGGGAGCATTACGTTCTATATCATTTAGCAACTGAGACATATGTTGACATATTGCTTACTTTGAAATAATGTCCAATATTAAAATGTTTATGAATTTTAATATTACATTTTATGAAGATAGACATTTGCTGCAGTGTGATGCCTTGAGCGAGAAGCCAAGTGAACTGCTGGAGTTTTTTTTAAAAAGGCAGAAGGAAAAGGGGGACACACAATAACAGTGTAATCAGATCTAGTATTTATTATTATTTTATTTATTTATTTATTTGATGTTTAGTTATAGATTATTAATTTTATATGGTGCTCCTGAGAACAGCATCAAATTGAAAATTCTGATTTTTGTGAACATGCAAGCATATTGAGTTTTGCCTCTCTTTCTTTCCTTTAAATGTGCTGAGTATTCTTGAGGAGAAGCCTGGACATTCTTGCTCCCAGTTAGAAGTCTGCAGAAAGTGACTTAGTGTAGATTAAAAACAGCTTGGTTAATCATTATTGAAATATGGAAAAAATTAAAATACATTTTTTGCTTGTAAAGCAGAGAAAAGCAATAAAAACAATGCCAGATAGTTAATGCCTCGTTTGTACCTTTCATTTGAAAAACCTCAAAAGAACATCAAGATGAATAAAGGCAAAATCTATTCCCTATTGGCATCATTATGAATGTTGTATCCTCTAAAACTAAAACTCTAAAGACATCCATGAAAAGTAGAGGAATAAATGGCACTGAAATAAGGAATGTATCTCTGGAGCTTTGTTCAACTGGCTTTGTTAGAATTCACTCAAATAGTATGATTACAAGAAAAGATCTAATTTGTTTCAGCATTAGAGGAGTAAATTAATATGTGGTGAACTGCTAATAATTGACCTTTTATATTTTACATGTGTATGGTCTCCAAATTACAAAATTACTTTCTCATTATTAAAATAACAATTGAAAAAATAAATCTGCATTTCCTTAACATCATTAGTAATTGAGTCAGGAGGCTTACTGTGTAGACCACAGAGGAGAAGTACAGTGGTGCACTGTGGTACACTTGGGGTCAGAGATGTTTTTTGCATATCTTGGGTCAAATTCAGCTTTGTGCCAGTGTGAACCACATCTGCTTAGCTCAAGGGCTACATTAGGTCCTGCCCATGAGTAAATTTGGCTGCATCTGGTCAGCTGTAGTTAAGATTACCCATGACCTTTTTTCTAATTCTCCTTGTTTCATTATTTAATGACTTGACCTTTGATTCTGTGGAGCCACTTCAGTGCTAAGTACAAAGATTTAATAACTAGAACTGGCTGATAAGTGACCTTTATTGCACAGACATTTCTCTTTGCTAGAGAAACAGCATTGTTTTGCAAGTTTTAATTCACGGTTTTAATTATCTTCTCTATTGTCTGTAAGCTTGCACAGAAAATTGAAAGGTCAAACATTTCATTTTCCTTACTGATTAAAATGTAAGTGCTCCACAACTGTTACAATGTATCATTCAAAAAAGACGGGACAATTTGTCAGAATCATGCCCAGCTAACATTGCTGAGGAGTTTTATATAGTTCTGTGCAATAGCACAATGAATCATTTTTCCAGAGGCAAAGCAAATTATTGAAGATAATAGCTCAGATATACACAGTGACAACAGTGTTTAGGGGCTATAGAAGACTTTCCTTGTCGACCGATCCCCGTCTTCACTGCCGCATTGAGCCGACAAACAGCTGAGCCGGCACAACGCGGCGGCCATTTTTATTCTAATGAAGCGGGGGATATTTAAATCCCTGCTTCATTGACTATGTCGGTATGTCTAATTTACATGCCTCTGTCAGCAGAGGCATGTAGTCTAGACATACCCAGAGGGTCTGATTCAAAGCCTCAGAAGTTGATGGCAAGATGCCCATTGATTAACTTTGGATCAGTTCCTCATGAGTGCTGAGTTAAGTTGCCATTGACTTTCCATGGATCTGATTGCTTTTAGACAAAGGTGCAGATTAGAATAGCCAAGGCAATTCTGTATTTCAAAAATATTCATTTGGAGACAGGCTAAAGAGTCTAAGCCTCTTCCTATTGAAGGAGAGAAGATTGCAAGGTAACCTAATAAAAGCATTCAGAATTATGAAAGGATTTGATAAAATGGAACAAGATAAATGGCTCACAACAAAAACGTTAGAAAACTGAGGATCACAATTGCAAGTGTAAGTGTATGGCATTTATTGAGGCAGAACTGTTTTGCTGAGTGAATAAAACATAGAATATATTTCTAAGTGAGGCCATCAAATCAAACAATTTAAATGAGTTTGAGAGAGCAATACATTTTAATGAAGAAGGAAGGGCATAGTGAGAAAGCAACAGCATGGGGCTGAGGCAGCCTTGAACAGGACTATATTCATGAGCCAAGTGATCTTTTCCTGTCCAGAAATTCCCACTTTGTTAGTTTCAACTTCATCTGAAAGAAAAATATAAATTAATCTACTGAGACTGCAACAGTCATTTCATTCTAGTATGTGGATTGTGCTTGTAGATTTCTTTAGTTCATCCATCCATGTACTCAGAGTATTTTAGGGACAATTTCTGTAACTAAGTGGTAAACAGAAAGGTGGTTGTGTTCAGTGGCATCTCCTGGGATTTCATCCATTCTGCCAGAGAGCTATTCAGGACAGCTCCCAAAGCTCACAAAATGTACCACATTCTCTGAAGTAAATATAGTTGATACTTTTGTGTGCGGTCAAGCATCCTTCACTCCTGCTGAAATGAGGAAAAGACATTTTATAAAACAGCAAGAGCACAAGAATCACAGCAGCACAAGCCTTTATATCTATGTTTAAGGTTACTTCAGGGGCCGGGTGGGTAGAACCTTTGTTCAGTTACATATCTGTTACAAATATGAGGCACTGTTGCTGTTATCATTTGGTCCCCTCATGCCCTGTTTGTCAACTTCTGACCTCACAGTTCTCACAGCTGTGGCATCAGAGTCTGTTGTTACAGAACAGACTGTGATGTCTTGGTTGGTTTCTTTCCAAGTCCACAGTTGTCAAATGTGACTGGGACACAAATTCACATCAGTGAAATGAAGGGCTCATACTCTGCTCTTAGCCATCTTTTAGCATCGAGGGGCAGGTAGTGTGCTGTAAGGGTGAGTGCACAACACTCACTGGTGTAAGAAGGCAAATGGAGACATTTGGCTGCAAAGAGGGAACAGAAAAAAAGAGATCAGGTTACTGATCAAAGGTAAAATTGGAGAGGATCCCTAACCTGGGCTGTGGGACGGATAAGGGATGGACATCAGCCCAGGTCCACCAGGCCGATTCTTGTAGAACTGATCTGTTTTCAGATGGATTTAGGATTCTAGACTCCCTTATCACACACCCAAATTACATCTAGTGCTTTTGGGGGGGGGGCGGAATCTTCTAGCTGCTTCTAATTACTTAGGGCTCAATCCTACTCTTCCTGGGTATTGAGCAGGTTAGCTCACATGAATCAGGCGAACAGTATGTGGAACAGACTAATTCTCCCCAATGCTCCTATGAGGCAGGTAACTATTGCTATTCCCATTTCATGCAGAAAATCAGAATGTGATCGTGTTCACAGAGAGTCTGTCAGAGCCAGCATTAGAAGATGTTCCTGGTTTGGAGGCTGATCCTGCACTATTGATGTAAATGGAAATTTTGTCATTGACTTCAGTAGGCATAGGATCAATCTCCTAGTTCAAAGTCCCCAGTCCATTTGTGTCTCATTGGCTCTTCCATCTGAAGAGGATCTGTACACGTACAATAATATGCTCCAGACACAAGGAGCTGTTTTATAATGGTAAAGGCTGGCTTTCCCATATGTTCATAGGCTCAAGCTACAGTAAAATGCCTGCTAGCGAGCCACTTCATAGCTGACTTTTATCACAGATTAAACATCTGCTCATCGAGACCTATGGATGAAATATGCAATAAGTGCACAGCCACATTTGCTTCATTTTTTCTCTGTTCTTAAATCTACTATTGACAACAATCTCTTACAAGGGAACAAAACATCCATCTAACTATTAATTACGTGGGATTTTTTATTTCAAATTTTTTTAAGTGGAAAGGAAAAGTGTGTAGTGGAAGACAGGTGATTCCTTTCTGGTTGATTTTGAAATGAGAACAGAAGATTAGTGTGTGATTCTTTTGGTAGGAATAGACTTTACTGCCCGCTCACTATTCTACACAGGAATTGATGTGCTTTGAGAGAACTCTTGCTCCCACATTGTTGGACTACTTACTTTTTTTAACTCAATGTTCTGTCTGAGTGTGTAAGGACCTTTCATCTGTTTTGTTCTCTCTTTCAGCCTCTCCAGCTTGACTGTGACCTCTGTGCCATTGTTTCAAACTCAGGTCAGATGGCTGGCCAGAAAGTGGGAATTGAGATTGACCAGTCCTCCTGTATATGGAGAATGAACAATGCTCCTACCAAGGGTTATGAGGAAGATGTTGGGAAGAAGACCACCATACGAGTGGTTTCTCACACTAGTGTTCCCCTTTTGCTCAAGAATCCCGAGTACTTTTTCAAGGAAGCCAACAGCACAATTTATGTCATCTGGGGGCCATTTCGAAACATGAGGAAAGATGGCAATGGCATCGTGTACAACATGCTGAAGAAAACTGTTGACAGCTACCCTGAAGCTAAAATTTATGTGACAACAGAAAAGCGCATGAGTTACTGTGATGGAGTATTTAAGGAGGAGACAGGAAAAGATCGGTAAGTCCTGCCTGTGAAGAGCCACTCTGATGTTAATCACAAAAGAGAGGCGAGAGAAGGCCATCCTGCATGCCAGCTATTCAGTGAGCCCCCGGATATGTTTTTAATGGATTCTTATATGTTTTTGACTGTTATGAGCACTTGATGAGGCAGCAGCCAGGCCCCATTTATCCCACCTACGCTGCCTTCTGTTCTTTCCATTGTTGTTGGCCTGGATCCCAAAAAATATTGGATACCTTCCTAAAGCCTTTTCAGAGCTGTGTGTTGTTTTCAGCTCAATTTAATATTGATTAAATTGACATGTTATTCAGAGAAGAGAGACCTACACAACAACTCTCCTACACACACACACAACCCCAGGATGGGGGGAAGGTATGAGGGGCTTCTATTTACTTCTCTTGTCAAGATAGGCTGTAGCTTTACCTCAAATCCAAATAATTCTATTTCAGCTAAAATAGATGACCAGTCATATCACCAGTTGGCTGGTGTTTCTAGTAGACTTAGACCAAAGTTACATGCCCCTGGCTTGTGGAGAACCATATGGGTGGTTATGCTGCTCCAAAATGGTTGCGATATGCTTGAGGGACGGTCAGTGCAGGGCCTCTGTATGGTCTAGAGTGAACTTTACAAGGGCCATCTTACAGCAGTGTGGGGCTGTGGCTAGAGAGGGCTGAGGGAAGAATGGGGCTGGAGAATCTGCCAGTATCTATCCCAGGTCTACTCAACTTTGGAAGCTCTGGGGGCCACAGTGATACTCTCAGCACATGCTGAGGACTGCCGCTTAAATGTGGTTGCATATACATACAAATATATATGCAAATGTATGCAAATAGGTTCGTTCGCACTGAGAGGCATGAATACAAAGCACTTCCCACAATGCTCAGGCACTCCTGGCACCTCCTCCATGGGGACTAAAAACGCCGACACCATGTACTGGTCTGTTCCAGCCAGCCCATCTCCTTGTGTCTTTCAATGCTCACCCCACTTGGGAGACGCCTTGCCATTGTGGAGCATGGTCCCAGTGGAGGCCTTGTTCAAAGGATCCCACCCATGGGCCGCATGTTGAGCCCCGCGTAAACTCAAACTGCGCTGTGGGCTGCAAACAAATGGGCCATGGGCCAGTTGCAGCCCGTGGGCCGCGTGTTGAGTAGCCCTGACCTATCCCTTCCCATCTGTGGACAAGAGTGCTAGGAAAAATGCTTCTTTCATCCTTTAACCTCAACTTCCTCTCCCTTCCACCACACACACAATCAAATAACGTCCTTTGAGCAACCACAGTTGTTTTTCCTGTTATTACTTTTCCATGTAAAACTATTATATGCATCATTAGCTGCCTTTAATGTGATTTGCTGGGGGTGAACAAGGAAAGCAAGTATCATGTGACCAGCTGGGAATCCTTGTACTCCAAGACAAGCCACTGGTGGTCTGCAAACCAGAATTTGTGAACTACTGACATGCACCATCAGTAAAAAGCCTCAGTGCATGTTTTGTTGTGCTACTTCATTCAGGGTCTTGGTATGATGAGGGAGGCTATTTGGGATCTAGTCTGCTTATTGAAGCATCAATTAGCAACAGAGCTCTCTGGATGAGATAAATGAATGGATTCACGCATCATGCCAGACTATTATGTTGATGCAGACTCTTTCAGGTACCTCAGTTCCTAGGAGAAATATCAGTGCTTGCTTCCAATATTAGTTTTAAATAGTGCTCTGTTGTTATCATGGTGCAACCAAGAAATTTGGAGGGAAACCAAGTTCTGATCAACTTAAAAAATATACAGTGTGCATTCTAACTAGATGTATTTTGAGTTTAATCCTAAAATACTGCCCTTATGTATGGTGTACATTTCCAGTGCCTATAAGATCACAACAGATTTCTAGTTTAAACTTTTAATGAGCTTTCTACAGGATGGTGTAACGTCTCTTTAGGAAAGTAATGGGACTTTAAATATTCTCATCATAGTGATGCTCATATTCTGCTCTCATTGTCATGAAAAGAAGCCAACAGGTGTATGTGGTAGCCATTTATAGGCAAATTGACATCCGTGGTGCAGGAGCAGAGCTTATGAGAGCTTTGCTGTTGATTTCAATAGGTATGAGATTGAGCCCATAATTTATCTATTTATAATTCAATGATTGTTGGTCAAGTGGAAGAGACAAGGCCAGACCCCATTATGGATTAATAGCCAACAGCCTTCCCAATTTCAAAATGAAGTGATATTTGTTCTATAGGGGGAGTAGAGTATCTTCTTGAAATGGGCTTCCTGGACCTGGCGATTGGTCTTGATACAGAGAATTGTGAATTTGGGCAAAGACTTGCTCATTTAGGGTGGTGTGAATGCTCATCCACTTTGAATAACTGCTGTGCATAAATAATACACCTTGGCAGACATTCCTACTTTTGCATTAATATATTTTAGTGGCATTACCCTCTGTAAGTGCTATAAATCTGGCAGTTTCTCTCTATACATACATAGTATTGGAAAGAGCAGTAAAGTCAGATGAAATGAGAATTTGAAGCATATTTGAAGAAATGCCAGCCAATAGCTATATTTTACATCTTTCTATTTATTTGAATCCAGGTGAGTACTTATAAAGACAGTTACAACTTTCCCTGTACTTTGGAAACGTAAAGGAAAACCTTATAAACTTCACTTAATTGGTAATAATGGAGAAAACCGTAGTCTCCATTAAAGCAGCAGAGCCAATTCTGGTCTGATAAAGTGCACTGAGCAGCCCTAAATAGGTTTTAATTAGCTGCCGCTAAAGGCAGCACCACCCTCAGGGCTGGGTAAAAATAATGAAAACTAGCAGCAAATAGATCAATGTTACCAGATGTTATTGCCTCAGGTGAAGATGATGAAGAAGAAGGGGGTGAGATCTTAAGGATCATTTAGAAAACAGTCAGTGCTAAAAGTCACTTTCAGAGAGCAAGAATGTAATGAATCCAGAGTTTGCTAACACTACCTAGACCAGACTAACGTGAGCCAGTTTGCAAATTCCTTTACTATCTATACGGCAAACAGCTCAGATTAATGACTCAGTGTGGTACGTATTGTATAGTGCCTTCAGCAAAGAGTTTTGCAGCCTGTGATTGGAGCCAGCATTGCTGCCAGAGTGTTCTGTTCAATTACACATAAAGCCACGAGACCATCAAATGGAGCTGCTGTTCAGTCAGTGATCCACAAAATGGTGATACTGGTTACTAGTGGTATGAATTTTTTTAAAAAGAGAAATGTGACTAACCACAGCTTAACTGGGTAGTTTTTATTTATGGCTTATATAAGTAGCTGCATAAGAAAATCTCCATGACCTGAGATGGAAAATGTATTCCAGTGTCCTGAAATTCTCATTAAAAGATGCAGTTTAGGAGGGCGCTAAAACCTGGCCTTTTTTTTTATTCTGATTGACTTCCCCTCCACACCACCTCAACTCTACAACCATACCCAAACAATTCAGTTCAATTATAATTACACTTTATTGGCAAGATTAGCCATGTGAGTGTCACTAAAAAGGGGGTAGATTCAATGGTGCATATTTTCAAGCATGGGATTGAAACAAAACAACACCCCCTGAATTACTCCCCCTCTCCAACACTTTGGTTCCTTAGTTTGACACTTTGGTTCCTTAATTTGAAGCATTTTTTTTTGTTTGGTTGGGTTTTTTTAAGTATCTTGGACAATTCCAAAGGCAACAAAATGGCTTTTGTGCTTTACTTCCAGAAGTTCTCAGCCTCCTCTGTGTTTATGCCAGATGGTGCTGCATTAGCATCTGAGAGAGCTGTTTTATCATTTGAGGCAGAAAGATGGATCATTCTGCTCACTGACTTCTGAGTCAAGATTCAGAATTTGGGTAGGGTGTTCAACCTGCTACTTGGTGCAGTTACTCATTAACTTTTTATTACCTTGGCAATATCTCAGCTTTTTATTATAACGCCGCCATTTAGCTCTTTCAAATTATATTAATTTAGTGTTCAGATTGACACGGTTAGACAACTGCCATCATCACAGCTTCACCTCAACTAATATGTGGCTTTCCATGAGTCTGACTAATCTATACAAAGATTTAGTTAGACTAGTGAAGATGTCACTGACATTAAGCCACAAAAATACATTCTCTGAGACTCATGTAGTTACCACTTATACAGTTTACTTCATGTGACAGTTTCATCAAAGTAATTAATCTGGAAGTAGGCAAATACCAGTTCTTTACACAATTTCCCTGGAGATTGGCTTGAATAAAATACTGAAGTGATTGGGGCGTGTTCATGCCCCTTTTGTACTTGCTTTCCATACATATGTATGTTATTGGCAGGAATGTGGAAGTAGCAAATGTTAGGCCAGAGTCATAGAAAATCTAGAAAGCAATTTTTGTATGCAATGTCACAAAACTGGAAACTGGTTCTAAGAGCTGGACTCTGGGACTCAAGAGTACAAACAGTGACTCTTGACCTATGTGCATGAAGTAATAGTCTAGATGGATTTAAATAGTTATGTTTGTGTTCAGTATACAGCTCTTCTTAACAAAAACTGTACGGGAAGATGGAAAATTAAGCTACCTCCTTCTGTTTTGAATATAAGAGGATTGTTTTATGGGAAAAAATAAAAGAACCAGATAGAATAAGTATTAGATACATGGAAGATGCCTAAAGTTCATAACTAAATAGAAAATATAAAAAATTTTATTTAATATTTTCATAGGGTAGAAAAAAGTTTGTGGCTTTTGTTCCAGTATATTCATATCCTGCAGACCTAGGTCCTCATCCTCTACCATTCAGGCCAATATAGGCTCAGGCCTCTAATATAAACTTTGGGTTGGTACCCAAAGTGGGTCAAAACCCCATTTGAATGGGATCACCAGCTCTGGCTTAGACTTGCTGATGCCTGAGACTAGAGCCCAAGCCCATTGTCCAGGGCCAAAGCCAAAGCTTGAGAGCTTCAGCTCTGAGTGGCAGGATTCAAGTTGCAGGCCCCCTTTCTGGGACTGAACCCCTGTGGCTTCAACTTTGGCTTCCCTGGCCCAAGTGGTGGGGCTCAGACTTTGTGTCCCCCTCACCTGGGGCAGAGGGTTTGAAGTAAACTTAGGCTTCAGTCCCCTTCCTGGAGTCATGAACAATGTTCCCTCTATTTTTTTCCATCCATGTGCAGAATAAATCTTATGTGCACAGAGACACGGGCAGATGTGCACCATCAGTAAAAACACAGGCTGCCAGCTGTGGGAGCTCTGCTAATCAGTTGTGTGGCATTTGAATCTCTCCTGAGTGGCCACCCAAGTGCTCATCTGACAGGGAACACTGGTTATGAGGTAATTTTTTATGTCAGAAGGGGGTTGCAGTGCAATAAAGTTTGAGAACCCCTGCTCTGATATGAACGAGGGATGTTAAATATTGGTTAATTGAATAGTCGAGTAACCTCATGAATCCTTATTTGTTAGTTGACTATTCTATAGTCCCCACGGGTGGGGCCAGCAGCCAGTGCACTCTGTCTCCATTCCCAAGGAGCCCCCTGCCACTCCACACTGTATCAGAGGCAGCAGTGTGGGATGCCAGGCGGGAGCTGGTCTGCAAGGGGAGCCAGTTTCAAAACCAGCTCCCCTCACGGACTGGATGCCTGTCACTTTGTGTGGCTGCCTCTGATAAAGAGGCAGCAGCATGGGATGGCAGCAGCCCCTGTCTGGGAGGATCTGAGCTCCCAGACCCGCGTGAGCCGAAACTGAGTCAGGCTGCCTGCCCAGCCAACTTCTAATATTCTTTAGATGTAGAGCCATAGCGGGGGTAGGTCCCAGACCCAGCATGAGCCAGGACTGAGCTGGGCTGCTGGCCAGCCTGCTGAAAAATTTACTGGCAAGGGATAGGTGGGAAATGCGTGTAGTCTATAGCATTAACCTATAAGCTTTTGCTTATCAGTTAATCGACTACACGATTACATCCCTAATATGTACCTTACTACACTGTCAGTGTTGTACGTACTTGACTCTTGGGCTGTTCTTGCAATTAATTAGCACCTCCATCCTGTTGTTTTTTAAAGGAATTTCTTCAAAAAGATGAATATTTTTGTCCATCTTAATTCATAGAGTGAGTAACAGTTTCATTGTCAGTTAAGACTCCTTTATTACCCAAAAAAGCAAGGTTATAAAGCATGAAAGCCTAATTAAATAAATGGGTTGTTCATTATAGAACACTTTAATCTCAATTCGTATCACTGGTTTTGGTCAGTCACAGACCGGATAACAGCTGCTTAGGGGTTTTATACTCTGTATTTACTCCACCATAGACTGATAAGGCACCACTTGTTTATGAGTATGATAGATTTATTCCCAGTAGCCCCTTAATAGTCACATTCAGGCCTGCCTACAGGGGGGAGGCAAATGGGGCAATTCAAAGGGGCCTGGACTCCTGGTCGCTGCTGCTGCTACTGTGGCAATGGCAGCCCCTGGAGCCCCGGCCCCTTTAAATTGCCACCAGAGCACCAATCTGAAGGCTGGAGGGGCCCCAGCACTGTGGTCCAGGCGATTCTGGGGGCTGGCTGCCCTGGTCCTACCTGTTCTGCTTGAGGCTCTGCCCCTTCTGGGGCATGGAGCTGAGCTCTTTCCACCTTGCCCGAGGGCCTATGGAAGCTGGTGACCCACCCAGCCACATTTATGTTTCTTTATGAAGATTTTCCTAATTAAGATTAACATTTTTTCTCTATTATACAGATAGAATTCAATAGAAGGGCTTATTTTTTTTATTAACATACCAGTAAATACTACACAAGGCAAAAGCAAGTATGTTAAAAAAACACAGCAATCACTGCATATACTAGTTGTGTGGTAAAGCAAAATTTTGTAACAAACTTTGTAATAGCTAATATTTTTGTGATAAAACTGTGGTAGAGAATGGACTTCTGTATATTTGAGGGAACGTATTGATTTTGTAATTATTGTTGACTCTAGCCAAAAAATTATTTGTTCTTGCCTGATGGTGAAAGCCATCCATTATATAATCACTGAATACCTGATCTTCCTCTGTGCATTTTCACCTTTTCCTTGGACTTTATCTGTTTACTTCTGAAGAACAAAACACTACTTGATCTATTTTTCTGGTTGATCTCTTGGTTTTGGCAAGCCAAGTGTTAAATCCTTATAGTAGTCTGATCTATTCTCTTATCTACACATGCCTTCCTTCCACAGCACCCAAATTTTCTATCACTCCTACCATAAATTTAGCTGCACTGGTCATAGCAACATTGGGAGTGCTAGCATGGAGAAGGTGCTCCCATGGTGTTGTCCACTCTGAGCAAAATTATACAACATAATGGTAAATATGCCAGGAGCCCTAGTAGAAGTATGTACTCTAGCTCTTCCACCATTGCTACTATGGGTGGCACTAACTGATAGCAGGAATTGTAGGAAATTTGGGAGGAAAACAGTATGGGCACTAAGGATGTTAAAATGCAGTTAATTGACTAGTCAACTAGTTGATGGAATTTCCATCGACTAGTCGACTAGTCGATAGGCACTTTTGCATTCCTCCTTTTAAATGTACAAGAGCCCCTTCTGGAGCTCTTGTACGTTTCAAAGGAGGAATACGGAACTCCATGTACAGCCTGGGGACAGCGGGAAGTCCTGCTGATTCTGGGTTGCACGTGGGTGCCTGCTTTGAAATGCACAAGAGTCCCCACCTGATCCTGAGTTCTGGGGAAATGCCATGTGGAGCCCAGGATCAGCTAGGGACTCCCCAGCTGATCCTGGGCTCCATGGCTGCCCCTCTGAAAGGCGCACAGGCCGCAGATCAGCTGTGCGGACAGGCTGCGCATCAGCTGTGCAGCGGCTGCCCCTTTGAAAAGCTGCCTGGGGGTTTCAAAGTGGCAGCGCCGCTGAACAGCTCTGCCACTTTGAAGTACCCCTCGCCTCCTTTGCTGCCTCTATCTTATAGAGGCAACAAAGGAGGGGTGATGTCGACTAGTCAAAATACTATCCAATAAGCAAATGCTTTTTGGATAGTCGACTAGTCTTTTACATCCTTAATGGACACAGGTTATATTAAATTTTTATTTAATTTGTTGAGACTTTGCTGGACCGACTCCGGTAATACAACATTTCATGCCTTTGCAACTGACCATTATTAGAACAATTCTATTTTTCAGGTGTTTCAATTAAAGCCGTAGCAGTTCTAAAAAAGGATTAATTTGGATCTTTCTGAAGAAGATAACTTGCCTGATGCAAGTGCCTTAAAAACAGAGTTGTATTTTAAAATCTACACTTATCAGCAATCATCACACCATAATATTGTATCTGAGATGCTGCATTTAACTTCTAGCGTAAGTAGCATATCACAATTATCGTGGTGTGATAACTGCTGGTTACTGTGGGATTCTTAATGGCATCCACCTGAGGTGCACTAGGTTGTGAGGCATTTAAGCTTCTATAGCAACCACTTCATTCATCTACAGGATTTGTTAAAAGAAAACTCACTACAGACAGACAAACTGCTGAGACCTAGGTAAGGAATTTTTGTTATAGAAATGCCATTCAGCCCTTGAAGTCAACCCTTCCTGAGAGCAGGACAGAGAAGTGTAGCTCTAAATGGAAATGGTTGTATGTGCATCTGGCCACCCATTAATCAACCAGGCTCACGCCCCCAACAAACAGTCACACTTTTGTGTGCAGCACAGAAACGATCAGTGACAATGTGAATAAGGGTTAAAAATAATCTAACTACAACATTTTTTTTGAAGTACCGGTTTTACCAGGTCTACACAGAATCCACCTCTCTATCAATCTTTGTGTAGACAGGCAAAAGTCGAGAAGAAAGACTGCTCAACAGTGAAAACTAGAAATAGGAAATAGGCCAAGGAAATAGGTCAGCCAGAGCCTAGTTCAGACTCTCTGCTTAAAAATGTCTGAAGAGAAACTAAACAAAAACTACACTGAAAAACAAAGGGCATAAAAACTAATTCTGTGTGAAACCTCACATCAATTGTCTACCTATTTGTGGAGAAAAAACAAGACTTTATACTCCATTTTAGAATGCAATCCTATGAAGTTGCTGTTAGTATACTGCCATCATGGATTTTTACTTTAATATAGGCAAAAAAGGTTGCTGTGGACTAGATTAGTTTTTCATGGATTAAATATCTGTTCAATATATTAAAATGCATGATACAGTTTTAGAACAATTAAACTGCTGTACACATGTTTATACTGTAGATGTTAGGAAGTAACTTTCAGGAATGTGTAACTACACCTCTCCTGTTAAAGTTATTTTAGGATACAACTTGAATGTAGACAAATTTAACTGAATTACAGCAGTGTTTTTTCTGGTTTACACAAATAAATTATCTAAGCTTGCAGAGGTGAGCACAGTTATGGATAGTGTGCATGTACTGGGTTAGCAGTGGCCTCCCTCTCTAGGCGAGTGGAAGGCCAGTCTAGCTCATTATGTCACCAGGTATCCCGACAGTTATGGAATTAGCCAGGTGATATACAATGGCTACGTCTACACTGCAGGCTTTTGCTGGCAGAGAGTATGCTAATGAAGCATTCACTAACATTTGTCACACTGTCATTTGCATATCTCTGCCAATGCTTTTTGCACAAGAGGTTTTTGCATAAAAACAAGCAGTGTAAACAGGTCCATTTTGCGCAAAAAAACCCTTTTGCGCAAGATCCTGTCTTCCTCCTTTTTTGAGGCATAAGGGATCTTGCTCAAAAGGGGATTTTTGCACAAAACGGACCCATCTACACTGCTTGTTTTTGCACAAAAACCTCTTGCGCAAAAAGCATCGGCAGAGAATATGCAAATGACAGCGCGACAAATGCTAATGAGCACTTCATTAGCGTACTTTCTGCCAGCAAAAGCCTGCAATGTAGATGTAGCCAATCTGTGGCTCTGGCCAGCTCTCTGGATAGATTGGCAATTAGGGTCTCTAGCCTACAATCAGCAGAGGGGAGCAAACAGTTAACGAGTCCAAGCTCTCAGTCAGAGCAGGCCAGCCAAAGAGTCTCTGGCTCAGAACTGTGTTCAGGGCTGAGTAGCTAACCAGAAGTTCAGTCCCAGGCCTTCAGTCAGGCTGGGGTGGTGAGGGGGTCTATGGTTCAGGCCTGTATTCAGGGCTGAACAACAAGAGGATTGGGCATCCTAGCTCCAGTGGATGTCCAACAAATCCAGGCTCCATGGTCTAGAGAGGGCTGGGCTGGGCCCAGGGCTGTGGCGGCAGGAGCAAGGGGACACAGGCCCTCCTGACTCCACTGTGCCCCAGCCCGGTGTCCTTACTGTGGCAGAGTATTCCACCACTGGGTCAGCAGGGAACCCAGCTGTAACATGCTGACCAGCTCTCCAGCATCAACACAGCCAGACTAGGGTCAGCTGCCCCTGGGCCACTTCTTACACTGCCCTGGGGGTGTCTATGGATCCATAAGAGGCCCTCCAGTTCATCTGACTAGACGACTGAGGTAGTCCCAGCAACTCCTCTGTGGCTTGGTCAGCAGGTGGCTCCAGCAGCTCTGACCAGGCCTTAACTCCGTAGGAGTCCACTGGCAGGAGGTGTCTGTCTCCTTTGATGGCTGCAGCCCTATACTTCATGGTGTGCCCCTGACTTCTAGTGGGAAGGGTGAGCACAACCTGACTGCACTCACCATGGTTCAAAGTAGTCCCTGCCCTGCCCCTGTAGCTCAGCGTGAGGCCACTCATCTCACTACTGTGCACAAGAGGTACCGTGTGTATGTTACAAAGGTTTTAATGTCTTCAGCAGATTTTGAAGCTGGACCAGTTTGAAAAGTATAACTTCTGTAGGGACTTGGTCTGCACTAGCAAATTATGTTCCAAACCCCTGAATGGCACAGTTATACTGACTAAAACCCATCAGTGTAGTTGTGTCTTCACTGAAGTGCTGTTGCATCCGTGTGAGCTGCACCATTGAGGCCTTTTAAATACAGGATATATCCTAATATGAGGCTTCAGAAATGTCCACAAAGTGCTTGCTTGCTGCCTCGGATATTGATCAGTATATAAGGTGGTCTGGGTAACTGTGTGTGAACATAAAATATCAAAGACTCATCCCAAGCAATTTGCGTTTATAGTGCCATTCAGTATGATTCACACTCTTCACTACAGAGACAATACACAAGTCTAACCTCTCTGACCAACCCCATACAGTGCATTTATATCAAGTAAAAATACAACTGCAACCAAGGGGAATATTTCTAAATGTCCATATTTTTTACTTTTGTATGGTTACTCTGATTATCCTCCCTGATCCTTGGAGACTTTTTTCTTTATTTTATGTTATCTCCTTTACGCTACTCTAGATAGCCTCTCCAATAACCTTCTCTAAATTATTAATTTAAATACAAAGAAGACCATGATGCTTGGTGCAAACATTTACAGATAGCTGTAGAAATTGCCATGATGCCACAACTAAAGGATTATCACATCAGAATGAGAGTAAGTGGCATGAAGAGATGAATGCCTGAGGAGCAGAGTCTATCTCCTATTACAGAAATCTTCTTAGCTATTAAAAAATAGGAAAGATAAATGTCAAAAATATGCTAAGTATTCAAGTGTTTCTTCATAATTTGTGTGTCAGTTTTCCTAAGAATGTAAAAATGGCCACAATAAGTCAGACCAATGGTCCACCTAGCCCAATACCCTGTCTTCCAAAAATGGCTGGTACCAGATAAGCCAGAGGGAATGAACGGTACAGGGCAATTATCAAGTGAACAATCTTCCTTCCTATAGTCCCAGCTTCTGTCTGTCAGAGGTTTAGGAACACCCAAGTGTGGGATAGTTATTTAAGCCTCAGAATACTCCTTTGTCTCAGGGAAGTATTTATTTGGTATTTACAGAGAGAGAAAGATTAATCAATTGCCCTGAGAAAATGGACTCTAGGAAAGATGTGCCTACTGCTGCTTTGCAATTCATGCACTAGAAAAGCCTTTTAGAATTGTGCATGCTTCCCCATGAACATTTCTGCCTCCTGATAATTCATGAACAATCACAATTTCAGGGGAACAAAATCATCTGAAAAGTATTGGCAAACCAGTTGTCAGACTCAGAAAAAGATACAATCAGCATATGTTTTGATTCTAGTATTTTATTCTGTTCTGTGTAGGTTTCTGCACTGCGTTGATCACTGGTAGCATTTGAGCACCTACCAGGAGTACATTAAGCAGTATTACTTACATCAGAATGTTCAATTTATTTCTGCATCCTGTCTACTGAGGGAGTGTTGTATGTTCTGGGGTTTTGGGGAAGTTGTTTGAGTTTTAGGGGGGATGGATGTTTTGGGGGAGAACACACTGAATATATTAAAGAAGGCGGTATGAAAACAATGCCCCTTGCACTTGGAACAAAAGGCAGTGAAGGAGGTGATGGTTCTTAGTTCCTGGATGAGTTTATTCCATAGTCTCAGACCAGCTTCCAAGACAGCTTTGACTCCTGTACACATGATTTTCACTGTTGTGGTGGGTAGTTCCACTGCTCCAGCGGATCAGAGTTGTTTGCCACTGTTTTCATTCTAGAGCTTTAGCCAATCTTTTATGCTTGATGGACCCAGACCATTCAGCACCTTGAAGTTAAGGACTGAGACTCTGAACTTGGTTCAGTATGCTATGGGAAGACAGTGGAGAGACTGGAATACAAGGTCGATGTGTATGCAGTGTCCTGGGCTGGTAAGGAGAGACACCGCAGCTTTCTGTCCTCAGGGCTGATGGCTTCATGCTCAGATATATTGCCTTGCTGTAGTCCAGACAAGAGGTGACAAAGGCATGTGTAACTGTGTACAGGGCATCATTTATCAAGACAGAGTCTTCCTCAACTAGAGATAACAGCATTCACAAATAATGCTTTCTATTTGAGTTGTGAGACATAAGTTGTCCTTTGACCTCTTTGTGTTAGGAGCAAAAGAGGCCAAATAACTTGTCCAAAATCAGTTACTTAATGGCAGATTAAGAAATAAATCCCCAGGAGTTCTCACTCCTAACCCCACCTACTCTGATCATTAGATAACTTTCCTGTTAAGGAATATTTTTAAGAGAAAGGAACTTTCCATACCCTCTCATCTTTTTGATGGACAGAATTCAGAGTGTAGCGCGCTCTTTGTTGTTTTCCTGTTAATGTACTGAGTGGACAGGACTGGTATTATACATCAAACTCTTGGAATGCTAATTTCCCTTGATTCAGGCATCCTCAAAGGGTAAGTTTGGATCCAATTCCAAAAGTTAAGACTAGAGTATGTCTTTATTCTCCATTTTTTGAAATTTCATCAATCAGCTCAATATATGTTAAGCTAAATTCAGAATAGTATTAGCAGAAGTAGATCCGCTGAATTGCTCCTTGCATGCTCAGGACTGAGTTTGGCCAATTGCACATATATATTTTCTCCAGTGTTACTTTACAATTCACCCTGTGGCCATCATATTGATTTTGAAACTGAGGCTATCATTATAGTAAAATGCAGGCATTAATAATTTGATCTCTATGGGTGGATTATAATAAAAGGCTTTATAAATAATTGCCCACTAATGTGAAAAGTGGAAATATGTTCAGTATTATATTGCTCATAATGTAATCATTAAAATAACAATTATGTGATAATGAAAGGACTCATTATGCTTTAGTTTATCTTTACCTAATGTTAATAGCTAATGAAAACTGTGAAGATTATATCTAATTAAATTTAGCAGCATTACTGCAATACTTGTAAAGAGGTGATCTTTCACAGAAACAGTCATATATACTAGTGAATCTCAAGCCCATTTTCAGGTATTCAGAAATGTGACCATTTTATAATCAAAACTGTAACTGATTTCTTTCTTTTAAGAGAACTGGAAATGTGTGACCTTCATGAAGTTTAATTTATTAAGGGTCCTTGAAATTACATTGATGTGAAGTTCTAAATAAAGGAGAACAAGAATCATGTAGCATCAATTGTATTGAACCAATCAGTGAACAAAACGAATTCAAGGTTTTTTTTTTAGTCTTGAAGATTACCACTGATGTGTGAGATGAATATAGAAAATAGAGTAGCAGTGTATGAGTTAGTGGGATATGTGTTCTTTTGTCTGTTGGTGAGAAAAAATGAATTGAATTAAATTTAAGGGTTACATGTAACTATCTGCAGAACTATAATGACTTTGTTTTAATGTGGGTACAACTGGTTATTATTCCATTTTCACAGACTCTATTCCTACATAAAACTGTTAAGATAGAAAATACATAATAGTTAATTTAAGATCAGATCATTACAGAGATATTCAATGATCCTTAATATTGTAAACTCAGGAAATTCAGAGTTAAGGTTAAAGTGAAAAGAAACCCAAATGTTAAACTATGAAAATGCTTAGTTAGAGCACCCAAACAACCTTAATTCTGCCCAATAAGTTTACCAAGCAATAATTATTAATTATGAATAAGACATTTTTGGATTTGTGATCCCGGTTTGAAGAAAATTATTATGAGATACCTTAGATTTCAGTTTCCTTGTCTCTTCCACTTTACAATGTGTCACTATAGGTGACAGTGTTTTTCATATGTAACAAAAACTTTAATTTCTGCTTTAACTATGGGGTAACAACTGGCACCTCCATCATAAGCTGGAGCTGGAAATAGCGTATTAGGTCATCTAATCCACTCCCCTCTCTAAAAAGAACAATTTATCCATATTATTAAAGCTAAATATTAGCCCCTTTGAATGATGCATTTCAAAATGTAATTTTACTGTGTTTATGTTCTCTACTGATACCAATGGAAAATGTATCCAGTTTAACACTATGACAATTTCATTAGATCTCATTGTCATCCTTGAGAGGCAGATGGCTTGTTTCTTTAATTTATTTTAGCCTCTTATTGATGATCTTCTGTCCTTTCTGGCTTCTTCTCTCCCCAATGTGCATACATACCCAGGAGCTCCTTTAGAATTGAGGGGAAAATCCCCTTTTCTACTGTGGCTATACAGCAACCTGGCATTCCCTCCAAAGGCCAGAGAAAACAAGAGAGGAGCTTCCCTACACAGAAGAAGAATGAGAAAGGGAACAGGAGTCACCAGTTTCACTGCATATCACATCTTCCCACATACCAACAGAATTAAAACAAAGACAAGATGGGCAGGAGGTATTGGACATGATTGGGAAGGAAATGGAAAGTGAGGAGGTGGGCAGCTTCTGCTTGGGACAGCCCTGGGATATTTCCCATGGAATTTTCTGTTCTTTAATTCTAAATGGCCATGCTTACTTGCAGGGGTTGTTGTCCACGTTAAGTTCCTATATGTGATGTTCTGTGAGAAGTAGAATCTGGGTCAGTGAAGTGCGGGACGGCTGACACCTCCATGCTGCTTCCTACATGCATATGCATTATCATAGAAACACTGAAACAAATTCTGGTTCAGCAAATTCGGCTGACACTAGGTCACCAGCTATATACGTAAGGGACTTCAACGGGATCATCTAACAATGATTGAGCCCTCATCCATGATACACAGCAGGGAAGCACCTTCCACTCAGCAAGATGGTCTCATGAATACTCTCCTGATTTGTGCTGGGTGTTTTCCGTCACTCTCAACCTGTATCACATCAATGCAGTCAACACATATCGGCCTGCAACTCCCAGTCATTAGAACCTTTAACAAAGCAAGATGGAACTTAAGTAAGGAGGACACAGATGTTCTAGAAAAAGTGTCATCTACATGCCACCATACATCATCCCAGTCGATGAAGCTTTCATTCAGTTCTAAAGAGCCATCCTCAAAGCTGCCTGCATAGCCATACCAGACAGCCAATGTCCAGTCTACACACCATGCATTGATGCTGAATGTGCTAAACTGCTCAGTCAGTATGACTCCTCTAATGATCCAGATACTGCTGATCACCTGTCTGAATTCCTGGATGCTACTAGACAGACACAATGGGAAGAGTTGACTTGGAATCTAGATGTCACTCACTCAAGCCAGAAATGCTGGAATTTAATTCATCACCTCAGCATAGTTCAGCAAGCACCAGCTTAAGCCAACCACCTGTCATACCAAACCAAGCTGCCAGCCATATGCTGAATGTGTCAAAAGCCCCAGGTGAGGAGCATGTCAGAGGACAAGTCCATGATGAATGGTGTCAGCTCCATCAGAGAAATGACACTCGGCAACTCATGGAGCTGTTCACAGCCACAGAGTTAGACAAAATGCTGAGTGATATTAGGAGCAGTATTGCTGCTGGCTATGACAACACATCATTTGTGTTCTTAAAGCATCCTCAATAAGCAGCTGGAACAGCTCTTCACATCATTGGTCAACAAAGAGTGACATTTGAAGACATGATGAATGTCAAAAGTCATTGCTCTCCTGAAACCACAGAAAGACCCATATAGTGATACAAGCTGTCGGCTGATATCTCTGTTGTCTGTGCCATTCAGGATTCTTATGTATCTAATTCTTCTCTGCACCACTCTAGCAATGGAGTCAATAGTCAGTCAAGCAGGCTTTCAGAGAAGATGGAGCACCTGTGATGAAGTGCTAGCTTTGACAATATTTATCAGAAATGGTTTTTAGGAGAATCTGAAGACAGGAGCAGTATTTCTGGACCTGACAGCAGCATATGATATGGTCTGGCAGATGGTTCTTACTCAAATTGTCATGAGCACTCTCAGCCTGAGTAGTCATGTCATTGACTCTCTCTTCCACAACAGATGCTTCAAAGTGTACATGGGAGACAAAATTACCACACGGAAAGGTAAACAAAGCAGTCTGCCCCAAGGTACCATGCTAGCATCTGGGATGTAGCCATGGCTGGGCCTGAGTGGCCCATGGCCCTTGGCCTACCCACTTTACAACCAGGCCCACCCCTGTAGTGACCATGACTCACCTCATACCCCAGTGCTTACCCCATTCTGACAACCTGTCTGGAGCTTCAGCCAGGGAGTGGGATCAGAGCGTGGGGGCTTACCCTGCTTTGCTAGGCGTTCCAGCTCAGGAGCAGGATGGAGAGACAGCCTTGCGGCATCCAATGCTGCAACCAGGGAGCAGAGTCAGGGCTTAGGCTCTTAGCCCACCCCACCTGCTGCTCTAGCCCAGGAGCTCTGAGCTCTGCACTTTGCTGGTGAGGCAGCTGCAAATTGGTTTGATGGCAAGTTCTGCATCTGGTAGGAAGAGGTAATCCCTGTAGAGACAAACACCACAGGAAGTACCACCTTAAGAGTTAGGCTGACAGCTTCCCTCAAAGCCCTTCATTGGTCCAGGAAGCCTATTTAAGCCTTGGTGTTCCAGTACGCGTTTGGGCCACAGGGTGGACTCCCCTGCTCATTATAGTGATGGACGTGGTGCTCAATTTGCTCTTGGACTCCTGATCCCAGGTCTGACTTTCAACATTGTTGCTGGCCTCTGACCATCACTGCTCTGCCACCCAAGCCTGGTTATGATACTGTGAACCAAATGACAGTGGGGGATTTGTGAGCCAAACCATGCAGGTTGCACTTCCCTGACCAGAACATGGTTATTTTGTCTGTGGGTTTTCTGTTGCAATTTGGAAGTCTGGAGAGCTCAGTACTAGCTGAGACCTGTGCTTTCCAGGAACCCTGAGCCTTAGCTTCCAGCAATCCTTACAGCTTTTCTACTCTAATGCCTCTCCCTCTTTGTACCTTGTCTGTTCTTTTTGGGGTGGTTGGCTGTAATCACAATGTGTAATCTTGTCTGTGTTCTTTGCCTGGTTGTGACCACTTCCTAATTTGTTTCTATTTTCATGGGCTCATTAGGTCTGTTTGATTTGCCATATTACTGGGGCTTTCAAATTTTTTTATTTCATTTTGGAGTCTTTTGCTTTTACTGATATTTTCTGCATTTTCCACTTTGATTTCCTGACCCATTGTTTATACTTTACTCTGCGTTGTGTCTTTCTTGACATCGATTCTCTTTTCTTTCCCTTCGGTACACGTTCCCTCTGGTTCAACTGAGTGTTCTCCGCATACACTCTTTAAAGTGGCTCACTGAATGAGAGCTGCATGGCAGCTGATGAGGAACATAACAGTGGCTGAGTGATTGGGAATGAAGCTGCCCTGCACTGTGCTATCCAAGCGCTTTCACTTGAATCATACAGAAATGAATTCCTCACAGTGGTTTACACACAATGGTCAGAGAGAGAAGGCATGAGAGCCCTGCAGTTACTTGGAGGGAGGGGAAGAGTGCAAGCAAGAAAGAGGGAATTGTGTAGTGGCATGTGTGATCCAGCTTAAATTATTTAATTGTAGTTGGTGATGGGATGAATTAAAGGAGCTTAAATGTTGATCAGAAGGCAACTGAATTTCCCTGTGTATTTTATTCCAAAAAAAAGAAAATGGAAGTTGAGTATAATTTAAGTTCATTTTGGTCTTGCTGAAACTCCTTTTCAAGTCCTTCGCATTGCCCTCACCCATTCTGTGTCACTGGTGTATAGCACTGTAAATGCCGTCCCTGAAATACAGATTGAGACTTGGATATGTCTCAACTTCAAAACAACAACAACAAAACAGCAGCGAGTCTCTAAGCCAGGCTCAAATGACCCAGGCTCACAGGGCTTACGCTATGATGCTAAAAATAGCAGTGTAGCCATTCCCATTTGGGCTGGAGCCAAGGCTCTGAGACCCACCCCCCTTACCAGCAAGCTATGTGTACCAGGTACAGCCTAAACACAAACATGAAGGTTCTAAGGTAGATGTGGTGGGCAGGAAGTCCAATTTCTAAATTACAAATTGGGAAGAGCAATATTCTAGACTGAGAAATATTATAAGGCTTAATAGGAAAAAAACCTCCAAAATTCAGAATAAATAATCTCCTGGCACTGAAATGGGCTAGTATGTGTGACTATGAACATCTGTTGGATCCAATGATTGCCTACATTGTTTTTGCCTCCTTCAGGGTACATTACTGGAAAGTATCCTGGATGCATCTGCCAATCCAAAGCACTTTACCCACATGTGAGTGAGGTGAACTATCATGGGTATTGTCACCTTTGCTCAGATGTACTGGATGCCTGGTCAAGTTTTGGTTCCAGTCTTAACACCTGAATGGTCTGGGAACCTGTTGTTGGCAGCCAGTGGAACTCTTTTGCTGTCAATTTCTGATTCCAATAGAAGGCACTCTTATGTTCCATAGTGCCTGTGGTTGGCAGTGAGTCTTCACTTTGGGGCATGATGCAACTCAAATTGGATTTGTTTGGATTTTTCTTAAAAGCTTCTAAATTATGACATTCTGAGAACAACAGTTTGTGACAGTGGCTTTTAGGCGACCCTTCATATAGCTATAGATCAGGGTGGGTAAATACCAGTCTGCAGGCTGTATCTGGTTCCCCAGGGTTAGCCCCAGGTGGGCCACTGCTGCTGTATTTACCTGTGCCTCCGCAGGTACAGGTGATTGCAGCTCCATTGGCCACAGATTGCCATTCCTGGCCAATGGGAGCTGTGGGAAGTGGTGTCCTTGTCCGCACCACTTCCTTCAGCTCCCATTGGCCAGTAACAATGATCCGTGGCCAATAGGAGCTGCAGTCATCTGTACCTGTGGAGGCAGAGGTAAATATAGCAGTGACAGCCCACCCACGGCTAACTCTGATGAACTGCCGCCATTTTATTGTCTACGTTTGCTACAGATAGAGCCCTGCAAATCCATGGATATTAATTTTATATCTTCTGGCATCCGTATCTGCGGATGAGGATGCCAATATCCACAGCTCATTTTTTAGATATGGATGTGGATACTAATTTTGTTATCTAGCACCTGCAAATTTGTGGAAAGTGTCTCTATGCATCTGTGGATGTCAGTGCAGATATCCACAGTTCCTTTTTGCGGATACAGATGCAGATGCGGATACAATTTTGTATCCATGCAGGACTCTAGTTATAGATATAATTTATTTGGTTTTAATTTTTGTGGCACCACCCAACTGTGAAGAGAATGAATGTTTATGTAAAGTCTAAATAATTGAAGACTGCTTTATTAATCAGGTATCTTTGGTATAGCTGAAAGCGATCTGATGGCATAGCCTCTAGCAATGAGGGAAAAAGGATTTCCTTGTGATTATTATCATTATGGCACACCATAACTGAAAGATTACAAAATTGATACTTTTAAAAATTAATATAGCATGAGTGAGTGGGCTCCATAGTATTCATATATTTCACTGGTACTTGAGAGAAAATGGTTTGTTTTATTTCCTGGCAGAAAACTGCTGGTTTTCTAACAATCATATTAGAGAACACAGTCCCAGAACAGATCTTTATCCTTATGCTTTACCCTTTCCTGATGAATTCGGAGAGGAGCCAGAAACAAAAGAAAGTTCCATTCATTACTGAGAGTGCCTCAGGAAAATCTGTTTGGCCACGCAATTTTGCATGAAGCCAATGGGAAAGTATTTGACTGCAGAGAGTTTAAACACTTTTCATCATATACAATTTTCTGGATCCATTTATCCAAATGATTATTAAGAATTTAGTAAATCTGTGGTGCTTTACATTTTCAAAGTGCTGCAAAAGCATTCACTGGTTAAACAAGTAAGGCTATTTTAAAGAGGCCCAAAGTAAGTTATAAGGCAGTTTAAAGTGCAATGTATTGAAAACAGCAGTAAATCTGAAGATAGCAGTCATACAGTACCATACACCTCTCACAGGATAGTGGAAACTGCAAATTTAAAATCTTGTAATTTTCTGTGGAATTCTTCCTTGGAAGTCATAGGATCATAGAATATTACAACTGGAAGAGACCTCAAGAGGTCATCAAGTCCAGTCCCCTGCCCTCACGGCAGGACCAAGCACCATCTAGATCATTGCTGATAGATGTCTGTCTAACCAGCTCTTAAATATCTCCAGTGATGGAGATTCCAAAACCTCCTTAGGCAATTTATTCCAGTGTTTAACCACCCTGACAATTAGGAATTTTTTCCTTATGTCCAACCTAAACCTCCCTTGTTACAATTTAAGCCCATTGCTCTATGTCCTATTATTAGAGGCCAAGGAGAACAATTTTTCTCCCTCCTCCTTGTAACACTGTATAATTTTTAATATATAAGGCAACACTTCCTTCCTTTTTTCCCTTCCTAACCTTCCTGAGGAAGCTGTATCCTTCTATACAAATATTCCAATCATGTGTATTATTCCACCAAGACTCTGTGATACCATAGTTGTGCTTATTTATTAGCACTTCAAGTTATTCCTGCTTATTCCCCATACTTCTTGCATTTTATAGAGGCATCTGAGATACTGATTTGATTTTGCTCCCCAGTTCTGCCTTGCCCCATCTTTATCTTTGCTATTATAGCCCATGCTCCCTCCTATTTCTGACCCATCTCTCAAGTCTCCGTGTTTTTCACTTAACTGTGGGCTTTGGTCACCTGCCCCCGTCAAACCTAGTTTAAAGCCGTTCTCACTAGGGTTAACCGGCCTTTGTCCAGATACTCTCTTCCCCTTCCTTGAAAGGTGAACCTCATCTTTGCTTAGCAGTTCTTCTTCTTAGCACAGCATCATGTGGTCAAAGAAGCCAAAGCCCTCCTGGTAATACCATCTTTGTAGACAGGCATTCACCTCCAGGATGCACCTGTGTCTGCCTGGGCCCCTGCCTTTGACAGGAAGAACAGGAGAGAATACCACCTGAGCTCCAAACTCCTTCACCCATACTCCTCAGATTGTCCTCTACATCTTTGTGAGAAAAGCTAGGAGTTCCCTCCCGCTTCCCCATTCAGCCCACAGATCTCAGTAGCTCTTCAGCTTCTCCATTTCAAGTCATCCCTACAGTGGAAAATAGCTTGTACTCAAATGTGTTGAAATATTTTTGCCAAAACATTGTGGAGTTCTTCAAACTCAAAAGCAAGTCAGTTTGATTGAGAGACTCTTTTTATGACAATGATTTCACCCAGCTCCAGAAAAGACTCTACAGTGCAAGCTGCTTAAAATTCTCTAGCCTTAATTTGGACTCATCTCCTCAACTAGCCGCAATGACCTCATTAATGCCATTATTAACTTAAGTGCATTGTGCCTCACTTTTTACTGTTGCCATCTAGTGCAAACAGCTGTTTTACCTTGTAAGCATTTAATGTACCATCTGGGATCACAAGGGGCCACAATGAGGCAGTCAGGTTTTGCCCTGCATTTGTGGGCTGGGGAAAGGGGCAGAGCAGAGCACTATTCTACTCCAGTGCAAGCACAAGCTGGAGTTGCATCTCCCTGAAGTACAATGCCTCCTAGAGCCACACAGTGCACAGAGTGGCATACCTGCTTCACCATGCTTCTAGATTGCAGCATGTCCTCCACTCTGGGTAGCACTTGGATGTATGGCTATGGACCCTTTTCCTCCCAGCCCCTCTTAGGTATAGATTGCACCAAAGGCAGTCCGGCAGTTCCTGAGATTTGCTACCAAAGACTGTCCTCAGGTTTGCAAGCAACCTAATTACCCTGAAGAATATAGCTTGCCCTGGATTTTCCAGTCCACACCCCCTCTTTCTCAGCACAAAGTTAAAAGCCTCTGCAACCTATCTTGAGAAACCAAAGGGCCTTGCAAATTGACCATTGGAGTTTCCATGGGGTTTTTCCTCTGTACAGGCCCAATATTTTTATTATAATTTACCATTTGTAAGTCAGATATTTATTCCTTGTATTATCCAGCAATGTCTTCAGTCTGTCATGGCAATTGCTGTGCTGTAATACGGAGTAAATTTATAATCCACTGTATTCCCCTTATCTACAGGCTCTATCATTATGTCAAAAATGTGACAAATCTCTGCTGGCTGTTATGCAATGCTTTCCTCTACACCAATTCTTCAGAAATAGATTGCCTTACATATCTTCAGGTTTTTAATCTAGGCTAGAAGTCAGGGAAATAGGTCGATAGTTTTCCAGGTTGTCTTTCCTTTCATAGTATTCTTCCTCTAATTAGATTCTAACACTACAGTAAAACTCCAATAGTCCGGCATCCAATAATCCGGCACTCCTGATAGTCCGGCATCAAAATGGCAAGAGCCTAGTGAGTGAGCTTCGTCAAAAAATGAGTCACAAGGTAACAGCGGCAGCTGAACTGAGCAAAAGGGTAAAAAGGCTTAAAAAAACTAAAACATTACAGTATACTGTATACAGTATGTACAATAAAAAGGGTTAAGAACACTTTATATACAGTATATAATGTATACAGTATATATATAACCTGCTTATAGTACCTCCTGATAGTCCGGCATATCTGATAATCCGGCACCACCTAAATCCCATAGGTTCTGGATTATCGGAAGTCTACTGTACTTGGGACTTTCATCATGCTTTTCATTCAGGGACTTTAAAACACGTGCAAAGTTGGATCAGTTATTATCATCTACATCCTACAGATAGTAAAACTTTTAGGCACAGAGATGTTAACCAAGTCATCCAAGGTCACACAGTAAGTCAATGACAATTCCAGCAATACATCCCAGAACTAAAATTTGGAAATATAGGAACTTAAAGTTAGACTAGGGTTGCCAGGTGTCCGGTATTGACCCAGACAGTCTGGTATTTTCACCTCCTATCTGGTAAAAAAAATTCAGAAAATACCGGACACCTAAAATGTCCAGTATTTTCTGATATTTTCCTGGCCAGGAGGCAAAAATCCTGGGTGCATACCGGGTTCCGCAGGGGAGCTGTCCGGCCTGGAGCAGGGAGACAAGATGGCGGACGACCACCGGCTGCCTGTTTGCTCAACAACTTTGGTCTCCCCCTTTTTTTTCTCAACAAAATTTTTTCCCCAGTGTTTTTTTTTTTTGGGGGGGGGGGAAGTGTTCGGTATTTTTTTATTAAACCATCTGGCAACCCTAAGTTAGACTTCTATCTGCATAAATAAGTGGCCAGATTTTCAAGCGTTCTGAGCATTCAACAACTCCTATTAAATATACCAAATTAACTACATTTGTAAAATTTGAAATATATTCTATAGACCCCATAATATATAGTAAGGCCAATGCTTCATTCCTTGCCCACCCAAACTCACAATGAACTGAGAGGGAGTTTGGGGAGACCAAAGGAAAGTGTCTCAGAACAATAAAGAGCACATTTTTACAAACAATGAAAAGGGGAACTCTGTCAGTTCATTGGAGATGATACGTATGCTAAATAACTGGTGACTAAAGGGCTCTTGTTTCTCTTGCTCAATGCCCAAATAGTTTTTTATAATAATTTCTATATTTTTGCCCACTTGCTTGTTTCAGACTCATGCTTTTCAGGGAAGAAACCTACCCTAGGATTCATGGAGAAAACTTACAAAGAAAAGTCAAAGTAGCATGACTATATCCTAGGGGTTTGATTTCTGCAGATTTCCCGGCATCATTGTTGCCCATGCAAGAACATTTCTAAATAGCTTTGCTACATCATTCCTCATTTGCATTAGAAATTGCTCTAAGCAATAAGAAGATGATCTCCAAAAAGTGGCAGCATTTTATCACTTAGGTAGGTGATTCAATACACGGAGGTAGGTATTTGAAACCACACTTAAATTTTTTTGAGCTCATCATAAAAATCAGTCTGAATGGAAGCAATTAAGGTGACAATGATTCAAATTAATTCCTTTAGAATAACATGACTAGAATCATATTTCTCTTTTCTTTAGGCATTTTTGATGGATGAAATAAGAATATCCAAGCTGTTGTAAGTGATCGTATAGCATAAGATGAGTAAAAGTAGCTGAAAAAAAGCCTAATGAATATGAATCACAATTGTGTTACTATTCTGTTATTGCTCCACATACAATGATATCAAACTCAATGAAAACAAACATTGATTCTATTAAATCAGGATTCTAACACTAGCAAAATTGGGTCACTAAAACTCAACTACAAAATTCTAATAGAATCTGGATTTTAATATACACATACCACACCAAATTTACCAGGTATTGCAAGGCTGGAAATTTGGATTTTGAGCAGGTTCCTTCCCCTATATATTGTTTGTGTGTGGTAGTGAATGTAGTTTCTAGGTTTTGCCAATTCTTTATTCCTCATTGTATTTCTCTGTCATCAGTACTGCTACCTATAGATAGTAGAAAAGGCACAAACAGAAGGGGTGACATAAGATGTTCCTAAGTCACTTCTGAAAGTGTTAGGTTCAAAGACACTTGGGCACTTTTGGAATTTCCCCCATGGTGTATATATATAGTATTAAGTACTGTATAATGCTAATCTCGGATTCCTTCTTGCTTGGAAGTTTAGATAGCCTCGACCAAAAGCCACTGGGTCTGCCTGAAACTATTGCAGATGTTTGTAATAAAGGTGATTATTGTATCTATCTGTATTGCAGTTAACACCATTTTGTAAAACTCTAGTGGATAAACATAAAACTTGGCACAGGGATAATGCAAGCCCTGATAATGTGCCTTGACCATAGCTGGAAGTGTTGCATTCTGATACCATGCTGAGGAGTGTATTGAAGTAGCTAGATCCTTGCCATCAGAGAGAAGGTGTTGCCTCAGGGTGGGATTCACAAGGGGGACTTCTGCAGTGACTAGCTTTTAGGCACCTTGCTGCCTAGTGGAATTCATAGCCTGAGTTAGGCACCTTAGCTCCCTATACAATGCATAGAGAATGGTGCCTAAGAATGGAAGCTGAACAAAGCACTGCCTAGCCTAGCCTATCAGAAATGCCAAGCTGAATGTCTTAAGCTCCACCCCTCAAAGGGAATTAGATGGGTAAGCCCTGGTTCATGCTTAACATTTATATTAATCTAACTACATTGCTCAGAGGTGTGAAAAGTTAGGTGAAAACCTAATCCCCAGTGTTTGGAATTTTATTCCATCGATCGAGCTGCCATCACTTGGAGAGATGGATTATGTACAGCAGTGGAAAACCCCCTTCAATCAGTACAAATACCATCTATGTGACAGCATGGTGAAGGCATAGCTGCAGCTATGCAGTTTTAGCACTTGTAGTGAAGACATAACCTAAGTCTGGGACCAAAGTTTCCTCACTTGGAAATCACAGCTGTGAACACTCTCCTGGAGTTGGTCACCTAAAGCCCATTCCTTTTGCAAGAAAAACAGTGGTGGTGATGCCTTCTTCACCCCTCCCCTGCCCACGCAATTCCCATAGTTAGAACATTGTTCACAATGAGGGAGGCTTATGCGGGAGTTACGCTTCAAGCCAATCTCAGAATTTAGGCAGCTGTGCATATGTCTGATCACCTGGTGGATTTTAACCATAGGATTTTAGGTAGCAGCTGTGTAAGGGTTTGGGAATATCAGTGGCACCTAAATGTTAGACTTAGTGAATCCTGCCCTCAATCTCCATGCCCATTCTTTCCTTTGTGTCTCTGCTCAGACTATCAAAAAGATATTATCCATAGAATGACAGTTTTGTGATATGGACATACCATCTACTAAAGGTCACTCATTTATCTCACATGGACCATAGAACTGATATTTGATGGTCACTTTCTGTCAGTGTAAACTTGTATTAGATTCTGATCAACTTTTACTCTCTCTTTAAGCTTCTTATTTTAAAAATAGCTTGATTCATTATAGTGGTCATGAAAGTGACTAACTAATAACATTGACCAAGTCAGGTGTATTCTGGGATAGGAGTTGTGTGAAATACAGTTCTAACAGACATGATCTACTATAATCCTGTTTCTCTGGTCCTTGGCTTCTCTCCTGAGCAAAGACTGTTGAGCAGAATAAATTAATCTGTACTTTTATTATGTGAATGAACATCACTAGGAATTTCTAAAACCAGCAAAGTCTAGACTAAATTAAATGCTGTAATTTGATAGAAGTCTACCCAGGTATAGCACTAGTATAGGTGCTTATACATTTCAGATAAAACGTACAGTAGCAGTATGTAAAATCACTAAATATTTTCAAAGGCTAAGACTGGTGAACATAACCCACAAAATGTGATATGCAAAAGCAAAGAAATGAAGAGCGCAGGAAGGGAAGCCAATCCTATTGGTTTCAAATGTAAGGTTTACATGAAAGTAAGATCGGAAGTGTTTAATATGCCATCATTGACTCTTTTAGTTCCTGGGGGAGCATCTGCTGTCTTCAGTACAACTTCAAATTGTCTTACAACTTCACAATTTAAAAAGGCCTATCAGTCTAGTACTGAACAGGTCTGAGAGATTGTAGGCTTAGAGAAAACGTTTCAGCTCTTTTCAGTTCAAACTTTCTCACTAAAATTGCCTGGCCAATAGACTTTCCTAGGTATTCCATGCAATGAATAAAATGCCCCCCTTTCTCTGGTTTGTTTCTGAAACCAGCAGCAGAGGGTAAAGCCTAATGGTACAAATCTGCTGTAGCAATCCAAGTTTGTGCTCTTTCATGTGATTGATGGAAAATCCACTGTTATCTGATGGGAAATAGAACAACTTGTTTTTCATTGCAATTTAAGTAAACATTGAGAAAAAACAGACTACTACCAGAACCATTAGCTTATTTGTCAGTGCAAAGTATTTTATGATCCTTTGTATAAAGGATGATATATAAAAATTGTAACCTAATATTTTTCTGCTTATGAATTATAAGCATACTGGCCTCAACAAAACTTTTTTTTTTACCATTTTAATGGCCAGATAATTCAGTTTCAGCTCTTCATAAGACTTCTGCTATAACTAAAGAACTTGTTGGATCTATATGCTCTGTTAGATTTGTGGTTAGACATGGTCTTTTATGTAGGAAAGTGGGCAGTAATGTCTCAATGAACTGTGTGTAAAGGCTCCCACCTGGTATTGGTGGGTCCCATACTTCTGAACAGATTCTTTGGTTTCAAAGGCCCACCAAGACCCTCAATATGGCCTCCCTTTCCCCTGCTTAGAGACAAGGCCACAGCCTACTGAGCCACTTTCATCACTATGGGATATGGGAAGGAGAATATCCCAATCTCTGTTGCCCCTTCAGGCATGGTGGGGACATTTCAATCTCTAGTCCCCTCAGATGCACCCCCACTACTGATTTTGGGGGGGAAAGGGTGGAGAAGCCCCACCCTTCTCTCAATTCCCTTCTTCACTTACACTTCAGGGGTTCCTTCCCCTGTGGTTTGTTGGTGTTTTTCTTACTCAGTCCTTCAGCAATACTCCTCCTCTTTGGGAAACTGACTGGAGGGAGAGCATGTAAATCATTTGAGTGGGGGCCTTGATTGGTTCCAGGTGTCTCTATTAGCCTAATGCCTCAACTGACTCTTTGCAGGTTAATTGGAGTCAGGTGTCTACATTAGCCTAACGGCCTCAACTGATCATTTTGCAGGTTAATTGGCATCAGGTGTCTTGATTAGTCTGGAGTAGTCTTTGTTTGACTACCTACGGAACAGGGACCTGCTCATCTTGAGGCTGATATTTTTGCCTTCCACTGCTTTTTCATACCCTTCTGATTCCATCAAGCTGCCCGTGCTGTTACCATGACTACATACTCATGTTTAAACCATTGACAAAGTGTGTAATTGCAACATAGACCATAAGACATAAAGTTTTTAAGGGTGAGCAACTCCAGATGATACATTGTATGATCTGTAGCATTGGTTTGGTTGCTTTGGTATTAGTGCTACACAGCACAAGCATAAAAATATTAGCACGTTGGTGTCATAGGTTGTGGTTTCTTGACCCAGAGCACTAATGCAAAATGCATTAGCTCTTGAAAGCAAGAGCTCCAAACCCACTGAACACCCAGGGCTTGAATTAAATGTGGTTAAGAGACTAGGTAGCATACTTATTTTAAATATAAAATATAGATACACCCATAGAAAACTACATTAAAATAACATCAAGGTTGAGACATAAAACCACCCGTGCAAATCTATTCTCAATTTATGCTGCCATAGCAACTTAAATTGGCCACTTAGTACCTATTGGCTACACACTGCAAAACATAGTTTCTAACTGTTGTGTGTGTCCTTGTTTAGCACACTACTGTATATCACCCAAGTTTCTTTGCCAATTGTCTATTGGAGAGACGTTGTTTTTCATACTGTTAGAACATAAGTACATTCTTCTATTATGTTATGTTAGCCCTTGTCTGGTCACTGTTAATTTTTGTGGTTGAATAATTTTTGGTGACTTGCAATGTTATAAATTGAATTTAAAACTGACTGGCACACTACACCAATGAAGAAAATAACATATCAGTTTTGTAAAGGAAGTCTTGCACAAAATAGAAATACAGTCCCTTAGAAATTTGCCCAAATGGCTAGATAATTTGTCCAAATTATGGCAATGATTTAATGAATCTCCCCAAAATTAATGAATAATATCAATAGTTTTTTTAAAATGTTTTTACAAAATTCCCTCAAATGTGGTGGTTAAGGTTACTAAAGTTCAGTAATTGATCACCAGGATCTAGAAAAAGCTTTTGACATGATATAGTGAGATTATTGTTGTATATGAGGGCAGATTGGGACTGATATGGTATATTTACAAGACACGGAAACTCGGACAGATGGCTAGGAAGGAGTATAAAATATTGGTTGAGCATGCAGGAGTGTAATCAGAAAGCCAAAGTGCAATTGGAGTTGCAGCTAGCAAGGGATGTGAAGAGTAAAAAGAAAAGTTTCTACAGGAATGTTAGTACGAGAAGGTTACTGAATGGGGAAGACAATTTAGTGACAGATTATGTGAGGAAAAGCTTTTTTTTGGGGGGGGGGGGTCGGTCTTCACAGATGAAGTCAGCTCTCAGACTGCTGCTCTAGACAGCAAGACAGCACAATATGGGGAGTAGGTGAGCAGTCCTCAGTGGTGAAAGAACAGTTAAAGGACTCTTTAGAAAAGCTGGACATACACAAGTCCATGGGGCCAGATCTAACATTGCAATGGGGGAGGTCTAGGTTGGACATTAGGAAAAACTCTTTCACTAGAAAGAAGATGAAGCACTGGAATGGGTTACCTAGGGAGGCGGTAGAATCTGCATCCTTAGCGGTTTTTAAAGGCCAAGCTTGACAAAGCTCTGGCTAGGATGATTTTGTTGGGTTTGGTCCTGCTTTGAGCAGGGGGTTGGGCTAGATGAACTCCCAAGCTCTCTTTCAACCCTAATCTATTGTTCTAAGAAATTTGCTTAGAAATGAGTGAAACGGCATTTCCCTAATTCTGTGGCAGTTGAGGTCACCTGGGGTTCTAACTACCATCCCTGATTTTTAAATATGTAGCCACTGATGGCTGAGCATTTACTCCTGAACTCTAGAACTGACTTCCCTCACACTAGTCTGACAGCACCTGACTTGGTCAACGTTCTAGGACCAGATGCATGGCCTAGTTCTTTCACTAAGCTCTTGCTTGTGGGGCTATTCAAAGGTGTGGCGCTGTGTGTTTGTCTTCAAGAATGTCTTTTTCTTTTTCAGCTAATGGTGCTGACTTATGTTCCCTTTCCCTAAGGTGTGTGTTGCTCACTTGAAAAGTCAAATTAATGGTCAGCTCTTGTTATGTTAGGAGATCATCAAATGAAGGGTGCTAGACTGGGCTGAGCCTTTCCCTCCTTTCCCTTTCTATTCTTGGAAGTACTATCTACTGAACCTACAGAACCCCAGCAGGTTAAGCAAGGGTGTTGGGTATAGAAGAATTTGCGTGCGTGGGTGGGTGGGCAGAAAAGTTGGTTGGTAAAAGTTGAAGTATGCATACTTATGCCATAACAAATGAAGTCTCTGAGGTTCAAGATCTTATGTGACTCAGCTAGAAATGTGTTAGCTTCAGGATGAGCCTTACCCATACACAGAATATGCAGCTGCATAATAGGGCACCCAAAAATTTGGGGCACGACCCACCCACCTCTTCTTATTCATGTTCTCTGACTCTGTTTCCCCTGGAGAGGATCTAGTTAACTTAAAAGTGAAAAAGCCTACCCGACCTATTAGCAGAACATTGTACCTATGAAAGAGCTGTTCAAGTGGTAATGAAGCCATTTAACAGACATTTGCCAACCCCAGATATATACTGCCAATTTCTGAACTTACTGTGCTGGTCTATAGGACTTTAGTTTAAAATTTGCTTTAAAATATTTCATTAGTGTGTTGCTGAAGATTATAAAAGATTATAAAATCATATCTTTAAAAATCATCTCCTCCTCCATCCCTGGTCTGCCATTGAACATAGGGGCACTAGTTTAATAGTACTGCATAGGGCCCCATGAACCCTAAGCACTCTAAAAGGTGAAATAACCACTCCCTACATTACTTCCTATGCAGCTGCTGAACACAGCACCTCAGTCCCCCAAGTAGAGGCACTGTGTTAGCGCTCTAGGGGGTGCTAGGTACCTCAGAGGTGTAGTTAGTGCTTAAATCATTATCCTGCTCTTCCCTGGCCAACAGTTTTGCTTCAAGAGCTCTTCCCCATGTTCTTGGGAAGCTCACAGTGGCCTTGAGCCTCAACTGTACCCATAGGCTCACACTCCGATCCTATAAGGTGACTGTGCTGCTGGACCTCTCCAGAACTGCTCTAAAGTGGATTTGCCTGACCCCTAGAGGATCATCCAGACTATGGATAGCCACAGGTACCAGAGCCGCTAGGGCATGGTGCCGTGCAGATTGCACAGGGTACAAGTGTGAACTTATGGGGACATAGCTAGGGCTCTCTGGCATTCTTAGGCTGCCAGGATGGCCTAGAGTCCAGGGGTAGCCAAAGCAACCCTGAGCTCAGACCCACCCCAGACTGGAGGAGCATGAAGATGCAATTTCCCACCTGAGTGGCACCAAGCATTCCTCAGTGGCAACTCAGGATCTGGGTCAGAACATTTTGCTAGTTCTTCTCTGAGTGCAAGAAACATTGCTTTAAATTAACCTCTATACTAATTAGTAATTAGTTCCAGCTGGCTTTCAGGGTGAGGAGTGGAGACTCTCTCTTACGTCTCTGAAATATTGTATCCTTCTTGCCAAACTGCTTTAGGGTAGACTGGCTGGAGTTAGAGGCAGATTCTAAATGTAGAGATTTGGAATTATGTATTCATTGGTCATTTCCACAGAGGCTGTCATGGTCCCATAGATCTGGCTGCTGCTTAAAGAAATTAAGTCCAACTGTATTTGGTTTAAAGAAGCACACTATATGCATGCCAGAAATGCTGATACAGGATACCCAGGAAGTTGTGTCCATCTGCACTTTTTCTTTTGTCAGTTAAAATTGGATTCGCCTTCTCTGGCGAATGCATTTTCACACAGCAGAGAGAAGGGAATATGCTTTAGCATTGCTCTCATTGATCTGGGACACTAGATGCCTTTTGAACAGGCCCAGAATAATGTGGTGTCATCTTCAAGTCACTTTTTATGTCTGTATTTATTGCAGGTGTGTGACCAAAAACACTCCTGTATTCACATTCTTTTCATTATTGTTATAATATGGCTTATGGGAGACGATTTAAAAAAATATCACACAGATCATTAATATTTTGTGTAATGTGTGTACAAAATGAGTATTAAGCATTATGAACAGAAGCTGTAATTATGACCAATATTTATTTACCAGACAAGTCTGGAGAGGGAGTAAACCAGTTTCCCAAAGACATAGGACAAGCTGACACCTCTAGCCAGGTGTCATCGAAGATGATGGGCAATCATTAAGGCTAGTCATGGGTATTTTTTGTACAACTCTTGGACAAGTCCCGGACAGTAAACAAAAATTCATGGCGTGTGATCTGTCCAACTTGTACTATATACTTCTGTTCAAACTTGGATGCTCTGGGGAAGGGGATGGCCCAGGGGCACAATGGGATGCAGCTGGTTACAGGCTTCAAGACCCCCACTGGTGCTGGGGAGAAGGCTGGGCAGCAGTACATGGCCTAAGACCCTCAATGCCACTCGATTGAGTGACATGAAGTCACGAAGATCTTGGAAAATTGCAGAATGCCACACCTCCCTGATAGACTTAGCTGTCGTACCTCGGTGTTTTGTACCTCAGTATTTTCGGTGGTCTGGACTGTCAGTGTCAGCGTCGTCTGGTCAGGGTTGTCCTGGCGCGCTCCTGACAGGACCTCTACTCCATCGGTGATGATGAACTTTCGGCTGCGTGCGTAACTACTCCCTTTATCTAGAGTGTTAGACCCCCATGCACTTGGGTCAACACAAGAGATCTCTGAGAGGCCCCGGAAACGACAGATGCAGGCAAGGTTTGAAATCAATTGAGCAGGTTTATTGTCAAATGCGAAGCTCTACCAGTTGGTAACAGAGATCAGTACAATGTTACACCACTGGGCACTATGGCCCACGTTGACAAGGTGCCAACACCGGGCAGGCCTATTGCCATATAACAGATATTAACAGCAGTTAGTCACAGTTAAGCTACTGTGCATTTTGTAAGTTCAGGCAATGACACCTGCCGTTCAGGCGCCTAGTGTGCCCCCCCCAAGGTCGGCCGGAGAGCATCCTCTGCGGTGTCCTTTTATAGACAGGTACAAACAACTTACATCACTTCTTTACGTACCGGGTTGCCACCCTCTGTTGCCTAGATACCACCCCTCACCTTATGGAAGGAGGGCTTACTGACTATCCTTCATGCTGTCAATCTCAACCCAGTCCTGAACCTAGGTCGGTATGTGCATTAGTTTTTAGGGAGTCTTTGTACCAGGACATTCCTTAAGATGTTCCGTTACTCCCTTTTGGCTTACAGTCTGTACTTGGTGCTTCCCTGTGTCCTTCCATGCTTCACCTAACTTACACAATTACATATTTATTTACATGGACTTGATGACCTTCTGAGGTCTCTTCCAGCTCTATGGTTCTATGATTCTAGTAGGGCCTCTTTCTTGGCTCCTCTGTTACTGAACCAAAGTCTTGCTCACTAGATTGCAGGCCTGTTGCTGTTTTCATGTTACAGGCCTCTATTCAGGCCTGCTGACTCCATGTTACTGACCCTCAACTTACTACATTAGCAATCACCTGTTAAGTACCCATTCTTTGGCAACAAAGGGGGGAAGAAACAGGTTGGCCTGCATTTTAGCAACATGAACCTCTATCACCATGAGACTCCATGTCTCCATCCTTCCCTCTGGAATGAATTTTATCTAGGGGTAATCTTCAGGAAAATGCATTTCAAAGGTTAACTGGACTTGGAAAGTGAGGGGCAAAACCACCCAGGTTGTCTCTCTTTCTCTTTGTTCACTTAAGATGATAAAGGAACCAGCCTTTTGACTTTGGGAGGGTTTCTAATCAGAAAGTTTAGTAATCCCTGTTGCTGGGAATATGGACTAAGTATTTCACCTTGAACCAAGACTAGCTTGTAAGGTTTTAGCTGCTAGAAAGTGTTTCATCTTTATTTTTCTCATAGCTCTTTCTGACTTCTGTGCCTTAAACTTTTACTCACTTAATACACTTGTAGTTAAATAAACTTGTTTTATTTTTAATCCAAAATGAATCCAGTGCTGTATTTAAACTGAACAGTTTGGTAACTCCAGTTAAAATAATCAGGGCTGAGGACAGACTTTGCTGGGCCCAAGACAAGCCTGGCTCCATGCCCTGGAAGGTCCAGAGCCTCAGGCAGAAAGGGCAAGGGATGAGGCTAATCTCCCCCAGACAGCCCTGCAGAGATGCCGGGCATGTGCCACTCAGGGGTCTGGTGGTGATTTAAAGGGCCTGGAGCTCTGGCCGCTGCTGCTGCTGAGGTGGCTGGGAGGCCTGAGCCCTTTTAAATTACCAGACTCCAGAGCAGTTGCTCCCTTGCTCTCCCCCCCTGACTCCCACCACCCACTGGCGGCCCTGAAAATAGTAAGATGTTGAATATTGACCCTTTACAGGAGCAACATACCTTTAATATATGAATTGACAAGGAGAGGGCTGGACAGCGCAGAAGAGACATTTGGGGGAAATTCGAGACTGGAAGACTGCTTGAAGGCAGAGTACAACTGGAGTTTTGTTGATAGGCTGCTGAGGTACAGTTGCTGGACCAGGCTTATAGTTTACATAGACACTCAGGCTGTCTGTCTACACTGGCCGCTTGAATTTGCGCAAGAACACTGACGATCTAATGTAAGATTGTCAGTGTTCTTGTGCAAATACTATGCTGCTCCCGTTCGGGAAAAAGCCCTCTTGCGCAAATGTATTTGTGCAAGAGGGCCAGTGTAGACAGCTAAAAACTGTTTTGCGCAAAAAAGCCCCGATGGCGAAAATGGCGATCGGGGCTTTCTTGCGCAAAACCGCGTCTAGATTGGCACGGACGCTTTTCCGCACAAAGTGCTTTTGCGCAAAGCGTCCGTGCCAATCTAGATGCTCTTTTCCGCAAATGCTTTTAACGGAAAAACTTTTCCGTTAAAAGCATTGCGGAAAATCATGCCAGTCTAGACGCAGCCCTTGAGTTTGAGCTGCATGCTGTTAGGATGTTTGCACATGATTCTGGTTAGGAGCTAAAACAGCAAAGCATTTTGAGGCACCCAAGGTTGTGGGGCAGGCTGTGGCACCCCTACACACACACTGTTCCCTGGAATGTGACAGCAACATTAGTAACTCTTGACCCAGTGGTACAGTCCTAGTGGAACTAATACATATTTGCCCTCTTTCCGTGAGAAAGAGGAGTTTGATTTTATTGAAGGGTTGGGAAATCTACTGGGAAATTAGATGAGATCATTCACTGCATTTGTTTATAACAAATCTTAATGAGTTGAGTTAATCTTGATGGATTTTTTTAAATTAAATTGAGATGGAAGATGAAATAATTAACATTACTATGAACCCAAAATCAAATGCAGCCACCTCTGCAATGAAACAAAGCAGCTGTTTAGCAGCACACGAGCATTTAAGAATGAAAGTGAAGACAAACCATCTTACTGAAAATACAGGAAAAGTGTAGCTATGAAAGGTGTTGTTACTACAGCTAGTTGAAAAATGGGGATTTTTTCATGAACATTTTTTATGGAAAGCTTTTTTTATTGAAAAAATTCAGATTTTTGGATCATCTCTAGCAGTTACTCAAACTTGACATGAATCAGCAAACCGGGACTAACCTCTCTACTCTTGCAAAGAAAGCTTTGACTTCTTTAATGGGCCAAGATGGCAAAATTTTGGCTTTATGGGAGATATCTCCAAAAAGACAGCTGGCTTGATTATTTCCTGTCAGCAGTGTTATGCTGGTATAACCTGACTGGCTTTGTTCACTGCTGACTTATACCAGGTAATAAAGTTAGAGTAGACTCAGACACAGAACCTCTAATAGCACAGTGTCCCAGCTCTGGGATTCTGACCCAGATGGTAGAGTTCCACCTACTGAATTGTTATCAGCACCATTCCTTGTAAGCTCTGGGAATGGAGAAATAATAAAGAAACAGGCTGGCTGTTGATGAATGCTCTGTCTGTGTGGAGATTATTTGAAAGCTCCAGTTAAACCTATATCAAGAGAGAGAAATATTACAAAGATAACTTTGCCAAAATAAAAAATAGAAAGATCCAAGGGATAGCTGCTCTATTACAAATGTCAGCCACACAATTAGGAGACAAGGTATACAAAATAGGAAATGTTCTATCTAACTCAGCAAGTTGTTTACCGGTGATAGCAGCAGGCAAATTCATTACAATGCTCATTGAGTGATGTGCACACAGAACCTCCTCTGCTAAAGTACTAAACTTAAATATTGTATGCTAATTCACATAAACTATTACTACAAAATCAATACACATTCAATCAGTATTAACATATATGCTGACTGAAAGTTAAGGAGGAGATCATCAGTCTGGAAATTGAAAAAGGCGGTAGTATCTTCATATGGTTGATTAAATGTGTGAAACTAACAAAGAAAATAATCTGTGAAGAAAGATGATGTGATACGGTCATGTTGTGTCATCAATTTGTATTAAATCTCAAGGGAGCAAGAGACTTTGAAGATTTGCTTTTCATTATGACATGAATTAATGCTCAGCAGCTGAACTGAAAGAGGCTGGTATAAGAGTACTCTCGCTAACCATTTGCAATTGGATTCTATACAAAGAAATTAGATTTTGGAGTGATTTTATGAAAGACTTTCTTCTCTGAAGCAAGACTATAATGTCAGTTATCCCTTTTTAGTGAGTCTTTAGATTAGGTGGGATTCTTACATATTGCTTCCTTTATCTACATTTATCATCTAAAATTATTTTCAGGTGACATACTAAATTAATCCTATATTAAATGTAAGAACCTGTTGCAATTTTATATTTGAGATTTCAATTGCCTACAAAGTTCTAGGTCATGCAGCAAGAGGAAGTGAGCCATCTTTGGCATATGTACAAATGTTATTTTATTTCAATTTATATGCACAGTTAATTACTTACAAAAATACAAGCTGAACTAATGTCACTAACAAAATCTTTTGCATCCAGAATCTTTCAACCTTCTCAACTCATGTCTGCCACATTCCTTCTGCCCCCAAACACAAATGCCCACTCCCATTCCATCTATCCTCTTGGGAAAAAATTCTACATAAAAAGATGGGCTTTGTGGCATGCCCTGAACATAGCACGCTTGCCCCCGTTGCATTAGGGTGGGTGAGTTTGTTCCAAAGCCATGGCCTTCTACCGCCTCCCACCATTCTCCAGATGAATTCACCTTCTAACTATCTGCTAAAATGTCTCAAATGATCTTATCTAAAATTACTAAAACACAAGGAGAGCCATGTCTCTACATGCTGTATTTTGCCATCAATTTTTAAGCCAAAGTTCCTCGTTGAAATAAATTAATGTTATGTAAAACCTGATGGCATAATAGCGTATTGGACCAAAGCAGTAGTATGGTGTTTTAGATTACTGACTTTAGATCTTAGCATGTGCATTGTGTTCAGGGTTACTGAACAGTGATTGGTACAGGATCTATAGGCCTAATCCTCTGACTTCTTCTTGGATCTGGACTTTTAATACTCCAGTCATCTGAAGAAGAGGGTTGTACCCACGAAAGCTCATGATACCATCTACATGTTTTGTTAGTCTTTATGGTGCTGCTAGACTATTAGTTGTTTTTTAAGTTTTTCCAAAAAAGAAGTTAGCCCTATACAAACTTCCTAAATCTGACGTTCTTGGAAGAACATTTTGTAACCTGGGATGAGCAAAGCAGAGTTCACTACAGATCCTTAATAGACAGGCTAGTTTGGGATCTGAATTACCTGCACAGTGCTTAGATATTGCTCTAGAAAAAAACATAATTAGGTAGACTTTTGTGTATCTGAATCTTAATCTAACAGTGCTTTATCATATCTATTTGCACTTACCTAATATTTTTTAAAAATTACTTCTATGATGAGACTCAAATGTAATTTTGCATGTACAGTAGAATCTCAGAGTTATGAACACCAGAATTACGAATTGGCCAGTTAAGCCACACCTCATTTGGAATTGGAAATATGCAGTCAGGCAGCAGAGACCACACTCCCCCCAAACAAAACAAATACTGTTCAGCATGGTACCGTTTTAAATGTAAACTACTAACAAAGAAAAGGAACGATAAAAAAAATTGGTGAGGAGAGGAAATTGTTTCTGTGCTTGTTTCATTTAAATTAAGCTAGAAACAGCATTTTTCTTTTGCATAGTAAAGTTTCTAAGATGTATTAAGTCAATGTTCAGTTGTAAACTTTTGAAAGAGCCATAACATTTTATTCAGAGTTATGAACATTTCAAAATTATAGACAACTACATTCCTGAGGTTTCATAACTCTGAGGTTCAACTGTATAGGTAATCTGCGGTCCAGCTAAAACCACTTAATCTCTGTCTCTATTTAAATTAGTACTCATTGCAGTAAATGTACTTTTTTCCAGAATGGGTTTTCTTGACTTGCAGTAACAAACTCATGGTTTCTACTGGCATCCTGGGGAACAGTTTCTCTCAGATAACCTTACCTTCTAGTCCTAAAAGTGTGATGATGGTGGTTGGATTTGGGCTCTTTGGTGCAGCACAAGATCGTACAGCCATCAATCATCAGATGGTGCAGGAAATTCTCTACTCAGAACTGACACATGCCATCATCATCAAGTCTCCACTAATACATACCATAGAGCAGCTACTCAGAATCCAAGCATGCATTTAGGTCCTCATACAAAAGTCCTCTGAGCTCTCAATGGACGGTGTTACCAACTCCAAACATTCATAAACCAGGAGTCAGGGTCAGCCCAACTTCCCAAACAAATCAGATTGTCACGAATGTGAGATTTAAAAATAATATGGGGAGGGAGGGGTAATTTGCCTTCTGGGTTTTGATCTTCTAGGGCTGATATTTTTCCACTTTATTTTGTGAAAGAATGAGGGCCAGAAAATTCATTTTGTTTTCATGAAAGCTGAGATCCTCAGGTAATCAGATGACTCCAGGAGCTGGGGCTTTATGAATAGCACCGAGTATTCCAAGACTCCCGATCAAATCATGAGCATTGACAAGACTGGAATCTTGCCATTGATTTCAAAGGACTTTGTATGATGCCAGCAAGCAATAAGTGAAGTCATGCATCAGTAAAGATATTGAGTGTTAGTGGAGGCAGAGCTATCCTACCCTTTTGCAGTAGTATTATTCATAGGCAGCTTTCCTCTATCATACAGCACTGAAGAGCCTGGAAAATGTACCTCAGTTTTTTCACATCAAACTCCCAGTGTTGAGTAGCAATATTTTGTGTGGCTCTCATGCTCTTTTGGGTTGGAAGTCAAAGGAGGCATATGAGTTAGAGCAGGGGTGGCCAACCCATTTAACAAGGAGAGCCAAAACAGTGGCGGAAAAAATGCGAAGAGCTGCACCAGAATTGTTGAGGGAGGGAGGGGAGCCAGGTGCGGGGTCCATTTGGAGAAGAGCCGCATGCGCGGCTCGAAAGCCGCGGGTTGGCCACCCCTGAGTTAGAGTTTCTTTTTGACAGTTCTAAGAATTCCCAGAAAAAAAGCTGAGGCTATGACTACATTACAGAGTTTTTCCGGGATACCAGAGGTATCCCGGAAAAACTCTGCTGCATCCAAGGAATGCGTCTGCTCTTCCAAATTTTTTTTCGGAAGGGCAGACACATTTTTTGGCATCCCTGTAAACCTCGTTTCACGAGGAAGAAGGGATGTGCCCTTAAAGGGGGTTTTCCGACATTTGGCCTCATGTAGACAGGCCAAATGTCAGAAAACCCTCTTTCGACAAAAGAAGCAGAAAAAGGTATGCAAATTGCAGTTCGCAATTTACATAACTTTTTCCAGAAAAAGACTGCAGTCTAGACACAGCCTGAGATAGGCCAGGGTTTGGGGTCATTCAGGAATCAGTTAAATGTCCAGCTTTCCACAACCTCCAGATATACTTTTGCTAAGAAACTTGTGATTCCTACAAAGTTCCTCATGTTCCAAAGTGCACATTCCCCGCATTTCAACTGCAGCATCTTCTTGACTGTTTTCTGGTAACATGCAGCCAGCATCACATCCTGTATGTCTGAGGAGGGGGTTTCAAAGATAATCTAGGAAAGCAAAGCACTGCAGTCTGAACAGTGCAAATGTCCTCCAAAATTGTTTTTAGTAGCTCGAGCAGCACCATTCTCCCTCCCCTGCCCAAACCAGTTAACAGTGACAATACATTATAGAAGCAATTGATGAATTTATTAACAGCGCTCAGCCAACTGTACATTTCACCACTAGTCACCTATTGCTTTTATCAGCTCTGCCATATTTAATGGCTTTTTCCTCAGACAGTGATTTAAGTGCTGTTAGACTGTCTCTGTTGGATTACGATCCAGACATCTGACGACAGGGAAGCAAAAGCGTTAAACTTTAGAACACCACATATATGCAGGTGTACGCATTCAGAACTACACTAGACTGCACTGACACTCTGCCAGGGACAATAACCATAAACAAACATGAAGCACACAGACTCTGCTGAGTGAAATGTAAAGGCTTGTATAAGAGGTTTTTTTAAAATCCCATTACTTTCTGACAATCTTCAGATACTCCCTTTGTGATTGTCTTGCTGAGATACTCAGTTGGCAGTGTCACTTTGGCACTAGTAGCATAGCTTGGGGCAATTCTTGTCACAAATGCCCATTTAAATTGGCAGTCCAAAATCCTTACTGGTGACACTGGTGTATAACCCTCAGACTGCCTCCACCTTTAGGTAATTTGAAAGCAGACCTCTCAGAGGGAGCAAGCATACTTGCTCCTGCCACATGTGCAGTCAAATCCCCTCCGCCATCGTGCCATCTACCTGTAATACCTGTGTCTTTGTGTCATTATGTATCTATGCCAAGGTGTAAAAAGTGGATGCCTGAAGTTAGGTAAATGGCTTGATTTTTCCAAAGTGCCAAGAACCCAGCAGCTCCTTCTTGTTGTTAAACTTAATCACTATTTTTTTTCTTTTTATATCTTTCAAATATAAAACTATGAGAAAGCTAGAACACAACAATAGCCAATAGTGGGTCAGACCGAAGGTCCATCTAGCTCATTATCTTGTCTTCAGTGCCACATGCTTCAGAGGAAATTAACAGAATAGGTGACCATCAAGTGATCCATTCTTTCTTGCCCATTCCTAGCTCCTGGCAACCAGAGGCTGCCTAGCTTGGCTAATCGCCATTGGACCTCTCCTCCATGAATGTACCTAGTTCTTTTTTTTTTAAGTCTACTATAGATACAATGATACTATAGAAAGTATTTATCACCAATTCCCCAACAGACAATTAATAGAAATGCACTTTAAACATCCTGGCAATTAATTTTGAGATAATTCATTTTGTTTGTGCAGAATCTTCCTGTAAGCTGATTTGAATGCAAGATGTCCAGGACTAAGTACATTGCAATAAATATAATAGAGTCCTGCACAGGATAGGAAGAGAACATGATCTTTCAAATACTCACACTTTTGCTATTTCTAAATCAATGACTTCAGATATATCAAAGGCATTAGCCCCCCAGAACTAAATTCCTGGCAAGTCTAAAACTGAAACCTCGATATCTGAGTGGCCTGGTGGGTGAGGGGGAAAGGGCAGAAGGCACTAATAGCCTTCACCCATCTTCTGTGCAGTGGTCAGGAACAGCTGCAATCCCTCTCAGCTACCACTGCAGGGACTATTCCTGCCAGTGCTACCTGGGTACATCTTCCATATACTTACTGGCTATGTCTACGTTGTGCTGTCTTGCGCAAGAACATATGCAAATGAGGTGTGGCGATGAATACCGCTACGCCTCATTTGCATACTTAATGAGCCGCCATTTTCCTCAAGGGGCTTTTGTGCAAGAAGGCGCAGTCTACACTGCTCCTCCTTGCACAAAACCTCCCTCTTGCATAAGAGCCGTTCTGCCGTGTATTTACAGGCAGAACGGCTCTTCGAAGAAGAAGGAGCAATGTAGACTGCTCCTTCTTGTGCAAAAGCCCCTTCTGCAAAAAAGACGGCTCATTAAGTATGCAAATGAGGCACGGCGATATTCATCGCCACGCCTCATTTGCACATGTTCTTGCGCAAGAGAGCGCAATGTAGATGTAGCCACTCTGTTTCTTGGCAAGAGCATTCTTGTTCTGGGGTGGTCCACCTCAGTTAGGATTTATGACCAAACTGGACTGCGTCTTGTGGCACAAAGTGGCTGCCCTTAAAGACCTGGCCCCTTAATTACTTTAAAATATAATATGTGTATTTGCTAGCTTTCAATAGGTTTGTTGGATAGTTTTCTCTTTGGATGTGCATTAGCGCAGTGTCCCATCTCCTAAAATGAGACCCGCATTTTGAACGTTTCCAAGCGTGAAGGTCTCTAGTTTAGGTTGAAAATTCTACAGGTTGAACCTCTCTAGTCCAGCATGCTCTGGTCCAGCAACACCCGTGGTCCAGCATGATTTTAGTTAGCCAGATGGCCACTTTTCATCAGTGTGGCCAAGTTTCCCGTGGTCCCATAAAGTTTGTTTACAGCCACCAATCCTGGCGCTCAGTATTCTGTGCTGTTATTTAGCTCTAAATTACCTCTCAATGTCTTCTAAGCAACCAACAAGCAGTGGAAGTGTTGGTAATGTTGCTAAGCATAAACATGTTTTTTATTCTTTATCTACTTATTTCCTTGTGCCAATGCAGTAAAATTGTGTAACAATACTAACACTTTGTTATGAAGAGAGCTGATAAGCCTTGGCTAGGAGTACGCTTATATAGGGTGTTTCAATACAGTCATATATTATTAAGCAGCATTGCAAGTGTTGTTCCATTTATTCGCCTCAGTGAAATAAAAATAGAGACCCACTCACTACAATATTTACCTCTCGTGGTTTGGCAAATTCTCTGGGTCTGCACCCATCAGATTGCAAGGGTTCCAAACTAGAGAAGTTCAACCTGTACTTTCTGCTGCTCTGATGTGAATGTGGTGATGGAATTGCTCTGAAATTTTTACATAATTGCAAGTGGAAATGAATTGTATAAAAGTCAGGGTCATATTTCACCTTTCTCGTCCCCCAAAAATATGTCTGGAGTCTTGGATTTAGAGCCTTGTTCTGCCTTATCACTCATTGTTGCAATTAGCTGTATTACTGTACTGTGTGCATAATAAAAAAGCCTTTAATTTAGGAGGTGCCCACCTTCTGTGCAGACCCACTTGTTAAAATATGAGAATGAAGAGTGTAAGAGCATTAATCTCTACAATGAAAATGTATTTGGGGAGGGCATTAGCACACAAATGGCAAGGGTTGTTTTTTTTTTTTACCTATAGTACTATACGTCACTTCGCAGCTTAATTAATCAGTTAAGATTAGTGCACTTTGTAATCAATTCCAAGAGTGATTGATGCATGCCATATTAATTGTAACAGTCACATGAAGCATGTCATATACAGAGTCGTTGTACAGCTGGGTCCCCACGTTGAGTTGCTCATAAGGATTTAATGGCAGGAATATTTAAGAATTGCAATCAGGAAAATTGTATCTCACAATATGCTTTATTTCTTGCACATCTTAGATGATAACCTTCCCCCCCCCCCCCCCCCCATTTCTGATCTGTCCTTCTGTTCCTCCCCTCTAGTTCAATAGTTGGCAAAATAGCCATTTCCAAAGGTTTTCTGTTGCTGTGAAACAAGAGGTATAATTAAATTGTGTCTCAGTAGTGAAGGTTTCTAAATGATGATGAGCCAAAACTAATTGTATTGATTTGTTTATTACTGGCTTAGGAAGCTCATCAAACAAATGGACTGAAACTATTTCCATATTCTTATCTGGTTGGTAAATGAGAAACAAATAACACTTCCATATGTCTGTTTCATGGTTTCACTGCATTAATGATAATACTGATGAAAGACTCCAGCAAAAGAAGGGAGATCATCAACACTACATTTTTTTTCATCTGGCCTGTGCCACAGTGCTTTCCACACTATGGCCCTAGGAGGAGCAAACTGAAATTGATATTGTTTGTTTCTTTTTAAAAATGTTGCTATTATTTTAAGTGTCACACATTGTCAGTGCTGGAAAAGTAACTCTTTTAGGGTATGTCTACACAGCAAAGTTATTTCAAAATTACAGTCGTTATTTTGAAATAACTTTTTCCTAGAGTCTATACAGCCAAACCACTATTTCAAAATTAATTTGAAATAGCGGAGTGCTTATTTCGAATTTGGTAAACCTCATTCTAGGAGGAATAACGCCAAATTCGAAATAGCTAAATCGAAATAAGCACTGTGTAGACGCTTATTTCAAAATAGGGGGGCCTCCAGCCCTTCCCAGGGTGCCCTGGTGGCCACTCTGGGCCAAACCAGGAAAACTGTTCTGCTCCCCCCCAGCCCTGGAGCCCTTAAAGGGCTGGAGTCTGTTTGGCCACAGGGCCTGTGCCAGCTCCAGGCCTACCAGTCCAGAGCCCGCAGGTGCTGCCCCTGAACCAGTTGCCAGCATGAGCCAGCCAGCCAGCCAGCCCTCCACCGCTGCCCAGGAGAAGTCTGGCAGCTCCCAGGAGCCTGCCAGGGGCTGGAAAAGGCGGGCGCCTTCCTGGTCCAGTGCGGAGATCATGGACCTCATTGAGATTTGGGGGGAATCCTCCAACATCCATGATCTCCGCACTAGACACAGGAACACGGCTGTCTACAGACAGATGGCTGACAGCCTGACCACCAAAGGCCACATGCGCAACCAGAAGCAGGTGCGCATGAAGATAAAGGAGTTGAGGTAGGCCTATGCCAGAGCCACAGGGGGCAGCTCCCAACCAGGGGCAGACCCAGACCTCTTGCCCTATTTCAACGCCCTGGACCACATCCTGGGGGACCGGATGGTCCATGCCCCCCAGGTGGTCATCGACCCTGGGGCAGAGGGCCCTGACCAGGGCACAGAGGAGGAGGAGGAGGAGGATGACGGCCAGGAGTCGCAGGAGCCTGGAGGGAGCATGCCATTCACCCAGGACCCCCAAGCCATCACAGCAGCCATGTCACCGCTGTCTTCTGAGGCCGAGGAGGCCTCGACATGTGAGTGCCATCACTGTCCCCTTATGTGGGGCAGGGAGAGGGAATCCAGGGACCACGCATGTGGGACTTGCTGACAATGGATCATGCAGCAACCTGTGCATGTGCCGTGCCAGCCGGGGCATATGGCCCCGGCTGGCTGCCACACAGGGGCCCTGGCCTGTTACCCACACGCATGTATGTATGAAGGCACATGACATGCTCCTGACCCCGGGGAAGGACACTGCACAATGCCCTCCCGCCAGAAGCCCCTTCTATGCAGAGGCAGGGCACAGCTCCCCTTCCCCCCCTTCCCCATCCACACTATATACAGCACAGGTGCATGGGTGCAGTCCCGGGCCAGCTCACACTCCCGGGGATAGCAGGACATGATGGCGCAGAGACCTGCCGTCCTCGCCTTGCAGAGGGGGGGCTGGGCTTCCCCCACTGTGTCCCCAGGGTTAACTGACCACTTCTCTTGTTTTCCCATAGCCGCACCAGCTGCGAGTGCAGGGCGCACCACGCCGCCCAGACCAGTAGGCTCACCCGGAACCAGGAGGAGTACCAGCAGCAGCACCTGGGGTTACTGCAAAGGCAGGTCCGCAGCCAGGAGCACTGGGTGCAGGAAGACCTCCAGCTGCGGCGGGAGAGAGCTTGCAGGAGCTGCTTGACCAGGGCCGGGCCATCCACGACCACCTGCAGACCCTGGTGCAGAGATTGGTGCCTGCTGCTGCTCCAGCCCTTACAGCTGCCCCAGCTATCGCTCCTCCTCCCACTCCTGATCCCCCTCCCACTTCTTCCTCCCCCCCCACCCGCCCAACCCTCCATACCTGCTCGCCCCTGGGGACGCCAAGGCCCCCGCACCCGCAGTGCTGGGAGACAGGTGGGCCGGCAAGACCCCCAACCCTGAGCTTCTCCTCCCCCTTCCTCCCCTTACTCATAGACTTTAAGGTCAGAAGGGACCATTATGATCATCTAGTCTGACCCCCCTGCACAATGCAGGCCACAGAATCTCACCCACCCTCTCCTAGAATAATCCTCTCACCTATATCTCAGATATTGAAGCCTTCAGATAGTTCCAAGACCCCAAGATACAGAGAATCCTCCAGTTGTGATCTGTACCCCATGCTACAGAGGAAGGTGAAAAACCTCCAGGGCCTCTGCCAATCTACCCTGGAGGAAAATTCCTTCCCGACCCCAAATATGGCGATCAGCTAAACCCTGAGCATGTGGGCAAGACTCACCAGCCAGACACCCAGAAAGTTCTCTATAGTAACTCCTATCATCCCTCCATTGACCTATTTACTACTGATAATGAATGGTCAATTAGTTACCAAGATCATGTTATCTCATCAAACCATCCCCTTCATAAACCCATCTAGTTTAATCTTGAAGCCAGATAGATCTTTTGCCCCCAGTACTTCCCTTGGAAGGCCGTTCCAGAACCTCACTCCTCTAATGGTTAGAAACCGTCTAATCTCAAGTCTAAACTTCCTACTAGCCAGCTTATATCCATTTGTTCTTGTGTCCACATTGGTATTAAGCTTAAATAATTCCTCTCCCTCCTGGTATTTATCCCTCTAATATATTTAAAGAGTGCAATCATGTCCCCCTCAGCCTTCTTTTGGTTAAGGTAAACAAGCCAAGCTCCTTGAGTCTCCTTTCATAAGACAGGTTTTCCATTCCTCGGATCATCCTAGTGGCCCTTCTTTGTACCTGTTCTAGTTTGAATTCATCCTTCTTAAACATGGGAGACCAGAACTGCACACAGTATTCCAAATGGGGTCTCACCAATGCCTTGTATAACGGCACTAACACCTCCTTATCCCTACTGGAAATACCTCGCCTAATACATCCCAAGACCGTATTAGCCTTTTTCACGGCCATGTCACAATGGCGGCTCATAGTCATCCTATAATCAACCAGGACTCCGAGGTCCTTCTCCTCCGTTACTTCCAACTGATGTGTCCCCAGCTTATAACTAAAATTCTTGTTATTAATCCCTAAATGCATAACCTTACACTTCTCTCTATTAAATTTCATCCTATTGCTATCACTCCAATTTACAAGGTCATCCAGATCTTCCTGTATAATATCCGATCCTTTTCTGAATTGGCAATACCTCCCAACTTTGTGTCATCCAAATTTTATCAGGACACTTCCACTTTTGGTGCCAAGGTCAGCAATAAAAGATTAAATAAAATTGGCCCCAAAACTGATCCCTGAGGAACTCCGCTAGTAACCTTCCTCCAACCTGACAGTTCACCTTTCAATATGACCGCTGTAGTCTCCTTTAACCAGTTGCTTATCCACCTCTCAACTTTCATATTAATCCCTATTTTTTCCAATTTAACCAATAATTCCCCATGTGGTACTGTATCAAATGCCTTACTAAAGTCGAGGTAGATTACATTGACTGCATTTCCTTTATCTAAAAAATCTGTTACTTTCTCAAAAAAGGAGATCAGGTTGGTTTGGCACGATCTACCTTTTGTAAAACCATGTTGTAATTTGTCCCAATTGCCATTAGCCTCAATGTCTCTAACTACTTTCTCCTTCAAAATTTTTTCCAAGATCTTGCATACTACAGATGTCAAACTAACAGGCCTGTAGTTACCCGGGTCGCTTTTTTTCCCTTTCTTAAAAATAGGAACTATATTAGCAATTCTCCAGTCAAATGGTACAACCCCTGAGTTTAGAGATTTATTAAAAATTTTTGCTAATGGACTTGCAATTTCATGTGCCAGTTCCTTTAATATTCTTGGATGAAGATTATCTGGGCCCCCCAATTTACTCCCATTAAGCTGTTCAAGTTTGGCTTTTACCTCGGATATGGTAATATCTACCTCCATATCCTTAGTCCCATTTGTTATGTTACCATTATCCTAAGCTCTTCATTAGCCTCATTAAAGACTGAAGCAAAGTATTTGTTTAGATATTGGGCCATTCCTAGATTATCCTTAACCTCCACTCCATCCTTAGTAATTAGTGGTCCTACTTCTTTTTGTTTTTTCCTATTTATATGGCTATAAAACCTTTTACTATTGGTTTTAATTCCCTTTGCAAGGTCCAACTCTACCTGACTTTTAGCCTCTCTCACTTTGTCCCTACATGCTCTAACCTCAATAAGGTAGCTTTCTTTACTGATCCCTCCGTCTTCCACTCCTTATATGCTTTCTGCTTTTTCTTAATCACCTCTCTGAGATGCTTGCTCATCCAGCTTGGTCTAACACACCTGCCTATAATTTTTTCCCTTTTCTTGGGATACAGGCTTCTGACAGCTTCTGCAACTTTAACTTAAAATAATCCCAGGCCTCCTCCACCTCAAGATCCATAATTTCTTTAGTCCAATCAACTTCCTAACTAATTTCCTTAATTTATTAAAGTTAGCCCTTTTGAAATCAAAAACCCTAGTCTCAGATTTATTTTTGTTTATCTTTCCATTTAATTTGAACTGTATTAGCTCATGATCACTCGAGCCAAGATTGTCCCCTACAACCATTTCATCTATGAGGTCCTCGCTACTCACCAAAACCAAATCTAAAATAGCATCCCCCCTTGTTGGTTCAGCAACTACTTGATGAAGGAATTCATCAGCTATCACATCTAGGAAAATCTGAGCCCTATTATTATTACTAGCACTTGTTCTCCAGTCTATATCTGGAAAGTTGAAATCTCCCATGATTACGCAGTTTCCATGAGTATTTACTTCATTAAAAACATTAAAGAGGTCTCTATCCATATCCAAATTGGATCCTGGTGGTCTATAACACACCCCAAGCACTATCCCAGGAGGATCTGATAGTTTTCTTCCCCAATGTCATTTTGCCCAAACAGACTCTGTCTTCTCCATTCCATCACTTTTTATTTCTTTACAATCTACCTCATCTTTGATATACAATGCGACTCCACCACCTTTACCCTTATTTCTGTCTTTCCTAAACAGCACATACCCTTCAATACCTGTACTCCAATCATGCCTAGTATTCCACCATGTTTCTGTTATTCCTATAATATCTGGTTTCACTTCCTGGACCAATAGCTCAAGTTCCTCCATTTTGTTACCTAGGCTCCTCGCATTGGTGTACAAACATCTTAGTTTTGCTGTTTGGCCTCACTCACATTCTTTACCCAATTTGGCACGGACGTTGTACCTCCATGACCTATTAGACTAGTATCCACCCTACCCTTCCTCCTTATGTCCATTCTCCTACCCCCAGCTATATCCTTTCTTACTTCGTTTTCCTCCCTCTCAGTGTTAAAATCTGGCGTAGAGATTACCTGAACATCTCCCAACCGTCTCCCCCAAATTCCTAGTTTAAAGCTCTCTTAATCAGTTGAGCCAGCCTCCATCCTAGAAGTCTATTTCCCTCCCTACTTAGGTGAAGTCCCCTTGCCTCCCTCTTCCAGCTCCCTCCTCCCAGGTTTCGCCCTCCCCTCTCCTCCCCCACCTCCAGTTATGTTCAATAAAGAGAGTTTGTTTTTGGCAACATGTGTTTTTATTTGACATCAGGAAGGGGGGTTAGGGAGGGGGCAGTGGAAGGATGTGAGAGTGGAATAAGGCACAAGGCCCCAGTGGGGCACGCCAGGGAGACTTCACTCCTCCTCCGTCAGGAAGCTCTCCCACAGGGCCTCCTGGATACCGACAGCCCCCCGATGGGCCTCCCGGTTGGCAGCCATGCAGGACTGCACATACAAGCCAGCCAAGTGGTCAGCCTCTGCCATCCAGGCTGGCAGGAAAGCCTCCCCCTTCCACTCACACAAATTGTGCTGCACACAGCATGCCGCCACCATGTGCGGAATATTCCAGAGAGGTCCAGGCAGGTGAGGAGGCATCTAAATTGGGCCTTCAGCTGGCCGAAGGCACCCTCCACCACGATGCGGGCCCTGCTGAGCCTGGCATTAAAGGCCAGTCAGGAGGGGTTGAGGTATCAAGTGTAGGGCTTCATGAGCAAGGGTCATAGTGGGTAGGCCGCATCCCCCACCAGGCACACAGGCATGTCCACGTCCCCGACACTGATGTGGTGGTCAGGGAAGAAAGTTCCAGCGTGCAGCCTTTGGCACATGGAGGAGTTGCGGTACACTTGCGCATCATGTGCTTTGCTGGACCAGCCCAAGTTTATGTCCACGAACTGGCCCTGGTGGTCAGACACGGCCTGCAGGATGACCGAGAAGTATCCCTTCTGGTTTATCTACAGGGAGGCCTGGTGTTCCGGGGCATGGATGGGGATGTGCGTCCCGTCGATTGCCCCCCCGCAGTTGGGGAAGCCCAGGGCGCCAAACCCCTCGATCACCGCGTCCAAATCAGTGAGGCGGATGACTCTGCGGAGCGGCACTCTATTGATGGCCTTGACTACCTGCAGAGGGACACACAAAACCGAGAGTCACTGGGGTGCCAGGGTGGCTGAGTGTGCTCCCTTCCCGCCACTGCCCCGTGCCCCCACTCCGCAGGAGCAACTCCCCTGCAATCCTGGCCACCGCGGGCAGTCTGTAGTGCAGCTGGGACAGAACAAACCCTCCTGGGGAGGGGACTTGTACCACCTCCCCCCCTTTTCCCTAGGGCAGCCCATGCCCTCCTCGCACCCCTCCTTCCTGGCACAGTGGCTGGAGATTGCCATACCTGGATGAACACTGCTCCGACAGTGGATCTCCCCATGCCGAACTGGTTCGCCACGGATCGGTAGCTATCCAGCGTGGCGAGCTTCCAGAGGGCAATGTCCACATGCTTGTGGAGGGGAATGGTGGGCCTCATGCATGTGTCCCGTTGCTGCAGAGCAGGGGCGAGCCACTCACAGAGCTTGAGGAAAGTGTCCTTCTTCATTCTGAAGTTCTGGGTCCATTGTTGGTTTCCCCAGAGCTCCAGGATGATGTGGTCCCACCAGTCACTGCTGGTGTCCAGACGCCAGATGCGGCGGGGCACGCTGGCGTCCGGGCACTGCTGTTGCTCCTCCACGGTCCCCGGGGGTTCCGGAAGAGGGCCTGAGGGTTGGGCTGCAGCAGATGCTGCCAGGCAGTCTCCAGCAATTGCAGCCAGGCTTGCAGCAAGACATCCAAAATGAGCACCAGAGTGCCCAGAGGCAGCTCTGGCTCCATGGTTCTGAGTGCTGTGGTGTCCCGAGTCAGGGCAACCAAAGCAAGCAGAGAAAAAAATGCTTTGCTGTCCCTCAGCGAGGTAGGCAAGCAAGCAGGGAAAGCTGAGAACCGGCTGTCCAGGGGGGTCCCTTTAAGCACAAGCCTCAGATAGCCTCAGGCAGCAGCCACACAAAGCAACTACTGACCTGATGCCCTGCTGGAACCGGTTTCAGCTGGCCTTAAATGTGATTCAGCATCCAATCAGTGTAGACGCGCTATTTCAAAATGCATTTTGTGTGTAGACATGTAATTTGAAATAACTTATTTCGAATTAACTATTTCGAAATAAGATATTTCGGAAATAATGCTGTAGTGTAGACATACCCTAACAGATCTGGAACATGCTACACAGGAGTGAGGCCAGGCTCCTTATGTCAACCTGACAATGTGCCTCAACATTAATTTAAGGAGATCATCTGTGGAGGGTCATCTCCATACACATTCATTATTTGGCCTCCATGTTGAACAGAATTCGATGAAAAATGCAAAATAAATATTCCCATTGATATTAATTTTCATTTCAAAATGAATTTGCTTCAGAATCCCACGTTCATCCTCTGCAAAGATCTGGATAAACAAATCTGCTACAAATGTCTACAGAAAGTGAATTTCAAAGTCGCACACATGAGTATTCAAAGGAACTGAGATTTAAATCTGAATCCGTAAGTAGTCATGACGGAAATGCTCATCCAGTTGTGGAACAGACACAATTGCTTGTGATTAATCACAGCTGAAATTTTAGTGATCAGGTATCCCTGATCAGGCCATAGAGCAGGAAAACTAGAGAAGCTAATGCTCAAATAAAGCCAAATATGACCTTATCTAAAGACCACTGAAGTCAACAGGGTTCTTTCCATTAACTGTACTGGGGTTTGGATCAGGCCTATAATGAAAATATTTAAGGTAATCCACAAGCAGACAAAAGATTAAATGTATTGAATAAATTATTTAGTGTGAATTTATAGATGAACTGTAATGTGTATGACACGAGGCCTGGTCTAACCATCCCAGTTCAGTCAGCCCTGCCTGAGCCATAATAACCTGCTTCCCAGCCTAAATGAGGTCAGATAACAGCCTGAAACACCTGGACCTCATAAAAGTGCTGAGAAAACCTAGTTTGGAAAAGGAAGCACAGGAAGAGAGTTAGGCTCCTATGGTAGGATCTAAAGTAAAGTCTGGAGGGACTCCAGGAAAACAGCCTGAAGTTACTCAAAGAGTTGAACTCTTTGTTTTATGCTCTGAAAGACATGGCAGTGGATGATTTTAACTGCTTACATATAGAATGAACCTGCAAGATGTTGAGTTCTTTCTCTTCAGGCCGATATGTCTTCAGGAAATCAAAGTGTGCTTCCCAGCATGGGTAGACAGACCTGCACTAGCTGTTGTTGAATTAGCAAGCTAAAAATAGCAGTGTGTGGGGCAGCTGCTCACCCTTACCACTTGCCCAACCCCTTGGATACGTAGCTGGATGGCCAACCCGAGCCACTTCCCAAGGTGCTGTGGCGACACTGCTATTTTTAGCTTGCTAGTTCAAGCACAGCTAGAGGAGAGCTGATGGGTGCCTGTCCACTTGCACTGGGATTAGGGAGCACCCTCCCATCTCCTGTGTAGATGTCCCCTGAGGGTCAGTGTTCTATCCCAGATCAGGAAAGACTGAGGGTATGTCTAGACTACCCTTATGCCTTGTAAAACGAGGTTTACAAGATCGGCCGACAAAGGATTTCTTTGTCGCCCGATCCCCATCTTGACAGACGCTTTTTGCCGACAAACTGCTGACTCGGCAAAATGCGGTGGCCATTTTTATTCAAATGAAGCGCAGGAGATTTAAATCCCCGCTTCATTTGCAATGTCAGTATGTCTAATTTACATCCCTCTGGCGACAGAAGGATGTAATCTAGACATACCCTGAATGAAGGGGACCCCAGAGAGGGTGAGGCTGTTAGGGACTGCAGGGAAGGAGCCTAGGAATCAGGGCTCTCTCCCAGAATCCCAGAAAGTACTGGAGACTGAGCCTGGACTTCAGAGGAACCCAATCAGAAGAACTTGTTTGTTTTGGACTTTTGTTACCCCAGAAGAGGATTGAACTCTGAGAGTGACCCAGCCAAAGAGCTGAGCCCTGGGTGAGAGAGGTGGGGTGCAGGGAGTGTGTCAGCTTAGCCAGCAGGGCAGGCATGTCCTATGTCATGATATGATTTATTTTGAGGATATACCTTCCCAGGCACAATGAATTTGAGAGCAGGCTCTACTTCCATGAGCAATCCAGGTATAGTATCCAATCAAGCAATTAAGGATCTGCTCCTTCTCCCATTGAATGTGTTGGCAAAACTCCCAGGCTATGTCTACACTACAAGGTTTTAGCTAAAAAACCACGGTTTTTGCACAAAAACCGGTGGAGTATCCACACCTCAAGCGCGTTTATGTGAAAAAAATTAAAAGAGTAAATCGACAGCTTTTGCTAGTAGAGTTATTCCTCTCCCCACGAGGAATAACTCCTTTTTGCGCTACAGCTCTTGTGCAAAAAGGCATGTGTGGACGCTCCACAGGGGTTTCTTGCGCAAATAGAGCCTATCCAAAAAAGCACAGGTGCTCTGATGGCCATTCTGTGAACTTTCTTGCACAAGAACGTCCATGGAGCGTGGACGCTCTCTTGTGCAAAAGCACATCGCTTTTGCGATGCGCTTTTGAGGTGTGGACGCACTTTTGCTCAATAAGTTTTTGCGGAAGATCTCTTTTACAAAAAGCTTCTTGCGCAAAAACCCTACGGTGTAGACAAAGCCCCACTGCCGTCAGTGTATGCAAGGAAAGAGCCAGGCCCTTTAACTTTACAAATAATATAAAATAATTGAAGGCTGTTTTTATTTCTATGGTGTGGAATGATCCCATTTCTTTTCAGAAATAGATCTTCCTTTTGCCCTAACGAAGCAGATGAAATTATAAGTGTTAACCCCTATGTCAAATCTTGTAAGTACTGCACAGCACAATATATTGTGGCAGCTTTGGCTCAGCTAGCAGGTTTTGCTCCAAAGAGGATTCAATACAAGTTGGAGGTGGAATTACCCTTACATCCCTGGAGAAGTTGATCCTGTCAGCTAGGCAGAGCACTGCTCAAACTGCTCCACTACATATTATGTCTAGACTGTGGAAAAGTTAATAATGCTGGAAGTGGAGCTAAAGGTACAGGGAATTATGTGCTACAGTTATTAAACTTTCACCTTTATGATGCTTTAAACTCATAAAACACATTTTAAACTAGGCATGCTACATACAGGATAATATTACAGTGCGGAAAGCTGCCTTTTAGTATAGTGTATAGCGCAGATGTCAGCACCTCACTTCGTGTTCTGTGTTGCAACAAACAGGAGCTGAGAAACGGCAGCTTTACTGTTCCCTTTATTCATCTTAACTGTGAGAATTTTGCCACTGACGTCTGTGGAAGCAGGATGGGCCTTTTGCAAAGTGGTGCCACTTGGGACGATAAGCCATTCCAGCCCCCTTATGTTGCACAGCATGCAGTCTGTGATTGCACAATTGCAGTGCTTTGTAAACATTTGTGACGTTTCAGCCTCACAGCTCCTCTGTGAGGTATATTATAGGGTTGCCAGGTGTCCGGTTTTGAACTGGACAGTCCAGTATTTGAGCTTTCTGTTCGGGAAACAAATTGAGAAAATATAAAGAAGAAGATATAAATGTCTGGTATTTTCTAAATAAGATGTAATGTAGATTGTGATGTAATGTCAAGTGTGTCCAGTATTTTTGTTGAAACCATCTGGCAACCCTATATATTATCCTACTTTGTAGATGAAGGAATTGAACCACTGACATTGGCTTGTTCAAGTTCACAGAGAAAGTTGATAACAGAGTGAGAAGCAGAGCCCATATCTCTCACTGTATTTGGTGGTTTAACTGTAAGGCAACCTTTCCTCCCTATGGGTATGTCTACACTACAAAGTTAATTTGAAATAACAGCAGTTATTTCTAATTAACTTCAATAAATACATGCTATACATGCAAACCGCTATTTTGAATTTAATTTGATATAGCAGAGCACTTATTTCGAATTTGGTAAACCTCATTCTACAAGGAATAATGCCAAATTCGAAATAGCTATTTCGAATTAAGTGCTGTGTAGACACTTAATTCGAAATAGGGGGCCTCCAGCCCTTCCCAGTTTCCCCTGGTGGCCACTCTGGGCACAACCAGGAAAACTCTTCTCCTGTCCCCCAGCCCTGGGGCCCTTAAAGGGGTAGAGTCTGGCCACTGGGCACGTGCCAGAGCCAGGCCTGCCAGCAGCCGCAGACCCTCACCCATTGGCCGCACAATGGCAGACAGTAGCAGCCAGCCGTCCCCTGCCCAGTCCCCCAGCACCCAGGGGCCAGCCAGGGGCCGTAGACGGCGCGCGCCCTTGTGGACTAGCGCAGAGATCATGGACCTCCTTGAGGTTTGGGGGGGGGAGGCCTCCAATGTCCACGATCTCCACACTAGGCGGAGGAATGCGGCCATCTACAGCCGCATAGCGGCCACCATGGCCCGCAAGGGACACAGGTGCACCCAGGAGCAGGTGCGCCTCAAAGTCAAGGAGCTGTGGCAGGCGTAGGCCAGGGCCACCAGGGGCAGCGCTGCAGCAGGGGCTGACACCTGCCCCTACTTCCTGCCCTCGACCGAATCCTGGGGGGGCCGGGCGGTCCATGCCAGCCCGGGAGGCAGCGAGCCGGGAGCTGAGGGCCCTGACCCGGGCGCACCAGAGGGGCCACCACCAGCTGTCCCGGCACCAGAGTCAGCAGGGTCATCTGGGGAGGCCATACCAGGTAAGTGCCAGCACTGTTCCCTACCCGGGCAGGAGGCGGGGAGGGAGACCAGGGACCACACGCGTGGGCCATGCCTCCCATGGATCACGCAGCCACCTGTGCACGTGTGTGTGAAAAGACCTGACACGCTCCTGACCCCGGGGTGGGACACAGCAGGACACCCTCCCGTCTCACACCCCCCCTCTACACAGAGGCAGGGGACATCTCCCCCCACCTCAGCCGCACTATACATGGCACGGGGCATCGGTGTGGTCTCGAGGCACCTCCCACTCCCAGGGATAGCTGGACATTCCAAACATGGCCTCTGGGCAAGCACAATGGCTCTGATGGTGCAGGGCACGGTCATCCTCACCTCGTGGGGGGGGGCTGGGCTTCACCCACTGTGTCCCCAGGGAGAACTGACCACTTCTCTTCTTTCTCCAGAGCTGCACCACCTGCACGTGCAGGGCGCACCACCCCGCCCGGGACATCCTCCCACACCCGAGCGCAGGACCACCGCAACATTGCAGCGGTATCACGAGCGGCACCTGGCGGCCCTGCGAGACCAGACCTGCATCATGGAGCAGCAGTCTGAGGAAGAACGGGAGTTGTGACGGGAGCTGCTTGCCCAGGGTCGTGCCATCTGTGTCCATCTGCAGACCCTGGTGCAGAGCGTGCTGCCCCGTGCTGCTCCCGTGCCTGCTGCTCCCCCAGCTCCCGCTCCTCCTCCCACTCTTTCTCCCCTTCCCACTTCTCCCTCCTCAACCTCCACACCCCCCACCTCAACTGCCACACCCTCCTCCCCATCCCCCAGGGATGCCAAGGCCCCCGCACCTGCCGTGCTGGGAGACATGTGGCCCAGCAAGACCCCCAACCATGAGCCCTGAGCTTCCCCTCCCCCTTCTTCCCCTTGCTTCCCCCTTCCAGCTCCCTCCTCCCAGTTTTCCCCTCCCCTCTCCCACCCTCTCTCCTGCCCTCTCCCGCCTCCTTTCCCCAGTCTCCCCAGAGGTTCATCCCCCCCCCCATTTGTGTTAAATAAAGACAGTTTCTATTTGTGGAAAGGACGTGAGGGAGGAATGAGGCACAAGCCCCCAGTGGGGCAGGCCACGGAGACTGTTAGTGCTCCTCGGGGCGGAAGCTCTCCCGCAGGGCCCCCTGGATACTGACAGCCCCCTGATGGACCTTCTGGATGGCAGCCTGCAGAAAGTGCAGCCAGGCTGATGGCAACGTGTCCACAAGATGCACCAGAGTGCCCAGGGGCAGCTCTGTCTCCGTGTTGCAGAGTGCTAGGGTGTCCCAAGTGAGGGCAAGCAGAGCACTCCAAGACACAAATGCTTTGCTGTCCCTCAGCGAGGTAGACCAGCAAGCAGAGAAACCTGAGAACTGTCTTTCTGGGATGGGGGGTCGGGTCCCTTTAAGCACAGACCTCGGATAGCCTGAGGCAGCAGCCCCACACACTAAGTCTGACCCTGATGCCCTCCCGGCACTGGTTCCGGCCAGCCTTACCTTCGATTCAGGGTCCACTCAATGTGGACTCGCTATTTCAAATTAGAAAAATGCTATTTCGATTTAGTTTTTGTGTCTAGATGCGTTATTTCGAATTAGCTTAATTCGAATTAACTATTTCAAATTAAGTTAATTCGAAATAGCGCTGTAGTGTAGACATACCCTATGAGCTATACTGTCATAATGCTGCCACAGGGACTAAAGAACAGGAGGGTTAAAACCAGCAGTAGAGATCAAGAAGCAAAACTCTGAGCTGATTCCAGGTTTTAACAAAACTTCTCAAAGTTTGAGGATATTCAGAGCCCGGGTTTACATTTAGTCCATTTTAAAGATAAGGGCTCTTTGAAAAGTTTTGGTCTGTGTCCTGGTTCAAATTATTTATATGCCTAAGATAAATAAGAACAAACTGACTTCTGGTAAGGTGAACATCAAAATTCACCACCATATCTAATAACATTTTTATGTTCACAGAAAAATAATGACATTGTTTATTGTTATAGATATTCAGAATACTTTCATTAGAAAGAAATAACAAACTGTCCATGTTGGCCATGAATCTTTATAACATCTTTAAAACATTTTAAAATTCACACATTTAAAATGGTAGATGAAGTCAGAGGTCCAGGAAAAACTATTAATGAATTCCGATGAGCTAATCCAGAAGCAGTGATTTCCATGTGTGATTTGATTTGGCTGCAGCTTGAGCTGAGAGCAAACTGAACTCTCAGTCTTTTAGCATGCAGATATTTGCATATGCAGTCTAATTTGGTTAGCAGTGCTGCGTAACTCAAATCTGTAGCCGCTGCAGAGGTTAGGAATACAGTTTCAATGTCTGTTCTTATCTCATTAAGAGCCACAGATTTTTCTTTCATGGAATGACAGTTCTGTCCTGCAGCAAGTTGAATGCCTTCTCTCAACTGCTAAATGCACTCTATCCAAAATGAATGGGAGTCGGGGGTACTCAGCGCCTGGTAGGAGGAACTCAGAACCTTGCAAGCCTAGACTGTATAGACACAATTAAAAAGATCTACTGTCATGTCTTTTCAGGCATAATAGGAGAGCATAAAACAAAGAGCTGACGTCTTTGAATAATGGCTTTAGAGTTTTGTTTGATGTTGACTTGTTCTCATTTGTGTTCATATTGCAACAGGTGCACATGAGTAGTGTGCAAAGCAGTAGGTGCATTTTCTGAAGTCTGCAGGTGTATTTGCTCTACCTGCTATAACTGAGAACATAAGTTTAGTGGTAAAGTTTTCTTGTGAGATCAAGGGGCAAGGAGACGATGATTTGTTCTCTTCCTGAATAATTGGGTAATGAAGGTTGTTCAGTAGACATGAAATCTCTGTCTTCTGGTTTCATAAGCAGCAGCACTCTTTTAGGGAGATTCCATCCAGCACAATACATATCATCCCATGTCTACAATAAGGGCTTCTTGTGATGCTTTAACTTTCTGAAAACATCTTGTGAAGTCAACTAGAGCTGGGATTTTCAAAAGGCTCCCATTGATTTCAGAGGGAGTTTTACCATTGAGTACAATGGGAGCAGAATGCACCAATACTGAATGTAAATGGCATTAAGGGACAGCTGACGTTCCTATAAGGTTTCTAACAAACCTGGCAAAATGTTAATGTAATGCCCAAACAACAGAATTTGGCCTCTTAAATTTCACATGGGTTGACAGAATGAGCAGGGAAAAATCCTGAGTATGGAGGACAATTTTAATTGAGAACATTTGTGCTGGACAATTAGATATATATGTAAAGTAAAATACTTTAAATTAATTGAAAGTCTTTTAGATGAGAATCCAAAGGCTAATGAACCAATATTTTACAAGGGGTTTAAAAATCTTAGCATTATCTAAATGAGAGCATCACAAAAAATCTGCATTCCTACCTCCTCCTTCCTAGGTTTGTCATTATTGGTAACTCAAAAACAATAATACGGCATAAACCTCCTTGAGCCAGATTGTTCCTATGGATCTAGAACCAATGTTGGCTTTGAGCCTAGAGGGACTCTTCCTCATACCCTTTAGCCAAAGCTAACTGGACCTACCTGTGAGCGTGACCCAGCAGTAATTATCTTCGCATTTCTGCAGCATTTGGGTGAATCAATGAAAGAGCCATGTCACCCTGTTGCTGTCAGGCACAGATGTAATGAATGGCTGGAGCAAAAGGTCAATAATCAATTAAGAAGAACCACAAAGATAAAACAAATGGCCTAGATGAGAAATTTATAGTACTTAGCTCCCCTTCTTTGGAGTTATGGAGACATCTTTTATGGAAAAAAAAGAGAAACAGAGAAACTGAGAAATTCTTGAGGGATAAATAAAATGGTAAGTTCAGTGTTATATGAACAGGTCTGTAGACAAAAATACTGTTTTGAGAAACTGTCCACTGCCATGCTAAGCTTTCCACTGTTAAGAGATATGTGTCTTGGAAGGTTTGTAATTTCTCGTGGAAGCTAAGTGATCTAAAATGAGACAGAATACACAAATCAACAGAAGATACTGCAAGACCAAATGAGGTGGAAAATAAGAAAGTTTTTCCTTGCTGAGTTAAAAAATACATACAACAGCAATTTCACTATCTTCCCGTCAATGGAAGGCAGGACTCTGAATGAAAAGAAAGGTAATGGATTTGCTTCTCCTGTGTAGTCACAAACTTCTATGCAAAGAGGATGGATAATGCTGCTATTATGGTTTGCTGGTATATGCATCATAGATAGCACATATGGATGGTGTGAAAAATATGAGAATGTCTCAAAATATATAAAAAATGGAGAGGTAACTTGTCCTTTATACAAGCAAACAATACACTACTACTGACATTTGGGGAAGGGAAAGTCTGGCAGGAAAGGTTTTCCATTGCTTTTGGAGGCTGTGATACTTTGACCAGTACAAATGAAGGTTTCATCTTAGAGAATTTGGACAAACAGCATGGGCTTGTATTGTCCCTTCTAGATCTTTGCATGAGGGGAAACCTTCCACAAGCAGATTCTTCCTCTCTGCAGCACTCCAGATCCTGTAAAGGATTCTATATCGGTCTATAACCTGTGGGTGGAGAGGGGGAAGGAGGAGGAGATTGGGAAGTTGGGTGGGAAGAGTGGAAAATTCAGAGGAGGAGATGCATATCATTCTCCTTGCCCTCCTCCTTCACCCCCAAATCATGGGAAACCTATCCAGAAACCTGTCTGCAGTCTCAGTATCCCTCACCATGCAGGTTCCAGAGGCACCTGTGTCTGGGGGCAGACTCTGTAGAGCAGAGCTACTCAACATGTGTTTGCGGTCCATGGTGCAGTTTGGGTTTGCAATGTGGTTTGGGTTGATATGCAGTAGTCAAAATTAATGGACTGTTGTGAAGCCAAAACAAAAAAGTAGTCAATATAATGGTCTTCTGTTGATATGCATTTTAGTAATTACATTCCTAGACTGTCATTGCTCGTGAAAAGTGCTGTCATATGGTTGGAAATCAGGTAAATACTGCATTGTATTAATATCAGCAGAACTGACTTAAATGGGGCCTGTGTGTTGTGTAGTCTTGCCTTAATCTTTGTATTCATGCCCGTCAGTGTGAAAGAAGCTATTTGAATATATTTGCATATCTATTTGCATGTATATGCAGCCACACTTAAGTTGCGGCCCTTGGCATGTGCTGTGAGTATCATTGTGGCCCCCAGGGCTTCCAAAGTTGAGTAGTCCTGCTATAGACAGTCCAAAGTTGATAAATGGATGCAGGTCTCTATGAAGTTCGCTCTGGCCACCTCCAAATTTTGGAGTCACCAGCTTTGGGGGGCTGGCCCTACAGTGTGTTAACAGAGGGGCAAAGGCTGCTTCTCCATCGAATCAGATGAGAACAAACTCCACAAGGATTCCTTGCTGAGATTCCCTCCTCAGAGCCATCTCCCATAGGAAGGGTTTGGGCCTTTGAGAGAATCATTGCACATTTCTGTACACTAGGATCCCTTATGCATATGTTTGTTTAATATTATAATAATATGCATTTACCCCATCAGCCCTCAGACTTTGTCTCTAGCCATACCCTCCATTGGCAACTCACTGGCAGGATATGCATTCACTTACATAGCTCAATTCTGTAAGAAATATTTGGGGATCTGAGTGCTTCCTTAACCTTTCCTACCAAGAGAATCATTTGGCCTTAGGCCATATTCTCCGAGCATTTTTCTTCCTCTTCATGTTTCAGTCTTGCCTAGTCTCTTCTTGTAGACCTTCCACGTTTCCTGTTCTACGATGAATAATTCAGGTGACCGAACAGTGAACTGAAACATGGACAGTGTTCCCACACTTATTCACTTACGTTATGCATGACTTATCTTGAAATAGGACCTTGGTGCTGAATTTTAGATGCTTACAATGTCAGGTAGTGATGCAACATAATATTGAGCAGCTGTGTTCAGTTCCAAATACTCAGGCATGAACTACATTAATAACTTTTTCCTTGACGTATAATTGAAGTTGAAGTCTCTAATTTGAAGTGGTATATTGGCCTAGTGCTAATGAATCGTGTCATTACTCTAGATTCTTTTAAGTTGAATTTTGTTACATTGGCTCAGCACAGTAGAAATTAGTGGCAGCTCCCATTAGTTGCATCTGTGATTCCACAAGCAGCAGCAGTTACCGGTTTCAGGTTTCTACAAGCCATTCATTTGGCGGGAAGTGTCATAGTGTCACCACTTCATTTTTAAAAGCATCCCTACTATTAAAATAAGAAGCTTTCTCCCAAAGTTTCATCAATAACATCTTACAAATTCATTTGTGATTTAAATTACTTATAATATAATCCCCCCTGCTGTGTTCCCAAATACTTCCTTCGTATTTAATTGCTATAGACACTTTAGTTACTAATTAAACTGTATTGTTTATGATGTTGCATTTCATTAATAGCAGTGATAAAAAATGTATGTTCTAGCAGAAACTCTCCATATTAATTCCAGTCTGGGGGCAGAACTCACTATTAATAGAGTAGGGTACATTTCCATATACTGTGGGGTTGTGCTAATGGATTTCTGGAGTGAATTTGCCCCTCAATCATGGTCTGGAAATACAGGTACAGGTTTGTAATGAAATGCCATTAGTCAAAAGAACCTTGTGCTCTGGAGTGCTGAACTGCAATAAATCTTACCTGACTTCTAATGAACAATAAGGCTAGCATCAGGAACATCATCCCGGTCATTTCCAGAAGAAAAGTTTGTGAAAGGTAATAATAAAGACTTGTTTGATCAAAGATGTGAAACATTGCAGCAGATTAAAAGACTGAGAGACTACCAAACTTACTGGCCATTCCACAGAGTAAAAAACATTCACGCTATAATGGGTTACACTACCCCTTCCCATGGAGTAACTCGTGGGGTGGGGACAGAAAGTATCTCCAGAGGGCCAATGAATAGGCATCAAGTAGCACAGATATTATGGAGTGGAAGTTGTATGATAGACTAAACAGAATAGGGTAGACACCTCCGAATCCCATGGATCTTGAAGAAAGGAGCTCGAGATCTACAGAGGCACCTAGAACCATCCTGCATGGACGCCTTCCCCTTGACATCTGAGTCTAGTAATAGTCTCAGGCTTAAAACTGCTTCAAGTGGCACTGAGACCTTGTCTACCCTTGGAGTTTTTGCAACAATTCATTGGAGTTAGTTGCACTGGTGCAAGTTACTTTTTATGGTAGTGCACCCATCTATACTAGCAGTTTGCCTTTGTGCCAGGGCCAGATTAACTCATCTGGGGGTCCTGGACTATAGGATTTTGTGGGGCTCCCAAGGTACCAGGGTGGTGCCAAAAACAAGTTCAGATTGAGGGAAGGGACTCCAGGCTAGGGCAGGAGACTGGTTGTGGGAGGGGGTGAGGACTCCCAACTGGGAGAGTGGCAGATTCTAGGGTGGGACTGGGGATGAAGCATTTGTGGTACAGGAGGGGGCTCCAGGCTAGGGCCAAGGGGGTTGGAATGCAGGATGGAACTCAGGTCAGGAGGCTGGGGTGGAGTTGAGGGTGGGATTGGAGTATGGGAGAGAGCTCAGGACTGGGGCAGAGGGTTGGAATGCAGGTTCTGGGTGGCAGTTAGGGTGTGGGAGGGGCCTCAGTGCTGGGACAGCGATTTGGGGTGCAGGGCACTTACCTGGGGCAGTATCCTTTGTTGATTCAGGCCTTAGAGAGGTGAGGGGCAGTTGGCTCTGCACGCTGACCTGTGCTCATCTGCAAGCACTGTCCCTCATAGCTCCCATTGACTGTGATTTCCAGCCAATGGGAGGCACCTGAAGGTAAGGGAACCACACAGTTGGTGCTTTCCAGTGCTTGCAGCTCCAGCTTGTGGGGGGAGAGATGGAACAGCAGTGAGTGGAGCCATGTCCCCCTCCCCACCTCTGCTCCCTACCTCCAGGCAGGGCCAGATCGCAGGGACTTTTGATACGGTCTCCTACAGTATTCTTGCCAGGAAGTTCAGGAAGTATGGATTGGATAATTGGACTGTAAGGTAGATAGAAAATTGGCTAGATTGTCAGGCCCAACGGGTAGTGATCAATGGCTCGATGTCAGGTTGGCAGTCGGTTTCAAGCGGAGTGCCCCAAGGATCGATTCTAGGGCCAGTTTTGTTCAACATCTTTATTAATGACCTGGATGAGGGGATGGATTGCACCCTCAGCAAGTTTGAGGATGACACTAAGCTAGGGGTAGAGGTAGATACTCTGGAGGGCAGGGATAGGGTCCAGAGTGACCTAGACAATTGGAGGATTGGGCCAAAAGAAATCTGATGATGTTCAACAAGGACAAGTGCAGAGCCTGCACTTGGGACAGAAGAATTCCAAGCATTGTTACAGGCTGTGAACAGACTGGCTAAGCAGTAGTTCAGCAGAAAAAGACCTAGGGAACAATAATGCACAGGTTGCACTCTCCTTCTTGTACCTTCCTCAGTGGTTTTCCACTTGTGTACCTCCACTTGCATAAATGGATGTAGTGATGTAGGCCTCCATTTCTTCCTGGCTGTAAATGCCTGTAGAATGTTTGTTCTGCCTCCCACTGAAACCACAGATAGAATCTTTCTCCTCATCTGTCTCGGGTGAGGGATTCTGAAGGATTTGATAAAGTGAGCCATTTAATGTCATTCATTCCATATCGCCCCAAACCCAGCCCCACACTGTTCAAACCTATATAGCAGAATTCGCAATGTGCTAAATAATGGCTGCAGTCTTAATGAGGAGTTTCTTTCTTTGGAAACTGAGAATTATTCTCCCAGGTTAAAGCTGTATTGAACTGATAGTGTAAGCAAACCAGCCCAGTACTGGGCAATGTGCCAACCTGCAATGTGCAGACTACTGTATCTGTCCTGCAGCTAAACAATACTTCCGCCAGTGGCGCTCATCTCCTCATCTCGTACAATGCGACCCTTTCAGCTTGGAAGTAAACGTTGGTCTCCTGGTGGCTGGCAAGTCTAGGTAGGCTGTGATTAAGAACTGTTCCTTTTGTGCCTTGGCAGAGAAAGAATTCAAATAGATGTGATAATGGCCTTGCATTCAGCATGTAAAGATCATTGGATATAAATGTGGAACAGAATGTACGCCTGTTTCACAGACAATTGTATTTAGAACTTGTTGTTACTTTGTTGCTATTGTAATGCTTCAACCTCAGACCCTGCATTTCAATATAAATATGTTGGCGTTACATATAAAGGATTCTAAGAACATCTATTATCTCCCAATAGCTGAGGAATTCAGCAGGGTGCATTAAGACATGATGGGATTCTTCCACACATGGCTCTACAGAGAAGTCACAAAAGAGATGATTTAAAAAGAATTAATTGGGTTTTTATTTTTAAAAAATCCACTTTATTGTGAGCTCTGACATTCTCAGAAAGGGTTACCAAACTTGTATAGGAATGCACAGATCTCATCTACATTGAAGACATACTAAATGGAATAGAGGCTCTAGATTCAAATATTCCCCGACAGGTTTGTCAAATATTCCATTTATGATGACATTGCTAAACAGTTGCCAGCAACCGTGTAGCTATTTCACTAGAAATGTAGGGCCAGATTTACAAACATGAGTATCTAAAATTGAGTACTTAAATCCATATTTAGGCATTTAAACAAAGACTTTTAAAGGTTAGATACTAAAATCCCATCGGAAATGGCTGCATATTAGGTGACAAGCTGCTAATTGTGTCTTTCAGAAGCTCCCCATTAATAAATGGCCTGATTTTGGAAAGCACTGAGATTCTGCAGCTTTTATTGGTAGCTTATGGGCACTCATCATTTATGGAAAATTATGCCATTTAGGTTATGTCTACACTGCAGTTTCAGAGAAATAGCGTGCTAGTCTGTTTCAGCAAAAACCACGAGGAGTCCTATGGCACCTTAGAGACTAACAAATTTATTTGGGCATAAGCTTTCATGAGCGGGAACCACTTCATCAGATGCATCTGACAAAGTAGGTTTTCTCCCACAAGACTTATGCCCAAATACATTTGTTTGTCTTTAAGGTACCACAGGATTCGTCATTGTTTTTACACTGTTATTAAAAACCTATGGCTGGCCCTTGCCAGCTGACTCAGGCTCGCATGGCTGGGCTATAGGCTGTTTAATTGTGTAGTTATTTGGGATTGGGCTGCACTTGGAGCTAAGGACCCTCATCCCTTGCAAGGTCCTAGAGCCTAAGCTCTAGCTTGCACTGCAGTTAAACAAATCCTTCGCTGGAGTCCCATGAGCTCAGCTCAGGTGGCAAAGGCCAACTGCAGGCAGGGCAGCCATCAGAGGAGATAGTTGCCCTGAGGCCTGGTGATTTAAAAGGGCCTGGGGTCCAAGCTGCTGCTACAGCTACTAGAGCCCAGAGCCCTTTAAATTGCTGCTGGATCCCCAAGTGGTGCAGTGCAGGCAGCGCTGAGAGCTGGCCGCTCCTAGTCCCATCCCTTCCACCTTAGGCCCTGCCCCTTCCAGGGCGTCCAGAGCCAATGGCCCTGAATATTCCCCAGGGCCTCCAACAAAGCCTGTCACCAGCTCTGGCTGCAGATCTTTAGTGCAGTGTAGATTCATCTTTATACAGGCATCTAAACAACTATTTAGGAGCCTGAACTTGAGGCCCCTACTTTTGAGAAGCTTGGCTATAGCATTCTAATAGCCAAGGGTTTTCTGATACATAGCATAGACCATATCTAAAATATTAGACTGCTGTGCCGGGTGTTCTGTTCAAATTGGGGCTGAAACTTGAGGATGGAGTAAGGGTCTTTGTTTTGCCTTGCAGCTTTCCACAAACTTTTAATACATCTAAATGTTGTTTAAAATAGCAAAGGTCAGCTTTCATTTTAATTCATAGATATCTTAGGTTCTCCACTGTATAGCAGCTACAAAGACGCATATGAGCATATATATTCATAAATAGCTCTGTGGTGCTGTTATTGTACAGATTTTCTCTCACTAAATGTAACTAACAAAGCAGCACAATGAAACATTCTTTTCGAGGTGACCTACTAACATGAATGTTTTTATTCTCCAGTCCAACCCAAAGATGATCTCATATCTTTGTGGACATATTGGATGAATTTGAGCTATAGCAGGTCCCTGATTTTTCATTCCTACTTTCATCAGTTGAAAACTACTCTTAATCCACACAAATTCCCGTCTTGTCATTGTTTCTCTTTCTCCAATTGCTTGTAGTTATACAGTTATACATCTCCTACAACTTCTAGGAGGAGATCTTGTGGGATCCAGATGGAGCCCACAGAGCACCTTTTATCCCTTGACTGGAAACTAAATGCTACTTCTTCATGCTTCAAACTCCTACTATTTATGTCTTTTTATGCCTCCCAAACACAGTTTATTCAGCCAGACTGGGTTAGCATTATTAGCAGCTAAGCCATTAGACTGACGGCAGAGAACAGTCTTTTGTTTATGAAAGTGTGCAATGATACAGAGTAACCTCCTGAATGCAAATATGAGTGACGTTTTAGTTTTTGTCATTTTCTGAGCAAGTAGCTACAGGGCATTGTCATGAATTGATGAACATCACGCTGAAATTCATAAGAAATTCACCAACAAGCTCAGTAGCAAGGTGCTAATGCAATGCTTCTTACTATGATTGCTCACATGATATCAGTAGGTATGCTGTATGGTAAAGCAATCATATTTCTAATTCAAAGCAGACAACTGTGTTTTTAGCCTAATCTATGAAAACTAAAAAAGGTAATTTAACTTCTGGCTTTCCATTCTTTTACACCATGCAAAAATTTTATAATAATGAGGTTATTCACATTTTTGCGTGTCACATAATGACCTCTATATCAAAGAATGAAGTTTGCATAATTGAGAAGATGGACTCACTTACAACAATGTGAGAAGCCATTAACAGGAAGCTAGAATAATGCTAAAAATACAGCATTTGATGTCACCTATTTAAACTGTACATGGACAATGTGGAGTATAATTGTGCTATTGCAGCTGGCAAATGAATATTGATCAGGGACCATCCAATAGCCCATCAGCATTTTGAATAGCAAAGAGGGGTTATTCCAGTCCAGCTATACAGTAATTTACAAATATCCCTAAAGTGCATGGTACTTAACTGGATTTATTACTCTAGATAATTTATTCGTTCATTTTCATGCTAGGATCTCAGCAAAAATTAAAAAAAGACTATAAATAATAACCACAAATACATTAACTGCCTATGCAAAATAATTGCCCACCATAATTGTGTGATGATTTTGGGGCCTATCAAATATCTATTGGCATGTTTTATAGCTCATAAATAATTGTATTTCTAGCAACAAACCCATAGCACAGTGTGGGTAATTCAGCTACCATTGCAGTACAAGTCAGGCCTGGAGTGCAGCATATCTCTCCCTTGGAGATACAGCAGTTGTATCGATTGACACTTTATTAAAATACACATTTACAAATGACAACAGAATATGAAATGCTGTTCCAGCCAGAGTATCCTCTGGAAAGTAGTGATCTGGCACTATACTGGAGACCATTACTGCTTTCATTCTGCATTTTGTCTTTACACCATGACTGCAGACGGAAATTTTACATGAATTCAGGGAATCCAAACCTGAGCTGGAAAAAGGAAAAAAAACCCTCTTATCTGAAACCGGCAGGTAGTAAAACCTGCTTCCGTGCACCTGTTCAGAGTGAAAGAGAGCTCCAAGCTCCATGGTGATATGAGCATGAGAATACAAAAACAATCTGCAAATGACAAAACAGTCCTGCCTATCTTCACTGAGTTATAAGTATCCATGTATGGATGTGTGTAATGTATTTTTATGGGCCTTGGGACAAATTTACAAATCATTGCTCACAGCAATGTTTCCAAAGCTTTTGCCTCTACGTGAGTGAGTGGCACAGTTATAACATAAACATCTCACTGGATCTTAAAATATTGCTAATTCTGCTATAGTACAGGGATGTAATTTATTGAAGAGGGGCCAAACACTGCAAGAAACACACAATAGCATGGCAAGGGTTAACATCATATTTTTCGTGAGATCTTGTGTGATTTCTTTGCAAACTTTAATTTCCGTTGGGAATAATAACTTGCAGCTGCAGTAATGTGCCGAATACCAGTGGCAAATGCACTTCTTTGGTGGTTTATGCAAGTCATTATTTCAAAATAGATACCCAGGAGTCACAGCTGGCTAATTAATGTAGTACTAAGGAAAGCTAGAATGTGACCCACTTAACAGCTTTCAGGAACCCACTGTTACAGTTCAGCAAACTTTTCAAATTGCAGTCCCATTACATTGTCACTTTTTTGCTGATTATCGGGATATGTTTAATATCCGTACTGTAATAATCTGCCTTCTTGTTTCTCACACAGGTTTTCATATAACTGCATTGGCCTAGCATATATGCCAAAATACACAATGTGCATGTGCATGTGCTGTTAAGATATTTACACGTGTATGTGCCAGGCGGGATTGCTACCATCTACGTAGGTGCTGAAATACCTGACTTAGATGCATACATATGGTATTTGCATGAAAATAATTGCATATAACTAATGGAAAATCTGGCCTTGACTGAGTCAAGATCCAGTGTTTGTGGCTTTATGCTTCGCTTCCATAAAGCTTATGGTAACATCACAGTTATGAACATCCCAGCTCGCACTCCCTGCAAGGCCCTGAGGCTGGAGCAGTTCTGTGCCCCAGCAGTTTATTGGGGGGTCCTGCTTCCCCCTACCCTAGTTCTGCACCCTAAACTAAACCGACCCCAAAAAAACTCCATCATGGAAATAGCATCCTATTTGTCACCGTCACATGGTTCATGCTGTGTGTTAGATCTCTTTCCTCAGCCTCACTTAGCCTTGTCTACTGACATTGCAATGCTTCGGGTAGGGACCAACTGCTGTTCTGTGTTTGTACAGAGCCTAGCACAATGAAGACTCATATTTGGACCATAGGCCCCACCTTCCTAAACATTACATAGATCAATAAATAATCAATATTTAAATGTAGGATGCTGCTGTTAGGAGACTGAATCAAACTGTGTCCTCTTCCTGGCTCTGCCAGCCACCTCACAGTACAATCTTGGACCAGGTAGTTAACCTCTCTGCACTCAGTTTCCCCATCTGTGAAATGGGGATGAAAATGCTGACTCACATTTGCAAAGGGCTGTCAGGGCTGTTGATGAAATCTGTAGAAATTGTTTGCATTGTTTTAGTGTAGTGGAAATGTGAACATGCATGTTTGCAGAGGGAGAAAGAGCTGATGCCTGCTTGACTCAGCTCTATTGTGTATCAGGTGACCGTTACCTTGTCTGTGCCCTTACTAAGGGCTTGATCCACAATGCCCATTGATGTCAATAGAAAAACTCCCCTTGACTCCAAGTGGGATTGGATCATGCCTTCCTTAGAGCGCAAAACAAACTTGGCTTAGACCTTGTCATCTGTCTCTGCTACACCAACATTTCTACCACACTGGGGTTTCATTCTCTCCTCTATCAGTGCACCTTAATGGCAAATTTTAGTTATAAAGTGTTAAAGGCAGTAGTGAGATACTGCCAGTTCCCGAGCTCTAGCTGATATACTGCTGCTTTATAGAAACCATTTTTCTGTCTCTTCTGTGATATTCAGCCTTTATACACACCTCTAATCTTTTTGAGGGAGACTTAGTACAAAAAGATGCTCTTTCCCTAATTCAGCAAGGACTTTATATTTCACTAGTTCCTCAAAATTTGCAGAGCTTTTTCAGAAAGCTTCCTGCTTTTATGCACAGGACCCTTGCAAATATTTCATTTCTTTCATATTCTGGGTATCTCTACACTACAGATTTTTGTCGGAAAAATGGCCATTTTTCTGACAAAACTTGAGGAACGTCCACAGTGCAATTGTGTTCTTCCACAAGAAAATTGAAAGAACAGAGGGGGTTTTCCAGCACTGGTAATCCTCATTCTACGAGGAAGAAGCCCTTTTCTGAAAGAGCTCTTTTGCAAAAAGGCGTGTGTGGACGTGGAAGAGGGAGTTCTTTTGGAAGAAGAGGAAAGAGGAAAAAAGCACAGGTGCCCTGGTGGCCATTCGTCCATAGCAATCACAGTTTACATGCGAGACAGCATCCACTCAGTCTAGACGCTCTCTTTCGAAAAAGCAGATCACTTTTTCAATGCACTTTTGCAGTGTGGACACTCTCTTTCAGAAGAAGTTTTTTTGGAAGCTCTCTTCTGGCAAAAAGCGTCGGCCATTTATATTCAAACAAAGGGCAGGATATTTAAATCCCCGCTTCATTTGCAATAGCGATGTGCCTAATCTACATCCCTCTGTCGGCAGAGGGGTGTAGTTTAGACACACCCTCTGTGTCCTCTTTTGCCTCCCCTGCAGTAAGGTCCTGATCCTGAGAAGTGCTGAAAGTCTCCCAAGAGAAGCTCAGAGTGCCTTTGGTGGGAGTTGAGACTGCCCCCTCAACATGTCATGGGCTCAGCATCTCATGGGATCAGAAAGAAAAAAAGGTCACAGAACAGGCAACAAGTCCTGTGACCGAAATGAAGTGTCAGAAAACAGCTTTCCTGATTTGTGGGGGGGGGAGGGGGGGATATTTGTATTCATGTTGCGTCTCTGTGTCTAAGATCTTGATGAAGAATTTTACAGGCAAAACCCTCCTATCTGACCTGCATGACGGAATACTGATTTGCAAGGGTAAAACCTCTCCCCCACTGACCTGCTCTGCAGAACTAGCCTCTGTCCACAGAGCATCTCCCTTCCTCATCCTGCACACTGTCTGCAAGTACAATATGTACCAGGGGACTCTAGTGAAGATCAGAGGAGAATTTTACCTTAAATGAGGATAAGCCAATGGGCTGCCTTTCTGCATTTGATTTTAAAATCCGAAATAAATTGAAGTCTCCCATTTAGATCCATCTGATGGGTTGCTATTTGGCACACTTTCATATAAAACAATCAGGAGTGTGGATTCAGACAGCGGGATTCATAACATGGTTGTGCTTGTCAGAAACAACTTAATAAAGTTGGATTTGGCAGAGGAAATAAAGATTTTTTCCTTTAAGCATTAATGTGCTTTTTGTTTTGAACTTGTCATTTTGATTTGCCTGGGAGCTTTGTTTTGGTTTCCCTTGAAGATTTCTGGTTGTAATAACTGTTTCCAAGAGGAAGATTCATGTGAACTGACTGCCATTTTAGACTTCAAATCCTACAAAATGAAAGGAGACTGTATCTCAGATGTGAGGAAAAAAGGGCTGGTGCTTCTGTATGATGCACATCAGTTGTAACCATAAATACATTTTCAAGATTAATAAAAAGAGAGTGGAAACCTCTGTGTTGTGTATGCGTTAAGGTTTTATTGACAGCATCTCCCCAGAACACTGAGAAGAAACTATCAATACTCCTGACATTCTGCTTAATCAAGACGTGACCCTCCCATGCAACCAAACAGTGTGTTTACATTATAGACAGGCATTTTTTTTGAGAATTTCATTAAATATTTAACAAATGCCACTAAATAATATACTATGACCAACACTGCTGTTGGCTATGAAGAGGAAATCAATCAATTTGTTCTCTAGTTCAGCAGCCTTCAATCTAAAGCCAAGCATGTAAGCTGGGGGAAGGGGGAAATAAACTGCACCTTGAACAATAGATAAAATCAGATCAATAAGAGTATGTTCAGTTTTGTTTCTAAATTGCTCTTGCTTGGAATGTGCCAACAGGCAAGTTCGATAACAGAACTTGGGGCTTGAAACAAGAGGTTCTTGTGCTTCTCCATCAGGTTTGCAAATTAGTAAATAGTTTGAAACTGTAAATATTACACATCAAAAAGCCAAAATGTTGTAGTAGAGACTCCTCAGGCTAGGCTGGGAAGGCTATGCTTGTTGTCAAATACACAGACTGATCTGGACCCTGTGATATAAATTAGGAGCATACTTTTACAAGCTTTACAGTAGCAGCCAGTCTTCACTGGTTCAAGAGACAAGGTAGGCGAGGCAATATACTTTATTGTCCCAACTTCTAACTAGTGGTGAGAGAGACATGCTTGAAAGCGTGTCTCACTCACCAACAGAAGTAGATCCAATAAAATATATTGCTTCACCCACCTTGTCTTTGTAATGTCTTGGGACCATCAGGGCTACAGCAGCACTGCGATCACTGGTTTAAAGCATTCCTTTTCCTTTTTGTACATATGCAACCCACACACCTACTGGGCATGGTTCACTGTCTCATGTAGAGGCACCTAGACCACTTACAGAGAGAAAGAATGAGTGAGCTCTACAGCCTGAGCTGAGAGCCAGCTGACTTTTGAGCTCAAGCTGTAGAGGCTCATGCACTAAGCTCCAGAGGTCTCCGGCTGGTTCCACCTGTCAGCATTACACATAGTTGCTATAGGCTATGTCTAGACTATAGAGTTTTTCTGGGATACTGGAGGCATCCTGGAAAAACTCTGCTGTGTTCAGGGAAAGCGTCTGCCCTTCCGACATTTTTTGTGGGAAGAGCAGACGCGCTCTTTCAGAAGCCCTGTCTTCCTCATTCCACGAGGAAGAAGGGCTCTTCCAAAAGAGGAGGTTTTTCTGAAATTTGGCCCCGTGTAGACGGACCAAATTTCAGAATAGCCTCTTCCAACAAAACTATCGGAAAAAGGTACACAAATTGTGGAGCGCAATTTGCGTACCTTTTGCTGAAAAAAAGTTGCAGTCTAGACATAGCCATAGGGATTGGTGCCTTATGCATACTTTAGCAATTGAGAGAGATTAGTGATGGGAGCAAATTTTGGCCTCAATTACAACCATTACATCCATTGGGAATTGCTTGGGGTTGTTTTGGGTATAGTTGAGGGGGGAAATTGTCCCATTGACTGTAGTAGATACTTCTTGTTCATGCTGTCTAGCCATCGGGGGAAGGGAAATCCAGTCTACAGCACACACTGTGTCTCTGCTGAATTCTGGGACTGTCTATAGGTGGGAGAGGAGGAGTGAGGACCTCTGCAAAGCATTGACCGGAAAGGAAGCTCTGTGTGTGTGTGTGTGTGTGTGTGTGTGTGTGTGTGCATGCGTGCGTGTGTGTGTGTGTGGGGGGGGGGGGGGGCTAAACCCCAAATGAGGTGAGTTTTCCCATAACTTCAAGTGCTATTGCAAACATTTCATGGAGCTCTGGCCAGAATGCATCTGACAGCTCTTTACAGCTTTTAACCCAAACATAATTGTCTTTGTGATTTGTCCAGGTAAGATGCAATAAACTACATAGATAAAGGATCCATATATACTCTTTGTTGACATGTTTATAAGCAGAGGGAAGAACCAGACCTTAGAAATTGAAATTATTTTACTTCGTGAATCCCAGCAAGATGAAACATCTCATTTCCAAAGATGTCCTGAGCCAGGAAGTGAGAGATTACCTTATACTGCACCAGTCACATTATCCTACAAATTAAAATCTTATAAAACACACGGGGAACAATTACACACACTTTTGAAAGCTTTACACAATAAAGTTATATAATCTGTCTACCTAGCTGCAGTTCTTGCTGACACGTGATAATATTTAAATATGATACCACATAATTGGGAGGAACCTATTTTCTTCCTTTGATGCCATAAAGACTATATAATCAGCCATGTTGTGCAAACAAAATTAAGTCCTCCTGGTGCCTTGTGTTGCCAAGAGGTGGATAAAAAGGAATTACTGAGTCTCTCTCTTTAGGAGCTAATTCCTTTAGGTAGTATATATATCCTCTTAATCTGCATGAATTTTACAACTTTGCTTAACAGCCTCTACACTCCTTTAGTGGATTTAAAAAAAGATTTTAAAACCATTTAAATTACATATTAAAATGTAATATGTACTTATATCTCTATAAGTACTGTCAGGACTAGTCCTAGGGTTGTATGACCCACCCAGTTAAACATGACACCCCTTAGCAACTAAAGTGCTGGGAGTAGTGACAATACAAAAAAAGAAGAGGAGGAGGGAAGTGGTGAGAATGGTGGATACTTTTATGGGAGGGCAAGGACCTTTGGTGGGATGAGGGGAAGAGGAATGGCTGAACAACCCTCTACTTCACCCCAACCAAAGCAATTCTCCATGTTCCTCTGAAGAAAAGGAAGATAATCTTTGTGTTCACTTAGTAAAATTATTCAGACCATGTAGTATGAGTTTGTTGCTCTGTTTTGTGTATTTTAGTTCCTCAGACTGTCTCCATCCCAGCGTGAGAGTTATCCATAAACTCACTGCAATCGCATCATAATTTGGAATCTCTGCAGGAGACTGAACTTGCATCACCAGAGTGCATCATGCCTATGCATGTATCCATGCACAGCTACACACGTATGCAGCTATTCCTGGCCCACACTGAGATTTTTCAACATAATATATTAATAAGAGCACTGGGATTTTTTAAACATATACAGGAGGAAAAAGTGCATTACAATGAGGTTAGAAAACCCAGCAGAACACTGACATAGAAGTACATTACTTAGTGTGCAGTTGCATTAATGAACCATTACTTCAAATCCCAGGTTTGCCAATTGTGTCACTGTTCGTTTATCAAGGCAGAATCATCTTGGATGTGAATAGAATGCCGGTACAATAGATCACCGCTCAATCCTCCTGTACCAAATATTTCCTTAAGCCCATTAGAAAAGATTTATTTTTAAATTGGATTTTGTTTTACAGCTGGACAGAGCAAGACAGTGTTTGTAGAACAAATGGTGTTAAAACCCCCCCAGGGACTGGCTGACTTCAGTAGCAACCAAGACTGCTGCTTGAGCCCACTGATGCTCTTTTAATGAGTACTGCTTGTCAGAGGATCATATCTACAAGTTGCTGTATAAAATAAGTTTTCTGTGAATTTATAAAGCAGTCTGCCTTTTGAAATGAATGAGGATGCCATACCAATCTCTGCTGCACAAAATAGACACTGGTTTGAACTGAAGGGTTGGGGGGACAACAATGCAAAGTCTGTGACAGTTTTTCTTTTCTTTATTTTTCAAGTTGTTTCCCTCTTCCATGACAGACTGTGTTGTGTTTGAACACAACAAGCTCGATAAATTAAAGGAAAAAATGCAGAAATATGAGCTTCAAAAAGAATTTCAACCTTGGTATGAGTGAATTAATAGAAGTATGACAGGTCGCTTATTTAGCAAACTGGGTGGACAGTAAGATAAAATCTTCTTATGTGACAAGACATCCCAGAAAGTCTCACTGTTTGTTCATGGTAAACTATTCACGATATATCAAGAGAAGGCTCCCAGGCAAATCAAAATGCTGAGTTCAAAACAAAAACATGTTAACGCTTTTTTTAAAATAGAGAATGCATTCCCTTTACCAAATCCAGCTTCATTAAAGTTGCTTCTGACAAGCACAACCACTTTATGAATGCTGCTGTCTGAGTCTTCAGACCTGATTACTTTTAAATAAAACTGTACTGAGAAGCTACTTTTTAGATGGATCGGATAGTATTTAGTAGCCTTGCCATTGATGTGTTCGTTCGTTCTATCTATCTATCTATCTATCTATCATGGCAATGTGTTTATATATATATATATATATATATATATATATATATATAATCTGTTATTGCAGGTTAGGCTATACATTTTTATATCACATTTCTGACCAGAAACAGCATTGAGTAATTGGGTACTGCAGAATTTAACGTTCAATACTGAGTCATTTTGATTGGACCCATATTTTATCCCTCATATTATTAGCATCACAGATTTTTAAGCCACAAGAGTATATGCTTTGATCTGATCTATAGAAGATTAGCAAAATCAGGTTGTAACACTTTTCTTGTCAAGTATCAATGATTGTTGTGTCCTATGCATATCAAAACAGTTCAAATCACTGCAAATTCTGGTTAAAACTAGACAAGTTGCATCCACCATATAAAAATAAATCATCAAAGATAGCATGGATTTGTTCAGAACTTTGAACTATGTAAAACACGAATCTTTCACACAATTCAAGCAGAATAGAAATACAGTCCACTTAAATGTTACCATTGGTTGGATTCAAACTTTCCAACCTGGATAGATCTGAAAATCAATTCATAGTGGATGAGGCCTACCACACCTAATTTGACCCTAATTTGGTGTTTCTCTGTTCAATTAAATGTTTAGACCAACTTTTTTTTTCCTGATCACAATAATAAACATGTAATTCTGTTTGGCAACTCTTCTTTTGCACTATACAGATCTTACATCCTTCATAATAAAATCATGAACTAAGCATAATAACTAGAAAACTCTCTCTGGCATAAAAATGTGTTTTGTTAGAGATCTGATTTGAATGTTTCACCTCTGTTAATCTGTATTCCAAACCAGCAGAGGACAGGGAACATTTATTTATTATATAAATGCAAATCCAAGCTGCCTTTTCCTGTGAGCAAAAATTCTGTCAAACTTTGTTTGCAGTAGAAAATCCGGTGTAATTTGCTACATATATTTTGCCAAAATTCCTTACCATTATACATTCTGGGCAGACATTAAGTTGGAGTTCCCTCGAGTATATTACCAATTGCTTCAAAACTGACACTGCTGTGGTCCCTTCTTTTTTGGATCATAGTTAACTTTTTTACAAAGTCTAAAGTTTGTCCCACATTTTAATACTGTAGGTAACCAGCTCTTTTCTGATGCAGAGTCTTATCTCTCTCTCTCTCTCTCTCTCTCTACATATATATATATATATATATTTTAGAGAGTTTGTGCATCTGTGAGCCCATCTGTTTGCCTGTCTATGAGTCCATTTGTTCAAGAACTCCTCCTAAATAGTAAGAACTAGGGCCATCAAATTTGGAACGCAGTTTCTTCTTATCCTAACTTAAAGCAACGTCAGGGTTTGGTTGTGCCAGAAAAATGGGAAGTGCCTGGAATGGAACTGTTTCCCATAAAGGAGGGACATGATACTGCAGAGTGGCCATTGAGTGCCCAGCTGCAGACAGGGCTCCGCATGGCCAGCCACTGGACTGACCCCAAACAGTGCTGGATGGAGGGAGCCCCCTGCCTCCCAAACCATACCCCCTCAGCCTGGAACCCCTGGAACCACCCTGGGGGCCAGGAAGCACAGCCCAATCCCCCCACCCAAGAGTATGCCCCCCTGAGGACAGGCTGCAGCCTGAGAGGCAGCTGCAGGGTGGGGCTTGCCTTAAGACCTTCACCCCCGGACAGGGCAGCCCCCAGAGCCTTGACCCCCAGACCAACTGCAGAGTGGGCAGGCAGCTGCAGGCCAGCCCCGGCCCCTGTAGCCTCGCCTCTCTGGACAGGCTACAGAGTTAGAGGAGTTAGAGGAGTAACTGCAGCTGGGGCCAGCCCCTAGAGCTTTGCCTCCTCCAGGCCAGCTGTAGGCAGGTGGGAGGGCTGCTGTAGACTGGAGCCAACCCGTGCAGTCTTGCACCCCCTGGACCAGCTGGGGGAAGGGGAGCGCTGGAGGCCAGGCCGAACCCCGCACCCTGACACACACCCCCGACAGGCTGCAGTGCTGGGGTGGGGGGCAGATACAGGCTGGGGTCGGCCCTCTGACCTTTGTCCCCCCAGAATAGGCTGCAGGGTGGGGGTTGCTGCTGGAGGCCAGGGCTGGCCCCTGGAGCCTCACCCCACCCTTGAAGATAGGCTGCAGGGTTGGGGGGCCAACTGCAGACTGGGGCTGCCCCCCAGAGTGCCGCTCCCCCTGGACAGGCTGCAGGAGTGAGGGGAGGTAGCTGGATATTGAGGCCACCCCCTAGAGTCACACCCTCGACAGGCTGGAAGCCAGGGTGGGAGGGGAAGCTGGAGCCTGAAGCTGTGGAGCCCAGTTCTCTCTTTCCTGACAAGCCTAGTAAGCTCCCCCCAGTCTCCCAGCCCTTTACCCTGGACCCCCCCCCCAAAAAATTACTTCACTTAAAGACCTGAGAAACACCAAGTACATCTGCTAGTATACAATATAAAATATGCTACTGCTAAACTTTCCCGTTAGCATTTTAATCTAAACAGAAAACAGCCTTTAACATATTAACTGCATGTTTCAGCTGAGTAAAACAAGAACATATTTTTGAAAACAAGTTTTCGTTTTCATCTTTCCTAGCTTGTAGTGTGTACATTATCGCAGCCTACAATCCGCCCCCATATAAATAGACACAGAAGAAAATTTATTTTAAAACACTGAACTTTTTCCTGTTCCATTAATATCTGACTGAAATACAAGGAAACACTCCCAACAAATAGATTCATAAGCTACAAAATCTGAATTGACCATCATGATCATCTAGCCTGGCCTTTTGAACATCGCAGAACTTCACCTACTCACCCCTGTGATAGACACCTAATTTCTGGCTGAGTTACTGAAGTCCTCAAATCTTGATTTAAGGTTCTAAATCTTAATTTAGTCTAGTTCATACTAGCAAGTGATCTTGTCCATGCAGCAGAGGAAAGTGGAAAAAAAACAGGTTCTCTGCCAATTTTTTATGGAGAAAAATTCCTTCCTGACCCAAATATCAGTTAGCCCCTGGGTACGTAAACAAGAGCCACCTGTCAGCTGGGAAAGAATTCCTGTAATAACTCCAGAGACCTCCCCATCTAGTGTCCCATCTCTGGATGTTGGAGAGATTTATTAATAGTAATAGTGGATGGGACATATGCTGTCGTAGACTCTCTCATGATAGGCTATGGGTTTTTAAAATGCTGCAAACCATGGAGAGAGTTAAAAGGTGGTTAGCCTTTGGTTGACCATTTAGTTCCTTTTAAAAATTAGAATGGAAGCTGTGCATAGTGAAGCTCAACCCAGAAAGGAAGATGATAACTATTCATGTTTGCAGTCCACCAGATTATTTTAAAATCCAAGGTATGTGTATTGCCACCAAAGATCTTGAGGAGATAACTACCCTTCCATACAGACCACCTGTGGCTTAATTTTGAGGGCGTTAGCTCCCGGTGAAGTCCTCGCTCCTTTTATAGTCCAAAAAAATAGAACATATATACAGCTTTCCTCGAAACAACCAGAAATTCAAAGGATAGTGCCTGTCCAGTGACTCCTTGCTAACATTGTACAAGGCATTTTAGTAGAACAAGAAGCAGTATTGTTGCTAAATTTTCTCACTCTGCTTCACTGTGGAGCTTCCACCTAAAACTTCCCCCTAGCTCCCTGCTACATTTGACAAGGTGCAGTATACATAACCTCTCAGTTTCAATTCTGATGAAATTTATAGTAAAATGTTAGAAGCAGCATTCAAACCAATCTTATCAACCTATGCATCATCATTAGCCTAGGACAAGGAACAGAAGGTATGAGAAAAGGATAGATTCCATAAATATGGAACGGGTGGCTAGTTGGGCCAAGCACTGAGACCTGAGGTAGCAGAACCAGTAAATAATGATAAATGGAACATGCTTTTCTGAGGTATATCAAGCATGGACAGAGAGAATGGAGCTGTCAGCTATTTGGCAACCAGTCTCCATATGTGCTTTGAAAAAAAAAGTCAGTGTCAGTTGCTTTATTTTGTTGTATGTGTTGTTTGGTTTGTTTTAGATATTGGTCTCTTTCAGACATTCAGTGTAAGACTTCAGGATCCCCAATTCACATAGTAGTCCTGTGGCACCTTAGGGTATGTCTACACTAGCCCCCTAGTTCGAACTAGGGAGGCTAATGTAGGCATTCGAAATTGCAAATGAAGCCTGGGATTTAAATATCCCGGGCTTTATTTGCATGTTCCCGATCGATGCGCCATTTTGAAATTCCATTAGCCTGAAGTAACTGCCGCAGCTACACGCGGCAGTGAAACAGTAATTCGAACTAAGTCCTTAGTTCGAATTAACTGTTACACCTCATTCCAGGAGGAGTAACAGTTAATTCGAACTAAGGACTTAGTTTGAATTACCGCTTCACTGCTGCGCAGCCGCCGGGCAGTTACTTTGGGCTAGTGGAATTTCAAAATGGCGACTGGACGAGAACATGCAAATAAAGCCCGGGATATTTAAATCCCAGGCTTCATCTGCAATTTCGAATGCCTACATTAGCCTCCCTAGTTCGAACTAGGGGGCTAGTGTAGACATACCCTTAGAGACTAACAAAAACACACAAAATCATGAGTTTCATGGGTTTTTGTGAGTAAAACCCACGAAAGTTCATGATTCTGTATATTTTTGTTAGTCTCTAGGGATACATCTATACAAAAGCATTATTCCAAAATAACATAGTGTGCTTCTACACTACAAGCCTTTATTTTGAAATAATGTCAAGCTGAAGGACTTCTTACTCCAACTCATGGTAACCCTTATTTCACGAGGAGTAAGAGAAGTCGGAGGAAGAGTGTTCTTCCTTTGACTTCCTGCTGTGTAGACAGAGCCAAAAGCCGAATTAACATATGAGCTATTTCTACATAACATATGCAATTGAGATAGCTGAAATAGCGTAGCCTAATTTGATTTTAGCCCTGCTTTGTAGATATACCCTAAGGTGCCACAGGGCTACATGTTTTTAAAGTTACAGACTAACACAGCTACCTTTCTGTGACAATTCACATAGTGCAAGTCTGGTACTAGTTGTGGGATGTGTCCATCATACCAATCACAGAAACCCTAGTTAGATACCACAGAGAAGGAGAAAGTTACAGAGGTCATCTTATGAAATCTTTGTTTCCTTTGAATTATGTGCTGCAAAGTTATTTTTTTGCTAATCTCTAATTGGTGGTTTAATATCTGGCAGCATCGGCTCTGGAAGAATGGAGAATTCGCCAATAGATGTTGAAATATTAATCTCTTGAGACTCCCAATGTACAGATTTCTTTGTCTTATAAAAGACACATCAGTCATGCCTCTTCTCAGAACCCACTCTAGCTAATTTCTTAGACTTTGTCATAGGCAGCTGGTAATAACTCCAGTGAGCAGATGATATGTTACAAGAGAGATGCCAACGTGTACGCACAGATTAGTTCAACTGACCTTTTTTTGGCAGATGTCACAAAAAGATGTAAAAATAGCTCAGCAAATTCCATGGGGATAGATCTAGCTATTATATGCCTTCTTCTCTACTAATTCGTTTTTCATTCTCTTTTCTCAGTAACTCTGGTATAAGCTATTCCAGCAAGAAACAACCAAGTCACATTGTAGTGTATCGATGTTTAGAAACTTCTCCTAGTTTTCTTTTTTTAATGCTTGCCCTAGTACAGTTTCCTCTCTATCCCATTCACAGGGTAACAGTATCACAGAGTGCCACTCATACTTTAAGAGGGAAGAGGCCCGTGACTAATCAGCTACCTCCCAACTGGGTTTAAGAGAGAGCATCTGGACCTCATACGTGTATGATCCCAGAAGGAAAGGGCAGGTTAATGCTGCTTGAAAATGAGAGATCAGCAGGTGAGGGTTGCCAGAAACCAGAAAGATCCAGCAAGAGGCTGTGTTACCTAGGGGAAAGTTGAAGGCAGGAAATCAGTAGAGCGATTTGCAGATTGATTTCTCCTGCTGAGGGATAGGGCTGAAGGTCAGAGAATAAAGGAGGGGCATTGCCACACTGGAGAGCTGGAGATAGAAAAAGAATGATAGGACCTGAGGATGGAGTGATGTTCCACTGGTGAGAATGATCTCTCAGAAGAGTGGCTGTGGGAATTCCTGTTGGGAAGAGCAAACTTGCAATGCCAGCTGGAAGAGCTGAGGTTGTCCTGATAAAAGGATAGGAGAGGACTGAAGAAGAGCCCAGGTGTGACAGAAGATATTGGATGTTATGGAGTCACAAAGTCTGGGATATGGCCCCAGCCTGGAACCAGTTCCTTGGGAGTGACCCCTTTAGTATGCTAGCCTACAAGGATCCATAGACTTCCACAGGGGCATGCCTTGGTCTCCAGGGCTCCCTGCAGCCAGTCCAGTCAAGCTAGACTCCTGCAGGAAATGTATTCTTACTTCTTCTGGGTACAATACCCTCGGTAAAGAGTTGCAGCAGCACCAGTCACCCTTTTCAAAACAAGGTAACAATTTATTAACCACCTACTACACAGAACCTGAAAATCATTAGGTTAGCCCAGAGAAAGAAACAACCTTAAGACAGTTCAAACTGGCCAATGCCAGGGCTTCACCCAGCCAACCTGCTGTAGATTCCAGCTTGGCTCTCTTTCTCTGTCCCTCTCCCTTTAGCTTAGTCCCAGTTCAAAGCTCTGTGTCTCTGAATGTACCATTCTTAATAGAGCCTCTGGACACTTTTCCTGTTGGTTCTCCATCTGGGATGCTGTTCATCCTGCAGAGCAGAAGTGGAAATCTCCTTCCACTTGGCTCTTCGTGACTAGCTATGAATGTCCCAGCCATCTGGGATTTCCATTGTGTCTTCTGGCTCCGCCATTCTCATATATAGACTTTATTCAGTTTGTTAATGACATTGGCCTCCACCCAAGCACCCACATGTGTCAAACACTTCATCCCTTTCATTTACACCCAGTGAATAGCGGTACAAAGCTCAGAGAGAAATTAAGGTGCACATAGAAATCATAAAAATATTATCAAAATTCCCACATTAATCACTGGGACTTTGAGGGGATTAGAAGTTGTGAGGTTTTACGGGATTACATGTACCTGGCATGATAAATGGACTATATTTTGGGACTTTTGTTATGGATTCTTTTGCATTATGTTTTGTAATAAACTGGCCACAGGGTAGGAGAGGTTGGTATAGCTTTACTGGGGATTCTGAAGGAGGAAAACCAAGACAGACATGCCTGCTCTACTGCAGGCTGGCACTAGAGGGAAGTCCAGGTGGTGTTGTCCTATTACAAACAGCTATAATGCTTCTGTAGAGATCTAGCTTGGGGAAAAAAAGCGTTTGAAAAGTATTGACAGTGAAACTGTAAAAGAATTTCTGCTTAATGCCAAAGTAATATTAGCAATGTCATGTTAGCCAATGCTTCACTCAGCAGTAAATCTTACATTTAGTGGAACTGGATATATGAGAAAATGAACCTTGTTCTTTCAATGAGCCTTCATGTAGGACAACTAAGCTTGAAGTAATCATGATTTGTTAATTCGTGTTATGTTGACCAAAATTATAACATGAACCTTTCACAGATATAATCCCATGTATAAATCATGAAATGAAAAAAATGTTCATTTTCCTTTGGACCTTAAATTTGGGCACTTTTTTCTTCTTACAGCAGTTGTTCTGACTAGCTCTGAATTTCATTTTTCATTAAAAGTGAAATTTCAGAAAAGTTAGAAGACGAAAAGTACCAACTGGACAACATGCTGGGGAATAGGCTATAGATTTATTGTAGTAAATGTTTTATTGGCTTGAGCAAGGGATTGGAAGATCTAAAGGGTCTTTTCCATCTCTTAGTTCTATGATACTGTTACATGTGATGGTCTTGGCTTTTGAAATCTGTTTTTAATAGACTTATACGCATAACATCAGTGGGAGCTAGACACATGCCTAGCTGGGAAAATAGAGCTCTATAGAGTTGTGTCAATGAAGCATAATGTTCTGAGTGATCATCTCTCCCTGTTTCTAACCCTCATTCAGAAGAAGCTGAGAGCTGGGTTTCTTTGGGAAACCAGCTGGGTAGATCACAGTGAAGCACAATGAAAGAGGATGTACCTTTGTTTAATCTTGTTTGAAATTCTGTACTTTGAAAGCTTCACAGCGTAGTCAGGAGAATGGGAAGGTTTTTCATGTCACCCAAAGAATTAACAATCCATATCTCATAGGTGTTCATATGAACAAGTTGTTACTCTTCAGAAAATGTGTTAACCATTGTTTAAATTCTGTAAATAATCTTTACAGATTACCATCCATTTTAATTGTGATGAACCATGGACTACATCTTTCCCATTAGAGAATCATCACATATATCAACTTTGATGTTTCAGGCGTCTGTATATTGCCCATTATACTGCGGAAGCTGATAAAGTGCATTTGCAAACTGCATTTCACTCTCATACTGTAGGTATTTTACACGGCAGAAAAACTAATTTAATATGACATACATTGGCAATGTACATTGGATGGGTTTGTAGTTAATATAATAGATCTCTGAGTCAGAAAATACAACTTTTGTTCTGCCAGCCACTTTAGATCTGATTCTCTGCCACAGAAGTCAATAAGAGTGTTGCTGTGGACTCCAAGAGCAGCAGGGGTAAGATCCATGGACAAGCCTCTCTGTGCTTCAGTTTTCTCATCTGTGAAATGGGGCAGTATACCTACTCAGCTGACAGATGTGTTGTGTCAGGGGTACTGGAACAGTAGTATCAGGAGGTCATGCTCCCCTTCCCCACTTTTTGCCAGCCATAAGGGTAAACAATGAGAGGGAGCGGGCAGGACCTCAGAAGAAAGGGGTGGCATGAGCGTGGGGCCTTAGTGGAAAGGGCAGGGCTATGGTTCAGGCACCTCTGCCACTCCTGTGTTGTGTAGCTTAATTCATTTGAGTTCAGAAAGCACTTTGAGACTTTAAAGCACTTTAAACGCTTGGATGGAAGGTGTGACAGAAAAGTAAAAATTACTGTTCATCTCAGAGCATTGCAAAACAATATGAAAATAGCTTAAAATAATCCAGCACAACTCAAAGCAGACAGCATTTGAAAACTTGGAGGCTGCGGGCATCTATTCATATGGTCATACATTCGTGTATATGTAATGGTACTAATTTAATACCAGCCCAAAATAGGTTGATTAGGAGGATATATACAATAAATCTTCTTAAGCATTAATTTTGTCTGGCAATTTGAAAAATGTAGATCTTAATGAAAACAATGGTTCACAGACCATCTCTAGAAGTACATCCCTTAGCAGCCTCCTGCAGTAGAGCAGACATCTATAGTGATATTAACCTCCAACTAACTGTGGTGCCAGATAGCTTTCCTCCCTCATCCCACTATTGACTTTGAGCAAGGTTAAATGGCTCAGGAAAAGTACTGAAAAGCTATCTCCATTATTTTCTTAGGGACGAATGGTTCCTTATTAGCAGCCACTAATTGGGGCTGGGCTATCACAGCCACTGTTCTTTCTAAGATGAATACGGTCACACATATAAGCTATGGATGGGTGAACTGAATAACATCCTTGCATGGCTGATCGTGCCCTTCCTCAGACCTTTGCTTGTGGTAAAGACTTCTAGTGTGCTGATATTGTAAAGTGGATCACAGTAACATAACATTGCATTGTGGTAGCAGGTACGCTGAACCCAAAAAGATTTGGTCCTTCTAAGTCTCAGGCAGGCTGTTAGGACAAGTCAGGTTGTTTTTGAAACCACTTGCCCAGCATCATTAAAAATAGCCAATGTTCTGCTTCCTTTCCCAGATGCACTCACATCCCAAATTACCATGTATATAGAAAATTTCAGGAAGCAGTCACTAGAAGAGAGCTTTCCACCATTTGAAGAAATAATACCTTTTAAGGCATCCTGACTGAGCTGCACTATATTAACCTCTTCCACTGAGCCAGGCAGAGAATGGAACCCAAACTAGCACAGATTAGCTGTAAGTCTGGCTTTGTAGCTGATGTCTTGGGTAACTACTCTAACCTCTGTCTCTGTTTTCCTATGTGCTAGTTGGCATAACCATCCTTACAGCTGTATGGGACCTAAGAAGGCTGTGCAGGTCAGTGTTTGGAAGGAGGTATTTTAGCAATGGTTGTCCTAACTTTGGCCCATAGAATGCTGAGCAAGATCCTATTTAATCATTGCGGATTTCCACATACACAAACTGATGCTTCTATTAGTGAAATAAGCTGTTTAACAGGAAAGTAGAAACACGTTGGCTACATCTACATTGGCAAGATTTTGCGCAAATACTTTTAACGCAAGAGTTTTTGCGTTAAAGTATTTGTGCAAGAGAGCGTCTACACTGGCATGTGCTTTTGCGCAAAAGCATCCGTGCCAGTGTAGACGCTCTCTTGCGCAAGAAAGCTCTGATGGCCATTTTAGCCATTGGGCTTTCTTGCGCAAGAAATTAACATTGCCTGTCTACACTGGCCTCTTGCGCAAGAACAGCTGCGCAAGAGGGCTTATTCCTGAGTGGGAGCGTCAGAGTATTTGCGCAAGAAGCACTGATTTTATACATTAGAACGTCAGTGTTCTTGCGTAAGTACTCGCAGCCAGTGTAGACAGGTGGCAAGATTGCTGCTTTTGCGCAAAATCTTGCCAATGTAGACACAGCCGTTGTGTTTAAGATCCCTTTCCCTAGGGAGGTGAGTAAAAATCCTTTCTGGGAAAAAGAGGTGAGCTTCACACACATCTTCTGAGTCTTATCTAATCCTTCTCCACAGTGGTTGAGGACCTAGTAAGTTGACTTCTGGCATTGTTTCAGCCAGTAGTCCATACCAAATACTTTTACTCCAGCTTCCAATAGCCACATAAAACTCTATCAGCTTTAAACAAGTAGTTTGTGCATTTCAACATGACATTTCTCTAAGCCTGAATTCCATAATCTTCTGAATCCTTTTACATTGGTAAAAGGGCTGTGGTCTCCTTTCCACAGAGATCTCCTCCAACCAAGGTGGACAGTAGTTGACTACTGTCCATATCTTCATAACCTTTTAAAGCCCTAGAAGTTTTTCCATTTGTGCACAATGCTGCCAGACAGAACCTTCTGCCTTACGGAAAGAGAACTGAATGCTCAAATCCTGTCTGTTATGCAAGGGCACCATTTTGGGAGGATTGGGGTGGGGGGGCAGCAGCCATGCGCTCTGGGATATGGCTAGCTTTTCATCCCATTTCCCGGACACTAAGGGAGTGAATGGAAAGTATTTGCAATCCATGCATGCCTCTCACACCTGGCTGGTAAAGGGAGCTCACCAGATGGCATAGAGCAGGCACTGGGGAAAGGTGGGCTGCAGTGAACAACTGAGAGGTGCATAGCGATCCCAAGGAAAAACTGATGGCAGAAGACACTGAGGGTCACTCTGGCTTCTCTATAAGAACACAGTGCAATGCCTGCCATGATAGCCAACTTTGAACTATTTCCTTTCATGTGAGGCGTATGCAACCAAGGGGAGAATCTCGTATAACTGGGGCTTTGGAGAAAATCTTGAAGCAGTTCCTAACTGCTGACTAGCACAGTAGTAAAAGGTTTTATCGGCACGTCTATGCAGCAGGGCTAAAGCCGAAATAAGCTGCACAACTTGAGCTACGTCAATTGTGTAGCTTACATCGAAATAGCATATTTAGGCTTTTGGCACTGTCTACACAGCAGGAAGTCTGAGTTAGAGCACTCTTCCTTCGACTTCCCTTACTCCACATAAAATGAGAGTTACAGGAGTCGGGATGAGAAGTCCTCCAGCTCGACATTATTTTGACATTATGTTGAAAGAACTGCTTGTAGCGTAGACGCGAACTATGTTATTTTGGAATAACGCCAGTTATTCCAAAATAACACTGCTGTGTAGACATACCCTAAAAATGTATTTTTATGGTTTGACTGCCATTGATTGAAGTATACCATCTGTGCATTTTCTGAGGCAGTTAGAATCCCTGGTTTTGATTATTGTAAATTCAAGAATTATCAGTCTAATCATCTAGACTGTACACTGCCAGTGTAAGCCCATGTCCAATTATCAAATATAGTGAAGGATTCATTTAGTTTAAAAGGTTTGACATTTCAAATGAAACAGAATGATTACATTACTAGGCTCTAACAGGAGAATACTCTTTCACTGCAAAAATAAGTGCCCCAATTTCCCCTCCACATGTTATATTCCTTTCAGTGACATTATCTCTTCAGTAATTCTTAAACTAAGCTAGACAAGGTTTGGATTTGTTGTCATGAAAGTCCTTATGTAAATAGCTCTTTAGAAAGCATGACCCATATACATATACTAGTCAGAGGTTGAGGAGTTGTTTCTGGATATACAATAACTGACCTCTATTTGATTTGCTTTAAATTCCTTTATGCATATTAAAAAGCTCTCAGGCATTTAAAAAATCATTTGTGGGCATTTTTTTATAAGATAGACCACTCAAGACACTGAAATATCTTTTAAATGTTTTTTCAGGCTCAGGCAAACTATAGGATTTAAAAGTGCTAGCTGTGCTAAAAATGTATCCTCTTGCTGCAGAGAACCCCAGGTAAGCATCAATAGCTACACTGCTATAAGGAATACCAGATTAAAAATTAACAATTCAGTAGCATGGAATTTTGGCGATAGAATCACAATTAGCTTTATAAAACAGCTCCATTCTTTTTGAAGCTGTTTCTTTGCCTCAATACTATTTGTCTGATAACCACTTGCCAACAAAGACTTTATCTGAATTACAATTAATAATATAAAGCGTGGGATAACTGTTATGTATTATTGAATTCTCCTTGAAAATAAGCCTTCATTTTGTGCCCCAAATATAAAATTAAAGAAGTGGAAGACCTAGACTACAGCCTATATACACAAGAGATCTGGATTAAACTACAAACATTACAGTGGTTATATGGAAAAATAAGTACAGATATTTTTCTGTAATTGAGTTTCTTTGCCCCCTGAGCAGACACTTCTGAGGTCCAAAGCAAAGATCTGTTCTGCTCCACAATTTGGTCTTGCAACCAATAGGTTTTTCCAGTGGTGTTTCATAAAATGTACCTAGACTATAATAGAAGTCTGCATATCGTTTTTTCTTGCTGTATTAAGGTTCCCTTTACCACATTCTCATTTATCTAATCTTCAGTCTGCATCCATTCTGAAGAGATGAAATAATGAAAAGCAATAAGTTAAACAAACATTTGACACGTATGGCAGTTGAGTGCAGTGATTCATTTTCTAACATTATCTAGGGTCTGATAGAAATTGCTCAGGCAGCTCCCCATTGTGTGTGTGTTTTTTAATTAATTCTAACCACATTTCCAATACCTCTACCAGATAGGACCACCCAATTTTTGCATAGCAAAGAGAGCTTTGTGTAAGGTACTGAGTGCCCTCAACTCCTCTGTGTGTGCCAGAGGTACTCAGAGGTCAGCAGTGATGGGTATGGCATAAGAACTTAGAAGGAATACAATTCAGTGCTTAACATACGTTGGGAGACTCTCCATACCTTACAGCTGCGTTTCTCAAACTGTGGGTCCCGATCCCCCAGAGGATCGTGAGCAACTTAGAGGGGGGTCATGGTATCACAAAGTTTGAGAACCCCTGCCTTACAGGATTGGGTCCTAAACTCCTGGCAACATGGGCTAGTCCTGAAGTCCTTAGGCAGCCCAAGTTCCCATGGAAGAAACCAAAAAACCTTTAGATATCCTTTGGTACAACCAGCTGGTCTGGTGCAGCAAATGGTGTGCTGTCCTTTCAGGCCTTGTTAACGGCACAATCTCTGGAGCTCCACCGCTTTGAGCATAATATTGCTACAGAATCACCCTTCTGAAAATCCATGTCATGCAGACAAACAACAAAGGCCGTTGCCAGTTTAGACGCACTATCAGCTTTCTGGATCTGCCAAGAATTAGTTGGTGAGTCTATATTATACCATTTACCTCCATGCTAACCGCTTAGCTTTTAAATAGTCTTCCGTCTTGTCAAGAGGGGGCACAGCACTTAGGAAAAACACATTTCCTTATTCCTTTTTGGACTGCAAGTCAGCATTATCTGATTAAGTCTACTTCCTGTGGCTTGTTCAGTCTCACTTATCAGGCACAGAGGAAAATATTTCTAATAATAATCCACCAGAAATCTGCCTCCATATCTGGTGTTGGTCTGCATGTAACAGAAATCTTTTCATTTTAGTTTTAAAGTATTGCTTCGTTCAACAAGCTGACTGCTGGCTGACATACAATCTAACCTAAAGGCTATGGATCAGCAGGTAAATGCAGAAATTCTATTAGTTTTCAGACCTGGGGTTTACGCCTTTCATTTCAAATGAAATCAAAATCCCACACATGAATAGGTAAAGCACAGAATATAGATCCTTTCTTAAAAACCATCTGGTTACCTATTACATGAGTCTGGAAAGAAAGTAGTTTCTGCATCTTGTAGATACTGTATTTCTTGCGCTCAATGTCTCTGACAAGGACAGTAAATAGCAGACATAAAAAAAATCCATTTTGAGGAAAAATTAAAGCCATGACAAATGTTATATAAGAAAAAGTGAAATGCTGCTCAGGTACAAAGACAGAGAAATTCAGGTATGTTTGGCATTAATGAAAACCACTCTAAGCTTGTATAAATGTGAATTCCGTACCTAACCCTGAATGTATTGTCACAGGCTAACTTGCAGTGCTTAATCTGTGCCAGGGCTTGCAGGGATGAGCCCCAGTACCTCCAGGTTTAGCCATTCATAGCCCTGGCACCTTTGGGATTTTTGCATTTGTTATGAATGTAAAAAATTGCTTGAGCCCTAACACCTAATTGCTTGAGTCCCAGTACCTCTTTCATTAAAAATTAAGCACTACCAACTTGTCAATGCTTTAGAGGTTCTGGCAATGAACATCCTCATTTATTGCCAGGGAGAGGAATTATATAGGCATAGTGAGATAGTGCATATTGCAAAATGTCCAGAATGTTTAGGAAAACAATTTCCCTCCTAAACTGAAAGATAAAAGAGTAATAAAGAGAGATGTCATTCCCTTGTTACAGAAGTGTAGATGAGCTTGATTGGTAATCAGACTGCCTATTCCGCTTCATATATAAAGACAAAAGATTTATGAATGAACATTTGACACCTGAAACTGTAAAATTGTTTGCTGCAAAGAGATGTATTAATGTGAAGTACCTCTAAACACTTACATCCATATTTTGACACTGCATATGTAACAACAAATATCAAAACTGATCATGAGTGGACCTACTTCACTATTACTATGAGCAGAAAGAAAAAAATAAAACAAAACCAAAAGAAAAAACATGAGTGAATACATTCAGAGACATATTGTACATGGGCCTAACCCTGAACCCTACATTGTAAGCAACCCCAAATTTGAGGCAAGTTCAAATCTACATCCACATTTTGTGGCTCAGGCCCATTTCTAGTACATGTCAATAGTTACTCTAGAATTCTACCATATTATGTTTTGATCCAAAGTGTGGGGCTATAGTGTGATTGTCTTTTCAGTCTTGTAAAGGATATTCACTGAGAAAAGGGGAGGAAAATTAATTGTCATTAGGTATTGTGGTCCCAGTAATAGACACGGTGGTGTCTGTCATCTTAAGACTCATTTCTATTTATTCAGCTGGGGGAAAGCATTTCACTGCTTTTTCATTTATTCTGTATAATTTCCCCTTCATTGTAGACTAGCTCAATTTTTTTTCATGGCAGTGAGACATTATTCTATTCACATTGGTGGGCCTTCTATTTCCATGCAAGTATAAAGCATCTCTTTCATTTGACTTTTGAGTTTGCTTTTTTTTTTTTTTTTTTTTTTCCTGTGGGTTTGACAGCCTCTGTGTTCATTTCCTACTAATGTTATATGAAAACAGTTATGCTTGTCTGGGAGCTTGCTGCCCCTCCTTTGATTCCTATCTAATGCTATTGTGTCCTAATAGGTATATCAGGGGTGGGTGGGGAGGGAGAAGTTCTGCTTTTCCCAATAGAAATGGATCACAGTTGCCACAGGGAACACAACAGACACAGCTGTCCACACAGTATGATAGCATTTGCCTTGTATTCAGAATAGTAGATGTCACATCAGTTGACTTTGAGCAAAAGCAGGCAAATTAATAAACTGAAGCCATAACAAGGCCCCAGTCCTACTCTCACTAAACTCATGGCAATTTTGTGATTGGCTCAGACCCTATAACATAATCAAGATGTCCATGGTCTTTCCTATGCTCTCATAGCACTCAGCAGCTGGAAAGCTGTTTTAACTAACCCCATCAATATTCTCCTGGAGTCAGCAGATCTTTGTGTGGTGTATAGCATGCCTGGTGGTATACTGCAAGTTCTATAATAGCTCTTCTCCTGCCCCTGGAAGATAGGCTGTAGCCCAAGGGTGGGGGGCCACTCCAAGATTTTGGTAAGTGGACAAGGGCTGCACTTCTATGGAGGAAGTGTGGGGTCTGGGATGGAGTTTGGATGCAGAAGAGAGCTTTGGATAGAAGACTGGGTTACAGGAGAGGATGTGGAGTCTGAGAGGGTGTTTGGGTGAATGACAGGGTTGTGACCTGGGCAAGGGATTGGGGTGCAGGGTCTAGGAGGGGATATGGGTCCAGGAAAGGATTCTGACCTGGGGGAGTGGTGCTTGAGGGGGAGTAGGGTCTGGGAGTGAGTTGTGACCTGGGAGAAGGGGGGAAAGGGGTTGCAGGGGTTTGGGATAGTAACCTGGAGGAGGGGAATGGGGTTGTAGGGTTGGGGAGGGGTATGGGTGCAGGAGAGGATTCTGGCCTGGAGGAGGGGTGTAGGAGGGAGTGCAGAGTGTAGGAGGGAGTTGTGACCTGGAGGAGGTGGGGAGAGAGGATACAGAGGGTTTGGGTGATGACCTGGGACAGGAGGGGATGGTGGCCTGGGGCAGGTAGTTGGGGGGAGAGAGGAGGTGGGGTGCCAGAGGCAGGCTTTGGTTGGGAGGTGCTTACCTAGGTGACTCCCAGCCAGCAGCCCTGCAGGAACTTGAAGCAGGCTCTCTGCCTGTCTGCTGCAGTCCCAGGCTGGTTGGCTAGCTGCTCCATGTGGCTCTGCTCTGGGCAGCCGTGGAGGGAGGAGTCTTCCCATGTTGCCCTTGGCTCCAGCAAAATTTCTCAGCTCTTATTGGCCAGAAACTGGCCAATGGGAGCAGAGAGATTTTGCTGGAGAGGCAGGGGCAGTGTGCAAAGTTTCCCACCTTCCTCCCCCACATACCAAGCAGAGAACACTGAGCTGTTTAAAGCAGTGTGAGCTGCTCTGTGCTAAGGGTCCTACTGAAGTGGCCATGAGTCAGATCCAGGGGCTTGGTGGGCTGGATCTGGCCTGCTGGTCACATCTTGCCCACCCCTGCTGTAGCCAAAGAAAAGTGTGTGTGGCTAAACTGGATTTCCCTGTATTCCCCAACTGCCAGAAAAGCTACCCTAAATTGGGCCTTGTGACTGACCTACTGCTGAAGAGGCCAGGATCAGGAATGCATATAGGTGATTTACACCAGGGGTTCGCAACAAGGGTATGCACAAGTCTTCTGTGGGATACATCTGTTCATTTAAATATTTTTACAACAAGCCTAGTTTTACAACAAGCTATAGAAAAAGCACTAACAAAATCAGTACAAACTAAAATGTTATACAATGATTCATTTATACCACTCTATTTTCTTTACACTGAAATGTAAGTACAATATTATATTCCAACTGATTTATGTTAATACAGTGAAACCTGTGCTATCCAGCACTCTGTGAACCAGAAAACTTTGTTAACCAGCATTGCCCCCAGTCACAATCCTGTCACATCTTCAGGCGCACCATGATTGGCTTAACAATTTTTTATTTAAGAAGTACTAATCACCTTGGTCTCACAGTTCTATTTTGAGTTCAAGTGCCTCACACTACAAAACTACCAATATTAAAAACTTGAGTTTTACTATTATTGTCCATTGGTTTTTCCTAGGTTGATGGAACCCTCAGATAACCGGAATTTTTAAATAACCAGAACACCCTAATCCCCGAGCATGCCAGATAACACAGGTTTTACTGTATTATATGGTAAAAATGAGAAAGTAAGCATTTTTCAGTGTATTGTGAGAGATCATCATGAGCTTATGTTTTTGGCCATGGTACACTAAAAGGGAACATCAAATTAAAATATGCAACTCCAACTACGTTAATTATGTAGCTGGAGTTGACATACTTTGTTTCAAGTTCCCCTGCCATACCCAGAGCAGAAGGCCCACAGGAACATATGCTCCCAGCAACTTCCTTTACTCATCGCAGTAACAGGATTACCAGCTGCCGACGGGGGGCACCCTCTGAGTTTAATTTACTGATTCTTATCTAGACTCACTAAATCAAACTCCAGAAGATCAATCGTGGCAGCATCGATCTTCCGCTGAGTGAAGACATGACCTTAGTGTTTGTAGCACCTTTAATCAAATTGCTTTACAGATTGTAGGGGTGCAGGAATCCTTTCAGATGCTATAGAAATGCAGCCACCTCAGGTTGGGATATGGAAGTTGCTTGGTAGCAAGATAACAAGGTGGGGGAGCTTAGAATTGGAAATGAAGAATATTGCACTCAGTTGTGCCCCTCCAGCCGTATTTGGGACATTGGTTCAGTGCCAACATAGAGAGGCGAATGTCTCCTAGTGAAGCATTTCCTAAAGCATCCTGGATTTTCCTTAGAAATCTCTTATCCAAGTATTGATGAAAACTGACACTTCTTAGCTTGCAAGGGCTGATGAGAGAATAATTCAAGGTGGCATGCCTGTAGGTGTGTGATAAGGAATTAAAATGTTAAGAAGAAATGGGCACTACCTAGTACAGAAGATTAAAAGCCTCAATACAGGCATTAGCCAGTATCTAAACATGCTCCTTTTCCGTACAGGCACATAACAAGATATAGAGTACATCTACACAGCTGTGTCATTCTGAAATAACATAGTCCATGTCTACACTACAAGCAGTTATTTCTATATAATGTCAAAATAATGTCGAGCTGGAGGACTTCTCACTCTGACTCCTGTAACCCTCATTTTACAAGGAGTAAGGAAAGGCAGAGGAAGTGCTCTTTCTCGGACTTCCTGCTGTGTAGACAGCGCCTACACAGCCAAGTTAAGCTATTTAGACTTAAGCTATGCAACTGACATAGCTGAAGTTGCGTAGCTTATTTCGGCTTTACCCCTGCTGTGCAGACATGCCCATATTTATTTCTCTATAGAAAAATACACAAGTATAGATGCAGTACATTACAGTGTGTGGAGCACAAAGGATTTATTGACCATCATTTAGATTGACCTACATGTTTCAGGGCCTTGCCATTTGTGAGTAGTATCATCATCCCAAAGCTGGTTCATAAAATCTTCATACTGTATCACCCCATCTTCTCTCATAGGATCTATGTGTGTGAGCATAGATATTTTATGTATGGAACCCTCTTATTTACTAATACTGTTCACACCACTGTTTCTAAGATAACTGTGACAGGCACTCCTGGGCACGCAACAACCTACTGCTGTGTCCCCAGTCAGGTGCTAAAAGGACAAAAGAGGCTTTTGTGGCTGTCTGCCCCTTCAGGCAGGACAGCACCTGCTGCAGTCTGACTCAGCAATCATAGGCAAGTCAAAAAAACAGGCCTGGGTTACACCTCTCTTCCCTCGGGGACGCCAATTTTCATTAGACGTATTCCTGGAGGTTTCATGCTATAATGGTTGCTTGGGGTTTTTTTAAGATTAATCTTTAATTCTTGGAGATTCCAGGCCAATCCCGGAGGGGGGATGTTATCTCATAATGTGAAGGGGTTAGCCAGAGTCAGCCCCAACTCAGCTGGGCTCTCCCCTTTTTAGCCCTTCTCTCCAAGCGTGACACCTCCTGCAAGTTGTGGGTTGAGGGGAACAGCAGCTTACACCCAGCTGTTGTGTCGTCTCATAGGTGACTTATGGTAGCACTCGGGAGATTCACTTCCCCTCCTGTTCCCCCTCGTACTCCTGCCAGATTTTAATTTCTAAATGGCCCCTCATGCCCCCTCCCTGTTCTACTGGGTGGCCCTCCCTGCACCACCTCTCCTCACAGGCACCGTCACCTATTTGTGTAGTCAGACCCTAAGTGCTACAGTGACATAAAATAATATGTTTGCAGCACTGAACTCTGAGGCTAAAATTCAACTGGAAATTACGTATTTTAATTGTAGGTTTAGAAATGTATGGACACGTTCCTGTAAAGATGCTATATAGGAGAAATGCAGGGGAAGTGAGACAAGATATTGATATGGGGATATAGTGTACTTGTCAAGGCACCAACAGTGTATTTTTTAAATGGTCTCTGCTCAGCCTACATTTGTCTGTGAGAAATGAAGTTCCCCTGTTAATGACATGGCTGGTCCCCTGTAAGACTTCTCTGGAGGATCATCACTCATTGGAAAAGGCAGCATGCTCAATTAAATCCCATACAGGGAGAGAAAAACACAATGCCCTTCCATCCCCGTCCGACAATACAGAGCAGAGTAATTAAACTGATGCAGAACCCACAAAGCTAAAAAGCAAACATTGAGCTCTGTCCTCAGCTGGTGTAAACCAGTGTAACTCCAACAGCTGAGGAGCTAGCCCAAAGCCTTGAGTCTCCTTTCCCCTAAGTTGATCAATCAGGATCAGAATAAAGTTTCAGGAGGCCATTCTGACCTATTCAATGCAGAAAATGACAAAATACATAATTAATAGTTGCCATGGCCAAGCCACAGACACATGCTTCAACCCTTGTGGAATTTGTCTCCTATTCATTTTGTGTTTTTTGTTTTTCAATAAAATGGTTTGTGGGAAATATTTAGTAAAAATACAAGACACTTTCAGCCAAGGGTAGATGAATGGTTGTCAGTATCTTGTCTTGACAAGGTGGGAGCTAATCAGGGAATTTCTGTTGGCTTCACCTACAATAGATTCTACTAATAATGCAAGCAGCAAGGAGTACTAGGTATCCTCATACTGAAAGAAAAGGGGTGGGAAAGCCTATCAAAGTAATTCACTGTGGGGATGCTCTGTTTATTTTACACCTTTCTTGGAGAAAAAATGTGCAGCATAAAAATGGCAGATACTGATTTCAGTGTATTTTATGAGAGGTATTTTATTTCTATCAGTACACTATTCTTTTTGAACTTTATACATTTTTGAGCTTAGATTCTGTTTAGTAACGAAAGGCAAGAGCTTCATGTCATGTAAAAGGGCCCGAGCCAAGTAAAGAAACCCACAAATCCCCTGCAGTAGAAACTGCAAATCACAGTTATTAGGCACTTTCCCAGGGCCCTTGCACAATCCCTGGGAAGGGAGCATGTCAGGGGCAGGGCTGGGGGCAAGAGAAGCATGTTGGAGGGGCCATCCAGAGCACAGCACAAAACAATGCAAGAGATTTCTGGCGGGGCTTTAACTGATAGGGTAGACTTAGGAGGCTGCCATAACTTAGAATATGTCTATACTGCAGTGCAGTATGTATAGACATGGAATTGTCATCTTCAGGATTCAGAAAAACTAGTCACTGGCCACCTCCACTATTCCCCACCAACTGGAAGGATCCCAGCATCGACTGTAGCTAATTGTTACTAAAATGTTTTAGAGAATCATGTCACATCCATAAAACCCACCTGTGTATTTTTATATTATTGTGTCATTTTTCTTACCTTGTCCTAAGTTAAATGTTTGTACACTTGCCACATCATACTGCTTCTTAAGTCTTCTTGAATTTGTATTTCATTTTGCTGCCAACCAGTTCTTATTTTTAGTGTCAATGTCATGAAATTCCAATGATGAGTAGTTGAGATTGCATCTAATGCAAAGACTGAGTCATTATGCAAGAAGCCCCACCAGTTATGGGTGCTAACGGAGTGCTGCCAGGAGCTCTGTAAAGGGCTGGAGGTGATCGATGCCTGAGGAGAGCTAATGGGTGCTGGATATCTGGGGTTTGGGACAGCATGTGCCTCTGAGAGGCAGGGGGATTGTGCAGAAGGCCGGGGTGCTGGGTGTCTGGGAAATGCAGGACTGAATGCCTTTGCCTGCAGGAGGTGGAGAGATGGGGCAGGTCATTCTCACCCCTTTACCAAGCACACGAGGAGTGGATACTAGCCAGCCATCTCTACCTCTTTCCTGCTGAGCCCAGTGAGAAAAACATTTGTAGCCAGGAGGCTCTCGGCATTGCTGCTTCCTGGCAATCATATACCTCCAAATATGGTGCCCTTATCTAGTGTATGTACTGGTGCCTCTCCAAGCACAGCTTCCCATTGCCTGTCCACCAGTCCAAGCCCAAGAAGCCTCCTCCCTGCATCCTCAACCTTTTCTTGCTTTTGGTTACTGAGCCTCCATCACTCTATCCAGAGCAGGGAGCTTCACTGTGCTTTACTATTCAGTGAGGCTATCCGCCAGCACATATCCGCCAGCAACAGGCAAGGCAGTGCAAAAACTAGTCAGGCTGGCTGAAAACCAGCCACTCTGGCAACTATACACATTGGCTAGCTCAAATAATAGCAGAGAATGTAGCAGCACAGGACTGGCACAACCCTGCATGGAATCCTAGGGATGCCCTCAAGTGGCTGGTCTGTGCTATTGCAACTTCACACCTATTGATATTCGAGATCGCTAAATCAAAGCTAACTCAGGGATGTCTACATGTGCTGCAGTGACACCTGTTGTAGTATAGATGTACACACCCTTAGAAAGGCCACAAGATCTGTGATGGATTATTATTCTGTTCAACCATGAGGCGGACATTATATATAAAATACAATATTGAAATTAACCTCAGCCATATCTGCCAGAGTATTAACACATCTGGTGCATATAGCCTACGGGTGGGCAATAATTTTTGACAGGGGGAGCACTCCAAGATTTTGGAAAGTAGTCAAGGGCTACACTCTTCCATGATATTTATGGAGGAGATGTGGGGTCTGGGATGGAGGCTGGGTGCAGAGAGGAGCTTGGGGTAAGGGTTTGGGGTGCAGGAGGGAGACTGGAGTCTGAGAGAGAGTTTGGGTGAAGGAGACAGTTGTGACCTAGGGTAGGGGACTGGAGTGCAAGAGTTTGGGATGTGACCTAGGGTAGAAGGGGATTGTTATCTGGAGCAGGAGATTGGGGTGCCAGATCTGGGAGGGGGTAGGGCTGCAAGATGGGGACAGAGGGTTTGGGTATGTTGAGGGGGCAGAGGGTTGGGACAAGGAGGGGCTGGGGTGCCAGAGGCGGGCTGTGGCCAGGAGACTTACCAGCCAGCAGCCAAACCAGCCTGCCTGCCTGCAGAGCTAAGGCTTGCAGAGCTTAAAACGTTTCCCAGTCAGCCAGCCAGTGTGCCTGCTTGCCTGGCCATATGCTTCAGTGAATAACTGAGCTGAGGAGAGGGGGTGTAGTTCTTCTTGGATGCCTGTTATTTAAGCAAGCAGCTGCCATTGGCCAGTTTCTGGCCAGAAACCGGCCAATGGGATTGTGCTATGGGTGGGGCAGCTCGTGATGCTTTCCCCCTCCCCGCATGTTTAGAAACAGAAAGGAAGCCTGGCAGCCACGTTTCTGCACAGTGCGCGGGGCAGAGCAAGCAGGGGAGCCTGCCTGGGGCTCCCCACTGCCTCTGAGGGCCAGATCCGATGGCTTGGCAGGCCGTATTTTGCCCAGGCCTGATGTAGCCAGTCCCTAACTGGTATGGGACCATAATGTCGTGTCAGGGGTAAACTATGAAAAAAAAACAGAAAAAACAAAGCACCACAAGTTGCAAGAGCTCATCAAGATGCCACTCTTCAATGCCCCGGAGAACTTCAGCTTTGCCAAAACCTTTGGAATGGACAGACTGGAAACAATATTTTGAAGGCAATATATTTTCTTACCAAGCTCCATGAGGAAACTGTTGATACACAGGTATCTTCTCTAATTTATGCAATGGGAAAGCAGGCTGGGCATGTCTTTAAATCCTTTGATTTTACTAAAGACAGTAACAAAGATGTCTATGAAAGGGTTCTGGTTATGCTTGTTGTATACTTTATATCTCAGAGAAGCGTGATTTATGAAAAAGCATTTTTTCACCAGTGGATTCTAGAGCCCGGAGAAAATGTTTAATGTTTCATAAGAGCTCTGCATACATTGGCTGAAATTGATTTGGAGAATGTGTAATATGAAAATATCTGAGACAAACTGGTTATTGGTTTAACGGGTAAAAACCTTTTCCAGCAGCTAAAATTGAAGAGGGATTTGACCTTAGCCCCAGCCACAGCTACAGACAAAGCAAAGCAATCTCAGCTGATGAGCCAGCAAAACCTAGAAGAATTTGACAAGCTGAAATCCCTGAAACTAGTGTAGAAACGGTAAATGGACACTTGAGTGTAAAAAGTCATTATCATTAAGCCCTCCCACCACCACCACCACCACTACCACAAGGAAAGAGGCTTAGAGGGACAAATTCTAGCCTACATCCACAAGCAGTGGAAAAAGTCATATCCCAAGAGATGATGCATGTCCAGCGTAATACCAGACAGATGGTGTAATATGTGCACAGAATATGGACATTTTGCAGCTGCACACCATAGCAAAGCAGACAGGGAGTTGACTCATCTTACAGAAAATCAAGAGCCATTGTTTCTTGGATCTATCACTTTTGATGACATGGAGCCTGCCTGGAGAGTGAAATTGAATATTCATGGCAACTGGCAAAACTAATATTGACTTTAAAATTGACTTGGGAGCTGATGTCACAGTCATCTCAAAAGGAATTTACAACCACGTTCAAGCCCTCCCAGAGCTGAAGTCACCTGACAAATCTCCGACTAGCCCTGCAGGTATGTGATCAAAGGATTAGAGACCAACAACCTTCTCAGCTGCAGGTTGGCAGCCATAATGGGCATAGTGAAAAAGGAGAAAAAACTGAATGAAAGATTTAGGGATACTGGACTTTTGAAAGGAGATATAGTGAGAAGTACCTTGAGAGACAATGCTGAACCATTTAGGGTATGTCTAGACTACATGGCTCCATCGATGGAGCCATGTAGATGAGTTTACTAGACATAGGAAAATGAAGCGGCGATTTAAATAATCGCCGCTTCGTTTACATCAAAATGGCCACCGTGCTGTGCCAATCAGCTGTTTGGCAGCACAGTGGGGCAGTCTGGATGCACCGCGGTCGACAAGGGAAGCCTTTGTCGACCACTCCGGTAAACCTCATTTCACGAGGCATAACGGACCGGTCGACAAAGGCTTCCCTTGTCGACCACGGTGCGTCCAGACTGCCCTGCTGTGCCACCAAATAGCTGATCGGCACAGCGCGGCAGCCATTTTGATGTAAATGAAGCGGCGATTATTTAAATCGCCGCTTCATTTTCCTATGTCTAGTAAACTCATCTACATGGCTCCGTCGACGAGCCATGTAGTCTAGACATTCCCATAGTGTGCAACTATCCCAAACAAAGAGACCTTAGAAGAAATTAGCTGCAGATTTATGGGACTTCGTTACTTGGTCATTGTGGACTGTTTTTCCAGGAATATAGAAATCGTGTACTTGAAAATACATAATATATTGCAATGCTGTTCAGACACTGTGGTGTACTTTTGCTCATTTTGGTATGCCAGAACAACTAGTGACAGACAATTCACTGCAGCAGAATTTAAATGATTCTGAATGAAAGATGATTTTGATCATATTACTAGCAGCCCATATTATTCACAAGAAAATGGAGAGGCTGAGAGAGTTGGTCAAATAGCACAAGAAAATCAAACAGCAGGAAGACCTATTCCTTGCTCCTCTGAGTTACAGATCAACACCAATAGCAGCAACTGCTTATAGTTCAGCACAACTCCTGATGGGAAGACATTGAAAGAACCTATTTCCAAAGTGGCCAGACTGGAAGAGATCAGTCAAAATCAGATAAAAGAGCGAAAGGGGCTAGTGAACAGATGTCACTCAATTAGAGAACTGCCGTGTCTAGAATCTGATGCCCACATTCATGTCCTCCTGGGTGGAAAAATAGATGGACAAATCCAGCTGTCATAAAGAAAAAGAAAACAGCACCCAGTGGGATTTTCTCAGTCATTTTAAACCACTCACCCAGCCAAAAGATTTCTAAACAAGTTCTTTGTTAATTTCACTAAATCAGGATGCTTCTTTCACACCACCATTGCCAGCACTTTTTCTTTTTGGGAGGGGGCTGGGCGGAGGCGATGGAGTGATTAGAGGAAGGGCAAACTCTGTTCCTGAAATAACTTGTATTAGTTTTCCCCAAATCAGGTCAGGAGCTTTTCAGTTTGAAACAATCCTAGAAGATGTGAAGATGATTCCCTAGAACATGACATTCCCTTTAGCATTATGTTGTGAACTTTGGGTCATGTTCAATGCAGTTGCTTTGAGCCTGACAGTCAGACCCACTGACAGTAGTTCTGGGCCCCAGGGCAGAGCAATCAATGAGCCTCCTGCCCACTCCCTCAGTTGGAGCCAGAAGCCCCTCACCTTCCTCCCAGAGAAAGCCCAAGCATCCTTCCCATTGCCAGAGGAACCCTGGCCCTTGGCCGGCTGCAGGGCGCTCCCCGCACCTGAAGGAGCCCAAGGCTGGCCTTCAGCCATGCCTCCCCTCCCTTCCCTAGACCCAACCTGCTCTGGGGAAAAGCATCTTTCCAAAGATGTTTTTTATATTCCCTATGCAGGTTCCAGGGCAGCTGAGTAGTGAATACCTGGGCTCCTCCAGACATGGGGGAGGTCATGTGGCCAGCTCAGGAATCCCCTCTGGCAAGGTAGGAGGGGGCCTTTGGGGCTTCTCCAAGACAGGGGGTTGGAGGAGGTATTTTAGAGTAAACTGAGTCACAACTTCCTGGTGCCTCAGATTATTCCCTGTAAAATGGGGTCTGTAAACTGATAGGATTTCTCCAAAATATAAATGATTTGTTCTTTCTTAGATCACATCCAAGCATGGTAGCTATTAAATAGTGTGATTTGCTCTTAGTGAATAAGCCTTCCTACATAGTTGCAGGGGCTACCAGGAGACAGGGATGTGTGTACTTTGTTCTCCTAGTGTACCTGGAGTGTGTCCTTGACCCACCCAACATGGAGTGGGCCTAACACACGAATCTGCAGCCAGCTCCCAGACTTGAGCAGTGTCCAGGGAAGGATGGAGCAAATTTCATGCTACCTTTTGTTTACTTCAACTATCTAAAGCCCAAATATTCACAATTTGGACCAAATCTTAAACTGGTATAAATCAGCATAGCTCCACTAGCTGAGATTCTGGCCTTTATGTGGATGAAGTGTCTTTTATCATCAGAGAAAATTATACTCAAAACGGTGCCTTCTTATCCCTCACATCTATTCCCTATATGCGTTTAGGGGCCCTTCTGCCACAGACTAATTCGGCAACCCCTCTGAAGCTTTTGTTCTGACACAGCAACTATCATCATAGGTGTAGTATAAAAATGTAGAAAGAATTCAAAAAACTATTCCCAAACTACAAGTTTTTTACCCCTCTTAGCACTGCAGAGCCAAGGAAGCTGTGGGAGATTTTTTTGTATTGATTTGTGCGTCCTCAGAAATGTTAAGCAAGTTCCAAATGCCAAAATCTTTACTAAAATATGTACACTAAAGAACTGCAGATGTCAATTTCATCTACTGTATAATGCACTTCCATTGGGTCAGGGTTATTGGTAATCATGCATAAGTAGTATGGTTTTCAAATCCCAGGTGAAATCTGCAAGATGGGAACTTAACAAAAATATATTTTTTTATTTATAAACCGAGCAAACAGTGCTCTCAGGGTTCTCTGGGACCAGGATTTGTATCTGGGAAACAAACCAGATAGAAAGATATTCAAGAGTCACCAATGGGTAATAGGAAAAAAGAGTATTGGGGTCAAGTAAGCCAGGTAGGGCTTTTCTGGTTCTCTCCCCGCCCCCCGCCCCCCTACAACAATCTAATATTCCTTTATATCTTAGTTTCCATACTAAGCATATCTGAAAGACTGTCTGTATCTGAACAGGCAGTGTGAACAGCAGAGGCCATGCAGCTGTAAGAAGCTATAGAAGTCACGTTGGAAACACCCTATTTCTATAGGGTATACCCTCTGACATGAAAAGATTAAGCACCATGAATTTTCCTGTACAAAAGTCAACCTTAAAACAATATTGTCTGTGGCAGTGTTTACGATTGTAATTATCCCTTTCTTTGGTTCTCCTGCTTGTGCTTTGCAGTGAGCCGGGTCTGCATGATTGCTCTTGATAAGCAAGATTGCTCTTTCTCTCCTGTGAGCCCAGCAGCACAGTCCTTTCAAGCAGCCCACTCTGCTTGGATAAAATAACTTCCTTCTCTTGTCACTTGAGTTCACAGCTGAGCAGGAATGCATCAAAGGCAGGTCAAGGAATCAGAAATGAGGAAACCACAAAACCACAGGTAGCAGAAGCCGGTTCTTTTAAGATGCTTTCTCCCCTCCCCTCCCCCCTTTCTCTCTTTCTCCATGCTCCTGATTCCCATGTGTATACAGCCCATGAATAAAAGACTGTACAAATGTAAGCCCTGGAATTATAGATACAAAGAGATGCTGTCGATTCCAGTAAATGTAGCGACTTGCTCTAAGTTATTTTAAATTTTGTTTCAACCTTTGTTCCTAAAAATTAGCAATATTATGTCAGATCTTTGTGCTTATTTTTAAAAACTGCAAACAGGCACCAATTCATGCAGCATCAGTGTTTTTTGTTCCTCTGTTTTGGTCAGCCTATGAGCATCCTCGCTGTCTCCTCTAGGATGCTCACACAATTATTCAGAGCCCCTTACAATTGTTGTTTCTTGTCTTCAGTTAGATTGTTGTTAGGGCAGGAACTATCTTTTACTATGTGCTACAGCACCCAACTCTAATGGGGCCCAATCCTGATTGTGGCCTATAGGTGCTGCTGTAATACAAATGGTAAATGATAAAAATATTATAACAGGACAGTGAGTCATGCTAAGACTGGATGCCCTGGAGCTGCAGGCAGACTGGATGGTATATGCCCAAATCAAATGTGTGGACTGTGCAATGTGACTGCTGCTTTGAATGTGGCTTCATGGTTCAGTGTACGGTAAATCTGTTTAATGAAAACTCGGTGGTTTTGAGGGATCCATCACTTGAGCACAAAGTATGCCTTACAGTTTCCCTCTTGGGTACATCTTTTCAGGCATACTATAGCCCAAATCCAGAATTTGGTCCACATTGCTCATAATGTATTCCACTTGCTTAATCTTTGCATTAAACCGTACACAATGGATAATAAAACATCTGTCGATACATAAATGTTTCACTTTACAGAATGACCTGCAGCACCATGTGGGGTTTGAAATGTGTGAAATACTCTGCTTGCTGTTTGATGGGAAAGGGCTGGTTATTATCAGATGTCCACTATTACGGTCCATACAGTGGGCCTGCACATGCATGCACACACAAACCAGTGCATAGGTATCCATGTACAAAAGAAAAATATAAACCTTTTTCACCAAGCTAAATCAGTTCTCTGTATTCTTGTTCACATCCCCTTTTGTGCCATTTTTTTCTCTGTGAAAAGCATGCAGTTGCATAAAAACTATTAGCAACAAATCTTAGAATGATCATTGGACAACAATAGTAGCTTTTTATTTACAGAGAACAAAATCAAACCGGAACTAGTCTTCATGCTCTTTTGCCATTTACAGTCTCTCTCTTGAGCCAGACTGCCTTTTCTAATTTTTGCCAAGCCAACAGCTTGCTGAGCGCAGACCCAAATGCCCCCGCACACACATCCACGAGGCAGGCACGTAAAGTGGATTTTGTCACTGTGCAAAGGCGTGGGTTTCTATAACCCACAAGAAGAGAAGGATTTGGCCCATAGCTGCCCAGTCGGGAACATCATTGTTTACTCTGGAAGACAAAGGTGCTGTGCAATTTATGTGCCTATTAGTGGAAGGTACTGCCCCAGTGAGAGAGCCCTCTTTGTCCACACAACTTGAGAATTGCCCCATTAATCTGGTGAGCACAGAAATAACCACTGGAATATCTCTCCGAGCAGCTGAGTTTTAAGAGTGTGGCAAGGATTTTTGGTAGGATACAATAAACCAAACCTGGTTTGTCAGAGACCAACAAAATCCATTATCTCAAACCAGGGAACATCAGATACCGCAGAGATCAACTGGATGTAGTCTATGAAATCTGCTTTTCATGTGTGGCTAAATCTGGCCTTTAATTTTGCAGCAGGCAAAACTTCTCACCAGGGCTGAGCAGCAGACCCGAGCCCGTGGCCCACCTGCAAGACAGTCACTTTGAGAGTCGCTGCACCGCAGGCCAGATTGTTCCTTGCTCGTGTGCAAACACATTTGGGGAAGTGTGCCAGCATTAGTTCTATCTTCCGGTCGGAGGTGAGAGAGTGTAGCTCATGAGTTCTGCTGGGGAAAAAGTCACTTCAAAGAGAGAAGGGAGCAGAGCTTCCCCCCGGCTCACTAGAGTTGAGCCAACACCTGATGAGAACATGCTGCACCCTCCCTAGGGGTTGATACAGGCACTGAGTTCTGAAGTGTTCCAGGGCTATTGCTCCCCTTTAAAACAAAATACCTTTCAGAGCTCACTGTGAGCAAGTGTGCTGCAAGCTGGCCCTAACACAGACCCACGCTTTAAAAGCACAGTCAGCTCCCAGATATTGAACAGCTCACAAAAAATTCTGACCATGTTGGAAGTACTCCAAACAATATGAAACTTCCCGCTTCATGGATCGTAGCTGGGAATTCATTTGAGCCAATAGAGTTAAGTACACCTACTTAATTCATCAAGGGATCAATCCTGCTCCAGCAGCAGTCAATGGAACGCCTGCTGATTTCAGTGCTTCAGTGTCAGGCTGAGGTGAGAGAGCTTATAAAAACAAGTGCATTATATTTTTCATCTGCCCCTACTGCCTGTGGCTCCAGGAAGTCCGGCTATTTTAAGCTGAGTTTGTTATAATTGTTTTAAAAATATATATTGAAAATGAAGCAAAAATGGTTATGTGGTTACTTATATTGGCCAAATACTTTCTCATCCAGTGCATGCCGAAATATCCAGGGCTGCTGAAACAATTTGTATAGTGGAGGTGCTGAGAGCCATTCAAACAAACTATAAACCCTCTATATTATGGAAACTTCTTCAAGCCAGGGGGTACTTCCAGCACCTATGACCCACCCATTGATTTCTCCAAGTCAGGAATTAAAACAAAGGATTTTAAAAACTCTTCTAAATTGCTGTTCTGACTGAGATTGACATCCTAATTTATCATGCTCATTATCTCATCCAGGAATCAGAAATTGGCACATCAAGGGTTGGGGGAGAATTAGTATTTAATTTTCACTGCCGTGAACTGCCCACTGGAAAGGATCCTCCATCTAGCCATGGGATTATCTACTTACTTAAAAGTAGAAGAGCCCTGTTTAAAAGTACCTGTGAAATTATGAAACAACTGAATTTGTGCTTGAACAAAGAGAAGAGCTTCCTGGGATTTTTGTATCTGAACCAGAATTTTGATGACGATAGAACTTTTTACCTGATTTGAACGCACCCAGCCTTAATCATTAAAAAAAGATTTGATGCCTTCTGTTTTTCCCTGATTAGAGAGAAATCCAATTTTTTCCTTTGTTTTGCCTACATCAGAAAATATTAATAGGTGTCAAAGAAGGCTGTTTTTTGTTTTCTAGCCCAGCATGAAACACACTATTCTTTTCTTTATCAAGTTTCATAAGTTTTCTCACTTTTTAAAGAGCTTTGTAGCATACTATGTAGCTCAAGGAAAATACATTTGATTGTCTTATATTTTAGGATAATCAAATAAAAGGTGTTATGAATCACATATTGCAGTGGCAGTAGTGACATGCCACTATTGGTCAAAGCCAAATATTGTATGGAATATTTAACTGCTCATAAAGCTGCTGGAAAGTAAAAATCTAAGTGCAAACTGTTGTCCCCGTCTGTTCAGTCTTAAGCAGATCATGAACGAGGCACTGTCCTTAAGGGCTGGAAGATGATTTTTTTTTAAAGAAACAGCCTCCCAACGATGGGAGGAGGGCAAAAGGGGCAGTTATCCCAGGACCCGGGGGCTCCCAGCTGCCACCACCGCTATTGTGGCAGCAGCAATGGCAGGACCCACAGACCCTTTAAAATCGCCATCGGAATGCCACACTGCATGCTCCAGATCTTTGCACAGCATGCACTGGCTGGCTCTGAAGGCCAGGGGGGAGGATGGGTGTGCTGCCCCAGCCCTTTTGTCTGAGGCCCCTCCCCTTCTGGAGCACAAAGACAGATTCCCCCCACAAGCCCATCAATCCTGTTGGCTCCCCTGGCACAGAGCACATTTATAAAGATTGCAGATAATACAAAGCTGGGAGGGGCTGCAAGAACTTTGGACGAGAAGATTAGGGATCAAAATGATCTTGACAAACTGCAGAAATGGATTAAATTAGGATGAAATTTCATCTGAATTTAAAATTTAAATTTCCTCTGAAATTCAATAAGGATAAATGCAAAAAGGATAAATGCCCTGCTGGGAAGCCCCACAGCCGCATGCTGGACCACGGATGTTGCCGAATCAGAGTCCCAGTTTAGAGAGAGGTTCATCCTGTACTACATTTGTACAATAATCAATTGTACAAATACTAGATGGAAAAAGAACTGAATAGGAAGGAATACCGCAGAAAAAGATCTGGGATTATAGTAGATCACAAGCTAAATATGAGTCAATAATGGAATACCATTGGGGAAAAAAAAGCAAACATCCTTCTGGGATGTAAGCAGGATAAGACAAGTAATTCTTCCACTCTACTCAGTGCTGATTAAACCTCAATTGGAGTCTTATGTCCAATTCTGGGTGCCACATTTCAGGAAAGATGTGGACAAATTGGAGAAAGTCTAGAGGGGAGTAACAAAAATGATTAAAGGTCTAGGAAACATGACCTATGAAGGAAGATTGAAAAAATTGGCTTTGTTTAGTTTGGAGAAGAGAAAACTGAGGCAGGGCATGATTACAGTCTTCAAGAACGTAACAAGGTTGTTACAAAAAAGAGGGTGATAAATTGTTCTTCACCACTGAGAGCAGGACAAGACTGGGCTTAAATTGAAGAAAGAGAGATTTATGTTAAACATTAGCCCCGGTCTACACTAGGGGATAAATTTGAATTAAGATACGCAACTTCAGCTACGTTAATTGTGTAGCTTGAAACAAAGTATTTTAACTTGAATTTTGGTGCTGTCTACACTGTGGGAAGTTGAAGGGAGCACACTCTCCCTTCAACTTTCCTTACTCCTCATAGAAGCAGGGCTACTGGCATTGACAGGAGCACCCTCTCAGTTTGAATTAGCTTGTCTTCACTAGACCCGCTAATTTGAACCCCAGAAGATCAACTGTGGCTTCTTCGATCTTGTATGTGTAGACATGGCCTAGGAAAAAATTCCTAATTGTTAGGGTAGTTAAATTACCTGGGGAAGCTGTAAAATTTCTGTTGTTGGAGGTTTGAAGAATAGATTAGACACACACCATGGATGTTCTAGATAGTACTTATTCTTGTCTCAGAAGGGATTGGACTAGCTGATCTCTGAGGTCCCTTCAAGTTCTACATTAGTGTGATTTACAAGATCTGTGCTATGTCCTGACTTTTAAGCAGTCCCTTGAGAGGACCCATTTGGTATGCCAGACCCCAGGGGTCACTGTAGGATAGCCCATGAGGCCACAACTCTCTCGTTTCTCCCTGTGAGATCTGCATAGTGAGTCCAACTGAGGCACACTCCTGTTCAGAGACATATACACATTTCAGGGTTCAATGCACTTCTGTAAGTATCTGCAATAACTCCACATAGCCGTTTCACAGCAGAGTACTGTTTATTAGTCAACACGATCACAGTTCTTATGTCAGCACAGAAAAAACAAGGCTAACACAGCATTTGACTGACCAGTGCCAGAGTTCCCTTGAGCCATGCTGCTCTAGGAACCACCTTCACTCCCTCACTGTCTGTCCCTTTGTCTTAATCCCAATCAAGAGCTGTAGTGTTTTGAGTTCCCCGTTCCCTCGCAATCTATTGTTCTTCACCTGCAAAACCATGGTGAGTTCACTTGTTCGGCCTGTTGGCGCATTTTTAAGAATCAGTTGTTCAGTTGTTGGGATTCCTGTTGTCTTTCTGGAGCCTCCATTCTTCTTGTTAGCATATCTGGCTTGGGATGGGTACCGATGAGGAGTGTGACGTAAACTTTGACCCATGTGATCAATGCACAGATTAAGGGTGAGAGTTTTGAAAGTGTTCAGTGTCTGCCTAACTCTGCTCCAATTGACATCACCCGAGCATTCCGGAAAATCCCACCCTAGAAAGTGTGAAAAAGCTGGAGGACTCATTCCTTGAGCATTCAGACAGTTGGTTTTCTGAATGAAATAAATCCATAGGTTTTAATTTTCACATCTAAGATATTTAAAGTCTGTATCCTGAGAAGTTCAGGGCAACTTCCACTTATACCATTTTTAGTGGAAACAATGAGAAGTCCTGTAGCACTTTATAGACTAAGGGTATGTCTACACTTGTCCCCTAGTTCGAACTAGGGAGGCAAATGAAGCATACCAAAGTTGCTAATGAAACACGGGATTTAAATATTCCACGCTTGATTAGCATATTCGCGGCCGGTCGCCATTTTAAAATGCTGGTAGCCCGAATTAACTCGCCGCGCTTACACGCGGTAGTCCGATCCAAAAGCCCTTCCCTCGAATTAACTGTTACTCCTTGTGTAACAGGAGTAAGAGGAACCAACCAAGAGGAAGGCCAGAGATAAGGAGGTCAATTCAGTCAGGGAGGATGTGGCCCACTTCTAGCAGCTGATGTGGAGGTGTGAAAACCAAGAGGGGAGAAACTGCCTTTGTAGTTGGCTAGCCATTCACAGTCTTTGTTTAATCCTAACTTGATAGTGTCACATTTGCAAATGAATTGTAGCTCTGCAGTTTCTCTTTGAAGTCTGTTTTTGAAGTTTTTCTGTTGCAGGATGGCTACTTTTAAATCTGCCACTGTGTGTCCAGGGAGATTGAAGTATTCTCCCACGGGTTTTTGTGTGTTACCATTCCTGATATCTGATTTGTGTCCGTGTATTCTTTTACGTAGGGACTATCCAGTTTGGCCAATGTATATGGCAGAGGGGCAATGCTGGCACATGATGGCATATATTACATTGGTAGATGTGCAGGTGAAATGAGCCTGTGATGGTGTAGCTGATGTGGTTAGGTCCTGTGATGGTGTCACTGGTGTAAATATGTGGTTGGCATGTAGGTGAGGACTGGCCTCCTACCCAACATCTGTGAGAGAGAGGGATCATTGTCCAGGATGGGTTGTAGATCACTGATGATGCGTTGGAGAGGTTTTAGCTGGGGACTGTAGGTGATAGCCAGTGGTGTTCTGTTATTTTCTTTGTTGGGCCTGTCTTATAGCAGGAGGCTTCTGGGTACACGTCTGGCTCTGTCACTCTGTTTCCTCACTTCCTCGGGCGGGTATTGTAGTTATTTTTAGTGGAAGTGGAGCCTATTAAGCACTAGGGATGTCAATGAGTATAAGCCAAGGCTTATTGGATAATCTAGTTGACTACTCGCTTCCCTCTACTCCCTCCCCCCTGCTGCCTCTGTATCAGCCAGCTTAAAAGCCAGTTCTCCCCCCTCCCATCCCTAGCACCAGCCCTGCAGTGCCACCTGCCTCCAGAATCAGCGCAGACAGAGGCTGCTCTGCTTGATGTGGGATTAAACCTCTGTCAACCTGATGCAGAGCTTGATTCTGCCATGAACAGAGGCTGGTCCCCAGCAGAAGCCCCTGTCTGTGGGGGGGTCCGAGCTCCCTGCCAAGAGAGACTGAAGCAGCCTCTGTCCACAGGGAGCTCAGACCACCTGTGGACGGGGGTTACTGCCACTCACGCTGCTGTGTCTGTATCGGGGGGAACAGCACGGGGCGGCAGGCAGCCAGTCCATGAGAGGAGCTGGTTTTTAAACTGACTCCCATCATAGACCAGCTTCTGCCTGGCACCCCGTGGTGCTGCCTCTGACACAGAGGCGGCAGTGCGGGTGGCAGCAGCCCCTGTCCACAGGTGGTCTGAGCTCCCTGCAGACAGAGGCTGCTCTGGCAACAGCCCCAGTCCAAAGGGGTTCCAAGCTCCCCTCTCTCTGTGGGAAGCTCAGACCCTCGTGGACAGGGACTGTAGCTGGGAACCAGTCTCTGTCCACAGCAGGACCGAGCTCTGCATCCCACTGACAGAGGCCTAGTCCCACATCCCGCAGATACAGAGGAAGCAGCATGGGGTGGCAGGGCACTCCCCAGGAGTAGGGCTGGAGGGCATTGGTTGTTGGTTCCACCCCTGGTAACTCTAGAATAGTCGACTGCTAAGAATTCATGCAGTTAGTCGACTATTCTATTACCCACAATCTAACATCCCTATTAAGCACATCAGGATTCAGCCTTAAAGTGCTGGTTCAGTTTATACACTGGTATGTAATAGCAAGCACAGTGTAAGGTTTTTTTTTTATGTGGGTGTGTGAGGGTACTAAAATATGAACTGTTTAAAAGAAAAAATGTGCAAAGATGGAATTTGGCATAATCCTGCGAATAGAACACTGGACTAGTCAGCAAGACAGATGGGTTGTTTTCATAACTTTATCATTTGTGTGGCATGGGCCAAGCCATTTCATCTTTTTGTGCCTCCGTTTTTCCATAAAATAGATAAAATAGTATTTACAAAAACTGGTCAAAATATTTTGATAGAAACATTTTTCCACTGGAAAATGGAGTTTAATCAAAAGTGACATTTTCCTTGGGAAGATATCATTTTCAATTTTTAGAAAAATGGATAGAGTATGTAACAAAGTTTAATTTCAAACTGAAATTTTCCTTTTGTTTTGATTTTCAAAAATCATTTTATTTAAGTTTCAGAGTTTGCCACCCACCAGTCTTCTTTTTTTCTTTGTGACACAGAATACAATGAAACCATTGATGTGAAGTGTTTTTTTTCTTTTTCTCTTTCCCACGAACTCTTTAAAGTTTTTTCACGTATAGAAAAGTTATATTGTCAAATTTACAGTGTTTAATTTTTTCTTTTGGCATTTTGTAACTTTTCAAAGTTTTCCAAAGGAGAAGATGATACATAGGTAGAAAGGGAAAATTGGGGATGAGAAGGGATAGGGGAACCCTGATTGTTTTTCATTTCATTAGACTCAGTGGCAAAAAAAGACAAAAATTTAAAAAATGAAAAATTGATATGTTCCTAAAAAAAGTAAAACTCCTTAAATAAAAAAAAATTGTTCTGCTTTGTACCATGAGAAACCATAAGAGCTTAGACATTGTTAATTTATTTTGCAAATTTTTTTGTAGGTTAATCACTTCTAACATTTACCCACCTGTGTGAAAAACATGTTAAGCTCTACATATAAAAAGCACTCTGTAGGCCTGATCCTGCCCTGTTGATCTCTGTGGGCGCTGAGCCATTGATTGCATACTACTTGAATCTGTGCTCAGTTTGAGCTCCACATTCAAACTAATGTTTTTATGAGGATTTTTAGAAAAAGGGTATTTCTTAATTAATTAAAAAAGCCCTTTGAGCAAAAGGAATCATATGAAATCAGTGTTTAAGAAGGTGCATTTTCTCTTGTGTTATTTGAAATGGCATCCCAGATTCCTGTTTATATGATATCTAAGCTTTTTCCTAGCTAATTAATTTGCCATTTGATGTGCAAATTCTTAAATTATTAGTTCTCTAAACTTTATGGAACAATCATCAATCCTTTATAGCTTAGATATAGAACACTCCCATAAATATAAAGCTGTAGTATTTTGAAACTTGAAATTTGCAGATAACTTTTAAACACATTTGTTTTTTTTAAATTGAAGTGAGTGGTATTTAAATGGACAGTCACTTCCTAGACTCCAGCTCAGCAAGACACTTAAGTATATGCCCAGCTTTAAACATATTAGTTCTATTGATTCTGGTTGGACATTGTGCTTAAAATTAAGCATATACTTAAGTAACTTGCTGAATCCACATCTTAAAAGCGTGAATAAAATTCCAGTAATTAACATTTCTCTTTGAAGTCGTAGGAGACTTGAGCAAAATAAGCTTTTTGTTTCCAAGATAAATACACCAAATAAGCTTTTCGTTTCCAAGATAAATACACCAAATAACCATTGACTTGTTTTCACATTGTCTGTATTGCTTTTATTAATATATAAAATCTGTTTACAGTATCAATAGCATTCTGGGGTGTTACATTTCCTCCAGAACTCCCACTGTTTAACTGTGTTCCTTCATTCACCACAGATCTTCAGAAAGAAAAGAAAAAGAAGGAAAAAATATGTTGTTTTAAAGTACATAATCTGTATTCTATCATGCACTCCACTTCCCAGGGAAGGTTTCTGGGAACTTACTCTGCTGTTTTTATTTATCCTGCCAGTGTAGTATATTGATGGGAGGACGAAAGTCCAGTGGTGTTAAAACAAGACATGAAATATTGATTAATTCTTTTTAAAATTCCTTTTTACTCCTGAGCATAGCAGATTTCAGCTACAATTGTCAATATAGTGCTGTCCAATAAGCCTCCGTTATCGGAAAGGTCCTGATCTTCATAGGGCTCTGATAAATGGTTATTACGATTTTAAATGGTTAGCCCAAGGTTAGCACGCCTCTGCTGTTGCGCAGGAAGCTTGCTAAAAGCAGCACAGCTCAACATGGCCAGATGCTACTCTGGATTAACTACTTTTGAACACCCACTTCAGTTCCCCATGATTTGGTTGGGAATTATGGAAAGTTTTGGTATTTCTCTACGGTAGACTCTAGGGAAAAAAATCTGTTTAGTATAACTGGAGAAACTTGGATGGAGGGAAGACATACAGAGATTTAGAGAGAGCAGAAAAAAGTGAGCCAACATCCAAATCTGGTGATAAAGAGCACTAAGAAAATGCACAGACTACTAGGAGCAATGTAACTGTGGCAGTTGCAGCATTTCAAAGGGTAAAAAAGAAATAGGGCTGTAGAAAACCAAACAATATGCCCTGAACAAGGAATATAAGTGCCTCATAGCTTACATTTCATTCTTAATAAACTTGCTGAAAGATCATATTTTAAATCATATGTCTCTAAGCCTATTTAACGTCACAGTACTTAATGGCACCATTTCTCTGAGAGAAGAGCAAGTAAAAATAAGCAGTTTCTGATTGTAAGTACATCAGTTACCAAGACACAACAGTATTCAGAGCCAGTCTGGTGAAAGTTTGGTAGCTTTCATTTGTCACCCTACTTTATTTGTACGTGGATATATTTCAGCACTAACTTATAATATTAGGATACTGATTCTGGCTTCCCAGGTGGTCTCTTTGCTGCACAAAGGCAGCTGAATAAAATATCTGGCATTTCTCCTGATAAAATTTTTTCCATGTGGTATAAAGCTGGCAGAATGGTTCTACATCATCCCCAGCATACAGATATTTGGGGGAGTTCCAGGAGAAGAGACAGCATACTCAAAGCACCTATTGCTGTAGCAAGGCCCTATGGGAAGATTTTCGCACCCAAACTTAATTTAAAGAAATCCTGAGGCTGCTTTACCTTGTCATAGACAATGAGAATCTGGGTGCTACAGAAATGACATCTTATCCCCTCTGTTTTACCTTACCCCACATCTTCCTATACTGAACCCAGTTTTAGGGCTACATTTAGCTAGCTTTGTGACTGAATGTAAACATTTATCACATGGATTTTAATTAATATTAATTATTATTAATATTTAGTTAATTTTCACTTCTCTCACTAGAACTGAAAGGCACGTACATTCTCTAAGCAAAGCTGGACATTATCCAGAGTGTAGTGCAGGGTAGGATTCACAAAGGTATCTAAATGGGAATCAGGCACCTAGATATGTGTGTGAATCCCATCCTTATTGCCTAACATATTCCTTTTTATCAGAGATATTAAAACAACATCTCTTGCTTGCTCTTCTCATGTGGGAAGGTCTGCTGAGTCCCAGTCGTGCTGCTGTTATGATTAATGTGAACAATATTTGACCTTTATTAAAGAATATATATTTTCTCATATAGGAGGCATTTGGAAACTGTGGGCTAGATCTTTATTCATGTGATTAGTTCGCTGTCATGCAAGGGGTCCTATTTCTTTCAATGGAACTAGTTGCATGAATAAATGTTTCCAGACCAGAACCATATTCCCTTACGTTTTTTTCTCTGATACAAGTATTTCATCTCAGCCACTTTTGATTCTACAAACTGATTGTCAACAAAATCTTAAAAGTTGCACATTGTGTGTAAACTTAAAATATTCATGTAATATACATGACGTAGTAATAGTTCCTATGCACATGAAAGGGGGTGTATAAATAGGTGCATATACACATCCCTTTTCATTTGACTTCCAGCAGTGGTTATCATCTGTCATCTACTACACTACATTAATTTGGTTTTCAGATGTACAAATAATTTACTTTCCACCTTACGGGGCATGAGTTGTTTGACTTTCAGATATTTAGCATATGGTTTTTCTTCTGTGGGCTGTAGCTTGAGGCCCCAAGCTAAAAAGAATTAGAGAACACCTGTAACAATTCAAAATAATTGTATGTTTTTGACAGATTGTCAAGTTGCTTAATGCCTTTTGGCCTAGGTAACAGCGATATTTCCTTGATAAAGTGTTAGTAATTTCTCACTGCAATTTGTTATGTATGGTATTGTATTTTTACAGAGTCCAGTCAGGTTCATATCTCAGCACTGGTTGGTTTACCTTGATTCTGGCTATGGATGCTTGCTATGGAATTCATGTGTATGGGATGATAAATGACACCTACTGCAAGTAAGATCACAGGAAATTATTTTCATGTATCTACAATTCTGATATCTTGTCAAAATAACACAATTCATTTTAATACCATAAATCCAAAAAATGAATTAGATATCCATTTCCTAGTGTTTTGCATTGATGTGATGCCATATTGTCACTGTATTTAGCTCTGATATGGCATTTGGTGTTGATAAAATAATGACCATTTATAAAACTTTGGTGTCAAATGTCATAAGAAACCTTTTAAATCAAAGACTCTCTACAGTCTTGGAGTTAGCTGGCAAATGGAGAACATTTTTACTCTTTTGAGAAAGTGTACTTGTATAAACATGTGTGAGCATGTCCATACAAGTAGACATGCCCAAACATGTCTATACAAATACACTTTGATTTCTTAATACATTAGGATTTCTTGTTTGCGAAATGTACCTCTCAGGACTCCTTCTTTGTGCCTTTCCCTTTTCCAGGGCCCACCAAAGCAATTAATGCTGTCCCCAAACCCTTCTTCTGTCTGCCAGCCTCAGGCCCTTCCCAGAGATAGAGAAAACTCCCTATCTCCTCCCTTGACAAGAGCTTACTTCCTCATTTTATGAAGAAGACCCAGCTCCTTCTCAGCTGGAGTTAATAACAAATCAAGCCTGACACACAAAGGCAGATGCAGCAAAGTGGGCATATTGGCTGTCAGATTCCTGTTACCTTTAATTCAGTTGTGTGGAGTACACCCCTCCCCACCACACACACACACACACAATCAGTCATCCACCCTGAAAGGATGTATGTTTCTCCTTGTGTACGGAAAATATGACAAAGATCATGAGAACAGGAGTGACATAGCTCAAGTTTTTCCTAGATTCCAAGGCTAGAAGGCACCATTGTGATCATCTAGATGGACCTCCTGTCTAGCACAGGCCATAAAAGTTACTCAAAATAATTCCTAGAGCAGCTCTTTTAGAAAAAAACTTACAATCTTGATTTTAAAATTGTCAGTGATGGGGAATCCACATGGCTCTTGTAAATTGTTCCAACGGTTGATTGCCCTCATATTTCTACCTTATTTCCAGTCTGAATTTGTCTAGCTTCACCTTCTAGACATTGATCATGTTCTACCTTTCTTTGCTAGATTAGAAAGTCCATGTTTAATTATTTGCTGCCCATGTATATACATATAGACTGTAATGTCACTCCACTAATCTACTTTTTAAACTAAATAGATTAAGCTCATTGAGTCTACTGCTATAAGTCACGTTTTCCAGTATTTTAATCCTTTTTGTTGCCCTTTCTTGAACTCTCTCCAATTTATCAACATCCTTCTTAAGTTGTGTGCACCAGAACTGGATACAGTACTCCAGTGTGGTCACACTTGTGTCAAATACAGAGGCCAAATAACCTCTGTGCTCTTATTGAAAACTCCCCTGTTTATGCAGCCGAAGATTACATTAGCTCTTTTGACCACAGAGTCACATTGAGAACTTATGTTCAGCTGAATATCCACCAGCTGAATATCCACCAGGACCCTAAATCTTTTTCACAGTCATTAATTCCTAAGATAGAGTTCCCCATGCTGTAAATTTGGCCTACATTCATTGTTCCTAGCTGTATACATGTACATTTATCCATACAAAATACATATTTTGTTTGAGTCCAGTTTACCGAGAGACTGAAATTGCCCTGTATGTGTAACCTGTCATCTTCATTATTAACCACTCCAAGAATTTTTGTATCATTGGAAAACTTTATCAGTGCCAATTTTATTTTCTTCTAGATCATTTATAAAAATATAGGACCAAGAACTGACCAGTGCAGCACTCCATTGAAAACAGACCTATTCAATAACAATTCCTAATTTACTATTACATTTTGAGAGAGATGTATTAACCATTGAAGTCAATTTTATGTGTGCCATGTTAATTTTTATGTCATTCAATTTTTTAATCAAAATGTTGACAAAAGCCAACATACTGACATATGTTATGTCAACACTAATACCTTTAATAGGCAGTAGGTTTAAAACAATCAAAAGAAAGTATTTCTTCATACTACACATAGTCAACCCGTGGAACTCTTTGCCAGAGGATATTGTGAAGGTCAAGACTATAATAGTGTTCAAAAAAGAACAAGATAAATTCATAGAAGATAGTTCCATCAATGGCAATTAGCCAGGGTGGGAACAGATAGTGTCCCTAGCCTCTGTTAACCAGAAGCTGGAAATGGACAATGGGACAGATCACTTGGTGATTGTCTGTTCTGTTCCTTTCCTCTCAGGCAGCTAGCATTGGCTGCTGTCCAAAGACAGGATATGGGGCTAGGTGGACCTTTGGTTTAACCCAGTATGCCTGTTGTTCTTATATTCTTTATCAACCACACATTTAATATCATTAAAGAAAGATATCAAGTTAGTTTGACAGGATTTATTTTCTTTAAACACTGTTGATTGGCATTGATTATATTGTAATCCTTTAATTATTAATCTAATCCAGTATAATATTTTGTCTGGGTTCTGTGTCAGGTTGATTGGATCAATGTCAGGTCTATAATTGCTGGGGTCACTCCATTTGCTTTCATAAAAATTGGCTCATTAGCTTTCTTCCAGTGTTATGGAACTTCCTTTTTTCTCCAAGACTTATTGAAAGTCAGCATTAACAGTCCAGTGAACTGTTCTTAGATAGCTCTTTTAAAACTCTTGGATGAAAACTATATGATGTCTGACTTTAGTAGATTCTGTTTAACATCCTCCAAAGTTACTAGTGGAATGTAAAGAGTGTTATTATCAGCATATGATGAGTATGTGTCATCTGTTTTCCCCCCAAATACAGAACAGAAATATTTATTGAACACATCTGCTTTTTCTACATTTTTATTGGTAATTCTACCATTACCATCTAGTAACAGATCGGTACTATTGTCAGGATTCTTTTTTTTTTTTTTTTACGTAATATACTTTTTAAACTTCTTATTGTCCTTAATTCTGCTGGCCATAGAGTTCTTCTTATGTTCCTTTACTTCCCTTATCAATTTTCTACAAGTCCTAACTTCTGATTTATGTTTATTACTAGCAACTTCCCCTTTCTCCTATTTGTTATATTTTTTATCATTATTATTTTTATAGCTGTCTTCACTGCCCCTCAAAGCTGTCTCTACAGACTTCAGCCAATAATCCTTAGTACACATCCCTGGCAGAGAATCAGTATATAGCACAGTCACATTTCACTCTTCCCTTTATAGGGTGGAATGACGTTTCCCTATAGTTGCAAATTCTGGACCATTGCTTGAGTAGGCGATATCAGTTTGGTTTAGCTTAATCACTTGCTAGAAAGAGTAGCGCAAAAAGGCTCACCTTTCTGTTTTACTTGCTAATATCAACTGTTGAGTGCCATTCCCAGTCAACCAATCCAAGAACCTGTTGCAGGGACTAGGACTACGCAATGAGAATCTGCCATTTAGAGATACTGACCCCTTGGCTAACTTTTGAAATAGAATAACCCTGGAAGTGCTTTCTAGACTCTGTTTGTAACCCTATGATAACTAGTAAGCCTGCATTATGGACATATTTTATTTATTTGAGCTATTAAAATGTACACAAACTATACTGTATATATACTATAATGGAAAGATTTCTCTTATGAATGCTTTTAACGTAGCCAGGATATAAGACACATGGGCAAGGATTCAAATGAATTAAATTTCAATGTATATAATGGATTTCCTGGAGCATGTGATAACATTTATCTGTGTTTTGTTTTCTTTCCCAGGTCAGAAGCCTTTCGAAAGGTCCCTTACCATTATTATGAGCCAGGAAGAGATGAATGTGATGAGTACTTTCTGCATGAAAATGCTCCCTATGGAGGTCATAGGTTTATCACAGAAAAGAAAGTATTTGCTAAATGGACCAAGAAGCATATGATAATATTTACACATCCCAACTGGACACTCTCTTGATGTTGGTTATTCTTTAGTAGCATAATATTACGAAAAATGCCTCTGTTTACAATTATCTGACTTACATTTGATGGACTTTCTCACTCTAGATAAACTAAACTAAAATTGGATGATAGAGAAGTTGATGGTTCAGCTGTTAAGCAAAACTTACCAATTTGTGGAATTGAGTTGCTTGTTTTATCACTAAGGGTTATATACCACATAATGCACTTTACATTTTGACCACATTTTAATTAATTCAAGACAGCAGCAGTTTCCAGATAACCATGATTCCCTGTTATATACATACCTACAGAGCAATGGTCCTTAAAAGATGTTTAGTTGCCTTAGGTAATTAAAATGCCTATTTGCATTTAGTTTACCTCAAGATTTACACTACTAAAGAGAACTTCCTATAGGCAAATAAAAGGGAAGACAGTAGATTTGGAGGTAACTATCTATTTGTCTTGCATGCAAACTGAATACATTTTAAGGACCACCAGTGTGGCAGTATGTGTACACTTGCACATGCATCCACACTCTCTGGGTGTGCTACAATTAGAGATGGGCTAAATAATGATTTTGAAACTCTCGGTAACTCCCATGCACAAAGATATTCATAGGACAAAAGCTCACAAATAACACAGAAGTTCTGATTACCTACTTACTCCATCATCTTGAATGACAATTCATCGGAACACCATCTCAAAGTGTAGTGTTTTTGGAGGATGTCTCCCCAGCATCCACCAATGGTACTTCACCTTTTGGGACATCACCCTAAATTATAACTGCTTTTTGAAGTAATAGCTCCACAAATGGTGTAAAAGCACGAGGGTGAGGAGAGTTCTAGGGATGGGGACAGGACATGGAGTACAAAACTCCTGAATTGTGATCCTAGTTTTGAACAATTTGTTTCACCTTTCCACCTCAGTTTTTCCACCTTTAAAAATGGGGATAATATTGGTCTACCTCACAAAGATATTGTGAGGATTAATTCATGGCCATAAAGTGTTTTGAACATGAAAAATTATACATAAAAAGTTATTATGACAACACCAGTGGTACTTGGCATACATTCTTGTATGTTGGCTTTTTGAGGGAAAGTGGCAGCCATGTCAGGGTCTAATCCTGCAAGATGCTGTGCACCTCCTTTTATACTGTGTTCTTCCTAATGCTGAAGTAGTCCCTCAGCTTACAGTTGGAGCTGAGGGTTCTCTGAGCATCCCAGGATTATTGCATCAATTTGGCAGTGCTTGAGTTTTTATACTAGCCCATCTCTAATGGAAATACACTGTTCAAAGTTAATCATCATTTATTTCAACTGCAGCAGAACCATTTTTAATCTGAAAATAATTCAACTAAACGTGACCTTTTTTACTGTATTTAAATAGATGTTGAAGTCTCTTTCCATTTGAAACATTTCCTAAGAACATTTTCTCACCTGGAACGTCAGCTTCAACACTGTAATAACCAATACTGTGAAAGAAGTGTGTGTGGAATTTTGCACACAGGGAGTACTCACACTATTAAACAGGAAACTTTGTATACTTTTGTAAATCATGAAAAGGGGAAAGGAAAACCTATTTTTACATGTTTGCAATGTTGTTGTAGCTGTGCTGGTCCCAGGATATGAGAGAGACAATTACCTCACCTACCTTGTCTCTCTGTTTTTTTCATGTAAGTATTTGTATACTGACTGAATTGCCTAATGTATATTTCTATATATGTAAATCTATATTTGATATGTCCAGAGCATATATATTCTTTTTCATCATCATTAAGTGCCAGCCTTCTATAATGAAGAGGAGACACCATTCCCCTTTGTTGTTGAGAGTGATGTCAGTGTTTTATCTCCATTTCCCTTGTACTATGCCACTGGATTTTTCCATTACAGCATCTTCCTGATGGTTTTTAAAATACATGAGCTTTCTCTGCCTAGTACCTATTGCGTGCCATACCTGCACATGATTCGTGGCAGGCATTACCCCGATGGGCTTGTGGTTAAGGCACTGGACTAAGCCTCAGGTGGTATAAAGTCAGTGTCTGGCTTTGTCACAATCTTCCTGTGTGGCCTCAGGCAAGTAATTTGATCTCTCTCTGCCTCCGTTTCCCTTTTGAAAAATGAGGATTATCACATTTCCTCATCCCTTCCTTTGTCCATCCTTTTGTTTGATTGCAAGCTTGTTAAGCCAGATACTGTCGTGTACCATGTGTCTGTCCAGTGCCTTGCCCAGTGCAGCCCCAATCTCAGTTGCAATTATACAAATAAAAAAAACCCCATGAAATACCTCCTCTCCCAAAAGTTTAAAATCTATTCTAGACCAATACAGCAAGGACTGAAATAAAGCAAAGATGGGGAAAGGGATAATGGAAGGATGGAGGCTACAGCTCTGAGTCCATGATCTATATTTGCTATATGCATACACATCTTGTCAATTTGAATGGCTAGATAGAAAGTTAATAAAAGGAACTGCAGCAAGGGATTTGAAGGAAAACACAAGGATGCAGAGCACACCACACAATGGGGGGTGTTCTCTGCATATTGGACAAGGGCAAAATGGAGAAATGTGTAAAGTCACTTGTGGGAAAAGGAACCCAAAGGGTGAACATCAGGTGAGATGAGGTGGCAGAATTAAAGAGGTCAATGGGGAACAAGGGGTGACTAGTAATGAGACAGAGGCAGAAATTATTCATGTGGGTGAGAGGAGCCTTCATGTGAGATAAAACCTTGCATGATAGGTCATCGGAGCAGACAACCACGATGGGCCATGGGAGGGGTGGCCCCATGCTCCAGGAAGGGGTAGGGCCTCAGATGGAAGGGGTAAGGCCTCAGATGGAAGGGGCAGGACTGGGGGCAGCCAGCCCTCTGCATTTCCTGGAGCACACCACACCAGCTCCCCCAGCCCTTCGTGCTGCCTACAGTGCGCCACATGGCATTCCAGCAGCGATTTAAAAGGACCAGGGCACTGGGTGCTGCCAACGTTGCAGTATTGGCAGCACTGACTGGGATCCCCGGGCTCTTTAAAATTGCTGGGCGCCGCAGCAGTTGACCCCTTTGCCCCCTCTCTTTCCCGGTCGGCAAGCCTGCAGAGCTAGTAGATTCCTCAGAGCCATAGCCTACAATTCTTCAATACACCGTCATCATCTTTGTGTGTATATCGGCAGGGCAGCATGTCAAATATTATGTATGCTTCTCATCTAGCTCGGTTAGTGATTTTTCTGCAGCCATCTATAGTCATGGCCTAAAAAACCCACCTTGACTGTATCAGGCTATGCATTATGGTAGCTAACGCCTACTTCTCTCTCCAAGGGTTTTGTTTTCATTTACATCTGCACAGTGTGTGTTAAGGATGAGGAAACCATTTTTTCCCCACAATAAGGACAGCGTTCAGATCGTCTATGTGTATATTTTTCCATATCTGGAAAGAGCAATATTTCAGTATCATTCCAGCCTGAAGGCAAGATAGTTTTAAGATAATTGGAACTTGTTCAGATCAACATAAATCTATTGTAAAGTATGTGAAGCCTTATTCTGAAAAATAAATAGGGCCAATGCAAATATTTAATACAATTATACAAAATCCTCCAAGAGCAATCAGGACATCCTACTCACAAGTCCACAAATGGTATTTTACATTAATATAAAAAATTGGAGACTTGAACTGGTTTGAAATTTGCAACGTGTGTTTACAGATAGCGGTTAACACACATTCTGCTACAGAAGGCCAATCTTTGGTATGTATTCAGTTCTGACTTTGCATTCTCTTCAGCATTTACTGTACATTATATCGGGAAAAAGTGCAGCATGGATTAGTGGCTTCAGCACTGGACAGGGAAACAGGAGAGAGAGGGTCTAACCATTGCTGTACTATGGGTGGCTATGTGACCTTAGGCTAGTCACCCCTCCACACCTCAGTTTCTCCATCTGGAAAAGGGGGATAATGATAGTGACCTTTATACTTTGAGATCTACTGATGACAAGTGCTATGTAAGAAATAGGTATTATTATTTCTTTACCAACTATAGCGTTTCTAGGTAAATGTTCACTGACATTCACCTCTCCCTGTACAAATAGGAATGAAGGCAAAGCATTGCAATGTGTTCTTAGGTGCATTGCTAAACAAGAATGCTTGTCTCCACTATGCTGGTGATCCACACTGCAGCAATTGACCACTGGCCACTGATTTATCATCCGTATTTAGACTCAATAAATCAATCTCTGAATGCTCTCTTGTTGACACCAGTACTCCACCAGGATGAAAAGAGTAGCTGGCATTGATGAGAGAACAGCCCCCACCAAACTTACCACACACAAGATGCAGCAGTAAGTACATCAACTTCAGCCAGACTATTTACATAGGTGGAGTGACGTAGATTAGGTTGACGTCAGGGGTTAGAATAGACAAGACACGTTTTTATGTCCCGCTGAAACCACGTGCATGCTTTGCTCATTAGGAATAAACTGCAGAATAGGGGCTTAAATGGGGAGTCTGGAGAACCTGAGGTTACCAATCAGTTTGTCCCTAAAAATTCTATCATTGGAAAATTCACCACAAATATTTTTTTCTGTATTTTAAACAACCTTTTCTAAAGAGGAAATTATTCTAAAATGAATGGAATCTATTGTAACTCTTTATGGCATATTTATATGCTGTATGTAATAGTTCATCGGGTGCAATGACCATTTAGATAAATACATCTCCACTAGTAGCAGCTAAATGTGTAGCAGAATTGAAAACCTCTTTAGGCTCAGTTGTCACAAGCCAAACTTGGAAGTGTTGCTACCTGCTTGTAGTGAATTGCAGGTTGAGCAAAACCACATTTGGAAACATTACTCTGGTGTGGCTGAACCTTGATGCAAATGAACATCACTTCCTTTATTTGAATTAGCCTGTCTTTAGCATAAATGAAATTCAAATTTTCATTTTTTTATTATATGGATAAGGAACTATGACCACTGTAAAGACATGGCTTTGTGGGAATTTGTTAGAAATCAGCACTACAGTATGGAAGAAAGAATTTTGTTGTGTAGCCATGTTAAGAGACCTTGATCAGTTAACTTCTGAGAGCTATTAGAACAGCAGTGTGGCAGCATTTATTCTTTTAAATAAAGACTAATACAAATTATCTGACCTTAATTAGATGCTATTTGCTTACTTTATTTAAGAATCCCTATATTAATCAACTACCCATATGAATAAAGAAAGTAAGCAGTTGACCTGTACACTTCAAATAGTTCTTCTAGTTATTTCTGGTAGAATGATACAAATATTTTGGCAGTATATTTTGCTATCAGACATATTATTTGGGAATATTTTTCATTCATGTCAAATAAGTAAATTTGTCTTCACTGTCCAACCAGCTGTGGTCCTAAATTAGATAAAAGTTTAAAATAGAGGACACATTTATTTTGCATACTTTCTATATGGCATGTAGATCTGTTGTCTTAGGAAAAGTGGGGAAAAATTGGAGCAAAAATTTCACAAAATATTTTCATAGAATCACAGAATAGTAGAACTGGAAAGGACCTAAAGATCATTAAGTGCAGTCCCCTGCCCTCACAGCAGGACCAAGCACTGTCTATATCAGTGTTTCCCAATTTTATTTGGCCACGGAACCCTTTTAAACTCGAAAGAATTTTGCAGAACCCCTAATAACAGTCATATATGGACCTGAAAAGGTAGATCACAAATAAGTAAGGATAATAATAAACAAATGCTAAATAAGATCATGAGATCAACATTTAGTTTCATTGCACATATTTTAAAACATTATTATTTTTTAAATAATAAAATGTTATTGTAATGGAATTTTCTCGAAGAACCCTTATTTTCACTTCACGGAACCCTGGGGTTCCGCAGAACACCATTTGGGAAACACTGGTCTAGATCATCCCTGATAGATGTCTATCCGACCTGCTCATGTTTTATCCATCTCTAGTTGCATTCAACTTTGATACATTTTGATGATGTCACAATTGCATGTACTGCAGTGTGTCAAATTGAACTATGTTTTCTAATCAGTCTGTGGAAATTTGCCTGATCTGCACACTCCTCCCTTCCCATCTGCCAATGCTCCAACTCTTCCCCTTTCAGAGGAATCTGCAATGCACAGAGAAGAGAACATGGTTCCATAGAGGCAGGTGAATCCTTCTCTCATGCAGCATGAGGAGATATGCACACACACATACAGACAGATCCAAGGAGGGTGGTCCAGGTTCTTGGTCTTAGATGCCTGGCTTCTGTGCTTTGTCCACATGTTAGGATCTAAGAGGTTGCAAGATTTGGGGGTTGGGAAGGAATGTTCCACCGAGGTGGGAGGCATAGATCACCTGCTGTGATTATCTGAGCATGGTAACATTGCAGGGGCCTTGGGCACTGGTGACATCTCAGTGTCTCATGTTCTCTGTGTGAGACATAGAACTGTTTACTCTCCTGAGGACTAAAATGCTTTAATAACTGAAGCCATTGGGCTCAGCATAGAATATTTGTGTGAAATGTGATGGTCCCTGTTATACAGGAGGTCAGACTAGATGATAAAATGGTCCCTTCTGGCCTTCAACTCTGAAATTTATGAAACTATGAAAGGTCATAACAGTGACATCATTAAAATGAAGGAGTTTTGAGCAGGAGCAGACCGTTCAAAGTTAAAAAAAATAGGAGAGGTCAATCACTTTAATAGTCGTAGACTGCTCATTGCTATGGTATGGGCCCTGAGTAGACACTGAGGGCCCAATATAAAGCCCATTGAAGTCAGTGGAGGTATCTCCTGTGACATCAGTGAGGCTACGTCTACACTGTAGCCTTCTTCCGCAAAAGCTTATGCAAATGAAGCATGGAGTGGAATATCGCCATGCTTCATTTGTATAATTAATTAGCAGCTGCTTTTGCGCAAGAGGCTTTTGCACAAAAAGGAGCTGTGTAGACGGCTCCTTTTTGCGCAAAAACCCCCTCTTGTGCAAGAGCTGTTCTTCCTCAGTTTTTCAGTATTCCACTCTCCTCACTTCATTGGCATAAGCTTTTGTGGAAGAAGGCTACAGTGTAGACGTAGCCTGGGCTTTGAATCAGGCACAAAACATCCATCACTATAAAATCTTGGCAATCATTTGAACTGAGGTAGCGAATCTTGTGGAGAAAGCACCATGTGCACTAATGCATTGAATATATAGTAACAATAATAATGTCAAGGGAGAGCAAGTTCAGCACTGTAGGGGCTGTGTCCCAACCAGTGCTCTGTCACCAGAACTATCATGCCATGACCCTTCAGGACTGCTGGTGTCAGAACACAAACACGAGATGCATACCCATGAAACATGCGCATTAAAGCAAAGAACATTCTTCTTTGAATTATACATGTATACTGCCCTGAAAAGAAGGGAAAACAGAGGCACTTTACACATTGGTGCTTGTGTCTGGTTGCAAATCATCTCTGATTGTAGTTCAGAAATAACATATGCCTCTAGTGATACTGGAGCTAGTCTGGTACTTGTTTTTGATTAACTTTAGACTAACCACAAAAGTAAAATTCCATGTCAGTTTCCAAAGCATCAACTTAGAGCTGTCCTTGAGCAATGGTACATACCGAGTACAACAAATACTCTTTTTGTGTTTGTTTGTTGTTTCCTGACTTGGCATGGTTAGCTCTTTTGAGCAGAAAGTGTTTCATTTCCTGCAGATGTGTCTCTTTCTGTGGCTTTTCTCTTTGGAAGACACAGTGAAATGTGACATATATGCAGAGGTGAAGAAGGCCTTGGTGAATAAACAGCCAAAATCCAAATGTTCTTTCTTGACTACTGCTGGGTTTCTGTGCATAGCTTCAGGAAACATGTTATTTGTTTACTCCATGTTACATAACCCACAGAATATTAATTTCCATGGACTGGATTGGTGCTCCTGTGGTGAAATCTACAAGAGGAGTCTAATGGAGGAAAGAATGAAATCCAAAATAAGGATTCCCAGGAGGCCAGGTCCATCTGCTTGTCATCCCAGTGTTTCACTGCCAGCTTTGGCTCCCAAACCTGTCCTGCTTCCACAGCTCCATTAGATGATACACATTCTGCACTACAAACAGGGCAGCCCATGACTTGCTCATAGCCTGCCCTCTCCCATCCCCACAGAACCTGTTCTGATAGAGCAGTGTTTCCCAATTTTATTTGGCCATGGAACCCTTTTCAGCTTGAAAGAATTTCAAGAAATCCCTAGAGTTGCTAGGGTAAAATTTGTCGAGCCAAAAAAACCAAAAAACCCGCCACGCAATTTGTCGAGCAAAAAAAAATCATTTGAACAGTCCTGGGAAGAGGAATCCTCATTCCTTTTACCACTTGGAGATATAGTGTCATAATCTACCCCCCAGATATGAGTGGTGTCAGTGTTGGGGTCTTGGAAGAGTGGGTTGTTCAGCTGAAATGCTATTGGGTTCTGATACTGTCAGTATGTTGTAAGATTAACTAGCTTTCAAAGGGTTCATGGACCATCCAATGTTTGATTTTGAATGTATGATTGGTTGTTATTATAAGTCTTACAGAAATGCAGGTATGTTGATATGGTCCAATATCATTCTGATTTACCAGCCCTAAAGAAATTGTAACTTGACCTAGTGTATGTTCTTAGCATGTAGTGTGCATGATGGCATGCTAGGTATGATTTTATTCTCACACTGTAGTAGATAATAGAAATTTTGTGCAGACATATTGTAAGTAATAGTAGCTTTCTCTCTTTAATATTGCATGATGTTGAGTTGTAGTGCTTTGCTTCAAACATATACCAGTGTCATTAGCAGACTGTGGCATATAAACTAATGACGCCAGTCAGGAAACGTTTACTAAACTTGACATTTTTCACTTGAATATCAGACATAGTTAAACATATTTTTGTGAACCTACCCTGGGGCTCAGCTATCATTTCCATGCCCCTACTATAAGGAAAGCCCACATTTGGGTACAACCTCAGGAATGACTTTCTTGACACAGGCAGTGTCAAATACATTGTGTCATGTAGAACAGCATTCACACATGTTTGACTCCTGTGCAAATATCTTTTTTTTGGCGTCAGCTCCATGTGTGACAGGATGAATGTGGTTGCTGTACAGTTTGTTCATGTTGAAATTCCTGACACTACCATTTCTGAGGCTGGGAGGAATTTTTCCTATGCTAACTGCTGTTAGGGATTCCCATCTATCCCCTCCTCAGCACATGCACACACACATGCACTCACAGTTGATAGCACAATGAGGAAAATGAATATCTCTTACAGAGGAAACTGTTGTTTTATGTTCAGTAAAGTCATGGTATATTCTCAAAATGACCTGCTAGAATGCACTGAGAAAAGTAACTTCTGTTCACCCCAGCTAACAACACAATCTTTTCACTAAACAAATATTTAGTCTTTTCTCCATACTTCCTGGTTTGGGCTAATCCCTTTCATCACCATGCCTTTTTCTGATCCGAACCCTCTTAGGTAATATGGTCTGAAGGGGTCTCTCAGCAACTCACAGGATCATGTCCTAAATGTGCTCCACAAGTCAGGAATGTGTTGAAGTAAAGTGAACAATACGGAAAGTGTCTGTTTTGATCAGATTTAATTTTCATTCCATTTACTCTAAATAGGCATTTCATTGTGTACATGCTTGTTACTAATATTGCTCTGCTAATGCACTCATTGTTTTTATATAGTATATAATATGCATCTTTCCTTTCATCTTTTTACAGGGACAGTTTTTGTCCTTCTTGCACACCAGAAGGTTCTTCGGTGTGTGTGTATGTGTGTGTGTACACATATGCAAGTGTTCTGTTTTATGAAGTTCCTATTTCATATTACTATAATGAATTTAAATAGAAGTTTCATATATTATTACATTTATTTCTTATTTGCTTTTGTTAGTGCTGGAAAATGAGTACATAATATACAGCCCTCCAGATTTAAGAGTCTTTTGTACTGTTAAAGTTATTTGAGATATTTTGCGATTTGTCAATTTTCCTACTGTGTTGTACTTACTTTTCACTCCCATTTGGATTATTTTTATGTGCTATCTCTGTATTTGCAAAATTGTGCCTGGGATATTTTAAAGTTTGAACAATAAATGTGTACAATTTCCAGTCTCTGTTAGATAATATTTTTGTTACATCATTTGTGCACATCTGTGTACCAGACAAATATTATTTATTTATACACTGCTGCAAATGTACATGATAATTCACAAAGCACACAGCAAAAATCCCCAAATTCCCTGACTCACAAAAAGTTTGCTATCTGCTTCAAACAAATATAATACATGAACTGGACTTTAATTATTACTCTTACTGATATTAGAAGACATTAGTATCTGGTGACTTTTTAAATACATAAATCCAGTCCTGATCCTGCAAACACTCACATATTCTTAACTCTAAGCATGTGGGCAGTAGTAATTCATTTCAATGGAGCTATTTGGGGAGTAAAGTTAAGCAGCTATGCAAGTGTTTGCAGTACTGGGGCCTAAGTAAGCACATTATTTTCCCTACAGTAAGAAGTGCATAGTTCCCATCCACTCTCCCACAGATTGAGGTCACTTTAGAAGTGAGTGGATATGAAGGAGATAAGAGAGGGTCTTCAGCTCTTAAAAAGAGAGAGAGCACTCCAGAAATAGAGAGTTGTTTGAAAGCTCATGTCTAATGATAATGGGTAAGTATTTGCTTCTTTATTTCACAGCCAGTAGAGTCATCAAAGACCTACAAGGCTGTGATATATAATACAGCCTTTGTATCATCTTGTTTAAGACCAGATTCTGGTACCTGGTCTGACCTGTGAAAACAGGAGTGCTGGATAGAGTGACGTGTTTCCTACCCCTTGCAGTGACATGTTCACAGAGGTGTCCAAAGAAGGAAAGGTGGAAAAGAAATGGCATTCCCAAGCGGAGCCCTGAGGGTCTTTCAAACTTGACAACCTGCCAAGGGATTTGTTAAGAATTTGTGTGTTATTTTTCAAACACATTTACTGGAAACACATTAATGTTCCCTTCAGAGTCATTAGAGCTTCACGTGTATGTGCATACTAATAACATGATGAAATATGGATTTATTTCATCCCCTTTGTCCATGTAGCTTGGTTAGATTTGTAGGTTGTTGTTAGATTTTCGTTCATACTCAACTGCTGTGGCACGGAGTCTGAATGTGAATTCGTTGTTATGCATTGTGGATCCACATGTGCTTATGTACTAAAATCTAATTATTGAAATGTTTTAATGTAATGATAAAAACAAGAGCCTTGATGCATGCACAGTGGTTCCTGTGAGTGAATAATAGACAGACACTAAAAAGGACACTTTTGAGCACATCTGTGCTCTGTATGAGCCTAGCCCGCAATCACATTACGACCTAAGGCCCCCAATCCCTCAAGCAGCTTCATGAGAGCGGAGCCTTGTACTGACATAGCGCTGTTGACAAGAGTGTGTCTGCAGGTTTGCAGGACTGAAGTCAAGGAAATGTAAATGTTGATTTATCTGAAGTAAGGTCTATTTAAAAGAAATCCAAATCCCTCATTAAACCAACTTGTTAATATTGGAAAGTGCTTGATGAAATAAAATCTGTTTGGTTGTTATGCTGATTATTTTAGTTCAAGTCATTTGGCTTAGTTTTTAGCAAGGGAGATCTGTGTTAGATTATATGAAAATATTTCAACCTATAAGGATAGTTAAAGAGTGGACCAAGTTACTTAGGATAGGTTGACAAGTATCAGAGGGGTAGCCATGTTAGTCTGAATCTGCATAAACAATGAGAAGTCCTGTGGCACCTTATAGACTAACAGATTTATTGGAACATAAGCTTTCATGGGCAATGAAGTATATATAGTCTTCAAGGATGTGTCATGCATCAAGGTGTAGGTGGTGCCACCTAGTGATTGGGGTAGGAGTCTGGCTGGTGGTCAGAGTAGAATCACAGGGCAGAACCAGAGTCGTGGTCAAGACACAAGTCAATGGTTGGCACCAAGACTTAGGAATCAGGAGTTCAGAGGTGGGCAGGAAGTAGGGCTGGAGCAGAGCAGGCAAGGGCTGAAGTCAGGACTGGACAGGAACCGGGTCTGGCACAACTACAAGCATAGAATGTAATCGGCACCCATTATACTGCTGCTGCTACAGGGCTTAAATTGTGATATATTGGCTCTCCTGCCCAGGGAGCATGGTCACTTACAGAGGGTGTATTGGGTCCACAAGCTCATTGAGTTGCTAGACAACCCAGTCCAGGGGCATCTGAGCTCCTTACAGTATCTTCATGGGGAACAAATATTTAATGATGGGCCTTTCTGTTTGGCAGACAAAGATATAACACCATCCATTGGCTGAAAGTGGAAACTAGACACATTCAGAGTGGAAATAAGGCATAATTGTTTAACAGTGAGTGCAATTACCCATTGAAAGAATTTACCAAGGGTTGTGGTGGAGTCTCTGTCAGTGACAATTTTTAAATGAAGATTGGATGTTTTTCTAACAGATACACTTTAGTTATTATTTGGGAGAAGTTGTATGGGCCTGTGCTATTCAGAAGGCCAGGCTAGATTATCACAGGTTGTCCTATCAGCCTTGAAATCTATGAATCAATGAAAAGTGCTCTTAAAGGGATGGACTAATTGTATGTTTTCTCTCAACTATCTATTCAGGCCTGGCGATACTTAGCACTTTCTCTTTAGCAGAAAATCATAGGTGTTATAATGAGCCTAACCCCAGTTTCTAAAACTGCAGATACCAGTTTGCTTGCTTCCCTTTATTGCACTGAAAAACAGAATTTGTGCAGACATGTTGCATTTTTGAATGCAAACAGGGCTGTGATTAAGTCAATTATTTTAATAGTTTCCAAGGGAAAAATGGGGAAGCACACCCCTGGTGGTATTTAAAATGAAACAAGGCAAAACTCTAAAAAATAATTTGTATGGAACAGTCCTTCATTGGCGGGTGGAGAGAACAGATGACATAGTATCGATAGATCTTTTAAGTACCTAATTTCTGAGCATCTGCAGCTACTGTGGACAATAGGTCTGGACTGTGAATCACAATTTTGTATGTTCTGCTGTCTGGAAGATTAATATACACAGAAAACCAGGAATACTCACCAGAGCCATATGGCAAAGCCTACATTTTACTCTCTTTTAGCGAAGAAGTTGCCCATGATCAGAGCACTTGGCTGTCCTTTTGTTTTGATAGAGGACCATGAGGAGAGGAGGAGATTATAGAGTTAACAGTTAGTAGTTAATGGCAGGTAGAAATAAATACACAAAGTAAACTAAACAGCAAACGAGACAATCAAAATACATTGCAGGGAATTAGAGTGAGCACTATAGGGAGTGTTTTGGATTAATGTGTAATTCTTATTTTCATCTTAATCAGTATATTTTTACTACGAGGAATAAATTGCCCCAAAGATTAATTCCAACAACCATAAACCAATGAGCACTATTCAGATAAGTACTGAAAGTAAAGTATGAATTACTGAGGAGGAGATATGGGAACTGGAGAAATGCAAAAGAGAGTAAATATTGAAGTTAAGGACATTGGGCTTTATCATGACATCTATAAGTTGAACTTCTCACTGAAATCAATAAGGGTGCCCTACCTGTGGCTTAATATGGGAAATTGGGTTTTGCAGCTTCATAAGAACGAGTGGCAGCTGAGCACAAAAAAAAAAAAAGCAAGAAACATAACCCAATCACTTTCTGTGGGGCTAGCCTCCAATTGACAATGTAGGGATTTTTTTTTTTTTGACCTCTCAAGGTGCTTGAATTAGTACATTAAGGGGGGGGGGGCAAGAAATTCAAAAGATTTCAGAGACATCCTAGGGGAGTTTAAAAATGTGGATACTAAAGCTTTCATTTGAGTCCATAGCTAGCAAATAGGCGGCTTTAATAGTTCTTTTTACTCTCAAGTGTTTCTTTCCTTGAACAGATTATTAGACAGCAAGGATTGAGGCTACGCACCTTGAATCATGAAAACGTGTGTCTATACCAAAGAAGGGTTGCAATGAAATTATAAACATTTGTAATAGTTTAGGATCCAATGGGCTCAAGACCTTTGCTTTTAACACATATTTTAGAAAGTTATCATTCCACAGCAGCATTTTCTCTACTCTTTATCTTCTAAATGCTTTTGGACACACAGACCATGGGATTAATTATATACTGCAAGCAACAATTCATGAATATTTAACATACTCATTTATACTTAATGAATAAATTTGCATTTTGACAGTTTAATGTGTTTTAAGGAAATACTGCTCATTACCTTTCAATTTTGTAGATCAGTAGAATGTAATTGGAATGATAAGGTGAGATGGATATAGCATTATTTACTGTAATTATTCTTATAGTTTTGTCTTTTAAACATCTATATTTGGTTTGTTTTTATGAAGTTTCTGTCTCTCAGTCATTTCACCTTGGTTCTTATTTTAAAACAAGTATCTCACAGGCAAGAATATATAATGCAATTTAAATAATCATATGTTATGTTTTAGAACACCGAGTTCTCCCTCTTAACCACACCAATGAGAATGTCCACTCTCAGCTGCCACTAACTGTCAGGCTTGTTGACTGTTTCAACAGAAGTGTCAAGGTCCAAACAGGCATGGACAAAAAATTTTCCTCTTACTCTTGGTGTCAGTTTTTCTTCATATTACAGCTTTGGGCAGACCTATAGAGAACTGTCTGGGGAAGTTGGCACTGCATCTCTTCTGCAAATACAGTAATTCCTCATTTAACATTCCTCATTTAACACGTTTATGCGATAGCGCGATTTTTTGGGGGGGAACGTTTTTTGAATTACACAACCATCCCCAGAATAACACGATTTCTCCAGCTGGCCCATTGCCGGCGGCTGCATGGGGCTTCCCCCTTCGCCGGACACAGTACGGATCCCGGCAGAGCCATCACAGGGGCATACTCCCAACCCAATCCCCCTCCCCTCTCCTCCTCTTCCCTTTCCCAGAGTCAAACACCTCCCCTCCCTGCTGTAACCCAGTCCCCTTCTCCCCCAACCTTATGTCACGGTCCCAACAGACACTACCACTTGAAACGCAACCCCCACCTTTTCCATTATTTTCAATGGGAAAATTGACCCCGCATAACACGTTTTCACTTAACACGATCATTTTCTGAAATATATCTGTAGTGTTAAATGAGGAATTACTGTATTACTGTTTGCAGGCCACAGTTTCAAACTTGAGTGCCTAAATTAAGATTTTAAATCCACGTTTTCAAAGGTGATAAACACTTGACAGCTCTCCAAAGTTTCAATGGATCTTGTGGATGCTCAGCCCTTTTGAAAACAGGTTCTTATACAACATTCCCAACTCTCATTCTGTCAGTACAGATCTTGTAATGCTAGGTGTCCTTCTCAAAGCCCCAAGTACTAGATTCTTGTGATTATAGGCCAATCGCAACTTGAATGTTTAAAAAAGTCCATTTCTAACTCTTATGGTTATAGAGAAAAACTATAAAATTTAATGCATCTGACGAAGTGGGTCTTTGCCCACGAAAGCTTATGCTCCAACACTTCAGTTAGTCTATAAGGTGCCACAGGACTCCTCGCCGCTTTTATAAAATGTAATGTGAGTGCACTCTAAAGGCCCAAAAGACAAAGAAAAAAAGATCCCAAAATATTTTAAGACAATCTCCTGGATTTTTGGAGCCTGATACAACACTTCTAAATGTTTGTGGTTGATAATACTGGTGCCATGAAATCCTATATTTAGGTGCATAAATATAGATTTGAAAGAAAAAATTATGCCAATCTGAGTTTGACTGTTTTGGCCTTAGTGTCAAACAGACGTGAACTGAATTGTTTCCCCTGTAGCAAGGGCAGATGAACTATGGCCCACAGGCTGAATCTGGCCTGTCGACCATTTTAATCTGGCCCTCAAGCGTGCACTGCAGACCCTAGTCCATGCAGCTCCCAGAAGTGGCATCATGTCCCACCTCCTCTGCTTCCTACACATAGGGACAGCCAGAGGGCTCTGTGCATTGCTCCTGCCCCTAGCAGTGCCTCCACAGCTCCCATTGGCAGGGAACTACAGCCAATGGGAATTGCAGTGGGATGGGGCAGCACACAGAGCCACCTGGCTATACCTCTACCTAGGAGCCATCCAGAAGGGTTTTGGGTTAAAATCTTTTGCCCATGTGCTGCACTCTTGGTACTAGCACATCCTTTGAATTGTAGTATCCCATATGCAGGGCTGTCCATTTAGAGCAGCCCCACGGCCCTCCCCCATAAAGGTTCTTCCTAAGATGCACAATAGGCTTGGGCTAAACAGAGTGCTTAACATATTTCCTGCATCCCACAGTAAACCCTAATATTTAAGAAAACAGGTTGATCAGACCCTAAGTATGTTTCCCAGGATATTTGTTGCTAACTCCATGTGCTGCTTGCTTCCATTTTGATAAGGGATGAAAGCAATAATCTTTAAGACTTTTGCCATGGGGAAATCTTGAATTTGTGAATATAGTGACTGATTATATGCATCACAAAACAAAAATCCATAATTAAACAGCAGCAGCTGTCTAAAAATAGCCTATCCCTATTCCAAACAGTTGAAGGAGCTATAGTGACAACTCACCCCATAATTAAACTTTCTCAGTCTGGGTACTAACCAGATAAAAAGTATTAGCTTCAAAGACATGAAAGAAACAGTCTAATCCATCCAGTGCCACACCTTTGCGTTTGCATAGAGTCATGTTTTATAAAAGCATTACCAGCATAGGTACAAAAGACAATTGAATACACAGCATACAGCCCCATGGTGCATTTTGCTGAATATACATTCTCTTCAGACATTAAAGGTTTAATGCTTATGGGGAAACATGGAAGTGTCAAGAAAGATTAAGCTTGTCTTACTAACTAATCACGTTGATGCACCAAAGTATGCTCACACACCTTTACTCCAAATTGTTCTTTGAAAATGTGAGGAAAGATGCATTTCAATAATAGCTTAACAGATGAGCATCCCAAATCATTCCCTGCATGCATCCCACTTCTTCTCAGCTCCATGAACTGGACAAGCACAAATACTGTTCAAACAAGGAGGGCATGTGTTTGACATACTGTATTTAGTTTGCTCTCCCAAAGCCGTGGCACACGTACAGTAACTTACACAATGGCAGTGCAGTCACACAGTTATAGTTTGTGTTACAGTTGGATCTGTTAACATCAAAGCCATGGGCTGAAGTGGTGTTTTTGACATAGATGTCTAAGTCTAAGGACCATTTCTTCATTGAACTGCAAGGTGAAGTCTGCTGCTGTTGTTTAGCCTGAAGGTAACTTTTGAAGACTTGCGTAATCACACTGCTTTGTGTCCTGTGTAGCAATCTGTTAACTGCACAGTAATCTACACCTCTAGAGTATTCCTCTTTCAGCTTCTGAACTTCAGCCTAACGAGGCCTTTTCTTACACACTGTTAATATTAATGATAGTCCTAAAATCGCTTAATAAAAATGGTTGAGTTAATAAGGATATTGCTGTCTGTATCAAGCTGATTTTACACAGTGGTTGCTATGAAAATATTTCCAGATGCCTTTTGCAGGGGAAGTTTTATTACTGGGGCCCATGCAGGATTCTCTGCAAATGCCTCACACTAGCAGAGGTAATCATGTGAATACTGCTGTGCTTGTGGAAGCAGTGCGGATGGGCAGGAGAGCCCATCCATTACTAAAGGGAAACCCCCTCAGCTTAAGAGGCAGAGCCACCAGACCCAGGTGTCAACTGTGAAGGTCAAATCAGGGCTAAATCAGGAATAAAATCAGGGCTCCAGAGTGGGACACAGAACAGAGAACCACAGACCATTCCTGCAGCTCCTCAAAGGCATTCAAGGGGGCAGTAGACACAGCCCAGAAAAACTTTGCCTGAATCAGCACTAGTCACCGACTGCACCTCCTCCACCCCCCAAAACCCCCGTCGATCTTCTTCCTCCAAGTCTGGTGGATGGTCACGATGGCCAGCTCCAGAAGGAGCTTACCAATGGTACTTGGAAAGGCATCATAATAAAGACTTCAGTGGTGACTATGACTCATTACTTCTAATTTTGTAGCACCTATGCATAACATGTATTATTGTGATTTACAATACATTAATTAGATGTTGCCAGATGTTCAAAGGTGCTGAGCATTTGCAGCTCCCACTGACATCACTAAAATCTAGGACTGCTTATTTCCTCTTATCTGTTAAGTCAATGTTGCAAGGGGCCTCTAGGTTGATTTAAAATTGTTGTCTTTGACCTACAAAGCCCTAAATGGCCTGGGACTGTGAACCTAAGAGCACCCCGATGCCAACTGGCACACCATTATGATGATATGTACCTGAAAGTTGCCGTGTCATATATAATTGGAAAACTAACACCACATCAAGCACTGCTATTATTGTGTGATGAATATGCAGTCACAACAACAAAGAATTTATAGATGTATGTTGCTAAAGTCAAATTAAGTTATGCAACTTCAGCTACGTCAATCGTGTAGCTGAAGTTGAAATAGCTTAACTCAGCTTTTGGCGCTGTCTACACAGCAGGAAGACAAAGGAAGATTACTCGTCCTTCAACTTACCTTACTCCTCGTGAAATGAGGGTTACAGGAGTTGGAGTAAGAAGTTTTCTAGCATAATATTATTTTGAAATAATGGCTTTCAGTGAACACATACTCTCTGTTATTTCGAAATAACATCAGTTATTCTGAAATAACGCTGCTGTGTAGACGTACCAGCCAAGACATTGATAAACATGTTTCCTCCAGACAAAGGAAAGAGCCTAACACCTCTAAACAGGCATGGTCAAATTCATTGGGTTATTCATTTACATCAGAAGTAGCATGAAGTGCCCATTTGTATTGTAAAAATCACCATTGAGGGAGAAAACAGCATGAACTCTAACAAAGCAGTCAAACTTCATCTTGCTTACTTTACAAAGAATATATTTCAAAGGTTTATGCAACAAAAAAAGGAGGAGGATCAGTCCTGGGTAGATACAAGACCAAAGGCCTGGAGAAGGTAAGAAGACTTTGGCCTAATCTTCCATTGTTGTTCATCCTGCTGGTGGTCAACAGGAGGAATGAGACAATAATAGTAGACCGTGCTCTTGAAAAAAAGGTTGGAGAAGAAAAGAGATCATCAGAACTTTGCTGCTGCTGCATATTCAATTAAAATTTCCTGCCCCACAGTCCAGTAATTTGTTACTGAGTTAGTCAGGATAAAAGTCATTCTAGTTAATGTCCATTTTACAAAGTGAAATGTAATTACTAAAATGTTTAAAAGTTAATGAAGAATACACGGTCTCAAAGTGGGTTCTAATGAAATGCAGTCCTCTCACGCAAGTACTTTTGCTGTCAAAAATCTTATTATGTATGTAACAGCTCAGTGTAGATGCTAATAAAATACGGTAGGTAACAGGGTAGGAGGAATGCCATAACAACATGTTTAGAAGTCCCTTTAGAGCTTCATCTTTAAAGTAAATGAAGGCTTTCTATAGACACACCACAGACAATAAAATATGGTACTGAATCTTATTTTTCTGGCTGCCACTCATAGCTATTACTTCACAACATCAGACAATAAACCAGAGAGGAAATGGGGATGTTGAGAAAAGGGAAAATAGGATAAATACTTGCTCTTATTTTGAACTACTGCCTCTACATAGAAGAGGGCTAGCTTGGGATAATGCTCCAGGAAAATCCAAGAGGAATATAGTGCTGAGATTTGTCTAATCGTCTACAAAATAGCTCCAATGCACCACCGAGATCTAACTGTCAGAGCGTTTATCTAGCAGTTAACATTTGACACTTGAACAAAAAAAAATTAGGAAATTACATTTTTGGGTGCTGGTTATACCTCTAGGGGGAAAGCTCTGTTGTGAAATCAAAACTCGGTAATATAGAGTATGATATTGCTTCATTGCTCCTGTGAAATTTCAGCATCTTTATCTCTACAGGGGAACCCAAGGAATATGTATATGAGGGAGACATGCTGGAAAAGCAGTGTTTGCAAGTTTGCACATTCCAATGGTATGTGGAGACTAAAACAAAAACAGTTAAGCCTAAAAACTGAGGCCCAGGCCATTGTGTTGAACTGTATGGCTTTCAAATACACATTTCTCAAGTGAAAGTGAAAAATGTTGCTTAAATATAAAGGAGCTTGAAATTAGAGAGGATTTATATATAAAAAAAAGATTTAGGTGTAGCTGTACCACACCTCAGAAGGACAGATCCTCTGTGGGTATAAATCAGCACTGCTCTATTGAATCAAGCAGAAACTAAGGATCTAGTAAAAAATGTTCAAAGTCCTGCAGGGAGACCGGATAATTTTTTACCACAACTTTAAGCTTTATGTTGTCTAAAGGCTTTTTCTATGGGCTTTTAAGGCCACTGTCCTTCATTAGAGTGTGTTATTACCTCAGATTTGGTCTCCTTTCTTGACAAATATTTATGGAAACTAATTAAGGGCTATTTTCATGTTAGGGTTGGAATACAAGTAATATCTAGATAGGACTCAACAGAGCTACTGTGTGAGCCCATATAATTATGAATATACTGAAAATACCAAGTGAAAGAGCATCACATTCTATTTTGCTTCATGACTTAGATCCGTGGTGTCTAACCAGTTCTGAAGCAGTAGCCACTATAGTGAACTATAGCGAACTAGCCACACTCAACTAGCCAAATAGCCACATATAGCTAATAGCTAGCATGTGTGGACACAACAGAGATAGACAAAGCTATTTTTGGAAGGGACTGCAGAATGGGGTTTTTGGGTGGTGGTATGGGACACAATGAAACAGAAAGATTATAATTAGTATCTCTTCCTACAGAACACATCCATGGGAGAATCTTGGAGACCTCACTGTTATAAAGAAAGAGGCACCCCCATTCCCTCTACCCCTGATCTCCTGTACGTCTACACAGGAAAGTTATTTTGGAATAATGGCTGTTATTCTGAAATAACTATGCAAGCATCTACACGGCCATTCTGTTATTTCAAAATAACAGGCGGCTTATTCCGAAATCTGTAAACCTCATTCTACAGAGAATAATGCCTATTTTTAAATAGCTATTTCAAAATAAGGTGTGTAAACACTCTACTGCTGCTATTTCAAAATAGCTCCTCACCAGGGACATTCTAAGTTATTCCTCACCAGTGCCTCCTGGGGCTCTAAATCAAGATAGCACATCTACATTAGGGAAGCTTGCCTCAGACTAATTTTGAGGTTTCCCTGCAGTGTAGATGTGCTATTTTGAAATAAACTATTTTGGAATAACTATTCCAGAATATCTTATTTTGAAATTGATGTGCAGTGTAGACGTAGCTCTGGATAACAAGAAAGCAGAGATGTTCCTTGAAGACACTGGAAGGCAAAACAGACGTGTCATCTTCTGAAGAATCTGGAGGGGATTATCAGACCACCGGGCCTACCTTCAAGACAAGTGCAGGTCTAGAGAGTCTGTCAAGGGCAAAGGGTTGTTTGGAGATGGAGCAGCATGTAGCCTTGTGACATGGCACCTCTTTTGGTTCAAATAAACATTTATGAGGCTCTGGTCATTAACATAGTACCAAGAGTCAGTCTTGCAGTTACCCTCCAACAACAGACCTTCTAGACCCTCGGCTTTTTAAACCCTCCCCAGAAACATGTTGAAAGTGGTGGCAACTGAAGTGGAAATTCCACTGTATGTTTTAGGGATGCTTACAGCTTTGAAAGTGCTTGGCATGGATTTGTCTTCCACCTTAGGCACTAGGGTGACCAGATATCCTTATATTATCAAGACCATCCCAATATTAGGGACATTTCTGCCTGCCCAAAAAAAAATCCTGATTTTTCATACTTGCTATCTGGTTACCTTGTGGCTGGAGTCTCATTTAAACTAAGTGGTTCAAAGGTGACCTTAGTTTAAATCAGAATCAGGCCCTTCTATCTTACTGATCATGGCCTTCAGTAGGAACTGAAGTGAACCTTTAATCAGCTCTCTCATTATAGAAGCTACTTCTTATGAACTCCAAGTGTTTTGTAACTCTTTTCTTTGACTAAGTGCATATGAGGTGTAGACACTGTGTCTATGAAATTAGACAGAAAACGCCACACTATTTTTAAAGGCACCTTCCTAAGGCTATGTCCACACTGGAAAAGTTTAGCAACTAAAGTGCTATCAACATGGAAAAGCTGCCAAAACTGAAAACTCGCCAAATCTGTTTTTATGTCATCCATGGTCAATATTTCATGGCCATATTGTTAGCTTCCCTGTTGACAAAAAGAGCAAACCAATGTGGGGACCACCTTGAGTCACCTTCAGACGCTAAGTACTGTGGGAATGTGCAACATAGCACAAGACATGTTGGGAATATGAGAAACATCCCATCAGTCCACTCTTTACTTCACAGCCCTCTCAGGGCTTCTGGCTTACTTTTGTGCCACTGGCATGACAGATCTTGCTTGGAACTCCAGCATCTGCTGTGAGAAATCATGGCTCCCAGACTTCTCTCCCATGTTATGTTCAATGTGCTTAAGACATCACGCATTGCAGCAGAGCTACTTATGCACTTAACAGCAAAGGACTAAGACTCAGTTGTGGATGACACTGTGAATGACAAGGACACAAAGGCCATGTCTACACTGCAGTGTTATTGCGGGATACCAGAGATTTCCCAAACTAGTGATTCCACATCTTTTGAGCATGCCTGTTATTTCAAAATATAACACGCTTGCTATTCTGACATCCCTGTTAACCTCATTCCACGAAGAGTAAGGGACGTTTTGGAATAGCGATTGATTTCAAAATAAGTGCTGTGTAGACAGTGCCAAATTTTGAAATGAGCTATTTCAAAATTGACTTGAAATACCCTATGCAAATTGCATAGCGTATTTCAAGCTATGGGTGCAGAGTAGATGCACCCAAACTGGCATTGCATTGGGCTATTACAGAGCAGCTGTGCACAGTAGAGTATTGCTTTTGGGCTAGGGAAACCAGCTCTGCATGGTGAGAGCGCATTGTCCTACATTTGTGGGATGAAGAGCAGTGACTACAGAACTTTCAGATGCATAAAGCAACCTTCCTGGTGCCGTGTGCTGAGCTGGACCCTGAAGTGCAGTGCAAGGACACACAAATGAGAGCTGCTCTATTGGTAGAGAAGCTTGTGGCCAATGCTTTGTGGAAGCTGGTGACTCCTGATTGCTATCATTCAGCTGTAAATCAGTTTAGAGTGGGGAGGGCTACCTTTGAGGCAGCACTTATGCAAGGGTGCAGGGCAATAAATCACATTTTGCTGCGTAGGACTGTGACTCTGGGACATGTGGATGACATAGTGACTGGCTTTGCTAAAATGGGCTTTCCAAACTGTGACAGGGCAATGAATGGCACATACACCCCCAGTATAGCACCACCCCTCCTTACCTCAGAGTACATCTATCATAAGGGGTACTTCTCCATGGTACTGCAGGCACTTATGGATTACTATGGGTATTTCACGGACATAAATACATGGTGGTCTGGAAAGGTGCATGATGCATGCATCTTCAGGAGCAGTGGCCTGTACAGAAAGCTGCATACTGGCACTTTCTTTCCAGACCAAAAATTATAGAGGGAGATGTGGAAATCCCCATAGATATCCTAGGTGATGCAGCTTACCCCTTACAGCCCTGACTTAAGAAGCCTTTTACAGGACACCTAGACAGCAGTAAAGAATGGTTATATAACAGGCTAAGCCCTTGCCACATGGTTGTTGAATGTGCCTTTGGCAGACTGAAAGGGAGATGGAAGTGTCTCTATGGCAGGCTGAACCTTTTGGAGGATCATATCCCCAAGGTGGTGGCTGCATGCTGTTGCTTACATCATTTGTGTGAGAGCAAGGGTGAAGAGTTTGCCCATGGGTGGAACAGTGACACACAGCACCTGGATGAACAGTTTGAACAGCCAGACACTCGTGCTGTCAGTGGAGCCCATAGGGAGGCTCTGAGGAACCACTATGAGGGCCACTGACATTTCTGTGCATTGGGGTTGCTTCCCTGCCTCATCCCACTGCTTAGCCTGAGCAAGGCATTCCCATGAAACAAAGGGATGTTACGGGTTTCCACAGAGGCCAGACTGAGTGGTGTGGGTTAGGGATGTAATAGTGTAGTTGATTAACTGATTAACCTATAAGCAAAAGCTTATAGGCTAATGCTATAGACTATAGGCATTTCCCTCTCCCCCCACCCCACAAGTACATTTTTTTAGCAGGCAGGCAGGCAACCCCTCTCAGTCCTGGTTCATGCCGGGTCCGGGACATACCTCTGCTGTGGCTCTGCATTTAAAGTGTATTAGGTGCTAGGCAGGCAGGCAGCCAGCCCAGCTCAGTTCAGGCTCACGCCAGGTCCGGGAGCTCAGACTCCCCCAGACAAGGGCTGCTGCCATCCTGCTCTGCTGCCTCTTTATCAGAGGCAACAGCACAGGGTGACAGGCAGCAGGTCCGCGAGGAGCTGATTTTTAAACTGGCTCCTCTCACAGACCAGCTCCTGCCTGGCACGCCACACTGCTGCCTCTGATACAGACGCAGCGGCACGGAGTAGTAGGGGCCTCCTTGGGAGTGAGGTGCACTGGCTGCTGGCCCCATCCCCAGGGACTATAGAATAGTTGACTAAGAATTCAAGAGGTTACTTGACTATTCAATTAACCAATATTTAATATCTCTCCTAATCTGAGTTGTGTCACACAAAACAACGGTATGGAAAGCTGCATCACATTTGTCATTATTGATGTCTTTCAAACTGGCTGCTCGGTGGTAAGGAATGGTAAGGGTTATTGAAAAACCTCACAATGCTTTCACAGGGAGTGGTGTGTGCTGGGGGGAAAAAACATTACCTGATTGTGACAATGAGTGTGTGGGTGTAGTGGGAGGGTTGCTGGATAAAAAATTTTACATGTGCGGCCATAGAGGCTGATGTGTGGGCATAGAGAGATGGTTGCTTTGAAAATTGTTCTGCATGTGCTAACAGGGAGGCCTTTGGTTCTGTTTGCTCTGCATCTTGATAAGACACTTCAGCATCTCATTTTGGTCTTCCATGAGCTTTAGTATGCGCTCAGTGTCATCTGTTCTGACTTGCATCTCCCTAGTTCTTCTCTGCTCCTTTCTCTCTATTTGAAGTGTTGAATGCCACAGCACATCCTTGACCAGATCCTCCATTGTTTTCTGAGGTTTTTTTCCTTACTTGACAGAGTCTGTCTGCTGGTGAATGTGCCTGACTTCTCTAGGTCTTGAAAAATAACTATTAACAATGGAGTGACAGTGCTTTTGATGATAAAGATTGTAACATTTCACTAACATGCACATCTCTGAACAAAATTGGTCATTTTTCTTGTTATCCTACAGGCAAACACAGATCTCTCCTGACCCTCTGATCATGGTGAGTTTTAAAGGTAGGGGGAAAGGGAGAGAAGGAGGGTTGGGCATTGGGCCCCAACAAAGTACAGTCTGTGCTTGTGCAGTAAGTGTACATGGAAACAATTTATAATAATCTATAATAATAATCTATAATAATAATAATACACTTGTCCACAAGCTGCCATTACTCTGGCTGAAGTATCCCTGCTGAAGGTTAACAGGCAAACCCGGGCTCAACTTTTGGACATCAGTGGAGAGCGCCCCACTCCTTATGCAGCCAAATTCTGTCACTGTTCAGTCTGTTCCAGCAGCACAGACTGAGGAATGGTTTGGGAGAGAGTCATAACACTGTGGTGGGGAAACAGCAGCCCTGCCATGGAATCTCCGTGAGAAAAGCACATCAGGAAAACCACTAGAGCAACTTATCACCCTGCATGGCCACCACCTGCCTCGCCACACCTACACAGCAACTTACTCTGTGTCTCTTCCCTTGTTCCATACGCCTCACAAAGTTCTGTCTCTAGGATAACTGTTTCTAACTCTGTGCTATGGGAAGTAACCACATTCTTCTTGAGTGTGGATGGGTGGTCGCCACCCAGGATTGCATCCAGTTCTTTATTAAAATGGCATGTTGTAAGCGCCACACCAGACTGGCTGGCTGTCTCCTTTGCCTTCTGGTGGTCCTGCCAGAGTTCCATTATCTTGGCTCTGCATTGTAGGGTGTCTTGCTCAGACCCTTTCTCACACAGTGCTCAAGAAACATGACCATACATGTCCCAGTTCCTATGGGTCACTCCCAGCTGTGATTGTACCAATTTTTCACCCCACACACTCGGTGCTAAAACTCGGTGCTGCTCCAACTAGGCGAGCGTCTTCAGCAATAGCCACACCTGTTTCCCTGAGAAGATGCCATGAAGATTACTACACAATGAGATCAGGAAATGGATTTTAAAGTTCCCGAAGTTTGCAGGTAGGAGGGGCATAACTATTCACCTGTTTATGTATCTGCAGAGCAGTGAAGTTCAAAGTGCTGGCCAGAGTGGCTAATCGGGCATTGTGGGAAACATGCTGGAGTTCAAGAAACTTGACAAAACCCCTACTGTAGTAAACACTACATGATTGTTAGCAATAAAGGGAGGGGGAGAGGCAAAAGTCCCTTATGAAGATAGAAGTTTTTTGTCGCCAACACTAAGAGTTTGTCAGAACTTTTATCATGTTGTGATGTAATTGCTGTCTGGGTTTTGTCACCCAAAAGGGTTTTTTAGTGACAAAACTTACCAGTGTAGGCAAGACTTCAATCATTAAACTGCTAAAGCAAGGGGAACCTTTTTGTTCACGTGTTACAATGGGGATTTCAGAAGAGTTGTAGATGAGCAATTTAGTTCTCTCAATAGGCACTAGTTACCTGCCTGGGGGGTTAGGCGGCAAATAGAGGAGAAAGAATGAAAGATTAGAATCCTTTTATTATGATTATTATGTTAGTCTTCTGGGTTTTAATTTGTGAGACTTTGTTAGTGGCAGGGTTTTCAGGCAGTGCGTTTTTCTCTCTTGATCTCAGTGAACTAAGTTTATCACCCTCATTTAGTGAAACATGAAACTGGGGAAATACCTCCTGGGGAATAACAATTTGTTGAATTTAATCCTTTTTTGGTGGTGGTGGTAGTGGTCACACATCCGCCACAAACACATCACAAATGTAACAGATTTGCCTGTGGTTTCCTCATGAACTGTTTTCTGTGACTTTCATACTTGAAGTGTTTGAGTGTGAACCTAAGGCTCATGGTATTGTTTCTGTTAATTGACTGGATATGCATTAAATTTATAGACAGGAAAGGTGCCTGACTGCCTTGCTAAGGCTTTGATTGTTCCAAGGAGAGAATGAGGGCATCTTACAGGAGAGGTAGCAGGAGATGTGCAGCCTAAGGAATGTTAGGAAATGTAAAATATTTTTCTTTCCTTGCTGTCAAAAGGGCATTATATACTGCTCCCATGTATCTAGGTTTTAGATATAAAAACACATGAAGCACCCAGGCTAGATCCTCTGCATGACATCACCCCATTGTATTTAATACTTTTTAGACATTCACCCACTTTCTTTCACCAGCCTCAGACTACTTCCTACTCCCTCACTCACAAACCCACGGAGAGTCTCTCAGATAGACACACGAGCCCTTCTGACACCACTGCATCCGTGCACAAACATGTATCTTGACCAACAGGAGCACGCCCATTGGAGTTGTGTATGGTGCTCACTTGCTGTGAGGGGGATCTCCACAGAGATCGTTTGGAAAGAGCGAGAGGGCAGGTACACATGACATTTTATTTTCCTGATTTCACAAGTATCCTTTGCCCTAAATCACAAGGGAGCCCAAATGAAGCTGTCATATTTCTTCTTTAGGTAACTTCAAATAAAACTGAAGCTCTCAGAGTTGATGTTTTTGTTTTCACTAGCTTTTTGTATGTTTCAGGGTGCTATTTGTGAACCAAAATCTTACAGTCTGGTGATCATGCTATGGTCCCTCCATTCAGGGACTCACATACCATGTTATGACCAGACTGCTGGTTATTTGGGCACTTTAATTGGTTTTCCGAGGCACTAAAAAAGCCAGTGAAAGACAAACACACAAATACAAGTACCAGACTGCATGTGCAATCGTATATTGCATATATTCACACGTCTGATTAATCCTGAGTGCTCTCAAAACATTTTGTACTCATCTTAGAAATGCAGGCAGCTTTTCTACTTTCAAATTAGTGTCAGAATAGCTCACTCAGTAGCGCTCTACCTCCTACTCATCCTCCAGCTCCCTTGAACCTCTCAGTGGATTTCTCCCATTGTCTCCTTTGCTCGCTCCCAATTTTGTGCCATTTATTATGCCTGGAACAGCCTTCAGATGAAAATACACCCAGTTCCTTCACTCTCCTATTCCCATATGCTTGAGACAGCCCATCTGTCCCATGAAGTCTTCCTATTATTAGGACTACATGCCATATGTGTTTGTGTTGTATCTGCCGTGTATGGCATTGTAATGCCTTGGATCAATTGATGAGCCTTTATACTTAAGAGTAGTCCACACTATAACTGAGACAAAAGACTAAAAACTCAGTTAAAAGTTACTGGGTACATGAGATTTAGTCATATAAGTGGGATGGATCCTGGAGTGTGCACGGCTTTTAGTCCTGGAACAAGAATAGTTGTAGCTGGTTCCCATTGATGTTTATAGTATGGAGCCTAAATTCTTGAGGACAAAGATATTCTGTTTTGTTTGGCATTTATGTACTCAAAAGCATGACGTACATATATGTATGGTGTCATACCCAATGGGCACTGAGAACTTGGATTGAATTTAAGCTCATGTTCCAGGTTAGTGCTGTATTGTTAGTGGTACAGGAGATGATAAATCCAGGTTCCTTCTGCTGATTCTGCCTATTCAAACAGAAATTACATATCCAGTTGTACTTTTCAGATAAAAGAGAGGTAATAGTCCCCTCTCAATAAAAGATTCTGATGTCCAGTGCTGTGTATTGTTTAATAATGGTTGGTCCATATGGCTATGCAGTGTTAGTGTTTCCATTTTACTGCTAAGTGATAAAGCACTTTGGGATACCCTGAATATGAAAGATTTTATATAGATAAATCTCAACTGTATTACCTCATTTCCCAGTATTACTTAAATCCTACTGGTGCCTTCAGCACATTCTCCTTTGTGTGTTGTATGGATTGTCATTTCAGAGAATGAAAAATTCTTTATACAAATTTGAAGAACAACTTCTACATAGCTTTTATATTCAAATTTGTTTGCAGCATATTTGCAAATAGCTTTTTAAATCACACTATTTTATTTAAACATTGATGATGGAGGCAATAGTTTGTTCTGTGTTACCCTCAGTGCTGGGAGATGCATTTCTCTCATGCTATTAATTATTCACCATGGCTTTGTAGTTGTTTCTCTGCTACATCAATCAGCTATTGAAATGTCTCATTAGCTTCTCCCTTGCTATAATTTCATAAAATACAGGATGGCGGCTGACATATGAGTTCATACGTAACATTTTTTTAAATACCAATGTCTTATGTAACCATCTTGTAAGAAAAGGTCATTAGATTTCAAAATGCAAGCAGATTATGTATTGATTTATACTTCGTATCGCAGTAGCCTCTAGACTTGGGACTGGTTCCCTCCTACTGCACAGGCAATGTCCAAACAAAACCCAGATGCCTTAAGAAGTATGGTTAATGGCAGAATATTATTGGAGGCACTTTTGCTCATGCGGCAGTATTGAATCAAGGACCCATGATGATAGTTCTGTTGGACGTTCCTCTATATTCATAAGTGATCCCATGGTTAGTTTTGGAAGAATAAGTATAGGGATGTTCACCCTAATATCTTGGTCAAATTCTGATCTGGGTAAGTATCTTAAATCTTCCAGTTTTAACAAGTTAAATTATGCCTCATATCCCCTTATACAAACATTGGTGGTGTGTGTCCGCCATTGAAAACATCCACATTTCTACCTCAGAATAAAGTAAAGTTCAACATTGGGTGAAACAACCTCGTACATAAAGTCTATAAATTATTACAGGATCTTTTGAGGTGTAAAGTGCTACCTGAATTAAGTATGTTAAATATCAATTAATTTACTAGTCGTGGAGTCGATGGAGTTTCCATTGACTACTCGATTAGTTGATAGGCACTTCCGCATTCCTCCTTTGCATTTCAAAGTTGGAAATCCGCGTGCAGCCTGGGGCTAGCACGAAGTCTTGTGCATTTCCCCAGCTGACCCTAGGCTCCGCACACTTTGAAATGCCGTGCGGCGCCCAGGAGTCCCCAGCTGATCCCAGGTCCAGTGGAAATGTTACGCAGCATTTCAAAGCGGCAGCACCACACAAAGCCCGGGATCAACTGGGGACTCCCCAGCTGACTCCACGTTCCATGGAAATGCTGCATGGAGCCCAGGGTCAGTTGGGGAGTCCCCAGCTGACCCAGAGCTCCACGCAGCGCTGCCCCTTTGAAACGCCGCTGCGGCCCGAGGTCAGCTCCATGCAGTGCTGCCACTTTGAAACATCATGGTGGTGTTTCAAAGGGGCAGTGCCACATGGAGCCCAGATCAGATGTGTGGCGCTGCCCCTTTGAAATGCCTCCGTGGAGTTTTTTTTTTGCTATGCCCCCCTTCTCCCTCTTTGCTGCCTCTATCTGATAGACAGAGCAAAGGAGAGGGGAAGCAAGTAGTCGACTCAACTATCCGATAAGCATTATGGACTAGTCCTTTACATCCTTAACTTGAATGTGTGGCATTTACAACATTTTCTGTGAAAACTGATTTTATTTTGTACTCAGCATGTTAGAGTTTTTCCAGGGTCACCATCTATTGCTGTGAAAGGTGTGATTGCAATGCAATAGTGAATGCATGTGCAGTTACATGGCAAAAAGGTGTGATCATGCTGGACAACACAACTGGAAAATGGTGGTTTCTGCAGTGATTATTGATAAAGCAAATTACAGGCAGTGGGAAGTGCCATGTTTAGCTGATGACATACATGTAGTAGGTTAAGCATTAGCTTAACCTATTCAAGGTACAGAAGTCTATATCTCAGTAGCACTAAACAAGAAACCCTCAAAACATTATATAAGCCAGCAACAAGTGCCAGGATTGTTTCTTGTTATGGAATTAATTTGCCCAACTCTGACTAGAAGAACTGTTCCTGTACAGCTGATCAAAGGTGCAGCAAACAAGTAGAGTCCTGAGATCAAGTCTCCTTAAATGATTTATTTCTTAAGTGCCACTCTTCCTCTAGAGGTGAATGTGATAACTTCCACTTATGTGTGTTGGCAATGATGAGACCATTATTAAAATTCAAAATAAAGAAATGGAGCCAACAAGCTAAATGCTGATGACTAAGACTTTGTTGTTATATAGGAATCCTCATTCCATCCACACTATTTTGTAGACTGATCTTATTTTGCAATGATGATTGTTTTGCAAACAGTGTTGCAGCGGCAGCTTCCATTTACATTGGCAGATGTGGCATTGGTGAACTTTGAGGAGTGCCACTCACAAAGTTGTCTGAAAGACTGGCATAGGTCAGAGAAACTGCTTCAGTGACACTTAACACATTCCAAGAATGAAAAACATCACAAAGTCTAGGCATGTGCTCTGGATTTCATAACCACAACAGCTTGTCTCCTATTTTATATGTAGTCTGTTGAAATATGCTAGGCTACTAGTAAATGGTGCTGAATTTCTTTTGTTAGCATGTTAACTGGGTAACTGAGAGAAGCAAGAAGAGCTGAACAATGTAGCATATGGGCCTGTTAAGTCTACTTTGCATTGGTCTCCAGTGAAAAGCAGATTGAAACCTGGCAGATCGAGCAGACAGTGTATTCCCTGAGTAGGAGAATCCTACAGTACAAAGCTAGAAGGGGAAAAAGGAAAATGTTGCAGTAATTTTCCTTCTGTGGGTTTAGAAAAGGAAGGGTTTTTTTCAACTGTTTTCAAATGTTTGGTTTTCTTCATGGGAGGGGGGTATCCATTTCTCCCCCTCCTTTTTGTCCTTTTGTCCTTTTTCTATTTTGTTGCTAAAAAAGGCATGTTTGTGAAAGCATATTTAAAAGAGGGAAGGGGGGAGGCCCCTATTTAAGCTTTTTCAATTTTGTTGAAAGTTGCAAACAGATATTTTGCAAAAATAATTAAAAAAAACAGTTTGATAGAAAAAAGTTTACTTTGAAAAGGTCTTCGCCAGCAGCATATGGATTCCCTCAAGGCTCCATTTCCACTGTCCATCTTGGCCTCAGTTACACCATGTCACATCCTACATGTTGAACATTGCCTGGATATCATATGTCTGAGGTATGCCCCATCTGCTGTCCATACCTGAGATGTATGATATCCAAGAAATGTATGATTTCTAGGATACATGACATCCAGACAATTCCCCACCTGCAGAAAATGGCCTTTTGGAGCCATAGGCAGCTGGTGTATCGGGGAACAGCATTGAAGTCAGTCTATACTACACCAAGACAACGTCGCAGCAGAAATGGCTTCAGGATCAATGGGTCTCAATGGGTTCTTTTGCATCCCTCTGTGTAGGGCATTCATTGAAAGTCAGTGGATTTTCCTGGCAGTAAACCCATTGTTCCAGCACGGAAGAGCCATTCAGAACTGAGGTCCCTGAGAACTCGTTCTCTCATTTACAGTTATTTCACTTGTTGTCCATTCTCAACACAAAAGGGGTATTCTAATCTCAAAATGGAGGCTGAAGTACAACATGGCATTGACCAAACAAAATGGAAATCACCATTCAGTGCAGACCTATCTGCCAATCTGTCACAATGGGCACTTCAGAAATGCCTGTATTAGATATCATGCCACTTCCAAAAGTACAAAGCATTTCATGTTGTTTTCTATAAATCCCAGCTCTTCTCCCAAACTGCTTTCTGTTAATCATGCAACTTTATCAGAAAGCTACAATGTGAAAACAGCCTGGGTGGTAGCAAGGCCACACATAGTACTTGTAGTACGCTGTTAGTACTCGTCTTGAAACTACACTGTGGCTATGTCTACACTGGCGGGTTCTTACGCAAGAACAGCCGTTCTTCCGCAGAGTGTCCGCACTGCTGGCCCACTCTTGCACAAGAAGATTTATAGTAAAGCGTGGTAAGAGAGGGCTTCTTGCGCAAGAGCTATGCTCTTTTCTAACAAGTGTAAGCCCTCTTGTGCAAGAGCTCTTGTGCAAGAGGGCAGTGTGGACGCGTGGCAAGGGGGTTTTGCGCAGGAAAGCCCTATGGCTAAAATGGCAATCAGAGCTTTCTTGATTGCCATGGATGCTCTTGCGCAAAAGCACGCGGCAGTGTGGACGTGTTCTTGTGCAAGAGTTCTTGCACAAGAACCCTTGCACAAGATGTTTTTGCGCAAGAACCCGCCATTGTAGACATAGCCTGTGTGTATAACCTCTGCCTAGCATCATGCTATTTATTTCTTAGTTATTCTTGAGCTAAACTGAGATAGAGAAACTTTGTGCTGAATTCTTACCTGGGCTTGGTAAATATGTTGGCTGATTCTGGAACTTTCAATCCTCTCTTTTAGCAACTGCAACTGTACATTTCCCTGAAATGATGGTAAAGAAGTAATATATCCAATTGTATTTCTAATGACATTAATTAATTGTCTCAAAAATATGCAGTCCTCCCAGAATGACTTTTAAAGGAGATAGACATTTTTTAAAATTCTTCTTTTAGCTCAGGGGTTGTTGCAATGCTGGGTACTTACCGCATTACTATTTTATAACTCAGTGGTGGTTAAAATGGTATTTGCAGGCTGTATAAACTAGATAGAAATATGCAACTGTCAGGCAATATGACAGCCTGCTCTAGGAAGGAAGAACATAATGACAGTGGAGATCACTTCAAGGATCATGTTGAATCCCTAAAATGAGGCCATCAGGCAGAATGAAAAAAACATGATTTTTTTCCCTCACTGCAAAATTTCTTTCTGATCTTCCCCTATACTTCCTCTCCTTGCATCAGCTGTTTGTGCTGGCTCACCTTTTATATCCCAGAAGGCATCTTTCCTCTCCTCTCATAATGTACTGCCTAACACAGCTAACACATTTCTCCTCCTGTTCTTGCACTGTATGAGGTGCAATGTGCCTGAGGTGGCACATGCCCATTATTCATCCCTGCATTTGATTCACGGGTGGGATCATTAGCTTCCCCAGCCTTGTCTGGGTACTGACCAGGAGTGTGAAATGAATGTTGATCCATGACCCCCAATTCTATGGTATAAATAAGCAGAGTTGTTGACTCGAGTCCCATGACTTGAACTCGAGTCCGACTTAAGTCGCCTAGGTGACTCGACTTGAGACTCGACTCGGGTTCATTGTTTGTGACTTGATACTTGGCTTGAGACTTGCTAATTTTGTTAAATTGACTTGGTGAAAAAATTGTCCGAAAATGCCGATATTGATGGCTTGTACAAAAGTGACTTGACATTTTTTAAATTAAGACTTGAGACTCGACTTGGGACTTGACTCGAAAGTGACTTTAGGGACTCAAGACTCAACTTGAGACTTCAACTGTAGTGACTTGCGACTCGACTTGGACTTGACAATGACGACTTGAAGACAACACTGTAAATAAGGAATGAAGCAGTAGGAGGGTGTATAGTTCTTATGTTTGTTTTGGGAGACTTTGTGTGCCCACCGATTTGCCATAGCCCAGGAGGCTGACAGACTCACCTGGCCCTTGAGGAAGGCAGGGGGCGGCACTGCTCCCCTGGAAGGTATAGCCTCAGGGAGAAGAGGTGGGGCTGGGGCCTTGCCTCCCCCAGGTATCCCTTAGCGCCACCTAGTGTACACCATGTGGGACTCTGGCCGTGATTTAAAAGATCTGGCAGAAGCAGCAGCTGGGAGTCCTGGTCCCTTTTAAATCACTGGGCCCTTTTAAATCTCCAGGCCATGGGGCAACTGCTCCCTTTGTCCCTCCCCACTGCTATGTGGGCCTGCCATAGCCTGAAGGTGTGACTCTTTTGGATGGGCCAGAATCATCCAGAAACTCAGTGGGTGGCACTAGCCAGGCTTATTAGCTATTTCAGGTTACTTGGGTGATTTCAACTCTAGGCCAGGAGTTTGGCAGGACCCACCCCAAGTCACCCTCTGAGACTGGAACCAATGGAAAGTCTAGAGGAGGTGGGGCAGTTTGTAAATAGGAGCGGGATACAGACTGGAGAGAACTTAGCTGTACAACAGCAATGCAAGGATAAGAAGGGTCTGCTACAAGTACTGTGTCCCAGGGCCTTTGCCAGTTTTGTTGGATTAGAGGGCAGGCTCCCACTTTCCACTGTGGAATAAGAAGAGGACTGAAATTGCACTTTGCAGACTGACTTTGCAAAGACCTAACAGGAGTCTGAAGGAAATTACGGGACTTTCACATGTTTCTCACACTTTAAGGATCTGACATGCCCTATGCAGTGAATGGACTCCATTTCACAGAGGCTGAGAGAGGTCAGCCCTCCCAGAGAAGAGCCATGCAGGAGTTTGTATGTTTGGACTTACGATAGTAACAAGTATATTCTTTAAATAAGAGTCATTGACAATATTCACAATTGTTTCAGAAGTTATAAGAAAATTGTTATATATGCATATACAGTGTAGTTGTAACTGTGCCGGTCCTGAAAATTGGAGAAATAAGGTGGATGAGGCAATATCTTTTACTGGACCAACTTTTCTTCTGTGTGGCTCAAAAGCTTATCTCTCTCACTCACAGAAGCTGCTTAAATAAAAGATACTATTTCACCCATCTTGGCTCTCCAATATATGCATATATACACAAATATTTTGTCAATATTTTCCTTTAGAGATTGTGTCACTCTCCTATCATAGATTTAATACGTGTGTGTGTGTGTGTGTGTGTGTGTGCAAACCATCCTGAACAGACTGGTCTGTGCCACAGCAGAGAAATAAGCAGGGGGACGGGAAGAGACATACATACTATATGTATCAGCATAGTGTGTTTTCCAAGCGCTTGTTACACTAAAAAACATTCTCTGGCACACCGTGTCACAGGGACAGATCCTCCACTCTTAAAGCAAAGTCTACAACACCTGCCTCTATTTTTCACGATTCAATGGCAATGCAGTGACTCATGCCTTCTAATAGAGATTGCATAACATTTGTGCTTATATAAACTTGGACTCTTTCAGTGCAAACTTGTAAATTTAGTTCAAGTTTACTAGTCTTTGGGGGATTATTCTCTCCTTCCTCCCCCCTTCCCCCAAGAATTATTTGGGAAGCGTTGAGAAAAATGATTTTTATGGCAAAGGAAAGCCTGTTTCGGCTATTGGGGGTAGAAAAAAACATTCCTCAAAAGCTAGGCTAACAATAGCAATATATAGCCTTGTAGAATTGTCATGAATATCTTGCAGCCCAGATGCAGTCTACCCACTGACCATTAGCAATCATGACTGACGATAGGTAAACTAATTATATTTTTCTCACCCATCCAGCATGTAAAACAAAACAAAACTGCTCACTCTGGGCAAGTAGATTTGCACAAGCCTGGTATATATATTTGTATTTTATTAGTTTTTTTTCCCCTTCCCCTCCATTTTCCACTTAATTTGTTCATGGTAATTTTTTTATTTTGGCCTCCTATATGCTCCTTATTTCAGATTTTCCTAAGTGGAACATGTGCCCAGAAATACCTGTGCCACACTTTTGCATATTCTCTAGAGCAGTGGTGGGCAACCTGGAGCCTAAGGGCCTCATGTGTCCCATTTGGGTTCTGTGTACGGCCTGCGAGGCGTTTTGCTTTCCATTGCCCATGTACAGGGTTGCCAGATTTCGCTGGTTTCTTTCCGCATAGTTTTTTTCCTACCAGTATTACTAAAGTGACACGCACATAAAGCAAGAGCATGTGAAGTGAGGTGCATGTTCATTGTACACAACATTGATTGGATGCAGAAGGAGCTCATGGCTCTCACAGTCAAAGTATTGCTATGGTTCAATCGGCACACACCACAAATTCAAGGTACACAAGTGCAATTAGCAAAACTACCCTTTCCCAGGGGACTGTCTTGCTTACAACAATCCTGCGGCTCACTGAGATGAAGGAGGGCTGTGACGAACCCGCCGGGGTTCGCACTAGGTCGGGCCCGGGAACCCCCCCACAGCGGTTTGTTCCTTTTGCCCAGGAGCCCCAGGGACCTCGCGGCGGGGCCGGGCACCGAGTTCGCTGAGCCCCGGCTCCCAGACGGGGCCGGGTGATCGCACTCGCGTCCGTCGCCTCGGGGACTACGGCCCGGGGCGTGAACCGGAGAGACACAGGCGGTGGGTCCGCAGAACCCCCCTTCCCGGTGGGGAGGAGGTGCTCGCACCCTCAAAAACCGTCACAGTGGTGGAGAATGTGAGCATCGACCCCAGCGTGACCGCCCCCCCCCTACCCTACAGTACCTCGACGATCGGGGGGACGGCGTGGGCTCCGAGTCTCTGACAGTAGCGGCTCCGACGACGCCATGGAACCATGGCAGCTGTTGGAGTGGCTCGGGGAAACCCAGAGGCAGCAACAACAGTCCCAACAGGAACATCAGTCGCAGCTAGTCCAGCAACTAGCTACGCAATTTCAGGAACATCAGCGACAGCTGGTCCGGGAGCTGGCGGCCCAGCAGGACCAGTGGCGCCAGACCATAGAAAGGAAGCTACAGACACCGGTCAGTCGACCCGGGGCCGGGAGGGGCCCGGCTACCCCTGCGCCTCACTAAGTTGGGGCGCAAGATGACCCTGAGGCCTTCCTCACAACTTTTGAGCGGGTGGCGACCGCGGCCCGGTGGGCCCGGAACAATGGGCCACGCTGCTAGCCCCGTATTTGGCGGGCGGCCCAGTTGGTCTACGGAGCCTGTCCATTACAGACGCCCTTAATTACCACAAGGTGAGAGAGGCCATATTAGATCAACTTGGGCACTCCCCCGAAACCTGTCGGCAGAGGTTCCGGCAGGAGGCCTTCAAGGAGGGGGACCGGCCGAGGGCCGTAGCCCAGCGACTCCGGGAGTGGGCGGCCCGGTGGCTAGAACCAGAACATAAGACGGGTGCCCAGGTGATGGAGACGATAGTCATGGAGCAGTTTGTGCATATCCTCCCCCGGGAGGGCCAGCGGTGGGTCCGAAGGAACCGGCCCACGACCCTGAATGAGGCGGTGAGCCTGATGGAGGCCCACCTCCTGGCCGAGGCGGAGGAGGGGGGCAGCATGCGGGAGACATTGCCCAGACCAAAAGCGGCCGGCCTAAGGCCCCAAGGGAAACCGGGGGAGAAGAGTCAGCCTCCGGGGGTACGGCGGGGGCGGGATCACGCCCCTAGGTTGGCGCCGGTGTGGCCCACCCGAGCGGCGGAAACCCCGGAGGGGTCCGAAGCCCCGGACAAGACCTTGCGGGAAGCAAGGCCGGGCCCAAGAGGACCCTGCTTTCAGTGTGGCCAGGAAGGGCACTTTAAGAGAGACTGTCCACTCATGGACTGCACCCTGAGCCGGGAAGAACGGCCCGCCCCGGGAGGGGACCCTAGGGCGGAGCAAGGCAGGGCCCTGGCGGGAATAATCGTAGAGGGCCGTCGGACGAAAGCCCTAGTGGACACAGGCTCTACCGTAACACTAGTTCGAGCGGACCTGGTTCCTCCGGGGCGCCCTCCGGGTGAACCGATGTGGATGAGGTGCGTCCACGGCGACGTGCGCGCCTATCCCACCGTCTGGATCCGTATGCAAGGGGGGGGCCCGGACCGTGAGTGGCGCGTAGGGAAAGCAGTGAAACTTCCCTACCCCGTGGTGATCGGGCGAGACTGGCCAGAGTTTCAGCAGTTGTTGCAGGTCCAACAACGACGGGCCCAGGCGGAGCCAGCCGACATCGGTCTGACGGGGGACACGCCAGGAACGAGTCAAGGAGGAGTGGCCTGCGCGGGGGCAGAGGCCGACCCCGATTTCGTGGTAGAGCAAAGACAGGACCCCTCCCTCAAGCATGCGTGGGATCAGGCTGTGGTACCCGGCGACGAGGAAGGGACGCCGGACCGCCAAATCCAAGGGCCACACTTCCAGGTACTGAACGACCGCCTGTACCGGGTGAGCCAGGGGCAGGAGGGGGGGGAAACGAGGCAGTTAGTGGTCCCCGCCCGGTTTCGCCGGGAAGTGTTGGAACTCGGGCACGCCAACCCCTGGGCGGGACACCTGGGGCGCGAAAAGACGCTGGCGTGCATATTGCAGAGATTTTTCTGGCCTGGGATATTCCGGGCTGTGCAGGACTTCTGCGAATCCTGTCCTGAGTGCCAACGAACCGCCCCCGCCCGAGTCCCAAAGGCACCTTTGGTGCCCCTACCAGTCGTCACGGTGCCGTTCGAACGGGTGGCCATGGACCTGGTGGGACCCTTGGAACCCTCGGGTAGGGGACACCGATACATAATGGTACTGGTAGATTACGCAACCCGATACCCGGAGGCAGTCCCCCTTAGGAACACGAGGGCCCCCACTCTCGCCGGGGACTGGTGAGGATCTTCTCGCGGTAGGGTTGCCCCAGGAGATCTTAACGGACCAGGGCCCGAGCGTTACTTCGGGTTATGAAAGAACTGTGCCACTTGCTGAAAATCAGCGACTGCAGACATCTGTGTACCACCCCAGACCGACGGGTTGGTCGAACGATTCAACCAGACCTTGAAGGGTATGCTAAGGAGGTTCGTGCAGGAGGACCCCGGGGATGGGACCAGATGCTCCGGGCCTTCTGTTCGCGATACGGGAAGTGCCCCAGTCGTCGGACGGGTTCTCCCCCTTCGAACTATTATACGGCCGCCATCCTCGGGGGATCTTAGACCTTCTGCGCGAAGGGTGGGAAACCCAAGTTACGGAGGGACGAGGGACCGTCCAGTATGTCACGCAGCTGCGGGAAAAGCTGAGCCGCCTGAGGGAATATGCCCGCCTGAACCTGGAGGCCAGCCAACAGCGGCAAGCCCGGCACTACAATGTCAATGCCCGTCGGAGGGAGTTCCTACCAGGAGACCGGGTCATGCTCTTGTTGCCGACACAGGAATCCAAGCTGCTAGCCCAGTGGCAAGGTCCCTTCGAGGTGGTCAAGAGAGTCGGGGAGGTAGACTACGAGGTGAGGCTGACGGGACCTCGGCGCGGCACCCAGGTTTTCCATTGAATCTGCTGAAGCGGTGGGTCCCCGAGAGACCTAATGATCGCCCCACCGTCTGGTGGCGATGACCTCGGACCCAGGGGAGAGGACGGGGTGACGGGAGAGGGGACGCGCATAGACGCCGACCTAACAGACCGGCAGCGCGAGCACTTGCAGGCGGTCCTCCAACGACACCGGCAGACCCTCACGACCCAACCCGGACGCACAAACCTGGGGGCCCACCGAATAACGACGGAGGGCGGTAAGATCGTGCACGGAACCACTCGCCCCTACCCGTAAGGTCTGGGACACGGTGGCGAGGAGATCCAGCAGATGAGAGACTGGGGAGTGATCGAAGAATCGAACAGCGAGTGGCGGAGCCCGATCGTGTTGGTCCTGAAGTCCGACGGATCAACTCGGTTTTGTATCGATTTCCGGAAGGTCAACTCGATATCCCGCTTCGATGCGTACCCGATGCCCCGAGTAGATGAGCTGCTGGAGCGACTGGGCCAAGCTACCTATATATCCACCCTGGACCTCTCTAAGGGATACTGGCAGATCCCCCTGGACCCCGAGGCAAGGGAGAAGACGGCGTTTTGACCCCCTTCGGTCTGTACCATTTTATCACCATGCCTTTCGGCCTACATGGGGCGGCCGCCACATTCCAGCGAATAATGGATCGTCTACTAGCTCCCCACCGCGAGTTCGCTGCAGCCTACATAGACGATATCGTCATCTACAGCCAGAAGTGGGAAGACCACCTACAGCACTTAGAGAAGGTGCTCGCCTCTCTAGGTAGGGCCGGCCTCACGGCGAACCCAAAAAAATGTTACTTCGCACGAAAAGAAGTCTCCTACTTAGGGTATACGGTAGGGCGGGGGAAGTTAAGGCCTCTGTATGACAAAGTACAGGCGCTGCGGGACTACCCGGTGCCGACTACGAAAAAGCAAGTGCGGCAGTTTCTAGGCCTGGCAGGCTACTACAGGAGGTTCGTGCCGCAATTTGCTACCTTGGCCACGCCTCTGACAGAGCTGATAAAAAACACAGAACCCCCGAAAGTAAGGTGGTCCCCGGTGGCCGAGCAAGCATTCCAGACATTAAAACGGAAGCTCTCGGCGGCCCCGGTATTGACCCAGCCCGATTTTGATAAGCCTTTTCTTTTATACACAGATGCTTCAGAGGTGGGACTAGGGGCGGTGCTGGCCCAGGAGCTCCACGGGGAGGAGCACCCCATCCTATACCTCAGTCGGAAACTCCTGCGCGCGAGCGAACTTACGCTACCATAGAGAGAGAAGCGTTGGCGGTAAAGTGGGCGATAGGCAGCGTTACGGTACTACCTGTGGGGCAATAAATTTAAATTGGTAACCGATCACGCCTTGACCTGGCTAAATTCGATGAAAGATACAAACGCCCGCATTATGCGATGGTACCTAGCGCTCCAACCGTATTGCTTCGAAATAGTACACCGGCCAGGCGCGATGCACCAAAACGCGGACTTTTTTTCACGGATAGGGGAACCGGACCCGACCCCCAGGGGACCTCTCCAAAGGGGGGAGGTGTGTGACGAACCCGCCGGGGTTCGCACTAGGTCGGGCCCGGGAACCCCAGCGGTTTGTTCCTTTTGCCCAGGAGCCCCAGGGACCTCGCGGCGGGGCCGGGCACCGAGTTCGCTGAGCCCCGGCTCCCAGACGGGGCCGGGTGATCGCACTCGCGTCCGTCGCCTCGGGGACTACAGCCCGGGGCGTGAACCGGAGAGACACAGGCGGTGGGTCTGCAGAACCCCCCTTCCCGGTGGGGAGGGGGTGCTCGCACCCTCAAAAACCGTCACAAGGGCCCTCCTGCAGCCCCTTCACTAGCCTAGGCTGCCCGTCACTGATCTAGAGATCCAAGTTAATTTCTGTAATGATGTACTTTTGAGTTTAGGATTTAAGTAAAAGGGAAGCACTGAGTAACCTAGATCTCCAAATCCAGCTTATGGCCTCTCAGACAAGTCATGTCACAAAGGTATCATTGCTTGACTGATTCACTTAATGATAAACTGTACTCTTATTGGTTATTGACTGAGGAAGAGCAAGCTCCTGAGTGTGAATTCTGCAGCGAATGTAGTTAAAGTAGCATAGGGCTACTCAACACGCGGCCTGTGGGCTGCATACAGCCCGCGGCCCATTTGTTCGCGGCCCGCAGAGCAGTTTGGGTTTACGTGGGTTCAACACACAGCCCGCAGGTGGGATCCTTTGAACATGGCCTCTGCTGGGAACACACTCCACAATGGTGAGGCATCTCCCAGGTGGGGTGAGCATTGAAAGACACAAGCGGACAGGCTGGCTGGAAGAGACGGGTACAGGGTGTTGGCATTTCTAGCCCCCAGGGAGGAGGTGCCGGGAGCGCCGGGGCATTGTGGGAAGTACTGGCTGTTTGGCCTTGTGGGCAGAACCTGAGAGGTGCTGACTGGCTCACACGGGCCACATTTGGGTCCAGCACTGCAGCTTAAGGCTTAATCTTTGTATTCATGCCCATCAGTGTGAAAGAAGCTATTTGCATATATGTTTGTATGTATATGCAAACACACTTAAGTTGCGGCCTTTGGCATGTGATGTATCATTGTGGCCCCTGGGGCTTCCAAAGTCAAGTAGCCCTGAAGTAGCATATTCACAGCTAGCTTAGGAGCTGTCACAGAGGGCAAAACTATATTTTAGATGTAGGTTCATATGTTCTGGGCTAAGAGTGAAATTCTGGCCTCATTGTAGTCAATAGGAATTTTGCCATTGATTTAACTGGGGGCTAGATTCCAACCCCCTCAGGAGTTTTGGAAAGAAGGAAAGCAGAACTTTTTATATTTTCAAGTGGAAGAGAATGTTTTCCTCCCAGATGGAAATAGTAAAAGAAGCCAGGGTAAATCCCTGCTTAGCAAACACTGAAACTCTGCTAAAATATTTAGTTTAACAAGTAATTGTAGAGGGAAGACACTTGTAAGCAACCTAACGAGTGATAAAACCTTATTTGGAAACAAGCACATGGCACTTAAATGAAGAAGAACAATCTAGAGTTCATTGGAAAAGGTTTAGTGAAAAATAGGCATGAAACAAAATCTTGAACAAAAGAACGGACCTTTCTTACTGGATGATGGTTGAACTGGGAGTATGACACCAGGCTACTTTCTGCCTGACTGGCACATTCTAAGGTTTGGGAAATCTACCATTCCATCATAATGATCAAGGAGGTTCAGAATTATTCAAGACAGCTTCGCTCATCCCTCTAACTAATGCCGCACAAGTACTTATAAATTAGTTTTCCGCAAAGAATGAAAGATGCCAAAATGTACAAAATACACATGGTCTACCCACATACGGAGAGCATGAGTGATTTCTGTCAGTGTATTTGAAGGAACTAGATCCTGATGATATTGCAGTTTATAGAAAGAAAGTTACATACCCCTCTCAGAAATGTCTAAAGAACAAGGAAGGTAACAAGGAAGGGAGATTTGGATATAAATAGACTGTCTTACTCATACAAAGCTGAATCCCAGCAATTAAAGCATTTTAAAGATGGCGCTGAATGCTTATTCTGTTTCAAAGATGCATCCAATTCTTCTCCAGTCTCACGTAATGTGCTTCATCTCTGGAAAGACAGGCAATTTGAAGGAAGGTCTTCAAAATAGTGTCTTTCTAATGCTATGAATCCTTCCTTCAAGTGACATTTAACTAATACCTTCTATTATCCATAAACCAGAAAATAACCTAAATCTGATTATAGCAGTGATGCACTTTTTTGTAGTTAGCATTTCAAAGCAGAGAACCTGAGGGTGTATTTATTTACTGCTCTGAGAACAAATATATTCCCGGATGATGACAACTGAGGATAACATCTTGCCTTAACTACAATTTTTCATGGGATCGTTTCTTTTCACGTTACCTTACTATTCACCTTCTTGGATTTTTCTGTTTGTTACTAGTTTCAATTGCATGCATCATTGCTAATCAAACAAGTTATGCCTCTAAAGAACACATGGGCTATATTTTCCAACAGTCCTCTCTGGGCTGAATGTATAAAAAGGTCCTGTATCCAGCCAGAAAAACCAAAGGAGCGTGATTCATTGATAGTGAAAGAATGGTGTAATGGTGTAATTCTTTGCTAGTGCAACTATAGTCTAAATCCCCACAGCTGGTTTCTGTATCAAGGCTGAGGAGTGGCAGTCACACTCATGCAATGGTGGTATAAGCATCACTAATCTCAGTGGCCAAATTAAAGTAGTGAATGGGGGAGGGGGGAGTCTATCATTTTCTGTGGAATAAAATCTATAAAACCATGACTGATGTGGAGAAAGCAAATAAGGAAGTGTTACTTACTCCATCTCGTAACACAAGAACTAGGGGGTCACCAAATGAAATTAAAAAGCAGCAAATTTAAAACAAACAAAAGGAAGTATTTTTTTACCCAGTGCAGAGTCACCTGTGGAACCCCATGCCAGAGAATGTAGTGAAGGTCAAGACTATAACAGGGTTAAGAACAAGTAGATAAGCTCATGGAGAATAGGTCGATTGATGCTTTTTAGCCAGGATAGGCAGGAATGGTGTCCCTAGCTTTGTTTGTCAGAAGCTGGGAACGGGCAACAGGATGGATCACTTGATGATTACCTGCTCTGTTCATTCCCTCGGGGGGCATCTAGCATTGGCCACTGTCAGAAAACAGGATGCTGGGCTAGATGTTCTGATTCAAAATGGCTGTTTTTATGTAATTATACATTTGCATTTACACAACACTTACAAAGTAGATATGTGGCAATAAAGACTTATGTGTTGTGGCCCTCTGTTAAATATAAAGGGCCCGATTCTGATCTGATGTAGGTGTGAAACAGAAATAACTAAGTTAATGAGCCAAATCCTCAGCAGAAATGTGTACTCAGAACAGCTAAGGAGAGTACAATTTAGCTCTAAGCCTTTCTACACCCCTGTTCCTGTGCTAACAGCCAAAATGGTCCCAAGGGTAAGTTAAAGCAACCTACACTCTTGTCTCCTCTGTGAGGAGGAATCGTTGACTGCAGTTTTGTGACTGCTTTGTGAAGCTAAAATTGGAGCCGAGTCCAAGAACTGATCTTACACCTGATATTGCCCTCATTTAGGCCGAAGTAAATCAGGAGCGACTCCACCGAAGGACATATCAGTTTTACTGCGTAGCTAAAATCACAGTCAGACCTTGATCTTGAGGAGTTTGCTGTTGCATAACTTCATTACTCTGGTTCCTGGCCTCGGTAAAGCTGGCTCTGTTTGGTATCTCCCATGACCCCTGAGATTTGTTCTTTTTAGGAGAAGCATTCAGTTCCTTCTGGGACTCTGCTCCTGGATGAACTACAGCAATGAGGTGTTCAGTCTCAGGGTGTCTCCACTGGCTACTCTTTCATTCACATTGAAATCAGAGTTAATAGTCAAATCCTGTTTTTCTTGCACAAATAAGTTGCAATATGTCTAAAGTGTCCCTTAAGAAGCAATAACTGAACTGGTACATTGCTCATTAGTGAGGCTTGTGAAGCTGGAAAACCAAGTGCCAGAACTGGCCAAGGTTGTAGGCATTAGCTAAGAACTGACAAATTCATAGCTGGAAGCCAAAGCAGTATGCTTGATTTGTTCCAAGTGGGTATTAGTCTTATAAGAATGTATTTAGCGTTCAGACTTAATGAAACACCTCTACTTGTTCTACCTATATTCCTTGCTATAAGGAAATATGTCAGTTTTGCTTCATAATTTGAAAATAATTGCTCTGAACTTGTGGACCCAAGCTTGGGATGCATCTCCCTGCCCCTGGCACATTCAGGACCATTAAGGAACATCACAATACAAAGGATTGGGGGATAGCCCTATCATACCTTGGAAATGCTGCAGGCAGGAGAGCTCATCTCATGGACTGGAAAGCTAAATGTGAAAGATAAAATGGGGACACAAGAAAATGTTTTCATCTCTCTGCTGTTTGAACTCACTTAGGGCAGAGACATTACACTGAGGAGAAATTCCCTGGTGGTGTTCTTAGGTCCATCCTCTAGCATCTTTAGGAACCATCTTTAGAGATGGTAACTCATTTGTGTGTATAAGCTTGTTGCTTTAACCTGTAAATAACTCCCTCTCTCTCTCTCTCTCTCTCGTTTCTTTTTCTGGGTTAATAAATTTTTACTTAGTTTATTACAGGATTGGCTACAAGTATTGCCTTCGATGTGACAGCTGATACAGACTGATCTGAGGTATGTGACTGGCCCTTTGGGACTGGAAGTATTCTGAATATTTTGTGATATTATAGATGAACCATTATCACTATGTGCAGCTTGCCTGAGTGGCAAAACAGCCTGGAGAGTCTATGGAAACTGTTTGTGTCCCCATAGTAGGACAATTATAGTGGTCTAGCTGTTCACATTTCTGACTGGTTTGGGGAAATCTAATTATAGAACATAGTACAAATTTGGGGTGTCTGCCTAATTTTTGACCATCTGCTCTGAGGGCATGAGCCATTCCAGGCAGTGTGACAAAGCTAATAACATACATTTTAGTAACAGTGCACTCATATTATTGCATGGTGTTTAATGTAGGCTAATATTCAGATCCTTGAGTTGAACATGGTTAAGACCCATGGAGCTTTCCCTCTATTTTCTAATTGTATTCTATGGAAAATATTCATCATCATCATTATTCATCATCTAACAACTTTTTTCTGGACTTTGCACCCTTGGGAACTGACTGTTTATCCATGGGAAATAGTTTGGCCATGTATAATACAGGTTGAACCTCTCTAATTCAGAACTCTCTCATGCAGAAACATCCATCGTCCGGAATGATTGTAGTTAGCCAGATGTCCATTTTTCATGGGTATGGCCAAGTTTCCCATAGTCCCATAAAGTTTGTTTACAGCCACCATTACTAGCTCTCAGTGTTCAGTGCTGTTATTTAGCTCTCATTTACACCTCAATGTCCTCTAACAGCCTACTGAGCAGTGACAGTGTTGGTAATGCTGCTAGACAATATTGACCTCCCATTGTCCAGAAAATTCTCTCGTTTGGAACCGGTTAGGTCCTGAGGAGGCTGGACTAGAGAGTTCAACTTTCTTTGGGGTATATTGTAGCTTTCTTTCCTAGCTGTCCTTGCTGTAGATGTCTTGAGTTTTTCATGTCATCCATTCTCTTAAAACCCCATGAATATCTGAAAATTTAGTAGTCCAGATCTACGATATATTGAGAGAGTTTGTCTGTTTGTTCAAGAACTCCTCTTAAATGGTAAGAGCTAGAACTGCCAAATTCGGTCTACAGCTTTCTCTTATCATAAGTAAAAGTTATGTAAGAATATGGCTGTGCCAGGAAAATGGGATGTGCCTGGACTGGGATTGCCTCTCATTAAACATACAGAAAAGAGATAGAATGTGAAAGGTGAAGGGGCAGGTGAAAGGGGGTGAAAGGTGAAGGTGCAGGTGAAAGGGGCTGGCGGGGGGCATGACTCCTCCCCCATCCAGGACTGCCCCCAGTTCCAAGCCTATCACCCCCCAGGTGCTCTTTAGGGAGGGCGGAAGGTGGGGAGATGACCATCCCCCCCCAATTCATATGGGGACATTGCTGGCTGTTTCCCTTCATCAGGGAGTGAGGGGAAAGTGCATAGTTTGCTGCATTTTCACTCTGGCTGGGAAGCACAGAGGGCAGATGAGGTGTGCACTTTGCTCTTGCTCTGTGACAAGGACAGGAAGGAGAAGAGCAAGCAGCCCTGATAGGATTCTTGGAGGGGGGAAAGGGCTTTGACCCCCCACACACACACACACCTTCCTACACACGCAGACAGCCCTCTGCCCTGAGCCCCTTCTTAAGGACCCAAGCAATGCCAGGTAAATATGTTAGTAAGTAAATCATATTTAGGTTCCAATTGTGAAGACTTTGTAGGCTGTGTAATGGTTCTGGAAGCTAAGTTTTCCTGGTCTGAGACAATGAACACTTATTTCCATTTGCAATGAGCAGTCACTTGGAACATTTGGAAGTTTCCTTTTTATTTTGCATTTATGTCTCTGCTTAGGCATCTTCCTTTGGTCGCCTGTGTGTATGTTTGTAAATCCAGTTATTATTGTCTTAGTGTAGGCATCATTTATACTTCGGAAAGCATCTCTGAAAATACCTTACTTTTAAACTGTAGGATCCATCACATCTGAGCTCCCATGTCTGATAACCAGAAAGCCCCCATTTCATTTCAGAAGAAAAATTGCTTCCATCACAGTAAACAAAATGCTTTATCCTGCTTTAATAATCATTTTTAAGTATGCTTCTGTATTACTTTTTCACAGCTGTATTGCAATAAGCCTTAGAGTAATTGCCAGTTCTCCTGTCTAATAGGTTCATTATTCTTTTGCCATAATTGCAGCCATTAAACGTCCAATTGTGAAATTTCCACTCCTACATTTACTTAGTGTTACATTATATAATGGGGTAGATCATTACAGCACCCCGGTGGCCATGGCTGTTGTTCAGAGCATTTCTAAAAGTCAATGAGATTCATTTGAAATATTTCTGTACTTTTGATTTCCACACAATCGCTCCGGCCCCCTGTGTGTGTCTCCTTTTTTTAGCTCTCGGAAGATAGCGGCTGCTTTGAGGTAGCTTTTGCTGAAAGTTTAAGAACCTGACCTATTCAGGAAGACATAAAGCTGTAACTTTAATATTTCTAGAGCACCGCTTTCTCACTTTTATGTAATGATCCATACATAACAAGGTGATAGAGCAAAGATTTAACTAAAAAAATTAACACTTATGGCTTAATGGCTTTTCGAGGACTGTGATTTATCTTTTTTCATGTTAAATTTGTAGGGCTTTTTTCCTTCTTGTAAAAGAAGCCTAGCCTGAGTGTTAGTTACAGTGATGGTAATAAAACAATCCATTTAATGCCCCTAACCTTGTTGTTTGACATTTCTAGAAAAGTTAGATAAATATGCCAGGATTTACCTTTTCTAATGCTACTGAAGTTTGTAGATTTTGAAATGGTGCATTTGGACATAAATATCATGTCAGTGTTTTTATTAAAATTAATAGAGGCTCCTACGATTATCACTTTGTTTACAGTCATAGCACATCTTCTTGTTTCAAAAGAGACTTCAGATCTGCAGTCTGCTTATACTATCTGGTCTCAATGATTTTTGGTGTAATGACACTGAAAATGGCTTTGGCCTATTGACACTAGCACTTAAAACAAGCTTCAGTACCAGATAAAGAGGTTGTGGGAAACCACTGGAGATTCATTGCTACCAACTATTGTCAACACAGAGCTCTTTGCTAGTGTAGGTAGAACCTTAGGAGGTCATCTGACCTTTCTGAGGGTTTGGTGTGTAGCTTCATGTCACTTTAAAAATCTGATTTACACGGTTGAATTTCTATTACTTAGATTCCCCAATTTGCTATAAATGTTAGATTAAAATTACATTTCAAATTTATATCATTTAAGATTTTTATATGCAGCAGTGAAATCCATGTTCTCATTATGTTATAAATATTCGAGTAGTTAACCTAGCCTTGCAGATCGCACTTTAAAAATAATAAATCAGCATTTAATATTTTCTACATCATGTGTGATGACAAAGACAAAATGGGACAACAATACATATGGCTAGTGGCAGGGAAGCAATTGGGTTGGCAGAAAATAAATCTATTTTTGTTAAAATGTGTTTTAAAGAAATTATAAGATATTTATTTTTCTGGGGTCCAGGTTGCTTCACATATTATAAAATACATAGAAAAGGCAGAACTGGAAAGGGGAGAGCTCACTTATAGGCAATTTGGTTTCTTAGTTGTTACACTGTGCTGACAGTCTTTCTAAGTAAGAAAAGAGGAGTCAGAGTAGCCACTCATCAATAAGTCAGAAGTTCAAATCCCAGTCAGTAAAGAGTGGAATGTTATTACTATTTTTCCTTTGGTTACGTGTATAAAATTAATTTGCTGGTCTCAGTGTCATTTTCAGAACACGGGTGTCTACATCTCAAAAATTACTGCAACATTTGGCTTCAATTTGTTTTTCTGACAATAGTTTTGGGAATAATTTCAAGGACTACTTGTTCCACTGCTCACTAGAGGTGATCTCTGCAGGTCAAGCTAGATGCATGAAGGTGGGACAGTGTGGGAAAACTTCCACTGCCAATGCCTGTTTTACATTTGCATAGCTATTAATCCAGCACCTTTCGCTAAATTCTCACATGCACACATGCAGGGAAGAGGGGGGGACAATGGTAACTATATAGTTGGAAGAGGACTTGCCTGTTTACAAAGTGATTATCATTAGTATTGCGAAAAGAATTAGCAGTAACTCATTCAGTTAATTTTGCCTTCTTTTAAGCTTCTCCATAAGGAGACTGCAAAATGCTCAAAATGATTCTTTATTCAAAACTTGTCCCAACTTTTTTCATGAATAATTGTCAGTCTGCAAATCAGTCCAGTCATGCGTTGCAAATATCACAATAAAATATACTATTCACATACAACACATAAGTCATGCTATTAGTCAGATAATTAACTAACAAACAGAGCTCCTGTTTGAAGCTCAATAGTAATATTTGCCATTTGGAATGCACAGTGCATGGGTAACAGAATTCAACCAATCTAGTTATGTTTGTAATCAATATGGAAGACCCTCGGGATTGACAGAATTACTATTCATGATTATGTGTGGTCATGGGTGTCTCCCGTCCCAGCTAAAGGGGGAAGGCAGCAAGGGTCAGGAGCTGCAGGGAATTCATTGTAGCTCTTGTCCCCTGTGGTGAGTTCCTCACGGCTCCTGAACTCACTGTGGCTCCCAGCAGCAATGGTGAGTTTCCCACAGCTCCCGGCCCCTGCAGTAAGATCTGGAGCCTTGGATGTTTTTTTATTTCAAAATTACTTTCTTTTGAAATATTCTTTAAATGTATTATAAACCATTTTAAAACATTAAAGTGCGCTAAAATGAAACAAAAAATGAGTTGTCGGTTGAACAAACTGTTTCTTCAACCCAAAATAATTTTCATGGAATTTTAAATGATTCACTGAAAATTTCTTTAAAAAATGCATTTTTGTTCCACTCAAAACGTATTATCCGTGAAACAAACAATCAGCTCTTTGAACAGCTCTATTACAAATGGGACAGAATAAAAATTCACTATCAGTCATTAATTGACTTACAATGATGACCAAAATGTTGTTAGTCTACTATGGCTCTACATTATGGTAGGGCCTGGCCTGGCACAAAGCCATCCCAGGCTTGGGGGAGCACAAAGCTGGTTTAAAGCTGCTTCTGCATTTAGCCTACTCCTGAGTTGTGCTGTGCATTCCTCAGCAGAACCACAGACTGAGCCCATATTGTATTTTTTTTATCTGATTAATACTATTGCCTATGTAACATTAACATAGACTTACTAACATCTACACTGCACGGCTATTTCGGGATACCAGAGGTATCCCGAAATAGCTACCCCACATCTACACAAGCCGCCCAATATTTACAAATATTTTTTGAAATAATGGGCGTGCTATTTCGCTATCCTGGTAAACCTCATTGAATGAGGGATAAGAGATAGCTCGAAATAGTGATTTATTTTGAAATTTGGCGCTGTGAAGATGCACCATTTTTCAAAATAAGCTATTTCGAAATAGTTTCAAAATGAGATATGCAATTTGCATAGCACAAATTGCGTATCTTATTTTGAGTTTAGGGTACTATGTAGATGCACCCTTATATGTAAAAGATTGGCTGGGGAGAATTCTTTGTTAATAAGTAATTTAAAATAAGGAAAAACACTTTTATAGAAAATATTTGTTTCCCGTTCAAGCAAGTATATATGGAACATCTCTCCTTCCCCATCTTCCCCATTCACTCAGTCCTGATTACTATTATTATTTGGCATCAGTGAAAGAATGATAAACATGAGCCTAGCACTGTTATATGCCTTCGAGATAGAGAAATCTAATGAATGAGTTAATAGAAACAATACATTTGCAGTTCCATTTCTAGTCAGATTCTATCCCAATGAGAAGGAAAGTGAGGGCATGCCTGCATATAATATATATAGCGGAAGATTCATCACCATAATGTATTTATTACGTACAAAACACAGCAAGCTCTTGTCAAATCTCTGATTTTTGTCTAGAGTAACTAGCATTCTGGGAAACTGTTTAAGCCACATCTCTTGAATGTCATTACTCACTAAAAGATTTCCTAGAGGGCAAAGCATGTCCTTCCTTTGCTCCTCAGTAACAAGTGTGTTACTTAAGCTCCTCTCCTCCCCCATTCCTTACTGAAGTGTTTTTATTAGATTCTCATCACAGGACTGCTAAGTGCTGTAAACATTAGAAGAGCTTAGGCATTAAGGTAATCTTAGAACTTTATTTAAGTAGGACTCTGCTGAGTGGGGAGAGAAGAAAGGAGATCCAGGTGTAACATACTGTCTCAGCTCAAAGCCAAGACAGAAGAGGTTCTAGGAGGTCAAGCCTATCTTGTAAGTACTTGGAAGACATTTGAATCACACACATCCACAATGTGCTTTATCCCTTCCTCCTCAAAAAAATTACTTTGCCCCTACAGACTAAACTCCTGGTTGAACTTTTGGGGGTTATACATGGTTTGTAAAAAGGAGAGCCTAGTCCACTTACAAACCTTTCAATAGGAAACTTATGCCATAAACTAAGTAGAATAAGTTGACATGATAGATCACAGAATCATATACTGAGGCAGTAGTCACTGAGATAACGTTACTTATTTTCTGTGTGGTTTTAGATGTAAAAACAAATACTCCTGTATATACAAATGCACAATGGCTGGACACAAAGTAGCTGAAGGGGTTAAAAGGCACACATCACAACCCAAAAATACAAATATAGCTTATACCACTAAATTAAGATGACTATTTCATTGGGAAATCTCTCTCCAAACCTGTTTAACCTAATGATAGTGATGTTGTGACTGCTGCTTAATTGAGGCAGTTACCCTCAATTCCATGCAGTGGAGATACGTTTGGTTAGCATCAAGTGGTTAAGTGGTGCTCAAACAAGTTGTAAACAGATGTAAAATGTTACGCTTCTGTCTTCGAACACAAAACTTCTCTTAATCATTATTTGGTAAGAAATAAAGATCAGGCCAAATTAAAACACAGGGAATATTATTCTAGTCTTGTGTTTCTATGCAGAATGGCATTTTATGACATTTGAAGTATTTTTTTGGCCTTTTTATTTATTTTGGATATTCATCTTGCAGCCTTTTCCCACATGAATAGCCCATGTGAGGGTCAGGCTCTTAATTCAAGTGACAGGTTATCCACTAAGCTGTCAGAACTAAGAGCATTTCAAGGCATATATTAAATATCTGTCTCTTTCCAAGGGGAAGGCAGCAGTAGTTAATGCATTGATTATCTTACTTACTGGGTAGGGCAGGATTTGAATAAGTGGCATAGGTTTGTACAAATCAAATTTGTTTTTATACATGTCAGATCTGGGGGACATGTCTGAATTTCAAATAATCTGAAATTCACATACTTGAGATTTTGTTCCTAGCTAGTGGCCAGGAACATTCCTCTCTCTGCCCCACTTGCACTTAGGACTTATAGCTACAGATTGTATTTGCATATTGAAGGAAGCCCTGTGTTCAGGTTTCAGTGTACTGTGACTGTAGCAACCAGCATGAAACTTGGCGGGAGAAGCATGCTGATTGCAGCAGGGGAAAGAATTTGAAGATGGCACCAGGAAATCAGTCTCTATGTGTGAGGCCAGACTGCCAGCTGCAGTTACAGCACCTCTGCCAGTAGTTCTCTGGATAAACCTGGCTTCGTTAAATAACCCAGGAGTTCTTTCATGTTGTTCTCCAGTGCATGGCATAAGAAACAACTTGTAGCAGTATTTCTGATTGTATCTTATGGTCTGTTTCACATTTGTGTTCATTACCTCTCATTTGGACTACTGCAGTTACCTCCCTCTGCTCTTCCTGCAACATATACAGACGTTTTCAGTGTTCTCCATGTTCTCCATGTTGTTTCTAGGTCAGGGGTCACAAGATGGTCCGGAGAGTGTTGCAATCACACTGTCTTTCTTTATGGCAAGATGGGAGGGGAATCCCAGCCCTATAAGAATGGGAGGTCCTGACATTTACTCTGTTGTAAGGTGGGCCATCAAAGAGTGAGAATCCCTATTTTAGTTAATTATTTCACTAACACTTGGCCATTCCTGAGCCTCACACAAAACTGAGATGCTCATGAGCTTTGTCTTTGGGAGTAAAACATTAACGTGTATCCTGCTTTGAGGAAGCTTCATTGGTGTCCCCATAAACAATATCTTGTTGCTGTAGAGTTGCCAAACCTCTTCCATCACACCTCTTCCCTCCACTCCCCGGCAAAGCCCTGCTCGTGCCTTGCCTCTTTTCTCTGAGGCCCTGCTTCCTCATCTGCTCCCCCTCTCCTCCATCACTCACTGTTTTTCGCCCCTCCTCCAACCCCTCATCCAAATCGGGAATGACTGAGAGCTGCAGCCAAAGCTGAGAGTTGCAAAGTCAAGGCTGAGAGCTGCAGCCACCCAACACAGGTAAGAGGTGGCCCTAGCTGAGTAGGAACTGTCATGGGTGATGACCTGGGGGCCCCCACATGCAGTAACCCCATGCCAGGTCCCCTTTTTGACTGGACCTTCCAGTAGAAAACCAGATACTTGGTTGCCCTACCACTCACAAATGTGCTGTACCACAAGGCACTGCCCAATTGTGTCCTGCCTTATTTAAATAGATACATGGATTTAAAGGAGTGAAGCTTACAGCATACTTTTGTGCCCCAGGTTTTAACAAATACATTACGGTTTCATTGCTGTGCTTCTCACCAGGGTAGGACTCATTGTTCTCACATGTTCATTAGTTCCAGATCCTTACATAGAATTAACTCTTGAAAAACAAATTATATCAAATGGTTAGCGAGCATGTTGTTCCTCATCCACCTTGCCAGCAGGCCTCTGATCAGACCAGCTTCTGTTGGTGAGAGAGATGAACTTACACAGAGGTCGTCTTCAGGCATTGAAAGCTTGTCCCAGCCACAGAGGTCTGTCCAATATAATATATTATTTTACCCATCTTGTCTCTCTGAATAAAAGTCACAGTCTGGCTCCCCTTTACTCTAGCTCAGGGTTAGACAATAAGCCGGAGGCAGTTTGCCAGGGTTAGCCCCTGGTGGGCCACCATTGCTTTAGTTACCCACATTTCCACAGTTATGGGTGGTTGCAGGTCCCATTAGTGGCAGATTGCTATTCCTGGACAATGGGAGCTTTGGGTACCAGCATGGACCGGGACACTGCTTCCTACAGTGCCCATTGGCTGGGAACGGTGATCCACAACCAACAGGAGCTGCAAGCAGCCATACCTGCAGAGACACAGGTAAATAAAGTGGCCGTAGCCAACCAGAAGCTAACGATGGCTAAACGCATCTGGCCCATGAGACAGTTATTGCCTCCCAAAGCTCCAGCACTTCCCCTACATAGTACTCACTCCCTCCTTTAGCTCCAAGAAATTGTCTAGTCCTGAAGATGTTAACACTTGCTAGTCTCTTAGGCTACGTCTACACTGCAGGCTTTTTGCACAAGAGCGTCTACACTGCACGCGCGTTCTTGCGCAAGTAAATTTACAGTAAAGCAGTGGTCTCCAACCTTTTTACACCCAAGAGCACTTTTTAAATGACAGACCAAGCCAAGATCTACCGCCCCGCCCCTTCCTTGAAACCCCACCCCTTCCTTGAAGCTCCACCCCTCCCTTGAAGCCCCGCCCTCTCTATTCTCCTCCTCTCCATCACTTGCTATCCCCAATCCTTATACTGCTGCTTTTTTTTTAAAAAAAATTCTTCTGTAGGAAGAGGTTTTTCCAACATTTGGCCTGTCTAGACTGGACCAAATGTCAGAAAAAAACCCTTCTTTTGGAAGCCCCCTTATTCCTCGTGGAAAGAGAAATATAGGGGTGACCGAAAGAGCATGTTTGGTCTTCCACTAAAAAAAGCGGAAGAACAAACGCAACCCTGGATGCAGAAGAGTTTTTCTGGGATATCTCCAGAACCTGAAAAACTCCTGCAGTCTAGCCGGACCTCGCTGGGTTGAGACAGGATGTGTAGTCTCTGGGGTGGGAATGAGGGATTTGGGTGTGGGAAGGGGTAAGAGGTGCAAGCTCTGGGAGGAAATCTGGATGCAGGAGGAGGTGGAGAAGGGGACACTGGCTCGGGGAGGGGGCTCCAGGCCGGGCAGTGTTGGGGTACTAAGCAAGCCACAGGCTTGTGGATGTGAGGGTGCAGGAATTTGGGTTGAGGTATGTGAAGGGCTCAGGGCAGAGGGTTCCAGTGTATGATCTAGACAGTATTTGGTCCTGCCATGAGGGCAGGGGACTGGACTCGATGACCTCTCGAGGTCCCTTCCAGTCCTAATATTCTATGATTCTATGATAGGCTCAGATCTAGGGTCTGGGGAAGGGGGAAATGCAGGAGTGGTTGTGGCCAGATGGGGGCTTGGCCCCAATTGGGGGTTTGTTGGCCAGGCTTCATTTTTAAATAAAATACTATGTCAAACACAAAAAGTTTCTGCATTGTCTTTATTTATGAGAATGGCAGGGAACCTGCCTTGAGTCAGGGGTCACTGACCCATAGAAAAGTCAGTCAGGAGCAGGGGACACAGTACTGGGGAGGGGTGCTAGTGGGTTCTGGGGCAGGGAACAGGGTGCCAGTGGGGGCAGGGGAAAGGGGGCAGGGTGCCAGAAGGACAGGTTTCTGCAGCAGGGGCCAGGGTGCCAGTGGGGGACAGGTTGCTGCAGCAGGGGACAGGGTGCCGGGGGAAACAGGTTTCTGCAGAGGGGAGCAGGGGGACAGGTTTCTGTAGTGGGGAAGGCAGGGGGATAGGTTTCTGCAGTAGGGGACAGGGTGCCAGAGGAACTGGTTTCTGCAGGGGGCAGGGTGCCAGGGGCAGGTTTCCACAGAGGGGGCAGGTTTCTGCAGCGGGGGCAGGGGAGAGGAAACAGGGGGGCAGGAGGGCAGGGGACAGGTTTGGGGCAGGGGAGAGGGAGCAAGGTTCGGGGGCAGGGAGTCCCCTACACCAGCCACAGAGGGAAGCCTCCATCCCCCTCCGGGCTGACCCTCCTCCCCCCTTCCCGAAGAAGGAAGCCCGTTGCATGCCTCTGCAGGGCTGACCCTCCCCACTGAGCAAAGCCCACTCAGGGCGACCCCGCTCGCGCCTGCCCCGGGGCTGAAACCCCACGCTGCAGCTGCCCTGGGCCAACACCGCCTCACGGGCGCAGGAAAACCCCGCGCATGCCTGCCCTGGGGACAACTCACGCCTCCTGCGCTGGTGCAGGGAAATCACCATGCTCCTCTTCCGGAGCCAGGGCCTCCTCCCGCAGCGCGCCTGGCAAAGCAGCCAGTGCACTTCCAGAACTCCCAGAAGTGGCGCGAAGCTGAGGGACTTCTGTCCACCCGCGGGAAGCCGGCACTACCTCCATTTTCACTGGAGGTAAGTACTGGGGCTTCTCGGGGGTGGGTGGAAAATGGGGCGGGGAGCCCAGACGCCTCACAATCGACTGGTCAAGGCCTTGCGATCGACCTGTTGGTGACCACGTCAGTAAAGCATCAGAACAGAGGGCTTCTTGCACAAGAGTTATTCCTCTCCCCACGAGGAAGAAGCCCTCTTGTGCAAGAGCTGTTGTGCGAGAAGGCAGTGTGGACAGGCAACAGGGGTTTCTTGTGCAAGAAAACCCTATGGCTAAAATGGCTATCAGAGCTTTCTTGCGCAAGAGAACGTCCACACTGCCACAGACGCTCTTGCGCAAAAGCACATGGTAGTGTGGACACACTCTTGTGCAAGAATTTTTGCGCAAAAACTCTTGCGCAAAACAATTCTTGCACAAGAAGCCTGCAGTGTAGACGTAGACTCCAGGATTAATAATTTTTCCATGTGGTCAAACTGGCAATGCACCAGAAAGGGGTAGATTGGTCAATCTGCTGTGCAATAAGGGTGCCTGTTTATTAAAATCTTTGTGCATTATGTTAGATTACATATTTTTACTAGAAACTGTAAGATGCTCTGGGTAGGATGCTCATTTTTTATGATAATTTTTTGCTTCCAGCCTAATCTGGAAAGTATAATGAGCTTTTAGAGTGATTGTTTAACATGCTATTCAAACTGAAGGGCTGCACTCTAAAGCTTAAGGTTAAGCACATGCTTAAGTGCTTTGCTGGATCAGGGCCAGTGTGCTCAGCATGTTGCAGGGTTAAGCCCTAAATGTATGGTTTGAAATATCAGTATTCTTGCCATGTGCTAGAAAAGTGACTATGTACAGGCTGGTCTCTGTGTATGTGACTGGGAACTCCTCTGAATATACCAGGCCTTCTTCCTCTATGCCCCCACTGAGAGGTGGCAGTCTTTATGCTTCCCTGAGAGAATGGATTGTTCCTAGCTACTGCAGTAGTCAATCTAAAAGGAACGAGGAAAGACCAAGAGGAGGCAGGGCTATGGCCATGAAAGATGAGGGGTGTAGCAGCTTCCTTTAGCACATTATTTATTCCCAGTGTGTTGCTTATTTGTTCACTGTCAAAAATACATTTTGGCTTGTCAACACCACAGAGCCAATCCAGCAATGGAACAATAGGGCAGATTCTGTACTGAAACATGCAGCAGTACTCTCTACCACATTCCAGTTACAAAGTCTGCATTAAGGGCAGTGGTGGTGAGGCTGATAGAAGATAAGGAAAGAATACAGCTTAACTATTTATGGATCCTGTTTCCACTGTGTTCAGTGGGAGCAAGACTGGTCCTTCTGTTTTCAAGTCTGTTAGCTGGGCGAAAAAAATCCTCTTGTAGCTTGTAAGATGAAAGACTTTGATCTGGTATCATTGCAGTAGAATATAGAACCCCACCAGGGGTCTGTGCCTGTTCATATTGAAGTCTTCCATCGACACTCCAGTGACTTTTCTGACTGTCAGTGTGCTTTCACTGCTGCTATTACATCCCCTGTTCCCCTCCCCACAATGCACCAACGTATCAGCTTAAGCTTGGAATAAGAATAAGGTTTTAGATGGTTTATGACACAGCCTGAACCTTATTTAATAGCAGTTTTATGCTGTTCTACTTGGCTTGCACTCTTTCAGAAGCAGTGGTCACTAAATAAAATCAGGTTCATGTTTATTGCTATATGTTATCTAAAAGCAATCATTCAAAACAAGAATTATAAGATATTCAAAAGGGGAAAATGTTTTTGTGATGGAAGCTGGCAAGGCCAATCTGTTAGTGTGAGGTACAGAGGAGAAAGGCCAGTGTTCCTGATATACGCTGAGTGCACTTATTTTCTTTTTGCAATTTTCATTACAGCAAATTGCTTGACCCAGAAGAGGTTTCTTTTCAAGGCTGGGATCTTATTGTTTTGCTAGTATAATTCCATCAAAATCAACAAGGCATGTAAATGAAAGATGAAAAAATGAAGTGGAAAGGTACACTAGTAAGGGATGGCATGTTTTCAGATCAATAATCGGTGTCTGTTTGAAGCAATAAAGGAATATATCGAATGAGCTGCTTTGACTCTTTTATTTAAGGTGAAGTGAAGTTTTATTACTGGTGTTATGATCAAGTGAAAGAAAACGGGCGGTGAGAGCTACACACAGGAGAATAAAAGCAGGCAACTAAAAATCAGTTTTGTTAACCTAAGAGTTCTTGACATTTGGTGAAGGCACAAAATGTAATTCTTCACTCAAAGCTAAAAAGTTTTTATGTTTTAATACTAGTTAAAGAAAAACCAACAAAAATGCTAGGAATTATGCACATGGGTCTGCACTTTTCAATAGATGATGCTTCTGATGGAAAGATGTTACCTTAGGAAACAAGACCTTAGGGAAAAAAAGTTGTTTGCATCATGGACTTCCCAATAAGAATGGGAAAATTTTAAATACTTAACAGCGGCACCCATCTCTAAAAATCAATGGAGATTGCCTATCTCCTAGAACTGGAAGGGACCTTGAAAGGTCATTGAGTCCAGTCCCCTGCCTTCATAGCAGGACCAAGTACCATCCCTGACCAATTTTTGCCCCAAATGGCCTTCTGCAAGGATTGAACTCACAACCCTAGGTTTAGTAAGCCAATGCTTAAACCACTGAGCTATCCCTCCCACCTCTAGCTATATAAGCATTTGTTTTTCATCTGATTCATCAAATCACTGTAGCTATATTTATGTGACCATACTTGTTCTAAATTGACTTTTTTTGCATATTACCAGGTTTTTAATTTAATGAAAAAATATTATAATCTCCCTGTGTAATTTAAGAGAAGATTCTTTGCAATCCAAGGGTTACTCCAATATAAAACTAGAAAAGAGAACCACCCTTATACTTATATTTTGTAACCAGTTGCCAAATTCAACCATAGTACAATTCCACTGAATGCAGGAAAACAGAGACACAAGGTGGGTAAGGTAATATCTCCTATTGGACCAAGTTCTGATGATAAAAGAGACAAGCTTTCAATCTACACAGAGTTCTCCTTAAGAAAAACAGACAGTTTTTGTTGACAGTATGTTAATGAAGTGTTTGAATTTGCGAACTATTATGGAATTGTCCTGAACATGTGAGTATTTTCACTAAGGTCAGTTGGACTACTTGTATAAGTAAGAACCACTTGTGTTTGCCAGGATCAAGCGGAATAACTAGCCTTTATTTTTCTGTTATTTTTATCATTTCATAAGAAATCTGTCTGTCTAGGTACTTCTTGAAAAGCAAAGCAAAATCTTTTCATTTAATATTTTCTTCCAGACTATAAAAATAGCCTATAGAAAAAATATTATTTGTAACTAGAGATAGCTAGTTACAAATAATAACTATCTTATAACACTTTCATTTTTACAAGGGTTCTGAGCTGTTTTCATTGTTCTTTAGATCATTATCATCCTTCTAAGTTTGCATACATTCAAAACACCAGAATTCTTACATCAAAATGTGTGGCGGCGTTTTGTTTCTGAATTAAAATTATCTGATATAAAGCTCTATCCATTACTAGTGTTAGGCCTGATTCTCATTTATACTGAGGCTCCTTGATAGCTATCTGGCAGGTAGAGAGAGGCCGTAAAGTGGGTATAAATATAAATGTACTCCCATTTATGTCCAGTGTCAGAGCAGTGTAAATGGGTTTAGTGTAAATGGGAAGTAGGCCCATTTCCTTGTAATTTATATGAAGTTTTAGGTCTTAAATAGCATGAGCTGGCAGCACTTGCAGGTATAAATGATTGCATGAATGGCAAGGCAGTGGAGAATATATATAAAACTTGTACTTTCTATGGACATAGGTCTGAGGACTTACATGATATGTATACCCCCACCCAGGGCCGTACTAAGGGGAACACGGGGGTTATGGGGCAACTCCCCTCCCCTGCCGCAGGCCCCACCCCACTCCCACTCCACCTTTTCCCCAAGTCCCGTGTATGCTCCGTCCCCACCCTGCCCCCTTTTCCTCTCCCCCTAGGAATGGGGCCTGACATATTTTGGGAGCTAGGCATGGCGTCAGTCACCTCCCTCACTCCTCCACTCACCATGGTGGGAACCGCAGTGGCCAGGTCCCACACTTTTCAGGGGCCTGTGGTGGCTACCCCAACCGTCTTATGGACAGGACAGCTCTGCACACACTACTGGCCTCCATGCAGGTCTGTAAATAGGGCAGCTTTAATCAACAGTTTTGGTTCTATAGGAATCCTGGCTATGGAGCCACATAGCAGATTCATCCACCTTTGTCTGGTCCACTCCACAACCAGCATCATGAACTTTTGGAGAGTTGCTGGTTGATTCTTGCTCCTCACTGAGCTCTCCCTACAGAGTATTAGATGGAGAACATGCTCCAGGAAGATTTTCCATCACCAGGATGGTGCCATGAGAGATGGTGATAGAAACTAACTTGTCATAGGGCTGAATCAAGCACTTAGTTTTAATTTATTGTGGGCTTGTCTAAGTTGGAGGTATAGTAAACATTTGGTTTACTAAAAGAGCCCTGCACAGGCAATATCTATCAGCCGTTCTTGTGCAAGGACTTGCAGACTACTACAGGCCAGGAAAACAGCAAGGAAATATTGGTGTGATCCCTACCTCTTTTATTTATTTAAATGTTTCCACACAAGAAATGGCTGCTGATACAGTTGAAATTGTCCTCTTCTTAGCTTATGTGCAACATGCCTTAGGTGGCCCATGACTAGGGTTCATCACCAAATTTGTCCTGCTGGTTGGATTATTAGCTTGCCTGGTACTGACAGGAATTGTGGCATGAACGTTGATCCATGCTCCCCATAGTGGAAGTGTCAGTCTAGCAATTAGGAAAGATTGAATGGAATAGAGCTATTTTGTCTAGCCACTGTTTGCCAAAATATTCATAAATACTGTATGAAATACAAAATGTGATCTATTTGTTAAAATACTTTTAAATGTTACCAAAGTAAATTAAAATATTTGTTTATTCTAATATGATTTACTACAGAGAGTGTGAGAATGCTTCTGGGAGTCTAGTTGGAGTGTGTCAGTAGAACTCATTCACTTTTCTCTTTGTTTCAAAAGGTTATCTAACAGCATTTAAAGCTGTTGTAAGAAAAAAAGCATCTTCCCAAGACAGTTTTTCTTCTTCTTCTTTTCATTTTGGAGCAGCTCTTTGTACAAGTTGCTAATGGTTTTTTGTTTGCAATGATGGTAAATTCACCCATTTCACCATGTAGGCCATTTTTTAAAAATTTCCAGCTGAATGTTGTAAATGACTGGTTGACTCACTCTTTTATTCTTTTTCATTTCTAAGATATTTTGTTAGTGATGACTCATATGAAAAAGCACTTCTGTGCATAAGTAGATGCTAGAATTGTTAATTACACTCAGCAATGACTTACATAGTGTTGGTTAGATTTGTCACTGATGGAAAAGTCTTGTAAGAACTGCTGTTCTGTGGGTGTTCAATTCGTGTACACAGTGAAGTCTCTTGCCATGATTATATCAGTTTTTCTTCCAAAAGTTTGGTAAAATTGTTAGATTTTGATTTCAGAATATTAACTGGAGCTCAATAAAAAAACAGACTAAATAAAATGTAGATTTTTCTCCTTTCTGATCAGCTCTGGTTTTAATGGCTCCTTTTGGTATCTAGGTCCTATTAGAAAAATCACTTGTCAGTTACAAAACAAAAAAAACCAAAAAAACCAACAAAAAAACCAGATCATATTTCATGTACATTTAACTCCATGGACATCAATGAAGTTAATTCTAATTTCTGATACTGAAATCACTTACATACGTAGGCCCTAATTCAGCAGTTCATTGCTGTTCAGTAATGCGTTTTAAAGTCACTAGGCCTCCCTGCATGCTTATAGATAAGCATGCGCCTAAGTGTTTGGAGGATGGGGCCAAATACAATTGAAAGGCCCAGATTTTACTGCACCTGAGTAGTCCTAGTCACTTCAGTAGCATTACTCACATGCTTTAAATAGGCACCGCTTGAATATCTTGCTCAATTGGGGACTTACAAAGAGCAGGAAAAAAAAGCCCACTGATTCATCAGGGTTCACGAGTCCTGCTCCAGAAGAAAATGAGGACATATGTTTGCCAAAAGCTAAATAATGCCCTTTGTGATTTTGCAATTGCTATCATTAGGTAGATGAGCAGAATGTTTGTCTGCTAAGTCAATTACCAATTCTAAATGTTTAGATGTAATACCCAATAAAGGAGTGAAAGTACATCCAGTCTCTAAAACTAGTGTCAGAAATAAATTATTAATCAGCTACTGACAAGAGTTGGTTGAATATTTTAGCGAGAAATATATTATTGAATAGTTAACTGTGGGGTCCTTTAGGTTTGACACTATATCCAAGTTCACATGCATATATTTATTTTAAGAATACAAGATAGGCTTCAATTATTGCACATCTCTGATAAGCTCGCCTATTGAAGAATAACCCTGAAACCTTAAGAAGTGGATTCAACCCAAACTTTCTTTAAAAATTCAAGAACCCCATTATGAGTCTACAGTAATGTAATAAATGTGTATGTTTGAGAGACTATTTTAAATACAATTTCAATTATTGGGAAAGGATCAAACTTATGTCCACAATAACTCAATTTCCAAGGTATTGATAATATATTGTGTCTAGTTTGTGGATGACAAAATAATAGTCTCTGGTTTCCATTTAAGTTACTGTTGAGAATAGATGAACTCTCATAAGTTTGAGCTACACAAGTCACCTCTACACAACAGGGATTCCAATTAGCCAACTCTGAGTACAATCCATTTGTCAGATTTTGAGTATCTAGCTATTCTGCTCGCTGGAAGCAATAGATGCTTCTCTACAGGGAAAGCTATTATTGGCATAACACAGGAAAATATTCATTGTTCTCTACAAGCTATAACGTGTGTTTCATCAGCAAGTATGGCAGAAAACTTGGCCAGGTTTCCTGCCTAACAAGTGTTTGCACAGCATTCTTTCATCTGATTTTGATAGCATAGTAAGAGATAGGTAGCATTCTCTGGCTTTTGACATTGTCAGTGTAGTATAGCTGAACGAAATCTCTTAAGAAGAATAAAAGTCTTTAAATTACATCTTTTAAAGATTTCTTAATGCTTTCTGTGACTATCCCAATGGCACCATATAAATAATAGTAATAGTATACAAGTCAAAGTTAATCTGTCTGCCAAAATGTACAATTCCTATTCTGTATCTCTGGTCTTTTCAGCTCTTTTCCATCTTTGCTGTGACTAAGTCCATGAACTAAAACATATATTTTTTCTCTTTATCAGGGGTTTTAAAAGTTGTCCATCATCATGTTATGTGAACTTCCATAGAACTAGAGTTGTACAAAGTGGTTAAAAACTCTAGGAACTCTCTTCTAAAAATTACAAAATATATACAAAAAAATTACAAAAGCCCCACTACTTTTCCTAAGTGAGTTCAGTCAGAATTACTTTCTCTAAATGGTACAGTAAAAAAAAGGAATACGGTATTAAAGGTATGGAAAAAATTCTACAGAAAATTATTAGAATTCAGGTACCCCGGGGAAAAAGTAGGAAAGCGGGGGCAAGATACATTAGAAACATGATAGGGATGTTGGGCTAGATGACCTTCTTCTATTGTTAAATTGGTCTTATGCTCAGTGTTCCATTGCACATGTGCTCTCTGAACCTCCGTTTCTGAGTGCTCCCTCAATTTCTTCAGTGATTGGGTCATTTGCTAGTTAGGGGTCAGATCATCAGAGGTGCTGAACATCTGCAAGTCCCATGATTTCAGTGGGAGCTACAAATGCTCAGTCCATTAGTATTTGGCGTTATAACTGACCAGGGTGAGTAGAAGTTGTACCAGTCCTACCATTAGCAAAAACATATTAATACCAAATTCATTTATTTGCAGCATTTCTCCTTGTGCCTACACTGTCATTGGAGCACGAACTGGAATGCATCACTTCTCTTACCATTAGCTTAATGTTAGCACCACAGGCTGCTTCACTTGGGATCTTGTTAACACTTGTAACTTATTTGGATTGTCAGCGCTTCAGGGCTTGTCTCCTTACTTGTTTGAAAAGCACCTAACACACTTTGGGCACTCTATGCTGAACGTAATTTAAAGCATACTGGACATCAGTAGAGCAGCACAGTCTTACCCCCAGCTGAGGGTCTAGCCTAATAATAATAAGCATGAATCATTTTAAGGATGAGGAGAGGAAGCAGGGCACAGCCATGAAACCGGTTTGCCTAGTTAAGTAAGGTTTTCACTTTATTTATTTCAAGCTGTAGTAGTAGTAAAAGGCAAATGTCCTTGGTACCAGCATGGCCAACAGCCACACTAGGATTGTCTGGAATAAGAACCCCTCTTGTTTATTTTGCTTTGGTTGAAATGTACCAATTGTAGCTTTCAGTTCAAGTGAATGTTTAATGTGCAGACTGTGTAATATTATATGTGAAAGTCCCTGTGGTTCTAATTTCTATTAATTATTGTTTAGTGAGGTACAAATTGTAGATCCATAGTCTAATTGGCTTTTTTCATCACTAATTTCTGTGGCATCTTCTAGACAAGGCAAGGTTGCCTTCTACAGTCTGTTTTTAGTCATATGTTCACTTTAGCAGGGCTGCCGTCAGTGAGAACCAAGCTATACTCTGGACCCATCCTGAGGTGGCAACCATCAGGTGAAGGAGTTTGAATTCCCAGTTCTCTAGTCTATCCTATGTCTAATCTACTTATATAGTTGCTCTCTTCTCAGGACACGAGCCGTGCATCAGTGTCTTCATAGCTCCTTTCCTTGCCAAACAGCTGTTCATCCAAGAGTGAAAGTAATGTTTCATTTATTACTATTTGCTACTGTTTAGCTCTGAAGTCACCTTTACAAAAGTCTTGCCTAGCTTACAGTGACACGTTGGGGGTTCACCCAGACCAGTAAGGGGTTGTGTCCCTGTGTGCCCTGTAATCCTGGGTTCTTCTCTGCTGTGCAGCTTTGGCTCAGAGTCCTGACACCAGCAGCCTGCCCTACAGCATGATGACCTCCCCTGGGCTTCCACCAGCCTGCTTACTCCTTGTGGGGTGACACCTTCCAGTTCTGAGATTTTCCCCAAACCACCTCCCCTCAGGGGAGAGAAATGACATCAAAGTGCCCCCTCCTGATGAGTTCCCAAGTGATGTTTTTTGCTGCAATTTTACAATGCAAATGAAGTCTTCCCCCCTACCTGTGAGCTAATTGCTTTGTTTACTGCTGACAGATCCCCATTGTCCCTGGCTCCCAGGATAAATATTGCCTAACTTGTTCTGACTTTCCTTTTTAAACTCATTTTAGTCAGATATTTTCAGCACAACTGTGAAATTCTTTGCATGTTAACTCTGTATATATCCCACAGGGTATTAACTATCCGAGAGTTACTAGTTTTCCAGTGGTGAAAAGTCTCCAAGGGAATGTGTCCCTACAGGCTGGGAGTGACTCGCTGTTCTGTCCTCAGCCGTGCTCCTCCCTCAGCCAGGCAGCTCTGTGTGCAAGTCCTGAGCCCCTAACTGGGTGGGACTCATTAAGCAGCTGTGGGGCTGTGCTGCAGTGCAGCTTAGAGGGAAACTTGGATATAGAGTGATGGTGGTCCTGATCTCCCTTCTGAGGGGAACAGAAGGCATGCATCTGCCTACTGGATGTGACATCCCAAGAGGTGTGCTGCCTGCTAGAGCCCATATCACAAACATCACATAAAAGTTTCTGAGGCTCTTCCATCCCTCTGACCATTACTCCATGCTGGTTGCCCACCTGAACAATAATGATATTGCCAGATCTGACTCTGAGAAGATCATCAGTGGCTCTAGGAATGAGGATGAAGAAGTCAGGGCACAAGTGGTATTCTTATCCGTCCTCCCTATTGAAGATAAGAGCCCAGGAAGATGCTTAGATGATGTCAATGAGAGAAGACAACCATGGGATGCTGTTCTGGGAAGGAGGAATACTGGGAAGAGATGGAGTCCATATGACCAAGAAATAGAAGAACATCTTTGGACTCCAGTTCACCAGTCTGGTAAGGAGGGCTTTAAACTAGATTCTAAAAGGGCAGGAGACAAAAGTCTTGAGAGAAGAAGATTGAGACGTGATACATTTTCAAATATGTTAAGGACTGTTATAAAAAGGATAATGACCAACTGCTCTTCGTGTCCATTGAAGGTAGGACAAAAAGGTAATGGGCTTAATCTGCAGCAAGGGAAATTTAGACTAGATATTGGGAATATCTTTCTAACTATGAGGAAAGTTAAGCACTGGAATAGGCTTCCAAGGGAGGTTATAGAAAGTCAGGAAGGGTTATAGAAAGTCAGGAAGGGAGCTGGACAAGATGACCTCCCAAGTTGCCTTCCAGCCCTACATTTCTACGATTCTCAGTTCTTATTAATTGGATTTTCAAGGAAGAATCTCATTTTATTATTGTTGGCTTTTAATTGGAACCTCAATATAGAGTCCTTTGTATGCTTTCTCTATCCATCCATGGAGTTTGCAATACCTCCCAAATAAGTATCAGTTAATGTGCTGTTTAGTTCTTCTTCTAGTTCATTAAAATTTTAGATAGTACTGGGCCCAGACAATTTCCTCAACATGATACATTGCCGTGCATTGTCCTTCAACCAGTTTCCAGTGTCAGTGAAAGTTCTTGTATGCAAGCTAATTTGTATTAATTTTTCAAGTAAGATTTTTTACTTGGTTGTAAGAGATGCTTTGCTAAAGCCCAGCTAGCATATATATACTTCATTCCTATCAGCCACTAATTTTGGAACTGAATCAATAAACTTTATCAAATTTAAAAACAACTAATAGTCTAGCAGCACCTTATAAACTAACAAAACATGTAGATGGCATCATGAGCTTTTGTGGATACAACCCACTTCTGTTGTACCCACGAAAGTTCATGATAACATGTTTTGTTAGTCTTTAAGGTGCTACAAGACTGTTCGTTGTTTTTTAAATTTTTCCAGTTACAGACTAACTCAGCTTCCCCTCTGAAGCTTTTTATCAAATTTGTCGGACATGATATTAACCCTTCTCTCTTGGTTTTTTTATCTTTATTACGCTAGTGCTTAGACCTCCACTGACATCAGAGTCCCATTGTGCTGTACAAACACATGCCCTAAAGAGCTGACAACCTATATAAATAAGAGAAAGGATCATTATCATCTCCTATTCCACATATGGAGAACTGAAGCAAAGAGGCCCTGACTCTCCAAGGTATTTAGGTAGGAAGTGCCAAACTTCCACTGATACATGTGAGAGTTAAGTGCCTAAGGCCATGTCTACACTACAGAGAAGATTGAAGCTGCGGCTGTCAATCTTCCAGGGTTTGAATTAGCGGGTCTAGTGAACTGAGAGGGACACTCCAGTTGATGCCAGTAGTCCTGCTTCCACATGAAGTAAGGAAAGACAAAGGGAGAGTGTTCTTCCTTCAACTTCCTGCAGTGTGGACAACATCAGAAGTCGAGTTAAGGTACTTCATCTTCAGCTATGCAATTAATGTACAGCTGGTCCCCGAGTTGCAAACGGACGACTTACGACCGTTCACAGTTACGACCAAAGCGGTCATAAATGGTGGACCCTGAGTTACGAACGCGATCCGCGCTTACGAACAGCGCGGTCGCGTGTAACTCAATGGGGCCCGACTTACGAACGAACCGAGTTACGACCAATTGCTTGGTCCGTAACCGGTTCGTCGTAAGTCGGGAAGAGGCTGTATCTTATTTCAACCTTATTCCATAGTATAGACTTGCATACCCTAACTGTCTCTGAGGATCTAGGCCAGATGAAGTGGTTTGCCCAAGGTCACGCAAGAAACTTAAGGCAGAGTTGGGAATTGAACTCAGCTCTCTAAAGTGCCACTTGAGTTCTGTAAGCCAAAGCTCATCCTTCCTCTCATAAACCCAGAGTGTGTGCTACTCAGAGTTCTTTTATATCTGATATGTTCATAGATATCTCCTTAAAATTTGTCCCAATATTTCACTAGACACTGAAGTTGGATAGTATTTGCCAAGATTTTTCCTTGTTTAAAACAAAAATAAAACACAAATGACTGGTCAGATTTGCTTTTTGTCTTCTAGAGCTTCTCCAGTTCTCTGTAACTTTTCAAAAATAACTGTCATGGTTTTCAGTCAGTTCATCAGCTTTTCTTGAAAGATCCTAAGATGAATGTCATCTGGACTGACTGACTTGTATTTAACAAGGTTTTAAAGGCTTCAATTCCTTTTATTTTATCAGCAGACATATTTGACAGTCTTCATGGCTATTTAACTGTCCATAGTTCTTGTCTTTATTTCTCTTGTTACAACCAGATTAAAAGAAAATGCAGGTAACATAGTCATTTTTGAGTCATTAATAAGTTAATAGACTTTCTCATTTATTAGCAGGTCTACTTTCTCATTAGTATATCTCTTTCTCTTGATATATTTGTGATCATTCTTATTATTCCCCTAATTTCTTTGACTAGAATTAATGCATTTCACTTTTTGGTGGCCTTTATCTTTTCCGCATTCCGCACATTTCTATTTGGTATTCTCTTCTCTATTTCCAGAACACATTTTTGCTTTCAGTCTTTGAACAATCACTTGGGAAGCTACATTGTTTGCTTCTTTTCCTTGGCACTTTTTTTCATTTTCAGCAAAATTATAGTTGGTTATATGTACCTTAATCCTGGTGTCTTTTAAAATTCTCCAGCCTTCTTTCATAACTTAGGGACTTTAATACCTCTTGCCACTGAACCCAACTAGCTGAGTTTCATAACTCCTCAGATTAGCATTCTTGAATTCCAATACTGCTGTTCTATGAGCTCATAGTGTAGCACTCAAAGAACTCCTGGCTGCTTCCAGAAAGTGCCCCTATTATTCTTAATCATTTGTTCACAAGTAATGAAAATTAGCTCTGGTGTGACCTTTCCTTAGCTGAAATCCATACTTTCTAGCTCATGAAATTGTACTCTACAGAATTAAATTTTTTGATTCAGAGTTGAGCTACATGAGCTCAATTCTTCATTAGTGCCACGGTGCCAGTGCAGAAGGCCCATAATTCCAGTGGACTCTCCCCAAGAAATTCCTCAGTGACAGATTCTTAAATGCACTGTAGATACTTCTAGGTGCCCAGCCCCATGGGAACACAGGTAATTGGGTTCAAGTTGGAGCACCTAAGGAAATAGTCCATGGCTGGACCCAGAGTAGGGGAACTGCAAAACTACCTTCACACCTCCTGCTCTGTTTCTGAAATGAGCAACACTTGACCTGAATGGAGATCTGGGGTCCAGCTTTACGTTTGTATTTGGGGATACTTAGAGCTCTTGTATGTACAATTCCTTTTTGTGCCATATGCTTTTGGTCACTACAGCCCTCATCTGTATTGTGAATTTGATCTTTTGTACGTGTTTATATGGTGCCCATCACTGTAGGACCTGAGTGCCTCACAACCTTTGGTGGCTTTGCCCCAGTGATGTATAAAAGCACAATTAGCCACATTTTGCAGATGGGGCATTGAGTCTCAGAGAGATGGAGTGACTTGCCCAAGGTCACACAGGAAGGTTATAGCAGAGCAGGGAATTGAAGCTGAGGCTTCAGAGTCCTAGGCTAGCATCCAAGCCACTGCCCTTCCTCTGCAACTGTTGTCTTTAAGAACATACTTTTCAAACCATCGAGAGTCCCAGCTCCATGGAGCCAGAATTGGATTTGTTACCATTGTGAATGGTAGACTCACTTGTGAAGTGGTCTGTCAGCTCTAGCCCTTGCTTCCTCTCCCCCCCTTCCCCTGCCCCATTGCTCTTTGTAACTGACAAAACAAAATTGAAAATTCAGAGACAACTGTCAAAGTTGACAGGCTCACTGTGCATCTACTACACACACACACACACACACCGCCATTATAAAAATGTCTCTCTTACGGCCCCTATAAAGGAACATTTATCAGCTGTAGCAGTGTGGCAATCCCAGCTACAAATCTCAGGAGTTAGTAGAGACTGTAGCGAGAGGAGCCTGCAGCCTCTGTGGGCCCCTGGGCAAAGGGGGTGTGGGGGCAGGGGAGGCAGCTCCACACTCCTGCAAGGGGCATGGCCTCAGGAGGAAAGAGCATGGTCAGACAGACAGTCCTTGGCCCCACTCAGACCACAGTGCAGCCTCCCTCCCAGCCCTCATTCCTCAGAGCGCTTCCCCAGGCAGCCCTAAAAGCTGCCTGGAGTACTCCACGTGGCGCTCCAGTGGTGATATAAAGGGCCCAGGGCTCCAGTTGCTGTCACTGCCATAATAGCAGGGCCCCAGAGCAACTGCCCCCATTCCCTACCTCACCTCCCTCAGCAGACCTGACCACAGTCATGTGGGTGAGCAACTGATCTCTTCAGAGAGCAAAGTTCTTGCTTGTTTCAGTGCCCTGGAGACTCACAAGAAGACATAAGTTAGAGAAGGAAGAGGAACAGTGTGAGATGCACAGGTATGTGACTGCAGGCCCAGCAAACCGAATGCTGCTGGGAACCGGGATTTTAGACCTGTCACAGCCCTTGTGCTGCAATGTTTTTATTACCAAAGGAATGTTTTTAAACAGAAAACATCCTTTTTAAGAGAGGATCCAATTTTTGAGCCTGTCATCCTTGAAAATGTCCCTTCTGCCCTTTGATTTATGGAAGTTTCACACTCAGCGATAAAAATGTAAATAAGGGGTGGGGGGAACTATGAAGGTTTTTAAACATAAGAAAAAAATCTGCACAAATGTCAAAGGATTTATGGTGCTCTATGTGATGGAGGTGGGGGAGGGAAACAGATACTGTAGTACTCCTGTCATCCATCCCCTTTTTAAACCAGCCTCTTGAGAAACATGTTGCAGATAATTCAGCCAGAGAGGCTATGTAGATGGGAAGATAGTGAGTAAAAGCTGACAAATTCAGTTCATAAGCCATGACATCCAGTGTTCAGAGAACAAAGCTAAGGATGGAAAATTCAATCAGACAGTTGGGAAGACAACAAAAGGAAGAGCATGTTGAAGAATTAGATAGAGAGATGGGAGGTGTAGTTGCAAGACTGAATAGTGCTGAAAGTTTGTGATCTCGCAAAATCACCTCCTCCTTCCCCAGAAGGTGTCACTTTAGCAGGCAACTGATAACAGTCTGTGTGGGTGTGGGTGTGTATGAGAGAGAGAGAGAGAGAGAGAGAAATATTATCTGTATTGTATGTTCTTGGTGGCACTCTCACTGCAAGAAAAAAAGAGTCTCTGATTATTTAATTTGATTTATTAATTTGTTATTTGTATTAGAGTAGTACTTGGAAGTCCCTGAAGCACATTGATCAAAATGCCATTCTGCTAGGCATTAGGAAGTAGATTGATAATAGTACAGGTTATACCTACCTAGGTCAGCACCCTCAACACCTGACCAGTCCTAAACCAGGGGCAGTCAATGCCAACCCCTCTGCTACACTGACTACCAGGCTCCACTTGAGCGGCAGCAGAGAGGCTGGCATGGACCAAGTGGGGGGCGGCACTTGGGGAAAGAGGCAGGGTAGCTGCATAGCCCCAGAAGCACAGCCCTGAGGGAGTGTACCAACCTCCATGGCAGCCAGCCTGCGCTTCTGGCTCCCCTCATCAGCTGCACCGCTGCAGTCCTGTTCCCTGGCTGCAGGGCTCTGCAGCCATCCTGCCTCTTCCCCCAAGTGTCCTCCCCTCTCCACCTCTCCCCCTTCCTCTCCTCTTCCACCCTGAGCTTGCAGCACCCAGAAACTGTAGGAGAGTGGGGAGGAGTTGCTGAGTGGGGCCAGCTTTTCCCTGTGAGTGCTGCAACCCAGGAGTACCCACCGGGATGCCGGACCACAGATGGGGCCAGACTATAGAATTTCAGACCATAGAGGCTGAACAGGTACAATAAGCAAACAGCTTTTCACTACCTCATGCTATATGTCTTTTCAGTCACAGGCACATTATGTTCCTGGAGATGAAAAGTGATTTTATGTATATTATATATTCAGAATCACTTTTAAGGTTAAACTTAAAGCATATTAGTGTTATTTCTTAACTGTAGTGGTACCTGCTGTTAGCTTTGCAGGGCTATGTAGGGTGTCTGCTTGAAGGGCCCGCTCAGTTTCACATTTGGTGATGGGGTGAGGACCCATGGGATGTGACTCAATTACAAACACTGAATGGAGCTCATGAATGATGGCATAGGGCCCTATGCAGGTTATTTTCAGTCCAGGAGCTGGGAAACTAAGTAAGTTTGAATTTATGAAATTCCTCACTCCTCTTCTTGGCTACATCTAGACTGCAGGCTTCTTTCAGAAGAAGCTTTTCTGGAAGAGATCTTCTGGAAAAACTTTTTTCGAAAGAGAGTGTCTACATAGCAAAAGCGCAACAAAAAAGCAATGCGCTTTTTCGAAAGAGAGCGTCCACATTGATTGGACGCTATCTCTCATTTCAGTTGTGATTACTGTGGATGGAGTGGCCACCAGGACACCTGTGCTTTTTCCTGGTGGCCGCTTCTTTCAAAAAAACACTTTCTTCAAAGTCCATACACGCCTTTTTCCAAAAAAGCTTTTTCAGAAAAAGGCTTCTTCCTCATAAAAAGAGATTTACCGCTGTCAGAAAAACCCCTCCATTCTTTTGACTTTCTGTGAAAAGAATTTAATAGCAGTGTGAATGTACGTATAATTTTTCCAGAAAACGGCCATTTTTCCGGAAAAACTCTGCAGTGTAGACATACCCCGTGATTGTGGTTTGGCCCCCACAGGGAAGTAAGAAGGGTTTGGCTCCCAAACCTGCAGAAATGAGTATGAGCCACTCCTGTGGAGAGTCTGTGCTTTCACACTGTCTCCTAGTCCCTTATCCTTCCAGCTCCATGGCAGCAGTACAGCAACCAAGGAAACAGCTGTGCAGATAAATGTTCTTTGATAGAGCATGAACCTACACCAAGTTAGGGCTCTGAATTTGCAGAACAGGGATAGATGCTGGGGGAAGATGCTGTCCCCACCTTTTCCCCACATCTGCCTTTAACATGCCGGGTCTCAATCTGCTCTGTCCAAGGTGCTACAAGGTTGCAGCCTACTTAGGGCACAGTCCTTTCTGCTCAAGCTCCCAGCAGTGACTGCCTCTGGTCAAGACAGCCAGCAGGATGCGCCACTGTGATAAGTCATGCCCCATCACATATTGCTGTAACGGTTATAGTGTAGACATACTCTTACTCACAGAATTTTAAAAAGTTCAAAATCAAGTCTTTAAGGGTCTAATTTTCACAGCCCTTACAAAGATTTTGGTCCGACAAAAATCTAGTTTTTTGACTATGTGGTGATACTGACTATGTCAGGATGGTAGGATTTTGTCTTAAATTGCCTAAAATAAAATAATAGTTACTTATGATGTCCTTAACTAGGATAAGTTCAAATCACATTATATATCTTTTATTTCTTTGTCAAGGCCTGTGTTCTAAGACTTACTTTGCAAAAGTGTGGGCACACAACTTTAATTTCATTATTTACTAGATTTTTTTTTAACGTTTGCTTTGTACAGACAAGAATCTCCAATCCCTTGCACTTTATGCAGTCACTTGATAAAATATTTTCCCCTCTCAGCTCAGGTCTAAATAGCTATGCCAGATCCTAGGCAGAATAACAGGACCTTAGATTCATTCATTCCTGCCCATACATTCCATTAATAATTTTGGAGCATTAGCAGATTTATTTATTATGTATTTGTTTTACAAAAGCTTTGCAATCCACTTTTAAGTATCAAGAGCAACTAACTCACAGCATATGCTGGTTGCAGGAAACGTCTCTGTTTTAAACAGAACTGTAGGAACTCAAAAAGCAAATGGGCAACAGATTAAAAACTGACACAAATTCTGCATCTGCATGGTCATCTTCAATCATTTTTAAGCATGTTGTTAATGCTTAGTTATAAATCCCTAGAAATAGATATTTCTAATGGAGTTGCTGATAGGCCCTGAACCATAGTGGCACAAATGGCATACTATAATTAGATGGGGGGGGGTGAATCTGATGTGCTGCCAAAGCTCATTAAAGCAGGTCATGCACTCCAGTGCACAGAATATTGCTGATGACTGGTAACAGAGGAGCATTCTACTAGTTTGGTAAAATCACTTTTTGAAAGTCTCAGAGTAATACTGGGGGAGTGAAGGGGGAAATAAGAGAAGACAGAGATTTGATTTCAAGTGTTGACAAGAAATGGATGTTCCTTACTAGACCTTGCTAAAGCAAATTATAGTTGTCCTTTGCCATATAAGTTACTGGGACAGATCTCTACTGTCAAAGATTACAAGGACAAAGTCAATGTCTATGTAGCCTCCCTTGTCTGACTGGCACTTGTTTGGCAGGGTGCTCAAATATCTTGGCAGATCTGGTTTGCCCCTTGCTAATCATAGACTACACATTTCTGTGCTTTTGTGCTTGACAGTGGCATAAAGAGATGTGTGTGGAGTCCGCAGCTGCCATTTCTTATTAATGCTGATATGGTTTATCAAGCATTTGACTTTGGGATATTCTTTCTCTTCCTCACTTTTCAAAGGCAACCTTTTGATCCTCTTAACATGGCCAGTTAACACACGTGCTGCCTGCCATCTCCCTGTAATACCAAATGAAACACACATTGCTGGCTGGCTATCTTGGCTCTTTAATTCACCCAGTCAGGACAACCATCATCCACGTGACATCTCAAACACACACAAAAAATATTGTTAAAGGCCACAATTCACCCATGAAGCTCCCTCTAAATACAAACATATTATAGTTTGTGGAAAGGTTTAAAAATCAGTGAAGCAGGAGCACTTAGATATAAAGCAGGAGTTGGTACAAGTACTTTATAAGAATAGTAATGGGAAGTAAATTCTGAATTAACTTTAGAAAATAGCTGTAAGTGGAGGCAGAGGGGGCTTTATATAAAGGTTTAAGGTAAAGCAGTTGATAATCAACTAAAAGAATGAGTCTGGATGCATGGTGGGGACGTATAGGGAAAAGGGGGGAGAACTTAACCCTCTTGGGCTAGGTCTAGACTACACTTTTTTATCGGAAAAAGCTATGCAAAGAGCGCTCCACAATTTGCGTAGCTTTTTCCAATCACTTTTCTGGAAGAGGTTTGCCATTTGGCCCCATCTAGACGGGGCCAAATGGTGGAAAGCTCTCCTTGGTGGAGCCCTTATTCCTCGTAGAACGAGGTATACAGGGCTCACAAAAGAGCATGTTTGCTCTTCCAAAAAAAAAGCGGAAGAGCAAACGCATTCCCTGGACACGGCAGAGTTTTTCTGGGATACCCAAGTGAAGGTTCTGGGGAGAAGAACTCACAAGAGTATTTCACATCACTTCCTGGGAGCACCAAGGGCTAAGATCTGTGTCTCTGTGCAGAATAAGTCCAGACCACAACAGCTTTTCACCACACAGGGGACAGTTGAGTGGCAAAAAGGCACCAGAGACAAATGTAGGACGGGGGTCTAAATGGTCTAGCTTTATCTATCCTAAATATTTATATGGCCCTCCTTACCAGTGTCCCAGTCATTAATGGATTTTATCCTCACAAGATCCCTGAGAGGTAGGTGTGATGGGTCAGGACCCCCTTGCAACTGTAACCTGATGTGCTGAGACCCCATTAAGCCTGCTTTCCCTGACAGCACTCAAGTACACAGCCCTTCTGGGAACTGAACTCTAGATAAATACATCTTATTCTATATAGAGAACTGTACAGTATATGGTCATGAGATTCACTCTCTTTCTCAATGCAAGAACGTAAGAATGGCCATACTGGGTCAGACCAAAAGTCCATCCAGCGCAGTATCCTGTCTTCCGACAGTGGCCAATACCTGGTGCCCCAGAGGGAATGAACAGAATAGGTAATTATCAAATGATCCCTCCCCTATCACCCTGTTATGCCGTAGGTTCCCCTCAGGCGTACACCCGCTTCATCATCGGGGCATATTGGCGTTCTACCCGTTACCCCAAGTGTTCCCACACCCGACCAAGTCTTTGGCTCGGACAGTCTTTGGCCTGCGGACCACTGTTTGAGCTCACTGGTTTAGACAGGCCTTTCTACCCGTCAAGTGCGCCGACAGAGTGGAAGGGGGACCTGGGCCCACCCTCTCTCCAGGTCCCAACCCAGGACCCTAAAGGCAGAGGAACTACTCCACTGCCTGGTTGGTGGGGTTGTTCCCCGTAACTCACCAACCCTCGGGGTCGTCGGTGACTTCCTCACCCCATCCTGGGTCGCTTCCTTCCCTCCGCTGAGCCTCTCCTCCTGCCAGCCGTTGGGTCATCGTGGTCTGGTTCTCGCTGCTCCCCCGAAGCATCCGGACAGCCTTCCGTTCCCCCGCAGCTGTTCAGACTTCCTGGAGTCCTGCCAAGCCCTGGCCGCGGTCCTTCTGGGGTCACCTTTCTCTGCCCCTCTCTCCCTCTGTCTGCGGAGTCCGGCCACCATTTGAAGCCGCGTGCCAGCCCCATCATGCCTGGCATGCCGTGCCCCCGATGCCTGGCGTGTGGCATCAGCCCCCAGTGTCTCCTTCCCCACAGCTGTAGGAGCAGCGCCGGAGCATGCCGCACATGACTGCCATGACGTGGTGTGATTGCCAGCCAATGCCTCTTCTGGCCACCGGGGAGTGTGGGGCTCCGCGGACTCAGCAGCCGCTGAGCGTAACACCCCATCACACACCCATTCCCAGCTTCTGATAAACAGAGGATAGGGACACTATTCCTACCCATCCTGGCTAATAGCTATTGATGGACCTTTTTTCTATGAATTTATCTAGCTCATTTTTTAACCCTGTTAAAGTCCTGATCTTCACAACATCCTCTAGCAAGGAGTTCCACAGGTTGACTGTGCATTGTGGAAAGAAATATTTCCTTTTGTTTGTTTTAAACCTGCTACCTATTAATATCATATGGTGACCCCTAGTTCTTATGTTATGGGTGCAAGTAAATAATTTTTCCTTATCTACTTTCTCCACACTAGTCATGATTTTATATAGCTCTGTCATATCTCCCCTCAGTCTCCTCTTTTCTAAGCTGAAATGTCTCAGTTTTATTAATCTCTCCTCATATAGCAACTGTTCCAAACCCCTAATCATTTTTGTTGCCCTTTTCTGAACTTTTTCCAATGCTAAGATTTCTTTTGTGAGATGAGTCGACCACATCTGCATGCAGTACTCAAGATATGGGCGTACCATGGATTTATATAGAGGCAATATTCTCTAGGATATAGAGTCTTATTCTCTAGCCCTTTTAAATTATTCCTAACATTCTGCTTGCTTTTTGGACTGCTGCTACACATTGAGTGGATGTTTTTTGAGAACTATCGAAAATGACTCCAAGATCTCTCTCTTGATTGGAAATAGCTAATTTAGTCCCCATTTTATAAATATAGTAGGGATGATGTTTTCCAATATACATTACTTTGCATTTATCAATATTAAAATTCATCTGCCATTTTGTTGCCCACTCATCTAGTATTGTGAGACCCTTTTCAAGCTCTTCACAGTCTGCCTTAGACTTAACTATCCTGCACTATTTAGTATCATCTGCAAATTTTGCCACCTCACTGTTTACCCCATTCTCCAGATCATTTATGAATATGTTGAATAGGATTGGTCCTAGTACAGACCCCTGGGGAACACCACCAGTTACCTCTCTCCATTCTGAAAACTGACCATTTATTCCTACTCTTTGTTTCCTGTCTTTCTTATCAATCCACGAGAGGACCTTCCCTCTTATCCCACGACAGCTTACTTTGCTTAAGACCCTTTGATGAGGGTCAAAGGCTTTCTGAAAATCTAAGTACACTATATCCACTGGATCCCTCTTGTTCACATGCTTGTTGATGCCCTCAGAGAATTCTAGTGGATTAATAAGGCGTGATCTCCCTTTACAGAAACCATGTTGACTTTTTCCAACAAATTATGTTCATCTATATGTCTGACAATTCTGTTCTTTACTATAGTTTCAACCAATTTGCCTGGTATAGAAGTTAAACTTATTAGTCCGTAATTGCCAAGATCACTTCTAGAGCCCTTTTTGAAAATTTGCATCACATTAGCTATTTTCCAGTCATTTGGTGGAGAAGGTGATTTAAAGGATAGGCTACAAACCACAGTTAGTGATTCTGCAATTTCACATTTGAGTTCTTTCAGAACTCTTCTGTGAATATTATCTGGTCCTGGTGTCTTGTTACTGTTTAATTTTATCAACTTGTTTCAGAACGTCCTCTAATGACACTTCAATCTGGGACAATTCCTCAGATTTGTGACCTAAAAAGAATGGTTCAGGTTTGGAAATTTTCCTAACATCCTCAGCCATGAAAACCAATGCAAAGAATTCATTTAGTTTCTCCACAATGACCTTATCATCTTTGAGAGTTCCTTTAGCATCTTGATCGTCCAGTGGCCCACTGATTGTTTAGCAGGCTTCCTGCTTCTGATGTACTTTAAAAAATTGCTACAACTTTTTCAATTTTTGGCTAGCTGGTCTTCAAATTCCTTTTTGGCCTTCCTAATTATGTTTTTACACTTTATTTGACAGCGTTTATGCTCCTTTCTATTTTCCTCACTAGGTTTTAATTGCCACTTTTTAAACATGCCTTTTTATCTCTCACTACTTTTACATGGTTATTAAGCCATGTGGCAATTTTTTAATTCTCCATGTTTTTTGTTTGTTTGTTTAATTTTGAATTTGGGGTTACATTTAAGTTGAGCTGCCATTATGGTGTCTGTTAAAAGTTTCCATCCAGCTTGCAATGATTTTACTTTTGGCCCTGTATCTTTTAATTTCTGTTTAACTAACCTCCTCATTTTTTGTAGTTCCCCTTTCTGAAATCAAATGCCACAGTGTTAGGCTGCTGAGGTGTTTTTCCCACCACCGGCGTGTTAAATTTAATTATATCATGGTCACTATTTCAAAGCGATCCAGCTATAGTCACGTCTTGGACCAGATTCTGCATGCCATTTATGACTAAATCAGAAATTGCCTCTCCTATTGTGGGTTACAGAACCAGCTGCTCCAAGAATCAGTTATTTAAGGTATCAAGAAACTTTATCTCTACATCCCATCCTGAGGGTGATGTGTACCCAGTCAATATGGGGATAGTTGAAATCCCCCATTATTATTGAGTTTTTTATTTTTATAGCCCCTCTAATCTCCCTTAGCACTTCATAGTCACTATCACTGTCCTTGTCAGGTGGTCAGTAATATATCCCTGCTGCTATATTCATATTATTAGAGTATGGAAATACTATCCATAAATATTCTATTAGATATGCACAGACTTCTTGCCTCCCCCAGGTAACAATTACTTATACTGGGTTTATTAATAAACAAAAGAGATTGTATTAAGTATAAAAGATAGTAATTATGTGGTTAGAAGAGAGAGCAGACAGAACAAGGTAGGTTACTAAGCCAAATAAAATAGAACATGTAAATTACGCTTAATACACTAAAGGAATTGGTTGCACATAAATTCTCCCCTTAGTTGTGGTTCCAATAATCTCTGCACAGACCGGACACCTTTCCAGTCTGAGTCCAGTCTTTTTCCCAGTTCAGACTTAGTTCTCCCAGCTACCCCACCCAAGATGAATTCTGGAAACATCTGACAACATTTCTTCCCTCCCCACCATTAAATAGGATTTGCATAAAGTGGGAGGCCTTTGTTTGAGTTTGACCCCTTCCAGCTTTTCATGGAAAAGTATAGAGTTTCAGATGGATTCCAATATCAGGTGACATGTTCACATGTCCCTGCAAGGTCCCTCTCTCCATATTTCACAGGCTGAGGCTCAAGTTCGCAGGAAGGTAAGCTCCATTTTCTCTTGCTAATAGTCCATCACAGCCCTGAAGTATAATCAGAGGGTGTGACCCAAGACAGCAAATATGCAATTTCAGATGCACAGTTGAATATGCCTAACTTGATCAATAAAAATGATACATGCATATTAATAGGATAATCACATTCAGTAGATTACAACCTTTCCAGTGACCTCACACGAAGTAGCTCACATAACACATACATACTCTAGTTTTGTTATATTCATATTCTTAAGCATGTTCCCATAAAGAATATGGAATGCCCCACCACATTAGGGAATTATTGTCTCTGTTTTACACAAGGTAGATTAAGTGATTTGCCCATGGTTATTCAGGAAGTCTATTCCTGAGTAAGGAATTGAACCAGTTTCTTAAATCCCAGTTTAGTGCCCTCTCCATTAGATTATCCTTCTTCCCAGCTTGGTTTAGGTTCCAGTGTTTTAAAAGTTGGACCCAAAGTATGTACACAGTGTATCATTATCATCATTATTAATTAGTTTATGGCCTTTTACAGAGATGATAAATGTACCTGCAACAGTTTCTGCTGTCAGCTGCAACTGTACCTCAGATTGGTATATGAATTTATGACAAACCATACACTATAATGAGATGGTGAAAGGGAAAGTTAACCTAAAAAAAAATGTTCTTTGTTTCTTGGAAGCCAGAGAGTCAGATTGTCAGCTGGTGTAAATCAGTATGGCTCGACTGAAAGTTATACTAATGTACAGCATCTGAGAATCTGGCCAAAAGGTTCTTCTGTAGCCAGTAATTTGGAAGGCTTGCTGAAGGTTACAAGCCAAGAGACCATGGAAATCATGGTAGTTTGGAAATGACAGAAGACACAATGGCTACGTCTAGACTGGCATGATTTTCCGCAAATGCTTTTAACGGAAAAGTTTTTCCGTTAAAAGCATTTCTGAAAAGAGCGTCTAGATTGGCACGGATGCTTTTGCGCAAAAGCACTTTTTGCAGAAAAGCATCCGTGCCAATCTAGACGCAGTTTTGCGCAAGAAAACCCCAATCGCCATTTTCGCCATCGGGGCTTTTTTGCGCAAAACAGTCCTCCCCTGTCTACACTGGCCCTCTTGCGCAAATGAGGGCTTTTTCCCAAATGGGAGCATCATAGTATTTGCGCAAGAACACTGACAATCTTACATTAGATCGTCAGTGCTCTTGCGCAAATTCAAGCGGCCAGTGTAGACAGCTGGCAAGTTTTTCAGTGATCAACTGCTTCTGTTCCAATCCTAAAACTTGCCAGTCTAGACGCAGCCAATAGGTTTATCAATGTCTCTGCTTGTAACTGCTCTGATGTGTTCTCTGCAGCAATCTTATCTGCTTTTTTTCTCCTTCATAAACGATTGGGCATTCCTTCAAAAATGCATGAAAAATCCTACATAATAAAAGTCAGAGGAATGGCAGAGGAAGGTCCTAGGAAAAATGAATTTACAGGGTCTGCTACATGCACAGCTGGTGAAATGGAACAGTTAGCTGTGTTATTGAGAGCTCAGGATTAAAAGGTTGTGAAGGTTGTGTGGTGGGTGGCATTACAGAATATGAAGATGTATAACAAGAGCTTTGGGTAACTGGATTTCATGAGTTGGACAGGAATTGGTGACACCTGCAGTCATTTTGTAAATGTGAACAATGCAAATTAATAGCAAAAACTGGAGGCATGTATTTCCACCTTCACACACAGAGAGTCAATTTTTATAAGTGGCTGAGCAGGTGTTTAGATGGGGGAATATGGGAGCACAGAGAGCATTCATTACTGGCTCACTGTGTTGATACTTAGGGAAGGTAAAGCAGATGGAAGGCAGACAGCAAAGTCTCCACCCCAGAGCAATAATTAGATAGTTCAGGGCAGCTTGGTGGGTGCGGTAAGGAGCTGTAAACAACATTAACATTCTGCTGCACTTGTGGTAGGAAAGGGGCTAGCCTGATCCCTGGTATAACTTAGGGTATGTCTACACTAGGCCCCTAGTTCAAAATAGGGAGGCTAATGTAGGCATTCGAAGTTGCAAATGAAGCCCGGGATTTAAATATCCCGGGCTTTATTTGCATGTTCCGTCGGTTGCCATTTTTAAATTCCACTAGCCGAAGTAACTGCCCGGCTACGCATGGCGGTGAAGCGGCAATTCGAACTAAGTCCTCAGTTCGAATTAACTGTTACACCTCATTCCAGGAGGAGTAACAGTTAATTCGAACTAAGGACTTAGTTCGAATTGCCGTTCACTACGCGTAGCCGCGGCAGTTAGTTCAGGAATTTCAAAATGGCGACTGATGGGAACATGCAAATAAAGCCCGGGATATTTAAATCCCGGGCTTCATTTGCAACTTCGAATGCCTACATTAGCCTCCCTAGTTCGAACTAGGGGGCTAGTGTAGACATACCCTTATAGAAACCAGGGTCTTCAAAGTTACAGCCTGCTGTCCACAGCCTCAAAGGTTAATCTTGCAGCCAGGAATGCTCGGGCCACATCCCCTTTTTATGGAAACCCTCTTCTCCTAGAAATTTGGAGAGGGTATGAAGTGCAGTGTAATTATGCCAGGCCTTTGCCAACTGAGGACTGCCCTTACGTAGGAGGAACCTGCAGGGAATCAGCTAATCCAGCTTTAAGACTGCTTTGTGCAGACCAGATTTAGACACAATACGTGACATCCTGCCTCATCTAAAGCCATTGACTTCAGTGGGGTCAAGATTTCACACCCTGTATATAAGGCTGATCCCTCACCAGTGTCTTCTGGGTCTCTTTCTATCTCTCAGTCATTTTCCTGATTTTAGTCACATTACATGATGCTTTCAGAAGTGAAGCAACATATCCGAAGGAGCAACATTCTGGGAAGCAATTATATTATTGGCTTTCCTCATGTCTATTCCAGGCTATGCATTCCCCTGTTGATCTGGGTCCTATTCAACTGCTTCTGTTCCAATCCTAAGATCAGTTCACCTTAAAAGAAACATCTGATGCAATAAACCCTGTGATTCAGGCACTGAACAGTCAATGTGGTGAGTTAGTAGCTTGCCTGGTACAGGCAGTCCCGAGTTCACCCATTACAAGATAGGAGGACTGTAGGTTTTGTTCTTAAGTTGAATTTGTATATGAGAGTGGAACAATTTTATGTGTAGGGGAAACTCCTAGCCAAACATTTCCTCAGAGCTCAGTTTTTGTCCTCCCACACCTCCGCCCCCTCAGTCCTTTATTCTCAAGCTGAGGTGTCTGCTGAGAAAAGCCGCTCCGGCGTCTCCCTGGTCTGCTGGGGACCCAGCAGACCAGGGGAAAACTGTGGCAGCCTGCCATGAAGGACGTGGCGGCGGGACCACGGCGCGTCTCGGCCGGTCTGCTGAAACTTTGGCTAGTCTTGGGATTTGCCTCACACCGTTTGTAAGTAGGGGATCGATGTAAGTGGATCCATGGCTCCAAGAGGACTGCCTGTACTGGAGTTTGATAGTGACATCCTCAGCATATATGAGATAGCTCTGTGATTGTGAGATTTTGTGATGAGCCCCTTTCCTCTTTATATCACTCATATGCAACTGTAACTGAAAGTCAAACAGCAGGAATAAAAACAAATTGTAGCTTGTTCAAGAGATATGGTGCAGTGTGTAAATAGATATATTAATCTCTTAGAACTAAATCACTGAAACAAACGTCTGAACAAGAGAACAGCAAAACAAAAAGCTGTGCTGTCTCCCACTGCCTACAGCAATATGCACTTGATAGATGAATCTTCTGTCATTACTGCAACTGCAGCCTCAACTTGATGCAATAACTATTAATTAGCCCACTCTGTCCTTCTGCAACAGCAGTATGAGCCCTGCCGTTCCAACTGGAGTTTATTTTATTTTGGGTTATCATAGACACCTTTCCAAGTTCTAATGTGCCTGTGAAATTATCAAAAGTATGACAAAGGATAGGTAAGACCCTTAGCAGAAAGGATTTTACTACCCTAATCTGTTTCACATCCTAAATCATCAGCAGCCTAAATAGCCAAGTTGACATTAAAAACAGTGAGCCCAAATCATTCACTCCAAAACCCTTCAGTCCTTTCCCAGAACAAATCCATGAGAACAGCATGGCCTGAAGTTCAACACATATAGACTCTGTCAGATTAAAGGGGGGAAGTGGCTTCCAAAGTCAGGAACCATTTGGCCTGAAGTCCTTGGTAGCTCTCTCTCTCTTTAAACCAAGTCTCTGTTATCTGAAATACCTGTAATGTGTCAGTGTTCTCCCACTCTGTAGAAATGTTGAGCATTTGATATAAAGCTAAAGGTGAAACTGACCCTTGGATCATTATTATATGGAATTATGGTAAACCCTAAGGACATACCCAGATTCAAGCCCATAACTAGCATACCAGCTCAGGTTGCTGCTTACACTGCTGTGTAGAGGGAATAATGGAGCATCTGCTCACACTGAGACTCTTCTCTTCTGTAGTTTCTGAAAAGGCTACTACTCTGGGGTAGGAGGGAGGTGGTGTGATCTCTTGCTCCCCTTTTTACCCACCTCACCTGTCTCTGCTGCTGCTTTGCTCTGTTCCCATGCCTGTCTCTGTCTGAACTTCCCTTCTCATTCTCTGCCCCAGCAAAACAAAACCAAAAAAACACTGGCCAATTATTATCCTGGACCCTTGTCTCCTTTCTTCAGTTCACAGTAAAGGCCCTGCATCTCCCCAACTGGGCTCGAACAGCAACTAATTTTTTGTCACCTCCCCAGGAGGTAAACTAATTGATGCCTATAATTTTGGCAGGGATGGCAGCCTGGATTATTTTTGCACATGGCTATTGCATTTTCTCCTGCCACTGAGCATGAGTCTGCATTGCTCACTGTGGAGAAGTATCCCCCAAAAAGTATCCCTGGGGGTTAGACTCAATAACCTCTTGAGATCTCTTCCAAACCTATGATTCTATGGGATCTGAACTCACTGAGGCAGCAATATTGTGCAAGAACCAGCTATCCCATGTGATTGCCAATGCTTCCTGCTTTTGACTGCATCAGAAATGTGTTGAAAACACAGTCATGCTATTTCATCCCAAATTCTAGTATGGAAAGCACAGAGGTGCAAGAAAATTAAAAATAGTTTTCACAAAAAGGGAACCAAACACTTTTTGAACAAAACAAAAAAATGCTTTGCTTCAGGTTTGGCTCAAATTTTCCACACAGGTTCTTATTTTATCACAACCAGAAAGTGTATGTCTATCTATAGCCTATGCTGAGCCTACAATCCCTATGCAAGCACATACCCCCATTGACTTCAACCGACTTAATGGAAGCTTTCCTGCATAAGGATGATGGGTTTCAGCTCCTACAAGTGTGAAGCTTTATGTCCAAGAGTGCTGAGAGGCTTAAACATGTCTTTGAACAGAACTGCTGATTATCAGCATTGGAGAAATGTCAAAGAAGTAACTCAGACATGTCTCAATGCAGCCTCCTTATCACTAACGTTATCCCAGAAGTGGCACAGAACTACAGGGGCTCTCATAATCTTTTTATAACATCATTATAGAATCATTCCTTTGTAACACTCAGAACTCTTGGCTTCCAGGAATGGAACAGTAATGGAGTGAGCACACTGGATTCTTGGCAGTATCACAGACTGTTGCAGTTCTCAAATCCTTACCTGATTTTGAAGTCAGTGAGCATTTTGTTTGAAATGGGGTAAGGAAGAGCCAAGAAAGGGCATGAGGATTTGGCCCTCCATTTGTATTTGCTTTGGAGTCTGAAGAACTCAAATAAAACCCCAAGTACTCTTTTGGCTAACCTGTGATAGAGTTTGGAGTTATTTCTATCTCCCTTGATTCTTAATGTCTACAGACTATTCCTTATAATAAATATTAATAATTTGCAGTGACATGGATGAATACATTTTTATAATTATCAAAAACCAGACATACTGACTTAGTGTTTAAAATTAATTATTGCAGGGAAACTAGCATTGCATAAGGGAATTACATTAACACATCAGAGTAAGTTCATCTTGCCTTTTCAGTTTACCCTTGTTAAACTTTATTTAGCGGTTTTGTATTTAACGGCTAAGCACTTAGTGAAAACATGATTTTCCTAACTAGAGGGCTTTATTTCCAAGCATTTCAAATAACATACATTTAAATTATATCAGAATAGAGCTACAACCTTTTATGAGGCCATGAATGCCAACAAATTAACAGGAGTAACTGTTTTTTAATATTAATCCACAGTGGAATAGTCACTGGGCCAGAGAGATAGAGAATGGGAATGATCATAGTAGTTCAGCGGCTAGGGCACTCACCTGGGAGGTAGACACCGCTGGGACCTGTCTCCCCTGCTTCAATCACTTTTTCTCTATTTAGCGACAGTGGACCAGCTTCACGAGGAGAAACTGAGACTACGTCTAGACTGCAGGCTTCTTGTGCAAGAAGCTTTTTTCAGAAGAGATCTTCCAAAAAAACTTCTTGCGCAAGAGAGCGTCTACACTGCAAAAGCGCATTGAAAAAGCTATGTGCTTTTTCGAAAAATATCGTCCAAACTGCCTGGACACTCTCTCATATGCAAACAGAATGGAAAGAATGGCCACCAGAGCATCTGTGCTTTTTTCTCTTCCCTCTTCTTCTGAAAAAACTCCCTCTTCCCCGTCCACACATGCCTTTTTGCTAAAGAGCTCTTTCGCAGAAAGGCTTCTTCCTCGTAGAATGAGGATTACCAGTTGCAAAAGCCCTCTGTTCTTTGATTTACTGTTGAAAGAACGCACTTGCAGTGTGGATGTAACTTGAGTTTTGTCGGAAAATGGCCATTTTTTCCAACAAAACTCTATAGTCTAGACATAGCCTGAGGGAACCCAGATCAGAATACCCATATGTCAGTAGCGGGAGACCCCCTGCTGATATCTTTTCCACTCCAGCCACTAGGCTAAACATTATCAAGGTGGGCAGCAGCAGTGATGTCGATGATATTTTATATGGCGCAAGTCAGGTGTTTGTTTCATTATCTTAAGAAACACTTTGGGTGCCTGAACCATCTGTCTACAAAAGCCTGGTTCCCATTCATGGATCACTAGCAGAGATAGGTGCTTCTCTACGTTGTTGACTTCGGTGTCTATATCCAAGGAAGAGACAGGGTTTAGGACACACCCCTTTTGTTGGCATTCCCACTGGCTAACTTAGGTGTCTCCGTCTGCACTTAGGCTACGTCTACATGGCACTGTAGTTCGAAATAAGATCCTCAATTTCCTAATTTGGTGCTCTCAACACAGCACCAAATTTTGAAATAACCTGCTATTCCAAAGCATCCCTTACTCTCGTGGAATGAGGTTTACAGAGACGTTGGAATAGCGAACCCAAAGTAATGGGTTTGCTGTTAAGATATGGGATAGCTATTTTGGGATACTTCAGTATCCTGAAATAGCGTTGCAGTGTAGATGTAGCCTTAGTGTGCTAGCTTTTGTGGACTGCGCTCTTAGGAGCTTTTCTCTGTCTGTTCACTGCATGGAGAGTTTAGGTGCCTAACATGGATTTGTAGATCACAGTCTTGTTCTTGTGAGTTTCTAGGCATCTAAAAATTAGGTACTGTGATGCTTAATGTTGCCACAGCCAAGTCCCTTCATAGATCCCATGTGGGTCTTTAAAAGGGCTGGTTTTAGCATATTTATTTTTCTTCCATGTCCACCTTAGTTTACCATATCACTGAAATGTTTAATTAGGGGTAAGATTTCTAAAGGCACAAATGACAGCTAGTAGCCCATCGATTTTCAGTAGAAGAGAAGTATATAGCTTTCTTTATGGGTTTGGAAATCACCTTTCTCTGAATTCCGCTCAGTCTTTTTGTATTGGAAACTGATATACTGTTGCATTGTATTAAAGAGAATCATGCCAAATAGCATTATATGCCTCATAGCTGTTAAAGAGCTGTTGTGTTCCATCCCAAAAGTGGTGGTGGAAATGTCAGATGACACAGACAATCTGTTGTTATGATATGAATATACTAAATTGTAGGAGTGTGTGCTAAATTGTGGACTCCTGTGGCAAACTGTGGAGTCAATGGTTTGGTTAGGTTTAATCACACACCTTTCTCTTTGCTCTGCCCTCTGATTTGTTTTTGGTGGGACTACTCCCCGGCTGCCAGGCCAAGGCCAGGCTAGCCCCAGCTCTCCTCCCCCCAGGCCACCAGGGAGGGCCAGGCTGTGCCAGCCCTGGCTCTTCCCCAACCCCAGCTGCCAGGCTGAGGCCACACCAGACCCAGCTCCCCCTACCCGGGTTGAGGCCTCACCAACCCAGCTTCTGCCCCCTGGCCTCAGGCAGAGGATGAAGGCAGGTGGCAGGAAGCAGAGTGATGTGATGACGTCACTGTCATCGCTCAGGAAAAAAATTTCATATATAGAGAGACGATTGTGTTTGGGGAGCAGGAGTGAAATAACTGCAGTGTTACAGAGGGGCATTTTTGTATTTGGAGCTGTGGGGAAAGCTTGCAGAGTTTCTCTCCACATTATTCCTGGCTCATGTCAGTATTATTAATCCTTAACTTTCATCCACACCAAATGTGTTTGGTGTCAGTCAGTAGAGGCAAAAGCCTAACACAGTCTCATCCTAAAAGCACTGGGCTCTATCCTGGATGATAGCTGCAGGACAAAAGGGAAGAGAAAGAAACCCTAAGTCTCACTAATATTCCTTCCTCCTCCTCCCAGCAGGATAGCATTGACAACTAGGAAGGAGGATGTCTACCCTGCATCATTCCCAATGATTGTAATTCAGGACAGAAATGCAAGAGGACTCACAAATAACTTTACTCTTGCCTAAATGCAAGACTGTAAAGCAAGCTTGGAATTGTGTCTAGGAGACTATGGAAGCTCTTTCACTGAAGGTTTTCAAAAGGAGGCTGGATAGCTATCTCTCTTGGATGTTACACACTAGATTTAACTACGGATCGTGACTCAGTATTGGGTCGTGGAATGTCAGGCACTGGGTCTTGCTGCTGCAGGGTGATCAGGTGACCAGTGGGGGTGCTAAGGCAATCTACCTGGCACTGCAGACTGCGCTGTGCCCCAGAAGCAGCCAGCAATAGACCCAGCTCCTAGGTGGGGGAGGGAGAGAGCGCACAGGGCTCCACGCACTGCCTCTGCCCCAAGGACTAGCTCTGCACTCCCATTGGCTGGGAACCTGCTGCTGGCTCCTTCTGCAGCGCAGCATGGTCTGCGATGCCAGGAGAGGCAAGAAGGCTGCCTAGTACCCCTGCTGCACTGCTGACTGGAAGTCGCTCAAGGTAAGCCCCCTCCTGCCCCAGCCCTGACACCCCCCCAGGTTGAACCCCCCTCCTGCACCCCAAAGCTCTCATCCTCAGCCCTGCCCGGAGCCCACACTCTAGTAATATTATATTGGGTCGCACTATACCCTGCACAGCCCAGGCTCGAGGTGCTGAGAACTTTACTATGTGCCAGAGGGGAAGTAGCACAATGGGGAGAGGGACCAGATGGAACAGACCCACCCTGGACACACAATGGACCTCAGGGTAGGAGGCTGCCTGGCAGGCAGGCTGACATTTCACTAAGGAAGAGATGAAGTTTCTCCTACAGATGGAGGAGAAGCAAGCAGAGGTGAGGCAAGCGGAAGCCAAGATGAAGGGCGCACAAGTAGAGGCTGAGGTGAGGCAAGCGGAAGCACAGGCGAGGCGAGGCGAGTGGAAGTGGAGGCCTAAGTTGTGCTGGAGAAAGCTAAAAGGGCAGACGCTCCAGCTACCTCACCCAACAACCCTGCTCCAATCACTGTTCAACACTCCAGGAAACTTCCCATATACTAGGTGGGAGATCATGCAGAGGACTTCTTCCCAAATTTTGAGAGGGCCTGTCAGGCGTAAAACACCCCTCTCCACCCCCCGTCCCCCAATCAGTACATGATGGAATTAAGATCTCAAATCACTGGTCCCTTACTTGGGGTGGCAGCTGCCATGTCAGGGCTGTTCCCCACTCTGGCACTCCGAGTGCAGAAAGTGAGGGCCTGCAAAAAAGCTTTAAAACCTTGCCTCTACAGGCACTGGTTACCAAAACTTCCCAGAGTCACAGATTCCTTGGCTCTGAAAAATAAGCAAACAAACAAACAAGCTGCCACCATCAAGTGATTTTGTATCCCTAAAACCGGGGGTGAACACTTGAACCCACCATTAGGGGTACCCTAAGCTCTTTTGCCGCAAAAGAGCTTGAAAAAAGAAAAGAGGTAAACAAGCTGCAGTCTTTGGTAGCTGACCCCTCAGTCGGAGGCATGCAGATACACACAGACAGACAGACCTTCCAGGACACAAGAATCAAATCATCACCTTAAAAAAAGTGATTTTGATTACAAAAGAAAAGATAAACTTGATAAAGCATACTTTGTTGCTAGGTGTTACAGAGCAACTAAGGAAAACAAATTAAAACACAGAGAAAAGTCTCTGGGCACAATGCGAGATGGTAAATGGGGAGGAGAGGCTTAGGTTCACACACAGCAGTTCAAACCAAACCACAAAATAAAGAAAAATACCCTGATCGTGACTAGATCCATTTTTCCTTTAGTTACTTCCCGTCTTTTCTTTATTCAGCCCACTTCCATGCCCTGAATTCCTTGGAGGCATGGTAATCCCGCCTGGGTTTAAATCATTCTGTGTCTCAACTCCTGTTTTTTCTCTTCCACACACAGAAAGCAGGCAAGGAATCTATATCCAATGCAAATTTCAACACTCTATCTTGATTGGTTCTCCTGGCCCTCTGGCCAACACCTCTGCTAGCTGTCTGAATTTAACCCCTTAGTCACCGGGTACTGGTCAGCACTCCTCCTATTACACTGGGCATAAGAGGTTGGGTGATACGGGGCAGGGAGGCAGTGTGGTATGCACACTGACAACACAGAACTGAGGTTGGGGGTGCAGGTGGGAGGGAATTGCAGGGGTTGGGGTGAAGATGGTATTGTGCAGAGGTTGGGGTAAAGGTTGCAAAATGTTGAGGTTGGAGCATAGGGGACACGGTGGAGGAATTAGGGTACAGGAAGGGGCAGGAGTTAATGGCAAAGAGGGTACAGGATAGGAGTCCGGGGGTAAGGAAGCCCTGGCAGCCAAGGGAAATGGGGGGACCCCATGCCCAGTGGAAGCAGGGGCACCAAAATACAAGTTCACCTAGGGCACCATTTTCCCTAAGGCCAGACCTGACTGTGTAGGAGTCAGTGTAAGTCTCAGAACAGCTCCACCATTCTCTTCTTTCTTGCTCAAATATCTTTGACAGAGCAGTAATTCATCTTAAATCTAGAGAATTGCCTCAAATGTGGTTTAGATACTCTACACGGTTAATAACATACAACAAAATATTAGTTCACATTGTGTAAGGACAGCTGGAAGAACATGAGCTCTTAGCTCTACACGGCACCCTTACCTCAAAATACGCTACGCAATTTGCACTACGCAAATTTCATAGCTTATTTTGAGGTAATTTTGAAATAAAGTACTATGCCAAGATATCCCTTAACCCTCGTGCAATGAAGTTTTCAGGGACGTCGGAATAGTGAGATATAATGGGCTTGCTCTTAAGATGCGGAATAGCTATTTTGGGATACCAGAGGTATCCCGAAATAGCTCCATGGTGTAGACGTAGCCACACATACTGCTGTAGCCTCACCAGCCTATTCTTTTAAAAATGGCCTCGCTTACAATTGCACATATAGTACTGAAAGGGCGTGTCCTTGATTAGTCCCCTTGCAAAGTCCAGAAAGGAGATAATATTGTGACACTAGCATGTATCCTTGCTCAGAATGCTGTAACCGATTAAATATATTTATGGCAATTTTTAAAATTTCCATCACAGTAAAGAGAAACTGCTATTCAATCCAGTGAAATGCTTTCTCCAAGTCGAAAGATGCTATTACTACAGGACTGGCATCATTTTTCATCTTAAAGAGGATATTAAATAAGCACAGCAAATTCGTGCAGGTGAGTCTACCACACTAAACATAAAATAAAACCACACGTTCAGGATGAATTATTTTACTGCTTGTGCTTTGAGTCAATTGGCCAATAACGTTGGCAATTTGTTAATACCTACATTTAGGAACAAAATAGATCTATATGACCCACATTCCTATACACATTGGTCTAGAGCTACAATCAGCACTATGTGGTTTGGAAAGTATCGGTCAATCAGCACCTGGTTTGCATAATTTAGTGATACCAAGGCATGAAAATAGCAAACATTAGCTTGCAAAAAAGATGTTCCCTTTTTGAACTAGGAGGACTAGACTTGCCTAAAGGCTTGCAAGATTTATGAACAGCTCCATGGCAGTCGACTGGAACAGGGGAAGGCCAGCCCACACATTAAAAAAAAAATAGAGTAATCTGCTCTGTCTAAAATTACAGGTGGGTCCAAGACTCATTTTTAATCCAAATCTGAATTTTCTTAAAGTCAGTAGGAGGAGTGTGAGCTCAGTAGCTTTGAAAATTAAATCACTTGTATTTAGGTGCCTAAATATGGATTTAGGGACAGAAATTTAGGGACCCAGTTTTGACTATTTAATCTTCATCTTGTGGGTCTCTGCGCCCCTGGATTCCAAGCAAGGGTTGCAGAGCGCCAAGTCATCTCCCATTAAACTATATTTTAAAGCTTGTCAATATGATATTCCTGCTGGTCCTTGAATTTCCTATCTTGGTAATATCAGTGAGCCGTACACAACAAACCAGGGCTTCTCTGCATGCAGACCTCTACTTTCTTACTAAGTCCCTATTAGCTAGTTTGAGATTTCAGCAGCCCTGGGCAGGCTTTAGGTCCCAGAGTTTTTCTTCTCTGCCCATGTGAGTGAAAATGTGCAAGTCAGACTTTATACTTTTATAAATATCTTTTTCTGCCTCTTGGCCCTCTGTGATGATGTCTAAGACCTTGTTTATCACTGGCATACTTCTTAAAGTGCTTATCTTCATGCATTATATCCTCACTTGCTTCACATGCTCTCTCTATCCTCTAACCCTTTCCTTTGCAAACCCACCCTAAAATGTGAGAAGCTACAAATGGGGGTATTCTTCCTTCTTCACCCTGGCTGTGGTGATAGAATTTCTGCCTGTTCCTACACTTCCTATTAATCCAGGAGCCTTGTAAGCTCACTCACATATGCACACAGAGTGTTACATACGCTGATATCCCTTAACAGAGTGTTCAGGAAGGATCTATCTGCCGGGTCAGAAATAAGACAGTGGTCCTACTTAGCCCTCTGAGCAATTGCAGGGAATGGGCAACAACAAAGGGAAATGAAATAGCCTTCCAAGTCATTGAAGGCTTAAGAACCATGGTCTCAAACTAGACAACTTCATAGCTGGAAGGGTAGGAGAGGGTAATTCTATGCTGATTCTCCCATAGCTGGTGGATTGTAACACAGGAAGCCAATTGTTTCAAATTGCACAATGTGTTACCGGGGATCAATAAAGGCAACTGCTGTAACCAAACTATAAGGGAATGCTGCCCTGCACTGGCCCTTTAAAAGCAAAACCTGAGCAAGGGCTGAGAGCGAAGTACCAGCTGAGGCGGTTATTTTGCCAATTTGAGCCCAGCAGGGGAGGGGAGGAGGAGGTGGGTGCTGTATAAAGAAGAGATCCTGGAGGGAGAGAGGACTCACTCTTGCTCTGGCTGAAGAGCAGGGGGGACTTGGCTGCCTGGGAAGCAGGAGGCTTCCTGGAAGTAAAGCAGTGCTGGGAAAGGAAGGCAGAGTTGGGAGCGCTGGCCTGACCTCATTCCCAGGCTGCAAGGCCTGAGGCAAGGCCTGAGAGTATGAAGGCTGTAGGGGGGGCAGCTAGGATAGGAAAAGGCAGCAGGTCCACACCCCCTTGCCATTGATGAGTGGCCATTTCAGACTGCAGTTTGCCCCTGAGGCAGGGGCTAGATAAAGACTGGCAGTACGTCATTGAGGCAACTGGATATTCCCTGAGAGGGGAGGACCCTGGAGTGCAGAGACTGACAAACACCCCCCTGGAAGGGGGTCGAGAGATACTGGAGTGGGCACTGCCAGAGGGCAGTGTCCTGAAGAGGACACCGCAGTCCAAAAATGACCCAGGTCTGGACTGGAGAGTGAAATGAGGACCCGGGAAGACACCAACGAGAGGGAGGCGACCAGCAAACAGACAAAAGCTAATTCCCAGTGGTACTGGCTGGAGGTGCCGTGGTGGTCAGACTGTCAGACAGATGGGTAACAGTTGAGGTTGTGCATGCTTGCTTCCCACTTGGTACTAACAAAAGAGACGTCTATGAGAAAAATGAACCTGAAGTGATAGATGTGTGGTGATGGGGGATTGAGGAGACAGTAGAGATGGCAAAAAAGTAGGTGATTCTGGTGACAGCTGACAAACTTTCCCACTAATTGGCTCTGTCTTGTGTGTTTGGTAGGGATGGAGATGAGGGCCACAGATATTTTCTTCTGGAGGTCTCTGGACTTCACATGCACTTGGGTGTCATCAGTTGAAGTTGATGGTAAGTCTGTAGAGGCTGGGCAATTTTGAGACTAATTGTACCTGAAAATGTGCAGCTATTACAAAATATTTCCCTGAAGCTTACTGGGATATCTAATGCAGTCCTAGTTGTAAGCGGTAATGAAGTTTCATTGCCCATCCATTGGAGCTCTCATTTAACTTGAGAGGTTTCCTACTTCTATTCTATCCGGCTGAAAAGAGAGGTGTAGTCTGTACTTCCTCTAAAAGTAAATTGGGACCCATTTCCAAGAAAGACCCCTTGTTTTGGGTTCTCAATTTTAGTCTCTAAGAGCTTTATTGTCAGAGCTATTGATGGTCACAGCTCTGAGAGATTTCAGTTAGGGTACATCTTCTCTGCAAAGCTATTTTGAAACAACTAGTGCTATTCTGAAATAACTTAGTCCGTGTCTAGACAGCAGGCAGTTATTTTGAAATAGTGTCAAAATTCTGTCAAGCTGTAGGACTTCTTACTTTGACTCCTGTAAACCTCATTGTATGAGAAATAAGGGAAGCCAGAGGAAGAGTGCTCTATTTCAAAATAAGTCCTGTGTAGACGCTCCCTATTCCAAAATAAGCTATTTTGAAATAAACTACGTAAATGACGTAACTCAATTTGCATAGTTTATTTTGAGTTAAGCCCTGCAGTGTAGACACACCTTAGAGTTGTGAGTGAGTAGCACTTCAGAACATGTGGGCCTTACCTTCTCTGCCCATTTCTTCTCTGTAAAACTGGGTTATGAACACACAACGTCTCACAGAGGGTGCTGTAAGGATTAGTTAATGTTTAGACAGTACTTTGAAGATTTACAAGTATTTAAAATAAAATTATTTAAGAATGTTAAGGCAAGTTAGAAAATGTAGCAGTGTCTTTGATTAAGTGAGGTTGACTAAGCTACACAAACCAGAGTGGCAGCTGGTACCATCTTCTTGCTTAAGGAGAAAACACCCTCCCACCATCAGGATAGCAATTTATTGATGTTATCAATATGAAATCCAAACACTGAGGCTGATCAAACACTGAGAGCATGTCTACACTGGGGAATTATTTCGAAATAACAAGATGTGTGTCCACACTACCAAGCCTGTTATTTCAAAATAATAACCCCTGATTGTGAAGAGGAATAAGCTTATTTTGAAATAGTTATTTCAGGAGTTATTATTTCAAAATAACTTATTTTGAAATATCTTGGTAGTGTAGACATAGCCTGAGTTTCTCAGAAGTCATTATACTAATGCTTCATGATAAGGTTAAAGACTGGTTTAAATGCTGGAATCCTCACTTGTCTGGCCAGCCCTCATTCCTTTCCCAGTGTCTGTAAGTCCTTGAAGTATTTGCTTCTAGATCTAGACCTTCATCCCACCGGCAACTTCGCCAACCAACCAGTCAGTCATACCCCAAGCTCTGCACTCTCTCAAACTGATGTTAGCAGGCCTCAGAGGGATAGCTCTTGTTTACCAGCAGACAGCAACTGAAACCAACCAAAATCCAGCATATGCATATGAAGGATGGTCCAGTGTGATTTGGAGTTGTGATGGAGATGAATCAGTGAGAGATTCATCAAAGGAAACTTATAAAATGAACAACATGTTGTGCCGCTCTAGCATCATTTCTCCCTCATCTGAATGTATGGTTTAAATCATGAATGGTGTTGGACCCCACTCATTTGAATGTATACTGTCCTACTTCATGTACTTATCAGAAAAAAAAATTGAACATGCTCCACAGAATGTTTTTGTGACACATGTCTTATTAAACAGGAATTACAACACAAATGTAAAATATTCTAGAGAAAACAAAGACTTCCAAACTGGCCCTTCTCAACTGAAACAAACAACCATAAGCAAAGAGGACAAAATAAAACAATTACATAAACATGACCACTTGATTATAATACTTGAGACCGAGGAGAGATTATGATTCTCCAAGCAAAGGGACAAAGAGAATTCACAAAGGAGACTATCAGAAGGAAATGCAAATTCTGTAGCAAAATTAGTGTTGGTGCATTCCAGGCAAATGCTTCTGTTGTACTGTGTGTAGAATTGATACATAAAGGTCAGCTTGAATAAAGTGTTTAACAGTGACCAGGAAAAAAACTGCTGTTTTGAAAGGGTCCCCATAGCTGAATGAAAAGTCTGGCTGGGAGGAAGAAGGGGCAAGGGCAGACATTGCAAATGTGATAGCTGCAGTTCAAAGAAAGATCGTGCAGTTGCTAAAAGGGAAGTGTCAGATATAGCTGGGTTGGATTTGTTCCTTTTTTTCCTGAAAAGTATGAGAGAAAAGGGGGTTTAGCCAACCAGTATAGAAAGTTGGTCTATCATAGTATTACAAGGTGCCCCTATGTGCCCAGTGATATCCACCTCAAGTCAGGCAGGGAAGGCGATCTAATTGCATATCAATTTGAAAGTGATGAATACCAATAATCTGGCAGAAATGTTTCAACAGGGCCACCCGGGAGGGGGGAGGAGGGGGGCAAGTGGGGCAATTTGCCCCAGGCCCTGGGCCCCACAGGGGCCCCCACGAGAATGTCTGAGGTCTGAGACTTTTTTTTAATGGAAGGAGCCCCCAAAATTGCTTTTGCCCCAGGCCCCCCTGAATCCTCTGGGTGGCCCTGTGTTTCAATAGGCTCATGGTAATTGACAAATGAATTATACTACACCAGAAAGAAGGCAATCCATCTACCTTAACAGCTGCTTTGAGGGCTTTGATTAGATTTGCATCGCAAGAAAGAAACTTTTCTACCAGTGTGGGACCTAGTCCTGCACACCCTCACTCACCTTAGTAGTGTTAATGTTTTCATAGATCTGGTCAGGTGACTATGACATTAAGGTTTGCAGAATCAAGCCTGTAACAAGGAAATAGGTAAGGTGTTTATGTGATTTTGTAACCCATTTAACATGACATTCTTAAGGCTACATTCTGTGGGTCAAATAAAAATATAAAAAATGACTCTCTTCTCTATCTCTTTGTACTATCAGACTACAGTGCTCATTTCCTGAATGTTTCCTAGGACAAAGCTATCCTGGTGATTGGCTATGGACTGTGGCACCAAACACTGTAGCTCTAACAAGCACTCCAATGCATAAAGAGCCCAATCCCAAAAAGGTGCTGGTCCCTGTTGTCTCCCCTGAACACTGGAGCTCAGCCCCTTGCAGAATCAAGCCAATATCCCCAAGTACAGCAGCATCCATTGGGATAACAGTATTTGGAGTGTGCTTGGGAAATACCATTTGAGATTTATGAACATATAGAGAAAACCGGTAAATAATTTCAGTCTAAACTCTATGAATTAAATGTATTGTCTATTTTGTAAAGCTGAAATATGAAACATTAAATTACAGTTCAGCCTAGAGTCTGAGAAGTACTGTCTTTAACCAGAGAGAAAAGTTAGGTCAGGTAATATCTTTTATTGGACTCATCTTGGTTGATGAAAATGACAAAGTTTTGAGATTACCCCGAGCTCCTTTTCAGGTCTGGCAAACAAACAAACACAGGACAGTCATAAGTGATAGTAAGGTTATTATCTACGAATAGGGAGGACAGCTTTGATCAATTCTCAGTTAAGCATTACTAACTGAGTCAAAACACAAGAAAGAAATTCAAAATTCAAGGACTTCTGTCAGTTCACTGACATGTCCCTGTTTCAGTTTCATAGTAACAAATCCACTTGTCATAGTTGTTGTTCAGCCTGTCATGAGTAGTGCTGTTTGTATTTTTGTAAGTAACAGCAGGAGGGTTCCCAGATGACTGTCTAATAATACATGAAACACTGAAAGCCAGATCATAATGAGTACTTATCCATCAATCCTTTTGCACTCTTTATTAATGTTTGATTCCTGGGTATTTGTTAGGTCATCTTATTTTTTTCACTAGTGATTTTTTTAAAAGTTTAACATTTCCTCCCAGCTTAATGCTTTGACTTCATACTGGTTCAGAGAGTTCTCTGCACTGGTTCTAAGCAAAAGAAGATAAAATATATGCACATTAAATGTGGATGTTACAATTTACTGGAAGGATGCTGAAAATCTTATTGATATTGCAACTTCTGTATTAGATCAAAAAAGCACGCCCACAATATTTACTAAACATTTGTCCAACCACTTTTAAAACTCTAGTAATTAAACGAATTCCCCCAATTACTTGACTCCATATGTTAAATTTTTGCTGCATATAGAAAATGATGTTTTTCTTCCTTTCCTTGTTGTTGTATCCGACAGTGACTGGAATAACTAGGCCTTAGACTAGAGTATCTATTCTCTTCCGAATCTGACACTGTATACTGTATCTTAGTGATTTCCCCTCTTAATTTCCTCATATCTAAAAAATATAAGACTATCAACCCCAAACAAGTTACATGTAAAAGCTATGCCATGTTCCTGTATCATTCTGTTCATTCTGTATTGAGCCTTCACTATATCTACATTTTAATTTTTTTTCCAAAGGTGATCAGAACTAAGCACAGTATTTCATATATGGCCTTATGGTACTGCTAAAGTACCTTCTGCAGTGCTAGAACAGTTGCTTCTGAAATATCCATTACCTTTATTTATACTTTGCAGATTGGGGAGAGAACCAAGAAATAGATATGAATAAAACAGCAGACTCAGCAGACCTTACCTCAGTATTTTTCCTGTGTTTTCATATGCACTTCCATTTCCATGCAATATTTCATTTTGTATGCATCTATCACTGTTTGCTTCTGTCAGAAGTTCAAAGACAGCCTGATTTCAAAAGAGGGAGATAGTATTGACTGATTCATAATATTGTTTCTACTCTTTTTTTTTAACCAATCCTTGATGTACATCTCCAATTTTTAAAAGCATTTCATGACTCACTGGGCAGTTTGAAAGATCTATAGCATGAACTCATTATCATGTTGGCTGTGGAGTGTTTTCCATTGGTTATGTTTGCAATGAAAAAATTAGTTTCAGCGGGATCTTTTCTGTTGGGAAAAATGTTAAAAAACTAATATATACATACATAATAAAACTTATGGGGAGGTGATATCGGTGTGATGGATTACATTTATCAAGCAGCTTTGACTATGCCTCTGCTCATTAATCCACTTTTCCCAGCATCTTCCAACACTCAGAATGCCTTCATGCAGCCATAATCAACTCATCAGAAAAATATTTTCTTCTCCCCCCCGAAATGTGGAATTCCCAATCATTTCCACCTTTGGTCCACGGTAGGCGGTATTCTGTCCTACACGAGTGACAAGCTCATTAAAGCATGATCTCTCAAGAGCCTGTAGAACTGAGAGTTTTACACTCTTGGGGTGAAATCATGCTCTTAATGAAATGAATGGAAGTTTTACCATTGGCTGACTTCAATGGGGCCATGATTCTATCCCTGCAGAGGGGAAAATCCCAGCTTTCATAGAGCCACATAATTTGCTTCTAGCTGTGGAAGTACTCAAAATATGAAACTTTAAAGAAAACATAATTTTAGTTAATTTTAAAGGGTATTTTGCATGTTGAACAAAAATTTTTTCTCTAATTCTCAACACCACATGGGACCTTTGTAATTAAGGCATCTGGCTTTAGAGGCATAAAGATACAAAACTAGTCCCAATAGTCAATTGTACCTAAAGAATTGTTGTGGTGCTTTTTTCTATAGAATAAATGGCACTTACAGAATGCATAATGGTGTAGTATAAAAGGCTGTGTCTAGACTGGCAAGTTTTTCCGCAAAAGCAGCCCCTTTTGCGGAAAAACTTGCCAGCTGTCTACACTGGCCGCTTGAATTTGCGCAAGAGCACTGACTTTGTAATGTACAAAATCAGTGCTTCTTGCGCAAATACAATGACGCCCCGTCAGTAAAGCCCTCTTGCGCAAATGCTTTCGCAAGAGGCCAGTGTAGACAACCCAGAATTGTTTTTGCAAAAGCCCCGATGGCTACAATGGCGATCGGGGCTTTCTTCTTGCAAAGTGTGTCTAGATTAGCACGGACGCTTTTCCGCAAAAGTGCTTTTGCGCAAAAGCGTCCGTGCCAATCTAGACGCTCTTTTCCGCAAATGCTTTTAACGGAAAAACTTTTCCATTAAAAGCATTTGCGGAAAGTCATGCCAGCCTAGACGTAGTCAAGGGGTTTTCAACATGCATTTTGGATGATCTGTAGAACTCACCCATAGCTTTCCCACTGATGATGTATTCTCTCCCTCACTTTTCTTCCCTCACTCTCCTTTGCGCATGATTCTAGACAAACAAGAATTTAATTTTCTTACTGCCCCTTAAGCTGGGTGCACAGCAACCAGAATTACGACTTCATCATAAGACTCACTCTTTCACAGCAAAAGAACTTCATTGCCATCAAAAGAACATCATGGAGAGTCACAAAATAATTAAAGATTTAAGGCTTTGTTCTGGCTTTGATGAGACTGAGCCATGCAGGAGCAGCTGGAGCAGCTGTGTGGCAATGGCTTAGAGGCATTCTCCTTACAGAGGGCAGACACAGATGTAATGCCTCCAGGGTATTGTGGGAAGGAAGAAGGAGCTGCATGATCAGAAGTGGCATTTGCCATACCTATATTAGCTGCTTTTGCTAGTGGTGGCTTCCAGATATGGCAGCGGGTACACCGGCAATGTCATGGCCTCGATCCATGAGACATCCTTTTGGGCAACAGCAGCAATGCTAGGCATTGTCATACCCCCAACATAATCTTAGGGTGTCTAAACAATAACATTTGGGATGCCTTGGTTCCTACTGGGGTGCTCTTGAGGGAGAAAGGAGTAGAGATTCTTCTTGGACAGTACTCACGTGAGGACAGCCACCACATGGCATGTGCTGTGTAACAAATGTATAAGCAATAATTAAAACATTAATCTAAAAAGTAAAGGGTACAATATGAGCAAGGGTGGGGCTTTTTTAAGCTGTCAGTGAGAGATCTCTGGTATTTGCAAGTGTGTTACTGGTTTTGAGAAGATTGTTTGGCAGTGTCACTGCAACATACATGTGTTTCTAGTCAGTTTACATTTGCCATTTTCCTCTTCTACCTTTCTTGCAACCACTACTTGTGGTGTGGGGAGAGCACCCTCTTCTGTTTCAGTCTTCCTTTACCCCTTGATCCCACAGTGATGGGGGTCATATACATATAGAAATAGAAACTCATAGAAAGATGTGCAGAGTGATAAGTGGTAAATGTGACTCTGATCTGGTGCTTCAGACTAACTATTACTGACCTAGACCATGGTGAAACATGTCCTCCAAAAGCAGCAAGCAAAATTGTTGATTGATAAAACAGAACTCCTGCTGTAAACAGGGGACTGTGGCAGAATTCAGAATAATCAGAAATCCATTTCAGTATCCCTTTTCATTTTAAAAAAGAAATTATGACCATATGATTCACTTTATATTGAATCAGGCTAGTCAGATTAACTTTAAAATATGCTTTATTCCAAGTTAATTAAGTGTTTATGAACTCAGCCCACATTCTTCTTCTTCTTGCTAGTCTAATTATTAAATTTAATGTATATGTTCATGTAGCTATATATCTATGCATTAATGTAGACACAAATACATTCTCTTAAATATAAAACCCCACAAAATAAAAACGAGTAATTTATGGGAACTTAAAATTAAATTATCTGGGCAGGTTTCCAGTTGATTTATAGTGTTCCCTGGACAGACCATGCTTACACATAATAACTACTAGAGAATTTACTTTACACTACAGCATTTGTGTTGCTGGCCATTTGACTGCCAAGATTAGTGTTTATGATCAGGATGGCAATCTAATTAAATATATCTAAGATTCAAAGAACTTTGGACAACATTCAAGGCCAACTCAGCATTAAATTAGAAAATTTAACCTGGCTATTCTATCAATATATCCAGCTACCAGATCAACTACTACCCAAAACTATGTCTAATGAGTTTGGTGGGAATACTGTATCACAGATGTCTAACATGTAGTCATGAGCCTAAAGCATCATAAATAAGATGCTTCAGCTGGGCATAGGAAAATATATTAGAGCAGCTTTGTCAGTTTGCAGCAACCTGCTTGCTGATAGTTGAGAAACAGCACTGTAAAATGTATGAGCTGCCTTTTGTAGTTTTTTTTGCAGGAAGCCTTGGAGAGCAGCAGATAATTTGCTTTCAATGATTCATCAAGTTGGCCCTTTGTTTCACTAATTTGAGTGTCAAGTGCAACCACATAATAAAGAATTACCAAGACTGATAAGATTATTCCTATACTCCTGTCTTAACAACTGGTACTATTCTAACCTACACCACAGATGGAATAAATAGCAAATATATTTGCAATGCCAGCAATCTTCTTTGAAATGACAAAGCATGTTTACTGCCATCTCCACTGATGCAGCACACATTTTTGTTTCTGCTAATAATTTCTACTTTCTTAAAAAGCACTAAATGCTGAATGCTGTGCCATAGCTAGAGATGACATTTGTTCCACTGTTAGTCTACCAATGAATTAGTAAAGATGAAAAATGGATTTTAGTGACAATTCCAGCCTTGAGAAAGATATTATTGTGAACATGGTTGAGTTAGCCTGCTGATCATTTTCTCCTTAATGTAGTCTTTAATGTTATATTGCTGTAGGTTAGATGTGAAGCCATATATTAGAACTATTATTTTTTATGAATAATTTCAAGAGAATATGTTCATAATTAAGATATAATTTTTTCAAAATGCTATACTGTCATTTTAATAACTTCATAAGAAACCGACCTGAAAATGGGTTGTTTTGAAGAGGCACATATATAACTATAGAATTCCTAGAGTAAGAAATTTATGTAATTTAAATTGCTTTATTAAAGTTTTCACAATTAAACTATGCATCACTGATACAGCAAAATCAAAGATGTAAACAGTAAAGGACTCCAGAGAATGCATATAGAATGACTTTTATCTCTAGCAATCAGAAAGATGGCATTAGAGAGTACAAGATACTACAGGTTCACTTTCTTTGAGAAATGTATGTATATAAATGTTTTAAAACTTATTATGAAGGATTGTTATGTAATAAGAATTGCACGCTAAGCAGGAAACTCTAAAACTGTAGTTAATACTGTTCTGGAAATGGAGGGTGTTAAAATATTTACAAAGAAAAAAATGAAAATAATTTAGATGAAAAATTGTTGCCTCAAAACCACAGGGCTCAGAAAACTCAGTTAATGCTTAGAGAGTGATGAATTTTTCCTCTAGGCAAAATGGAAATAACTTACATTGGAGATTGTGTCCTTGTGTTCTAAGCAGGATTTTTAAAAAAGGCAAAGCAAGTGGCCTGCATGGATATAATGGTATTGTGTTATAATTTATGTTGATCAGAATCCTGCCCACTGATTAAATATGACATTGTGCAGATGACTGTAATACTGTAGAGTGTGTTTCACTGCAGAAGAGGGGAAAGGGGCTCCTGTGTGGAGATGAGATTTCTGTCCGAGAAATCATTACAACCTCTAACTTATGTCTTCCTTTAACTTCTACATTATCCTGAAACTGCCTCTGTGCTGGAGGCGAGGAAGGAACCGGGGTAGTTTAGGACCCAGCAGACAGTGGCAGGCAGCAGTTGTGTAGATCACTGAGAGAGACTCAGAGGGTCCAGTCCAGTTTTAATGCTGTCTCTAATCTCTGCAACAGCAGTGCTTTCCCTAACAGCCCCAGCTCGGGCGTCTCTCTCGCTCTCTCCGGCCTGAGCCCCGGCAAAAACCATGTTCCTGGCTTCCTCACAATGGAAACCCTAGAGAGGAAAGTGGCCCCAGATGCGCAAGCCTGAGGATTCTTTACAAAGAGGTGCCCACAATGAAGACCCTGGCGGTAAGTCAGTGGTTGGACCTAATGATCCTAGGTCACCCGGGGACCAAACGAAAGCAACCCTGCTGGGGGAGAAGACGAGGGCAGTGGAGCGGGCTGGCCAGGGCATCAGACATACGCTCCAGCCTTTCCAGGACTGGCACCTTCTCTTTTGTTACATTTTCCTAAGGGGAACAAACCCGAGGAGGAGGAGGAGGGGGAGGAGAACTTTCCACCTGCTTTTCTTTTATTCGCGTGCGGTGTTGTTCCGTAGAGCGTGGAGCAAACAGATCGGCTTAAAGGATGAGTGTGGCTGTAACTTGGCTAGTGCAACAATTCCTAACAATCATTAAAATGCAGGGATGGAGCGGCTGGAGGGGAATGGAGGCACGGGAAGGAGCGGAGGGGAACGCATGGGAACGGGAAGGAGAGGGGGGGCACGGGCGGAAGGAAAAGAGGCAGAAAGCGGTGGGAGGTGACGGGAGGGAGGTAGCGAAATCGGGAGGGGGGGGTTCAGTGGAGTTCTCGAGCCGCACTTTTGCCTGGTCCTCACTGGTGTCAAACTTGCAAGCGCTGCAAAGGGAAAGGCGCCGCGGTTGTTTCCCAAATAGCTACTTCACCCGAGCAGCTACCCCCTGCTGCCGCCCCCTTGGAAAGACACTGCCCCAAAAGTGAACCGCACTGGACGCCGCCTGCAGTGTGAGGAGAGAGGCCCACAGGGCGCTGCATGGACGGATCTGTGCAAGGGAAGGAGGGCGGGGAGGGAGTGCAGAGAGACCCAGACTTCACCCCGTCTGCCCCGCTTAGGATGTGACCCCTCCCCCTCCGCTCGCCTCCTTCCAGGATTCCCATTCTTCTCCCGCCCGGGTCGGGGTTTGCGCTCTGCGTGGGTCTGTGCCCGGGGCTGTTTGCAGGGGGGCTCAGTGTCTCTTTGTCCCTTCGCAGCGCCATGGGCTGGCGGTGTGTTTAGTGCTCACCACCATGTGCACCAGCTTGTTGCTCATGTACGGCAGCATCGGCGGCGGGGGCCAGAAAGAGCCGAACCAGCAGCAGCAGGTGGCGGTGGCGGCCAGTGGGAAGCCGGAGAGCAAGCAGCAAGGCGGCAGCCAGCAGCGCCCGAGGCTCCCTGTGGGGGCGGGGCTCCTAGAGGGCTACATCAGTGTCGTGGACCACAAGGTGAGGAGATGGGCACAGGGGCAGCAGGGGGAAGTGGGCCAGGTCTGGCCACCAGCCAGGGAAGGAGCACCCCATATAGGTCCAGTGCCCTTTGGGGATCTCTGTGGTTCCTCTCAGCTCTCAAAGACCCAGCGGAAGCTCCTGTGGGTCCTGAATGATTGGATGGGCCATGGATTTGGCACCATGCCCCCTGTAGGGGAGGGACTGAAGCTGTGGTCCTCCCTGTCCTTGGCTAGTTGTGACTCCTGTACCACTTAGCCTGGTGTGACTCTGTGACTCTCCTGCCTTTTGCTTTCTGGGAGGTGGGCTGTGACTCATGGTGGTGGAGATGTCACTTTTTGTTCTATGGGGCTATAACTGGAATCCTGAGTCCTTCGATTGTGGTGGTACACCAATGTTCATGGCTTCTGAGACTGGTGCCTGTCACCTTATTTTACTCTGCTCTATTCAGGTTCACCTACTGCACTCATTAGTATCTGAATACCTTCCAGTAGTGCAGAAAGCAGTATGGCTACACATCTCTTATGGACTTGTTCTCTCCTCCACTGCCCAAGAAGTGTTTTAGTCTGGATTTTTTAAAGTGTATACACACATGTTGCTATATGTTTATGTAGAGTGCAAGGTCAGAGAAACAGTCCTTTACTTAGAGTGGAAAATAGTACAGTTTGTGAGACTCCTTGGTTCCTGTAAAAGTTCATGTCACGGCCTTGGATGGCCCCCAAGAAAGCATATATGAGCTTCACCTTTGTTGTAGAAAGGTCCATTGTGCCAGAGGAGTGAAGTTGTCAACCACAGCCTTCCTCTTGGCAGCATATTGACTATGGTGCATCTCTCTGATCATATATATTGATGCCTATTGATCCAGGTGAGCAAATTCTGGTGCCTTTTGTTCTAGGTAAACTGTGGTATCCTTTCCTTCAGGCCGTGCCAATTGTGGTGCTCAAAACCCCGGAGTGGGCTGACAGGCAACCCTTGCTTCTGGATGTCAGACTTCCATGTCCTTTACTTAAAGGTGAACAGACTCTGGTTTCACAAGTGGTGCCCCTCACACAGGACACAGCTTATTGCCCATTGTTTCTGGAAGGGGGATTCTGGAGCCCTTCTCTGAGTGCAGGGGGGTGGATGGCTACTGGAATCAGAGTCCTCTATTGTATCTAGATTCTGGAGAAGAAATATACAAAAGAAATATATTGGCACATATAAAGGTTGCATTTTGTGGTTGTAGTGGCATTTCCCTTCAGGGATAAAATTTAACAATTATTCACAGTACTGAAATGTCACAGGATACAGTATGTGTGACTACTGGCAATAGTGGTCCAGTACTAGTTTACTACTGAAGTAAATCACTTTATGCCTGAGGAGAAAATTTGCCTGAAAAGCAAGACATTGAGCATTGTTGAACAGTCTCATGCAGGGAATGTCCATACTTCAGCTGAAGGTGTGGCTGCAAGCAGCTTAGGTAGGCATACCTGCACTAGTTTCAAGCTAACTAACACAGCTGAAAATAGCAGTGAAGATGTGGTGGCTGAAACTTCAACATGGGATGTGAAGCTTGCCTGGAACCCTGGGTATATACATACTTATATATTGCTTGCCCCTGTTGTTACAAGGTTAAAGTTAGCCTATCTGAGCTTCACTCACATCTCCAATTGCAGCATAAACATGCCCTAAATATAAGTTATCACCTACTGTGGTCAGATTACCTACTGTATTCTTCTTTCATTTTATATACAGTCATGCATAATGGCCACTCAGCTTCTGAGGATATGGCTAACATCTAAATTCCTATTCACCATTGAAGACTGCTTTACATGAGCCTCTCAGCACCCAGTGTAATTTGTACCTTTTTTTGCTTATTAGTCTTTGTTTTTGTGCATTTCACTTTGATTCCTTCAGCTTACATCACAGCCAATGTTCTTAATGCTGCATATTAGAAACTGTAAAATATATTTTGTTGAACTGAACTCTTTAAAATGGTGAAAAAGTCTGGATGGCTTTGGCACTGGTTTGCAGCATTTCACTTTTAGCATCTCACACCACCGGGGGTTGAAAATCATTGCCACCAGATGACAGAAAAGAGTGGGACATCTCCTTTTAGTTCCTAGTGGCTAGGTGTTTTACATGATAAAAACTATCAGAAGAGGCACAAAATCTCTATTTGTTGATAGCTGCTGCTGAAAGGTCAAAGACTGAAGGAAATATTGGCCATGTTGCTGTTCCTAGAAGCTCTTACTTCTTAGCAAGATGAGGGCACATTAGCAGGCCAGCCAGGAGAATCTTTCCCTGCTTCTGTCTGTGCTGTACTTATTCCATGACAAAAGAGTGGACAGTAGTCTCACAGACTATGAAAGCAATACCTTTCATGACTTCTATAGTTGATAGGGATTTTGACATTGTCGAGTCCATAAAAGCTAGATCAGAAAGTGTTTGTCTTGTCATCAGGCGGGGGGATGTTACTTTTTGTTAATTTAACAATAAATGGTGGCACTAATATTTTACCATCAGTTGCTGCATGTGAGTATGAGAGAATTTATGAAAATAGAAAGGATATCAGTATTCTAAATCTTGCAAGAAATAAGTATTTAACCATCTGATCATTTTGAAGTGAACATGACAACATGACTCTGGGTAGCTGGAAGGCTTTTTACCCAGTATTGGCTCAATGGTGCTTATTACCCATAACGTGAGAGTTCTACCTCACATGTAATTAAAAACCACTAAGGATTTTGCATTTACTCCTCTCCCCCCTGCCTTCCCCCCCACAAAAAAAAAGTACCATAACAAGACCAATCTTGCAATCAAAATCTATGAGTTCTTAGTCCTTTGTTGAAGCATTGGAGAAATTGATGACCAACCTATTAATTTATATGGATCACAGTGATAGATAGATAGATAGATAGATAATGTGTCTATTCCATTTCATTATATCACAAAATCTTACAGCATTTTGGAACAGAGTAGTTTGTTGCTTCGGAGAAGGTCAAGGAGAGTTGCTGGTGGGGGGAGGGGTGTCAAGCTTTAAGCTGAGCTGTAGTGGGGACTTTAATGGCATGATGCTAGCAACATAAATGAAGTCTTCTCCCATAACAGTTTCACTGAGAAGTGGAGGCTTTATTATGCAATAAGCATCTTGATAGAGTCATTATGACGTAAGAGATCCACCAGGGGGAGACTTTATTTTGGAATAACCTTGCCAGGGGAGAGTTTGTCATGACATAAATGTCAGTAGTATGTAATTATGTATGACAGAGTTTTTGGATTATTTTCATGGCACTGCCTTTGTGTTTTGAGACAGTGGCATGAGTCTGTACTTTTACAAGCACATTTAGTCACTAAACACTAATATAGTCATTAGATTAAAAAAGTAGAAAAAGTATTTGTTTTTATCTCACTTTGAGGGAGAAGAAAGAGTGCAGTTGGATATAGTGTTTGACTTTAACTAGACTTGGAAAAGGTTAAATTGGGTGAAAAAATATATACATAATAGAGCAATTTGTTTTACCAGGCTTACATTTGGAGCTGTTTGAAAGTGTTATAATTAATTGGATGCTGACTATCTTGTGTTTATTTTTGTTGCTTTTGTGCTACCAGCAGTGATCTCTATTTTTCTCATCTTAGCAAATCATAATACTGGTTCATTGCATTTTGATTATTTTAGTTTAAAGTTTTTAGCAGCTTCTGTGTGCAGTAAGTGATAACATTCAATTTGCATTACAGAGCATGCAACAGAGATAGAAAATGGTACCTTTTGCTGTATTCCAGATTGCAGGCATCTTTGCACACAGCCAGCAGTTCTGGTTTGGCACTGTTGCCATCTGTAATCTCTCAAAGTACTGTACGCATTACTGTTGCTGATTATGTATAAGTCAGCTCAGCATGTTATGCATCTACAGTTTTCACTTAAAAATACAGGGTCAGATTTCTGCTGTCCTTATTTGAGCTCACTTTCCATTAACTTTATTAGCATTTTTGCTTGAATATGGACAGCAGAATTTGGTAATAGAAAGTAAAAGATAGAAAGGGCTATACTACACAGGTAGCTGTGAAGTATAAGTCTTCATAAAATAAGAGTTATGTAAGGTGGAATCCAGCTGATAAAGATACTAACTATGGATAAGAAGTATAATTACAAAGACCAGGAATTTAGTTAATTGATAAAATATGTCAGCAAAACATTTTTGTCAAAGTAGAAACAGATACTCAAGACTTCTCACTTAGCTGAAGACATTTGGTTGCTGGTCTCTTATTTCATTATGCACATAAGGTATGGAGTTATACATAAACTCACCCCATGCAGCATGTAAAAGTTTGAACTCACACATGAATAATGGGATTCTGATAACATCCTTGGTTATTGTGACAACAGATATCAAAGGAAGATTATAAGTTCGAGTAAATTGTCATAGTTTCAGTGAAGTCAATGAAGGCTATGACAATGTACAGAAGCTGAGGATTTGTCCCCAAGTACTTTGGATTTTATCAGAACTCAGGAATGTGTGTGTGTTTTTTCTTTGTTGTTATTGTTGTTGCTGGATTTTGTATATTTGAAGAATTTTAATAACTAAAACTAGTTTTTATTAAACTCATCTCTTTGCACAGAATTAATCCTCATGTTATCTGTTTTAATTTTTTTCTTTCAAATAAAACCAGCTAAAGGAAACTATTTTGGAATTTTTTCCTTTTTTTTTTTAGTCCTACGTGTTGATTTCAGTACAGTTATGAACAATAATAGGATAGGTGGTCAAACTGAGATAGTTAACTCAGGTTAATTCAGCTGATAGTGGTTAATTTGCATAGTGCAGTCCTTTTGGTTTTGAAAAGCTGTAAAGTATCTACTTTTTTTTCCTCACACTTTCAAAATGCCACATTTCATGTGACAGCCATGAAGTGTAACATAGTGCACTGATCCCTCCTTTACAACAGACAAAGATAGAAAGGTCTTTTTCTTTACAGACTTTGTAGAAAATAGCACAAGTCATAGGACTCTAAAAGTGCAGGATCCATTTTGTGTCTGTGGTTTCTCCATTGATCCTGTTTATGACCCTTATTCTGACTTGTGAACAGTGAAGCTACTGTAAATATCTCTTCACTGTTCATATTTGTGAATATTAATATAACCATATATTATTAAATAATAACAGCATCTCTCTCACACAAACTCACACACATTCAGCCAGGAGAGCCACAAATTGCTATTTTTCATCATTAGTTTCAATATTCTTATTTGTATCTGTAGTTTGCATTGCACTTTGCTATTTTATGGGTATCCTTTTAAATTTGCCATCTTATACAGGTCTCACACGTTGGGTTTTATTTATGGGTAATTTAAGCTATTTAATTTCTTTCAGTAGAGGCAAAGTGCCCTCTTTAGAGACTCAGTTCTGCTTCTGTTGACTACAGTGGGAGCAAGGCTGAACCAAAGGAGACTTACCATGAAGGAAACTATATTTTTTTTGTCCACCTCCGCTTGATGATTTTCCATAGAGCCCCTTATATTTTCCCCTTTAACCTGTGCTGGAATGTAAGTGGAAATTGGAAGTCAGAACTTACAGACATATCTATAAATCTACAGACATCTGAGGACAAGGCAGAGCTTTCCTTTTGTTACTGACCTTCTCCATTAATCCACCTTGCATTTCTCAGTAGAGCACTATTCGCAGTGCTCTTGATGCAGAGATGGCATTGATAGTAAGGAATTCAGTGTATTAATTTAAGATCTAATTAATGCAATTATGATCAAATCAGCAGAGCTTTGGTGCTGATGCAAACTGATGTGAGAACTCAAAGGTCACTTTCAAGGTGAGATTAAACATCAATCATACAGTCTCACCTCAACCCTAAGTAATGTGTCCCCATTAGTCAGTGCTGTTTTGTTCCAATAGTTAAGGCTAAGTGTTTTAAAACAAGGTTAATTAGTGAAGCTTCCTGTAACCTAGGCATGCAAATACTTGAAGTTCAGAGATTTCTAATGATAGTTCTCAAATTCTCACTTTCAAAAAATTGCAAATACCTGTATAAGTCAATTGTAGATAAGAACCAGATTCTCCCCTGTCCTCCACAGAACCCTAAAAGATTATCTTACCCCTGGCTCATGCTCAGTCTCCTTGGAGCAGATTTAGTGTAATTCCTTGGTGGGGTAGGGCCACACATGGCATACGTGCATTGTGGAGTTCTGTTATGTTGGGATCACCTATATGTTAGCCCCGGTGATGGAACAAGTGGGGCTGGGATGCAGAACCTGCCGCTGCTTGCAGTGTATTCTGGAGAGGAGGATTTGCACCTAAAAGCATAAGAGAAGTGCATTGTACATGTGTATCCAGTACAATCCAAAATATTGGATTCTCAAAGGAACGTTGTCAGTTATAATGGAGGACAAAATTAAATTGTTTTATAAGTCAGATGCAAACCTATTATATATAATTAGTAAACTTAAACATCCCTCTGATGTGTTTTAAACCCAAACACAATAGTATTGTGCTAGTGGGTAAAAATCAGGAGTTTCAGCTTCACTGTTAAAGAAAAGGGGACTGTAAAGAGAAAACCCAGAGAATAAATAGTAAACAAGTAGCATAGGTTAATTTCTGTTTAATAATCTAGGATGTTGTTAGTAATATAGGTTAGAAATTTATTTAAAAAAAACATGATTTATACTCACATGTGCTCCTTTAAAATACCATTGCGGTTATAGTCAAAAATAGCATCACAGAAGAGATACTTTGATAAGAAATAGTGTGGAATAGAGAAAGGATAATGACTCTCAATTAGTAGACTCTGATCTCTGAATTAGCTTTGCCTTTTAATTCCAGTACTTAATATTTTGCTTTGTCAGCACTTCACAGTTTCATACCAAATAATATCATGTTAGTAGTTAGTACATTATTAGCATCCTTAGATTTTACCATGGTTTTAATACTTGAGAAGAAAATATTCTATAAAGTTCATACTGTTAGCCAAAGTTAAATTAGAATATGTTTTGCCCTCAGCTGTGGAAGGTCAGGAGTAGAGAGAACAGTTATAATAATAGTCAGTGGAGCATCAGTCCCACTCGTTTTCTCTAAGGAAAAGAAAAATTCAGCAGTGAAGGTCTGTGCAAACATGTTTGTATTCTTCAGGCACTGTATATAGGAAGCTTAAGGGAAACTGCTCTTCTTGGGAAACTGTTCACTGAGAAATAATCGGGAATAAAAGTACCAGGTCCTTCTGGAGACTGTGTTCATCACCAAGAAACATGTGTCTCCCCACATAGTGGTAATACCTTTCCTTCGGCTTTGGCAGCTCAGGGATATGCCTCCCCTATAACAAAATGAGTTATGCTCAGGCACATTATTCGTCTGAACCTGAATTTTTTTCCTTGCATTACATTCTCTACAGACAGACACCTGTTCCATAGTGATGCAATTGGTCCTCTAACCCTGCACACAAACTGCACACACATAAAAGGAACATAGAGGCACAGAATGAATTTCTTCAGCCCACTGCCAGGAAAATGAGCTGAGGTCACAGACTGAAGTAGTCACCACACTCTTTAGATGGGGGATTTGGGTAGGGTGACTATATTTTCCAAAGGGAAAATGGAACAAACACAGACACTGACCAACTTAAGCCCTTTCCTCCCTCCTTGTTTTGTCCCCCCGCCCCCAGCCCCCGCACTCCTCCCAGTGGTGCTGTCCCCAGCTATTCACTCACACCCTCTGTGAGATTGTTGCTAGTTGCCCAGCCCCACACATGTTGAAACATTGTCTTTCCTTCTCAGTCTTGACTCCCCCCATGCAGGGGGCAGGGCTGGCATCTCTGCTTGATCCTCCCTCCCCACATTCCTCTGTGCTACTCCCCACTTTTTTGACAAATGCCTACTTTTGAAAAAAAAAAAGGCTAGGAAAGGACCCTAAAAGGAAGGTCACCCTAGCTTTGGGCTGCTTGTTATACCTAAGCATGCCTGTTCTCCTCCTACCTCTGGCAGGCCTACAGCAGCCCACTGTGCTTACCCAGTCCACAGAGGACCATAAGCACCACATGCAGCTACACAACTTGTGATTTCTCTTCTGATCTCCACTGTAGAGTGTAAGGGGCACAGGACATCTTTGTGTGAGCCATTCACATTTGGCTGAACTCACCCTCAGAGAGAAGAACAATTACACCTGCACTTTTAAATATTGCTGTCCATTTGTATTTCTAATGCTGTTGTAAAGGGCTTGTTTGTATCTGCATTGGCATATTGGTTGTCTCTAAAATAGGAAAATTAACACTTAAAATAGGGCCAGTGGTGCGTGACTGTAACTGGCAGGGAAATGCTGAATTACCACTGCCACTCTTTTCTCAACTCGCCTGTTTGTGCTCAGCTGTTTGTTAGGATCCTTTTTAAGAAAAAAAAAAGCCCTCTTCCAGTATTGTTCAGATCATTTTGTACATCTCTTTTATTGTTAATGATGCAAAATACATTTTAAAAATATGCCATAATCGCTGCCTTGCTAATACCTGTGTCCATACCCATTCATGATATTGCATCCCTTGCTCTACATTTTAATGGGACTGTCCAGTTTTGTCTTTCTCCACTGTAACATTTACTTTACAGCTATTGCAAATAGTGGGCCAGTTTGCTGTAACCTTAGTTACATGGAATAGTATATTTTGACTGTGAAGTCCCATTGGAGTCACAGGGACTGATTGTGGAATGCCAGATACGAGAGAGGATGTTGCAGTCTGACTCCAATCAGCCAGAGTGTCTGTAAGGCTCTTTCTCCTCCATGTCACTCAGAGTTCCATGCACAGAGGGGTAGGAGAACGTGACATAGTGCTGTAGTTCCAAGCTTACCCTGCAGCAGCACATTATTCAGCTTGCTAGGTTTTTTACGTATTACAAATGTTACTTGTCTCATAGCAGTCTTATTAAACAAATCTTGGTCATTAGAACAGTGTGTCAGATGTTTAATAGACTTATTTAAAATACCATCTGTCTAACTATTGCATTTTTTGTAACACCTAACAACTTAGATTGAGACTGACAAATGGCACTGATGGCCATATTTTCAAATCTGAATGCCTAAAGACAGGCACCTACCTAAGACTTTAGGCATCTAAATCACTGTTAGAGACATTGACATCTAGATTTAGACACCTGAACTGCATCTGTGTGTAAAGCAGCTTTTTAAGCGTCTTCCTTTAAACACTCAAGTTTGAAATTCTGGCTGAGTATTATCAGTATGTAGTTATTACTGTACGTATTGATAGGTCACTTCCTTTGCTGAAGTTTATAATACATCTCATGGTGTTCTTACTACATAAAATCCTTTTTGTATGATTGACAACAGCATGTAAATTTTACTTTTCACAATCCCCCCAAAAATCAACAGAATTTTTGGTGGTAGCCTTTCAGTCCATCTAATTGAGGCCTGCTAAGAAATGTGTAAAGTATGCTTAGGAAAGATCCGTGTTCATATCAAATAATTAACCTCTTCTAAGATTTAAATACCTCTTTTCTTTCCATATGTACAAATACCCACATAGCCAGTTTGTAAAAACATTAAGAGCCAGAGTCTTGGCCTCACCTGTGTCTGCTTTGCACTTCAGCAGCAGCACAAAGCAACTGTGAAACTGAGTATAAGAGCAGATGAGGTTCCTGCACCTTGTTGCTGGTGTGCTGGGGGCAGGCACAGCATTGAAGAAGAGGGTTGGGGCCTGGTGTGGCGGCTGCTGTGCCTGATGCCCAGCCAGTGCATGACCCAATGGGACTGCTGCAGTTGGTGCAATTTATAGCATCCTGTAGGTGGCTCTACATTATGCTAGGGGCTACTTTGGCCCCAGAGGAGTGCAAAGATGCCTCAGAAGCATCTTTCCTTCCCAGCTCAGAAGAGTCTATACTCAGAAGTGATGAGAATCCAGCTCTCAGTGTGTGTAAATCCTGCTCCTGTTCTCATTGAAAGCAATGGCACAATAGCCTTTGACGTCAGTAAGAGAAAACCATCAATCTTTCCATCAATATGCTCAAAAAGCCTCTGTTGACTTCAGTGTGGAATCAAAACACGATCTGGCTCCTTGGGTTTTTTTTCTTCTAGAGAATTACAAAATGTGTTTGGATCTAACCTCTTAATATTGCTAAGGATTCTGAATTGCCTTTTTATATGAAAGACACTCTGCAGACAAAGATGTGTATTATACAAAAATTAAACTACAGGCCCTTATCACATTATTTTTTATTTCCCTCCACCCTCTGCTTTTTAATGGCGGCGGGGGGGAAAGAACCATATCTCTTTACATCAAAATGTGGGAAAAAAAATTCACAACTGAGGTGAAAACCTATCTGCCAAGTTTTATACTGATGTGGAGTACAGTAAAAGTGCTGAGTTAAAAGCATCCCAGAAATGGGATTTATGACAGAACACTGACAAAGCTCTAATACCTATAGTGGTAGTCCCAGACACTTCTAGAATAAAGTGATGGATGATAAGGAGACTCAGCTCTCATTAAAGTTTATGAGACCTGATTTGTTGCAGTTATGCCTCTTCCTGGCTATTTTTTCAGTGTGTGTGATGATGCCATGTCTCGTTTGGATTGCACAAAGGGAAAATATTGTTTTAAAAAGACAATATCCTAACTCCTGCACTTTCTGATATGATTATGTTGAAGAGTCTATCCAGATGGAAAAAGAGGATTAATGCCACTTGAAAGCAGCAGAGTTAAACAAGGCCACATTAAATATGGTCATGCAAGTCTTAGATAAAGATTTTGTAAAATTGTTCAATGCAGTGATGACAGAAAATACATGAAAACCTTGTGACTGCTAACTGGGTAGTATCTTTATTATCAAGTAAGACTTTCGTCATGTTCAGTAGCTGAAATTGTGTTTCCATAGCCTGTCAAGTGTGGATGACAAGGGTCGTCTGTGTCTTTCTTTCTGATATTGGAAGTGCTTTTTTTGTAGCAATCTGTGCAAAGTACTGCATCTTTGGACTTCAAAATATATGCATTGAAGATGTGACTATTGTAATTTCTTTGTTTCTCTTAGACAAATAGAAATCGATGATTTGTTCATTTCCAGGGCCCATATTTTGTGATACATAAGAGTACTGAAAACGACATTGCTGGGTTTATTAAAGTTGTGTTTCTATATAGTAATACACATACACCATCTTATACTGTGGTAAGAATAAAATTAAGCTCCTTTGTCATGCATGCTAGTATGGCAGGGGTGTTAATTTATGTCAGAGCCTGATTAAACATGGCTGTGGTCTAAGCAATATCTATATGCAAAGAAATTAAAAAATGAATCAATCTTTCCTATATTTATTACTTAGATCAGTGTTTCTTAAACTGTGTTCTGTGGTACACCAGCGTGCCGCGAGGCAGTCGGAGGTGTGCCGCGGAGAACAACAGAATTCAAAATGGCCACCCTTAAATGGGTGGGCGACTTTTTTTTTTTTTTTGCTCAATTACTTCCCCCTCCCCAACTCTTTTCCCCCACAACTTTTTTTTTTCTCAACCAAAAATCATTGGTGTTCCTCATTAAAAAAATTATTGTTTGGTGTTCCTCGATCTTAAAAAGTGTAAGAAACACTGACTTAGATTATTTGCACAGAGCAAGGAATAAAAAGAGAAGTTGTGTTATACATGCATTCCCCCTATAAGAAGCTTGCATTCGTAGTCCATATTTAGCTACATGACAACTTGCCTTATGTTGATGCTTCTAGAAGATGAAGCTGAAGATGACAAAAATGTTTAAAATTTTAAATTCATGAAAATGAGATCTACAATTGGAGACAGCTTATTGAAAAGAGGACAGGGAATCATAACACAGCCTACTTTTCCTAATTAAAATTCCATAGAGTTGTCTACAGTATGTTCATGTTTTATTGCATCAGTAATTACCCTTACATTTTCCTTTCAAATTACAACATTAAGTCACCAAGAAAGGATGTAGTGTAGTTACAGCAGATTTAGACAAGGCAAGACATTAAATATTCTCACAACAAAAACTGCATGAAAAGAATGGGACGAAGTCAAACATACAGTTAAGGATTAAAGCTCAATTTCTAGACATAACCGGTTATAATACAATAATATTAAATGATGGTTGTGTTATGCTTATAAATATTAGAGATTTAGAGCTCATCCATGAATGCCCTTACTAGTACTGGCCTGTTTAATGACTTTAATGTTGTCCTAATGGAAATGTCCATAGGTGTCTTTTAATCAGTTGTGGTCCGCTAATGTACAATTAGTGTAATTATGCAATTTGTGTAAATATATGTAATCACAGAATTGAAAGAGGTAATTGTCAAATGTGGTGATACCATTTAAATGTTTAATGATGTATACTTTTTATGACTGACAAAAAATGCAATGCACCTGTGAAGTAGAGGATATTAGGTGCAGTCACTTAGCTGTCTAAAAATATTATTTTTCTAAAATGTCAAAGCCAATCAGCCTACAATTTTTGAGTTAAAAGGAGCAGAGCAAGTCATGGAAGAATCCTAAATTCTCTCTTCTGCTCTTCTTCAATTATTATCAAAGGATGTATGTTTTAGAAATGTTGCACATACAACCACCACATTCTGTAAAGCAATCCATCTTCATCCTCCGCTCACTAAATAATAATACTCTGCACTCCCCTATTATTGTGCTTTTGAGGATGTTTTACAAATATTAACAATTGAGCCTCACAGGATCTGTGTAACATACGTAAGTATTATTATATCCATATTACATCGAGGGAAACTGAAGTACCTTTCAAATTTGGATGCCTCGTGTGGCATCTAAGGGTAGGATTTTTGGATGCACAGAAGTGATTTAGGAGCATAAGTCCCATGGGCCTCATCTACACTAGGATCTTAGTCTGAAATTAGCCCCCCAAGGTCAAATTTGTAAGCGATGTGTCCACACTATCTGGAAGAAGGGACTACGGAATTTGAACTATGTAGTCCTGCCTTTCATGAGGAATAACGCTATTCCTGAACTTGTAAGTCCAAAGTAACGTTAGCATGGATGCTCTGGTACTGCTAATTCAAACTAATTGGCCTCTGGGAGGCTTCCAGCAGCTCCCCAGAGTGCTTCCTGGGGCTCTGAGTCCAAGGTACCATGTCCACATTAACAGAGCCTGCCTTAGACTTTATTAGATTCTTCCCTGTAGTGAGGACACGGAATTGGAATTTGAAAATCGGGTGCCCAGAAGTCGAAATCAGTAAATTCAAAATAATCTCCTAGTGTAGACATGGCGATAGAAAGGCAAAGGCAATTGTGCCCCTTAGTCACTTAGGCACTTTTGAATATCTCACTCTAAACCTATATCCCATGTAGTTCACTTAGTCCCATGATTTTCTTGAAGACCCCACCTTGAAGAGTGCAAAAGGGCAGTCCACTTTCTATGCCAGCTAAATTCTTGACCTCCATACTAAGTGCTAATGATTCAATTGTGGTCACATTATTTAATTGGCACTGTTTTAGGATTTAAAGCATCACAACAATTTCAAATATTTTACCTGCCATTACGTGCTAACATCTTTCAGTCAGTACTAAGTGAACTACATTGGAAAGTGGTAAGACTCCTGCAGTCCTTAAAATTCTTAGGGCACTTAGTGCCCCACCCCTAGGTTAATATTTGTGTGTAACCCAAACTTCCATTGATTGAAACTTGGAAACGCAGAAAGCAAATAAACATATGTAAGAAGTTGCTTAACTAGTTGTTCCATCTGTGTTTAATTCTCAAATGCTACCAGAGGTAGTGCACTGCAAGAACACAACATGAATAATTATTTTTTTGGAAAACCAGGGTTTATGGAGTAATCAGCATTAAGGAAACTAAGGTGTTCTTCCAGTCTTAAAATGATTAAACTGAAATTTAAGGACTGAGTTCAGTTTTATTTTCTGTGGACCAGGAGTAGGTATCTCTCTCTCCAATGCAGGGAATGGAAATTGAAACCCGGATTCTTGCCGGGAACAAAAGAGAAATAGTGAATTCTGGTTGCCACAGATAGTGAAGCTGTAAACTCTGTAATTATGTCAATGGCTTAACTACATTGCCCAGCTTTTAGAATTAAGGGCACATTCTCCCTCTGCAGCAATGCAAGCCATTCTGATTGCACCCTGGAAAACACATCTATTAGATCTGCTGCAAATGTTTGTGGCTTAAGGTAGATACATGGTTCACAAATGGTGAACTCTGACAAATAATCCATCCAGTGATGCCGAGACCCTGTCATGAGAGCCAGCCTCCCACAGCTGTGTTTTTCTCTTATATTATGATCCATCACTTGTTCTGCATTGGCTAACAGTCTTATATTGGCAAAGCCTCTTATAACCTTCTCTCCCTTTGTTTATCTTAGGAGAACAGAAGCATAGATTTGGATGAATAATATCATGCGCACATATTGCTTTTTTTAGATGATGCAGAAGCCCTCCTTAACCTGAAACAATAATCACTCTTACCAAAGGATCCAATCCTGGTTCTGCCATAGCTCTGAACTTCAGTGGGACGAGGAGTGCAACCAGAGTTTGCAGCCTTATTTGATTAAATCCCATTAGGAAGGACTCTTAAGCCTGAGATCTCAATCCCATGAGACATTCAGCCTTGCCTGTGAAAGTGCTGAACACTTTCCACTCTACATGAGCATGTTGACCATTTTCCAGACTTATATTGAGACCAATAGGAGATCAGGTCCTCTCTCTGCTAACTTAATGTAATTTGATGAAAAGGTTAGGAAACTCTGTAATGGGGTCCAGTCCTGTGAGGTACTAAACCCCTTCTGCAACATGCTGAGGGCTCTCAGCTTTCTTCAAGGGGTCTCATTGTTAATAAGGGGAACCTATCATACTGTAACAGAAATGGAGATTGCTATGAGGATGCATAATTGGAATGAAGGAAATCATGATATTGTTATTAATTTTGAAGCATTTTATGGTCCCTGAGAAAAGGGGCTGAGATTGTTGGAATATACCTGCTTTTATCAACAGTTCCATATTTAAGGAAAGATACAAGCTTTGGTATTGTCAGCTAACCCACATGCCCCTCGTAATATCTTCTCAGCCTTCACCTGTGAAGTTTGCCTGGTTGAGAGTTGATGCATCATTTATTCTCAATTTTGGCCTCTGTTTACCAGCAGTGACAACAGTACCATGTTACGAGTGGTGTCAGGATTACTGTCTATTGCTGATGGACCGCTGAAACCTTGCCTTTTAATACATCAAGTTAGTGCTGAGCAGAAGTCCCAGAGGTTCATTAAAAGGCCAGAACTTTCCTTCATAAGCCACTGACCTTTCTTCTTGATTATCTTGGTGAACTGGTGCTGTCTTTCAGTTAAAAGAACTTTGCAATCAAGGAGCCAAGAGGGCTGAAGTGGAAGCGACAATTTTGCTGCCAGTTAGATGTTAATATGAGTCCTGAACATCTTTTAAATGTGTTATTATAAATCCGCCAAAGGGAGAAGAATGCTCACATTCAGAGATATAGTAATGAAATCAGAAGGAATGGGAAAAGATACAATTGTTAAATAGGGTGAAAAGATGAGTCACTCACCTTGAGACCTGAGACATTAGTACAGACCCCCTTCCTCTATAAATGCAAAAATGGGTGGGATCATATATGACACATATTTAGTTTACTGAGATTTTAATATTTCAATAAATAGCAAATATGATTAGACCGGGACTCGTATCATTCTATTCCTGGGCTAGGACGGAGATGGAGGAGAGCAAGGGGCAAAATATGGTTGCACCACATTAACCCTTAGCCTCAGGCGTGGGTTAAAACTGCCTCATTTATACTTTTCTTCCTGTAGACTACAGTGGGCCCTCAGAAGCAGAGAACAACCACTCTGCTGTGCTGTCCATTCCAGCCTTGCCCAGCAAGAGGAGCCGAGAGAATGGCCACTCTGGAGAACTCTTCATGCCAGGTCCTCTGTACAGGAGCTTTCTCAGGAGACAGATTCTACCCATTTTCTGGCTCTGTTATGCTTCTGGAGCAGTGTGAAAGGGCTCTAGTGTAAATGACAACTGAGTTTATTCAATCTGCTATAGCTTGAAATTATCTTTAAATATTAAAAGGGGGAAAATTTCATACCCAGTGCATTTGTGCCCCGCCATAGCCACCTGCTTCAGCAAGAGACAGCTGTAAGCGTTTGTAGGGTTCCACTCCTTCATGTATCACAAGCTGCTCCCAAGGAGAAGAACATGTGAAAACTTTCTAAAAATATAGGTACAAGCGACCTTTCCATGTGTGGGCCAGTATAGGTGTTGTGAGCACAGTATCCTCTAATCTTTGCTTCAGCTCTCACTTTTTAGCACTTAATTCTCATCCCTATACAGACTATTGAGAAAGAATCAGGAAATAGAACAAATAATTTCAGCATCTCTACATCTAACCAGGAATTTAACAGCCCCAGTGCCGAATACTCCTTTTCCTGTCTTAAACAATTTGTTCAAGCATTTCTCTAAACTCTCAGTGGGGACATAGACTTGTAGGACTGATGTTTAGCACAGGGCACATCTCCATCAGATACCACTTACTGCAAGATGTTTTTATTAAAACCAAGCATTTAAAGAAGACATGTTTTAATTTGTCTTTAGTGGCAAGGATTTTTAAAATTTATATACAGTTTGTAAACAAATGGCAGTTTCCAAGTACTGTACCAGCTTCAGTACTTAGGGGCCGTAAAAGCAGGCAGGTTCCTGTTAGTAAACTTTGCTATTGAACTGGTAATGAACTAGTTGGCTTTGAAACAGGCATGAATACAAAGAATACATGAATACATCTCAAGAATATATTTCATATTCTTTTAATTGTTTGTATAAAATAATACTTGACACTTACACAGCACTTTTTATCTGAGGTTCTCAAATCCTTTCATAAGTGGTTCAGTTTTATTACCCCCAGATTACAGCTAAAAGAATGAAATCAATGTCACATTTCTTCAAAATTCACTTTAAATCTTTCTTTTTTGTTTCCTGGGAGATGAAAGAATCTAAGAAACAGACCATCAGTATGGCAAATTATGGATCCCCCTCTCCCTTTTGTGCTTCTTGGAGAAGCCCCAGCCCCATTCTATTCTAGGAGGATGGGGCCAAGGAAAGTAACAGATTCAACACAAAACCCATTATGGCATTTATAGATCCCACTATCTAGACCTGATAGTAGGGCATTGGGCAGGGGAAGAAAACTACTCTTTCATCCCACCATGAAGTGGGAGATGGAAGTGGGATAATGTGTTTCTGGCCTGGTCTACACTATGGAGGAGAGGGAGATTGATCTAAGTTAGGCAACTTAAGCTACATTATTCACATAGCTAAATTTGACATACTTCTATCTACTTACTGGAATGTCTATGGTGTGGCAACAAGAGACTCTTTTCTCTCATCCACTCACCTTGCATTTCTCATTCTGGTTGAGTACTGGAGTCGACAGGAGAGTGATCGTCAGTCAATTTATCATTTCTATACTAGACATGTTAAATCAACTTCAACTGGATCAATCACTGCCTGTTGATCTGGCCAGATATATGGACATACCCTCTGTCTCATCCTATGAGGCTTTTGCAACATTTGCATTGTGAAGTTGTATAACTTTGTGAGACCAGTGAATCAGGAAAAAGCATTATCATCAGTTATGGATGATGAATGGTACAGCACAAGCATTGCCACATTGTGTCAGTTTATCACAGATGATTATCTTGTATATCTGTGACACCATTCAATGGGGATTTGGCTTTGCACAGTACTTTAGCTGAACTTTAGAAATAACCCTATTTAGGTAAATAGGGCCATAGATACCTGTCAGAGGTTACAGTTTCAGGCTTTTAGGAGGCCATTCATTGGAAGGTTATTTTTGAAGTCAGAAGGGCTAGAGACATAATCTTCTTTCAGCAACGGTAAAATTCTGAAGTAAACTCATGCTCTCAATGAGTGCCAGTATTGTGTACCACCATATATCAACTCAACCCATCCTTAAATGGAAGCATACAGCTACTGAGGGTATAATTTTGTGATAAGGTCCTCTTTTCTATGTATCATGCCCTCAACGTAGTGCATGTTCAGTGTATTGTTCACTTGGAATATTGTGTTGCATCATGTAACATTGGAAACTTGTACTCCAAAATTCAAAACATTCCTTCTTTAATGTATAAATTGTGATTATAATAGCCTTTAAACTAGAGCTGGACAACATGTTTTGAATGAATAGGTATATATTTTAAAAAAATGCAGTTTTGGTCAACATGGAACTACTTGCAAATTTGCCCAAATAGTTTCAGAAAAAAAAATATTAGTCTAGATTCTCTAGGGAACTTCAGTACCAGTCATGAAATGAAGGAGAGGCATGGTGTCCCCTCTTTATAATCTCTAATCCAATGGTTAGGGCACTCCCCTTGGGGGGCAGATCTGAGTTAAATCCCTGTTCCAGAGTAGGAAATTGAATTTGGGGTGCGGGAATAGACACATGTTCAAATCCCCACCTTGAAGTGGATTTGAGAGACTGAACAAACCCCACCTGTGCAATAACTCTCACTATGTTAGGTAGTGCACATGCCTGGGTTCAAGTTCCTGCTCAAGACTGGCACTTTGCAGGTGACTGCCCTAACCATCGGGCTAACAGTTATAAAGGGGCAGATGGCAGTAACTCTTCCTCAGGCTGTTTGAATGCCACCTTTTTTTTTTTTTAATGCCTGAAAACAAAACTTAACCATTTTTGTTTGACCTGAAATAGACTTTTAAAAAATTGCTTAAAATCCCAAAAGATTTCAGAATTGGTTCAGAGCAAACAGAAGGTTTTACATTTCTTTGAAGCTACCTGTGAACTCAAAAAAACAGCTTTTCATACTACTCTGCACTAAACTCATTGACTCTTAAGAATCACCCTGAAGCATTTAAATCAGGAGTGGACACTAATTTTTGATGTGGGGAGCACTCCAAGAATTTGTTAAGTTTTCAAGGGTTGCACTTTTCTATGATATTAATAGAGGGGGTTTGGGGTCTAGGATGGAGGTTGGATGAAGAAGGAGACTGGGGTGCAGAGGAGTGTGAGATCTGGGAGGGAGTTTAGATGAGGAGGGGGTTGTGACTGGGGGCAGGATATTGGGGTGCAGGAGGGGGTGCAGGGTCTGGAAGTGTGTATGGGTGTGGGAGAGGATTCTGACCTAGAGATGAGGTGTAGGAGAGCGTGCAGGCTCTAGGAGTGGGTTGTGACCTAGTGCAATGGTGCAAGAGAGGTGCAGGGGTTTGGGTTGTGACCCGAGGCAGGGGATTGGAGGGCAGGGCCTGTGGGGGATATGGGTGCAGGGGAGGATTCTGACCTGGAGGAGGAGTACAGAAGTGAATGCAGGGTCTGAGAGGAGGTTGTGACCTGGGGCAGGAGTGCAGGAGTGGGTGCAGGGATTTAGGTTGTGATTGGGGATAGAGGATTAGGGTGTAAGGTCGGGGGGGGGAAGGGGAGTTGTGACCTGAAGGAGAGGTGTAGGAGGAGGTGAAGGGTCTGGGAGGAAATAAGGGTGCAGGAGCAGAAGTGCAGAGGGTTTGGGTTACTTGGGATAGGGGTGCAGGTGGGAGAAAGAAGGTTGTGGGCATGGGAGGAGCTGAATGCCAGAGGCAGGCTGTGGCTGGGAGGCGCTTCCATGGGCGGCTCACAGCTCACAGCCCGACAGGTTCCTCAGGCAGGCTCCCTGCCTTCCATGTCCCCAATGGCCATTCAGAGCAGCTGAACTGGCTGCAGGGGCCATGCACTGCTCTAAACCCTGGGAGTTGGGGTTGGAGGGTACTTTGCATGCTGCCTGTCCTGCAAACAGACAGCTCCCATTGGCCAGAAACTGGCCAATGAGAACTGTGAGATTAGGCTGGGGCTAGGAGCAGCGTGCAAAGCCTCTCCTCCCTCCCATGCTCACAATGCTCACAGAAGCAACATGGCCCTTGCAACCAGCAGCTCTGAGCAGCATGCTGGGGTGGCGCAGACTCCTGCTGGGCCGCATGCCGGAATAGGCAGCATGGCAGGCTGGATCCAGCCACTGCAGACCATATTTTGCTTGCCACTGATTTAGGAATTCCAAAAAGCCAGAAGCAGAAGAGACATGATTAAGAATATGAGAATTATAAGGGAAAATGTTTCTTTAGAAGCAACAGTAGATTTATGTTGGTTCAGTATTACTGTTGTGGAAGACCATGGGAAGAACTCTGATTTTTAAATTAAGACAAATCTTAAGCTTCTGTAGAGCACACGAAAGGCTGTGCAAAACTCAAAAATACTATTTTATACTACTGTAGTATGTTCATACTATAACTCACAATAGGGCATATTGATATGTTTCACTCCTTATAATCTACCTTTCCCTCATTTATTTTCATTTCAGCGTGGTTGTCTTCCTCCCCTCCTTGTAGATGGCACAGACCCTTTTTTCTTTTGAGAACTACTATATTTACAATTATACTCAATTTCATTTTGCTCTTTTGGCAACTGTAGAATCTATCTCTTCTCTTTAGACATGTTTCATACGTAGCATTGTTTATTCAAGCATTTAAATTTGATTGATGAGTTCATCTATGAAGGTCTCACAGTAGTCTATTAAATCTGTTTATTTGTGATTCTGATATAATTGGGCATGCCAATATTAATGCTGTTTTCCAGAAGATTAACCGTATTTTATAAAACCTACATTTTAGTTTTTTAATGGAAAGTGGTGTTGAATTCAATGTTTGATTTATACATAATGGCTTTGTCTACACTACGGGGTTTTTGCGCAAGAAGCTTTTTGAAGAAGAGAATTTCCGCAAAAACTTCTTGTGCAAAAGCGTGTCCACACCTCAAAAACACATTGCAAAAGCGATGTGCTTTTGCGCAATGTGACATGGTCAGATCAGAAGGCTATAAAAAAGTAGTGGAGGGGAGCTATATAAGCCTCAGACTGATGAGATTTCTGTTTCCAGGGTAACACGGAGAGGCTGGTCTAGAACCAGCAGAGGCAATCAGGGGCAGTTGAATACCTCGGGCTAATTGACCAGGCCTTCAGAGACAGGCCAGACTGGGCTGATTAGGACACCTGGGGTTAATTATGAAAAAAACAGTTGAGACTGGCTATAAAAGGAGCTTGCCTGCAGTTGGTGCTGCACGTGTGTAGCTGAGAGGACAGAGGAAAGCACTGTTGGGAGTAGGAAGAAAAGAGACAACTAGTGGACACTAGGAGGACAAACCAGAGAGAAGGAAAGTACCGGGGAAGGTGTGGAGAAGTAGTCCGAGGCTCTTGGAGCTGTCTTATAGCAGGTGTCAGGGATTCACACAGGCAGCTGCTATTACAGGGCCCCAAAGTAGAGGGTAGGCTCGAGTTCCCCCGAACACCCACCTTCTCATTTCCACTTGAGGAAAAGACTGTGGAGACTATTTCTCCCCTTATATCACATGCTGGCCAATGATGAAAAGAGCTCAGTAAACAGCAAACTAAGGGCCTAGGTGTGGTACCTAAAATTGGGGGCTGTTGTGAGTCTCTGAGGCAAGCAAATCCACCAGGAAGCATACGACCCACCGCGTTTAAGTAGGAGCTTTGTCACAGTAGAAAATTAAGCACAATAGGGCACAAATGAGAAGTAAACACATAGGCGACTAGAGGGTATGCAGGAAGGGTTACCAGAGGAACCGGGAGGGGGCTTGAGAAAGCCTGCATTTAGCAGTCAGGGGATGGGGGGAGCAGTGCACCTCCTGGGTGCTACCACACATCGCCTATGAGTAAACAAGAAATAAGTGCCAGAATCCTTCTTGTATCCTTTTGTTTGTTTGAAAGTATCCAAGAATAATTTATGCTATTAGATTCCTAAATGCCTTCTCTTCCTTTTTGATTGATAATTGTGAAAGGTTACCATCTTTGTCTTAATCTGAATTATTTTCAGTAATTGTATTCTGACCCTTCATTGCTTGTAATAGGAAGCAATGTATATTCTATGTATACTAAAATTGATACAACATATAAGATAGTATTTTCAGAATTATGAATTTAAAAATAAACAAAAATACCCCTTATTATTCATGTGATGTTTTATTTGTGTAATGCTTCATCAAATATATAATATAATTTATTTGGTGTGGAACACTGGGTCCCAGTTAAACCAGTGAGAATTGAATATCTGACTATTCATCGTGCTCATTTGCTGTAATTCTTTTGGTTATTTATAGCTGGCCAGGGCTTTGAGATGTGCAGCAGTCACCCTTAAACCTTGCCAGTTTTGTATTAGGTATTTGGATATACACTGTATTTCCCTTAGCATAGGTCTGATCCCAAGCCCTCTGAAACCATTGGGAATCTTACTGAAGTACCATTATTTACTTATTTATGGATCTCTTGTCCTTTATGCATTTATGATTGGGGGAAGTCAAATTAGTAGATGAGAGGAGAGGGGAGGATAATTAGTAGTCTTATAGTTAGAGCCTAGTCAATGTCAATGTAAATAGTCAGCATTGACTGGGCATATTGTGATTTTTCAGAAGTTTGAAGGACTAATAACATACTTATTTGATCAAGGAGAAATACATCATTGACTCCAGTGGGAGTGGGATTAAATCCACTGCATCTCCTGGCCCTTCTATATGATCTTTACCTTCAGACCCTCTCAGTGACTGTTGGTACTTTAGTTGTTCACCATTTTTTGGCAGAAAAACACACAGGGCCATATCCAGGCCTTCCACCTCTGCTTTGCGATGCTCCTCTAAAACACTGGTGCTTTGCAAACATTACCTACTGAAATTGTGGTGTCTAAGGAAACATCTTCCTTTGGCAGGCATGCCCCTTGGAATGTCAATGACTGTTCTCCCTGGGCGTAAGCGCTGTTTTTTGTCTGATTGTCAGACAGTCTAATGTGTGGAACATAGTATCAAATTAAAATATACATGTTCATTTCATACACAACTAGAATTTTTAAACAAAGACATATCATGTTGGGCAGTAAAATGTCAAGGGTGAAATCCTGACCTCATTAAAGTCAATGACACGACTCCGATTGGTTTTGATGGGACCAGGTTTTCACCATAATTAGTTAGATTTGTCCTGGATATATAATAAATGATGAAATATGTAATATGTTAATTGTTTACGCTCTCCATGCTCACAAACAATTTTTGCACATATTTACTCAGGGGCAGATGGCTCCTTTCAGAAAAAATGGCAGGAGGTTATCAGAGATGGGGACAATTTTGTAAGTTTTCTTTTGCAGAGTTTCTCCATATTTCCTCATGCTTGCACCCTTCACTGTCCCTGGAAATGAGCAGATACACCTTCTTCCCCTCTAACTCACAGACAGAATTTCTGTCTATCTTGCAAACATATATACATATATACTGAATATTTGTAGCTCCATGAGATCAGTAAAGGTGTCTCTATTCTCATATGGTTATCTGTTTTGTGCTATGTGTGTATGAATATGTATATGTGATGACCACAGTCTTGGTCAACACTAGGAACTGAAGCAAAAGCACATGCTTGTACAGCTTGAACCACATTTCTCTGGCTGGAATTGTAACAGACTCACATCCTCAGCAGATTGGATACAGAAGGGGGATCTTTAATACATAGTCACCAGCAGGTCACATAAACATACCCATACCTATACATTTACATATACATATACATAGTAGACTATTTCTGAATGCATGGTGATCCTTTCAGTTCGTAGTTGGTTTTCAGTTCAGGGCAAATATATTATCTTACCACTGACATTCTTTGTTCAAATGGTTTTTGTTTTCTGCCTATCCACGGAATTAATATAGCTCCCATTGATTTGCATGAGTTGTTGGGTCAACTGCTTTTTGTGTATGAAAATTCCTTTTTATTTGTCCTACCTAGTCTGTGCAAGATCTTCTGTTGTTGCACACTACTGTTTGGAAGGATGATATATCTACAGGTCATACTTGTTCTTTGATATTTTTATTTTCTTTGTGCAGAAATGTTTTGGAGGTCTATGCAACTCTTGTCTCTCCTTAATACTCTTGAATGAAAAACTTCTCACGGTCTCTATCAGATGATAAATTGCATGCATTCATCATCTCTAGTAACTCATTTACCACCTGATGATTTTTTGTTGTAGAGGATCTTAATCAAGAGTTTTTTTGTTCTCTCTGTAGGTTGAAATCCAGTGCAGCAGATCATCTTCTTAAGAAAAAAGCCTTGTGCTATTCAAATTGGAGGCTGTTAGCTTTGCAGTTTACTAGTTCAGTTTTATTCTCTGGAATCATCCTTTGTGGCATTAATGTTGATCCATCCTCTGTTCCTCAGGCATTTTCTCTTCAATAATCATCTTTCGCTGCTTGCTTTAGCTGGTCTATTGATACATGGGCTGTGCCTTTGATCCCCTCTCTTTCTTAACCTGTTTGTGATGTCAGTTAATGAGTGTCATCTCTTTTTCTGATCATCTCTACCAGCCACACTTCGAAGTCATATTTGAAAGAAGCACATGACCGTAAGCCACCTTTGAGACAACTTTTCCTTTCAAAACTATTGTTCAACATTCTCCATGGACTGTACTTTCTGATGCCATCTGTGATATTTTTCTGAGAGACTTGCCTACTTTGAAGTCTTTTATCATTTGCTTCTGTCACATTGCAATTTGATTGCCATGCTTTAAGTAGATTCCATGTTTTCTTGCCTGATGCCCTTTCTTGCTACTTACTTCCTCAGCCAGTGAATAATCATCTTACATTACTCTTCCAGTCTTGGTGTTTTAATCTTTCTTAACTCCATCCTTACTTTTGTCCTAAGTCTGATTTTGGAGGCTATGTGCTGCTTAGATTGGTATTCGTGGCCTGTAATAATTTGCTTTTTCCCATCATCGATGAGGATGCAAATATTTGGACGAGTCTGTCTTAGGCTAATATCTTCCACTGAGAAATAGGGCTTCACATTCAGCAACTTACACCACATCTGTAATTAAAATACTGCCTATGGCCTAAATTTTCAAAAGTGGCTAGAGATTTGGGATGCCTAAATTTCTGGTTGACCAACATGAAGTCCCTCAAAAGGGCCTGATTCTCTGAGAACAAGTGCTCAGCACCTAAAAAAAATCAGACTCCTTTTGAGTTTCTTATGTTGGGCACCCAAAAACTGAGGCTCACAAAATCTCAAGTCACTTTTGAACATTTAGGCCTACGTTCTTAATGCAGGTGAAGCTATAGTTACATTTCTTTTGGCATAGAAAACTTGAATTTGAATGGTGAGCAAATTGCCAAATAGCAATGGTATCTCTCTCATATCTGCCCTATAATAAAACTGGAGTTATATGAGTTATATTTTATATCAGACACCCAAACCTAGCATTTGTCAGTAATATGCAGGAATAAATATTCTTTGATATTAAAAGTGAGGTTTGGGTTATTGTACAAGTATATGTATGTTTGTAGAGAGTTGTAGATATTTTGTGACAGCTGGGAAGATTCCCGCTTCATATACAGGTAATTGCATGGAGAATAAGACTTGCATTCTAAAAACTGATGATGTGAAAAGTAGTGAAGGTCAGGGAATATTGTTTTTGCTATTAACAGGATAAATGAGCAGTCTGCATTTTTGCAGTTTTTCATGGGGACTGATAAATAATATATCAGAAAGGGGGTAATCTCTCTTTTAAAACAGTCTCGGTATGTTCTTCAAGTGAGGCTGTGGTTGAGGGACTTTGTTATTAAGAAATAATGATGCTGAATATGCAAAATGTTTTTCAAAGGTATAATATATTCCCAGTGTTTTGTAGATCAAAGAGACCATAAACAGAAAAACAAATGGGGTCCTATTTGCTTAATTCACTCGGAGATAAATCGAGTCCCAAATGAAATTCAGCATTGTTTAATTAGTAATTCCATATGAAATAATCTGCATGCTAGGAATGTATCATCAATTTCTGTTGTAAGTGCAGCAAATGGAGCTTGTGTGCAAGATGCTACAACCTCTCCCCAACTTACGAACCGGTTACGGACCAAGCAATTGGTCGTAACTCGGTTTGTTCGTAAGTCGGACCCCATAGAGTTACACGCGACCGCACTGTTTGTAAGCGTGGATAGCGTTCGTAACTCGGGGTCCGCCATTTACGACAGCTTCAGTCGTAAATGCGAACGGTCCTAAGTTGACCGTTTGCAACTCGGGGACCGGCTGTACATGAATAGTCTTGGAGGCTGAAGCTCTTTATGGGCCCATGGGACAGCTGTAGCATAGGTAGTGACTTGTGAGAGTGTAACCTTCCCTCTGTCTTCTGGCTTTCTGCTTCAATCCTGATTGGGAAAGACTAACTTGAAGGGCTAAGAAGATAGGTTAGTTTCCATGTACGTGAATATACATACATTCTTTGGTAGACCTGGTTGGAAAATGGAAGCCCATTTTTATGAAAAATGTCAAAATTACAAAAGTTATTTTAATTTCAAGGTATTTGAAACAGATTCCTTTGTCATTTTTATTTTTTTTCACAACATTTTACTAAAAACAAAATACCATTTTCAGAATGAAAACAGTCTAAAATATTGAAAAGACACACTGTCTTTGAAATAATTAAAACTTTCTGTAATGTTGAGAATTGTTCACAATTTTTTTTTTAAAAAGGCCATTTTTCTATTAAAAGACTTTTTGTTGAAAAAATGTTGAGCAGCTCCAGCCTGGTGTTTCTACTTAGAGTGCAAAAGGGGGGACTCCTTGGTAAAATTATGATGGAGAGTTAGTGTGTGCTGTAAAGATAGAAAACTCATCTTGCATTTCCACGGAACTTATTTTGTCTATTCTTTCTAATGGCTGTCACCTGTATGGTTACAACTTTGATCACTGCCACTAAGACCTAGATTCACATCAGTCACCTACATCTGAAATCAATTCCAGAAACCATCTAGTCCCCCAAATGTTTGTCTTTCAGCAGTAATCCCTGGACTGCATTGGGTATCTCCCAAAAGACTAACAATAACTAGCGATCTGATCCTGGTTTTGGATAAGCCTGTAAGAGATACAGGGAGGTTCAGTGCGTAATCAGAGAAAGTCAAGTTAAGAATTTTGCTGAAGTGGAGACATGATGAGTGATGAGCTGTTTGTTGGCCCGGTCCAGTGTCAGAATGGTTTCAACTTCTCCAGGTGCTATAGAGTGCCTTGGACTATTTCCAAACAGAATATGGGTCTTTCAAGAAGCGATTCAGTTTCCTCTGGGAATAAACAGCTATTGAGACCTGTGCATGTCTGGACCTTCATTAGTTATCACTGTGGTGAAATCCAAAAAGCTGGTGATGGAGCCTGTGACAAGATGAAAACCCTTGGCATAAAAAGCTCTCTTTTCCCCTTCTTTTCTCATTTCATACAGTAATAAGGTTAATTTTCCAGCAAGTGGAAATATTTACATTTGTGAGCAGTAGTGATCAGAATCTGTTTGTTTGAAAATACCATTTTCAGCTCAGAGAGGAAGAATACTGTCTTTACTGCCTTAGGTCTTGGGAATCCGACATTCTTTTGCTGAGTAAATCTCCAACGTATAGATCCTGTAAACTGTAGATGACAGAGATTTTTTGAAGAGTAATTTAATTCTGGTTATTATATTTTAACTTAATGAGTTATTTTATTTTAACTACATGGGTCTAGACATAAGTGGCTGGTGGGGTGAACTACCAGCCTGGCCCCGCCCACAGTCCACCCCCATAACACCTCCTGTAGGCGTACTGGCGACGAAGTGTTGCTGCCCCTGAGCATCCACCCTTCCCATGCTCCACAGCTGGGGAAGCTGGGGCCATGCGCCCTTCTCCTTCCCTGTGCTCTGGGCCATAGAGACTGGGGCTGCGGGCCCGCCCTCCTTGTGCTGCCCTCTCTCCCGGTGTTGGGGAGGGGAGGTGACTTGGCTCCTGTGGGAGGTGGGGCCTCAACAGAAGGGGCAGGGATGCTGGCTTGCCTCCCTCAGCCCTACCTTCACCCACCGCCCATATTCATAGAATTAATATTTTGATTATGGATGGAAAGAAAAAGCTCTTAATTGTCCTAGCCAGAGAAGCAGCGACACAAATGGGAGCTGCTGCATTGTAGATAATTCGAATCAATAATAAACTTTTATTGTCTGTTGCTATCATTTATTTTATTAGAGCACCTAAGAGCCTAATAATAGGCTAGGTCCTTGTACAAACATATAACATTACTAGAAGATTTACCCAGCATTGCTTGGGTCCTTCAGGACAGGGGACTGGCGGTGTTGGGGGTGCAGGATTCAGGGCAGGGGTTTGAGGATGTGGGGGGCTCAGTGCAGTGGGTTAGGAGTGTGGTGGGTTCAGGAATCAGAGTTGGGGACTGTGAAGGGATTTATGACGGGGTAAGGGTGCAGGAGTCATGGCAGGGGGTAAGCAACTCAGGGCAGGAGGTGAGGGCAGCTGGTGACTAATACCCGGGGCTGGCCTGGGACAGCGAGGACTGTGTGGCCCAGCCGCCAGTTGCTCCACAGCTCTCCAGGTTGTTAAAGCAGTGGGGACCTCTCTCCTGGGCCAGCCATGGCAGTGTGGGCTGTGCTGCCAGGCTGGTGGCTGCTCTGCAGCTCCCCAGGGTTGTCGAGGTGGTGGGGATCTGCCTGCTTGCTGCCCCCCTGTGTTCATTCTGGAGTATAACTGCCCCCTGTGCTTGCTGCCCCCCCATGGTCATTCTGCAGTGTAAGTGTCCATGCAATCAGAGCTCTCCTTTTCCCTTTGATGAGAAATAATCGCATTCCATACACATCCCATTGTCCTGGGACAACTAAACCCTGATCTTGCTTTAAGTTATGATAAGGGAAGCTGCATACCAAATTTGGTGGTCCTAGCTCTTACCGTTTAGGAGACATTCTTGAACAAACAGGGAGGGACAAACAGACACTCGCGAACTCTCTCAAATATATAGAAGACAGGCAATCACTGCCCCCAGAGAGTTGCAGCTTAAGTGTAATATGAGAGACAGGTGGATAGATCAAACAGACAGGGGTAATACAAGGTAAAACAGAGACTCTTGTGATCAATGAGATAAGCAGTGGTCACAACACACCAGTTGCCTGTCCATTATTGAGTTTTTGGAGTTTTGGCAGAGGAGAATGCTATAATAATTCCAACCTGATTGTTCAAATAAGGGGAAAAGCAGATGATTTGACTCTGTCATATACAAGCAAAAAGTCAAGGAGAAAGATAGTTCGTCACAGAAAGAAGTATTCAGTGCTTCTTACAAGTGCATGTGCAGAGGAAATCACTGACCATATGCTATTTTAGTGGTTGTAAACTCTAATTTCCCACAGTGATCTCTGTGCCAGTAAAATGGAGGTTTTAATTAGTAGAGTATTACACATGCATGTGTATACTCTCATGTGTCACTCCATATTTGTCAGGTATGTCTTGCAAATGTGACAGAAAATGAAATGTTTATAGATTATAAAAGCATAGAAAAAAAGATTAAGAAACAAATATATTAATGTTTTCAGATATGATCCATATTTCTGTGAAGCACCACTGTCAAAGTGACATACATATCTGAGGTATGGGGAAGTCCTTGTGTGGGTTTTGCACCATATCTCAGGAACATTATTCAGCACCCAGGTAATTCATCTGAATGTGCTTTTTGCTATCTTAGATTAAGTGTCAGTTCTCGTGTCTTTGTGTTGGTTCTTCAATATTGAGTATAAATAGTCATATATGTCATCCTCCAGTACATACTGATTCTGTCTCCAAAAAATAATGCAAACCTAAATGGTACTTTCATTTATTTAAAGCATGTAGAAAGAACCCCAATAGTTAATAGTATATATTTAGAGAAGAAAGATCCTGCTTGTCTATCCGCTTTGCTCTATTGTTGTGACATTGTGCTCATCAGATAACACTGTAAAGTACTTTAACATCTGTCAGATTGTTGTAATCTGATGAGCTATACTTGGAATAAACCTGAGTTGATGAAACAATCATTGAGCCTTTGGTGCACTCAAAACTGATTAGTAAAAATCTAGCCAGTCTCTGGAACATGTGGAATGCTAGCACTGTGGTGCACATTCTAATCTTGGTTCACTGCACCATGAGTTTGTGACTCCCCCCCCATATAGAAGGCTAAGAATGTGTCCCTTTCACTCTTGGAAGACTAATGGTTGTGGAACTACTTAGATTTCCACTGAAAAGTATATTTTATACTATTCTTTTTTGTTGATATTTCAAGAGCCTCAAAGAATAATTCTGCTTCTCTTACCATAGATATCAGTAATGTGGTGACTACGACATGCACAGACATGATTCATTTAAATGTATCCATGTTAATTTTCAGACTTTCAACCTAGACTCCATAAAATGAACCAGCCATCCAATGAGATGTAACTGAATGTCAGGATAGTTGCTCTAACTGCTTGACAAATGTCCCTGTTGACAGCACATAGGACATACCCAAACAAAAAGCTTTCTACATAGCTGAGCTATGTCAGTTATAGTAGTGCACTCAGAACACAATATGCCATATATTCCAACTATGATAAATGTAGTTTTAAAAATGTTTCAGTTTTACGGGTGTACATCTTGCTCTCTGGGAAGGATTTATACAAACTGGTCAAGATGTATTTTGAGTGTACTCAATTATGGACTTGATCCTGAAGGCTTTTGGGAGTTTGGCTGGAATATGCAAAGAAGGGCCACGACCTTCTGTCAGCAAGAGAGAAAGAGTTATTAAAAGTAAAACTGAGGTATTTGGAGTGATTTGAACAAAAATCTGTCTCATAATAACTCAATGGAATTCAAGAATGGCTTTGGCACTTTACATTAGTATCAAATAATTATCTCCAGTTATGTTCAAATGAGGGTCAAGACTGGTTCTAACTAATAAAGCTGAAGTGTTACTTGCTTTATTGAACATGCTAATGCAAAGCTGCATTTGAAAGAGATGAAGGGAAAAAAATCCTCCAACACAAATTACAAAGTGACTTTTTGCAAGATAGGTCATGAGTTGTTTTTTAGAAGATGTCAAAGGGTTTGAATTGTTTGGAATTAACCCTTCGTATGTTGAATTGACGAAGGTATCTCAAATTGATCCAAACAACAACTTTGCACTTGAACTTGATATCTCATATATAAGTTCCTGAGAATTAAAGATTTAAGCTCCTTTGGTGGTTATTGTTATACAACAGTGATCTCTAAACAAGACATCAAATGTATAATTTTGGTCATTGTCAAACCCATCAGAATGTTAAAAAGAAAAATAACTGGTGCACAATTCTAATCTGCTGTAAATCTTATTTATACCATTGTCAGAGTAACATCACTGTAAAACTAATGTAGAACAGATCAGAATCAGACCCTAGGTTTAAAAACTGATAAGCCACTGCTTTGGAAATGTTCATAATTTTTAATAATAGAAATTCTACACCAAAATATTTCTGCTAATGAGGAATTTCCTAGTGACTTATCTTAGTGGATATTGTAATTGGATTTAAGTATTGTAGTTCGTATCTGAATACTGACAATTGGAATTACAGTGTGGTATGGTGGCTGGGAGGCAGCCACTCTGAAAAGCACAAAGTACTTTAAAATCCACTACATTCAGTAAAATTACTGGAAGTTAACACTTATAAACCCTTACCTCTGTGCCTAAATCTTCTTACAATATATTTTTGAAATGTGCATCTGTCAACATGCCTGTCCATGTGTGAGTCTATTTGTTCAAGAACTCCTCTTAAATGGTAAGGGCTAGGACCACCAAATGTGGTATGCATTTTCCTCTGATCATAACTTAAAAGAAGGTGAGGGTTTGGTTGTGCCAGGATAATGGGATGTGTGTGGAATTTGATTGTTTCTCATAAAAAGGAAAGGGAGGGGTCTGGCAATAGAGAGTTATACTGTAGAATGACCACAAAGAGCAGCAAGAAGCCAGAGATGGGGTCTGGGACAGCTATAACCCCATTGGGCCAGCAGGCAGTGGGGTGGATAAAGGGACAGTTATATTAGAGTGCATCTGTCTGTCTGTAAGGCTGTCTATCTGTCTCCAAATCTGTTCAAGAACTCCTCCTAAACGGTAAGAGTGAGGGCCACCAAATTTGGTATGCAGCTTCCTCTTATCCTAACTTAAAGCAAGGTCATGGTTTGCTTGTGTCAGGAAAATGAGAAGTCCCTGGAATGGGACGGTTTTCCATAACATGGAAAGGGAGAGGGCAAAAAGGAGGGACGCAATACTCACAGTGGCCACTGGGTATAGCGAGTGCAGGGGACAGCTACATTGTAAAGTGACCACTGAGGGCAGCCACACCACCAAGAGAGTTGCCAGCTGGGGATGGGGCTTACCATCTTGCTTGCCAGTAGACCAGGTAACTAGCTCCTCTGCCCCAAACCCTTCCCCTCCCCACACCGGCCACAGCACCAGAGGGAGGTGGAGCTCTGCCAGATGTGGGGATTACAGGGAGAGAAAAGGCTCCTACCCGCCAGGGAAGCTTGGGGGAGAAAAAAGGCCCCTGCTAGCCTGGGGGGAGAGAGAAAGCTCCTGCTTGGCAGGGGGGTTATGGGAAGAGAAAAGATCCCTACTTGGTGGGGGGGCTGCAGGGAGAAAAAAGGCGTCTGCCAGGCAGTGGAGCTGGAGGAAGAGAAAAAGCTGCTGCCAGCTGGGGGAGCTAGGAGAAGAGAGAAGGCCCCTGCTGGCCAGTGGGGAGAGAAAAAGCCCTATTGAATAGGACCTCCCATCCTGAGCTCCTCCTCACCCCCCTAACCCTAACTTTCACACTCCTCACATCCCTGCCCTAAGCTCCTCCTCAGTCCCCCACCCTGACTCCTGCATTCCCCATACCCCTGGCCTCCTGCCCTGTCCCCATATCCCTAAGGCCCTGCCCTGACTCCTGCACCGCCCACACCACCAGCCCCTTGCCCTAAGAACCCAGGCAATGCTGGGTAAATCTTCTAGTCTACTATATATTTCAGAATTTTTTTTCTGTCTGTGTGTCTGTCTGTCCCCCAGATGGGGAACATGCACCTGTCCCCCGCTGAAGCTGCAGCAGCCATGGACAGGAACTTCTCATGTGGCCCTAAGCTGCTGGGGTGAGAGGTGGCTGGGGTTGTCCTCTCTCCCCCAGGGCAGCCTGCATACTGAACCCCTCGTCCTCAGCCCCAACCCAGAGCAATGATTTAATTGAAGCAAAACAAAAATTAACTGAGTTAAGGACCCGAGCAATGCTGGGTAAATCTTCTAGTGACACATATTGGTGAGCTGTTCACCACCTCTTTGGTTCTGAGCTGTCTCATTAAATCAGTGTTTGTTTGGATGTAGGTTATGGTTAATCAGTTTTTTTCATAATTGATTTAGTGAATCCAAATATAAAAATATATCCACTCTTATTTACATTGCTTTTTTAAAGTACACAAAGAGTGTTTTAAGCACAGATTATGCATCAGAATAATTCACAGAACACAATTTAGTTCATGGCTATTTATTTCCCCACAAGCACTCTTCCAAAATAGCAGTAATAGAATTATGGATATTACAGTATTTCTACAAGATGCCTGGCTTAGAGCAGCAAAAGAGAGGAAATTTGGCACATGGAAGCAGGTTTGGATTGCAGAAGTCAGTGCCTAAGGATACAGCTAAGGATAACAGCAGTCAGTGCTTGGGACAGCACAAAAGCAAAGGTAAATTTGCAGTGTTTGTGCAGTCCATTAGAATGAGTGTTGATCCTAACACCTCACACACTGGCGGAAATGTATTCCTGCTAGGAGATCTTGGAGGAAAAGGTCTTAACTAATACATCAGTGCCTCCCAGTACAAGTTAATGTGATAGAGTTTTTGGTACGGGGTGTTCAGAAGCCATGGAGTGGAACATTCAGTATTTTTTACATTAAACATTACAGTTTTTGGTGTACTTTAGAATAATTCTGGTATTTCAAGAGCCCTTCTAGGCATGTAGAGTAAGTTGGTTTAAGCCTCTTTCATGTTGACTACTACATAACCTTTTCTGAAAGCCTGCCAGATAGCGGGCTGCTGCTTTGCTGTTAGCTTGTAAACATTTTGGCTCTTTATCAGAGCGGTTGGGAAGGGAACTGGCCTTTGTTCTATACTGAGAGTTGTATTTGGAAAGTGAAAGTTTTTGGAATACAGCTATTCTGAATTAGGGAGGTGAAAAGTTAACCACCGAACTGGTAAGATCACCCTGAATGGATGATGCTTGCCAGTTCCAGTTAACTGGTAACCGATGGGGGAGGGAGCACCTCCTTACCTGCCACAAGCAGTAGGCGGCTACAGCCCAGTAGGAGGCCTGCCGCAGAGAGGGGCTGCTCTCACCTGGAGCACCCGACAGGCAGGAGTTGCTCTGACTTGCATTCCATCTGTCTGATTATCTTAATTGCTCACCTCTGCATCCTTTGCAGTACGTCCTTTCTATACACAGGTGACCAAAATTGGACACAGTACTGTAGCTGAGGCCTAATCAGTGCTGACTTTCGTATGCTATGCCTCTGTTAATGCAACCTAAAATTGCATTTGTTTCTTTTGCAGCAGCTTTGGATTGCTGATGCATGTTGAGGTTGTCCACCGATACTCCCTAATCTTTCTCAGCAGTGCTGCTGCCAAGCCAGCTTTCCCCCATTCTATATTTGTGCATTTGATTTTTCTAGGTACAGCACCTTACATTTGCCTTTGATTAATTTCATGTTGTTGTCTATAGCCCACTTATCCAGTTTATTGAGATCCCTTTGAATTTTATATTCTCAGTTAAATAGTTGCAACCCCTTAATGTAGGTCCAGATATACTGGTGTAAAGGTGCCTTATACCAGTAGAACTTACTATCCTTCCTTTATGAGACTAAGCTATTATGGTACAAGTACCTTTATGCTGGTGTGACTCACAGGGTGGACAAATTCCAGCCCGTGGGCTGGATCGGGTCTGTAGGGTTAGTCGCTGGCCGGCCCCCACCACTATATTTACTTGTGCCTCCGCAGGTATCAGGCAATTGCAGCTCTCTTTGGCCACAGATTGCTGTTCATGATCAATGGGAGCGGCGGGAAGTGGTGTTCCAGTCCATGCCACTTCCCACAGCTCTCATTGGCCAGGAATGGCAATCCACAGCCAATGAGAGCGCTGATCATCATTTACCTGTGGAGGCGCAGGTAAATATAACAACAGCAGCCTGCCAAGGCCTAACCCTGGCAAACCACCACCATTTTATTGCCCACCCCTACTCTAGGAGATTGGTATTACTTTAACTATACCAGTAATGCACTATGACTTTTGTATGCAGATAAGTCCTTAGCTACATTTTAGAACACACATTGCTTTTAAATTGTTTTAAAAAGATGCCCATCTCATTTCTTTCCTGCTCTTGTATAATGATATTCTGCCCTAATAGCACTATGTTACATGGATTGTGGTCTCTGATGGTGCATTGTATCCTCTGGTCTTTTGACCCTTCTTGTATTCATAATGATACCATTGACCCTGCCAAGTCACTGCTTTGAAAAATAACAGCTTTTCTCCTGTCCTTGACCACTGACTGTTACCTTCAGCCCTCCTTAGGACAGCGTTTTGCTTCTCTCAAGAATGCCAGCAAGTAATTTCCTCTGATAACAGCCAAAAACCCAATTAAGCTTAGATTAAAGAAAAGAAGGATTTGTTGGTGTTTTACAGAATGAGAGAAAACAGAAAATAAAAGATAGGTGATATTAAACCACCTGAAGTGGAAACACAGAATGTCCCATCGCTAGCATTACTCTTCACTGTACACAATAATTGGTAGATTTTAGCTGGTTTACTACACAACTATAAAACCTTGGCTTTCCCATAGCCCAAAGCCATAACTGCCTTTTTCTGTCAGAGCTGTGAGGAACTTGACATGCCCTCTCAGAAAGGCTCTGTACATATCCAGCTGTGTATGCTGGGTCTTCTCACTTTGATGCGGTAGGTGTCAGTAGTAACAAAACAGGTTTATTTTCCCCAGTGTTCCAAAATACTTGCTAGTTTTTAAGCAAGACATTCCCTCTTTGGGAGCTAGACCGAATACAGCAGATTATAACTTCCGTGTGTTAAGAATGAAACAAGAGAGTCTTCCAGGACAGGCGTACCATTGGGCATCCGGAGGAACATGACCAGAAAACTTCCTGTGTTGAACATTACTTATCGGACTTAACAACACAAGAGACATGCAAGGAACAGCCCAGGAAAACCAAGAACAACAGAGCCTTGTTTGTTCTGTAAGTGAGGTGAAAGCATGAAAAGTAATCAAACTTAGTTTATTTGCATCTCCCTGGTACACAGTGTATTGACATGATTATTTTACATCATAATATAATGTATTTCCTATCTAACACAGGGCTTATCCATTGTGATTTGATCAGCTATTTTAAAAGAACATTAGGACCCTCTAGATTTGAAACACAAGGAATCAAGTTATTTGCATATCTCTAATTCACCCTCTCTTTGTTGAGATAAAGATTGCTTTAAGCAACTGTCACATTACTTGACCAGTTGAATTAATTCTTGCTTGTATTTCAATTACCTGCCCTTTCGTATTGCTAATGAGGCTAGGCAACACCTTCCTGAAAGCAATCTCAGTTTAGCACAGGTATAGCCATGTAGTTAACATGCAGTTTGAGGCCTAGAGAAGAAAAGAGGATTAAAAATCAGCACTACAAATACATCAGGTAAAATTATAATCGGACATGGTGTGTTCTGACTTCTCAAGCACTTTTCATCTCAAAGGATCCCGAACTGCCTTACAAAGTACATTCATCCATCACAGCCACCTCTGGAATGGGAAGGCAGCAACCAGATAGCACACTCCTGAGAAGCAGGGAGAGGGGAGAGTTTGACCAAGGATGCAAGGCAAACTTCTGCTCTTATGAAAAGTGGTGTGGGACCTTTGTTGTCCACAGCAGACAAGATCTGGGATTTTATGACCTCATCTGAAAGAACCACATTTAGTAAAATGCATGAACTCAGAATGATGAATGGTTGAATTTTATGCTACCGGGTTGGATCTCATTATTGCTGGGGTTCTTGTTACTTTATCATTCTAAACTATTCCATTCACCTTACATGGCACCTTTTTCCCAAGGATCTCAGAGTGATTTCCAGGTAGGTAGAGATTATTATGCCCATTTTACACCTCAGAAAAGTGAGGGAAAGAAGGGTTGTGTCTAACAATGACCAAGTCCTTGCAGGTCTGGGTTTGTGCACAAATTCCACCTATTAAAAATTACCTTATTTCTGATAATAGTTCTACATTATCTATCTCTGTATATTTAGGCCTTTATATACACTCACCAGTATAGTATCTGAGTCTCTGAACACAAACCCCTATTTATATAATATTCAGAATATAGGAAGAATCCTTCCAAATGACATGTTGACATGGACAGAATACATATTCTGAAATTTCAGTATTCAGAAAATTTGAACTGCAAAGCAGTGTTCCAAGTGACAGCTGCAAAATCAGTGGGAAGAAGTTACAGCAGAAAGATCTGGAAATGAGTCTTGGGTGTTTAAGAGGCTGTTTTATAGCAGGAGAGGGGAAACGTGATTACAAACAATGGCTGCTAACTGTGGTGTTCAATTTTGGTCACATTACCTGGAGGAAACACATTACAGCTCTGCACCAAGAAGGGCAACCAGAGAGATCCCAGTACCAAGTGGCAAGCAGCATAAGAGAAAGTCAGAAACACATTTGCAAGTCAAGAGGACATTGAAGGGGATCTAATTGTAAGGCACAGGCTTAATTGCTGTCACTAACGGCAATTCATGCTACTGTTTTTGGAGTAATCTGAATGATATAACTCAGGTCATCAAATTAAGGACCAGCAAATCCAGAGCTGGCTTTAGAAAGCAGGGGTAATCCTAGCCCCATTAAGGTTAATGGGAGTTTTATCACTGGCTTCACTGGGGGTTGGGGGGTGATTTTATCCTATGTGTATAGATACCAAGGCTATGATCCAACAAATTACTCCAGTGGGATTAATCGTGTACTTAAAATTATGCATTCATTTAAATGCTTTGCTAGATGGAGATCAAGGCAGTATATTCTAGCTGCTAGAATAGGGGTCAGGGAGCCAGGATGCCTGGGCCCTATTTTCCAAATCTTCCACTGGCTTGTGACTTTTGCTAAGGATTTGTCTACACTTAAAAGTTTAAAGTGCAGCGGCAGTACTGCCGTGGCTTTAAACTGAAAGCGTGGCCATGACATGAGTACTGGGAAAGAGATCTCCCGGCACTGTGGCCTGGTTCACATTGGCACTTTACAGCACTGTAACATGCTGCGCTCGGGGAAGGGGGTTCACACACCTGAGATAGAAAGTTACAGAGCTGTAAAGTACCAGTGTAGACTTACCTTAAGTCACGTTACCATTTATGTGCCTGTGTTCCTCAGTCTTTCCACCTGTAAAATATGGCACCTCCATTTGTATAAAGTGTTGTAAAATCTATGGATGAAGGTACTTTGTAAGTGCAGCGACTTGCTATTTAAAAAAAAAATAATGAAGTACAAGCACCTGAAAGAACTGACTGAGCTTGGTGAATGAAATTGCCTTCTTTTCATTCCCAGTTGTACATATTTATAGTTGCTAATCATCCTGGCATATCAAATAATCAATATCCAGTAGCCTTTTGATAACATTTGTTGTGTTAATCAATAACACATATCAAGAGCACCATGTGAAGGTTATAGTCTTGCACTCTTGATTATCTTTGAGGAGTTCTCAAGGTGAATAACATTGCACTAATCTGGACTCGGTTATTTGAACATTGCTAATCACCTCTCTTGCCATACGAAAGGAGATATATGTACTTTAGACGAGCTGAAGCAATATGGTATTAATTCATGGTCTGTAAAACTAAATCATGCTTTTACTCTTTCATTTCAGACTCATTTTCATGAAAGATACAGAACTTCTGCTGTTTTACTTTGTGATATATTTGGTTGTTTTTCAAAGTGACTGGAGATTTATAATTCTTTATTAGTTACTCAGGATTCTAAGGGAAATAACACAGTTCTTATTTACTTTTCTAGGTCAGGCTCATGATGAAGAAGTTTAATGAACTTCTGCTAAACAGGAATTGAAGTAGGATTAACATTATGGAATTCATGTGTCCAATAAAGTTATTTATCCTATTTTCTACAGCATAGGGTTTTTGGGGTTTTTTTTGTGAAATAGTGTTTAGGCTGCATTTTATAAGTAATTAGGAAAAAATATGAGACTCATACATAGAAGGTAATTTTAGGTCATGCACTGATGTGATTTTGCTCTGAAATTATATAGAGCCTGAAAGCCGTAATTATGTATGTGTGTGGAGGGTAGTAAGATCTGTTTCAAATGTGTTGAGTCAGTGTTTTTGACTCCTGTTAAGAGCTAAACTGTTAAAGTGTTGCCTTTCAGATATTGCTTGGATCAATACAGGGGGTATTTCTCTGAGAGCAGTGCATTCAAATTGAGTTTCAGGAAAAACAGGGTCATATCAGTGCTGCCTGTAAGTGTCAATGGAATATTATATTTCATATCTTCACCAGAAATGTGCTCTTGGACATACCTGAAATTACAGAATTAATTATAGAAATTGGGATGAGGTGTATGTAATGCAAGCAATATAGACAAAATGTTATACAGCCAGTCCTCAACTTAAGAATGGATTGTGTTTCATAAGTTAGTTTGTAAGACTTTTGTTTGGAACTCAGAATGCATTTTCTCATAGAAACAATGTTATAAATGATGATTAAGTTCCTAGGCTAGTCTACAAAAGCCTATTTAACCCATAATATAGTTGAAATACTATATATTTTCAATGAAATATAGTAGAAAAATACTGTTGCAATACAAGTAATTAAAACAGAAAAACATACACTTGACTAGGAAATAGTTTTTGTATTTAACATTGAATGCTGGTGCTTGAGGAAAGGCAGGTTTAATTAGAGGAAGAGGAGGAGGTAAGTGGAGATTCTGAAAGGGCTCCTGGGCATGCCCCAGTCACAGGGCCAGATTAACTTGCCTGGGGCTATTAGATTTTTGTGGTCCCTTAGACTCCAGGTGTGGACAAAAGTGAGGGGTTTGGAATGCAGGAGGGGGCTGTGGGTTGAGGCAGGTGATTGCATGCTGGAGGGGGTGAGGGCTCTAATTTGGGGTGTGGGCCCAGGGGTGGGGCTGGGGTGCAGGAAGAGGCTCAAAGATGGGACCCTAAATAAGGTCATGAGACCCCACCGAGCGCAAGGATTCAATGTAAAATCCTGCAGATTCTAGTAACTGTCCATAGCCTGTCAGAATCTCCATGCCCCTGTCTGACCTCTCCCTTGTCTGGGCAGCATGGCTTATTCAGCAATCATGCTGCTCTTGGCTTTTTCTGCACCACAGCTGTGTAGAATCCTCTATTTGAGAGGGATTAGAACTTGAGCATGGAGTTAATGAAGTAGCAATGATTTTCACTGAAAATTTGCTGACCTCTGGCCGACATCCGTGGAACCCCAATCTCCACATTCATACAGATGGGCTTCCTTAGGCTTGGGGAAGTGTGTGGTGGAGTTCACTAGGACTTTTTATCTTGCTGACTTTGGCACCAAGCAGTGGAAGGGAGGTATTCAGGCTTAAATGAGCCTTGTTTAGAAAGTAATGAAATACTGAGGTTCTCATTCTCATAGAAAGTACTGGGAGTAAAACTGTAACAGACAGGGTAGAATTTACATTGATATTAGTCAGGCAGAATTGTGCCAGCCTGAAGTGGAAACAAAGAACTAACAGAGAATTTCAAAATATCATTGGCCAAAATAATTTAATAATTTGTGTTTGCAAATCAAAGGATTTTACACCAAACATGAATTCTCATTTGTGGAACAGGGAGACTGAAGAAGATGGAAGTTTTGTGCAGTTCAGAGTGCTTGATCCAGTTTGTGCTGTCGAAATGACAGTGGAAATTGTCAGGCTCCCTTAGTGCATGGCTGACCAAAAAAACATCAGTATAGCTGTTGACTCTGGAGGGAGGGAATCTAAGAATGTCAAAGGCTGAAGATATGGGAATAATCTGTCCTCCTCTCTCTTTGGTCAGGCGTGAGTAAAGACTTTAATGTAATAAAGGGGTAAGCCTTACAGATTTATGCAGTGGCCTGTTTTGTTCCAGCCTGAAATCTGAGCTACTTCAGCTGCTGGGTCAACTTAAATGATATAATGTGAGTGGCCATCACGAGAAGTATATTACTGAACACCTGTCACACTTGGAAGCGTGCATGAATTTCATAAGCCACTGAGAGTAAAAGGTGAAGCTTACCAGTATTATTAGTTTCTAAATGAATCATACTTGTGTACCTTGCTGTAGGCTTCTATGAAACAAAGGGGAAAAGGCAGAACCATTGGGTAACACACAAGCTAAATGTAGTATGTCTGTCCCCTATTAAACTGATGTTTCTATTATACAGTCAATATATTCACCTACAAAAAATGAATGCAATATTTTTTTAAGGGGGATTATTTCTTTAATCTTCCTTTCCTGTTTAACAGACCAAGTGTATTGACAAAGGCGCATCCAGCCGTAGAAATTTACTGGGAATTGCCTTAAATCCTTGAAAGGTTGGAAGTTACTACAGTGGGGTTAAATGGCTTGTGTAAGAAAGGAATTGTCGGTGCTGACTAACACTATCATGTATTTGCTGCCTAGCAAAGTAAAGCAAATGTTGCTCACTGGAGGATAACTTCATTTTGGCATAAAAGAAAAGCTAAGTTCTTTTGATGGGTATCAGACTGAGACCAATGGTTTTCTGCTTGTTGACAGCACAGAGAGAAGCAAGGAAGCTTACCCCCATTATCCCACCAATGGGCTTCTATTTTGCTCACTTCTCCACAAGTATATCTTCACTGCTGAGAGATCTCAGCTTTGCCTTAGAGAGGTCCCATTGCCTTACTCCTGCCAGAGAGTTAGAGGGCCAGAAAATGCAGCCCAGGTGTAGGAAGGTGGTGTATGTCCCTCAGCAGACAGGCTTGATTAGCCAGTGTCCTCTGCAAAGTAGGAGGCAAAACCTGGGTTTAAAGCCATAATCTCAGCTGTGTATGCTAGCCCAGGCTTAAAGCGATCTCAAGCCCCCATGTAAGGTTTTTCTATTTGCACAGCAGGGGTGTTGGGCAACACCCAGGTTAGGTGGTGAGATAATGGTACAGACATATCCTAGCAATGAGAGATTTTAATTAGTGTCCGTATCCACTCAGTCCTTAGACTCACTGCTGAGGCTGCCATGAGTGATGCCAGAAGGCAGAGGTGGTTTTCTGAGCAGAATCAGTCTTGCCAAGTCTCAGTGACTAAGAAGAAGGTGACTCACTCTTTTGGGATCCATTTTTAAGGCAGCTTGTAATATTTCTGACATTTGGCTTGACGGGTGAGTGTTTCAGTGAGACACTTAAAATCTCATTCCATTTTTTTTAAAATTCCCTTCATTCAAATTGTCACTACCTGACTGCCCTAATTGAGCTCGAGGAACTGAACAGAGGCCAGGACTGAAAAAATCCTCTGAGCAGAAATTATGCTGGAGGGAGTCAGCTGAGTTGGACTGGGATCCCCCGGCTTGCTTCTCCAGCAAGAAGTTAGAGGGAGGATGGAAGCAAAGAGACAGGCTCTTGCTCTTTTTCAGGGCAGAGCAGCAGAGCTCTGGCTGGGGAGGGGAAGGAGTAAAGCAGGCAGACCAGCTCTGGTTAGGGGTGGGGAAGGAGCCCTTGATCTGTTCCTGCAGTGAGAATCAAGGAAAACAGAGTGGTCATGTAGAGAAGAGATTGCTGGGGTGTTGAGGGTCTACTACAGTACTGTGTCCACTTCAGACAAGCCAGCAAAGAGACGTGTACATGGGCAGTATTCATTCACGGGGGTTTAGGAGGCAGAATTAATTCAGTTTGGGGCGGAGGGAACCAAAGCGTATTAATTTGTGGTAGAGGAAGAGTCTAGATTGAATTAATTGGTGAGAGCACCAGTGCTGAGGGATTGTTTTTCCAAAACCCCAGACAAAAGTCCTGGCACCAGACAGACATGTGAGTAGAGCCCTGCAGATTTCTGTATAGGTGGAGGTGGATGCAGATATCCAGGGTTCTCTTTTACAGATGGTGAAGCGGATTAAAATTTTGTATCTAGAGCCCTGCATAGTATGGGTATCTGCAAATCATTTTTGCAGATGTGGATACCAACTTTGCATCTGTGTGGGGTTCTATACGTGAAGGTATGTGACCCTAGCATCACAGCTTGGACAATGCAAAATGCCTGACTACAACTCTGATGACAGCATTTCCAACCTAAGTGCTCAAAAATAATGAGATTGGTTAAAAATCATTATGTTTAAAAAATAATTTGGGTTTCATTTTATTTGGTCTCTGAATTTTGAGTGTTTAGGGTGCTCTGGGGTCACATTTTTCCAGTTTTTCTTTGCAAAGGGGATAGAATCTTTATTTTTAATGGGAGTTGAAATTCTCCCATAAGCCCACAACTCTGGGGGTGAATATTTAAAAAATATCAAATATCATGACACTTATGGTAAAATCTACAAGAACTGGCAACAGTATTTTAGAGCCAATCCTAGACTACAACGGTACAGTAGCCTAGATTCATGAGCAGTGCTGCCTCAGGCAAGTACCCAGAAAGAAAAAGGACTAAAAAGTCCTTGAACTTTCAACTCGTACTCCAGGAACTGCTTCTACCCTCTTTTTGAGGCACCATGTCTGGATCATTTATTAATGTTTATTAATTTATTAATGCCTCCAAACTGGGGGCAGATAGAATACTATGTGACTAAGATAGGTGAGCATCACACACTTGTATTTAACAAGCGTTGTATATCTGTGACAAACACAGTTCACGAACAGTCCATAAGCAGAAATAGCTCATAAAAGGCATTTGGTAGCCCATTGCAAATAGCAAGCGCATTTGTATTGAACAGTTGATGAATAATTTGGGAACAGGAGAAAGACTGAAGTTCACTGATTAAGTTGCTCACTGTGGACAGTATGCTCTGCTGCCTTCACTCCCATCCTGGAATTCAAAGACTAGCTAGCTGGCTTTTCATGGATTTGTCACTCTCTCGTGTCATACAAGATAACTTTCAAGGACATTTAGAGGAATTTCACATTTTTACCAGATTTGCATCACTACTGAGGCAGAATTAGTGGGAGAGAGATTTTGCCTCTGAAGAAACACACTGAGAAGTTAGCAACCATGGGAAAAATGAATAAAACTTAGACCGAGGTGAGGGGATGGGAGTGTCAAAGCAGACTGCCAGACAAGAATCAGGAGAGAATAGTTCAGTCAGTCTGGCTTTGAATGAATGCTGAAGTGGGTTAGACAATGGGAGTGACCATAGAGGAAAAAATCTGATCTCCTCCTTAATAGGAAACAGCAAACTTTAGTTGGTGCTGAATAAAGAGGAATTTCTTCCTATTCCATGGTATTGTTAATTTTCGCAGTGAATGTACAGTACCTTTCCTGGACTTCATAATTCTATGCTTACCAACTTCTCAGTAAATAGAAATTGCTGCTTGAGAAAATCCATCTCGTAAATGTTGTTATTTCTGAGGTTGCTGATTTCTAGTGAAATACTTGGATTTTCTTTATCCACAGTATCCATTTTATCTGACCTGCTAAGCACTTGTCATTTTTCTTCATTTGATAAAAATGCTGAATGAGAAACTGTCAATAGTTAATGAAACCATTGGCCATGCCATTACTTTTGAATGGTTAATATGTGGAAAATTATTCAAGATAGAAATATGATGCCTACATTGTATTATTTTATCTGTGCATATATAGTATACTATTACTGTATATGTATATAAGAATTATGTACCTGTAAGAATTATGTACCTATTTACAGTGCAAATAAATTTACATTTGTTACTGAACAGAATGAGAATTTTACCATGTCAGAAAAAAATATTTTGAAGTATTGTAAGCCCATCATTTAGTCATCACTACTGACTGCCTAGTAACCATTTTCACAGGTGTAAAATTCTGAGCAGCCTAGCTCTTCTGAAAAAAGATAGTTGATTCCTAGAGCCAATTTCGCTAAAGATAGAACTTTCAAATGTGAGTTTTATGTACCATTTGCTTTGGCTAATAACAACAAATAGAATTCTGGTGATCTTTGCTGTGTTGGGCTAATCAAGGAGGAATAGAATGTTTACAAACCCCATCAATTGGCTACAACTTTCTCCTTCGGGAGTCTTTTTTCTAAAGATGTAGCTAAAGTAGCTATAGTTTATTAAATAATAGTAAATATATTAGCAGTATACTCAGCCCTGTACACAATGTGGAGAAAGAATTTAATGCTTTTAGAGCCAGCTGGACAGATTATGTACTATAGACACAAACTGCATTAGATAATTGAGGAAGGTTGTTAGCAAAGAGGGCTGCAGTTTTTTGGTTTTGTGTTAAATAGACATGGGTTTCTATTGGTAGGCCTAAACTATTACTCAGCTGTGATAAGTGTTGTAATGAATTGTTAATAATCAAGGACCAAATATGTAGCTAGGGTAAAAGGGCACTGCTTAAAATATGCAAGAAAAAACTATTTTAGTATTTAAAGTAAAATACACAGAATCAGATTCCTACTGACTATATTCACTGGTACATAGTAAGTATTATATAATTCCCATATTCAAGTTTTGTACGGTGCATATAGCTCATGCATGTAATTCAGCATTTTACTGAAACAATTCAGGATGGCTATCTATCCAAATTCTGTCACGTTCTTTATTTGCACTTTGTGAATATAACACTCTCCCTTTGATGTACTGTACAGTTCCAAAAAGTCTTTTTTACATGAAAAAATATGCATTGAACTTGAACATATAGCTTACAAGTGCTGCCTTTGTCATACAGATTTCCTTTCTTAAGGAACATTCACATCAAAGTGTTATGCAAACCACCAAACTACAGCAGCAGCCATAGAAATGCATTGTGGCCTGTAGGGACTGATATACCTGCCAAGTGCAGGAATCTACGGACAATCAGCCAGTGAACACTTGGAACACAATGGAACAATATTTTCTGGCAATTTAAAAACAAAGAGTTGAAGCAGGACTGAAATAATTGTCCAGATGACACTTTATCTGGGCGTCCAAAGTTATTTCGTATACTTTAATCTGTTACCAACACATCAGACAAATCAACCTATTTTCTGTGGATTATCTCAGGTGCTGTTGTCTGACAAGCTAAAGCTTTCATCCATTTTTGCATACTGAAATTAATACTAAACAGGCTATGTCTACACTTACAACAGTGTTTGAAAGCAAAAGTATGGTGCTAGGTGCCCATTTACACTGGCACTTTACAGCACTTTAACTTGCTATGCGTGAAGTGGGGGTATTTCTTCACACCCCGAGCTAGAATGTTACAGCTCAGTAAAGTGGCAGTGTTATCAAGCCCTTAGTAACTCTAAAAGACCTTTTCTATTCCTGGTGCTGGCAAAGGCTAAGATTTGTTACCACATTGAATATGAAGGAGCGAGGCACGCCTTGACTGACTGGTGGCATAAGATGGCTTCTTCTTTGTTGCTCTGTAAAAATTGGCATTTTCCTGCAGATTAGTGGACATTTGCTGCTGGAATTTTTAATCTTATTTTCCTTTTATGTTTGCTCTTCACTAGCTGCTAAGGGAGGCGTGATAGGCAGTATGCTGGTGACAATGAAGGAGTACTTGTAGGACAGATAGCCATTTTAGACTTCTCCAGCATGCCAGCCTACTTGGGAGTGAAAGATGGATGATATCCATGCATATGGATTCGGTATGTAAATTTTATGTGCAACACAAAGGGCCAAATTTTCAGCTCAACTTAACCAGACTTCCATTTTTTGCAGCAAAAGGTTATGGTGCTTAGAATTTAGGTCACTTCCATGTTCAAGTCTTTGAGTGCACGCACAGATTGAGAAAAAGAGGCACTCAATAGCAAAGTGACCTAAATTTTACTCAGTTATTTCCACCTTGAAAATAGAGACTCTCGAAATCTGGGCAAGAGAGAGGATTTAGGATAGCTTTGAATGACATTGCTGTGAGCATTGATTAATCAGTAGTTCATTGATCATGTCTGAAGTGTGCCTTTCAGAGCATTACTTTTTTAATATAAACCCATTAAAAAGACATTAACATACATGTTAGACCTTGAAGGTATTTGGGGATGAGGGAAGACGAGCACAGAAAACCCCCATGTTCACACACAGCTATATCAATATTCCACAAAAAGCATTATGATTCCTTTTTGAGTCTGTGTCATACATACTGACTGAAGAACAAAGAGTGAACATTCTTTGTATTTCTCTGATAAAAATTACAATTGGCAAGCACTTTCTGGAGAGACTGGCCCAGATATGTGGCCTTACAGGAGGGACATTAACTCAGAAGAGCATACCATGGCATAATAAATTCAGTGTAGGGAGATCCTGTGGGGGTATTCATCTGGTTTAGCAGCTTCTGCACCTCTTCTCCCTACACACAAGTGTCTCTAAATCGCGTGTAGCGCAGATGACCTGAGAAAATATAGAGCAGTCACATAGGCTATGTCTACACTCGCGGCTTCTTGCGCGAGAAATATGCAAATGAGGCTAAGCGTGGAATATCGCCGAGCCTCATTTGCATACCTAATGAGATGCCATTTTTGCAGAAGAGGCTCTTGCACCAGAAGGAGCTGTCTACACTGCCCCTTCTTGTGCAAGAAAAACCCTCTTGTGCAATGCCGCTACGCTGATTATTTTCAGGAATAACGGCATTGCGCAAGAGGGTTTTTCTTGCACAAGAAGGGGCAGTGTAGACAGCCCCTTCTGGCGCAAGAGCCTCTTCTGCAAAAATGGCGGCTCATTAGGTATGCAAATGAGGCTCGGCAATATTCCACACTTAGCCTCATTTGCATATTTCTCGAGCAAGAAGCCACAAGTGTAGACATAGCCATAGATTTTCTGTTTCATAGCAATCTCTAGCTGGTATATCAAAGGGACTATTGTCTCCAGTGTAATTTAGAGCAGTCTCCAGACTGCTTTGATTTATGCCAGAGGGATAACTTGGTGCACATCCAATTTGGGATTGGGTGAACTGAATTAACTACTGTTGCATCCTTACAACAGAAGACCTGAGCCATAGAACTTTCCCATCTGAAAACACCACCACTAGGGTTTGGCTTTCTTTGTGAATCCTAGTGATTTGCTTTTTAGTTTTAAACAGTGGCTGCAATTAAAATGCTGACAATTACCACAGAGGATCTGAGATACCAACTGTCATGATCATGAGGGTTAGCCAGCAGCCTGGGGACTAAGGGGTTAACTATGTCCCTTACCTAAGCCAGGTAGATTCAGCCAATAGGAATGCAGGAAGGAATTTCAAACTAAGACAAAGGAATTTTTGGGTTTCTCCCTCCTTTGTCTCTGGGCAGTTTCTCTCCAGCTACTGAGAGGGACAGACAGAATGTCTCCCTCCAAGAAAAGAATTCACTATCTGTAAGTAGGGTAAAGTTTAGATAAATCTGTTAGGTTTTATTGTTTTATGGTTTGGGAAATGGGATCTGATGTCTGTGCATTTAAAAATGGGTTTTCCTCTCCTTTGTAACTAAGCTCCTGGCCCATGGTGGGGGTCCCCCGCCCCCATGAGGATATTACTTTGTGACTTTTCCATCTAGTCATTATGCTTGCAACCAGAATATTGTGTTGATAATAAAAGTTCTTTCTCTTTTCTTTTTATTAACCTGGCATTGGTTAATTTTTGTGTCCTGGTTTTCACTTTAGGGGTGAGATTTCCCAAGTGATCTCTCCCCTGATTTTCTTATCATTACTTGGGTCGTGGCAGTGGATTTTATCCCCAAAATCTAGGTTTTTAAGATTTTGGGGGGACGTTTTATACCAAAGCCTGGAAAGATAAGGTTTTGGGGTACTTTTGCGGGCCCCCACTGCTGCATTTATTGTGCCAGAGTGGGGAAGGTGCCTATGACACCAACACATCCCTTATGCCCAGAATAGGAACTAGCTGTGTTACTACTTTCTGATGGAGTTATACATCCTATCCATAAGGTGACATCCATGTTTTCTATTACTTAAAGCGGCATTGAGCTCTAGATTTTCATGTTTGGGTGTTTTATAAGTGAAAGAAAAAGTGACCAAACTCTCAGCTGTATGGTGATTATCCACTTTTGTCATGTTAGTAGGGTTTTGCCTTGCGAGTACTGTGCAGAATGTCTGATACTCACAACTTAACTAAGTATTCCATCAAGGATTTGGCAGGTCAGTGAAAGGGAAACCAGGTACAATGGGCTGAAACTGATCACACTTCATTTCTCATCATTTGTCAGGCCAAATGGTATCTGGAATCATAAGTTAGCATCATTGCCAGCCATTTTTAGGCACATACCTCCCTTCTTTTCATTGAGACACTCTCCCCTCCCCCCAAGGAATCAATGAAAGCAAGTGTCTTTTGATGTTAGTGAATGAAGCCTTACAGTATTATTGCAGTTTTTAAGGGAAGGAAAACTATTTTCCATTCCATAACTGATGCTGCATAGTCCCAAAATTGTCTAACCTTATCAGATTGTTCCCACATGGAGGCTGGATTTCAAATTTGGTGATCATTATGCATCCTTTACTGTCACACAGACTACAAGTTTGTCTGGAAAATGACAGGACTTAGCCCTCAGAACTCTTTACTATGTCAGGCTTTTCATCTTGATTCCTTTTGGGTAAGCTCATGACACTTGCAACTTTGGTAATGTACAAGCAATTAGTAGATGTTCACAACAGATTTATCACCATCTTTCAAAGAATGATTAAAACAGTGTTTCCTAGAACAGTTCCTGAATATAGGGAACATAGTAGTTACCATACCAACTCAAGGTAGTGCTCTGTGTAGTTCACCATACTGTGTATGGCATGGACCTGCACCAGATGCATCTGAGGAAGGTGCAAAAAAGCCTGCAGTAGGAAGTTAAGAAATAATCTACATGTTCGTAGGGTTGCCAGATGATTAAAAAACACTGGGAAAAAAAATCTGTTGAGGGAAAAAAAGGGGGGAGACCGAAGTTGTTGAGGGAAAAAAAAGGACCCCGATAGCAGTTATTAAGCAAAAAAAAAAAAAAAATCAGCATTGCCCCTTTAAGAAGAGACGTTTTTGCTGGCGGCCATTTTGTTTTTCTGTTTTAGCCACAAGACAAGCCCCTGGGGAACCAGGTAAGCGGGAAGATGGAGGGGCATCTGGTGGGGGCGGGGGCTGGGCCCGGTTGCTGAGTGTGTCGTAGGGTTGCCAGGTGTCCGGTATTTTCGCTTCCTGGCAGGGAAAAAAAAACAGAAAATACCGGACATTTTAGGTGTCCAGTATTTTCTGAATTTTTTTACTGGACAGGAGTTGAAAATACCAGACTGTCCAGGTCAATACCGGACACCTGTCAACCCTACATTAGTAATGTTACTTTCTTGCTCCCATTAGGTGAAAGTTGGTTTATGCTCTGAAGCCTGGCTGCTTATTTCTGAGGAGAAACTTTCTCTGATGCATTTATTTCTGACAGGTCAGGAAAGTCATTTATTGTTTAGAAAAGTTTTGGTATTGTTTCTCTCACTGATTACGCTGGCCATTTGGACCATTGTTCTGGGAATAGCAAACATTTAAAAAAATCCATTGATGACTAAAATACACATTGCACAAACTTCTATGCTGTACAGCACCTTTGCAATGTCTTTCTAAAATATCTCAACCTGTTACTGTTTTGCCAGATGTTCAGTGCTTAATTTAGATTTTTTTTCAAACAAACCTGACTTACAAACATTTTTTAAAACAATTTTTGCATGCAAACCAAATGTATGTTGCACTAAAATCAAATGCTTCAACAACTTGTTCAGTTTTTTTAATTGGATGAAAACTGGTTATCCATTGTAGTCCCCTCCCTTCTGACTTGGCATGGTTAGCTTAGAAAAGGTAATAAAGACACGTAATCATTTAAAATGAAATTTAAATGTAAGATAAACCTATAGTACTTCTGCCAGTCTCTGGAATGTACCTTAAAATAGCTTTTTAAATTATGCTACAGGCCAGGGGGTGGGCAATAATTTTTGAAGGGAATTTCTCAAGTGGTTGCGGGCCACCCCGGAAGGGGCGGGGCCTTGGGCGGAAGAGTGGGACCAGGAGACTTCACCGCCCACCATCCCTGATTGTCCTGCATGGCCCCCTGCTCTGCCAGGGCCATGCAGCACCTAGAGAGAATCGCGACCTGTTTTGAACAGCTAGTGGTTCCCTTTGGTGCCATGTTCCCCTGGCAGGGCGAGGAGACTACATGCGCTCCTCTGTCTCCAGGTCTCGACTGACCTGGGGATGGGGGAGCAGCAGGGGGCCATGGGCCAGCAACCCTTTCAATTGCTGCTATTTAAAGGGCTTGTACCTTCCAGGCAGTTACCAGGCAACATGGTAACAGCCACCCGGCAGGCGCGAGTCCTTAGAATTGCTGCTATTTAAAGGGCTCATGCCTTCTAGGCAGCTGCCAGGCAATGCGGTAGCAGCCACCCGGAAGTGCGAGCCCTTTAAATAGAAGCAATTGAAAGGGCTTGCGCCTCCCAGACTCCGCCGCTAATGCGTTGCCTGGGAGCCGCCGGGGAGATGCGAGCCCTTTCAATTGCTGCTATTTAAAGGGCTCACACTTTCCGGGTGCCTGCTACCACGTTGCCTAGCAGCCGCCCAGAAGGCACAAGCCCTTTAAACAGAAACAATTGAAAAGGCTCGCACCTCCCAAGCAATGCATTAGCGGCAGAGCCAGGAGCTGCCGTGGGCCAGATCAAAGTGCTTGGTGGGCTAGATGTGACCCGCTGATAGCCTTTTGCCCAGCCCTCTTACAGACTATCATCTGATTTGTTTTTCTAAGAACACCTGCATTTTCCTTATCCTAGAACTTCTGGGAGGCAGAAGAGATGTGGCAACAGTGACAAATTCTAAGTAACATCCCTATCATTAAACACTGGGCTCTGAACAGAACTTGGCTGATGGTATGTTTGAATGTGAATTTCAAATGTTGATTGGGGGTGGAAAGAGAGCCCCAATAATGGGAATAAGAAATTATCCTAAAAATATGCATCATTCTTTCTAGCCACGGCCTGGATGCACACTTCTTCAAAATAGTCAACAGATTGCAGGGAAACTATAAGCTCCCAGTAAGGACTGGAGGTGGAATTGGTGCAGAAAGCGGGAGCCATTCCTGTTCTTGCTGCCACCATGTGACTGGTGAAAGTGTCATGAGATTTTAAAAGGCTGCAGAGGACTTGAAGGGTCAGATCTTTCTTCAGTGGAAGTTACCAGTTGAGTGCTTGGCCTCTCATCTTTAGGTTTTTGGCTGAAAGATCCACATACAGTAAGCTCTCTGGGCATTTTACTTTGTCTCCCTCAGAAGAATGAAAGGATGTGTGGGTTTGAAATTGTGGTTCTAGAAAATCTAGGTTTGTCAAAGCTGCTGATTAGATGACTAAATCATTCCTTTTATTTGGAGTGATAAAGTTGGGAAGATGACCCACATGCCTGATGCAGGAAAGCTGCTTTACGGTTTGCCTACTGCACTGAAGAAACTGTTCAATAGAAGTCCATCCATGTGAAGCTGATTCTGGACTGCTTGCTAGAATCAGGGAGAGCTACTGTATGGTGCTTTGAGGAGGAAGTGCTGATTGTAGACTTTCAAGCTTCCTGAGCACATATTTAAATTAGGTGTCCAGCTTTTCCAATGGGGGGAAAAGAACAAATTGATTTTTAAATGGGGATTAAGCAAGAAAAAGTGAAAGGTTTTTCCCCCAGAGATACCTGTAATAAAGAGCATATCTCTCATTGTGAAAATTCTCCAACTTGTACTTTAGCCCCCTTGCCCTCCCCTAGCTCACAAGTTCTACACCAAATTCCAGGAGTGAAATTTTGGATTATTTAAACCAAAAAAATTAAGATGTAATTTCACTTTTCCCTTTAAACACACTAGACAGGGGGACAGTATAGATCCCTGAAGCATTTCCAACCATTTACAGAATTGGCTGGCTTCAATGGCCTCCTGAAGAAAAATGCCAAACTTGTCCAGCACCTTGTCTACAAACCCTTGGAATAACCTCTGTTTTTCTGAGACTTCAGCAATAACCGTTTGCCTGGTTAAGACACTGCACTTGTGGCTTTATTGCATTTCAATGCAAGCGTTTGAGCTACAGAACAAAAGTAAAGCAGTTTGATGTAATATGGATGTCTATTTGCACTCCTTTTAAGATAAACATTAGGCAATAACCATTTCTTTAGAGCCCATATATTGTTCATGTGATTCTCTCTCTCTCTTGTATAGCAGCTTGTGTTCATCAACATGATACATTTCTCCCTGCTTTTCCAGTTCTGTCTTTCATTGTGGATATCCTTTTCTCTTCTTTGATTGCTTTTTCTTTTTAGACCATTACTCTAGTTGATAGCTTTGGGTTATCATTGTATCCTATCTCCCTCTCCAATAAGCCTATGATTGATACTAATCTTCCTCCTGGGACACATTTAAAGGATACAGGATGGAAACCATTCTCTAAATCTTAGCTTTATATGTGCTGACAATTTACAAGGTTGCGCCTTATATTCACTTCAGGTGGCTTAGGGGAAAACATCAGCGCCTTGCAATCATACTTCCTAATGAGAACAGAAATTTGTTTCATATACTAAAAGCTGCCTTTTCACTCAGGATCACGCTCTGTCCCAGCTTGTATTTTAAGCGACTAGTAAGGTCCGTGCGTTTTACAGCTGGCCAATTCCCAGGATCCAAACTCATGCATTTTTCTCTCCAGAGAGAGGAGCCATATTTTAATTATTCTAACGCAAGCTTTAACTAGCAGGCAGTCCCTTGAAAAAAGTTAATGTGGCAGAAAACGCTTTGCACAAGCAAAGGACTCATCATTGACTGAAGTGCTTAACAATATTTTCTATAGGAGAATTATCCCATCCAAGCTATATGGAGTGCATATGTTTTATTTTCTCTTGAAATAGTTTCGTATTTTGAAATTGAATTATATTTGTGTAAAGACCATTCAGAACTAACTCAGGTCTGCACATCACTGTGGGTATGTCTACACTTGTACCCTATTTCAAAATAGGGATGCAAATGAAGCCGGGATTTAAATATCCCGTGCTTCATTTGCATAATCACATTATGGCGCTATTTCGAAACAGCGCTATTTCGAAACAAAACACTGTGTAGACGCGTTGTTTTCTCTCGAAATAACGCGTCTACACAGAGTGTTTTATTTCGAAATAGCGCCATAACGCGATTATGCAAATGAAGCGCAGGATATTTCAATCCCGGCTTCATTTACCATTTCAAATGTCTTCATTTGCATACCTATTTTGAAATAGGGTGCAAGTGTAGACATACCCTGTGACATTTAGGCAGATACAGACTTTGAGAAATCAACTCATTGTTTAAAACCATGAAAATAGTCACTAGTATGAGTGAATTTAGTCACTACCATTTGATTTTCACCGCTTGTCATATTTATCATTAGAAAAATGAAGAGAGTCCAGCTACGTGATGAATTCATAAAATAGTCAATGGGGATTGAAGATACTTGTGTTTCTTTAATGTTTGTTTGCATGCTTAAGCTATGAGCCCAAGAAACAAAGACTAGTAATCAGTATTTGGTTTGTTTTAGTTTTTATCTTTATAAGCAGACATGTTTATCTATACAAAAAGGCCTGCCATATCTTTTCTGAATTGTGAAGTTTTGCTGCAAATGCTTGTTGTTTGGCTGTGCATACACTGTCAAGAAAAGTGGTATCTCCCAACCTTTGTCTCTTTGCTTAGTGTCTGTCATTAGGCCACTGTTTTTGTGTCAGTCATTGCTTCCTGTTCACTAGATAAACAGTGCCACTTTTTATGCAGATTTTCTGAGACTCCAAAGTCTAGTTCACCAACAACAACATTTGCTCCTCTCTGCTTTTACACAGTAGTCCTCACAATTTTAAACTTACTAGAAAATGTATGTGGCCTTTGTCTGGTCCTTAACTCATTTTTGGTTTTCTTCATTTAAATCATTGCTCTGGGAGGGTGCTGGGAGTGGGGGGTTCAGTGTGCAGGCTGCCCTGGGGGAGAGAGGACTACCCCAGACCTGTCTCACCACAGCAGCTTGGGGCCAGGTGAGAAGCATGTCACCATGGCTGCTGCAGCTCCAGCAGACACAGCCAAGGGGTGGGGGGGCGGTGCATGTACCCTGGCTGGGATAGGTCCAGATTCATGATTCCAGATTCCCCTCTTCATCTCCTCCTCCAGCCAGAGTAAGGAATGCAGTAAAATATGCACTTTCCCCTCACTCCCTGACAAAGGGGAACAGCCAACAATACTCCTGTTTGAATTGGAGGGGGAGAGCATCAGTATCCCCCCCCCCCAGTGTGCTTCCTAAAGGGTGCCTGGGGGCTGGAAGGCTCAGGGCTGGAGCAGTCCTGGATGAGGGGTCGCACTCCCCAGCCAGCCCCTTTCACCTGCCTGGTAATTGTCTCTTTTCTGTATGGTTTTACGGAAGGCCGGCCTGAGCTCTTTTGACGCCCGCGGCGTGCAGGCCCGCCTCCAGGCACACAGCGCATGCGCGAGCCTGCCCCCAGGGTGCACGGGCCTGCCTCCGAGCGCACGGCGCATGTGCGAGCCTGCCCCAGGGGTGCGCAGGCCCGCCTCCAGGCATACGGCGCATGCGCTGCCCGGCCACCGCCGCTGGCGCACAGCCTGGGGCCGCCCGGGTGGGCCGCGCCTGGCCATGCAGGGCCCCGCGGCCGCGGGGAGAAGGGCACTGCAGGGGTTCACACGGCCCCTGCCCTGGGCGGCCACTGCAGCCCACCGGGAGCTGGGCGCGTGGCGCATGATGGCAGCTATAAGGGGCGCCGTGCGCCCCTTACTGTTGCCATCAGGCGCCTCCCATCGGTTGGTGCCCCGGGCAGCTGCCCAGCTTGCCCACCCGTTTAGTCCAGCCCTGGTTTTATGAGAGGAAATCCCAATCCAGGCATATCCCACTTTCCTGGCACAACCAAACACTTACCTTGTTTTAAGTTATGATAAGAGGAAGCTGCGTACTGAATTTGGTGGTCCTAGCTCTTACCGTTTAGGAGGGGATCTTGAACAGACAGATGGACTCAGAGACAAACTCTCTCCAATATATAATAGACAAGCACAGTAGTTACAGAATGAAAGTTTCAAGGGATCATCTGAGTTGGTGTGCATAGTCTGTAAATTAAGCTATGTGCCCTTCCTGGAACTAACATCCTGATAGAGTTGTGTAAAGCCTGACAACTGTGTTGTCAAAGTGAAGCTATGTACCAGTGTGAAACAGCCTCAGACTGCAGAGATCAGAACTCATAACTGGAAAGCAATTTTCTCACATACTTAAAAGTGTAGCGAGACGGGCATATGTCTCAAAAAGTTGAATTTGGACCCACATCCCCAGAAATTTATAAATGTTTCAATCTGGAGTTTGAGTTGCAGCTTGTTATTTTGAAAAAAAAAAAAAAAGATTGGGTAAAAAATTCCAATTAGAATCTGAATTTTCTCACCACTCAGAGCTGCTTGGATCTGGAGCATCTTTTAACAGCAATTCAGATGGATGATGGTGGAGAATTTTAAGGCAGAGTTTTTCTTCTCTTTTTCCCACTTACTCTTTCTTTCCATGTTATTGAGATGACTGAACCAGTATCCCTATCCTGCAAAGTCAAATAGACTAAAAGGGGGTTTCCAGGTTATCCTTGCAAGCATTTTTGGGCATGAAATTGGATATTTTGGAAATAAATTATCGAGTGGTAGAGAAGGCATCAGTACTAAGTCAACAGAAAAGACAGGTTGAGCTATATAACTTGCTATACTGACTCAGAGCACAAGAAACTGAACTTTAGAAAATTAAAACTTTGAGGGACAAATTCTGTTCTAAGTTATATGAATCAGTGGGAGTTTTATCCAGGTAATCGAGCGGAACTTGGCTCTAGAGTTAATTGATTAATCAGCTTGGAGGATTAAGGAAGGACAGAGACGTATTCTTGGGAGCAGTAATGGGATTGTGTTCTTACACAATCATTGAACAGCGAATAATGACAGAGGTTATTCTAGATCCAACAGCTGAGAGTAAACCAGGCATAATAAACTACATTGAACTTGGAGACAACTTAGGAGCTAATGTCATCAAGCGTAAAATGCTGATGAGGTTGTGTGGAAGGCACGGTGGTTAAAAAATACTGCACATTAGAAGAGTAGACTTTGAAGTAGTGTACAGTGAGTTACAGAAAACGAGCTGACATTCAGGAATGCTTAGGAGGTTCACAGTGGGAAAAGAAGGAACTAGTTAGGAGTATAATTGGGAATGATGCCAATACAATTTATGCCAGAAAAATAGGATTTAAAATCACCTCAAATGGCTAAGAAGGGAGATGAACCCCCGATGAGCGGGAGCTGAGAGAAGAGTATCTACAATAGAACAGGTTGGAAAATGGTTTTGGTTTTGTTTTTTCCTGAAGAGAACTTTGAAATTTTTCATTAAAAAAACAACAGGGTTGAGCGTTTTCCAGCACTGTTTTGCCTGAAAATTCTGAAAATTGCTAATTGTGTGTGTGTGTGTGTGAGAGAGAGAGAGAGAGAGCGAGCAGCTGAAAATTTTAGGTGTAAACTTGTTCCAAAACTTTGGGGCCCTCTGTAACTCCAGATTCATGATTACTATGGATTACAGTTGCACCCTTCAGAGACTTTATGACAAAGCAAGGGACGCATCAATTTGCAAAGGAATTCCTAAACTAATCACATTTTACTTAGGCAAAGCACAGGGGAAGTACAGATTTAGTGAAAAATAATAAGCTTCTGCATTCAATATCCTGCCTTAGTGCTCCTGCCACCTACCCAGTCTTGTCTTTTGGTTCTGGTCTGCTCTTCCCTGCTAGCAGCTTGTTTAATAGCAGATTCTAACACCCTGGTCACTTCCTGTACCTCTACTGGATTTTTCCATTATCCAAACCCTGTGCCTGTGACAGTGGATTAGAGTCATTAGTATCAATTGCCTTCAGCCAGCACAATTCCCTTGAACATGGACAAATCAAAAAAAGCTCTTGACACCTGTATTTTTTGTTTGTGTCAGTGATTGGGCTATATATACCCATTGTCTGCCTTTCTGCAGACACGTGTGGCCACCCAGGACTAACTCTTGCAGCATGTAGTACTCATTATGAGAGTAATGACATAGATCAGTGGTTCCCAAACTTTTCAGCATCACGCCCCCCTTTTTTATTTTTGAGAAACTCTCACACCCCCCCTCCCAAAAAAATAGCAGCAAAACTTGGGGTGGGATTGACCGGGGGGGGGTGTGTGTGTGGCTGGGTCATCTCGTGCCCCCCCTGGAATTTCTTTATGCCCCCCAATTTGGGAACCCATGACATAGATGGAAACATGGATATTCATAAAAGTAATACAGCTATCTCCAACATTCGTCACAGAGCTTCAGAGGTAGCCGAGTTAGTCTGTAACAGGAAAAACTTAAAAAACAACAAATAGTCTAGTAGCCCCTTAAAGACTAACAAAACATGTAGATGGTATCATGAGCTTTCGTGGGCACAATCTATATGTTTTGTTAGTCTTTAAGGGGCTACTAGACTATTGGTTGTTTTTTAAGTTATTCCTCACAGCGGGAGACTGGGAAATGTGATATCCCAACTTAAGAGCCAAAAATACCTATTTTTTATTTTTTATATTGCTCTTACTTCATACATTTATTTGTATGCTTATGGAGAGCAGGCAGCTGAAATGGTATGGTCATAAGCCAAAAAAAAAGGTCAGTCTTAGGGGTCAAGGATTCTTATGGTTTTCATTCCTGTTCAGATCTGAGCTTGTTTGTTTTAAACAAACACTGTTGGCACTGAGTAGTACCACATACAGTGGAAATGTTGTAGTGCAAAAGGGAATACTGTCTGTCAAGAATTCCAGCTTTGACAATGTACTTCTAGCAGTGATCACACTGTAGAACCACTTGAATAGTCTGTTGATATTTTGCCTTTACAGTCTCAAATTTTTAGATCAAGTGATTTGTCCAAAAAGGTTTGTTTAACTCTCTGGGCAGCATTTCAGATTTTGATTGGGGGGAGGGGAGGAACTTGAAAGCTCTAGTTTTCTGCCACGTGATTTAGCAGTTAGCTGGGCGGGGGCCCTGTATTTAATTCCTGTATAAAAGAAAGACAAATAGTAGATCCACTCAGCTCTAATAAGAACGTGTTCTGACATCTTGTGGCAAGTCACTTAAAGGGCACTGATAGGTTTAAAATTTTAATATATATTTTTTTCCTTTTTGGCTCTGTACTTTTAAATTTCTCTTTAATTTACATCCTCATTTTTGTATAGTTCCCCTTTCTGAAATAAAATGCCACCATGTTGGGCTGTTGTAGTGTTTTTCCTGCCACAAGGATGTTAAATTTAATTATATTATGGTCACTATTTCCAAGAGGTCTTGTTATATTCACCACTTGGACCGGACCAGATCCTGCACTCTACTTAGGACTCTCCTCATGTGGGTTCCAGAACCAGATGCTCCAAGAAGCAGTAATTTAAGGTGCCAAGATACTTTATCTCTGCATCCCATCCCGAGATGACACATACCCAGTCAATATGGGGATAGTTGAAATTTCCCATTATTTTTATAGTCTCTCTCTAATTTCCGCTAGCATTTCAAAGTCACTATCACTATCCTGTCAGTTGGTCAGTAATATTAATAACTGCTATATTCATATTATTAGAGCATGGAATTACTATTCATAGAGATTTTATGGAATTGTTTGGTTCATTTAAGATTTTTATCTCATTTGATTCTAAGCTTTCTTTCAGATAGAGTGCCTCTCCCCCAGCAGTACAACCTGTTCTGTCCTTCCAATATCTTTTGTATCCTGATATTACTGTGTCCCATTCCACCAAGTTTCTGTGATTCCTATTATATCAATATCCTCCTTCTTGTAGCCCATCCTTCCCCATTTCCCAAAGTTTCCCCCAGTTCCTAATACATCTGAACCCCTTCTCTCTACACTATCATCTCATCCACCTATTGCAGAACTGCAAGGTCTCCTGTCTACCTAGCCCTGTATGTGGAACTGAAAACATTTCAGAGAATGCTATGATGTAGGTCCTGGATTTCAATCTCTTGCCTAGAAGCCTAAATTTGGCTTCTAGGACCTCTCTCTTATCCTTCCCTATGTCATTAGTACCTGCATGCGCCTCGACCACCAGCTCCTCCTCAGTACTACACATAAGTCTGATCCACAATCTTTGCACCAGGCAGACAAGTCACCCTGCAGTTCTCCTTATCATCACAAACCCATCTTTCTGTTTCTAATGATCAAATACTCCATTACTAATGACTGTCTCTTCCTAATAACTGGAGTTCTCTCACCTGGAGAGAGATCCTCAGTGTGAGAAGATACCACAACATCATCTGGAAGGAGGGATGGGATCATTTCCCTCTGCTCCAGTTGGATGTTCTCCTTCCCTGAGACTTTCACCCTCTTGAACAGCACACAGGCTGTCTAATAGGAGGTGGGGCCTCACTTCCACGAGGAGTAACGGTAGTTCGAATTAGGATCTTTAATTCGAACTGCCTACTCCGTGCCGCGTGTAGCCGCGGGCACGGAGTTCGGACTAAGAGGGATTTAAAAATGGTGGCGCCCGGGAACATGCAAATGAAGCCCGGGATATTTAAATCCCGGGCTTCATTTGCAACTCCGGTTGCCCTAATTACCCTACCTAGCTCGAACTAACGAGCTAGTGTAGACGTACCCTGAGGGCCACGAGCTCCTTGCACCGAATGCATCCATAAGGCGGGTAATTATACATGCTACATTGGGTGCAATAAACAGGATAGACCCCACTCTGCTGCTGGACTTCTGCCTGCATTCTCTTTTAATTTCTACCGCTTATTCCTTTCTCGATTCTTTTTAAATTGGGTGATTTTGCTTTTTGTGTAAAGAATGCTAAATGTATCTAGCCCTCCTCAAACTCTGCCTCTAAACTCCTTCCCAAACCTTTCCTGCTAGCCCACTCTTTGTTTCCTATCTTTTGAGTGGAGTACCTGCTTTCAGGATCATCTCGTGATCCTTAGTTCATTTTAATGACAAGCCTTTTTTATCTTAATCATCCTGCCTCATTGGTGTTCCCAGCTTCTGAATTGAACGTGCATCCTACTCAATCTGTGTTGCAATTAAGAGCTCTATCTGGGGACAAGGTGAGTAGACACCTGGTACAAAATTCAGGGTGGGGCTGCAGACCCTGTTAGCTCCCTTCTCCCCACGCCCACCCCCGGTTGGCCCTGTTAAACCTTTTCTGTCTCATTAAATGGCTCCAATGTGTCAGAAGTTGCCATCTTTTAGGAATGCTGATGATTCTGAACTGACATGCTCCCTCTACTGAATTCAGTAGTAGCCACTCTTGACTCCAGAATATGTTTCAGCCTTTGTCACAGGTCACCCTTGTCAAGATACAGGAATTCACTTCTTACTCTAGGAAGAAAATGTTCATAGAGCTAGTAGCACTGTCATCTGAACCCGGGGCTTAACAAGCAGATTTCAGCACCTGTGTCTCTTCCTTTACTATTGTGTACCGTTACTTACTGAGCACTGAGATCGTAGGTGCTCAGTAAATAACTGTAGTATTTCCTAGTTTGTTTGCTTGTCTCGTATGTCATAGAATGGGAGGTGTTATGGATATCAGCGTTATTTGATATTTTTATTTTATCACAAGGTAACCAATTCCATATACGAATTGAAAACTGAAATAGGAATAACATTTTTTATTGACTTTCAAGCAATGCAGTGTTTAAAACCAAAATTCTTCCACCATAAAAAGGACATACATTTATAGTCAGTAAGAAGGTAGAGATTATATCAAATTGGAAAATGCTTTACAAAGTATCTGCAGCATTGTCATTTTTTCTGTTTACCAATAAACAGAACTAAGAGACATGACAGCTGGTCTAAGGGTTTATTGGGCTAATGGTCTTTATGGACCAAAACCATGAAGCTCTGTTCAACATCAACACTTAGGGCTGCTCTCAACTGCTCTGATTTGCTGTGCGCTAGCTGCTGTTATGGTGGTGGGGACTGACAGAGCATAGCATGTTCCACCCCTGCCTCACCTCTGAAATGTCACATACACTAAAGAGCAGCTGAGGTTGGTACAGTGCTGATTCTCCTACCTTTCACCACCTGGGATCCCTCACACTAGGCATGCCTTGAGCAGCCCAATTAGGGAAGCTCCAAGTCCCTCGGCACTGCCTGATCAGTGCCAAGTGGGGCCAAGAATCTGACCATATGCTCTTATGTATTCTGCTTAAAAGGAAACCAAAACCAAAAAAGGATGGTGAATATCTGTGATTGATTCTAAATGGACAGTTTTCAAATGGATGTGGTTAAATAACTTGTGCCCCAAATTTGACCTGCCTTAACTTTGTTAGGTTCTGTATCAAAGAATAGACCAGAATTGCAGTGAAGGAGGAAAAAAATGGGTACAGAAAGCTATTGTTTTCAAGAATATATTAAATGGAGAGGAACATGCATAATATTACACTCATGCTTACACTTCATTCTTTCTCACATGTGTATGAAGGCTTTCTTTGTATCTCTCTAACAGAAACATTGAGAAAGGGTTCATGCAATTTGTATCACTGATCTGTAAGTCATTCATGGTCTAAAATGTCGTGTATGTTTGTTTGTGTGCCTTGTGGAAGTGCTCAAATGCCCCACCCACATTGTGAGCGTTGCATATGCACATCAGAAGCCATGAAATACAGCTGAAAAAGCCTACTTTCTAAGAAGACAATTGAGGGAGAGGGATGAAATGTATATATGTAATTATGCATTATACATACTCTTTCAAAATAATGAATACAAATCTCTTCTATCCCAGCTTTCCTGTATACAGCCTTCCCTTTTTTGTGGGCTTCTCTGAAGTGAGTCTTGAGACAAGGGTAATGGCCTACGGATCTGCACTGCCCACCTAAAAAAAAATCCATATGTCAGGGTTTGCTTTGGTTTTTAGGATCTTCCATTTATAACAGCAATAATTACCTTAACAGAAAGCATTGCATGGAAATAATGACAGCCTAGGTTTAATGGCCCTTGTTATGTCTCAGGCCATCAGCTTTTCCCATCTGGCCATCAATCCCACAGAAATGCTGTGCACCTCCATTATTATTGCTTAGGTGGATGACAGTTCTGCTGCAACCAATGCCTTGTTTCTTCCAATGAGAGAACCAGCTAATTCTTTCTTTCTTCTCACTTTAGTTATCTGCAGTATTACCAAGACACTTTAAACAACTGGTACCCCAAATGATGAAGCCGTTGGTTGTAGATTTTGCCTAGGACTACACCTTCAGTGTCCAAGACCCAGCTCCTCAAAGGTATTTAGGCCCCTATCTGCTTCTTTAGGCACCCAAGTTCATCAGCTAATCACCACTGCTGCCTATCCTCTAGCTGCCTAATTCCTACCAATTGGCATTTTCAAAGGTACCTAAGCCTAATGCCACTCCACAACTAGTGGGCAGCCCTGAGCCCCAGCTCATACCAAAGCCCCAGAGGCCTTAGGGAAGGTCTCCTGTATAGCTGCTCTTTGCCATCAGGGGAGAGCTCTTCTGCTGGCATAATTAAATGACCCACAAGAGTGGCTGGCCACACCTGCACGTTTGCCATTGAAATGTATGTCGGTCAGGGATGTGGGGTTTTTTCATACCCCTTACCAACAAAAGTTTTACCAAACAAAATGGTAATGTAGGGTCATCTTTCTCTCCAGCAGGGCCAATCCCATAGTTGTGTCCTGAGCATACTTTTAGAGGGTTGCTATTTGGCTGGTTTTGTACTGCCTTTTTCCTTTAAAAAAACAACTTGGGACATGTTAGAGTGCTTTGCAATGCATATCCCTGGCGGTCCAGATGGTAGTGCTGTTTTCAGATAAGGTACAAAAAATATAAAATATTAAAAATAAATATGTCTGAAGTGGCCAAACTTACAACATACAATAATCTTCAGATGTTTGAGAGCCACAAGACATGCCCAACCTGCTCCTGTGTGGGGCTTCTCCACGATGCCTCCCCATTGGGCTAAAGCCCTTAGACCTCTCCCCCTACGTGGCAGAAGCCCCTAGTCCCACCACCCTGCCACAGGGCAGAAATCCCGAGCTCTCCCTGCCCCCTCTTTTAGGTGAAGAATTTGGGAGAGGGGGCAAGAGGGGTCTGGGACCTGCACTTTAACTGTAAAAGAGCTGTATGGGGCTCACAAGCCATAGCTTGGCCACCCCTGACACATATTGTGGGCAGACTGCAGTGCTGGGTGGAAGAGGTTGTGTCTGGGGGGAGGGTGTTTTGCTGGTTTTTTTGGTACGTGGTTCTCTAAAAAATGTCAGCAGTAATTCGTTAGGTTAGTAATTTAATCAGCATTGGGCCCTCTCCATTGATCGGGGATTCAAGGCCAGTGGTGGCTGCTGTTTGTTAGTGCAAGGAGACGACCATTAGCTGGGTTATATGGGGAGTGGCAGCCAGGGGTTGGGTTACTTGGTGGTGGTGGCATGGAGGGAAAGTTCAGCCTAAGAACTGATACTTGTCAGACCCTGCAGTGGTAGGGCCAAATACAGGCCAGGGGAAGGGACAACACAGCACCCACATCTCTCCAACTAAAGGAGAGATGAGAGAGGCAAGCAGCAGGGGCTGGTCAGGAAGTTAGCACAGAGAGGTGGTGGTGAGAGACATTAACTGTGCCGGGCCTGGAAATCTGCAAGCATCAATTTGCTTAGATTACTGATGGGACTGTGGAGTGGAGTGCCTTGTCTCTGGACTGTCCTGCCACAGGACGGAATCATGTGCTGCTGTCACACACACTTTGAATTGTCACTGTTACACAGGATCTGCAGCCGTTGCCTTTCTTGCGAGCCCTCGTACAATACCCTTCCCCTTCACCAGGGGTCAGAGTGGTTATTTGAGCCCACCAGGACTCTTAAAAGGCTTAGTTGCTTCGTCCAAGTCAGTGCACTGCTGGCATGCTGCTGCCACCTTAGGGGTTTGGTGTACTCCGACACTCAGCAGATGTAATAATTACAGCGCTGCCGTGCATGAGCAGGGGCCAAATAGTAAGATCAATGGTTTCGGTTGCTAGGCCACGGGCCACCTAACCAGATGGCTTTTGGTGCCTGTCTCCTTCACGGCTGAAGTTCCCTATTAGAGAGAGACCCTTATCTCAGGCACAGAGAGGGAGATCAGCTCAGCTGCTTAGGCACCTAAGTCCTTCTCCCTGCTCTTTTCCTTGGCATTTCACTCCTGGCCAGCTTAGGAGGCTCCCAGTTCACCTACTGGCTTCTGAAAATCCCTGTCTTAGGCACTTCACTCTCACCATGCCTTGGATGGGCAGCCTGGGTGCTTTGCTTCGCGTTGAGGATTCTACTGGGTGGGATACCACCTAGGATTAGACTGCGTAACACTGAGCGGAGCAATGCCCCAGTATGGTGGAAGTTCTGGGCCCCCCGTCTATAGCAGTAGGTTTGAGAGTAAACACCACCACCCCTTAAAGTCAATGGGAGTCCCTCAAAAGGAGCAGCTGCAAAGAATTGGGTCCCAAGTATTGCTCACAGAGTAACTGGGAAATCACTGACAGATTTTTCACAAAGGAAATAATTTGGTGGGAGATGAAGCGAGAGGAAATGTTAACAGATATGTCAACATTCATGAAAATATAGCTGCTTTTTTAAAAATAATAGGTTTTCATTGTTCCTGATGGGTGTCCTTGTTTCCTTGCAACTGATGGGTTCTTCGGCAGGCTTTCAAAAGAAACAAATAAGCTATAGCTCAGTAGGCAAGAAAGCCGCAGAAATCGTTTTAGGTGAAAATACCTTGCTATGTGGATATTCAAACGTATGTGAGTTAACATTGGTGCTGACTACATTTCCTTTAACCTCATTAGCAGTTCATCTTGCTTTCCCATGCATGACGCTGGAGCAACTAGTTCACCTTAGTGCCTTCTGGTACGTAATTCATCAAAGTGGCAGACGAGTGCTTGAAGGAAAATGCATGTAAATACTCATTAGGAATCTGACTCACAAAGGCATGAATATTTCTACCCATATCATTAGGTCCCTAAGGATTATAGCAATGCATGCATGTGAATGAAAATGGACTTAGCTCTTTGTGAAAAATGAGAATAAAACACCCATTGGAAATACCACTACACAAATTTTTAGTAATTCAGTTGAAAAGATTGTTTTGGGTTTTTTTGCTAAGATTATCTCAATAAAAAATCATTCTTCAGTGGCTATTTGTACACCGAAATCTTTATTAAGATTGCATTCAGTTCTATGTGGTTTCAGTGTATATTACCTTCCAAAAACAGAAGAGGAAATAAGTAAATACATAAACCCTCAATTGTTAGAAACCTAGGATGTCCCAAATTACCCTGAGACTGATCCTTATTGATGTCAGCCTCCATCTTCCTTCTTAGCCTATACCATATCAAAGCTGTGCACCACAGAACATTGCCTTTGTAATTTTTTTGTATGTACATGTCTCTGTATTAAGTATAATAATAATGTCAACACACTAACTTCTGCTCTTTTTGTGCAAGTATTTTAGTAGGTACATGAGATTTATGTATGGAGATGTGTGTAATGACGTGGATAATTGGCTACCACAGGGTCAAATCTCAGGAGGTACGTCTACACTGCAGGCTAAACTAGCATTAAGCTATGCAACTTCAGCTATATTAATTGTGTAGCTGAAATCAAAGTACCTTAACTTGGCTTTTGACACTGTCTACACGGCAGGAAGTCAAAGGAAGAACACTCTTCCTTCAACTTTCCTTGCTCACTGTGAAATGAGAGTCACAGAAGTCAGAGTAAGAAGCCCTCCAACTCGACATTATTTCAAAATAATGGGCTTGCTCTGTAAACACGCACTCTGTTATTTCGAAATAATGCTGCTGTGTAGACATGCCCATGGAGTGCTGAGCATTCCTGTGAAGCACTGAGGCCGAGATCCTCAAATGTATTCAGGTGGGTTGGCTGCCTAAATACCTTTCAGTATCTGGGCCTGAATTCCCTTAGTGCTTTGCAGGATCAGACCCTCACTTGAGGCATATATGCCTTTAGCATGTTATGTGTCAGAGTCTGTAAATGTGTTTGGGCATGTTTTAGGTGGCTATAAAGGAAGCTGTGAATTATCCCAGCCACAATGCCATCTTTACTTACATTGAGTAGTAAGTGGCGCCATAAACGCAGTATATTCATGATTATCTGGATAGCATGAAGGAGATGGACGTGGATTGTATTCAGATAATCAGGAGTTTAAATACTGAAGAAGGCAGGAGCCATTCAACAGCAGGGTTTTCTCCCCTTCATCTAGGGCGCTTGCCCTTCGGTGGTCTCTGCTCTGTCATCTGAACTTCCACATAATGTGAGTCCCTTCCTTGTCTCCCACCATGAAATGGCTGCTCTCTGCAGCTTGTGTCTCGGGACAAGGGAGGGATTCGGGTGTTGCACTGTTTCCAATAATAGGGTTTTAGATAAATGAATTTTCAGATATTCCCATTGATTTCAATGAAGCTACTTATTGTGAGTAACAGGGCAGAATCTGGCCATGTATAGTTTCAACTAAGCTTTTATGGTCTGTGATCAAAAGTAACTGGTTGGCTGTGGTAGGCCTGGATAGATAAGTCTATCTGTTAGAGCACTGCTGGGAGGGCAGGGTGGAGGTAGTTTGGGTGCCTGACTTGAGAAGTAAAACTTTGACTTTGCAGTTGCTGGCAGTCTAATCTTGGAATATTGCCATTTTTGAGAGGCAATATTCTGTCAGACCACTGATACGTGCCTGCAACCATAACTCTGTCTTCATAAGGGTTTGGGGGGAGGAAAGTTTCTTTGGTTTCATCGTTGGGCTGAGAAATTAAAGAGGCTAGGTAAGGAAATGGGGGAGCTTTATCACCATGGCTTCCTTAAGCCTGCAGGAAGGGACTTTCATTAATCCACACTTTCTGTGACTCTTGAGAAGGGAGCCTCTCTCCTGTAAGGGTATGTCTAGACCACAGGCTTACATCGACAAAACTTATGTCGACATAGAGCGTCCAGACTACATCGCTTTGTCGACAAAGAGCGTGCAGACTGCGGGACGCTCTGTGGACAGAAGAAGGCACCCGGAAGTGCATCTGGAAGGTCACGGGGCAGCCATAAAGCCCAGGCACCGCTGCATGCTGTCTGCAGAGACGCTTGCTTAAAGGGATACTCCTGGACAGCCGTAGCTCTGCTCCTGCTTCTGGCTTGCCTACCTTATACAGGGAAAGCAAAGCTGCTGCAGTTTTTCTGGCTCTGGTTGCCCTGCTTTGTCGGACACCACAGCTGCTTATTTTCTGGTTTGTCTGTCTGTCTGTCTGTTTGTGTGTTTGCTTCTGTGTTTGCTTGTGTGTTTGTTTGCTTGTTTGTTTGGGTTTTGGCTTTTTTGTTTGTTTCTTTGTTTGTATTTTTGTCTGTTTGTTTCTTTTGTTCTTTTGTTTGTGTGTTAATTTGGCTTTTTTAGCCATGGAGCCTGAGCTGCCTCTGGGCGGCGATGGCCCCACACAGTGCTGATGGAAGCTCTGCTGCATGCTCAGGAGAGCACGATGACCTGGGCGGAAGAGCTGGATTCTGAGCCCAGCTTTGAGCCCCTCACTCAGGCTGCAGCCCTGCTGCCCTTGCCCCCCAACTTATTCCTGGAGAGGGGAGTTTGGAGGCTAGACACCAGTTCCGACTGGTGGGACCGGCTAGTGCTGCAGCAGTGGGACGACAACCAGTGGCTCCAGAACTTCTGGATGTGGAAGGCCACCTTCCAGGAGCTCTGTGTCTGGCTCGCCCCTGCCCTGCAATGCCAGGACACCCGCTTGCGGCCTGCCATCCCCCCTGGAGAAGCGCGTCACCATTGCGCTGTGGAAGCTGGCCACCCCCGACAGCTACCGCTCCATGGGGCATCAGTTTGGTGTGAGGAAGTCTACCATCGGGGCCGCCTTGATGGAGGTAAGTCACTCTCGGGACACTCCGGGGGGCAGTCAGGACCAGACACAGGGAATTGGGGAGGGGGTGGCAGAGGTAGAAGCCCTCTCAGCCTCACCCTGCCATGGTGTGGGGGGGAGGGGAGAATTGTCTTGGGGGAGGGATGTTGGGGATCTGGGGGAGGGGAGCACTCCTCAGCAGCTGAGCCAATCCCCTCTAATGTCCTGTTCTGTATGTTTCTATTTGTCCCTTTCGGCAGGTGGTGACGGCCCTCAATTTCTAGCTGCTCCACAGGACCGTCTGCCTCGGAGACGAGCAGACCATCCTGGCCAGATTTGCAGGGCTGGGGTTCCCAAACTGCGGTGGAGCACCCGACGGGACCCACGTCCCCATCCACGCCCTGTCCCATTGAGCAGCACAGTACATCAACAGGAAGGGCTACTTCTCCATGGTGCTGCAGGCCCTGGTCAACCACAGGGGACAGTTCACCGACGTTTGTGTCGGGTGGTCAGGCCGGACACACAATGCCTGCGTGTTCAGGAACTCATACCTGTACCGCAGGCTGCAGGCTGGGCATTCTTCCCAGAGGGGAACCTGGCAGTCGGGGATGTGCAGATGCCTATGTGCATCGTGGCCGATGCAGCCTACCCTCTTATGCCCTGGCTCATGAAGCCCTACACCGACCACCTGGATGTGAGCAGGGAACTGTTCAACTCCCACCTCAATAGGGCTCGCTTCCAGGTGGAGTGTGCCTTCGGCCATCTGAAGGGCAGGTTTAGGTGCCTGCTCATGCAGCTGGACATGGGAGATCCCTGATGTGGTTGCAGCATGCTGTGTGCTGCACAACCTGGTGGAGAGGAAAGGGGAGACCTTCCTCCCTGCATGGGGGACAGGGGCTGATGTGGAGGGGGGACACTTTGAGCAGTCCCGGACAGCTGCTGTCCGGCAAGCCCACCAGCTGGGCTTGCGCATTTGAGAAGCTCTGAGGGAGCAATTCTCCCATGGAGGCCAATGAGTTTCCCCAGGGCCTTCCAACTGTGGGGGATTGCCCCATGCCCCCGGTGCCTTCCTCCCCAAAACCCATTCACACACTGAGAACAGAGACAGGGGTTGGCAAAAACATTTGAACTGTTCATTGCACTGTTCCTTTGTTGAAAAACTAACATATAAAACTCTTTTGTTCAGAGAAAATAAAATACTCTTTTGTTCAGAGACAATATAAAACTCTTCTGTTCAAACCAAATAAAGTGTTTGTAAACAAACTAAAGTGCTTTCCTCAGTGACTCTCCCAGGTGGGAAGGGGAAATGTCAACTTGGAAGGGGGGGAGGGAGGCTCAGGGCTGAGGGGGCTGCCTGGAGGAAGAGCCCCTGGCACTTTGGCTGCGGAGGCCTTCTCGCATCTGGCTGCGTGTGTGGGCTAGGACAGTAGGAGGTGGGGCTGTACCTGGGTCTGGGATGGCAGGGGCCTGGGGGTGGGGAGCAGGGGCTGAGGGGGGAGCAGGGGCTTTGGGGGGGGGCAGGCTGAGGAGCAGGACCAGGCACAGAACCGGGGAAGGCCATGGCATCCCAGATTGCTGCACAGATGTCCCTGCGCTGCTGGGCGAAATTCAGCCAGCAACTGCCGGCGCCACTCGGCCTCTGCCTCCAGCCTCCTCTCCATGGAGTCCTGCATCCTTTGCAGGACTCCAACATGCTGGCGCACCAGGTCCAGATAGGTGCACCAGTGCCGCCGGGTTCCCTGTGGCTGTTTGGGGGGTGGGGCAGGTGTGGCTCCCCCCTCCTGGTCAGCTGGTCCAGCTGTGGAGGACAAGAGGGAAAAGTTGTCAGTCATGCATGCTCACCCTTTCCCTGAGTGCATGCCTTCCTTCTTGTCAGCAGTCAGTGCCTGTCCTAGGGTCAGAGGCTGCTCATGTAAGCAGTAAGGCATGGTGAGGCTTGGCCCGCAGCCACGGCCTCCATGGAGCCCACAAGGTGTGCAGGCCACCATCCTGGCCCCCCTCGCACACACCCCATGGCCGAGCAGCACAGACAAGTGTCAGGCCACAGTTGGGGTTCCTGCAGGTTGCTGAGAGGCCTACAGCTGTGAGGCAATCCCAGCATCCCCGACCCATGCCTGACCCTGGCATCACTGCCTGCAGGAGCAGGTGGTGCCTGGCAGCCGTGAGGGTGCAGGGGTATGATGGCCCTCCCTGAGGGTGGCCATGGGTGTGCTCCCCTTCCCTCCAGGCTGTGATCATCATGACATGTCACAGCACTGAACCATCCACTTTGCTCCCGCCTGCCCTGTGTGTGTTGGACCCTCACAGCACTCACCTGATGTTCCCTTCCCGGTGTCCGAAGTTTCCTGGGAGGCCTCCTGCAGCTGGGCATCTAGCTCCTGGGTGCTCCGGGTGCTGTCCCCCTCCTCCTGCTCCTCCTCCTCCTCTTGGAGCTCCGGGTCATCTGGCAGGAGTTGCAGCCGCTGCTGCAGAGGGGTCTCCATGGCAGACTCCACAAGCCTCTCGGGAGGCAAGGATTCCCCTGTCCCCAGGATCCTGTCCAGGTCCTCGTAGTAGGCGCAGGAGTGTGGCCTTTCCCCGGAGTGGGAGCTGTGCTCACGGGCCCTGACGTACCCCTGCCTCAGCTCCTTCACCTTGGCTCTGACCTGCAGTGCCGTGCGGGGGTGGTGGCCTTTCCTGGCCAGTCCATCTGCCATTCTGGCATAAATGTCCACGTTCCTGTGCCTGGCCTGTGGGAGCTGAAGTGCCTCCTCCTCAGCCCACCGCTCCAAAAGACAGGAACAATAGAGTTGCAAGCTGTGGCAGGAATGTCCACCAGGGGTCCTTCCTGGAGGCATTTTCTGTGGACATAACTTTTCCCCTGCGTCCACACTGCCCTTTTGTCGACATAACTACGTTGACGAAGGAGTTATTCCTCGTGGAATAAGGTTTACAGCCGTCAACAAAACTGCTGAGTTATGTCGACATTATGTCGACATGACTCGAAGGCAGTGTGGACGCAGGTTTAGTTTTGTCAACAAAACCCTGTAGTCTAGACACACCCTAAGCCTTGTAAGATGCACAAGAATATGTGGATTAATAGCTGGGAGAGCTTGTGGTTTTGTTGGGAACATCACAAGCCTTTATAATCCATAGGATTGTTAGGGTCCCCAAACGGTCACAGGCCTTAGGGCTGATGAAGGACACAAAACCTATGCGGTGACTGTAAGCCAGGGAGTGGGGCTACGGGAGAGTGGATTTGTGCTCATTGCTTTTGGGAAGAGGCAACAAGGAGCAGCGAGGATGCGGCAGGATAGTTTAGCACTGCAGAAAGAAGAAAGTACCTTCCCTGGCTTGTGCAGCAGATGAATCTCCTGTTGTTTACAGTAGTGTGATTCCCTGTTGATGGCAGGTAGCTTGTTGGATGGGTGAGTGAAAAAGGCAGTGAAGTGCTAATGCTTCCTGGTTGGCTTCGGCTTCGGCTTCGGCTTCGGCTTCGGCTCCTGCTCCTGACTGTCCCTCTCCTCATCTGGATCCTGTGCTCCAGGTAGCACCCACCCCCTAAGCTCCCTGTAAGTTGTGTGGCAGGGCAGGTGTGCAGCTGCTAATTTAGTCCCGCCCATAGGTTTAGGGCTGCCACACAGAAAGCTTCCTGGCTGGGGAGGGGCACTCCATCAGCAGCAGAAGCTCCCTGCTCCAGACAATGAGCATGCTGGTAGGGAAAGAGACATAAGGAAGAGGCAGGGAGGGAGTAAGTACATGGCTGGGAGGGGAGTTTGGAGCATGCAGTAAATGTGGGAGAAGGAGAGGTTTGATGACAGCAATCTGATTACAGCAGCTGGGGTTGCTCCTGTAGCTTCCTGGTCTGGGAGAGAGGGAGCAAATTGGATGGGGGTAAGCGGAGGAAATGGGGGAGGTTGGCATCTGTGCAGTGAGGTGGGGACAGAGGGGAATTTGTTTGGGGTGTCTTAACTTGTTTCCATCTGGGCTGTAGGTAGCAAGAGCTAGACTGTCTCAGCACAGCAGCCCTAGTTGGGCTAGGACTCTCTCTTGTGCTTGGTCTGGGGCAGGCTGTTTGGGGTGGTGCCAAAATCTCAGATGGGTTAAAAGCTTTTAGATGGCTTTTGAATACTGGAACAAAAGACATAATCATGAAGATGTCAAGAGCTAGATTTCAAACAAAGTTTACATAGGTGTTCATGGCTTATGGTAAGAAAGAAAAGGATTCTTTTAACAGAAATTTTTTTAGTGTTGTAGATTTCTGCAAACTCTGATCTTAATGATTTTTTTAATCCTGTGTCACTAGTTAATATGTGGTAAATTGTTAAACTGGAAGAACTTTATCATAGATCCTGTTTAATTTGTTTGGCCTTTCAATTGAAGTTGGATTCTGCACAAGTGCTCTGGGGGCTTCTACTTTTTGAGTTAGTGACACACACAAGGTGAAAGTTTCAAACCAGAACTTTTATCTGTTTTACAAATCTCTGTTTCATTTGCATAGCATGGATCCTAAACATTCCCCAGAGAACGTGTATAAGCCTGAGTGAATGCCTTTCCCTCTCCTTTCCACTATCAGCAAATATTGTATTAATATTTTCAAGGACAACATGACTATTTCTAGTGGATTCATAGCTTTGTTTAGCATCTTAAAGCTGTGCATATTTTTTAGACTTTTACTTAATGGTCATGTCTTTGGTTTATTTATATAGCTATTTGCAGTATGCCCCATTTTGGTGTGTTTGTTAGCTTGAGTTGTTAGAAAGGATGATAATCCTTGTACTCCAACAGTAGTGTTAGTTTTCTTTATTTGATTTCATATTAAATAAACGTCTTAAGCATTACTCCTTGTTAATTATCCCTTGTTTTTAATATATTGTCTTCCATACCTATGGACTGTTTAAAATATATATTTATACCTAGGTTTTTTGTTTGTACTGGGACACTCTGCACATCCACATACAACCTCAATATTGGTGGTGCACATAAGAAATTTCACCCTGCCCAAGGATGGAAAATGTTACAGGAAACACTGCCCATCCCCACACATCCATGCCTCACCTAATCCTCATTTCTCCCATAGGCCTGGTTTCCCCCCTCATTAGCCCCTACCAGAAACCTCTTGCCACTCAGGTTTACATGCACCTCTGCCCTTTAGTCTGCACTCCACCCCCTGGAAATCTGATGGTTTGGGGGATGCAGCCAGGTGTGGGAGATACTCATGAGTAGGGATGTTAAAATGAGGCTAAATTACTGATTGAATAGTCAATACAATTTTTATTGACTACTTGATTAGTCGATAAGGGAAGGCAGCCCGGCTCAGTCCCAGCTCATGTTGGGTCCGGGACCAAACCCCACTGCGGCCCTGCAATTTAAAACTCAGAAGAAGCCAAGGGCAGGCTGCCCGGCTCCTACTGCCTGGGACTGAGCTGAGTTGCCTGCCCAGCCGGAGCAACCTCTCTTCGCAGCAAGCCTGGGCCTACCGTGGGTAGAGGCTGCTGCCATGAAGCAGCCCCTGCCCGCGGCCTGTCTGGGCCACTGCAGACTGACGCTGCTGCCAGACCAGCTCAGGAAGCTGAGGTGGCTCTTTGGGTTCTCCTCCCTGCTACCACAACCCTGCTATTGGCAACCCTCCCAAGCCGTTGAGTGACATGATGTGGGCTCTGTCTGTGAAAGGAAAAGGGCTAGAGACTGGTTTATTAAACACAGCAAGGTTAGGGCTCCAAAATTCACGTGATGAGCTGAGCACTAAGGGCACCAGAATGGATATTCCTTAGCAGTGTTACTAATGCAATGTTAATTGCTCTGGCAATTTGAATTTAATCACCTACGTTTTGCTCCAGAGCATTAGGTCTCAGCTAAGGGAATCCATGCAAGTCAGTTAACTTGCCTTTTTTTTCTATAAAGTGCAAAACAGACAAATACCATTAGAATATGTCCGGGCTTGTGCTTAACAGCTCCAGTGTAGGGTCTTATAGTTCAGAAACAGGTTATCAGACTTACTTCAGATTTTATTGAAAAAAACCCTCTACAGTATCTTAAGAGCTGATTTACATATTTTGAGAATAATACACATAGAAAGTGGGGTTGAAATCAGACTTATACCAGAAACTCATGTTCTCTTTTAACTGTGATGCAATGGCTGTCACTCTTTTAGTGTTTCAGTGCTTGGTACTTCTTCTCTTGTGCGGTTGTAAAATGTAACATTCCAGTTAAAGTTATTATCATTTTATTGGCACAATTTACTGTAGGAAATTTTGCTATCATAATCCAAAATTTCTTCATTTCCTGAGATATTTCTGATGTCTGTGTACTTGTAAGAGTGACTGTGGGAGATGAATCTAATAGATAATATAATACATAGAGAATTTGTATCTCTCTTACAAAATTCAGGTATAGTTTTATTTACTGATTTCTAGAATACTCCTTTCTGAAGACAGAATCTGAGATGTGGTACAGATTTTAAATAAACCTTAAAACAAAACTGTGCCCAGTGCCCACAAGAACCAGATGTTTTTATGAAGAGAAATGTGCAAAAGAACTAAAACTAGAAAGGTAGAGCTGGTGCACAATAGACAGGCCCATGTTGTGCTGAGCTAAAGAGAGACACTTAGCATTGATTCTTGGGAATCTAATGGACAACTTCAGATGGGATGACCTATAGACAAGATCCCTGGTCAAAAGTGGTCCTTTTGCTCAAAGGGGAATATGGGGTGATGAGCACATACAATGCAGAAGACCTCCGTTTTCTTGGAGAGAGGGAGGGATAAACTACAGTTCCTCAGACCAGCATTATGCTCTTTGAAAATGTAGGGTCAAATCCAACCCAGACCAGCATAGAAATGGAAGAAGACCTGTAGGTTACTGCATTCTCCTTAATCAAGGAAATCATTATTCCACAAGAGCCTATTAAAGGGCCGCATCATGAAACAGTCCTGACTTCTTAGTCTACTGTATAATCACTGGAATGGAACTTACCCTCTACCTTGTTGCATATTCAATTATCTTTAGCTTTCCTTTTTTTAATTCTTACTTCTCCTGTTAAACAATGAAATAAGATTGATAATGATGATTTATCTATCTATTAATAGCCTGGCTTATTTTCACGGACACTTATGGTTTTCCTTTCTCTTCCATTGCCTTGTGAACACACATTGTATGGATGTATCTTTTGAAGATGACTTGAAAGCCAATATAGAAAAAGTGCAAAACACTAGTTCTCAGAGTGATCATAAAATGTGTGTATGCTTTAAATACAGACACGTATTGATCAAACTTTATGATAATATTGACCATGATTTTATTTAAAATGACTGCAGTTATATGCTGAACTTTTACCTGAATAACATTAACACTGCAGATGACAATCCAAGGAAAACAACTTGCTGACATTTGGCAACAAAGCAACCTGATTAAAATAGTATTTCCATTCACCAAAGCTATGTTTTACGTAACAGAATGTTACAACAAATAAAATGTAAACAGACAACATTTACCTACCTGACAGGATATTTAGAAAGCACTCTGAGAGCCTTGCACTACAAGTTATATAAGAGTTAATTAATTAGTAATGATCTATTGTCTAATGCGGGGGTGGGGAACCTCAGGCCTGGGAGCCAGATGCAGCCCCCAGCTTGCCTGGATCTGGCCCCCGAGGCTCAGGGATCTCCCCCACACACACATTGGGGAGCTCCCACTGGCGCTCCAGCCCTTGATATCCACCCACAGAGCTGGAGCACACAAAATCTACTAGCCTGATATCTCCCCCCCCACCCCACCCCAGGCTCTGGTGTGCTAGGGGAATGTGAGGAGTACCTTTTTCCTTCTCCAGGGCTTCTCACTTTCCTTCTCACTTGTGTGTGGCCCCCGACTGATTTTTCAAAAAAGGTTCCCCACCCCTGGTCTAACAGATGAAAAAATGATTGCTGTTAATTTTGAAGAGTTTCTTTCTTTGCAGCCTTTGAAAATGCACTGCAAGAGTTGTGCACTGGTAACCAGTTCTGGACACCTCGTGGGAAGCAAACAAGGCAACAGAATTGACCAGACTGAGTGTGTAATACGAATGAACGATGCACCCACTCGAGGTTATGGAAAAGATGTTGGAAACAAAACTAGTCTTCGAGTCATTGCACATTCTAGTATCCAGAGAATTCTGCGAAACCGCAATGAACTGTTAAATATGAGCCAAGGTACTGTGTTTATCTTCTGGGGTCCCAGCAGCTATATGAGAAGAGATGGAAAAGGTTTGGTTTATAATAATCTGCAATTGATGAATCAGATACTACCTCAATTAAAAGTATATATGATTTCTCGGCACAAGATGCTTCAATTTGACGACCTCTTCAAACGAGAAACTGGCAAAGACAGGTGAGGAAATTTATGTGAATGCATTTGGGGAAATTTCAATAGCTGCAAAATAATGACATTTATACTCATCAGTTTCAGATTAATGCAGAGGGAACATCAGGCCCATTAAATGTGCTTATGGTTGTAATATGATTTTTACATGCTAAATAACACTTAGCCTTTGTAACTTAAATAAAAAAAAATAGGCATCAAAATAATTTGTACTGGATATTTGCCTGTTAACCTAATACCAAAAATGGTGTGTGTGTATATAATTAAGCAAGAGAATTGCAGAAAGAAACAGACAGGAGATAGACAATGCATTTTAAATCTCACTTTGGGGTAATAAACCTGAATGCAATTTTTTACTGCTTTTGAAAAATCAGAATTGATGAGTTTTACTTTCTTATGGAGAAAATGCTACTGTTCTGTGAATCATAATGGCTATTTATTGAATTTAAGCATTCTTGGAACATTGCTGCTGTCAAAGCTTCCTGTAAAACAAACACACACTCTTTTTCATATATGAAGTGCTTCTGAACAGTTCATCTTCCATTTGCATCTGGGAAAAAGGAAGTAGTTATGATAGTTGCTTCTTCATGAAACTGTGCAACTTCCAGACCAATCTTCAAATGAAATTTTTAAAAAGTGACCCACAGCAGGACTAGAGTATTTTTGTGCCTAATGTAGAAATGAGTTTTTAAGACAAGGGCTTTTTAAAGTAAAATACATTTTTTTTTACTCCTATTTTAAAATATTAAATATGCAGCAATAAAAATGGTATAAGGTCCCCATTCCAAATGAACAAGGAGGTGAGCACACAGTAAGTCATGGTGCACTGTTTTTTCTCCACCCTAGGAATTTACCAACAAAGTCCAGCCCATGCAGCTGGTCTTAGCACTGGGCAGCCACAGGGGACATGGGGGATGTGTCCTGTCTTCCAGGCTGCAGGGAAAGGACATAGGCAGAGCCACTCTGTGGCAAACTATTATGCCCTTGGCTGAAGGGACCATCTTTTTGTTGTGTTTCTACAGCACCCCACACAATGGGGGCCTGGTCCATGACTGGGGTGCGTAGGCATTACTGCAATACTGATAATAAATAATAATGATAGTATGTCCTTTACTTTGTTTTAAACAAAAGAAACTATTTCTTCAACCAGTGGAACTCCTTGCCGGAGGACATTGTGAAGTCCAAGACTATAATGGGGTTCAAAAAAGAGCTAGATAAATTCATGGCTACTAACCAGGATGGGCAGGAGTGGTGTCCCATAGCCTCTGTTTGAAGCTGAGAATGGGTGACAGGGAATAGATCACTTGATGATATCTGTTCTGTTCATTCCCTCTGGGCACCTGGCATTGCCCACTCCTCCTTCTCTGCTATGGCTGAGTAAACTAGGAGGGGGGGAGGATTTTTTTTCTGTGCTGGTAGAGCCCCTCCTCACAGCCGTCATTTCCTTCTGCAATTACAATGAATGGAGTGGCCCTGCCACCACTTCTAAGGTGAATGTGAGAGGCAGAAAAGAGTAGGATGTAAAATCCCATTTCTTTAACTGGCTAAACTTAATGTTTAATTGGTTAACTGATTAAATGAGAGCGGGGGTGGGGTGCTCCAGCCCAGCTGCTCCCAGTCCTGCGTTGGGCTGCCAGCTCCTAGCCCCCTGCGGGTTAGGAGTCAGCAGCCCCGTGTGAGGACTCAGTGGGGATAGAGCAGCCCTCCACTCATGGCGGGCCACAGGCGGGGGCTGCCCCCCAGGTAATGGTTCACAGTTATCCAAAAAGCATCACCCATTAACCTTAACCCAGTTACCCATTAACATCCCTAGAAGACAGGTGGCAGAAGATCGGATACTGGGCTAGATGGACCTTTGGTCTGACCCAGTATGGCCGTTCTTATGTGGCTCTCCATAACCTTTACAAGCCCACACCATAAGGGAGAGGACCATTGCAACCAAGTTCAGTGTAACCCCAGTCTTACTTGTGCATTGCTGCCTAAAAGTCCCATATAGGCTAGGGCTCTGCATAGGGCAAGCAGAGCTGCCCCCTAAATCTTGCCCCTGCTACACTGGCTCCACTCTCTGTGGCTCTGGAAGCGTGGACAGGTATTGCTAGTATAAGCATAACGTAACTACGACTAGGCCTAGTTGCTAAAGATCCTCTCACATTCACCTTAGAAGTGGTGACTGGGCCGCTCTTCATTGCAGAGGGAAATGACAGCTAGGGGGAGGGGCTCTACCAGCACAGGGAAAAAAACCCTCTTCCCTCTCCTAGTTTACTGAGTCAGAGCAGAGAAGATGGGGAGTGACATTCCCCTGGGAAATATGCATGTAAGGCTTTAGGAAGGTGGATGGAATTAGCTGCACACCCAGTATGGGGGTGGGGGAGACTTTACAGCAGGGGCAGGGTGAAGTTCAGAGCTCCTTCCCCAGCATTGGAAAGCCCATGCTAGCACTCCAGCCTCCCCGCCATCCCTCTGCGGGGCTATTGCACACACAATTCACTAGGCTGTGGTGTGCGGAATGTCCTTCTCCTTCTCAGGCAGAGGCCAGGGAAGGGGTTTTGTTTTTGTAGTTTTTTTGCTTCTCACTTGTGTGCGAGTGCAGCCCCTGATTTTTCTGTGGGTCAGCGGCCCCTGACCCAAAAAAATGTTCCCTATCTCTGGTTTACAGCAAGTGTAATGAAGCTTACAGAGCTTCGCTGTGGGCTAGGTAGGGCAATAGGTTCAGGCTCTGCCTATAGAGCAATGCAGTGCAGCTGCTCCCAGTCATAATATCTCCCCAATCCTCTCTTATTCTAGAAAGAATAAAACACAGCACCCCTTTTTTGAGATGCAGGTTACTACCTTCTCTGCTATCTGGCCAGCTCTGCTGGCTACAAATGGGGGAGGATGATGTCATGGTATCAGACACATAGCAGGGATCTGAGCAGTCCATAGTGTTCACAGAGTGAGTGTTTTTGAGGGTTTTGCAGTTACACCTGCTCAGAGCATGCCTTGTCCTATAGGAGAAGTGAAAACCTTCTGAAACTCACTGAATTATCTTTTGATTATCCTATAGCTGAATTTATTGTGAGCCCAGTTCTGGGCACCCACAGCTGTGCAAACCAAGGACACTCAGGGTTTGTCTAGACTACATGCCTCTGTCGCCAGAGGCATGTAAATTAGACTACCCAACATAGTCAATGAAGCCGGGATTTAAATATCCCCGGCTTCATTAAAATAAAAATGGCCGCCGCGTTGTGCCGGCTCATCTGATCGTCGGCACAGCATGCGAGTCAAGACGTGGATGGGTCGACAAGGGAAGCCTTTGTTGACCGCTCCCTTATGCCTCATAAAACGAGGTTTACAGGAGTGGTCGACAAAGGCTTCCCTTGTCGACCGATCCGTGTCTTGACTCGCGCGCTGTGCCGACGATCAGATGAGCCAGCATAGCGCGGCAGCCATTTTTATTTTAATGAAGCCGGGGATATTTAAATCCCGGCTTCATTGACTATGTTGGGTAGTCTAATTTACATGCCTCTGGCGACAGAGGCATGTAGTCTAGACAAACCCCTCAGATCCTTGTAGGATTTGGTCTTGCAAACAGGTTGTGTTAGTAATAAGGTGCACATGCACTGTATAAGAAATGCTACTTTAAAAGGACACCTATGACCTACTTGAAGGACTAAGAAGATTAAAACAAGAGATGAAAATAAATGAAAAGGCAGCACAAAAGGAGGCGGAAAGAAGATGAAAAGGAAACATGGGCAGGAAGGAATTTGTAGAGAGATAATTACAGAGCTGTGGATACAGGAACAGAACATTGTGTAACCCAAAATATCCTCTACTCTTTTTTTTCCCTTTTGAATACTACTGAGTTATTGACTACAAAAAACAAAGAGGAAGAAATCTGATTGTAAGGATGCAATAATCTAACCATCCATTTTTGTCTTTAGTATTATGAGGAAAAGGATAATTGGATGTATTGTGCTTTATTTAAAAAAGGACAGATTTTTAAAAACTGAAGGAGAACCTTCAGAAAATGTCACCAATTAAATAGCATGGCAAATGACCAAGACTGCAGAGCAATATACTTTGATATTACGAAGTAACTGTACTTGAAAATAACGTCGTAATTGAATAAGGGTACATTAAGAAAATATGATTCAGAACCAATATTACAGTAATTAGATAAAGGAAGCGTAAATGAAATAACTTTAGGAAGAGTATTTCCACAGAGATTATAAATGAGATTTTGGTGGAGCAGAAAGGCCTTTAATTGTAATTTAGTGTGCACTACAGAATTATCAGAATATTGTGTTAGTTCATCATATTAAAGAATATCTGATAATTCCCCCTAATAAGCACATGACAGCTCTTCATAGTCTTTCATTACAGTTGATTAGGAGTAAAAAACAGTAGATTTTTTTTCTTGGACTCTTCTTCAAATCTTTTATGAAAAGGCAAGACAATGTAACCCTTTTTCTATACTATAATACTGTGGAGGTGGCATTTAGAGAAGTGGAAGCATTAACAGTGGTACTTGAGAAGGTTTTCAGATTTAAATTCATCATGCCCATTGCTTGTATTTTGTTTAAAACTTGTTTAGATTCTTTTCTTTTTCCTTTTATTGAAACCTTCAGACAGTACTTGGGATGTAAGTGACTAGTCAAGTAGTCAGCTACTTGATAAGCCTAGGGTTATTGGGCAGCCAAGTCACTACTCAACTACTCGCTTCCCTCCCTCCTTGCTGCCTCTGTATCAGGCAGCAAGGCGGGGAGCAGGAGCCAGTTCTGGGAGGAGCCAGCTTAAAAGAGCAGTTCTTACTACATTTAAAAGGCAGAGGTGCAGCAGTCCTGGGGATGGCGCGAGCTGGGACTGCTGGATACCGGTTCATGCCGCTCCTAGGAGCTAACCCCTCTGCGGCTCGGCAGGCAGCCCAGCCCCTTCGACATTTAAACTGCGGAGCCACAGTGGCGGTAGCAAATGCCCCGCCTCATTGACTAATCGAGTAGTCGATGCAAATTCCATCGACTACTCCATTAGCTTATTAAACTCTACTTAACATCCCTAGACAGTACCAGATTTACAACAGTGTTGCTGGTGCCACGGGGCTGGGCCCATACTCAGGCCTTGTCTCCGCTTCGTGGTGGATTGACGCTACAGCAATCAATCCACCAGCCTTTGATTTAGTGCATCGAAGCAGAATATTAAAAGAGTAGCTGGCGTTGATGGGAAAGTAGCCCCGCCGATATTGCCGCACATAAAATGCTGAGGTGAGTATACGTAGCTGATGTAGATTGACAGTGCTGGTAAGTGTAGACAAAACCTTGACTCTCCACCACTATTCACTCCTTTCTTCTGGCCAGCCAAGGATTCTCTCCCCAACTCCCGGCTCTGCCTGGTGGCTCTGCCCCCAACACCAGCAGGCAGCCTGGGGCAGAGAGGAGCCCTCAACTGCTGCTGCTGTGGGCCAGTGACCAAGATTTGTGTTCCCCGGGGGTGGGGCCCACCTCTCCCTGCTGCTCTGTAGAAGGGGCAAGCTGGAGAAGTTGGAGTCTGCATCTCCTTGCCCCCAGCACCACCTCCACTGTGAGCACCAGCTCCAGGAAATTAGGGCTGGGCCAGGCTCTGAGGGATGGGGCAACTCGCGGCTTCTGCTGTCCTGCCCCTGGAAGAGAGGATCCTTGCTCTACATAGTCTCAGTAGTGCCTGCGGGCAAGTCATGGGGGGAGGGATGCGGGGATGGGCAGTGGGGGAGGTTTGTGTATTTTGGGGTGCTAGGCAGTGGGGGGGGGTCTTGGTGAAGCACTAGAGTTGTGTTTGGGCTGTGGGGAAGGGTACAGGACAGTGGGGGTGAGGGAGATTTCTGTGTGTTGGGGTGCTGGGTAGTGGGATGGTTTCTGTGGGGTATTGGACAGTTGCGGTGTGACTGAGGGTGTGGGGCATTTGACAGGCAATGGTGGTCAGGGCACTGTGCATTTGGGGATTGGATGCTGGGCATAGAGGGTCCAGGAAGTGCTGAGTGGGAACGCTGGGTGACGTGGCATGGGCCCACCCCCATGGGGAAGGAGTACTCTGGCAACACAGGGCTGGGTGGGCCAATGTGCACCTGGCAACTGCCCATTTGTGTGCTGTGCCCCCACGCAAGGCAGAGCAAGTATGCCCCACTGTGCCCCATTGTTCCAAGGATCAACCTCCTCATGCCATATTCTCCTCCTGCCCTCATAGGGGCTCACAAAAAGTTAAGCCAGCCCTGCCATAAGAGTTAGAGTAACTAACAAAGTAATTGTCTCTAAACTAAAATGGCTGGACCGTTCTGACAATGTCCTGGGTTTTCTGAGCTGTGTTGACCCTAGACACCAAGGGTATCTTCCCTGTTGGGAACAGCCTATTTCCCCAAATCTTTCATCTCTAGCATATAAACAAATTCTGTTCTTGTTATCGCACCTCTGATACGTAAAATTATCATTTGTATTGTAGTAGTGCCTACAGGGCACTCAGATTAGGGCCCTATTGTGCTTGATGCTGCATATACACATAGCAAGAGACCAGTCCCTGCCCCAAAAGAGTTTACACTTTAACTAGACATGGAAGAACAGAGAGTAGGAGAAAGGAAGTATTACTACACCCATTTTACTGATGGGGGGAACAGAGGCACAGAGAAATTAAAGGTCAGATTGCTGAATAATTCCTCACATAAGCAGTCCCATTGCTTTTGCACCATGAACTTTAATGTCCCTTCTAACTTTTTTCCATTCATGAATGGAATACATTTTGTTATGTGCACCAAAGCATGTGCAGATGTGCACCACAAGTACAAAGGCATGCTGCTGGCTGTGGGTGGATGCAGGAGCTCTGCTTATCAGCTGGGCAGCATTTGAATCACTCCTGAGTGGCCGCCCAAGTGCCCAGCTTACAGGGAACACTGCTGCCAATGTGAATAAGGGGTATGGAATTTGCCTTAAGTGACTTGCCCAAGGAGATGGAAGAAGTAAAGCTAGGAATTGGTCCATAATCTGTGTCCCCAGCCAGTGCCTTAACTAGAAGACTTCTGTGATAATCAACTGCTAATGGAGTGAAGTGTGGGAAAGCCTGGATGGACTCCAGTTATCCCAACCTCATACAAATCAGAGGTGGTGGTAAAGTGTTGTTTAAAACAGTCCCCTTACACCCAGAAGCCATAAAATGCTAGAAAGTGGGTCCTGATACCTGTGGAGAGGGGCTGACTTTTCAAGGCATGACATTCTCAGGTGCCCAAGTACCATGATGATGGACGCATACATGGCTGGAAGAAAGGGCTGCTGTCTTTACTATTCTCCCATAGCAGACGGGTTCATTCCTGAGGTGATTCAAGCAGACTAATTTATGCTAGCCATTGGCCTCCTCATCAGTAGTAAAGGGTTGAGGCTAATAGATGGCATAAATGGTTCCTTGAAAGCCTCAGTAATAATCCTGTCAGTCATATAAACACCCAAGAGTGGAATCAAATATGCCTCTTTTAAAGACTGCCCCAAGCTTACAGAAATTCAGCTAGCCGGGGAAGAGGCTGCCACCCTAGGATATCAGGATTGCTTCTCAAGTGGAATCCTACATTGTTGTTCAAAGATCCCTGATGCAATTAATGAGATTCAGGCTAGGTGGTGGAGTCAGAGATTCTGATCTGGTGACAGAGGTGCTACAACGAATGGACAGCAATGGCTTCAGTCACTGAAGAAAGATTTCCCTGCTAAGAATCACAGGCTACATCTCCACTGCCAGTTCTTCCTGCGGAAAATATGCTAATGCGGCTCATTAGCATAAGTCACGGTCTCATTAGCATATTTTCTGCCTGAAGAACTGGCAGTGAAGACGAAGCCACAGTCAGCATTCTCAGGTATGGAACACAGTGGCTGAGGAGTGCCTAGAGGCCAGCACTTGCAAAAGCTCTCTTTAGCTAGATCAACCTCTGGGGCCAAATCCTGGTCCCACTGAAATCTGTGTGCATTATTTACACAGCTCATGGCAGCAAACCCATTGGGTCAACAGATCTGGGTTAGTGCTAAAAACAGCAGTGTAGAAAGAGTGCTTTGACATTGCTTGAATGGAGACATGCTTGGGTCCCACTGCCACAACTTCAAAGCACTGGCTACACAGATATTTTTAGAGCACTAGTGCAAACCCTGAGCTGCATAGACCAGCATTAGGTTCTAAATGCCATGCTGTGTAGGCATGCATTTGGGTGATGATTTCCATTGAGCAATTATCAATACTGGGTATTTTTCTGGTAGTTAACTGGTATTGGAATATCAGTTCAGGTTTGGGGCTATAGTTGCCCTCAATTAATGACAATGAAAGCAGTTTCCAAGTAGGTTAATCCACTGATGGAGAAGGTAGTCTTAAACACATTAAATGATGAATGAATAAAAAAGTTGGTGTTTGCCAAATGTTCATAACCCTTAACAAGAATGGAGAAAACCGCCCAGAAATTACTTTAGATATCTGTAGGATTATTTGTTACCCTGGAAACTTAATTATGTTTTTACTTTCAGGAAGATATCCAACACTTGGCTTAGCACAGGATGGTTCACAATGACTATTGCATTAGAACTCTGTGACAGGATAGATGTTTATGGAATGGTGCCACCAGATTTCTGCAGGTAAGATGTATTTTGGAAACATTATTAGCTAGCCAGGTTGAACATTGTAGATAAATATTGAAATCCTTCAATTTTGTTTTCAAGAAACGTGTCTGTAGTCCTTTTGAAGCAATTAATTAACATGTCCCAGGATCTGGTTCAGGAAACAACAAACAGCATTTAATTCTGTTATATAATATATTACATGTTTTTGTTCAGATAGTAGGAGAATTAATCCATCTTGTTGGTATCTTTTAGCCTTTGAATATTTATCAGCTAAAACTAATGTACTAATTGGCATGAAATTAATCTGGAACATATTAGCTTCAATCCTCCTCTGAAGGGATTTTTCATTACAGAAGGAGGGAAGCTTTAGCAGTTTGACTAGATTCTAAACTGAAGATTAAGATCCCTGTTCCCCTGACATATAGGGCGTGCATATCTGGAAGACTTGCCACCTAAATTGCCCCAATCTAAATTTGCACATGTAAAATGGATAGTTAATTTTGCTATTTGTGCACAAAACAGGGGCAGGGGGATAGCTCAGTGGTGTGAGCATTGGCCTTCTAAACCTAGCATTGTGAGTTCAATTCTTGGGGCCATTTAGGGATATGGGGTAAATCTGTCAGGGATGGTACTTGGTCCTGCAGGGGACTGGACTTGATGACATTGCAAGGTCCCTTTCAGTTCTATGAGATAGGTATTTCTCCATTTAAAAAAATGTCATTTGCAAGTGAAAGAGGCAGCACTCAGATTTTTGCCAGTGAAACTGGCTAGTTTTGGAAAGTTTTTGGTAACATATGTAAGTTCAGCAAGAGGTAACTTGCTACAAAAATGGATATTGAGACATTTCACGACAGTTTATCTTGGGCCACATTCAGTGCTCATCTATGCAACAAGGGGAAGAGATTCAGTACAACTTTTTCAGCGCTCACACCCCATTTTAATTAGTGGGTACTTCATTACCTTTTCTGCTGCAAACTCACTGATTTCATTGAGGTCTACTTTATCGCTAAAAAGATTTTCAGTGGCAAGGAAAGAAAGATTACTGAGATGGGTTGCCTCATTGTATCATGGAGGTATGGTTTCTTTTGTATTAATTCTTTTGAGCATTGAAAATGACTATTCAGGAACTTGCATTTTTGCTGACCATGAAAAAGTAGCTTATTGACAGGATCTTTACCATTTCCAATGTCAACACCTAATTGTACATGGTGAGAATCTTTATATATTTCCAACAGAACACTGACTACTATATCTTGGGCTATCCCTACCAGTGCTCCCCAAACATGAGGAGCTCTTCAAGCATCAGATGAGATCAGATACTCCAAATATCATAAACATTTCTATTGCACTTTGTCTACTTGAGTTCTCCTGTCAATTCAATTAGAAAAGACCTTCTTCTTTTTCATACTTTAAAACTGTAAAGTTCCTGGCACCATTATTGGCTGCCATGTCCAGCCCCATAAATGGCCGCCCTCTAGTAGTAAAAACTTAAAAAACAACAAATAGTCTAGTAGCACTTTAAAGACTAACAAAACATGTAGATAGTATCATGAGCTTTTAGATACATGTAGATACTATCATGAGTAGATAGTATCATGAGAAGTGGGCTGTGCCCACGAAAACTCAATCTGAAGAATTGGGCTGTGCCCACGAAAGCTCATGATACCATCTGCATGTTTTGTTAGTCTTTAACGTGCTACCAGACTATTTTGTTAAGTTTTTCCTGTTACAGATTAACTCAGCTATCCCTCTGAAACTTCTAGTGGTAAGTGAATTGATCCCTATGAATTTATGACTGTCCTGTATCTGTGTAACACTTTTTAATTCAGTGTAACGTAAGGCAGCCACTTTGAGGGAAAGATTATGCACCCCAACTAAGCAGGCTTACATATATATGAACAAAGGAGGGCAATCCTTGCTCCAGAGAGCTTAAAATCTTCACTGTGACCATGTGTAAAAAGTTCATAAGAATTAATGTACTGTAACCAAGTAGCATAATATTAAATTTTACTACTCTTTATATAAGAACATAAGAATGGCCATATTTGATCAGACCCATAGTTCATCTATCTAGCATCCTGTCTTCTGGCAGCGACTGGTGCCAGATGCTGCAAAGGGAATAAACAGGACAGGGCAATCAAGAAGTGATTCAGTCCCAGCTTCTGGCAGCCAGAGTTTGTCTCTTACCGTTATGACTAATAGCCCTCGATGGACCTATCGTCCATGAATTTATCTAATTCTTCTTTGAACCCAGTAATACTTTTGGCCTTCACAACAAGCTCCACAGGTTGACTCTGCATATGTTAAGTAGTACTTCCTTATGTTGATTTTAAACCTACTGCTTATTAATTTCATTGGGTTGACCCCTGCTTCTTGCATTATCAGAAGGGATAGCTAACATTTTGCCAATGACATTATCTATACCATTCATGATTTTATATACCCCCCATAGTTTTCTCTTTTTTCAGACTGAATAGTTCCAGTCTTTTTAATCTCTCTTCATATGGGATTCCATAGTCCTAATTATTTTTGTTGCTTTACTTTTTCCAGTTCTACTATGTGCTTTTTGAGATGGGGTGGTCAGAACTGCAGAGTATTCTAGGTATGAGGATACAGCAAAGTTAGAAAATATCATAATGCCACTGTATTGCTTTCTAACCCTTTCCTAACGGTTCTTAACATTCTGTTTTCTTTTTTGACGCCTACTGCACATTGAGTAGATATTTTCAGAGAAGTATCCACAACGACTCCAAGATCTTTTTCTTGAATGGTAACAACTAATTTAGACCCCATCATTTTGTACGTATAGGTGGGATTATATTTTTCCAGTGTGCATTTCTTTGCATTCACCAACAGTGAATTTCTTCTGCCATTTTGTTGCCCAGTCACAGAGTTCTTTGAGATCTCTTTGCAACTCTCCACAGTCAGCTTCGGACTTAAATCCTGAGTAATTTTGTTTCATCTGTAAAGTTGTTTTATCCTTTTTTGCAGATAACTTTTTAAATGTGTTGAACATCGCTGGTCCCAGTATAGATCTGTGAGGGACCTCTCTCCACTGTGAAAACTGATCATTTAGTTCTAGTCTTTGTTTCCTGTCTTTTAACTAGATATTCGTCCATGTGAAGACCTTTCCTCTTTCACTGCCTATTTTGCTTAGGCCTTTGGTAAAAGACCTTGTCAAAGGCTTAAGCAAACCCCAAGTGCATAATAACTAATAAATTGCTCTTGTCCACATGTTGCTGACCCTCCTTATAGAATTTTAATAGATTGGTGTGACATGATTTCCATTTACAAAAGCCATGTTAACTTTTTCCCAATTTATCATATACATCTGTGTCTGATAATTCTATTCTTTACTGTTCAGTTTGTCTGGTACTGAAGTCAGGCCTATTGTCTTGTAATTTCTAGAATCACCTCTGGACATTGTTTTGTTTTTTTTTAATTGATGTTACATTAGCTATCTGCCAGTAACCTGGTACAGTGATTTATTTATACCAAAGATAGTAGTTCTGCAATGTCATATCTGAGGTCCTTCAGAACTTAGTTGAATACCATCTGATCTTGGTGACTTATTAATGCTTAATGTATTAGTTTGTTCCAAAAGCTCCTCTATTCACAAGCAATCTGGGACAGTTAGTTACTCAGAATTGTCACCTAAAAACAGTGGCTTGGCTGTGGGGATTCTTGCTCACATCCTCTACACTGACTAGTAATGCAAATAATTCATTTAGCTTCTCTGGAATGGCCTTGTCTTCCTTGAGTGCTCCTTTAGCATCTTGCTCATTCAGTGAGCCCACTGATTGTATGGCAGGCTTCCTGCTTCTGATGTTCTTAAAGAAAATTGGTTTAGTTTTTGTCTCTTGCTAATTGCTCTTCAGATTCTTTTTTTGGCCTCCTAATTATATTTTTACACTTGACTTGCCTGAGTTTATGCGCCTTTCTATTTTCCTCAGTAGGATTTGACCTCCAGTTTTTAAAATAAATCTTTTTGTCTCTAACTGCCTCTTTTACTCTGTTTAGCCATGATGCCATTTTTGGTCCTCTTATTCTTGTTTTTTAATTGGGGTATACATATGATTTTAGCCTCTGCTATAAACTTGGTTAATATTTATAGTTCAATGAAGAAATTATAGTACAATGGTGCATTTACCTGTGCATAAAGATGGGAAAAAGCAGTTTAATAAGCAATGGAATTTAATTTATCCTTATTAAAGGGCACAGCCTACATCTGTGCTGTAGTCTGGGGAAGGTCATCTACAAAGGCCCCTTAAAAGAACCCAGTGCTCCCATAAATACCACCTGAACTGTCTGGTTTGTCCTTAGTCTGCTCATTAAATTATAAACTGTTGTGACAAATAAAGCATGATACCTATATTCAAATATATGGTTACAAAATACAATATGTTGTCTACTACCGGAAATGTGCACAAAAGGCTGAAGAGTTGTATTCCTGTGGTACATTCAGAACAAGGTATTTCAGGTCCAACAAGATACCAATTTGTAATAAAAGATGATTTCATTATTTTCCAGATTAAAATCCTCCTAATATAGTGCTGATTATTTAGTTAATATCAAATACAAATATATTAAAATGTAATATCAACTATCCTATTCAGAATTAAAATAAAACCAAATTCCTCTTACTCCTTTTTAAAGTATTAATTAGCAGAGTAATGAGTGTGGGTGATCACTGTCATGGAACTAAATTAATATCACATCTATAATTTCAGAGGTATCATATGAATATTACACAGTTTGTTCTGTTAAAATCATTAACTTTTAAGATGCTAAAACAAACTTTTTTCTAGCAGTACAGGGGGCAAAATATTCTGTTAGAAGAACTTTGTCCTGCAGAATGAGTTTTTCGTTGTCAACAAAAACAACACTTAGGTGTATAAGTCATTTTGTAGACTTACTAAATTTGATATTTATATGTGTTAGTAGTTGCATTGAAAATGGAATGGTTGACCTGAGTGTGGTGATTTTCTGGTGTTGTGCAACAGAGTCATATGTAAGATTGAATTGTTCACCTTTGCTCATCATTTTATTGGATTTTATCAAAGGTGAAGGCAGGGCTGGAATAAGCTCTTCATAGGCCCTAGGCACACTCATAATTGTAGATCCTTAAATTAGACCATTTAGAAATATATAAGGGAACATGCCCTATCACCTATACACCTAATATCACCCACTTTAATTTTAGCTCTTGAAAGTGGTGCACCATGTGAGAAATTCATGGAACTTCATTCTAAAATAACAGCCATTTTGTTGTATACTACAATTATGTTTAGGATTCAACTGATAGTTTAATGGGCTAATAAAGACAAAAGTAAGGTGATGTTGCCGCCAATATAACTATAAAATCCACAGAGCAATGCATTGTGCTGCAGAGCTGATAACTTGGCAACATTGTGTCTCAAGATCATTCAACATCTCTTGTGAAATAGCAGTACATTGACTGATGCTAGCCATACATTTCTGCCAGAAATAGTACTTAGTAATAGTCTAGGGTTTCTGAAACACAACTGTGAAATGCAAGCACTGTAGTAATAAGCAGTGTACCCTCAAACATTTTCCATCCTTTGGCGGGTTGAATTTTCTTATGTATATTACCAGTACAAACAAAAAACCTAGATATAAATATATATTTTAAACAGCTTGTAGGTATGGAAGACAAATTTTAAAACAAGGGATAATTAACAATGAGCAAGGCTTATGCTTTTTATTTAATATCAAATAAATATTATTTTTTTTATTTAATATCAAATATTTTATTTAATATCAAATAAAAAGAAAATTAACCCTGGGGCTACATGTATTTTACCATTCTTTCTAACAATTCATGCTAGTAAACACACCAAAATAGGGATGTTAAAATTAGATTAGTTGATTAATCGAATAGTCGATGGAAATTCCATCAACTCTTCAATTAGGTGATAAGTGTGCTTCTGCTTTGAAATGTAGCAAGAGCCCACCCGGCTATTGCTACATTTCAAAGCTTGAAATGCTGAGTGGAGCCTGGGGCCAGCGGGGGACTCTGAGTCCCCCGCTGGCCCCAAGTTCCACGTGGTGCTTCTACTTTCAAATGTACAAGAGCCCCAGTGGGGACTCTTATACATTTCAAAGGTGGAGCATCACCGCTGTGCCCTTGCCCCCTCCCACTGAGCTGGAGCTGGAAGGAACCAGCTTTTAAACCGGCACCCCTTTTTTTCCACCTCCTCTTCCCCTCCCCCGCCCATGCTACCTCTCTCTGATAGAGGTAGCAAGGGGGGAAGCAACTAGTTGACTAGTGTGTCGACTATCTGATAAGCTTTTACTTATCAGAGAATCTACTAGACGATTAGTCGCTTACATTCCTACACCAAAATGTGTATTATCCACACATAGCTCAGCTTTTAGATGCAAAAGCAATCTATGAGTCAACTGGAAAAAGTCATGCTCTCCTTGCAAATATTAATACAATACTTACACTGGAAAGAAGAGAAAAAGGCATGCACTCAGGCTTATACAGTTTCTCTGGAATGTCAACTCTTAATTTGATTAATAGTGCACAAACATAGAACAGTAAAAATAAGTAATAAAGCAGCACAGAAAGCAAATAAAGCCACAAATGTGAAAATAGGAAGAGAAGTAAAACATCAGGTGATTGGTGATGGGTATTTTAAATGAATGTTTAGTATTACTATGCAAGTGAAACAGAGACCTGTAAACGCAGATAAGTTATCCTTGTTTGAAACTTTCACATTTTGTGTGTTACCAACTCAAAGAGTAGAAGCTTCAGAGAATTCTTTCACACATGGCTTCAGAGTTTGTGGACAGATCCATTTTTAAAAAGAGATTGCAAATACAGTCTTCATCCTGCAACACAGCTAGCATCACACCTACTAAGCCCATTGCCTCATAAGAGCCAGAACTAGAACATATAGAAAAGATCTGGCCTTAATACCCCTCCTGAAACAAATTCTAAAATTTAATGGAAATAACTTGTCTAGAACCAACTCTAACTGAAAGGCCAAGCAAATAAACAGGTTCCATGGCAAAGTTCTTCCAGTTTTAACAATTTACCCTGTATTAATTAGTAACACAGGATATTTAAAAAAAAATAAAGATCAGAGTCTTCAGATATCTACAACACTCCAAAAAAATCTGTTAAAAGAATCCTTTCTATAATTTAAGCCATTAACACCCATGTAAACTTTCTTTGAAATGTAATCATGCAAATGTCATGAGCTAGGCCTATCCACATAATCCTTATCTACAAAAAGAACCTAACTGCTTTACAATAGAAAAACACCAATACAAGTGAAGTCAGATCCTGCATTAAGATCTGCTAATGCAGAATCTCTCCACCCTCTTTATTTGTGTGGTCTGGATCTGTCCCCCTCCAAACAAACTAATTTTTAGCTCCGGCTAACATCTCCAGGCAGATTGCCTCTTGTTAGCAAACTCAACATGGTGAAAAGCAAGCTCCTTGTCTTTCCCTCCTGATACTAAGTGAAAAATATTTTGGTCTTGAACTGCTGAGGAGTCACTGTTTTGTGTTTGCTCCACAAGTCTAACAGTGGGTGCTACATTATTCTTTCCCCCATCGTATTTTCCTGGCATATTTAAGATCTTGTCATTGTCACCAATCAGTTGGTAATTAATACCAACCCCTCCTTGCTCCAGCCTCAACAAGAAAAGGGAAGATATTTGACTAAGCTCTTTCTGTTGTATTGAGACAATGAATTTTCTACAGCAGCATCCCCATCTCCCATATAGCCACATGCCCCAAACCCCAGCATATCAGCATACCACCCCCCCATACAGCCTGCTTCCACATCCCTCCCCCTTCTCAAGAGAGAGTCCTATATCTATCCTTCTATCCTCCTATAGAGAGTCCTATATCGTCCCTTCTCATGGAGTCCATGAGCCCAGGCACCAGCCTGAGTTCGAACATCTCCATCTCAATTAAGCATCCCCTTAATCTGAGTCCCACAAAGCTGACAGTGGCCAACTGGAGTTTTTTAAAATATTTAATCCTAAAGTTCCCTGATCTTGCTCGTCTGCCACAATATGTGACTTCAAGTACTGCTTGGGCAGGGAGATTATTAAACATTCCAGTAGTAAGTTGACAATCTTTTTTAAGTCCACACAGCAAAGGATTAGCACTCTTACTCCAAAAGCAAATTAAGGAGGATGATCACCTTCTGTGATTTTTTTTTTTTTTTTTTTTTTTAGGGTTCAGGGAACAAATTTGGAGCCAGATCTCCCTCTTCTATAGAGAAGCTCTTGCTGGAGGTTAAAAAGCAGAAATATAGCACATGTCTTAGTGCTTCCTTTTAATTATCCTTGCAAAGTCAGGGATTTGGGTTCCTGTAGAGGTCACAAGAAGTGAGATACCATAATTCCTTCAATCCTGGGGTACACGAAAAAGCATCATCCTTTCTCTGAGATATGAGCCATTCTTCGTGGATGGTCCTGCCTCTACTGGTTCCTATTGCAACCTATCTCCAGGAGTTGCACTAACATTTGCTGGATCCCCTTGGGTATGTCTTCAGTGCACACTAAGCCCAGGTTTGCAGGACCCAGATTTTTGGACTCAGTGTTTCTTGCTTGAGCATCTACACTGCATTGTAAACCTGAGTTGACAGTTGCTGAATACAGGTTTCACAGCTGTGCTAATTCACCTCTTTGGCATTACATAGCTCTTCATCTCAGGTCAATGGCTTGACCGGTATCCATGTTGCAAAGGTTTTATCCCAAGTCACAGTGGGATTTAGGCTCTGAGCACCCTTCTAGAAGAATCTGAGGCTCAGGTCTATCCTTACCAATCCTGGTGCCCTTCATGTCCTGAGCACCTGCACATCCCCCACAGAAGGAGAAGAGATAGGGGAGAGATTGCTTTTCTGTGGGGGCAGGGAGGCTGCACTCAAGGGCTGCAGGTGGCGGGAGCAGGCAGGAGTCATAGGCATCAGGTGGGGAGCAGTGCAAGCTGCTGGCTGGAGCTGCAGCAGGATGCAGCCGCACTGCCAGCTGAAAACAAGCGGTGGTTTCACCTTCTGCCAAAAGAGAAAACAATTGGTGAGTGGCAGGTGGGCACAGCCCATGGGGAGGAGCAGGGCAGGGCAATCATGCCCCAAATTTCATGGTGCCTTATGCAGCTGTGTATTTTGCATATTGGTAGGGACGGCCCTACTGAGGCCTCTCCTCCTCAGTGTTTCCTGACACAGGTCAGACTGATTTGTGTATGGACAGAGGGGGGCCTCGGGCTCATACCTATGTCTCCACCTGGGCTGAGTTTGCAGTTCCGACATACCCAAACTTCTGGCTGACCAGAAGCATCTGCTGGAAGGACACAAGAGGTTGATGTTACTTCTGGCTGCATTAGCTCCTGCTAGGAAATCTGAGGCAATCTCTAAATGGTGTCCGATTGAGCAGCCAGGCTCCTACTCCGTTTGCAACCCCACACAATCTGTTCTGCACTTAACAGCTGCTCGGTGAGGGGTGGCTGGTCCCATATATAGTCTACTTTCTGCATTTGGGGAAGAGCTCTGCCTGAGGAAAGCTCCAGTATGGCTTTGTGATCTTCCCACTCTAGAGCTTATTCTAGCCCCTGTTTTAATTGCACAATATGACTAACTCTTTCTACACCAGAGGCATACACATAGAGGCAATTTAGAGTCAGGTAAAAAAATTATATTTTCCTATCAAGAATTCTCTTGTTTAGCTGCCAGGTCATTTCTTATTTATGGAAATTTAGGCAAATTGGTGTTAAAAATCCTGTAATTTATTCCTTTAGCCACCATGTCTAAATGTGATTTCTTACTATGTCCCATTCCCCACTTGCCTTAAATCCAGTAGCTATTGTTCCTAGTTCTGTTGGGAGTTATGTCTTTTATTTTCAATTGAATAGCAACTATTCATAGTGGGGGTATCTCCTTCAGTCCTTACTCATTGAGCTCTGAGAGCGCACAGCCTGAATCAGGCCTGCACAATTCAGACCTGTGTAATCGGGAGCAAAATGAGATTCCAGAGGCAATGAGCACTGGAGAGAGGAGGCAAAATTGTCCAGAAAACTTAATAGCCCAACCACAAAATCTGCTTGTCTATACTTCGGCATGCTGACTGATGATAAAGAACAATGACATTTTATTTGCCCTTCAAAATAACTAGTGCTCACCCCAAATGAGCAAGTATAATTCTGCAAGGCTGCTTTACAACCACTTTTAATTTGTAAAAGAAGGGATTGACTGGAGTGGGAGATGGGATGGCCTTGTTTTTCTGCTTCATTCCTTTCAGTGAAAACACTGCTTGCTATATTCTCAGGTACCAGTGTGGGTGGATACCATCTAAGGGAAAATGTGCACTGAAGTGGCAAAAAGTAAATGATTGACACTAGATACAAGTGCTTATCGTGTATCAGCACTGGCATGCTATTAGTGGGGAAAGTGTAGTATATTTTACAGACTGCCATCCAGCAGTTCCCTCCCAGATGTGCTATTAATATGCATGCTAACTGACAAAATTCTGATTAATGTCCAGTATCAAGTAGTGGTAAAACAGCATCTGTTTTAATATTAATAAATTAGATGACTAGCAATTTCCTGATAGAGATTATTCATGCGTTTCATTTGCTGGTGACACAAGTTAATTGCAGTTAGGAGAGAACATGGTACAGCTAAGTTGGGTTATTGTGTTCAGAATTCAGATCCAAACCCAGCTCTTCTGAAGTTCAGGGGTATTTGGAACTGCGATTTAGGTTTGGCTTATACAAGAGAAGAGAAGACTAAACACAAAACCCTGGGTGCTCAAATGTATTTAGGCACCTAACTCCCACTGGGAATCAAATCCCTTTTTAAGATCTGAGCCAAAGTTGTTGTGATACAGATCTGGTTGTTCCCTTGCCCTGAGTTTGGCACGTTCTTATACTGGTTTTGATTCAGACCTATTTCTAGTAGTCGTCATTGAATTAAATGGAATGACCTGGAATTTTTGGAATCCAATCCTGAAAGTTCCAGAAATGTCATGAATGGACATTTCTAGCCATAGAGAGTCCAACTGAAGCCAGTGAGGAGTCATTCACAAGTTGTGGGCCTAAAAATAACATATTGCTATGCAGTAACCATGGGCCCCAGCCAGCACAGGATTAGGCCTTCCAAGTCTTGGATACATAGGAGAGTTTGGCTTGTTTTGGAAGCCATCAAACAAAGCAAAGGATAAGACCCAGGGGAGTTAAATTCAAGGTAGAGGCACAAGGAGAAGCAGGGTGATGTAATACAAATGAATTATTTGCTTTTTCTGTTGCCTGGTCCCAAGAACATGGAAGTTCCAATTCTGGACCCTGAAGTCTAAATGAGTTTCTACCACTCCTGCTTTAAACAAGGGGTAAACTTCCTAGTAGGCTGATATGATGGGAAAAGGAATTCCTGTCTAATCCAGTATGCTGGATACCCACTATTTTTAATACTAGAAGATTTATCTGGCATTGCTTGGGTCCTTAACTCAATTAATTTTTGATTTTTTGGAAAATAAAAGGAAATTGTACATGCTTCAATTAAATCATTTCTCTCCAGTGGGGCTGGGGATGAGGGATTCAGTTTACAGGCTGCCCCAGGGAGAGAGGACAACCCCAGCCCTCTCTCACTGCAGCAGGTTGGGGCCAGGTGAGAAGCACCTTTCCATGGCTGCTGCAGCTCCAGTGAGAACAGCTGTGGGAGGGGTGCATGTCCCCTGGCTGAGGCAGGTCCAGGTTCATCTGCCTTTGGAGCACAGGGGGCAGAGTGAGGAATGCGGCAAACTCTGCCCTTTCCCCCAGCTCCCTGATGAAGAGGAACAGCCAGCAACATCCCTGTATGAATTGGGGTGGGAGGAAGAGCTTTAGACTCCCCCGCCATCCCTAAAGGATGTCAGGGGCATGAGAGGCCCGGGGCCGAGGCAGTCCTGGATGAGGGAGCACCCCCAGCCAGCCCCTTTCACGTGCCTGGTGATTCTCTTTTCTGTTTGATTTTATGAGAAGCAACCCCACTCCAGGTACATCCCATTTTCCTGGCATAACCAAACCCTTTCCTTGCTTTAAGTTAGGAAGCTGTATACCAAATTTGATGCTCCTAGCTCTTACCTTTTAGGAGAAGTTCTTGAACAGACAGACTCTCTCAAATAGATAATACAGCCTTGCAAATGATTCTTAAAAGCTTAGGAGGTGCCAGAGCCAGTAAGTCCAGAAGAGCAGTTTAGCAGGAGTGATCCCTAAGCAGTTAACTTATCACAGTAAAAGTATTTGTTAGATGGATACCATGAACTCGGTTCTGATCTCACAAATCTAATTTTACACCAGAGTATTTCCAGTGTTTTAAAACAAAGTTACCCCAGTTTTATAGTAGGGAATATGTATATGTGTGGCGGGGAGGGGAGGGGGGAAGAGTAGGGAGTAGGCTTCACATGTAAAGGAGCAATAATTCAAATAATATGCGCATACATGCCTATGTACAAAGCAGTTCTGATTTTCTTTCTGAATACCACATTAAAAATATACCCTGTTGGATTTATGGCAACAGTATAAACCACTCATCTAAGAGATTTATTTTTCTTTTTAATACATTGGACTTTTTATAATAAACTTAGTGTGTGACATTCATTTGAAATAGAGATATAGAAATCTACCGTGGTGATAGATTAAACCATCTATATTAAATACATATATAAACAGGATTTTTAAAATAAAAAAAACTGACTCGGTAGATGAAGTAATAATTGATTTTTTTTCAGTTCTCATACATATTCCAATGAGGCTACGTACAATAAGAATAAAATCAATCTTGTTTTTGGAAATGTAATTTTTTTGTTAGTGTGGTGCTGGAGGATTGATCTCAGTATTGTATTGTGTTATTAGGAAGCTAGACTGATTGAATTAAAATGTTAATCTAAGAGATAAATGGAAAGCAGCAGTAATATTTTACATTACTGCTGCACATACAGTGTGGAGAATGGTGAAATAAGGAAAATGAGACAGAGAATTGTGCAAGTGACAGATACTATACAATAGAGATAATGAGCAAAACCAAAATACTTTATTTTATATGCGATTTGAAATTGAGATCAAACTTTAAGTAGTTACTTTTTCAAACTGAAAGTAATAAGCTTGGTATTACAGCTGCCAGCCCTGATTCTGCATTGATCTATTAATGCCAGCTCACTGCACAGTTTAGAACAACTTCAGACCTCCTCCGAGTTACAACAACTTGGAACAACCTTGTGCGGACCATTAGGATGGTGCAGAATAGTCACAGTAGTGCATTCTGGCCAGCCTTAAGAATGTGACACAGAAGAATTATGGGGGTTCTGCATCAGCCAGGGAACAGTACTACACTAGAGTTGTTTTGCATGGGCCATATACATTCCATTTAAGTTACAGTAGTAACACTGGCTTGGGTTTGTTTTCTTGTGAGACCTAATTAGCCATTCCTGTATTAAAGGCATTTTGGAGGATAATATGTACATTTTTCCAAACAATATAGAAAATCAAATAGCAGAGCAAAAATGTGGTGTTAGAATTAAAACCAAGCACCTTTTCTGTAGCAGGTACCATCCCATGAATCAAAAATTGCTAAAATGAGCTATGTCTCACATACATCTCCCTCTATTTAAAATGTTGTACCCTGTGGCCTCCCTGCAGGTTGATGCGCACAGGGCTACAAGATCTAAGAGATGCCCTGAATGAATGGCTTTTATTTGTGCCCCCTACTTATATAAAAGTTGACACTATAATAAGAGGAATTCATTTGTGCACTGGTTCCATTTGATTAAAAAGTCAGCAAGAGAGAGTTGCATCATCAACCTGATATGCGTGGGAAGCATTAATGAAATTGTGTGGTTATATCTATGTGCACCATGCTGGGAAAACATTCACACAAGCAGGTGAATGAAGAGAATGAGGTGACCGGCCTCAACTCCTCCCCCCGCCCCTTCCCCCGGTTCAATACAGTATACACCTCTGCATGCACCCCTCCTCTCAAGTTACAAACTGAATATAAATCTCTTTTAAACACCATGCTTCACATTTCATACAGCAATGTGACACTGCAGCACACTCATCCTCCCTTCTTTTTGAGCCAGTGGAGCCCTTTAATAAAAAGGAAAAAGAAAACCACCTTTGCTTCATTCTGATATTGCTTAACTATGCTAGAAAAATACCAACTGCAGGAAATTGAGTTTAACTGGGACACAAATTATTTGAGCCCACCAGCTTATTTAAGATAGCATCTTTTTTCAATCAGCACAAAGAACATCTTTGGCTTCCACCTATTTTCTTTTTTTCCACAGGGATCCTAATCATCCTTCAGTACCTTATCATTATTATGAACCTTTGGGACCTGATGAATGTACAATGTACATCTCACACGAGCGGGGACGAAAGGGCAGCCATCATCGTTTTATCACAGAGAAACGAGTGTTTGAGAACTGGGCACGGACATTCAATATTCACTTTTTCCAACCAGACTGGAAACCAGAATCACTTACTATAAATCACCCTGAAATTAAACCCGTGTTCTGAGGAATGAATGCACAAAACTGCAATCACAGTCATCTCCTGTATCAAGCTTCAGGGTATTGAACCTCGAAGAACAGCAACCCAGTCTGAAAAAGCAAGGTTAACTGGATTTGTGGATGGAGACTGCTACAATATTCGGGAAGTTCTTGTGAAGGAATACATAAAAGGACATTTTGTTTCCAAATGTATCGTAATCCAATAATTAACATTGTCAAGCCAGTTCACTTCTTATATAAGTATGTGATCTGTAAAAAGCAACTTGACTCTCATTAATGGGATGTTTTATTCATTACAGTTTTTAAGGCACGTTGCCACTGAATTTTCATAGTGAAAACTTAAAATATTTATTTAATGGAGGTTTTTATGCAGGGTAGGCCAGTATTTTTCTAATTCACAATTATGTAATTATCTTTCTTAAGCCTTCAAATCCAAAAATTATTGCTGGTTGTGTAGAAAGGCCTAGCTTCTTGTTTATAATTTTTCTCTCTGAAAAATATGATTCTGTCTAGCATGTAATTAATATTTGATCTGAAAATGTTGTATTTCTTTTTAAATTGCTGGGCTCTGCTCCAATGTAGAGTCTTTAACAGCAAGAAAATTCCCATGTGACGATCATGTGTGAGATGCTACGGTCTGACATTGCACATTAATATGAAAATGGCAAAGAAAATTCCTTTTGATGTAAAAGTGCTCATGCAGCTGTGATGTCAGGCTGCTCTTTCTTAATGGAGAGGGGTAGAAGGTAGGGCAAAATGTACTGGATTGTATTCTGAAATATTGCCACCATGTGCGGCACTGAGCATATAATTAAGAGTGAAAAATGAGAGGGGTCAGTATGGGAGGTGAGAGGACTCTCAGAAATGCCATCATGCTGCTTGGCCTTTTGTATTTCCCAAAAGGAAATTGTATTATATTGGAAATCCTCCCATTTCCAGCTGCAATCTGCAAGATTGCCAGCAATGGATTAAGAGTACATGAGTGGATGCCTTCCCCTATGATAGGTACTTGTGTAATGTTCCTGAGTCTACACCAACCAGCAGAATAGAAATCATATGGCATTAATAACATAAGATACAACGTTACCTCTCTAAACTCTCTCCCATCTGTTTCCCCCGTAACTTTATTCTCATAGATCCTGGTCACATTGAGGTTAAGAGCCCAAGTGGATTGAGTTCAGTGGTTTTAAGACTGTCCCCTTGAGGACAAAAAGTAGCAGAATGTGGCAGGTTCTTCACAAGGTGCTAAGTGGATGTTGTGAAAGACAGTGGTAGACACTAATAGTTCTATATATGGAAATTCACAGTGGGTCTTATTGGGTAATACTGGCTTGTGCATAAAGGTGATTTCATTTCCAGTGTTTTGTCCTTTCAAGTCTCAATTACTAAAACTCAATCACATCTTCAAATTAATTTCTGAGTATAATTTACTTATTGCATGAGTGCTATAATTCAGATGATAAAGCTCCCTCATTATATAAAGAGCAAAACCCAAAGCTACTGTTAATGGTTGGTCTTAAACTATCGTAAATTCAGAAAGTTTAAAAATAAGGCAGTGGGATCACGCTGGGTGTACGAAATTGCCTAAACTCACACTTTGTGGGAATAGCTGTGCCTCCTGTGGAAGTCTCTGCAATGCTTCATACTCAGCAGGCACATAAACAGAGGTGGTATTTGGTGAGAAAAATGGTTGTAATGGGTCACATAGCATAATTTACACCAATTCAGCAGTCAGTGGGAGTCTGAACAGTAACTGCAAGGAAGTAGCAGGGATGCAGCAATGTCCTTCTTTGTCTCAGTTGTCTTCCCTCCCTGCTACTTCCCCCCTTGCAAATGCTTGAGTGCAAAACTGGTACAAGTGACGCTACTTGGCCAATTATTTACCCCCATTCTCTGGCCATTTTCTAGCTGATATTTAATTTCCACCATTTAGGACAGGGGGTTCTCAAACTTCACTGCATCATGACCCTCTTCTGACAACAAAAATTACTATATGACCCCAGAAGAAGGGGACCAAACCTTGAGCCTGCCTCACCTCTGCTTCCCAGGATGAGGGAACCACAGCCTGAGCCCACCATCCCAAGTGAGGGTCGAAGCCAAACCCCAAGGACTGCGGCCCCATGGAAAGGACCTGAGCCGTGCCCTCCAGCTTCAGCTTCAGCCCTGGATGGTGGGGCTCTGTTTTGGCCAGCCCAGGTTGACATCACACACTAGCTCAAGTTGAGGTAACTCGCTAAAAATGAGCTCTGTGGATGTGGTGGCTTGGGCTAGATACCAGAGTAGAAGCCCTCTTGATTTCGCCCTGGAGCCATACTCAGGTGACTGTGACATAATGTCCACACTGCTATATCAGCACCCTAGCTCCAGTGGAGGGCACTTGTTTCTGGCTACATGGGCAGGCTGAAGATGTACCCTGAGAGTGTGTCTACACTGCACTGTAACTCGAAATAAGACACGCAATTTGAGCTATGCAAACTTATTTTGAAATAGCTTATTCTGTAATTTGGTGCTGTCCATACAGTGCCAACTTTCGAAATAACCCGCTATTCTGAAACGTACCTTGCTCCTTGTGGAATGATGTTTACAAAGACATCGGAACAACAAGCCTGTTGTATTTCAAAATAACGGGCTTGCTGTGAAGATGCAGGATAGCTATTTTGAGATATTCTGGTATTGTAGTGTAGATGTAGCCTTAGTAACTGTGTTTTAGTCCTCCCATATTATGTCATGGCACCTGAGAAAAGAAACAAATGGATTTTAAACTAATAATTATGTCAAGAGCCATTTCAACCTGGCTCCTGGCAGCATACCCAGTACAGAGTGCTAAAATTACTGAACTTTAGTCAAATTGATTTACAGAGCATGTTAACTGTCACTGTAAAAGATTTTGTTATAGATTACAATGGCACCTAGGCTGCCACAGTGACCTGTCTTCTAGTTGTTCTATTATTGGCTTAATGCTAAAAGGATTTTTGGACATGGTAAAATATAGTGCTCTTAGGTTATGTCTACACTGCAAAAAGAAACTGGCCGCATGAAGTGTCCAAGCCTGGGCTGTTGGCTGGGACTCAGGCTGAGGGACTAAAAACAGCAATCGAAATGCTGAGGCTCAGGTTAGCATTGAGGCTTTGAGACCCTGCACCCTTGCTGGGCTTCAGAGCCCCTATTCTAGCCACAGGCTGCTCAGCTACGCTGCTATTTTTAGCTCCACAGTCTGAGCCCAAGTCAGCGGACGCAGGCCAGTCACAGCTGTGCTGCAGCTCTTTCATGGCAACTTGAATATCGCCTGAGGTCTTCTGGCACTGCCAGGCTGTCAGGCTTATATGCGACAAGATAATATGTTAAAAAGTCAAAAGAAACTGTAGTTAAATATGTGCTAAACAGCGTTACTGACCCTCAACTTACTACAAGTCCCTTTTCACTATTAACTAGGAATTGCCAGTCTGGATTAGAAGCAAGGTCCGGCTCACCTCCTTTCCTGTCTCCAAAAACAGTCATAGCAGATGCTTGGAGGAGGGATGGGGACAAGAACCCTGCATAAGGCAGCTGTGGGCTAATCTGCATGCACTTCAGGGTTCCCTCTAATAACTAATATGGTAGTTAGAGGTTGATTTGAGCCCTGAAGCAGGAGGTTTAATATTGTTACCAGTAATTATTCTATAATCAGGTAGCTCCTGTTACCTATATAAATGGCCAATGACCAGAACCTCAAAGGTATTTAGGTGCTGCACTGTCTCATTAGCTGCCTAACTCCCCCATTAGATGCCATTGACATTTTTCAGAACTGCCATTTTGCTGGCATCTAAACCTGTGATTCCACCAATTAGTATTCACAAAACCACCTCAGCCCAGAGGCCACGCCCACAGCTAACATACAGCTTGGATCCCTCGCTCACGCCAAAGCCCAAGTAGCCGTCTTGCCTGCTCCCATAGGCCTGCATTGAACATGCAGCTGGGGGTGGGTTAAGTGTGACAGATCAGCAGCATGAGGAAGAGCCAGAGAAGGGGGTAGTTTTGGCTGCTGGGACAACTAAAGAGATCAGGGGTGGGGAACCTAAGGTTTGAGGGCTGGGGGTGGCTCTTGGCTTGCCTGGATCTAGCGGCTCCTGAGGCTCAGTTCCCCCCACCAGCATTATAAAACCTGCACTGGCACTCCAGCCCCTCTTGTGCCTCACCACAGGGCTGGAGCACACAAAATCTATTAGCCTGGGTGCTCCATGCGCTGGTGTGCAAGGGGAATGTGGGGAGTGTCGCTCATTCGTGGGCCACCTCAGTGAGGGGTTTTTGTTTTGTTTTGTTTTGTTTTGTTTCGCTTCTCGCGTGTGTGCGGCTCCCCGACTGTAGCGTCCCCCAATCCAAAAAGGTTCCCCATCCCTGAAACAGATGATCTGGCTTAGGTGCCTCACACTGGCAAAGGGGTCAGCGCTGCGGCTTGGGTGAGGGGGGGTGGCATGCCTGGCTGAGGGCAGCAGCCAGATGTACAGGCCAGCCACTTTTGTAGTTATGCCCATCTACACAGCTTTCTTGGGCTTGTCACCCCCTAGCTCTCTGATGTGGCTTCCTGGTCTCCCTGTGAGGAAATCCTGTGGCACTGGGACTGGTGCTCAAGGGGACTTAGGTAGTGCAAGTGACATTCTCAGGTCTAAGTGAGACATCCTGGCTCCACCGCACACTACATGGGCACTGTTAGGAATGGCTACACAGCACCAGGGTGTCTGCCCACTGAACATGTAGCCAGACCTGTACCAACTGTACCTGAGCCAGTTTTGGGCGCAATAGCTGCGATGCCATGGCAACTCAGGCTTCAACATGGGCTGTGTGTGTGTGTGTGTGTGTGTCCAGGCCCCCGAGGAGTTACAGGCCCAGCTAGCCCACCCTGACATCTGTGCTGCCACCGCTTTACTAAACAAGCGATGTACATACTTGTGCAATCACACACATGCCAATTGCCGTGTAGCTGAACCGTAAGAAATGGAAGCCGCAAAAGCCAACAAGGTAGCCACCTATCCAGGCCTATAGGAAATGCTGAGGTGAAGTGTGATGCACCCGCTGCGAAAGGTTAACCCCCTGCTTGCCTCTTCCAGTCAAGGGCTGCTGCCAATTCTCTGCTCTCAGCTGGTCCCCTCTCATGACCCTGGGTGAGGAGTCTGAGGGCTCAATTGGAACCAGGGGGGAAGGGGCTCAGAGCATGGTTGTTGCCTGGGTGGGGTGAGCCCTGAGAGTTCAGCCCTGGCCAGGATCAAAAGCACAGCATTGGCTGGGATCACAGGGGCACTCTCTGGCCTGTTCCTCCTCCCCCACCCCATTCCACCACCTCCCCCCACTCTGCCTCATCCCCCCATGGCCAGACAAGCTCTGTGCCGCTGCAGCGGGGAGCAAGACCTCATCTGGCACTAGGGCAATGGTAGGAGGGGAATTTTTCCCAAGGGCACAGGGCCCCAAATCTGTAAAATGCGCATGCACGCACGCACACACACACACACACACACACACACTAGGCTGGGCCACTAAGCAATTGGCCTTCACTCCATGAGCCCCCTCCTGACGCTAGATGCCTAAGTCAGTCAGCCCTTTCGCAAGAAAACCCTCGGGGAGCGGGCAGCGTTGCCCTAACAGCCTAGGGCAGGGATAGGCAGCAAGCAGCCTGGATGCAGTTCGCCAGGGTTAGCCTTTGAGGGGGCTGCCAGACACTCTATTTGCCAGTGAGCCCTCAGGTCGGGCGGCTTGCAGCACCAGTTGCCCTGGTTTGTCGTGCCCAGCTAACGGGCGCTATGGGAAGCGCTGCAGACCGCGACGCTGCATCCCACAGCTTCCATTGGCCAGAGACAGCAATCCGCAAGTAAATAAAGCATCTGGCGGCCCACCAGGGGCTAACCCTGGTGAACGGCATCTGGACCACGGGCCACTTATTGCCCACCCCATCCTAGGGACAAGCTCAGTCACCCAGGATATGAGCACCAATTCCCCCCACTCCCAGTGTGGCCCAGCCACTTGAACACAGCCTCTCCCAGGGGAGTGCCCTGAGCCAGGGTTCTCCACCTTTTGCTGTCTGAGGTCTCTTCCCTCTCCTCCCTCCCCCCCCATGCTAGAAAAACTCCAGGGAGAGGAACCTTTGGGCCTAGACACAGTTTGATTTTTTTAGTTGCTGGGGGGGAGGGGACAGTATTTCACAGCAGTGTCCAAGGAGAGAGTGCCACCTCCACACTCACCTCAGCAGGCCATCCATCTGTCTCGGGCTCTGTGCTGGTGGCGTCTGCTCCAGGGCTCTTCTGGGCCTGGCATTACCTGGGCAGCTCTGACCAGCTACATGAGCAGGCAAGGTGGGCTGGGAGTGAGGAACAGCTGCATCCCCAGGCACCAGCAGCAGATGAGGGCCTGTCATACCGCCCACTCCATGGCACCACCAACCAGGGGAGCACCTGCCCCCAGAGTGCCTGACACTGGCTTCCTGCCTAGGATCTGGCCACAGGGCGGGAGGCTGAGGGTTACACAGAGAGGGGTGGAGTGGGCCTGCCCCAATCTGGACAAGGCACTGCAAAGGGAGTGACCCCATGGTCCCCCAAATAAGCATGAGGGGGCTGTGTGGCTCAAGCTCAGCCTCCCTTCTCCCCCCTCCCCCCCACACCCCGCATTGGGAAGCCTGAGCTGGTGCTCCAGCCTCACCCACCTTCCTTCCCGCCCACAAGGTTGGAGCACCAACATTGGCTTCCCGCCATGGGGAGAGAAAAAGACCACCTTTATTACTGTATAAATATTTAGTATGTTATAACAAAATCATTTTACCAATCACTGGTTCCACTCACATTTTTCATTAACCGCTCTTTTGAACACTCAGGCTACGTCTACACTGGCAGCTTCTTGCGCAAGAACAGCTGTTCTTCCGCAAAAAAAAGTGCCAGCTGTCTACACTGTACGAGTGTGCTTCCAGAAGTAAATTTACAGTACAGCATTGGAAAACAGGGCTTCTTCCGGACGAGTTATTCCTCTCCCCACGAAGAATAAGCCCACTTGCGCAAGCGCGCTTCCAGAAGAGGCCAGTGTAGACAGGCAGCATGAATTTCTTGCACAAGAAGCCCTATGGTTAAAATGGCCATCAGAGCTTTCTTACGCAAGAGCATGTCTACACTGCCATGGATGCACTTGCGCAAAAGCACATCTCTTGCGCAAAAGCACATGGCAGTGTAGATGCTCTCTTGTGGACGAGTTTTTGCACAAGAACTCTTCCGCAAAAGAGTTATTATGCAAGAAGCTGCCAGTGTAGACATAGCCTCATTGCATGCCTAGTTTGAACTCCTTTATATTTAAAAGAATTGTGGGCCATATTTACAAAAAGCACACACACACACACACACACACACACACACACACACGAAATTCCTGCATACGGGCCTGAATGTTATGATTGCGCCTGTTACTGCTGTTCCACCATGTGTAACTAATCAGTGAGCCAGAGAGCTGGACACAGGCCCCAGACCCTGCTCTCCCACTTCCTCAGGGCCGTAAGTGGGGTGGGGGTGGGGGTGGGGGTTGGGGGCAAGGGCAACCCTGTAGGCATGCCATAAGGCAGTGGTGTGCAAACTTTTCCAGACACACACACACACACACACACACACACACACACACACACTTACTAGTCACACACTTTGTTGTGCCACCCTCGTCTGCTGCCACATCACTTGTAAGCTAAAATTTTTTAATTTTTTTTGCAAGGGCTCTAGCCTGCAGTAGGACTGGGAAGAGCTCCCGCTACCATAATAGCGGAGTGGGATAAAAATGCAGCACACAATGCGGGAGCAAGCGGGAGTGCTTCTCACAGGGTGGGATAGGCACAGCAGGAAGGGTGGCATTTCCACTTTCTTACTGCTGCTGTGCTGCTCCTGGTGGCAGTGCTGCCTCTCCTTGACAGCGGTAGCGCCTGGTCAGGGCGAGGGTGGGTTCATAGTGTTTGCGGCACAGGAGTCCTATTTTTTAAAACCAGCTACCATCCCCCAGTACCCACTCTGTTTTATCCCACCTCTTTTATGATATCAGCAGGTCCTGTGGGATTCTTTCATTTCCCTTCACCCTCCCCTCCCCCACAGGGCACACCTCTGCACTTTGCACACCACTGCCAAAAAGCATTCTCTGAGCCTAACTGCTGGGTGAGGGCCTACAATTAGGCACCAAGCTGCCCAGTGGTGCCAGAACTGTTGGCCGCTCAGCAACTTTATGCACCTAGATACACAAGGCCCACAAAGGAGATGTTTTTAGCTCGGCCCTGCCAGCCTAATTTTAGTCACCCTAGTACCTAGTAAAATCTACAGCCTTGAGTTAGGCAGCCAGGCACCTTGTGCAATGTATGGGGAGAGCTGGGCACTAAAAAGCAGCATTGACAGCAGCCAGCAAGCTGAACCTACGTGAGCCATTAGCATAGGAAGTGCCAAGGACAGGGATTATATGTGAACTAAGGGTTTGGGCAACTCAGGGATAACATCAGCCCCCTTAGGCAGCTTTGTACCTGCCTAATCAGTGAAACTTAGGTGCCCACAAGCTTAGGTATCAGTTGAGTGGTTATTTTGAGACTGTCAGTGGTGCCTAAATGTAGGCATTACAGGTTAGAGCCATAAAGGTACTGTTGCACCTAACTCTCCCCCCTACACTGTATGAGGCACCTAGCTGCCAGCCTGGGGGGGCTGAACAATTCTGTGGGCACCAAGGCAAATATGGTTTAGTTATTGCATTGCTGACCAGTATCTTTAAGGATCCAGGTTTGAATGCCCTTGTCTAATTAAGCAGAATGTAGACGTATTTCCTAAGGATATATGTAAGCCAGAGCGTAAGCCAAACTTTTTCAAAGAAATACATTTTTGGTCAATATGTAATTAGAACTCATGGCCACATGATGGAGGTGAGACCAAGATTTCAATAAGATTCCAAAAGAGAGTTGATACTTATACAGAAATAATGTCTGTTTGTTTTTCTAATTTTTTCCACTCTGGTGCAAATAGCAAAAATGACTGGAATACAAAATATTATTGTGAAGTCATTAATTTTTTTATTCTTTAGTACTATTTATATTTATAAATGACCAAACTGATTGGTAACGGCAGCCAGACTTTAGCTCCACTGTGCGGTCATTCCAGACCTGTGATTATGATTATATTGACTCATTAGCTTCAACGTGTGTCACCTTGGACATTAAAAAAAAAAAAAAAAAAACCATTGCAAAACAGTGTTTACAGATAGCAGTAGTTTTAAGATCTACTTAATCGTAAGCTTGCACGTCTAACATATCTTTTCTTCTCTGGCCAGTTTCACTACAGGCATTGTTTTTCAGCTTTAAGAACTATAAAACTCTAGCATGACATGTGCAACTGGAATTGAACATGACAAAGTAAATATCTTTGTAACTTTGGAAAAATACTGCTTTTGGTCGCTGTTATTTTAGCACAAAGTTGTCCAGCTAAAAGCGTTATGATATAAAATAATAATAGTGTGCACTTCAGAGAACCTTTGGTCCAGGGAGTGTTTCAGCACTTTATAAAGATTGCTAAGTACTATTTATGCCCATTGTTACAGATGCAGACATTGAGGTACAGAGGTTAAGGGCCAGATTCTCAAAGGTATTTAGGCACCTAATTCCTACAAGTTTCATTTAAGTAACCTGGCTCAATGTCACATGACAAGTTAGTTCCACACTTGAGAATATAGTTCAGGCCTCCTGTTGACTAGTCCATGATTTAAGCATTCTTGTCAGCAACCATCACTTCACAAACAGTATTAGTCATTTCAAGTAACCTGTACAAAAAAGACCACTCATTTTATAATACAATAAATATTCACCCAAGAAAAATTAAAGGAATTGTTTGGGTTTAATCCTGCAGTCCTTTCTCGAGCAATCTTTCCATGGGCTTCCATGACCACTTTACTCAAGATGGAGGCTGGTGAGACTAAGAGCTCCAGAAAAATGTTCAGAATGAGACACAGAAGATGAAGTAAGAAAATTAGAACTGCGCAGCTAGATCCTGACCTAATCCTAAATATAGTTATTCCTGCAGTACTAGAGGAAACTGTAGAAAGCAGGGAAGTTTGCTAAATAATGTTTGTTCTGTTTCTTTGACTCCCTGACATAAAGTGACTATATCTGCTCCAGCATTTATATGGTGCTCATCATCACCTTAGAATCTGAACAGCTAAGATAGTCCGGACCTTAGAGTGGAAAACAGTGGTCACATAATGGCAACTACTTGGTACTGTACTGGGGTTTGAGTATTTCACATACTTCTTGCATTTTGAATTCAGTAATGCTGAATATTGCATACAACACTGTCCACCGATGATACTTAGGAAAAATTATCACCCCAACTGATGGGAGTTAACTATTTCATTGGCTATAATGAATCCTATTTCAATTAAAAATAGTGCTGCAGGGGGCGCTAATTCAGATTTTGGAAGGGGCAGAGCAATCTGTGCATGCCATGATGTGGGTGGGGAAAGTGAAAGCATGGGAGGGACAGACTGAGGACAGAGGCTTCAGCAGTGTTACCGAGCATGCTCAGTACAAGCCAAGCACCAAATACGGAATGGGGGGAACCATCCCCCCTCCTCCCCCCCCCCCACACACATATCATCTTTATCCAGGGGCTTTGAAGGCACTGGAAAACTACTTTTTTGGCAGACATCTTAGCAGTTGGCTGACAGGAAATATATATTAGAGCCACTCAGTTCTAACACTAACATATTCTGACATCTTGTGACAAATACTTAAGGGACACTGGTTAGTCTTAACTTTTTAATGTATTTTCTTACTTTGTTACTAATTCTGTGGGAGAGAGAGAGAGACCCTGTCAGGACTGCTCGACTCCATCTGAGCTCTGGAAGGAGAGTGGGGTCTAGTGGGTTACAGCATGGGGGCAGATACATTTCAGTTCTATATAAGAACATCAGAACGGCCATACTGGGTCAGACCAAAGGTCCTTCTAGCCCAGTATCCTGTCTTCCAACAGTGGCCAATACCAGATGCTTCAGAAGGAATAAACAGAAGAGACAATCATCATGGTCCATTCCCAGCTTCTGGCCAACAGAAGCTAGGGACACTATCCCTGCCTATTCTGGCTAGTAGCCATTGCTGGACCTACCCTCCTTGAACTCCTTGTTGCAGTTTGGGCTTTTCCACCATCTCCTGGCAAAGACTTCCACAAGTTGATTGTGTCTGCTTTAAGTCAGCTGCCTATAAATTTAATAAAATTAAATTAATAAATTTAATAAATGTAATTGGGTCAGCTTCTTGTGTTATGTCAGTGAAGGAATAAATAATATTTCCTTATTCTATTTTTCTACACCATTCATGATTTTCTAGCCCTCTAACATATCCCCCCATCCTTTAGTCAATTCTTTCCAAGCTGAAAAGTTCCAGTCTTGTTAATCTCCTCTCATATGAAAGCTGTTCCTTCTCCCAATCATTTCTGTTGCCCTTTCTGTAACTTTTCTAAATACAATATATCTTTTTTTTAGATGGATTGACCAGATGTGCATACAGTATTCAAGATGTGGGCATACAGTGACTTTATATAGAGCAAGATGGTGTTTTGTCTATTACCTATTCCTTTCCTAATGATTTCGTTTTTAGACTGCCGCTGCACATTGAACAGGTGTTTTCAGGGCACTATCCATAATGACTCCAAGATCTCTTTCTTGAGTGGTAATGGCTATTTTGTTTCTGTAGTTGGGATTATATTTTGCCATGGGCATTACTTTTCACTTATCAACACTGAATTCCATCTGCCTTTTTTGTTGCCCAGTCACCCAATTTTGTGAAATCCCTTTGTAGGTCTTTGCAGTCAGCTTTGAATTAATCCCTGTTCACCACTTTTTCAAGAACATTTGTAAGTTTAACACAATAATACAAATGCAAATCCCAGCAGCACAAAACTTATGCCTACTCCCCCCCCCCACCCCCACCCCCGTCTTTTAAGTGGCAGACCAGGCAATGTTTTCATGATGATCTAATGATCCTTCAGTTACTGGAATGCCCAGCCTTTTGTTATTCTTAATCATCCTGCCTTCTTCTTTTTATAACAAACTCCCTGCCCCAAAAAATAAAGCTGCAAGCAGCTCAAAGTCTGTTGCATTTAAGAACTGCCTCTGGAGTCAGGGCATACAGCTTTAACAAGTATGAAATCCAGGAGGTTCAAACTGTGGGGGGATGGGAGCTGCTGCCCCTCCTCCAGCCTCCCATAACTGGCATCCTTGCAGAGATGAAGGACAAGACATTGTAACAGGTAAAAACACAGATAAACAGAAGTATAGAGCATTTGTGCAATCAGGAAAATGTAACTAAAAAATAGGATGTCCAGAAATCAGCATTTGAATCTTTATTGAAAAGAAGTAAAGATTAACAGCTGTCTGTTACAGAGCAGATAGCATGTATGGAAAATGCAATATTAGCCAGGGAAAGCACTCTGGAATAACAGATCTCTTTAAAAATGTGCTGGAAATGTAAAAGAACAATTGGAAAATTCACACTGCAAAAGGGAGACCTCCTCTGAGCTGAGGCAGAACAATATAAACATGACATGTTTGGGAAATGGACCCACTTACCGCACAAAATATTGGTTCCCATCACAGGATTCTTTAGAAATGTTTCTTTAACACGTATAACGTAACAGAGAAAAGTGAATATAAAAGGTCAGGCAGCGCTTGCAAAGTGGAATCTCAGTGCCCCAGGGGAAGCTTTGGACAACAGTGCCTCTGACCACATCTGTGTAGTGCAGCTATTGTGCCACTTTGCTTTGGAGAGTACAACATGAGATCCTGCTGACAGCTACAAGTTGTGTAGGGAAAGCACTAGAAGCAGCAAAGTGCAGGAGAACCCCAGGGCTGAGTTTTGATTTTGCTTTTGTTATAAAGGTAAACCCCTAACAGAAGGTAATAAACAAAAAGTCAAGGGGATATATTTTCTGCACCTCCCACTGTGATTGGTCCCTTGGTTTGGACCCTAGCTAATATGTGCGGATCACATGTTGTAGAAAAGAAACTCCACCTTTTTACATCTAGATACTGAGATAATTGATATATTCTGGTTACCGGTATTCAGTTTATTGCTTTATTTTATTTTTTGGTCCCACTACTATATGTACTTTATGATCATCTTTATGTAATGTTATGCCCCCCCATATGGAATCTTCTAATTACTAGTTATTCCATCATAATAGTGATAATTCAGACAATAGGAAGGATACATAGATGAGCAACAAATAGCTGGATGTGGAAAGTCTTCTGTGTGAAGAGAGAATGCAAAGGTCAAGACTACTTAGCTTAAAACAGAAGAAAGCAGAGGGGAGGGGACAAAACAACAGAAGGAATTGGATAACAAAGGTAAATTGGATGCTCCTATTTACCCTTTCTTTGCAGTATAAGAGCAGGGATATATTCAGCGAAACCTGGAAACAATACATCTAAACCATAAAAGGAAATACTTTACAAAGTAACATTTGCATCATGTAATAATTTTGTTGAAAGGAGCTGCAGGTTACAAGTATTGATATGACTTCCTACAGTTACATTAAATAGGAGAACAACTCTTCCTTCAAGAATAACTAATAATCCTATAGCACTTGTGCAGCTGTAGATCTCAAAATACTTTACAAAGTTGAATAGGATCATTTTCCACATTGTAAAAACGGGGAAACACAGGCACTGAGAGATGAGGTTTGCCCGAGGTCACTGGCCCAGCTGGGAATACAATCTAGGTCTCTTGAATCCCAGGTTAGTGCTTGGCTCTCTTTACAACCCTGTAGCCCTACAAAGGAAAGTCACCATAGTTAACATTAGTACAACACTTTTCACAGGGATTGGTTATTCCATAATTCCCCACTGCAAAGTTGGGGTCTATTTTTCTGGCCCCCTTCTCTGAATCAACTAGTAGAGGCCACACTCAGCAATAAAACCCTGGAACAATTCCTATCTTTCTAAGTAGGTTACTCAGGAAAGCTAGATAGTCCATGGCTGGAACCCTCATTTAAGGAGCGTCTGAAGGCAACTGTGAGCAAGGGAGCCCCAACAGAGGCGGGCTGCTAGGTAGCTGAGAATTTGGTACTGCTGTAGCAGTATAAGGCATTAGTGTAAAAGCACCTGTGCCTCTAAGGTCACTTGGGAGAATGAGCCAATGATACTTCTTCAGGAAAGGATGGGGCAAAAGGCTTGTTCCCACCAGCCTCTTTCTGCAGTAAGGGACAAGCTGGCTTTGTTTTTATACTCTAATTTAAAAAAAAAAAACTGATGTAGCTAGGTGAGTCATTCTTCTTCCCAAGCACTCTGAAATGGTGGCTGGGTACATTATAACGATTTTCTTTATAACCCTGCCTACTCTGAGTAAATACATGGCAGTATTATTCCAGTAATCGTTTGGTGCTAGGAGAAGAAACAGTTGCTATTTTCAGTTTTAGAAACAGGAAATAAGATGACATGTCAGAGAGAAATGAATCTTCCCAAAAGAATATAAAGCTCAGTTGACTGATAAACCCTTAAAAGTTTGGCTCGCATAGCAATGTCAGTTAGGAATGTGAAATCACACACATCAACTGACACAACTATGCTAGAAACAGCCCTAATGTAGACACAGTTATACCAATCAAAAATGTCCTTTTGACATACACACACACATACACACACAATATTATTACACACACGGAGATGGGGCGGAGAAAAATTTAATATATAAATGTTCCTGTCTTTAAAAAAAAACATCTTGAAAGGTATTTTTCAATTTAATCAGTTAGACCTATCAGAAATCCACGTTAGGAAATTTTTTTTTTAAGCAAATTATTTTTGAAGAATTTGCAAATGAAACAGGTCCTATGAAACACTATTGCTCTAGTAGCATGTTATTTGGGATATAAAAGATTGTCATATTGAAGTGCAAAGGCTTTCAAGATGTATGACTTAACAGTGTGCAAGTTTTAAAAGTTTGCAAACAAATGCAAACCAGAGATAATGATGTGCAAATAGCAAAGAGTGTTATCTTCAGCCTGATATTCTTTTTTTTACTTTGTATTTTGCCACTTTAAAAAAATCTGCTATTTTGCTCTTTATTGTACAGCAATGCTACAACGATGGTTGAGGACCCACTTTCATTCTATACACTCCTATTTTCTGTAGCATGTCACTTTCTGGAAGAATTACCCTTTCAGATCGAGCAGCTCATGCTTGTTCTCAAAAGTGAATTCATTGGGAAAGTTTGATAAAACTTTACTAAGTCATAGCTATGTGACACAGGCACAGCTGGAAGCCAACAGTCAGAGCAAGTGGGAACTTGGTGCTGCTACAGCAGTACAGGGAGTGTAAGAAAACTCTGTGCCTCAAGAATAGCTTCAGGGAATGAACCTCAACTGCTTCTGCAGGAGGAAAACAACGGTTACTCATGTTGCTCATTTCCATTCCAATGTGTGTGTGCATCACATACACAATCATCTGAAGACTTTTCCCTAGTGGTACCCATTGGGTCGGCTGTGTTGCCCCCTCACAGTAGTGTATATATACCTCTGCCGAGCCAACTTCTGCTTTAGTTCCTCCTTGCTGGAACTGTCCAACATGGGATGCGGGTGGGTTTGGAATGGACATGAGCAACACATCTCAAAGAACAACAGTATGTAACCATTTCTTCTTCTTCGAGTGATTGCTCATGTGAATTCCAATAAGTGACTTACCAGCAGTTTGTACAGAGGAGAAGTTGGCCCTCAGCTAGTTGCTGAGTATAGTACAGCCCTGCCGGACACTGCATCATCCTGGGGCTGTTAAGTGAGGGGGTAATGAGTAGTGAAGGTGTATGTACTGAGGACCACATAGCTGCCCTGCAAATGTCCTGAATTAAGACTTCTGCCAGAAAGGCTGTCGATGAGGCTTGTGCCTAACTAAATGCGCTGTGATAGGTGGGGCTGGAACCTTGGTGAAGTCGTAGCACAGCTTGATGCACGTAGTGATCCAAGACACCAGGTGTTGCAACATAATCAGGAGGCCCTTCATGCGATCCACAATGGAGCTGAAGAGCTTTGTGTTGGCAGGAGGAACAGTTCAGTGTGCTTAATGTAAAAGGCAAAGGTACACCTTATGTCCAGGGCATGTAGTGCATTATTCCTATCCGTGGCATGCAATTTTGGGGAAAAAACAGGTAGAAAAATGTCCTGACTGACATGAAATGATGGCACTACCTTCGGCAGAAAGGCAGGATGGGGCCACAGCTGCACCTTATCCTCATACTGATTTTTATATGGGGGTTCAGAGGTAAGGGCTTGCAGCTTCAATACCTGTCTGGCAGAAGTAATAGCTACTAGGAAGGCCACTTTTTATGAGGTAGGTTAGAGAGCAGGTAGCGAGGGGCTTGAATGGGGGCCCATGAGCTGGGAGACCACCAAATTCAAGTCCCATGACAGTAATGGATGCCTGACCTGTAGGTAAAGCTGATCCAAACCTTTAAGGAAACAACCCACCACCAGGTCCCTGAAAGGGAACTTTACTCCTGAAGCATAGTGGAAAGCTGAAATAGCTGGTAGGTGTTTTAAGTGAAGGAGGTAGTCCAGTAGCAAGGGAACTGTAGCCTCCTTGGGAGGTGCAAGGGGGTGGTGCACCCTTATCAAGACAGCACAGGGTGAACCTCTTCCATTTGGATATAAAGTTGGCCCTGGTAGAATGCTTGCAGCTGCCCATTAAGACCTCCCTGAGTCTGAGCACTGGTGGTTTAGCCATGGAGCTCCCATGCTGTGAGGTGAAGCAACTCCAGGTTCGGGTGGCACAACCTGCCAAACGCCTGCACAACAGGTCAGGAACCAGGGGGGAGTATTACAGCCTGGCCAAAGACTGGGACAGCAGCATGGTGAAGCAATGTTGCCTCAGCCACACTGGTACGATCAGTATGACCGCTGCTGTGTTCTGTCGAATTTGGAGGAGACTTTGGGTATCAGTGACACTGGAAGAAAGGCTTACAGGTATAGCTTTTCCCTCAACAGGTGGAAAGGATCCAATAGGGACCCCTGGCTGTGGCCTTGAAAGGAGAATTGTGGGCACTTCCTGATCATGCAGGTTGCGAACAGGTCGATCTGGAGATAACCCCACCCTTAGAAAATTGAAAGAACCATGTCGTCCACTTGGAGAGACCACTTGTGAGAGTGAAAGGACCAGCTGAGGCTTGCAGGTGAATATAATGAGAAATGCAAAGGCCCCACAAGGGAATGGCCTCCCAGCACAAGGGGAGAAGAGCGAGTCCCACCCTGTCGGTTGATATAAAACATTGCTACGGTGGTGTTGTCCATCATTACCAGTAGACACTTGCACTGAAGGTGGAGTACAAATTCCCCAGGGCTGTTGCTACACTTCAAAGGCAAAAGCACTGTGGGGAGCACGGGGCCAGCAGGGGACTGCTTAAGTCCCCCGCTGGCCCCGTGCTCCCTGTGGCGTTTCAAAGTGTCAGTGCCGCATGGAGCCCAGGGTCAGTGGGGGAGTCCCCAGCTGGCCCTGGGCTGTATGCGGCATTTCAAAAGCGGCAGCACCAAATGGAGCCCAGGGTCTGGTCCCAGGCTCCACGTAGTGCTGCCACTTTGAAGCATCCTCTCTTCTCCTCTCCCCTTCCCCTGCCCCCCGCCCCCACTTGCAGCCTCTTTCTGATAAGCATTTGCTTATCAGATAGTCGACTAGTCGTTCACATCCCTACTTGGAGGTGTCCTGGCGCTGCATGGAAGAGGAGTGAGAAGGTCCTCTTGTTATTTTGCCTGCCCCAATGGCATTCCTGATCTTATCTGGGAGGGGTGGCCGGGGCCTGTTCTGGCAGTTGGGGCTGGGAACAGGACCTGCCACATGACGGGAGGGTGGGATGTTTGTTCAGCAGCCAGGAATGGACAAGCCACATGGCCGGAGTGGGGGTGAAGGGTCTGCTCTGGTGGCTGGGAATGGGACATGCTGCATGGTGAGGAGAGGAGGGTTCTGCTCTGGTGGCCAGGCACGTGTGTGTTAATAACTTGGGTGCCACAGTGGCACACGTCCAAACCAGCGCACATGACCTCGGCTTGGTGCACATGACCCCGCATATTGGTGCACAAGCCGAAACTCGCTCCAGTCATGGTTGGAAAATCTTAGAGGGGACACTGCTCGCAACCAGTGTTCCCTCTAAGCTGCATGGCAGCACAGCTTCACAGGTGATTTATCAGCCCCGCCTAGTCAGTCAGCTCCATGCATAGAGCCCTGAGCCTCTGACCGGCGGGGCTGATTAATCACCTGTGAAGCTGTGCTGCTGCACAGCTTAGCGGGAATGCTGCTTGCAACCCCTCTCAGCTTGGTGTCATCTGCAGAGTTGACAAGCATATTCTCTATCATTCAAGTCATCAATAAAGATATTAAATAGTATTAGACCCAGGTCTGACCCCTGCAGAACTCATGTTCTCCTATTTCAACAGCAGAACTGTGGGCTTTCAATCTGTTGTGCACCCAGCTTATGGTAACTTCAACTAGACCATATGTGGCTTATGAGGAGGTCATGCTGGAAGGTATAAGAATCCTTACTTAAGATAAATCATGTCTACAGCTTCCCTCTCCATCCAGTAGTCAGTAAATCTTCAGAGAAGAAAATTAGATTGGCTTGGCATGATTTATTCATGACAAATCCATGCTAGCCATATTTTATCATTGTATTATCTTCTAGGTGCTTATGATTTTACTAATTTGTTTCAGCATCTTTCCAGGTATTTTACCTGACTAATTTCCTGGCTTCTCTTTGTTCCCCTTTTTAAAGATAGGTGCTATGTTTTCCCTTCTCCTGCCCTCTGGGATCTCATCTGTCCCCCTTGAGTTCTCAAAGATAATTGCTAATTGTTCTGGGATCACTTCAGTTAGTTCCTTAAGTACTCTAGGATTAATTTCATCAAGTCCTGCCAACTTGAATACATCTAAATTCTTTTTAACCTGTTCCTTCCTGTTTGGCTCCTGTTACTTCTCCCTTGCTAATGCTGAGTATCTGTTTAGTGAAGACTGAAGTGACAAAGGCATTAAACATGTGAGCCTTCTTGATGTAATACATTTTTAGCTTTCCTTCTCCAGTAAGTAGAGGACTTACAGTTTTCTTCATCTTTCTTTGCCCCGATGTATGTATGGGATCGCTTTTTACATCCCTTGCTAGCTTGATTCATTTTATGCCTTAGCCTTTCAGATTTTGTCCTTAGATTCTTGCATTACTTCTATATTCCTCCTTAGCAATTTGTCCATGTTTCCACTTTTTTGTAGAATTCTTTTGATTATCAAGTAATTAAAGAGCTCCTGCTATAGGAAGATTGGCATGTTACTATTCTTCCTACCTTTCGTTCACATCAGGATAGTTTGCTGTTGTGCTATTTAATGTTGTCTCTTTGAGAAACTGCCTGCTGTCCTGAACACATTTATTGCTTAGATTTTCTTCCCATAAGATCTTACTTACCAGTGCTCTGTTTGTTAAAGTCTGTTTTTTTTCTAAGTCCATTGACCTTATTTTGTTGCTCTCCTTTCTTTCTTTAGAATCTAGCATTTTATGGTAATTTTTACCCAAATTGCCTTTAACATTTACATTCACAACTAATTCCTCCTTGTTGGGTGGAATCAGGTTTAAATGGCTGTCTCTCTGGTTATTTCTGAAACAAAGTTTTCCCTGGAACATTTCAAAGGCTTATTGGAAATTTTGTATTTTGCAATATTACTTTTCTAACAGATGTATGGGTAGTGAAAGTTCTCCATTATTACTAGGTCCTGTGTTTGTATATTTTTCTTATTTGTTCTAGAAAAGCATCCTTTGCTGCTTTTTTCCCCTTTTACCTTTATCCAGAGATTTTCAACTGGTTTGCTTCTCACTTCCTTGCGGATCACAGACATGTGTATATATTCTTGATGTATAATGTAACACCTCCTCCTTTTTTCCCCTGCCTTTCCTTCCTGAGCAAGTTGTACTCCTCTATAGCAGTTTTCTAGTCATGTGTTTTATCCCACCAAGTTTTTGATATGCCAATTAAGTCATAATTTAGCTTATGTAAAATAATACTTCATTTTTAATTCTCTATATTCCTTCCATTTGTGTATAGGTAGCTAAGATCCCCCCACTGAAATCCCTCTTGATGTTCCTTGCTGACCCTGTTCTAATTTTCAATGCCCCTCCCTCCCCCATCTAGTCCTCTGTTAAGGTTGCCTTTGTTAATGTTTAACTGTGGGCTTTTGTCTCCTGCCCTCTCTGAACCTAGTTTGAAGCCCTCACTACATTGTTGTGTTGGTGCTCTTCCCCTTTTTGGTCAGTTGCACTCCATCTCACCTAAACAATTATCCTTTCCAGGAAAAAATTCCATGGTTAAAGAAACCAAAGCCCCGAACTACTATAAGTCAACTGTCTAGCTCATGTGACAGTCTTTTGTTTCAGGTATTTGCAAAGGTGAAAGTAAGCCAGTAAGAAAGTGGCCGACTTGAAGTGGGACCTTAATCCTGTTCTCCCCACCTCCATCCCTGGCCATAGTTGAGTCTGGCAGCCAGGCGAGCCCATGGGGCTAGCAGAAGATGGGTGAACCCTGAGGGGTGGACAGGACTGGCATTCAGAACCCCAGGCACTGGGCCAGTATCCCGGGAATGCTGCAGCATCCTGGCCACCTTTAGTTCCCTTCCTGTGCCTAACAGCATTGCCTCCACAGCTCCCATTTCGCTGGGAACAGGAGCAGTGCAGAGCAGTCACCAATGGAGACCGCCTCAGCCCTGAGCCTCCCATCCTGCACTCCATCCTACACACACACACACCAGAGCACTCTGCTCTGAGTCCTCCACACACCCAGCCCTCTGCCGACTCCTGCACAACCCAACCGCTGTCCCGAGCTCCTCATGCACGCCAACCCTGACTCCTGCATCCCCTATGTCATCAGCCCCTGCCCTGATTGCTGACCCCCCCCCACATCCCAACCCTCTGCCCTGAGCCCCTCCGAATGCCACCTCATAGTTAAATATCTTACAGATGCTGTTGTATCACAACCCCAAATCCCTCTGACCTGAGCCCCCCAAGGGGGGTGGGTTGTGGTAGGACAGTACTTGTGAGAAATTTAAGTTAATTTCACCCCCCTGGGTATTTGATTATAATTTTTGTCTCAAGGTACAGTACCACTCAGAAAAGTGAACTTGGAAATATGTCTCAGTAAGGTTCCCAGTAAATGTGCTCTGTTTACAAATGAAAATTTCGCCCACCCGCAACCAACTTCCAATGTTGTGAACTCAACCTGGAAACAGAGTCAAACTGAGTACTTTCCTTTTATCACATCATATATGTTTTGCTGATCAAATTATTCCCTTTGTGCAATTGCAGTGCTTTGTCTGAGCTTGCATATTTTAACCTAGTATTTGGAATTTAAGAAACAATTTTGATAATGCCCACAGAACACCCATGCCTACAATGTGGCCATGATTGCATTTGCTCACTTTCTTGTCTGTAAATCCTTGACCATATAACTGCATTGATATACTGTATTGTTTTACTATATAGAGCCCAGGAAAAATTATACTATAAAAATGGTAAAAACTAAAAAAAAAAAAAAAAACCCAAATAATCACTCTAAAATCATCATCTTTATTTCAACATTTTCACTTCTTTAGGATCACTTATTCAAGGATATTGCCATCATTTGACTGAAAGTATGGCAGCTTTTCCATATGTATACAGCCAAGTATGCATGCCTAAATATATGTGTACCTTAATTTGTACCTTAATTCATGGCTGTTGATGATCCATTAGTAACAACAAATAATATCTTGTATGTATGTGCAGTATTTATTTTTCCAGGGCATGCCCAAATGATTACACAAATGCATGATTCCAGGCTGGCAGAAAAGGCTGCAAGAAAGAGATAAACAAGCAAAACTACCTGAGCCCCAGGGCAGAAACTCCTGGCAGCTATGAAAATAGGAGAGTTCAATTTAATATAACAGTCAGTCCTCTTTTTCCTAAGTTACCAGGAAGTGCCATCATCCTGATGACGGAAGGAAGCTACTGCTATCCCTACTTTCACCAATAATGCAACCAGCTTTTGTTCAGGGAGATGACCCTCTGAGTAAAGACCAATCTCCATCAGATTATGATAATGGGGGTGTTGGCACCTCTTCTTCAGGGAGGACATATGCCCTATCTCCAAACTGCAGTGAAGTTAAAAGACAGCTCCTACCCCCTCAGTGACAAGCGCCAATGCAATGGCCCTTGTGGACTCTGTGGGCATACCACCAAAGCGAAGGGCAGGGACCATCTTCCAGAGCTTCTGTGGAGCCATCTGCTCGAACTGCATCATTGGCCTCCACTCCAATGCCAGTCCCTCCTCCAGTGCTGGAGGACTGGCAGGGCATGGTGACCTGGGGTTGGTGGTACCCTGAACCAACCACAGGAGGCGCAGGTCATGGAGGACCCACCAGCACAGGATGATTCTGTGTTCCTGATGGTGGCAGCATCTCCAGACAAGGAGGTGGCAGGCATATCATTGTCCCCCCATCTATGGACTCTACGATTCACCAGGACCTTCTCCGTTGGATTGGATAGCTCAAACCCTTAGCCTCCAAGCTCAGGAGGTGATGGAGGAATCAGACCCGACTGTGGATGTCCTCTCACTGGAGGGACCAACTCAAGTTGCCCACCTGATTATTAAAGCAATACGGACAACAGCCAAGGTGCTGTGGCAGACCCCTGCCTAGATCACACCTGAGGCCAAGGTAGTGGAGAGGCACTAGATTATACTGAAGCAGACAAAAACTTCTGCATGAATCCCCTGCTGGATCACTAGTGGTGGATATGGTCAATCATAGGAAGCACCAGGAGCAGCTGGAACCCGCACCCAAGAATAAGGAGGTTACGGTGCTGGACCTTTTCAGATGAAAAGTGTGCTCCATCAGAGATCTCCAACTCTGTGTTTTCAACCAGCAGGTGTTCCTCAGCTGCTATGACTAACTCCTGGGAATGCCCTCTCCAAATTTCAGCCTCCTTCTCATGGAGGCGAGGCTATAGGGGGAGAGTGCTGAGTTAGTGGAGAGCATTCTCTCTCAGCTGTCTGGCTAGTGGGTCATGCCAAAATGCTCAGAGTCCAACTGATCACTCTATTTGGGGTCAGCAAGGAATATTCTCCCAGGTCAGACTGGCAGAAACCCTGGGTTTTTTGGGGGGAAGGGGTTTTGTTTTGTTTTATTTTGTTTTTTTGCCTGTCTCTGCAGCACGGGACACCAGTCAATTGCAGATATAAGCCAGTGTAAATATGGTGGATTCTCTGTAATTTGAAGTCTTTAAATCATGATAAATCAGTTACACAACCAGAAGTTAGATTCCATTACAGGAATGTGTGGGTGAAGTTCCATAGCCTGTGCAGGACATCAGACTAGATGATTATGTTGGTTTGTTTCTGGCCTTAAAGTCTATTAGTCAACTAGTGACTGGGGAGGCCTCATTCTGGGCAACACACTTTAAAAAAGATATAGACAAATTGGAGAGAATCTGGAGCAAAGCAATAAAAATGATAAAAGCTTTAGAAAATCTGACCTATGAGGGAAGGTTAAAACTTGGGCATGGTTAATTTTGAGATGACTGGGGAGGAACCTAGTAACAGTCTTCAAAGACATTAAGGGGTATTTTGAAGATGATGGTGATCAATTGTTCTCCATTTCCACAGAAGGTAGGACAAGAAGTAATGGACTAAATCTGCAGCAAGGGATAATTAGATATTAGGAAAAACATAATAACTATCAGGGTTGTTAAGCTCTAGAATTGGCTTCCAAGGGAAGTTGAGGAATCTCAATCATTGAACGTTAAGAACATCATACAAACACCAATCAGGAGCCAAGGATGTTTTAAGTTTACTTGAATCTTGCCTCAGCACACGGGTGTTGGTGTTGGACTTGATCTCTCAAGGCCTCTTGCAGACCTACATTTGTTTTATTCTCTATTTTTTAATATCTCAAGCCTAAATGCCTTAAGCACCGTTTGTTGTATTCCATTCAAATTGTTTTTCTGATTGAGGTTTAATCACCTGTTTGGGTATACTTGAGTGTTCCCTTCTATAAACTCTGTTCTAATAAACCCTCCTAACTGCCTCCTTTTCCCCAAGCACTTTTCCCCCCAAAAGTACAGAACCACTGATTTCGACCCTGCTCCTCAAAATTCAGCCCAGCTCTGTTGATTCCCCTGCCTATTATTTTTCACTCAGATGATAAAAGTTAAAAACAAAAACAAAAACAAAAAACAGGGGGTGGGAGAATGAATAAGACCTAAGGAATCTGAATGAGAAAATTTAATTGCAGTTGAAACAGGTCAGAAAGTTCTATTAATATCACTTCGGCTGTCTTTTAAAATGTGACCATATCTGATTTTAAAGCAGATTTATTGTTTGAGATCAATAATTATTTGAGAAAAAAGAAAAGAAAACTGTATCAGCTGCTGATTTTAGTAACAATAGGTTGACAGAGGTCCTTTAAGGTAGGTTTGTAAAATCCCGTTTAATTGGTTAACTGGTTAAATGTTAAATGAGTTAGGAGGGGGCACCTCTATTTCCCATTTCTCACATTCATGGCAGTACCAAGATAGGGGAGATGTATGTGCAAATATGTAAGGAAAAGTCTGGAAAAGTCTAGAGCTCTCTCCGCACTTGTGCCCATCACAGGTGCTAAGCACCTCATTCTGCTTAGGGAGCAGGATGACTCTGGGGGACTAACGGACTGATGATGTTAGTCTCCAGCATCAGCCAATAGAAGACTATTCTCTTCCTGAATATTTAATCTTTATATTTGACATACAGAGCAGAACCCTGAAATATTCAGGAAAAACATCTTCAGAAGTATCTCAGTGGGCATTTGTTGTTCCTGTATATGGTCTTCCTGTCACCTAATACTGGTAAAATCTAAGAACAAAGCCCACCTAGCATACATTAATCAATAAATATCTAATAATAACAAACAAAAAGATATGTCAAAACAAAACTGATGACTTAAAATAACAGCTCAGAAATTCCTGAGTCCAATAGTACAATTTTTACAATTATTTTAAATCTCTGATATTAAAGTCAATTTTCCTCTAGGCAAACAAAGATCCAGTGTATTTAAAGCATTGGAAACCCTCTAATCCAAATTACTGCCTTAGAAAGACAGTGTTGTAAGGTATATCCATGGTTCTAAAAGCAAATGGTTTCTAATGGACAATAAGAAATAATGTTTTTACACACTTTGGCAGCTTTTTCTTCTACTAGATTGAATGAGGTCATTGTTTGGCCATATTTTTGGTTTTCAATTCTAATGGCTCAGAGTCCTAAACCCAAAATTGCCCTAGGTAAAAGAACCGACCTAAAGGATTGTATTTAACACACAAAAAAAATCAATATTTTCTACAATATTTTTGTTTCTGTTGAGCAAGTTTTCAATATGTCATGCCTGAAGTCTGCAGAGTGACTTACGTTTTTATTGATAAAATGACATATTAAATAAGGTTCTGCATAGAGTCCAGTCCTTTGTTCCAATCACAGGATAACTTGAGAATTCTTTCTCTTCCACAATTCATAATCAGACTTAACATTTTAAAGATTCAGCTGAGACCTAGAGTTTTCCTGTTCTCTCTCTGAAAACACAGGGTGAAATATTTCTCAGAAACAGCAGTATAATGTGTTTAAATGAGAAAGTATAAAATTATCCAATTGTAAAACCATTACTTAGGCTTTTTACAGAGAGGAGGACAGATGATAAAACATCAAAAAACATCTAGATGTGAGGTTTCAGCATTATTTGTCACTACAAACAGACATAATACACAAATAAAGAGCCTTTGATAACACCAATTTCTATCCCATATTGCAGTCAATACAATCATCTTGGTTGCTCAGAAAACCTAGAAGACGTATTTCATGTGCTTGATTCCATATGTTTTAAAGAAGACCATGATAATCAATGCCCACAGTCCTAGAATAAAACCTCCTGGAGGATGCCATTCTTTCTGCTTGGGTTTCTGTAAAATAAAAAATGGTATCACTATTAGTTCCTCATGTTAACTACTCACTGGATTTATCAACTAGAAAAATATCTTTGCACAAGACCAAAATATTGACAAAATGCACATCTTTTACAGAGCAGATACCCAGTACCAAACATCTGTCCTTTTAATGAAGTTGAAAGTAAGTAGGGTGAAGTGAGCTGATAGCCTGTTAAACCAGCATCCTGGGAGCGACACTAAAGCTATGAGCGAGACACCACTTTCATTGTACAAGTTGCACCTCCTGGTCCGGCACCCTCAGCACCTGACTGGTCCTGAACCAGGGAATTTGTTGGACCAGGGGAGGTCAATGCAGTGGAGGGGTCCACTTTCCCATGGCTTCCCAGTGGTTCCGCTTTTCTCTAGGTAGGTCCATACCACCCAGGACTTTGCTTTCCCCACAGCACCAGGGAAAGGGGAACTCTACTTTCCCCCTGCAGCTTAGCTGCCAGTTGGGGCTCCACTCCCTTGCCAGGACTCTGCTTTTCCCCCAGTGGCCAGGGACTCCACTGCAGTCCAGAGCTCCACTCTCTCCCCGGTGGCTTTGCTGCCACCTGGGAATTCTGGGCTCTTAGTGGTGGCCGGGGACTTCTCTTTGTCCCCAGCGGTTCTGTCGCCACCTCAGGGGTCTGCTATTACTCCCCCCAAAAGCCCTGGTGGCTCCACGCTCTACCAAGCAGCTCTGCTGCCATTTGTGGGGCTCTGTTCTCCTCTCAGTGATTCTGCACTTCCCACCCTCCCGGCATGCCGCTATGGCCCAGCCGTACTGCTGCCCTCCACGTGACAGGGAGCTACTCCCTCTCACCAGGGACCAGGTGCTCTACATTCCTCCCAGCAGCTCTGCTGCCCCCGGGGCTCCATCTTGGCTTGCTAGTTTGGCAATGCTCCTAGCCCCAGCCCAATATCTTATCACCATGAGTGCGCTCATGGGCGTCACCTGATGGTGCTGGACCAAGGGTGTGCCGGACCGGGGACTCTGGATTATGGAGTTTCAACCCGTACACTATTTGCAGGTGCACATAAGTTTTCAAAAGACAAATCCTTCTCACATTTGTTTAGAATGACATTTCGCATGCTTGGGCTCAGGTGATCTGTGAAATTTCATGAAAGAATTTGATAAAACTTTGTTTGGTATTAAAAATATACATTCTTAACAGTGAAAGTTTAAAAAAGAGGAACTTGGTTTTTCAGCATCTCAGAAATGTTCAGATGTTCCTTCTATGTTCAAAAGTTTCAGAGGGGGTAGCCGTGTTAGACTGTAACTGGAAAAACTTTAACAAAAAATATAGATGGAATCATGAGCTTTCATGGGTACAACCCACTTCTTCAGATGACTGGCGTTAAATATATAATTATTAATATTTAAATGATTATAATACACATTATGGTTGATTTGAACACTGTAGTTTCCCCTAAGAATTTGCACCTCAGGAAGCCCAAGAGCCTGTGCTTGACTAGTCCTTACCCAGAACTCCTCTCTTGAACAATCCTCTAATCTTCAGTCATGTGAACTGCATCCAAGACAGCTTAGCCCCTCCTGATATAAACTGAATGGTAAGATTTGTACCCTGCTGCTCTCTCTTCAGCACAGTGAAAACTTCACGTTATATGGCCGGTGGTGGGAAATGAACTCTACAAGGTAGACAGATTTGGGGCATTCTGGGTCTCTAAGACCTGTGTAATTAATGCTATGTACATGCAACATTTTGTCTGAGAAGATAAACACCCTGAAATCAGAGATATCAGTTGTGATTCTTATGAGAAGCATAACTCATGTCTATTGTGTGCAGGAGATGTAAACATCATATACAGTAAGGCAGAATCCAAGGTGTATGCAAGGAGTGAAATTGCTGAAAACACATGTTGCTAAAACAGAATTGCTAAAGAAACTGGCCATGTCTAAATAGCACAAATTCTGAAGTTCTTGCTTAGTTTTTGTTAATTTCCAAGGAAAAATTAGACTTATTAGAAAAGCCATCTGTCATGCATAGAAAATAAAAATAAATAAATAAATAGATAGATAAATATTCTGCCTGGTGCTTTCACCATATTCTCCTTCTATACCATGAGCCTTGAAAGACAGTCTGCTTTTGTAGCATGAAGTCAAATTAAAACAGTCATATCACACTCGGGTAAACAAATATTACAAATACAAAATATTCCTAAATTCCAATTTCTGCACAAAACTGGTTAGGGGAAGCTTGCTGTTTCCTGCTAAATGCACCAGGTGGCTGGGAACTTTAAAGCAACAGGTGTACTTTTCAGCTTCTGTTCTTCCAAAACAGCTTTCTAATTAACAACCAAAGCCTTTGGATTTCTCTGCCTCCTAAAACTGCATAGATCTGGAGAGTTTTTTTAAATCAAGAGAAAATTTCTTCTTAAGTATATCATTTATGCATAAACAAAACAAATGGAAACAAGAGGCCCTGAGACACAAACCAGAACAAGCCCACGAAATGTTACTAAATTTATCTTTCCCGCTGAGAGAATCAAGAGACTCAGATTATAATTTACATTAATAACAAGCTGAAGATTTAAGACAAAGTAAATATACACACCCTTACATTTGCTAATAAACTGCTGTTGATACCCCTTCTTTGGTATTCACATCCACACATCTCCATATAAATATCCCAGGAAAATCAACTCTAAATGTGCAAAGCTGTCAATGTACCGCAGTTCTGAGAGTAACAGCTCCCAAACACTTCTCCACACAAAGGAACTTTCTTGTTTAAATTCTCCTAATTAACCCACAACTTCGTATGCATACTGCATTACTCATTTCATCAATCTCTTTGTACTATCAATCTTTCTCTTCTTGGAGCTGAGACAAATCCTTACCACAAAGTGGCACCTGACCCTTCTAGACAAATGACTTCAATTTGCAGTCAGTGACACTAAAAGCCTCTCTTCTATTTTATACAGAACGCATAATTTAATTTCTTTAAAGAATTTATATGAATAAATATTTATAAGGTGATCTGAGTATGGTTTTAAGTTTTGTCATGCTGTGTTTGGAAGCTTTCCCCATCAAATTCCAAGAAAAAATGGAGTCTGATACAGTAATGCTGTAATTCTTTTACATTTACATTTCAAGGACACAAAATCTGTTCAAAGACATGCAACAAGACTTTAAAATGTACTGGATGCCTTATTGATACAAAGACTAAAGCAACATAAAGGAAAATAGTTGGGAATAGTGAGGCTGCATGCTCAGCCATCTTACACATATATCTTGAGGAACAGGATTACAGATTTACAGACTGAAAACTATATGTGAATATTAAACCAATGTTATGTTCATGTCCAAGAGGTGATGCACTTCTAAAATTGTCAGTAATGCAGCTAACTGAACACATAGTTATATTTAAATATACCAACATTTTCTACTATGGTGTAACAGATACATCCCAGAACTACAGAACACATAAAATGAGAGCACAGAAATAACAGGTGAGGCAGTCCTGAAGAGATGAACTGGAACAGTTTTCTTAAATTCTCAAGAACTTCAGTGTAAGACTCCAAAAAATTTAATGACTTGCTTAAAACAATGCAATTAATGCTCTACTTTAACACATTTACCTCCCTAAGATCCTGAGAAATAATGAACAACAGACTAGCTGGTACTGAAATCAATGCGAGCTGTGCCATTAATTTGAACACAGTCAGGAGTTCACCCTTCCTTTCTATGCCAGAGAGTGAGATAAAGAGTGGTTACTTACCTTTGTAACTTGTTCTTTGAGAAATGTTGCTTATGTCCATTCCAATGTGCGTGTGCATGTGCTACATGTATTATCGTCAGAAGACTTTTCCCTAGTGGTACTCATCAGGTCGGCTGCAGCATCCCCTATGGTGACATCTCACAGCATTGTATATACACCCCTGCTGACCCAACTCCCACTTCAGTTACTTCTTGCCAGAACAGTCCAGAAAGGAGAGGAGAAATGACCAACCACCAGGTCCCCAAAGAGGGACTTCATCGTGGACCTTGAATGAAAAGCTGAAATAGCTGCCAGGATTACCTGAAGGTGAAAGAGGTCGTACAGATGCAGGGGACAGGGAGAACCTCTTCCACTTGGAGAGATAAACAGTCCTAGTAGAGAGCTTGCAACTACCCATTAAGACTTCCCTGACCTAGTCTGAGCACTTTTCAAGGCAGTTAAGCCATGGTGCTTCCATGCCATGAGGTAGAGTGACTACAGGTTCGGGTGGGGAAGCCTGCCAAACTCCTCTGTCAACAGGTTAGGAACCAGAGGGAGCATCATGGGTCTGGCCACTGACAGGAGCAGCAGCATGGTGAACCAGTATTGCCTCAGCCACGCTGGTGCTATCAGCATGATCGTCGCTTTGTCCTGACAAATTTAGAGGAGGATCCTGGGTATTACTGGCACCGGAGGGAAGGCATAGAGAAACTGTTCCATTCATGACAGGTGGAAAGTATCGGATAGAGACCCCCAGCTGTGGCCCTGAATGAATGCCACCCTGTTTAAGTGGGTCATGAACAGGTCTATCTGGGGATGACCACACTTTCAGAAAATGGAAAGAGCCATGTCTGCCCTGAGGGACCTCGCATGGGATTGAAAGTGCCGGCCGAGGAGACTGCAAGGTCATTTTGCATGCCTGGCAGTTACAAGGCTTGCAGGTGAATGTTGAGAGCAATGCAAAGGTCTTACAGAGCGATGGCCTCCCAGGACAGGGGAGAGGAGCAAGCACCACTCTGTTGATTGATATAAAACATTGCTGTGGTGTCTGTCATCACCGTGACACATTTACCCCACAGGGGAGGTAGGAATGCCTGGCAAGCGAATCACACCACCTTGGGATCCAGAACATTGATATGTAATGTCATTTCCCTGCAAGGCCATAGGCCTTGCATTTGCAAATCTGTTAAGTGCATCCTCCACCCCGTGTCCAAGGCATCCGTCACCAGGGTGATCTCTGGTTGCGGGACCATGAACAGGACCCCCCCACATCCACTGGTGGATGTGGCCCCAGATAGTGTAAGGATTGTAGAATCGCTGGCAGCATGGTGACCACGTAATCAGTGAGGTCCCTGGAGGGGGAGAACACTGATGCCAGCCATGCTTGGAACAGGCGAGCATGGCACAAGACATAGATGCAGAAGGCCATATGCTCAAGGAGACTCATGCAGTTGTACACCATTGTGGTTGGGCAGTGCTCTAGCATGAAGATGAAGTCCACCATGGCCTGGAACCAAGACCCAAGCAAGGAAGATGTCACTTGGGTAGAGTAAAGAAGGGCCCCAATGAACTGATTCTCTGCATGGGGATAAGAATGGATTTTGGCACATTGAGGATGAGGCCCAGGCAGGAGAACATGGCATTGACCAGTTCCATGTGCCTGAGCACCTGCTCCTGCATCCCACCCTTGATGAGCCAGTCGTCCAAGTACAGGAAGACCTGCACTCAGGTCCTGCGCAGGAATGTGGCCACCATCACCATGCACTTGATAATGTCCAGGGTGCTGGGGCCAAGCCAAAGGGCAACACCAAGGATTGGTAATGCTGGTCTGCCACCACAAAATGGAGGGAATGGCAGTGAGCTGGATAATAGAGATATGGAAGTACACATCCTTGAGATTGAGGGAGGCATACCAGTCCCCTGGATACTGCAAGGGGATGATAGAGGCTGGGGACACCATGCAAAACTTGAGCTTTTGTATGAACATATTCATGTTTCTGAGATCCAGTATGGGGGCGCAAGCCCCCCGGGCCTTCAGGATAAAGTAGTATGGGGATTAAAGCCTTCCGGCTCCATTACTCCTGCAGGACCTTTTCTATAGCCTCTGTCAAGGCCAAATCCCCACTCTGGCACGATGAATGCAGAAGTGGGAGCCCGCAAAAGTACCCCAAAACCTTATCTTTCCAGGCTTTGGTATAAAACTTCCGCCCAAAATCTTAAAAACCTAGATTTTGGGTATAAAAATCCACTGCCACCACCCAAGTAATGGTAAGAAAACCAGGGAAGAGATCACTTGGGAAATCTCAGCCCTAAAGTAAAACCAGGACACAAAAATCAACCAATACCAGGTTAATTTAAAAAAGAAAAATTTTATTATCACCACAATACTCCTGTTACAAGCATAATGACTAGATAGAAAAGTCACCAATTAATACACTCATGGGGGAACCCTCATGGGCCAAAAGCTTAGTTACAAAGGAGAGGAAAACCCATTTTTAAATACACAGACATCAGATTCCCATTCCCAAACCATAAAACAATAAAACCTTTATCAATAAAGGATTTATCTCAACTTTACCCTACTTACAGATAGTGAAGAGTCTTTTCTTGGAGAGAGAGACATGTCTGTCTCCTTCAGTATCTGGAGAGAAACTGCCCAGGGACAAAGGAGGGAAAAACCAAAAATTCCTTTGTCCCAGTTTGAAATTCCTACCTACATTTCTATTGGCTGCCTGCTACCTGGTTAGGTAAGGGACCCCTTAGTCCCCAGGCTGCTGGCCATCCCTCATGGTCATGACAGCCCCCCATAGTGAGAAGTGATCTTACCTCCTGGATAAGGAGTTACTCATAAGAAGGATCCCTAAAGAGGAACAGGTGAGAGGTGCAGGAGGAGGGGAGAATATGGAATTGGATAGAATATCCCACTCTCACCAGGCTCAGGACCTAACAGTCCAAGGTAATCTGGGACCAGGCATGGTGGAAGTGGAACAGATGGTTCCCAAAGGGAGGGGATGGATTTGGGATAAGATCTGTTGCTCCACCCTCAGGCACACACTCAAAAATTAGGTTTGGGTCCCAGCTGCTGCTAGGAGGGGCCCTGCCCTTGGTTAAAAGGGTAACAATGAGGCTCCCTCTCCTGTTATTGTGGTAGCCCCTGTGGTGCCTCTGGTCCAGCCTAGGGGCCCCAGGATAAAATTGAGATGGTTGATGCATCCTCAACTGGTGGCACTGAGGAGCTGTGGATACCCAAGCACTTCAGGGTAATCCTGGTGTCCTTGAGGCTGTGCAGATGTGGCAAACAGGCCTGTCCCATTGAAAGGTAGGTTCTGAATCATGTACTACATCTCCACTGGGAGACCAGACACCTGTAAGCCATAAGTTATGCCGCATCACAATGGTCATAGCCATTGTACGCACCGCTGAGTCCGCAGAATCCAGGGCCACCTGCAGGGCCATCTTGGTGACTATGTGGTCCTCTTACAGCATTGCCAAGAACTCCTGCCAAGCATATGAGGGGAGAAGCTCCTGAAATTTGGAAAGGGCATTCCAGGAGTTAAACGCATACTGACTGAAGAATGCCTGATGGTTCGAGATCTGCAGTTGAAGCTCCCCAGTCAAACTGACCTTGCGCCCCTATAGGTCCAGCATTTTAGCATCCTTATTTTTGGGGACAGGACCAGATTGTCCCTGACACTCATGGTAGTTAACCACATCCACCAATGAGCCCAGCCGGGGGTGGGTATACAGATTCTTGTACCGTTCTGTGGCACAAAGTAGTGCCTCTCCCCACGTTGGCTGTGGGTTCAATGGAGGCAGGGATCTGCAACAGCATCTTAGTTACTGTCTGGATTGACGATCAGAGGCAGGGCCACCTTTGCCATACCCTCGGGCGACAGAAGGTTCACAATAGGGTCGGACTCTTCGACCATCGCCTCTGCTGGTATATTGAGGTCTAAGGCCACATGCCTGAGCAGGTCCTGGTGGTCCCTAGAGTCCCTGCCAATGCTTTGTCAGGGGACAATGAGAAAAAGGCAGGCCACTGGAGGGGATAGGGTCATCATGGCTCTGTCCATATCCCTCACCAGCTATGCATCAGGAAGGGGGACCATTGATGGGGCCACCAATGGAGCCAGTGTCTCTTGCATAGGAGGTGGGGTTGGGGCCATAGACGTAGCCCAAGAGAGTGGGCCATCACCTTGGTGATAGGCCCAGAGGTTCCAAAAGGGCCACTGAACTGTCACCTGCCATTGCGAAGACCACACCTGCATTGGCGCCATGGGAGCCTCCAGTTCTCAGTGCTGAGAATGGAAGTGGTATCGCGAGCTCCGAGACACAAAGGACTCTATCTCAGGGTACGTCTATACTTGTACCCTCTTTTGAGAGAGGGATGCAAATGAAGACATTTGAAATTGCAAATGAAGCTGGGATTTAAATATCCTGCGCTTCATTTGCATATTCGCGTTATGATGCTATTTCGAAATAGTGCTATTTTGAAATAACAGACGCTGTTAAGACGCGGTTATTTTGAGAGAAAACCTTCTCTCAAAATAACTGGTAAACCTTATTGTATGAGGAATAAGGGTTATTTCAAGAGAAGGGTTTTCCCTCGAAATAACCACGTTTTAACAGCATCTGTTATTTTGAAATAGCGCTATTTCGAAATAGCGCCATAATTCAAATATGCAAATGAAGCACGGGATATTTAAATCCCGGCTTCATTTGCAATTTCGAATGTCTTCATTTGCATCCCTCTCTCGAAAGAGGGTGCAAGTGCAGACATACCCTCAGACTCCCAAGTGTATTCCAACACTGACCATGAAGGTGCTGACCGGTAGTGCCAGAGACTGGTATTGAGGTGAGCAGGCAAGGACGCCAGTGCTGCGGTGCCAAAGAGGACACTGGTGCTGGGGCAGGCAGTGGAGCTAGTTGGTGCCAGAACCACAGGTGTTGTGCTTGGTGCCAGGTGGGTCCCATGCATCGATGCAGCCGGTACCATGAACATGGGTGCAGATGCCGGTGTTGTTGATGCCATTGAGACTGGTACCACTGATGTCAATGCCACAGCCACAGAGGGAAGCTGCTGTGCCTCAAACAATGCCATCACTGCGAGTTCAATGGGGTTCTGCACAGCCTCAAACCTGTCCGGCATGGAGGGAAGATCGAAGTCCTCGTCCAATACTACTGGCACTGGGGAGGAAAACCAATACCATACTCAATGGACCTACCCGTGGGCCCAGAGTCGACATTGTGGGGGTCAAAGCACTCAGGCCTGATAGACTGGGTGTAGTGCAGGCTGACACCAGGGCATTACTTGACTTCCTGGAGGAAGACTGGCCACTATGCGTCATTGTCTTCTTGCGCAGCACCGGGAAAAGAAACCGGTGCTGGGAAGATGATGTCTTCTGCATAAGCAAACAGTGCTGATGCTGCTCTTCAGGGTGTGGCACTGAAGACTCGCACACTGAGGCCAGTGTGCTGTGCACCAGTGGCATTAGCATGGCTGGCTGAGGCCTAAGTGCTGATTCTATGAGGATCAGTTTAAGCTGCTGGTCTCTCTCCTTTTTGGTTCATGGTTTAAACCCCCTACAGATGCTAAACTTATCTGGAAGGTGACCCTCTTCAAAACACTTCAAGCAGATGATGTGAGGATCCCCTCTGGGCATATGCTTGTCATCACACTTTGCACACTGCTTGAAATTCTGGGGCTGCTGCATGCCCCAGGAGCACAAACAATAAGAGTGGAAGAAAACTCTAAACTAACTACTCTATTGCCAGGTCTACACTAGACCCAGAAGCTTGACTTAAGATATGCAACTCCAGCTATGTAGAATATGTGGCTAGTTTGGTGGCATCCCTTCTGCAGAAGGCCGACAGGAGGAAACTCCCCCGTCAGATTCCCTTACTCCTTGCAAAAGGAGGAGTACCAGAGGCCAGCGGAGGTGCCCTCTGAGTTTGATTTAGAGAATCATAACTAGACTTGCTAAATCAAACTTTGGAAGATCTAACGCAGCAGTGATCTTCCTTTTACTGCACACAAAGCCTTGAAGAAACAACTAATCTACACAACAAAAACAACAAAGAAATGCTATGCTAGGGACTAACTACTTGCAAAGCAAGAAGGCTGAAGCTACAACAATCGTCACTGGTGGAAAGAAGGAACTGAAGCAGGAGTCAGGTAGGCAGGGATATATATATGACACCATGAGATGTCACCAAAGGGGTTACCAAAGCTGACCTGAAAGGTACCGGTAGGCAGGGAAAAGTTTTCTGATGATCGTGCATGTGGGATGCGCGCACACATATTGGAATGGACATGAACAATCACTCAAAGAACACCACAAATACCACAGATATTAGAAAAGAAATTAGGTTTATTATTATTAACTATTTGAGTTATCCTAGAATCTAAGAAACCTAGTCACGGAGCAGGAGCCCGCCATGCTGGGTTCTGTATAAACAACAAAAAGAGTCACAACCTCCAGAAGCTTACAATCTAAGTGTACAACATGAGACAAGAGGTGGATACAGATGAAGGAGTACAAGGAAACAATACTGGGATGGTTTTTTAACTAATTTAAATTTTGGTTTAATGTAATCAAGTACTTACATGATATTTTAGCATTTTAAAAGCAGTAATAACAACAATATATTGAAAACCTCTTCTACTGCTTAATTTCTGCTATCCAACTATTATCAAGTATTTGTGTGTGTTTTAATTCACTTTGATTTTAAAATTAACTGTATTAAGGTTTTAAAAGTTAAAAAGGCAACCACAAAAATAACTGTGACAATACACACAAAATAGAAACGATGAAAACAACCACATAGAACAGAATTTGATTCAACTAATGTTTGCTTAAGCACTTGCTTTATAGTGAGTAGGAAGAGGGGTGATCAGAAAGAAAGTCAACATACAAATCTTGGTTTCTGAATTCTTTAAAAAAATCCAGTATTTTTGCATTTATGCACAGTTGCACACCAATTGACATAGATTCTACCCTGCAGTCTTTATACAAGCAAAGCTCTTTCTAAACCCAACCTCTTCACACTCCTTGAATGGACAAAGTAAATGAGTGAATGGACATAATATTAGGATGCTGTGATATCTTCACTTGCAATTAATTAAATATAATCATAAATATAATTATAAATTATGTAGAGGGCTGTGTATTTGTGCATGCACTTAAAAGATTCAGAGCCTGACCTGCATATATTTACCCTACTTGCAGTACTTATTAATAAGAGTAGTTTTATCACTTTTAGGGGGACAATGCACAGTAGTGGTAAATATTTTGAGGATCAGGACCATGATTCTTTTAATTCAGACTCTTTCTCTCTGTCTAGCAATTTCACCTGAGTAGTATTGAGATGAGAACTTTACAAAGAGTGGCTTTTATAACTGATGAAATTAAGATTTTTCATTTATACTACATATAACCCCATTATAAATGCCTTCTTTATTCCTACAATAATAACTGTAACACAAAGGTGAAATGCACACATAAAATGGCACAATGTGTCATGAACAAATACACTTAGTAGCTTAAGGGCTAGTCATTATCAAATTGCTGGAGAGTCCGAATTAAAAGGGTAGGTAGCTAAGCAACAGTGAGCTTCCTACTGTGAATATTTTCTGTCAAACTCTTTATAGTTCTGATAGAATCATTATTCTGTGGAACTTCAAAACAGTTTAACAGAGAGCTGCTCCAAGTATTGTAATTAAGGACAGAATAAAACAGTGTATTTTCAAATTGGATGGGTCTGTAGGGATCCTAATGGAAAGCATCCAAGATTTTCAATGAGGACTTTTCATAAAACATGCAGTACATGTTATTGCAGTTAAAATACATTTTATGGAAAAATGATAAAGAAAATGGACTTGAGCTACAGTAGCAGTAGCTACAGTAGAAAATGGTGTCAGAATAAAAGTCAAAATTTAAAATAGTGTACATCAATATTTCACATGCAAAAAATGTTTTAAAGGTGTCATTAAGGTCCTGATCTTTTAATCTTTGCCCAGGCAAAACTCCCCACTGATTTCAATGTGGAAATTGCAAGAAAAACAACAACTTATTTGGCCAGAAGAATGAGTTAAACTCAAGTAACAACGAATAGTCTAGTAGCACCTTAAAGACTAACAAAACATGTAGATAGCATCATGAGCTTTCTTGGGCACAACCCACAGCTGTCATCTGAAGAAGTGGGTTGTGCCCACGAAAGCTCATGATACCATCTACATGCTTTGTTAGTCTTTAAGGTGCTACTAGACCAGTGTTTCTTAAACTGCGTTCCAAGGAACACCAGTGTGCCACGAGGCATTCGGAGGTGTGCCGCAGAGAACAACAGAGTTCAAAATGGCTGCCCTTAAAGGGGCAGGCAACTTTTTGCTCAAGAAAAAATCCTCGGTGTTCCTCATAAAAAAAAAATTATTGTTTGGTGTTCCTTGGTCTTAAAAAGTTTAAAAAACACTGTACTAGACTGTTGTTTTTTAAGTTTTTCCTGTTACAGACTAACTCGGCTACCCCTTTGAAGCTTTTAAACTCAAGTGTTCACATTTTGATGACAACTGCAGGCACTGCAATATAACTACAGCAATATTTGGTCAGGAACTCAAGAATTCTGGATCAGAGCAATAGCCTATTCCCAACAGTGACTTGTGGCATATGCTTCCAAGAAAGGGAGCAAAGCTCTAAAGTGAGCTCACTTATGCAATAACATGCTTACAGGGGAAAGTTTCTTCCCAGTCTTAGCCAGCTGAACTAGATTCACAAAGAGGATTTAGACACTGCAATAACTAACTCCTAGGTGCCTTGCCAGTTGGTAAAATTCATAACCCTGAATTACCCTTGCAGGCTCTCTAATGCAGTAAGTTCTCAAACTGTGGAAACAACTTCCTCCTTCACCCAAACTCCCTCTCAGACCCCACTCCTCCCTCCTGTATTCCAGTCCCCTATCCCAAGCTACCTTCTGTATTCAATCTTCATATCAGATCCTGCACCGCTTCCATTAATGTCATGGAAGAGTATGGCCCTTGACCACTTATCAAATTCTTGGAGTGCCCCCCTCTATCAAAAATTATTGCTCACCCCTGCTTTAAAGGCAGGTAGGAACAGCTTTAACAGCAGAGACTGTAGGAGACCTACAGGGTTAGATGGGTACTGAGCAATGGTGCCTAAATGCTGAACTTGTCATCTGAAATGGCAGTTAAGTGCTTAAGTCCTTTTGTGACCACGGCCATGGTGTTTGCTTATGTCACAAAATCTAAGGGCTGAATATCAATATCTACTATTACAGAAATAAAAAAATGCCATGTTCCAATAGGTCCATTACATGATAGTCACCTCTGTGGAATTCCCAAGCTCTAAGAGCTTAGGAGGTCAGCAATCAGAAGAGATAATTGAAGAAAGCTTCCTGTTTGGTACATTAGAAATGGGTTTCAACGTCACTGCGATGAACTTTGGGTACATTTATTTTTCTTTATAGTAATTTTCCTTTCTGAAATTCTCTTTTTCCTCTTTATCATCAAAGTGTCATTTTTATATTTTGTGATCTGCACTAAAAAGCTGACATTTAAAATTGCATTCTCAAGTCCGAAACAAAACAGATACATGTTTCAAGAGATCTTTAAAATACAAGGCTTCCTCAGATCAGAGAGTGAAGACCAAATGTCCCATGCTCTCAGGAAAAAAAATAACAGCATCCAATTTGAGGAACAAGAAATTCAAAAGTCACATTAAAAAGGCAATCAGAATTCACTACACAGAGCTCCATGTAAGCAGCAAGCATATTACATATTTTTATGGACACTTGAATAGCAATTCAGATGTAGCTGCAATTTTACATTGCAAATCAGTAATCATTATAATTCCTAAAAGAAAGCACTGAATTCTATCTTAAAATGAAATATAAACATCATATATAATCATGCCATAATATACATGCCCCGTACCCAATGAAAGTGTGAACTTCTCATTTGTCAGTTATATTCCTGATTTGAGGAGCTAAGGAAAATAATTGCAGCCATCTAGTAACAATTTAATCCTCTTTGGTGCCCACAGTAAGATTAAAGTCAGAACAGAATTCCAATATAAGGGATTCCTATTAATCTGTAAAACAATTTAGAGCATTTTCATCTTATCCCCCAGGTTTTACTTATTAACAATAATGTGATGATTACTGATGGCCCAAATTTTGAGTAAAATAATTATGAAAGATCAACAAAAAAACTCGGGCAACATTCTGAAGGGAATACTAGCTATGCTTAACAAATACGTTAATGACAACAACTGCATCTTAAACAAATGTATTTTCTTTCACATTTAAAAGATCGCTATAGAAATATGATAATTATGTCATGATGACTTTGCTTGTCATTTCCTGTGTCTAAAATTTTCATTCAATAAACCATTCTATAAAATGATTGTTTAGTGTACTGGCCACAATTTCATTCTTTACTTATACCCTATTTACTGATGAAGTATTTCTCCAAAATTCTACTGCACCTTCTGCAGATTTTGAAGTGCTTTATAATTAAGTATTAATCTTCACCCCTGTAATACAGTAAGTGATGCTAAACAAGTGTGTGTCTGTTTAGGAGACAAAAAATGGAAGTCTTCTGTAGAATGCACCTATTATTCAACAAATTCAAGACCCCCAGAGCTAAATTTCTGTATTTTTATCAAATGCACTAGGTTTTTCATCATATCATAGTAATAATTTTCAGACGGGGTGACTGAAAAATGCCCATATTCTGATACATGATTCACACTTGTACACATTAAATCTATTATAGGGTTAAATGTTCAAATGGAGGCTCTGAATAGTTTATTTAAAAATGCTTATAATACAGTATATGAAAACTCATTCATAGTTATTTTGCTTGAGACAAATCACATTTTCTCTCCATAATAATTCTAATCAACCCAAAGAGAATCCACAGCAGGGATAAAACCAAGGATCTTAAACATCAAGAGCACAGGCCCTTGTAACTTCAGCTAAAGGACTAAGGCGCCCTCCCCTATGTACCTGCACTTACCTGCTCATCCCCCTTCCTCCCAGATTGAACTGTCACAAATAGCTGATTTGCTGCATTCAGGGGAGGGAGGAGTGGAGACAAAGTGCAAATCAGAGGATTTGTAGCATTCCAGAAGTGCTGGGAGTGGGAGGAGTAGGAAGTACAGGACTCCAGTGCCCCTGTGCAGGAGAGGTGCTTGGGGGGAGAGGAGCAGACAGGAGGTCCATGGGCAGCAGATTGCCCACCACTGGAATACATGTTTAATTTTCACCAAATAGCTAGGTCCCTCATGGATCTAGGACAAGTGCTGCTCAACAGTCATAAATAATCTAGAAAAGGGAGTAAACATGAAGTGGCAACATTTGCAGATAATACAAAATTCCTAAAAATATTTAAGTCCAGAGAAGTTTATAGAGAGTTACAAAGAGATCTCACAAAACTGGATGACTGGATAACAAAATGGCTGGTGAGTTTCAGTGCTGATAAATGCAAAGTAATGCACGTTGGAAAACATAGAATCATAGAATACGAGGACTGGAAGGGACCTCGAGAGGTCATCGAGTCCAGTCCCCTGCCCTCTTGGCAGGACCAAATACTGTCTAGACCATCCTTGATAGACATTTATCTAACCTACTCTTAAATATCTCCAGAGATGGAGATTCCACAACCTCCCTGGGCAATTTATTCCAGTGTTTGACTACCCTGACAGTTAGGAACTTTTTCCTAATGTCCAACCTGAACCTCCCTTGCTGCAGTTTAAGCCCATTGCTTCTTGTTCTATCCTCAGAGGCCAAGATGAACAAGTTTTCTCCCTTCTCCTTATGACACCCTTTTAGATACCTGAAAACTGCTATCAAGTCCCCCCCAATCGTCTCTTTTCTAAACTAAACAAACCCAATTCTTTCAGCCTTCCTTCATAGGTCATGTTCTCTAGACCTTTAATCATTCTTGTTGCTCTTCTCTGGACCCTCTCCAATTTCTCCATATCCTTCTTGAAATGCGGTGCCCAGAACTGGACACAATACTCCAACTGAGGCCTAACTAGCGCAGAGTAGAGCGGAAGAATGACTTCTCATGTCTTGCTCACCACGCACCTGTTAATGCATCCCAGAATCATGTTTGCTTTTTTTGCAACAGCATCACATTGCTGACTCATATTCAGCTTGTGGTCCACTATAACCCCTAGATCCCTTTCTGCCGTACTCCTTCCTAGACAGTCGCTTCCCATTCTGTATGTGTGAAACTGATTGTTCCTTCCTAAGTGGAGCACTTTGCATTTGTCTTTACTAAACTTCATCCTGTTTACCTCAGACCATTTCTCCAATTTGTCCAGATCATTTTGAATTATGACCCTATCCTCCAGAGCAGTCGCAACCCCTCCCAGCTTGGTATCATCTGCAAACTTAATAAGCGTACTTTCTATGCCAAGATCTAAATCGTTGATGAAGATACTGAACAGAGCCAGTCCCAAAAAAGAGCGCCCTGCGGAACCCACTTGTTATACCTCCAGCAGGATTGTGAACCATTAATAACTACTCTCTGAGTACGGTTATCCAGCCAGTTATGCACCCACCTTATAGTAGCCCCATCTAAGTTGTATTTGCCTAGTTCATTGATAAGAATATCATGCGAGACCGTATCAAACGCCTTACTAAGGTCTAGGTATACCACATCCACCGCTTCTCCCTTATCCACAAGACTCGTTATCCTATCAAAGAAAGCTATCAGATTGGTTTGACATGAATTGTTCTTTATAAATCCATGCTGGCTGTTCTCTATCATCTTGCCACCTTCCAAGTGTTTACAGATGATTTCCTTAATTACTTGCTCCATTATTTTCCCAGGCATAGAAGTTAAACTAACTGGTCTGTAGTTTCCTGGGTTGTTCTTATTTCCCTTTTTATAAATGGGCACTATATTTGCCCTTTTCCAGTCTTCTGGAATCTCTCCTGTCTCCCATGATTTTCCAAAGATGATAGCTAGAGGCTCAGATACCTCCTCTATCAGCTCCTTGAGTATTCTAGGATGCATTTCATTAGGCCCTGGTGACTTGCAGGCATCTAACTTTCCTAGGTGATTTTTAACTTGTTCTTTTTTTATTTTATCTTCTAAACCTACCCCCTTCCCACTAGCATTCACTATGTTAAGCATTCCTTCAGACTTCCGGTGAAGATCGAAACAAAGAAGTCATTAAGCATCTCTGCCGTTTCCAAGTTTCCTGTTACTGTTTCTCACTCCTCACTGACCAGTGGGCCTAACCTGTCCTTGGTCTTCCTCTTGCTTCTAATGTATTTATAAAAAGTCTTCTTGTTTCCCTTTATTCCCGTAGCTAGTTTGAGCTCATTTTGTGCCTTTGCCTTTCTAATCTTGCCCCTGCATTCCTGTGTTGTTTGCCTATATTCATCCTTTGTAATTTGTCCTACTTTCCATTTTTTATAGGACTCCTTCTTTATTTTTAGATCATGCAAGATCTTGTGGTTAAGCCAAGGCGGTCTTTTGCCATATTTTCTATCTTTCCGAGACAGCGGAATAGCTTGCTTTTGGGCCCTTAATAACGTCCCTTTGAAAAACTGCCAACTCTCCTCAGTTGTTTCCCCCCTCAGTCTTGATTCCCATGGGACCTTACCTATCAGCTCTCTGAGCTTACCAAAATCCGCCTTCATGAAATCCATTGTCTCTATTTTGTTGTTCTCCCTTCTACCATTCCTTAGAATTGTGAACTCTATGATTTCATGATCACTTTCACCCAAGCTGCCTTCCACTTTCAAATTCTCAACCAGTTCTTCCCTATTTGTTAGGATCAAATCTAGAACAGCTTCCCCCCTGGTAGCTTTTTCAACCTTCTGAAATAAAAAGTTGTCTCCAATGCAGTCCAAGACTGCATAGTTGCATCTATACATTCTGAATGAAGGGGTACCATTCAAGAAAAATCTTGGAGTCCGTGTGGACAGTTCTCTGAAAACATCCACTTCAAGGTGCAGTCAAAAAAGTTAACAATGTTAGGAACCACTAGGAAAGGGACAGATAATACAGAAAACATCACAATGTCGCAATATAAACCCATGGTTGGCTCACACCTGGACTACTGTATGCAGTTCTGGTCATCTGATCTCAAAGAAGTTATATTAGAAATTGAAGTGGTACAGAGAAGGGCAACAAAAATGATTTGGGATATGGACTAGCTTCCATATGAAGTGAGATTAAAAAGACAGAGACTATTCATCTCAGAAAAGAGATGACTAAAGGGGGAGGTTATAATACAGGTCTATAAATTCATCAATAGTGTGGAGAAAGTCAATAGGAAGTGTTATTTACGCCTTTGCATAACACAAGAAACCAGAGTCTTCCAATGAAATGAATAGGCAGCAGCTTTAAAAAGAGACAAAAGGAAGTATTACTTCACACAATGCACAACGAACCTGTGAAACACTTTGCTAGGGATGTTGTGAAGGCCCAAACTATAATTGAACTAAAAAAAAGAATTAGATAATGGAAGATAGCTCCATCAACGACTATCAGGGATACACCCCCATATTTGGAAGTCCCTATCCTTCTGACAGCCAGATGCTAGAATGGCACAAAAACAAACGGATCATTTACTGATTGCCATGTTCTGGTCATTCCCTTTGAAGCACCTGGCATTAAAGATAGGATACTGAGCTAGACATACCATTGGTCTGATCCAGTAGGGTTTTTTTTATATAGAAAAGCTAGCAGATCATTTAAGCCTTGTAATGTGTTCTGTGCCTACAGCTGCACCACACCTGATTGCTCCAACATGCACCTGTTCCTACTTCTACTCTGGTCTCTACATTAGTCTTTGCTCCAACGTCTGCCTGGTCCCACTATAGCCCCAAAATCTCTACCCAAATCCCATGACTTCTGGCTCTGACGACTGGCTTGTCTCCCAGTTGCAGTTCCAGTTCTGCTTTCAGGCTGTGCTCTGACCACTAAGTCACAACGCTTCGAGTACATCAAAACTACATCCCTTTTTCAATAAAGGGCTGTAAATTAGATGTATTGAAATTGTAAATGAAGCCGGGATTTGAATTTCCCACACTTCATTTACATATAATGGCGGGTGACAGTGGCAGGGCTGGAGGTTTGTCTCCCACACCCTAGGTTCACCCATTGTCTATGATATGTCCTTATCATCTGTGTGTCACAGCAATTACAGAGAGCATGACTACACACACTTGGCTAGTACATTACAGCTCTTTACATATCAGCTTGTCAAGGCTACTCCAACTACAGCTACATATAATCACTTCAAAAAGCATGCTCTTTTTCTGCACCAAAGCCCAGCTGTGATCCACCATATATGGCAGTACAATACAGAATCCCTTTGGACCACTGGGCCAAACCCATTTAATTATTTTTTAACAGAGAGGCTCTTTAAGGCCTATTTTTCCTTAATCCTACGAAAACTAATTGCATGTTTGTTTACGTGAAGAAACAGTGAGATTAATAAATTTTTAAGGAAAGTGCTACACATGTATTTTCCTCTGGATATCCTGAGTATCCATTTATTTCCAGGTGGCAGGCTGCATTAACAGCAGATGTTAGACAACATCAGATCTTATGCTCAATATGCATGTTAAATTTTGATTCATCAGCTAATTGAGTAGTTGATGGAATTTCCATCAACTACTCGATTAGTTGATAAGGGGGAGGTGGGGCACTCGCTGTCCCGGCTGCACCTCTGCCTTTTTAAATGCCGTAAGAGCCGCCTGTGGCTCTTACTACATTTAAAAGGCAGAAGAGCAGCAGGAAACATGGGGCAAGCGGGGACTCAATGGCTACATTTTAAGGCATTAGAATCCAAATAAATGTTCCCTCTTCTTGAAAATTTCAGTGCTGGTTTGAGATGTTTTAAAAATGTCCCCAGGATCTCAACAGCTAGAATCAGAGAAGCCCTCCTTTTCCATGTGTTGTAAACAGATGGGCTCATGTTCTATCAGGATTAGTTTGCATTTCTCAAATTGCATTACACTAAGGAGAGAGCTGAGCATGCACATCAGGGGGGAGTGGGAAAGCAGGTGAGAAGGATCTGCCTCATTTATATGAGCATGTTCAAGTACAGACTCTCCTCTTGCAAAGCATGCATTTCTCAGTGAAAAGGCAGAATAGCCAATTTAGAACTGACAAAACTAGTTTAGCTTTACTAGGGGGGCTACGCTCGCCAACCCCCCACAGCCACCAGCGAGAGCCATGCCAGTCCCAGCCTCTCGCACCCTTCCCACCCACAGTCAGCCTCAGCCTCTGCCCCCCTCCCGGGCTGCTGGGGCCACGCCACCCCAGCTCTCTCCCCTATCCCCCCGGGGGTGCAGGAGGGGAGCCTCTCCGAGACCTCACAAGGCCCCATGCTCTCTTCACCTCCACCACCACCACTTCCACCACCACCACCAGGGAGGGCTGGGATGTGGCCGCATCAGCCTTCTCCCTTCCCTCATCAACCCCTGCGTCCTGCTGCGCCAGCCCAGGGCCTCTCTCCCACCTCCGGGTCCCCGCTCCCCACCCCCGGCCATGCCAGCCTGGGCCCCCTGTCTCACCCCAGCCTGCCACGCCAACTCAGGCCTTTTCTCCCCCCCCTTCCCCCCCCGCAGTCCTGTGGCCTAACCTTAACTCCGTCCCTCCTGAGGCTGCGTCAGGCTCTGCTCTGCCCCCAGCTACCGGGTGGAACTGTTCCAAGGTCTCATGCACCCTGTGCTCTCCTCACGGCAGCTGGAGGAGAGGGGGAGATGCTCCAAGGCCTTGCACTCTCCTCCTGGCCACTGGGGGGGGGGTGGCGCACTCCGAGGCCTCTCGCACCCTGTGCTCACTTCCCAGCTCTCAGAGGACGAGGGGGGCGCTCCAAGGCCTCACACATCAAAAAGACAATTAGGCCCAAATCACAGGCCCATGTCACAAAGGAGCTCATGTGGGCCTCTAATGGAGTTATGGGGGGGGACTTGAGAAAACATCAGTGCATCCTAGAGCAATGAATATTTGGTGCTCTGATCCAATATTCATCTGATACTGTTTCATCTAATTCACTACATACACCAGCTATGTAATTTTTGCATTCGCTCGCACAACTTAGTGTTTGAGAGTCTAGTGTATGCAGCTTCTTTCTGAAGTCAGTCAGTTTAGAAATCTACCCATTATTCACAATCCCATATATGGATCTGTGGCTATCTACAGATATGGCCAATCTGCATCTTGTCAACAGCATGGGTTGAAGTATACTCACCCTGAGGACAGCAGCAGGCACAACCCAAGACAGCAGCTCTAGCACAAACAGCCCTCAAAAAACAAATGCCACCCTTCATGACCAGTTCTCTCAAGGAAAGAGACAAGAAATATTTCTTTTTTTCAAAGTATTTAGAACAAAACACCAAGCCCTGGCTTCAGAGTAAAATGTACTAAAGAGCTCTGATTATCTCAAGGTAGGTATTGTAGAGGTGTGGGAATATTATCAAGGAGGCATAAACTGATAGTAGTTTAAAAAGAGCAGAAAGACATGTCAGAAACTAACAAAATCTAGATTCATTTTTTAAATACAAAGAGAAAAACAACCGTTTATTACTTATTTTTATGATACTTAACTATAAAGTAACCAACATAAAAACACTGCAATGTCTTCATCTAAACCAGTGGTCTCCAACCTTTATAACCATAAGATAACTTTTTCAATTTAAGTGCAATGTAAGATCTACCTCAAACCCAAATACCTTGCCCCACTTCCTTCCTGCCCATTCTTTGAGGCCTGCCTCTGCTCCACCCCTTCTTCGAGGCCTCCCCCTGCTCACTCACTCCCCCTTCTTCTCCCATCCTCACTCACTTTCACCAGGCTGGGATAAGGATGCAGGCTCTGGTCTTGGGCCAAGGAGTTTGGAGTGTGGGAGAGGCTCTCGGCTTAGCCCAGGGTGGGGGATTGGGTTCCAGGAGAGGTTTCAGGGTGAAAGTTCTGGGAAGGAGTTTGAGTGCAGGGGATGCACATCTGGGGCAGGAGGTTAGGTGCAAGAGGAGGTTCAGGGATGGGACAGGGGTTCAGGAAGCAGGCTCTGGCTGGCCACCAGTAAACTGAGACGGCTTCTGGGTGGTGGAGCAGTGGAGTTAAGGCAAGCTTACTCCTGCCCTGGCCCTGCAGCACTCCTGAAAGCAGCTGGCATGTGCAGCAAAGGCTCCATGGCGCTATGTGCTGCCCCTCATCTACAGGCACTAAGCTCACAGCTCTTACTGGCCACAGTTCCCCATTACTCATCAATGGGAACCACAGGAGTGGTGTCTGCAGGCAACGACAGCATGTGGAGACCCCCTGTTCTGACTCTCTCAGGGGCTGCAGGGACATGCCAACCACTTCCAGGAGCAGCAATTACCACAGGGATAATTACTCCAACCATGATGGGTTAGGCATTTTATAACTCACTACTCAAAGAATTAAAATTAAGTGTAAGAAAGAAATGAAAATTGTGAAATGCACAGACCAGTCAAAACTCAAAAATAACCCACTTTGCAAGCAGTAAAAGAACTAACAACACCACCCTGTGTATGTGTTGGGTCAGGAGATGACTGAAGGACACTGTGTGTTTGTGAGAATGACAGAGACACACACAGAGTGAGAGTGTGACAGAGATATGCATTACCAAGCTCCCTCCATCCCCTTTTCTCTGTGTGAAGATAGGGTACAGAAGCGGGGGGTGGGGGTGGAGGAAGGACACCCTAACATCAGCGCCCCCCTCTTCTCCCTCCCACACCCCTCACAGAAAGCAGGAGATTCCCAGGGGGGCAACTCCAAGGCAAAGGGCAGGAGTAGCATGACAGTGGGTGGAGGGGCAACTGAAGAGCCAGCACTTGATAGCTTCCTGGCCAAACCAGTCAGGATCACCTTTCAGAGGCTCCAAGATCTACCAGTAGATCCTGATCTATACTTGATGTGTAAAATTATTTGCCCATAAAAAATAATTTTTAATTTAAATAACAATTTAAGGTACTTCTTAATTTTTTATATGATACATAACTTTTGTTGAAATAAAAAAAGTATAGACCATGGTTTATCAAATAGAACAGGCTTCTGTGAAAATTTCAGATACTTTGTAAGGTTTAGATTTTGCATAAACGTATAATATTCATGCAATTGCAAAAAACTGACATTTATTGATATAAAATTAATATGCATTTTGTGATTTTATTTGGGAATAAATAAATAAAAAACAAAACATTAACAAAATATTCCCCTCCTCTCCCCCAGAGCCAGGCACTCCTCATACCCCTGTTCTAACCCAATTCCCCTCTGCTCCCCAGAGCACCCCCAACACAATGCCTCATTCCTCATCCAGAGCCAGGCACACCACCCCCTAACCCAATGCCTGGGTCCTGGAGCCGCCGCCGCTACCACATACTTCTTCCTCAGGCGCTGGGGCGGCATGAGCACAGAGGCCAGCTGTGAGCATGTGCTGGAGCGCCCAGCACAGAGCAGCCCAGCCGGCCATGAGCAGTCACTGTGGTGCCGTGCGCAGAGTGGCCGGTTGGCCGGCTGTGCTCTGCACTCAGCCACGTGTTGCAAGCGGCCAGTGGGCCGCACAAAATTTCGATCGGGCCGCCTGTTTGACATGCCTGCTGTACACCATTCTATAAATTCATTTCATTGTACCAATCACATGTTTTCTCTCTCCCCTCCAAAGGAGCATGACAAAACAAGCGTGGAACCACATTCCTCTCCATGTTATACTGGGATACTGTAATCCGAGGATACAGAGGAGTCTGGAATTGCAACTATATTAGTTCTTCGGCCTGAAAAGCACAGCAGCACAACACAGCAGCATTCAGGAGCAGTGGCAGATTTTTCTGTGCGCTATGCTTATCTATACTATGTGTGATCCCAACTCAATACTATTAGTCCCCTTACACGTATGAGAAACTGACTAAAATTAGTTTTATGAACGTTACAAAGATAATTAATAGTAGGAAAAAACCCCACCTCAACCAAACAAAAAACAGAGCTTGCTCTGCTTCTTCACAACGGATCACTCCTCCACACATCCCTAGGTACCATTTTAAACCTCAGCTTTCAATTTAAACAAAATTCTTCTCATCCCACTTGCATGTCCATGTTAAATTCTTGCAGTTAATTAATAGCCATTTCCTGCAGCCAATCTCATATCACCCATATTCACAAGCCCATTTTTATCCTTGTATGTGTGTGCACTTTGCTGGTTCTAGGAGCACGCTCTGCATGACCCTTCTAAAAGGCATCACCAATAAAATAAAACTGCAGCGCCAATGGACTTGAATTGTTCCTGGGGCACTGAGCTGTGGATGACAATAACTGAAGTAGAATGGGCCCATCCCAGCACCCCCAGTAGGGTGGAGCTAGGTAAAAGTGACACCCAGCCAAGAGTAATCTAGCCAACAGAGCAGAAACTGAATCCTCAAAGGAACCACATGCACAAATAATTTTCAAGAAAACAATAAAATGTGAAGATGCTTTGGATAACACAAACACAACGGTTCCATTAGTAGAGTCTTTATTCAGTTACCCTTTCCATTCACTCTGAAAATGGAAATGATTTGATCAAATTCTAGCATCTCTGAATTATTAAGGAAAACAAATCCTGACATGGCACTAGTGAGCAGCCTGCCAATACCGCTATCTCTAGCTATTCATCAGTTCTGTCAAGATGGCCTTGTGCATTACACTGCCACAACCCTCAAAGCATGCTACCGAAGGGTAAACAAAATATAATTAACTTAACACAAAACCCACCAATATAACAGATAATTAAAATTACATGATAATTAAGTGAGATAAATATGTAAATATATGTGGAACTATGAGTGTCTACACCTGACTGTCTAAAAAAAAATAATTATCACAACAGTGCTAAATACATGAAGATTAAATAGATGAGATGCACATCAAAACATGGTAGCAGTAGCATTACCTTATCAGTGTGGGCGTATTAAGTAACATTTCTGTTCATACTCAGAAGAAGAAATGCAGTACATAGAACATTAAATTAGCAAAGCCAGAAGTGTTAATTTTACTGTTCACTGACATCCTATTTAAAGTAAATATTGCCTATCACAGAAGCTGCCACACAGAAGAAAACAGAATAAAGTCAAATTCATGTTTAATAAATGCCACAGTTATTTATTATATGAGGTAATGAAAATGTGCAAGAACACTAAATTATATTCAGAAAACTGCAATTACATCTTGTTTCTTGGACAGCCTTCTGTACACTGTTTGAACAATCGTGTTTCATTAACAAAGGCCACAGTCCTGAATGTGTTTAACTTTAGTCATCCGATGGTCCCCACCAAAGTCAGTAGGGCCAATCACATGTCAGAAGATAAGTAAGGCATAAATGTTTGCAGGACTGGGACCTAAGGCTCAATGTGAGGAGGAAGAGGAGGAGGATTTTATTCAATAATCTAGGTAATAAAAACTACAGATGTTTTGTGCCTTCACAAAGCTGCTTGTTTTTATTATTCTGGGAATACATTTATTTAAATGTGATATCCCAGATGGCTGCAAATTAGAGAACTAAGCCTGTAGGGAAGAGGTCAACACAAAATATGACCCTTCACACCAGCCACACCAGAAAACACATGGGACAATGCTTTGGTGAATAGCTATGAAATTCCCATCCTCAGCTGCTTGGGAAAAGAAGAGATGCAGGGACAAGAACTTGGTCGGTGGTGCACAATGGGGAGACAGTAAAAGCAGTTCTAGGCAGTTGCTTACCACAAATGTCAATAAAAGCCCTGGGAGTGTATCATGTAAAAGATTAAAGCGTCTGTACACCTCTGCAACAGATCTCTGCCCTTCTAACAGTATTTAAATTCCAAGCATAAATAAGGCTTAGCCAGTAAGAACTTCTAAGATTCCCACTGTTGCTTGGCCACTTCTCACCTTGCTCCATGCAGTGACTTACAATTAAAATCTGGCCTTCTGGTTCTCAAGGAGGGAAAGGTCGCAGTGTATCTGTGTATACAATTCCCAAATCCTGCCTGCCACTAAAAATAATTTACAACACTGTCCATTTTAGTATGTAATATTACAAACAGCATTACAAGTCAAAACCTTGTCCCACTGAAAGTGCTGAGAAGAACTTAATCCAGCACAGTTAACTTGGTAACAGGATAAGAGCAGCTTTGAATGAGTAAGTACGTTTCATCTTTTCTATTGTTAAATACCTTATTCACCAAAATAAAAAGTCAATTCTATTGTATAATTTAGAAATTTTGCTAAGTCACAAAGTTTTCCATAACTTAGAAAAATCCCTCCAACTTTTCCTTAAATCAAGGGGTTTTTTTTAGTAACTACATTAACTTTTTCCCAAAATTGTATGGGTTCCTGAGATGTACACTCAGTTTTTACACCATTAATGGGTAAATTAATGTATTAAAAATCTGTTAGAACCTCTATACTGCTTGATGTTTTCAAATTCTAAAAGTCAACATTTTCTAGTATAAAAATACTAACAAAATTAACTAGATTAAAAAAGGTTTGCTTCCATGTTGACTTTCAACATCACTGTTTAGTTAACAGAGAGTAACAACGGACACTCAAGTTTTGCAGCTGAAAATTCCATCACTGTGAAATATACTTTTGTTTTTACTAGTGTTTTGGTATTTAATTTGTCTTCACCTCAGATTGATGTCTATGCTTAGATGTAATTAACAATAGGGAAAACTGTTCTATGGAAAAGGATTTCTACCCATTAGGCAAATTTTCTCATTATGATATGAAAAAATGTCAACTATTTAATTAGCACACCTACTTTGCCGGAAACCCCAAGTGCATCTAAACTTCATTTTATGCTGGACTAGAAAAAAAACTCACATCAATTATTCCTGTTCTCAACTGTACAACTATTTTAAAATGTGTGAACAGTTAAGACAAAATTGAAAAATTACCATAATAGGCTTTTGACATTTCCCTGCTTAGGCAAAAATTAATTCTGTCTGTTTTTGTGCAAAGCCTTTATAATTTTTCTAATCTTGAGTTCCCATGAGAGGGAACACAATACTTTCAAGTACAAGAGTGTAAGGCTTGGCATCTTCTCTTTATAGTTATGCAGTTTATTTGATGAACGTCTAAACCACTAAGCCTCCCTTTCTGCTTAATACAAGCCATTCTCAGTGGAAATGTAAGTTAATTTCAGTGAAATGAAGTTTTAGGAAGAATGCACTCTCTTACACAGAAAGGCTCACTAAACAAGGGTTTGTAAAGAAAGCACCTGTTTTCTGAATTGCTCTAGGAAACTAGTAGAAAGGCCACTTAAAAGGAAGTTTCATTTTAAAAAACTACTTTTCCTCACAAGCCTTGCACACACAGACATATATGCAAGCAAGATGTAGCAGAACAAATACATTTAAAAAGAAGCATCTGAATGTGCATCTTTTTTCAGTTTCTTCTTTTTCTCCACAGATGGAGAAGCTCTACTAGTGAAATCAATTAGAGTGATAATGTGATAGGCACCTTCAGTTTTATTTTTGGTGCTTAATGTAATTCCTATGTCTTATGCAAGCAAGTAAATCAGACCTACCACTGGCTTTAAAACTTCCATACAGATCACAGAATGTTGTTCACATATTACATTTTCACTGAGAAATATTTTAAAGAGATTCCTGTGCCCCAGCTACAGTGGACACGTGTGCACAAACACACACACATCAGACACTATACTACAACAGCTCATAGTATATTATGATGCTACCAACCCTATTAAGGTTATACAGAGCTTGCATATATATTTAGTCTTTTCCCATGCAAGGTAGAAGCACATTATTTGCATATCATTATGTACTGGAAACCTATTCAGTTATTCCCACAGGAGACAATTCATCAGAGTGACCTAAATAGTACTCACTCTTCTGATTCAAAATTTGAAGGAACAGCAAATAAATGAAGAATGATGCAGACACATGCACACAGATTTTGAACATTTAAGAACGAACTTAGGCTAATAAATGACAAATGCAGATGAATGCAGACAAATGTAGCATAATGAATCCCACAGGAGCAAAGAATAATGAAAAAAGTAAATTATATGCTTGATGGAAAAGGATTATCACATAGAGAAGAAATCTGTGAGTTACTGCACCAAAAATCCTCAAGCTTCAGTCAAATGTGCTGCTGTCAGGATGAGGGCAAAGATATTGAACTGCACTGCTGAGGAAACATGGTATGCGATACAACCTGCCCTCATTTGCACCTCTAAGTAGAGAAAAGGTTCTTCTGACATCAGTTGATAGAGGCAAAGGAATTCAGACAGCCCGAGAAGCATTAGCTGTGTATCACTTCGTCTAGACACTGTAACACTTCATATATCACCGGCATTTGGAGACCCTTGTAGAGCACAATAGGGATTGTGTTTGGTTAAAACCCTTGAGAATATCAAATTGAAATGTCTAACAATGAGATTACAACAAAGACTGGTCTCTTGGCATAGTCCCTGCAGAACACAACATATAAAGATCTGTGTACTGTAGTATCACATCACAGAACTTGTGAAAGGAATGAAGCACAATACACTAGGACAGAGGTTCCCAAACTGTGACGTGTGTACCACTGAGGGCATGCAAGACATTTCTGTGAAATACATGAGACAAACTGTGTAATGGTGAATTTTGTTTATTACTTTTTTTTTTTTTTACCATTTTCATAATAGGCTACTCAAAGCAGAGCTGTCCTGTTCATAGGATGAACAATTTGGAGTAATCACAATGGGCAGCCTGGGGGGCTAGGGGAGGGGCTAGGAGGAGACCTGATGCCAGCAGCAGGAATCAGGCCTGTCCCACTCACCAGCAGCAGTGGGAAGCAGAGCCACTTGACCCCAGCCCCACATCCTCTGTTGGCTCCCAGTTGCATCACTTGGAGGAAGTGGTTTGGGGGAAAGACACAAGAAATAATTCTTCCACTCTACTCTGCGCTGATTAGGCCTCAACTGGAGCACTGTGACCAGTTCTGGGCCCCACATTTCAAGAAAGATGTGGAGAAACTGAAGTCCAGAGAAGAGCAATAAAAATGATTAAAGTTCTAAAAAAATATGACCTATGAGCAAGGTTCTTTCTAAGCTGTGCGGCAGCATAGTCCCGCAGCTGCTTAATCAGCCCCACCCAGTCAGGGGCTCAAGACTCTGCACACGGAGCTGCCTGACTGGGTGGGGCTGATTTAAGCAGTCTCGGGGGCTGTAGAGAGAACCTTGCCTATCAGGGAAGACTGAAAGAATTGGGTTTGTTTAGACTGAGAAAAGACTGAGAGGGGACACGATAACAGCTTTCAAGTACCTAAAAGGGTGTTACAAGGAGGAGGGAGAAAAATTATTCTCCTTAACCTCTGATGATAGGACAAGAAGCAAAGGCATTAAATTGTAGCATTGGAGGTTTAAACTGGACATTAGGAAAAACTTCCTGTCAGGGAGGTTAAGCACTGGAATAAATTGCTGAGGGAAGTTGTGGAATCTCCAGCACTGGAGATTTTTAAGAGTGGGTTAGACAAACACCTGTCAGGGATGATCTAGATGGTGCTTGGTCTTGCTGTGGGTGCCAGGAATTGGATCCTTCCAGTAGTAGTATTCTATGAGTCTATGAAGTCCTGTCAAATAACAGCCTATAATGATTTCTTCTGTGCAGACAATTGGAAACAAAATATGAACGAGGCCAAACTATCAGAATTTTTAATGGACCCGGGCACAGCTAATGGTGAGCAAGAAAGTTTTGAAGGAGATGGTCTGCTGTCAATGACAATATTAAGGCTCTAGAAGCACCAGACTTAGTGTGTTATAGAGTTGCAAATTCAGGAAAACCTCACACCACAGCAGAGTACCTAATACTACATGAGACTTACCAATGCTTGGAGAGAAGGCCCAAAAATTAATTCAGTTAATGCAATTATCAAACAATACAGTGTCAAGTTGAATTGATGATATGGATAATAATTTCCTAAGGGTATGTCTACACTACAGGCATGCCGGTGCATCTCGTGGGGTCGTTGCCATCAGCCCGGCTGCACTTGCTGCAGGCTGCCATCCGGGGGGTCCATCGGGGGGCTGTCAGGATCCAAGAGGCCCTGCGGGAGAGCGTCCACCCCTCAGAGCCCTCAGAGCCATCCCCGGTCCTTCCCATCGGGGGCTCGTGCTCCATTCCTCCCTCACGTCCTTCCACTTACCCTTCCCTAGCCCCCCTTCCTGATGTCAAATAAAAGACACGTATGTTCAAAAATAGAAACTGGGTTTATTGAACAAAACTGGGGTGAACCTCTGGGGAGACTGGGAAAAGGAGGGGGGAGAGGGGAAGAGAGAAGGTGAGAGAGGGGAGGGCGAAACCTGGGAGGAGGGAGCTGGAAGGGGGAAGCAAGGGGAAGAAGGGGGAGGGGAAGCTCAGGGCCCAGGGTTGGGGGTCTCACCAGACCAACTTGATTTTCATGCAAACCTGCTCCTGGGTTCGCACGTGTTCTTTGATGGCCAGGCTGGCAGCTATCCTGCCATAGACGGCCGCATTACTCCGTCTAGTGCGGAGATCATGGATGTTGGGGGCATCCCCCCCCAAACCTGAATAAGGTCCATGATCCCCACCCTGGACCAGGAAGGCGCCCGCCTTCTCCAGCCCTTGTCAGGCTCCTGGGAGCTGGCAGACTGCTCCTGGGGAGCAGTGGCTTGCTGGCTCATGTTTTGGGGCCACTGCTGGCTCTGGGCTGGCAGGCTTAGAGCTGGCACAGGCACTGTGGCCAGGGTTTACCCCTTTATTGGCTCCGGGGCTGGGGGAGAGGAGAGTAAGTTTTCCTGGTTGTGCCCAGAGCAGCCACCAGGGCTCCCTGGGAAGGGCTGGAGGCCCCCTATTTCAAATTAAGTGTCTACACAGCACTTAATTCGAAATAGCTATTTCGAATTTGGTGTTACTCCTCGTAGAATGAGGTTTACCAAATTCGAATTAAGGGCTCCGCTATTTCAAATTAAATTTGAAATAGCGGTTTGCATGTATAGACACTATTAAAGTTAATTAACTTTGCAGTGTAGACATAACCTAACTCAATTAGTAAACCATAATCCTAGCAGCCGGTGCTCTGCTGTGCAGCTGGATGAATCCACAGACATGGCAGGCTTAGCTCACCTTCTGGTGTACTTGAAGTACATTTACAAAGGTGCAATACAGGAGGACATTTTGGTTTTTTTAGTTGCTGCTTCCCAGAATGACAGCTCAGGAGATTTTTTTGGTTGCTTAAAAGCTTCAGAAAATCAATAGATCATCTGGTTAAATGTATTGGTATCTGTGCCAATGGAGCAAAGTTAATGACTGGTAGGCATAGAGAAATAATGACACAACACATCAGACATTCCCAATGTAATTCCCATGACGCAGGGGACTGGACTCAATGACTTCTCGAGGTCCCTTCCAGTTCTAGTGTTCTATGATTCTATGATTACAGTAGACATAGGGAAGCACATGTTGCCAAAAGCATGCCTACCAACTTGAAGAAGGTACTGGACTTTATAAAAGTGCAGCCCTTGAATTCCAGAATCTTTTACGTTGTACATTATGAGATGAGATGCATACATGTCAATCTATTGCTACATATAAAGGTTCAATGGCTACCATGGGACAAGCACTTGGCATGTTTCTTTGAATTTCAATCCAAGTTCAAGGTGTTCTTTACAGATCACCCATTCCTACTCTCTCACTGTCTGCATGACACAGTCTGGCTTATTTGTCAAACATATTCTCTCATCTGAGTGAGCTAAATCTAGGACTTCATGGACTGAATGTAACTATCTTCAATGTCCAGGACAAAACTGAGTCAATGATAAAAAAAAAAAGTGGAATTCTGGACTCACCATGTGGAAGAAAACAACACTGAAATTTTACCAAACTTGTATGTATTCCTGATAACGAATTAACTACATCTGCAGGACACCGTTAAAGGGGACATCAAGCACATCTCACTGAACTGGTCAGGCAATTATGTGAGTGCTTTCTCTCAGCATAAACAGATGGATCCACTGTTTTCACAAATTTTTCTGCATTCATATAATCATACATCACTAGAAATGGAAGGGACCTCGAGAGGCCATCGAGTTCAGTCCCCTGCCCTCATGGCAGGACCCAGTACTGTCTAGACCATCCCTGATAGATGTCTGTCTAACCTGCTGTCATGGCTCCTTCCCCACTCTTGCTCTAGAATTTAGTTACAAAGGGAAGCCAAAACATTTTTTAAAAGTACACAGACATCAGGTCCCATTTCCCAAACCATAAAACAATAAAACCTAATGGATTTATCTAAACTTTACCCTAGTTACAGAAAAGTGAAGAATTGTTTCTTGGCGAGAGAGACATGTCTGTCTCCTTCAGTAACTGGAGGGAACTTGCCCAGGACAAAGGAGGGAGAAACCAAAAAATTCCTTTGTCCCAGTTTGAAATTCCTACCTACATTCCTATTGGCTGAATCTACCTGACTTAGGTAAGGTTAACCCCTTAGTTCCCAGGCTGCTGGCTAACCCTCATGATCATGAAACCTGCTCTTAAATATCTCCAGAGATGGAGATTCCACAACCTCCCTAGGCAACTTATTCCAGTGTTTAACTACCCTGACAGTTAAGAACTTTTTCCTAATGTCCAACCTACACCTCCCTTGCTGCAGTTTAAGCCCATTGCTTCTTGTTCTATCCTCAGAGGGCAGGAAGAACAATTTTTCTCCCTCCTCCTTGTGACACCCTTTTAGATACCTGAAAACCCCTATCATGTCCCCAATCAATCTTCTCTTTTGCAAACTAAACAAGCCCAATTCTTTCAGTCTTCCTTCATAGGTCATGTTCTCTAGACCTTTAATCATTTTTGTTGCTCTTCTCTGGACCTTCTCCAATTTCTCCACATCTTTCTTGAAATGTGGTGTCCAGAACTGGACACAATACTCCAACTGAGGCCTAATCAGCGCAGAGTAGAGCAGAAGAATGACTTCTCGTGTCTTGCTCACAATACACCTGTTAATGCATCCTAGAAGAAGTTACTCACCTCCGTGCAGTAACGATGGTTCTTCGAGGTGTGTCCCCGTGGGTGCTCCACGTCTGGTGTCGGGCTGGTCCCGGCGCCGCGAATCGGAGCGTGCCAGAGCTGTGTTTGGCCGGACCGCGCGTGCGTGAGCAGCTTTCGCGCCTTTCATCTGCCGCACACGGTCCAGCGCCCACCAGTTCCTCACATCGCCTATCTGCAAGACAGAACCAGATGAGATTCTGTAGCAGGGAGGAGGGTGGGTCGTGGAGCACCCACGGGGACACACCTCGAAGAACCATTGTTACTGCACGGAGGTGAGTAACTACTACTTCTTCTTCGGGTAGTCCCCTTGGGTGCTCCACGTCTGGTGACTCCGGAGCAGTAATCCCACTTAGACGTGGGCTGCGGAATCACGATTCTGATGACTTGGCAGCACTGCTAAAGCCACCGCTGAATCGGATGCCAGGTGCTGCACGATTGCATAATGTCTTGAGAATGTGGTGTTAGAAGACCAAGTAGCCGCCCGGCAGATGTCACGTAGGGGGACTCCTCTTACAAAGGCTGCTGTCGTAGCAACTGCTCGTATAGAGTGGGCCCTAGGCTGCGATGGGAGCGGTTTCTTACAGATAGCGTAACAGGTCGTAATACAAGAGACAATGAGTTTTGAAATACGCTGGGCCAAAACGGGTTGGCCTTTAGAACGCTCTGATGTCGAGACAATCAGTCTTTCGAATATCGCGGGTTCTATCTATATAGAATGCCAGGGCTCGGCGGACGTCCAGAGTATGCAGGAGAGTGTCACGCTGAGAGGTGTGAGGTTTTGGATAGAAACATGGTAAAACGATTGGCTTGTTGATATGAAAATCTGTGCAGACTTTAAGTAGAAAAGCTGGATGAGATCTCAATGTTACAGAGTCCCTATTAAAGACTGTATAGGGGGGCGCTGACATCAGTGCTGCCAGCTCGCTCACCCTACGCGCCGATGTTACAGCAAGGAGGAAGAGTACTTACATTGTAAGCATCAGCATGGGTACCATCGCCAGAGGTTCAAATGGTGGTCGTGTTAGGACATCTAAAACCAGATCAAGACTCCATGTAGGTGGCGGGGGTCTGCGTGGTGGGTTAAGGTTAGCGAGACCTTTGAGAAATCTTGTCATCGTAGGATGGGAAAACACCGACCTCCCTTCGACGGGGTGGTGAAAAGCCGCAATTGCTGCTATGTGGACTCTAAGTGATGATATGGAGAGTCCAGTTGCCTGCAGCTGGAGGATATAGTCCAGTAAGACATGCAGTGGTGAGATAAGAGGGTCTAGGTCCTTAGGAGAGCACCAGCGTGTGAATCTAGACCATTTGGACAGGTAGGTTTTCCTGGTAGAGTCTTTCCTGCTATGTAGCAAGACGCGCTTCATCTGGTCTGAGCAAAGATTCTTGGACGTGCTGAACCAGCTATCATCCACGCCATTAGGTGCAGAGTGTCTAGCTTCGGATGAAGAAGGGAGCCGCTCTGTTGCATCAGCAGGTCTGGGAATCGGTATAGCGCTCGCATCGACAGCTGCAGGAGAGTTGAGTACCATGGCTGCCTGGGCCAGGCTGGGGCTATGAGTAGCACTCGTGCCTTGTCCATGACAATCTTCTCAAGTACCCTGGGAATGAGCACAACAGGGGGGAACGCATATAATAGTGATGTCCCCCAGTGAAGGAGAAATGCGCCTCCCAGGGAGTAGGTGCCCGCTCCTGCTCTGGAGCAGTATGCTCTGCATTTCGCGTTGGCACATGTGGCGAACAGATCTATCACTGGACGACCCCAGTGGTGGAAGAGAGGTAGGACGACGTCCGTGCGGATCACTCACTCGTGGTCTTGATGAAAGTGTCTGCTCAGTGCATCCGCGATGGTATTGTTCGCACCAGGTAAATATGATGCCACGATAAAAATGTCGTTTCGAATGCACCACCTCCACAAGCGGACCGCCTCTGTACAAAGGGACCGGGACCGGACACCTCCTTGCCTGTTCACATAATACATTGTAATGATGTTGTCGGTGAGAATTCTGGTTGTTGTGCCTTTTATGTTCATCTTGAACTATTTGCAGGCATGGAACACCGCTCGCAGGTCAAGGAGGTTGATATGCAGCATCATTTCTGCCGTGGACCAACGGCCTTGAGCTGTTTCCGTACCCATGTGGGCACCCCAGCCGATGAGAGAAGCATCTGTGGTTATCTCCCTTGACGGCTGTGCCACGTGAAAGGGGACTCCTGACAACATGTTGTTGGGGTTGGTCCACCAATGCAGGGACTCCTTGATGTGTGCGGGTAGCGCCACGGTTTTGCGGGATTGTATACCGTGCTCAGCCAGTGCTGCAGGCACCGCAGATGTAACCTTGCGTGACGCACGATGATTGTAGTAGCCGCCATATGACCCAGGAGCTGCAGGTATACGCGTACTGGGAGTGTTGGGGATTGCAGGACCGTTCTTATTAAGTCCTTTATGACTTGAAAACGCTCGTCCGGCAGATAAACTCGCTCTGACAGGGAGTCGAGTTGAGCTCCGATGAAGGTCAGGGTTTGCGTCGCTTGTAGACGCGATTTTCCCATGTTTACAATGAGGCCGAGGGAGTCGAATAGAGCCCGAGTTGCAGTTACCATGTGGTGAGTCTCTGACTGAGCGTGACCTTTGATCAGGCAATCGTCGAGATAGGGGAAAATTGAGACCCCTGTTCTGTGTAGATGAGCAGCCACTACTGCCAGTGTTTTGGAGAACACTCTTGAGGCTGAGACAAGGCCGAACGGAAGTACTTTGTATTGTAAGTGCTCGTGCCCCTCTATGAACCATAGAAATTGCCTGTGTGCTACGTGTATTGTGATGTGAAAGTATGCGTTCTGTAAATCTAGGACTGCGAACCAGTCTCCTTTGTTTAATGCTGGTATGATCTTGGCCAGCGTGGTCATCTTGAAGCGCTGCTTTTGAATGAAACGATTTAGGCCTCTCAAGTTGAAGATAGGTCTCCACCCCTTGGATTTTCTGGGGACCAGGAAATACCTGGAGTAAAAGCCTTTCCCCCGAAATTCCGCGGGTACTCGCTCTATGGCTCCGATCTCTAGCAGGTGGAGGACTTCTCCTTGAAGAACGATCCCGTGAGATGGGTCCCTGAAAAGGGACGGGGTGGGTGGGGTAGTGGGGGGGAACTGAGGTAAACAGGATCGTGAGGCCTAATGTTATCACCTCTAGAACCCATCGGTCTGAGGTAATGCTGGCCCATTGATGAAGGTACGGCCTCAGCCGATGATGGAACAGGCTGGTGGCAGGCTTTTGTGTGTTGACCACCGGAGACGTGTTCCAGTCCTTGGCACAGAAGTCAAACCTGCTGTTTAGGAGTAGGCCGAGCTGATGGACGGTTCTGCTGCTGGCGTTTGAGTTGAGGACACTGTCTAAATCTAGATTGGTCAGGTCCGCATTGCTGCTGCTTATAGGATGAGTAATCGTACCTCCTTTGAAAGGGGTAGTATCACCTGAGCCTGAAAGGCGGCGTGTACATACCCAGAGTTTGGAGGGTAGTACAAGAGTCCTTCCCAGAAATGGAGAATCTCATCAGTAGTGGAGGCAAACAGCTTCTGTCGGTCAAATGGCAGATCCTCAACTTTAGACTGCAATTCTCCAGGGGCTCCTGCTGACAACAGCCAGGAGGCTCTCCGCATGGCAATACCTGTTGCCATGGCTCGTGCAGCCATGTCTGCCACATCGGCGGCGATTTGAAGCGATGTTCTGCATGCAGTGTACCCCTCTTGGACAACAGCTTTTAGAAGAGGTCTCTTGTTGTCGGGGAGGTGTTGCATAAGTTCTGGAAGCTTGGAATAGTTGTCAAAGTTATGGATTGATAAGAGGGCAGCGTAGTTGGCAATTCGGAGGAGTAAGGTTGAGGAAGAGTAGATCTTACGCCCGAATAAATCTAGTTTCTTAGAATCCTTATCAGGGAGGGAGTTTTTGAAGTGGGGCGTCTTAGCCTTATGGCGGACCGCATCCACTATCAGAGAGTTAGGCTGTGGGATGAAATATTTCTCGTCTGCTTTTTTGTTGGTAGGTAGTATCGATGTTGGCGTTTGCCAGATTTCCTCACCTATCTCCATAATAGCCTCGTCTATCGGCAGGGCAATCTTTCGCTGATGTTTAGGGTGTAAATTCTTGAACAGCTTATGCTGTTTCACCTGGGTCTCAGTAAGTTGTACCTCCTGGGATTGCGCAACACATTTAAAGAGGTCTTGGAACTCCTTGAGGTTGTCGGGAGATGACGTCTCGGCCGGAGTTACCGCTTCATCCGGCGAGGGCACAGATGAGCGGGCATTAGGAGACATGTCTGGTTCCGTTTCTGACAGTTGACCCTCCTCCAGGTCTGATTGTTGTGACTGAGGGGCTGGAGAGGATGGCGGTAGCATGACTCAGAGCAGAGACTGCTTCTGAGGTTCGGAATGTACCGAGCGTGGGCTGATCGACCGACAGGAGCATGGTGATCTGCGGTGAGATCGCGAGTGGCTGTGATGAGATGATTCACAATAGTAGGGTTTATGATAGTGCGTGTAATGTCGATCAGAGCCTGCAGGTGACGAGCATCTAGAGTACCTAGCGCTGCTGTGCCTGGTGTAGTAGGTACTCCGTGGTGAGCGGATCGGTGAGCACAGGCATCTTGAAGGGGATCGAGATCTAGAGCATCTGTGATGTGAGCAGCTACGCTCCCTGTAGTAATGGTGGCGAGACTATATACTTCGCCTATAATATTCCCTCTGTCCCGTTGTATGGTTTGCAGAAGTAGAAGGGTGAGGGGATGGCTCTGGAGAGAAGGCAGGGGAAGGGGAGAGAGAGATCGCCTGGGCATTTGATTTAGGTTCTGCTTTACTAGACGCTGCTGCTAGCTGTTCAGAGCATGCAGGCTGTGAGATTGGAGGCTCAGGTGGCTGCGATGATGCAGGCATCTGTTCAGCAATAGGCACTGCGGGTGCCGGTGGTGCTGAAGACAGCTCCTTGTGAGGAGGAGTGACTGCAGGGGTCGGAGGAGCAGATACCGGGAGCGGCGGTGCCGGTGGAGCTGTCCCTTTAAGAAGTCCTTCTGCTGCCTGCGGTGCCGCAGGCGGCCGGGACCGGGAAGTGCCGGCCAGCTTTTTTTAAGTCGGTGCACGGGCTATCCTGGAACCAGAGGTGCCCGGCTTATCACCTGCGCTCACCCGCGACTGCGGGACAATGGGCAGGGAACGAGCAGGAGAGGCTCTCTTTCTTTTTGGGGAAGACACAGCCGGGGAAGGAGCCCTCCGCTTTTCTGGAGTGGAGTCTCATACAGAGGAGCCTGTTATATTAGAAGGCAGAAGAGCCTTATCAAACAGGATCTCCTTCAAACGTCGTTCCCGCTCCTTGAGGGCTCTGGTCATCAGCTTGGCACAGTGGTTGCATTTCTGGGGGATATGTGCCTCCCCAAGGAAGCGGACACAAGCAGAGTGGCCGTCGGAGACCGGCATTGACTCCCTGCACATGGAACATTTCTTAAAGCCAGGGGAGCCCGGCATATTGACACTTTGAGAGGGGTTTTGCTTCGCACACCCCTTTTTTTGCAATAGCCTCACAGTGTTGACTCATTTAGCTTGTGGTCCACTATGACCCCTAGATCCTCCTTGTCTTGTTCCTCTGTTCTCCTTCTTCCCTTCTTTCTTTCTTTTTTTTTTTTTTTTGAGATAAGAAGCCCGCGAAACTAATGAGCTTAACAGTAAGAGTAACTAAAACAGGGTCTATAAGTGTATAACTTGAATAAATGTTTCTCTTTCTTCTGTTTGGTGTGTGTGGGTGGGTTTTTTTTTTTTTTTTGAGAAGAAGCCCGTGAACTAAGGGTTGTAACAGCAACAGTAGCTAGGAGCAGACACTATAACTATATACAATTAGTAACTGTTTCTCTTCTTCTTGTTATTCTTTTTTTTTTTTTTTTGAGGCAAAGAGCCCGTGGAACTAAGGGCTATAGCGGCAACAGTAGCTGAGACCTGCATTTATAACTATAAACATTAAGTAACGGGTTTTTTTTTTTAACGGAGGAACGAAGTAATGAACAGCAAGGCTAAAAAAAATTATTTTCTAAATCTTTTCTTAAACTTTCGCTCAGGTAATGTGAGGAAATGAGGGAAGCTCCGTCCACGACCGGGGCAGATGAGAGGAACTGGCGGGCGCTGGACTGCGCGCGGCAGATGAAAGGCGCGAAAGCTGCTCACGCACGCATGGTCCGGCCAAACACAGCTCTGGCAAGCTCCGATTCACGGCGCCAGGACCAGCCCGACACCAGACTCTGGGACTCTCCGAAGAAGAATCATGTTTGCTTTTTTTGCAATAGCCTCACAGTGTTGACTCATTTAGCTTGTGGTCCACTATGACCCCTAGATCCCTTTCTGCAGCACTCCTTCCTAGACATTGCCTGAACTGCAAGACTTGTCAAAAAAAGAACAAGAGAATCTCCTGGACTTCTCCGCTGACAGCAGACTTAAGACTAAGTTCCAACAAAAACTATTGGCTGAATTTTGAACCCAAACGGAGAATTTCCCAAACTGTCAGACAGGGCTGTCAAGGTTTTGATGTCATGCGCTACAACTTATGTGTGTGACAGTGGATTTCCATCACTCACTGGAATGATATCAGAGCAGTGACAACGCCTTTGTGTTGAAAACAACTTATACCGTAAATTAGCAAATATAACACGCTAACATAGGGGGAGGTGTGGTAGATAAAAACACGGACAACCCACGGGTTACATTCGCTAATTTACAGTAACTCATACTATAACCTATCATGCTACACATTATGTGCCTGTGTTCAAACAACCTCATACATCACATTAATGGTGAATAATACTATTAAATCATTGTTTATGTTCATCAAAAGTAAGCGTACATTAAAACTAAAACAGTAAATTATATGCATTATGATTATAATAATATATTATGTGTTTATGTGTATTATAATTTGTACATTTTGTACAATGCTTTGACATTAAAAGGGTCAAAATACAAGAACTGTAATCTGATAGGAGTATGCAGGCAATTACAGGTTGAACCTCTGTGGTCCGGGACTCTCTGATCTGGCAACATCTCTGGTCCAGCAGGGAGCTCAGCCAGTCTGGCAGCCTGCAGAGCCAGAGGCCTAAGAGCAGTGATCCTGGGCAGTGGGTCAGCATCTAGACCAATCCAGCATCTAGGGGCACAAAGCTGAGCCCCCCGGCACAAAGCTGAGCTGAGCTCCACTGGCTGGAGAGGGGTCTGGGCTCTGCCAGCCAGACTGGGTCAGTTGTAGGGGAAAACTGGAGAGGAGCAGCAGGGGAAAACTGAAGACCCTGACTGCAGGGGAAAACCGGAGACCCTTTGTCCCAATTTCTTCCCAGCCACATAACTCCAAAAGTGGAGGCTCCAGGGCCTTAGAAATTTTTCAGGTGGTAAGCTCTTGGGACAAAGCAGAGAGAGGCTCAATGAGATGTACTTTGCATTTGGGAAAGAGGTGCCAATACCTGAGTCTGAAGATGAAGACTGCCTCATCTAACCACTAAGGGACTATCCCTGTCATTAGCAAGGACTGGTGCCAAGAACCCAGAGACAACTGAAGGTAGGTCATCAACAGGACTTGCCAAGCGGCGGCGAGCCCCGCTCGCCAGCCGCGCAGTTCTGTGCTCTGCGCATGCGCAGATCGCTCTGCGCATGCGCAGATCGCTCTGCGCCGGCTCTTCCGGGGTGTAATCTACTCGCCACGGGCAAGTAGATTACATTATTTGTCGAGCCCTGGTCATCAATACCAGCTTTCCTCTTGAAAGTACTGCACGATGAGAGCTCTGAGAAACAAGATGTTGAGCAGAACTGGCCACTGCAGTGACTAAACTAATTCAATCAGAGCTGACAATACAATGGGAAGGATTTCCTGCACTGCTGGTGAAACCGGCACTGCAAAGACAAGTCCTTTATTATTCCAAACATCTGCCATATTGGTAATGGAATGATCATTGTTTACAAAATAACCATGAATTACATCACTGTAGAAATGGCAGGTGCTGCTTCAGGTGTCAGACTTGGAAATGCCTGTTTCAGTGCTTGAGACAACAATGTCCTCCTTAAACCGATAATCTGGATGAGTGCTTAGATTTAGGATAAACTTAAAAAACAACAAATAGTCTTGCAGCACCTCAAAGACAAACAAAACATGTAGATCAGGGGTGGCCAACCTGTGGCTCCAGAGCCACATGAGGCTCTTCAGAAGTTAATATGCAGCTCCTTGCATAGGTGGAGCTGGAGCTACAGGTGCCAACTTTCAGAGCTGGAGCTACAGGTGCCAACTTTCCACTGGGCTGGAGGGTGCTCACTGTTCAACCCCTAGCTCTGCCCTTGGTGCTGTTCCCCTCCACCCTTTCCCCCTAAGAACCTGCCACTTCCTACCCTCTCCAGTGAGCCTGTCACACCCATGCTTCCCCCCCTCCAGTGTCTCCCATTGAGAAAGAGCTGATCACAGTGGGCAGGAGGAAAAGGAAAAGGAGGCACTGACCAGTGGGGCTGCCAGTGGCTGGGATGTGCTGAGTGTGGTGGTAGGGAGATGATCAGGGCTGGTGACATATAACTGTTGCTCTTTGGCAATGTGCATTGGTAAATTCTGGCTCTTTCTCAGGTTTTGGTTGGCCACCCCGATGTAGATGGTCTCATGAGCTTTCGTGGGTACAACCCACTTCTTCAGATGAATGAAGTATTAAAAGTTCAGTTCCAAAATAAATAGGGGATGGGGGGGGAGGAGGGAGGAGGAAGGGAAAAAATAGTGAATTAGAGTGTTCATGTTACATGAAGCTGATAGAGAAGGTGTAAATTGTTCTTAAGAGTCTGCAGCTAAATTAAAACCTGTATTGGCTTTGCTCTCTAAGTATTTTATATATCTGATAAAAAAATTTAATATCCTTAATTCATTTTTATAAAAGATTAATAAAATTTACACAGTGCTAATCCCCATTTTATTTTCAAACAATTAAAGTGAAATGAACCTAATAACATGTAAACAAACAAAATCTGGTGCACCTGTTTGCCACTTTTTAACAAAGCAGGAAAGAAAAACTGCAAGTATTTTTCTTAGACAGAGCCATTTTTAAGTTAAACTCAAAATCTTAATTTCAAATTTAGACTGTAAAAATATTGAGTCGTTTAACTGCAAATTAATGTCTGGTGAGTAACTGTACCATGCAAATATATTGGAAGTTATCTGTTTCTTCTGCATTATTCCTCCGAGGGAGTACCCCTTCAATTAACTGTGCTGTTTTCACAGGCTTCCCAACAGATAAATTCAGCAAATTTTAAAACAGTTATAGTGTCAAGTATTAGCTCATTCATCCAAGGTTGACTCTCCTCATCCCCCATTTCCCTAGGAATTGACCAATCCAAAGAAATCAGCAAAGGATAGTTTTAAATAAGTTACAAAAAGTAACTAGTTAAAAAAGACTGTACAGTAAAACTCCAAATGTCCGGCATCCAGTGGTCCGGCACTCCCAATAGTCCAGCACCAACTGGAACCCGGAAGTGCTCCAGCCAGCCGGACAATTGGAGCTGCTCCGCGCTGTTTCCTCAAGTCCGCTGCTGCCGCTGCTGAAACTGACCAGTTGCGGACCTGGGGAAGCGGTGCGGAGCAGAGCAGCTGGGGTGCTGCCAGGTTGGTCCCGCAGCGCCATCCCTCACCCCCCTGCTTGGCGCCCCGCAGCACCCCAGCTGCTCTGCCCCAGAGCTTCCCCAAGTCCGCCGCTGCTGAAACTGACCAGCGGCGGACTTGGGGAAGGGCGGGCAGAGCAGTTGGGGTGCTGCCTGGTTGGTCCTGCAGCACCGCCACTCACCTGAGTGGCGCTGCGGGACTAACCCGGCAGCACCCCAGCTGCTCTGCCCCAGGGCTTCCGCAAGTCCGCCGCTGGTCAGTTTCAGCAGCGGTGGACTTGGGGAAGCCGTGGGGCAGAGCAGCTGGGGTGCTGCCGGGTTGGTCCTGCAGCGCCGCCCCTCACCTGAGCAGCGCTGCGGGACCAACCCGGCAGCACCCCAGCTGCTCTGCCTCACGGCTTCCCCAAGTACACCGCTGCAACCAGGGGCGGACTTGGGGAAGCCCTGGGGCAGAGCAGCTGGGGTGCTGCCGGGTTGGTCCCGCAGCGCTGCCCCTCACCAGCACCTGGTTCGCCCCACACCGCGCCGTTCCCCGCCCACCCCTCCCTCCCCCCCAGACCGGTCACAGCCCCTCTGCTGGAGTACCTCCTGATACTCCGGCATATCCGATAATCCGGCACCCCCTGGGTCCCAAAGGTGCCGGATTATCGGAAGTCTGCTGTATTATAATTAGTTCTGATGCTTCTTGATGCTGACATGCCATCATCTTTCAGAGAAATGTCACCACCTGTATCCCTTGTGAGTAAGGGTACTTTTGCAAGTGCATGTGTGTGTGCTTGTGAGTAAATATTGCGCCAATGGGCAAGGAACTGGGTTGGTGTGAAGATTTCACCAGTGACCCAGCACACGAATGTCAGCTCCATATGTCCATAAGGGGGCCACATCGAGATTCTTTCATATGGAAGTGGCAGCTTGTAATTGCTGACTTGAACCCACAGGCATGGTGATAGCTATAACCCCAACTTCTCATTTGGATGAAAAAAGCAGGAGAGGAATATTACCTACAGGATACACCCACCCCTTCCTCAGAGAGGAAACCAGGCAAGGCAACAGCTCAACTCCTTGGGTGCTGCCAGCTTCTTTCAGAACTGCTGTTTGTAAAATGTCAAGAAGGAAATGTCTTGGGATAAGAACAAAGGGCAAAGATTTTATTCTGAGCCAAAACAGGGAGGGTTCCTGCTGTCAGGAACAGACTTTCCTTGTTGGAAATCTGCCAAAGTATTATGCACTTGATATGCAAAGAACTATCATTGTGATCAGCTTTCAGTTATGGTTACTGGACTACATTACTGATACCTACCACGATCAGAACTGGATTTCGTGCACTGGATTTCTGTGGGAATTTTTAAAGTATTTCAGTGTTTTAGGACCTCAAAAAGAACAGAACAAGTAGCATTTTAGAAATCTGAATATCAGTACACTTTGCTTTCATTTTTTCCCTTCAAATGTTGTAAAAAACCTCTCTCCTTTATATAGTGGGCATGATTCTTCTCCCAGCTAAAACAACACAGGACAGGAATAACTTCACTGAAAAGGAATTAATTTTCATACTGGTATAAAACTAGAAAGATCAAAATGAGGTCCCGAGAAACAAATGAGAAGTGGGGATAAGGGATTTTATTTTGGGTGGCCACAGTGAAATAAGGGCTGAAAATAGAGATGAAATGAGATTTTAGTTGCAAAGTTAACTGTGGAACTACTGTACTGAGCAGTTCCATAATTAAGTTTGGTAATCATTAATTGCTCCAACCACAACCTTGGTCTCTCTGCTCCCTTTCTATAGCTCTGAAGAACTCTTATCTTTTTTCTTTCTTTAATTTTTCATTTGATTCCCCATATTTTAGTCTTCATGCTTCCAGCTATGGACTGGATGGAACAGTAAAAACCATGTATTAAGCTCCTACTCAGCAAAACATTTCACATTTAACTAACCCAAGTACTTCTTAAGAACATAAGTACTTACAAGTAATAAAGTGCTTCAGAGTTTTGTTAACTGGAACCTCAGTGGCAAAAACAAATTCCTATTGAGCAAACCAATTTTTAGTTGTTAATTTTGATGGTTTGTGTTCTCAAATTATGATCAAATAGTTTTCTGGGGAAATGAAACAATTTATTTGCTAAGTTTAAGTACTTTTAAAGGCAACAAAGAGATACTAGATACACTAGGACGTTCATTTACTAGTTTCTAGTAGCAATGTGTGTTTTCACTGAAGTAGTTGAGGACTTATGTAGGATTCATAGAATACAATACTAGGACTGGAAGGGACCTCGAGAGGTCATTGAGTCCAGTCCCCTGCCCTCATGGCAGGGCCTAGTAATGTCTAGACCATCCCTGATAGACATTTATCTAACCTGCTCTTAAGTATCTCCAGAGATGGAGATTCCATAACCTCCCTAGGCAATTTATTCCAGTGTTTAACTACCTTGACAGTTAGGAACTTTTTCCTAATGTCCAACCTAAACCTTCCTTGCTGCAGTTTAAGCCCATTGCTTCTTGTTCTATCCTCAGAGGGCAGGAAGAACAATTTTTCTCCCTCCTCCTTGTGACACCCTTTTAGATACCTGAAAACCCCTATCATGTCCCCAATCAATCTTCTCTTTTGCAAACTAAACAAGCCCAATTCTTTCAGTCTTCCTTCATAAGTCATGTTCTCTAGACCTTTAATCATTCTTGTTGCTCTTCTCTGGACCTTCTCCAGTTTCTCCACATCTTTCTTGAAATGTGGTGTCCAGAACTGGACACAATACTCCAACTGAGGCCTAATCAGCGCAGAGTAGAGCGGAAGAATGACTTCTCGTGTCTTGCTCACAACACACCTGTTAATGCATCCTAGAATCATGTTTGCTTTTTTTGCAACAGCATCACAGTGTTGACTCATATTTAGCTTGTGGTCCACTATAACCCCTAAGATCAACCCTTCAGAAGTAAATGCAGAGGAATCTAGGTTGCACCCTTAGTAATAGGCCTCCAAACCTCCGCTTAGAGCAGACTGAAAAGATGTGATCAACTGTTAATTTTCTATTAAAAGTAACAATAAAAATTATTGTACTGTTCCATAGTGGTGAAGTGTTTTCACTTGTATGATCAGTATTTAATGAAGGACTGGAAAAAATGGCCTCAAACTGCCATTTAATTAAGTTTTCAATTAAATAAAATTAAGAGATTGGACACATCACTGAAACATTCATTTCATCAATATAATATCTGAAATATTACTCAGTTACATCATCAGAGTATAGTACAAATGCATCAATAGTCTCAGTCCTGATTAAGCAAGGTGTATAAGCATGTATCTAAATTTAAGTGCATGAGAAGCTCCTCTGAAGTTAGTCACAAGTTTAAGTACCTTGCTGAACTGAGGCCCTAGTAATGAATGTTTTGTTTGTGATGAACCAAAATAGAATCTTTCAACATATAATTTTTTTTAGTTTGACTTAAATTCTCCACCCTGTCACTGGAACAGAATTAAAAAGTAGAATAAAAAAAAAGAACTGAAATACCTCTTAACTTTTTTGCATTTTATAAACAACCTTAATCCAAATTTTTCTGCATATATTAGTGTACAAAAAAGCATACAATTTTCAGATGTCTTCTGTAGTATTCTCATGAAGTTTGACTAAGCTATTTTAAAACTTAATTTAAATATTTTTGTTCAAGAGTACGTGATTATTTTATGCTACTTACAGGATATTTTAAGAATCAAAGAGCCGTCATGTTGATTTCTAATGTCTTGGCAATTGATTCTGTACATGCTGTCAACCAGGTAGGCTGCCACAGCTCCTTCTACGTAGCACTGTAATATTTTAAAACCAGGTTGTGTCCCATTTTGTGTGAACGTTTTACAGCTGATGTAAATTTTACATTGTCTCTTCTTTTTCCAGTTACTTAAGATACTTTTCTATCTAATTTTTGTGCTTTTTGTTTTAAACTGGTAAAGCTATTATCTTCCTTTTTGTGTGTGTGTGTGATTTGTTCTATATTCAGAAATGTGGTGGTTTATGTTTTAATATTTATACTCCTTTTGGTTTTTATCCTTTCATTTGTGTGCCTATATATTTAAATTAATTGTATGTTAATATACTGAAGTGGATTTTACCCTCAAAAGCTCATGATAGTATATATTTTTGTTAGTCTCTAAGATGCCACAGACTACTCATTGTTTTTAAAGTTACAGACTAACATAGACACCCCTGAGACTAATGTATTGAGTTTAGAATTGCAAACTTCTATGTCATTGTTGTCCTATTTTTATACTAATACGGTAACAGATTACTACTCATACAAGAGAAATGTTGAGTTGAACACAAAATTGGGTGCAGTGTTTCCTTTTTGTGCAATTCATATGTAATAAGCAATTCAAGATGTATTGTACCTGAATTTTTCTCAAAGAGCAAACAAATGACAAATCAAATACAAGGATTTTATTGGCTATCACATTACAGAGGTTTAAAAAGTGAAGGAAGTATCAGAGTAAATGTTTAGGAAGAATGATGGACATTTGATGATACAATCTGTATACATTTGCTGGTATTTTGGGTATCTCCCTAAACCTGGACACTCTGGTCCAGCAACATCCAGGGAACCCATGGCAGTCCCAGCTGGAGCTAGCAGTAGTGGGGGGCCAAGGATCCTGGGCTCTATGCGGTGCTGCCGCTTTGAACCTCCGCAGGGAGCCCAGCATCAGGCTCCACGCAGCAAGGAGTCCAGGGCGTGCAGTGCTGCTGCTTTGAAGCACTCCCTCCTCTGCCCCCCTTCCCGCCGCTGCCTCTTCCTGATAGAGGCAGCAAGGGGCAGGGGTAAACGACTAGTTGACTAGTGTGTCAACTATCTGATAAGCATTTGCTTATTGGATAGTCGACTAGTCATTCACATCCCTACAGGAGACCTCTCCTGGTCTGGAAAATTCCCTCATTCGGGACTGATCATGTTCCGAAGGTGGCGGATCAGGGAGGTCCAACCTGTAGCACCATTTACATAGAGTTGCCAGCTATCTATTATGCTAGTCAAAGTAGTTAAGATATAGGAAATCACATTTTCACACAAAAAAAATTGAATGTGAAACATCCCCACTCATTAACACAGGGTATATGCTGCTGGTCCTTTTTCTCCAAAAAGAGTGCCTTGTGTGACAAAGTAATATTTATGAAGAAATTTAGAAGAATGTGAAAATAGCTTCTTTGTCAGATACGGGCATCCACTGTAATGCACAGCAGTTTCAGGGGTACTCTGAATACCAACTTTGGCAATGATTCCTCCCTCCTCAAGGGGCTACTCCGGGAGCAGGGATTGCCAGGGCCATCTACTTCTGTACATACTTCTGAGATAAGGGCCTTGAAGGGTCTGGCATAGAACTTTAGATCCTCCTGTGCCAAGGAAATCCCTAGGTAACTGGGTCTGTAGCTGCTTTGCACTGGTTTACAGAGAGGATCTGGTCCTATACCACTGACAAGCTTCTATTATAGCAAGGAGTACATGAACACTATATTTCTGCCTTCCCACAGTGCAGTATTTCATTGCAAGACATCACACAATCACCAAAATGAACCATCCATGGTTATTCATTTCTTTATGCTGTAAAAATGTTACTGTGACATTTAATCTGGTCAGCCATCTTAAAGGTTAATTCTCTTTCCTGTTTCAGATTTTCCTCTTGTTGAGCCAATCTGTATAGTTCCTATTTACCTATTCCAAACAACCCACAAACTGTTTCACTGCTCATTCTCGCTGTTAAGAACATATTGACTTGCTGCCTGCTCTGTTGTTTAATTCATTTATGCTGAGAGTCAGGCATGAAGGCAGAATTTTAAATGTGACATTTGCAGGCTGTTGGGTCATCTGAAGCTCTGACAACGCCAGGGAATTCCTGACATACAAACCGGTCCTGATTTCCAATCTCCAATGTTCTGAACACATCAGATATTCTTCCCAGAGGTGCAGATTTCAGCCAAAAATTTTAAAATCCCTTGTGCTTACATCCTGCAGAAAAGGCCTGTATACTTGAAAGTTTTAAAATAAAGCCCATGTTTCCTTTAAGCTAAAACTGGCATTGCCTGCAGAAAGCAATTCAATCACAAAGAAACACTTTGATTGACAAAGATATTTGGAAAGATGCACAACAACAATTAATACTCATAGGATATTCTCAGCAAGTTTGACATTAGGTGGACTTCCATTTTCTCCTGCTGATCTATCATGGTTCAAAGTTAATTGTGTCTGAAGGCCAGAACTGTAGACAATCTGCCATCTAGATAATATCAACATCTGGCCCAATGGGCCAGCAGTTAATTACTGCCATGATTAGAATGAAATACCTAAGGCAAAACTCTACCAACAGTGCTTTTTGCTGTGATAACAGCCATGCTGGGCAAGGAATAGAAAGTATGATGACACTGCTTTAGTTGGAGATGGAAATGTTACTCAGACCTCGTCCAGAAATACATTGGAAAGGGAAATAGTTTTCCCTGTTCAACTCTTTATTACAAATACACAGTGATAATGGTACTGTAGATTAGCTGCATTTTCAAGAACAGCAGGCATGTCCTGATTCGGGTCAAGATGTAATTTGGGAGAAATTAGGGAAGGAGAATTACAAACATTTTAAAGGCACCCACTACGAGGAGTGAAGTGAGAATTCTTGTGTCATCCAGCAAACATCCTTTTATTGCTGTTCTTTGAATAAGACTTTTATGATGCAATGGCTGTCATCTAAATAAGGATATAAGCTTGTGTGTGCCTGTAGCATAAGCTCATTGATTCTATAAGATCTAACAAAAGTATTACATTTTAAGCATTATGAATCTCACCTATTCTGAAAATAAATACTTTTATTTATAAACGGAAAGACATACCTGGTGTATTATCTGAGCTACAGGAAGCTGTTCAGCATATTTTAGTGGCTCTGTTGCCATCTCATCTTTTGGAACCCTGAAAATAAATGAAGTTCATATTACTACATTTTCTTACAATTATTATAAACTACTGGAATTAAAAACAAAAACTATGTACTACCAAAGACTATGTACTACCAAAGAATGTTACATCTAAAGGGAACAATGTAACAATGTTACATCTAAAGGGAACAATCAGAAAAATAAATCCCTGCCTTAAAATATTTTTAAAAGCTAGAGAAAATAAGATAAATGAGTGTAACTAGAACTTGTGCATAAATCATGGCTAATGTTTTTCATTGGAATAATACAAACATTTATAAAGTTTAAAACCAGTATGCAGAAACCTGAGAAAATTTTTAAATGTTTTAAGTGAATTCAGTGCTAGTGAAAGAAGCTTGCCTCGACTCCCTGATGAATTAAGTCATATTTGTTTACAGAATAGGTGTGGCATTGGCAATGATTGTGCAAACATCTCCATATGCTTCCACCAACATAACTCAAATGTAACACCATGAAAGTCAAGAGGATACATCATTCTTCCCTTCTCATCCAAAAATGCCAATCAGTGCCAGCTGCAATGGCAAGATTAGCAACACAACCACTTATCCACTTTGAACTGGAGTAAGATCTCCCACTGGCTACCATGTTGATATGCTGCTGACACTGTGCACTAGGTTTCTTTGACATTAAACGCATATAGAGCAGTTTCTTGTAGTGACAGAGAGAGACGGGTCCAGAAAGAAATCTAGTTAGCATAAGATCACCCGAGGAAAGAAAAAGTTGAAGCTGATTAGCAGAGAAAAAGCATTCTGAGGAATACACTGGGCATGTCTACACTGGGAGTTATTTCGAAATAACTCCCCTTATTTCGAAATAACAAGGCAAGCTTCCACACTACCAAACCTGTGATTTTGAAATACAGTAGACTTCCGATAATCCGGAACCTTTGGGACCTAGGTGGTGCCGGATTATCGGATATGCCGGACTATCAGGAGGTACTATAAAGTGGTTATATATATACTGTATACATTATATACTCTATATAAAGTGTTCTTAACCCTTTTATTGTACATACTGTATACAGTATACTGTGATGTTTTAGGTTTTTTTAACCCTTTTTTACCCTTTTTGCTCAGTTCAGCTGCTGCCGCTGTTGCCTTATGGCTCGTTTTTTGCAGAAGCTCACTCACTAGGCTCTTGCCATTTTGATGCCGGACTATCAGGAGTGCCGTACAATTGGATGCCGGACTATTGGAGTTTTACTGTAATGGGCTTATCATCTGAAATTACTCTTACTTGTGAAGAGGAATCAGCTTATTTCAAGAGAGTTATTTTGGGAGTTACTATTTTGAAATAACTCATTTTGAAATAACCTGGTAGTGTAGACGTAGCCATTGAGTCTAAAACTGCTCAAATGTGTACACTCATGTACACTTCAAAGTAGATTTCAATCTTGGAGCCTCACTAACAGCTCCTTGCTCCTGGACCCCCAACTACCAACGATGGCCAGAAATACTTTCTCATTTTCTGCTAATCTGAACATCAAGCTCTTTCCTCTTTTACCAAACCTCCCTATAGATAGGGTCCTACCAAATTCATGGTCCATTATGGTCAATTTCATGGCCATAGGATTTGAAAATTGTTAGATTTCATGTTTCTAGCTGATTTAACCTGAAATTTCATGGTATTCTAACCATGGGGACCCAAAAGGAGATTGGGGAGAAGCTTGCAGACCTGTTGTAGGGAAGTTCTGGGATTGCCACTCTCACTTCTCTGCTGCCTTAAGAGGCAAACTCTGAAGTCAGCAACCACAGAGCTTCCTACAACCACAGGAGTTTCCAAGAGGCAGAAGTGGGTCTGATCTCCCCTGTGCTGCTGAGAGCACCCAGCTAGGGGCTCCTCACTGCTAATCCTGGCTGGTTTGGGAGGGACAAAACTTGCTCTCTCTGCACAGCTGCAGAAAGTGCTGCCCCCCTTGTCCCACATTCAAGCTGCAGGAACCTCAGGCTGCTGCCCCGTCCCAGACAGGATCCTACAGCAAGGGGAGGTACCCGGAAGCAGATCTGTCTGGTCTTTCCTCACCCCCAGTAGCTATGCAGGAGATAGACAGGTCCTGTCCTTCTAATGCCCATTCCAAGCAAGGAAGCCCCTTTTGATGGGGTGCTCCCAGGATCACAGGGAAGATACAATCCAATTCCATGAGACTCCTTAAGCTGCAGGAACCTCAGGCTGCTGACCAGTCCCAGACAGCATCCTGCAGGAGGCAGCACCCATAGGTGGGTCTGGTCTGGTCCCCCTCCCACTGCCAAAGCAATTTGTAGGGGAGGGGCAAGTTCTGTCCTCTTACTCAATTGGAAGTAGGAAGCCCCCTTTGATGGAGCACTCCTAAGAACAAGGAGACATCAGATTTCACAGGGAAGGACTTATTTCACACTCTGTAATACATTTTTCACTGCTGTGAAATTGGTAGAGCCCTAGCTATAGGCTACCAATGCTTTGGTTACTTCTTGGTTGGAGAAACAGTCTGCCTTAGACTAAAACCTAAGCTGCTCAGTCCCTTCATCTAGTGCATAATTCAGCTGTGTATGTCTCTGAGGCCTGGTCTATGCTAGGAGTTTAGTCGAACTTAGCCACATTAAGTCAATTTATAAACAATGAGTCATAGAATCACAGAGCTGGAAGAGACCTCAAGAGGTCATCAAGTCCAGCCCCCTGCCCAAGGTAGGACCAATCCCAACTAAGTCAACCCAGCCAGGACTTTGTCAAATCGAGACTTAAACACCTGTAGGGATGGAGATTCCACCACCTCCCTAGGTAACCTATTCCAGTACTTCACCACCCTCCAAGTGATACAGATTTTCCTAATATCCAACCTAAACCTCCCCCACTGTAACTTGAGACCATTGCTCCTTGTTCTGCCATCCATCACGACTGTGAACAGCCTTTCTCCATCCTCTTTGGAACCTCCCTTCAGGAAGTTGCAGGTTGCTATCAAATACTCCCTCACTCTTCTCTTCTGCAGACTAAGCAAACCCAAATCCCTCAGTCTCTCCTCATAGGTCATGCGCTTCAGTCCCCTAATCATTTTGGTCGCCCTCCGCTGGACCCTCTCCAATACGTCCACATCCTTTCTATAGTGGGGGAGCCAGAACTGGACACAATATTCCAGATGTGGCCTCACCAGAGCAGAAATAAAGGGGAATAACCACTTCATTGGATCTGCTGGCAATGCTCCTCCTAATGCACCCTAATATGCCACTAGCCTTCTTGGCTACAAGGGCACACTGTTGACTCACATCCATCTTCTCATCCACTGTAATCCCCAGGTCCTTTTCTGCAGAACTGCTACTTAGCCATTCGGTCCCCAGCCTGTAACAATGCTTGGGATTCTTCTGTCCCAAGTGCAGGACTCTGCACTTATCCTTGTTGAACCTCATTAGATTTCTTTTGGCCCAATCCTCTAAACTGTCCAGGTCACGCTGGACCCTATCCCTGCCCTCCAGTGTATCTACCTTCCCCCTAGCTTAGTGTCATCTGCAAACTTGATGAGGGTGAAATCCATCCCCTCATCCAGGTCATTAATAAAGATATTGAACAAAACTGGTCCAAGAACTGATCCTTGGGGCACTCCGCTAGAAACCGACCGCCAACCTGACATTGAGCTGTTGATCAATACCCGTTGGGCCCGACAGTCTAGCCAACTTTCTATTCATCTTACAGTCCATTATCCAATCCATACTCCCTTAACTTGCTGGCAAGAATATTGTGGGAGACCGTATCAAAAGCTTTGCTAAAGTCAAGGTATATCACATCCACTGACTTTCCCATATCCATAGAGTCCACACCGTCAAGCACGGTCCATCAACCTTAAGGGCCGTTAAAGTTGATTTCTGTACTCCTGCTTTCACAAGTAACTGCTAAATTTGACCTTGTAGGGTCGACTTTGCAGTACTGCAAACACAATACTTTGAAAGTTAACATTCTTGGCCACTGGAAGGTGTCACACAGTGCCCCATGGTGACCGCTGTGCCCACGACTTTCAACTCTACTGCTCTCCAGGTGAATAGGAAAAGCCCCAGGAAAATCTGAATTTCATTTCCCGTATGGTGAGCAGATCTCAGACACCTAAGCAGCACACCTGACCATGAGTTCAATGAGTTTCCAGGGTCACAGACAAGCCCAGCATGGAGCATGCAGGAGATCCTGGACCTCATTGCTGTGTGTGGAGAGGAATCTTTTCTCACAGAAATATGAACCAGCAAAAGAAATTCAGATATCTATGCCAAGATTGCAAAGGGCATGGAGGAGAAAGGATATGCCAGGGAAGCCCAGTAGTGCTGAGTAAAAATAAAGGAGACAAAGGAGACAAACAGATGGTCTGGAGCATCACCGCAAACATGCCACTTCAATGAGCAGCTGCATGTGATCTTTGGGGAGGACCCGACCAGCTTCCCTAGCCAGTCTGTGAATTCCTCCCAAGATACCAATGGCAAACATCTTTTTATGCCCTTTTTTTCCTTAGTTATCTGTGCAGATGCCATAGCAGCATAACCATGGAACCCACTGTGGATCCCAGTAAGCATCAAAGAATTATGATGTTTTTAATCTTGGTGCGCCTAATGATGGAGTATGTCCAGACCATATTCATGGTCTGCTGGAATGAGGAAGAATCCATGAGCATACCCTTCTGCGAAGCACTTGGGTTGAGTAACTGGCATAAGCCACCAGCACTCGATCCTATGGAACACCACTTCTAGTGCCTTATGGTATAAGGTCAAATTTATTAATGTTGACTTTTTAGCATCCAATTTTGTAAAGTTGAAGGTGCATGTCCCTACTGTGCGCAAGAATTCGATAAACTTCAAAGTAGAGTGTCTCCAGTAGGGTGGCTGTCATCGATTTTGAGAGCGGTACATTTTGGGATTTTCATTTCAGCTGGAGGGAAAGACTGGGGTAGTCTTTTTTGGAGCTATATGCTGCAACAATTCTTGGTACAAAAGCTACTCAGGGCAGAAGAATCAGAGTAGTCAGAGTAATACACATAATCATTGTGTGATTTGGGGGAAATAACTCCAGTGAGTATGCAAATCCTTATACTCTGATTGGCTAGCTATCATTATTAGCCCGCTAGGATATAAGGATCTGCATCCAGTACAGTCATTAAGAAATAGCCACAAACCAGCGGTGAGAATGTGCGGAGAGTTGGGAAGTTGGTTTAGAATGAGTAGAGTACGAGGCAAGGAGATCCGGTATCACTGAGTATCTTCATCACGCACCTAGAGAGAGTGATGGACAAGATCAAGGAAGTGGTAGAAGGGATATCAGTGCACAGAATGAGAATTAACAACTTGAGGTTCGCAGATGATATAGTTATCGAGGAAGATGAAGAGAAGCTAGTGAGAATGGTGCAGATGCTAAATGAGGAAGGGAAGCAGCATGGACTGATTATGAATATCGATAAAACTAAGACAATGGTATTTGGAGATAACGAAATAGGAAGGAAGATCAGTGTAGATGGGATCGAACTAGAGAATGTAGAGAAATTCACGTATTTGGGGAGCAACATGATGTATGATCTAGACTGTAAGAAGGAACTAGTGACTAGAATAGCAAAAGCAAGAGCGAGTTTGAAGATGATGGATAAGATCTGGAAAAGTAAAGCGATTAGCTTAGGAACGAAGCTGAGCGTCTTGAAAACGTGTGTATTTAGCAGCATATTGTACAGATGTGAGACATGGGTGATAATGAAAGATTCGAAGAGAAGGATATTGGCATTCAAGAGGAGTTGTTACAGAAAGATCCTGAGAATAGGATGGATGCAGAAGGTCACCAACGAGGAATTATATAGGAAGATACAGCCCAAAGAGAACCTACTGCAGAAAGTTATACAATGGAAGTTACAGCTATTCAGGCATATCTGCAGAATGAACGACGAGCGAAAAGTTAAGACACTAGTATTCGGCATAATGGATAGTCCGAATAGGAGAGGCAGACCCCCAGATCCCACAGAGAATGGGTAGATGATATAGTAGATTGGTGTGGAGCTAGTCTACAGAAACTAAGCCACTCCGTACTGGACAGGGAAAGATGGAAGGAAATAGTGAGGGAGGCATCGAACACCAACAGGCGTTGAGCCCATGGTTGTTGATGATGATGACATAGTGATTATGTAAATCTAGTATTTACGACAGAGTGCAGAGAATTTCACAACTAAGAAAAAACCTTCTAGTTATCATCAGCAGTTCTCCAGCATCTCTGCACTTTGCTTGGTGGAGACAATATAATTTGATTGGAACTGCACAGAAACTGTTAGTATGTCTGCTACAAACCAGGGTAACTGCTCCGGAATCCCGGGTTTTTATACCACCTGACAATTGTGGCTATACTTTATGGTGCTGATGTTCTTTACAGCCCAACGGGTTTCCTGGGATTGGCAGGAGTTTCACTCACACCAGCTATATAGCTTTGATCCTGCAAGTTCTGCAAGGAGTGCAGCAGGAAGTGAGATGCTGTCATAGCCTTGATTAAGTCTCAGTAGAGACTATGAGTGGGCATATAGCCAAAAGTCCTCTATGGTGTGAAGAACCAAATCCACAAAGTGAAAAATGTCAAACTAATTGTGCATCCAATTCTCTAATGGCCACTGGGCAAGAGAGATGTAGCCTGTGGTGGAAAATGGATGTGTCTGACAAGGCAGGACTAAGTGCAGTCCTTAGGAAACCAAATCAGGTTCTGAGCTACATGTGCCCCTCTTTGGACTTGTTCCTGTTACTTGGAATAACTTAGTAGCTGCACAGCAAGATTTTCATTAATGTACCTTACCTTGCACCAAAGCGCACACATAATATTCCACACCTGTGATGTGCAGAATAAAACTCTGTTTTCAATTAACACAGCTCCTTCAATTTATGAAGACACAGACCTAAACCCATTTCATATCTATAGTGCTATCTATAATATTACTGCGTTCAGAATAAAATATTCATCAACATCTCAAACACTTTTCTCTACCCTCTTTAAAGGGACAGTGCCATCCTGAAAAATCACATTTCAATCAAATTATTTTTTAATTACCTAAAGTTGCATGTAACACCTAATATCACTGAATTAGCAGGGAACAATTCCCCTGCTATTTCAATAACTTTGTTCACTTGGTTGTACTGTTCCCCTGTATAGTCAATTACTTTTTCTGCTGCTAAAAAGACTCTTGTAAATACCAGAGGAGATATAAAACCCAAACCAACCATGTTTAAAAAGAAAATTTATCAGGACACTGTAAGTTTCAGGACATTCTATTTAAAGGAAGTTCCATCATAAATATTAAATAATTAACATTAATTATACAATTTAAAATAATTAATTATAAATAATTAATTTAAAATAATTATAAACATTAATTATATAATTTAAAATATAAATTATACTATACTATGTACCATGCTATACCATACGGCCTAGCCGTCAGAACTACACAAGAATTTTGCTATTTCTCTTCTACAGATAGATGTGACTTCTTAATCAAGTGAGTCTCTGTTGGTTTTGCATGCTTTCATATAAACACTGTTATACAAACTGAATAAAAGTAAAGGTTCTCTGATCTGGAAGGAAGTTGTAGCAACCAAAATGTTAATACTCCTTGAGAACATTTCCAAAGATACGTTTTAATACAGCAGAACTTCGCTAACTTGACTTAATAACTGAAAGATAAATACCACTGTGAATCAATACATTTTGAGAATTTGCAAGTTAGTAAATAAAACAATTTTAAAATAATAGATAGTTCATGACAAATGTACTTTGCTCATTTGGCATAGAATCATAGAACACTAGAACTGGAAGGGACCTCGAGAGGTCATCAAGTTCAGTCCCCTGCCCTCATGGCAGGACCCAGTACTGTCTAGACCATCCCTGATAGATGTCTATCTAACCTGCTCTTAAATATCTCCAGCGATGGAGATTCCACAACCTCCCTAGGCAACTTATTCCAGTGTTTAACCACTCTGACAGTCAGGAACTTTTTCCTAATGTCCAACCTAAACCTCCCTTGCTGCAGTTTAAGCCCATTGCTTCTTGTTCTATCCTCAGAGGCCAAGATGAACAAGTTTTCTCCCTCCTCCTTATGACACCCTTTTAGATTCCTGAAAACCACTATCATGTCCCCTCTCAATCTTCTCTTTTGCAAACTAAACAAGTCCAATTCTTTCAGTCTTCCTTCACAGGTCATGTTCTCTAGACCAGTGGTCTCCAACCTTTTTACACCCAAGATCACTTTTTAAATCTCAGAACAGATGAAGATCTACCACCCCGCCCCTTCCTTGAAGCCCCGCCCTCTCTATTCTCCTCCTGTCCATCACTTGCTATCCCCAGCCCTTACTTACACACTCTGATAAACAGTTTATTTTTAAATTATGCGATATATAAAATGAAAATCACGTGTTTATAGTTAGGAACAGGGCTCGCCAAGCGGCGGCGAGCCCTGCTCGCCAGCCGCACGGTTTCGCTTGGTTCTGCGTGCTGCGCAAGCGCAGATCGCTCTGCGACGGCTCTTCCGGGTTGTAATCTACTCACCACAGGCGAGTAGATTACATTATTTGTCGAGCCCTGGTTATGAAATAAATGGTCTGTTTTTTTATTCATGCTATTTAAATCTAAAATGAAGCATTTATAATTATACATTTTGTGGGGACAGAGTTCTGCGGCTGGGGGCAGGGGAGAGGGAACAGGGTGCTGGGAGGGCAGAGGACAGGGTTCTGCAGCTGGGGACAGGGTGCCTGTGGGGACAGAGTTCAGAGACTGGGGACGGGAATGGGGACACAGTTCTGTAGCTGGGGACAGGGGAGTGGGGACAGAGTTCTGTAGCTGGGGACAGGGGAGTAGGGACAGAGCTCTGTGGCTCGGGACAGGGGAGTGGGGTCTGGGAAGTGAGGAGTGCGGACGGGGGCGGGGTGCCAGTGGCAGCAGAGAGTCCCCTGCATCTGCCTCCTCCCAGGATCCCCTCCCCCCCCAGAGGGAAACCAGCACGTGCCTCCTCCGGGCCCGACACCCCGCGGCAGGGCCAAACCCCTGTGGGCGCCTGCCCCGGGGCCAAACCCCCTCCCACAGCACGGCACGGCCAGCCCCCTCCTCCTGCAGCGCGCCAGCCCTCCCAGAGCACGGCCCCTGCGGGCGCCTGCCCCAGGGCCAAACCCCTCCCACGGCACGGCACGGCACGGCCAACCCCCTCCTCCCAGCGTGGCCAACCCCCACAGCCACCTGCCCCAGGGCCAAACCCCCACTCCTGTGGCGTGGCGCGGCCCAGCCAACCCCCTCCCCTCCCGCAGCACGGCCAAACCCCTGGGCCGACGCCCGCTCCCCCGGCGCAAGGAAAACCCTGCACTTGACTCACCCCTCCGGCGCCGGCGGTGCAGGGAAGCCACCGCACTCCTCCCCAGGGCCGACGCCCCCTTCCCCAGCACGCAACAGAGCTGTAGGAGGGGAGCAGCCCGCGCACTTCCAGAACCCCCGGAAGTGACGCGGGCTTCAGACAGGACTTCCGTCCACCCCGCAGGAAGCTGGCACTACACTAGAGGTAGGTAGTGGGGCTTCTCGGTGGTGAGGGGAAAATGGGGGGTGGGGGTACCCGAACGCCTCACGATCGACTGGTCGTGGGTTGGTGACCACGACTTTAGACCTTTAATCATTCTTGTTGCTCTTCTCTGGACCTTCTCCAATTTCTCCACATCTTTCTTGAAATGTGGTGTCCAGAACTGGACACAATACTCCAACTGAGGCCTAATCAATGCAGAGTAGAGCGGAAAAATACAGTGCAGTCCCCTTTTCATTATTTATGATACTAGACTATATCATAAGCCTATTGTATAATATTTTGTAAAATTAATGAGCTTTTTATAGCTCCATACTCACCGATCTTTCCTGACAACGAGGGTAGGAAGCTTGTTTGTTATAAACTCTGTATGAATTATGGAATATGCAGATTAGTGAAGTAACTAAGTTATGGGCCCAAGAAAGAATGGATTTCATTCTTGCTTCTATAGGGGCGGAGGGACCTTGTATGTATAATATTAAAAAAGCATCTTTAGACATTTTGCTCCCAGCTTCATTCCCCTCTCATCAACCTTGGAGCTGTTCAAATTTTTTTACTAGAGCTATTCAAATTTTAAATATGTCTTTTGTATGAAAACAGTTGGCATAATATTAGACATTTCCTAGATAGAAAGACATATATGATACAGAAAGAGAAATCAAAGTGGGAGGAAATGGAGGACTAAATTCAAATCCTTTCATCAGGAATGATCTTTTTTTATTATGGAAAAGATTAATTGCAATCTTAATTGTTTGTGGCTAACTGCTTCCAAAGGATCTAATGTTAAAACATCTTTGCAATGTGAACAAATGGAAGATGTGGCCAGGGAATTCTACCTAGTCCTTGCAGTGGTTGACATTGAACAGTTGACATGTACTCACAATGGCATAACAGTGGTATGTGAGTATACTACAGCACTGCTACACTGAATAACTATGGCCCTTGGAGTTGTGGAGGGTGTGGGTGAAAGCTCTGGGAAAGCCTCATTCTTTTCAATGGAGATCCATGCAGATGCTGGGATATACCTGCATACAGTCAGTTGCAGAGCTGGGCCTAAGGTATATCAGAGAGAAACCTCTGCATGGTAAATGGATCCAGGTTTACAATTGTAAGATTGATAACACTGCTCTACAGCCAAAATGCTTCTGAAATAAATGTAGTCAAACTTTACTAATTCTGAGTCACTGAGAACGAAAATGATGCTTAAAATTGTTGATTGGCTCTAGTTTTCAAGATATGCTATTGGGTCAGTATATACGACCCTTGACTTGGAAATGGCGGAGGATAAGTGAGTTATAAAAGGAAGGGATCTCAATTTAAACCAGAAATCACTAAAATACATCTTTGACTGGATCTATGAATAAATCTATGACCGCGTTTGGACAGTACTTGCTTTTAGGCAAAACAATGAATGATGCAATCTGAAGCTGGTATTGCGTCATACATGATATGCATCATGTTATTCCTAGAAGTCATGGATGATGCAATCATAGAAGCTTACATCACTCTGCTGAACAAATTGCCCTATATCAGCTCTAGAAATCATACAGTGTCGTGCTCTCTTATTTGTCAGTGTTTGATTTTGCAAAGGGACACATTTCTGTTTAGCCAAAGTGAGCAGAGATGCCTCGTACTTGTGTGAACAGTGCAGATAACTTCTGCTATGTTTGTGGTGAAGTGACTTTTGCATCACAAAAGCGCAGTATAACCACTATGGTTAAGAAAGCCTATCACCTTTATTTTGGCTGCAAAATTGGAGATCAGGACAAGAGGTGGGCCCCACACATATGCTGCAACACTTGTGCAACAAATCTTCACCAGTGGTTGAACAGGAAAAGGAAATCTATGCCTTTTGCAGTGCCAATGATTTGGAGAGAGCCAACAGATCATACCAGCAATTGTTACTTCTGCATGGTGCCTCCAGTTGGGAAAGGTGTGTCAAAGAAGAAAAAGTGGACTGTGCATTATCCAAACATTCCATCAGCTATACGCCCAGTACCCCACGGAGAAGGACTGCCGGTTCCTGATGCACCAGAATCATTCTCACTTGAGTCAGACGAGGAAGAGGAAGAGGATGAAACTTCTGGTCCTGAACCATCAATGTCACAGGACCCACATTTTCTCCCATCCTCCTCCTCTGAACCACACCTCATAACACAAGGTGAACTGAATGACCTTGTCAGGGATTTGGAACTACCCAAGAGTAAGGCAGAGCTGTTGGGCTCCAGACTACAGCAGTGGAATCTCCTGGCAGGTGATGTTAGGGTTTCCATGTTCCGTGACCGTCAAAAGGATCTTGTCCCATTCTTCTTCATGGAAGGTGATCTTGTGGCCTGCAACAACATCGATGGTGTGATGGCAGCCCTCAACATCGTTCACGATCCAGATGAGTGGAGACTGTTCATTGATTCATCGAAGACGAGTCTTAAAGCTGTTTTGCTGCATAATGGCAATGTTTTGCCATCAATTCCAGTTAGTCATGCAGTCCATATGAAGGAAACCTATGACAACATGAAACAACTTTTGAGGTGCATAAACTATGACCAACATCAGTGGCAGCTTTGTGGCGATTTGAAGGTTGTTGCTCTCTTGGTCTGCAGACTGGATACACAAAGTACTGCTGTTTTCTCTGCGAATGGGATAGTCGTGCAAGAGATTCCCACTACATCAAGATAGATTGGCCACTCCGACAGTCATTGGAGCCTGGGAGGAAAAGTGTTCAGCATCCACCACTTGTTGAATCAAGGAAGATTTTGTTACCACCCTTACACATCAAGCTGGGTCTGATGAAGAACTTTGTCAAGGCCATGGACAAAACACAAGCAGCTTTCAAGTACCTCCGTGGAAAATTTCCAAGGTTAAGTGAAGCTAAGATAAAGGAAGGTGTCTTTGTTGGTCCTCAGATTCGTGAACTTCTTCGAGATGATGCATTTGACCATGCACTGCGTGGCAAGGAAAAGACGGCATGGAAAGCCTTCCAGTTAGTGGCAATAAATTTTCTCGGAAACAACAAGGCAGACAACTACAGGTTGTTGGTGGAAAACCTCCTCAAGGCATACAAAAGCCTTGGTTGCAACATGTCACTAAAGATACATTTTTGCACTCTCATCTAGATTTTTTCCACCGAACTGCGGAGCAGTGAGCGACGCAGCTGCAATGACGATTTCACCAGGACATTGCAACAATGGAGAAAGCTATCAGGGCAAATGGAGCCCATCAATGCTTGCAGACTATTGCTGGACAGTGACAAGAGATGCTCCATTTAATGAATACAAGAGACAAGCCAAGAAGCGCCGAGTAGACACTGAATAGGACTAAACTATGTACATCATAGTTTTTGCCTTTTGTTTCATAATAAATTTTATTTATATAACCCTTTTGCTGATTTTTAAAGTGTTACATAAACAGGACAGGTGAATATTATCCATGTAAAGCAACAATAAACACATGAAAAGACCTAGGTTTACAATTTATGATTAAAACTCTACTATCTACACAATATACATAGATGTAAAATGTAAAAACTTAAATATCTTGGAAACAGTAGCCAATCAGTTGTTTTAATTGTCATATTTGAATTCAGCACATCAAAATACATAATGAATAGCACATTTTATCTCTGAAGCAGACGACTTGTAAAAAATTGTAGACCAGTGTCACAGGTTGAGCCTTCAAGAGATATTTGGGAACAACTGACATCAACAAGATAACATTCCGGTCACAGGCTGACAGAGCGGAATCCATTGATTTCAACAGAGAAAAGGATTATTAAAGCAGGGTGCTTTGCTATGGAACTTTGGGTTCATCTTGCCACCAACTCCAGAGAAGCATCAGATCGATTGACCGAAAAAGGCCCTGCTCTCCCTCTGTGTACAATCTAGCTGGCCACTAGACTGATACAGAATCTGGACTGGTAACTATGACATCGTCTGGCAGGACTGTGTGTGTGTGTGTATGGTATTTGTGTGTGAATGACTGAAAAGCATATGCAACTGTTGTAGTCTCAAATGCGGCGGCGTACTGCCTTTTCCCTATAAAATATCTTGTACGCTTTGTTTAAGCATAACAAGGTTAAATTCAGAACACATTTCTAAAACCTACGGACTGATGTACACTAGAGAAGTACCAGTTGTGACAGACCTAAGCCAGCAACCTGCCATACTCTGGTGGAAGGCAGGTATACAGGGCACTGGATAAGTGGCTTTCTCTTTCCAGAGTAAACTACTAGAGCCTGTGGCAATAAAATGAAGGCAGGAAAACACCTAGAAGGCAGGAAAACACCTAACTAACTAGATTGCTTCCTCAGGCAAGTCACTCAAACCTGCAGTCAATTACAGCCAGGGGAGTTGCTTTAAAAGGCCTTCCCTAGGTAAGGAGAGGGAGAATATAAAGAGTGACAGACTGGAAGGAGAAAAGGGAGGAACAAGAAGCAGCTATGTGTGAGCTGAGAGCTGGTTAACAGGTACCAGACCAGAGGGAGACATTTTGGAGGTGTTGTTTGGGGAAGTGGCCCAGGGAAAAAGCTGCCAAGTAGGAAGGAAAAACAACCTTGACTGCTGCTGCAACTTTAGGGCCCTGGGCTGGAACCCAGAGTAGTGGGTGCGCTTGGCTTCCCCCCAAACCTTCCCCCACTCTAACACAGAGCCTGTCCCAAAATGGGAGGCCAGGACTATCGGGGTTTTCACACCAAAACCATGGAGTAGCCTGTGATGAGTATGGCTCACTAAGCTGTGGACCCTGCCTCCTGTAAAGAGAAAGGGGTTGTGTATAGGATCACAGCAAGTCTTTGAGGCTAATATCATCTGCCGGTAGCATGAGACCCACGGGGCACAGCCAGAACTTTGCCACACAATATAACTATGTCAGTTGGGGGATTTATTTATTTTTTTACTTATACAGTTGTGGTAGTATAACCCCTAATGCAGCCAGAGTTATACTGCTGTAAATGTATCTTATACTATTAGAGCTCATTTCACTTTCTCAGCTGCACAGTTTTTCTTTTCTAGAGAGGCTCAGGGGATAGAAGAGGCATGATACAAGAGATTTTCTGAATTACTTCACTAGAAAAAGGGAAAAGATCAAGATAGGAACAGTTGCCCTGCTGCTTCTTCTCCTTTTCAGAGTAGAAGAGACCAGGTTAGAAGAAAGGAAACCTCTCACAATGGTCATCTTGACTTTGCTTGTTCTCTTCAGAGAGAAATCAAAAGAAGCTAGCACTAGTACCTCCTCAGGAGAACCCCCTAAAGCTGAGGATGGCAGTATGCATCTGTTCTGAGAAAAGATGGACATTGGGGAAAAAGTAACTGGACGACTCATCTTACTGAACCCCCAGGGATTTGTCAGTTGATGGAAGTATGCTTGATCACAGACTATATATTTTTTTAATTATAATTTCACAAAATTTGCTAGCTTCACCATTTAATTCATCTTTATTACACACTCGGACCTTTATAAAAGCTAATTTATTTTAACCCAGGTGTCTTTGTGTTTTTATGTTCTTTTAAAATAATTCTATTATAAACATACACTTTGAATTAATTAACTTTCCAACCAGCAATGGGCCTTTCTGTCCCAACTGAGCATGACAGAAGACTCCTGCCAACAGTGTCCATACAAGTAGCACACTAGCATATAAAAACTGTAGTCCAGCATGCATTGGGTAATGCAAAGCATAAAGAGATTCTGATTCTCAAGAAGGAGGGAGAGACATGAAATCAGAAGAGACTTAGGAGACAGCAAGAGCTATCAAAAGAAGAACTTGAAAAAATTTGATTTGAAAGCAATTTTTGTATTGCTGCTGTAACTGCTCTTAGACAAAGGGAAAAGAGCAGAAGCTATAGAAAGTGAAGGTATTTCTAGTAAAATATGTGTCAAGATATTTGGTGAGAAAGCAGATTTGTTATTTATATAGTATCATATGGGCACATGCTGTTTTGCAATAGGCAGCAAGTGCTAAAGAAATAACTAAATCCCTATCACCAAGAGGTGGCATATTACAATTGGGATAGGATCATTTTAATACTCATGAATACTGTCAAATTCTGGTATAACACTGAGAACAACATGTGGTCACTATAGCTCATATAATTCACTCTAGAAGAGGAGGGCTTTCAGAAATTTTTTAAAATGTGAAAAGGATGGGACACTGCAGAACATGCAGTTGCTCTGAGACTGCAAAACACTGAATACAGTAGACTTCCGATAATCTGGAACCTATGGGACTTAGGTGGTGCCGGATTATCAAATATGCCGGACTATCAGGAGGTACTATAAGCAGGTTATATATATACTGTATACATTATATACTGTATATAAAGTGTTCCTAACCCTTTTTATTGTACATACTGTATACAGTATACTGTAATGTTTTGGTTTTTTAAGCCTTTTTTACCCTTTTTGCTCAGTTCAGCTGCTGCCGCTGTTACCTTGTGACTCATTTTTTGCCGAAGCTCACTCACTAGGCTCTTGCCATTTTGATGCCGGACTATCAGGAGTGCCGGACTACTGGATGCCGGACTATTGGAGTTTTACTGTAATTGTATAGAGGACTAGCAAGGGTAGACACTTGTTCCTTTGTCTAGAGTCACCAGTTTTGTTGGTCTTTACTGACTAAGTAATGGTTACAGGCATAAGAGCAGCACAACAGAAGAAATACAGCAAGTGACAACACAGTCACTATGGGGTAGCAGATGCAAAGAGAGCAGCAAAGGCCTGAGTCCGATATCCAGAACAAAAAAAGAAAACAGTGGGAGTGAAAATATTAATTTAAATTATTGTATGGCATCAATAGCTTTACTATCTATAAATACATGAATGAGTACGCATCTGGCACTAAAAATAAAACAAAATACCAGTGTTTTATGCACCACAGAGAAAGTTATTAGTTATCCCATTAAAAAGATGGGCTATATCTGGTTTGAGTGAATAGTTTTTTAAAATTGACCATTGAGAAATTTATCTACTATATCGAGACTACAGATGTGATTAAGAATTAAACTTTGGTTTAATGCCATCTACTTGCTCTACTTGCTAAATTCTAGCTTTACATGTTCTTAAACTAGGGAAGTAAAATCCTGTTTAAAATGTTAACCAATTAAACCATTATGTTTAACCAGTTAACAGGCCCACGACACCATGCCACGGGCAGGGGACTGCTGGAGCAGCCCCACCTGCAGCCCCATGGGCCCGGCCACACTGAAGCGGTCCCTACCTGCAGCATGGCGGGCCCAGCCAGGCTGAAGCAGCTCCCTGGTCACATAAGGTTTGATGCTTACCAGGTAACTAGTTAACCGGTTTATCCAATTAAAAAGGATACAATTGGATGGCAAAATTATTATCCCACACCAATCAGTGTGCAAAGCACCAAACTGTGAAGAGCATTACTCCTTTTTGTAGGTAGTACATTTAAATTCCGAAAGGGATGCTAATCAAACTCCTTTCTTACCTTTCCAACTCATGAACATTTCACCTATGCTCAACTATATTATCTGAATAAAATGAGTGAATATCAAAAAGTAAAATACATGTTTCGAAGAGATTGCTTAGAGAACTTCTTTCCTACGTTCATTTTATCAGTTAGATGAATATTTAGGTGATTTAAGAATATATTTCAGAGCAAAATACTTTGTGCTAGCATATTTTTCTGAGGGTAATGCCAATATCATATACACATGCCTAACACAACAGGTGGTGTATGTCATCCAGTGCACTAAATACTTCAGTATTAACTATGTGATGCACTTAGTACTTAACACAATTTCACTCACATCCATTTCACTGTGTTTTCGTAAACTGGACAGCTCACAGCTTATCCTGGGTGACCCTGCATGGCTGTCTAGCAAATGCTAATGTGTATGTTTTTCAGATCACTATTGTGGAGACCTGAAAGCCACATCTTTTAATAGGCAAGTGATTAGTAGGGATGTAAAATCCCCGTTAATCAGCTAACCAGTTAAATGTTAGATCAACCTAAAGTTTAACCGGTTAATTGACTAAGCGAGATCATAACTGGGAACTGCTCCAGCTGCAGAGCTCCTGACCCCACCCCCATGCTGGAGTTGGCTGCCAGCTCCCAGCCCTGTGCTGAGGTTGGGGCTGCCGCCAGCTCCCAACTGCCTAAGGATAGAGGCTGCTCTGGATGCCAAATCAGCCCCTGCCTGCAGGGCACGCAGGCTCCCCACGGACAAGAGCTGCTCCAGACGTTGACCCAACCCCTGCCTGCGGGGCACCTGGGCTCACCACAGACAGAGGCTGCTCCAGACTCCAGACACATCCCTGCCTGGGCAACTGGGCCACCGCAGGCACGGACTGCTCTGGTCGAAAGCAGTCCTTCTCCATAGCAGACCCCTGCAGGGCTGGAGCAGCCCCTTGCCCATAGCAAGTGGGGATCTGCTTCAGCCCCCACTGATTACTGGTTAACTGGAACCAGTAAACATTACCCATTTAGGGTGATGCTTACCATCTTAACTGGGTAACTGGCTAACCTTTCACATCCCTAGTGATGTTATATTGAAGGATGATGCAAGGAGGGAGCCATGACTAAAGTAGAAATATGCTGACATCTCATGATTCATGAATCCTGCCAGGAATGCCAAGATCTGTTAATAGGATAATTTGCTCCAAGATGCTTATAGGACCTCATCCAGTAGTGGCATGGCATTAAAGATGTTTTAAAAAGAAGATAATCTATAAAGCAATATGTAAACAATACATGCAACTCACCTAGCAGATAATGAAAAAATATACCTGAGGCAGAAATGATCTTTGAAACCATGAAAACAATTACTTTTAATGCTGCACAGGCAAACCTATAGATGAATATCCCTCACAATGACTGCATTCTGCCTGCCTCACATGCTTATAAGATAATGGACAACATTCAGATATCCACCCCAAACACATCACTAAACTCATCCATTTTGTCCTCACCCATAACAATTCACATTTAATAACAAACTTTGTTCACGTGTTTGGGAATAGTGATGGGAACTAGGATGACTCCCCAAAATGACAACATATTTATGGGTCACCCTGAAGAATAAATTTCTGGACAAATGAATAACAAAATTATTGGTATATCTGAGATACATCAATGATATTTTCATCTTCTACCCAGCCAATCTAAATTCCCTCACAGATTTCTACCATAACTTTAACCATCACCACCTTCCATTAAAACCCTCTCTAAAAACTTCCATGCTAGCATCAACTTCCTGGACATACCAATAAGCTTCAATAATGAAACTCTACAGACACTATTTACAAGAAACCCCTAGATTACCACACTTATCTCCCTAGATCCAGTAGCCATCCTGAATGCACCAAGAAATCTGCTTATTTATAGTGAGGTACTCAGATACCACATAATACGTTCTGAGGCAGTGGTTCTCAAACCACAGCCTAATCAGCACAGAGCTGGGGCCCATGTGACATACGCAGGGCCATAGAGGTAATATTGGATGGGGCTCATAATGGTAAATAGGTTGAGTGCCACTGTTCTGAGGAGAAAGTTCGAAATATAAATTTTCACAGCCTTGAACTGCCTTTGCTAAGTAAGGACACTCCACCGCAGAAAAAGATCACAACAGGGAACAGGACAGCCAAATCCTCTGTGAAAACCTGATTCAATACTGAAATAAAACACACTCCAACTGCACATCCCGACTTGTCACTTACCATCCCACACTGGAACCCATATGGGGTATCATCAAACAACTACAACTGGTAATCAATAGGACCACATCCTGAAAGAAATCTTTCTTAATCTTCTTCTCCTGGCCCTCAAAAGAAAAATCAACTTCATAATCAGACACAAGCTCCTACAGATCAGGACATACCAAATCAAAGCAGAACCAGATTCTGCTAGAATAACAGATGCAAAACCTGTAAATATATCTCCACTACTCTGACGATCAAAACCCACCACCCAACACGCCTTTCAAGATCTATGGATCCTTCACACACCTATCACAACACGTGGTGTACCTCATCCAGTGCACTAAATGCTTCAGTATCAACTATGTTGGTGGGGTCGCAGTGGATCACAAACTACAGATTAGTCAACAGTGCAACAGTATTGCAAAAGAAACAATCATAATTCTGGGATGTATTAACAGGGGCGTTGTAAGCAAGACACAAGGAGTCAGTCTTCCGCTCTACTCCTTGCTGATTAGGTCTCAGCTGGAATATTATCTATACTTCTGGGCACCTCATCAAACGCCTTAAGGAGGTTGGGAGGTTTAAATTGGACATTAGGAAAAACCTACTCACTGTCACAGTGGTTAACGACAGCAATAAATTGCCAAGGGAGGTTGTGGAATCTTCCATCATTGCAGATTTTTAAGAGCAGGTTAGACAAACACCTTTCTTGTTTACATCAGTGGCTCTCACCTGCAGCCCAATTGTATGCTAAAGTCTGTTTCCTAACAACTGTCGAGTCTGCAATGCAGGGTCTAGGTCCTTGGCACTGGGCTCCTGCTAGGTACAGGTTTGGGGGCTGTCAGCCAGCCCCTTGGTATAAGGTCCAGGTTGCTGCATGGCTGGGTCTAGGGTTGGGGCTGTTATCTGTCCCTGCACTCAGCCCTCCCTCAGCTCCTGGCCCCACTCTATGAAAGAGTCTCTGGGCAAGACACACAGGGCATAGGGGTTTGCAAGTGAGGGTTGAGGAAAGCATAGTGTGGTTCTCAACCTGCAACCCAGGTAACACCATAGGCCACATGCGCCACCCTCAATGATAAGATTGAGAACAACTTGTCTAGATGATATTTAGTCATGCCAGGAGTGCAGGGGACTGGACTAGATGACCTCTCAAGGTCCCTTCCAGTCCTACAATTGTATAATTCTGTGTGGATTAAACCTATCACTATGCTCTCGAACTCACACAGAAAAATGATAAAAGACAAAAACACCACATCACTTTAGAGTGAACACTTTTGACAAAGCAATTACCCTATATCTCACTTCAGTCCTACTTCTCAAAGGAAACCTACACAGTTCCTCATAAAGATGAGCTTGGGTGTACAAATTCATATCTTTTCTAGATACTAAAAATTATGGACTGAGTGGAGAAAGTGTATTTATGTCTTATTATCACAATCTATAACTCACTTAACCCCACCCCTTAAGCTTCACTCCCCTTCCCTCAATGACTGGTGAGATGTTAAGGCCACTTCACCTTGAATCATCTCCTGAAATGTGTGTTAACTACTTAAGGAAAAACAGTCTGTTCCACCTCATATTCTGCGTCACTATGAGTGCATTCATGAGAGCTAAAGAAAAGCTCTGTGTAAGATTGAAAGCTTGTCTGTCTCTCTCACCAACAAAAGTTGGTCCAATAAAAGAGAAAATGCCTCACTTGCCATGTCTCTCTTATACAACATAATAGTTAGTTGGCACCTTAGCTACCAAACAGATGCTTTCTGTGTACGGGCTGTACCTGTCTTAACTGGGACTCCGTGGTCTGGCAACATACATGGTCCACGGAGGCCAGGTATAGGGAGGATGGGACAGTGGGGAAGTGAAGGAGCAGTAGGGAGTTCTGGCCCCTGAGGCTAGATAATAGCAAGGGACCAGCAGCAGCAGCTGCAAAGCTCTGGCCCCCCAGCCGCAGAGCTTGGGGCTAGCAGTGGCAGAAACAAAGCTCCAGCCATAGCTGCGGAGCTCAAAGCTTCGGCCCTCGCTGTGGAGCTTGGGGTGGCAGCGGTAGCTACAGAGCTCCTCCTTGGTGGCAGCCATAGAGCTCCAGCCTGGATAGCCACGGCTGGATAGGCAGCAGCAGGGTCGGGCTAGTGCCCTAGCTGGGGGCAGAAGGGCAGCATAGGCCACGTTGGGAAGGACCTTCCCTAGTCTAGCAAATCCCCTTGTTTGGGACCAGTCAAGTCCTAAGGGTGCCAGACAAGGATGGCACAACCTGTAGTACTCAGGGTTAAGTTTCTTCATTCCTACATCAGCAGGGTTTAAGAGAAACAAAAGGCAAGGAATGCCCTAAGTCACTTTCACTCTGCCAAATTCTTCAGCAAACTCAATAATGCTGCTGTCAAACTCCGGATGCAGCACAGAACAGCCCTTCTGTTCAATAGTGTGGAGGAGGAAAAAATTGCAGAGATCCTTGGTGCTTCAAAGAGCTTTGATGAATGCTCTCTTCTACTCCCACTAACAAAATAAATAATCCCAGGTGAGAATAAATCCACAACCAGTTACATCTTTATTTTAAATTTGGTATCACTTTATAGTTAAAAATAATCAGAGATTTAAAATAATGCTTAAGGTCACCAATTGTTATGCAAATAATCAGCATTTGATTCATAACCCCTTTTTAAATGACTGGAAGCAAGATACAAAACAGAACTAGGAAATGAGAACACTGGAGGAAACTATTTCTGTTGAGAATAATATTAGCATGTTCTGAGTTTAAAATACTGATTCTTTTTAATAACAGCATAAAGACCAAAGTCTATCCACCTATCCCTGTGGCATTTCACTGCTTGACTACTCATGGCATCTAACAGATCCCATTGGAGTTGGGATACATCCTGAACTTAGCCTTTTTCACTCACGACAGTAATTACAATAATTCCATCTAGAGCATCATTTCATTCTCCACCTTTGCTCCTTGTGCTTGCTTAATTGCAGAAAAGGTGATGAAAACAAAAGTAAAAACACTACCCAAAAACCTCAGACTGAATTTCACAGAAATATTAATAAAACAAAAAACTCAAAAACAAAACAAAACCCAAACAGTCACAACTACTAGATCAGAAAGCTCTAATACTATTTTGACAACAATACAGCAATAAACCACATGCTCCCCCACCCCGCACCTAGACAAGCCCCTTTGTTGCAATTTAGGGAACAATTCTCAGCAGTGCAGTGGCTAATAATTACATGGGACCAAACACCATAATTGGTCAGAACATGGAGAGTCACCTAAATCAACAGTGAGCTGTTCTTAAAAGTTAATAGCAGCTTGTGTTAGGATATGAATAGTGACCATTTAATAGTTATAGTGAAAACTTACACTTATAAACCCATTAAGATCATCCTTTGATCCCATTGTGTCTGCCTGGCTTGCTTCAGATTCAATAGAACTGTTGTACACAAGTTTATACTGTCAAGATTTACTTTACAACCAGAAACATTTTTAATTTTTTGAAATCTGATTTTCATTTTGCTTAGATTTATAGAGTAAATTTTTCAGAACAGATCTTACATTCTTACATTTTCTTCACCTACAGTAGATAGTTCTGTTTTTCCGGTTCACGAGTCATGCAATGTACCAGCTTAACTCTAATTTCTCACAGGACCATTGACTCTATCACAAGATTCAGCTCACTATTTTGGTGTCAGAATAGTGGTGATAACTTCATCAGATCCAGTTTTACATCTCCCTTTGGTATTTCAAACTTCCTACTACTTATGGCCCTGTGAGAAATACCTACTAAATGTACATCATTGGCCTCTGTCCTTCTACTGAAAAATAGCAATTCTGTTGTAGTGCTTACACAGTATCAGTCGGTCAGCATTTCTGCTATCCATCTGTTTTTCGCTGGGTATATAAATCGGCTATAGAATTGTTGACCCAAAGTTGAAATGTGGCATATAAGTATTTTTTCCTTTACCAAAATGTGGGAGAAAAGAATCTATCTGATCAGCAGTTTTGAACTACAAGAATGAAAAAAAAAAGGGTAGTGATGTCAAACATGCTTTTAAATTCCTAAAATTGTACATCAGCTTGCATTCCAGTACAAAGACTAGATAAACCAGTATGTTCAAAATACCCACTCATAATTTGGGCATTTTGCAAATGAACAGCTATATTCTAAAATGTGGTTTACTGCATTATAACTGTGCAGCTAGGTCTGCCCTCAAAACTAAATGTAACATGTGATCCTCTTGAACAAAACACTATTAAGGGCATATATGAAGAGAAAAGAACACAGCTACAGAGAGGATTCAGAGGCAGTATGCTGTAGGACTCAGATAACCAAGTTTTTCCTCTTTAAAATTTATTTTATTTATAATGGTTCCTTTCTATAAACTACTGTAAGTACACCAACCATTGCCAGGTCAGAAATAATTTAGGACACAAACCTGTCTTCACCAATGGCCAGCATGGGATGCCTCAAAAGGCTTACGTGACTTTTTTTTTTGTTTTCCTCTTCCCCTCCCCCCACAGTGTGTGCGCTGCGGCTGGCAGGTAGAAGCTGTGAGCTTCTAATCAGGGTTTGAAATCTAGAAGCCTCTGCTCATTGGTTGAGCCTTAATCAGGGGAAGGGGGCTACCAGGCAGTCCAGGGCTTTATAAAGGAGTGAGTCAGCCACCAGGAAGCGCTAACAGGGAGTTTGGAGAGGGAGCTCTCCAGGTGGAGAAGGAGCTAATACTGGACCCTTGAGGGAAGTGGTTGTCTATACTGTGTGTTTGTGGGTTTCTTGCTGTATGCTGAGCTTGTGTTTGTCTGTCTGGGGTTTGGTCGGGGTTTTTTTCCCTCTTCCCCTCCCCCCCCCACGAGTGTGTGCTAAGGCTGGCAGGTGGAAGCTGTGAGCTTCTAATCAGGGTTTGAAATCTAGATGCCTCTGCTCATTGGCCGAGCCTTAATCGGGGGAGGGGGCTATCAGGCAGTCCAGGGCTTTATAAAGGAGTGAGTCAGCCACCAGGGAGCGCTGAGAGGGAGTTGGGAAGGGGGTGAGATACACTCACCATTCTTTAAAATCTTTCACTACACTCCTGCCCTTCAAGGAGGCATTTAATAACAACTGAGGAATCTCTCAGAAGGAACGCAGGTATAGATATTGATAGGTCTGCTGTTGTTACCTGCACAGCATGTGCCAAGTTTGTCTTCCTCCCAGAAGAAAGAAGGGATTTCATCTGCACTAAGTGCAAGCTGGTCACCATTTTGGAAGAAAAAATTAGAGGACTTGACGCCCCCGTATCGACTCTATGTTCCATCAGAGAGGATAAAGACTTCCTCGATAGAAGGCAGTGTTTAATCCTGCAGGCACAGCAGGCTGAAAAACCAGTCAGGGTGGTACAGGACGAGGAAGAAAACTGGCAGCATGTAACCTCTAGAAGACGACGACGGCCAACTCAGGTATCACCCATTCATGCAGAGGTAGGTAACCACTTTCAGGCTCTCTCCACAGGTACTGTGGTGGAGAATGCTTTGGCAGGGACCTCTCAGGGAAGAAATCGGTAGGGAACACCATCTACCGGAGGGCATGGGATGTGTAGTCCCAGGGATGGGGGGTTCCATGACCACCACCCCCAAAAGAAGACGATGGGTGGTGGTAGTCGGGGACTCCCTCCTAAGAGGGACTGAATCATCCATCTGCCATCCAGACTTGCAATCTCAAGAAGTGTGTTGCTTACCAGGAGCTCGCATTCAGGATGTGACCGAGAGTCTTCCAAAAGTGATTAAACCTTCGGATCGCTACCCTTTCCTGCTTCTCCATGTAGGAACTAATGATATGGCCAAGAATGACCTTGAGTGTGTCACAGCAGATTATGTAGTGCTGGGAAGAAGGATCAAGGAATTTGAAGAGCAAGTGGTGTTCTCGTCCATCCTTCCGGTTGAAGGAAAAGGTCCAGGTAGGGATCGTCGGATTGAGGAAGTAAATGCGTGGTTGCACAGGTGGTGTTGGAGAGAGGGCTTTGGTTTCTTCGACCATGGGACTCTGTTCCAGGCACAAGGATTGTTAGGAAGAGATGGGATCCACCTAACCAAGAGAGGAAAGAGCGTCTTCGCGGGCAGGCTTGCAAACCTAGTGAGGAGGGCTTTAAACTAGGTTCATTGGCGGACAGTGACCAAGTAAGTGAGGAAGTCGGATACGGGGAAGGAACACAAGTAGGAACAAGCAACAAAGGAGGACCCCTGACTCGAATGGAGAAGGTAGGGTGATCAACTGGCTATCTAAGGTGTTTGTACACAAATGCAAGAAGCCTGGGAAACAAACAGGAAGAATTAGAAGCCCTGGCCCAGTCAAAGAACTATGATTTGATTGGAATAACGGAGACTTGGTGGGATAACTCACATGAGTGGAGCACTGTCATGGAAGAGTATAAACTATTAAGGAAGAACAGGCGGGGGAGAAAAGGTGGAGGAGTTGCATTGTACATAAGAGAGCACTATGACTGCTCAGAGCTCCAGTATTTAGAAGGAGAAAAGACTGTTGAGAGTCTATGGGTTAAGTTTAGAGGTGGAAGCAACAGGGGCGATGTTGTAGTTGGTGTTTGTTATAGACCGCCAGATCAGACGGATGTGGTAGACGAGGCTTTCTTCGGACAACTGACAGACGCTTCCAGATCGCAGGCCCTGGTTCTCATGGGCAACTTTAATCACCCTGACATCTGTTGGGAGACCAATAGAGCAGTACACAGACAATCCAGGAAGTTTTTGGAGAATGTTGGGGATAACTGCTTGGTACAAGTGCTGAAGAAACCGACCAGGGGCCATGCGCAGATTGACCTGCTGCTCACAAACAAGGAGGAACTAGTAGGGGAAGTAGAGGTGGGTGACAACCTGGGAAGCAGTGATCATGAGATGGTAGATTTCAGGATCCTGACCAAAGGAAGAAAGGAGAGTAGCAAAATACACACCCTGGACTTCAGAAAAGCAGACTGACTCCCTCAGAGAACTGATGGGCAGAATTCCCTGAGATGCTTACATGAAGAGGAAAGGAGTCCAGGAGAGCTGGCAGTATTTTAAAGAAGCCTTATTAAAGGCACAGAAAGAAACCATTCTGATGCGCAGTAAAAAAAGCTAATATGGTAGGCGACCAGATTGGCTTACCGGGGACATCCATGGTGAGCTTAAACACAAAAAGGAAGCTTACAAGAAGTGGAAACTTGGTCAGATGACTAGGGAGGAGTATAAATATATTGCTCGAGAATTCAGGGGAGTTATCAGGAAGGCAAAAGCACAATTGAAATTGCAGCTAGCAAGGGATGTGAAGGATAATGAGAAAGGTTTCTACAGGCATGTTAGCAATAAGAAGGCGATAAGAGAGGGTGTGGGGCCCTTACTGGATGAGGGAGGTAACCTAGTGACAGATGATGTGGGAAAAGCTGAAGTACTCAATGCTTTCTTTGCCTCTGTCTTCACAGACAAGGTCAGCTCCCAGACAAATGCACTAGGAAACACAGTATGGGATGGAGGTGGACAGCCCTTAGTGGGGAAAGAACAAGTTAGGAACTATTTAGAAAAGCTACACATACACAAATCCATGGGCCCAGATTTAATGCATCCGAGGATACTGAGGGAGTTGGCAAAAGTCATTGCAGAGCCTTTGGCCATTATCTTTGAAAACTCGTGGAGATCGGGAGAGATCCCGGATGACTGGAAAAAGACAAATGTCGTGCCCAATTTTAAAAAGGGAAGAAGGACAATCCAGGGAACTACACACCAGTCAGCCTTACCTCAGTCCCTGGAAAAATCATTGAGGGGATCCTCAAGGAATCCATTCTGAAACACTTGGAAGAGGGGAAAGTGATCAGGAATAGTCAACATGGATTCACGAAGGGCAAGTCATGCCTGACCAATCTGATTAGCTTCTATGATGAGGTAACTGGCTCTGTGGATATGGGAAAGTCCGTGGATGTGATATACCTTGACTTCAGCAAAACTTTTGATACGGTCTCCCACAATATTCTTGCCAGCAAGTTAAGAGAATATGGATTGGATAAATGGATTGTAAGATGGATAGAAAGCTGGCTAGACTGTCGGGCCCAACGGGTAGTGATCAATGGATCGATGTCAGTTTGGCAGTCGGTTTCTAGTGGAGTGCCCCAAGGATCTGTTCTAGGTCTGGTTTTGTTCAATATCTTTATTAATGACCAGGATGAGGGGATGGATTGCACCCTCAGCAAGTTCGCAGATGACACTAAACTAGGGGGAGAGGCAGTTACATTGGAGGGCAGGGATTGGGTCCAGTGTGACCTGGACAGAATAGAGGATTGGGCCAAAAAAATCTGATGAGGATCAACAAGGACAAATGTAGAGTCCTGCACTTGGGACGGAAGAATCCCAAGCATTGTTACAGGCTGGGGACCGAATGGCTAAGTAGCAGTTCTGCAGAAAAGGACCTAGGGATTACAGTGGATGAAAAGCTGGATATGTGTCAACAGTGTGCCCTTGTACCAAGAAGGCTGATGGCATATTAGGGTGCAGTAGGAGGAGCATTGCCAGCAGAGCTAGAGAAGTGATTATTCCCCTTTATTTGACTCTAGTGAGGCCACATCTGGAGTATTGTGTCCAGTTCTGGGCCCCCCACTATAGAAAGGATGTGGACGTATTGGAGAGGGTCCAGCGGAGGGTGACCAAAATGATTAGGGGGCTGGAGCGCATGACCTATGAGGAGAGACTGAGGGATTTGGGTTTGTTTAGTCTGCAGAAGAGAAGAGTGAGAGGGGATTTGATAGCAGCCTTCAGATTCCTGAAGGGAGGTTCCAAAGAGGACAGAGAAAGGCTGTTCACAGTTGTGACGTATGGCAGAACAAGGAGCAATGGTCTCAAGTTACAGTGGGAGAGATCTAGGTTGGATATTAGGAAAAAATATTTCAGTAGGAGGGTGGTGAAGCCCTGGAATGGGTTACCTAGGGGGGGGGTGGAATCTCCATCCCTAGAGATTTTTAAGTCTCGGCTTGACAAAGCCTTGGCTGGGTTGATTTAGTTGGGATTGGTCCTGCCTTGGGTAGGGGGCTGGACTTGATGACCTCCTGAGGTCTCTTCCAGCTCTATGATTCTATGACTTTCCTTAAAGCACTTCAAAGTTTAACATTACACTGTTGGGAAGACTTAAAAAACAACAAATAGTCTTGCAGCACCTTAAAGACTAACAAAACATGTAGATGGTATCATGTCACAGTGGCACACATCCGAATAAGTGCACATGAACTCAATACTGGTGCACTAAACTCACTCTGCTCATGGGTGGAAAATCTTAGAGGGAACACTGCCCCCAGCCTCTCCCCTGGAGTTAATGCAATGCAAGTTGGGTTAATGCAATTGCAGGCTAGTTGCATGGAAGGATCCTGTGGGGGCCAAACCTATCCCTATTGGTAGAGGACAGTAGGAGGAGTTCTTAGAGGGGTCACATGATGCCCTTTACTTCCAGTCATGGGTCCATCTTGATTCCTGGAGTACTACCTCCAGGGGTGGGATTTCTTGTGGCAGGGGGCATGGCTAATTGGGATCAGGAGGTGGGACTAATCAGTGTAGGGGCCATGGCTAATGTGTCCCTAATTTTGGTTCAGGAAATATGGTCACCACAATCATGGATTAATTATTGTGTGATGCTAAAGAATAGCATCCTTCCTCCTTCCTCTCAATAGTGCCATTTTACAGTTTGCTTTGGTATCTATCTTTAGTCAGGATTTCAAAATATGAATTACAATGAGGAGTTTCATTGCAATTCTACTGCTCTCTGCTTAAGGTAATTTTAACTGAAATGGAATATAAAATGAACTACAGTAGAGTCTCGATTATCCAACCTAAACAGGACCGGAGGATGGTCGGATAGTGGAAATGTCGGATAATATGGAAAATTCTTTTAATAATTAATTTTATAAATTTGCTCTTTGTAATACCTTACAGGGTCCAGTTCTAAACCTCCTAAATTTGCCACCTTGACCAGCCCTTGTATTTCTCCCCCAAACGGGAGTAAGATCCAGGGCTCTGGCTTGTAGCAGGAGCGTAGCCCTCGCCCTGCGCCACTCCACTTCCCCGGCAATGATTTTCCAGAGCTGTGTGTGGATTGCCTGAGCCATGACACAGGGCAAGGCACTTGCTGCTTTCCCCAGAAACAGGAAAAACAGGAAAAAAGCGACTTTGCTGATTGCGAATTCTTCAGCCACAAGAGGGCGCTGCAGACTTGCCAACCAGAGCTCCTGCCCAGCCCTGGAAAAGGGAAAGCAAGGCCATTGTGGTGAAGCGTCCCTGGAGCCCCGTGACGTGATGGGCGGCACATCGGCTAAAACGGAATGTCGGATAAACGAAGGTCAGATAATCAAGACCCTACTGTAGTTATATAAATTCTCCATCACATACTGATGGGTGACTGGATTCCCCCACAACCAAAATTGTTTTCTGAGGATCAACTGAATCCACCTCCTTAAAACTCCCTAAGCAGACATGCCAAGTCATTCACATGGTTATTCAGTTAGCTCCACTTCCATCCAGCATTTTATATGGCTCACTATAAAAGTAAAAAAACAACAAATGATCTGGTAGCACTGTATAGACTAACAAAACATGTAGATGGTATCATGAGCTTTCGTGGGCACAGCCCACTTCTTCAGATGACCGGAGTTATGAGTTTAGGATGTGCAGACCCAAAATAAATAGGAGAGGGGAAGGGGAGGGAAAAAAAGGGAAGAGGGGTAGAAGACAGGGAGTTAGAGAGAATCAGTAAGTATCTGAAAATTGGGTACCATCTACATGTTTTGTTAATCTATAAAGTGCTACCAGACAATTTTTTGTTTTTTTCTGTAACAGACTAACTCGGCTACCCCCTGAAGCTTATAAAAGTAAAGAAATTAAAACATTTAATGCAAAGGGACTTTTTTTGAAATCTGTTTATTTCCAGCCCTAATTTAGTACAAAGTCCATTATGTTCAAATTCTTCAGTGTGGTAGTATCTTAAACATTAACATTTTAAACCTGAAGCAATTTTAAACCCCTTATGATTTACATTATAAATTAATAAATGCAAAAAGGCACTTTTCTGCAATGTTATGTTTTTGCAAGATTAAGGGAAGAAGTTTTAGAAGCACCTAAGTGCCTTAGCCCATGTCATCATGGGAGAGGGATTGCCAATATAGACACTTGAGGAAAGCCTCCTAACGGAGATGAGGTTTATAGGAACAAAATACTGCTTTTGTCTTATACCAGGTTCCCCCAAATGAATAAACTATCCCAACAAAAGGATGCTTCTGCTGGTATTGTTGCTCTGGATTTGAGGGGTGTATATACCTCAGAATGTTATCAAGCTAACTGTAACCATACTATATGCATTCAGCCACCATGAAGTAATGAAATAGAACACCACATACGTAAGGGTTAATTTGGAGACAGGATTTCAAAAGCAAGGTCATACTTAGCTGGCAGTTTCTGCTAATCAGAAACAGAGGAGGGGGCAGACAAGTAAATAACCGAGACTAAAATCCTTGGTGATTGTAAAACCTTGAGTCTAGATACCTCTGATATTTCAAATTTATTGAAAAATAGAAAAGTGCTGGTCCAGTAGGAGTTCAGTATGACCTATGTGTTTTGTAGAAGTTAGTTATAAAAAATTAACTAACAGAGAGAGTATACTTGAGAGAAGTCCTCTGGAGCCATCTTGAGAAACACTTTTCCTTATTCCCCAGCACGGAGGTGTTTGGCCAGCTCTGATCAGTCATTGATTACTTAATACCCTCTCAGAATTTAGGTAAATATCTGGGATGTTCTAAGCCTATTGCTTATGTCTCTGTGTGCTTAAATATAACAAACTGCAGTGTTAGACAAGAGGCATGTTACTTGCATAACTCCTTAATCAGACAGAATCGCTGAGTTTCTGTTGCTTTATTCCTTACACTACCTGGAGTGAAATAGTTAAGTTGCCCCTGTTGGATGTTCTGAAAAGCCTCGATAATGGTATAACTGGCTTTTGCTAGTATAGAAATGCTGTAAAAAAAACCTCCCCCTCATAAGATATATTCCTAAACCCCAGCATCAGTTTCTAGCATATTACATGTTCACATATTTTGTGCCAAAATTTGTTCTACAACCTTAGACACAAATAGTTAGCATCTTCTAATTTTCTTCACCACCATAAAGATTTAGCATTCCACAATCCGGCAGATTAGTTAGATGATCTGTTTTCTCCTCTCCGTAGTAAGGATGCTACAGTGGTTCCATAATAAGAAATACTGAGATTTACACTTAAAAGATTTGAGTTGCATGAATCACACATTTCCCGCCCCCTCCCCCCCAATATCCAATTCTTGCTCTTACTTTTATGTAATGAATTTCCTGTGACTTTTCCAACAAATCTGAGTTTATTATTATAAATATTTGTGCATGGACTCTTAAGATGCATTTGATATACTACGGACCCTTTTCCTCTAGAACATTTATTGAATTTTGAGATATGAAATTTTATATTTATATTTTAAACAAATCTGGATTTAATAATTAGTTTGCTTATTTTTATTTATTAACTGTTAGGTATAACCTTTATTTCAATGTTTGTTGACATATATGAAATAATATAAAGGAGAATGTTTGTATGTTTGTGCGCTAGTAACTTGGACACTATAAGAGCTACCGCAACCAAACTTTGCATGGGATAACCTTTTATCCAGGAGAAGGTTTTAAGGTACTGTGGGAGGGAAGAGATGAGAGACTGACGCCTCTCCCAGGGCTGCATGGAGCTTGGCAGTGCGGGGAGAAGTGGCTTCCCGAGGGAAGCAGCGGGGCCAGTCACTCCCTAAGGCCGGCGGAGGGACAAGGAAGCAGAGGGCAGGCTCGGGCGCCAGCGGCAGGTGCGCAGCTCCTCACCTCAGTTATATCAACTGTCAACTTATATTTCAACAATGTATACTGACAAAGAGCAAGGACAGTCACTTAAAGTAGTTGGAATTGATTTGGAGACATCTTGCTTTTCACATGGACAACTCTTTGTTGCGTGTTCGAGAGTTGGAAGTGGAAAAAATGTGTTCATATTTGTTAAGAATAATGAAACAAAAAATATAGTTTACAATAAAGTTTTTGATGATAACATGTAAAATTGGTTGTTTTATACTTTTTTATATATATTTTAATCCCTATAGAACTCAGTGCAACTTTTCTACCATTCAAAAAACGATAATGGACTACTGTTTTTCTAAATTTTGTACTTCCACTTTCCCAAGCAACGCTGGGTAACTCCCGCTAGTATAAAATATAAATACATAAGTATTAGATGCTTTAACCTCTCATTTTAACAATATTATGTCTGAAGTTCATGGTTGCTGATATGATGCAACAGTATCTTTCTCAATATTGGGAAAAAACCAAACAGTTCTGAGGTATGAACTGGATCATTTATCTCAATGTTCTGGTTAACACATAGTTAATGCATTTGATGATACTATCTGGATAATTTTGATAAAAAGACTAGGAGCAAAATAGTTAAAAATGCTGGTACGTGAAGTGCCATCTTCAAGTTTAAAAGTTAACCAACTCACTGAGATAAATGGGTTAAGTTGACAGCTCTAACTGTTTCAGACACTCTAAAAATAAAGTAAAAGTAAGGCTACTGAATACAAATGAAAGGCAAATGTATAGCCTCAATTCAGAAAAAGCCAGCAAAGGCAATTAATTCCATATTTAAGTCCATATTTATTCACATATGCTTAACTTTAAATCTCATTGAATTTGTTGAAGTTTAATCACGTTTAAATACTTTCCTCCATAGGAATATTCCCTGAATCAGAGCCTGTTGATTTATCTGAATATAGGACATTGGCAAGAAAGCAGAGCAGGAGCATTCCATTTATTAAATATCTCAAAGGCTTAGGCACATAAGTGACTTAGGAGTCAGTGTCCCATTTTCAAAGGTATTTAGGAAAGAAATTATACATATAAAGGCCCAGGGGGATTTACAGGTTGGGTGCCTGATACAGGAACTTCTGCATTTTTTTCCAAAAGGAAATCTGGAGAATACACAGATCATTACAAAACAAATTATGCCACAGCTTCTACCTACACATTGATCACCATGCTCTGTGTACATTTAAGTTCAGAAGAAAAAAAAACCCACACAACCCTCAAACTACCTTTTAGTGACCATGCACAGCATACAATTTAAAAGCACTCATAATCCTAGGCAAAACAAAATCAACCTCCTTCAGAGGAAAGCTGTACACTGTGCTTTCATAAGCATCATTTTCATACCAAATTGCAACATTTATACCTCAACCTTTTCAGATGTAAGCCTGTTGAAAACTCATTTTCTATTTTCCTTTACTTGAAAAAAAAGTCTGAATTGTTTTCACTCAGACTTTCAGGAAAAATGTCACCTTCTGACAGTGGCCAAATAAAGACAATTCTAAACTACCCAAATTCCAAATGGGTGATATTCTGTAAAATTATGACCTGAAAATGATTATTTATAATGGAAACTATTTTCAACTTTAACTCTAACTACAGTCCCCAGTATAATTGGAAGTAGATTTAACTTGGCAGTGGTTACTCCCATTAACTGAAATAATCTTTTCTTCCTAAAACAGAATACATTAGTAAATCTGAATTTCAGTTTCTGTACATCAATGAATTCTATTGGAAACTAACTAATCGAAGCAGAAAAATGTTGTAATACCAAGTACATACTTAATATTTAAACAATTATATATCCACAATATACCTTATTTACCTAAACTACTGCTTCCTACAGCTAAGACCTTTCATACATATATAAAATACATACCATAATGTGACAATTAGGTAAGAAATGTAAGGGGCCTTTTTCAGTTCAGTCAGATAATGAGCACAGATTTCTTACTCTCAACTGCATACGGCAGAACTAACAAATACACAAATAATGGGACAATTGGAATCCCCCAAAACATATGTTCAAGTGAGCAGGAACAAAAAAGGAAACAATTTCTTTTAAAAAAAATTGCAGGTTTTAACTTAGCATGTACAAAGAAATCTTCTCTCTCATCTACCTTTGCAAATCTATTACACCCTTCTTCCTGGTATATAGGTCCCACAACAAAAAAGATTAATGAAAATATGTTCTTCCTGCATTATAAATGCAGTACTTCTACAAAACTTTGTTACGCCTTCCCCGTGTATCAGGCACTATGCATTCTTTCAAGAACACATAATAATAATAGGCTTTTTTTGTTACTTTTGTTGGTCAACTGAGATTTCATAAGCATTGACCATAGTCATAGTTTTTTATGTTAATTACCATTGGGTTTACTTTTCACACTGTAATGTCCCCACCCTATGTTCCTAAGAATACTACTAATGCTGCATTTACCAAGACAAGGATGAGTGCAGCAAAGACTCATCCTCAACAATGAATATATAACTGGTTGCTTTGAAATGAAAAATTTCCATTTAGGTGAATATATTGTATTGTAAAGTACTGAACTTTCACTAGAGGGTTGCTTAGTGACTGCAGTTATTGTCTTGTTATAGAAAGCTGGACTGTACCCTTATAAATATGTTACTTATTGATGCACCATTTTCACTGAGACACAAAGCCTTGAAAAAAAGATACAGTGATAACATCAACAAGGGCACCTGCCATATCTTGCTATAATGCTAAGTAGCCTAAAACAATCCTACTGCAGCTCTCATGCTTCATGACAAGCTGGGGCAATCTTGTGATTATGGCTTTGGTATGCTCCCTTCCCCCTTGGGAGAACTGATATGATGGGGGCCAACAAGGAACAGCAGATACTGGGTGTGTATCTGGTAGAACACAATTCATGACAGACAGCAGACAGTGATGATGGCTCTATCAGAGGAGTACACTGAGACCATGGTAATTTCATCATGTATGGCTTCTACTTATTAGAAAAGGGGCATTTCTTCATTTAAATGTTTTTGCTTATATGGTTTTCTGGCCATGAAGAAGTTGAGAATACAAAGCTACTACAGACCTGAGATGTTTAAGAAAATGCTGAATTTCCTTCCAAGGCTCTTTAGAATAAAATAATCACTATTCAAACGTGAGAACTCCTGCCAGTAGAACACTACTCATCTGAGCAAATCCTACTATAAATCATTACAGCATCACCTCTACAGTTGAAACAGGCAATCCTGGGGTATAACCAAACCAGGAATTAAGTGTTTTAATATTTTTCCACTAAAACCCTATGGCATAATTGGTCTGTTACACATAAATTACACATAGCATAATAAGATACACCAAATTTTATACGGTGGAGTTTAAAAAGAAATCTACTGTAGCACCTGGCCACCTTATTTCATCACTCTTCCTTCATCAGGACAATAGACAAACCACGAAATGTTGCAATTAATTGTTCGAAAGCTCTCTGGCTCATGAACATCCACCACACAAATTTGATTGTACATATGCCATACTTCAATACCATAAAGCAAACCTAAAATAAAAAGAGCCAATGGCAAAACATGGCAGCGTGGTTTCTGAATGGTAATTCTCCAAGTGAAAGCAGTGTGAGAAAATGCCTTTTTGAGCCCTTACAAACTATATCAGCGTTTCTCAAACTATGGGCCGTGTAGTTTCTCAAGCTATGGGTACTACGGTACCGGGCCGTGGCAAAAATATACCGGGCCTCAGCATGGCTGCCAGGGAATTCCCGCCTCCCAGCTGGCCCATGTGGTGCCGCGTCCCCAAGCCCTGGCCTGGGCTGCACGGAGGATGCAGCTGGGAGTTTCCGCCTCCCAGCTGGCCCACGTGGTGCCGCGTTCCCGAGCCCTGGCCTGGGCTGCTCGGAGGATGCAGCTGGGAGTTCCTGCCTCCCAGCTGGCCCGTGCGGCGCCGCATCCCCGAGCCCTGGCCCGGGCTGCACGAAGGATATGGCCGGGGTTGCTGGACGGCGATGGTCTCCATGGGTGAGTGGCGGATTATTTCCTATGGGATTTCAGTGGCTCCTCCAGGGGGCGGGCTCTCTGGGGCAGCACAGTGCTTTGGCAGTGCCGGGGAGCGTAGGCAACCTGGCAAGGGCAGGGAAAGGGCTTCGTCTCCTGGAAGCACATGTATTTTCATGAAGCCAAGCTGCATTGGTTTTCCTGTCACGTGATACAGCAGCCTCAGCTTGTTTCTGCACAGTGGGACAACGTGCACGTCCTCTTAGGTTAACTGCTTAAGCTTTCTTCATTTATTTTCAATAACATACCCTCTTATTTTCATCTTCAATATGGATAAATGGCTGAAGAATGTGACTGTAAATACAACTAAAAAATGTTTGAATGATGTGCAGCCTAGTACCAGTGTGCAGCCTAGTACAAGTGAGAATAAGAAGATAAAAACTCCTTGGTCCCGCAGTTATTCTGATGAGTATTTGAAATTTGGTTTTATAAATGTTGGTAGTGAAAATCACTTGCCATTATGCCTAATCTGTCTCATACAACTATCCAATGAGTGCATGAAACCATCAAAACTGAAACGCCATTTGGAATGCAAACATCCAGAATACGCGAGTAAGACCACAGATTTTTTCATAAATAAGAGAAATGAATGAGCTTTTGCTACAAAAAAAAGCATGAAAAGTGCACTTTCAATGGGCTCTTCAAATGAAAACTTTGTGTTGGCTTCATATGAAGTTTCAAAACTAATAGCTGAGACAGGTTATCCGCATACTGTTGGTGAAAGGTTAATACTTCCTGCATTGAATATTATTACATCCCATATTTATGGAGGAGAAAAGGGAAATCAGTTGGGTTCTCTGTCTTTATCCAACAATACAGTGAAACATAGAATTGAAGAAATGGAGAAAAATATTGAAGAAACACTCATTCATCGACTACAGAATAGTTAGTTTTTTGCATTACAAGTGGATGAAAGCACTGATATAGCTGACGCTGCCAATTTGATGTGTTTTGTTAGATATGATTATGAAAGCTCCAGTCAAGAAGATCTCTTATTTTGTAAACCACTTCCAACAAGAACAACAGCTGCCGAAATTTTTAAGTTAATCAATGATTTTATTATTCAAGCGATATTGACTGGAAAAAGTGTGTTGGACTGAGCAGTGATGGGGCTCGAGTAATGGCAGGGTCTCGCACTGGGCTTGTCCCACGGATTCGAGCTGTAGCACCTGACTGTGTATGGGTGCACTGCAGTATTCACAGAGAGGCACTAGCTGTGAAAACTATGCCATCACTTTTGAGTTTCACTCTTCAAGAATGTGTGAAGTTTATAAATTATATAAAATCTCATCCTTTGAATTCCAGAATCTTTACTGCTTTGTGCAACGAATTAGGAAGTGAACATGAGCATCTCTTACTACACTGTGAGGTTCGATGGCTGTCGAAAGGAAACATTTTGAAACGACTCTTTGAAATGAAGGATGAAGTTTTATTGTTCTTGGAGCACACCCTCCATCGGCAAAAGATGTTATATTTACATTTAAAGACAGGTTTAATTAATTTGATTGGTTAACAATGGTGGCTTACTTATGAGACATATTTTGTCTTTTAAATTATTTAAATTTGAATTTACAAGGCACTAAAATTAATATTTTCAAAGTTCACGAAAAAGTTGAGGCAACAATTAAAAAACTTCGTTTATGGGCACAGCGAGTTAACAAGAGAAACTTTTAAGTCTTTTTGTACTTTAACTGAATTACAAGAAAAATATGCTGAAACTAATATCTCAGATGCGATTTCTGCAGCAATCCAACACCACTTCTTGGGGCTAACATCAAGTTTAAATGAGTATTTTCCTCCAATTGACGCCAGTAAAATGTGGATTAAGAACCCGTTTACTGTTGACACCGAAAATGAAGAAATACTACAATTGAGTGCATCAGAAGTGGATTCATTAATTGAACTTTTCTGTGACTCTGCCTTAAAAGAGAACTTTGATAAACTCTCCTTGATTGATTTTTGGTTGAGCTGTAGAAATGAATATTCACATTTATCTGAGAAAGCAGTCAAATTCTTAATGCCTTTCGTCACGACATATAAGTGTGAAACTAGTTTCTCATCTTTGGTATTCTTCAAAAATAAATATAGAAATAGATTGAATGTTGAACCAGATTTGAGGATAAAACTTTCTTCTTTTGCTCCTGACATAAAGTTGCTATGTGATGCAAAACAACATCACCCTTCCCATTAGTTCTCTTTTTAGTTATTTAAAAGTTATAAAGTGCACACAAATGACTTATATTCAACTCATTCAATTATAAATAAACAAACTTTACAACTGTTAAAATTCTACTGGTTAAATTGTAATTAAGATTTATGTTATGTACTGTTATTATTGTGAATAAATAATACACAGTTAAAATGTATTCATTTTTCATTCTTTTTCTTAATATGCATTTATATTTTTGGGCTGCAAAAAACAGTACAAAAAAATGGGTTCCAACTAAAGTAAAAAGTTTGGGAAACCCTGGTCTAGCCAGCTTTCTATCCATCTTACAGTCCACTTATCCAATCCATATTCCCTTAACTTTCTGGCAAGAATATTGTGGGTGACCGTATCAAAAGTTTTGCTAAAGCTAGCACTGACGGCTTTGGGAGGACCAGAAACTTATTTGCATATTCATCATGCAAATATGCAAATGAATGTTGCTGATCCTCCAAAAGCTCGTGAATGGATTTACTGGTCCCCGTCTCAAAAAGTTTGGGAACCCCTGAACTATATGAAGATTTTAGTAGCAGCCACTTGTGGAACACAATGAAGCACAGGTGGCAGCTCTCTACTGCTTCCTCTTCATCTGACGTGTACAAACACATTACACCATCTTAACTGTTTGAAGAAGTCGATCTATCAAACCATACAAAGTAAAGGATGCATTCTTTTGCAGCATATGAAGGTGGGTGACCTAAAGCACAGACCAAACACAAAATGCAACAATTCATTTCCTCAGAGATGCCATCCACTGTCCACTCTTTTGATTCAATAAAATAAATATCAGACTGACAATCCTTTCCCAAATTCATTAGTCTAGATTAGAAAGATAAATGCTGCACTGTGATTTGTTTGTGTGTGCCACCTACTGGATGTTAACTCTAACTGCAGAAGTAGGCTTTGACATGTTCCTGTTTTATGACACCATATTTTCTTGCATGCCCCACTACAGAATCTCTTAATGAAGGTTGTGTTATATAATCTGTATAGTTTGCAACAAAACTTTTGTTGCCTCTAGGAGGCAGGCACATCAATATAAAGTCATAGTGAAGAATTTCAATTTTATCAGCTTACAAAAGGGTTTAAGAGATAGTATCAGAATAAAAATGTTGTGGAAAAAGCTATTGCACAATGTAGATTTCTGAGTTTAAAGAGCTACTATGCTAAACCCAGTGCAATATGGTGCCTAATGTTAACTGGTTAATAAAGAAAGAAATACAGAAAATAACTATCCCCACACAATAATGATTTGTGTATCCTTAGTTTTTTTGTGCATAAAGAATCACACTGTGAGCACCATAATGTTTTAATTTTGCATTCAGGGATTAAGAAAATGGGTGAAAAGGTAAAATATGTGTCTTTCCTGATGCCTAAAGCAAACCATAAAGATATGGGCATTTTCTAATAGGCTCTGGTGCAGTAAAATGAGTAAATAAAAGGCCTATGCTGTAGCCTTTGCTGTAATTCCTATTGAAATCTATAGGAGATTTAAACCTATAAGGCTGGAGAAAAGGGACCATAAATAATTTATAGAAATAATGCATTCTGAAGACTGTAATCCAATATCATTATAATCTCATGTAAAACACATTGTGTCTCAATCTAATGGGTTTTTTTCCATATGTATTGAACATTAGAGAAGAAGAGTTACTACATCAACTTTCTGATGAAAGACTGAGCAAGACATACATGTAATTTGGGATGTACATAGGCACACTAATAAAAATGCAAAAAAGCTTTTCCGCATATTTTTGGAAGAAAATGCAAATAAGCCCCTGATTCTTTATATACAATGTTTTCTTCAGCAAAAGCTAAAGAAAACAGACAATAGCATTAGAACAGCACTGATAAGTACCGAACACTGCAAGTGCTGGTACAATTTATGGAGGTTATGTACTATCTATGCTAAAAGACAGAATTGTATTTTAATAGCATCAGAGGAATGTGTGCTGCAACCAAGTAGTCTGACATTTATTTTCAGTGTGGACCGAGTCAGTAATTAATTACTGGGCATTTTTTCCAGGGAAGGGGAGTCTATTCCTATAACTCAAACAGATCAATGAAATCTTATTAAATATTTTCAATATTCAAATACAGAATTCCCTTAAGAATGAAAATTCCTGTGCATTTCTTGTTTTCATAGTTTTTTTTTTAAGGCCAAGGAACCATTTTTGTCAATGAGGAGTGAGATCAAATCTGGATTTTGTAGTTTTACAAGAAGAATGTATGGAAAGATATATTTCCTTTATGACATGTGGATTTAGTGTTCACATATATAAATCTAAAACTGCCTCTAAGAGGCCAGTGCAAGAGGCCATAAATGTCAAAGTAATGGAAGGGCAAAACATGAGTCAAAGTTAATAGCTAAAAGCAAATCACTGTGGAACACGTGTGTTTGCAAAAGAGAAAAATCAAAAGAGAGACTTTAAATACATTAGAACTTGAGAACAATTATAAAGACACAGACAACTGATCCTATGCATACACACTATTGACTAGATATCACTGTCCAGTTCCTTTTTTTTGCTGGGGTTGGGTGGAACTCAGCAATGAGTTTTTTCTTGGAATGAGATGCTTCAAAAGAAGCGATAGAGCTACCTTCTTCATTCTGGTATCCATGGGAAGTTTTATGGGCAGTAACTAGACATAATAAATAATCACAGACAGAATTACAATACACCACTCTGTAGGACTACTTTGGTTATTAAAACTTTAACCAGTTGGCCTACATACTATGTATTAGGTACAGGGGTGAAAGTAACTTAAATTTCATATCTGTACTGACCTATCGCAACCCAGGCCCTGCCAACTCTTTAAATAGTACTCTGCTGGTTTTTGCTGCAGCTCAGCCAGCTCTTGCTGGAGCTGTGCAACAGGGCACACCCGCATACTTTCACTTTTGATTATGTAAGACCTTTATAGGGTCTGTTCTAGTACACTGGATCAAACCACAACAATGCTTGAAACGCGAATGAAACACATAAATTAGAACAAGAGATATTAAGCCACTTTCAGTACAATTTTCACATTATAAAAAATTATTTAATAAGGAACTTAATTTGACTTCAATTGCTGAAGTAATGTATATATATAATTTTAAGCAACTCCCTCATCCCCCTTTTATGAATTTTGGAGAAAAATAGTACTTACAAGAATTTCCAATTGGTAGGGATTGTAAGCAACTAGTCCCTCTACTAGTCACTTTGCCCCACCCCCCCGAGAGAGCAGTAGCCAGTGCTGGGGGGAGCCGACTTAAAAGTCCGTTCCCCCCAGCACTGGTTCCTTGGGGGGCAGGGGAGGCAGGGGAGTAGCAGGACTGGGCACGAGTCAGGAATTAGCTGGTTCCCAACTCACATTCAATCCCAGACACTGCACCTCTGCTTTTTAAATGTATTTAGAGCCTGCTGGCTCTTAATACATTAAAAAAGCAGAAGTGCAGCGAGGGGGGGACCCGGCACAAGCGTGGACAGCTGATTTCTGGCTCCTGCCGGATCCCTCGCTAGGTCCTCCCCCCAGCTCACACTGGGTCCTCCCAGCTGCGCTTTAGCCTTTTAAATGTATTAAAAGCCTAACGCTGTGCTTCAGTCTTTTAAATGTATTAAGTGCCTACATTTAAAAAGCAGAGCCCCGGCAGGGTTAGCTCCCGGGGCCGGGAGTTAACCCAATGTGGCTCCCCCGCTTATCGACTAATCAACTAGTCAACGGAAAATCCATCGACTAGTCAATTACCTGATTAAACTAAATTTAACATCCATACTAATTGATAAAGAGTGAATATTAATCCTACATGTGGATGTTAAACTTCATTTTGGATTTGAGCGGTTTTTTTGAGGGTTATTAAAGTGTTTACTTATATCTTCTAGTTACATTTCTCCTGCTTTCTAACCCTTTTACCTAGCTTCTTTCTTCAGTACTAGTAGTTGCTATGGTAACTTTGGCTCTCTTTTTCCAATGTTCATACAGGTTTTCATCAAACCTAATAACTATTTTTTTAACGTGATCTGCTCCAGAAAAATAGTTCCTTCAGAAAGGTGAATATGTTGCATTGCTACAGACCTTTACTAAACAAACACGACTGATTTGGAATACCATCAACCATTGCTAAATATTGTGAATTAGCAAGTAAAACCATTTTTAAAAACCAAGAGTAGTGTCTCATAATATGTACATTGTTCATATATTTACAACTGCTTGCTGAAAATACACCCATAATTTGTAACAGTAGTAAATGTAGAACAGTAAGATTTGTAAAAGTGATGATGCTTAGTAATAAGAGATCTTCCACAGCATCTTACTATGGTAGTTTTGTGGAGAGAAAAGCAAACCTTGACGGACCTGTTTGTGTGGATCACAAGCATGTGAGAGGACTAGTTCAGTGAGAATTAACTGTTTTATTGTCACTGTCAAATGTAAATTTTTAATCCTTCAGGTATAACTGCAGGTGACACCTTATGTTATGGCTTTTCTATTTTGGAATAAATATCCTTGTTTGGCATTATAAAATATTTTATAAGGATTAAAATATAGCGCATGCTACTGGGCTGCATTCCACACAAAAAAATGGTCAGTGAGGCATACATGACTATAATTTATTCATTATATGACAGCTGGTGTCCCATAATAATTAAGCCAACTGCCTGCCACTATAATCCAGGTCTGCTACCACAATTCCCAAGAAAACTTAATTTTTAAATTAAAATACTTTATGGTGGCTTTTTTTCTGAAGGATTTTTTTTATTTAAAAGATGAAAAAAATCTTTTCTGCTATTTTGACATTACAAGAGGCCAGCACCCCTCTCCCCCCCTCCCACCCCCCCCAAGAATCCACCCTTAGTAAAAAAAAGAATCACTTATTTTTGAAGGGGGGAAGTAACAAACCTGGGTCACCTACAGCTGAAATTCTAAGATAGATACAAGTTTAAGACTAAATATGAAGCATCTCAGATGGTGGGCCTGAAGCATCAGAAACACAAATCCACACTAAGCTATTAGCCTCACTCAGAGGAGCAAATTCTGATAGCTTTACATTGACCAAAGAGTGCCTTATTCCACAGAGCAGTCCCAATGACTCCAGAAGTCACAGCTCAATATGAACAAAGGTATCTCACACATGGAAATACCAAACATGACTAAGGGAATCAGAATCTAGCCTTAACCATCAATATAAAACTCATGTAGCTAGTTAATATCCAATTATTTGATTAGGTGAATTTACAAGATCAAAAGATGATGATGTAAAAGAAAAGTAGCACAGCAAATATTCTCCATGCTTAGCTATTGGCGCCCTGCAAACCACCAATAAACACAGAACTGTGAATCAAAGACAACTGAGCCTTCAAAAGTTTTAATTAGAAAGTGACAAAGCTAACATGTCCAGTCAGCCCCTTACTAAAGAAGCTTACAGTGTCGTTTTAGCAGCACTAGTTTCTGCATTCCAAAGCAAGGAACTTTTCAAACTCAAATGGTGAACTCTGCAGAACTTATTAACTGTGCAAGTCACGGAGCTATGGATCAAGGAACTTTCATTCACCACTTATTATCTACTGCAGTACACAGAGGACCCGGTTAGATCAGGACCCAACTGTGTTAGGTGCTATACAAAGGAAGATATGGTCCTGCCTCCAAAGGGCTTGCAAACTGAAGACAAAAAAAGCAGATGAAGAGTGAGAGTAAGGAGTAACACACCACTTCACATATTGGGGGCTCCATAGGTATTTTGGGGAAAAAAAAAAGTCCCCTAGCTGCATCCTCCTCATGTCACTTGATTCATGCTTTTTTGTTTTAAAAATCCATAACCAATACTAAACTGTAATTATAACTCCTCTTTTGTCCCTAGTCAGTCTCATGTCAGTAACTTGCCTACCCATTCCCACCTGCTCCCCTGCCCCTAAAACTTGTACCTTGTGCTGAGAGAGAAAAAGAGAGAACTGAAATCACCAGAATACCCTTAATAGCTATTTCTTCTATCCAGACCCTAATCAAAGCAGTTCCGGCTACCTCTCCCTACTCAGGAAGACGTATGGAGGAAAACATCGAAGTATAATCATGAAGAATTGGCTGTGATGTCAGTAGGGCTCTTGAACTCTAATGATGCTTCAGAAACCTTGCTGCCTTCCTCTAAGACAGGTCCTGCCCCTGCAAACTACTATTTAGTCTCAGCCATGATGCTGAGGGAGGGCCTGCTCCCCTACTCCCCAATTACAGGATGCAGGGCCCTGGAAGGATGAGTTCTTTCTCTTAGCAAGTAAACAGTGGAAGGCTGTGAAGAAATGATGTACTGTTAGTTTTATGATACTGATTCTTACTGGTAGGTGTATTGTAAACATCAAGAAACTATGCTCTCTGCCTTAGTCTTAGATGTCCAAAAGAAGAGGGAACTTCCTGTATCCCACTGCTTTGCACCTCTGTTCAAGACTAGTGTACAGAGTGTGAACTGTTACATTAAGACAGTGTCCAGATGGTGTCGCTGATTTCTCCTTCAGTGGGACACTGACCTGCAAGGCACCCTGATCACCTACCTCTTCAGCAAAGGGACAACAGTCGTTATATTTTATGCTCTACGTTAAAAGTCACACAACATAAAGTGCTTTGTTTTGGAGTCTCCCTTTCTGACTTCTGAGGATTTGATTTTTGCCACTTGCATTAGCACTTTTTTTTTCATTTAATCTGTCATTAGCTTGACAATAACTGCTCATCTTTTTCCAGTATTATACAGGCACACAATTTTTTTTCCTCTTCACTTTCATTTTTGCTTTATCTCATTTTTGAGTGGACATTCACCTTAAAATTATATTCTTTCTTTAAAAAGATTATAGTTAATTTATAGAAATGCCATAAAATCTGCTTCGCTTGATTTCAGTTTTATTTTTTCTTGATATTTCTGGTGATGTTTCACTTTGTATATTATCCTTTTGCACAATTTGTATTATATTTATCAAAATAATCAGAGAAGGAAAGTGCAAATTAGGTGCAAAGCATTTTAATAGCACTGGATTGGAGAACCAATTCTGCAATGAAGTGATAGCTTAATTTCTAAAAATGTTCTTGAAGTTTCTTTTTGTGAAAAAAATGCATTTGTACCAGTACAAAATGGGAAGGGAAGCTACTTGATTTGCAAACACAAATTGTGGTAGCAAATTTAGATTCCCCTTTTGAAAAATACTATGTAAGTGTATTAATATACTAATTAATCACTGTCAAATTCAATTACATTATCTTTGCTGTGATTAAAAATGGGATTAATACAATGTACATGCCAAGTATACTGTTTAATCATATATGATGTTTACTTACTGTAAATAAACCACTAAAATAATATGCTTTATGTTTACAGAAACAAACAGTATATAATGCCATTTCCTGACACTAACTCTCAGTCACTGTTTGCATTTTTTTTAAATATATGCTATGACAGGTTTATTCATAATTAATGTCTTCTAGTTTGATTTTCTTGGTTGTTGGTTTAATTTCTGTTTATTTGATTTGTCTTTTGAAGGAATTCTATTTTAAACTAGGTCTCAATCTGCACCCTTAGCAGAAGAACCACAGTATCTGCTCACAACATCCCCTGAAAAAATTGCTACGTACATAAACTCTGAACTAAGTACATTAACAGAGGTGAATTTCCATGCATAAATTCCAAGCCACACCACTTTATAAATCAGTATTACTTTAACAGGTCCCTTACATTTATTATCAGCAATAAAACCATTCTACATCTACACAAAGTTCAATATGGAGTTAACAATAATCATTTTTAAAAAGCACACTATTAATTTCATCTCATAATAAATGCATAGACAGTCATAACTTGACAGCATCACTGCCACATTAATAATCTTTTTCAATACATAACACAGAATCTGTCACACTGTTAATCAAGAATAAATTGTTCTCTGCTGCAGTTCAGATCTGCGGTGAAAAATTATTTTTAAATTTAGTTTTGGGGGTGAAGGGAGTCCCTACCCATTCTTCACATAATCTGTCCTGTGAAGCCGTACAGCCCTTCTCTATCCACAGGATTAAAAAACGTAACTGCCACATTTCTGGCTGATGCAAACTTAACTATCCAACCCTTATAAGATGTATAAAAAAGATATGTAAACATCTATATAGGGGTCACTGCTGAGAGTCAAAACATCAAAAGCACTCCTGGACACACCTCTTAATGCCCACAATGCATTATGTATTTGTATTAGAGTAGCATAAGTTCCAACAAAGTTAAGGCACTATGGTATTAGGTGCTGTACAGACCATTAAAAAGAGACAGCGAATCACAGTTTAGGACTAGATTTAAAAGAATGATGTAGCAAATAACCAGCCTGCAACTTTAACCATGTGTCTGAATGATTAGTGGAAAAGAGTTATGAATACCACTCTTACCAAAGCACACAATCCATTTATGGAAAAACTACTATAGATGACCTGGAGTTTAAGGACATTCCTATACCACATTTCTTAGAATACAGACAGTATGGCTGTCCTTTGTATCTAACAGTTGTCTTGCCTGTTCTCTTGTAGCCACATTGTTCAACTAATGAGGAATAAAGTCACAAATTGATGTCAGACAGGAATGAACTCCCACTGAAGACTTGGCATGATGTTTGGCCCACCTTTCCAATCAGTTTTTCACATCCACCTTTTTCCAAGTTTTTACAACCTTTACTGATAGTTGTTTTCCATTCAAGTCTGTCTTTGGCTTCATCTTTAAAGTTATCAATATTAAGCTGCATGAATGGAGATTCTGCTTATTTACATCTCCAAAGAGTGTATGCTGACTACACTTTCTGAGTTTCAACTCACTATAGAAGACTTTTTGCAGGAGTCTATCAGCACCCAGTCAGATAACACAATCTGTCTATCTAAGCTGAGCTTTAATAATCATTACCTCAATGCTGCTTATGTTTGCTTTCAAGGATGTTAGGCGCTGCAAATGCATTCAATGGAAGACACTAACTTTGAATCGCTTTAAGCAACAATTAGCTGAGTAAGGGACAGGAAATTGCACTGGGGGAAGGGAGAGATGAACCTCACAGAGATCCACTGGAAAAAGGAAGTTATGCACCTTGTGTAGTAACGATGGTTCTTCAAGATTTATGTCCCCGTGGGTGCTCCACTGTTGGTGTTGGGTCACCTGAGCATCGCAGATCAGAGTTTTGCACAGCAGTAGCTGGTTGGGCCACACATGTGCACTAGGTGCCTTGTTCTGTTCGCGCCTGTTTCATGTGCTCGGATCCCTCCTCAGTTACTAGTGTACGCCTGAGCATCTAGATAGATAGAAAACAGAGAAACTCCTCTGAAGAAAGAGGGGAGGAGGGTGGGTAGTGGAGCACCCATGGGGGGACACATCTCAAAGAACCATCATTACTGCACAAGACGAGTAACTTCCTTTTCTTCTTTGAGTGATATCCCTGTGGGTGTTCCACAGTAAGTTACTTTGTAGCAGTTGTGAGTTATAAGCTGGATGGTGGGCTTCAGAATCACCTGGTGTTGACAGAGGACAGTACTTCTGTGGCTACTGAGGACTCATTAGTGAGGTTTTTAAGAATTGTATAATGTTTCATAAAAGTATGGTCTGAAGACCACGTGGCAGTTTGGCAAATGTCCCTGAGTGAGACACCTCATAGGAAGGCCGTGGAGGTAGAGACTGCTCTTGTGGAATGAGCTCTAGGTGGAGCTGAAAGAGTCTTGCCTCTTAAGGTGTAACATTGAGTGATGCAGGCTACAACAGTTTTGGCTATAAGTTGTGAGAAAAGTGGTTTGTCCTTAAATTGGTTGGCTACCAAGATGAATAACTGTTGTGAAATGCAAAAGCCTCTGGTGCAGTCAGTGCAATAGGCAAGGGCCCTATGAACATCAAGTATGGAGCAGGGCATCCCCTGAAGATGAGTGAGGTTTAGGGTAAAAAGTCTGGAGAATGATCGGCTCATTGACATGGGTAGTCCAATGAGACCTTTGGTAGGAAGGATGGGTGAGTACGCAAAATCATGGAGTCTTTAGTAAAAGCTATGTACAGTGGAGCCACAGTAAGGGCGGCGAGATTGCTAACTCTGCGTGAGAATGTTATTGCAAGGAGGAATAACACCTGGGTTGTCATAATGGGTAGAGGGCAGGTAGCCAGAAGTTTGAATGGAGGTCTGGTCAACATGTTGAGGACTAGTTCAAGATTCCATGAAGGTGGCGGAGGTCTCCATGGTGGGGATAGGTTATAGAGGTCCTTCAAAAATTGTCTAGTTACTGGATGAGCAAAAATAGAATGTCCCTGGAGTGGTAGATGGAATGCATTAATAGTGGCTAAGTGCACCCTGAGAGAGGAGAGGGACAATTTGGACTGTATGAGGTCGAGAATATAGTCTAAGATTAGAGGAAGTGGAACCTCGTATGGATTCATCTGCTTTTGCTCACAACACATGGAGAATGTTTTCCACTTATGAAGGTAGGTGGTGTGGGTGGTAGCACGTCTACTATAGAGAAGAACTCTCTTTACTCTAGCGGAGCATCGTGTTTTGGCATCTTGAAACCAGTGAGAAGCCAGGCTGTCAAGTGGAAGCTATGTGGATTGGGGTGCAAAAGGGTGCCCCCATGTTGAGTCAAAAGAGCTGAGCAACAAGGAAGTGGACAGGGGGTTGAAGAGACATTTGAAACAGAAAGGGATGCCACATCTCCCTGGGCCATGCAGAAGTTAGGAGGATTACCTGGGCGTGTTCCCTCCTGATCTTGTTGAGGGTTCTCAAGATAAGTGGAATTGGGGAAAAGGTGTAGAGGAGGCCAGTCTTCGAGGGATAAGGAAAGTGTCTCTGAAAGACCCCTGTCCTATGCCCACTCTGGAACAACAGTTGCGACATACTGTGCTGTTGTGGGTAGTAAACAGGTCGACTTGAGGGAATCCCCACATTCAGAAGATATGCCTAATAAAGTGAGAATTGATCTGCCACTCGTGGTCTGTATTGAACTATCTGCTCAGTAAGTCTGTAGTGGTGTTGTGGATGCCTGGCAGGTATGCTGCCATTAGCATTATGTTGTTGGCAACGCACCAATTCCAAAGGCAGACTGCCTCGGCACACAATGAAGGGGATCGAGCTCCGCCATGACAATTGACATAATGCATTGTCAACACTGTCTGTGAAAATGCTGACTGTACAATTCACTAGTCATGTTCAAAAGCATTTGCAGGCATTGAAGACTTCCCTGAGCTCCAGAATGTTCATGTGTAAAGTTTTCTTGTGTTCGGATCAGCGGCTTTGGGTGGAAAAACTGCCTAAGTGGGCTCCCCAACCTGTCATTGAAGCATCGGTTGTGATCTGTGCGAATGGTTGAACGCATTGGAAAAGTGCCCTTGCCAGTAGGTTAGTGATACTGGTCCACTACTTGAGGGAGGCAAGAGCCTTGGAAGGAGGAGAGTATTCTGTGGACCCAAGTTTTGACAGGAGGTAAATGGAGGCTAACCAGTGTTGAAGACACCTCATATGTAGTCAGGCATTTTGGACTAAGTAGGTTGTGGTGGCCATGTGTCCCATAAGTTGTAGGCACATAAGGACCATAACTGATGGGCAGATGGTAAGTATGGTGACGAGATCCTGAGTCACTTGAAATCTCTGAGTCGGTAAGTAGGCATGTGCCCGAGTGGAATCTAGGTGGACATCGATGAATTCTAGGGATTGAGTTGGCTGGAGAGTAGACTTTTGGTCGCTGACAAGAAGACCTAAGGATTGGAATAGGTCTTTTGTTTTAGACATGTGAAGAGTCTCCTCTGGAGATGTTCCTTTTATAAGGCAGTCGTCAAGGTAGGAAAAGATAACCACGCCCTGATGACGAAGAAAAGTGGCAACAACTGCTAACGTCTTGGAAAAAACGCAAGAAGCCAAAGATAGGCCAAATGACAGTATGTAGTATTAGAAATGCATGAATGCAATGACGATATGGAGGAATTGTCTGTGAGAAGGATGTATGGGCACATGAAAGTAAGCATCTTGCAGGTCAAGGACTGCAAACCAGTCACCTTCATCCAGTGTTGGAATAATAGTTGCTAACGTGACCATCTTGAATTGCTGCTTTTTGAGCTATTTGTTGAGTTTTCATAAGGTTAGGTGAGGTCTCCATCCGCCAGTTTCTCTGTAGGGAAGTAACTGGAATAGATCCCCTTGCCTCTGAATTGGTTGGGAACTCTCTCGATGGCTCAAATGGCCAAGAGATGATAAATCTCTTGACGCAGAAGGACCTTGTGAGAGGAGTCCCTGAAGAGGGACAGGGAGGGTGGAAGAAGCAAAAGAAACGGAACGGAGTAACTGGTTTGATTATTTCTAAAACCCATCGGTTGGTTGTGATGGAAGCCCATCGGTGATAAAAAGGGCATAAGCAATGATGGAAAGTAGGAGGGCAATTCTGAAGATGGTTGTGGGAGAGGTCATGCATGCCCCTTACCAAGATTTCAAACCTGCTGCTTGTTATTGTGGGGAGCAGAAGAGAGGTTGTTTTGTTGCCTCCTCCTTTGTATTCTTGGCCTGGAGTGGCTCTGATTGAAGGATCTGTTGTGACTTCTCAAACATGTGAAGTCTCGCTGTCATTGATATGGATGGAAAGGTGTGTATCATTTATGTCTGTATGGCGGGTATACACCCCCAATGTTCTGAGAGTGGTCCAGGAGTATTTACTGGAATAAAGCACCTGATTTGTTTTGGTGGCAAACAGTTTTTCTTTATCGAAGGGTAGGTCCTCCATCTTTCCTTTTTGCTCTTTAGGAATCCCAGCAGATTGGTGAATGCAGCACCTGTGATGGTGATAGCAGTGCTGGCAAAAAAGTTGGTTCTGAGCTTGGGGAGGGACAGGCATGGTTTGACTTTGACCGAGCCTTCATTTGCACTGGTTGAGTAGTCACTGGTGCCACTGATGAGGGCTTGTTGGTATCATTCTGTTTACTGAGTATGCTGGTGTAGGTGCTAGTGCTGCTATTGGTGCAACCATAGTTTCGAGGCAGTCCTTCAGTTCCACGGTTTTGGCTTGCTGGCTATGTCCAGTTCCAGAGGTGCCTAATTTATCACCAGAGCTAATGCAGGTCAATATCAACAGTGGTAGAGACCTAGTGGGGGGAAAGTCTCCTCTTCAACGCCAGCTTGGGCACTGGTGAACTTGCGCGCCATTTCTCTGCTCGGGGTGGCTCAGGACGAGCGGTAGAGTCCCCGGTGGCTAAGAGCCTTATCGAAGAGGAGCATGCAGAGCCACATCTCCCTACCTCTGCGAGCCTGGGCTGTTAGCTTGCTGCAGCGAGGACATTTCTGCAGAATAATCCCTCACTAAGGCAGCAAATGCATGAAGAGTGGCCACTGGAGGCTGACAAGGCCTCTCGCCATGCGTCGCATTTCTTGAAGCCCAGGGAGCCAGGCATAGTTCATCACATTGTTATTATTTTTAGATTTGAATATTACATATTTTGTTTTCTTTTTTTTTGGTTTTTTTTCTGGCCATGCCATTGGCAGCCATGCCGCATCAGCTTTCAGGCTTGCCTTCTGTCCCTTCTCTCTTTTTTTTTGAGAGAGAGACAAAAAAAGATATCGTAGGAGTAGCGAGTAAAGTTAAAAGAGCTGAAAATGTTAAAACTAAGGAGAAAAAGGGCTGACTAACACAGCTAAAATTCTGTGGTAGCTCTCTGAGGAGAGCCACTTGAAGTTCCATCTGCAGCTGAGGGCAAGAAGAAAGGAACCGAGGAGGGATTGGGCCGCACACGTGAAACAACAGGCACAAATGGCACGAGGCGCCTATTGTGTTTGCACAGCCCTACCGGCTACTGCTGTGGAAAACTCCGATCTGCAGCGCTGGGGCAACCAAACACCTACAGTGGAGACATCACTCGAAGAACAACACTTCAGTTTCTATGGCAACATTCCTAACTCACTGGGACAGAATCCCTGAGAGCAATCTGGGACTATGGGACTGCTGTGCCCCCCCCACCCCTCACTATTCCAGGTTGTCTCTCACAATGCCTTAATGAGTGGTAACAGCACCTGGAGGGGTTTGCTCCCATCACATGGGCAACATTATCCTAAATGGGAATTTTCCAAAAGGTGTGTATAAAGTCAAGGGCCCTTCAAACAGATTTTGGCCCACACAGAAGATCTACTGCGGATAAGAGAAAATGGATATTACAGAGGCAATAAGAATATTGCAGTGTTTCCACTCTTCAATGTTGGAAAGACTTCACCTCTTCTGCACCTGGCAACAGAGGGGACTATCTGTCCTTTCCTGACAGCTTTCCAGAGTCCAAATCTGGAAAGCTGCTTTGAAAAGGTAGTCTGTTGCATGTTAAGTAGCTATTATCAATAAAAAACATATAAGTGTATTACTGAAAAATGATACACTGATATAACTAGAAACTGAAGTTGTCCATCAACCAAGCATGCAGAATATCAGTATAAGTTTCTCCACAATGCTTCACAAACATGTTCCACCATTCTGGATAAAAGACCTCCAAGGTTGAAAGTGTAGTTCCAGTCTCCATGCACATTCAATTCTTGGCCACTCTGCTGAAAGCACTGGCAAGAACAACCACCTGTGGATACTGTTTTTGTGATATGGCCCAAATATCTGTCCATTAGCAACTGGACTGAGGCCACCAAAACTTTTCACATACAGTAAGTCAGTGAGCAAGTGTAATGAGACACTTGGAGCCATCCTGGAGTCGAGCCACATTTCAATCAGTGATCTGAAAAGTCTTACTAAATACAACCAAGGCAATGTTCTCACACATCTCTTTTCTAAACTACTTTTCAGACTTGTATACAGAAGAGCTGGACAGTACCAATATTTGTTAATGTATTGATAAAAATAAATTCATAAACACTTATGCAAAAGCACTGTTTAAGTGAAACTGTTCTGTGTAGCCTCTCACACATTGGTGGGTTGTTTTTTTGTGTGTATGAACATGTATTTTCATCTCTAGTACACTACAATATATAGCAGTTTTATCCACCATACAGATGCATCATATATTTTTATGGGAACATTTATTAAGCTTTTATGCATTTAATAATAAAGGAGGCAGTTGAGAATATTTCATAATAAATTATCAATTGGTGAAAGCTCTAACAGAGGGAAATACACAAAGAAAAAAAGGAACTAAAGTACTATCTGACAGCTATGGAAGAAACAGAGGTTATGTCCTCTATGGCTGAGATTCAAAGCAGTTTCAGTTAGTGGCTGTTCTGCTCCAATTCCCCAGATAAAATTTCAACCTACAGCAAGCAGTCTTCATTCCTATTCTATTCTAGTGGGGCAGTCATGGTTTAGTTTCTTAAGTAACCACCAGAAAATCTCAGTAGGGAGCTATGAAGCTTAAATATTATGTTACAGTTATACTGATAGCACCTCCTATAGTAACTATAGGGGGTTATTACTGAATTCCCACAAACCAAAACTGTCCATAAATTGCTAAAAAGTGAAGATAACACATTTGTTCAACAACTTCAAATAGAAAATCACTGAAATGTTAACAGCTGAAATATGTCAGTGGCATCATATCCTATTTGTGAGCAATGCAGGATAAGGAAATCAGTGGACAATACCTGGCAACCCTGTCTCGATCTTTTCTGTCTTCCACTCAGGTTGTTAATATGCTGTTATCTTTATTAACTTTATCAGATTAAATTGGCTGATGGGGTAGAAGTATATTGTGGGTTGACTGAAATTCATACTTTTTTCTCTTTGATGCAGTTTACATTTAGGTACTCTCTTTCCTAGCACACAGCAAATGACTGCTTTCCTTTATTTGATAGCATTCTGCCATTGATAAAGAAGCTAACAGATATAAACTGCTAGCTGGGTTTGCCAGCATAAGCCAGAGCAGTAGGCCCTCAGCAGTAGAAAGGAAGGCATGGGAAAAATAAAATGGGTTGGCACAAAGCAGCCATAATCCCTTGGTTCTTCTGAGGGTCCTTCTGGGGCCAGCAAAACCTGAAAAGTAGAAGTGCTGGCCAGCAGGAGGCAAAGAGTGCCTGCCCTCAGCAGCTTCTGCCAGCAAAACTACTGAGTCCCAGACACAATTTAAGGCTGCCGTATCCCAACTGTATCCCTCAGGATGGGAGAGAAAGACTATCTCCTCCAGCAGAGAGTCCCTTCCCTGTGAGGATGGCAAGTTTTGCTAGTGTAAGTCACACTGCCTAATGAACTACTCTGTACCAACTGGCCCACAGAAATTGTGTATTTTATTAGAATGGCACATCTTGCTAGCTAATTTGGCTTTTCTACCTCACAGCATGTGTGACTTCATGGCCCCAATCCAGCACAACCACTCAAGTTCATACTTTACTATAATAAGACTACTTCGATGCTTAAAGTTAAGCCCGAAATTAAATGCTTCTACTGTGATCAGGGCCTATGTTAACCAATTTTGGCAACATCTTTTAATGTACCACAGTCTCTTGAAGTTAGGATGCATCCTGAGTTTGCCATGGTTAAACAAAAAGCTACCACAGAGGCAGGAATAATCAGAAAAATTAATGGCATACGCAATTTGAAAATCACATCCCTATCCAAAAACTTACCACCTGCAACGGCTCTGAATAATATTTGAGATTACTATAACTGAAAGATTAGGGAAGAAGGTGTTCCTCTGTTTTTTTCAGTTTGTGTATTTGACAACTATGAGTCTAATCAGTTGCACTGACTCTTCCTGTCCCTGCACACAGCAATAGGGTGAGAAAACATTTAAGAAAATAGAGCTGTAAAAAACAAAACCCTCGCAGTGAGTATTAGGGGAAAGTGTAACATCTGAAAGTCTTTTTTTCCCCCCATGACTAAATTACTAGTGGTCTGTCCCTTTAATCTTTGAACAGGTTCAAGTTAGGGGCAGTGGCTAGAGTTCAGTAACAAGCTGCTTGTTTTTTTTTCATACAAAGAGACAAAAACCTAAAATGATTGCTCACATCCCCTACTGTTAAGCTATTTATTCCAAGGCAACACAGAATATGAACACATAATATATTCCTTCCCTAATAAGGATAGTCTATTAAACATTAGAAAAGCTAGACAAGGAGTGATACACTGAACCAAAGGTAACTCACATTTCAGAAACTAAGGAAACCATTATGGTCTTGACCTTTACTGTTGCCACTGGAATCAATCACATATTCCAAATATGCTAGGGAGTACTGTGAAACTTTGCATTTGACCTTACAGACAATCATACCTCTGAGGCTGCATCTAGATTCTCTGAATTGTTCAATTTCATTCTTAGCAGATACTAGAACGTGATCCAAGCAGTGTGGTACTCCAGCCAATCCATTTCAATACCTGCCAAGTACGACTGGGGGGCCAAAATAATCCCCAAAATAAATAATGGTAGCAATACAATCCCCTTGCACATTGCTATTGTTAACAACTACAGAGATTTTTCCTGCTCTTGTATTTGTAAGCAAGTTTGGAAAGACTCAGTTTTGTTAGGCTTGCTGAACTCTTCAATCAGTGGGTGTGGGTATTTTTCTGCTCAGATCACTGAACTTATTACCACTGAAAATCACCACAAATTTCAATGATGAATTTAAAATATGAACATATCTACACATGCATTGACCATACATGATATACTACAGGCAGAAGAATTCCTCCTGCCTTGTCTTTGTGTTCCAAAAAAGATTTGAGCTTTTGGCCATTGGGGTTTGCTACTATTCCTCTCTGTAGTAGGCAGGTTTAATGGTTAGCTTTGAAAGTTTTTCCATTTAACTCATCTTTCTCTCAACATTACGTACATTTGTGGCCAATTTGGCCATATCTTTTCAAGCTATGCTTCCCCGAAACAAATGGGTAGCCAGGCGTTTGCATGAATGCTGGCAATCCAGATGGTCATCTGTGAAGTTCAAACATCCATAGTCCCCATCATTGTCACCGATCACCCTAGGAATAGCTTTGTTAAGATTGTTGATGACATCTACATTTGTTACAATTCAAATGATACTGCAGGCTCTGTACCCAAAGTGGACATCCATCCAACTGCCTGATGAATGGAGGACATGCCAGGACATTTCTTCTATGCTCTTTTTTGATCTTGCTGTTGGGTATGCAAACTCTTTCTTGTGGTGCCTGATTGGCCTTTGTTTATGTTCAGGTACTTATCAGGCATCCAACTTCAGTGCAATCATGCTTGACATATCCCATTTTACCATACTCTCTCTCATTCTTTTCCTTCTCCTCCTCCATGTTTAGGTGCACAGAACATCCACCAGTTTCCATCATTTATTTCAGTCTTGTGTTAGTCTGTTCAGACTTCTGAATGTCATGATGATGGATCTGGCTTTTTTCCTCTATTCTACTGCATAATGTTTCTATGGGTCACTCTCTTTTCTTTCTAGGTGGAGTCCATGCCATAAAAGCCATGTTGGTGGCATTCATAACACAATGTAAAAATATGTGAATCATCTTTTCTAAATTTGATGCTTTAGGTTGGTTTGCTCTATTTAGAATTTCTGATGCTCCAACAAATTCTTTCCAATGGAATCTTATTATCTTTCTTACAAATTTACTTTGGAATGAGGTCATCAATTTCAGTTGCAGATTTACATTATGTACTCCACAAAGGAGAACAGATATGATGCCGGTGTTAAAAAGTAGTATTTTTGTTAGTGCCAATCATGCTACTTTGCCAATCTTTTCAAGTTTATGAAAGTTGATTGCTGCTTTTGATATCCATTGCTTAACATCTGGCATGATTTCCTCATCACTGCCCATCTCACTCTCTAGAAAGGTAAAATGAGTGAATTCTTCATCCATTCTAATAGTTACTTTTGGAACACTGATAACCATACATTTTCTCTTCCCCTTACTGATGAACAAACCAACTTGATTTTCTGTTTCTGCCAATAACTGGGTCTCTTCTTCCATTAAGCTATGTTTTGAACTAAGTAGAACACCACCATAAGCAACAAGATCATACAATAGTGCTCTAATAATCTGTCCATAAAATTCCTTGGTTACCCTTCCGCAATTATTTTCCCCATGAACAAGTCACTAGTGCAAACAATTGTGGGGACGTAACACATCCTTGCCTCACTCCAGTTACCACTACAACTGACTGATGTTATGACCGCTGTATGCACATTCAGCATTATCATATAGATCCTTGACAGTACTAACTATTTTTGCTAGTATTCCATTCTCTGCCATAATTTTCCAAAGACTGTGTCTAGGTACACTCTCAAAAGTCTTCTGGACATCTACCATATCAAGTCTTTATGCATACCAACTCTATTTCTGAAATAAATATATCAGTCTTTCCACCTAAGCTACATTCCACCCCATCAACACATTTTATCTAATAACACTGGCATATAGCCTAAAAGCTCCCCTGCTATCCTGCGCACATTTGTATATATATCCACATGTTGGATTTCCCTACAGCAATTTCCATATTAACTGTAATTTCTACAGCATTGATATACTTGCCCAGGCGCAGACAATGGTCTCATTTACCAGCAGCAGAGTCAGTTTTCTGCAAACAAGAATGACAAAAGCTAGAAAACTATTTCTTTTATCAGAGCAGAACCCCTATGAGCAGTCACCATTGGCTTGCTTTATGTTCCTGGGAGATCATATTTGTTCCAGTGTACCCTCATTTCCAGCACTTTCAAGATGTCCAACTGAACCCAAATAGTGTTTCTCTCCATTCTGCTAGTGGTTATTCTTTTTTCATTTAATGCTCAGCTTTTCTTTTCTCCTTTCCTTTCGGTTTTTCTTCCTCGACAGAGCATCACTCTCTCTCATCTGAAGATAGGAAAGACTTCAGGAATGCATAATAAATGGAAAATATACGAATTCTGCCTTCTAGATCCTCCTGCAGCATGAGACCTGAACAGATTCAACATAAAGATTCCCATAGGATGAGAAGTGCAATCACTACAATTTAAGTAATGGTTTTGGTCACCACAACTAATCTAGTCTCTTAGTACATGAACCACAAAGGAAGAATTAAAGTTGGCCAGAAAGGGGTACAAGAGACAAAAACTATCTTATAGGTTTTTTAACTGTTGCTTAAGTATGTGAACAGGACAGGCAAAATGTCCCTCCCTCATTCCCAACCCTCTCCAAGCTTTGGACAAGATATGCATTTTTAGTTTCAGAGATTTCTGACATCTGGAAGATAATCCTTCAGGCACAACAAAACTAGCATAAACTTTATGATGATATTGTGGTGGGCAAGGACTGCAGCCACTTGCATATGGTTTAATGGCAAACAGAAAAATATTTAGGTTGCTTGAGCCCTGGAGCCCTCTAGAATTTATAGTTATGTTTTCAGGTCCATTTTCAAGTGCATAAAGGGATGGCAAAATAAACTGCTTACCAAAAAGCTAGAGATCTAATAGCTCTAATAACGTAATAATTAGTATTTCAACCTTCTGGCTCTTCTCCTCTTAGCTCTACCCCTTTAAAATTCCCATCATCTTATTATTGCCCTTGTCCTCTAAGCCACACAAACATTAAAGAGGAATTCTAACCATTAACCATTAGTAGCAGTTTAGTGTTTCCAATGGCAAACAGCTAAAAAGCATTGCTACTGATAATCCTTATTGGGATAATACATCATGCTGTCCCAAAGGGCTAAAGAAACCTATAAAACCATGTGGCATCAACATCCCAGTCTCAAAGTGTTAAACACCAGCACTACATAGATCAGGATTTAATACATTTTACTTGAGTGGAAGCAAACTGAGCATAACTGCAGAAATGTACCCGGAAAGAAAAATGGATTTGTGTTTAGCATGCTGGCAGCAAAGAAAAATGTACCAAAATCATTATATCCGAGGTGTCTGTAAAGAGTACATCAGAAACCAGAATTTTAGAACAGACCACTTGACTGCAAAAACTATGATGAGGAGGATCATACAGAAAAGACAAAGGAGGAATAGTGCAATAAAAGATACGAGAGAAGACTTATACAGGTTAAAGGAGAAGAGAGTTCATAATCAGAGTGAGTGAGTAGGGGACAAAGACTAACAAATACTGAACAATTTGGCATTTGTCTGGCTATCCAGAAGATTCCTAGATGTTCTCACATGTTAAGCTCTGTCAAAATCTACTTACAAGCCCGTTCCAAATTTTATAGTTAGCTATCTATTTTCGATGTTATCCATTTATGTTAACTGGATCTATTGCCATTATGATGTACATGCCAATGGGCAGATATAAGTGCTAACAGAGGATGCAGGCTGATTTAGGGCCTGATGCAAAGCCTATTGATTTCAGTGTTTTGGATCAGATTTTTAATTGAGTTTTTTGTATTACTCTCAATATGTATTGCCATCTCACACTAACTGTTCTCTCTGATGCCAAAGCTTATTAAAAATTACATGCATATGTACAGCAAATCAATGTATACTGAAAACATATAAAGTGTCACTTGTATCATTTGTTTTTCTAAAAATGAAAAAAAATGGAGCAGCAGGAATCCTCAAAGCCAAACAAATCTAAATTTTTTTTTTAAATCTATCTGAAAAGATATCTGAATCAACAGCTACATTTTGGGAATATATTTTCTATGGCAAACTTGTAATGTAAAAAATGAGTTTAAAGCTGAAAAGTTGGAAGCATTAGTTTAGAAACCACAAACTGTAATTCAGCTTATAAAATGCCTTTTGGGCTGCAACAAATCACTTAATATGATATGCCCTTTTTTGGGGAAAACAAAAGGGGAACTATAGCCTGCCTTGATTGGGAGATGGACTGGATAGTCTAATAGGAATTTCCCATCTCTAACAACATTCCTCTTTGATTAGGGCGATCATATGTTTTGTTTATAGGCCCTGCCCAAGCCATCTCTACTTTTTCACAAAACTGGGTATTTGTGTCATTTGCTCTTACCAACTGATCAGTGCGTAAGAGCAAATGGGACAAATGCCCAGTCTTGCCAAACACAGTGGGATGAGACCCCTAGTGAGGCACAGTAAAATGTGCAGGGGAAGGGGAGTAGCAACACTCGCCCTGCTCTGGAGGAACAGAAAGGGAGAACAGTTTGAGCAGTCCTGTCCTGCGTGTAGGAATGAGAGGAGTACATTGACTAGCCCCATGTGCAGGAGGGAGAGGGGAGTCTCAGGTAGCCCTGTGCACGAGCAAGCAGCGGGGGGCTCAGAAGACCAGTTTCATGAACTGACAGTGATGAGGGGGGGACCTCAGCCTGGTCCTTCATAGGTGAAAGGCAAAAAAGGTTTGGGCGAATCCCACTGGGGGAGAGAGGGACAGAGTGGAGGGGAGGCCATACGTGGGATGTCCCATTTTTCCTTTGGGAAAATATGGTTACCCTATTTTTGATAGGTCAGTAACCCCACAGCACATAGAAAACCAGCACACTAGCAGGAATAGAAACTTATTTGCTCGGTCACTGAGAAATCTCACTCAGAGAAATAAAATGGAGTTAACACAGAAAGAGCAGAATGTGACATTTTGGAAACTCTAATGATATGCTTCATTACATGCCAGAGTGCAGAGAGGGTTCTTGGTGGAGGAGGCTGCAGGTGCAGGTTTCCCCATGCAGCAAAGTGAGAATTACTGTTGACACAAAAGTTATTGCATTCTGTACACTTAGATGATACGCCGCACACACATTTTTCTACTTTGACATAATTATTGTACTGAGAGGCTAATCCAGCAGCTGTTCTGTAATCCCTGTTGAAGTAACTGGAGCCTGTGTGCGGGCATTGAATCCTGTGCACAGCTGGAGGAAATATATACATTTTCAGCCAACCCCGCCACTCAAAGTCGCTTCTGCAGCTCTTCCCCTACCTACTGGTCCCCTCTCATGAGATCTGGAAGTACAGCTCCTTCAGCAACTCCACATGGAGTAAGCAGGGGGCCTTTAGTCCTGCATCACCTCTCTCTCCCAGGGAAATTGCCTTCTTCTCTGGACCCATCCCATGGCCAATCTCAGGTGGGTCTTAAGGGATGGGGAGACTAGCCCTTAGGCTTTGTACAGGACAGACTCCCTCATCTCCTAGCCAGAAGTGCTGCTCTTTCTGAAAACAGAGGGAAGACCGAGCCACTGAGTGGCACAATGTAGAAAAAGTAGCTAGCTAGCTATACAGGGAAATCGGAGTTCACTTTCCATAAAGCCCTTAACACATTTTGTATAGCGGGGGGTGTTGAGCGCCACTGAACTAAACTGTAAACCCTGTAGATAACAGAACCCACTTCAAGCCAGAGGGTTCCAGCACCTATGCCCTGACACACACACTCCTACTGATATCTCAAATAATCAATTCCCTGACACCGCAGGGGCCTTAGTGTTGGTGGTGATTGTTCTCCACATGACAGTTAAACCTTCTAAGCACTGAAATGCTTTAATCTAAATTGAGCCCAATGAAAGGTTATTTAGATGAAATTTAATATCCTGGGTTACACAGAAGGTCAAACTAGATGATGTAATAGTCACTTCTTGCCTAAAAATCTATAAAACTATGAACTGATTAAGACCAATGGGAGAACATGATATAAAGCATGAGAAGGGGTAAAGAGGTTTCAATGGAAGCAAGGAGGTATGGGGAATTCATTTCAATTTAGGAAACTAGAACATTAGGGAGAATTCCTCTTCAGGGGAACAGGCTAGGGTGGGAAGGATATTCTGACATGAGGAAGAAGTAAAAGTGTGAGATCTTCAGTAAAGAAATATAAAGAAAGGCTTAAAATTTTTTACATAACTTATTACTTGCAGTTAGACAACTCTAGTATTGCTCTTTTCCTTTTTTTGTTTAACACATTATTCTAATGAAAAATTGTATCCATTACTAAATGGGGAATATGATCATGTAATGTATTCTAAATCTAGTCAACTTACTTTTATGCCTGTTAGAGCGCCCAATGATCCTGTCATCCTTATTTATTTTCACTTAACTTTTCACTATGTGAATTCTACACTACTGTATTAATTCTGCCACTGTATTTGTTCTATTGACAGAGGACTATTCCTGTGTGAATTCCTCTTTATTTTCTATTAATAAATAACCATATATACATCAGCTTTATAGGGCAAATAAAGCCATTTAAACAAACAAAAAAGACGTGTATTTATAATGAGAGGAAATATAGAAATAGTACCAATAGCATATCATATATTAAACTTTTAAAATCATTTGATGAATATCAACAAAACATTTGGTAAAACAATTATATTTTTGTGTTGCAATGATTTGAAGATATTAAACACAAAATTAGTTGATATGTAATTACCAGTTTGTCTCATAAACACCATGTAGAACCTATCCTAAAAGGTTTTAGATAAACAGAATTGTTTAAAAATTTACAGCACTCCTACAGATACATTCTGATTCACTAACCTTTAGATGATGTACTGATCCTACTTCAGAATAGGGATCTGCTTACTTGTATGGATACATTATTTTTAATTATGCATTTTAAGAAACCTTTTTTTATACAAACCCTTGTCCTGATGTAAAGAAATCACAGACTGATAATACAAAAACTGGTTTCCACATTCAGTTAATCCTGTGTATTAGCTCAGAGAACTTCCTAATAATCTGGAATGCTCCTAAATCCGTTTTTGAAATAAAACACTGATTACGCCTTTTCATGCTTAACAGCACTGCCATCTTCTGGTTCAAATAACCTTCCAGTTCTAATACATAATTACTACTAGAGCTAACAAGGTTACATAAACCATTTCAATTTTTACTACTAGAGAGACAGAATACCCAAGAATCAGATTTCCTCTACAAAAATATATTTTCAATATTTCAGTGTTATTGGTTTATACTGTAAAAGGTTTTGTCCTAAAAAGACTGGGAAATACATTATACAATACAAAATATTTGAGATGGTTGTTCTAAATGGAGCACAGACAATGCCCCCAAGTGACAGGCAGGTAACAGAGGTGTTCTTTTAAAGGTTTTAACTGCCCTAATACAAAGGCTAGCCAGGGAATACTACAAATACTAAGGTATTTTGTGGCAATGACAAAGTAATTACTGGTGCTAAAAACATCATAGGGTTCAAAAAATAATTGGGCATCTCTATTAAGAACAAGAATGTGCAGAACTACAGAAATAAGAATAAAAAAAATGTTTTGAATAAATATAAACCCTCCAAATTCTGGACACAGGCCAATCTGGTGGATCTTCAAATCAGACATTCATGTTCTATTTTTAGAAAGGTACATCTCTCCCAAGCACAAGTCAGTTTAACAACCCATCAGTCCCACCAAAGCATGATCTCTTTAGAAGTAGGAATAGCAAAGCTGAATATGAAGAAAGAAGAAGAAAGAATAGGCAAGGAAACACTGAAAAGAGTAAGGGTATGTCTACACTAGCCCCCTCGTTTGAACTAGGGAGGCTAATGTAGGCATTGAGATACAAATGAAGCCGGGATTTAAATATCCGGGCTTGATTTATCTTCCCCATCGAGCGCCATTTTTAAATCCCCTTAGTCCGAACTAACTGCCCGCGGCTACGCGCGGCTAACTGTTAACGAGGTGTAACAGTTAACTCGAACTAAGGACTTAGTTCGAGTTAACGTTTGACTGCCGCATGTAGCGCGGGCAGTTAGTTCGGACTAAGGGATTTAAAAATGGCGCTGACGGGAAGATGCAAATCAAGCCGGATATTTAAATCCCGGGCTTCATTTGCAACTTCGAATGCCTACATTAGCCTCCCTAGTTCGAACGAGGGGGCTAGTGTAGACATACCCTAAGAGAAATATTAAGCACTGACATATAGTAAGAACAGACCTTCACTTACTTAAATATGTTCTCTGTATTTAGGATTGGAAGAATTAAACTGTTATAGGTAAAGTTTGACTTCACCATGTACATGGAAGACAAAAAAAATCCTTTCAGATAGGCAAAGTAAGGAAAATGCTGCTAGAAAGTTTCCAACCTGGGATGCTGCCAATTTGTGTTTTAATGGTTATAAAGCTTTAACTCTGAATCTCATTTCTGTCATTAATTACATGGTTCAACACATACCCCCATAATTTCCTTAAACTATGAATATGTAAGTTTGTGAAAATGCTAAAAAATACTTAAAAATAAACATAGCTATCAAAATCATAAAAATATAAATAAAAACACTACTTGGATTCAGGTAGAAAGAAAGCTTTCTTTTGGGTAATTGCTGGTTTCACTTCACAGAAATCTCAAGCCAAGCCAAGTCAAGTGAAACTTAAAAAGTTATACACATGAGACATCATAGCTGATGCTTAAGGTAAAATTGCCAGCTGTAATCTGGTAGCACAGCTATAGTTAACGAGCTGTTGTGTGACTGTGTAATAAGAGTAACAGCTAAGCAATCATGAAATACAAGGACAAAGTTCCACTGAAGAGTTCTGGCAAAGTAAAAGCAGAGAGGGCGAAGGAACCTTGAGTGGTTTGCCATCTGTATGATCCCAAAATGGAATTTCCTTGAAATACATGACTGCATTTTTATTATTTATTACCTGTCAGGAGTAACCAACATTTAAAATAAAACACCCCTTATCTGTTAGAATTAATTATATGCATTAGACTCTAGCAAGTTTAAATGCAAGAAACAGACCTTTTTTATCCTGACTACTGAAGACTGAATTGGAGACACATCCTCCTCAAGGACCTCCTGAACAATGATAAAGGCTGAGAAAAATGGAACAAGCTTTGTTGGAAGACGCCAGCAGTAGGATAGACAGACCATTTGTGCAAATGCACAAGAGGGATACACAGGTAGCTTCTAGCCTAGGTGGTGAGGGCGTGCTGATTCCTATGGCATGCCAGCTACAAATTAAAGCTGCCCTCGTCTGGCAAAATCCCTGGGGAAGACAGCAGCAAAAACACATCTTGTACTCCAAAGGATGAAATCCACTAGGGTTGCAAATGTTTCCACTTACACAATTTGATTACCCCACTATGAGATCTGGGGTAACTTTAGACCAATATTAATTGCAAAGGAAGAAGCTGAGTTGAGTAAGGGATGGAGAATCCAGTAGACATTTTAATTAGTCCAGTGCACAGCATGTATGGCAGAAATGCAACATGTTAAGTGGGATTTTCACTACCTATGGACATCTGTGAGCCAGAAAAGCTCATCTGAACAAAATAGCATAGCCCATGAGTATATCTTTTCTGTAGTTAGCCCAGGCTCTCACTCAGATAACATCCTAGCCCCCCCTGTAGTTCACATATGAAGCCTCCCACCTGAGTTAAGTGGGACTGGGCTCTGTTTACATTTGGGCTTATAATCCACCAACTTTTTTGTGGTGAGGGAACAGGCTAAATCACGAGTGCTATTAATCCTCTAATGGAGGGGTGGGCAATAATTTTTGATGAGGGGACACTCCAAGAATTTGGAAAGTGGCTGAGGGCCGCACTCTTCCATGATATTAATGGAGGTGGTGTGGGGTCTGGGATGGAGGTTGGGTGCAGAAGGGAGCTTGGGGTAAGGGAGGGAGTTTGGGTGAAGGTGGCAGTTGTGACCTGGGGCACTGGACTGGGGTGCAGGGGGTTAGATTGTGACCTAGGGCAGGGAATTGGGGTACAGGAGAGGATGCAGGGATTTGGGTTGTGAGCTAGGACAGGAGGGGACTGTGATCTGGGGTAGGAGATTGGGGCGCAGGATCTGGGAGGGGATATAGGTGCAGGTGGGGGCAGACGATTTGGGTATGAGGAGCAGAGGGCAGATGCTTGGGGAAGGAAGGGGTTGGGGTGCCACAAGCAGGGTCTGGCCAGGAGACTTACCAGCCAGCAGCCCATTCCTGATTCAGACTCCCTACCAGCCAATGTTCCCTCTAAGCTACACTGCAGCACAGCTTCACAGGTGATTAATCAGCCCTACCCAGTCAGTCAGCTCCATGCATGGAGCCCTGAGCCTCTGACTGGGCGGGGCTGATTAATCACCTGTGAAGCTCTGCTGCTTAGAGGGAACACTGCTGCCTGCTCCTTGCCCCCACAGGTGGCAGCCGCCAGAAACCAGACAATGGGATTGTGCTGGGGATAGGAGCAACTCCTAAAGCTTCCCCTCCTCCCTCCAGACTCTCAGTTTAAAAAAAAATTTGCCCCACAGTTTCTGAGCGGCCTACAGGTGGGGTGAGGCAAGCGGGGAGCCTGCCTGGAGCTCCCTGCAGCATCCACGGGCTGGATCCGGTAGCTTGGCAGGCCAGATCCAGCCCATGGGCCATATTTTGCCTAGGACTGCTCTAATGCCTTCCCACAATTACCTCCCATATGCACAGAAGGGAAGACAAGTTTTCCCACAATTCATTGGAAAGACACAGAGTGGCTCAGTTTTCTGCAGCAAGAATTCCAGAGGAATTAAGGTATGTTCCTCTGGAAGTCCTAGCAACATACATGGGTGAGTGCAATGAAAATAAGGACACGTAGTCAGGGTTCTGTGCCCAAACTAACTCTACTGTGAAGACATACCCTATGTGATAAGGTATGAAGTGCTATAAAGTGATAGGTTGGGGTGCCTTAAAAATTGTATTGCCATAGGTTACTATATTATACAAAAGAGTTTCAGAGCTACAGTGATTTATTCAGCTCTGTCCAAGCAAGCAGCAATGTAAGCTTTGTAACCCCTCACACTGTTACATATTTTTACATTTACTTTGTTCAGTTCACAACCTTCCCTTACTGTCCTTCAATATTAATTATCATGGAAAAAAAACTTTACTAGGATGGACAAAGCTCAGTTCCATCTATTATACTGAATCAATGTACACACAGTATTCAAAAATTGTAAGGACCTAAAAACATGATTACATATATTATCTAATTTGACAAACACACACAACTTTTTCACATAGCCTTTTCTCTCTCTTGCCACCCCAATCTTTTTTTTTAATGTTATGGAAGAAAGAATACTAAAACAAGGAATAATTAACATGGCTTTAAATGTTTATTTAATATGAAATCAAATAAAAATTAATACTGCAATCTCCCCATCCTTTTGTGTGTGTATTGAAAAACACCCTGTAAGCCAAAAAATGTTTATAGAGTCAAATAATACTGCTAAAAGTTAAAAAGTGACAAGATCTGGAGGCCCCATGCTAGAAGTCTCAGAGCTCTACCTCATCCCACCCTAAAAAATAAGTCCTCCAAGCAGTCTAGAGTGGCTGAAGGGGAGCAGCCAATCAGAAGGGCCACTGGAATGACCACTTATGGACCAAAAGCACCACATAAAAGGAAGCAGCACAGGCAAAGCAGTTAATTGCTGCCCGAAAATGGAAGAGGGAGGCTAGCTGGCTAGAAAAACAGCAGGACTGCAGACAACTCACTGCAGGTAGGACTGAGCCCAGGAAAGGCTGCTAAAGATGGGGAGCCTTTCTGGCTGAAGAGCAGCAGAACCATGGACAGCTCAGTGCAGGCAGGCTGAGCCCAGGGGACTGAGTCCAGAACCTAGCTTACTGGGTGAGGATCCTGGTGATGGGCCCTGATGGTCTGGTTGAAGACTGAGCACAGGGAGGGCTGCCAAAAGGACACTAACAAAAAGTACCTAAGTGGGCTCATATCGGGTTGTTATAGAGACTGTATACCTCAGAAAGGGGAAAACTTTAAAAAAAAAAAGTCTAGTAGCACCTTAAAGACTAACAAAACGTGCAGATAGTATCATGAGCTTTCATGGACAAAACCCACTTCTTCAGCTCAGAAATGGGAGACAGTGTGAGAGACCTGGCCAGAAGGCTGAGTCACTGAAGACTTACTGAAAGACCCACTCATCTCCTGCAGGCACTCCCACAGGCTGTGTCCCACCCCATTCAGAACTGAAAGAAAATCAGTCCCACCTGGTGAGAAAAGAGCACTCAGAAGATGTGGGTGCTGCCCCAATCCAAAGTAAAAAGACCACAGAGACATATTGGCCAGAAAGGGGTGCTCCTGAGATGCAGGTGCCTAAGCCATTACAGTGAGAAACCATGGAAGGAGCTTTGAGTTCCTTTTTTGCTTCATTATTATTTTTGAATTATGTTATTGTACTGGAAGATTTACCTGGAGTTGCTCAGGTCCTTAATTCAAATAAGTTTTGTTTTTCTTCACTTAAATCATTGTTCTGGGCTGGAGCTAGGGATGAGAGGTTCAGTACACAGGCTGCTCCAGGGAGAGAGGACAACTCCCGCCTCCTCTCACCACAGCAGCTTGGGGCCACGTGAGAAGCACCTGTCCATTGCTGCTGCAATAGGCACAACTGGGGAAGGGGTCATGTCCCCCAGCTAGGGGAAAAAAGACAAACAGACAAACTCTCTGAAATATATAGTAGATAGCTGTCCCTTTCTCCACTCCTGTCCACTGCTGGGCCAATGGGATTATAACTGTTTCAGTCCCCATCTCTGGATGCTTGCTGTTCCCCATGGTCATTCTACAGTGTAGCTCCCTCCTACCAAATCCCTCCCTTTCCATTTTATGAGAAAAAAATTGAATTCCAGGCACATCCCATAGTCTTGGCACACCCAAAACCTTATCTTTCTTTAAGCCATGACAAGGGGAAGCTGCATACCAAATTCTGTGGTCCTATTTCTTACCACTTAGGAGGAGTTCCTGAACAAATGGACTCACAGACAGATGGATAGACAGATGCTGACCCTGGGCTCCATGCTGACCTGCTGCTTTGAAATGCCACGGGGAGCACAGGGCCTGCCCATGCTCCCCACAGCACTTTCGCCTTTGAAGTGTAGCAACAGCACTGGGGCTACTGTACACTTCAAAGGCGGAGGCCCTTATTGACTAATCAAATAGTCAATGCAAATTTAACAACCCTAGTCCCGGGTGGGCATAGGAGGTGGCATGCATGCTTGTCCAGCACAGGAAGAAATGTTTCTAGCTTCAGCACATCCAGGTCAGGAATGTACTGATAGTATAGAAGGGTCAGTGTGAGGAGAGATTTGTGGTGAGAAAACTATTTCCATATCATCATCTTCATCACTGGAGAGATCTACAGGCAATAAATGTTTCTGCAATGCCGGGTGACCTGATGAACGGTCGGTACTGAGAAACGGAGAGTTGAGTGTTGAAGAGATTAACAAGTTTCTGTGGTGAGTATATTGCAGTGCCGAAGTGGACAGTGCTTGCTGAACTGCATCGAGGTGGCTACAGTGCCACAAGCTGCGTCGGTGCTGAGCAGGGTAAGGAATCATATAGCGGTTCTGCAGTGCTGATGGTCGGCGTGGAAGGAGTTTGACGTGCCATTCGCAAACTTTGTGGTGCAGGTGTGGGGGCGTCCATAACAGGTGATGCTGTAATATGTGAGGCATGCTAATTGAAGCCTGCAACCTCAGCATGGGGTCAGTGTACGCCGTGCTTAATGGTGGTGTGGGCAGTGCCGAAGACACCGGAGCGTCATAAGTGCTGAGGCACACCACCCTTGATGTTGTCAACACCAATTTGGCCAGAGAGTGCCACTTCAAAGAAGGGGCTTTATGTGGCACCAAAGAAGTGTGCTTTTTTTAAATTTTCTTTTTCCTTCGCAGGCTGAGGAATTTTTGAGGCTCAGTACCTGCATGAGAGGCTGAATGAAGGGAATTTTTAAAAGCGAAATTAGCTTGAGGTGCAGATCCCTGTCCCTGCAAACTTGCGCCTTCAGCTTGCAGCAGTGGGGGTAGTCATGGGGAACATGAGACTCCCCCAAACAGCAGACACACTTAGAATGCCCATCTGATATGGGAATAGCACCATTACAAGCACTACAATGCTTAAATCCTGACAAGCCAGGAATCCTAATTTACTATAATTACCTAAATATAGAGGGAACTGAAGAAAAGTGATAACAACAACAACAACAACAACATCAGGAAAAAGAACTCGTAGAAAAACTAACTGAAAGAAAAGGAGAGAAAAAGAACAACTTATCTAACTGTAACTAACAAAGATAGATTGCTAAGGAACACTGTAGAGCTCCATCTCTGGCCAGGGACGGTAAGAAGGAGGGGGCCTTCGCGTGCTCAGTATCAGGGCACTGAACGCACGCAACCCAGGCACCACACAGATGCGGCTCCAGGACACTTCTGTAAAAGACTCTAGTTAATGGCGCAGAGGCATACTGCCACCTACAGTGGAGCACTCACAGGGACATCTCTCGAAGAGGAAGAATCATAGAATCATAGAATACTAGGACTGGAAGGGACCTCGAGAGGTCATCGAGTCCAGTCCCCTGCCCTCATGGCAGGACCAAATACTGTCTAGACCATCCCTGATAGACATTTATCTAACCTACTCTTAAGTATCTCCAGAGATGGAGATTCCACAACCTCCCTGGGCAATTTATTCCAGTGTCTGACTACCCTGACAGTTAGGAACTTTTACCTAATGTCCAACCTAAACCTCCCTTGCTGCAGTTTAAGCCCATTGCTTCTTGTTCTATCCTCAGAGGCCAAGATGAACAAGAAGAACAAGAAGATGATGTCTGAAAGATGTGTCCCCATCTCACGTCTTCCTACTTTTTTTTATTGTATTTCATTTTAAATAATTCAGATTTAGGTCATCCAGAAGCCTCTGCAGAGAACAGAGAAGTACTAAGACAAACCTCACATGAAACAAGAGGGAGTAATTTTCAAAAAGGAAAAAGCAAAACCAAAAAAGGCATAAATGCAATTAAAAAAAATTTGTAGACCACCCTTTAAAAAAAAAAAAAAGAAAAGAAAGAGGGAAAGCAATATTGACAAGGATAAAAATTTGAGTTTTAGTGATGGGCCTGAACCAAAATATCTAGATCTAAATATCCATTAAAGAGATGTGACAAAATTTTGCAATTGGACACAATTTTTAGTTTTCAGTCAATATTTTAAAATACCATACACAGTAATCAAATGTAGAAATGTCTACAAATTAAAATATGTATTATATATTTATGTGAAAATATGTATTACACATTTATAAACATCTGTATATAACCACCAGAGGGTGCACTAACTCCATAGTGAGTTATTCTTATATTTCTTTGAAAAGTGTTTTCCTCTTAATATTAAAGAAAAATATTATACTTGCTTATATAAATTTTGATCCTTCATAGGTCTTTATTTTAAAAAATGCTTGTGATTGTTTGTTATGCAATTAAAGGAAAAATAAAAGGATCTCTTTATTACAGAATTTTAGAGACAAAGGCAAATCCTAGACATAAAAAGCCACTAATGTGATAAAAACAATAGTGAAAAATACCAAAAGAAAACCCTTAGCTAGTCCAAGTAAACATTTGAAAAGCTCTGAATAATTTTTTTATATATAAAGTAACGAGTTCAACAACTTAACTTACCTTTAAAACCACTGAGTAAGCACAGAATTAGCCAAAATAACCTCTTGAGGGTCCAAATGTACATTTAATTACGCTTCATTTCTGTCTAAATTGTATTAGTAAGTGACTTTGGCATATTTTTAAAAAATGTGTATTTTTTAGATTTTAATTTCAATGAAACTGACAGTAAACACAGAGGGTTGAAAGCCTGAAGGCATAAATAAAGGGCATATGCCAATGATTTTCTTCTCAAAATCTCACATTCACATACCATGAAAAATCTTATTTAGAAATATCCTTCAGACTCAAAGTTTGCTCATGATGCAATCCCTATAAAACAGTACAGACAAAATTATGGCAGTCAATCTAGGGTAGGGGTTTCAAACTTCACTGCATCGCAACTCGGGATATAAAAGGTTAACTGATTAACCAGTTACCCAGTAAGCATTAGGCTTATCAGAATGCTTCCTTTAGACATATCAGCCATCCACTACTTTGCTGTGTGAAATTAACTAGGAACCAGGCCAAAGTGATGTCTGAAGGTGCAGGGCTTAATTTGAAATACACAGCAGGGCTTACCTCGAAATTGCGCTACATCAATTGCACAGCTTATTTCAAAATAGCTTATTCCGAAATTGGAAGCATCTACACAGCACTTATTTCAAAATAGAACACTCTTCCTCCAACATCCCTTACTCCTCGTACAAGGAGGTGTTACAGGAGTCGGAGTAAGAAGTCCTCCAGCTTGACAGTATTTCGACATTATTTTGAAAGAATGGTGCTGTGTAGACATACCCTGAAAGTGCAGGGACTGAAATTACAGGCATACCTAAGAATTCTTTAGAGCCTTAGATTTAGAAATATTTACTCAAATTATCAATTTAAACTGAAAACTAGAAGTCTGTTTTAATCATAGTGAAGAGAGGATAAACTACATCAATCAGCTAACACTCCCTGAAGGCCCTCTCTATCTTGAATAATATCATGTATATATACATAGCATATATCAAGCAGCACCCACTTTGGAGCTCAAAATCCCAAACATTATTGCTTTTTTGAGGAACACTTCTCAGTGACTACATCTGAAGATTTAAAAGCTTTATTTTCAAATAAAATATCATACTAGAAGACAGAGAAGTCAATCCTCTGGGTTTTCAATGGAAAATTAAGCTTAAAAAAGGAGGAATCATATCTACACACACCCCAGAGGAGGGGGTGAGGTTAGTATGAAGAAGGTTTTGCATCCTTCATGAGAATCCTGAATCCACCACAATTTTATAAAAATAAACAGACACATTCTCACCCCAGCCAAGTACAAGGCAGATTCGGCTTCCATGCTAAACAGCTGCTGTTGGGGGTGTCAAAATGCATCAGCATTGTATCAGCTATAAAATTCCTTACGGCTGGATTCTCTTGTCTGCTAAAATCACTTTGTGCTATGTAGCCCTAAACCAGCCAGCCAGCGGGAGAATTTCTCATGTTTAGGTGTTCTCTCTGCCAGTGGCTAGATGGAAGAAGGAGGCTCTGCTGCCTATCGGACCCCTGCAGCCACTCTATCTCCACATTGCATAAGGGGAAAGTAGAGAATATGTTGGTGTGTTAGGGGAAAGGAGTGCCACAGAGCAGAGATTCACACTGCTTGACCCGCCAACAATGAAGTTAAAGTGCTCCTATGCACATCTAAATTGCATTAGGGCTGAGTAGGCCTGAATCAGGGAGCTGTAGCCCACCCTCCCCCATTTCAGAGTAGATAATCAAAACTTTACACATTAAAAAATACTTCAAATTAAGGATGTTAAGCGGTGGGTAATGGACTAATCGTGTAGTCAATACAATTTGTACTGACTACATGATTAGCTGATAAGGTAAGGGTAGCCCAGCTCCTACTACATTTAAATTGCAGAGCCACAGCAGGGATAGGTCCCAGCCCTGCACGAGCCAAGAGAGCCAGGACTGCTGAGGCTCTACATTTTAAATGTAGTAAGAGCCACTTGGCTCTTATTACATTGACAATGCAGAGCCACAGCAGTTCCAGATCAGAGTGAGCTGGGACTATTCAGTCCCGGCTCACACTAGGTCCATGAGCTACCCCAACTGTGGTTCTGCATTTTAAGAGCTGCCTCTTACTACATTTAAAATGCAGCGCCACACAGAAGGTAACTCATGAACATGGTGCAAGCCAGAACTGAATAATCCCAGCTTGCGCTGGTCCAGGACTGCTGCGGTCTACACTTTAATCCAGCTTCCTCCAGCACTGGCTCCTGTCCCTCCCTGCACCGCTGCCTCTCATACAGAAAATGCAGAGGTGCAGTGATTCTGGACGAGCATGAGCCAGGACAGCTCAGTGCCAGCTCACCCCGGGTCCAGAAGCACCTCTTCACTGCAGTCCAGCCACGTGCAGAGGCTGCTTCACAGAGAGAGGCTGCTTTGCGGCAGCCTCCCCTATCTCCCCCACAGAGGCAGCAGCATGGGGGGGCAGGTGGTACTGGGGAGACAGTGCCAGGGGGAACGGGCTTATAAGCCGACTACCCTAGCACTGGCTCCTGTTTCCCCCCCTTTGCTGCCTCTCACACAGAGGCAGCTGGGGGCGGGGGTGAGGGAAGGGGAGTGAGTAGTCGACTACTCAACTCAACTACTTGCTTACATCACTACTGCAAATTCACAGATTTCATATGCAATATAAAACTGGTAAATACGGCTACAGTGTATGTCCTTTATTTATGAAGGTATATAAACCAAAATTGGAAAAAAAAATATACCTGGTTTCAAAGCTAACTAAGTTAGGATCCAGAGCAACGATTTCTGTTGTAATTTCCACCTTTCGTACACTGCCAAAGAAATCTGTTATCAGAACATTCTCAGGATCTCGCTGAAAAAGATCAGTCCGGTGTCCAGGTGTTGAAACACACAAACTTTTAGGGCACACCTGAAACTGAACATAAAAAGGACAGTTATATTAGTAAATTAATCTCTGTAGGAATCTGCCAGAATTTTATTAGGAAAGGAGAGACAACCACTAAACAAAAATCAGTATTGATTTCACTGGTATCAGTTAACACATGCAATGATTTTCCACACTTAAAAAAGGTGATTTAACTAGAGAACTAAGAAGTGCTGTTTTGTCATGATTATGCATTTAGAAAACTCTTCTCTTGATGTGCATACAACTCCCATTAACTCGAATCATAAATTAATATTAAAGAGGAGTTATGTGCAACTCTTCTGGGAAAAAACAAGCCATTCATCAGAACAAGCTGTTTATCAATGTAGATGAGGCAGGTTGATCAAAGGGAGGCATGTGAGACTGGATAAGTACTTGCACACTCTTGGAAAGTCAGTAGCTAATTAAGAAGGTTGCAAAAATGAACCAAGAATCTGGTTTTTTACATAGGTCCAAAGGAGACAAAATCCCATCAGTTGTTTCTCTTCTACAGTCTGTAAATTAACTATGAATTAAAATAGTCACATTAAAAATAATGTAGATTTATTTTAAGTTAGTGTAGATGTATCTGCAGCTCACACAGCATATTACCCAACAGATCTGTTCCTTTGCTATGTGGAATTCCAAAATACAGCACTAACACTCCTATAAGGACACAGATATTGAGGGAAGGAGAAAGTAATAAACTGACCTAGGTTTTCCTTACATCCCAAAAAATTCAGTATTACAAAGAATTTGCATAGGGCAGGTAGGCATCAGGGGAGATAAACTCATCTTGAAACACTAGTTAGCTGTAAAAGGAAACAAGTTTACTAAATAAATAATACAAGATATATGGTTCTAGCAATCTCTGAAAGCAGAAACACAAAAGGGATTATATGCATCATTGCTGTCTGTCCACTCCCTTGCCTCAACTCTCCAACTTCTGTAATCCTATAAAAATGACTTTTCAGATCTAGACATATACCTTCTTTCCAAAACCTTAAAAAATCCTCCCAAATCCATGGTCTAACGAGGGCCGTATTCCCATTCAAATTACTGCACTAGAGTATCTCCAAAGCTCACTTATGTATGTGGGAACACTTTCTAATTTCTACTGGCCAGGGATGGCAGGCTACTTCCCAGTCCAGAAGCCACTTGACCATAAATTAAACACACAACATTATTAGAACTGGGGAGGACTCTGGCTATAATTCTTACTGCTGGGCCAGGTACCCAAATTACAATCCTTCAAAACACAGAAAGAACAACAAATGCAATCCAAGACCATTCCCCTACCATCGCTTAGGGAAAGCACACATCTAGTAGTCTACAGCAAGTGTGAAATGTTGGAGACTCCAACACCTGGATATAGCATTGAGCAGTTCAGGAATAATACTTTCATTTATATAGCAAGTTCTATCTCAAAACTTCAATATTAAGTATTATTATTCTTCCACCTGTAAAATGAAGACATTGACAAAATAGAAATTACTTGTTTATGGCAACACAGCAAGTCAGAAGCACATTTGTGAAAATGCCACCACTCTCCTGATTCTCAATGTTCCACTCCACAGTCGGGATGTTAAATTTAGTTGAATCAACTAATCAGCTAGTTGATGGATTTTCCATCGACTAATCGATTAGTCAGTAAGTGGGGGAGCTACATCAGGGTTAGCTCCCGGCCCAAGAGCTAACCCCATTGGGGCTCCGCCTTTTAAATGTATTAAGAGCCTGTCAAGCACAGCAGGAGGGACCCAGCACAAGCAGGGACCGCTGATTCCCATCTCGTGTAGGGTTCTCCCTGCTGCACACCACACTTTTAAATGTATTAAGATCCTGCCTCTAATAGAGGCAGCAAGGGGGGGAGTAATTAGTTGAGGGACTAGTGGACTATCGGATAAGCTTTTGCTTATCGGTTAGTCAATCACATCCCTACTCCACAGTAGGGATGTTAAGTAGCAATTGCTAGTCGATAAGCACTTCCATGTTCCACCTTTGAAATGTACAAGATCCCCAGCGCTGGAACACCATGTGGAGCCTAGGGCCAGCGGGAAGTCCCCTGCTGACCCCAGGCTCCATGCTGTGTTTCCTCTTTGAAATGCACAAGAGCCCCCGCTGAGGACTCTTGTACATTTCAAAACTGCCACACCACGTGGAACCCAGGGTCAGCTCGGGACTCCCCAAATGATCTCAGGCTCCACCCGGCACTGCCACTTTGAAATGCCACGAGATGCCTAACGCTGGGCTCCCCGCAGCATTCAAAGTGGCAGCGCCGCACAGAGCAGCCAACCCCGGTTCCATGTGGCACTGCCACTTTTAAGTATCCCCTCCTTTGTTTATTGGATAGTCAACTAGTCCTTTACATCCCTATTCCACAGTAGATATTGCTGCTATGGATTTTAAAATGTGTTTATTCAGGTAAACTTGTAACCACTGAAAATTTCAGTACTTCAGTACTGGGCAAATTGGTTGAAACTATAGTAAAGGACTAAATTGTCAGATACACAGATGAACGTAATTTGTCGGGAAAGAGTCAACATGGTTTTTGCAAAGGGAAATCGTGCTTCACAAATCTACTAGAATTCTTTGAGGTGGTCAACAAGTGAACCAGTGGATATAGTATACTTAGATTTCCAAAAAGCCTCTTACAAGGTCCCTCACCAAAAATTCTTAAGCACAGTAAGCTACCATGGGATAACAGTGAAGGTCCTCTCACGGATAAGCAACTGCTTAAAAGATAAGAAACAAAGGGTAAGAATAAATGGTCAGTTTTCAGAATGGAGAGAGGTAACGAGTGGTGTCCCGCAGGGATTTGTACTAGGACCAATTCTATTCAACATATTTATAAATGATCTGGAGAAAGGTGTAAACAGTGAGGTGGCAAAATCTGCAGATGACAAAAAACTGCTCAAAGCAGACTGTGAAGAGTTTCAAAAGGACCTCACAAAACTAGGTAACTGGCCAACAAAACGGCAGATGAAATTCAATGTTGATAAATGCAAGGTAATGCATAATGGAAACAGAATCCCAATGTATATATAAAATAATGGGGAGGGGATGTAAATTAGCTGTTACCACTCAAGAGAGAAATCTTGGAATCTTTGTGGATAGTTCTCTGAAAATATAAAAGCAAATAATGTTGGGAATCATTAAGAAAGGGATAGAGAATAAGCTAAATAATATCTTATTGCCTCTATATAAATCCATGGCATGCCCACATCTTGAATACTGTGTACGGATGTGGTCACCACAGCTCAAGAAAAATATCTTGCATAAGGAAAAGTTCAGTAAAGGGCAACAAAAATCATTAGGTATATGAAATGGCTGCCATATGATGAGAGATTAATAAAACTGGGACTTTTCAGCTTGGAAAAGAGATGATGGGGGGTATAGGACAGAAGGTCATGAGTTTAAACTTCATGTTTATATTTTATTTTATTTTGCTAACTACTCTGACTTTTTGCCTATCACTACTGTTTATCTTGACCCGTGAGTTTGCCTTAAGTGTTTGGTAAATTTGCTCAGGGGTTCTACAGAGGTTGGTGTTTACCCACTTTCCATTGATAAAGTGGTGAACCAATTCATGAATTAGATGGTATATTCCTGAGGTACAATGCTGGGAGCTGGGGGAATTTGGCTGTGGTGCTTTTCTCTGTGTGATTCATGAGTGGCTCTGAAAGCATACATGCAATCTAACTGGGCATGGGGTATCTACATGTGGTTATGCTGAGGGATAACAGCATCTGAAGGGGCTGCCGCTGGTCACTAACAAAGCATTGTGAGAGACAGCCCACGATGAAGAAAGTTAAGGGGACACAGCAGTCCCACAGTCATAGGCTGCACCCCAGAGATTCCATCACATCTGGCACAAAATGTTCAAGAAGCCAAACAACTGTCCAGGGCATCACCATAACACAGCTTATACAGCATGATGTAGCATCAAAGTGGTCCATTTGATGAAATATTTTCATTAAAAAAAATCAGAGAAAGCAAACTTCATTACCGAATAGCTCCCCATACCTATGTCTATTCCACCATATTTATACTTGGGGTCCATACTGGTTATTCAATGAGTGTCAGCTTGGAAGATTACATTTTTTTTATAGTCATGGCACTTGCATTGAACTATGCTATTCTGCAGCTCTTTGTTAACTAACCAACTTTGGATCACACCCATGTCCTACTCATTCTTCAAAGCATTTTGCCTTTTCACACACACAACCCCCTGTTTACTGTTCCAACTTCACAGTACAGTAGCACAAGAAAGTGATCAGAAGCAAGAGACAAGTTTAGTTTTCTATGGTTATTCTTATCCATCATCAACAGTTCTGGAACTGGGGAGACACACACTAGCCCTAAAGGTGGACACACGGATTAATTTGGCTGTAAGTCTTCAGATGAGTTGAGCGCACAAGAGACTTCCTACGGCCATATTGAAATCACAACTTCTTAAAAGAGAAAGTTTGGTCATTTTCCTTCACTGTTGGCTCCTCCAAAATCACAACCTTAAAAAAGCTAAAATCATTAAAGTTCATAAATGTCCATAATATTACTATTTTTATTTCATATCTTATCATGACATAAGTCTTCAATACTGCAGCTATGTCATTAAGCCACTGCACTGATTAGGAATATTATAAAACATTGACTGACCTAACAATTTTGTATTTCTGTAATGTCAATACCATCATGAATGGAGGCATATAAATGATTCACAAACTACCAATGACTTTTCAAAGCACATCACCCATAACTTTTATCTATCCGTTCCCAATTGAATTTTAAACCTTGCACCAAAGGTTTTTGATTAAGTTGACTCTGTTGCAAAAAGCTTCAAAGACCTCAGAGCAAAAGCTACTAACCAATTCTTCTTTATGTTAACTACTAAAGGCACACAATGACAAGAGTTCTTTATCTGAAAGCCCCTTGATCTACTCTCTTATTGATAAAACTGTCATGACAAATTTTATTTTATTCATATGAAATTGCCAACTTAAAAAAACCCTCCCTATCTTTCAGTGGATACATTCTAAGACGCAATGAAATCTGGGATAATATGTGTAAGGAAGAGATTTTGAAACACTTATCTTAAAAAACCCAAGACCCTCCTTCTTTAGGGTCAACTTTTATCACAAGGCCAGAGCAAAGGGTGTTGTGATAACTCTGCTGCTCCAGGAATTTCTCAGGAAGCCCTCTGCAACTCTGAGAGCATCCCTTCTCCATCTAGCTCTCAGAACCTTACTCCATCATGCTAGTGTACCTATGTTAGGCCTGTAGGCACCAATAAAATTATGAGATGTAGACACTAAGGCTACATCTACACAGCTTCCCTATTCCACAAAAGCCTATGCAAATGAAGCATGGATTAGCATATTGCTGCATTTTATTTGCATAATTAATTAGAAGCCGTTTTTGCACAAGAGGTTTTTGCCTAAAAAGGCGCCGTCTACACAGCACCTTTTTGCGCAAAAAACCCCTCTTGCGCAAGAGCCATTCTTCCTGAAAAAATGAGGAAGAACAGCTCTTGCGCAAGAGGGGGTTTTTTCCCACAAGAAGGGCTCCTAATTCATTATTCAAATTAAGTGCAGCAATATGCTAATTCGCACTGCATTTGCATAGGCTTTTGTGGAAGAGGGAAGCTGTGTAGACATAGCCTAACAGAAAATGACCAATTTGCCCCCACACAGGATTAAAGTTAAGATAACTACAGAGAATAAGTAATTACCAATTCAATGATTTCATTGATCTGCTAACCTGAAGAACATATTTTGCTTTAATAACTGCATATTTTATTTCAATCCATTGTATCAACATTAACTTCTATCTCCTACAATACAGTTGTTTTTAAACCATGAGAAGAGTTTTGTTCAGCTAAGTATAGATGGCAAAACCATGTTATTCCTTTTTAGGTTTGATATCAATCTTGAATATCAAGACGAGAGTGTCAGGAATGCTCAACGAAATAATGGTTGCAAAATTCTCAGGAGGAGGAGAAGATGGTGGTAAGTGTTGGGCTAGCTCACTTTGCTATACTCATTAACTGCCAAGCAAAAGCACCTATGGCTAAATAATTATTAAAATTAATGTTGGGAGAGTTCAGAAAGTCAGAACCAGAACACTGAAGTATATAACTTCAGCCTAATCTGTTACACTTCATCATGCGTAAACATGTTGAAAAATTGGACGTAACAAAGAAGAGGCACAAAAAAGATTAGAAGGCTAGAGGAAAAAAGTGTCACAGCAAGAGACTTCAGGAGCTCAATCTGTTTCGTTTATAAACAATCAGACTGAGAGATAAATGACTGCAGCACATATGTACATTCTTGTGAAGAAAATAGCAGGAATAACAGAGCTCTTTACTCTAGTGACAAAAAGCATAACACAAGCTAGATGCCAATAAAATTCAAGTGCTCCCAATTCCTCCTCCTATTGTTTGCATCAACCTCTGATGGAGGCAACTAGACTGACTCCTGCTCAATTTTAGCCCTAGGTTCTTCCTGTCCAAAGGGACACAAAGTGATTCAACTCTCACTCCTCTAGTACTCACCTTGTGCGGTAAAAATGATTCTTCAGATGTGTGTCCCTGTGAGTGCTCCACTAGGTGTTGGTGCATTCTTGAGCTGGCAATCAGAGGTTTTTCTGTTAGCAGTGTCTTGCCATGCCACCCATGCACAGTGGCTGCCTCGTGCCATTGTGTCTGTTGACTATGTGCACAGCGTGTGTGCACTGCGTGCACTCCATTCCTTCTCTACCAAGGAATCTCTATCAGACTACAAAGCTAGTAGTAGATAGTGGAGCACTCATACGGACACATCTCGAAGAACCATCGTTACTGCCCAAGGTGAGTAATTTCCTCTTCTCCTTCGAGTGGAGTTCCCTGTGGGTGCTTCACTCTTTGTGACTATAAAGCAGTATCCACTTCAGGCGGTGGTAGGCTTTGGAATTGCGACCGTGAAGTAGCACGAACAGCGAAGCCCATAAAGGTAGCTGGAATTGGTCTGGGTTGCAAGGCATAGTGTTGGGTGAATGTGTGTTGAAATAACCAAGTTGCCACTCTTCAAATGTCCACAAGAGGAACATTATGGAGAAAGGCTGTTGAGGCAGCCATCATCCAAGTTGAATGCGCTGTGACCCTTTGTTGGGGACGCTTGTTGTGGAGAGTGTAGCATGTATGGATGATGATATCCATTTAGAAATATTCTGTGAAAAGACCGCTGAGCCCTTGGACCGGTCCTCTATAGAAATGAAGAGCCTTGTGAAGTTGTGAAAGGGTTTAGCTCTATCCAAATAAAAGGTGACCATGCACCCCATGTCTAGGGTGTGGAAAGCAGCTTCCCTAGTGGAGTTATGTGATTTAGGAAAGAACACAGGAAGATGTATGGATTCATTAATGTGGAAGGTAGAAACGACCTTAGGTAAAAACTTGGGATGTGGTCATAGTAAATTTTTCCCTTGGAAAAAACAGTATAAGGGGGATCTGATATCAGGGATGCAATTTCCCCGACGTGTCTGGTAGATGTGATGGCCAACAAGAATGCCACCTTCATTGACATGTAAGAAAGGGAACTGGTGGCCAAGGGTTCAAATGAAGGTTTCATAAGAGTGTGGAGGACACAGGATAGATCCCATGGTGGTGTGGGTGCACATATTTATTTATAATATTTTACCCCGCCTGTCTATTTAAAATATTCGAGGTGGCTTACAAAATTTTTAACACATAAATAAATAAATATAAATATACATATAAATAAAAACATAAACATAAAGTAAAATAGTCCTCAGCTATAGAAGAACTCGCTCATGACCACAGTAAGACTTCAGGCAACTGGCAGATTCTTCAAACATCATTTTCCCTTTTGAAAGTGATTTCTCTCCATCTTAGATTGGCATAACACCTGTGTAACTCCAATAACTTCAACACAGGGTATGATTCATCTCTCAATAGTATCTCCTTTGAAGTCAATGAAGTTATGTCACTTGAAAAAACAGCGTAAGAGTGATGGAGTTGGACTTTATGATTCCAGTACCTGGGATGGTCTCTGTAGAATCAATCAACACAGAGGAAGTACCACCAACTTCTGCTTTGGCCATATGTCAAGGTGTAGCTTGTGAAGTCCAGTGAGGAAGGATGCTTAGTGATGGGATGAGCAAAGACTGGGGTGCCATTGACAAGATTGTGTAAGACAGCAATGGCTGATAGATAAACTCTTAAAGAACCAAGAGCAAGATCAGCATCTTTCAGATTAGTATATTGTTGAAGATAGTAGGTAAGGAGGACTTGGTGGATTATAAATGTCTCTGGTGACACCAGGCCTGAAATCATTGCTATTTATTTTGGTAAGTGTATTGTGTCAAAGGGCAATGTTTAGCAGGACGTATTTTACTCTGTCACAGCAGATGTGTTTATCATGTTGGAAACATGAAGGAGCCATGCCTTGAGCTGGAGAACCTTGGATTGGGGTGGAGTAAGCAGCCTTGGTGTTGGGAAAGGAGGTTGGGGAGTGTTGGCAGAGTATGGGAATCACATATGGATAGGTATTGGAAGTAGGGATACCATAGCTGCCTGGGCCATGATGGGGCAATTAGAATAACTGTTACTTGGTCCACTCATATCTTGTGAATTACCGTGTAAATCAGGGGAATGGGTAGAAATGCATAGTGGTGCAGTCCATGGAAGGAGGAAGGTGTCCCCCTGTGACTACCATTTTGATCCTGCTCTGGAACACAAGTAGGGGCATTTGCAATTGGTTCTGGTTGCAAAGAGATCTATGTTGGGGTATCCCCATTTGGAGAATACATGGTGAAGAACCCTGGGATTGAGCGCTCTCTCTGTTGTTCAGAGAAATGGAGGCAGAAGGTATCAAACATGACATTCTGATTGCCTGGGAAGTAAGCAGCCATGGGGATTATATGATTCGTGATGCACCAGTTCCACAGTTTGATCGCCTCCATGCAGAGTGACCGTGAAGGCCCCCTCCACCCCCGGACAGTTGATATAAAAAATGCACGCTATATTGCCCATGAGGATGTGAATAGTTTTGTTCTGGATCATTGGAAGGAAGTGAAGGCATGCATTGTGTACTGACTGCAGTTTGAGGATACTGATATGAAGGCGAGCTTCTAGCAGAGACCATTTGCCCTGAACCGTGTTATGATGCAAATGAGCACCACAACCTGTAAGGGAGGCATCAGTCATGATCACGCAAGATGGGCTTTGTTGTTGAAAGGGAAGGGCGTTTAGTAGGTTGAGGTTGAGTCCATCAATGGAGAGAAGTAAGGGCGAGAGGAGGATTTTTACTTATTTGGTTAGACTGTGTCAGGTGGGCGTATATACTGTTGCCAGCCAGCTTTGAGGCATCGCACGTGTAGCCTTGGAAATTGTACCACATAAGTGGTGAATGACATGGAACCTAAGATTGGAAGGCACATGTGCACGGTTGTAAACAGGCTGTGGAGGACTGAGTTGATAAGATCGGTGAGGGTGGTAAAGAGATGGTGAGGCATTATAGACCTAGTCAGGTGGAGTCTACTAGGGCTCCTATGAATTCTATTGGAATCCAGCATGGATTTTTAAAGGTTTATCAATAGGCCAAGACATGTGAAAAGGTCCCGCATAATGGTGAGGATGATGGGAGTCTACTGTTGGAAAGTACCCTTGATTAAACAGTTGTCCAGGTGTGGAAAAATTATCATGCCACATCTTCTGAGGTAGGCACTGACAACTGCAAACATCTTGGAAAGACACAAGGTGCAGTGGAGAGGCCGAAGGGCAGCACTTAAAATTGATAATGGTGGGGCGGTCAACCATGAATCTGAGGAATCATCTGCGTGAGGGATTAATTGTTATGTGAAAATAGGCATCTTAAAGGTTGAGTGCTGAAAACCAGTTTCCCTCGTCCAGTGCTGGTATTATAGTTCCCAGTATAACCTTCTTGAACCTGTGGTTCCAGATAAATTTGTTCAACCTTCTGAGGTCTAGGACAGGACTCCATCCTTCCATTTTCTTCTGTGTGAGGAAGTACTTAGAATAGAACCCTTTGCTGTGATATAATTGAGAAACTGGTTCTATTGCATCTAGGTAGAGGAGGTTTGAAACCTCCAATTGTAATAGGTGCTTGTGGGAAGGGTCCATGAAGAGGGACAGAGAAGGGAAAAGGGTAAGAATCATGGAGAGGAAGGGGATGACTTATCCTGATCTGATTATACCTAGAACCCACAGGTCCAATGTAATATGAGCCCACTGGTGGTAGAAAGGGTATAGATAATGGTCAAAAAGGCAGTTAGGTGGAGGTGTTTCTGGGGGGATGCCATTCAGACCCTGGACTACACTTTCAAAACTGGGATTTTGCAGAGGGTGGTTGGGTTGCAGTAGATTGTGTGAGCAGAGTGCATCTCCTACCAGGGTGTTGTTTGGATCTGTGTTCAAATGGTTGCTGGTGGTGATGTTCAAAGGGCATACCCCAAAGGCCTCTGGTATGGGGTATAATGCCTCCTTTTATTGGGAAGGGCTTACATGCACAAAGTACGGAGGGTGGTGCAGGAATCTTTCATCAAACGGAGCACCTCATCAGTTTTTGTGGTGAACAGATGCGCCCTATCAAAGGGGAGATCCTCCACTCTGGTCTGTAGTTCTTTCAGAATTCCCGAAGCCTGGGGCCAAGAAGTGCCCCTCTTGGATGATGGCTTGCAATTGAAGGCATTTTTGCTCTGGCAGGACATTGAGGAGTTCCTGTAACTTAGAATAACTGGAATGGACATAATTGGCAAGTAATGCAGTGCTGTTAGATATATATAGAACTGCAGTGTGGACGATGAATACACCTTCCACCCAGAAATGTCAAGGCATTTGTGGTCTTTATCTGAGGGTGTGGCTCTGTATTGAGGTTGTTTTTAACAATGGTGGACTGCATCACTCACCAGCAAGTTTGGTTGGGGGTGGGAAAAAGAAAGTTCATGCCGTTGGCAGATACCAAGTATGTTCTCTCTGCCCTTCTGTTGGTGGGGGGATCAGAGGCTAGAGTTTGCCATGTGATTTTGGATGATTCCATTTTGACCTAATAAATAGGAAAGGCAATTTTAATTGACAAGGAAGGTTGTAGTATTTGGAGCAACTTATGTTGTTTCTCTTGCACTTCTTGTAAAGTATTACCTTGAGTGTTAGCAACCTTTTTAAAAAGCTCTTGAAATTGTTTAAGGTCATCTACTGGAAGTGAAGAGGACAGGATGACAGCCTCTTCAGGTGAAGAGGAAGAGCTGATGACTCGAGAGGGGCCTTCAGTGTCAGACTGAGGTAAGTCATCCTCCTTCTCCATTGGCTCTTCTGCAGTCTTTGAAACAATATCAGTCATTCAGGTTTGGTGGTGATCAGATTGCAGGATGAGCAGGTATGGAAGGTGCCGTATACTGTTGCTAGTGCTGAGCCCAGGGATCCCATGGGAGCCACTGTGGTGGATAGAGAGGAGGTGAATAGGACTACAGATGGCTGAATCACAGATGTTGAGGTATCTGTTAAATGGGTTTTGACTTTGTGACTGCCAGGAGGGAGCAGCATATACTGGGAAGGGGTGCTGCGATGAGAACTTGCTCTCTTGTCCAGTGCCTAATTTGCTGCAAGGTGAGGATGGTGTGGATGAGAGAGAGTGGTATTCAGCATGGTACCGACGTGGGCTTTTGGGGCCATGAATAGGAGAGTGTGGTACTGAATCAACTTGGGTGTTGGAGGTAATAGAAGGTTTTGTCTGTGCCAATCAGAGCCGAGAGTCAGCCTTTTCCAACCTATCCGCCAGGTCCAGTGTGGACTGGTGCTTAGATATATCAGTGCCGAGGTGTGCTCCAATGTAGGAGTATGCGCTGGTGCAGCATTATCAGGCATTTTGCCTTCAGTGTTAGACAGATTGTTGTTGTGGCTGGTGCTGAGGAGGCTGATTTATGTTTCAGCTCTGACTCCACACAGTTTGGCAGTGCTGTCTTTCGGATGTCAGTGGTGCTGGAGGTGATCAGTGACAGTGAACAGCCAGTTCTCGCTGAGGTTGGCACCATTGGCACTGACTGTGCCAGGGAAGCCCTGGACTTGCAGGAGTCCTGGGTTGGGAATGAGAAGGCTTTCTTCTTTGGAGCTGAAGGTTCTATCAGTGCAGGCTTTTGGGGGTCTAAGGTAGATTTTGTCCCCAGGTGGAGAGACTTCTCCTACAAAATATTTTTAAGTCTCATCTCCCTGTCCCATCTGACTCTGGCTATCATGTTGAAGCAATGTTGGTATTTCTGTGAGATATGGCCCTCGCCAAAACATCTCATAAAGGATGAATGCCCGTCAGACACAAGCATAGGCACCTTGCAGGAATCACATTTTTTAAAGCTGGGAGAGCCCAGCACAATGGAAAGAACTAAGCTAAAACTGAGGAAAAGAAAAAAGGAAAGTTTGTTGGGTTTTTTTTAAAGTTGAGGTAGAAAAGGGGTAGAAATGTCCTAGGAAAGAAAGAAATGAAGGATAAGTAAAATAATGTTTTTTAAAGGAGAAAAGTCGCACTGCTGCAGAGCTCAGTCTTCTGCCAAGGATGGTAGAAAAGGAAAGCGAAGTTACTCACCCTGTGCAGTAACTGTCGTTCTTCGAGTTGGTCCCCATGGGTGCTCCACTGAAGGTGCCGGGCTTGCCCCAGCGCCGCAGAAACGGAGACTTTTCTTGCTGTAGCTGTACCCAGCTGGACTGCGCATGCGCGGTGGCGTCTCACGGCGTTCGCACCACTCTGAGTGCTTTCGCGGCCTGGCTCCCGCCAGTTCCTCAAGGCTTCCTCTGACTCTGGAAGACATAATGAGACAAAAACGGACTCCGGAGCGGGAAGGAGGGCGGATAGTGGAGCACCCACGGGGACCATCTCGAAGAACAACAGTTACTGCACAGGGTGAGTAACTTCGCTTTCTTCTTCGAGGAGTCCCCGTGGGTGCTCCACTGAAGGTGACTGAGCAGCAGTACCCTATCACCAGGAAGGAGGGAAAAATTTAACAGAGTCCCTATTTGTCTGCTGAAGATAGCACCGCTGACGCCACCACGGCATCTGAGAGCCTACCCTGGTGTATAGCGTAGTGTTTAATGAAAGTGTCATGGGAGGACCAGGTTGCAGCTCTGTATATGTCTTTCAAGGGGACATCCTTAAGAAAGGCAGTTGAGGTTGCAACTGCCCTTGTAGAATGGGCTCGAGGCTGTATCAGGAGTGGAATGTGTCTCAAAGCGTAGGCCTCAGTTATACAGATGATGATGAGTTTGGAAATTCGCTGAGACGATAACGGCAACCCTTTCAATCTGTCGGCCATGGACACGATCAGCCTGTCTGTTTTCCTGAAAGGTTTAGTCCGATCTATGTAGAACTGTAGGGCTCTCCTAACATCAAGCGTATGCAAGGGCTCTCCTAACATCGAGAGTATCTTGTGGGGAGGTGTGTGGTTTTGGATGAAAGGAAGGAAGGACGATTGGTTCGTTGACATGGAAGCTCGATGATACTTTAGGGATGAACGCTGGGTGAAGTCGTAATACTACACTGTCCTTACTAAATATCGTATAGGGAGGTGTCGCCATGACAGCCGAGAGTTCACCCACTCTGTGTGCTGAAGTAATTGCAAGGAGGAAGACCATCTTCACGGTTAATATTCGGAGCGGCACCGTAGCCAGCGGCTCGAAAGGCAGAGTAATTAAAGCTTCGAGCACGATGTCTAGGCTCCAGAGTGGGGGGAGTGGGTTTTCGTGGAGGGCTTAGATTCATAAGGCCTTTGATGAATCTCTTTGTAGTTGGGTGTGCGAATAGGGAGATGCCCTCAATAGGTTGTCTGAAGGCGGAGTTAGCCGCCAGGTGGACCTTAAGGGATGCCAGTGCTAACCCTGTTTGTTTTAGGTGAAGTAAGTAATCGAGGACGACATGGAGAGGGGTTGATTCCGGTTGTTTATCGTGTGCTGTGCACCAGGAGAAGAACCGACGCCACTTCGACAGGTAAGTGTTTCTGGTCGTTTGTCGTCGACTATGAATGAGAATCTCTTTGACTTGCGAGGAACAGAGGGCTTCCGAGGGATTCAGCCAAGTAGGAGTCATGTGGTCAGGTTCAACGTGTGAATCTGGGGGTGTTGTAGCGACCCTTTGTTCTGGGTGAGAAGGTTTGGAAAGGCTGGAAGCGGAAACAGCAGCATTAGTGACATACGTCGGGGGAAGGGAAACCAATGTTGTCGTGCCCACGTTGGGGCTATGAAGATGACCTTGGCTCTGACCGATTTCACCTTCTGTAGAACTCTGGGGATTAGGGGGGTAGGTGGAAAGGCGTATAGGAGAGGCCTGTTCCAGCTGATGAGGAATGCATCGCCTAGAGAGTCCGGACCGAGTCCTGCCCTGGAGCAATACTTTCCGCATTTCTTGTTGCGGCAAGTGGCGAAAAGATCTATTATGGGGGTGCCCCATCGACGGAACAGAAGGTGGAGGACTCCGTTGTGCAGTTCCCACTCGTGATCCTAGGCGAAATGTCTGCTGAGAAAATCCTCCATGGCATTTGTAGTTCCAGGTAAGTAGGATGCCACAAGTGTTATTGCGTGGCGAATGCACCAATTCCAAAACTGGATTGCCTCTGAGCAAAGGGAAAGGGATCGAGCTCCCCCCTGGCAGTTCACATAGTACATGGCGGCAACGTTGTCTGTGAGAATCCTCACTGTAGTGCTGCGGATATGCTCGTGAAAATGTTTGCAGGCATTGTATATTGCTCGATGCTCAAGGAGATTTATATGGAGGCGTGATTCTGCTGGCGTCCATCGGCCTTGTAGGAACATAGCCACCATGTGTGCACCCCATCCGAGGAGGTAGGCATCGGTAGTGATGTGGTGCGACGGTTGCTGTTGATGAAAGGGCACGCCGGTGAGGAGATTTTGGGGGTCATCCACCACGTGAGCGATCTGAGGACAGATTGTGGACGAGTTACTGACCTGTGTAAATCGGGCTTGGTGTGGTTGTATACTTGTGCCAGCCAGTGTTGAAGGCTGCGGAAATGTAGCCTGGCATGGCGTACGACGTAAGTGGTGGCGGCCATATGGCCCATAAGCCGTAGGCATGTGATAATCCGAATGGTTGGACTTTCCTGGATGATTCCTATAAGGTCCTGAATGGCGTGGAACCTTTGGAGGGGGTAAGAATGCCCTAGCTGAAATTGCATTCAGATGGGCACCGATAAAACTCCAAGTCCTGAGTTGGAAGAAAAGTGGATTTTTGGTCATTGATGAGAAGTCCCAGGGTGTGGAAGGTGCATCTGACCGCATCGACCATTCTGATCACCTCGGTACGAGTCCAGTGCTTGACCAGGCAATTGTCCAAGTATGGGAATATGATTACTCCTTGGCAGTGTAAATGCGCCGTGACCACCGCCAGGATTTTTGAGAATACCCTGGGGGGCGGATGAAAGTCCGAACGGCAGGGCTTTGTACTGATAGTGATGTTCGCCAACTGTAAATATCAAGAATCTTCTGCGGGCTGGGTGGATTGCCACATAGAAATACGCATCCTGGAGGTCGAGGGCAGCAAACCAATCGTTGTGTTCTAAAGCCGAGATTATAGCAGCAAGTGTTAACATTTTGAATCGTTGTTTTCATAGAAATTTGTTCAGCCATCGCAGGTCTAATATTAGTCGCCATCCTCCTGACTTTTTCTGCGTAAGGAAATAGTGGGAGTAGAAACCTCTGCCCTTGAAATCATCGGGGACTGATTTGATTACTCCCAGTGATCGCAGATGTGCCACTTCAGCCTGTAGCAGGGCCTCGTGAGATGGGCCCCTGAAGAGGGACAGGGAAGGGGGGGGTAGTGGGAGGGATGGTCAGGAATGGGATGGAATAGCCTGAATGAACAATTTCTAACACCCATCTGTCCGTCGTGATGGAGGCCCAATGGTGGTAAAATCGGCTGAGACGGTGATGGAAGGTGAGGATGTGGAGATTGCTGCTGTCGGAAACGGCTGTTTGCGTACCCTCGACCAGAACATCAAACCTGCTGCTTGTTGTTCAAAGGGTTTTGTGCTCGGTTGCTGAAGTTTCGGCGCCTTTGTGGTCTCTGGCGTGGGCGTTGCTGATCAAAGTTTCGCTGCTGGTGCTGCTGTTGCCATTGTTGTCATGCGTAAGGATAGTCATATCGGCATTGGAAGGGAATGTACCAGCGCCTTCTGTACGGGGGCTCATACATGCCTAATGTGCGAAGGGTCGTACGTGAATCCTTTGATGAATGTAGCACGGTGTCCGTCTTTTCGGAAAATAGTCTGTCTCTATCAAAAGGTAAGTCCTCAACTTTACTTTGGAGGTCTTTTGGGACCACAGCTGCCTGCAGGTAGGATGCTCGACGCATAACTACTGCAGTGGCCGTGGAGCAGGCTGCTGGATCTGCCACATCGAGAGCCATTTGCAGGGCCGTTCTTGCGGAGGTATAGCCCTCCTGCACCACGGATTTTAGTATCGGCCTTTTTGATTCCAGCAAATGATCCATCAGTGGCGTGAGTCACGAGAAAGTATCGAATACATGGTTGGAGAGATGTGCCGAATAGTTAGCGATTTTCAGCATAAACGTGGCAGATGTATATAATTTTCTCCCCAGTATGTCTAGTCTCTTAGAGTCTCGATCGGTAGAGATATGTCTGTATTGGGGTGTCTTTAGTCTCTGGTGGGCTGCATCGACTACTAAGGAGTTGGGCTGGGGGTGGGTGAAAAGAAATTCCATGCCCTTCAGGGGTACAAAGTATTTCTTTTCAGCCTTCTTACTAGTTGGAGGCGTGGAAGCTCGAGTTTGCCAGATCTCTTCAGCGACCTCCAGAATAACGTCATCCAAGGGTATAGCCAGCCGTCCCTTATGCTGGGGGTGAAGGTTTTTGAACAACTTATGTTGTTTATCTTTGAGTTCATCCATTTTGATCTCTTGACTAACCGCCACCCTTTTAAACAGCTCCTGGAATTGACGGAGGTCATCGGATGAGGAAATGTCTCCAGGAATCACGGCGTCATCAAGTGATGAAGAATGATCAGTTGGAGATACCTCCAGCGGTTGATCTTCAGTAGGCGGGTGAGTGTCGTCTGGGTCAGACGGTGACTGGGGTGGCAATGTTGGCTGTCCTGTTGGTGTAGGTGGGGCCAGGGTAGGTGAGTGCCTGGAAGAGCAGTAGTCGTAAGATGATCTGCCGTGTGACCTGGATCCATAGTAATGGGAATATCTGCTGCAGGAATCACGGTATCGGTCATCATACTAATATAGGTTGTCCAGTGGTGAGCGTCTATGAGTATATTGCCAGTGGTGGCTGCAAGGAGAGCATGGCGATGGGGAACGGGTGTACGAGCGCCTAGAAGATCCTGGAGAGATGGAAAAGTGCCTTTAATGATGGTGGCGGTCGTCCCTGTAAGATGTTAAAAAGGGCGACGGCAGCCTTTCACGTGGAGAGTATGACTGGTGCCAGTGCTCCCGAAATGGTCTGGGAGTTCTTGGTGTCGGTGAGGACGGAGACGGCGAAAAGGCCAGAGATGGCGAGCGGCCTTTGGCGGTGCGGGGTGGTCGATGCCAGCTCAACGGCGCCGTCCTTATAGCTGGTCGGTGCCAGCAGCGCCGCACGGAGGTCTGTCTTGGGAACCTTCGCCTGTGCCGGTGGTGTTGGTGCCGGCAATGGCCGCATCGGTGCCGATGGCATCGGTACCGATGACGCTCTCAGTGCCGATATGTCTGTCGGTGTCGTAGGTTTAGATGGAGGTGGTGCCGAGGAGACTCTCGGTGCCGCTGACGGTGCCGCCTGCATCATTTTCTTTGGTTTGGACGCGGTAGGTGTTTTTTACCGCAGTTTTTCGATGCCTGAGGTACCCAGCTTATCCCCTGTACTGATGCTGGGGTGCGGGATGTTAGGCAACGATCTGGTTGGGGATGCCCGCGATCTCTTGGGAGGGGCGGTAGCAGGTGAAGAAGCCCTTCGCTACTCGGGCTGGTGTTCCGCCCGAGGGCTTTATCAAACAACAGCATGCACAATCTCATCTCCCTGTCCCTTCTGGCCCTTGCTGTGAGTTTAGAGCAGTGCGGGCATTTTTGGGGGACATGGGTTTCTCCGAGGCAGCAGATGCAAGAGGAATGCCCGTCAGACGCTGGCATTGGCTCGCAACATGAGTCGCACCTTTTAAACCCCGGTGAGGACGGCATGTTAGAGGCCTGAGGTAACAGCTGACAGAATTTTTTTTTTTTTTTATAGAGTAGAATGAAGAGAACGCACTAACCAACCATACTAAAAACTACATACAATGAAGAAGGGGCTGTGATAGAGAAAACGGGTACGCAAGGGAAGGGAACGAACTGTGAGGTAAAGCAAAAAAGGTTTTTCTTGGTTTTTTGGGGTTTTTTTAAACTAGGAGACAAGGATCGTGTCGAAAAACGAAAGAGAACAGAGAATTATAAAAACTATTTATATATGAGTATTTGGGGATCTCACGCAAAGAACAGAAGTGAAGAGACGCAGTTTGCTCCGTCTGCAGCCTGAGGCGGTCGAGAGGAACTGGCGGCAGCCAGATCGCGCACGCACTCAGAGTGGCGCGAACGCAGCGAGGCACCACCGTGCATGCGCAGTCCGGCTGGGTACTGCTACAGCAAGAAAAGTCTCAGTTTCTGCGGCGCCGGGGCAAGCCCAGCACCTTCAGTAGAGCATCCATGGGGACTCCTCGAAGAAAAACTGAGGCTTCCCCGCGCAGCCAACTGACACAACACAAGATCACCACTGCGCATGTGCAGTACAGCAAGGCACTGCTAATGGAAAAACCTCTGATTGCCGGCAGGACAAACCAACATATAGAGTGGAGCACACACAGGGACTCCACTTGAAGGAGAACAATGCAGTACTGCAGAAAGTCTTCATCTACAGCACTCAGTGTTGACTTGTTTAGCTATGGCCTAGTCCGGTGGCCAGATCACCTTTCAGCTCAGTCAAAACAACAAAACTCCATCTGAAACATTCAGATACATGATTCTTCTGCCCCTTTTGGATTTCTCTCTTCACCCTTACTTTGAACCTGAAAAGTTCTATGCTTCTTAAGTTGAGTTTAAGTTCCATGCTCACCTCCCAGGGCTTTCCCCCTGGATGCACTTCTACCCAGCAGATTTTATTTTGGATGACAAGATACAGAAATAGATGCAGATTTTCCCTTTAACCTAGAGAACATGATTTTAGTTTATAAAATTTTCTCAAATAGGTCAGAAATTAAGGTTATAAAGTAAAACCAGAATAATGGCCCACTCCCTTCTGTGAATTAGCAATGGGCTTAATCTTTAGCCACAATAAATGTGATCTATTGCAGCTCTAGACTTGTATGGATTGAACACTACCTGGGGAGATGGTCCTTAGTCATCTGGTACCTTGTGGTATGTCAGTCACTCCATAAAGTGCGCCTGCTGAAGGCACTCAAGAGGCAACACAGCCAAATGTGGCTCAGCATTAATTTATATTAATAAGTCTTTATGTTTTCCAAGACTGCAAAAGCCACTTCTGCACAAAATAAAGTCACTCTATAGGTAAATATGTGCTTCTTGGCTAAGAAAAATAATTAAGGCTATATACTAAGTGTTTAGGAATTTAATACAACAAAGTATGCCAATAACAATTACCTACTTAAAAAATCTGTCTAGAGAATACAATTGTTTTTACAGTATCTATTAATACATGAACTTTACTAGACATTAAAAAGGTGGTGAGGGGAGAATAAAATATTTACAATTTAATACAGTGTATGGATGGCAGAAGGAATACTTTTCCTAATCAAAAAATTATTTGATAGCACTAGAGAGAATAATCAGCAAAAGAACAGAAGATAAAATTACTTTTAAAAATTTGCAAGAGAAAAATGTGTGACATTTAATAGACATGCATAACCTGAGATTTCACTCAATTTAATTAAAATCACCGAAGTAGCACACCAAGGGCAAAGTAAAGATGCTAACTCTGTAATATGGTTACATCCTGTTTAACAGAGCAATATATGACTAAATCATTGTATTACTGTATATTTCTCTAAACAAAAGCTCACTGCTGTAATGATTATTATTTTGTCTCTGATATTTACATAATAAGGGTTTGTAAACCTGTTAAAACTTCCTAAATAACTCGTTAAGAAAGAGGGGGGAAAGGAACAATAAGTATAACTATACAATAAATAATGCAAATTGAAATACCCCCAAGAGAAGTTTACGGACCCAACTGTTGCCTGGGCTACAGAGTGACACTGAGACATAAAAGACCACAAGGTTCTCTTTTCTGCTCCAGTAACATGCAGCATGGGTAGCGGTTTGAAAGGACAAAGCCCTCATGTAACAATGTGGTATTAGAGAAGGTTTTCATCTGCAGCACCTCTGTTGATCTCTTCTTTGGCCATTTCATGGCCTTTTCTGTCTGCATCTTCCATGACCTAGTCCTCCAGCCAGGTCACCTTTTAATTCAAGTAAGATAATAAAAGCCCACATGAAACATCCAGACACATTTTTCCACCACTTTTGGACTTCTCTTTTCACCCTTATGCTCAATCACTGAGAAGCTCTATGCTCCTTAAACTGGTAGGCAGGAGGGCTGGGAAATAGGTGGAGTGTAGAGCAGAGGAAGCTTATTTCCTGCAACATTCTGGTGCCTGGAGCTCAAGTGGGTCCGAGGGGGAGGTGTTTGAAGAAAAATGGTTGCTATAGGGTATTGGAACACCCTGAAGTTGCTATACTGCTTCCTAAAAATCTTACACATTAGGAATAACAGGATACAATTTCTTTCAAAGGCAGCACATGGAACCCAGAGCCACCAACACTCTACTACTGGGTTGGGCAAGAGAGCCTCCACGGGCTGGATCCAGCCCATCAAGCAGGTTGACCTGGCCCACAGCTGCCTTGCCGCTCCCCCACCCCAAGGCCAATTGAGATCTGCAGGCAGAGAGAGAGAGCACAAAGTCTCCTCCTGCCCTGCAAGGCAATTGGAGTGAATTGCCAACTGTTCAGAACAGCTGGTGGTTCACTCTGAGCACTGTGTACCCCTTGCAGGGTGGGGGTAGGATATGAGAGACTTTGTGCACTACCCCACCCTCAGGCCCTGACTGGCCTAGGGGCGGGGAGCGTGTACAAAGTCTCCTCCCACTGCTAGTGGCGCACCGTGCCTAGAGGGAACCATCAGCTCTTCAGAACAGCTGTCAGTTCTCTCTAGGCATCAAAGAACAAGGGGGAACAAGGGGAAAGACTTCACACACTCCTGCCTCCCCCAGGCCAATCAGGATCTGTGGGCAGGGGAAGCATGGAAGTCTCCTGATCCCACCCCTTCTGCCTGAGGTTCTGCCCCTTCTGAGGCAGCCTGGAGCCACTTCAAAAATTTGTGAAGTAGCCCCCCTTTCTATAATTATTGCCCACCGCTGTTCTACTAGCTCAGATCAGACAAGCCAACACAATAGCAATTAACCCGACAATCAAAGCTGAAGTCTTCCCATGGCAAGAATATCTCCATTCCAATGCACACACCCACATCCATAACCAGGAGACTGGTGTATCTGTTTAGACAGTATTTTCAAATTATCCTGCCTAACAAAGTTGAGATTTTCCACAAAAACACAGAACTTCATTTTTTCTGGTACAAGCAAAGAATAAATTAAAAGAAAGAATTCAGAGACCAACAATTAAATTCAATATAGGCATGTAAACTTATTTTTCCTCTTTCCCATTTTATATTCAGCCTTTGTAGAGAAAGATTTTATCATCAGTTTAAGGTTTTAGCAAGACCTTTAGTATCACTACAGCAACATTCATTACTACAAGAAAAATTATTAAGGAGCAAATATCTGCACAGGCTGTAGAAGTGAGTTATATATGACGGATCGTACAAATAACAGATTCCTTTGATTTATTAATACAAGCCAAATACCTGTTTGATAGTTTAGATCTTTTATGTATAGTATATGGTTTTAAACAAGCAATTTTGGCTATTTATAGAACAAAAACTATTAAGATTTAAAAGCCTTCTAAGAGGAATCATGATAAAAAATCTTTTGAAATCTAAATATTCAATTTCAAAAATAAAACTATTATACTGTTAGACAATGACAGATCAGAACATTCAATACTTTAAAATGAAGAGTTTTTAGCTCTCTGTTCTATATAGATTGTTTATATAGCTAATTAAAAATAATCTTGTTGGAGGAGACAGGAACCTCTATTTGACCAACTACTACTATGTTCACCTGTTGGAGGTAAGCAATGCATATTTGCCTTATCATAAAAACAGGTACTGTATAAACCTCTCCAATGATTACCTTTATAAAGATAATTTATAATTATTTATAATTTATAATTAGTTTATGCTATTTAAACTACTTGCTCCATAAAGCACAAAATTACAATCATTGCCTCTTGCACTTTGAGGCAGGAGCACATCCATCCTGTCAAGGCCAGGGTTTCATTTTGATGGCCATTTTGAGGTTACGGGAGCCAGAGAATTTGAAGGTGGAAAAAATGATTACTTGTATGGTAGCCATTGTTCTTTGAGATGCATTGTGCACATATGCATTCTGCTGCAAGTACCTGTGCAGAATGCTCTAGAGTCAGACTTTTGTCATCAGTACCTTTTAGGCAGCACACTAGCCACAACATCCTGAACTAAGTTTGATGAAATCACCTCTTAATTTAACTAATAACCTTAACTATTAAAAATCTGCACTTTATTTCTAGGGATGTGAAAGGTTAAGGAGCAGCTGAGAGGGGCTGCTCTGGCAGGGGCTGAGATCCAGGAGCCGGCGGCAGCCCCAGCCTCCATGCAGGGGCTGAGAGCTGGTAGAACCGGCCCACACCCCATCGTGATGATTGGGGGCTGGAAGCCAGCAGCTAGCTCCAGGAAGGGGCTGGGATGGGGAGCCCTATGGGCTGAGGTCTGCTCCAGCTAGGCTGCAGCTGTCCTCACCTCAGATCCTGCTTTAGTTGATTAACAGGTTAACTGGGATTTTACATCCCTACTTATTTCTAGTCTGAATGCATCTAACTTAAGCTTTTATCCACTGCATATTCTTATGCCTTTATTTTCTAAATTAAAGATCTCTCATCAGAAATCTTGCCATTTAGGTCAAGGGTGGGAAACCTATAGCTCACAGGCCAGATCTGACATGCTGCTTCATTTATTCCAGCCTGCAGTAAGTCTCTGTGCCAGGGGATGGAAATCCTGAGCTTCGATGTCGCCCTATGGGGCTGACGTCACAAGTGCTGGTTGGTTGGCATGTCCATGCGGCCCATAAATAGAGGGGTGATCAGGGAAGCTACCTCCCACTCCCAGTGCAGACTCCACAGCTCCCATTAGCCAGCCAACTGATTTTTTTCTATGGGTCAATGGCCCCAATATAAAAAAAGTTCGCCACACCTGACTTAGGTACTAATGGACTGTATTCAAGTCACCTCTCAACCTAACAAGATAAACATATTAGCCTTCCTAAGCCTTTCACTGCAAATCAAGTTTTCCAGACCTCAGATCATCCTTGGAGCTCTTTTCAATTTTTCAACGTCTTTTTAGAAGTGTGATGTATTATTCTAGTAATGGTTTCATGTATGTTTCACCTATGTTGCCATACTATTTCTACTGGATAGTCTCTTGATTACAGAGCCAAGAATCATATTAGTCCTCTCAATCACAGCATCATATTGGGAGCTCACGTTCAGTTGATTAACTACTATGACCCCAAGGATCAAAATGCTTTGTTTCTAGATGTATGACCTTATATTTGGCTTTATTAAAAACACATGTTCAAATTCCAATCATTTAGATATTTATTCATCTAGTAACATGGAACTGTCATCATTTGTCACTCCAGCAATTTGATTATCGCCTACAATCTTTGCTAGCTTTTTTTTTTTTTTTTTTTTTCAAAGAGTAAACAAAAATACTGAATTGCACTGAGCCAAGAACAGGTTCCTGGGAACCTCAATGCCACCACACAATTTGGATGATGATTCCCTAACTACAATTACCTTTGATTTAAAAAAACCTGTCTGTTGACCTGTTTTTAATCTATTTAATATGTGCTGCACTGAATTTGTAAAGTGTCAAGTTTTAAAATAAGGCCTGGATAAGCTGTGTGATTTGGTCTCTGAGCAAAAAGTACTCCCTTTAATTTTTCACAAGTACATGAACTCATTATTTTATCTGGGTTTATAATTATGGATTTTAGGGGATCCTTCAGGATGAAGATCTGGTGGAATCTGACTTCTGCAACCGGAAGTCACATTCTCTGAAGCACATTCACTTTATGTGTCAAGATAACAAGTGTATTCCGATTACAACTCATGACATACATGTGAGTTTTCCCATTTTTTGTTGTTGACGGTGATGCAAGTCTCCTTATTCCTTAAATAATATCTCGGTATAGTATGCTGCCATAGGATTTGCTGTACTATTTTTATGTATTGCTGAATTTGGCCTCTGAAAGATCCATACAATTATGATTAAAAATGAGAATACACAGGACCCTTGTATTATTTTATGGATGCTAACATTTCTACAAGTTATTAAAGCAAGAAAAAGGATAGAGGATTTACAGATTTGCTATCATCAACAAAGTCTGAATTAACATTTCTAACTAACTGAACCAATTCATATCATTTTCCAGATGGCTATTTATACATTTTAAACTGTTACTGCATTTCTGGCACTGTTTCTTTGTATAAGACAATTAATTTCCTTGACTACAGATTGAGAGTTCCAGCCAAATTCATTCACGTGTACATCTTCAGTAGAAAACCTACTTAATCCCTGTGACATAAGTTTTGTTCTAAAATTCTCAAAGTCACATCATAAATTAGAAAATGATGTAATAAAATGGATTTTCATCCTCTTGGTAATAAAATGTCAGCACATTAGTCACTGAATCAAGTCAATGAATCAATTCTATGTCAACACAAAATCTGTCAGCGTAGGCGGTTTTGTGTGATATCTGCTACAACTCATCTAGCAGCAAGCTTGACACCAGCCTCCACAGACATTGACATAAAATGTTTGAACAGATGCCCCTTTTACTGAAATGGAGATTTAATGTGTGTGGTCAATGGTGGCTCTTAAGTCTCTGACACAGCATAACAGATTTTCCTGCAATAAGCACAATGCATTAATGCGAAAAAAGGAACATTTGACTTGTTCAAGGCCAACAGGCTAAGAAAACTATTCAAATGTAGTTGCCTTTTCAATTTATAGTATCTAAGATAGACCAAATGTAACTGTTCAAAGTCATTTTCATTAAACTTCACCAAGAGATTTTTTTGTTGAATCATATCTGGCAATTATAGTACAGGTTGTACCTCCCTTAACCGGGACTCCTTGGTCCAGCAACATCCATGGTCCAGGATGACTCAGACGGGAGCCCAGAGTGTGTGTGTGTGTGGGGAGGGGGCGGGAGGGGGAATGGACAGCACAGCAAGGATTTCTCGTCCCAGTGGAGCTTCCTAGTCCCAGTGTATGGGGAAGCTCTAGCCTGGCCACAGCCGTGGACCCCCAGCCAGGGAGCTCGAACCCCAATGGTAGCCAGGGAGCTCTGGCCCCAGGCCCGGCCACTAAGCTCCAGACACATACTGGCTCCAGAGGCCGGGGAACTCCAGCTCCAACCCCAATTGCAGAGCCAGATGGCTGTGCAGCTCTGGCCATGGTGCTCCGGCCCTGGCAATAGCGGGGCCGGGGAGAGCCTCAGGGGACTGAGGCAGCAGTGGGGGCAAGCTGGAGCTCTAGCCCGGTGGCAGCACAGCCACGAGAGGAGGGACCTTTTCTGGTCCAGCAAATCCCCTCTTTTGGGACCATTCAGATCCTGAGGATGCAGAACCATCGAGGTCCAACCTGTATTTGCCTGAGAACAAATAAAGGTTGACCCCTACACCTATAAAGAGATGCTCTGAAGTTAATAGGGCTCTGCTCACGTGTTTCAAAGTGCAAGATCAGGATTCCAACATACAAATTGCCTTTTCAAAGCAAATGCCTATGACTGCCTTTCCATATGTGCTAAGTGACTGCAGTCCTCGATTCTAGTACAATGCAAGTAGAACAGTTCTATGGGATGCAGACATAACTCACATAAGAGACATTTTTTTAGTAAAACAACTGAGCAGTAAGAATGTAAAATCCCATTTAATCATTTAACCAGTTTAAGGGAGAGGCAGGGCCCCCAACACCACCACGGGGCTGGAGCAGCCCCTTCCCCACAGGAAGGGGCTACACTGGCAGAACTGGAGCAGCACCTGCCTGCAGTGGGCCAGGGAGCTCTGCAGGCAGGGACTGCTCCGGCACCTCGGCCAGAGGCTGCTACAGCTGGTATGCCAGAGCAGTCCCTGCTTGGCAGGGCATCCTGGCCGGAGCAGCCCCTACTTGCAGAGTGCCCAGGCCTGCTGCAAGCAGAGGCTGCTCTGGCCCAGCTGGAGCAGGCCCTGCCTGCAGCAGGTGGAGAGCTGCTCCAGGCCCCACCGGTTAACCTTAACTTGTAAGCCTCACCCATTAAGGGTGAGGCTTACTGGTTAATTGGTTAAACAGGCACAGCTCTACCAGGCAGTTTTCATTAAAACAATTATTTCCTAATAAAGTAAAGGAACAATTTTACACTGGGGATTCCCATCTCCAAAATGTCAATACATAATGATTTTAATAAATAAAAACAAAGACATTTTTTAAAAAACCTTTTCGAGACAAAAGGAGAACAAAAGATGTTGTGAAGTTTCCATTGCCAAAATGGACTGGTTTTAAGAACACAGGAGTACTTAGCAAACTGATGAATACGCTATGCTACTTACGAGGTCATTCATATTGGTTTGGCTGGCTGGGTGAATTTCCTCCAAGAACTCCAAAACATAAAATGTGTACCTATCCATAAGGTGAACTCCAATCCCAAGATCGGGCTGATGCTTAAAAACAAAATGTACATACTTAGCATGTTCTAAATCAAAAATATGATAGTAACAGAGTAAAACAGGACCATGCAAATGTCAAACCTATGAGTAATCTTTACGTTTAATCAAAGTATCAGAAGTATTCAAAAAAAGATTACTAATCCTCAAAAACAAACTGTGTAAATTAATCTGTACATTGTATGTTGTCTTCACCTTTTTAGACTAAATTCTGACTAGCCCTGTCTTTGCCTGGTTGCAGCAACTCTCTTCCTCTGCTATCCACCTGGGCAGAACTCAGGCAGGATCCTTCCACTATCAGAAGATGCAGACTGGGGGAGATAGTCCTATGTGGCTCCAAGGGGTGATGACCAGCTGCAGCAGGCACATGAGTAGAGCCTGATTTTCAAAGAAGTTGCACACCTACTGGGGCAATGGTGCTCACTACCTTTAAAAATCAAACAGCTACAGAATAGAAGGTTTCACAAACAGCTGCTGTCATAAAAGCCTACAGTCAGAAAGATGAAGCTGAAGCCACTTGCAGGTTTAGGGAGAAGATGACTAGCGTCCCTCTTCAAATGTACTACCCATTGTATTATCATTCATATTTTCTATTCTCTATTGTTACACTGCAGAAAAATATATTTATCATTAAGTTCTTTAATTCATTATTTTATGTTCTAATTGTAAGATTTACTGAAAATTAAATTAGGGGTGTACATTAGCCTGGTGGGCAACTGACATCCCCCACACTTTTAAACAGCACAACAGAACACCACAAAAAATACATCCAACATTATACATTCACCCATTATACAATGCTTTAGAAGCTAAACACCCTTTATATGTTAAGAAGTTATGGGGGAGATTTTCAGAAGTGCTAAAGAAACTTAGCAGCATAAGTGCCGCTGAAAGTTAACAGGACCTGTGCTCCTAAATCCTTTGGTCACTTTTGGGGAAAGAAACGTTACCATACCTCCAACCCACAGGAACCCTAACCCAAGCTTTAAACACCATATTCATAGACAGTCTTCCCTGTAAGCTGAGTGCTTAGGTGGCCTCGCAAGAGAGATTCAAGTTCTGCCCAGCTGATCAGCAGAGTGCCTATAGCACCAACATCCAGCACCATGTGTTTTTACTGGTGGTACACATCTTCACATTTCTCAGTGAAAGTTACAAAATTTATCTGCCCATGGCTGGAAAAAAATAGAAGGAATCCTGCTCATAGGAATCCTAATGATAGGGCACCAAGTCCTGTCGCCTGGAATAGTAATCCTAGATACAAACACTCTGCCTACAGGAATCCTAACCCTAGATCCAAGCACCTTACCCATGGAATCTCTAACTCTAGTGCAGGGAGACCTACCTACAGGAACCCTAAACCTAGCTCCAAATACCCTATCTACAGAAACCCTGACTCAAGGGTGAAAAGCTCTATCCAGGGAAATCTGAACCCTCACTCCAAGTCCCCTATCCACAGGACCCTAACCCTACCTCCAAATACCATACCCATAGGAATCCTAACCTTAAGTCCAAGTACCCAGCTAAACACACTTACCGAAAGAGAATCTTCTCCTACTTGGCTACTAGCCAATGCCATTATATTTGGAGAATAAAATCGTTCATACATGGATGCTCCTTGGCAGGTATCAATAATAAACAGCAATTCATTGTATCTAAAAGAAATAAAACAGCTTTCATATTTGGCATTCTATAGACCAGGGTTGGACAAGATGCGGCCCGGGGGCTGGATCCGGCCCACCTAACACTTTGATTTGGCCCATGGACTGCATCTGACCACTTTCTATTTACATCCTGCTGCATGCGCCACCGAATTTCCAGGCGCTGCTCTAGACTGTTTCTTCATTCATATGTTTCAGATACTTTATAATGAATAAGAAACACATAAGATATTGAGCCAAGGTAACTCATTTCAGTGGCTGAAAATTATAATAGACTTCCTTCTCCTCTGGAAAAGAGAGCTTCTGACAGCCTAAAGGATGATAGTTATTTAATACCACTGCTGGGGTGACAATTTTTATTGTATTTATAAACCATATTCAGAATAAAAATAATGAGTTTTATCACCTTTCACTAGAAGAGTGTGCTGTTCTGACTAGAATGAAATGGACGAATGGAAAGCTACAAACCAAATTTTATACCTCTTGATGACATATTGTATTTAATCACTAAGTAATACATTTTTACCTTCTTTTCTGCCACATTTGTTCAAAGGCATCAGCAAGTTCTACATTAGTGATTTCTTCAGAATCCTGAAATTTCAAGAAACCATTTCCACCATGACCTTGTAGAAAAATTCACAAGTTAAAAAAGTATGTATGTTAAAGATAAGAGTACAATACACACAAATATGCTTGCCAAAAGAAACAGTTAAATGCAATCTCTCTCCCTCTTTGGTGTGGGATGACAAGTCACAATACTAGGGTAATAAGGACAATAGATGTGCATCGTTTAACCTGGAATACATCTATTCATTCAGAAATTGATAGATATTGCTTTAAGGATGCTTCCTTGATTATCTATGCAAAACCCCTTCACATAATAATGACTTTTTTTTTGTAACTTCCAGAGTCATTACAAACTTGGCTCTCTATACCATATGCCCAGGGAAATGTGGAGTACAAGACCCATATTTTTAAGCAGTGTAGAAATCTTAGTTATCAGAACCCTTCATGAATTGGTTTTAATATTACTAATAATGGATGTCTTGCTCAAACTAATGTGAATCCATAATAACCATGTATTTGTTCTACTAGTTTTTCAGTATTATTTCGCATCCTCATAAGATTTCATTTCACTACTAAACAGCAAAACCAATAAATTCCTGTAATTACCAGTCATATATATTAGAATATTGCTTCTGTCATCAGAAAGTAGGCGCTTGGATCGAGGTGTGCTTGGTGGGATTCTTCCTGTTAATACACGCAAAAAATTCTCCACAGTAACCTACAAATATGAAAATGTAGGTAATTACTAAACAACATAAGGGATATCTATTGAGCATCACTAGACTGGGTTCCATAAAATAATGACCCAAACTATGGTTTTACTGTGCGACTGCTCACTGGTAAGAGTTCTTTTTATTGCCCCTGTTGCTTCACTATATTTGAAAACTATTTCATTGAATACACGTGTACAACCATCATAGAGTTTTACTGTGTCCTCATTGATTTGAACACCTGTCACAGTATAGCGTGTATCTTTACTCCGACAACACCACTTACGAATTCACAATATACTGCAATATTAGTGTGTGTTACCATGGACAAATGTTAATAAATACTCTACAGCTTAAATTCTCTGTGCAGCTCAAGCAAGGAAAAGATTCCTGTGGCACAAACATCTAAAAGATCAGATGCAGTCCATCTGGACAGTGATCATAAAATGTTTGATTAAACATTAGAACTCCTTGTTCTGAATGCAGATTTATAGCACTCCGAAATGCTATAAAAAAATTCAGACTCCGGACATTAAAATCAGAGAGCATGGCATCTTCTGTAAACCTACAAAGTTTCCAATAGGAAACATGGTACGGAATTTAATTTGTTCCTGTAAAATATACATTTGCTTTATAAATCATTTTAGTGTGTGGTACTAATTAAAATTCTGTAACTGAAATCTCAGTTAAGTCAATCCAGTTAATACTTAGAAAAAAATTGCAGTAAGAAATGTTTTCTGAAAACGAGACCATAGTAAAGTGATGCAGACATTTACATTTACCAGATGTTATAAAGTGGTTAGAAATGAATTACTTACAGAAAGGACATGTTTTATTTGGGGAAAAAATAAATATTTTTAAAAAGATGTTGAACGTGCAAAGTGCAAACACACACCTGCTTAATGTCAAAGCTCATGGAAGTGCTAGCAATTTAACCAATCATACAATCTAAACTACTTAAACAAAATGGAAAATCAGTAACATTTTTATACTGTTAATATAGATGGCAATCCTCACAATCTCCTAGCCACAACTCTCAACAGTAGTAGCAACAACAGGCCTGGGAATGAACATTTTCTTTAAAATAACCAAAGTACAATATTTTATTCTAACTGGTTAGAAAGACCTACAAAGTTGTAACAAGTTATGAAACTCAGTAGGAATCTTCTTTTTGTTATATATCAATTAAGAATAAAGGCCTGATCCAAAATCCCGTGAAGTGAATGGAAAGGCTATCACTGACTTCAATAGACTTTTGATCAGGCTTTAAAGCAACACTACAGAAAAATCTGGTTAGATAAACAAAGCATTGTTACCTCATAGCTTCTGTAATCCACTTCCACATCATCTCCATAAACATTTAGCTCCATGTTTTTATGGCTAAAGACTGTTGCTGGCTTGGGATTCCTTGGATTACATGCCATATCATCTGCCAGCATCAGGACAATGTGACTGGGGAAAACAAAACATAACAATTTCAGATATTCTATTTTAATACAACAAAAGGTAGGTTGCAAATCATGGAACAAACAAACATGACCCATTATTAGAGCCCTGCAAAATATGCATATATCCATTTTATATCTGCTATGTTTGCCAACTGCATTATCAGCTGAAGATACAAATGTTGTGTCTGTATAGGGCTCTACTCATTTAAATAAGATTATATAGCATTTAGAAAATTGCCTAGAGCATAAGTTAGAGTTACTATGGTAATACCTTATTTCTCCAGGGAACTCTATCACCATCATAACATTACCACATAACACTCTTTATTTTTTACCGTAATGGTATTATTTAGCATTGTTTAGCATTAACAACATGCTCAATTTCATACTTCACAAAGTGATAGCTGCAGTCTCAAATTGCTTAAAAACTCAGTGGGTCACACTGGGAAAAAGAATAAGTGAAGATATCTTAGTGGTGTCTTTTCCAACCCCAATTATAAAGCCTTCTCACGGGCACTGAGAAAGTGGGTTTTAAACTATACTGGTATAAAGAGAGTGTGGGCCCTGCACAGATGTAGTTAAAAATCAGTTCACAAAACTACAAGTACACAAGGTCCCAGCCTCAAAAGCAAGGAAATTCTGAGTTGAGGCTGTTATGAACCCATTAGCTCCACCATCTTGTGTAATGCTCTTGAAGACTGCAAGATGCTCTATCAACAATACAGACAAAAATGAATAATGAAATACTATTGGGAAAATGAATTTCAAATATACAAGCACACCATGTTGCTATACACATTTAATGCATTGTGAGAGATTTAAAAATACATGTGAAACATGTACATCCACACAAAAACAATGCATTACAACAAATTAATGTTAGTGGAATTGCTTCCACCGTCATCCATTAGTATCCATGTTGGTACTTCAGCATTCATAGTGGTAATTTTAGAGTGTTATTTTGGAATTTAATTGTTAAACAGAAATGTGTCTGCCTTGACCAAACAGATTATTGCCATCATAGCCACTGAATTGATTAGAACAACGATTAAAACTATGATTGCCTAAAGAGGGCTTCTATTCTGTCTTGTAACAATTTTCATACTACAGATAAGAGTGCTTTGCTTCATGTCAAGATACAAGAGTATCTAAAGATCCAGGAAATCAAACAGAATCTTCCTAATGTCTTCTATTGCTGGATGACAAATCTAGCTATTATTGACAGATGGGTTTCAGAAGGAAATACTTATTTTTTTAAAACCCAGGAAGGATCCTAATAAATCTGATTTTAAGATATAGCATTGCTGTTGTTCGTCACTCTCTATTTCAAAAACAATTCTCAAAATCCTGCATTTTACAAGTTGAACCTCTAATCCAGCAACATCTGTGGTCTGGCATGATTTTAGTTAGCCAGATGGCCACTTATCACGGGTGTGAGCAAGTTTTCCTGTAGTGCCATAAAGTTTGTTTACAGCCACCAGTCATAGCTCTCAGCGTTCTGTGCTGTGATTTAGCTCTAATTTACCCCTCACTGTCTTCTAACAGCCCAGTAAGCAGTGGAAGTGTAGGTAATGCTGCTATACAATATTGACCTTCTATGGTTCAGCAAATTCTCTGGTTCGGCATCGGTAAGGACCCAAGGGTGCCGGACTAGAGAGGTTCAACCTGTAGTACATTTGGAATACAATTTCTGTGGCCTGTGGTATATAACACTGTGTAGGAGACAGAAAACAGAAAAGCAGTTCCCAAGTGACAGACTCATTGCAGCCAGAGTGGCTAGGAACTCCCCCCAGAGGCAGGGAGGAAAATCAAACACTATTTAAGTAAGAGGCTGCAATAACTGCAGAAAGTACAGCATGCTTCAACTTAAGAGGGTGGATGTTAAATCTCACCTTAGTTCCCCAAACAAAGGCCAACTCCTCAGGCTATCCATTGGTAGAATGAATTTCACTCATGTTGAACATTTGTGAAAAAGGGAGGATACTAATAACACTTAGCTCTCATATAGGTTTTCATCCATAATTTAAAAGTAAATAACGTTATCCCTGTTTTGGAGATTTCACTGCAGTTTGTTCCTCTCTACATCTCAGAGGGGCTTAAATCAATACTCCTTTGCAATATTATCTGTATTACAGTAGTGTCCGGGTTCTTGAGCCATGGCCCCCACTGTAGCAGGCATGAGCAAACAAGAACTACAGAGAAACTGGCCTAGACAGCTGATATTTTAGATTTACAACAGGACAACTAGGTGAAACAAACAGGAAGGCAAGAGGACAAGGCAACAAGCCCCTCACAAAGCTTTTGTAAAGTGAGACAATGAAAAGGAAAGAAATCTGCTGTTTTCCCCACAGGTCAGAGTTTTAATGGGAGCTGTGGGGGCAATGACATTGTTGAAAAGCACAATGCAGGACTGCAAATAAACTCACAATAAAGTCTGAAATTCACTGTAGGGTCACAGATGTTCCACAAGGAGACCCACATCTCCACTCCTACACAAAAGTATGGAATTCTGTAAATATTATTGAAAATTTAAAAAGAGGAGTAAGTTTTTAATATTCAATAAATAGTCCACTGTATCTTTTGAAGCCTAAAGGGAAACAGAATCATATACTATAACAAAACTAAAACAAAAGTAGTAAAGAAATAAACGGGAAAATCCATGCCTCCAAGGTCACAAAGTTCAGTTGGCAGCTTAAACACCCCTCAGTACCCACTGTTCCAAAAAGGAGACTACTTTATCCACAATTCTGTTAGGAAACAAATATATAAATATTGCAAGCTTTAGAGCAGAGACTCCAAGTGTCAGAGCACTGTCAGGTTCTATGCAGCACTTAAACAAAACACCACCAGATAGGCACAAAAGGTAAGGGTACCTAGACCACTCGATCAATACTTATACTATAAATGTACTCAAACAGATATAGCCTGTCTTGATACAAACAACAGGCAGGATATAAAAAAGTTTCTCAGTCAGCTTATGTGCAGTCACACTCCTGGGATTCTTTCTTCCTTTCCCAACTGTTACTAAGAGTGTTGGCTTCTGCTGATGCATGAAAATGCTTGTTGACTCAAGCCAATTTAGCTCTTGCCTATGCAGTATCAGTGAACTATACCACCGAAGGGTTCCTAATGGAGACCCAGCTATATCAATATAGTTGAAACACTCCAGGGAACAAAACAAGCTAGGCTGGTAAAAATGCTAGCTGTATCTATGCTATGAACTTCTGTTCCTACAGCTATGTTGATTAGGGATCAGACCTCTTCACATCCCTGACATCAACTTTGAGGACAGGTGTATGCGGTGTAGACTGAGCCTCATTTTGCTGAAGAGATACAGCAAGGCCAGGGGTGGACAAGACAGCCTCCGTGGGCCGGATCTGGTCCACCAAGCTGGTCGATCCGGCCCGCAGCCACCCTGCCACTCCTCTGCCCCCAAGCCAATCAAGACCTAGGAATGGGGGAGCTGGCGGTTCTCTCTCAGCACTGGGAAGTGGAAGCAAGGACTTCACGCGCTCCCCCCACCCCAGGCTAATGAGGCCTCCTCCACCCCAGGCTAATGAGGGTGCAATTATACCAGAATAAAGATGACTTATAATAGTATTGTCTCCTTCCCATAAACCTTTAAACTAATATAACTGCAACCACATCATGGAGTTTGTGCCATTTTTCACCATCCTGGCGCAACTGAAGAGCACAGCTTGCATGTGCAGAAAAGGCACTGAACTCTTTTGAAACTTCCACCAAAACGTCTATTTTTAATAAAGCTTATGACATGTAGAAGCTTCTTTGCTAGAAACCAGGCATTTAGAGGTCCTCACTCTAATTGTGTGCCCTTGATTTAGCTGAAGCACTGCACTTGTAGTTAGGCTTGCTCATTAAGTGAAGTGTTCTTTAATCAAAAGGCATATTAAAAAGACATTAGTTATGTTAGACATGAAGCTGCAATATAGTGACACTGTACCATCAATTCTGAATACATTTTACCAATTTTCTAACTGTGCATCCACCAAACTAACTAGCAGTGCAATTTAGTGGTTGGATAGTATCACATCATTTGATCCAATTATCAATTTCTGTCTGGAAGCATCACGGTACATACTTTTGTCATTTTCCTTTCCAATAATATTATTCCAATTTTTAGTAAACTAATGTAATTAAGTCACTGCTCTCTACCTGCTTATGAAAGGAAGAGGCCAACATTTTAGTCCTGTTTCAGAAGATGAACTTTTATTTTAAAATCAAAACTTAAACAATAAGATTATCTTACCTATCAGGAATGCCTAGCCTCTTGACGCTTCTGTAAACTGAAAGTGTATTTGCCACATGACGATAGTTAAACCAGAAGCGAGATGTACACACCTTCAATGTTAAAAAGAAATAAATACATATTAAAAGATGTAAGCAATGCATTGAGTTATTATATGCGTCAATGTATGTTGTTTGCTGTGATGTCAAAAAACTAGCCACTCAGAGATGTAAGAAATCAATGCCATAAATAATACACCCCTTCTATGCAAAAAAAGTTGTTTTCATATTTTGAAAAAAATGTTAATGTATTGACACATGGAGATAACTTTCATTTAAAACTGGAAAAAGTACTAAAAAAAAGTATTGTGGGAAATAATCCAGCACTGACAAGTGGATTACTTAAATTATTTAATGTTCTCTTCATTTCAAATTTCTAATATAGCCCTGTTGCAAAGTGCAAGCAAATGAATACAAAGTCCACATGTAGATAGAAGGGAACTTTTGCTGGGGTGTCTGGCTTTTAGGTAGTCAAATATAATAGCATTAGAGTTGGGCCTGAACAACAGAATTTGAATACTAACTCTCAAACAATTAAGGAATATTCAGATTCCAGTTTGGGGGCCCATTTCCAAACAATGTGTCAGTTTGTTTAAATACCAGTAAGTAAGCAAGTAAGTGCAAGAAGAGTGTTAGAAGTAACTTTCAGAATCTGATTAAGAAGTAGTAATTATATTTTATGTTACAGAACCTTTGACTAGATAATAACTAAATCAATATGAATACTAATGGCCTAGTATTTCAATGCCACCAAAGATGTTTATGGACCAAGAAACCATGGAATTAATCCCGAGATCAAAGGATGGTACCCAACTCTTGAAACTATTGCTTCTCGCTGGAAGGAGCACTTTTACGAGCTCCTGGACAGCCTCTCCACCGTAGTCCCAGAATCCCTTGACCGAATCCCTCAGCAACCGCCTAGGGACGATCTTGCAGTACTTCCCACCCTGAATGAGGTCCAAGCTGCCATCAAAGCGATGAAGAGTAACAAGGCAACTGGACTAGACAGAATCCCCGCTGAAGTTTTCAAAGAAGGCAGGCCAGAGCTCCACAAACAACTCCATTTCCTGATTCTCAAGATCTGGAATAGGGAGTAGATACTACGAGAGTTCAGAAACACATTGATCATCAGTCTTTTCAAGAAGGGTGACAAATCGGACTGTGGAAACTATTGAGGCACCTACCTGCTGGCAACAGCAGGGAAAATCTTAGCTCGAATCCTTGCCAATTGACTCCTGCCAATCTCAGAAGAAATTCTTCCAGAATCCCAGTGTGGCTTCCGACCATTTTGAGGAACAGTGGACATGGTCTTCACTGCTCAGCAATTGCAAGAAAAATGTTGCAAACAAAATCAAGCCTTATACGTGAGTTTCATCGACCCGACTAAGGCGTTCGATTCAATCGTAGCGCCCCGTGGACCATCCTCTCAAAGACCCCCAAAAATTCACCAGTATCCTGAGGCTGCTTCATGGCAACATGACTGCCACAATGCTGAGTAACAACAGATCTCGAAGCAACCCCTTTGAGGTCAAAACAGGAGTCAAACAAGGCTGCGTCATTGCCCCAGCACTGTTCTGCATCTTCATTGCTATGACCCTCCATCTCATTGATGGCAAGCTTCCAGATGGCGTGAAGACTGTCTACAAAACTAATGGGAAGCTTTTCAACCTCAGGAGACTGAAGGCAAAAAGCAAAGCCTCCACAACTTCAATCATGGAGCTCCAGTAAACGCATGACAATATGGTCACTGCTTTTTCTCCCGTAGCTCTTCAGACCATCTTAAGTGCCTTCGCTGATGCGTAAGAAAATCTCGGCTTCACACTGAACATCAAAAACACCAAGGTGCTCCATCAACCCTCGGCGACAGGACAATCTCATGTACTGTGTATAAAGTCTACGGAGAACTGCTGGAAAACGTGGAGCATTTCCCGTATCTTGGAAGTCATCTCTCCGCCAAAGTCAACATTGACGCGGAAATCCAGCATCGCCTGAGCTGTGCACGTTCTGCTTTTGCCCACCTGAGACGAAGGGTCTTTGAGAACTGGGACATCAGTGCCAACACAAAGCTCCTTGTGTACCGCACAGTGGATGTTCCAACACTGCTATACACATGTGAAAACTGGACAACATATAAGCTTCACCTGAAGGCTCTTGAACAATACTAATGTTGCTACAGGCAAATCCTAAATATCCCTTGGGAGGACAGGCGCATAAACACTAATGTCCCAGAAGAGTCGAACATGACTAGCACTGAAGCTATCAACATCTACCAACAACTTCACAGGACTGGTCATGCGGTCCAAATGACTGATCAGTACCTCCCAAAACAGATTCTGTTTTCCAAGCTGAAGGAAGGACAGAGGAGCATTGGGGACGAGAGGAAGCAATTTAAGGACATGTTGAAGGCAAACATGAAAAAGCATGGCATCGGTATCGACACTTAGGAGAACCTTGCCCAGGACCTTCCCCAGTGGAGAGCAATAATCCGTGAGGGGGTGGTGCAATTTGAGAGGCCCTACCACAGCGCAGATGAGGAGAGGTGGAGAAGCAGAAAAGAGCGGCTAAAACTGCCCCACATCCCTCCAATAGCCACCAGCGCCTGCCCCTTCTGCAATAAGACCTGCAGCTCCAGAATCAGGCTGGTCAGCCATCTACAGATCCACAAACAGGAGGGTGACAGGAAGACATCCTACTTGTTATCGAGTGACCGCTGAGAGGGAGAATGGCCCAGATACTATGAAAGATGGAAAGAACCTTTCCAATGCATGGAATACTAAAACCTGTAAGGCTACATCTACACTGCAGCACTATTTTGAGATACTGGAGGTATCCCGAAATGGCTATTCCGCATCTTTTGAGCACGCCTGTTATTTCGAAATATAACCCGCTTGCTATTCTGACATCCCTGTAAACCTCATTCTACAAGGAGTAAGGGATGCTTTCGAATAGTGATTTATTTCAAAGTAAGTGCTGTGCAGACAGCACCAAATTTCAAAATAAGCTATTTTGAAATTGACTTGAAATAAGCTATGCAATTTGCATAGCTCAAATTGCGTAGCTTATTTCGAGCTACAAATGTAGTGTAAACGCACCCTACATGAGCTTACTAAGGCCTTGTCTTACACTACAAGGGGTCCTCGCTATAAGTCCAAGATACGTCCCAAACAACTTGGACTTATAACAAAACAACTTAAAGCGGGGAATTTTTTTCCCACGGCTGACTTCCATTTAAGCAAATTGGGGGGAGTGTTTCACACGACTTATGGGAATGGGGAATGGGAGGACTTATAATGTATCAGTTCCTACAAACGTCAACGACTTTAGTGTGGAATGGATGTATACTGGGGCGACTTATAGTGGGGACCGCTGTACTGGGGTAAGTCGACCTAAGTTATGCTACTCCAGCTACATGAATAACACAGTTGGAATTAACGTATCTGAGGTCAATTTACTGACGTGTCTACATTTATCTTACTCCTCTCAATCAGATGGAGTACCAGAGTCAACCAGAGCACACTCTGAGGTCAATATCATAATACAGTTACTATCCTGGCTGGATTTGTGTGCATGGCATTTCAACCAACAGCCCCAAAAGGGGTGGCTCCTCCCAGCAGAGGATCTAGGACATAATTGTGAGAGGAAGAGGAGAGGAGTGTTTTTCCTGTCTGGGAGAAGATGAAAAGTTTTGGGTGTCAGTACCACCAGCAGGAGGCCATCAGTATCAGTAATAAAATATGTGTTCTGTTATATACCTAGCTCTGTTATATACCTAGTGCCACCATTTCAGGATTTTGCCTGCTTGTGACAATCTGAAAAAGATGACCAAGTCATGCAACATTTTACCAAGTGTGCTTAAAGTTAAGCTCAATTAATCACTTTGTTGATTTACGACCCCAGACCTTTTCTCAACTGTGAACTGAGTGAGGCTCTAGCTTCCAACCTGGCTCAAGATGTCTCCAGAACAACCAGTGAGAGCCATGACAGTAACTACTGTTTAACACACTAGTAAATGTCCTTGGAAGGCTGACCAACACAAGAAACATTTAGGTTAAAGCTACTAGAACAGCTCTGAGAAATCATGATCAGATAGAGAAGAAACTACCCAGCCTCAATTGATTCAAGATACAGCAATAAGTACAGATTGACAAAGTACCATAGGCAGGAGGCAAGACATTTAGCTTAAAAAAATCTTTAAAGAGAAGTATATGACATAGGAGTTGATCAATTAAAATCATCTCTTCAAAAGATGCCCTTTAAGTTGCTTTACTATTTAGACAAAATAGAGAGAGCAGATTGTTAAATAGGCTTCTGAATATCAAGGTCTTGACTTTTGTAGCTACCAGTGATGAGCACAGTACAAAAACAAAAATCTCTCAATGTTTACAGCATTTTTCTTTTTTGAAACTCTAAGTACTTTGATTCATTTATTTTATACCTCACAAGTGGTGTTATCACTTCTATTTTATAAATGAAAAAAAATGAAGCAAAGCTATCTTGAGACCAGAGCCTAAATTTTGGGGGAATTTGAGAAAACAAGGAATACAGTCTGGCCACAAATAACTCACTCAGGGTTGCCCAGGAAATTAGTGACAAAAATTGGGATAGAAAGCAGATTTTTTTTTTTTTTTACTTTCAGCACCAAATACTTCTCATATTATTACCAAGATTATCTCAAAGTCATGCTACTTGGTCCCAGGTCTTGATCTTGCAATTGCTGCATATGGGCAGACTGCCATGCCACTAACATGCAACAACTGCAGGATCAGTGATTTACTTAAGAAGGCTGACGACAAAATGCTTACCAAAACTGCCCAGTTATTTGTATGTCCACTTCTAAAAAATTGTCCTGCTTGGTCCTGGAAGAGACACAAAATATTGGAACACTTGTGTAGAAATGAACTTGGGAAAAACCTACAATGCAGCTTTTTTGGGAGGTAAGGTGAAGGGGAGGAAAGGAACGGGAAGATAAGGTTTGGTTCTTCAAAATATAAAATGTTAATGGCAAATGGAATTTAAACCTTAAACAAACTAAACAGAAAACATAATTTCCGGTTCTGGTTTATAGTGGGGATGTAAAATCCCGGTTGACCTAATGCAAGGGTGGCCAACTAATTCCGGACAAAGAGCCAAGATATCAGTGGATCCAGCGCGAAGAGCCGGGGCAAAGTCATCAAGCAAAAGAAAAAAAAAGGACTGCCCCTTTAAGAAAACACATTTAGAGGCTTTTTGTCTACATCAAGCCCCCACTGGCCGGTGCCATCTTTAAAACTCCATCTTTAATGACCACACCGGACAACTCCCTTGCACCGATGAGCACAGGGAGCCGGGAGGAGAGGGCCGTTTTCAGGTGCGTGGGGGTAGCTTTATGAGCCACGGCGGGGGGGGGCTTCGCAAGCCGCACCCGGGGGGGAAGAGCCGCATGCGGCTAGCAAGCTGGCCACGGCTGACCTAATGTTTAACTCGTTAACTGACGAAGCAGGTTCCGAGCTGGGAATCACTCCAGCCCAGCTGCCACAGTCTCACACTGGGGCTGGCTCCCAAACTTGCACTAGAGCTGGGACTGCCGCCAGCTCCCACCCTGTGCTGGAGCTGGGACTGCCACCAGCTCCCCACACTCCATGCTGGGGCTGGTTCTGCCAGCTCCCAGTCGCCCACCATGGACGCTCCAGACAAGAACAGACCCTATTTGCATCTCACATCCTGTGAGGCTGAAGCAGCTCCCTGCCTGCGGCAGGAAGGGGAGCTGCTCCAGCCCCCACTGGTTACAGGTTAACCAGAACCACTAAGCATTACCCATTTAGGGTGATGCTTATCAGTTAATTGGTTAACCTTTCACATCCCTAGTTTATAGTAGGAATGTTAAATTTCAATTATTTCCATAGACTATTCAATTAGTTGTTAAGGACTAGCATGGCATTCCACCTTTGAAACATACAAGAGCCCCAGCGGGGGCTCCTGTGCATTTCAAAGACTAAAACGCAATGTGGAGCTCGGGGCTGCTGGGGAGTCCCCCTCTGACTCCAGGCTCCGCGTGGCACTTCTGCTTTGAAATGTACAAGAACCCCAGAAGGGGCTCTTGTACATTTCAAAGCGGAAACACCCACACGGAGCCTGGGGTTAGCGGGGGGCGTTGGCCCCAGGCTCCACACAGCATTTCAATCTTTGAAATGTACAAGAGTCCCAGCCTGGGGCCAGCAGAGCACTCTGAGTCCCCCGCTGACCCCGGGTTCCATGCGGTATTTCAATCTTTGAAATGTACAAGAGCAGGGATGTTAAATATCGGTTAACTGAATAGTTGATTAACCTCATGAATTCTTAGCGGTTACTCGACTATTCTATAGTCCCTGGGGATGAGGCCGGCAGCCAGTGAGCTCTGGCCCCACTCCCAAGGAGCCCCTTGCCACTCTGTGCTACTGCCTCTGATACAGAGACAGCAGCGCAGGGTACCAGACAGAAGCTGGTCTGTAATTAGTGCATTTTAAATGTTTAATTTTATTTCCATTAGCTATTGTCACAGTATTAATTTTTTGCAAGCATAGAATTTTTTTTTTTTTGCTTTATCAAAATGTTAAATATAGGATTCCTATTAAACTATAACATATCTGGATTTAAAGTGAGCAGTATGTAATATGTATAATTACTAAATCATGAAAACAGTAGAACTATAATACTTCCTGATCAAGAGACAATATTTAATTAACCCCTTCAGTTTTTAAAAACATGATGCTCTGAAAAATGTATCTGAATCAAATACACAAATTGATCGTAATGTATTTGCATTGATCACAAAAGTGAACAGTATTAGTCTTGTATGTTTAACTAAACAAGAACAGTTAACTGGAAACTGAGAAGCCAAACAAGCAAACAGCTCTCTAAAGGATTTAAAAAAAAAAAAAACCCTCACTCCCTATATTATAGTCCCTATTCAAAGAGAACTGGTAAATGGGAATACATCTGAAAATTAATTTTGATGCAACTAAAATAGTTGTTTATACATTTTATAGTTTAAATTAGCAATGCAAAAGGTTAACTGGTTAACCGGCTTGCCTCATCCATAACAGGTGAGGCTTACTGGTTCTGGTTAACAGATAGGGGTGCCCACACCAGGTGGCCTGCCAGAGCAGCCCCTGTCTGATGCAGATCCAGCCACCGTCCCATCACCCTACAGCAGTGGTCTCCAACCTTTTTAAGCACAAGATCACTTTTTGAATTTAAGTCAGTCCATGATCTACCTTAAACCCAAATACCGCTGCTCCACCCCTTTGCTGAGGACCCGCCCTCCTCACTCTATGAATATGGGGTACAGGGGAGGGGGACAGAGTGACATCAATGTCCCCTGCCTCTGTTTCCCCCACCCTGCACAACAAGCAGGAAGCTCCCAGGGGCAGCTCTGAGCAGGAGCAACTGGGCAGTGGTAAGAGGGGCAGCTGAAGTGCCAGTGCTTGATAGTCTCCTGGCCAAACCTGTCAAGATCACCTGTCAGAGGCTCTAAGAGCTACTGGTTGGTGACCACTGCAGATTACACACTGGCTCCCTGGGAGTGTGGCCCCTACCAGTCTGGCTTCCAGAGATGCTTCGCTACAGGCTCTGCAGTATCAAGTTTATTTCAGATTTGTACTAAAGAGCCCGGGGCGCACGCAACCATGATCTTTAGCAGTTGAACGGTTACATTTTAAACCGCATTTTTACATCCCTAACGTAAACAAGACATGGTGCAGATACTTGAGAATTTCCATCCTTTATAAGGGTATGGTGCACATTTTACATACATATGGTTATTGATACTAAGAGAGTTGGTGACACGGGAGGATTCCCAGGCTCGGGTACAAAAGACGAAAGCAAATAAATGAAAAACAAGACAGCCAGGGATCCACCTTCTGTGCTTGGGCTAGGAGGGGAGGGCAGCTCAAGCTACCTAAAAGTTAAGGGACTTTTGGGACACGAAGCCGCTCTGATGGGGCTTTGGCAGCACTTCACACATGGGGGAGGGGAGGGAGACGGGGACGGTGCAGAGTCTCTCGCCCAACGCCGGGGCGGGGCTGCAGAGGCTTAACCCTCCCCGGCCCAGCAGCCGCCCCCGGCGCCCGTGCGTGGAGTCAGCGCCCAGGCAGCTCCACCGCCGCAGCCCCCGGGCCCGGGGCGGGGGGCGGCGCGGCTTAGCGCTTCCCCAGCTCCCCTACCTGGATCCCGCCAGTAGCTGCCGACCCGCAGCACGCCCACAGCAGGGCGGCCGCCGCCGAGAGCCAGCGGGGAGCAGGGAGGGCAGCGGCCATGGGGCACCGGCTTCCCCACAGGAAGAGGAGGCGCCGGCGCGCGCGCAGCCCCGCCGTAAAACAGCGCCGGCGCCCCGCCTCCCTGCTCCCGGCGGCGGCTCAACCGGGCCCCTGCGCGCCGCCCCTCAGAGGAGCGGCCTCCAGCCTCTGCCCTGCCTGCTGGGCGCCGAGGCCTTGCGGCTCCGCGGCGGTTGTTGCTGGAGCCTCATGCGGCCGCTGCCCACAGGCGCCTTCCGAGCACCTGCCCCGCAGCTCCCGCCGGCTGGGCACCGCGGCCGGCGGGAGCTGCAGGCGAGGAGCCCCCTGGCCACCCGCCTGCCTAGGAGCCGGAGGGACGCGCCGCTGCTGCCGCACAACGAGGGCCCGAGGAGCAGACTGGGAACTGCCCAGGGATGAGCGGCGGGCACCTGCCTCCCACAGCGGGGAAGGGCAAGCGCTCAGTATGGCGGCACCATCCGCTCCATTGGGTGGTTCGAGGGAACGCTTGGGGGGACGCCCCGGGTCCTGGTGTTGGCAGTAGGGGGCAGGCCCGTCCCTGCACTCACCAGCTGCAGGAAGCAGAGTGACCCAGACCTAGCTCACTGCTCTCCCCACTCCCGCATACAGGGCTCGGGGAGGGGGGCTTGCGGGAAAGGGTGAAACTGCCACACACGCTCACACACACACACTGGCGCTGGGAAGCAGAGTGATGCTGCTGTGAGCTGGGGAGTGAAGTTGCCCCGCTCCTGCCGCTGATTAATGCTTGGGGGGTGACCCCTGCTCCTGGCACCAAGCACCACACTAATCCCCCAAGCTACGCTGCTTGGGGAGAGGGGACGTGGGTATAGGGTTGCCAGATGGTTTCAACAAAAATACCGGACACAGTTGACATTACATCACAATCTACATTCAGAGCCGGACTGAGGCATGGGCGAACCGGGCAGCTGCCCAGGGCGCCAACCGATGGGGGGCGCCTGATGGCAGCCGTAAGAGGCGTATGGTGTCCCTTACAGCTGCCATCAGGTGCTGCGCGCCTGGCTCCTGCAGCACCGGCCCCGCGGCGCTGGCCAGCAGCGCTTTTCCTCCCATGGCTGCAGGACCCTGCACGGCCCGGCACGCGCGCCAGCAGCACTGGCCAGGCCGGGCTGGGCAGCGCATGCACCGTGCGCCCTGGGGGCAGGCCCCGGGCTGCGCACCAGTGGCTGTGGCCAGCCTGCGCATGCACCGTGCGCCTGGGGGCGGCGCCCGGGCCCAGGGCGCCAAAAGGGCTCTGGCCGGCCCTGTCTACATTACATCTTATTTAGAAAATACTGGACATTTATATTTTCTCAATTTGTTTCCCGAACAGAAAGCTCAAATACTGGATTGTCTGGTTCAAAACCGGACACCTGGCAACCTACTTGGGTAACAAGGTGGAGCAGGGTGACAGTGGAGCAGAAGTGGGGAGGAGCAGAGGTTTGGGGGAAGAAGTTGAGGTGGGGCAGGGAGGAGCAGACTAGGGTGGGACCTTGGGGGAAAGAGTGGGGGGGAGATGCAGCACCTGGGGCAGAGGGTTGTCCCTCCCCCAGGCTAGGGGTGGTGCAGGAAGGAGTCACTTGGGGGGTGGGCACATGGCCCTTGTGTCCCTCCCCAGTCATCCCCTCTGGAACTGCCATTACATTCCAGAGACTGTGTCTTCTAACTTCTCCCATTTTTTCCATATTTTTAAAAATTGATTGCTGTTTAATAAATTTTGTGCTTTAAACTTTGTCATTATCAGTGGATCACTGAAGTGTGAGAGGACCCTGCAGTGGGGATACCCTGCCTTAACTAACCCTAATAAAATTGGGGGACAAGCCTCCCCCCCTCCAGGAATTCTGGACCCAGCCTTGTTAGAGGATTCTGCCACAAAGGAAAGTGGAAGGAGAGCCCTCAAGCTCAAGGAGGCCTCTGGATAAAGAAAATGGGAGAGAGGACACAGATCTTTTCACTAGTCCATTTCATTGGGGGGGAGTGTAGCAGCCAGGAAAGTTCCCTACAAAAAGTGGGACCATCCCCCCAGCTTACAATTATGTGTGCTATGTATTACATACACACACTCAAAAAACATTATGGTTGCAGTAAGGATGTTAAGTACTGTATTGTGTAATTGACTAATCCAATAGTCAATGCATTTTGCATTGACTATTCGATTAGTCTATAAGGTGTCTCTGCCTTTGAAGTGTAGCAACAGTCCTAAGGCTATTGCTACATTTCAAAGGTAAAAGTGCCATGTGGAGCCCGGGATCACTCCCCAGCTGACCCTAGGCTCCATGCAGCGCTGCCGCCTTGAAACACCACATGCAGTCTGAGGACACCCCAGCTGACCCCAGGCGGCACATGGCTTTTCACAGCGGCAGCACCGCGTGGAACCCGGATCTGGCCCCAGGCTTCAAGCGGTGCTGCTGCTTTGAAGTACCTCCCTCTTCTTCCCGCCCTTCCCCACTTGCTGCCTCTATCTAACAGAAAAAAGCAGTCATGTAGCACTTTAAAGACTAACAAGATGGTTTATTAGGAGATGAAGCAACTAGTTGACTAGCCTGTTGATTATCCAATACGCAGAGTCAAGCACTCAAGAATTGAGAGATGTCATACTTACGGTGCAGGATGCACAAGGAGGAATTAGACACTACAATTATTGTTGCTACACCTAACTTTTAGGTGCACTGGCACCTAATGGAATTCACAGCCCCAAGTTGTGGGCACCCATACTCCCTTTTAATGCATGGGAACAGTTAAGTGCCTGAGCAGATAGATGCCTAAATTAGCCAGAGGGGTGGAGAACCTTTTTTGGGTCAGAGGCCACTGATGCACAGAAACATCAGTCAGGGGCCACACACAGGTGAAAAGCAGAAAACCAAAACAACTGCCCCCCCCCTTCCCCAACTGAGCCAGAAAGACACTCCCACATTTCTGTCGCACACCAGAACCTAGGGGGATCCAGGCTAGTAGAGTCTGTGTGCTCCAGCCCCACGTAGGGTTGCCAGATGGTTTAACCAAAAATACCGAACACTGCCCCCCAAAAAAAAAAACTGGGAAAAAAATTCTGTTGAGAAAAAAAAGGGGGAGACCAAAGTTGTTGAAAAAAAAAAAGAGGACCCCCGACAGCAGTAATTAAGCAAAAAAAATCAGCATGGCCCCTTTAAGAAGAAACTTTTAGAAGAAGCTTTTTTTTTTTTTTTTTCCGGTGGCCATTTTGTTTTTCTGCTCCAGCCAAAAGACAAGCCCCTGCAGAACCAGATAAGCGGTGTGTGGGGGCTAGGCCTGGTTACTGAGTGTGTTGTAGGGTTGTCAGGTATTTTCACCTCCTGGCAAGGAAAAAATTTTTTAGATATTCGGTATTTCTGAATGTTTTTACCGGACAGGAGGTTAAAATACCGGACTGTCTGGGTCAATACTGGACACCTGGCAACCCTAGCCCCATAGTGGGGCAGTGAAGGGGCTGGAGCGCCAGCATGCACTCCCCAATGCTGGTGGGGGGAACCCTGATCCTCAGCAGCCAGATCCAGGCAAACAAGGAGGGGTGCATATGGCCCCTGGGTTTTAAGTTCCCTGCCCCTATTCTAAGAAATGTTGAAGAAAAGGGGAATAGCTCACTTTCTTCCCTCAAAAAGGAGTTAAGTACCTTTATTCATTTGGGTCACCCAACCATTTTTCTGTGGAGTTGACCAGATCAGTCCTTTTTCAAAGGAAACAGAAAAGTTGCCACACTAACAACCTTCTCGTTAGCAGGGCAGGCAAACTGATATTTAAAAAGGAGATCAATATCCTTTCATTTTGCAGGGAGGCTTGAGGTCAGCAGTAAGAAAACAAACTAACTAGAATAAAGCAATCAGAAGGAAAATGATATTCAGCTGACATTTATTCTTATATGCAGAGTTCTAGCCTGCTATCAGTTCTGTAATTATGCATTCATCTCTCCAGCACATCTGTGAGAGAATATTGAGTCCCTGCAGCTGCATCATGGAACAATCCAACATTTAACCTCATGTAGTCTGAAAGTAAAAATAATTTTAATATTATTTCATCTCACAATAGAATGAGATTTATATGGGGAAAATATTAGCAACTTGTTTATATTCTCTGAATAGGTAATGTCAGAATCATAAGTCAGAGGTGAAGGTGTATCATATTTGCTTTTATGTGGGCTAATGGATAGTTATTAATAGTTTTTTCTGGGGAGGGGTCTTAACAAAATGTCACTTTTAGCACTGAGAAGCTTCATCTGTTGACTAAAACAAAAATACATGAAAGGAAAAATAGCTCAAAATATTTTTCCCTTAAAAAAAAACCCTACTTGTTTCTCGGTGTTTCCTTCCTTGCCAAAGTAAACTGCTTCAGGATGATTCATCCTTGGACAAAAAATTTCACAATACTTCTTAATTAGAAGGTAACAAACGTAAGAATCATAACATTTCCTTTAAAAATTATTACTATAAAGCTAATGGTCAAAGTCAATTGATAGTATCCTTCCTGATACTTATCTGCTTCATTTTAACTACCCAATCTTCAGATACTTACTGATTCCCTCCACCTTCCTGATTTTCTATACCCTCTGCTCCCTGTCTCTCACCCCCTCCTTTTTTCTCCCCCTCCCCTGCTTCTCTCCTATTTATTTTGGGTCTGCACATCCTAAACTCAAAACTGTGGTCATCTGAAGAAGTGGGCTGTGCCCACGAAAGCTCATGATACCATCTACATATTTTGTTAGTCTATAAAGTGCTACCAGACCATTTGGACCATTTGTTGTTTTTTTCTGTACAGATTAACTTGGCTACCCCCTGAAGCTACTATAAAGCTTTCATGCCTTCTTTTGGTCAGTTAGAATGGTAATTTCAAGCTCAACTTTTCTTCAGTCTATTCCCATCACCTTAAGAAACTGCTATGTCAAAGCTTTTATTACTATAGCAGGTGTCGCAACTGTGGTACAGCTACACCTAGTCTTCAGGGTCTTAGCCTATAAATAAGATTTAGTCTTGAAAAAAAAAGTGGTTGTGTTGTTCCTTTTGGTTGTGCAAGGATATTTGTGTTAAGGATGCTCTGGGAGAGTGGAAGCAGAGCAAGCAGGAGGAAAGTTTGCTTTTTACCTTAAGGTCTTTGTGAGACTTAGTTCATGATGCAGAGTTGCTCCAAGAAACTGAAGATAGTATTTGGGTTCAGGTTCCTAGATTGGATGATTCTGCATACGGATTGATCATGTTATTCCAGAATCCATATATACATGTAAATAAAGCAACTTATACTTAGAATATACCCCAATATTGTATCACCGATTTCTTGAAGAGAAACCAACCAGCAAGGTCCTCACATTCTGCTATCATTTAGAAGTGGGTCATGACTATTTCAAAGTAGATTGCTAGTGCTGAAAGCTTTGTCTATACTACACAGTCTTGTTAACAAACAGTGGGGGGAAGATACACACTGAAATGCTCCTCCCACTTGTGTAACTCCCATGCTACGCTGACATAATAAAACCACCCTGAGCTCTTTGCAACATAGTTAAAAGTGATGCAGCATCAATGTAGATACTGCACTTAATTATGTTGCCTTAACTGGCCTCCAGGAGATGTCTCACAGTGCCCTTGAGGACTGCTCTAGTCAGCAGTTTGAATTCATCTGCCCTGAAGGTACAAAGGTATGCACTCCTCCTCTGTTTAAAGATGTGGGAATTTTTGAAGTTTCTGGTCCTATTTGCTCAGTGTGAACAGTTCACTTATTATCTTCCAGCTGACCACACTGCCTTTCTGCAAAAGATCCTACTCCTGTGTGGAGTACACAACATCTGTTGGATGTGTGAGATGAGGCTGTGCAGTCACATTTCCAATTAAACCATAGGAACTTTGATACACATGGGCTGATTGCTCAAGATATGCAGGAGAAGGGACATGCAGCAGTGCCATGATAAGATAAGGAGCTGAGGCAGACATGCCAGAAGGCAAGGGATGTCAACAGTCACTCTGATGATGCATGCTGAAGTCATGCTGCTTCTACAAGTAGATGCATGCCATCAGTACCAGACAAATTAGTCGAAACAATAGTAAAGAATAAAATTGTCAGGCACGTAGAAGAACATAATTTGTTGGACAAAAGTCAACATGGTTTCTGTAAAAGGAAATCATGTCTTACTAATCTATTAGAGTTCTTTGAAGGGGTTAACAAACATGCAGATAAGGGGGATCCAGTAGATATAGTATACTTAGATTTTCAGAAAGCCTTTGACAAGGTCCCTCACCAAAGGCTCTTGAGTAAATTACATTGTCATGGGATAAGAAGGAAGGTCCTTTCTTGGATTGAGAACTGGTTAAAAGACAGGAAACAAAGAGTAGGAATAAATGGTAAATTTTCAAAATGGAGAGGGGTAACTAGTGGTGTCCCCCAAGGGTCAGTCCTGGGACCAATCCTGTTCAACTTATTCATAAATGATCTGGAGAAAGGGGCAAGCAGCGAGGTGGTAAAGTTTGCGGATGATACTAAACTGTTTAAGATAGTCAAGACAGAAGCAGACTGTGAGGGACTCCAAGAAAATCTCACCAAACTGAGTGAGTGGGCAACAAAATGGCAAATGAAATTTAATGTGGATAAGTGTAAAGTAATGCACGTTGGAAAAAATAACCCCAACTATCGTACAGTATGATGGGGGCTAATTTTCTCGACAAATCAGGAAAGAGATCTTGGAGTTATCATGGATAGTTCTCTGAAAACTTCCACACAGTGTGCAGCGGTCAAAAAGGCAAATAGGATGTTAGGAATTATTAAGAAAGGGATAGAAAATAAGACACAGAATAACTTACTGCCCCTGTATAAAACTATGATACGCCCACATCTTGAATACTGTGTACAGATGTGGTCTCCTCACCTCAAAAAGATATTTTGGCCTTAGAAAGGGTTCAGAAAAGGGCAACTAAAATGATTAGGGGTTTGGAATGGGTCCCATATGAAGAGAGGTTAAAGCGACTGGGACTTTTCAGTTTAGAAAAGAGGAGACTAAGGGGGGATATGATAGAGGTATATAAAATCATGAGTGGTATGGAAAGGGTGAATAAAGAAAAGTTATTTATTAGTTCCCATAATAGAAGAACTAGAGGACACCAAATGAAGTTAATGGGTAGCAGGTTTAAAACTAATAAAAGAAAGTTCTTCTTCACACACCGTGTAGTCAACCTGTGGAACTCCTTGCCAGAGGAGGCTGTGAAGGCTAGGACTATAACAGAGTTTAAAGAGAAGCTAGATAATTTCATGGAGGTTAGGTCCATAAAAGGCTATTAGTCAGGGGATAGAAATGGTGTCCCTGGCCTCTGTTTGTCAGAGGCTGGAGAAGGATGGCAGGAGACAAATCGCTTGATCATTGTCATCGGTCCACCTCCTCTGGGGCACCTGGTGCTGGCCACTGTCGGCAGACAGGCTACTGGGCTAGATGGACCTTTGGTCTGACTCAGTAACGGCTATTCTTATGTTCTTATCTTCTCATGGGCAGTGAGTGAACCTTGGGCAGGGGGAGGCATGCCACCAGCCCTGCCCCTTCTGCTTGGGGTGCTGTGTAGGAGCTAAGCTAACTCTCCCACTTTAGGGGCAGGCCCCCAGCCCACCTTCACCTCAGATGGGCAGTGCACAGCCCGGCCCTAGAGCAAGAGGAAGGTGGGTGGCATGCACTGTCCCAGAGTGTAACAATATGTTTTTTCTATAGCCATATTGGTAGGCCTAAAGCCTTCCTCTGCAGCCAGATTGAAGAGCAGCAGCCATTGGCTGTAAAGCCTAGAGTCACTCACTCACATTCCCTCTAAATTGCATTAAAATAGTGTCATTCAGGCTGTTAAGGAGATCCTGTCCTAATGGGCTGTGTCTAGACTGGCAAGTTTTTCCGCAAAATCAGCTGCTTTTGCGGAAAAACTTGCCAGCTATCTACACTGGCGCTTGAATTTCCACAAAAGCACTGACTTCCTACTGTAAGAAATCAGTGCTTTTGCGGAAATACTATGCTGTTCCCGTTAGAAAAGTCCCTTTTGCACAAAACTTTGCACAAAGGGCCAGTGTAGACAGCTGAGATTTGTTTTCCATAAAAAGCCCCAATCGCGAAAATGGCGATCAGGGCTTTTTGTGAAGCAGCGTCTAGATTAGCACGGGCTTTTCCGCAATAAGTGCTTTTGCGGAAAAGCGTCGTGTAATCTAAACGCTCTTTTCCGAAAATGCTTTTAACGGAAAACTTTTCCATTAAAAGCATTTCTGGAAAATCATGCCAGTGTAGACACAGCCATGGTGTTCACTGTCACCGGATAAAGAAATAGATTTCAAGATGGGTAAAGAAAACTTAGTTAACAGCATTTTGTCTGGCAAGACACTGTTTATCAACAGTTGAGGTTGTGGAATCCTCATTCTATAATTATGGTCCTCACTTTCCAGTTGTTTGTCTGTATGATCTGTGTGGTTTTTAATTGTTTCTGTCTGCTGTATAATTAATTTTGCTAGGTGTGAACCAACTAAGGTGGTGGGGTCTGATTTAGGGATGTAAAAGTGTAGTTGATTAACCAACTAACTGATAAGCAAAAAGTTTATAGGTTAATGCTATAGATTACGCATTCTCTTCCGTTTCCCCCTCTCCCCCACTTGCCAGTACATTTTTTAGTAGGCTGGCCAGCAGCCCAGCTCAGTTCCAGCTCGTGACAGGTCTTATATAGGGGCTGCTGCCACCCCGTGCCGGTACCTCTTTATCAGCAGCACCAGCACAGGACGACACCACAGGTCCACAAGGGGAACTGGGTTTTAAACTGGCTCCCCTCGCAGACCAGCTCCCACCCGGTACCCCATGCTGCTGTCTCTGATACAGTGGCAGCAGCTCAGAGTGACAGGGATCTTCTTGGGAGTGAGACCGGAGCACACTTGCTGCTGGCTTTGCCCCCAGGGACTATAGAATAGTCGACTATAACTTATAAGAATTCATGAGGTTAGTCGACTATTCAATTAACTGATATTTAACAGCCCTAGTCTAATTGGTTAGGTAATTGTTACTGTAGGTTACAATTGGTTAGTAAAATTACACTAAAATAATTGGTTATGGTAGAGCTAAGCAGGACTCAGGTTTCTTTATATAAACTGGGGCCCAAAAGGAAATTCTTTGGGAACCAACTCCAGGACACAGTTCCAAGATCAGAGCTGCTAGACCTCAGCCCTGTGCCAGTGACACCATGCTGAAACTGGAGTTCCTCAGATGGGCCTGATCCTGGCTGGCCATTGAGACAAATTCATCTGTCTTATTGGGAGTGGTGAGCACTGGCATGTGCATCTGGAATTAAGTGGCATGTAAATCAGCAGAATCTGGATCAAACTGAAAGATATAACAACAAAGTTCACTGGTGATTATGCAGCTTGCAAAATTCTCTTTCCCATGGCAGAGAAATAGACTTCAACTGCTGGTGGTTGTATGAATGCTGTCCAGTAACAGAACTCTTATGTAAACTAAATTAAAATAAAGCCAGGGAAGCTGTACTGAGTATTATGGAAAGTCATTAAATTTCTGATATTGTTCTGTAATCCTATTATGAATACACTCTCCAGAGACACCCTGTCCTCTTACAGTTGTCTTTGTAAGAAAAAAGTGTAAATGAGGCTGTCCTGTTGTAGAAAATGAATGAGAGTCAAGAAATGTACACATTAATACCAAGGATTATTCAAATACTAATGTGTGTCTGTTGGTTCTTTTTCTCTTTCCTGCTCTTGACCTGGACTAATGTTTTACTGATAAATATATCTGCTACATGAAAAAGGTTACATTTACTACACCTAGTGACCTTTTACCGTTATAACAAACTTAATTTACTTTATCTTTTGGGATATTGATGTCAGCTCTTGAGAGCTCTAATGGACACTTTTGGAGGAATATTATCTCTATGAAAGTCAGCTACTTACAATTTCAACATTTGGCACTTTAACAGGACCTCTCCTCCTTTAAAAAAAAAGCTTAATAAATTAATGGAAACTCTGAAAGAGGAGGGAAGCAAACAACTTATACTGAACTTGCAGAAAAACAGCAAGTATAACTTTAAAAGAACAGATCATACATAAGTAGAAGTTTATGATTTAGAACCTCAGGGCCAGAATTTCCTATGCATCTCAGTTATTTTGATACCTATGTGTAGGGAGTTCTGCATTTCCTATCTCCCACCCCCAAACAAAAAGGGGTACGTCCAGGGCCAAGAGAATGACCAACTTATCCTGACACCCCATTGGTCCTATAATCTGAAACAGCTGTTGGTGCTGCATCAAGACAGACATAAATCAAAGCAAACCCTAAGATTGATTTAAATTTATGCTCCCCCCTCCCCATCATTGAGGAAACATAAAGGCACTTGCACACCTTGGCTGGACTGGAAGACCTCAGATTGAAAGCATAACATGTTGGGAGGCATAGATAATTAGAGAAGATACTTGTGGTATCACAAGTCTTCCATGTGAAACTCATGTGCTTTAAGCAAAATCTCTGCTATATAAACTAGATGGAAATATGCTAGCTTTTCTGCTAGCTCTTATCTGCATGTCAATTTTACATATATCTTAAAGTAAATTTTTAGTATGTGTCAGCATTGTACATCTCCTTTCTAGAGTGCAAATAATTTCAGATTCAGAACTAAAATATGGATGTTTTTCAGATCCATATTACCAGTTTCTAAATAGATATTCAAGGTTATATCAACTGTTTATACAGAAGTTCACTTGCTTTGTGTTTGAAATAAAGATGAGAGGTCATAGCCTGTGATCCAGTCTACTATGATAAATATGGTGCCTTGCCTCTCTCCTTGACTCTACTTTTTAATCCTTTCTTATTACCAGCTCCAATGATCTATAATTTCCCTTTTGGTTTTCAACTCCATTCATGAAATAGCTCCACTTCACCCTTCTAACTTAACATTTATCCACAGGGCTATCTGTTCAGAACTTGCAGAAACCACACATGCAGGTCTAAGTGTGTTTTGGAAAAGGGATAATCAGTGTTTTCTATTGAATTATTACTTGAGTTATAGATCCAGGATATTTCCAGAAACTACTATTGTCTATTAAAGATGTCAGCTATAGTAACCTGTACAGACTAGCTTGGACACTCACTTTTTCTTCATTTCCACTAATCTAGAAACTAATTAAATGAAAAATTTTAAATTAAAGCTTGCTGGGCTTCCATTAACTATAGCTCATTTTACAAAGGAAAATAGTATGCTAACTAAAGTAGAAGGTAATTTTTAAAAAATCTGCTGAAGATAGGTATGGAGGTGATTTAGTTTGACAGCCTGGAATTTTCTGAAGGAGGAAGTGAGAATTTGAACCTATTCCAAACATTATTGTACTGCTGTTACCTGGCAACAAAAGAAACAGGAAAGATAACTGCAGTAAAATACCTGATTCTGATCACTTTATATTATGTTCCAAAAAAAATCTGTTACCATTTAACTATAATTTATCAGATTGAAAGAACTCAGATAGTGAGTTAGACAAGCCACAAGATTGTCACAACCTAGTATGAGAATTGTGAAGAATGAGCCAATCTGATCCCATTTTCAAGACTGCAAACTCCCAAGAGGCCAAGATGTTATGGACTCAGGATTATAAGGATAAATGGGATAAAAGATAAGTAACCGTATTGACAAGCTCTGTTTCAGCATCCCTCCAAAACCTTGAAATAAGAATGAAAACTTGTTTTTAAGGAATTCAAAATACATTTTAAAATACAGATTTGCTCCAAAAATGGACATGAATGGACAAAAGCTGCAGTCATAATGTTTGTTATTAGTATCAGAGTAAAACTAGTAGGGTCCTGTAGAGAGCATCTAAATCTGCCATCCTCAGCTACCGCACATCCATGTGTTCCTTCAGTTTGGTTCATAGTTCCTTTAGTCCAAACAGTCAATAGCTTAACAAAAAGTCCAAATGTGCATGATCCTGTCAGACTTGCTGGCTCTCAAAAGGAGTATTTGAAGAAGGCTCTTAGTTGGGCTGTCCCCTTGGCAGCTTTTCTCCTTGCAATCCCGCACTCCCATCTTCAATTTCTCTGAGCTGTATAACTTACCACACTATACTGATTGTCTTGTGTTTCAAGGAGCTGATCCAGAATTCCCCTTAGAACTTTTCATGGCCCAGCATGCCCTTTCCTCAACCCGCTCTAGATGGGGATACTGTTGCAATTGCTAGGGATCTACCACTATGTTGATCATGTGCACAAGCTGTTCATAAACTGGACTCAAGTTTGGGTCATTCCTTTCTTCTTCTACAGACAGAGAGCAAATCCACATTGCATTAACGGGCCTTACTGCTCTGATTAGGCTCCAGTGAATAGTTACTCATCCACAAGGATGGTTCTTCTTCTGGGTCTTCATCTTTCCCTGGGGTCCTTTCCTTATGATGGTCTCTCTCAGCCACCACATACATGTCCTGTCTCCTGAGGTCTTTCAGCCTCAGTTGCGCCTCCACTGATGATGAGCCATCCCACCTCTGGACAAACTCTTCAAAAAAACTAAAACTCTTCAGTCCCACCCAAAGATGACCAAAAAATGCATGTCTTTGGCCACTCCAGCCTGCACTGTCTATGCAGGTTTTTGCAGAGTCTGTTTCAACTCTCACAATGGGTAAGGTTATATGTCTCCAGGCATACACTGTAAGTAGACCATGCCTCCCTTTCCCCAACTCCCACCTCCCCATTACTCAGTCCACTTCTGTGGGGATTAGCATTTTCCCTGGGCCATTTTTCTGAGCCTGGTTATCTGCTGTCTAGGCTTGCTCATAGTTATGATCTATGAATGGATTTGTTGCCCACATGAAAGACAGGACCTCACTGTAGAAGGCAGTTCCACTGTAAATTCTCCCAGGGATGGCTCCAAGTAAGGTTGCTCCACCAGGCCTGGCTCCTTTCTATCTGACTGAGGCTGGGCTTCTTGTCTCCTCTCAAGGCCTTTGTACTCCCCTCCACTGGGGTTCTGTGTCCAAGTGCCCCAGGCACCTTCAATTGAGTCCAGGGATCAGTGAATTGAGTGTATGGGTCTCTAGGAGGGATGGGGGGGTGCAACAGACCAACCATTGGCATATCTGCATCAGCTCATGGACATCAGATTCTTCTCTGCCAGGGTGGCTGCCCTGTCAAAAATGCCAGGAAAGGAAGGATCTGCATGAACTGCTTCATGACTACCTTCCCAGCCACCGAAACTCCCATGCAGTCCTTTGGCTGGACCCAGCTATGTTCGTTCAGATCCTGGGCAAAAGCTGAGGGCTGAGCCCCTAGTGGGAATTTCTTGTGGTGGAACAACTGCCAATAGTTTCAAGATGATCAGGTCCTCTCGGGTAGCTGCCTTGTCTTGGTTAAAATCCTGGGTGGGTACCACATCAAGTCTCCAGTACACTGTGTTAGCCAGCCCTATCAAAATGGGAGCTAATAGGGGTGGCTCCGCTTTCAGTGGGCCATTGAGTCACAGCAGCAATCCTCACAACATGACATGGAACATCTCTGGGTCATCCATGGGCCCCTTTTTTGTCAGTTTTCCCCATGATGGATGACATCAGGGTGGTTTTTGCCTTCTTCTGGTAAGACCTGCTGCTGCCTAAGGGGCTATCAGAGCATTGCCATCTGCTGAGCCACCACTGCTGCTGTGCCACCATTTCTTTAATCACTTGCTGTTGAGCAGCTGGTTCTGCTGCTGGTTCTTCAGGTCACATTTCAGAAGCTTCTCAGAAAGCCATCTTTGCTTCTTTCATTTGCTGCCTTTTCTCTTCTGGCCTAGTTTCAGGCCTCGAATCTATGAATGGCTGCACTCTCCACCACACAACAGAGCACTCAAAGGGCTAGGTGACACAGCAGTTAGCACACCTGACCACCATCCCGGTGGTCAAATTCTCCTGTCTCTATAGAATTTGTTTCCAATTTGGCCTTGATGTAGGGAGACACTCAGATACTCAGAATAGTACTAGCTGCAGCATTAACTAATATGTTGGGTGACAGTAGAGCAGGAGTGGGGAACCTCAGACCTGGGGGTCGGATTCAGCCCCTGGCTTGCCTGGATCCAGCCCATGAGGCTCAGGCCCAGCTCCCCCCTTCCCCCACCAGCATTGGGGAGCCTGTGCTGGCACTCTAGACCCCCCACTACCCCACCATTGGGCTGGAGCACACATCTACCAGGCTAGCCCCCCCCCTCCAGGATCTGGTGTGTGAGAGGGGGCCACATCAGTGAGGGGTTTCTTTGGTTTTGGTTTTGGTTTTTTTGGTTCTCACTTATGTGCAGCCCTGACTGAGTTTTCTGAGAGTCAGTGGCCCCTGACCCAAAAAAGATTCCCCACCCTTGCAGTAGAAGTAGTGGTTACCAACCAGTAAATTGGGATCTACTGGTAGATCTTGGAGCCTCTGACAGGTGATCCTGACTGGTTTGGCTGAGAGACTATCAAGCGCAGGCACTTCAGCTGCCCCCTCTGTACTGCCATTCTGCTCCTGCCCAGAGCCTCAGAGATGCCCCTGGGAGCTTCCTGCTTGTTGTGCAGGGTGGGGGAGACAGAGGCAGGGGGACACTGATGTCTCTCTGTCCCCCTCTCCTGTACCCCATATTCACAGAGTGAGGAGGGTTGGGCCTCAGCAAAGGGGTGGAGCAGGCGTATTTGGGTTTGAGGTAGATCCTGGACTGACAAATTCAAAAAGTGATCTTGTGCTTAAAAAGTTTGGAGACCACTGCAGTAGAGATACCTGGTTTCCTGACCCCAGGCCAGGAATGTCTGGGCATGCACTTGGGTCGGAGCCGTTGCCCTTAAATGGGGAGTCACAGAGGAGACCCAGGCCCTTCCTCTCCACTAGGTCTCAGCCCAGGGCTCTGTGGGAATATCAGAGGTATGGTCCTCCTGCATAGAGTCTAAATCTGACACACTAGCTACTTCCTACCTATGTAGGCTGAAGCCAACACTATGGTGTTGAAAAATAAAAGTACAGCCAAGCCTCTAGGTTCACTTAATATAGGTCTGCGCTTACTATAGGTCTTTCATTCCTACCCATCCTTAGATACATAAGGGACCCAGTTTTACCCCTCCATGGGCTCAGGAATAACCCCAGCAGACTCAGGATAATGGAGTTGCAAGGCCTTTTCCCAGTGAAAGTGCCTTCACATAGGGTATGTCTACACAGCAAAGTTATTTCGAAATAACAGCCATTATTTCGAAATAACTTTCCTAGCGTCTACACAAGCCAACTGCTATTTCGAAATTATTTCGAAATTATTTCGAAATAGCGGAGGGATTATTTTGAAATTGGTAAACCTCATTCTATGAGGAATAGTGCCTATTTCGAAATAGCAATTTCGAAATAGGTGCTGTATAGACAGGGAATAGGGGCTATTTCTAAATAGGGGGCCTCCAGCCCTTCCCAGGGTGCCCTGGTGGCCACTCTGGGCACAAACAGTAAAACTCCTCTCCTCCCTCCCCCTCCTGGAGCCCTTAAAGGGGTAGAGTCTGGCCATAGTCTTTTGTGGCTAGCACCAGGCCTGCCACCCCAGAGCCACTCTGCTGCTGCCCCTGACACAGGCCGCAGCATGAGTCAGCAAGCCACTGGCAGCCAGCTCTCCACCACTCCCCAGGACCAGTCTGCCAGCTCTCAGGAGCCTGCCAGGGGCTGGAGAAGGCAGGCGCTTTCCTGGTCCAGTGTGGAGATCATGGACCTGATTGAGGTTTGGGGGGATGCCGCCAATGTCCATGATCTCTGCACTAGACGGAGGAACGCGGCCGTCTACAGCCGGATGGCTGCCAGCCTGGCCACCAAAGGCCACATCCGAACCCAGGAGCAGGCTCGGATTAAAATTAAGGAGCTGCGGCAGGCATATGCCAGGGCCACAGGGGGCAGCTCCCAACCAGGGGCAGACCCAGAAAGCTGCCCCTATTTGGATGCCCTGGACCGCATCCTGGCAGGGTGAGATGGTCCGTGCCCCCCAGGTGGTCATCGACCCTGGGGCAGAGGGCCCTGACCAGGACATGGAGGAGGAAGAGGAAGAGGGCCAGGAGCCGCAAGAGCCTGGAGGGAGCATGCCGCGCAGCCAGGACCCCCGAGCCATCCCAGCGGACCTATTGCCGGTGTCGTCCAAGGTCGGTGAGGCAACAACATGTGAGTGCCATCACTCCTCCTTATGCGGGGGCAGGAGGGGAGGGAGACCAGGGACTGCACACATGGGCCTTGCTGACCACGGATCAGGAAGCGACCTGTGCACGTGCAAGCACGTGCCGTGCCACCAAGAGCAGCCCGAGGCCGGCTGCGGCAGCTGGCGCCCTAGGCGGAAGGCGCGATCAGCGCCTCTGCCTGCTCGGCCGTCAATGGCCATGACGTCATAATTGGGCTCCCAGGCCAGCGGTGCCCTAGACACCTGCCTAGTCTGCCTAGGCTCACGGGCCGCCCCTGCATGCCACCCCTGGGCACGTGGCCCCAGCTGGCTGCCACACAGAGGCCTTGGCCTGTTAGCCACATGCGTGTGTGACGAGACAAGACATGCTCCTGAACCCAGAGTGGGACACAGTAGGACGCCCTTCCTCCACAAGCCCCCTCTACACAGAGGCAGGAGACATCTTCCCCCCTCCCCCCATACACCCACACTGATGCAGCACAGGGGCATGGGTGAAGTCTCAGGGTAGCTCCCTTTCCTGAGGATAGCAGGACATCCCGAACATAGCCTGTGTGCAAGCACATTGGCTCTGATGGTGCGGAGAACTGTCGTCCTTGCTTGCAGAGGAGGGCTGGGCTTCACCCACTGTGTCCCCAGGGATAACTGACCACTTCTCTTGTTTCTCCACAGATGCACCAGCTGCGAGTGCAGGGTGCACCACCCCGCTCAGGACATCCTCCCGCACCCGAGCACTCTGCAGGCCCACTCGTGCACAAGAGGACTACCAGCAGCAGCACCGGGGGGCACTGCGAGCCCTGAACCGCACCCTCAACCACTGGGTGCAAGAGGACCTGCAGCTCCGGCGGGAGAGCTGGTGGGAGCAGCTTGCCCAGAGCCATGCCATCTGAGAGCACCTGCAGACCCTAGTGCAGAGATTGCTGCCTCCTGCCACTCCAGCCCCTGCTGTCTCCCCATCCTGCTGTCTCCTCCTCCCACTCCTTCTCCCCATTCCGCTTCTCCCTCCACCCCTCCCCCCCCCGAGGACTCTGAGGCACCCACACCCATGGTGCTGGGAGACAGTTGGGCCGGCGAGACCCCCAACCCTGAGCCCTGAGCTTCTCCTCCCCCTTCCGCCCCTTGGCTCCCCCTGCCAGCTCCCTCCTCCCAGGTTTCCCCCTCCCCTCTCTCACCCTCTCTCCTCCCCTCTCCCACCTTCTTTCCCCAGTGTCACCTGAGTTTCATATTCCCCCACCCCAGTTTTGTTCAATAAAGAGACTTTGTTTTCATGAACACGTGTCTTTTATTTTACATCAGGAAGGGGGGTTAGGGAAGGGTAAGTGGAAGGATGTGAGGGAGGAATGAGGCACAAGCCCCCACTAGGACACACCAAGGAGACTGTTACTGCTCTCCGGGTGGAAGCTGTCCCGCAATGCCTCCCGGATACGGACAGCCCCCCGAAGGACCTCTCGAATGGCAGCTGTGCGGGGCTGCATGTACAGGCCAGCCAAATGGTCAGCCTCTGCCATTCAGCCTGGCAGGAAAGCCTCCCCCTTCCGCTCACACAAATTGTGCAGCACATAGCACGCTGCCACCACGTGCGGAATATTCTGTTCTGAGAGGTCCAGGCGGGTGAGGAGGCATCTAAAACGGGCCTTCAGCTGGCTGAAGGCACCCTCCACTACAATGCGGGCCCTGCTCAGCCTGGCATTAAATGCCTGTCGTAAAGGGTTGAGGTGTCCCGTGTAGGGCTTCATGAGCCAGGGTAGTAGGGGATAGGCCGCATCCCCCACCAGGCAGACAGGCATGTCCACATCTCCGACCCTGATGTGGCGGTCGGGGAAGAAAGTCCTAGCGTGCAGCCTCTGGCACACAGAGGAGTTGCGGTAGACCCGCACATCGTATGCTCTGCCAGACCAGCCCCCATTGATGTCCACAAAGTGGCCCCGGTGGTCAGACACAGCCTGCAGGTGTTAGAGGGACTCTAATGTTATAATGTTGATCTGTTCATAATGGTTATAGTGCAATTTTTGTGTACAGAATTTGGGTAAGGTGCACACTTAAAATGGCGATTGTCATCAGTGACTGGAAAACAAAATGGAGATTACCATCAGAACTCTGTGGAAAGATCTGGACTTGTTTCCCGCCAGAAGTCTTTGCACTCATTACCAACTTATGCACATGGCACGCTAAAGCTATGCACAAGGCATGAAGAGGCTTGCACCAGGCACGCAGATCTTTTGCACCCAGCCCGAAATTGTGCATACCACCCTACACAAGTTTTCCCATCAAAGGTTCTACAAAAGCACTGCACCCCAAGGGAGGGTGTGGTCAGTGTTCCATATGTGTCTGTGAGGACAGCGTGTGTCAGAAAGGGAGCATCTACGCCATTGAGGGCCCACTTCCCTGTATCAAAGGATCAGGATCCAATGACGGTTACCCTTCAAGAGTAGCGTTCCAGCCTGACTGCGCCACAGAGGGAAAAGGCAGAGGGATCATTCACAACTGTGGTGGGTTCCCACACCACGCTGTGGCGAAGGCTCAGCACTGGTGATCTGGGATACACCAAGCAGAGGTGTTTGATCTCTCCCTGCCTTGGACCATAACATTGTCATCATCCTTGAAACACTCCGTTGTGGTGAAGGCCCAACAAGAATCGTACCAGAACTGTACCACCATTCATCATCAGCCTTGGCTCCTGTGGCAACAGCCTAGGATTCCACCGAGGGCAATTGATCCATCTGCGAGGGATCACTTGCGGTTCCTCCCTGAGGGCTAACCTGAGCCCAAAGGTAGAAGGTTGCAAGCACCAGTACCACCATCGGCGACACAGAGACTTTTGTAATGTATAAATACCTTACCTGTATTGGGGATCTTTCTATCTTTCTTTTCTGTTTTGGGGTGGGGGTTGGATTTGTTGGTTGTTGTTCTTGTTCTTGTTCATGCACTTGTCAATTTAAATTCTTACAATATATGGGTATGTCTACACTGCCACCCTAGTTCGAACTAGGGTGGCTAACGTAAGCATTCGAACTTGCAAATGAAGCCCAGGATTTAAATATCCCGGGCTTTATTTGCATGTAGCGCCGCCATTTTAAAATGCCCGTAGTTCAACTACCTGCCTGCGGGTACACGCACAGACTAGGTAGTTTCAATTAAAGCTCTAATTCGAACTTCCGTTACTCCTCATTGCAGGAGGAGTAGCGGTAGTTCAATTAGAGCTTTAATTTGAACTACCTAGTCTGTGCCGCATGTAGTGGGCAGGTAGTTCAACTACAGGGCATTTTAAAATGGCGGCGCCCGGGAACATGCAAATAAAGCCCGGGATATTTAAATCCCGGGCTTCATTTGCAAGTTCGATTGCCTACGTTAGCCACCCTAGTTCGAACTAGGGTGGCAGTGTAGACATACCCTATTAGTGAACTTTAATCTGGACTCTAAGCGTGTTTCTTTTGGGGAGAAATCACCAGTGATCAGATACGGTGTCAGGGGCCTCCCTTCTGGTAACCAGAGCATTTAACATAATCAATCAGATCCCTTATCCTAAATTCTAAATGAATTCAAAAGATTCTGCTTGTTACTGAGACTCTGGGGTAACACAGGATGATGGAAAAGTATCCCTTCTGGTTGATGTACAGGGAGGCCTGGTGGTCCAGGGCATGGATGGGGATGTGTGTCCTGTTGATAGCCCCCGCGCAGTTGGGGAAGCCCAGGGCGCCAAACCCCTCAATGACCGCGTCAACATCGGCGAGGCAGATGACTCTGCGGAGCAGCACTCTGTTGATGGCCTTGACCACCTGCAGAGGGGCACACAAAACCACCGAGAGTCACTGGGGTACCAGGGTGGTTGAGAGTGCTCCCTTCCCACCACTGCCCCGTGCCCCCACTCCCAGGAGCAACCCCCTCTGCAATCCTGGCCACCGTGGGCAGTCCTTAGTGCAGGCGGGACAGAACAAACCCCCTGGGGAAGGGACTTTCACCACCTCCCCCCACCTTTTCCCTAGGACACCCCCCTCCTGGCACAGTGGCCAGAGATTGCCATACCTCCATGAGCACTGCTCCAATGGTGGAGCTCCCCACACTGAACTGGTTCACCATGGATTGGTAGCTATCTGGCGTGGAGAGCTTTCATAGGACGATGGCCACATGCTTCTGGAGGGGAATGGCGGGCCTCATGTGCGTGTCCTGTCACCGCAGAGCTGGGGCAAGCCACTCATAGAGCTCCAGGAAGGTGTTCTTCTTCATCCTGAAGTTCTGGGTCCATTGTTGGTCTACCCACCACTCCAGGATTATGTGGTCCCACCAGTCGGTGCTGGTGTCCAGATGCCAGATGCGGCGGGGCACACTGGTGTCCAGGAGCTGCAGCTGCTCCTCCACATACCCCAGGAGGGTCTAGAAGAAGGCATGGGGGTTGGGTTGCTGCAGATCCTGCCAGGCAGACTGCAGAAAGTGCTGCCAGGCTCACAGCAACAAGTCCAAGAGAAGCACCAGAGTGCCCAGGGGCGGTTCCAGCTCCATGCTGCAGAGTGCTGTGTGTCCTGAGTGAGGGCAACCAGAGCACGCAGAGGAAAAAATGCTTTGCTGTTCCTCAGCGAGGTAGGCAAGCAAGCAAGGAAACCTGAGAACTGGCTGTCCAGGGGGGTCCCTTTAAGCACAGGCCTCAGATAGCCTCAGGCAGCATCCACACAAAGTAACTCCTGACCTGATGCCCTGCCAGAACCGGTTCCGGCCGGCCTTAAATGCGATTCAGCATCCAATCAGTGTGGACGCGCTATTTCGAAATAACTATTTCAAAATTAGATATTTCAAAATAATGCTGTAGTATAGACATATCCATAGTGAATATCTATAAAAATATACATGTGTTTATTTACAATTAGTCATAAATTATCTGAATACACATGCTAAGCATCTTATGCTCACCACTCCCAATAAGATGGATCTCTCCTGCTGGCCAGTCAGTGTCATGTCATCTGGGCTCTAGTTTCTGTACAGTCTAGTCGTGCAAGGGTTAAAAATCTTAGCAGTTGTGATCTTGAGCTGTGTCCCTGGGGTTAAGTTCTAACAAGCTCATTTTCTTGTTATACTTTACATGAGGCTCTTTTATCTATGCCTTAACCAATTATTTTATTTAATACATAGCTATGCAAAAAACACTAACCAATTACTTTCAGAATACAGGGGTTCAAATGCCTACGACCATCTACTCATTAGAATCATAGACTACTAGGACTGGAAGAGACCTCGAGAGGTCGAGTCCAGTCCCCTGCCCTCATGGTAGGATCCAGTACTGTCTAGACCATCCCTGATAGACATTTATCTAACCTACTCTTAAATATCTCTAGAGACGGAGATTCCACACCCTCCCTAGGCAATTTATTCCAGTGTTTATCCACCCTGACAGTTAGGAACTTTTTCCTAATGTCCAACCTAAACCTCCCTTATGGTAGTTTAAGCCCATTGCTTCTTGTCCTGTCCTCAGAGGCTAGGAAGAACAATTTTTCTCTCTCCTCCTTGTGACACCCTTTTAGATACCTGAAAACCTCTGTCATGTACCCTCTCAGTCTTCTCTTTTCCAAACTAAACAAGCCCAATTCTTTCAGTCTTCTTTCATAGGTCATGTTCTCTAGACCTTTAATCATTCTTGTTGCTCTTCTCTGGACCCTCTCCAATTTCTCCACGTCTTTCTTGAAATGCGGTGCCCAGAACTGGACACAATACTCCAATTGAGGCCTAATCAGCGCAGAGTAGAGCGGAAGAATGACTTCTCGTGTCTTTCTCACAACACACCTGTTAATGCATCCTAGAATCATGTTGGCTTTTTTTGCAACAGCGTCACACTGTTGACTCACATTTAGTTTGTGGTCCACTAAAACCCCTAGATCCCTTTCTGTGGTAATCCTTCCTAGACAGTCGCTTCCCATTCTGTATGTGTGAAACTGATTGTTCCTTTCTAAGTGGAGCACTTTGCATTTGTCCTTATTAAACTTCTTCCTGTTTACCTCAGACCATTTCTCCAATTTGTCCAGATCATTTTGAATTATGACCCAGTCCTCCAAAGTAGTTGCAATCCCTCCCAGCTTGGTATCCTCTGCAAACTTAATAAGCATATTCTCTATGCCGATATTTAAATCGTTGATGAAGATTTTGAACAGAACCAGTGCCAAATCAGACCCCTGCAGAACCCCACTTGTTATACCTTTCCAGCAGGATTGTGAACCGTTAATAACTACTCTCTGAGAATGGTTATCCAGCCAGTTATGCACCCACCTTATAGTAGCCCCATCTAAGTTGTATTTGCCTAGTTTATTGATAAGAATATCATGCGAGAATGTATCAAATGCCTTACTAAAGTCTAGGTATACCACCTCCACCACTTCTCCTTTATCCACAAGACTCGTTATCCTATCAAAGAAAGCTATCAGATTGGTTTGACATGATTTGTTCTTTACAAATCTATGCTGGCTGTTCCCTATCAATCACCTTATTATCTTCCAAGTGTTTACAGATGATTTCCTTAATTACTTGCTCCATTATCTTTCCCGGCACAGAAGTTAAACTGATTGGTCTGTAGTTTCCTGGGTTGTTCTTTATTTCCGTTTTTATAGATGGGCACTATATTTGCCCTTTTCCAGTCTTCTGGAATCTCTCCTGTCTTCCATGATTTTCCAAAGATGATAGCTAAAGGCTCAGATACCTCCTCTATCAGCTCCTTGAGTATTCTAGGATGCATTTTATCAGGCCCTGGTGACTTGCAGACATCTAACTTTTCTAAGTGATTTTTAACTTGTTCTTTTTTTATTTTATCTTCTAAACCTACCCCCTTCCTAGTAGCATTCACTATGTCAGGTATTCCTTTAGCAGACTTCTTGGTGAAGACCGAAACAAAGAAGTCATTAAGCATCTCTTCCAAGTTTCCTGTTACTGTTTCTCCCTCCTCACTGAGCAATGGGCCTAACCTGTCCTTGGTCTTCCTCTTGCTTCTAATATATTTATAGAATGTCTTCTTGTTTCCCTTTATGCCTGTAGCTAGTTTGAGCTCATTTTGTGCATTTGTCTTTCTAATCTTGCCCCTGCATTCCTGTATTGTTTGCCTATATTCATCCTTTGTAATTTGTCCTAGTTTCCATTTTTTATGAGACTCCTTTTTTATTTTTAGATCATGCAAGATCTCCTAGTTAAGCCAAGGCGGTCTTTTGCCATATTTTCTATCTTTCCTACGCAGCGGAATAGCTTGCTTTCGGGCCCTTAATAATATCCCTTTGAAAAACTGCCAACTCTCTTCAGTTGTTTTTCCCCTTAGTCTTGCCTCCCATGGGACCTTACCTACCAGCTCTCTGAGCTTACCAAAATCTGCCTTCCTGAAATCCATTGTCTCTAATTTGCTGTTCTCCCTTCTACCATACCTTAGAATCACTAACTCTATGATTTCATAATCACTTTCACCCAAGCTTCCTTCCACTTTCAAATTCTCAACCAGTTCCTCCCCTATTTGTTAAAATCAAATCTAGAACAGCTTCCCCCCAATAGTTTTTTCAACCTTCTGAAATAAAAAGTTGTCTCCAATGCAATCCAAGAACTTATTGGATAGTCTGTGCCCCGCTGTGTTAGTTTCCCAACATATATCTGGATAGTTGAAGTCCCCCATCACCACCAAATCCTGCACTTTGGATGATTTTGTTAGTTTTTTTAAAAAAAGCCTCATCCACCTCTTCCGCCTGGGTAGGTGGCCTGTAGTAGACCTCTAGCATGACATCACCCTTGCTTTTTACCCCTTTTAGCGTAACCCAGAGACTCTCAACATGTTGTCTCCTACGTCCATCTCCACCTCAGTCCAAGTGTGTACATTATTAATATATAAGGTAACACCTCCTCCCTTTTTTCCTCGCCTGTCCTTCCTGAGTAAGCTGTACCCTTCTATACCAATATTCCAATTATGTGTATTATCCCACCAACTCTCTGTGATGCCAACGATGTCATAGTTGTATTTATTTATTAGCACTTCCAGTTCTTCCTGCTTATTACCCATACTTCTTGCATTTGTATATAGGCATCTAAGATACTGATTTGATCTTGCCTCCTAGTTCTGCCTTTCCCTCCTTTCTCTCGCCATTATAGCCCACACTCCCTCCGATTTCCGACCCATCTCCCAGAACTCCATGTTCTTCACTTACCCATGGGCTTTGGTCACCTGTCCCCGTCAAACCTAGTTTAAAGCCCTCCTCACTAGGTTAGTCAGTCTGTATCCAAATACGGCCTTCCCCTTCCTCGAAAGGTGAACACCATCCCTGCTTAGCAGTCCTTCCTGGAATAGCATTCCATGGTCGAGGAAGCCAAAGTCCTCCTGGCGACACCAGCTTCGCAGCCAGGCATTCGTCTCCAGGATGCACCTGTGTCTGCCTGGGCCCCTACCGTTGACAGGAAGGATCAAAGAGAATACCACCTGCGCTCCAAACTCCTTCACCCATACTCCCAGAGCCCTGTAGTCACTCTTGATCTGCTCAGTGTCACACCTCGCAGTATCATTAGTGCCCACATGGATGAGTAGCATGGGGTAGTAGTCAGAGGGCCGGATAATCCTTGACAATGCCTCCGTAACATCTCAGATACGGGCCCCCGGCAGGCAGCATACCTCCCGAGATGACATGTCAGGGTGACAGATGGGCGTCTCCATCCCCCTCAGAAGAGAGTCTCCGACCACCACTACCCTATGTTTCCTATTTGCAGTGGTGGCAGAAGACCTCCCAGCCTTGGGGGTATTTCTTTTGTATTTCTTTAAAGTCAGTAAAAAGTTCTCAAGGACTACTTATCTTTATGCTTGGTTAGTGGGATACATCTGCAACAGTAAAACATCATACTTTTTTTATCGGGAAGAAGCTGCAGAAATTCAAGGTTAACTTGTTCATTCTTTCCCATTCTCATGACTTTGTGAATATAGCTATACATATTAGTAATGCTGCAGCTGATACTATTCTGAGTGTCTGCCTACCTCAAGGCCAAATTCTTCTGACTCTACAGGTTTTGTTTCCTATATCTGGTCACTGTTTGAACCCATTGTTTCCTATATATGGTGGCAGAGCATACAAGATAGCTGCGTTTTTTGCTAAATCCATGCACAAGAAGGCAGTGGCTCATGTCAAATCCTGGCCTCTTTTTACAGCCCCTATAGGCCAAACAGTGAATAGCTTAACAAAAAGTCCAAAAATGCACTGGGCCCTGCAAGTTCTCTATGGCTGGTGGTGACTGGAGAGTACACTGCCTGGTGGTATTACCCATTCTGAGACTGCCGCTCATGCTCAAACTATCTGGCTCCTCAAGAAGGATTCATCTGTCCTGCAGCCAGTCCACCACCCCTTGCCAGTGCTTCTGAGTTCCTTTTAAATCACTCCTCCAGATAGAGCATGGTCAGCAGGTCCGAAAGGGCAGGGTAACCTGGGCCCAGTATTGCTTTTAACCCCCTCAGGTCCAGTTTGGAGTTGGCTTACACACTATTTATTACGATTAGGTATTTGGCACAACTGATATATTCATACAGAATCAAATCCCCAGCTATCCTTAATGGGCTTCCTCTTAAAAATAGTGACCTTCTTATACAGGTCCTTCCTGAGCATTTAGTTTTGCCAGGACTCTTAGGCTATGTCTACACTACGAGATTTTTTGGCAGAAAATATGCTAATGAAGGACTCATTAGCATGAGTCGCAACAACATTAGCATATTTTCTGCCGTTTCTATTTGCGCAAAAAGAAGCAGTGTGGACGTTTCCTTTTTGCGCAAAAACCCCGTTTTGCGCAAGATCCTTAGGCCTATCCGGGACAGGCATATATTTGCGCAAAACAGGGTTTTGCGCAAAAAGGAAACATCCACACTGGAAAGCATCAAGATAGGTGGATTTAAGGCTACTTCTACACTATTAGCTTTTTTAGCAGAAAATATGCTAATGATGTCGGACTTATGCTAATGAGTCCCTCCTTAGCATATTTTCTGCCAAAAAAACTCATAGTGTAGACATAGCCTTAAATCCACCTATCTTGATGCTTTCCAGACCCAGGCACTATTTTTTAAAAACAAGCTTCTCTTAATTCAGCTTTCCTCTACTGAAGTTCTACAAATCAAATAGTTTAATCTATTGTAAATAGCTTCAACTCTTAAGTCATTTAAAATCCTTTAAGCAATTTACACTTTGTATAAAGCCCAAAAAGTTTAAAATGTTTTAAACAGTAAACTATCCCAAAGATTTAGAGTAATTTAACTTGTTTATGCCCTCTAACACCAAAAAGTAGCACATACCAGTTAAGCCAATGTTCCATTTTAAAACTATAATGCTGTAGGACTGGCATCACTGTCAAAGTCTCAGAGAAGTGGTCCCTCCATGTCAGGTTCTGAGGGAAGCCACTTCAACTTGCTGCATCAAATAACAAAACAAAAGTGAATTAGCAGTTTCAGAGTAAAGACTAAGGAAAATCTAAGAAGACCTCAGGATTTGTCCCCATTATTTAAAGAGTGTACAGATACTTCCCTGCATAACTCATATTGGATTAACAACCCCCTTCCTCATCCCTTCCCTCTCACAAATAATCTCCCCCACTTGAAATCTAATTTACTTTCCAATTTTTCTGATTGTTCATTTTTATTTTGTATTGCAATAGAGTACATTTTTTGGAAAATAAAAGAAGTAGGTCAGTTTCATTGTAATTTCTAGTCACTTTCATTTTTCATGTTCTTATTCATTAGAATAGTGCTGGTTTAAAACACAATAGAAAATATTTGAACAAAATAAGATTAACAACACGATCAACTAAATGAAAATATTTCTATTAGTGGATTGTGTAACAATCACCACATCACCATCAATTTTTGTTTTTTTAAAGAATGAATTTTAGGGACTTAAACCAAAGCTGTTGGCATCTCCACAAATGACATGAAACAGAAATTTTGGAGCTAAACCAGTGCTAGATTTAGGACCTAGATTCCATAATGTAGAGTATTCCGCATTCTTGAGTCATGATTCCATTTCATTCAGATAATCTGAATAGGTACCAATAAATTGTATCATTGCAATTAACAAAAGCAAACTCTTAGCTAAGTATAACAGAAAGGGGAGAAATTTACATACTTAGGGAAAGGTTATTAAATACCTGTAGCAAGGGTGTTCAGAAACAGTGTGTTTCTTTTCTTTTAGGCACAAAGATTTCCTGTTAGTCATTCTTTTCTGATGAATTTGTGATTTGCTAATGGATTGAGCACACTCTGCAGTTGCACAAGTTGTACATCTACATTAAAAGACATTCATTCTGGAACAGAAGCATATGAATCAGCAGGTTCTGTTGAAAAGGTCTCACATAATTGTATTTCTCATAGAATTACAAATTCAGGCTTCCCATGTATGTTGCATCAGCCTGGACAAATGTGTCACTCCAAAAACATTATTCCTTGATATGGTAGAGCAGAGCAGCAGTTTCTGTAAGGAATACTGCTTTGGAATGATTCAATTACAATGTTTTTTAAAAATGGGGGGAAAAAACAACTGATATATATACACATTGGGAGCGTGGGTGTAAGGTTTTCCATGTCTTCACAGCACAGCCATTATTTTGAAATGCAATCAAAATAATGGGTGGCTTATTCCGATGTCCTGGTAAACCTCGTTCCATGAGGATTAAGGGACTTGTCGGAATAGTGGTCTATTTGACATGGTCTACACCAAATTTGGCACTTTCTGTTATAGCAGGCGTGGGGGACCTTTTTTCGGTCGGGGACCACTGACCCACAGAAAAATTAGTTGGGGGCTACACACAAGTCTTCCAGGCCCGTAGTGGAGTGACAGGGTGGGACCTGAGCCTCAGGGGCCGGATCCAGGCAAGCCAGGGTCTTCATCTGGTCCCCAGGTCTGAGGTTCCCCACCCGTGTTACAGAAACTCGATCTGAATTAGAATTTGACAAAGCTGTAAAATTCAAATTCATTTAACTGTTCATAGTGAACTTTGTGTGCACATCCTTTGCTTTCTTCCAATCAGCAGGATGGTATTTGTTCTCTGATGTTCTGATATTGTTAGCTGGCAGAGTGCTATCTTCAAGTTGCATGTATAACTGTCAGCACAGCCAAGCTGGGTTACTCAGCCTTGCACGTACATTTAATAAATGTGTCCTCAGCCTTTTGTTCTTCAGAGGCAAATCTAATTGTTTTGCTATATATTGCAGTAATGTAAAAGTTATACCAAGCTACTTCAAAGGAGATATGTCATATTAGTCAGATCTAACAGTCTGATTTATCGTTATATTTCTCATATTCAGAGCCTGACAGATTTCCAAAGCAGCAATCATTTTCCTGTGACGGTAAATTGTACAGCATAGGACTAGATTCTTTTTACCAGAACCAAAACATCTACAGTTCTTTCATTGTCTGATAGTAATTTAGAAGTGCATGATAACCAATGTTTGCCTGGCAAGTCAGAATCAGTCTTTACTTTCACAACCTTCATTATTTGACCTGGAGACATGCCCAGAAACTGGCAGCCAAAACAGCGAAAAATGTCAGTTCTGACTTTGTACACAAATTGTTCAGGGTTCTGAGGAAGACACTTATTGAAGCTATAGCATTTAAAGAATGTGAGCAAAATAGATTTTCCTGAGAAATCAAAATACATATTTTTAACTGTGGATTGTCCTCTTACCAGCAGTGCAGAATGGAAGATTATAAATGCAATTTGGAATGAATTGTTCTTTTGTGATAATGATAGTCTTGGTGTACCTTCCTCAAATAAACTAAAAAGATTTGAATTTCTAAACACACAGTGCCTATTTTATGCTGCTGAAGCTTGTCTTCCTAAATAGAAAGTTAATGTACATTCACCATTCCCTCCAGTAGACCAAGAACGAATCTGTTTAATTGATTTCAATCCCCCTTTTGCCTGAACTTCCGTATCTGAAAATAATTCTCTTCTTTTCTGACAGGTACACATAAACCTTGTCTATTCTTTACTGATTTAAGTTGCTATAAGGCACTTTTCAAACAATTACAAAGTGCCAAGGCAAAGAAGTTACATCAATTTAATTGAACTGGTGCAACTTTTGTGCATAGACAAGGTCTTTGTGAACAGTCTTTGATGAAAGATTTTATCAAGAATAATTTTCCAGCTCTCTCATCCTGGCTAAAATTGTTGATGCTGTAACCTTAATCTCTCCCTCAGTCTGTCAGGCCCTTTAGACACTCTTGATATCGAATAACAAATTCTTATAACTGGCTGAAGTTTTGTCAGTTCCAAATGTGACCAAATGTTCACATTTGTCAACCAGTACAGCAAATTGCCTTGATAATCTTTGACAGCTATTGAGTTCTCTTTATTAGTTTCCTATCACTAATCCTTCTCAAGATACCTCAAATTCCTGCATTAGCTAGAAACTAGGATCTTCAGTACTGGCAGAACCAGACACAAGAATCTTTCCAAGGAGTAAGGGAGTGCATGAGGTATGAGATAACTGACACTTACTTTACAGAAGCAGTTAAGTTTTCATTAAAAATTCTCTTGGTTAAATATCTGGTTAATACACTAGAGCATTTAAATTATAAGTCAGATAATCCAAAAAGTTATCTTGTAGAGGCTGCTATTATTTGAAACTAAAACTCAATTAGAAGTCAGATTCATTAGTGTCTCATTTAAAGGTCTCCATCTCTATTGCTATTACTTAAAAGCAATCCATGACAATATTTCATGTTTGCACTGTTTTAGTCCTGTTGGTCCCAGGATATCAGAAAGATAAGGTGGGTGGTAATAGAAACAAGCTTTCAAGCCAACAGAGTTCTTCTTTGAAAACTTGTCTCTTTCCCCAGTTGGTCCTATAAAAGACACTCTCTCATCCCCCTTTGGAAATGGAATACTAAACTGGGTAATATCATTTAGCCACGAGTTGGCACTGTGTGCAAAAAAAACTGATTTAAAGCAACCTCAGCTACAACAGGTAGAGCATTCAAATTATTAGGAACTCGTCTAGTGTGTGCAAGCAAGCTCCTCAGCCAGTCCACAACTGTTATAGAAATATGTCATTGTGTCAGGAGCAGGATTAGAACAGAAACAGAAGAAGCAAATCAACCAAGGCTGCAGGTTCTTAATATACCAGAGAACTTCAGCTTTGATAGACCTTTACAATGGACAGATTGGAAGCAATATTTTGCAAGATTTTGAATTGAAAATAAACTCCACAAAGACACTGAAGATATAGAGGAGCATCTTTAAACCTGTGACTTCACTGAAGATAGGTTAAAAGATTACTATGAAAGGATTCTGGCTATGTTTGATGACTACCTTATATCTCAGAAAAGTGTCATTTGTGAAAGCTCTACATGCACTAGCTGAAAATTGATTTTGGGAATGCAAAACATGAAAATATCAGACAGGCTTATTATTGGTGAGTAATTGATTTGGTAAGTATGAGATGCTAAAATGACCAAGTGCAATGTACTTCCATACCACATGTGGACTGGGTACTTGCTTATACATAGCAGATGTGTTCATCATCTTTGCATGCTCTGCAAGGTATGGCTGAGATTCATTTAAAGACAGTAAAAACTCAGAATTATGAACACCTAAAGAATGGGGGTTGTGAACAAAACGTTATGGTTGTTCTTCCAAAAGTTCACATAAATCTGTATCTAGTCTCTTCCACAGTCTCTTGTGCACTAGATGGTCTGGCATTGTTTCTTAAGTTGACTTGTACTGGATCATCTTTCAAAGGTCATAATCAGATCCTCCAAGTTCTTTCACATTTCTCGCAAGGCCCATTATGCCTGTCACACTGCAGTTGAGAAGGTTGTTGGCCTTTGAGCCTTTGATCACATGCACTGTGAATGTATAGCTTTAGTCTTTGTATATTGCTTGGTGAACTGGCCCAAGAATTCCTAATACCTCCAGGAAGAGTAAGATGTGTTATATTACATCACGTCTGGGAAGGGTTGAAGGTGATTGTAAGTTCTTTGTGAGAGGATTGCTTCATATGGCATCAGCTCCTGAATAAATTGTAAAGTTAATAGTCTTGCCATGTTCAATTTAACTCTCCAGGCAGGCTGTCATCACAAGTGATAGATCCCAGAAACAATGGCTTTTGACTTTGTGTCATATAAATCAAATCCCTGACTGCTTTGGTGCAGCAAACATATGCAAAGTGTCCATATTTCATGCATGTATTACATCATGCACCTTTGGCTGGACATCATATCCCTCTTGGGATATGATTTTTTTTTACACATTGTGCATGTAGGATGAATTTGTCTCTGTTAGACTGGGAGTTCTTTCTCCTTGCCTCAGGTGATTGGTAATGACTCAGCACCGATAGTGCATCTATTCGCAGTTTTCCTAAGATAGTTTCTTATTTTTTCAAGTTTGAGTTGTTCTTGGTTTTCCTGTCTTACCAGTCTGCTTCAGGTTCACATATCAGCTAATGAAATGACATCAATCAGCATAGTTTATTATTTACAGAATTCTGGCTGCTGCTTCCTACAGCACAAAGATGCTTGCTTAGAAATCTCTAGTCCATTAACTCCATTTTGCAATAGCCATTGTCCACAATAGTAAAGAATAGGACATCTAGAAAGTTCTTAAATAACTTGATATTACTGATGGGATCATTCTTATAACAACCTATTATATTCTGTATTTCTGCTCTTTAGGGTGAAGGAAATTGCCCACTTTTACTCTTTTCAAAGGAAAGTGGTGGTAACTACTAACTTTAGTTTTTTAAGCCTTTGTAAGTAAACAAAAACAAATGGTGTCTGGGGAGCTAAACTATGTTTACACTGTGGGATTTAACTAGTGCTTCTGAAATCCTGCTGAACATAGATTGTCCTTGTATTTAAACAATGTTCAGGACCAGTTTGGCTGCAACTGTTATTGTCACTAAAAGTATTTCATGTGAGAGAAGTGTGCCTGCCGGTAAGACATCCATGACCAATAATAAAAGGTTATTCAGCTATAGCAGAAGAAGTTGGAGGAGGATAAATTTCTTTTTGATATAGATCAAACAGACAAAAAAAGGATTCCATCATGAATTTTAAAACATCGATACTGGGATTTTTGTGGGGCATGAGGATTCAAAATAGATCAATTTTTCTGTGAAAAATGCCAATAATTTTAACTGAAATTTAATAAATTGTATGTATTTTGTTTTTGAAAACATCATTGTAATTTTCCTTTTCTGGAAATCCAGAGTTTTAGATAGTGAAAAAAACCCTCAAGTAATTTTGATCAAAATGTCTAACTATGTCAAGAAAAAAAATGAAATTTTCAATCATGTCAACAATTTTTCACATAAAGGTTAATTATTGAGAAAAGACAACTTTTAATTGTAAAAGATTTCATAAAAATATTCAGCAAAGCTAATAAGAATTTGATTCCTCTCCCTTAGAAATATTTGAATGAATGAAACTACATTCAGTAAATGTAAATACAGATTTAATTCAATAAATTACCAGAACAAAGCATGAATTCCACTTTGCACTGGAGCAGCTTGCACCAATCCAAGTAGCTACGTCATTTTAGTCTTTGCTCTGTGTGATTCAAACTGCATGGTTTCCCTCTGGGTTACATTTTGGTGTTTCTTTTACTGTACCTGTTACAGTTTGTTATTCCAAGGGAATAACTGTAGATTTAGTACCTCTAGATTGGGGTGGGCAACCTTTTTTGGGCCACTGACCCCCGGAAAAATCAGTCAAGGGCCACACACAAGTGATAAGCAAAGTGAAAAGCCCCTGACTGAGAAGGAGAAAGACACTCCCCACGTTCCCTTCTCACACCAGAGCCTGAGGGCCTCAGGCTAGTAGATTTTGTGTGCTCCAGTCTCAGTTTGGAGGGGAGCCTTGAGCCTCGGGGGCCAGATCCAGGCAAGCTGGGGGCTGCATCCAGCCCCCAGGCCTGAGGTTACCCATCCCTGCTTTAGATGTTTGGCTTCAGTGTAACAGGGTTCACTCACCCATAGGGTGCCTTCTCCTACCCGCTATGGGGATTAGCTCCCCAAGTTGGACAGTCCCTCCCATCACTCATGCCATGGTCCCTCTTTTTCTTTCTGGATGTTGCCTACTCCCACTTCTTGACTTGCTTTTCATGATTTGACCCTCCAACCGGGTCACCATAATCCTCCCTCCCTTCCTTCCAGATACCATATTTTGTTATGGTGAATACGGGACACCCGGTAAAACTGCTCAAATTCAAGCAAATGTAATGGCAATCAATCAGAACAATGTGGTATCCCTCCCCCCCCAATCTATAAAAACTCCCAGGTCTAGTGGGAAAAAGGAGGTTATAGGGGTCTGGCCTAAGCGGGGGGGGCTCAGGTATAGGACTAGTCAGGTTGACACTGGGACCACAAGTCTCACCTCTTTCCCCAATGGATACTGATTGGGGACTTAACGGGGCAAAGGGTCCCATGCTGGCAACAGAGGTCATGCCCCGCCCCAGGCACACTGGAGGAGGCAGCCCCAGCATAGTCTACTCACTCGGCCATATCACTCTGCTTCCTGCTAGTGAGTGTGGGGGCGGTCCACCCCCTCCCCCAAAGCACTGCGCCAGGAAAGCAGAGCAAGCTGGGACTGTATTGTTCTGCTTCAGCTAGTGAGTGCAGAGGCAGGGATGGACCTCTGTTACTGGTGCTAGCCCCTCCCCCTGCTAGTGCCAACAGATGCCCAGAGACTCTGGGCCCACCAGCTGCTGGCTGCCCCCTTGACCATCTTATCCATGTTTGGGGGACATGTGCCCTCTCTTGCCACCCCATGCATCACCTGTCAGGTGATTGTAGGATCTGATTGTGAGGTGCTCAGAGATCAGAGGTGGTTGGGACACATAAGTCCCAGACTGATGGGATCTAAGGTCCATTTAGCTTGTAACCCTTTCTCTACCTGGTGTAGTATTACTTCTGTTTTGGGAGCAGGGCAGCATGTTCAAGCCAGCTCCATATGGTAGGTCTGGGGAGACAGTGCTACCTCCACCCTGATTCACCGCAGCAAGCCACCCAGCCTGTCTTGGTTGTGGCATGGGAAAAACAACCAAAACCTATGTCTCAAAATGGGAGCTCAGCTCAAAAAGTTTGAAAACAGAGAGGGTAGCTCAGTGTGCGGAAAGAGAAGTAGCTAGGGGTTATGGGGTGGACGGGTGGTCTAAAACGGCTGACAAACACCCTCCTTGAGAAACCTTGCTTTAGGATGCACGTGGGAAGGGGTGATACACACACCTCTCATTCATCCCCATACACCTTACCTCTCTATAACACACAGGGCTGCCCCTCCTCCTATTGACTTCTTGATTTTCTGCCTCTGAACCCTTCCTGAGAGCACCATTTGCTGGCCACCACCTACCCACATTCACCTGCCAGCTACAAACAGTAGGCTGCTGCAGCTGCGATGACTGCTGACTTGACCAGCAGGGAGAGCACCAGAGCAGAAAATAAAGGACAATTTGCCTGTTTTTTAAAACAAGGTGGGACACCTGCAAGAGGGCTTAAATAAGTACCATATAAAGTGAGGATGTTTTTTACCCAGGAGTTAGGACCACTCTGCAAGGTGTGTTGGAAGCAAGCTTTCAGATCAGTCCCCATTTTGAATGGGATATTGTAAGGAAAATTAAGCTTTTCAGACTGGACACCTTGCAAAGGACTCTGTACCAGACTAAATTAATTCTCTAACTCCATGACTCGATATGATAATTGCTGGACAAGGCAACAGCATTTATGACTTTCTGTCATAGTCCCTAAAAAGGAACCAATGACCTGCAGCATTTGAAGAGTATCTAGGCTGCCTTGATCCAATAGCAAAGATTGCCTGTTAACACACAACCCTTCCTCACTTCAGCACTCACCATCCGATCCAGAAAACTTATTCTAAAGAGTCCCAAGAGCTGGACTGGAATAATCGATGACATAGGGGAGGGAAAGTGCTGGGGGGAGGGATCTAACTGGGCTAGTTACACACTAGTAATGCACATGGACTTCACCACCATGTCTACATGTACCTGCCCCCTGCAGCACCACAGGCACCTGTTCACAGCTTTTCACAAACGTTCAGAGACAGACTCAGGCACACTCACAGCCCTTCCTCCATTCCCATAGACAGCCGTCCACTCACACGCAGGTGGCAGGGTCCCAGCTGCACATGTGTATCAGGAATGGCCCGCAGTGAGCGCCACCGCCACAGTATGCCCGGAGCGTGGATTGCAACGTGCCGGGGCTAAGAAACTTTCCCGAGGACTGAGGTCTGCTGGAAACGCTTTGGATCCTGCAGACCCCCTGCGCCTCTCCCCCCGCCTGCAAAGAGACGCGGTACCCTTGTGCAGCGCGGCTGGGGCTGCGGATTTCCCGCCCGTTCGGCTCATCCCGCGGCAGAGCGGCCGCCCGGGCTCGCCTAGCGGTGCCTGCCAGCCCTGAAGGGGGCCGTGCCTTGTGCGCTCTGCAGCCCGCGGGAGGCGTGCGCGCTGCTCAGCCACCCACTCCCGCCGCCAGCCGGAGCTGTGCACACGGCTGGGCGGCACAGCGGCGCTCGGGGGAGCTGGCGCTGCCTCCTCTAGCTCCTCTCGGTCCTCCGCAGCTGGCAGCCAGGGGCCCGAACCGGCGCCGCGCCGCTCCCCTCAGCTCCTGCAGCGGGCACGGCAGAGAGGAGGCGCCCCGGGGCCGGGGGAGGAGCAGCAGCCGCGGAGCCGTCGCCCAGCTCCCAGGCAGCCGGCCGGCGGCATGAACCCCTGCGATGCCAAGGAGTATCTGGCCCGGAGGGAGATCCCGCAGCTCTTCGAGGTAAGCGCCGAGGCGCGGTGCCCCGCGGGCTGAGCCCGGGCAGGGGCAAATTCCGGGGCCAGCCCGCCCGGCCCGCGGGATCCAGCCCGTCTGAGCCCGGCCCCGAGGAGGGGCACTGAGCCGGGCAGGAGGGCGGCAAGGGACCCCCGGACTGGGGCAGGGTGGGGCGGTCCTAGGCTGGACTCCCCTCCGCATGCCAGAGCCGGGAGCGAGGGACTGGCAGGGAGGGAGCCCGCTCGGGTAGACCGAGGGCCGGGGCAGGCGGCTGGGCTGCGCCTCCGGTGCCCCGGAGGGAGATGCTTTTCCAGGCGGGGCGCCGCCGCGCCGCCCGCCTTCCTCCTCAGGAGAAGGGCTGGGTGGGGCAGGTGACTCCACTGCACACACGGGCTCTCTGGCCCTTCGGACCGTGCTGGGTTTGCCTCCTGCAGCACATGCCCCCGCCCTTCTCCGCGGGTCCCAGCCCGCCAGCAGCCATCCCTGGGCTGGGTTGGCAACGCGGGAGCGCAGGCTGGGCCGTCGGGAACCGCGGAATGGGAGTGTGTCAGGCACCTCTCCCGCGTACCTCTGGGCGCATTGGCAGCTTGGATGGAAAGGATAACGTGCGTGCCATTATTGTCTGTTCCTTGCCCTTCAGCCAACAGCAGAAAACGTTGTGCGTGACCATCCTTCTTTGTAATTTAGGTTAAAAAAAAAAAAAACTTAGATGAAACCCGTATATCCAATGAGTTCTTGTAGGGAAAGTAAATTATTGGCTAGGAACCCAGGCATAAATGATCCTTCATTGTTCAATAATTCACTTCACTGATCAATAAGACAGACTATTTAATGAGAGTTTTTAAACATCAAATCGTTAAAGGGATGTAGTGCAAGCTACCAGGTGTATCTGTTAATGAACAGTAATTTGCTCTTTCAAATGTGGATTCCTCCTCTCCCAAAATAAACCATTTTCAGATCCTGTCTGATCTGTATGAAAATATTATTGTAGGCTTTTTGAAACAAGACTTTCTCTATGAAAGATTGAAAAGACATATATAGGACAAAGACGATGTTTATGGTTTATTCATGTGTTTAAAAAAATAAATGGTTTAATTATGGATACAGGCAATTGTGCAGTTAGAACGATACAAGACTTGTGTTAGCAAATAAAAGATTCTGGTACTAAAATGGTATGCATTCTTCCACAGAAATATGTACATAGTTGCAATGCAAGTTATTTAATTATACTATAGATGTAACTCATGCAAATTATTTTCTATGTTATAAATACAATTGCATATAAAGACAACATTGACCTAACTATATGAACTGTAGCTATTAAAATAACACTTGGAGAAATACTGAATCAGGAATGTAAGATATTTTCATGTATTATACTAATTTAAACTATAGCACCCAATTTTATGTACTAGGGAAAGCTGAAAAATGCAATGGGAAGGACTACACCTTAGAGCATATGTTAAGAGCTAATAGTAGGAATTGCCATATTGGAACTAATAGACCATCTACTCATGTATCCTTTCATCAACAAAAACCAATCCCACCTGCTTCAGAGGAGAGTATAACAGTCCACAGTCTGCCCTCTCCTTCACATACGTGACCTACACCAGTTAGTGCAATACTATAATTAATACTACGTGATGGAGGTTTTCTAGATGACTGTGGCTGGTGGTCAGTTCAGCATCTTAAACCATTCTCATCAAAATGATGTTTGAGCACCTGTCAAAGGTTTTAAGATCTATCTATCTGTTGTTATAATTTTCAGAGAGGTAGCTGTGCTACTGTGTTTCAGCAAAAACAACAAGAAGTCTGGTGGCACTTTAAAGGCTAACAAATTTATTAGGGTATTAGAGCACAAGCTTTCATGAGCTACAACTCACTTCTACAGCATCAGAGGAAGTGAGTTGTAGCTCACAAAAACATATGTTCTAATACCCTAATAAATGTGTTAGCTTTTAAAGTGCCACTGGATTCCTTGTTATTTATAATTTTGTTTCTCAAACATTAATATGAACAAAATATTTGTGGTCATATTGGTCTTTCCGAAAATTATACATTTTCATTTAACTAACAAGTGAGCTGGAAAACACAAATCTTGGATCTTATTTAGCTAATGCAAAAACCACTATATATATTTGCCAGTCAGAAATGTAGTTAAGAAAGATTAAATAAACCTTGTTACTATTTTCCACTTTCATTCCATTTCTAAACAGGAAACTAAAAACATACTCAGGAGACCTATATCTAAGTCCTATTGGTGACTCAGTGTGGGCCCCAGTCCTACATTCCTTGCAAGCCCCAAACATCAACTTGAACTGGAGATTTTGGGTGTGCAGGGAATACAGAAATGGGTACAATAAAATTAAATTCAAAATACCAGTTTGTGCTTATTTTCATAGCCTAAAACTTTTTTTTTGGATGTTATGTTTCAGAGTCTGTTGAATGGGTTAGTGTGTTGCAAGCCTGATGACCCAATAGAATATCTGGAAAGCTGTTTACAAAAAGTGAAGGAATTAGGAGGGTCAGAAAAAGTGAAATGGGACACCTTTGTTAGCCAAGAAAAGAGGACATTACCTCCGCTCAATGGAGGACAATCAAGAAGAGCCTTTTTCAGGAATGGTAACGTATCTCTTTGAGCTGAGTATTTTATGTATCAGTGTGATATTAGGCAATTTCAGAGCCACTGTTTCAAAATGTATATTTACATGAGTTATCTTGTACTATTATGACACATTAGATGTTAAACTTGTTTTGGGAAAAAGTTGTAGAAATAGAGGCATACATATGCCAGATTATGTTATATCAATGTGCAAGCAACTAATCAATCAAGCATGAAATGGTAATTTTAAAATTTGATTTAAAGTACTTTTAAGAGGGGGTTGTTTGTTTTTAGGTATGTGGAAGGGTTCTTATGTAGTGGGAAAAAATGATCAAAATTATACCTCCTATGAGGAAGTAGAGTAGTTTTGCTATAGAGGGAGAAGAAGTGTATTTTCAAAACCATGGATTCTAAAGGCATTTATGCCTCAGCTGGTGGTGGGGGAAGTGTTTAGGCATGCAACCCTGGCCAATATGATTGAAAAGGTGCACTTGATGTTTGATGCAGGGGTGAAGCTACAAGTAGGCCATGGCCCACCCACTTATCATTCAGGGCCCTGCCCCTGCCCTTTCTCTGATCCCACTGGGGCACAGGGACTTGCTCCTATCCTCCCTGTCCGCCCAACCCCAAGAAGCAGATGGGAGGAGCAGGGCAAGCCCGGAGCCCTGCTCTCACTCCTGTGCGGGAGCACTGCATGGGCAGAGTCAGACAAGTCTGGGTGCTGTAACTCCTCTGTATTGAGCACTGGGTGGAGCTAGGCAAACCCTGAGCACATGGTGGAGGAGGGAAAGGAAGAAGGTGAAGTAGGCCCCTGACCAGAGCATCTGTCCCTCCCACTCTTTCAAGGCCAGCTGGGGCAGAAAGAGAAGTGGCCCCATCACTCTGACCCCCCAGTTCCACCTATTCCATCCTGGCGAAGCCATTGGTTTGATGCCTAGGAAATGCAGCTCTGCTGGTGCACATACACATGCTCTTTCCAGCATGCTAGGTCTCCTGACTAGACCATAATTGGCCACCATAATCCTGCAGCCAAATGATCAACATTTGTTGTGTGGATACGCTGCATGGTGAAAGAGGAGTCTCCTGGCTCCTCCCTAATATACCTGCATATAGACATAATTCAGTCTCAAGGCTTTACAGTATTTGGGACAGATCCTTAGCTGATCTCCATGAGCCAAATACTTATTGACTGGAATGGAACTACACTGATTTACACCTACTGAAACTTTTCCCCTGTACATTCAAAACAATTATTAGAGCTGTTCATTAATTTACTAAATATAACATGAAGAAATTATTTAGAACATAAGAACGGCCATACTGGGTCAGACCAGTGGTCCATCCAGCCCAGTATCCTTTCTTCCGACAGTGGCCAATACCAGATGCCCCAGAGGGAGGAATGCACCAGGTAATTCTCACGTGATCTCTCCCCTATCACCCACCTACAGAGAAATAGAGGCTAGGGACACCATTCCTATCCATCCTGGCTAATAGCCATTGATGGACCTAACCTCTGTGCATCTGTCTAGCTCTTTTTTGAACCCTGCCAAAGTCTTAGCCTTCACCACATCCTCTGGCAAGGAGTTCCACAGGTTGACTGTGTGCTGAGTGAAGAAAAACTTCCTTTTGTTTGTTTTAAACCTGCAGCCTATTATATCCATTTTGTGACTCCTAGTTCTTATATTGTGGGAATAAGTAAATAACTTTTCCTTATTCACTTTTTCCACACCAGTCATGATTTTATAGACCTCTATCTTATCCACCCTTAGTATCCTCTTTTCTAAGCTGAAAAAAACCAAGTTTTTTTATCTCTGTTTGTATGGGACCCGTTCCAAACCCCTAATCATTTGTGTTGCCCTTTTCTGAACCTTTTCTAATGCCAATATATCTTTTTTGAGATGTGACCACATCTGTATGCAGTATTCAAGATGTGGGCATACCATGGTTTTATATACAGGCAATAATATATTTTCTGTCTTATTCTCTATCCCTTTTTTAATGATTCCTAACATTCTATTTGCTTTTTTGACTGCCACTGCACACTGAGTGGATGTTTTCAGAGAACTATCCACAATGACTGCAAGATCTCTCCCTTGAGTAGTTGTAGCCAAAATAGTCCCCATCATATTGTATATATAGTTGAGATTATTTTTTCCAATGTGCATTACTTTACATTTATCAACATTAAATTTCATTTGCCATTCTGTTGCCCAGTCACTTAGTTTGGTGAGATCTTTTGAAGCTCTTCACAGTCTGCTTTGGTCTTAAATATCTTCATCAGTTTTGTATCATCTTAAAATTTTGCCACCTCACTGTTTATCCCTTTCTCTAGATCATTCATAAATAAGTTGAATAGGATTGGTCCCAGGACAGACCCTGGGGACCCCACTAGTTACCTCTCTCCACCCGGAAAACTTATCATTTATTTCTACCCTTTGTTTAATGTCTTTTAACCAGTTATCAATCCACAAAAGGACCTTCTCTCTTGTCCCATGATAACTTACTTTATTTAAGAGCCTTTGGTGAGGGACCTTGTGAAAGGCTTTCTGGAAATCTCAGTATACTATATCCACCGGATCCCCCTTGTCCACATGTTTGTTGACCCCCTCAAAGAACTCTAGCAGATTAGTAAGGCATGATTTCCCTTTACAGAAACCGTGTTGACTGGTGCTTCTCAGTAAATCTAAATCTGTCATATCAATACATATCATCCATAGATTAGTACAGTAACCTTAATGATCAGTATTTAGTTCCTTTTCAAGTTACCATATTTATCTCTCCTAGTCAGTCTCTATATGCAACATAAAAGGAGTTCTGCTCACAAAACCATGGATCCACAGGGATCTTTAGGCAGATTTTCATATGATGAAGAATAAAAGTACTTTACCATAAATGCAAGGTTGTAAAGTTCAAAAGACACTAATGATATCTTATAAACCAAGAACTAGTTTGTTTTAAATTGAATAAACCAGCTGAATGCCAAATACTTTCCGTAAGTAAAATGGCATTCAAGATGTTAAAGAAATTTTACCACCATTTCGTATCGCAGAAACACTAAATTATTTTTATGTTATCCTCATTTAATAAAAGAGCAAGCAATGCTGATTTTGCTATTTATCTCCATTATTCCAGTTTATTTTATTATTTTGCAGTGATGCCTGACAATCCTAATTTTCCTTATCGACGATATGACCGACTCCCTCCAATCCACCAGTTCTCCATAGAAAGTGACACAGATCTTTCTGAAACTGCTGAGCTAATTGAGGAGTATGACGTATTTGATCCTACAAGACCTCGACCAAAAATCATCCTTGTCTTAGGTATGAAGGCAAAGTCAGGGGCAATTGTGTTTGAGAAACCCTTATTATTTTCCCTGCACTAGTATTTATAATGCAAATGAATGAGATACCTATTCTGTTTAAATGTAATCCTTCTGCTTGGGTTAGGGAAAGAATATGGTCCAAGTGCAAACTAAGTCTCTGGTTTGGTTGCTGAATAAGAAAATATAGTTGTCCACAGATAAGGAAACATCTGTAAAATTATATCAACTATTATCCTTGAGAAGAAAATACTGGTCTGGTGTGACCTACGCTTAAAATTCCTTGATGCATTAACCATCATGTCCTATTGAGTGAAAGTGTGCCTCTTCAGCCCACTACTTTGATCGTTTATCTGTAGCTACACTCCATCAGTTGTGTCCAATGTGCTCCTCTGTAAGAATGAGCTAGTTAATTACATTCTTTTCACAAAATTCATCATTGCTCCTTGGCATTTGCAAGCAAAGAGATAATTTTCAACTTCAGGTAAGATATGCTAAGCACAGTCAGTGCATCTACAGTTTAAATCCAGGTCAGTAGTTTGTTCAATGGGCATAAAGCATTTGCATTTCACTTGTCTGGATATTTTTTGTTTTGTTGTCTGGGTGTTATATTTCCATATGCCAATAGGGCCTGATTTCCAAATGCCTTATCTGGTCCTGATACTCCAGTGCTTTGCATCATATTTAACCACTTATATCTGTGTAACATGAGTGTAAATTGCTGCCCAATTAGAATTCCTCTCTCACTGGTGGTAGTGTTTTGTGCTCATTTTGCACTTACTTTCCATGAGTATAAATGACTACACAAGATGCAAAGCAGTGACAAATCAGATTCTCAGTCTAAAAGGAATTATATAAGGGGAGTAAACATCCATGAGAGAGAATACTGTGTGTGTCTCCTTTATGATGTACTACAAAAATGCTGAGAACAAAATGTCTGCAGAACTCTGCAGGGGTTGTTAGAAATGTAAAGGGCAATTCACATAAAACAAAAAAGCATCACATTTTCATAGCTCTTGGTGCATACCCCTCCTAAGCTGCTAGACAATGGTGTTTTCCTCAGTATGTTGCTCTTACTTTCTAAAACAGAATTCTTTGAGTTGTTTGACCTTCATCAGAAGGAGAAGTAATAAATAGATGGCCATCCTTTTCACAATGGTGCAAATCCAGGCCCTTGCTCTGTGGCCATGGAAGGCCCTTGTGCAGTGGAATCAATGTGATTCCATTGCACAAATTGGCATGGACATAGGTAACATGCACAGTGGGTATGTACTCCTGTAACACTGGTCTACAATTTTTTAGAAGTCGTCTGCTTCAGAGATAAAATGTGCTATTTATTATGTATTTTGATGTGCTGAATTCAAATATGACAATTAAAACAACTGATTGGCTACTGTTTCCAAGATATTTAAGTTTTTACATTTTACGTCTATGTATATTGTGTAGATAGTAGAGTTTTAATCATAAATTGTAAACCTAGGTCTTTTCATGTGTTTATTGTTGCTTTACATGATAATATTTCACCTGTCCTGTTTATGTAACACTTTAAAAATCAGCAAAGGGTTATATAAATAAAATTTATTATGAAACAAAAGGCAAAAAACTATTATGTACATAGTTTAGTCCTATTCAGTGTCTACTCGGCGCTTCTTGGCTTGTCTCTTGTATTCATTAAATGGAGCATCTCTTGTCACTGTCCAGCAATAGTCTGCAAGCATTGATGGGCTCCATTTGCCCTGATAGCGTTTCTCCATTGTTGCAATGTCCTGGTGAAATCGCTCGCCGTGCTCGTCGCTCACTGCTCCATGATTCGGTGGAAAAAATCTAGATGAGAGTGCAAAAAATGTATCTTTAGTGACATGTTGCAACCAAGGCTTTTGTATGCCTTGAGGAGGTTTTCCACCAACAACCTGTAGTTGTCTGCCTTGTTGTTTCTGAGAAAATTTATTGCCACCAACTGGAAGGCTTTCCATGCCGTCTTTTCCTTGCCACGCAGTGCATGGTCAAATGCATCATCTCGAAGAAGTTCACGAATCTGAGGACCAACAAAGACACCTTCCTTTATCTTAGCTTCACTTAACCTTGGAAATTTTCCACGGAGGTACTTGAAAGCTGCTTGTGTTTTGTCCATGGCCTTGACAAAGTTCTTCATCAGACCCAGCTTGATGTGTAAGGGTGGTAACAAAATCTTCCTTGATTCAACAAGTGATGGATGCTAAACACTTTTCCTCCCAGACTCCAGTGACTGTCGGAGTGGCCAATCTATCTTGATGTAGTGGGAATCTCTTGCACGACTATCCCATTCTCAGAGAAAACAGCAGTACTTTGTGTATCCAGTCTGCAGACCAAGCAAGAGAGCAACAACCTTCAAATCGCCACAAAGCTGCCACTGATGTTGGTCATAGTTTATGCACCTCAAAAGTTGTTTCATGTTGTCATAGGTTTCCTTCATATGGACTGCATGGCCAACTGGAATTGATGGCAAAACATTGCCATTATGCAGCAAAACAGCTTTAAGACTCGTCTTGATGAATCAATGAACAGTCTCCACTCATCTGGATTGTGAGCGATGTTGAGGGCTGCCATCACACCATCGATGTTGTTGCAGGCTACAAGATCACCTTCCATGAAGAAGAATGGGACAAGATCCTTTTGACGGTCACGGAACATGGAAACCCTAACATCACCTGCCAGGAGGTTCCACTGCTGTAGTCTGGAGCCCAACAACTCTGCCTTACTCTTGGGTAGTTCCAAATCCCTGACAAGGTCAGTCAGTTCACCTTGTGTTAAGAGGTGTGGTTCAGAGGAGGAGGATGGGAGAAAATGTGGGTCCTATGACATCGATGGTTCAGGACCAGAAGTTTCATCCTCTTCCTCTTCCTCGTCTGACTCAAGTGAGAATGATTCTGGTGCATCAGGAACCGGCAGTCCTTCTCCGTGGGGTACTGGGCGTATAGCTGATGGAATGTTTGGATAATGCACAGTCCACTTTTTCTTCTTTGACACACCTTTCCCAACTGGAGGCACCATGCAGAAGTAACAATTGCTGGTATGATCTGTTGGCTCTCTCCAAATCATTGGCACTGCAAAAGGCATAGATTTCCTTTTCCTGTTCAACCACTGGCGAAGATTTGTTGCACAAGTGTTGCAGCATATATGTGGGGCCCACCTCTTGTCCTGATCTCCAATTTTGCAGCCAAAATAAAGGTGATAGGCTTTCTTAACCATAGTGGTTATACTGCGCTTTTGTGATGCAAAAGTCACTTCACCACAAACATAGCAGAAGTTATCTGCACTGTTCACACAAGTATGAGGCATCTCTGCTCACTTTGGCTAAACAGAAATGTGTCGCTTTGCAAAATCAAACACTGACAAATAAGAGAGCACGACACTGTATGATTTCTAGAGCTGATATAGGGCAATTTGTTCAGCAGAGTGATGTAAGCTTCGTTATGATTGCATCATCCATGACTTCTAGGAATAACATGATGCAATTCATATCATGTATGACGCAATACCAGCTTCAGATTGCATCATTCATTGTTTTGCCTAAAAAGCAAGTACTGTCCAAACCCAGTCATAGATTTATTCATAGATCCAGTCAAAGATGTATTTTAGTCATTTCTGGTTTAAATTGAGATCCCTTCCCTTTATAACTCACTTATCCTCTGCCATTCCCAAGTCAAGGGTCGTATATACTGACCCAATAGCATATCTTGAAAACTAGAGCCAATCAACAATTTTAAGCATCATTTTCGTTCTCAGTGACCCAGAATTAGTAAAGTTTGACTACATTTATTTCAGAAGCATTTTGGCTGTAGAGCAGTGAATCGGGCTGAATCCTACTTAGTGCATGCTTCTTGCCTGACAGTATGTAGGGAGTAGGCCATGGGTTCTGTGAAGATTTTCCTCTTACACACCTAAAGAGGAACTATGTAAGCAGCCCACCAAGGCTACATCAGCCGTTGAGCTGACTTTTCCCTATTGAATAGCTCTGAAGCCTAGCGGGCAAAGAATCCTCCATACATCTATCCATCATTTGTTGGAAACTGTTATACGTGGTGTATAACTTTCAAATTCTGTACATTATCCAGAAAAATGGTCACATTTCAGCTTCCTCCCTTTTTGTAAAAAAGAGGAACATGGATAATTATTTGACATGGGAAATAATTTTGTTCTAGTCCTCTTGTCTTAGTTAACGCTCTAAACTTTTTCTGATCATTTTCTAAATCACATTTTGGTATAAAGGGGTAATTTTCTAACTGATAAAAACTGACTTCATATATGAGAAGTTTGTGAACCTTTGTTATCCAATAATTTGTGGCTTAACTATTTTTCTGTGCACAAAACTAAAATGAAAGCATAGAAATACAGGACTGTCTGTACCTCATTTTTGCCATGTGTTGCATGGCAAAAGAAATTTTTCCCTGAAGATAGTGATACCTCATTTCTTTAACAGGCTGTATGGCTTTTTTCAGCTCTTTTAAAATTTTAGGAGTAAAAACTGGATTTTTTCAAGTATTAATAAAGGGGACATTAGTCGGTGATCTTTTTCCTAGGTTTTCACATCAAATATAGGCAACTCTGATAGATTAAGACAAACTTTTTTCCTTCATCCCCACACTTTCTATACCAGACAATATTATCTATATTTATTTTGACTGTTAATTATTGCTTTATTGCAATGAGGTGATTTCAGGAACATTTTTAATCACCAGCTTGAAGGATAGGAAACTAAATTGATTTTTCTTCTTTGGTAACTCGGTTAACCTTTAAGCTTTGTTAAGTGTTTTGATTCTCAGTTGATGGGTGCTTTAATAATAGTCTGTTGCCAGTAAATGAAGCCTTACAACTTCATAGTAATATATTTAAAAGTAATTGATAATTACCCATTACAATATATGTGGGCAGGTCTACCCTGGGGAGTTATTTCGAAATAACAAGGTGAGCATCCACACTACCAAGTCTGTTATTTCAAAATAATGGGCTTGTTATTTCGAAATAACAACTCCTGCTTGTGAAGAGGAATACGCTTATTTTGAAATTGTTATTTCGCGGGAGTTATTATTTCAAAATAACTTATTTTGAAATAATCTGGTAGTGTAGACATAGCCTATAGAACCATATTCTGACATCTGTTACTCTCACTCAGTAGTATTTCATTCCATTAGTAGTCCACTTATTTCAGTGGCAGAATCTTGCCCATAAAAATTGACCATAACTATCTAACTAACATTATTTTGTAGCACATATGGAGAAATATCCTAGGGTGCATTCCTTCCCACAAATAATTGTTAACTAGCAAACTTACCTGGCATTGCCCGGGTTCATCAGGGCAGAGTCTTGGGGTTGGGTTGGTGCAGAAGACTGGGGGCCCAGGGTCTGTTATCCCCCGAACCTTCTCTCTGCCCACCAAGAGTCCCTCTCCCTTTCCCCTCCTGACCCCCCCCCCTTTCCCCGCAGCCATCCAGGCGTCTGTCCTCACTCTCCCCCAGCTCACCAGGGGTCTGTTCTCTGCCCTCTGCTCCTCCAGCTGCCTTTTTTCTCCCCCCACCTTGGCACTGTGGCCAAGGACTGGGAGCGGGGTGGGGGGAAGGGTTTGGGGCAGGGAGACTACTTACTGGTGTGCTGGAAGGCAAGATGACTGAGCCCCAGCCCTGCTGGCCACTCCTTGGTGGAACGGATGCCCCCAGTGAACACTCTGCAGGATAGTTTTTCCTCGTGGGCTCGCTGACCCCAGTGGACACTCTCATATCGTGTCCCTCCAAACAGTGCCCGTACTTTGCATGTCCTTTTCCTGGGGCTTCCGGTTGTCCTGGCACAACCAAATCCTGACCTTGCCTTTAAGTTAAAAGAGGAAGCTGCGTACCGTAGGAGAAAGAAAGAAAGAGCCTGAAACATGAGCCTGGTGCTTGAACCAAAGTTAGCAAGAGTTATTCTATGGGTAACAGACACGCCGTGTCAAAAACAGATGTTTCCCTGCAAGTCAGCGTCTCTCGGAACTGGAACTGCTAGCACTGCTAAAAGGACATGAAATATGTAAATATATTCCACCAGGACAGTACAATGACATTCCAACTTAGTACATGCTAAAATAGTTTGAAACAACAAGAGTGAAAGCATAACAACGGATAGTGAATGTTTTGAAGGAAAGTACAAGGGGAGATACCAAATGTGTCATTAATGTGTAAGATGATACATAAGGTGTATATCACAGATATAAATTTCCATAAATGTTGGGGTATAAATAACTCTCTATAAATGTTGGGGTACCTTGATTTAACTCTTTGGCCTGCCTGGGAGCAATAGTGAAATCCATACTATTGATTGAGCCGTGTCCATTTTCATGGGTACAAATGCACAGGGGCTCAAAGGCCATCTGGCTACCAACGACTATTAATGTACTTCGTTTGACAATAAACCTGACTCAGGTGCCTTCGTATCTTATCTGAGTGTGTGGTCTTTGGGGACTCTCATGAAGTCTATCGTGTTAGCTACCTGTGCAGAGCTGGCATAATATACTGAGGGAGCATAGAAAAATGCACGCAGCTGAATGTTTATCATCACTGACGGAGCAGAAGACTTGTCAGGATGCCACACCAGTGAATCCTTAATTTACTACATCACTGTCCTGACCTCTTACATGCACCAACTTTGGTGGCCCTTGCTCTTACTATTTAGGAGGAGTTCTTGGAAAAACAGACATGCAGACACTCTAAAATATATAGAGAGATTACAGATTTATGGGACTAATATAGATAATGTAAGGAAGAGATAAGTTATTCCTTAAAATTAACCAGTTAATTTTATCTGTTATCTAAGATATTAGTATTTGCTTCCACTTTATTACGTTATTTTTAAAAGTACACAGAAGAATAAAACTTATTCTGAATAATTCTTAAATTACCTGAAGTGTGTATGCTTTGACAGAAATCATTACATATACCAATTTGGTTATACCTTCTCCATTCATTTAACATTTTTAAGTATGTTAATTTTACAAATTCCAGAATGTTCTGCAGATATATTTAGGAATATACATTGATACTCATACTCCATGAATAGTTCCATTGACTTTACTGGGACCACTTGTAGCCTGAGGTACATTTTTAATGTAAGGAAATCAGGAAATTTGTTCTTCCATTTGGGTTCAGTTAGTAATAGCTTTCCTTAATCAAAATGCTTGATAATAATCTAGTATAAACCAGGAAAAATCTTGACTAAAGAGGTTAGTGAAGGGAGATAAGTGAACCCAGAAAGAACAAGCTCATCTTTGACTCATGCAGGTATTTTATTTTAGATTGTTAATGTTAGATTTGGTCCTGAAAAAGATCCACTTCCAGAGTACGTCTAGATTACATGCCTCTGCCAACAGAGGCATGTAAAATAGGCTATCCGACATAGTCAATGAAGCGGGGATTTAAATATCCCCGGCTTCATTAAAATAAAAATGGCTGCTGCGCTGTGCCAGCTCAGCTGATTGTCGGCACAGCGTGCGAGTCAAGACGAGGATCGGTCGACAAGGGAAGACTTTGTCGACCGCTCCTGTAAACCTCCTTTCACAAGGCATAAGGGAGCGGTCGACAAAGGCTTCCCTTGTCGACCGATCCGCGTCTTGACTTGCGCGCTGTGCCGACGATCAGCTGAGCCGGCACAGCGCGGCAGCCATTTGTATTTTAATGAAGAGGGGATATTTAAATCCCCGCTTCATTGACTATGTCGGGTAGCCTATTTTACATGCCTCTGTCGGTAGAGGCATGTAATCTAGACGAACCCCCACTGATTTAGATGAGAGTGTTAACCATGGAACAACTGCAGGATTTGATTTAATGCTGCATTGGGAAATTGGGGCTGATGGCAGAGATGTCACAGCAAATTTGACATTTCAAATGAAAGCTCAATTTTTTGCTTATCTTTACAATAGGTGGCCCAGGAAGTGGGAAGGGAACCCAAAGTTTGAAAATAGCTGAACGTTATGGATTCGAATACATATCAGTTGGCGAATTGTTAAGGAAGAAGATCCACGATACAAGCAGCAATAGAAAATGGAGTCTAATTGCTAAAATAATTACTACGGGAGAACTGGCCCCTCAGGTACAACACACCTAAGAAATATTCTCTTTGGTACTTTGCTGTAAAGATTTTTACATGCTGCATCACCAAAAAAGCTTTTTAAACTATTTCTCTCTGTGAAAGGAAACAACCATAACTGAGATAAAGCAGAGATTAATGCAGATTCCTGATGAAGAAGGTATAGTTATTGATGGATTTCCAAGAGACGTTGCACAGGCACTCTCCTTTGAGGACCAAGTAAGAGACTGTCTTTATTCTTAAGATAACTTATGCATCTCATATCACTGTTAAGCTTCTTGAAATTAATGAGCAGATTCCCAGCATTGCTCTTTAAATCTTTTCAAATACATAATTACAGGTTGACAAAAGGTCACTTTTTTGGCATATACTTTAGAGTATGAAGACAGAAAAATCTGTAAAAAGACAGAATGTGAAAGTGGAACCAGTAATCCTAACCTCCTGCTGATGTAATGAAAATCCTCCCAAGTTCAAGGATAAAAGAGATTGAGTCTAACAATTTTCATACGTTAATCATTTAGGAAGGGAAAAAGTTATCCTTTAATATGTAATTGAACAATTTAAATGCTCATTAAGAGGACCACAATGCAATCAATGAATTTCTTCACAATCAAGGAAGAATGGTCTCAAGGTTATTCTGAGGTGCTGAAACGACTGAAGCAGATGCTAAGGTTAGAATTATCTGCATTTTTGTGAGCTCACTTCATCCAGTAGTGGTCATTTTGTTTTAGAAATAGTTGTCTGTTAGCTTGCTTAGTTTTGGCTATTAAAATCAAAAGGGTATCAGATTTAATCAGATAAAATTATTGCATAGTAAAATACAGAGTCCTATCAGGATGACATATGTATGTATGTAAGTAAATCAATCTAAAAATATTTAAATTTAATTTTTACTTGAGTTCAGTGTTGTGAGGAAAAAGTTATTTCAGCTTCAGTCTAAACACTAACATATAGAAGCTCTTTGTAGCCATATGCAAAGGTTAAAATTCAGTATTTCATTTTTAAAGTGCCTTTCAAGCAAACCATTTCAGAGTGCTCCACAATCACTAAAGGCACTAATTATCATTTCTGTTTTTTGAATTCTAAATGGAATTGCCTGGATAGCAGTAACAAAAAGAAAGCAGCCTAATGAGGCTCTTCATTATTGCTCTTTTATAAAGTACAATTCTGTACGAAGCTCAGAAAATTAAATTGAGAAAATTAAAACAAACTGACAAAATAGTTATTATGGAAAACAATTGATGACTGCCAGCTACGTTTGCTGATAAATTAAGAAAAGAGAAGATTGTGATTAGTGTTAATTATTTTAGGAGCTAAAAAAAAAAGAAATTTAATCCAAATCATCATTCCTTGACCAATTTTCATTTTCAGGGTATAGTGTTTAAAAATATCTTTTTAGTGTAAGCAGAATAGTGTTATGCCAGCCCATGTGTCCATTATATATAAGGCTTATAAATTAAGTAACATGTGTACAGATACATAAGAATAATGATCATACAGGAAGTACATATGTCATTAAAATTTGGCCTTATTCTTACTAACTCTGAGACCCTTTTACATTTTGCTCAGGTACTGTAATTTGGCCTTAAAGGGGCTAAACTTCATCACATTACCCGAGCTTTATTGCAACTGAGAATTACTATGAGCCTTTTATCTAAGTCTATGTATGTGTTTACTTCTTTAAGAACATATACACTGACCCTGAAGTCTGTGTGCACTAAAATCTCCAGTAAATATCAAGGGAAAATTTGAGTATGCAGAGATAGCAGGAGTAGACCCAAAATTAACATTTTAAAAAATGCATTACACATTGATCCATGGCAACAATGAAAGATAAATCCTATATGAAAATCTAATGAGCAGAACAAAGAGGAAAACGCAAAACACTATTACCAAACAATAAAATGTTTAAAAATAATATAGTATTAGAAAAAAAATAAACTGTAAGAAGGCACTTTATGGACAAAGCCCCAGATTCAGCAAAGCATCTACTCATGCTTAATGTTAAGCACTTGCTTAATTTATCACTATGTAACAGAGCATGTAGGTTCTTTATGTTTTCATTGGACCCAAGAGAATAAAGTCCCTTCCTTGAAGAGTTTATTGTCTAAGAGTTTACAGATGAATGATGACAAAGGAGACACAACTAAAAACCACTGATTTAGTGGTGAAATGGAGGAAACTTCCTGGTGCTATGACTTTGTTGTTTGTGTTTGTTGGCAAGGGAAGAATGAAAAGAGATAGGAGTGGAGGAATATGCAAGGAGCTAAGCTGCACACAGGTTCTTCATATCTCAACAAGGGTATGTCTACACTGCAAAGTTAATTCGAAATAACAGCCGTTATTTCGAATTAACTTTAATAGCGTCTATACATGCAAACCGCTATTTTGAATTTAATTCGAAATAGCGGAGCCCTTAATTCCAATTTGGTAAACCCCATTCTATGAGGAGTAACGCCAAATTCGAAATAGCTATTTCGAATTAAGTGCTGTGTAGACACTTAATTAGAAATAGGGGGCCTCCAGCCCTTCCCAGGGAGCCCTGGTGGCCACTCTCGGCACAACCAGGAAAACTTACTCTCCTCTCCCCAGCCCGGAGCCATTAAAGGGGTAGACCTGGCCACAGTGCCTGTGCCAGCTTCAAGCCTGCCAGCCCAGAGCCAGCAGTGGGCACCGGGGCCCCTGTCCTAGTGGCCCCAAAACATGAGCCAGCAAGCCACTGGCAGCCAGCCCTCCACCGCTCCCCAGGAGCAGTCTGCAGGCTCCCAGGAGCCTGCCAGGGCTTGAGAAGGCGGGCGCCTTCCTGGTCCAGGGTGGAGATCATGGACCTTATTCAGGTTTGGGGGGGATGCTCCCAGCGTCCATTATCTCCGCACTAGACGGAGGAACGCGACTGTCTATGGCAGGATAGCTGCTAGCCTGGCCACCAAAGGCCACATGCGAACCCAGGAGCAGGTTAGCATGAAAGTCAGGTTGGTCCGGCGAGACCCCCAACCCTGGGCCCTGAGCTTCCCTCCCCCTTCTTGCTTCCTCCTTCCAGCTCCCTCCTCCCAGGTTTCCCCCTCCCCTCTTCCACCCTCTCTCTTCCCCTCTCCCACCTCCTTTTCCCAGTCTCCCCAGAGGTTCATCCCCCCCAGTTTTGTTCAATAAACCCAGTTTCTATTTTTGAACATACGTGTCTTTTATTTGACATCAGGAAGGGGGGCTAGGGAGGGGTAAGTGGAAGGATGTGAGGGAGGAATGGGGCACGAGCCCCGGTGGGGAGGATCTGGGAGGCTCTGAGGGCTTCTCGGGGTGGACGCTCTCCCTCAGGGCCTTCTGGATCCTGACAGCCCCACGATGGACCCCCCCGGATGGCAGCCTGCAGCAAGTGCAGCCGGGCTGATGAAACGACCCCATGAGACGCCCCGGCATGCCCAGGGGCAGCTCTGGCTCCATGTGGCCGAGTGCTGTGGTGACCCGAGTGTGGGCACTCAGGGAACTCCAAGACAGGACTGCTTTGCTGTCCCTCATCGAGTAGACAAGCAAGCGGGAGCCCTGAGAACTGTCTGTCGGGGTGGGTGTAGGGTCCCTTTAAGCACGGAGCTCAGTTAGCCTCAGGCAGCCCCACACACTAAGTCCTAACCTGATGCCCTGCCGGCACTGGTTCCGGCCAGCCTTAACCGGTTCAGGGTCCACTCAGTGTGGATGCGCTATTTCAAATAGCAAAATGCTATTTGAAATAGTTTTTAATGTATAGATGCGTTATTTCAATTAGCTTAATTCGAATTAACTATTTCCAATTAAGTTAATTCGAAATAGCGTTGTAGTGTAGACATACCCTTATAGTGAAATTAGCCCATGTACATAGGATCAGCACTTGGCCTATAAACCTCTTAAATCTCATGTAAGTCCCTATCCAGGGGTGCATTTGACTCTTAAAGATGTTGTGACTCATACTACTATGCTTCTGTCAACTCTGAGGAGATCATGGGGGTAGCCTTTGCAAGATAAATCCACTTGCATGGAAAGGGAGCAGGATGAAGTAATGGCTCATTTGTGAACTCTTCTGTTGCTGCCTTCAAATATATCCTACTAGCAGATGTGCCCAGCATTGCTTCGGTGTTGAAGTGAAGTAATATTTTTGAGGGGGGGAGGTTGCAAAATAAAAGGAAGATGTACATGATTTAAATTATTGTATTTTTTTCCAAAATGAAGGGGAAAATTTCATATTAATAAAAGAAGGAAAGTGATTCAAACATCAGATCTTATTGGTAGATAATATTTGCAGTTTTTCTGTCTTTTTTTCTAAAATAAAAATGGAGTGGGGTGCAGGAGCGAGGGCAGGGGGTGGGAAGGTTGAAGGAGCTCAGGTCAGGGGATAGAGGGTGCTGGAGTTGAGAGCAGAGGATGGGGGAGGCTGAAGGCACAGGGTTCACTGTGGGAGGGGCTCAGGGTGGCACTGCTGTGGGCAGCTTCCCCTGGGACGCTTAGGGCTGTGCTCTTTGGCTGGTGGCTCCTTCTGGAGGAGTCGGGGCTGCACAGGCCAGGCCTCCAGCTTGCCCAAAAGGGAGGCACGGCTCTGTGGACCATTCTGGGACTCCAGCTGGCCCCATCCTTCAGCCTCCAGCCTGTCTGGAGGGGTAAAGCTCTGGGGGCTGGCCCCGGCATCCAGCTGTACCACCTTCCTGCAGCCTTTCCAGGTGCAGAGGTCAGCACTCTCCAGTTGGACTCCCAGCCTGCAGTTGGCTGGGGGGATTCTGGGGACCAGTCCTGGCCTTCAGCACCCCCCTAGCCCTGCAGTCTGTCTGGGGGGGAATGAGGCTCTGGGGGGGAGGCCCGGCCTGCAGCTGGTCTGGGGGAAAGACAAGCAATGAGGCTCTGGGAGCCAGGCCCCAGCATCTAATGGCCCCCCTCCCAGCCCTGCAGGTGGTCTGGGGGAGGGGCGAGCAGTGAGGCTCCGGGGACTGTTCCTGGCCATGTAGTTGGTCAGAGGGGTGAGGACTGGGGGGCTGACTCTGGCCTTCAGTGGTCTCCACAGCCTGCAGCTGGTCAGGGTGAGGCTCCAGAGGCCAGCCCCAACCTTCAGCTGCACCCCTGACCTGCAGCCTCTCCTCAGATTGGGAAATTTCCTAGGGGCGGCAGGCTGTGCTTCTTGGCCCCTGGGATGGTCCCAGGGGCTCCAAGGTGGGGGGGGGACAGTGGGCAGAGAGCTGTCCCCCACCCTCGTCCAGCAGTGTTAGGCCACCTACCCTTTCCAGTGGCCGAATACATGCAGACCTGGGCACTCTGCTGTTGGTGCTGCTGCCCCCAGTGGTCACTCTGCATTATCGTGTCTCTCCTTTTAGCCTCCTCCCTTTCTATGTTCTGGAAAGCATTCCTAGTCCAGACAGTTCCCATTGTCCTGACACAACTAAACCCTGAACTTGCTTTAAGTTAGGATAAGAGGAAGCTGGATACCAAATTTGGTGGCCTTCGCTCTTACTGTTTAGGAGGAGTTCTTGAACAGACGGACTCACAAACTCTCTAAATATAGATCGATAGATAGATTTTTTTTTAAATTTAATTGTTCTGTCAGAGCTCCTCTAATACATGCTTGGGCTCCTTTTTAACATGCTCCATTGCTTCGGGACTTCTGTAGATTTATTCTTATGTTTTTTTAGAGGAATGAGGGATTATATTTGGTTATTTTAGGGTTGAATATACTATCAGTCACTTCTTTCATTTTCAAGTTGATCAAATGGCATTTGCTAGATTACCTCACTCAGAGCATGTCTACACTACACTGAAGATTGATGCTACTGCAGTTGATCTTCCAGGTTCGATTTAGCAGGTATAATATAGACTCACTAGATCGAACTCAGAGGGCACCCCATTCAGCACCAGTACTCCTGTACTGGTGCATAAGGTGAGTGCATAACTGGCTGGATAACCGTACTCAGAGAGTAGTTATTAATGGTTCACAATCCTTCTGGAAAGGCATAACAAGTGGGATTCCAGGGTCTGTTTTGGGACGGCTCTGTTCAATATCTTCATCAACGATTTAGATATTGGTGTAGAAAATGCGCTTATTAAGTTTGCAGATGATACCAAGCTGGGAGGGTTGCGACTAATCTGGAGGATAGGGTCATAATTCAAAATGACCTGGACAAATTGGAGAAATGGTCTGAGGTAAATAGGATGAAGTTTAATAAAGACAAATGCAAAGTGCTCCACTTAGGAAGGAACAATCAGTTTCATACATACAGAATGGGAAGCAACTGTCTAGGAAGGAGTACGGCAGAAAGGGATCTAGGGGTTATAGTGGACCACAAGTTGAATATGAGTCAGCAGTGTGATGCTGTTGCAAAGAAAGCAAACATGATTCTGGGATGCATTAACAGGTGTGTTGTGAGCAAGACACGAGAAGTCATTCTTCTGCTCTACTCTGCGCTGGTTAGGCCTCAGTTGGAGTATTGTGTCCAGTTCTGGGCACCGCATTTCAAGAAAGATGTGGAGAAATTGGAGAGGGTCAATTTCTCCACAGAGAAGAGCAACGAGAATGATTAAAGGTCTAGAGAACATGACCTATGAGGGAAGGCTGAAGGAATTGGGTTTGTTTAGTTTAGAAAAGAGAAGATTGAGGGGGGACATGATAGCAGTTTTAGATATCTAAAAGGGTGTCATGAGGAGGAGAAAACTTGTTCATCTTGGCCTCTGAGGATAGAACAAGAAGCAATGGGCTTAAACTGCAGCAAGGGAGGTTTAAGTTGGACATTAGGAAAAAGTTCCTAACTGTCAGGGTAGTCAGACACTGGAATAAATTGCCCAGGGAGGTTGTAGAATCTCCATCTCTGGAGATATTTAAGAGTAGGTTAAATAAATGTCTATCAGGGATGGTCTAGACAGTATTTGGTCCTGCCATGAGGGCAGGGGACTGGACTCGATGACCTCTTGAGGTCCCTTCCAGTCCTAGTATTCTATGATTCTATGATTCCTCCTCATGAGCTGTAAGGGAAGCAGATGGGAGCATTTACTCCCGTTGGCCTCCTGCTGTGTGAACGGCGCACAAACGCGACGTAAAATACGTCAACTCCAGCTACAGTAAAACTCCATTGGTCCGGCATCCAATGCTCCAGCACTCCTGATGGTCCGGCACCATCAGGAACCCAGAAGTGCTCGGCTGCCGGACAATTGGAGCTGCTCTGCGCCCGGCTTCCCGATTCAGCCGCTGCTGAAACTGACCAGCAGCTGAATAGGGGAAGCTGGGGCAGAGCAGCTGGGGTGCTGCCGGGTTGGTCCCGTAGCGCTGCCCCTCGGGGCTGTGGGACCAACCCGGCAGCACCCCAGCTGCTCTTGGGGACGCCTGGGAAGAGCAGCTGGAGTGCTGCCGGGTTGGTCCCGCAGTGCCGAGGAGCGGTGCTACGGGACCAACCCGGCAGCACCCCAGCTGCTCTGCCCCAGGTGTCCCCAATTCAGCCGCTGCTGAAACTGACCAGAGCCGGACTATCGGAAGGGGGGCTATGAGGGGCCTGGGGTGGCATCTTCCCCCCAGACCCTTCATAGCCCCCCCTTCCGATAGTCCGGCATATCTGATAATCCGGCACCCCCTGGGTCCTAAAGATTATCGGAAGTTTACTGTACGTAATTTATGTAGCTGGAGCTGTGTATTTTACCTTGATCTTCCCATGTAGTGTAGACCAGGCCTCAGAGCCTTATTCTGACTGCAGGATACAATGTAGTGCTATTAGGGTCTGTGTGCAGAATCCTATGTATGTGGCCTGGTTCCAGTCATATATGTTCTGACTCTTCTGGGATAAATCAGATCAGTGGGGAATGGAGGAATAATCACCAGCCACACAAATTGTAGTTGGGGAGCTTTTGGGGCTGAGTCAGGGCAAGAGAATATTGTTTTCTTTATCCTTGTTGTCCCTTCTCTTTCTCCATCAGAGGGCCTCTGAGGCTATGAAAATTAGTATAGAGCTATAGTATATACATTAAAATATACTAGAACTGTTTTAATCTTCTGTGTGGCATGATCAACGGGGAGATGGCAAGGTTTTCTCCTGGCTTTGTATTTTATAGTTGTGAAGAATGCTGGTTATCTCCTAAAAGATCTCTGTAGAGCAAGCAACAATTCTCCACCCATAAGAAGGATGGTCTTGTGTTTAAGGGACTAGATTTGGCAATTTAGCAGATCTTGGTTCTAGTCCGAGCTCTACCACGGAGTTCCTGTGTGATAAGCTTTAGTAAGCCACTTACCCTGTGACTGATATCCTTCTTCTGTAGCATGAGGACAATAGTTGAAGGGATGGCACAGTCTTCAGGCTAAATTTGATAAATTTGAACTCTAAACAATCTTTGTTCAAGACTGCATTTAAAATGAGATTTGTGTTTTCTACAATTAATATTAAGTTTGAAGTTTTCTTACTGGCTGTGTAGAGAAGGCATTCATAATGAGGAAAGTGAAAGGATGAGAAATAATGAACTGAAGCTGTAGGAAGGGAAGTTTTAATTAAATAATAAGACACTTCTTAATTATCAGATCTACTCGGAAGTAGAACCTGATTCCAAGGGAACCGGTGAATTCCCAATAATGAAAATAATCAAATTATATTCGGCAGGAGTATGTATCCCTTATTCATGTTGGGGAATACCATGACACCCAGTGTCTTCAGTCTTTCTGAAGTCAGACTTCTCATGCAAGTAAGTGCAAGAACATGTGTATAAGAGACACACAATCTAGGCTATTACAATCAAATTCTAAAAGGTTAAATGTATTTGAACCATCAAGATGCTAAAGCGATCTGTGTAACAGCTATTTCTCTTCCTCAGCCCATTTCCTCCTTACAGTTTGGCAACATCATTCATCACATTGAATTTAAATGAGACTAAACTCTTTGGAACTCTTTGGCTGTTCCAAATATTATTTGTTCTATAAGACACTTAGGTTCTGGGAAATTAATAATAAATATTGGGAGTTTGTATTGGGGTATGCAGAACATGCCACAGCGCAATGTATCCTCTAGGATCCCTTGAAATAGGTAAGATGTGGATTAGTGAACAGAGTGTGGGGACAATGGGCAGTGGGGATGGTGTTGTAACAAATTCGTCCCTTGTCATTTGTTATCTTCTGCAGCATGCGAGGGATGGATGTATACTGGCCTGAGATAGTGAGCAATGAGCAAAGATGGGTTCTTTGCAAAGCAGCATGTTCACTGGAGTCCCCTCCTTTTGTCACAGTTTACACAGAGCTAAATCACATTGCAAGAAGATGTATAATGGCATCAAATCCAATGGGAGAAAACAAGACTTTGCAAAAGGGTAAATGGTTAAATTATGTGGAAATGGAGATGAGTAATAAAAGAAACTGTGGAGAATGGGTAAAGCAGGAAGAGAGATTAAGTTGATGTGGAGAGGGTGAGAGCAATCAGCAGGGCAGGTTTCAAATCAAGCAGCCTTGTTTTATGCAATTGAACATGTTTGCAATTGTAGGTCTTTTTTTTCTCTTGGCATCCAGAGGCAAATGGAGAGGGCCTGCACAAGTGCCCTGTGGCATTTGAGCTCTCCATTGTCTGTGCCTGTGAGATGTAAGGAAGTGATGCAGAAAAAGATGTCTGGAGAAAGTCCGAATAGGGGGGTCTTTGAATCCATAGTACAGGAGAGTGGCAGGTTCTGCCCTGGCTCTGAAGAGGTTACAGTGGAGAATGCAGTTGGATGAGCCAGGAGGGGGTCTAAGTCTTATCAAAATCCAGTGCACCCTAAACCTCCAGATAGGGTGTGTGTTAAAGGCATAGGATACTAAGCTATGGGCTGGAATAATGGGACAGCACCTCGTCCATCCCCGACAGGTGTTTGTCCAACCTTTTCTTCAAAACCTCCAGTGATGGGTATTCCACAATCTCCTTGGAATCTATTCCAATGCTTAACTATTCCTATAGTTAGATGGTTTATCCTAATATATAACTTAAATCTTCCTCGCTGCAGGTCAAATCAATTACTTCTTGTGCTATCTCCAGTGGATATGGAGACCAATTGATCACAGTCCAGCTGTAGTGTTTTCAAGTCAGTTATTCTGCAATTTGTATTTGTGTGTTTGATTTTTCCTTCCTGAGTGTAATACTCCGTACTTAGCTTAATTGAATTTCACCTTTATTGATTTCAGACCAGTTCTCCAATTTCTCAAGGTTGTTTTGAATTCCAGTACTGTCCACCAAAATGCACGCAACCCCATCTAGTTGGCGTCATCCACAAATTTTATATCTAAATTTTATATACTCTCTACTCCATTAATGAAGAACTTGTGCCCAGTAATTACAAGGACAAACTAATGGCTAATTAGCTAATGGCTAACTGTCAGAAATGGTTTACCATACTAGTAAGATACAAAGGCTAAGAGTATGCAAAACATTTTTGTTTTTAAGCACGTGTAGAAATGTTAAATATGTGCATGTTTCCCAGGCCCAACAACAGGGTGGCCAAAGAGAGAAGTTTCCCTAGGACTCAGTGATTCTAACAGGTCTAGGTCTACCGACTACCACCGCTGCTACTGTGGAAGCAGCCAGAGGCTTGGGCCCTTTAACTCATCGCTGGAGCATCATGTGGTGTGCTCCAAGCGGCTCAATGAGGGCGGGGGCAGAGTTGGTGTGGCACATGCCAGGCAGCGTTGAAGGTTGGCTGTCCCCGGTCCCGCCCCTGACACCGAAGGCCCCACCCCTTCCAGGAACATGAAGCTCGCCCCTACCTTCCACTTTTCCCAGGGACCTGGCATGACTGTATGCTCCTCTGATGTCTCCTCGGAAGCATCTTTCACACAATACCTGGTATTCAAATTGTGTGCGTTTAATTAAAAATTAAACTTACTTGGTTTTTCAGCTCACATGGCTCAGTTAGGAAGACTTAGCATTCTTTGAACTTATATCTTTACTTAATCAAGAAATTTCAAAATACTATCGTATGAGTATTAATTACTATATCTGTCTCGCATATACATTTAATATTAAAATATCCTATTGATAGTGAATTCTAGTCACATTTCAGATATATTTACTCCTACTAATTTCAACACATTTCCTATTGCCACTTCAGCTAATCCAAAAGCTTGATTCACTGAATTTCACAAACTCCCATTTCATTAGAACAAAATATAGTTCTTGTAAAATGTGCCAAAACAAACCAACTAATGCTAATATTCCAGAACACAGCCATAGCTTAGAGCTTATAGCACCTCCCAGTTATGTTTCCACCATCAGATTGTATGTGCTTCACAGCTAGAATGTTCCCAAAGTAGCACTACATAGAATTCTATCATAACAAAATGCACCTCAGGTATTCAGAATGCCTGTAGTAAATGGGCATCGTCAGAGTACCCAGAGGTGGTCATTATTTCTGTATCACCTCAGATCTACATGTCAGGGCAATAGAGATAATCCTCCAAACAATAATCTCTAGTCATGCTGGAAAGTTTGGAGGAAAGGCATTTCACACCTTTAAGCCCAGAGGAGCAGATGACACTTGAAATGAGAATTGAGGCTCAATTTTATATTCTTGATCTATAAAACTGCCATATGACTATGTAGAACTGTCTCAGCTCCCTCTGCAGATACTGGATTAGATAAAGTAGAAGCCAGTTTATTCTATCTAAATTTGATAATACCAAGGCTCTTATCACTATGGTATCTGAGCATCAATAAGAGACTAAAGGAAGCCCTCAGGGATGTTTGCAGACATGCATGGCCTAGTTTTCAAAAGTGCTCAACATCCAATAGCAACCATGATCCCCTGGTTTTTACATTTGTTACAGTTATTTTATTGCTGATATAAACTGTCATGATGTCAAAATCAGTCCCTGAACACTAGGGGTATGTCTAGACTACATGCCTCTGTCGACAGAGGCATGTAAAATAGGCTACCCAACATAGTCAATGAAGCGGGGATTTAAATATCCCCGGCTTCATTAAAATACAAATGGCCGCCGTGCTGTGCTGGTTCAGCTGATCGTCGGCACAGCACGCGAGTCAAGATGCGGATCGGTCGACAAGAAACCTTGTCGACCGCTCCTGTAAACCTCGTTTCACAAGGCATAAGGGAGCGGTTGACAAAGGCTTCCCTTGTCGACCGATCCGCGTCTTGACTCGCGCGCTGTGCCGACGATCAGCTGAGCCGGCACAGCGCAGTGGCCATTTTTATTTTAATGAAGCCGGGGATATTTAAATCCCTGCTCATTGACTATGTCGGCTAGCCTATTTTATATGCCTCTGTTTATATGCCTACAGGCAAAGGCATGTAGTCTAGACATACCCTAGGAGTCAGGTTTTTTAGAGCTACTTGCCTATGTTCAAAGTAAGGCATTTATTTCTCTGTTTTAACTCCTATCTCCTACTGATTGAACATATCACATTATAACCCAGATAGCTTATCTTACAGGAAGGCCTTGGATTCTTGCCCAGTTTTGATTCTCCTATTTCAAGAAATCAGATTCAATATTGCCAACTTTGGTGACATCAGTGCTTCTCTTACTTGAATCATGTGCTCACATAATAATCTCAGTTATCATTTTACATGAAAATAAGATTTTAGTCTTCCTGATTATAGAGAAAAGCTTGAAAACACAAACCAAAAAGCAAATTAAAAGAACCCAAATTTGTTAATGGTTTTTTTTTAAACTTGTTCATGATTTTTAAATGCTTGAAATTGCTAGCACTGCTGATTTAATTCTGGTTTGTCTTTTCTTTGAGCCTCAACAAATAACTATCCTAAAAGCAGGCATTTCACTTTCCTTTAAATTGGCAAATATTGGAAAGCTATTTAAATTCCAAGCACACTTTGTAAAATGCTGAGATGAAAGTGATTTACTTAGTATTAACCTGTCAGCATGAAATCCAGTAAGTCACCCTACATAGCTCACGCATGTTAAGTATCTTCGCTCTAGTGACACCATATTTTGATGGCTCTGATTGGTGAATTGAATTCAGATTGCCTATGAAGAAGAAACTGAAGCTTGACCTTTTCTTCCAGTGTGAGGTGACAGTAGTTCTTTCTTTCCCAGGAAAACTACCGCTTGGCATGACAATATTTCTGAGTTAATTTCAGTTACTGTTATTCCATTTTCATTCATCATATATCACACTTTCTTTCAGAGTTCAGCAGTTATTTTTCCCAGCATGAAAATGTTGACCAGTGCAAGAATAAATATATGAAAAATTTGACTGGAATTTATTAATAGGCAGATATATCAATAATGAAATTAAATGTAGGGTAGATATTACAATTAATTTAGATGTTAATGAAGAGTGAAAAGTTTAATTTCATGTTAAAATAAAGGGATTAATTTGTAAACAATAAGAATTTTTAATTGTGCTGTATGTGCTAGATAATATGGGTGAATTTGAGGAAATTAAATTTTAATCAAATATATATAATATTCTTTTAAAGGTGGTTCTGAGAACATGTACATTCATCTGTATATGTGCTTTGCAGACAGGAATATTGAAAGTCTTTTTTGCTTAATTTATAGACAGCCATTTTGTATGAATTAGGTTAACTTGATAATTCCCAAATACAGTTCTCCCACGGAGGAGTCCATGTTCCCTCCACAATGTTGGAGTAAATCAGGTTTTGTGCAGAGAATACTATAGGAACTTGGGGAGAACTGAATTCTCCTCTTGTACAACAGCAGGCTCCAGGCAGCACTATAGATCATCCAGGTCTGCTACTCAAATCCCTGGGTGGGAATAAGGGCTCCAGACTTTATCCAGCCCCACATGGTGTTTATGTCCATGAGTCTTGTTCTCTGTGCTGGGATTTGCAGAGCAGAACCATTCCAAGTCCACTATGCCACAGATCTGTTAAGACCATCCACTGATGGGTGATTTTGCATCTTAGTGCATATAGTAAAAAGGGAGGGATGCTGAAAATTTTATTCTTCAGAACAACTGGCAAAAATGGTCTCTTGAATTCAACCATGCTGTTATTCATCTAAAATGAAAGTGCTGCCTCCTGCTAGTGGTGCATTCTGGTTCATTCCAACAGCTACATACTCACCACTGCCCACAAATCCTCCAAGTGTTATGAGACTGATTCTTTACCCCTGCAAAACAAATTCATCTTTCCCTATCTTGTCTATGACCTCTGATATAAATCTATTGCACACACAGTAAATCTACCTTTTCCTGACCAAAAATCAATCCATCTTCCTCTTGTTGCCTGCTCCACTTGTATTTGAAAACTCCATCTCAATCAGCTTTTCACTACCCCCATGAATTAAGTAGGTTATCTCATCATTTGTCCCTGGCTGCTCACCCCCCAAAATACCATTTTCTACTGGACTAATACCTGGTTACAAGCATACCAGGTAGGAGCCCTAATTAGCTGGACAGAAGAGTAAAGCTGGGCTGGTGATCAGTAACTCTTGCTCCCTAACTCCTATATGCTAAGGCAGGGGATTTTCACAATGCCTTTGTGTTCTAGTTATTCTCTTCGAGGTGCCTGCTGGTTAGGACTGTCTCTTACATTGTGGGAGGAGCAAAATGTAGTGCTGTTGCATGTGTGACTGGGATGCTGATCTGCAGTAAGGAAGGGCAACTAGCAGGTGCTGTTGCTGCTCACTTGTTACTGAGTCCTGCTGGTTACTTCAGAGCCATCACTAAGGGTACACCTACACAACACCCTTACCTGGAAATAAGATACGCAATTTGCACTACGCAAATTGCGTAGCTTATTTCGATATTATTTCGAAATAAGGCGCTATTCCAAAACGTCCCTTATCCCTCGTGCAATTTTACAGGAATAGCGAGCCCGTTATATTTCGATATAATGGGTTTGCTCTTAAGAGGTAGAATAGCTATTTCGGGATACCAGAAGTATCTGGAAATAGCTCTGCCATGTAGACGAAGCCTAACAGAGTTCCCAGCCAGTGCATTCAGGGTAATATTCAGATGCATAGAGAGGGCTAGTGCATGGCTTATTTATCACATAAATCCCATCTTTGCACAGGGGGTGAATTTCATGCTCAAATCATACATTTGAGAGAGAAGAGACCCTCCAGCTGGTGTGAAGACCTAACCCACTAGGCAATTTCCCCAACTACCTGTGTAGGCCTAATCAGAATAAATACCTATATGAATGTTGGGGAAACAACTGTTTTACCCATGTAGCGCCCAGTTTATGGAAGTCTGAATTCAATTTGCAAACCACCAGATACCTGCATCATTTGGTATAATTGGAAACACATTTTTGTTTTCCTAAAACAAAAAAGAGAAATTATGCAAATAGTCTAATAAACCATCAGAGACAGGATTATGCACAACAGATCAGTAGTTATCATGGAGAGTAACAGCACAATGAACATAAAATAACTTTATAGTACCCTTTATTAGTGTAATTAGAGTAAAATGCACTATTAATCTAATGATAAGTGTCCATGAACTATCAATTATGTTTGCTCCTGAGTATCCAATAGAATGTATCAGGAATTAAACAATGAAGCAAGTTAGTGGTATTTTTTTTGTCTTATGAGGAAAGAAGAGAGTTTAATCATCTAATTTTCTAGCTAGCAAGTGTCACAATCTCACTTATAAGAGGAAACATGAGAAATACCCCCAAGAGACTATAAACCCTCTCTGTCACTTACCCTGGCTTTATTCCAGTAGCACCATTGATTTCAATAGAATTACTCTCAATTTACACTGGGGTAAGTAGGAGGAGACGCAGACTGAAGAGTTGGACTTGCTCACAAGGAAATTTTATTATAAAAGATAAGAGGACTGGAACCATTCCACAGCCCCTGTTGTATTTAGGGTTGAAGCTGTATGTTTTTTGCCTTATTTAAAACTCAACAAGCAAGTCACTCACAGAATGCCTATTGCCCACACACGGGCAGTTTCTCTCCTCTGCTGAGCTCCACTCAGTGGCAGTTGAGAGACATTTCCAGCTCTCTGACCGTGAGGACCGGTCTGTGCCATCTCTGGTCCAAATAAGGTTTAGAACAATACCTGATTGTTCTAATTTACACCCCTGGCCAGGGCTCTTCAGTGGCTTCTATATCAGCAGACGAAAGGTATCGTGGAGTTCTACCCGACAGCCACATCCCATCTCAACATTCTCCACCTTTCCTAGACTCTTCACATACACCAAAAACAGCTGCAGCTAGCGCAGGAACCACCTCCATTAGCTTTGTGCTAATGGCACCTCTCCTAAGGCAGGGGAACTCCCCTCTGGACATTTCTGATCAGAAAAAGGCTCTCTGGTGCAATACAAAAGGGTTTGTCTCTCACATAAAGAATTCAACCTCTAGGCTTTAGACTTGGGTAATATTTATGTCAAAATTACTAGGAACACAAGCACTATCTCTTCTCATTCCTACCATCTACCAAAGGAAAATACGTACAAATTCCCACAGTTTGGTCCTTTAACAAGGACTGGACTCAATGACTTCTCAAGGTCCCTTCCAGTCCTAGTATTCTATGATTAACAATTCCTTCCTTCTTTGCGTTTGGGGAGTTAAAGCATTATGATTCTAGATACTCCCTCCCTGGGCCAGCACACATTCAGATCAGTGGGGCCTTGCCATTGACTTTAAAAGGCTTTGCATCAGGACTCCGACAAGCAAAACACCTTTTCCCCATACCCTTCCAAACCTGCATAAGAGAAAGCATGGAATACAAATATATGACATATGCAAAAGCTATACAGGTAGCATGTAATTTACATAGTAATTTTGAGTTCATGTACTGTGACATGCGTGAATTAGCAGAGCCCCTTTCATATGCATGTGCAACGTTAATAATCATAGAAATGTAGAACTTGAAGAATCTTGATAGGTCATCTAGTCCAGTCCTCTGTACTCAGGCAGGATTAAGTATTATCTAGACAATCCCTGACAGGTGTTTGTTTAACCTGTTCTTAAAAACTTCCAGTGATGGAGATTTCACAACCTCCCTAGCTAATTTGTTCCAGTGCTTAACTACTCTTGTAGTAGTTATCTGTGTACATAAAACAAATTCTTTTTATACTGAGGGCCCTTAATTTTAAAATCAAATATAGATAGAGTAATTTGTGAGCACTGAATCAGTCTGGCTCTTTACTAGCTTGGTGCACAGTCTAGGCATATCTCATGGAGCATAAATCCATTGGAAACATAAGGCTTTGCAAACAGAACAGCATTTGCTCAATTCTGGGAATAATTCAAGTGGTTAATCTTCTGCTTGCTCTGTATAATAAATTAAACCTGCCCTTCTCAGCGTTAACTTTCACACCAGTTTTTAAACCAAATTTTCTGTAGCCTTTGATTTTTTTTTTTTTTTTTTTTTTTGCTGTGTCAGCTGCTTTGGGAGCCAAGACACCCTACATGTTTTTTTCATCTTCTTGGAAGAAAAACGATGCAGGATGATGATAAGCTAGAGAGGATTCAGAGAAGAGCCATGAGAATGATTAAAGGATTAGAAAATGTGCCCAAGCGATATACTTAGTTACCCCTTAATCTTCTCTTTTGTTAAGCTAACTTGATTATAGTCTATAAGTATCTACATGTGGAATATTTTAAAATGTAACAGTCTGATGATCGGAAACGACTGGAAATAATGTATGAATTTTTAAAACAGAGAACAATTAAAGAGTCATTGCCTTACTGACCATTTTTAAATGAGTGTTTTTTCTAAAAGGTATGCCCTAGACTAGAGGATCACAGTTGTCCCTTCTGGCCTCAGGAGCTATGAATTCATTAAAACAGGAAACAGAAAATGTATTTAGTCTTTTCAGACATGGTTCCCTTATGGGATTTCCTTTGTATTCCTCAGAAGAATGGAGAGCTGAGCTTATCTCCTTACCGTGGGAAATGGGACCTGGTTCAGCCCTTGCAGATCTCCAAGGGTCATAAGAGTAATGATGGGGAAGCCCTCTGCCTTCCTACCACTTATGGGTTCCATTCCTGGGAGCCAGACTAGCAGTACTGACCTATCACTTTTAAAGATGTGTAGCCAGAGTAAAGCAGTGGAGTGACAAGAACAATAGGTTCCTGACTGCATGTCCAGCCCTCCTGCTCCTTGCCTTTGCTCAGATTGCTGTATCTACATGAAAAGAAGTATATTAGAGGAATCACTAGTCTCAAGAAGATGGGATTTTTCCTTTCTATGCAGGGTGGGAGTGATCAGCATTTGGAGGATCACTTCTGCATGCTAATCCTTAGAAAACAATCTGTCCCCTCATTAGGAAATTCAAAGCAATGTGGTTTTGAATGCATCTTAACACCAGGCTGATTTTGAACTGAATTATAACCACTTTTGGTTATAATTGAAAAAACCTTTGTTGTGAAAAAATTGTCCATAGTCATTTTTATATAAGGGGCTGTATCTGTCACCAGTGAATTATTTCCACACATCTCTGTGTCCACAGTAATTTGTCATATCCCTACTTCATATGCATACCCTGGAAGCCATAAGCATTGTATTCTCTTGAAGATGTAGCTGTGGCTGAGGTCTGGTGAACAGGAAACACAGGGCTTTGTGAAGAAGAGAAATGCAATTATTGCTAATATTTGGATTGTTTTGCACTTTTTCATGCAAATTATATCTGCATTTAATAGAGAGACTATCCTTTTGTGAGCTACACACTTCTTTCATCTAAACACCAAGCAGCAATGCTAAGAAACATAATTTTGTAGCACAGTTTTTCAATTGCTTTCTGACTGAACATTTGTACTCTACTGATGAGAGGTATTGAAGACACCATCATAAAAATTAGAATCTATTTTGTAGTCCCGCCACATAGGTTAACATCTAATATAACCTTGAATCACTATTTCCTTTTAAGAAACCTTTTAGAGGCTCGTTTGATTTGACAATAGGCTTCACGTGTTGCGAATTTTAAACCACTGTTTGCATTTTCTCTCCATGAATGATATGTGTTTCCAAGCGTAAAAGCCAATGCTTCAGAATAAGCTGTTTTAGCTACTGGGTTTCTGATGTCAACAGCATAAAGCTTACACTGTTACTATTGTTAATAAAACCATTAATAATAACAATACTTAGCACTTTTATAATGCTTTACATTTTAAAAAGCAATGTGCAAACAATTCTTCCTCACAGCGCTCACTGTGACGTCACCTCTTTTTATCCTCATTTTAAAACTTGAAAGAGAAAATTAAGACACAGAATACATCTTCCCATTGACTCTAAAGGGAACTGGCCCCTCACAACCAGCCCAGTTTTCATGGTGAAGCCACAGCATTTGCCAACGCATATCAGCTCTCCTTTGTTGGAAAGTTGCCATGGGTCAATCTAGTGGTGTATTTTTTTTATTAGGACTGAGATTAACTAGTGAGGGGCTGCTCACAAAGGTGGTGCCAGGCAGAAGATGGCATCTTCCTGCTTTGCCCTTTGTGCTACTACACAGTTTCACCTTCTCCCCCTTTTTTGGGGGGACCTATTGGTTTTGTGGGAAATCTGTTTCTTGTTGCTCGCTCTGGGTGAGGTTTTATGCTGTAGACAGGGTTAGGACTACAGACATTGGCTAGGCCTTGGAATAACTGCAGGCCTTGATAAGCCCAGGCTACATTAGGGTGCTTCAGAGTGGAGTACCAAAAGGGGGGGGGGGAACAGTGATAGCATAGGGAGGTTATGGCCATCTGCCCATATTTTTTCATGGCTGCCAGAAGATATGTTTTGTAAATTAAAAGTTAACCACAACTTTATTTACTTTTCCAAAATACTGTGTTGTCTGTGCATACTGGCCCTCTGCTATTATAAGTGGAAATGAGATCAGACCTTAGATGACTTGTATAAGGTTACTTACCTAGTACGAGTCAGTGGCAGAGCCAGACACTGGAGGTCTTGGGTACCACTGATATGCTCACCCCACTAGGTGACACTACCTTTCTGACCTGCAGTATATAGACATACTGTTCCATGGCTTGGAACACTTTGAAATATATGGTACTTTTTCTGCAGTGGTGAGTAAATCCTATGTGGTAAATTGGGGTTTTTTACTGCCCTTTAAAACCCCACAAGTTCTGGTTCTTTGTATTCCTACTTAACAACAACTACCTGGATTTAACATAACTGCTTTTGCCAGAGTGCTGTACACAGATGTCTAATACAGAAATTTACTTTTCAGAGGATGTATTGAGGGTTATGATGTTCTTTGAAACAGCTAATATGGCACTGAATTCATTTCTCATAAAATACTAGAACTAGAAAGGACCTCAAGAAGTTATCAAGTCCAATACCCTTGACACAAGGCAAATTAATTTGTCTTGTTATGATAGGGTATGTGAAAGGAACAGAAGAACATTAACTACACAATTAAAATAGCTTGAAAAAATGAAATTTTATTTTTGTTGAGATACCTGCCTTGGATTTGGGGGCCAAGGAGTAGAAAAAGGACAGGGAGTTTTCTACCTGAGTCAGTTGTGTCAAAGAATTTTAAAATAATACATATAAATCATTCCATAAGCTAATGGATTCCCTGTTAAAAATGACCCAAACCAGTATTGCTAATTGATTTGCATCCAGAATAGCTCTCATCAGTTCAACAGAGGACAATGCGTACTAAAGGATCATTAGATTTGACCTGTATTTAGTCATTTAGTCCTAATTCCCCATCTGTCAATCCAATGGCACAAAAAATGATTTCATTATCTTTAAACTTTTCTAATCATCTGGTTTTGTTCACTCTAGTGCTGGTGATGCCTCAGTCTTCCTTGACTTCTATTTTAACTATCTGTTATTTATAGTCCTAAAAATCTTCCTATTATCTAGGATAAGTCTCACCTGTTGTAAGTCCTAGGTTCTGTTCTGCTGACTTGCTGCATGATGATCATCGACTAGTGATTTGGGCTTAAATTTTGAAATTTTAATATCAATTTTGTGTGCCTTGATTTTAATTTTTGTTGTTGGTGAACCGCTGTTGCTTCCATTGACTTCAGCTGGGCTGTGTCTACATTGGCACCCCTTTCCGGAAAAGGGATGCTAATGAGACACTTCGGAATTGCAAATTGCGGGATTTAAATATCCTGCAGCATTTGCATTTACATAGCTGCCGCTTTTTGCCAGAGAAAGCGCCAGTCAGACGCGATTTTCCGAAATAAGCCCTTTTCCGAAGATCTTTATTCCTACTTTCAAGCACCTTGAAAGTAGGAATAAGAGATCTTCCGGAAAAGGGTTTATTTTCCGCAAGATCGCGTTTGACTGGCGCTTTCTCCGCAAAACCCTGCCGGAAAAAGCGGCAGTTATGTTCATGTAAATGCCGCGGGATATTTAAATCCCCCGTGGATTTGCAATTCCGAAGTGTCTCATTAGCATCCCTTTTACGGAAAAGAGTGCCAATGTAGACACAGCCACTGTATGTGTGTATCAGTCTAATTCTTGTGTAAGCCTAAGAACTTCACTATTTATGGTAGCACTTGTCAAGTCAGAATTAAGTGTTGATGACTATAGTAACTTACTTATGATTGATTATACTAATAAACATGTTGCTTTAGATATGTGAATCATTCCCTTGTCCATATTTTAATAAGTAAAATGTATGGGAATGCTTAATGATATTCCTTTAATGTTAACTAAGCATTACCTTATTTAGATAGTACAGACAAAGTCATCTTAAATAATAGGTAACTTTATGGTAAATAATTTCTGTACCTTTCACTCTTGACCATTAACTATTAGGTTATCATATATTTCACACACAATACAAAGAAGTTAAAATTTTAGCAATAAATTTTTTTGGCCAAGTATGTAGAGACATCAGAAATAAATGTGTGTGGAAATGTACACAACCCCTTTGTAATCTGTAGTCAGATGGAGGTCTGCACCATATAACTTAATTTATTTTTGTCCAGCTTCCTTAATAGTCAGAAACACACACACACTCTGAAAGGCAATGACAAACTAAAGAGAAGAAGATTTCCTGGTAAGATTTAAGGAGCAGTAACTTGCTTTGTGACCGAAAGATAAGAAGGTTCAAGATAGATGGAGCAGAACAGCAGAACAAGTGCTTGAATCTAGGCAGGCATTGATAGAACAGTTTATCAGTACAGATGCTGACAGGGGAGGGGAAGGGGCAAAGGGGAAAATTGCTCAGGGACCTGGCTGCACCATCAGCACAGAGGGGCTAAGGCACTCTTTCTGCCTGCCCTTTCTCAGTGTCACTCCCAGAAGCAGCTGGCATTGTCCCTGGGGACCCCAACGGGGGGACAGAGGGTGTCTGCGCACTGCCTCTGTCCCAAGTTCAGACTCCCAATGGGAGCTGTGAGGCTAGTGCCTGCAGGCAGCAGCTCATGGCGCTCCTGCTTCCTAACCCCCTAGAAGCCACTGCTAAAGGGGTGAGCCAGTCACTTTTGGGATCCACCCAGAAGTAAATGCTGATCCCCACATCCCAATCCCCTACCCCAGCCCAGAGCCAAAACCCCAAACTTCCTTCTGCAACCCAACCTCTGGCCTAGCCCAGAGCCCACAATCCCTCACAGACTCCATACCCTCTCCCACACCCCTTCTTGGAGCCCACACCCTGTACTCCCTCCCACACCCAAACACCCTCCCAAAGCCTGCACCCTCTCCCTTGCCCACATCCAGACTTCCCCCAAAGGCTACACCCCAACCCTCTGGACTAGCCTGGTAAAAGTGAGTGAGAGTGGGGGAGAGCAAGCAATGGAGGGAGGGAGAATGAAGTGAGGGGTGGATCCTCAGAGAAGGGCAGGACAGGATATGGCCTTGGGGAAGCAGTGGCGAGGACATGGCAATGGTCTTTGGGTTTGCATGATTAGACAGCTGGCAAGCCTACCGGGTGGACATGTGAAAGCCCTGTCTGTGCTGGCCACTCGCAGAGCACTAGCCAGCTCAGGCACAGCACTGGTCTAATGTCAGGCCGACCGTATCTCTGCAGGTGTGGCTTGTGCATGCCTGGGGGGCCCATTATCTGTTCTGCCCTTGGGTCTGGAATTGCTATTAGTGGCCTTGGTTGCTGAGCATGAGGCTTTGGACTCAGAGTCCCATGAGAATCAGTAGACTGAGGAAAATGGGTTTTCAAAAGCACCTAAGTGACTTAGAAGCCTAAATCCCATCAACTTTCAGTAGGATTCAGGATCTAAGCCATTTATGTGCTTTTGACATTTTTCCCTATTGTATTTATCATATGAATTAAAGCAGTGAGCAGTGGACTCTGAAGACTCCCATTTCATGAGAACTTTTAGCAGCTTTTCTATGAATGGCTATTGTGGCTCTGCCATGAGCATAAATTTCTTGTTGGTAACAGCTGTAACTACAAGTCTATGAAGAGCTTTGAAAATCATAATAATTTAAATTGAATAGTGAGATTGAGGAATGATTGGGTTGATATGGCCTCATTTCCAGCTGCAGCTAAATCATCTGGCTGTAGAATTCTGTACTCTGTAAACTTTAGTGCATATGGACTTAGGAAAAGATTTAGAGAAAACCAATTGCAATAGTCAAGTCAGGGTTAGGAAACATCTAAAGATGGAACTATGTCAATGTACAAACAAAAGAAAGAAGAGAAAAACAACATTCTGAATCAAGAATAATTGGATGATACTATCATCAATTAACTATAAGAAAAATGAGCCATGTTAAAATAAAAGACTGACCTTAAGTTGCAGAGGAAGTTTATAGTGGATCTGGGAATAGAAATCATGACTGTCTTCTGGTTCTGCACGCTAGTAAACTCTATAGTGGCTATTGCATTTTAAGTGACATCTTATTGAGTAGATTACTTACTTTTGGAATTTACACAGGGGTTTCCTGTGGAATAATTATTCAGTTTGTCAATGTCAGAATGCCACTCAGAACTAATATATACAAATATAGCATATTAAAGACTTACAAGAAAGGTAACTATTATTGACAGCAGTGCTGGATGGGTACTTAAATCACAGTCTTTTTGGATAATTCTCTCTGTAGATCTGCACTCCTGATTTGGTGGTGTTTTTGGCTTGTTCCAATCAACGGCTGAAGGAAAGGTTATTGAAACGTGCTGAACAGCAAGGGAGACCTGATGATAACCTCAAAGCCACTCAACGACGGCTAATGAATTTCAAGCAGAATGCAGTTCCACTGGTCAACTATTTCCAGGAAAAGGGGCTAATCATCACAGTAAGTTGGGATTTATGCACCCGATAAACGAATGTAGGGCTGCAGTTGAACTCAGGAGCTTATACCTGGTATTCTGCATTATCTTTGCTTTATAATAGTGAGTCTGAGTCAAATTCTGCTCTGATTATTCCGCCTGTGCAACCACACTGCAGTACTGAAAGCAAAGTTTGGCTTGGGCCTTTGTAGCTATGGAATGCAGATGTACTGTATTATCTCATGAACTTTGCATTATTTGTATTCACAACTCCTTTTTAAAAGACAAATATTTTTCACTTCCTATAGTAAAGAGGTCATATGGAAATTAAAGGGTAATTTGTTTATAGAGCATATCAAAAGAATGTTTGTAGTGTATTCAAGGATTGGATCAGCCCTATGGTTGTATTTTCAGTATTAGTCATCTGTTCCATTTCTGGATTTTGGGTATGAGAAAGTGATGAATTAGATTTCAGATAGTCTGTTGGTAATACCATTAAGAAATGTATACTTCAAGGACATGCCTGCACTTTGAGCAGTCTTTGTAATTGTTAACTGACTGTGTAAGCATGCTAAAATTACAATGGAGCCCTGGCAGGAGAGGCTTAGCCACGCTAAGTAGGTACTATCAGAGTCATACATAAAGCAACTAGACCTCCCTTTACAGGGACTCTATTTTTAGCACAGTGACTCAGTCAGAGCTAGTATGGGTATATCTCTGGCTAGAAATTAACACCTATCTTAAAGTGTAGACACACCCTTAATTTGATGAAGACTGCATAGCAGTGTAAACTCAGACCAAAATTATATAGCTGCTATGACACATAGTTTCTCTAAAAAGCATCAAAACATATGGAATTAAATTCAGCCCAGTGCAAGCAGCTAGGGTATGTCTACACTATAGAGGGATTTTTTCTGAAAAACTGCCATTTTTCCGAAAAAAACTTCAATTACGTCCACACTGCAATCGCGTTCTTCTGAAAGAAAATCAAAAGAACAGGCTTTTTCTAACATTGGTAATCCTCATTCTATGAGGAAGAAGCCTTTTTCCAAAGAGCTCTTTCGGAAAAAGGCATGTGTGGACAGGGAAGAAGGAGTTCTTTTGAAAGAAGAGGAAAGAGGAAAAAGCACAGGTGCCCTGGTGGCCATTCCATCCATAGTAATCACAGCTTAAATACAAGATAGCATCCACTCAGTGTGGACACTATCTTATGAAAAAGCAAATCGCTTTTTTGATGCGCTTTTGCAGTGTGGACGCTCTCTTTCAAAAGAAGTTTTTCTGGAAGATCTCTTCCGGAAAAGCTTCTTCTGAAAGGAGCCTGCAGTCTAGACATAGCCCTAGTGACTACTAAAATGCCCTTTCAACCCTTCTCTCAGGGCATAAATTATTCTTAGGGCCTTGAATTTCATCCAAGGAAACAAAAATAGTGAAACTTTAATTATTGTTTCAAGGTTACAGTGTCATGCACTGCAAACACCTTTGGGATTCTTTGTCTTGAAAATATCAGAGTAATGTTACATTCCCTGGATTGCAGGGCCAGATGCCCAGCTGGCGTAAACCAGCATAGATCCTCTAAACCACGGGTGGCCAATCCGAGGCTCACGAGCCACATGCGGCTCTTCCCCTCCACGCCCCCGGCTCAAAAGCCGCCCCCATGTCCCCAAAAATGGCCCTCTCCTCCCAGCTCCCTGTGCTGACCTGGGCAGGGGAACTGTCTGGTGCGGCCATGAAAGCTGCAGAAATAAAGATGGTGGCAGGCGGCGCGAGCCAAAAAGCCTCAAAATGCATTTAACTGCGGTTTCTTAAAGGGGCAGAGCTTTTTTTTTTTTTGCTTAACAACTTTGTCCTGGCTCCTTGGCTCTTTGCCCAAAATGGGTTGGCCACCCCTGCTCTAAACTCAATGAACAACATGAATTTATACCAATAGAGGATCAGGCCACTAATGTATATGCTATTCAGACAAGACACATCCTGTTTATAAGGTGGTATATAAATGATAATTTTTAAAACTTTGGAAGGAAGGGTCTGGCATAAATTGGTCCTTTTTGCAAATCAGTGTGAAAAGTGATCTCTGCAATATGCTGGAAAAGAGAATCCATCTTTTCTTACATACATGCAAGGTTTAATTAGTACAAGCAGGGTTATGAAGTATTGCAAACGTATTTCAATGATTAACCCAACCTTATAACCTGCATCATCACAAATAGATTATGACAGCTTTAATAAGGGGATGATTAATTTAATATATTTTTGCTTGCTGAAATGTCAGTAGTTCTAACAGACTACTGAATAACAATGCAGATCTTGAGCATGAACACAGATGAACGTTAAGAGGAATATCTTTATTATAAAAGGATACTTTAAAAATAACTTTTAAAAGGGCAGAGCAAGCAGAGAGGCTGAGATCAAGGGAATACAATCTGGAAATTAAGATGACAAGAGAATAAACACAGAATATTTAAACAAGCAATCTGGTTTTAGAACTCTTTAGCTGAGAATTCATAATATATTTGAAAAAACATTGCATAAAATATGGTCAAGTGAATCTCTCCAACTTGTTTATCTTCTGGGGTATTCAGCGGTGAAAGTAATTTACCATTTCTTACAGGTACTGTCCTATTGCAACCTGGGTATCAGGCAGCTCTTTAAATCTCTCCCTGCTGGCTTTTGCCGCAGCTCAGCCAGCTCTTGTCGGAGCTGCATCCCAGGGTGCACCCGCTTACTTTCACCTCAAAGTGTATTTGACCTCTTTCTTAGTCCAGTTGTAAATAGTAATTCATTGCTCTAGGTATGAAATCCAGATAATGCAATTAGCCTAATAATTGTTCTGTTTGTTTCTCTCTTAGGACTTAATTATGCAAACATTAACCGTTTTACCAAATGCTAGCTAGTTTTGGGTGAAATTCTGGTCTTGCTGAAGTGAATATCAAGTCTCCCATTGATTTCAGTGAGGTCAGGATTTCACCCTGAGTGTTTCCTACTATGAGTGGTCAAATTACAAACAATGAATTATGTGCTCTGCCTGTTGGTAAGACCTTGGAAGGTTGACCCTTAAGAGAAAAACTGGCATTATATAGTGTATAATATGCAATCTCTTTTGAAAAGTTCTGTAAATCATACAAATATTTTTCCCAATCATTTCAAATATGACTAAGCCAGAATCACAAATATGATTAATCAGATTCACAAATGTCAAATATGTCCTTAAATTGCAAGGTAGATATGGTAGGGAGAGGGTTTTTTTCAAGGTTCAAATGTTTTGGTCAAGGTGTAGTCACGATTCAGACTCCAGAGAATATAAAACGACAATAATAACAATAATGATAAGTAAATAAAAAGTTAAAAATGTCTCCAATATATCCTTTTGGATTAAAAGTAAAAGATGTATTGGAGACAGATTTTTTTATTTGGAATGCGTTCAAGACAATCTTTTTATTTCAGAAGGTAGAGAAAGTTACTAGGGGAGAGGTTCTAGATTTGATTTTTGACAGATAGGGAGGAACTGGCTGAGAATTTGAAAGTGGAAGGTAGCTTGGATGAAAATGATCCAAAATGGGTAGTGTTCATGAATGTAAGGAGGGAAAACTGCACAATAAAGACAATGTATTTCAGCAAACTAACAAACTCAGAGTGTTCATAGGTAAGATCTGATAGGAAGCAAGTCTAAGGGGAAAACAGTTCAAGAGAGTTGACAGTTTTTCTAAAATACATTATTAAGAACACAAGAGCAAACAATCCCACTGCGTAAGAAAGATAGGAACTACGGCAAGATATTACTCTTGCTTGATGAGGAGATCTTCAATTATCAGTGGAAACTATGTCAAATTACAAATAATATATATAAACAAATAACAGAAATATTGAGAAAAATTATAAAAGGCCAAGTCACAAAACAAGATTAAACTAGTCAGAAAAATAAAGGGTAACAAAGAAACAGTTCATAAAAACATTAGCAGCAACAAGAACAAGTACATAGTAAGCTCATTTCTCAATGAGGGGAGGAAAACAATAACAGAAAATATGGAAATGGTAAAAGTGTTAAATTACTTTTTTGTTTCAGTTTTCACCAAGAGGGTAGTAGTAATTGGATATCCAATATAGTGAATGCTAGTGAAATTATGTATCATCAGAGGTTAAAATAGAGAAAGAACAAGTTAAAAATTATTTAGACAAGTTAGATGTTTTCAGGTCTCTAGGGTCTGATGAAATACATTTTAGAATACTCAAGGAGCTGACTGAGGAGATATCTGAGTCATTAGCATTTATCTTAGGGTCGCGTTGCTATAAGCCTGGCTGTGTTGTGTCACTAAAAGCCTGGTAGTGTAAATGCTGTTGTTTGTTGGCACTTTTGTCGACAGAATACTTCCACGTCCTACAATCAGGGTTTGCATTGTCACCAGGACAATGATGAGCCATTCATACTGCCACTTGCCACGGCAAAACTTTTGTCTTGGAATGGCTTTTTAAAGCACCTGTGAACAACAAAAGTTTTGTCGTTCAAGTGGCAGTGTAGGCAAAGTCTTTAAAAAGCCATGGAAGAAGGAAGAGATTCCAGAGGATTGGAAAAGGGCAAATATAGTGCCCATCTATAAAAAAGGGAAATAAGGACAATCTGGGGAATTACAGGCCAGTGATCTTAATTTCAGTATGTGGAAAGATAATGAAGCAAATAATTAAGCAATCAATTTTCAAATACTTACAAGATAATAAGGTGGTAAGTTACAGTCAGCATGGATTTGTCAAGAACAAATCATGTCAAACAAACCTAACAGCTTTCTTTGCCAGAGTTACACACAAACTTTTCATTAAAAAAACTAGGAAAATACAACCTAAATGGAGCTACTATGAGGTGGGTACATAATGGGTTGGGAAACCATTGTCAAAGAATAGTTATAGTGATTATAGTCAACCTGGAAGAGTATATTGAGTAGGTTCCCAATGGGGTCAGTACTGGGTCCAGATTTGTTTAACATCTTCATCAATGATTTAGGTAATGGCATAGAGAGAACAGGCAATACCAAGCTGGGAGGGATTGCAAGTGCTTTAGAGAATAGGATGTGGACAAATTGGAGAATTGGTCTGAAGTAAAGGGAATAAAATTCAATAAGGACAAATGCAAAGCTCTCCATGTAGGAAGAAACAATCAGTTGCACATATACAAAATGGGAAATTGCTTCCAAGACAGGCATACTGCAGAAAGGGATCTGGGGATAGTGGATCAGAAGTTAAATATGGCTATGTCTAGACTGCAGAGCTTTTCCAGGATAGAGGTATCTTGGAAAAGCTCTGCCGTGTCCAAGGAACATGTTTGCTTTTTCTGAACAGTTTCCAAAAAAGCAGACACGTTCTTTCTGCATCCCTGTATTCCTCTCAGTGCCTAGCGAGGTTGTGGAATCTCTGTCATTGTCTAATGTGTTTACAAAAATCTCCAAAAACCTATCAGCAGTGGTTTCGATAATATTTAGTCCTGCCATGAGCACAGGGAAGAGGGCTAGGTGACCTCTCAAGGTCCATTCTAGACCTTTGATTTCAGGATCCATTCAGAGGCATCTGGTGCTCCAGAAATGGCCCACAGGCCACAGACTACCCCGTCTGTGGATATTACCACTAATAATGCACTTGCAAGATTTGGCATCTTTTAGTCTGCCAGTTGAAAAGTCAGGAGGATTATTTTGGTTTTCCCTTTTAGAATTTCAAGTTATAAACAATTTTATATTGACCCATCACTACTCATTGCTTAGCAATCTAGCAAATGTTAAGGTAGGATGAGACCATGCAAGGTTCTCTCTTTCATTGATCTCTGGTGCTCATAAATGGTCTGTAACAATAATTGGAGATCCAAATTCTGTACCTAACTTGTTATTAATGTTATATATACACTATTTCCTCTCCATGAATGAAGTTCATTAATGGGCTGGCTGGGTCCAGGATAGACCTTTAGCCACAGCTTCAGTTTTCCTTGAATACTGGGGAAATTTTCCCTCCATCCAAACCAAAACTCCATCCTCAAAGGGACTGCACTGGAATCCTACACCTTCATCACATATTTAAAGAGGGTGAATTTCACTACTCACCTCTGCTTACTGCTCTATGCAGAGGCTTTGGACAAGAGGGTGGAATTTTACCTTATTTTGAGTAAAAAATGTCTCTAGTTTCTATGTTATTTTTGTTATGCTGTACTGCCCCCTTTCCTACTTAATTCCAGCTTCATACATAGCCCACTAGCTTCTTATATTATTCATTTTCAGATTCTAAGATGAAAGATACTCTGTTGCTGCAAAGCATTATTTCACAATGCTAGAGATTTTGCCTTGGTTTGCCTATTATAGTTATGGTTGTGGTGCCCAGTATTTTATTTGTTTTTATTCTTCCTGCTGCCAAAGTTTGAAAATAGCTTTCCCGATTAATCAGCCCACAGCATTCTTGTGTTTTGGTAATAGATTACCAGTGAAGATACATCTCTTATTTCCTATGTTTTACTTCCAGACATATTACGTTATGTTTTTTCTCCACTTACTTGCACAAGTTCCTTAAAGGTATATCATTTAAGAGATGCAGCACCTAAATGCCACCCAAGAGACAGGGGACACTAAATTGGCTTTCAGGCCCATGGCAATGGATGGTTTTCCCAGAGGATGGGTGATGGTGAAATGGAAGTAAACTTAACAGTCACGGGGGAATCACAGCTGTCAGAGGAAACAACCTTTCAGATACCTGGGCAGACACACTCCTCCCCATACCCACAAACAGCTGATAGCTGGACCGTGTGCTCAATGACCCATAATGAGACAGTGTGGTAGTGTGGGAGCACACAAGGGAATTCACATTAACTTGCCATGAAAATTAGTGCAGTTCTCCTCCCATGTCAAACCAACCTGATACCTTTCTTTGATAGGATATCAAGCCTTGTGAATAAGGGAGAAGCAGTGGATGTGGTATACTAGGGTATGTCTACACTACAGCATTATTTTGAAATAGTTTATTTTGAAATAGTTATTTCGAAATATCTTATTTCGAAATAACGCATCTAGACACAAAATGCATTTCGAAATAGTGCGTCCACATTGATAGGATGCTGAATCGCATTTTAGGCCAGCCGGAACCAGTTCTGGCAGGGCATCAGGTCAGGAGTTACCTTGTGTGGCTGCTGCCTGAGGCGATCTGAGACCTGTGCTTAAAGGGACCCCCCCCACCCCGGACAGCCGGTTCTAAGGTTTCCCTGCTTGCTTGCCTACCTCGCTGAGGGACAGCAAAGCATTTGTGTCTCTGCGTGCTCTGGTTGCCCTCTCTCAGGACACCACAGCACTCTGCAGCATGGAGACGGAGCCGCCCCGGGCACTCTCTTGCTTCTCCTGGACGTGTTGCTGCGAACCTGGCAACACGTTCTACAAGCAGTAACAGTCTCCCTGGTGTGCCCCACTGGGGGCTTGTGCCTCATTTCTCCCTCACGTCCTTCCACTTACCCCTCCCTAACTCCCCTTCCTGCTGCTGTACAATAAAAGACACGTGTTCATTACAACAAAGCCTCTTTATTGAACAAAACTGGGGTGGGGGGGAAATGAAACTGAGGTGAGACTGGGGAAAGAAGGTGGGAGAGGGGAGGGGGAAACCTGGGAGGAGGGAGCTGGCAGGGGAAGACAAGAGGAGAAAGGGGGAGGAGAAGCTCAGGGCTCAGGGTTGGGGGTCTCGCTGGCCCAACTGTCTCCCAGCACTGCAGGGGTGTGGGGAGGGTGGGGAGGAAGAAGCGGGAAGGGGAGGAGTGGGAGGAGGAGCAGTAGCTGAGGAGGCAGCAGGGGCTGGAGCAGCAGGAGGCAGCAAGCTCTGCCACAGGGTCGATGACCACCTGGGGGGCACGGACCATCCTGCCCCACAGGATGTGGTCCATGGCATCAAAATAGGGGCAGGGGTCTGGGTCTGCCCCGATTGGGAGCTGCCCCTGTGACCCTGGCATACGCCTGCCGCAGCTCCTTTATTTTCATGCAAACCTGCTCCTGGGTTCACATGTGGCCTTTGGTGGCCAGGCTGGCAGCCATCTGCCTGTATATGGTTGCATTCCTCCGTTTAATGTGGAGATCATGGACGTTGGAGGCATCCCCCCAAACCTGAGTTAGGTCCCTGATCTCCGCACTGGACCAGGCAGGCACTCGCCTTTTCCGGGCCCTGGAAGGCTCCTCGGAACTGGAAGACTGGTCCTGGGGAGCGGTGTAGGGCTGGCTGGCACTGGCAGCCTGGCTCATGCTGGGGCCACTGGGTCAGGTGCAGCGACTGCTGGCTCTGGGCTGGCAGGCTTGAAGCTGGCACAGGCACTGTGGCCAGAGTCTACCCCTTTAAGGGCTCCGCGGAGTGTGGGAGGGAGAGGAGTTTTCTTGGTTGTGTCCAGAATGACCACCACGGCACCCCGGGAAGGGCTGGGGGCCCCCTATTTCGAAATAAGTGTCAACACAGCCCTTATTTCGAAATAGCAATTTCGAAATTGGTGCTATTCCTCATGGAATGAGGTTTACGAATTTCGAAATAAGCCCTCCGCTATTTTGATTTAATTTTGAAATAGCGGTTTGGCTGTGTAGATGCTGGTAAAGTTATTTTGAAATAACAGCTGTTATTTCAAAATAACTTTGCTGTGTAGACATACCCCTAGACTTTAGTAAGGCATTTGATATGGTTTCACATGACCTTCTTATCAATAAACTAGGGAAATACAACCTAGATAGAGCTAAGTGTCTGAATAACCATTCTCAGAGAATAGTTATTAATGGCTCACAATCCTGCTGGAAGTGCATGACAAGGGGGGCTTCGCAGAGGTCTGTTTTGGGACTAGTTCTGTTCAATATCTTCATCAACAATTTAGATGACGGCATAGAGAGTAAGCTTATTATGTTTGCAATTGATACCAAGCTGGGAGGGTTGCAAGTGCTTTGGAGGATAGGGTTATAATTCACAATGATATGGACAAACTAGAGAAATGGTGTGAGGTAAATAGGATGAAGTTTAATGAGGACAAATGCAAAGTACTCCACTTAGGAAGGAACAATCAGTTTCACACATAGAAGTGACTGTCTAGGAAGGAGTACTGCAGAAAGAAATCTAGGCGTCATAGTGGATAGTCAACACTGGAATAAATTGCCTAGGGAGGTTATGGAATCTCCATCACTGGAGATCTTTAAGAGCAGTTTGGATAGGCATCTATCAGGGATGATCTAGGTAGTGCATGATCCTGCCATGAGGGCAGGGGACTGGACTTGATAATCTCTCGATGTCCCTTCCAGTTCTAGCATTCTATGGTTCTATGAAGCTTCAATGGGGCTGCTGCTTTGTATCCCACCTTTTCCCAAGCAGACATTTGCTGGTGTTCTCATTCACACCATGTTGTTTTCTGCAATTTTGTCCTGCTACATATTACATAGAAGGAGGCCAAAGAGCGCAGGGGCTCAAGCAAATAAGAGCTGGCATGAACATTTTAGCTACTATTATCCCAAGTTTCTTATTCCTGGGTATATTCATGTTGACTATCCATAACAGAGCTTTCCAAATATCCGCCCCCCATTTCTCACCTAATTTGTCTTTTTTTTACTACTGCTGATATCCAACATACTGATTTCATGTCTACTGATTATTTAATTTAATAATTTAAATATTTTCTTAACACAGATACTGCAATTGATTTTCTGCAGTCTCTCAATTCTTCAGCCCTCCTTTTTCCAAATAGTGTTTAAATAGAAATATATCTGCTTAAACTCTCCTGGTTCTCTTGCTCCTTCCTCCAAATTCCAATATAGGACTCATTAAAAAATGGTCATCTAATAGTCCTCTGAGATTTTAGTTCCCCCATAACTTGCTACAATTGTGATTTCACAAGATGCTTTTTCTATCCACTGGGAAATCTATGTCTCTTTGGGCCAACTTTTCATGACCCTTTATTATGTAAACACTAAGGCAAATGAGTGATTCTTTTTTAAAAAAAAATGCCTCCCCCCGCTTTCTAGCAATTGCCTCTGCTGAGGCTTGGAAATTCTGCTATATTTCTCACAGGCAGACTTGAATTTTCTTATGGACTCTAAACAAATCTTATTGTTTTTCTTAGCATCCTCTGATATCTTTAATTTCTCATAATTGCCCTTTTTAAAAAAAGTTTATTTCTAATCCCCCTTCTGTTGGATGACTGTTATTTTAATATGCCTTTTTCTTAACTCTCCCTCTTTAGTCATGCTTTTAAGCAATTTAATCCCAGCTGTACTGGTGAGGAATGGTCCTTCCTCCTGTTATCCCAGCACAGAACCCCATTACCTGTGAAAGGATGTGTGAATGCAAGGGTCTAGCCACATCAACCACATGTGGGACCAGGGCTTTATGTTGCAATAAAGGCAAACCCTCATTAGGGGTCTGGCCCGAAGGCAACTAAACAAGATGGAATTCTGTTTGTACCTTATTCAGCTAGGATCACATTCAAAATTGCCCAGTGGGAATGTGACAAAAGAAAGTTTAAATTTAAGTTTACCAGGATGACCACTGTGGTTGACAGTTCTGCTCTTCTAGTAATATTAAATTGCCATCACATAAAGCTTCTATATGCAGACATCAGAGCTTTCTTGGGATCCAGTCCAACTCTGTGGAGCTAGCTCTCCCAGTATCTAAGAACCACCAGACACCTTACCAGTTCTCCACCAAACGCAGAGGGGGCACTTTGACTTTATTAATACAAACAATGGTCATATAATATATTGAGTTCTAAAACATCCCACACATTCTCCCTATGGGAAGAGAAAGGGAAAAAAGAATCACGCGTGGTAGATTCTAGTTGTGATGTTCAGTCTGGAAGGCATTTAGATTCTAGGACAATGTAAGAATCTGAACAGAGTAACATCACTCCTGGAGGAATGATGCTCAGGCAGGACCAGAAAGGAAAAGATCTGTAATTTTAAAAAATTCCGTAAATCCTGCTCATCTGCTACTTCTCACTGATATTAAGAGCTACAAGCATCAGTGGCTTCCTCCATTACTCCCTCTGATTTCATTCAGAGAAAAAAGTAACAAAACAATTTGACTTATGGACCATCCTCAACTTTCAAAGTCCATAAACTGCTTACAACTTATTGATCATGATCAATAAACAGCAAGAGAAAAAAATTCAGCAGAAAATATGACTAAATATGATTAGCATATTGGCATTTGAGGAAATCACAGTTTGCTTGTTGACACTGCATGAGCAGAAAAAATAAAGTTAAATACTTTAAAAAAATCACCCAGCCTTCAAAATTTATGCTACCCTGATTTTCATATACTTTGGTTAAACTGATTCCAGTTGTGCATATACTTCTAGGCTCCTTATTTTCTTAGTCATACTTCCTGCATTTGTATTTAGATATATTGCCTTAACTGTTTTTCTTGACATTTGTCTTGTTTTAGACCTTACTTGCTCTGGTATTTGATTTGTATTTTTCTTGTTATTTTGATTATTTTTCCTTCTTTTCTGCTAGGTTCCATGAGGCATTTTCTATATGCCTACATGTCTTGCTATCTTTTCTGCTTCTTTGATACCTCTATAGTTGTATTACATAAGAATGGCCATACTGGGTTGGACCAAAGGTCCATCTAGTCCAGTATCCTGTCTTTTGACATTGGCCAGTGCCAGGAAATAAAAGGAAAAGAAAATTCAGTGAGAGGAAGAAGGGCAAACCCACCAGCTGCAAGCCTTATGGTGGCTCAGCAGAGAATGTCAGCCTCTCATTTTTTAAAGAAAAGGTTTTGGGATCTAGATTACTCAGGGTAGTTTGTTCTGAACAGTATTGCCAGCTATTAGAGTAACAGTGAATACTGTATCTTACTGCCTGAGAAGCAGATTTTAAAATACTTTTTTCAGTTTACATATGATTACATTTTCTTTAATATGTATAAACATATTATACTTTAATATGTATAAACATATTCCCACTTTTAAAAACAAGTATTTGTTAAGCCATAAACAGAGAAGTAAAATGGGATTAAAGAAGGGATTTGTTCAAAACTACTTCTTTCCCTTAGTACGTACAATTAAGACTGCAGAGATTTAAATGGAAAGATACAACCCTTATGCCAGCTGATGATAGTATTTCTGTTAGAGCAAAGATGAGTATGAGTGGAACTTCTATGGTGAATAGATCTTATGCTGGCCCTCTGCACAGGAGTAAATTTCACCCCTATGTGATCATCTTGACTAAACAACAAGTAGGGCAATAATACCCTGCAGCGGAGTTTAGGAGATATGTCATCTCATGCAAAACTGGTGTTAATCAACTGGAGAAACAGGAACATTAAGCTGAAGATACTGTCTGTTCTTGACCTAATTTTTCTCACCTATTTCATTCCCAGTAATCATCTGAAGATGAATACTTTAGTATAGCATACAGTGGCTCTCTTATGCTGATGTACCGTTCTTTCTGTGTACACTGTTATGTCAAATAAACCAACGGTGTTACAGATAAATAATACATAAGTAGAAAACCTCCAAGTAAAATCTCTGTGCAGGTGAATTGTTCTATATAGCTCTTGCTGTTCAATCACAAATGCTTAACTGACTCATACCATTTACCTGCTAAAATAATTGTTAGGTTGTACCTTGCTGTGTGTTTAACAAATTGCTCTTAACAATAATCTTACAATAATAATGAAAATTCTACCACTACAAACACCACTTAATGTAGTAATGACACCACGTAATGTACTAATACTGTTTTCTGAGGGTTGCATTCTGTTTTTTTTAAATTGTAGCATAATTAGAAAAACAGTAAAACAAAATAAAAAAAGAAAAAAATAAATGGATAAGCAGACACAGCTAACTAGTTCAGCAATCTTTTGCTCTCTGTCTATTATGATAATTTACTGGCAGGCCACAAGGCATTTTGCTGATGTTGGCCATCCTCAGGTTGGGCTGTGGGGCTGCAGGGCATGTGCTGGCTGCTGTTTCCCACAGCTCCCATTGGCCGGGAACAGCAAACCACAGTCACTAGGAGCTGTAGGGGGCTGTGCTTGCAAATGGTCAATGTCAGCACAATGTCTCTTGTCCTGTGAGTGGATTACCCTCATGGGCCGGAAGCCAAAGTTTGCCGACCCTTGGACTAGTTACATGAAAAAGTCTGTTTTGAGATTTGTTTTTCAACTTAACATTATGCAGTGAGAGAGGAAATAGACAATACAACACAGGTTTACAAGAATATCATCAGTGAATAGTTTAAATAAGCATAGCTTCATCTTTGGAGCTATACTGATTTACATTACTTGAAAATCTGGCCCATAAATTTCCTCATTGTCTAAGGAGAACCTGTTATTAACAGAGTTCTGCTCTGCTTTATATGTGCATTAATTCCTTATGGCAGCAAACAGAAATTTCAGTTGGAGAACTGTCCTTCCGCTGTGTTATTTTTCTACCAGGTAAACTAAGCAGTGTGTCAATATTTTTACCATCTGTGCAATGATGGAATAGCTAATCCCTAAGAGATCTGTATGGTGTTTAGGGAAATCACATTCACTAATCTCTGAATAAAATACTGCATTCCAAAACTATTTTTATTAATGGATATCATCACATTTAATACTTAATTCACTCCACCACACAAAAGCCCTAAGTACTGTGACAGAGTAAACTATGTTTTAAAGGCTGACCGAGAGCTGCAGCCTGAACCACCAGCATATATTTAAGGCCTCTTGTTCATGTGTGTGTACCCATGTGTATAGAAACTGCACAGCTGGTAAAAGGATGGTAATCTCTGGCCCAGCTCCCTGTTTTAGGAACTTTAAATCTTGAGTAGTCCAAACCAGAGCTCTGAGGTAACAGCCTTTAAATTTTGTTTAAGTGCCCCTTTTGGGGAAACTTTGTTGAAGGGAGACATGCTTATGTTAAAATATTTGGCTTATATTATAGTATTTGGTTCCTGGACTCAGTGCTGGTGCTAGCCCTTTGTGGGGGGGGGGGGGTATACAGAATATTTGGGGAGTGTCCCCACACAGCACATACTAATAATTAATAGAGGGGCCCCTAGAGTTGCTTAGGGATCTAAGCAATAGTTTGGTCTGCTTATGCCTTGCACCGGCTCAGACTGTTAAAGTGAACCCATTGCTGATGACTGAAGGAGAACTGAGGCAGGTCTCATCCGAGCGACACATGGCCAGAAGGTGGTGATACTGGGCAAGCATGCCCTTTTACAGGTCTACAGAAATTATAGGGAATACACGCATGCTACATCATAATGTAGTTTGGTATTAACCAAAACTGAATGGCGCTAACTCCAGATCATAAACTAGTATCAGAAATAAAATCCCCAACCCCAAGAAAGCAGACATTCCTCTTCTATATTTAAACCTAACTTTGTAGACTAAGAGATGAGACCCATTCCAGTTGAAAGGCTCCAACTTTCTTCATCCACAAGGCTTATGCTATAGTCTGAGGGCATATTCAGCTTTTGATATAGTAGTGGCCAGAGATTTGCCTCTGCTGCCAATAAGAACATCCTTTTAAAAAAAACACGCAGGCTACATCTACATTGCGCTTTCTTGCGCAAGAACATATGGAAATGAGGCACGGCTCATTTGCATACTTAATGAGCCGCCATTTTTGCACAAGGGGCTTTTGCGCAAGAAGGAGCAGACTACACTGCTCCTTCTTGTGCAAAACCCCCCTCTTGTGCAAGAGCCATTCTGCTTGAAAATAAGCAGCAGAACGGCTCTTGCACAAGAGGGGGTTTTTGTTAAAGAAGGAGCAGGGTAGACTGCTCCTGCTTTCGCAAAAGCCCCTTGCACAAAAATGGTGGCTCATTTGCGCATATGTTCTTGTGCAAGAAAGCACAATGTAGATGTAGCCTCATTGTATTAAACACAAGAGGACTCTTGAGTAGTGATTTCCACAACCATCCTAACTTGTAATGCTGACAGGCAGAATCAAACCTGGGACCTCTGGAGCTTAGTGCTTGAACCTCTACTACATGAGCTAAAAGCTGGCTCTCAGCTAAGGCTGTAGAGCAGAGTCATTATTCTCTCTGTAAGTGGTCTTGGTGCCTCTAGATGGGACAGTACATCACACCCAAAAAGCGTGTGGGTTACACGTTTATATGCTTTAGGGGGGAGGAGGTTAGTACCTCTAGGCATCTTCTGCCACTATTGCTGATATTTTCTAGTGCCCTCAGTCATGTATTTGGAGAGATGTAGTTAATGGTTTATAACATTAAGCAATTGAATGGCAGCGGTGGATTAGAGTCATATGTGACTTTAATTAGATAAAGAATGTTAAGATTTTATTGTGTCAAGTATCTGGACTGTGAATCTTCAAACTGACTGTAAAAACAGATCTGTAAACATTCTATTGCCTAAGGGTATGTCTACATTACAAAGTTTTGTCGATGAAACTAACATTGACATGCAAAAAAATTGACATTAAAATCTCCAGTGGGTGTTCACACGTGATCTCTTTGTCGACAGATCATGTCCGCATTGGAGGCACCATCATCAACAGTGTGAGCAACGCACTGTGGGTATGTATCCCACAGTGCAGTGTTGTGGAAAGGCAGAGCTGATGCCATCTTGTGATTTCTTCAAAATTCTCCAACAGCGTTCTCAGTGGCTAGGAGCAGCATCATGAGTAGTTCTGTGAGCTCTCCATGCTGAGGAATATCAAAGCAACACAGCAATCTGTCCCTCTGCCCCCTGTAGCAGCCGTCTGCCTGCAGCTGTGTTCCTAGTGCAGGTCAGAACAGGAGCATTCCAATGATTTGCTCTTTGTTCCCCAAACAGAGCAGCTCATACAGCTGTCAGAAATTTTGGGGAGCTTTGAAAGGGGAGGGGCGCATGCTTGCAGGGCAGCAGAGATCAAAACACTGAGCAGAGTGATCCAGGCAGGCATAGTAGGATACGGGGGAAAGGCAGTTCTGTTGACAAAACAAACAATAGAGTCTACACTGGCTCTTCGTCGACAGTAAAGGGAAGGGAAAAGCAAAAAGTCTCTCCTAGGAGTGGAAGTTTTTTGTTGCTGAAACTGGGCATTTTTTCCAACAGAAGTCACATTGCAGTTTGGAGACAAAACTTGGTAGTATAGACATCTTCTTAGTTTTATTAGGAAGCCTACAATTATGTGTCTTCAACTAAAATAAAGGGACTCCTTTGTGGTTTTAAAATAAAAAGATTCTGTCAGGAAGTAAAGTCTCATTAAAGTGAGAAATTTTAAAGAAAAGTGCCTTTTTGTTACTAGAAATTCAGTGCCTGTATTTTTTAAATTAGGCATTTTTTTATACTGATTGTCAAGAGCATGGCAAGAATTCATAAATAGTTACTCCTTTAACATTAAGCCAATGATAATACCTCGGTAATCAGTATTATGTAACCCTTCTGCCAGGTAGCACCAGCAGCAGCCAGGGCCAGGTTCAATATCTAGGGGTCCTTTTTCATCCATCTCACACAGAACCGGCTCGAGCCCCCATCCAGTAGCCTGGGAAATTCACACATCCCTGGGCGCCTCTGAGAGGCAATGCTTCCCCACTTGCTAGCACAGTCTGAGCGTCGAAAAGAAACTTTTAATTAAAGAGAGAGAGAGGTCACATAGCATTAACTTGGGAAAATACCACAACCAGAGTTCATAACCAACCCCTGAGTAACCGTCCCAGCTCAAACAGATTGAGCAATGTCTTTTGCCTCTCAGGCTCACTAGTCCAACAATGTAAGGGTCCCATTCACTTACCTAAACTTTCTGCATACCCCACTTCAAATGCCCCAGTTACAGCTCTCTCCAGTCAGTGCGGATCCCAACACATCATCCTGATGACTCCTCATTGAGCCTGAGGCCATGCCACCTTTGTGCTGCTCCTGTGGTCCACTTGCTCCGCCAGCTGCCCAACTGGCCGCCTTCCACTGTTCCTACCGGCTGCCCACCAGTTGTTCCTGCCAGTCACCCTGCTGGCCTCCTGCTACTGCTCCTACCGGCCACCCACCAGTTGCAATGGGTCTGGCTCCAGGCCAAACCAGTGACTTCAGCTCTCAGTGATTTCAATTCTCATCCACCACCTAGGCTGGCCAAAAGATTCCAGCTTCTACTGGAATAACAGAGAGACTCCTTATGGAGTCTGCTTTAGGTCTATCCTTAGAACGGGGGGTGGGGTGAGGAAAGGAGACAGGTTGAACCAGTCTTACAGCTCACACCTGGCAGGCATGAAGCAGGCTGGCTCAAGCCCTTTCCCACCAACTCATCCACTCAAATCTGGAAGAGGGAGGCTTGTTCATCGAAGACCCTGTACAATGATGATGTCTCTCCTGCAAGCACTGGTGTCATATTTTAAGTTCCTACATTTAGGGGTAGCATGGTTTGTGACCCCACAACAGCAAAATTAGTTACAGTACACTACATTCCATTCCATTCCAACAATTCACCCTCCATCAGCCCTGGCTAAATTGGATTTACATAACCACACCCCGGATTCCTTCCCCATCCCGGCATGAGCTGTATTTACATATCAACAGTTAATTATTTTGCAGGGCTAAACAATTTGAGTGAGCACACCACCCCCAGGGCTGCCCTCTCCTTTCAGCTGGCTGCATTGCAAGTAGTAGTTCAGCCCCTGCTTACAAATTAAGGTCCTGCTGTCGACAGCTCTGGCTATACTGGTGGTTAGATTGCTATAACTGCATCACACGGGTGTAGTTGCTATGCTGTGATGGCTAGAGGTATAACTGAATTCGAAAAAGAACTAGACAAATTCATGGAAGATAGGCCCACTAATGGCTGTTAGCCAGGATGGTCAGGGATGCAACTTCATGTTCCCACTGCAAGTTTCCAGTAGGCAAAGATAGGGTGGCATCATTCAAATGTCATGTTCTTTACACTTCTCCCGAAACTCTGGTATTGGTTATTATTGGAAACAGAATCTGGTCTGAGATAGCACAGGAGTTCTTATGACAATTTCTTTATGATTGAAAAAAATGAGGCAATATGAGAGACAATCACAATTGTCCTCCTAATGTAAGCAGTGCAATATTATTTTTGCCAGTTTATACAGTGTATTGAAATGAAGATTTCTGGTTTTAAGTTTAAAATACAAAACTACACTGAAGCCATTTTTCACGGTTCATACTTTAAAAGAAAGAAGCGCTGATATTAGTTATTTGCAAATGTCTTTTTTTTACTTTAACCTTTTTGCCAGTTGTATTAATTTGTTATTGAAAAGATAAATGACATGTATAAACACAGAAATACCTGAATAATACAATATACAGCTTAAGACTTTCAATGCTGTGTGACAGAGCAGTCTTTAAATTTGAAAATTTGCTGTAGGAAAATATGTATTCAGCTATTTAGGAATTTTTTAAAATAATTTTTATTCTAACCAAAAAACAAAATATACAAATTAGAAAGTGGTAATATTTTGATATAATAAAGAATATCAGAAAACACTGAAAACCAGAAATTTTAAATATAATTACATTATGTTACTTGATTAGTAAGATGGTACTACATCATCTGCTACTCTTTTCTGTGGGATTTGCAAAACAACTCTGGAAAGAAGATCAAGTTGCATAGTGGGATGTCAAGTTATTTCAAATCTCATTGACTTGTATAGACTTTTTTTTTGTACACAAATAAACCTTCAGTTCTACAGTGAGCTCATTATAGGATCTGTGTCATGATGGTTAGCACCAAACAAAATAAAAAGATGATAACATGAGAAGGAGACGAGGAGTCCTGCGGCACCTTATAGACTAACAGATTTATTGGAGCATAAGTTTTTGTGGGCAAAGACCCACTTCGTCAGATGCATGTAGTGGAAATTCCAGAGGCAGGTATAAATATACAGGCATAAGAAAAGAGTACCAATCAAGAGTAAGGCTAGAGGTAATGAGGTCAATTCAGTCAAGGAGGATGAGGCCCACTTCTAGCAGCTGATGTGGAGGTGTGAACACCAAGAGAGGAGAAACTGCTTTTGTAGTTAGCTAGCCATTCACAGTCTATAAGGTGCCACAGGACTCCTCGTCGCTTTTGCAGATTCAGACTAACACAGCTACCCCTCTGATACATGAGAAGGAGAGTGTGTTCTGTTGGGTTTTTTTTAAAGTGAAACAACCACATAGCTATACACTCAGTTTTATGTGTACAGAATGAACAGAATATGTTATGAGATTTAAGGCTAGATTAAGTAAGAAGTCTCATTAGCTTCCATAGGCCTTTGGTATTAATGCTCACTGAAGACCAAACCAGGGTTACACTTACATTGCTTTTATTAAATGCCGCTGTTGAATTAAATGGGAAAGGGGGCTGAACCTGATCACACACATACATCCATACACTCATATACAAACAAACAAACCCCATCTTGCTTTTGCTTAAAGTTACCAGTCCGTCGCTCACATTAACTCACTGGCGAGTTAAATGTGAGGAGAAAAGAGGGGGCGTCTCTTGCTCCGGACCAATGCTCCAGTCTTCACAAGACGAAACCCAGAGATTCATGCAAGATACTCCATCTTTTATAAGACTTTTCTCCCATTCAAGTCTATACATTTTGCTGTGTCAGTTTTTTAATCACCATCTGTTCTGTTTAACATCTGTTTATCTGGGAGTTATTCTTTATTCTGACATCAGTATGTTGGTGCTTCCTTCCCAGTGTTATTTCAAGGCTGTCTTGTTTATAATGGGATGCTTGCCCTTAACACTTCAAGGCCATCTATAATGTCCTGCATCGGTGTGCTTTGTTTTGGGCCTCAGTTTATGGTACCTTGACACTTCTGAGTCTTATGGCCTCTTCTCCAAACTCTCACATTCCAAACTCATTCACTCCCCTTCCCAGGAACTACGCAATCATTTCACACATTGGAAAAGGATAAAATTGTCCATACAAAAGGTATCAATCTATTTCACTTCAAAGTTTCTATTAGTTAGTACAAGCTTTTAATCATTCATCATATTTTCTTTATAACACAATCTATATTCTAATTACTTCCAAGAGCAACAGTGTGATCATGCTGAATCACAAGAATCCTTCTGATCTCTTTCTCACGTTATACTGCAACTTACATTAACATTATACTCTGTTGGGCGGAGGTTTTACACAAGTATCAGGCCTAGTTTATAATATGCACAGTGCTTCACATATCAGCTGTGAGTTAGAGAAGCTGTAACAGTGGTTCCCAAACTTTTTGGCATCATTTCCCCTTTTTGATTTTTGAGAAACCCTCATGCCCCCCCCTCAAAAAAAATAGCAGCAAACCTTGTTGAGAAAAAAAAAGTTGCCCTTTTAAGAGCAGAGCAGGCATTGCCCTTTTAAGGTGTCCATTTTGAAGTCTGCCTGGGATGCTCCATCTTCCCCCTGCCCCAGCCAGCCCAAGCTGCACAAACTGGGCTCTTTCTTGGGGGAAGATTGACGGGGGGGCTGGGTCACCTCGTGCCCCCCCCCCCCCGGAATTTCTTCACGCTCCCCCCAGAGGGGCATGCCCCAGTTTGGGAACCTATGTAAGTATTCCACTCAAATAGCTGACTTCATTGAAACAGTCTATTTAATAAAACACTAAAAGGAGGGACTGCATCTTCTTTTATAAAAAGATTGGAGAGGACAACATGCTGTGCCATACAATGCTGATTTCACTAAGATATCTTCATTATCTCACATTTTGAAGAACTCACTATTCCCATGCAAAATAAAAAAAATGGCATTCAGGTAAGCTACAGGATCCACCAATAGCAGCAGAAGCTGGAAATGGGCTTGTTGTGCATAGATATAGAAGTTTACAGTTACCAGCAAGGGAATTGGCTTATATAGTTGTCTGACCTAATTAGCATCAAACATGCCTAATGGCTGTCAACTGTCATAGAAAAGCTCCCCATGGAATTTATTTGTATAAGATTTTCCTCTTTATTGGATGGGAAAAAGTGGATTTCTGCAATGTTTGAATACTTCTCACCCCCTTGCCCTTCTGAATGGCACAGCCTTCCAAATATCACTCACTTGCATACTGATGTGAACTTTAGCTCTCAAGCTGACAAAACCATCCATAACAAGCCATTTCCAAAGTTTCAAGTGCTATCACATAGGATCTCGACTTGAATGATTTGATTTTCGGTCTTTTAGTTTCTTTGGCACTATGAGTACATGTTTATGTAACTCAGAAAGTGTTTGAATGCAGTATGTAGTATAGAAAGTAATGTGTGGGTTGTAAAAAATTCCTAGCTTAAGTATTTTTCTAAATTTCTGAAAGGACTAACTGATGATTCAGAGTAATGAGGGACTATGTGAAGAATTCTCCTGGAGAACTGAAACTATATTTTTGTTACATTTCGCTGTGAGCGTGCAAAAATATTCTCTTCTACTCCACATTAATTTGTTAGTGTTAAATTTTGTTTCACCCAGCACCTTAGGGTAGTTCTACACTGTATGGCTATTTCGGGATACAGAGGTATCCCGAAATAGCTACCCCACATCTATACAAGCCACTCGTTATTTTAAAATATTTTTCGAAATGATGGGTGTGCTATTTTGGCATCCTGGTAACCCTCGTTCCATGAGCGTAAAAGGATGTCTCAAAATTGCACATTATTTTGAAATTTGGTGCTGTGTAGATGCGCCAAATTTCAAAATAAACTATTTCAAAACAGATTTGAAATAAGATATGCAATTTGCACAGCACAAATTGTGTATCTTATTTCGAGTTTAGGGTGCTGCATAGACGCACCCTTAGAGACTAACAAAAAATGTAGATGGTATCATGAGCTTTCGTGGGTACAACCCGCTTTGGGTCTTTATCATGAGTGTATCGGTTCATATTCTATGAACCAAATTAATAATAACCAAAGGAAACTAGTCTTCAGCAGTGCTCTTTGTACTTCCATTTTTCAGTCATCCCAAGATTATTTCACCTTTAAGATTCACGCAGCCCCTGGCTTTCTCGTTCCTGCTGTGTTTAAGTGACTGCAGTTTAGTTTTCTGCTCTCCCTCAAGATCTGTGCTTGCCCTCAATCTGCTGCAGCAACCAGTGTAGCTTCCATGAATGCTCTTGTCATTGACCCTGATCATTCAGAGCAAGCTGAAGTACGGGAGGTCTAGGTTGGATATTAGGAAAATCTATTTCACTAGGAGGGTGGTGAAGCACTGGAATGGGTTACCTAGGGAGGCTGTAGAATCTCCATTCCTAGAGGTTCTTAAGTCACCACTAGATAAAGCCCTTGCTGGGATGATTTAGTTAGGGTTGGTCCTGCTTTGGGCAGGGAGCTGGATTGATGACCTCCTGAGGTCTCCTCCAGCCCTGTGATTCAATGCCTCTAACTTTTGACTCCATGGTAATTGAAAATTTGTTTGATTACAGTATTTCCAACTGATGATTAATATAGCTGAAGCCTCAGGTGAACCACAGCTGTCTTTAAGTGCTCTGCAAAGCCCTCAATTGGCATGCTTCCAAGCCTTATTAATCTAGGAAACAACTGCAGTTAACTCTGATCGCAGTATTTGGCACTTCTCCATTTTATGCCTTTTATGATACTGAACATTTGTCAGTGTTAAATTAATAATAACCAAAGGGAACTAGTCTTCAGCAGTGCTCCTTGTACTTCCATTTTCCAGTCATCCCAAGATTTTTTCCCCCTTAAGATTCACACAGTCCCTGGCTTTCTCATTCCTGCTGTGTTTAAGTGAATACTGCTTAGTTTTCTGCTCTCTCTCAAGATCTGTACTTGCCCTCAATCTGCAGCAGCAACCACTGTAGCTTACATGAATGCTCTTGTCATTGATCCTGATCATTCAGAGCAAAGCACGGTTTGCAGTTCTGTGCACACCAGTCGTCTCTTCATTTGTGCAGTTCTTGTTCTCTTGTAGCAGTTGGACTTTTCTAGGTAAGTTCAGGAATCAGGTGGAAACTGAAGTCAACTTGTTTTTAAGATTTTTTAAATTATTATTGAAAACTAAGTTAACAGAGTTAGTTTAACATAATATAAGCTAATCAAATCCATATATTCAGCAATTAAGACTTTATGGTGCAAATCATGTGAACTTTTCTTCATTTGGGGTGATAAATGTAAAATTACAGATAAGTAGCAATTAAATAATTCTGAAATAATATTGTATAGGGGTATTTGGAAGCAGCTGCTATAGTTAAAATGGCAGAACAATTTCTATTAAAAGCTCATATTCTTAGAGACACTCATCACTAAAGCTGAGCAGAATCACATTGCACATATTGTGTAAGATTCCATAAATTAGATTTTTTCCATTCTAAAACAGAACTAAAATAAAAATTCAAAATTTCCAGTGAAACAAAGTTCTGGAGAAAAAAACATTTCAGATCAAAACACTTCATTCTAATGTCAACTTTTTTAAACTTGATTTTTTTGTGGGTAAAAATATAGTTTCAAAATGAAAATTCAAAATATTCTCTTCCAAAAATGTCAGAAGCATTATTGAAATGTTTCATTTGATTTTAAAACAAAATTTAATCACAATTGATATTTTTGAAACATTTGGGCATTTTTCTTCAAAAAACCATTTTGACATAAAATTTCTAATGCGCTTTATTCACTTTCCAAATATTCATTTTTAAAATTAAATGTCATGTTTGCTGTCTGCACAGAGACAAAACTTTAAGGAAAATGTCTTAAGGCAGGAGTGGGGAACCTTTTTTAGGTTGGGGGCCACTGACCCACAGAAAAATCAGATGGAGGCCAGGAGCTGCGGGGAGGTGGCAGGGGCAGGGGGCTAGAGTGCCAGCATGGGCCAGATGCAGGCAACCCAGGAGCCACATCTGGTCCCCAGGCCTTAGGTTCCCCACCCATGTCTTAAGCTATTTATGAGATCAAAAGGGAGAGGGAACTTTTCTGGTTAAAAAAAAAAAATCTAATTCTCTCTTTTTCAAGACATAGCTATAATAAAAATGGTATTGATCCTTGAAACTAACAATTTCCTTATTTTGAATAAAACAAAGATACAACTGTTTGGAAATTGCACTTTCATGTACATAGTTGGTTTGTTATTAACTGCTGAGGATATGTGTTTGCTTAGCTCCGATTATATTAAACTGACTCTGTTTAATTAAGCCCTTTTGGATTGTCTCCTGACTGTAGTTTTATAGGTAATGAAAAACTCTCGAAACCAAGTTGACTTCAGTTTAAATATAGCTCTACAGATGTGCACTGAAACATATGACCTATGTGTGTAAGTGTTGCCGGCAAGAGTGAGTCTCAGGTCCGACACTAGGTTCTCAAAGTACAAAGGACGCTACACAGGTATCTGTCAAACACAAGTAGTTTATTTCCTGACAGCTATCAGCTGTGCCCCTTAATTAAAAGAACAACATGATAGGAAAAGCGGCATTTCTTACATCTCTTCGGCTAGCTGGAAACACCATTTCGGCTGTGGATGAAGTGGGAGACTGTCTCAGCTTCCGAGGCGCTGGTACCCAAAGCCCATTGGTGAGGTCCAAATTGTTGTGCTCTGGTGTAGCTTTAAATACTGTGTCTCTACCTTGTTTGTGGCAGTTTGGAAATATCCGGGGGTTACTCATTGCTTGTTACAGTATGGCTCAGCTGTACTGCTTGTCCTTTGACTTTGTTTACATGATCAGTACATTTAGGTAAACAAGATTGTTATGTTCCTGCTCTTATCTACAATTCGTTCTTGCTACAATGGCGTATGTTCCTAGAGGCTTGCTTCTGGCTCATCAGTACTAGGGAAAAGGGGGGGGGATGGGAAAGGGGGAAGAATGCAGGCCTCACCACCCCTATACTTCACACGTACAGAGTTCTTCCACAATTGACCCCTACAGTAAGCAAGTTGAATGCACGTGTCCTAAGCATCCATGTATGGATCTCACTTCCTTTCTACATGGAAGTCAGGTCAGCCACTTCCTAAAGCTCTCCATAGGGTTGGGACCTAGGGTGGGAAGGTCCACACTACATCTCACGTACCCACATCTGAAGGACTGTCTATGTTTAAATGAAGTTTCCCTGATGAGTGTAGATAGGGCATAACCTTGTTACAGTGTAGGTCTTGCAAGTACTGAGTATCCATGTTTAGACGCAGCATGCCAGAACCAGTTGAACAAACCTTTTCCCCTCTTCAGTCTATAACTGAAGAGTATAGACCAGTTTTAAGAGTACTAGAAACAAACACTGAATTATATTTTCTTAGAAGTTTGATAATGACTTTCAGAAGCTACTGAAAGCTACCTCACGGCATCTCAACGTAGAGGGAAATTATGCTGTTTCCACCTCTGCAATAACAATGACTGTGCAGTGATTTAACCCAATCACAATAACACTCCTTTTGTAAGCACTTAGCTAGGAGTACTTAGACATCTGCAGACTTCCTACTCCACCCCCATCTTCTGATTGAAAAGGCAATGTGCTTTTTATTAAATTTCTCTGCTCTCAGAGGGTAACTGGCACTAAGAAAACCTTTCTACTTTAACCTGATTTAATTTGGTATGTAATGGTCAAATATACAATAATAGTATTAATGAACATAGAAACCTTTAGTGGATCTCTTGCTTTGTGGATTGATTGTAATGAAATAGCCAACATTAAAAATGTATGCTTAACAAAGAAAGGTTGTAAAACCTATTGAATGGAGACTAGGGAAAGTAAACAATGACAGTGGTTCAGGAAGTTCTAAAGGAAAGTAAACATAGGAAGGCATGTTTCTTCAGCATAATCACTCCTGCTCTGAGAGACAAAGTTTGGCTTTTTAGTATTGTGGCAAAACTTCTAATTTCACACACTGGGTCCTGCACTTCTGGGTAGCAGTAGGTTGAGTATAATCTCTCCCCATTTGGGGGAAATGGCAACTCCCTATCTTATTGTTCACCTCAGCAGCTCACTATAGCTCTAAGTCTTCTCCTTTACTTCAGGGGTAAGCCATAGTGTGAGTTAGCTACTCTCATCATTGGCATAGCAGGAAGAAAAGGGGGTGGAAAAATCTTGTAGTCTGTGGTGGCCTCTCCAGGCATGGAAGCAACAGACTAGATTTCTTATCTCAGTGTCTCCCCCTCTAGAAGAGGTTTTCCTCCTTTAAACTTCTGGAGCTGAAGGAGCTATTTCCCAGGCAGGGTTCCCTCCTGGTATCTGACAGAATCACTATAGTTTCTATTCTCCAGCACCACATTCTCCTCCCACCATTCCTGGCACATGCCACGAAACTGACTAAAGGGGTGGCTTCTAATCAGTTTCAGCTGGTCCTTGAGTGGCTCCAGATGTTCTAGTCAAACCTAATTGTCTCAGCTGGTTCTAGCAGATTCTAGATTGCTTCCACGTGTCATATCTAGCCTAACTGATTTTTAGGAGGTTCTTAATTGACCCCAGGTGTCTTAGTTTACCCAGAGTAACTGCTGTTTGACTGCCAAGGCAACAGGGATTTGTTCAGCCTAATATATCTGTCTTCTATTATTTCTGGTAGCCATCTGGCTTCTTGCCATCTCTGGCTTCTCCCCATTACAGTATATAAAAAAATTAAAATGCCCACAACAGCAATTAGCATAGTTATGTGATATTATACTGTTTTTCATAGATTCTTATTTTCTGAGCTGTAGACTAATAGTAGAAAATGAAGAAATTGAAACATACTAATTGCCTGAATTTAGAGTTTCCACTATTCTGTTTCTGGGGGTATGTCTACACTACAGGACAAAGTCGAGTGAAGATAAGCAACTGTAGCTACTACGGCAATTGTGTAGCTGAAGTTGAAGTACCTTAACTCAACTTTTGGCACTGTCTGCCATGAAATGAGGGTTACCATGAGTTGGAGTAAGAAGCCCTCCAGCTCGACAATATTTCAAAATAAAGCATGTAGTATTTTGTCAGTCATTCTGAAATAACACTGCTGTGTAGATGAACCCTGAGAAACCACGAAAACTCAGTGACTGAGATCCCCTTCTTATTCTACTGAATCCATTGACAACAGTTGATTAGAAGCGTGATTCTACTATGAAACATAGCTCTTGGTTTAAGCTGAGCTACAGGGCACCTTGCTACACACACCTATCGCCCTCCTTCATCTCTTTTCCAAGCTGAAAAGTCAGTGTCTTATTAATCTCTCCTCAGATGGCAGATGTTCCAAACACCTAATCATTTTTGTTTCCCTTTTCTGAAGCTTTTCCAGTTTCAATATATCTTTTTTTATATGAGGTGACCACATAGTCATGTGGTACTCAAGATGTGGGCTTACCATGGATTTACATCGAGGCAATATGATATTTTGTGTCTTATTCTCGATCTCTTTCATAGTGCTGCATATTGAGTGAATGTTTTCAGAGAACTATCCACAATGATTCCAAGATCTCTCTCTTGTGTGGTAACAGGTAATTTAGTCCCTACCATTGTATTTATATGAATATTTGGGACTATGTTTTCCATTATGCATTATTTTGTATTTTACAACATTGAATTTCATCTGCCGTTTTGTTGCCAGTCACTTAGTTTTGTGAGATCCTTTGAAGCACTTCACTTTCTGTTTGGACTTAAAACTATCTTGAGCAGTTTTTGTACCATCTGCAAATTTTGCCCCCTCACTGTTTACCCCTTCCTCCAGATCATTTATAAATATATTGAATATGATTGGTTCCACTATGGACCCCTGGGAGGCACCACTGGTTGCATCTCTTCATTTTGAAAACTGACCATTTATTCCTATCCTTTGTTTCCTATCGTTTAACCAGTTATCAATCCATGAGAGGATCTTCCCTCTTATCCCATGACAGCTTACTTTGCTTAAGAGCCTTTGGTGAGGGATCTTCTCAAAGGCTTTCTGGAAATCTAAGTATACTATATCCACTAGACCCCTCTTGTCCACATGCTTATTGACAGCCTCAAATTCTAGTAGGTTGGTTAGATATAATTTCCCATTACAAAAACCCTAACTCTTCCCCAACAAATTATGTTCATCGATGGGTCTGATAATTCTGTTATTTACTGTGGTTTAAACCAGTTTGCCCAGTACTAAAGTTAGACGTACTGGCCTGTAATTGCCAAGATCACCTCTGGAGCCCTTTTTGAAAACTGGTGTCACATAATTTATTCTCCAGTCATTTGGTTCAGAAGGGGATTTAAAGGATGGGCTACAAACCACGGTTAGTAATTCTGCTATTTCACATTTGAGTTCTTTCGGAACTCTTGGATGAATGCCATCTGGTCCTGGTGACTTATTACTGTTAAGTTTACCAATTTGTTCCAAAGCCTCCTCTAATGACACATCAATCTGGGACAGTTCTTCAGATTTGTCACCTTAAAAAGTCACGTAAGGAATACTGTTAGTTTAAAAATGTAATATACGTGCTTACTTTGTTACTATCTCAGCGGAGAGAGAGACCTTATCAGAACTCCAGGGTTCCATCTGAGCTTTTGGAGGAGTGGGGTTTAGTGGGATGTAAAATCCCGTTTAACATTTAACTAGTTAAATGTTAAGTTTTAACTGGTTAACTGAATAAATGGGAAGGGGCTGGAGCACCACACTGTGGGCAGGGGCTGCTCCAGCCTGGCTCCTTCCGTTCCCACATTGGGCTGCAGCTCACGTGGGCTCACAAACTGGGAGTTAACAGCCTTCCCCACCCTTGCTGCCACTTCTGTGCACCTCTCCCCTCCCGCAAGGCTGCCAACTACCAGTCTGCACGAGCTGGGAGCCAGCATTCCCATGTGGCTAGTTGGGATATAAGCGACTAGTCCACTTTCCAATAAGCATAAGATTATCAGATAGTCAACTAGCAATGTGACTAGTCACTTCCCTCCCCCTTGATGTCTATCGGAGAAAGGCAGCAAGAGGGAGGCAGGAGCTGGTGCTGGGGGGAGCAGGATTAAAAGCCGGTTTCCCCCCGGCACAGTCTCCACTGCTGGGCGCTTGTACATTTCAAAAGCAGAATCACAGCAGAAGCAGCGTGAGTGGAGACTGCTTCAGTCTCCATTCGTGCCATTTTCTGCTGTGCCTCTACCTCCTGCCCCCAGCAGAGACGGTGCTGGGGGGGGGAACTGGCTTTTAAGCCTGCTGCCCCCAGCACTGGCTCCTGCTCCCCCCTTACATGTACATTTCAAAGGCTGAAGCGCTGCAGGGAGTGCGGGACCAGTGGGGAGTACCCCACCAGCCCCACGCTCCCTGCGGGACTTTTGCCTTTGAAATGTACAAGAGTCCTGGCAGGCACCGCAGGGAGCGTGGGGCCAGCAGGGAGCCTCGGCTGGTCCTGCGCTCCCTGCGGGGCTTCCTTTTGAAATGTACAAGAGCCCCATTGGGCTGAGGAGGACTCCCCTACTAGCCCTGTGCTCCCTGCCATGCCTCAGCCTTTGAAATGTACAAGAGCCCCACTGGGCTGAGGCGTGGCAGGGAGCATGGGGCCAGCAGGAGTCCCCCAGTGGCTCTGTGCTCCCTGCCAGGCGTCTGCCTTTAGCTGCGTCTATACTGCAGGCTTCTTCCACAAAAGCTCATGCAAATGAAGTGCAGAGTGGAATATCACCACGCTTCATTTGCATAATTAATTAGCAGCCATTTTTGCACAAATAATGGCTTTTGTGCAAGAGGGCATTTTTGCGCAAAAAGGGAGCCGTCTGCACAGCTCCTTTCTGTGCAAAAGCCTCTTGTACAAAAATGGCTGCTAATTAATTATGCAAATGAAGCATGGCGATATTCTACTCCATGCTTTATTTGCATAAGCTTTTGCGGAAGAAGGGTGCAGTATAGACGTAGCTTTTGAAAAGTACTAGAGCCCTGCCAGGGTGCTTGTACATTTCAAAGGCTCAGGCACCGTAGAGAGTATGGGGCCAGTCCCCTGCTGGCCCTGCGCTCCCTGCGGGGCTTCCATTTTTTGAACTGTAGCCAGAGCCCAGCAGGGATGGAAATCCCATCAACTATTCAATTTGTTAATTAATCTAAATTTAACATCCCTAGTGGCTAGAGTAGCCCTCCACCCGTGATGGGCTGCTCCTGGATAACAGTTAATCATTACCCAGTAAGCATCACCTGTTAAGCATCCCCTATTCACATCCCTATGGGTTACAGCAAGGGCAGATACATTTGGTTTCTATGTAAGAATATCAGAATGGCCATACAGGTAAGACCAGAGGTCCATCTAGTATCCTATTAAAGTATTCTGTTTTCTGACAGTGGCAAATTCCAGCTGCGCTTCAGAGGGAATTAAACACAACACATAGTCACTGAGTGATTCATCACATCACCCATTTCCAGTTTCTGGCAAAGAGAGGTGAGGGACATGCAGAACATAGTGTTGGATCTCTGCCCACATTGACTAATAACCATTCTCCATGAACTCATCTGCTTGTTTTCTGAACCCTGTTATATTCTTGGCCTTCACAACATCTTCAGATTGTAAAGAAATTCTTTATTTTGTTTGTTTTAAATTTGCTGCCAATTAATTTCATTGGGTGACTCTTAGTTCTTGTGTTATTTGAAGCACTAAATAACACTTCCTTATTCAGTTTTCCACATAATTCATGATTTTATAGACTTCTGTCAGATCTCCCCCTTAATCATCTCTTTTCCAAACTGAAGAATCCTACTCTTTTTAATCTCTCCTCACATGGAATGTGTTTAGTTCTCCTAATAATTTTGGTTGTCCTTTTCTAAATCTAATATATCTTTGAGACGGAGTGATGAAATCTTTACACAGTATTCAATATGTAGGCGTACCATGGATTTATACTAAGGCAATATGATATTTTCTGTTTTATCTATCCTGTTCCTAAATAATCTCAATATTCTGTTAGGGTTATTTATTGTTGTTGTTGTTGTCACTAGACATGGAGCAAATATTTTCAGAAAACTATCCACAATTACTCCAAGATAGCATCATTTTGTTTGTATATTTGAGAATATATTTTGCAATGTGCCCATTATTCTGCATTTATCAACATGAAATTTTATCTGTTATTGTGTTGCCCAGTTTTGTGAAATTCCCGTGTAACTCTTTTCAATCTGCTGTGGACTTAACTGTCTTGAATGCATTTTGTATTAGGCCAGCTCACTGTTTACCCTTTTCCAGTTCATTTATGAATGTGTTGAACAGCACTGGCTCCCGGTACAGATGGCAGAGGGACACCACTATTTACTTCTCTGCATTCTCACCATTTATTCTCATCCTTTGTTTCCTGTCTTTTGACTAGAGCAGTGTTTCTCAAACTGTGCTCCGCGGAGCCCCTGGGGCTCCGCGAGACATCTCCAGGGGCTCTGCGAGGTTGACAAACTGGAAAGCCTTCAAAAGCATAATTGAGAATCGCCTCAAACTGAGAACCTCTGGACTAGAGTACACTGATAATGCTTTCAAGGATCCTTTTGTTATCTTAATCATCTTCTTTCTCTTTATAAACAAACTCCCTGACCCAAAGGCTGTGCTGCTCCCAGCTTCAGAGTTCATTACACTTAGGGTGAGGTGTAGTTTAAAGCTCCATCTGGGGCTAAGGTGAGTGGACCCCTGGTACAAAACTTGGGGGGAGGACTACAGCTCCTCCACCCCCTCTCTAAATGGTGCCCCTAATGAGACAAGGACGCACACTGATTACTTCAGATTGGTATTGGAAACAGTAATGGCAATGACACTGAAAGCTCATAGAATCACAGGACTGGAAGGCACCTGGAGAGGTCATTTAGTTCAGTTTCCTGCATGGCAAGAGTAAATATTATCTATACCACCCGCAACAATTGTTTGTCTAACTTGCTCTTACAAACTTCCACTGATGGAGATTCCACAGCCTCCATAAGCAATTTATTCCAGTGTTTAACCACGCTGACAGGAAGCTTTTCCTAATATCCAACCTAAACTTTCCTTGCTGCAATTTAAGCCCATTACTTCTTGTCCTATCCTCAGAGATTAGGAAGAACAATTTTTCTATCTCCTCGTAACAACCTTTTAGGTACTTGAAAGCTGTTACGTCCCCTCTCGGTCTTCTCTTTTCCAGACTAAACAAAACCAATTCTTTCAATCTTCCCTCATAAGTCACGCTTTCTAGACCTTTAATCACTTTTGTTGTTCTTCTCTAGACCTTCTCCAATTTGTCCACATCTTTCCTGAAATGTGGCATCCAGAATTGGACACAGTAATCCTGTTGAGGCCTAAGCAGTGCAGAGTAGAGAAGAAGAATTATTTCTCATGTCTTGCTTACAACATTCCTGTAATATATCCCAGAACGTTTGCTTTTTTTTTTTTTTGCAACAGTGTTGCACTGTTGTCTCATATTTAGCTGTGACTCCTGCAGTGCCTGTGCTGTGCTGTGTTATTTTTCCAACAGATGTTTGGATACTTGAAGTCCTCCATCACACCAAGTCCTGTGCTTTGGATGATTTTGTTAAAGTTGTTTAAAAAAGCCTTATTTTTTTTTTTTTTTTTTTTTTTACTAGTTAGGTGGTCTGCAGTAAACTGCTACCATGACATCATCTTTGTTTGTTACCTCTTTTATCGTTACCCAGGGACTTTTAGAAAGTCTGTCTCCTATTTCCATTGTAACGTAAGTCCAAGTGTATGCATTTTTAATATATAAGGCTAAACCTCCTCCCTTATTTCCCTACCTGTCCTTTCTGAATAAACTATACCCTTCTATACCAATGTTCCAGACATGTATTATCCCACCAAGTCTCCGTGATGCCAACTATGTCATAGTTATGTTTATTTACTAGCATTACGAGCTCTTCCTGCTTATTCCCCATACTTCTCGCATTAGCATACAGACATCTAGGAACCTGATATGATTTCACCCCCTCTTTCCTGTTCTGTTTTGTTTCTCCTTTATCTCTGCTATAACAGCCCATGCTGCCCTCAATTTCTGACTTTCCTCCTGAGTCTTCATGTTTTTGACTTACCTGTGAACTTTGATCAACTGCCCCCTTCAAACCTAGTTTATATCCCTCCTCACCAGGTTAGCCAGTCTGTATCCAAATATGCTTTTCCCCCTTCTTAATAGGTGGATCCCATCTCTGCTTAGCTGTCCTTCTTCCTGGAGAAGCATCCCATGGTCAAGGAAGCCAAAGGCCTCCGGGCAAAATCATATTCTTAGCCATCTTTTACCTCCAGGATTAATCTGTCTCCTTCACCCCTATTCCCAGTGCCCTGTAGTCACTTCTAATCTGCTGAGGGTTACACCTTGCAGTATCTTTAGTGCCCAGATGAAATTAAATACGTAATGTTATGTGGGAGGATAGTGAATAACCTTAAAACTTACAGCTGATATTAACCTCATAGCCTTGACCAAAGAGGGTCTGCAGCAAATAACTGACAGGATAGACCAGGAAAGCAGAAAATTTGGACTGGAGATCTAGATGGAGAAGACTAATGACAACAATTGGAAGACAAGGAGATAAAAACCAAAAATTGGAGATGAAGAACTAGAATAATGGAAAAGTGTGTGTACCTTGCAGAATTAGTATTAAAGAATCGGAATTTGTGACAATGACAAAATAAATCAGACTACCTGCTACTACTTTTGGGAAATTTGGCAATATCTGACAAACTAAAAACATTTAGGTAAAAACTAAAGATTGCTGTCTATGAGGCAAATGTTGTGCTGCTATTGTTGTATGTAATGTGAGGAAAGCTGACTGCAAAAATGAACTCATTGAAGGGAAAACAGAGTTTCAAGACTCCAGAAAATAACAAAAAGTGACAGGAACACAGTTAGGGCAATAAATAATGCTGTTACAGAAAATTTGAGAGAGACCACTGCGATAGTTTGAACACATGTCAAGAATGGGCCCTGAAAGGATATTATACATGGCAATGCATACCAGAGTGCCAGGAACAAGAAAAAGGAGACCAAGGATGTGTTGAATAGACAGAGTGAATAATGGCATAGAACAACAACAACAAAAAAGTAAAGCTGGATGAAGCCGGTACAAGACAGAAAGTGGTGGAAAGCCTTCATTCAGTATTGTTTTTGCTGCTGAGCTGACTGACAGGAATCAAAAAGGATGACTCAAAAAGATATACCTACCAAGTAACCCATGTCCACATGGCAGAGCAAAGGAAAAAACAAAACAACAAAAATTCAACGGTAAACAAAGTCACTGTCAATCTGACCTGGTGAAAAATTCCTTCCAGACCCTCCACACAATGGATCTTTTAATTAAAGAATATAATTTAAGATGCCAAAAGGCTGCTTTTTTCCAGTACGTTCCTTTTACTTGCATTTCTGTACAGCATTCATATATACTATTCATGTTTTTTTCCCAACTGACAGAAAGCACACTCATCTATAAATTACAGCTGCTGTTACAGCCTTTGCCTACTTACCAGATGAACAACTAGAGCATTCATCATCCAGTCCCTGTAATCCAATTAGAGTTGCAGATGGATGGGAAGTTTGCCATACATCCATGAACTAGGCCATAGCTTTTTCTGTTCCTTCCCATCAGTCAGAATAGATAATTTCAGCTGTTACAAGTATTTATTCAACTATATCTCTTTCCTTGATTTTTTTTTTTCATTACTGTATCTCTCTCATAGACTCTCTGGGCAGAATTAAGTATCCTTTGTCACACAAGCTTGTTATGCCTTGCACTGACCTGAAGTCTCCTGTATTCAGACTCCTTTGTATTCTTCCACTACAACCTACATTGAGACTATCACTGTCACTTTGTAAATCAGCCTGTGGATGGGCAGTGAGGGTGGATTACTTTACCTTCAAACAAAAGCATCCTCATTCATGCAGTTTCCTTGATTACATGTGTTTTCTACTAGCTAAAGAGGAAAGAATCCTGGGTGACTACACTGTATCCTCTTTCTCTTTTAAGTAATGGTGTCCATTTATTATTACTGGCCACCTAAGCCCACTTATTCAGAAGCATTGACAATTTCTTTGACGTGGCATGTAACTTTATGAAAACATTCCTTTGGAATAGGCTTCTCTGAGAACATCTTAAAAACCCTAGACAAGTGTCGGATAACTAGCAACACAACTGCTTTCCCTATAAAGATTACTTATCACATGCAGACCACAGAATAGGGATGTTAAATTGCGAGTAATTGACTAGTGAAATAGTCAATGCATTTTGCATTGACTATTTGATTAGTTGATAAGGGCGCCGCATGGACTCTGGGCTCAGGATCCTCGCAGCATTTCACAGCGGCAGTGCTGAATGGAGCCCGGGATCATCAGGGGAGTCCCCAGCTGATCCTGGGCTCCATGCAGCACTGCCACTTTGAAATGCCAGATGCAGCCTGGGGACACCCCAGCTGGCCCTGGGCTCCACGTGGCGTTTCAAAGTGGCCGCACTGTGTGGATCCCAGGGTCTGACCCCAGGCTCCACGTGGTGCTGCCGCTTTGAAGTTCCTCCTCCTCCTCTTTTCCTCCACCACTTCTGATAGAGGCAGCAAGTGGGGGGGCGGGGCGGGGGGGATAGTGACTAGATGTTCTTTGTAGCATGCCTTCACTTTTAATTCTCCCTCTAATGTTGTCAAAGGAAAACCTTATCAGAAAGAATATTTAATATATGTTCACTTTTTTGACTGTCAGTAATTTAATAAGTCTATGTAATCCGAATATATTCCACCACTTGCTACCATGCTTCCTGATGCCTGGTCTGTAAATCTTCCACATGGTATTAATTATATGGCAATTTTTCTCAATTGAAAGATGAAGGGGAAATGAGCCCACGAGTAGGATGTCCTGCTTTTGAAAGCTTGTTTTGATTGTTGGACCACTCTAGTTGAAGATATGCAAGAAATGAAAACCACAGCCAAGTTCCCCAAAAAGCCAACTATGTATATTAGAGAGACGAGGATGAGGTATTATCTTTTATTGGGCCAACATTTGCTAGTGAAAGAGACAAACTTTCAGACTACATTGAGCTAAAATCAAGACCTGATCCAAGGGAAATATTTATGAATTTACAAATGGTAAATGTCATTGAATAATAATGATTGCCTTGTCTTAAAACTATACTGCTCAGATAATGTATATTTCTGCTTAAAGGACAAATCTGAAATGTATTTTTAACAATGGCTTTGTGGGGTTTTATAGTTATTTTCTCTGAAGCTACGTCTAGACTGCAGGCTTCTTTCGGAAGAAGGTTTTCTGGAAAAATTTCTTTCGAAAGAGAGCGTCCATACAGCAGAAGCGCATTGAAAAAGCGATCTGCTTTTTCAAAAAATAGCCTCCAATAAATTTGGATGCTATCTCGCATTTAAGTTGTGATTACTATGGATTGAGTGGCCACCAGGGCACCTGTGCTTTTTGCCTTTTGTGAAAAAAAACACACCCCTCTTTCCTGTCCACACACGCCTTTTCCGAAAGAGCTCTTTCAGAAAAAGGCTTCTTCCTCGTAGAAAGAGGTTTACTGCTTTCAGAAAAAACCCTGTGTTCTTTCGACTTTCTGCCGGAAGAACACAGTTGCAGTGTGAACGTAAGTGTAGTTTTTCCCGGAAAAACCTCCGTTTTTCTGGGAAAACTCTACAGTGTAGACTTAGCCTGAGTGGCTTCTGGATCAAATGAGCTCAGTTTACAAGTAAAAACATGGTTCTCTCACTCCAATCCTGAAAACAAAAACTTAGGCTTAGTCTACACTTAGAATTTAGATATGCATAACTAGAGCCCTGCAGATCTGCAGATATTTGCTTTATAGCCACAGGTATCTGCATCTGCTGATATGGATGTGAATATCCTCCGTTCATTTTTGCAGATACAGATGCAGAAGAGGATACAAATTTTGTATCCATGCAGGGCTCTCTACATAATTACATCCCTGAGCACCATCGGTGTGCCAAACGAATAGTCTAAGTAGAGTTGGCTAGGCCGATGGAAAAGAAATATGGCACCTGGGGAAGTGGATTGCCTATAGCAACCAGAAAACCCTCTTCTGTCCCTACAGGAAACAACTATGCTATTGTGCTAGCTACAGCACCATAGTTGTGCTGCTGTAGAGTCTGTAGGATAGACAATTACTTGGGCATGTCAAGCTAGGTACGCTCCTTTTCATGCATCATTATACATCATAAGGTCTGCATAAATCAGATTTTGTCCTCAGCCACATCTCTGGAACTTAATTCAATGGAAATTGCACAGATGTGGCTGGTTAAAATTTAGCATGTGGTTCTGTTGATAAAGGAACAGCAGCCATCTCTCTGTCAATTGTATTGTTTCCCCAAGGATAAAAGAAGCAAAAAGCTATTACAATTTAGTCACATAATTTTTTATTCTGAAGTAAGTTCCAAGTGCCCACACAAATGCATCCTTGTGAAACCCCAGCAAAAGTCAGTGGATCACTGTGCAGATAAGCAGGTGCCTTCACATATTGCTTATTGCAAGGTCAGTGCCAAAAATCAAGCAGATGTGATTCTGAGCACTGATCTTTTGAGTAACAAAGTGTCATTTTTATTCAAAAATTATTCAGAGTCAAACTTCACTTCTCCACATTTGGCCAAGTTTATTGTTTATGAATTAAATGTGTGTTAAAGAAAAATATGTGCTTTGACTATAAATATTTTGTATCCACCAAAGAAGGCTGGATGAGAATTTAGCAGCACATGCAATTAACCAACCCTTTTAGAGACCTTGTTTGGGCTCTGAAATTCTCTTTCATAAGGCGAGAACTGGATTGTGCATATAGTAGAGACCTTTCTTCTTGTAGTGATTAGCAATTCTATTTTCAATACGTAGAAACATCCAATAAATTCACAGATGACATGTCAAAAATATTTAATTATAAGGGGTTTGCTATTGTTTAAAACTGAAGTGGGTCAGTTGAGCACCCTTATGTCCTATTCAAGTATCTGGCAGTTATCAAAGAATTGCAGTTATAAAATGTGTAATAATTCACTGAAGCACAAACTTAACATCTCTCTTTCTTTTAAAAATTTCCCCCATAGAATCTACCTTCCTTTCCACAGTTCTGGGTATTACAAGTCCCGTAACATAAGGGAGAAACTGAATTAAGTGCAAAAGTTCAAATAATTGATTTTCCTCTGTTTTCAATAAGAGGATTTCACTGTACAACTTAGATTTTCAGAGTGCAAACACACATCTGGTGTTCCCTGAATGAGAGAATGCAGAGGGGTTTTGAATTCTGTGCCCCCTGTAATGTCTCAAGTAGAATGTACAAAGTCTAACAAAATATATTGATTTTGCTATGAAACAGTAAAAGGACAATCACACCCTGAATGAAAGTCCACCATTCTGCCTCAGAAAAAGGCCTGAGCTAAGGGATTCATTTTAAAAGGTCAATACACTCTTCTACTGCTAAATTATGAAATTCCAAAGTCAAGGACTCTCCATGGACAGTAAACCTCAGACAGTTACATTTAAGGCTGAAACCCACACTTGCCTCAGGTGCTGTCATGTTTCACAGGTAAAGAGGCAATCTCTCCAATAGATAAGATTTATATACCTGGCTCTTTAAATCCAAATCCATTTGAATTGTACCCAAAGGTCAATAGAAGCTAATGCAGCTCCTGAATAACCGATCTCATATGTTCCCTGGGAAAAATTTGGTCCAAAAAGATGGACAGGCATATTACACCCCTAAAGTAGCTTCTGAGTGGTGTTCAGTCCCATGTAAAGAGCAGTAACCAATCCAGAAGTCAAGGGCATGGGTTACAGGTCCACTTATGAAAGTATCATGAAGACTTTATTGCCTAGTGGGCTGAGGATGGAGCTAGGAACGCCGCCGCATCTTTAAAAGTGCCCGCTATTTCCAGAAATAGCAGGCGTGCTATTCCGGTGTCCCTGTAACCCTCGTTTCATGAGGGTTAAGGGATTTGTCAGAATAGTGCCTTATTTTGAAATTTGGCGCTGTGTATACAGTGCCAATTTGAAAATATGCTCTTTTGATTTAGAGTCTGAATAAGCTATGCAATTTGTGTAGTGCAAATTGCATAGCTTATTCTGACGGAAGGGTGCTGTCTTGATGCACCTTAAGGGATTACAAATTATTAAAATGGTCAAAAACACCTCATCAGCCACAGAGGGAAAATTGTGCAAACATTTTGGACAAACCTTATATCCTATCCTACATCGTTAGGGCTTTGTTTTGACAAGGCTGTAAAGGATCAAAATTTTAGATCACTTTAGCCAGCACAATCTAACACACACCTGAAATCCTAATCAAGACAAGATTAGAAGAAAAGTTGCCATTGTCCTTTGAGGGAGAAACTAAAAGGAATAGTACAATACTCAAGGAGCTGATAGAAGATGTATCTGAGCCTTTAGCCATCATCTTTGAAGAATCATGGAAGACAGGAGAGAGTCTAGAAAACTGGAAAAGGGCAAATATAGTGCCTATCTATAAAAACGGAAATAAGAACAACCCAGGAAACTACAGACGAGTCAGTTTAACTTCTGTGCCAGGAAAGATAATGGAACAAGTAATTAAGGAATTCATCTGCAAACACCTACAAGATAATAAAGTGATAGGTAACAGCCAGCATGGATTTGTAAAGAACAAATCATGTCAAACCAATCTGATAGCTTTCTTTGATAGGATAACGAGTCTTGTAGATAAGGGAAAAGAGGTGGACATGGTATACCTAGGCTTTAGTAAGGCATTTAATACTGTCTCCTATGATATTCTTATCAATAAACTAGGCAAATACAACTTAGATGGGGCTACTATAAGGTGAGTGCATAATTGGTTGGATTACCATTCTCAGAGAGTAGTTATTAATGGTACACTATCCTGCTGGAAGAGCATAACAAGTGGGGTTCTGCAGGGGTCTATTTTGGGACCGGTTCTGTTCAATATCTTCAACAACGATTTAGATATCAGCATAGAGAGTACGCTTATTAAGTTTGCAGATGATACGAAGCTGGGAGGGGTTGCAACTGCTTTGGAGGATAGGATCATAATTCAAAATGATCTGAACAAACTGGACAAATACTCTGAGGTAAATAGGATGAAGTTTAATAAGGACAAATGCAAAGTACTCCGCTTAGGAAGGAACAATCAGTTTCACATATACAGAATGGGAAGCAATTGTCAGGGAAGGAGTACTACAGAAAGGGATTTAGGAGTCCTAGTGGACCACAAGCTAAATATGAATCAACAGTGTGATGCTGTTGCAAAAAAAAAAAAAAAAAAAAAAGCAAACATGATTCTGGGATGCATTAACAGGAGTGTTGTGAGCAAGACACGAGAATTCTTTCTTCCGCTCTACTCTGTGCTGATTAGGCCTCAATTGGAGTATTGTGTCCACTTCTGGGCACCACATTTCAAGAATGATGTGGAGAAATTGGAGAAGGTCCAGAGAAGAGCAACAAGAATGATTAAAGTTCTAGAGAACATGACCTATGAAGGAGGACTGAAAGAATTGGGCTTGTTTAGTTTGGAAAGCAGAAGACTGAGAGGGGACATAACGATTTTCAGGTATCTAAAAGGGTGTCACAAGGAGGAGGGAGAAAAATTGTTCTCCTTAGCCTCTAAGAAGCAATGGGCTTAATCTGCATCAAGGGAGGTTTAGGTTAGACATTAGGAAAAACTTCCTAACTGTCAGGTTGGTTAAACACTGGAATAAGTTAGGGGAGGTTATGGAATTTCCATCTCTGGAGATATTTAAGAGCAGGTTAGATAGACATCTATTAGGGATGGTCTAGACAGTACTGGGTTCTGCCATGAGGGCAGGGGACTGGACTTGATGACCTCGCAAGGTCCCTTCCAGTTCTAGTGTTCTGTGAAGAGAATCCTACCCATGCTGCAGATACTCGTGGGGGGGGGGGGGAACTCTTAACTAGATGGCTAGGCAGGGTTTGATTTATTGACACTTGGTTCTTCAAACATTAGCTGCTTCCTTCCAGGGCACCCTGTTTCTCTCTGCTCAGAGTAAATCTAACAAATGAGATTCTCTCTCCAGAATTTCATATTTTTCCCCCCCCATTTTCAACTATTTTTCTGGGTTTCCAAGGCAGAAATTCTGCCTCTATCTGTTGATATCTATTATGATGAAAGGCCATCAGCAAACCTTCTTTGGGTTCCTTTTTGCTTCTGACATCTCTATTAGGCGCTGAAATGAAATTAGTGAGAGTCCTGTACAAGTTGTCATGAAGGGCCATGAGGACCAATAAGTGGGGTGATATGGATGTTGTGGAAGTAGGTACTATTAAGGGTTTTAGCAGGTTAATGGACAAATCCTTGGATATCATTTTGCATTCTTAGCCAATATCCATGATAAGTATTGGAAGAACAGCTAAACTTCCCACCAATGCCAGCTTTCTGCTACCCAGCTCATCTGGGCTGTAATAGGGTTTGCATCCTTGGAGCAACATACAGTGCGTAATAAATTACAGAAATAGCACAAGGTGTAGAAATAAGATTGATTCTTTTTAATGAGATATCCTATTGCTGTTTGCATTGCTCTAGGAGAGGGGTTCCCAACCTGGGGTATGCGTACCCCAAGGGGGTACAAGAAGCTTGTCAAGGGGGAACGGGGAATATTTGGTAAATAACTAGATTATCCTAATTGAAATATTCCAAAAGTAGTAATGTTCGTGAAAAAAGTTGTGGATTCTAGAGTCTAGAATTTATTTCCTTTCATATTGAATAGGGGGTACGGGAAGGTTTACTAAAAGCCAAGAGGGTACGGGGACCGAAAAAGGTTGGGAACCCCTGCTCTAGGACATCATTTGTTTCATACCTTCTCTAAGAAATCTCACCCCCAATGGATCCCTAACCAAAACAGACAGACATTGACTATAGCGCTGGAGCACACTTTTCAGCAGAGTTTCAGACTAGAGAGGCCAAGTTCATCAAAGCCCATGAACTCACATTCATGAGTGTACTGTTGTTTGCCCCTTAGGCTCATTCTCCATCACAAGGCACATTGGTCTGAAGATGAAAAATTATCACAAATGTGGAAAATTGTTCCAGGAAGCCCGTTTATTATTAAAATTGTTTCAAGCATTATAGTCAAGAAAGGCACCAAGGGTGTACATAAACACTCAGAAGAAGGAGAGCTTGTTTGGTTTAAACAGAAACGTAGATTGGTGTGCAATGGATTGGGCTGGGAGATTGATTTAACCCTATGTCGACACTGAGTGTTTACTTTTCTCTTGGAAACCTAGCAGGCTTCAGTTAAGGAGAAAGAATAGTTTAATGTACGCAGATGTAAGTTTTCCCTTTATTGCTACATTCAGTTAACATGAAGAACATTGAAGGCAATCAGCTGGCAACATTCAAATCAGTAAAAGAAACCTCTTCAAGCAGGCATTCCTAGTTTATTAAGTAGGAACAATACATTTAAAAATGAGTTGAGTGTCAGTGATAAATATCAGATACAAGGAAAAAATAGTTTAAAATGATGGATGGGGACACAGAGGTCATAATACAGAAGAGAGATTAGGGTGTAGGAAAACAGGAGTTAAACTTTGGAGAAAGGATTTTATAAATGAGAGGAGGAAGAAAGTCAAACTCAAGAAGCTACTGTACAATTATAAGGGGATTTTTACCTCCTGTGATTTTAAAAACTTATGTTAACCAAGATAGTACACATACCAAACAGCAAAACATAGAGGAAACCTTTTCTTCCTCCATCTATTACAAGTAAGTTCTCTAAAGTATATCCTTTTTCCAGTGACTCACTGAAATTCCAATAAACTAATCATTTTAATGTGTGTGCAGTTCTAAGACAGTTCAGAACTTTCTAAACAATTTTGACAAATTAAATGTTGTTACTTCTTCCCTGTAAAAATCAGGTGATAAGAAGTATTCATGTGATATGTAGTTTCATAGTCTCCACATAGTTGCTTTGGATGGCAGAAAAAATGTCAGATATAGTGCTGTGTGTTACTAATACTGTTTCCTGAGATTCTACCTTGGAAATGTCAGTCTTTTAAAATGACTCAACTTCTTTTTAATTGCAACCTATGAACAATGATGGTCAACTTGTCAAAAGAAAGAATCATAATGAAGGGTTTGAGTCAAAGCCTATAGAAGGAAATTGAAAGCTTCCAATTGACTTCAGTGGTTTAGGAATGGATTGCATATTATATAATAGCATTCATCTAAATAATTCATCCTGTCCAGAAGTGTCTAACTTCCTTCTCCCTTTCCAACAGTTCGATGCAGATAGGGACGAGGAGGAGGTTTTCTATGACATAAGCATGGCAGTTGACAGTAAGCTGTTTTCTCCCAAAGAGACCGTGGCAGGTGAGTTACTGTTCAACATCAAATGTAACAAATGTTTTTTGTACCCATCAAATATAGACAAAATACTGAAACAAACTCTAGACCACCTGCCTAACCCCCTCCAAATTGCTAAAGCTCTCAGAGAGATGGTGACGGAAGTAATGCCATTCAGAGCTCATCTCCAGGTCTGGGAAGGAAATTGTATGTTTCACTGTTTAATGGGTCAAATATTTGGAGAACTCGCATAATGGGAATTAGCATGGCTTGGATATGAAATCTCTGTGGGGGACCACAGTGGGCATGTCACCCACAGAACAGATTAGGTCCAGTGGTTCTACCGATAGCATAAATCCACATAGCCAAAAACCCTTGTGCAAGGGGAGCAGCAGGTAGCATCTGCTACTCATCCCAATACACAGCAGAAGCTGTCAATGGGCTCTAATCGGCACATGATGGAGGATTCCCCCTGCCCAGTCCTTCTGTGTTAGAGTGAATTTTCCTGTCAATGGGAACCTGGTACAAGGCTTTGTTCTCCTTCAGGATAGGATTCAAAAATGAGATAACCAAGCCTGCAGGTGAAGAGCTGTCATTTCAGTAATTAGCCTTTTCTCCAAAACAAAGGACACCAGACCAAAGAGGATACAGTTAGTTGGGAACCTCTCTTGTGCACAAAGAGTGAGAGGATTAATAAAATAGCAGGCAGTTAAAAGCTTTTTGTTTGTTTCAATAATGTTGTTAAGGTGTTTAGCCCCACTTCATTTTGTAGCATAATTACAGATGTAAATTGATTCATAATGACTAACACACACAGACATTTCTGAACACGTTCATGGTTTCACATCATCATATTTGATATGTCAAACCTTGAACTACTCTTCAAGACCCATGTGCAACCCCCTATACAACAAATATTTGGAGAAAGAAAGCTATGCAGTGCATTTGTAGATGATAATTATATTCTTTTCCATCGTGGCTTCCTGAGATATATTAAGACTGTTGCCAAGAGCAACAACCTCTCATGAAATTCCACCACTAAAGGTAGCAATACATTTTGTATTAAACATCTTACTGAGAGCAAAAATGAAACTGTTATTCTAATGCTGATTAGGTTTTTCTAATGCTGATTAGGTTTTTAAGTTATTTTTCCTTGGACAATGGTTTTCTAAGTATTTCTCTGGCTTGGAATGCTGAAATGTAAGCTCGATTAACGGAGTTGACTGTTCTTCAGAGAATTTCATAGAAGGACAATTGAATTGTATTAAATCTAACAGCTATGTGGACAAACCTAGGTTTCACAGAATTAAAAAAAATATTTTATGACAATGCAAATGTAGAAAGCTCAAATACAATTCTTAAAAATATATAGTGTGTGAGGATATTTGAGCCAGTGTATGGATTGAAAAGTTGTGAGACTATATTAACTCTATGTTATTGAAATATAAATGGTCCAGTCACTTAACTTGCATTGATGTGATTCTGTTACCTTTTAATAGCAAATTAACAGCAGCTAAATTTGGACAGATCATCATTTAGCTCCATGATATAAATGAACATAATTAATTGGGCGGGGGGCGGGCGGGAGAATAGTGCTTGTTAGTAATATTCATAAAAAGCTGATGGTAAAGATTTTTTCAGTAAAGATGAAGATAATGCAAAGCCTTTTGCAACGCTCATAAGTGATACACAAGTGGAGTTTCTGAGGTCATTAGCACAGGGGTACATTTCTGTTCTAGGATCTAAACATCTGTTATATGAATAGGCCCATGAGTTATATCCTGATAATTTTTCATAAATATTTCTGTGCAATTCAGCTTCATTATGACAAAAGACGTATGAAAATTTAAGCCAAATCTTTACTGAGAATGAACTCTCAATTTACAAGATAGCATAAATGCTGCCTTCAGTCTTGAAGATGCAAAATTTAGCAAGAAAGCAAATATAATTGCTGAAGTTGTTCCTTCAGTAACTCCTTGCTCTTTGTGGAGCTGATTATTTAGTTAAGGGCGTGCTAGTAAAGAAGTAAACTGAATTTTTTTCAAAAATGTACACAACTGTAATAAAATCTAGTCCATTTTTTCCCTTTGGAAAACACTGTGCACTGTGCACTGTGCCCAGCCCCACTTACACACTGGAGAACGGAAAGAGATATTTCAGATTATAAAAGCACCTTTTCTGATCAGGTCTTGGTTTTTGCATTCTTTGACCCCATTCCAGCATAACATTAAGCATTAGCTTTAAGCACAAGAGAAGGTCATTGAAGTCCCTGGGATTACTTAGATACCTACTGGTAGCTCTGATGTAAATGGTCACGTACTTTATGTTAAGCAAACATTTCAATGCTGTGGTGGAATGGGACAATGGAATGCAAAATAATTCACAGCAGCTAAGACTATACCTCCTAGTGTTCGCCAGGTGCTAAAGTGCTTTGCACCTTTAATATTAGGAAGAAAGATGCAAAAAACTATAACAAAATTAAATAAACCTTATTTTCAATTGCAGGTTATTACCAGACCACTGCTAGATATAAACTAGCCATGAACATGCACTGATGCGTTAAAACAAAACATTTGAGAACTCTTTCCTCATCCATTTATTTGCCTAGTCCTGAATTCAAAATTCTTTGTTTCCCCATTAACACTGATGATGGTACCACAAGGTTAGCATAAAACTTGGTACATAAAGTTTTAAGTAAACTTCCCTCTCTCATATTTCAAGGGCTTCTGGTGTGTTGGAACAGGCCTATGCAAAATACGGCCCATGGGCCAGATGCTGCCCGCCAAGCCAGCAGGTGCCCCAGACAGGCTCCCCTGCTTGCCCCGCAGCCCTGCGCAGAAACGTGGCTGCAGAGCTCTGTCTGTTTTAAAACTGGAGGGGCGGGAGGAGTTTCAGGAGCCGCCCCGCCACCAGCACATTCCCATTGGCCGGTTTCTGGCCAGAAACCAGCCAATGGGAGCTGCTTGTTGGAATAACAGGCAGCCAAGAAGAACCACACCCCCTCTCGTTGGCTCAGTTATTCAGTGAAGCACATGGCCAGGCAAGCTGGCTGGCTGGGAAATGTTTTAAGCTCTGCAAGTCTTAGCTCTGCAGGCAGGCAGGCAAGTTTGGCAGCTGGCAGGTAAGTCTTAGCCACAGCCTGCTTCTAGCACCACAGCCCTTTCCTGCTCCAACCCACTGCCCCCCCACTCAACATACCCAAGCCCTCTGTCCCCCTCTTACACCATACGCCCTCCCAGATCTGGCACTCCAATCTCCTGCCCCAGATCACAATCCCCTGCTACCCTAGGTCACATCCCAAGCCCCTGCACTCCAGTCCCCAGCCGTAAGTCAGAACTGCCTCCTTCACCCAACTCCCTCCCAGACTCCAGTCTCCCCTTCTATACCCCAATCCCTTACACCAAGCTCCCTTCCACACCCAACCTCCATCCCAGACCCCGCATCTCCTCCATTAATATCATGGAAGAGTGTGGCCCTCAACCACTTTCCAAAACCTTGGCGTGGCCCCCCCCCCCATCAAAAATTATTGCCCACCCCTGTGTTAGAGCCTTTCCCATCCCCTTCCTTATCACTTCCATTATTATGCAGGTTGATCAGCTGGCCCTCTCTCACTCCGTCCCCCTTAGAGTGGATGGCCAGCAAGCGTGCTCACTTAGTCACTTCCCCTACCATCTTGTAGTAGTAGGCTTTACTGTGGGTCCAGCAAGTTAGGCATGCTCCCCCTTATGTACAGTTAGATTGGCAAACTACTGACTCCCTTCTCCACTCTTACCAATACTGCAACAATGGTATCCAAAACACCCCCACTTCTTTGCCTTAGTTGCAATAGCCTCTTACTACAGCATACCATAAGGCATCTCTTTTAGGTTTATTTCATTTCACTCAGCAAAAGCACAGTTCTCTGTAGAATATTCAGAGAGTGACAGATGGTTTTCCTTTCGCTAAGTTCTCAGTGAAAACGAGAGAGAGAAAATCTCTCTCAATTTATCCTACCCTTCCTTCAACCTTGTAGAAGAGTTGGTGCTTCTGCAGAGAAGGCAGGCAGTTTTTCCTTGAACATGAGCCTTTATATTATGCACCATGTTAAAATACATAACTATTTTTGATTTTCTAGCTTAGGGCATGTCTACACTAAGAAATAATTTCAGAATAAGTAAAATGGAAATAACTCCTGAAATAACAAAAACAAAATAGTGTACCCCAGTCTGGGGGAAACATTGAAATTAGAATCCGAATAGCACGTCCACACTGATTGGAGCCTGCCTCAGACGTAGAGCCCCCAGAAGCACTTTGGGGAGGGCACCAGGAGGGCAGACACTTGCTGTGGCTGCTTGGTCAGGCAAGCTGCGACACGTACTTTCAGGGGCCCTCTCTACGGCTGCATCTCACACACTGCTCCTCCACTGCCTCCCCCCTCACAAGACACAAAATACACACAGTGTTCTCTGGTTGCCCTTGAGGGCACTACAGACTCACAACATGGAGCTGGAGCTGCTGCAAAGCAGTGCCAGGCTCACAAGCCTTGTGCTGCGTCTCATGGCGCAGTTCGTCCAGACTGCCTACATGCTGCTCCAGCAGGATGACAACCAGGCCAGACTGGAGGCTCTTATCACCCAGATCCTGGCACTCCTGCTGCTGCAAATGCCCCTCAATCTCCTGGACACTGAGGAACACCGCTTCTGCTGGAGAGAGAACAGTTCAGACTATTGGGATTGCATCGTCCTGCAGCAATGGGATGACTAGCAGTGGTTGCAGAACTTCTGCATATGGAAGGCCACCTTCCTGGAGCTCTGCCCTCAGGTGCCAGGACAACCAACTGAGACTCATCGTCCCTGTGCAGAAGCACATTGCCATTGCTCCGTGGAAGCTCGCCACACCAGACAGCTACCGTTACATGAGGAACCAAATTTGGTGTGGGGAAATCCACAGTTGTGACTGTGCTCCTGCAAGTAGCCAAGGCCATCAACCACATGCTGCTGTGAAGGGTCATCACTATGGGTAACATGGACAGCATCGTTGATGGCTTTGCCACCATGGGCTTCCCCAACTGTAGGGGGGCCATAGAGGACACTCACATCTCCATCTTGGCGCTCAACCACCATGCCTCACACTACAGGAAAGGGTATTTCTCAGTGGTACTAAGGCCCTTGTGGATCACAATGGATGCTCCACCAGCATCAATGCCAGCTGGTTGTTGGTGGCCCACTCACGAGGCCTGGCTCTTCATCACCGAGGAAAGGGAGAAGCACATGGTCTTGTGCTGGTGCACCAGCTGGTCTCAGGGAGCCTTCCGCTGCTCCCAGTCAGCAGCCCACTCCCAATGCTCCTCCTTGAGTCCCCAAATGAGGAACTGCAGTCAGGCCATCTGTTCCCTCATTTGGTCCTCCCAGGTTTTCTTCCTCCTGCAGATCCCACAGAGTTGGGAAAATGGTGTGGGAGGTGAGGGACACGCCACGCTCACAGCTGGACCAGCTGTAAAGAAAAAGTTACGAGGCAGTCATCCCAGGAGACGCTGCGTGTGAAGCCTAGCCCTAATCTCTGAGCCAACACTGAAGATCTCATTTCAGATGATGGTGATGTGCTTCGAGCAAGGCCATATGTTGCTAAGATAGCAGGCACTTTCCTTCAGGGGTGTGGATGTCCCAGAGAGCATCGCTACACTCACAGCCTGGGGACAAGAAGGCATGGGAAGGTGCCGGCCAGGGCTTAAAGTATATTAAATGTGAACATTAACTTTCAGCCTGATCTGCACATTAAAATTTGTAGTCTATTTTTTTTAAATTACTTGTTTTCTATAACCAATATTTAATGTTAATGATCCTAGTTAGAGAGGAGATCACCACTCCCAATAGATAAGGAATATTAATGATAGTTTATCAAATAATGTACAAAAGTACCTTTTAAAATAATTGGCAGCTCAACGTAGGTTATTCTCAATCAAGATTCAGGCTTACATTATCTACATTGATGCAATGGTAAGTTTGAGACTTCAGTTGCATAAAAATAAAAGTACTTAATTAAGCTTCTCATAGTAGCCTTAATTCTATCCTTTTGCACCTATCTATAAAACAGGAACTTTTATTAGAAGCTCACAAAACACCTATACCAGAGTACAAAATGCAGCACAGGTGTATGTGTGGTGGTACAGATGGCAAAGTCCAATTCCTTTCTACTACCTGTATATTAAAATAATATTGTTAAAGTACAAGAACATTTTTTTAAACCCACACAAACAGATGGTGGGACAATCCATCCCTGATGTAAATCCCATGAAGTCAACAGAGCTACATCAAGGATGAATTTGGCCATTTAGAATATGGATAACAATTTAAATAGCATTGGAATCATCTCCTTTACAAAGCTTTATGGTTTTACTCATCATGCTATCCAGTTCTGCTCCTCATGTTCTCTTATTGTTCATCTCACCACCTACTCAGATTATTACTATGCAAATGTTAAAAACAAACAAAAATAGCTGATGCTTAAATGGATTGGGAACTACAAAACAGAAAAGCATTTAAGGACAGTGCATGGTGCAGACAACTATCCATGTACACGGTAAAGGAAGGATTAGCTTTAATAGTGAAGAAACCATTTAATTTGAAGATTAGTGATTGTCAATACTGCTTGTTCTCCTGAGGATATTTTGTTGCAAGATCAGACATGCAAATACAACCCACCAAAACATCATTCCTGCTTCCCCGTCCACAACCCTGACTGATTACAGCAGGTCACAACAAAAATTATATTTATTCGCTGCTCTAGTGTTCTTCACTGCTCCCAAATTGGTAAACAGTGTTTAGGGACACATTGGCTTCTTGACAGCTAATTTGTAGCTACAATCTAAATCTGGGACCTCTCTCATTATTTGACTTTGTTTAAATGTCTCTAAATGAGTGGAGTGGTGACAGCTGAGCATTAAATAAGAGGAGTAATTTTGTTTTTAATCAGTCTACTGAAATGATGGCAAAAAACTAAAAAAGATATACTGATTTTATAGCATCAGAAATTCAAATAAACATGTAACAATGTGCCCACAGAAACTTTCACAAGTCCCAAATACTGGTGGGCTGTGCTGAGATATGAATGGGGTTATTATTACTTCAGTAGAAAGAACAAGGAACCCTTCCCTGCTCCATCACAAGAAGAGGAGATTGATATAATCTGCCAGCACCAGAGACCAGAACTGGTGGTTTCATAATAGGTGTTTATGGGATGCAGGCACTGGGGGCCATGGCTCTATCCTGTGTGCTGGTACATCTGGACTAAGACAGATAGCTGTTCCTACAATACCACCTCCAGCACCTCTGGAAGTACTAAGACCTATTTTTCCATTCCCCTGCAATCACTGACGTGATTAGAACAAAGCAAATGTAACCATTTTGTTTTATTAGTATACACAAAATAGATGTTTCTCAGTCTGTTAAGAACCATTAATTGAGCTCTTTGTGTATAAAATTATGTTTATTCTTCACCAACTTTGTAGTTAATTAAAATCCCAGGAACATTTATGTAGAGCATTGCACAGCGTACTACACTTTGCAGAATACACGCAAGGCAGTGTAATTCAGACAGTGTACTCATTAGAAGAGCCATTCATTATATATACCGACAACGAAAGGGCCAGATTGAGGTCGAAAATATAACTACGTCCCATCATCTAATGTGAAACCTGCCATTCCATTTCTGAAGTTTCATTTCCTTTCATATTTTAGGGCCAAATGTACTTGATCCGAGTCTGATTATGGATTCTGGAGATATTCCGGATACTGAATTTGACTTTGAAGATCAGGTAATTGCTTATATACAGTGTTTCTTTTTACACACACACACACACACACACACACACCCCTCATTGCTTTATAGTTTATGTATATGTTGTGTTTTGCCTAAGCAAGATGGATTAACAAATGTTAAAGTTAAGGGCTTTTGTCATGCCATGTAAGCAAGTATGTCACAGCAAAGTAGCCATTGCTTTACCAATACCAGATAAAGAGTACTTTGGCATTCAGAGCCATACTTTGCCATCCCCCCTTACATTTGAAGTTTTTTCCATACAATTCAGAAATATGGCACGAACGGCTCAGTTATAAACAAACAGAATTCCGTTATGGTCAATTTCCCTGTCTCTCTAGGTGTATTTTATTTAGAATAGGGGCAGTGGTTAAACATGTCAGAGGAGATGGGCTAAAAAGAAAAAGGCATGGAATGTAATCAGAACTGAAAGCAAACATTCTCCACTTAATGGGGTTCAGGGAAAAAACTTTAAGACCAACCTTCCTCTTAGCTGCAATTTCATCCCTGTTGGGGGAGTCCAATTCAGATCACCTCTTTTTCCATGGACATAGAAAAGGCTGTCAGACAAGTAACTGTGCCACACTACTATTTAATCCATGGAGGTAGGAAAGGGCAGGAACTCAGTCTGTTTATAGTTTTTTTATGCCTTGCCCTAGTTACCCCTCCTCTCACGGATTGCACCTGTCCGTGCAGGGCCAATGCATGGGAGGGTAAGAGGGGACATGTGCTCCCTCAGAGGGGTAAGGGGCCAGCCAGCCAGAGTGCCTGGGCATCTGATGCCTGCAGCAGGGGTCCTTTCCCCCTGCACTCACTGGCAGCGATGGGAGAAGCGAAGCAATGCGGCCCCAGTTCACTCTGCTCTCCCAGTGTGACACTCTGAGGAAGGCCAGGACCACCCCACACTCACTGGAAGGAAGTAGGGTGACGTGGCTGGGGAAGCAGAGTGAAACGGGCTCCTTCCCCTACCACTGCTAGTGAGTGCCGGAGTGCTGGACCCCTGACCCCGCTAGGCTGCATCACTCAGGGGAGGCAGAGTGGAGACAGAGCAAGGGTGAAGCAAGTGTGGGAAGGGGTAGAGCAGAGGTGGGGCCTGGGGCAGAGAGGGTTTGTTCTGGTCCTTACCTGGCTGGGGAGGCAGTCACATGGCCGATGTCCCCCCTTCCCGTTCCTCCTCACCAGGCAACTCTGTGTCCATGGCAAAACCTGTCTGAAAGGGACTCTGCACAGGGGGCACAGCCTGTCACACAACAGGTCCACACTAGTTACAGCAGGCCACATCTGTTGCAGAAATGGGGAAAGGCTTGAACGTTGTCCTGTTAAGTAAATCATCATTGACAGATTGAATAGGACTGGATAATCTCCTTATTGCACTAGAGTATTTTACATTTAGATTTTTATGATTCTGCCTGTCACATTTTCATTTCCTCATTCACATATTCATACTTCAGTTTTCTTTTGCCAAATCTGATGCAAACACTTTCAAAGTCCAGTATATTTTATTCTCTTATTCCTATTTCTGTTTTACTCCCCATGCTTCCTTTTAACTGTTCTTTACAGCTTTTCCTCTTCCCAGACGTTTGAAACACACACTCTCCCTTCCCCTGTCCATCGAGTAGCCTCACTCTCCCTTCCAAACCTTCCTTAAAGCACACACTTCCAGCAGTGGTTCTCAACATGGCCTCTTTACCAATTAAAGTTTCCTTTGGTTTTTTGCCTTGAATTGATCAGATCTGTCTCTGTAGGACAGGGAGAGGGTCTGTTCGCTTTGTAATGTAGTGAGTGTATTGCTGCAGCACTATACAAATCCATAAAAGAATAATCACATATTTTTGAATGATAGAAATGCATGTTCCCTTGGCAAGGTATGAGTCTTTGGAGAACATCTTACTCTACTCTGCATTTACATAAAACCAAATTATTTTCATTGATCCTTAAAAGTGTAGCACATGATTACAAAACAAGATTAATAGGAAAAAGTATGAGATTTATACTAACTGCTAATGTCATAGTATTGGGTCATTGCATGTACAGTAGGCTTTGCAGATGGAGGATTAAACTTATTTGTTGGTTAGCAGTATGTTTTGATGAGAAGACTGATATTGCACCTTAGACAATTCATCAATTGAAAGTTTTCCTCCCACTGCTTGGGGTTGTCTCCCATTCTTGCCCAGAACAGCACAAGGTTGGCAATGAAGTAAGATTGTCAACTAGGGAAAGGAGGGGGAGAATCAGATTTGAATATTTCCTAGCCCTAAGTACCAGAAACATCTGGTGCAGTTTTAAAGCAGCTTGTTGATAACGGCTGCCTTCATCGGGCAGTGGAAATTATTAATATGGTCATTGATTCAGGAAAACAGATCAAGTAAAAAAAAATAAAACCCACAAGACAGATTTCTTTTGCAGCTTATTCATGATTTTTGGGTCTCAAAGTGTGATAGGCATTTAACAGAAATGGACAGAAGAAGCCAAATTGTACTCAGATGCACTTATAATCTAAGTTTAAGCATTACGCAAGTGAGGGAAATATATGAAAGCAAGGGAGAAAGATTAGGACTAGGGTTACAATCACAAAACCATCCAGTTATTCACACATCTGAAAGACTAAATTAGAAACTATCTTCAATAAAAGGTAAGTAAAATTAGATTACTAGACTGTGTAGAAGTGCTTGCATTCAGTGCTGAAACACATTTTGACTAGGATAGTGATTTACCACACGACAGGTTATTTAGTAATTTTCTCAAGCCCAAAACCTGTTACAAGAAGACTCTCAAATGAGATAGGATGCATGTTTAGATACAAGTGTGTCATGTGAGGATGTTAGTGCATAGAACAGCTATCAGGCGGAATGTGAGGGCTAAGTGGGTTGGTTTCCAAGCAACCTTATAGCACTAAGCTACTAAAATAATAGTTGAGATTTAGCAGAACATCTTGGTAGCCATTGAGCAACTAGAGATAAATGCATTTGTGTTTTACTTCTGTATGGTAGGTGCTACTTTCATTGGGGCTGAGCATCAGCGGGGCTGAGCAGCAGTTGGCACAGCTGAAATAGAGGCACAAATAGCTCTGTTGTACCTACTAAATTTTGGGAGTGCTTTGGGTCTAAATGGTCCCTGGGGCAAATTAGGACAGCCTGTGGGCTGCATTATTTTATGTCACTTGCTAATGGCTGCCTGAGACCGTTCTGGCAGCCAATAATTACCCCACCCACCCACACCTTGTACTGGCAACCAAGAGGATGGAGATGGTATAGGAACCTCTAGGATTATGCTACCCAAGGATTCCCACACACAGAGGAGAGCCTCCAGTATACAGCTGTGCTGACTTCAGGACTGTGCTCCACTGTGCAAAGCAGCATTAATTGCCAGTCAAGATCTAGCTCTTTTTTTTTTTAATAGTTTAAACTGATTCCCTGTGTTTGATATAATTTATAATGTAAATTAGGCTACCTCTACACTGCACAGTTATCCCAGAATAATTATTCCAAAATAGTTTATTTCAAAATAGCACGTCTACACTGCAGGGAAGCTTCAAAATTAGTCCAAGGCAGGCTTCCCTAATGTAGACGTGCTCTCTCGATTTAGAGCCCCAGAAGGAATAACTTAGAATGGCCCTGGTGAGGGGATATTTTGAAATAGCAGAAGTGGAACGTCTACACACACCTTATTTCGAACAAGCTATTTTGGAATAGGCGTTATTCTTCGTAGAATGAAGTTTACAGAAGTTGGAATAAGGCCTGTTATTTTGAAATTATTTCAAAACAGAATTGTTGTGTAGACACTCGCATAGTTATTTCCGAATAATGGCTGTTATTCCGAAATAACTTTGCTGTGTAGATACACCCTTAGAACAAATTGCATGTAAGCTAGAAAAAATTGCCGATTCTTCCTAGCTTGTTATTAATTAATGTTTTAGGATCCTGAATATTTGTATCTCAGTAAGGCCCTAACCATTGTAAGGTTACACAAGGGAAGCCACCTAAACTGAAGAAATTCACAGAAGCAAATTTCCAGATAAGGATTACGTTTCCATTCCTGATTACAGTAATTCCTCATTTAACACGGTAGATACATTTCAGAAAATGATCTTGCTAAGTGAAAACGTGTTATGCGGGGTCAATTTTCCCATTGAAAATAATGGAAAAGGTGGGGGTTGCGTTTCAAGCACACGTGCACTCGCAGCTCCAGCCTGCACTTGTTAGCAACTGGGACCGGGACATAAGGTTGGGGGAGAAAGGGGACTGGGTTATAGCAGGGAGGGGAGGTGTTTGGCTCTGGAGAAGGGAAGGGAAGGACAGGGGAGGGGGCTTGCAGCTGGCGGCTGGGTTTCTGGCCAGAGGGGGTTACCAGGGAACTGTGCGGCGAGCGGCAAACCTCTGCCGCTTTGCAGGGAGGCAGGGGAAGCCTCGCGCAGCTGCCGGCCACCAGCCAGCCATAGGGGAAATTGTGTTACTGCGGGGACGGGGTCGTGTTGTTTGAAAAAATGTTGCCTTAAAAAAAAAAAAATTGTGCTATCGCGAAAACATGTTAAGCGGGCACGTGTTAAGTGAGGAATTACTGTATATCTGAAACTAATGAGTCTAAAAAACAGTGTCAGAGATGGTGTAGACAGATGCATTTTAGAAATACTGTTTCGAGAACAGTTCCAAAAAAACCCACACTGTGCATTCAATTCATAATGTCTTGTGAAAAAATGAACCAAATTCCACTGTATTGCTTTACATGTATATTCAACCAAGTCGCTGTTCCTAAGAATCTCATGCAGACTGTTTTTAGGGACTATTGATATCTGACTATTCCTCTTTTTCTGGGCAATGATTTCTAAGCCTATCAGAAGGTAGATGCAGTTACAGAAGTCAACGCACAGCATCTTATGCCAAATCATGTCTGAACTGCAACAGCTGAATTCTTTTCCATTGCCAAAAGTCTTTCTAGACTGGTGCCCTGATAGGCAGATCTTGGAGTTGATGTATTCTGTTCAATCAAATGTTTAAATATAGCATACCTCTTGTTGACCTGTATTATGACTAACAGTGAGTCTGCCACAGAGGTATAATGCTCTTGTAAAGTTGTACATGATGAACTGGAAATAAAAACATTTATTAAGCTAGAGGAGAACTTCAGATCCTCCACATCCAAAATATTGCTTCTAAAATTTTCAAATTTATTCAGGACTCACTCATCAAAAATGTTGCAATACAGCTATGTGGAAGAAGTGATTCCTTCATAGTTCTTCCTAGTTAGTAACATTTTATTGCTGCATTTAAAACATCAAGTTCATCTTAGAAGTCTTTATACTCAACAAAGATATTCCCAAGCTAATAATTTTGCCTTCATTTGAGAGAAACAATCTCTACGACCTTTTAAAGCTGTATGAAACTTGTCTTCAACTTAAAATGCACAAAAGCTTCAGATTCACCCTTAACTTCCTTTTCCATCTAATTCGCAACTTAATTCCAAAATGAGATTTGTGCTTCTTAGGTTTCTCAAAGATAGGTCTTTCTTCAACTGCATGTTCTCCACAATTTCTATTTCAAAAACCTTGGCTCAAACAAAGCTCCAGTCTATCCATTGCTCCTCAACTAAGCACCAACTTTAACTTCCATGTTAGCCTCTCTTTCTTCATTAACTTCTTTTAATATCACATCCAGTGTGTCGGTTAATTGAATTTGGATATGTTACTCTGATAAAAATCCTATTTAAGGCAATCAGATCTAGTTATACTACATGTACCTCACCGAGGTTATGCCAGATATTATATTGAACTATCTCCCTATAAAAAAACAACACACCATATGGGTGGGCAGATGGGAAGTATTCCCAGCAAATGGAAGAATTAGGGCTGGATATCCCAGCCTCCTGCATGTTCCCTATAAATTAAAGAGAGAAGGAGTTGCTGTTTAGTCAGCCAAGCAATCAGGGCTCCTCCTTTAAAGGAAATGATGGTGCCACTGACCCAACTGAAAAATAGACATCTGGAGAAAAGCTATTTCTACTCATACCAGAACCTCATCTTTGGTTGCTCATCGTGGGAGGTGACAGGATTGCCTAGGCAATGGAAATATATATATTGTATAATAGTCTCCTAATTTCTAATATTCATTTTATAAATATTGTTATTTCTATTTATTTAATAAAGAAATTACATTTACAATTGTGGATAATGTAAGTGCTTCCATCTGCAAATGCAGTCTTTGATTACAGAATTGCATTCCGCTGTGACTGCTGGCATAGCTATGTTGTTTTACTGCCCGCTGTATCCCGTTATTCTGACTACTGAGTTTCTTGGCCATGCAAAAGAACTAGTTGCTATTGTACCGTTTGATGCTATTACCGAGACATGTTTTATCTTCCAAAACTGAATACTTAATTTGAAGCCATTTAATTGAGTGCATTCAGGCCAAACAAGAATATAGATGAATTGGAGCCAATAGATCATGAAAAAGAGCTTCAAAAGGAAGCAGCAGATTATTTTCTTGTGAAATACAAAGTTTTTATGGACTGCATCAGCCAGCCTGTAGAAGAAGAACATAGATTCTAATTCATTAGATAAAGCAGAATTATGTCTTGAGAATAGGTGGAACCTTACAATCTGAATTCATCTTAAACCAAGAATTAATTTAAAAAAAACCTACACTTCTGGTAATCTAGGAGAAAGTGTCTTAGTCTAGGTGATAAAAGTCAACTGGACAAAAATACTTTGGGGTAAACTGTGAAAATGCTGAGTGCTTGACTCTGGGCACAATCTGCACACACATTTTTTGCCACAAAATAAAATTGCCAGCTCAAATGCAGTCTGCCCCTCCCCCCCGGCAAACTCCCTGATTTGAACCTGCAATTAGATAATTTGAATACGAGTGTAAATAGCACTTACAAAATGGAGACAGCAATGTATGTCAGAGATAAAAGAAAAAGTGCCAGAAATCTGTATATTTTAGAAATGTTTGTAAGTCTGTGAATCTGTTTGTTCAAAAACTCCTTCTAAAAGTGATAAGAGCTAGGGCCACCAGATTTGGAATAAAGCTTTCCTCTCACCCAAATGTAAAGCTAAGTCAGGGTTTGGTAATGCCAAGGAAATGCGAAGCGCCAGGAATGAGACTGTTTTTCATAAAGTTGAAAGGGAGGGGTCAGAGAGAGGAAGGATGCAAAAGGGAGGGGCACAGAAAGGAGGAACACGATACTGAACCATACCACCAAGAGAGTGGCCAGTCAGTTTGGAGCCCTGCCATCTTGCCTGACACCAGACTCCATAAGTAAGCGCCCCTGCCCCAAACCCTCTTCCCCGCCTGGCCCTTGGCTGCAATACCAGAGGGGGAAGAAAGAAAAAAAGGCCCCTGGCAGCCAGGGAAGGCTGGGGGGAAAAACAGACGGCCCGACCAGATGGACTCCTTGCCCTGAGCCCTTCCTCATCCCCCAACCCTCCTCTCTCTCACCCACCCACCCCTGCAGCCTCTTGTACTGCCCCTCCCATATCCACAAGGCCCTGATCTCTTCTTGCGCACACCCCCCCACATCACTAGCCCCCTGCTCTGATGGACCTGGGCGATGCCAGGTAAGTCTTCTAGTATATCATAAAGGTTTTCTGTTCAGGAGTTCTAATCTTCTGTATTAAGCAAATTGCATTACCCAGTCTTAACTGCAAAAGGAAAACAATATTTTATAATTAGAAAATGTCCCAGGATTACTCAAAAAAGCAACAGAAAAAGGAAGAGGAAATAGAAAAAAAAAATCCTCTCAAAAGAGAACTGCATTTTACTAACCTGAAAAGCAAATTCTTGATAACTAAGTATGGCGATAACCCTTCAAGATGCATGGCTACAGTATCACTTCTAGTCCAAACATGAAAAATTATGGCTTTAGGATACCTTGCTGTTTAAATTTTTGTATCCACTCATCCAATGAAAAACAGACACTGTTGCTCACAGGAGTAGAGCAATATATCCACCCTGATCCTTTATCATAAGTGAAACCTCAACTGATAATGTCCAAGAGAAAATCAAAATACCCTGGGGAAAAAAAAAATCCAGGATCAGTACTGTAGCAGAACAATTTTCCAAAGATGGAGCTACAGCAGGGACTTCAAAATCCCTTTTAATTTAAGCTCTATGGATATCAAAGATCTTCTTTCTGCTTCTACCCATCTTATCTCACTTGTCATATTTTTTCCTCTCAGTCCTCACTTCTGGAAGGCAATACCCCTGGGAACAATTCAACACTACATAGATGATAGTTCAAGGATTGACATTACAACATGATAAAATAACATGGTTCTCATCTTTATCAGATAAAGAACTTTTAGTTTACGCTGGGACTTCTATATCAGTCCTTCAAAAATACATAATGGATTAAATTATTTAAGAGGCTGGGTCCGAGTCAGACTGTAGGAGAATACACTATAATTGTTTTAATTGTACTCCAGGACAAAGTACTTAGTAAAGTGACAGTTGCATTCACATATGCTATACAGCATTAATCATAAGGAGTGTGACTTTAAAATATGATCATGAGCATCTGGAAGGTCACAGTTCTCTAGGCTTATCAACTGCAATATTTTTGTTATGGACTTGTCTCCTTCATTGATATGCAGTGGCATCACTTCAGATTATAGATCCAGATTCTGCCTTTGTAAAACGAGAGATTGAAAACGGGAGGACATGAATCTCAATAAGGAAGAATGAGCATTCAAAATACGGCAGAAGTTCTAAAATCTGTCCTAACTTTAGGCAAATGAAACATGCTTAAAAGAAATCTATTGAAGCCAATGCACAATCTGTTCATTTTGAGTTGCCATGGAAACTATCCTATTAGTGGCTTAAAAAACCAGTTCTAGAAACAAAAGAACTGTAGTTTGCCTTGAACAAAGTGCTGCATTATGCTCAAAATGAAATGTCTTTGGGGGCTTTTATTTAATTTTGTACATCTTCCAGAATTATTCAGTTATTTCAGAAATATACATTCTATACCATAAAACAAACCCTATAGCTCCACTCTCACTTATGCAGGTTCTTTCCACATAAGGGAATAGAAATGCCACAAGGTTCAACCTGCAGACTTAGAATTCTTTGGCATTCTTCTGCCATTTACAGAAGTGGTGTTTGCTTCTCCATATGTAGAACACACCAGGCTTCACACCCAAACCCACAGATCTTAGTTAGAATCTGCCAGAGACAAGGTGAAAGGTTCCTTGCGTCTTTCACTGCTGTCTGCCTACTATCCCAAGCTAACTGCGTCCCAGAGCCAAGCTGTCAGTGGCTCCTTAGAGGCCTCCTCAGTTGGAATTTCATTACATGCAGGGTAACCTAGACAAATTACTGCAGCTTTAATCATTATCCACAACTTCATTTTCCAAAAACCACTTGCATTTTAGGCTCCCCAGATTCAGAGAGCAGTAATGTGAACCTTTGTTCTGTGGCTTGTAGCCGGTAAAGAACCCATTCCCCAAGTCAGCCACTGGTTTAAAGAGCTATTTTTGTCCCCCAATAGAACAAAATGGCACTTGTGGAGACACTGCAGTTCACCATTCTATATATTTACTTTAAGCAGGTGTGAGTGTTAATAAAGAGCATTCACATTATTTATGAATCAGAGCTTGCTCACCAGCCCTCTTTCCAAAGTTCACAGTCTGTACTGTGGCAAGTCTTTTCAAAGACTTGCCCAAAGTGACCTGGTGCCTGCTCTTGCTATCTTAAAGTCAGTGGGAGCTAAGCAGGAGTAAGAACTGGGCATGTGTAAGTTATAGGCTCAAGTATACTTGCACAGAAGCAAACTGTGCTAAAGGTGGGGAAATGGTACATTGCCCCTGTCTCAATACCTGGAGGCATTAGACTTTTTTGTAAGCCATTAAGCTTCTACCCTAGGGTATATAGATTGGTGAACTGCAGTGTCTCCACAAGTGCCATTTTGTTCTATTGGGGGACAAAAATAGCTCTTTAAAATATTTATTTGTATTTCAAAGCAATGGAATGGCTCTCATGGAATACAACTAATATATATATTAAATCCTCTACGTATTTGCCTGAGAGTCAGCATTTGTCATCTGTGCATCCCTCTTCCAGCTCTGCCTCTTGCTTGTCTTCTCTTGATGTGTTCCAAAAGCATGTAACACATTTCAGCATGGTTAAATTTGCTTCTCTGTGCCATTTGACCAAGGGAAGAGTGGTTTAAGAACTCCTTCCTGGTAGTTCCTTCCCTACACTGTTGCCTCTTCAAAGATGGAACTGCATGAAAAATTGCACTCAAAGGAAGCTCACCTTATGAAGAGTTATAACAAAGTACAGTAAAACTCCAATTGTCCGGCATCCAGTGGTCCGGCACTCCTGATAGTCTGGCCCCAACTGGAACCCGGAAGTGCTCCGGCCAGCCGGACAATTGGAGATGCTCTGCCCCCAGCTTCCCCAAGTCTGCTGCTGCTGAAACTGACCAGCGGCTGACTTGGGGAAGCCGGGGGCAGAGAAGCTGCAGTGCTGCCGGGTTGGTCCCGCAGCACCGCCCTCTCCCAGGCTGTGCACCTAAAGTTGCCGGTTTATCGGAAGTTTACTGTAGATAGAAAAAGAATTTAATACAATGTAAATGGCTGTCTCACCATCGCTAGATTTATACTTGGCTGTAAGTTACACCAGCTGAGTCTCTCACTTTCAGAATAAAAAACTAACTTGGATCTTACTAAGAGCAAATTCTAGGATCTGCTGTCCTTTGTCAGCAACCTCCCATGCAGTCTGTGATGCAGTCTGATTTAGTAGTCTGCCTCTCCTCCCCACTTCCTGGTAGCCCAGTGTCTGTCAGGCAGTAAACAATTAGATTACATGGGCTCCTCTTTTCTGCAGATTTGTTTCCTGGGAGTATATCTCTCTGCATCTTAAACCAGTCTGCAAGGTGCAGTAAAGTGTGTATCTGCCAGTGAAATCTGGGCTCAGCTATTCTGTGAAAATAGCCAGTTATATCCATCATCTTACATGCCTCTTCTGTTGCAGGAGTTGTTTACTCATCATCTGGGCATATGTGTTGTCCAAAAGCCAACCTCTCCCAGGCCCCAACCTTTTTCTGCAGTGCCAAAATATAATTGGGAAATTAGAGAGAGAGTTTTCTATCTGGATAATACCATTTTAGAGTCCTAGGTAAACAATATATAGTGTTATGGGGGTGGAGGGAGTTAGAGAAAAGCTAGGAAAATGGGAGCTGACAGAAAATGCGTTTTGGGCTGGATACCACTTGTAGCCAGCCCTAGAGGGAAGCAAACCATGTGTGCGAGGATTTTGGCTGCATTAAGGTTGGACTGTTAGGGTATGTCTACACTGCAGCATTTACACAGAATAACGGGAATTATTCCGGAAAAACAATACTTGCGTCCATACTGCCATTGAGTTCTTTCGACAAAAAGTTGAAAGAACGGAGGGTTTTCCCCGACAGTGGTAAACCTCTTTCTATGAGGGAGAACAGTTTTTCCAAAAAAGCTTTTTCAGAAAAAGACGTGTGTGGACGCGGAAGAGGGAGTTCTTTCGAAAAAAAGAGGCCTCCAGGAAATAACACAGGTGCCCTGCTGGCCACTCCTCCGAACTCATCACAGCTCTATAGTTCCTGTCTTCCAGCAGCTCTTAAAGCCGCAGGCCGTTGTGATCGGGAACCGAGATCCTGGCCCTCCTGGAGGTATAGTGTGAGGAGGAGGCCCTCCAGGATCCAAAAGAAGCTTGCAGTCTAGACATAGCCTTATATTTAAAAGCAATATGTTTTTGCCTCACTGTGTTTGGATATTCCTGATCCTGTACTATTTTAACTTCTGAATTCACTTTTTTATTGTTTCATTACACACATAGGTATGAATAGAAATGCTCCATTTTAAACAAAATTAAAATGATTAAAACTCACAAGGAAATTAAAAATGAAGGTTACGTTCTGTCTTTGACTCAGGATGTTAGATCATTCTGTTCTCAAAACCAAATGAGTTCAGGTGTCTACTTTGAAAAAGAGAGCACTGAAGCTGTGAAGCAAACTAACAAAGCAAGCAAATTCAAAGCAGATTGCTATTTTTATGCTTCCTTTAAGTTCAACTCTCTGTCCCAAATGCACAAAAACATGCATCTCCTTTTAGGAAGGACTATTTCTGAACCAATAAATGTTTCTCATATAATAGAATCACATTAAAATAGGAGTTTAGTTGAAGAATGTGGGGCATGATTTTCAGATATACGAAGAACCCCAAGCTCCATAGAACAGGGTTTGTTCGTTTTTTTAAATAAAGTGAGAGCTGAAATCAACCTCATTTCAATATGTAATGTAATAGCTTCAAAAAACAAACAAACAAACAAACAAAAAAAACCCCACAACAACCCCAAATTCTCAATTAATCTTCCCACACTGGTGAGAATGCTACCTCCTTTACATAAGTTTCAATCCAGACCAGAATGCCACTATCCTACATGAAAATGCTGGTGATATGCAGTTCTCTGGTCCATCTGCAATCACATAGAGGCCAGGTGCTATCATCCCTACTTCTCTTTTAGGTGCTTTTCATGTTTGCTTTCCACTGAATGTTTTCATATTATTTTCACTTAGCTTATTTTTTCCAGCTTGTATCCCATTGTAGTTTTTGGCCAATACTTCTCCTCTGTCTTTATTTCTCCATCCCCATTATTATTTACATTTTCTCCCAATTGATTATCATCTTCAGACTTCCAGTGTGCTGTGTAGTCCCTCTTCTTTATCATTGTTAAATAAGACCAGTCCCTGCAGAATCCCTTTTGACACTTCCCCCAGCTCAGTACATTGAAGCGCATCAGTACACTAAGGCTGAGTCTACTCCAGGGAGTCAATGGTGGCATAGGTATGCTGGCATAGCTTTTAAGCCTAGATGCAGCCTACACTCACAGAAGGAGGTAAGTTTCTGCTGGCATTGGAAAACCACATCCGAGAATGACTTTCATTACATTGGCAGAAGAAATTTTCTGTCAGCATAGATGTGTCAGACGCTTTTTTTTGCTCAGCATAGCTGTGTCAGTAAGGGTGTGAAAAAGCACAGAAGAGGGCTTCTGGCAGTATAGCTAATAACGGATGTTATTTCGAAATAACAGTCTGCATCTACGCTGCAAGCAGTTATTTTGATATGTCAAAATAATGTTGAGCTGGAGGACTTCTTACTCCAACTCCTGCTTTCTCTCAAACTTCCTGCTTTGTAGACAGTGCCAAAAGCAGAAATAAGCTATTTCGACTTAGGCTATGCAATTGATGTAACTCAAGCTGCATAGCTTATTTCGGCTTTAGCCCTGCTGTGTAGACGTGCCTTTAGTGTGTACCGCATGCTTGCTAGGAGCCTATGGCAGCATAGCTATATCGGCATAGTTGTGACATCCTGGGCTCTACAGTGCAGACATTGCCCCAATTTCCTGACTTCTAGTGAGTTTCTAATCTACAATGGTTTTTATTCAATGGAATAAGTTTGTCATTTAAGATTGTGTATGGAACAAATGTTTTGTTAAAATTCCTTTACAGCTAGTTGTTTAACAGTGATCTGCAGAAGCTATTTAATTTTTCTGGCGATAGTATGTACTAATTGAATGTAAGTAAGGGTAATACTGGCAAATTCTTTACTACTTCCTGTCTGGCCATTCTCCTTTTCATTTTTTAAAGGCCCATTTAAAAAAGGTTTGTGAGGTCTTAGCTATTTTAAAAATCATGACTGGCTTTCTAATCTTCCAGATATATGAATGAACTTAGAGAACTCTAGTATTAGTCTTCAAAAGAAATAAGGGAGAAATCATAGCAATTACTACTCAATCTAAATTCAGTCCCTTGTAAAACAGTTGAACGAATGTTAAGAAAATAAATCTGCAGGGACCTAAATTATGAGACCATGAGCATAAAACAGTATTGGTCTATATGTGGAAAACATACTAGACAAGCTTGATCGGTTGGTTTTTGAGACAGCATTACAAGAGTCAGATAAAAGGAATGCATGAGATGTAATATAGCTAAATCTTACAAAAAGTTTCCTTTACTTAAGAGTCCCTTTGATTTGCTAAATTATCTACGTATTGCAAAGTACTCTTGTTGCTCCCTTAGGGCATGTCTACACTAGGAAATTTCAAAGTAACAAAATTCAAAATAACTCCCAAAATAGCTATTTCGAAATAAGCTTATTCTCCAAGGAAAGCAGGAGTACAGATTTTGAAATGAGTCCTTTATTTCAAAACAACAGTCTTGGTAGTGTGGACACTCCACTTATTCTTTCAAAATAACTTTAGTGTAGACCAGGATTTAGTGTCCTTTAGGTACTTGGACCACCCAAGGCCAAACTTAAAACTTCTTGAAGGTCCGTATCTGTCAAGGTTACCTGTCACCAGAGTAGTCTCTTTTCTGACACTAGTTTGTATGCATCCACAAAACACTTTTATATGTCATCTGTAAGTAGCTCACAGGGCTTCTTGAGAGAATATCTGCAAAAGCCTGATTTTTTCCATGAATGTATCTTGCAATTGGGTTGAATCTCATTAACCTTATCAATAGACACTGGCATCTCAGTAAGGTTTGATTCAGGTCTTTCAAACTGATGAGGGTCATACGCAACTTGTGATCTGTTATCAGTATAAAATATTCCAATTCACAAAAATATATGTTTAAAGTTTTCATATGCCCACATGCTTTCCAGCCATTCTTTTCAATCTGCATAGATCCTTTTTTCTACTTCTTTGAATAGGCCAGAGCAAAATATAACATAGATCTGAGTGGAAGTCAATTACAATTCACCATGTAGGCCATAGTTGCTTGCATCTGCATTGACCATTGTGGGTTTGTTCACATCACAATACTTGATCTGGAGCTGTTGAAATAATTTTTGCCTCTTTGAAGGCAATTTCTGTATTTGTGCCCCCACCGTCATTATGTGTTTGACTATAATACTTAATCCAGTACTTTTGTCATTTGTAGAAAAGTCCTGGAGGTGTAAGCCAAGATAATTCACCTTATTCATAATACATCTCAGTTCTGGGTCATTTGTTGTTGCAGTCAGTTCTTAAATTGCTTTTTCTTTTTCATGGCTATGACTGATTTAATCTGTATATTGTCTGCCCCTAAAACCTTGATTTGGGGTAGGTGGAAAACACACTGGTCCTTCTGCTTCCATCCAGAATGATTGATTAGGGGCTTAGAACACAACAAAACCCTTAATAAAGTTCTATCAATGACCCATATATATAGGCTATGAAAAATATAACTTCATTTGTGGTAGTTAACTGTTCTGCCATCTTTCTTTGGAAAAATTTCAGATGAACTGGTAATCCCAAAAGTTAATCTCCAAAAGCAAAATTTCCCAAACCGTGTAATCAATGTAGTCAGTTAACACTGACTAAACATTTCCCAGAATCCACTTGAGGCATACTATAGCTCGTTTTGCTTTGGGGAGGAAGTCCAAGTCATCTAGTGTTGGGAGGATATATTTTTCTTCAATCACTATTTAAAGATCCACATTTGTATTTTTCCATTTGTCTTTAAAACCAATACCATTGGGATACATCATCCTCTTGGCTCAAATTTTCTCTGGTGTATTAATCTGTTCCATTCTCTTTAATTCAGGTTCTATTTTATATTGGAATTGGAAAAGGTTCAGAAAAGGGCAACACAAATTAGGGGTATGGAATGGATTCTGTATGAAGGGGAGATTAATAAAACAGGGATTTTTCATGTTGGAAAAGAGAGGATGTGGGGGGGGGAGGGGAAGCATAATAAAGGTCTATAAAATCATGACTGGCATGGAGAAAGTAAATAAGGAAGTTTGCCAGGGTCACGGGGGGCTGGATCATTTGATTATTACCCATTCTGGTCATTCTTTGTGGGGGTACCTGGTTTTGGCCATTGTTGGAAAATAGGACACTGGGCTAGCTCGACCTTGGTCTGACCCACTATGGCCACTTTCTTACAAAGCAATGGGATAGAAATTCTGCAAGGTATATGTAATCTGTATGGTGCAGAATTGTTTGTCAATGTTATTTGTATTGGATCTCCTTTCGAGTACTTGAGTCTGTCTCCTAGGCCCATCATGGCTGCCACACTGAAGTTGAGAATGTTATTGGTCTTTGCCCATGTATAAACACTAAAGTCGGAGCTGAGTGTGTAAGTTTTCTGTGATGAACTGGTCGATGAAATTCAAAATACCTCCAGCACAAATCAAGGCTATGTCAAGTGATTTCAGCTCTGGCAGGCGTTGAAAGATTGTAAATTCCTTCTGAAAATTACAGTCACATCTGCTTGAGTCAATTTTAATCAGTCTTTCCTCAAACACTCAGTTTCACTCTCCTGGCAGGTTGTGTGGTTGTCACGTGATAGAACCGAGAAACAAGGGCTTTTATTCTCTCTAATCGTGGTTCACTCTCTCAGTGCGTTGGTGTGGCAAACAGCTACAAAATGTTCATATTTTATGCACTCTTACATATTTCACCTTTAACTGGGAAATCTTCCACATATTGTATATTTATTCTGAATGCCTGAGTAGTTTTGCTGGAATTTTTCCTTCTTGAGCTCAGGGGTCTTAATTACTTTTAGCAGCCATGGTGCAGCTGTTCACAACTTGTTAGTTTTTTGTTTTTCAAGTACGACAAGTTTGTTTTGCTGCGTCACAAGTTCCAACTGCTTTGCTACTTGAATCACTCCGTGTAGTGTTAGATCTGCCTTTAATTGTAGCTGTTGTGAAAGTTTGCATGTCTGATATTTTCATATTTGTCAGTCCAGATATAGTTTTCAGCCAATACCTGCACAGCTTTTACAAAAGAGTCATCTTTTTTCCTGGTTCTCGAACACTTATGAAAACATGCCTCTTTCAGAAATCACGTGTGAGATGTGTCAAACAAATAGGATCCTTTCACTGAGATCTTTATGACTATCTTCAGTAAAGGGATGAGATTTCAAGATATACTTTGCCTACTTTCTCATAATAAATGTATTACACACCTGTATCCCTCAAGTTTTCTTGTGGATTTTTGTAGCAATTTGAAATTGTGAAATGTTTTCAGTCTGTCCATTGTCAAGGTCTATCAAAGAAAATTCTCTGGGGTACTGGAGAATGGCATGTTGATGAGATCCTGCAACATTTATTAATTTTTTCCACCTTTGGTCTCCTACTTCCTTTTGTTTCTGTACCCTTTTGCCACTAGTTTACTTCTGATTCCATGTAATTTACCCCTTGTACACCATAGGCTTTGGTACCAGACAGGGACTGACTACAAAGCTTCCTTCCCAGAGGTACATTCAGGTTATGAGGCTTTAACGCAGTTTTTCCCTCAGTGACCAGACCATGGACTAGCACCAATCCCAGAGATTACCTGACAGTTTAGGAAGGCAGCAAGCTGGTCTCATATCAAAAAGGCTGAGAAACTACTGCTTTAAGGCACTGCCAAGGCTTACGTTTGATTTGAAGGACACGTGTTCTGTATTGTAATACTGATCAGAGTTGACAGACAACTTGGCTGGGCCCTTGCAAGGTGGGGAGGGGGCTCGGCTCCAGGCCCCTCAGAAGGAGCAGTGCTTCAGGCAGAGAGGTGGAGCTGGAGGGTTAGCCTCCCCAGCACCACCCAGAATGTATCTCATAGGGCTTTGATGGGGATTTAGAGATCTTGGGGTTCCTTACAGTGGAGTGCTTAGAGTGTCACCCGGTGAGTGGGTGTGGGGACAGGCAGCTGGTTCTCGGCCCCTGGTCACAAGGGCCATGAGTGAGGCACCCTGAAGCTCCGCAGGGTCAGTGGGTGCAAGGTGCAGGCTGTGGGTCCTTTAAAATGGAGCTGCTCCTCCCGAGCATAGTGACATGACAGGAGCTCAGGCTCTGGCTTCAGCAGCTTACACTCCAGACCAGGTTTTGTAGCAGCTCGGAAAATTTATTCCCTGGGGCTCTGAGCTTGCAAGTTTGTCCCTGTCAGGGGAAAGGAGGAGGAGAGAGGAAAATAGAATTCACTGCCTGTAAGTGGCTGCGCCACACTGTGGCAAGTTGGGGATAAGATGGGGACAGAAAGCCCAGATATGCCTACCTGATGCAATACAAACACCATATATATTGCGCGCGCGCCTGATGCTTATGTCTGGTTTCACATAGTGTCCGGTTGACAGGTTGCTCGATAACTCTAGTGTTCGCATCTTAGAGGTTCTGCTGTTCTGCCCAGCCTTCTTCTGGACAGTCCAACTATACTCTCTTTAAGGGAATAATATCCAGTAGCTTATTAACTTAACTAGGAAAAAACAAATAGTCTAACAGACCCTTAGAGACTAACAAAACACGTGAATGGTATCATGAGCTTTCGTGGGTATAACCCACTTCTTCAGATGACAGGAGTATTAGAAGTCCAGATCCAAGAATAAGTAAGGGAAGGCAGGGTAGGGGAGGAGGAGGAGGAAGGAAAAGAGAAAAAAGTGCCCATTGGTTGGTTAGTTAAATCATTAGGATGTGAAAGGTAGTGTGCGATATCTTTATTCATTCCTCTCTGACAAGAATCAAACTTGTAAATGAAGTTAAGTTCCAACCCTTCCCTGTGTATTTGGCTTGTGGAATTGGCCTGAAACAACACTGACTTTGAGATCCATTAATTAGTGGATTAGCAACTACAAAAAGATTGAGTACAAGAAATGAGGCATAAAAAAGTCAACATGTATACAAGATAAACCCATTCAGTGCCTAAACTTTGCTTGAATTTAATATAGGTTTCTCATCCCATGTGACCAAACTCTTCAGGATCAGGATCCCTTCCTAAGAGTGCAACAGCTGTTTTGTCTTCTCAGGTACAAATAATGAGATGGGCAAGGAGAGAGCAAGAGATTGGAAGGAGTGTCTTGTGGTGTTTGCCTTTCCTTTTTATAGATTTTAGTCCTTTTTTGGAAAAGATTTCCAGCTGAGAACCAGGAGACCGTTTCTGGAAGAAGGATGTTCCCTGCTGATCTCTTTCACCTGTGTGTGACTTCTGTTTCTCTCCCTTCCCTCTGATTAATGACTGTTTACTGTTTAAATGCCAATTAAGACAAGTGTACACTCCTTTGTTCAAGACAGGTCTGTTTGACTAGTAGTTTCAGGCTACATGAGTCTGAACACTTATCATTAGCAGCTTTTTGCATAAAGTTTAAATTTGCCCCTGTACAAACACATTTTGCCATAATATTACTGATCAAGAAATATTATAACAGTACTGTGAGGTGTGATCATAGGGCTATATTCCATCACAACCTTACAGCATGATGTTTAATAACACTTCCAGGAATTTGTGCTAGCAATAACAATTATAATCTCTGAATATTCTTGAAGTCTTTTGCTGTGATAAAAATTGACTCTAGTTTTATTCTCTCTCCTAGCCAATTTCTGATACATAATACTTTTCTTTTTACTTCATTACTACTTAATTTCTGACACAGACACCCACCAGACAATTAAAGACCTTTTAAGTCTAAATTATGCAAGTAGTTCTCTTATCTTATTATTTGTGTCAAAATAATGAAATAGACTAGTAAAACATTTTCCTTTGATACATCAGCTTTCTCCATATCTATTCATATCCTCAGGACTGGTCCTTATTTTCTTTTAGAACACATTCCCACACACTTTAAGATCACCATCCGTAAATATCCAACTTCCTTTAAATGGATGTGATTAATGAGTCACAATTGACCATTATTACTATCTACAAAGATTTAAGTGGTGCTTTAATGTTCCCTCTAATATGCTGTGACTTACTGTCAGCCTATTTTATTATAGTACTTCAAGTCTCCGTCATTACATTCAAGCCTATAACAATAACCAATATAGGCTAAGTGCCTTCTAATGAATTAAATGACAATGTTATTGTAGCCCAAACTATTCAACAAGACATTTTATTAATATTTCCATTATAATCATTAGATCATGATAACTTATTGTACTCCTGATACAACTCCAATAGCTAATGATCATCTTAGTCTAAAACTCCTTCCCCGTTTGGAAAAGGTAGGTCATGTATTATTTTTTGTTCAATTATAGGCAACTAGATCCCTCTAATTGATGATCCTTCAGTCAGCACAAATGCAATTGCCCAACCCAGAAATGGATACACTATATTTGTGGACAACCTTATCTTGAGGTATCAATACCTGTAACACTGGATTGTAAACTATCCATCAAATATCTTTACCAGAATCGTAACTAGCTAATTTGACGCTTGAGGCAAGACCGTCCTTGACACAGGCAGGGGTGCTGACGTGGCGTGAAGCACAAGTGAAGACTGCGTAGTAGGTGTATTTTCTGCGCCCCCTCAGCTATGTGCCAGAGGCAATTGCCTCACTCGCCTCGCCTTTGTTACGGCCCTGATCTTTTACTGAAGGTAGCTATCCTCTAACGTCAGTAGGAGTCACACAAGCCTCAGCTAAATGGAAAGACTTCCGTCAAGAATACAAAGACAGTTCTACTCCTCTTTCATTTGAATGGTAGGTCAACTTGTGACTAAGGGTATGCCAAAAAAGTGGGGGTGCATAGGCTGTTCTTAGTTTTGGTCAGCTAACCCGGCTTAAAACAGCAGTGAAGACACTGGCACCTCAGCTTTTAACTCATGGTAGCAGCATGGTAGCACTCTCTGATAGGAGAGTGTCTGAAGTAGTTTCTAACCTGAATAAAAGCAAAGTTAACTATGTACTTATTGCTGTTTGAGTTGAGTTAAAAACACCCTTTAGAAAAACAACTCTAGGAAGGTCTGTTCTGACAAAGAAACCTCAACTTAGCCTTCCATTTTCAGCTACAAATAACTTTTCATGCAATTGTTTGCATTCAAACTAACCAATGCAAAATGAGAGGCTGCTTGTAAGAACCAGGAGAACCAAACTCTTAATATTTTATGCCCATCTTCATAGACAGAAGGTTGCTTATGTTATTCTTTCTCAAAAAAGTGATGCTAGTATGGAGCAAAGGTAGACTTACCCTTGTTATTTTTCAAACATTTGCTGTTCTGACCTTCTCCGTTATCCTGAAATTTTGCTATCATCCTAACAATTGAAATCACTACGGGTTGAACCTCTCTAGTCCAGCACTCTCTGATCTGTCAACATCTGTGGTCTGGCATGATTTTAGTTAGCCGAATGGCCACTTATGGGTGTGGCCAAGATTCCCACAGTCCCATAAAGTTTGTTTAGTCACCAGTCCTTGCTCACAGTGTACTGTGCGGTTATTTAGCTCAGATTTACACCTAGATGTTGGTAATGTTGCTAGACAATATTGACCTCCCAAAAGTGCCAGACTAGAGAGGTTCAGCCTGTACTGATTTTTTTAAAATTCCAAAGCCACTACTAGGAGTAGTAGTGGGCATTACTCTCAATCAAGAAATGAAAAAGAACTATAATCATTTTTGGTACTTAAGTCTAATCAAGACTACTTGTGTTTCTGAGATGATTGAAACACAATGAGAAACCTGTACGTGTATGCAGGACACTTGCCAATTTAAACAGTTTGCACAATATATTCTCCCACTTCTGTTCACCTCACATTCTATTCATGTAACAATGAGCACTGCAACGGTCATATTGCTATTTGTTTAAAAATCACTAAAATAAAAGTCAAAAGTAGAGTTTTATAGCCACATACTGGTACTGTACAGTGAATTATAATTGCATCATGAATTGTAATTGCATACTATCTTTCCTATAATATGAAATATACAGATTACTCAATGCATGTGTGGAGTTTTAAAACCAATTGAGGTATTTTGCAGAATACATTAAAATACTGCTAATCTGAATGCCTTAGTTCCAAGCAATTTAGTTCATACTCAGTTATTTCATGTAGATTTACAGAATAAAGGGGTGCCTATCTGAATACAGAGTCAGAGGAACTCAAGAGGTCACCTAGTCCAGAACCCTGCATTCATAGCAGAACTAAGACCATCATTGAGGGATATCTGTCTAACCAGCTCTTAAAAAGATCTGATAATGATTACACAACCTCATTAAGCAAGTTATTCCAATGCTTAATTACCTGAACAGTTAGGAAGTTTTTCCTAATGTCCAACCTAAAGTGCTCTTGCACAATTTAAGATCATTGCTTCTAGTCCTATCTTCAGATGAGGAAGAACAGTTTCTCTCTCTTGTACTTGAAAACTTATGTCCCCCCTCAGTTTTCCTTTCTCCAGACTAAACAAACCCCTTCCCTTACCCCCAGTCTTCCCTCACAGGTCATGTTTTCTAGACCTAAATTATTTTTGTTGTTCTTCTCTGGATTTTCTCTCATTTGTTCACATCTTTCCTGATTAAAGTTACCTCTGTCAAACATTTAAAAATACTACAAATCAAATAGGAAGCGGTAGCCCCATGACACAGAACAACATTAAACTACTATTTTGAACTGCCTGGTTAACCAAACTTCCCATTTCCCTCAGATATTCTCCTCTAACAACATTTGTTGCTTTTGATAGCACTTGCAGCTTATCCTGAAGGTCAACAGATTCCTTTTTTTTTCCCCAGACCAAAGACAAAACCACTCCAAATCCCTAATATAGCCTTGAACAAGAGCCTTTATTGTGGCCAGAAAGGTTCAGAGGCAGTTCGCATAACTGTCCTTGCAGGAGCTGCTCTTTTCCTCCAGGCATTTCCTTACCGCTCACATCCTTTGTTGATTTCAGGGTATGCATCTTTTCTGACCCTGTGTTCTATCAAAGAAATTCTGACTGACAGATGAAGGTGTGCAGGCTGTAAGAGAAAGCAGAAAGTCATGCTTCTTTGTTCCTTCCTGCCCCTCCATAGAGGGTCAGATTCACTTCTTTCTCCTGGTTATAAAAAGTGCTCTTCCACTATTTCCCATGATTTGCTGGAAAAATAGTTTCCTGACCAGCTCTAGTCAGGAGTTGAAAACATGCGGCAAGAAGGTTTAATACACATTGCAGTAAAATGGTTGCAACATACACCAAAACTGTGGGCGATAGCTAAGGACAACTTTTTACCTGTATGGGTCTAATGAGTCTACCAAAGAACCTCTGAATTCATTGTTTCTATTACTTATACAAACTGCACTATTTATAAAAATGAACACACATGCCAAACTTCATGTGTATCTGATTCTTCTGGCAGGGGAGGCTTGTCCTGAGAGCCCAAACAATTCCCAAATTGACAAGAGTGGTCACTTGCAGCAGAGTAATGCAAGTTAGCTTTCCTCTCCCTTATGGTACCATCAAAGCATGCCTGGTTCCTACTACCTCAGGAGAGAGCATGTCATAGCACAAGTCCTGAACTCCTTTGAGAGGTAGTGCAATATATTGCAGTGGGCAACAAGTTAATTTCATCTTTATAATTCATTTTACACACTACAACTCAATCTATTGTTGTTTAGCTTCCCAAAGTAAATGGTTGACATATTTCCAGGTCAACCACAGGATATTTAGTATTCATACTAGATGCCTCTGAAATACTTAGCCTTTATATGGCTTAACACTATAATAGGTCAGTCATTTTAGCAAGTACAGAATGGGGCAATATCAATCAGCTTGAACTACCTTAAGTTCCTTATTTGCATGCTCTGCAGGGAGAAATAAAGTCATTTCAGTTCTTTTGTAACCATTGTTATTGTATATTTGGGCAGGCATAAAATTGCAAGGTATTTCATCGTTCACATGATTAGTTTTAATATCCGCAGGTACATGAAGAACCCACAGACTATGCAACAACAAACTTTAAAATGTCAATTCCTTAATTAACAGGCAGATGACCTATCAAATCTCTCTGGATATGAGAACATAGGTGGTGAGTTTCTTCTTATGTAAAGACGAATGTATTTATTATGGTACTGTCAGTTCTGTCTTTAGTGTAATCAAGTACCTAACCAGTGTAGTAAATTGTATCCAGATTCTCTCTTTTTTTTTTTTAAATGAAAGATATGCATTTCAGCTACTGATGGAAATCACCTTTGATTATGTACAAAATTGGGTGTCAGAGCTACTTCAGTTCCATTCAAGTAATTGGATCCCCATTTATTCAGAAATCTTACTATTAAGCGGATAACAGATTTCAGAATTTGGCAAACCGTTATTAAAGGCTGATGTAAGGTCTGATTTGGCAAGGTTCTAAGAGCAGCCTGAGGGTTAATGAAAGCCTTCAGCTAGTGCTATCCCATAATTAGAAGTGTGCAAATCACAGGTGAGTTTTTTCTAGTCTGGCTGAATTTAAGGTTAAGTTTCCTTTTAGTCAGAAATGTGGAACACTGAATGCAAAAACCTAAGGGTATGGAAACTCTTACATACGAACTTTAATCAAATTATACTTTTAGAATAAAAGAAAGAAAAGAAACATGGTGTCCCATTATGTATATTATTCTTATCTCAAGAGCAGATTGATTCTTTTTAATTATTATGATTGTCTTTTTTAGTTGGTGTGCATATGAAAGAGCTGTCATTGTTTCGATGTAAGAGATATTTTTATCATATCTGCAGTGACAGCTGCAAAACTGGGACATAAGTGAGCTTGTGAGTAACAGTTCATTTCAAAATAAAGAACATTGTGGAAAATGAAAGCTACTTAAAGTTACCTTGAAAATCTTGCTAGGTGTTACATAACTGTGCATAGAAAGAACAGAAGATTAAAATCAGTAGCTGCTGCCAATAAAACAAAGCTTTTATTTTTATTTAGATTTTACAGAAGATTTAAGGAAATCTAACATCATTTTTGTAGTTGGTAAGTAAGAGCCTTAGTACAACTGTTCCATTTGCAACTGTTAACAGTGAGTCACAGAGTTTTGATTGTTAATATATGTGGATTTGAGGGGAGGGCCCGGTTTGGTCAAATCTTTACTTCCCCAATTACCCATCCCAAAGCTACATAGTAATAGGAGGAATTATACTGCTGAAGGTGTGATATTTTGGATGAGTGTTGAGGGGTCAATATGTTACAAGTCTGAGAGCTTGTCTTCAGTGACAAAAAAGGGTGTTTTCACTGTGGGATAATACACATTAGCTATCCCACAGTAAAAACATCCTTGAGTCAAGACACTGTTTTACCAGAGATAAACTTGGGGATGAGAGCCTCTGGTAGAAATCACATTGTGCGGACCTTCCCTAGTTATGTCATGGTAAACATCTCAAATACTTAGTTTTAGGATTTTATAGCAAGTAGACATGTCATCTTGCTGTAAAAACCCACACCTTTTTCAATCAGTGAAGACAAAGCCAGGGAGCGGCTGGGTTAATACTGGCTTTGATTTAAGCTTCTGCGCATGACAGTCTAGGTGCCTGAACAGATTCAGACTGAGTTTAGTGCTCATGCAGTTAAGAACTGTGTGTTTTGTTTTGACAAAACTGATTCACAAGTACTTATTAAATACTACAAGTTGTAAGTCAAGTCTCTGGAGACCTTAGGACCATGTGAAAAGAGCCCTTCTTTTGTGAAATGATCACTGTAAATACAGGTTCCCATCCTAAACATAATTAACTTCATGCATACTAGTAATGCCATTAAAGCTAGCGGGGGCTAATCCCAGCATATTAAGTTATGTACATGTGTAAGTCTATGCAGGATCAAGGACACGAGATTTCAATAAACTGAATACGAACTAGAGGACACTATTAATGACAGATGTGTGACGTTACAGTGATCCAATTAGTGTAAGTTTAAAACAGTTTAATTATACAAAAAACATTTATAAGTTTCTGAACATTTTTTACAAAGCATTTGAAAGAAATAGAGAAAGATTTTTCTTGGATCAAGCAGGAGTGTGCCTGAACACATTACAGCAGGGAGAAACACCACATTTCCTGGGTGTACTCCCAAATTTAAAAAAAAAAAAAGTTACATGAAAATGAATTGGTCTTTGAGTTCACGTCCATATGGTTACTCCACCATAGGATGCACATGCACACTTGTAATTGGAATTTTTATCTAGCAGTGTCTGAAGGCCCACACCTATGCACCATACATTTTTGTGCTTTGGTACAAGATTATACTGGGAGGTCTGAACCTGCTTCCACTCCAGTTCCTTCTCAGGTGCCTTTGGCTTAAGTCAGATCTTAACACTGTTTGCTGCTAGCTTTGCATTTCTTTCTTTGGATTCTTTATGCTACTTTCCATTAGCATATTTTATACTTTCAGAGGGGTCCCCTCTTTCCCTTGAACTCTTCCTTCTGCAGCCAGGGCCTTCTGCCTTCAGGTATTCCTCCATGGAACAGGTTATGCCACTCAGGATATGCCAAGCAGTCCAGGTTTCAAGCCTTGTCAGACCTGCCATAACTGTCCCCCTCAGCAACAGACATTCCAGCTGCCTCAGTGTCTCACCTACCATCCAAATGCAAGGTCTGAACTAGCGTTAAAGAACAGATCTGTCCAGACCCTTGTACTTCAGAATAGACAGAAGCACCTTCTCATTGAGCACTCACTGAGGTCCAGTTCCCACCCCATACATCAGTCTCAGCCACTCAAGTCATTCCAATGCCATCAGACTCAATTAACGACCGAGGGACTCCTAGAAGCAGGGAAGTCATCTCCCAGGCCAGGACTTAGGGAGACCTTGCATCCCAATATGGGTACTGTTAAGGCTTGTGCAAGCCCCAATAACCATCAAGATGACTCACATTTCACATCATACCAAGGAATATCCTAGAAATCACAGCAGTAAGCACTGAAGTTGGTACCAGAAGAGGAGCCCTCCAGACAGAGCTCTAGGAGCAGGGATTCCTCTAGAAAGCTTATATTGACTATAGTATCCTCCTCTTCAGATTGTAGTCATAATCACCATATGTCAATGCAGTCCTCAGTATCTTCCACAAGGTCTGCACCTCCATACCATACCATTCCTATTGATGGTGGAACACTGCACAGGCTCCAAGGTACTGACCAGGTTCTTTTCTCATGAGGACCTCTTGCTCCTAGAGGCCCAGACTTTCCCTCCTCAGGGGCACTGAGATAGACTCTCCCTACTACCATCCTCCCTGTCAGAACTGGAGCTTTCATGTGTTGTTATAGTCCAGCACAAAATCCCATCCACCAATACTAGTTAGATCACCAGCCCCTCCTCAGATCCTGGTGCTGATGCCAGCGGGTCTCCCTCTGGATACCAGAGAAGATACATCCTTGGATTTGGACAGCTCCATCCAGGACTCTGTCTTCTCCCCCCAAACCAACTCCTTCTGGATGAGGAGACCTAGTGTGGGACCAGCATGCTTGTGGTCCTGCCACTTTCTCTTACTCCTCACCACAGTGGGCTTTCTTGAACCCTGGGGCTCTATATGAAAGTACTACTTTCCTGCAAGGAGCCTCGTATCGACCAGCAGCCACCACTACTACAGCAGTGTCCATTTCAGGAATAAATCTACAAGAAACTAAGAGATTTTGTGGCTAAATAGACCCCTCTGCCAAGCCAAGTCCTTCTCCTCCCACAATGAAGCAGTCATTTCTCCGCTGCCCCACTCAGCTTATGCAGAGGATTTCAGGACCTTTCAGAGAATCACCGAGTTATTCCAGGACACCTGGTATTACTTAATGGACATTCCACACACTGTCTCCCAGGAGATTTTCTTCACATCAGCAAGGCACTGCTGTCATCAGCCCACACTATCCCATCTTCTCACCACTTACTAGGAGAGCTGACAAAAATACTATATACCAGTGAAGGGACTAGGATATTTTCCCTCCCACCCCACTTATTCATTGATTCTCTCATTGACAGCATCCCCCATCAAGTCCACTTCAAACCAACTCCCTCTGAGTTAGACTTGGTGGAACAAAAATAGCTACTCTTCAGCTGCTCCACAGTCACAAGTCTCTCAGGCCTTGATGGCAAAGTATGATCTCACTAATGCAAAGTTTTACACACTTTCTTAACCACCTTGGAGCAGTTTCAGGCCCTCATTTCAGAGAGGCAGATTAGTGCTAAGGCTTCTTTTCATGCCTCCCTTAGTACAGTACAGCTGACACAGCCACACATTTGATGGTTATATGCACAGCCTCCTGACTACAAGTATCCAGCCTTCTCAGTAAGGTTCAGAGCAAAGTCAAGGACATCCCTTTCAAAGGGACTAAGCTGTTTGGTAGTAACACTAACGCTTCACTCCCTTAGGGTATGTCTACACTGCAAAGTTAACTCGAAATAACAGCCGTTATTTCGAATTAACTTTACTAGCGTCTATACATGCAAACCGCTATTTCTAAGTTAATTCGAAATAGCAGAGCGCTTAATTCTAATTTGGTAAACCTCATTCTAGGAGGAGTAACACCAATTTCGAAATAGCTATTTCGAATTAAGTGCTGTGTAGACACTTAATTCGAAATAGGGGGCCTCCAGCCCTTCCCAGGGAGCCCTGGTGGCCACTCTGGGCACAACCAGGAAAACTTACTCTTCTCTCCTCCAGCCCCGGAGCCATTAAAAGGATACACCCTGGCCACAGTGCCTGTGCCAGCTCCAAGCCTGCCAGCCCAGAGCCAGCAGTGGCCACCGGGGCCCTGACCCAGTGGCCCCAAAACATGAGCCAGCAAGCCACTGGCAGCCAGCCCTCCACTGCTCCCCAGGAGCAGTCTGCCAGCTCCCAGGAGCCTGTCAGGGGCTGGAGAAAGCAGGCGCCTTCCTGGTCCAGGGTGGAGATCATGGACCTTATTCAGGTTTGAGGGGGATGCCCCCCAATGTCCATGATCTCCACACTAGATGGAGGAATGCGGCCGTGTATGGCAGGATAGCTGCCAGCCTGGCCACCAAAGGCCACATGCGAACCCAGGAGCAGGTTTGCATGAAAAATCAAGTTGGTCCAGCTCCCCTCCCCCCTTGCTTCCCCTTCCCAGGTTTCCCCCTCCCTTCTCCCACCCTCTCTTCCCCTCTCCCACCTCCTTTTCCCAGTCTCCCCAGAGGTTCATTTCCGCCCCCCCCCGTTGTGTTCAATAAACCCAGTTTCTATTTTTGAACATACATGTCTTTTATTTGACATCAGGAAGGGGGGCTAGGGAGGTAAGTGGAAGGACATGAGGAGGAATGGGGCATGAGCCCCCGGTGGGGAGGACCAGGGTGGCTCTGAGGGCTCCTCGGGGTGGACGCTCTCCCTCAGGGCCTCCTGGATCCTGACAGCCCCCCGATGGACCCCCCGGATGGCAGCCTGCAGCAAGTGCAGCCGGGCTGATGGCAACGACCCCATGAGACGCACCGGCGTGCACAGGGGCAGCTCTGGCTCCATGTGGCCGAGTGCTGTGGTGTCCTGAGTGCGGGCACTCAGGGCACTCCAAGACAGGACTGCTTTGCTGTCCCTCATCAAGGTAGACAAGCAAGCGGGGAACCCTGAGAACTGTCAGTTAGCCTCAGGCAGCAGCCCCACACACTAAGTCCTAACCTGATGCCCTGCTGGCACTGGTTCTGGCCAGCCTTAACTTCAGTTCAGGGTCCACTCAGTGTGGACGCGCTATTTCGAAATAGGTTTTGTGTGTAGATGCGTTATTTCGAATTAGCTTAATTTGAATTAACTATTTTGAATTAAGTTAACTTGAATTAACGCTGTAGTGTAGATTTACCCTTACAGAGTCTAGGGAACCTGCGGTCTGTTGGGATATACAAGCCTGCATTAAAGAGATTGTATATTGAATCCCAGATAGTTCATTGTTTCAGATCAATAGCAGACCTACACAAGACTCCCAGAACTTCCAGAGAGAGGTCTAGACCTCACAAGAAAGTACCCTTCTCCACTGTCCCATTTGGCTGGAGTTGCTAAGTTATATGTAAGTTTTGTTAGCTTGGGCAAAGGTCATGAGTCTATCGCTTTTCTTTGTCTCATGCTGCACAAAACCATCCTCCACTTACCATTTGAGAACTCTCCTGTCCTCCCTTTTGGCCTTTCAGTTGCCCTCTGGGTCATCACAGCTGACCTCTGTCAAAAGAAAATAGCACTTTCCCTTATCTGGGCAGCCTGCTTCTTAACAATTGCTTGTGTTTTGGAGGTCCAGTCTGCACAAACAGGTCCCTAACCAACTTACACTCTCTTGGCCTTTGTCTCAGAGAAAGTCCAGTCCTACTCTGCTACAGAACACAAAATTCCTCTGAACCTGCTCACAATAGGACAGTCTTCAACCGATTAACCATATTCCCAAGAATCCTCAATTTCCTGAGCTGGCAGAAAACTCCAGCAAGGCTTGTGTGGGAGTTACCTTCTCACTCTACTCCCGTCAAGGGTCCTTACCACTGACATCTTATACACCCTGGCATTGTCACACAGTTGCAGCCTCCCTTTTAGAGTATGTCTAGACTACAAGCCTCTTTTGAACGAGCATCTAGACTACAAGCAGATTTTTCAAAAAAAGCGAGCTACTTTTTCGAAAGAGTCTAGACGCTCTTTCGAAAAAGCAGTTTGCATTCAATAGCACCTTTTTTCGAAAGTAATTTTGAAAAAAAGCATTATTCCTCATAAAATGAGGTTTACTGCTATCAAAAAAAACTGCCACGTTCTTTTGATTTACTTTTGAAAGAACGTGGCTGCAGTCCAGATGCAGGTGAAGTTCTTTTCGAAAAAGGCTACAGGGCTTTTTTTAAAAAAAACCTGTAGTCTAGACACATCCAGATTCATTTGAAGGAACAATACATTTTTTTTTTTTTTTTTTGAGGAGGAGGGAGCTGAGGAACATTTAAAACTGCTATTTTTAGGGAATAGGCTGTGATATTCTTCCTCACATATCACCTCACCCATGGAGGCATCCCTCTTATATCAACGTCCTCAAACACTGAACACTTCGTTATGGGCATCAGCTCTGCCTTTGCAGCACTGAGGGCAGCTCAATAAAAATAATGCTAAATAGAGCAGCAGAGTTCTATATAAACTGCTGTACAGAAGCAAGATCCCAATGCTTGTGTACAGCTTGAAACCAGCTCATATACCACCACACATACATCACAGTGATCTACCTATTGGACCCGCAAAACACAGATTGTCTGAACAGACACTTTCACTGTGGGAACTTGGTCTTTCCAGAGTGCCTGATAGCCTTGGGGCCTCCCAAAGGTGCATGTCTTTGAAATATCATCCAATGCAAACTGCTGACTCTTTTGCTTATGGTAGAGCCGCAATTCAATGGAGAATACCTCTTAGTCATCTGGCATTACACCCTCCTGCGTGCCTACTGACACTACTCAGCCTCAGGGTCCTAAACAGGAACAAGTGGTAGAAATGTCCCTCGCTCCATCTTGGCCACAAGTTCAGCTCTCAAATCTGGCTTTCATTATCACAGTGGAAGTCACACAGAAAAGGAATTTTCAGCACCACGGCCTAACTTGTCTGCACTTTAGAGCTTGGTTCCTTAATGGTTTGTGGGCACAAAATTGGACTATTCCATGAATGTTGAAATAAAGCCATGAAATTAAGTTTTGCAAAGATCAGAAGATTATATTTTTGCATAATTTTTTAAGCCTTGTCATGTACTAAATATGAATAAATCCAACTTGTTACTATCCTGCATGTATATAAAAACCCCTTGAAAATGAGGTTGGACTATTACACAGTTGCTGTGGTAACCCAGAACTTTCATAAAAGGAAAATTTGCAATGTTCTGCTTCATACGTTTTGAAAAAATGCAGTCCTAGGTATACAGTTACAGCAACATATTTTCTTCTCTCTGAAATTCCCACTTCATTGAGTACTCAAGTTTTGGTTAGTACAGAGCAGCTTAACCAACCTGTGAAGTTATCTGTAACAAATTTAAGAAATTGTACCGAGTTGTCTGCACTCAGTGTTTCTCAAATTTATTCTTTAGTCAGTTGTTTTATGACTAATTCTTGACCCCTCTTTCATTTGCAAGTACTTTATTTAAAATATTCAATATTTGAAGTTATATCTCTTGTTCTAGGAGAGACACAGGCATATCATAGGACTTGAAGGGATCTCAAGAAGTCATTTAGTCCAGTCCCTTGCAAACATGGCAGGACTAAGTATTATCTAGACCATCAGTAGCAGCTGTTTGTCTAACTTGCTTTTAAAAATCTCCACTGATGGAGATTCCACAATTTCACTAGGCAATTTATTTCAGTGTTTAACCAACCTGACACTTTGGACATTAGGAAAAAAAATTCCTATCTAAACCTCCCTTGCTACAGTTTAAGCCCATTGCTTCTTTTCCTTATCTTCAATTGTCAAGAACAACAATTATTTCCCCTCCTCCTTGTAACATCCTTTTAGGTACTTGAAAGCTATGATGTCACTGTAGTCTTGTCTTTTCCAGACTAAACAAATCCAGTTTTTTCAGTCTTCCCTCACAGGTCATATTTTCTTGACTTATCAATTTTTTGTTGCTCTTCTCTGGACTTTCTCCAATTTGTCCACATATTTTCTGAATGGGGTTGCCAGATACTTTCACAAAAAATCCCGAACAAGGCACGAAAAAGGATTGGTTGAGCACAAAAACCCTGGGGAGCCAAAGTTGTTGAGAAAAAAGTCACTGTGCCTTTAAATATCCCCACACGCTCCTTGCATACCCCGCCAGACACGGCAGGGAAAGAATGTCCCTGCTGGCCTTCCATCCGAGAGAAAGAGAAAACACCGGATATTTTTTATAGGACAGTGGCCAGAAATAACAGACTGTCTGGGCAAAAACCAGACACCTGGCAACCCTATTTCTGAAATGTGGTGCCCAGAACTGGACATAGTTGAGGCCTAATGAGTGCAGAGTGGAAAGTCTTACTTACAACACTCCTGCTAATACATTCTAGAATGATGTTCACTTCCCCCCCCCCCAACAGTATTACACTGACTGTTGACATATTTAGCTTTTGGTCCACTATGTCCCCCAAATCCCTTTCTGCAGTACTCCTTCCTAGGCAGTCATTTCCCATTTTGTACATAGGAAGGAACAATCAATTTCACAAGTGGAGTACTTTGCACTTATCCTTATTGAATGATTATAGGATATATTTCTTTACCTTACTTCATTAGCCTAGCTCTTAGAATGAGGTATTTTACTTGGCTAGATGAATTCAAAATTTACTTTCAATGAAACTCAAAAATTAGAGGAAAGCACAAAGTAAGCAGAATGTTTAAGAAAGGAACCAGATTGTACAGTGATGAGGTTAGGTATCTAGGTAGACAGGCTGAAAGAAGCATAACTGACTGAAAGTACAGATCAGTAAATATAATTTATCACAGATCCTAGGGACTGCAAAACATCTGGGAAAAAGCCATTCATTTGAAATAAGTCACTAACCAGCATAGTTTCACAAGGCATAGCCTTTGTCTGACATATCCTGTACCATTTTTCAAAGAGAAGGCAAAAAGAAAAGCCTAGTCTACTTAAATAGGCCCAATCTTGATGTTCATGGAGAAGTGGATATAACCCAGTAAGAGGTTGTTGACGCTCATCTGACAGGCAGGTAAAGGACATGTTTTTCTGGATATTACCACTGTTTGCTAGCATATTGGCCAAATCACAAGACAGAGCTCTCTTTTTAAAAAAGTATGTTTTTCAGTAAATTGCTTTCCAGAGAATCAAGGACCAGGCAGGCACCATTCAACTTTCCCCAAACAGTCACCATTATGTACCTCTGCTAGGGTAACACAAGTGAGGAGTTCTGTGTAGCCTTCACAGCCTTTGTTCTTTGTGGCACTGCCATGGCATCACACAGAGGAAGACTCAATTGTATAGGTCCTATTTGTCTTCCTCTGAGAACTGATATTTAAATTGCCTTGGCTGCCTGTCGGAATACTTTTTTCATGGGCATAGTGGATGTTTCTCAAAGACATGTTCTGGACTCTGCACACACAGAAACTTTGGCTGCTGTTATTTGTTTCCCTGAAGTAATGCACGGAGGGCTTATATCTGCAAACACCCACGAGAGTAGGCCTGTTGATGTCAACATCACTCTTTACACAAGGTAGAGTCACTGTGCAAGTGTTTGCAGCCTAACTGTTCAGTCTAGTCATTGCTGAAGACAATGAGAGTCTTTATGACGACTTCACGTAAGAGTTCAACTGACCCCTTAACAGTGAGAACTAAAAACTAACAACATTTGCAAAAATCCTGCTCTTCCTTCTAATCAGAAGCACAAAAGGACTCCTACTACCCTAACTGCCCTCAGTAAAGAAATATGGACTTTCCATTCTACTATATTCCTGAGATAGGAAACCAAGCCACCGTAAAGAGGACTTTAAAATTAGCATTTTAATTGTTTACATAATAATGAAGTAAATATGCACATCTGCTATAGCTGACAAGTTGAGACACTGTTAGTGATTTTTTTAAATTTTATAAACAAATCTAATTTCTCTCAAACATCTCTAGTAAGGGAATGAAAACACGGACTGATTAGCAAAGATTTACGTGAAGGTTACAGTAGGAATTAATTAGAAATGCAGTTGAATCAAACTAATTAGGCAACAATATCAATGTTTCATCCAGACAACCAAATCAAAGGTGTAGAATCAGAAAGGAGGAAAAAAAAAAAAGAGACATAACAGCCCGGTAATAGACTACGACAAGATTAATTCACTGAATTTAGAAACAGCCTGAAAAGACAATTAAGAAATTTTAGATGTAATCAAATAAATTCATGAAATGTGAGGGGGGGTTGGATGCTAGTACTCCACATTCTTGTAATTATTGCCAATGACTAAAATTGGCTCTCACCTGCACATAGTGATGAACACCTTCAGTGTCTTTAAACAATAAAAATATGATGGAAAACTTTTAACCAAACACTACAGCTAAGAAAGCCAGCACTTGTGTTAGCTTCATAGGCACATGCACCTGACAGCCTCACCTTCTGCTAGAGTTTAATATAATACAGTAGGTGATAGACAGTCCCCACTCAAATCAATAAGAATATTTCCATTGACTTTATTGGAGCCTGGATCAGATGCTAGGCACTCAACTATACCCAAATATTAATTAGTCCCCTTACTAGCAATATTTTAAGTGTGTGTTTGTGGACAAATTGAATCTAAAGTGAGATTAAAGATGCATATGATGTTTTGTAGTCATTTGCCCCACATAGGACATAGCCCTTCCCTCTGATAAATGCTAATAGTTTGTTAAATAACTGTCTGAGGACTAATATGAGGCAGGACTAGCCATTAAATGATGCTATCAAATTGACCCCTATATGACTAATCAATGCCTACGGTGAGTGTAGGGCTGAAGGCTTTTTAACTATAAGCATAAGCAGGAGCACATCATTTTGGTGTCACATCAGAAAACACTCTCAATAGACTAGTTGGTCCCACCTGTACTTGTAATAAAGGCATTCTTAGTGTGGTTCAGCTGCCCCATTGGCCTTGGGTGCACTGACAAAAATAACATGGTAAAGTCTGCAAAATAGCAAGGTTCTACTCCTTTGACACATCACCTGCACAAGACTAAGAAGTCCTCACAAATTGTTTCTTCAGCTATTGTTATCATGGGGTGCGTCTAGACTGGCAAGATTTTGCGCAAAAGCAGATGCTTTTGCGCAAAAACTTGCCACCTGTCTACACTGGCCATGAGAATTTGCGCAAGAACACTGACATTCTAATGTATGAAATCAGTGGTTCTTGCACAAATACTCCAACGCTCCCGCTCAGGAATAAGCCCCCTTGCGCAAGTATTCTTTCACAAGAGGCCAGTGTAGACAGGCAAGTTAATTTCTTGCGCAAGAAAGCCCGATGGCTAAAATGGCCATCGGAGCTTTCTTGCGCAAGAGAGGATCTAGACTGGCACGGATGCTTTTGCACAAAAGATGTCTTTGCGCAAAAGCATCCGTAATCTAGATCTCTTTATGCAAAATACTTTTAACGGAAAAACTTTTCCATTAAAAGTATTTGCGCAAAATCATGCCAGTCTAGACGCAGCCATGGTGCATATGCACATCTCACTCTCTCTCTCACTTTTCCTTCCACTACAAGTACAGTACCTTTAATCCTTTTGTCTCCAAACTTAGCACAATTATACACCAGGAAGGAGTCTTGCACACACCTCTTCTTCTCAAGCCAGCTCACCTTCAGAGCTTTCCCCTACTTCGTGTCTGCCTCTCCCAAATTATATGTCCTCCCAGATACTTAGACAATTGCCTCATTAACCCAGCAGTTACCACCAGCTGTCAGTAATCCCCATTATCAACAGGTTGATTAGCTCCATTTCAGCCTGTAGCCACCTTGGTTCTGCAGCAGTTTCAGTAACCAGGAAATGCTATAGCTAGCACTCTAGCCCAGTAGCCAATACATAAAACCCTTCTAAATGGCAGAGAAAGAAGTTGGTGGGTGTTCCTTTCTGCAGTACTCCATGGGAACTACCCGCCCCTTCCCCCAATCATCCTGACTAGGCACCGGATATCACTGAAGTTTTTCAAAAAGCCCAGAAAGGTTATTTTCTGTTTTCAGCCAAGATGATCTTTAATACATGGGATTTCAGCAAGGGGTTTAAAAGTTATGGGGAGGGTAGGAAAAAGGAGAAAGCCCAGATTCTCACAGTCACTTGGCTTTAGGAGCTGGAACTTTACAGAAAAAACTGTATCATGAAACTCTCAGTGAAGTCACAAGAGTTGGCGACAGTGGTGTCATTGAGACATCTCACACATTGATGCTTTACTTCTAAGCAGACTTGCTAATGGGAGTGGCAAGGGGGCAGTTGCCCCAGGGCCCGGAGGCTCTAAAGGGCCCAGAGCTCCCAGCCACTGCTACTGTGGCAGGGGTGGCATTTGGAGCTCCGGGGCTTAAGGGCTGGGGGTGGGGAGGGAGGGCAGTGTGGCGCACTGAAGGAGGCTGCCCTGGCTCCACCCCACTCCTTCTTCCCAAGGTCTCTCCCCCCTCCTAGATCCAAAGAGTGGGTCCCCCCCCCCACCTTGCCCAAGGGCCCATCATGGCTGTCGACTACCCTATTCCTAAGTGGCTCTGGAACATTACACTGTGGGAGTCTGTCCCCTATTTGACTCACTGTATCACACATCCAATAGAGAACAGAATGCTTGTTCCCAACATGGGGGGAAGGAGAATGGAGGGTGTACAATTTGATACTTTAAAACATTAAAAGCTTGCATGCACAAAAGATGCAAACAGGCACACTGGCACCTCAAAGTGTATTGATAGCCAGATGATTCCTTTCTAATCACTGAAGCAGCTTAAGACTTCATTAGCAAAATCAGTCCTGAGCTGCACCACCTATTAAGAATATTCATTTTCTATTCTGAACCTGCTCACTCACTAAAGGGGATTCAGGTTTCCAACACAGATGGGTAATGGATAAACAGAATATCAGCTAGCTGGGACAGCCAGATAAAATATTCCTGTTTATAATGAACAATGTTTTAAAGAAATCAAAGCATCTCTAGCCTAATGATGATTTCCCCCATTGTCTTTTTTGTATTACATACACCTAGCTTGAAGGATGGTCTTGTAGTTTGATTTAGACACTGGCTTGAGAGTTGGAAGGCTTTCTGTCCAATGTTCTGCTACAGAATTGCAGTATGATCTTGGATAGCTCATTCAGTCCCTCTATACCTGGATTTCCATATCCATGAAGTGGAGTAGTAATATTAGCCTGCCTCAAAAGTATGTTGCCAGGGTAAATAAATTAATTTATGACATGATCAGATAATGCACAGGAAAGGGCCATAGCAATAGACACTCATTTCTTTTTAAAAGTGTTAAATTATGAGAGAAGTTTAGAAGAAACTTATTCTTATCCACAACCTTTGCTCAATGTAACAGTTGTTACAAAACAGTTTTAAAATAAAAGTGCAATAAGTCTTAAATGACATAGTGCTCCAAGCAATGGTAAAAAGTGTTATACCTTAACAACTCCATAAGCACTCTCTCTACTGTATTAGTTGGAAGGAAGAAATGTGCTCCTGAAACAATAACATTTAAGCACAGTACAAAACATAGTAACCGGTTCTTTCTGTACATACAAGCTAAAAGCCATAAACTCCAAACAGAAAAATACAATCCATACAAGACAGCACTTTTGATTCCTTCCTGTCTGTATCATCCACTCACCCTCAAGCATTAACTAGTCCCTCTTTCTGTTGCTGAGCCCAGTGGGCTTTAGCTGAGCCTTGTGAGAGTTAGCGGTGGCTGATTAGCTCACAGCTGAGAGGACCTCCCTGAGTTGATCTTGAGTCATAGCTGGCAATTAAACCAACAAAGTCCAGCCCTTTGTCCAGCTTGGCAGTGCCCTTCCTTTGCTCTTCTCCATGGCTTGTTATCTCTGATTTTACAACTCACACGCATCTAATAGAATGTATAATCATAGTGGCACAGCTCTGAAGTAAGCATAATTTTCTCGACAAGTCTTTTTGGCCACAAGTAGGTCTTTGATAATAAGCCCTTAGGACCACTAAAGGTGTGGATGCTCCTAAGAAGAATACTAGAGGTGAGCTCTCCCTGTTCTTTGCATTGGTCGACGTAGATGTGTAAACTCTGGTTGTGGGACCTTGCATTGAGTGTAATACAATATGCAGGGATGTTCATCGGTAACTTTCCAAAACTGCTGAACTCCTCAACTGTTGATATCAGAGTTTAGCAAACCAGGCAGTGGGGGCAGAGCATTCTGAGTGGAGAAACAAGAGAAATGGAGGCTCCACCATGAGGTGCTACCTCCTCCTGGGCATGGGAGGAGGGAGTAGTCTGGGCACCTCAAAGAGTAGAGTAGGGGTTATAACTAGCTCTTGAGTTGAATGTGAGACGCTTCCTTCCGCCACCTCCCTGAGTAGCTGTACCAAGGCAAAACAGAGGGTAGGCCTAAACCAAAACCTTTAATTATTGTGTTAATTTGTTAAAGAGGGACCAAGCACTACACCCTAGATCTTGCAGTCTTTGCACCTAATACACATGACTTGAGTCCCCTCATTCTTTTGAGTTCAATTCTGTGTGATGCACTGTGGTGCATTTGCATTAAAATGAGGTCCAGGCTTAAAAAATGAAAAGCCTGCTCTGCCAGCATACAAGCTCAAGCCCGTTAGCATTCTGGGACCTTTCCTGGCACCACTTACATTGTTTAGGGGACTGTGCAATTATTGGCAGGGAGGAAAACAAGAGGTAAAGGACAAAGAACTTCAGACCAGGGAATGGTGTTATTGTTTACTTTCAGTCACTGGGCTTCCTAGCCTCCCATCATGTTGTTTACACTCCTCTTTGTATTTTCAAACTAGTAGCATAGTAATTAATTCTGGTAGCACTTAGGGAATGTCTATACTGTAATTAGACACTCTCGGTGGGCCCATGCCAGCTGACTCATGAGGGTTCTTGGTGCTGTGTAATTTCCGCATAGACATTTGGGCTTCTAAACCCCAGGCTCCCAGCTCAGCGCTAAAGTCTACGCCACAATTAGACAAGAGCCAGTGCAGGTTTTTAACTGCAGGAGAGGCCCCAACTAAGATTAGTGACTCTTTGTGCTCGGCACTGCACATAGTAAGAGCTGGCTTATGACCCTCAATGCCTATAGATGAGAGACAAAAGGTGGGAGCGAAGGAAAGGAAGGAAACTTTCCGAAGATCATAACAGGTTAATTACAGAGGTGAGATTAAAACCCAACCTGCCAGACCAATACCTTATCCACCAAACCACTACTTCTCATAAAAAAAAATGTACCTGGAAAACTTAGGGTTTCCTGTGACTCCTATTTTCTGAGACAGGATTCAATCATTTTAAAAATATTAAGTCACTTTTTGGGGGAGAGTGACCAAAAAAAAAAGTGTGATATTTTTTCTTTGAGGCACTCTTGAGTTGCTGTCAGTGGGTGTTTTATGCATCGATATTGTAAATGCACATAAGTAATTACATTGGTGATAACTGAGTTAGGATTAAATAAAGCCATCAACAGTAAAATGTGCCAAGTCAGTTCCGTCTGCACTGTGTAGCTATTTGTAGAAGGAAGCAGGGACACTTCCTTGCCAATCCTCTTAGGTCTGATCATGCAGTCCTCAGTTTAGTGACAGTTTTGCCAGTAGAAAGATCTGCAGAACTAAATCAGCAGTTGTCAAAGATTAACATATTCCTGGTTTTCTTTTCTTTTTTAATTGCCAGTTGTCTGCTAATGAAATGTAACACTCAGATGATCCTCTGTCAAGAAGGTGTATTGAAGACTTCTTTTAAGTCCCAAACATATTCCACACTATCCTTGTGAATCACAACACATTCATACTATGCGTGTGAATTTGCTTAGGGTCCAGCACTTTATGTTCATAACATATTTCAAATAAAAAAGGATAAGATTAAATCAGAAAGATGCACAGCCAGTTGCCAACCGTCATTCTGTTGCTGGTTAATACTCATCCATCTTCCAAAAGAATGTAGGTGGAGCAAAAAATGACAGCATTCAAAAACTGACAGAATTCTCAAAGAGTTTTACGCCTTTAATACAAAAATAAGGGCACAGGTTCCTACTTCAAAACATGGCATAACAATGGGGTCATTGTGGAGACTGTTAACTGATTCCTTCAGCGTCTTCTCTCTGTTCTGTATAAAAAAATAATGTGGAAAAATACCTGCAGTGGAAGCTCCCTATCTGAAGGTTTCTAACTGCAAGTATCTAGCTGTTGTTTAATATGTTCGTTACAATTCTAATATCTTTATTTAGCATGTACCAAGCATGGTGAAGAGCGGGCACTTTCTGCAACTGCATTTTTACTGAGCCACTGTTGGTTTACAGTTGATTGCTTAAGTGCCAGTCTCCCCAGTGCACTCCCTGAAAAACAAGAGAAAGTTTCATTAAGGGAACCTTCTTTCACATATTTTCCCAACGAGACAGCTCTTAGCCAATCGTAGTAACCAATTCCTGGCCTCCAGTACTAGCTTCCAGAAACACAGCAAGCATACATGTCCCCAAATTCCTGAAATTCACAGACTAATGCAAAACTGCAATGCTAGCCTCAGCAACATTACGGTGACCATAGGGATGTATGCATGTACTGGTTTGGAGTATGTCGTGTTATAGGTGCATGGAGCAAGTATGAGACTGGTGTTAAGGTTTTATGTTGGAGTGGATTTCAGGAATTTGGTGTGTGCTTATAATTTCAAAACCAGAGAAAGGATGGGAGGACTGGATACAGTGAACAAGCAAAGTGATCCCCACCCTCAGCTACCCAAATCTATTCTCACTTTTTCAGAGGAAGAAAACGGAAGCAGATCATCAGCTTCTCCCCCTTTTCTACTATGGCTTGCCTGGGAAGAGGCCTGGGCAGGTGTGAGGAAGCTAAGAATTAATTGCTGTGCAGGGTTCAGGTTGATGGGTGTGTGAGAGAGAGAGAGAGAAAGAGAAAGAGAGAGAGCTATTGTAGCAGGAGCAACAGTCACCTTTCCCAGTACATTTGAGAGAGAGGGCAGGACTAATTGTCACACACACCAGGAATGGGCTGGGGGCCGGGGTGGGAGAGTTCAAAAATCAGAAGACAGACTGCAAAACACAACTTCTTTCTGACTTTCTTTAAAATCTCATGATGTTGGTGGGATGACTTATGATTTTTGGTGGCTTGAGGTTCACAATATTATGTACTGTTCTCTTCTAATCTGATCCCTGTCTCAGAAACAGGCCCTTCCTGCTTCCCATAATGCCCGTACCTGGACTAGGTTAGACAAGAAGGCAAATACAGGCAGAAAAAACCTCTGCGTATGTTGTCTGGTCATTGTCGGGTCTCTCCACTAGGCAAAGACAGCCAAACTCCTGGGCTTGCCTGCTATTGCATCCTGTGATGCAGCTGGAGAACAAACCTGCATCTCCCAGCACCGAGGAGAATAAATTAAGCTTCCAGTTTAATCTTTCACTCATTGGAATGGACAAACCAGGAAAGAGACAGTCTCCCCTGGAGAGAAGCCAGGAAGGCAGAATCTTCTGATGCCTGTTGGTGCATCTGTGCTCTCTAGAACATACAAGACAGTAACATCCCTTATTGTACTGACTAACATTTAAGTAATGACAACATTCTATGCAGTATCTGCCTGGTAATTTGCTGCCATGAAGTTACATTGCTGATTCCAAGAGCCTCCATGGATGCACCAGTGTGAAAGGAAAGTCTTTTAATGGCTTGTTCTGTTCCCCCAAATAATTGCTACATAATGAGGAGAAAAAGGGGAGAAGGAGGAACAACTTATTTTAAGATCAAAACATCTCAAGCAAGGGGCATGCTCTCTTCTCAGCAGTGTTACTTAATGGCAGTATGCTACCAGGCAGTTTCTGCGCAGAATGCCATAACTAACTATGTGCTTGAAGGCCCAGTCAGTACAAGAGGTCATGCTATTTTTATCACATTTTCCCAACAGCAGTGATTAATAAAACGGCCAAATGTTCATCTCCTTGCATTTTTTTTCTAACTCTTGATTTTTTTTTTTCTCCCTTATGAAGGTGGCCCTGGCTCTGGCAAAGGAACCCAGTGTGAACAATTAGCACAGAAATATGGATTTATACATCTGTCCGCTGGAGACCTCCTCCAATGTGAATTATCATCATCATCAGAGAGGAGCAAACTGATCAAAGACATCATGGAATGTGGTGAACCAGTCCCTGGGGTAAGCTGCTGTTTCATTTGCATACTAAAGGGGGTAGGAGGTGTCCCTCAAAAAGTGTGGAAGTAGGAAAGCAGCACTGGTATGTATTCCCATCTGAGGGGAAAGTAAGCCTTGGTAGATTCCTAATTCCCATATATGTGGCTTTCCTCTTTCTTTTATATACTGGGGAAGTAGTTATCCCTTCTCATACTATACCCATACATTCCCTATGGTGCATTAATTATTATATACAAAGGGGCAGATGACATGCTACATATTGCAAGAGGTGCAACACAGAAGTAGCAGCAAAAGGAACTTCATGCTACTTATACAGCTTCCAAATTCTGAGCTGGTCCCAGGCTGGCAAGGCCTTCAATGTAAATTAGAGCATTTGGTGGCTCTCTAAGGATCAAGCTGGCAGCCCAGAATATCTGCATGCCAACAGATGGGAATCATGAAGCAGGATAAGGGCTGTTATTGCAGTCTCTGCCAGGAAATCCCCCTTACTATAATAATTCCCAGATTAAAAAGGAGTGAAACCTCCCCTCCCCACCCCACCCTAGCGTCTGAGAAGTATAAAGGGGCCAGGCTGCAGGCCAGAATGAGGGACAATATGATGTGCAGCAAGTGTGCATACATCAAGATGTGTGTGTGTGTGTGTGTGTGTGTGTGTGTTAATATAATAAAAGGCATCAAGAAATGCCAACCATAGGAAATTACAAGGAGTGCTGAATCTAGGATAGTGTTATCCTCCCCCGTTTGTCTGATGGAAAAAACTCTCTCATTATTTACAGCAAGATGCCATGATATTGCATGGATGCATGCTGTGTAGAAATCCATTCAGATTGTGAAGCACCATTATAATGCCATTATGATGTCCCCACAGTCCAGAGCAACTGCTCCTCTATTTCCCCTCAGTGATCCAGCACCCCAGTTGTTGCTTTTCTGTTCAAGTTCCATGTCTGCTTCCCTTCTGACTGGAGTGTTTCCAGGCTTCACAGCTTCCTGGCTTCGCTGTGTTATTTACAGCACTGACAGGTTGCCCAAGGACACTTGCTTGCTTTCTCACCAGAGCAGGTTAGGTGTGATTGCTGCAGTTACCACACAGCACTTTCTATGCAAGCCTGCTTCGTTCTGAAGCACTACAGAAAAAACATTAACCACAATAAAGGAACCCACGGGCATGCTAATAAGCTGACCAGAATAACCCCCAATGTTAACATGGATTCTGACCCAAGCAGTTCTTCAGCTTACCTCCCAAGGGAAGTCACAAGTTCATCACGGCTTCAACTCAGAACAAGCACCCAGTTTTCTGGGACCTGAGTCAGTCTAATCCATCTAACCCTATGTTAGTAGTTGGGGCCCCTAGGGGCCACTGGTCCTGTCCATTTGCAGGATCAGAAGGAAGCCCATCAGCTGGTTTAAAACCAGGCAGTTTATCCCAAAAATATTTCTTTGCTTGTTGGTCCCTGGAAATCTGGCTTGAACGAGTATGTGTAGACCTTTGGGGGAGGAGGTGGACTTCAGAGGGCTGATAATGCAGAAATTACATTAGCATCCCTCCTCCCAACTAGAGAAAATGCATATAGTGCCCCAGGAACAAAGACACAACTTTGTGTTAATACAATGTACCCCAAGTGTAGTAATGTAGTCATGCATGGCTTACTTCAGTGTAGTAGTGTAGTCATGCATGGTTATTACAGGGGAGTGTCAGTCAGTCATGGTCCCAAAATAGATTTTGAGACTCAGATAGGTCCCACAACAACAGCATGCCACAACAGGAAAGATTCTGGAAAATCCAGTACAGGTTGGCCTTTGACCCTAGCTCTGGGGTTGTGTGACATAGCCAAAGAAAGGTGAAAATAAGCTGGTGAGCCCGCATGAGACACCCCGGTGAGAGACTGGGCAGGTGGGGTGAGGTTCTGGATGCTGCCAGCACCCAGGGCTGCGTGGCCACAGCACACCCAGGCTCCAGCTCCAGTGCTTAGGCAGCTAGGCAGTGCGCTTCCTACCACCCTGGCCAGCCCTGGTGCCTGTACAACCAGGCTGCACAGTCCCCACCATCCCAGGAATCTGCAGCCGAACAGCGTAGTGATCACCCCCCCCAGCCCCAAACTCCCCCCACACCTTCAAACCACCTGCTCTGAGCCCCTGACCTGCCCCATCCCACAGCCCCCTACACCCTCCACACCCCAGCTCTGAGTCCCCCCTCCTTCACTCCCGCACCCCTTTTCTCTGACTCTTGCACCCACCACAGCCCAACCCTGCACTGATTTCTGCATCCCATGTCCCACCCTGAGCCCTCCACAAATCCTATGCCCCTGCCCTGAGTTCTCCCTCACCCATATCCCTCAACTCCCTGCCCCTTGCACTTCATACCACACTTACATTTCTTATAGGTACTGTACTATCATCTCACAACACACACACCCCAACCCTCTTCCCTGACCCCTGCCCAAGGGGGGATTGCAATAGGACAGTACCTAGATATGTAAGCTACTTTCCCCCCTGGACATAACTTCCTGAGGGAAAGCTATTCCTCCCTTGTGGCAAACTAACTTCTGCCTGGGAAGCTAGCAAAATAATGCCTGTCTTCAAGGGACCTGCTTGAAGCGAAGCAGAGTTATGATTGTTCCTGAAGACATAGCATTAAAGTTCATGTGTAAAAATGGAGCCCTTTAAAGCACTACTTATTAGTAACCAAATAATTATTTTTCTTCAATACAGGATATTGTTTTGGCGCTCCTGAAGGAAGCCATGATTGCCAGTTTAGGAGACACAAAGGGATTTCTGATTGATGGGTATCCCCAGAATGTGAAGCAAGGAGAAGAATTTCAGTGCAAGGTGAACATCAAGTTAATTCCCATTGTTGCTGACATTAAAATTCAACTTGCATCTGATCCACAAATTAGCTACTCGGATCCCTAGTTTTGGCAGATATGACTCTTTATAAGCCGCTGCTCCAACTTGTTGGCCGACAGAGTAGAGTTACTGTTGATCACTGGGGATCTGGCATCCAGCAATACAGTGAATCCAGAGTGCTCCCCCGATTGGTCTCTGTAGTGCCAGAATGAATAAAAATTGATGTTAGCCATTTAAGTTACATTAAAGACAGACAGCAGCAATTCAGTTTAGTCAGACTCTGCCATTTTGAGAGTCGCTTTTCTGACTGTAGCTATACTTTGCTTGTGCTGCTGCTACAACTCTCATCAAAAGGTAATGTGGCGTAACAGAATTTCAAGCACGATCAGATGTGTGTATCATTGGTATTAAGCTGTTGCTGTAGGTTGAGTCAAATCGCTCAGTGCTTGTAACCATTGCGACTGAGCAAAGCACAAGCCAAATTATTGTGGTAGGTACCATGTTGAAATACTCATAAAAGAGCATTTTGCAGTGTATTGTGTGGTGGTTTACAAAGATTAAGGAAGTTATTGATTTTCTCACTATGCACAAAGACCTACGGAGAAGTCTCAGTTATTGATTTCTCAGTCTGAAAAAAATATTCCTCTCTCTCTAAGTGCCTGGATTAAATTTGCACAAGCTCACTGGCACAATGAAAAAGCAGAACAAAAGTGGCTGATTAGTTTATATCCTGGGGGGAAATAATTGTGTATTCCATTATATTGCACCTTCACCCTACACATTGCCTTGTAACTTATTTAAAATGTTGTGAAGACTTATTGAGTCATCATGTCATGTTCTTTCCCCACACACACACGTAAGGACCTTTAGTTGCTTTATATAGAATCTGTTCACTACAAAAAAAGCACAAAAGCCACAGGAGGTGGGAGAAATGGCTTCAGTGCCCAGTCAATGTAATTAGCAATAAAGTTGGGTAGGTCACAGATTTGTTTTTGGTCCATTAGCGTCTCCCTGTGCACAAAATTAAGAAGTTCTCCCATGTCTCTTTCTGATAGCAAGTGCCAATTTAACAAAGGGACTTCCATAAAAATGTCCTCTCTCTGCCTCTGATAAACTCGACTTGCAAACTCGTGTCTTTGCAGCGTGGGGTGCAGGACTTGAGAAACTCTGAATCCAAGGGAAAAGGGGCAAGGGGCAGCACCACCTGACAAATAAATGTACAGAGATTGCACTTATTGGAAGTATCAGAGGGGTAGCCATGTTAGTCTGAATCTGCAAAAGCGGCGAGGAGTGCATCTGATGAAGTGGGTCTTTGCCCACGAAAGCTTATGCTCCAACACTTCGGTTAGTCTATAAGGTGCCACAGGACTCCTCGCTGCTTTCACTTATTGGAAGTGACTGTACCTGAAATAGGATATGAATGTCAAACCCTTACTCAAATGAGTAGGCCTTACTCATGGGAATATAGAGTAATCAGTAGCCTAAGTAAGAAACATGCAACTGAGCACAGTTTTTCAGGCTCATACTCGATGTATTGACAGTTCAGCTGTGTTAGATTTGTGTAACTTAAAATGGTGTGGGAGGAGGTTGGGGACATATCTTACTCTAATATACTTAGAACAGACTCACGCAAGGTGGAATCAAATTCATTGCAAGAGTTGCTTGTTTGGATTTTTTTTTTTTTTTAAATCTTCAGCAGAATCTCAAGAAGTAAAGGTCGCTGGCAGCAATATCAGCAGAGGGGTTGAATCCCTTCAATTTGGTGGCAACATTTTAATAAAAGTTCCCAAGAGCCATCTCTAGGACATTGATGTTCTACTGAAGAAAGACAGAGGCAGTCATCATGATGCCTTAAATTGAAATATTGATTCACAGACCCAAAGACCATCAGTTACCAGAGGCCAGAACTCTGCACCCACCAGCCTTGTTGATTTCCCATACAGCTGTAAAAACTCACTAAATTTTTATATAAATATTTAAGACTGACTAGTTCAGTTAAAGCCCTGTGGCACTAATCAGCACCTGCTGGCAAGGGAGCTGAGACAAGTTTAGTATGGGCTTGCCCAAAGTGGAGCTGCCTGGCAGAGCTGAACTGCCTACAGGTCACAGAATCCCAGTTCAAACCTCAGCCCTCTTCATGTGCAGACTGTGCAGCTAGAGTCCAGTTACTTGGTGAGGCGCCTGTGGTAGCCGGTGAGGGTTCCGTTCTCATATCTGGCCATCATTTAACTTGCATCTCACTAGGGTGGGCAATGATTTTTGATGGGGGTGGCCACTCCAGGAATTTGGTAAGTGGTCAAGAACAGCCCTCAGTTGTTCCTTCCCCTTACCCTGTGTCTGTGCCACCCAGGGCAGCGGGAGGGTCCAGGGCACAGTGGCCATTGCTTCCTGGGTGCCTTTTATACTGCCCGGCCTGGGGGCCTCAGAGGGAAGAGGAGGAGGAACAGGGGGTGAAGCCTCATGGTGAGAGGGGCTTAAGGCCTATCTCAGCCCCTGCACCAGGAAGAGACTGGTCCCCCGAGCCTCGAGCAGGCATAAGTGGCACCACAGCGAATCTGGGACAAATGCTGTCTCAGAGACATTTTAATTGGGACTTGAAATGTACATGTTGGGACTGTCCTTCCCAGTTAGTCACCCTAGACCTCACTGTCAGTTTTGGCAAGCTGACCCCCAGATGGTGACATGAGAGGAAGTTAAGGGAAGGGCACGGCTTCAGAAGCTACCTGCAGCATATTATCGCTACAGTAGGGAGATCTGCAGGATCCAGATGAGCAGTGAGAGTGATTACAGAATGTCAGATTCTGTACTGGGTCTCCAAGAGGCACAGCCCAGGACAGTAGTGGCTTTGGGCTGCTGCAGGGACTGAAATGGCCCCGCAGTGTACCTTAGCCCTGAAGACTTCTCACTTGCAGCCCATTCTTTGTGCCTATGGCTTGAGTTTCAAGCCAGAATGTCCGGAACAGTACATGCTATGGCCCAATAGCAGCAGGCCCCTGTGCTTGCATGTAGGGTTGCCAACCCTTCAGGATTGGCCTGGAGTCTCCCAGAATCAGCATCAGTCTCCTGTTGACTGTTGAAATCAATCCTGGAGATTTTAAGAAAATGACATTTTATCGTGTTGGGGAAAAGAAGATCTTCCAGAATAGCTTCAGTCAGAGTTGGCAACCCTACTTGCATGCCATGGCTCAGCTCAGTGTCTTTTCCTGGGGAGTTTTCCCTTTGCCCGGGGGTGGGCAAGACAACTCTGCAGGCTGGATCCAGCCCGCCAAGCCAGTTGATCCAGCCTGTGGCTGCCCTGCCCCCTACCCCTGCCCTCAGGCCAATCGAGACCTGGGGACAGGGAAGCACGTGAAGTCTCCTCCCCCCTCCAGAGGCGCATGGCACCAGAGGGAACCAATAGCTGTTCAAAATAGCTGGTGGTTCCCTCTGGGCACCACGTGCCCCTGGCAAGGGACTTTGCGTGCTCCCTGATTGGCCTGGGGCGGCAGGGGGAGCATACGAAGTCTCCCACTGCCAGGGGCACGTGGCACCTAGAGGGAACCACCAGCTGTTCAAAACAGCTAGCGATTCACTCTAGGTGCTGGGGGGTGAGGGGCAAAGACTTCCTGTACTCCCCCGTGCCCAGGCCGATCAGAGTCTATGGGTGGGGGAGCGTGGGAAGTTTCCTGGCCCCGCCCCTTCTGCCCAAGGTCCTGCCCCTTTGGAGGCAAGCCGGGGCCACTTCAGAAATTTGTGACGTGGCCCCCCCCTTCAAAAATTATTGCCCACCCCTGCCTTACGCCTTTGTGGGCTGTTTGCAGCCCCTGTTCATTGCCTGAGCAGCATGTAGGAACTGGAGCAGGGGAAGGAATCCATTCCAGAATTCCACAGGTACTGTCTCTTAGATTAAGCTCTATGGACACTGCAGGAGCCCACTGGTGGCTGTACAACACTGACTCCTTATCAGCTTCTGGCACAAGATCCAGATTAGGGATGTAAAAGTGTCGCCATAAACAGTGACTGATGAGCATCAACTTACCGGTTTCCATTATGCTTCAGCTCACAGGGAGGCTTTGCTATATAACTCAGAGCCCACAGTGAAGCTGACTCCTGAGCAGCTGGCTGTCACCCCATGCTGCGGGAGCTGCAGTATAAAAGTTACAACACAGAGCCAGCAGGGAAGCTGGCTCCCTGGAAATGAGATTGGCAGCCAGGAGCTGGTGTGCACCGGGAGCCGGCTTATAAGCTTGATTCTGCAGAGCTCTCAGTGCGTGTAATTGCTAGGATTGTTAGCGGTTACACAGTTACATTTTAAATGATTTTTTACATCCTTAATCCAGATATTTAAAACCTAACTGAAAAATACTAGTCACTAAAGTCATGCCTGGACTAGTTTAGCAACACTGAAGCCACTTGAGTTCCACCATGGGTGAATTTGGTGGTAGGTAACTCATTAAATCTTTGAAACGTTTTAAATTAGTCATGACTGATGATTGTAAATTCTCTTTAAAAGAAAAAATGACAAAAACATTTCCTATCCACATTGAATTTAAATGAATGACAAGAGGTGATATATGCAACATATGCAAAAATCATTACAAACTTCAGAAATAGCTCATATAGCAATAATTACAAAGCTTAGAGCTCCTAGACTAATTTACTCATGAATCCATGCACCCCAGGACTAGTATTCAGTTGACATATTCTCCCAGTCACATTTTTTTTAATGTACGTATCTTGTTGGAGGCATCATCGAATTCATAGTTCTCTATATGTAGGAATCTGAGTCCAAAATAGGAGAGAGAGAGACAGAGAGAGAGCGAGAGAGAGAGAGATCTGCATCAATCATGCACCAAAAAGGAATTTCAGGATATGTTCTGGTATGTGTGTTGAGCATCAAGTTTTGTGGGTCAGAGCTATCTCTAAGTCAAAAGTGACATAAAATGTGCTGAATCTACAGCAGAATGCTCCCCTGTTTTGGGGAAAGGTTCAGTAAAAGGGAGAGCTTTGCTGGGTTTTTTTGAGGAGGAAAGCTCATTTTACAGTGTGTACATTTTGCTAGCTGCTATTACCACACTTGAAAAAAGTTGCCCAAAGTGCTTCTAAAAATGACAAGGAATTAATTCATCTTTGCAATTTTGGAATCATTTCGCTGTTCACAAACACTCCTTGGATTGTCTTGACAACAAAGCTTAGAGTGAGCTTTGTTTTACGATGCTGCTTTCATTTTAGAAACCATTCTTAAATGCATTGAACCTAAGGTCATTTTCTTCTCTTGACTCTTTAGTTTTCTCCTTTATATGTGATTAAGCTAAGAGAGAAGAGTATTTACCAAGGAATTTGAGAAATTAGATCCTTTTTAATTTAAAAGACAGAGTCTTACAGACCCAATTCAGTAAGGTGCTGAGATCCTCGTGTCAGGTGCTGAGCACTTCAACCCATATAATAACAATGGGAGTCGAGGGTACTCAGTACCTCACTGTGACAGCCTGCAGATGTGGCATATCAGTATGATTACCACACCTTTAAATCCCTAGAATTCTGCTTATTTTGCAGGGCAAGTTTGAAGCAGCATGTTACTGAGGACATGCAAACGTTGTTCATTCTTGTTGTTTCCATTAATCTGGAATAAAATTACTCAGACTAAAAGTATGACTCCTCTCTATATACTGAAAAAGATAATACCAGAGTAGGTGGGTTTAAATGCAGTCTTAGGAGACTCACATGACTTTTCAAAAGTCAAATATGCCTGGTTTACCATACCAGGTAACATAGTTACCTATCAGTCAACAGAGCCCTTAGTACCCTCATAACTGTGAGCAGACACTGGCCCATTTATCTCGCTGTGGTTTTGGAGGTAAATATTAACTCATTAATAACTTTGCCACAAGTGGGCAATCTGAGCATTTATTTTAGGCACAGATAGTATTGGTGTAGTTATTATAATCACATGTCATATTTAAAACTGCTTCTGGTTCCTTTAATTTTAAATCCAAAAGACAACATTTCAGCCAGTGCTGCCATTTGTCTTTCTTTGGTTGTGCTGAAAAGTCCTATGAATGAAAGCCTGTCATGTAACTGAAACAGAGGCTCCCGCAGCCTAAGATCAGATGTTACAGCCGCCTCAGAATATAAGGAGTAGAAAACAAAGCTGAACAATGCATAGTCCAAGCCATTTCCTTTATTCTTCAGCTGCTGTAGACCTGATGTGGAATAGTTACATTTAAAAACTTACTTTGAAGATACTGCCTGCTTAAAAGAATGGACTCCAGGAAAGCATCTTCCTTTCTGGGAGGTCCACCTGGCTCTTTTATAGTGAACGGCCACATTCTCTAGTTCATAGTCACTAATGAAAGGAATACCCACTTTTTCCTGGAAATTTTAGATCAGTCAGTCTAATTTCAATACTTGGAAAGACAATGGAACAAATTCTTAAACAATCAATGTGTATTTAGTAGATGATAGGGTTATAAATAAGAGCCAGAATGGATTTGTCAAGAACAAATATTTCCAAACAATTTCCTTTTTCAACAGGGTTGTTGACTGAATGGATGGGGGGTGAGGATAGTGAAGCAGTAGACATGATATATTGTGATTTTTTTGGTAAGGCTTTTGACGCAGTCTGACATGGGACTTTCATAAGCAAACCAGGAAAACGTGGTCTAGACTAAATTATTATAAAATGGATGCAGTTGATTGAAAGACAATACTCAAAGAGTAGTTCATCAGTGTATTGCTGACAAACTGAGAGGTCATATCTCAGCGGCATGTCTTGTATCTGACACTAGTCAATATTTTCATTAATGAATTAGATAATGGAGGAGAGAGAACACTTACAAATTTACAGATGGTGTCCATATGGGAGAGGCTGCAAGCACTTTGAAGGACAGGATTAGAATTCAAAACAGCCTTTGCAAATAGGATAATTGGCCTGAAATCAACAAGATGAAATTCAGTGCAGATAAATGCAAAATACTACACTTTGAAAGGAAAATGAAATGCACATGTACTAAGTGGGCAACAACTTGGCTTGACCATAGTATTGCAGAGAAAAGGATCTGAAAGTTATAGTGGATCACAACTGAACATGAATCAGCGTCATGCAATTGGAAAAAAGGGTAATATTCTGGGGTGTATGTAACAGATGGGAGTAAACTGTCCCACTCCACTCAACACTGGGAAGGCATCAACTGAAGTATTGTGTCTGGTATTGGGCACACACTTTGTCCAGAGGAAAGCAACATAAATCGTAAGAGGTTTAGAAAATCTGACCTATTCGGAAAACGTTTTAAAAATGTGCATGTTTAGTTTGAAGCAAGAAAAAGACTGAGGTGTGACCCAAAACAGCTTTAAAATATGTGAAGGGACATTATAAAAAGGACAGTGATCAATAAAGGTAAGATAAGGAGTAATGGGATTATTCTTTAGTTCAAGAGATTTAGGTTAGATATTAAGAAAAGCTTTCCAAATATAAGGTTAGTTAAGTTCTGAAGTAGGGTTCCCAGGAAGGTTATGGAATCTCTATTACTAGAGGTTTTTAAAACAGGTTGGACAAACCCCTGTCAGAAATGGTCTAGGTCAGGGGTTCCCAAACTGGGGGTCAGGACCCCTCAGGGTGTCACAAGGTTATTACATGGGGATTGTGAGCTATCAACCTCCATCCACAAACCCTCCGTTGCTTGCAACATTTATAACAGTGTTAAATGTATAGAAAGTGTTTTTTAATTTGTAAGGGCGTCACACTCAGAAGCTTGCTATGTGAAAGGGGTCACCAGTACTGAGGTTTGAGAACTACTGGTCTAGATTTACTTGGTCCTGCCTCAGTGCATCAGGCTGGACTTGACCCATTGAGGTCCCTTTCTGCTCAGCAATTCTATGATTTTATGATGTAGTTTGTTACATACTAGACTCAGTCTTACGGTTCTTGTTCAAATAAAACTCAGTATCAAAGGACAATTTTGGCAGACTGGGCTGCAAAAGAGTTCACTTAACCCAACATGAAAAGCCGTCTTAACCCAACATGAAAAGAGACATCCACAACTACCCTTTAACATTAACTACTGGGAATCAGCCTCCAAATTTGTGTGAGAATAACTGACACACACGCAAGATATTTTGTATCAGAGGGGTAGCCGTGTTAGTCTGGATCTGCAAAACGAGGAGTCCTGTGGCATCTTATAGACTAACAGATTTATTGGAGCATAAGCTTTCGTGGGCAAAGACCCACTTCGTCAGATGCATGTAGTGGAAATTCCAGGGACAGGTATAAATATACAGGCATAAGAAAAGAGTACCAATCAAGCGTAAGGCTAGAGATAATGAAGTCAATTCAGTCAGAGAGAATGAAGCCCACTACTAGCAGCTGATGTGGAGATGTGAACACCAAGAAAAACTGCTTTTGTATTTGGCTAGCCATTCACAGTCTTTGTTTAATCCTAAACTGATAGGCTATGTCTACACTCGCGCTATCTTGCGCCAGAGCTATGCAAATGAGGCTAAGCGTGGAATATCATCGAGCCTCGTTTGCATATCTAATGAGCCGCCATTTTTGTGGAAGAGGTTCTTGCGCAAGAAGGAGCTGTCTACACTGCCCCTTCTTGTGCAAGAAAAACCCTCTTGCGCAATGCCGCTACGCTGATTATTTTCAGGAATAACGGCATTGTGCAAGAGGGTTTTTCTTGCAGAAGAAGGGGCAGTGTAGGCAGCTCCTTCTTCGCAAACCTCTTCTGCAAAAGTGGCGACTCATTAGATATGCAAATGAGGCTCGGCGATATTCCACGCTTAGCCTCATTTGCATAGCTCTGGCGCAAGATCGCGCCAGTGTAGACATAGCCATAGTGTCAAATTTACAGATGAACTGTAGCTCAGCAGTTTCTCTTTGAAGTCTGTTCCTGAAGTTTTTTTGTTGCAGGATGGCTACCTTTAAATCTGCTACTGTGTGTCCAGAGAGATTGAAGTGTTCTCCTACAGGTGGTTGTATGTTACCATTCCTGATATCTGATTTGTGTCCGTTTATTCTTTTGCGTAGGGACTGTCCAGTTTTTTGTAATATGGGAACAGTGCAACCTATCCAGGGTTTTTCCCCCTTATTTTTTCAGGTTCTTTTTCAGATGAGAATAAGTAAATGCAGGGGAGCTGACAGCCTCTGCAGGCCCCTGGGCAAGGTAGGAGGAGGCCCCAGCCCCAGGCTTTCATGAAGGGGAAGAGCTTGAGGTGGAAAGGGTGGGTCAGGCAGCAAGCCTTCTGCACCACCTGGAGCTCGCCATGCCCCCACCCCACCCTTAGAGCCGCATAAATTGTGCGATGCAGGACTCTGCGGTATGCCACTCCCACAGAGGTAACAGGAAGTCCTGGGACCCTTTGAATTGCCGGATCCTGGGACAACTGCTCATCTCTCCTGTCAGTGGGCTTGAGTAAATGCGTATAATGTCATCTTCAATTCAGCTCAGAAATGGACTGTGTCTTTGCCATGTCGAAAGAAAGAAAGAAAGAAAGAAAGAAAGAAAGAAAACTGTTTCATTTTCCCTTGATTCACTTGAGTCTCCCTTGGAAAAGGTCAGAGCCTCCCCAGGGAAGGGAGCCTCTCAGTTTGAGAAGCACGCAATGCAAGGTTTCTTCTTGAATTGTTTCTAACCCATGTATCTCTGCATAAATCAAAGTGATAGAATACATTTCTCTGTTTATACTGGGGCCATAAGGATGGAGAGTTATATCTCAAGTAGATCTAGGCAAATATTGTGATGAAGTACCTATGAACATTTGTGTGAGTAAATACAGGCTACGTCTACACTGGCATGATTTTCCGGAAATGCTTAAAACGGAACAGTTTTCCGTTATAAGTATTTCGGAAAAGGCGTCTACATTGGTCCCGGAGTTACCGTTATAACGATCGCTTTTCGGAAAAGCGCGTCTACGATGGCGCTTTTCGGAAAAGCAGAAGCCGGAGCCATTTTGAAGAGGGCAAAGGCCACCAGACCTTTCGGGGCGGGGCGGGCGCCATTCAGACACGTGCTTAAAGGGTCTCGCCGGACAGCCCGTTGGTCTCCTGCTCCCCTGCCTTGGGACCTCTGCCAGGGACTGGCACCCTTAGCAGGTTCAGTGGTTGCCCTCTGGGTTTTGGGGACACCACCCTTTGGCCCCTAACTGCTTTTCCCTGAGTTTAGTTTTTCTGCCCTGCTCTGTCTGCCATGGAGCCGTGGGTGGCCATTTGCCTGCTCGGGCCCCTGTTGGAGCTGTGCAGTGCCTGCTGCTCGTGCTGCAGGCCGGTGCCATGGTGTACATGAACCAGGAGGCAGAGATCGCATTGGACTCCCTCACCAGGAGGCCCTGGCAACCGTGTGGCATCAGCACCCCACCGTGAGAGGCCCGTCTGGAGTTTGAGAGCAGCACCGACTGGTGGGAGCGGCTGGTCCTCGGGGTCTGGGGCGACCACCAATGGATCAGGAATTTCCGCATGAGAAGCGGACCTTCCTGCAGCTGTGCACCTGGCTCACCCGCGCTGCAGAGAGCCACCACCCGGCTGCGGGCACCCATCCCCATCAAGAAGAGGGTCGCCATTGCGCTCTGGAAGCTGGCCACACCGGACAGCTACGCTCGATGGCACAGCAGTTCGAGGTGGGGCGATCAACCGTCGGAGTGATCGTCGTGGAGGTAAGTCCCAGGGAGTGGGATGGGGAGGGTGCTGCACTCCAGGCCCAGGGATAGCCAAGATTCCAGGCTGGGTCGGCCAGGGGTTTGGGCCGTCCCTCCCTTGCACAGGCCCGCTGGTGGGGGCCGTGGGGCGAGGGGCCCTGGTGTGTGTGTGTGTGTGTGGGTGTGTGAGGACAGAGGGAATCAAGGGGCCCCAAGGGGCGCACACTCACCCCTGCCGTGCGTGATGTGTTCCCTTGTGTTTCTCTGCACCCTTCTGCAGGTCGTCACGCCATCAACAACATCCTGCTCCCGAATCATCCGCCTGCGCGGCGTGGATGATACCATGGCGGCCGCTGCCCTCGGGTTCCCCAACTGCGGGAGCCCTGGGCGCCACCCACATCCCCATCCGGGCCCGGAGCATCGGCGGCCCATTTTATGAACCGCAAGAGTACTGCTCCATTGTTCTGCAGGCCTCGTGGACCACCGGGGCGCTTCCTGGACATTTCACGGGGGCTGGTCGGCCGGGCACCACGCCCGCATCCTCCGCAACTCTGGACTGTTTCGCAGGTTGAAGGCGGGCACCTACTTCCCAGCGAGACTTGACTGAGGATGTGCCTATGCCCATCTGCGTCGTCGCGGGCGCGGCCTACCCCTGATGCCCTGGCTAATGCGGCCCTACGGGGCAGCGGACCAGAACCGGGCCCGGTTCAGCGGACCGCCTCAACCGGGCCCGAAACCCAGTGGAGCTGGCCTTTGGGCGTTTAAAAGCCCGATTCCGTTGTTTGCTCACCCGTCTCGACATGGGTGAGCAGAATGCAACGGAGGTACTGGCCAGCGTGCTGCGTGCTCCACAACATTGTGGAGCGCAGCGGGAGGCCTTCCTCCTGCATGGATGGCAGCCGAGGCACAGACCTTGGAACAGCCCGACACAGCTGCCGTCCGCCAGGCGCGCCAGGATGCGGTGCGCATCAGAGGCCCTGGTGGACATGTTTGCCCAAGCCCCGTGGCAGGGTCGCCTGGGTCTCCCCAGACTACTCCGCCCGTCCCCTACCCCTCCCCACCCCTCCCCTTACCTCCCCCAATTGTAAAGCGTCGGGTCAAAGCACATCGGCCGTCATCGTGACTGTTCGTCGGGTGCGTCGGGCTTAGTCAGGGTTTTCTTTTAGTTTAGGCTGGGGTTTAGGCCACCATCGTCTGTCGAAGAACAGCCACGAGGATTCGGGAGTCGTGCGGAAGGCTCAAGTCAGCGTACCTGATTCCAGTCGTCTTCCGTCGAGGATCTCCTGGCTGTTCCTCTCCTGAGGCCCGGAAGGACCAAAGGATTGAGGTGGCCAACCGCCATCATCTTCCGTCGAGGATCTCCTGGCTGTTCCTCTCCTGAGGCCCGGAAGGACCAAAGGATTGAGGTGGCCAGCAACACTACCCAATTGTCCTCCCTGCGCCTAGACTATGTTTAATTATCTGTAGTGTGCATCTTTTAACTGTTCTTGCTTGTTTGTGAGCTATGTAAATATAGTTTGTAGTTTACATTTTACTGAAAAGTCTCAGTATTTATTTATGCGCCACAAACCAATGAGCACTTAAAGGGCCCCCAGTGATAGAGTACAGATTTTGTTGTCTGCAGTTTGTAACCCTGTTAAATTTAAGTGGCTAATTGGCATCTCACATCATTTCCTACAGTTACTAGAGTAACACGATAACCAACACAGGAATGAACAGAAAAATAGAAAACTGTTTATTTACAAGGGGAGGACCTTCTACTGGGACGGGGACCTTCAACTGGGACTGGGGCGGGGACCTTCAACTGGGACTGGGGCAGAGGACCTTCAACTGGGACTGGGGGGGACCTTCAACTGGGACTGGGACAGGGGACCTTCAGCTGGGACGGGGCAGTTACTGGGATGGATGGCCCCGACTGCTCCTCCGGGGGCCTGCACACGCTGGGCAGACCGCGTGGGGCAGGCTGCACGGGAGGTGGGCACGACCACGGGCACGACCACGACCAGGAGCAGGGGCAGGAGCAGGGGCAGGGGCAGGGGCAGGAGCAGGAGCAGGGGCAGGGGCAGGGGCAGGGGCAGGGCAGGAGCAGGAGCAGGGGCAGGGGCAGGGGCAGGGGCAGGAGCAGGGGCAGGAGCAGGGGCAGGGCAGGGGCAGGAGCAGGGGCAGGAGCAGGAGCAGGAGCAGGAGCTGGGATAGGAGCTGGGATAGGAGGGCATGGGCTGTGCTCCGGGAGGAATGGCGGGGGCATGGGGTCCGGCCATGCCATAATGAATGGCATGGACCAAATGTGCCGTGAGCATGTCCATGGTTGTGCGCATCCTCTGCACTCATGTAGGAAGGCAGCCCAGCCCTCCTGCCGCCACTGCAGGTCCCCTGCACCCGCTCGGCGATGGAGGCCTGGATTGCCTCCACGGCACGCACATGGCGGCGCAGAAGCTGGTCTCTCTGCCGCCGCCTGTGCCTCGAGGTTGGCCAGCTGGGGTGCCGCTGCTGCCGCAGTGTCGGGTCTGGTGCTGGGTCGCTGCAGGGAAGAGAAGAAAGGATGGGTCAGTCAGGCAGGCCGTCCACTGTCCCACATCTCATGCCCTCCACCCCTGAGCCCAGGTGACCCCACAGTTGTGTGGCTTGGGCCCACTCGGTTTCCCTCCTGCCCCGTGTTGTATGTTGGCAGGAGGACCGCCCCTGCTGGAGTAGGGTCCCCTCTCCAGTATTATAGCACCAGTCTGTGTCCTGGCCCGTGGAGGCGGGAGGGTGCTTGTGCTGCGTTCACCTGTGGAACTCCCTGCCGGTGGAGACTGTGAAAAGCTTTGGGCTAATCGCTGGTGTTTGACAGGAGCGAGATGCATCCCCACGCAGTGCCTGGGAGCACATCTGGCAGAGGCGGTCTGGGCTCTCAGATCCCCTCGCGTGGGATATCTCCTGGGCGTAACCAGAGCGTGAGTGGGTGGGGGTGTCCCATCCTTGCAGCAAAACTCAGGGGCCCTTGTCCCTCCCACTATCCCTCCCGCAAGGCCGGTAGCCCAGGGACATGTGCGGCCACAGTGGGGACTTCCCTCGAGGAACCAGCCAAGGCACCGGGAGCAGGCGAGGACTGTGGCGCTGCTGCGGTTTTCCCAGGAGCAGCTGGCTGTGCCTCACTGCCAGGCATGGGACAGTGTGCTGTTCTCCGTGCTGCACCCTTGGCGGAGGTGAGGGCTCTGGGCTGAGTCCCTGGGGCCCTGGCCGGTTCAGCCGGCATCCACCCTTCCCCTGGTCCCGCCGCATGTGTGTGAGCAGCACGGTCCCAGGCGTGCCCTGCAGCTGCCTGCCGCGGCCATGTGCGCTCGGTCGCCAGGCTGCACGGTTGCACGTGCTGCTTGCTGCCTCATGCGACGCAGCGTGCAGCTCACGTGGCCTGAGTGAAATGCTCTCCCCCTCCTCCCTCTGGGCACCTGGCTCCCCACCCCCGCCCTCCGCCCCCCCACCCTTTGGGAGTGCAAACTGCAAAGACTCACCAGTGGGTTCCTCCCCGGCCTCGGCCTCGGCCTCGGAGGAGCTGCTGGAGGGCCTGCTGGGTGGTGGCCTCCTCCGCGCGGACGCGCTGCTGCTGTCCTCTCCCTCCCCTGCTCGGTGGGTCGTCTGATGGGGCGCTGGCAGGTGTCCACAGGGGCGTCCGGGGCTTGCGGGGCTGGCTGGCCCAGGAAGGCGTTCAGCCGGTCATAGTAGGGGCAGGCGTCTGGTCCTGCCCCCTGCCCTCGCTGGCCCGGACGTACCCCAGCCGCAGCTCCTTCACTTTGAGCGGACCTGCTCGGCATTCCGGGTGGGGTGTCCCTGTTGTGCCAGGTTGTCGGCCAGCCGTGTGTACAGCTCCACATTGCGGCGCCTGGGTGCAGGTCGTGGAGACCCTCCTCCTCCTGCCACAAGTCCAGGAGGGTCTCCAGCTCCCTGGGGTCAGGATGGGGCCGGCGTTTGCGGCCTGGGGGCCTCCTGTGCTGGGGTGCAGGGGCTCACCAGCCGGAGCTGCCATGGCGCGGTCCAATGTGTGGCTGGGCAGCACAGCAGCACGTGGCAGAGCTCAGGCTGCAGGGTCTGCGAAGTGCTCCTGCCACGTCGCCCAGCAGCCTCCCTACCAGGAAGTCCAGGGCTCCTACGGGGTCTCGTGGCGACCAAACCGCTTTCCGTTTCTTCTGCTTTTCGGAAAAGCTGTCTACACTGGCCCTTTTCGGAAAAGCTTTTCCGGAAAAAGGACTTTTGCCCAGCGGGGCGGCATAGCTTTCGGAAAAGCGGCTGATTTCATACAGTAGATCGTCATTGCTTTTCCGGAAAAGCAAGCGGCCAGTGTAGACAGCTCGCACCTTATTCCGGAAAAGCGGCTGATTTTCCGGAATAAGTGGCCCAGTGTAGACACAGCCACAGTGAATTACATTGGATGGCATTCCAAAACCCCTTCATTTACTGTGTAACTGCTATTCAGATAGGCAGGGTTTTGTTTACATAAAGGCTGCGTCTAGACTGGCATGATTTTGCGCAAATACTTTTAACGGAAAAGTTTTTCGGAAAAAGTTTTTCCGTTAAAAGCATTTTGCGCAAGAGAGCGTCTACACTGGCATGGATGCTTTTGCGCAAAAGCACATCTTTTGCGCAAAAGCATCCGTGCCAGTGTAGACGCTCTCTTGCGCAAGAAAGCTCCGATGGCCATTTTAGCCATTGGGCTTTCTTGCGCAAGAAATTAACATTGCTGTCTACACTGGCCCTCTTGCGCAAGAATATTTGCGCAAGAGGGCTTAATCTGAGCGGAGCATCAGAGTATTTGCGCGAAGCACTGATTTTGTACAGTACAAGGTCAGTGTTCTTGCGCAAATACTCGCGGCCAGGGTAGACAGGTGGTAAGATTTTGCGCAAAAGCATCTGCTTTTGCGCAAAATCTTGCCAGTCTAGATGCAGCCAAACAGTTGGGGGCTTTCAGACACAAGATTACATGCATTTGTGTATAGTTGCTTTTACCTACCTGCAATTACACATGTTCATGTGAAACTATCCACAGTATATTCATCCAGTCATGGAGTTAAAAACCGTACCAGGTGATTAGTCACACAGCTTGAACAGCAAAGCCTGAATATGTCTAATGGGCACTCCAGAAGCTGGAGTTTGGTTGCCTAAAGCATTTGTCGGATAACTGCAAATAGCAAACAAATTCTCAAAGCCATAGTCTGGTTTTACGCTTGTAAGGTACTGTATCTTTGAATGTGTTTACCTAGCACAGTAGGGTCCTTCTCCTGGTTGAGGCCTCTCAGTCCTGCTGCATAACATGACTATTTATTAACAATAATCTGCTTCTGACAAATCACAAATAGAAAAGGGGCTAAATGCATTAACTCACTTGTTTGCTGCAGAGAGTTGGGCTTGCTTTAATTATATGACTAACCAGCTAGCTTGTGTTTTACAGTTATCTGAAGAAGAAAAAAAAAACCTGGGTTAATGAACAAAGCCAGATTTTTCCAGCTCAGCATTTGAACTAGTTATTGTTTCTCCGATTCTATAGATTGGGGAGCCAAAACTTGTGCTCTTCATGGACTGCTCCACTGAGACCATGAGCAGTCGCTTTTTGAAGAGGAGTCAGTGCATTGAGGATGCCGAAACTGTCACGAAGCTAATTGAATCGTACTATCAAGCCACTGAGCCCATGATTGCATATTATGAAAAGAAGACACCTTTATGCAAGGTACATTGCTTAACTTTTGAATTAAGCTATTGTTCTCCTCTTCCATTAGATGAATGGTATTTCAGGGTGAGTGATTCAAACAAAGGCCATTTATAAACTGCTCAGTTCCTGCCAGCTTCCCACAAAGCTCATATTCTGATCTGATCTTTCTCTTGCTTAATTTATTTTCTCCTGTGCACAAGCTGGCATTGACAATTTCAAAAGCTGTGTAAAACACACTGTTACTTTCAACGCTCAATGGAGCAGCCTGCAATATGCAACCTCTGCAGCCAAATCGCTGTCTTCTGCAAAACAATTTTAAAGCTTAAAAGGGCAGATACACCTAGAATACCATGCAGCACCACAAACCATTGCATTTTCTCCTATTAAAAGCTTTTATTTAAACAATCTGAGGCTTAGGTTTACACTACAGAGTTTTTGTGCAAAAACTCACGACGTGTCCATACCTCAAGTGCATTTTTGTGCAAGTAAAACGAAAAAACAGGGTTTTTTCCGGTGTAGATATTCCTCTTTCTACGAGGAATAACTCCTTTTTGCACAATAGCTGTTGTGCAAAAAGGTGTGTGTGGATGGGGAACAGGGTTTTTTTTGCGCTCAAGTGCATTTTTGCGCTTTCGAGAAAGCATCCATGAAGTCTGGATGCTCTCTTTCGCAAAAGCGCATCACTTTTTCAATGCGCTTTTGCAGTGTGGATGCTCTCTTGCACAAGAGCTCTTCTGAAAAACGCTTCTTGCGTAAGAAGCCTGTTGTGTAGACATAGCCAGAGTGTATTTCTCTGCAGCCAGGACAGCAGATTAAGTCTGTCATAAACGCCTTGTTGTGACACCTAAAACTCCCTCCTGCACAGATCCTCAACTTGTATCAATGGCATAGGGCCACTAAATTCAGGAGAACCACATCTTTTTATGCCTGCTGAGAATCTGACCCTCATAGCATAGCATGTTTGTCAACACAAAGCATGACTCTTGTTCAAGTAAAAAGAATAAATAATCAGAACTTCATAGAGCTGCAAGAGCAAAACAAATGTGTGTTTAATCGATTGATGTACTAAACTGCCTTGAAATTCTGTGCGCCATGGGCCTTGAAATTCTGTGCACCCTCCCCTCAGTCACAGACCACCTTAAAGGAGGGCAGAAAGAAGATCCGAATCATGCATGTCCCAGGGATCCCCAGTCACCCATTTGTGCCTTGATCTGGGGCCAGGTTCATTCTTGCTGGCATTGGGAAGTAAATTACATCTTTCAGTTCCAGCTTGTGTCTCTACGTGCAGAATGGACTCACCTGAGGAAAGGGCCAGTGGTGTTGCCTGTGATGTTGCTTCCACCTGAGACCTCCCCTTCCCATAGGGCAGAGGCCCTTAGCTCCACCACCCTGCCTCAGGGCAGAAGCCCTGAGCTCCCCCTGCCTTAGTTTGGTAGATGGCAAATGGACGTAGAGGGCTCACAAGCTGCACTTTAACTGTAAAAGAACTGCAAAAGGTTCATGAGCAAGGGTTTGGGCACCCCTCTACTATGTTATTAACAGATTGTAGTTGGTAAAATAATATTTGTGTGATGGGTTCGGTCAGAGAGGTCCCTTGGGGTTGTCACCCCGTGAGCCCGCCTACATGCTTTCTGGTGCTCCCCACCACCCTGTCCTGCTGGGTCAGAAGCTCTGGTCTCCCCCACGCAAGGCACAGAGTTGGGGTAACAGCCCCCCCCTGCAGAGCAACACAGACACTGAACCAGCTCAGCTCTGGGAGGACTCAGCTATAGGGCCTAGACAGTATCCAGGAACACAACCCTCAACAGGGACCAACCCCACCAAATCAGTCTTACTCTGTATAAAAGTTTTACATAGAGAAAGTTCATCAGAGTCACTTCCTTTATCAATGAAAGAGAAATTTGCACAGCTGTTCCTTCCCTGCCCCCTTCCTGCCCTGTAATAATTTTTTACACTGGGTTTGATAATTAAAAATGTTTTAAAAGTATAAAAAGTAGAATTTAAGTGACTGCAAGTGAAAACAGACAGATCAAAGTAAGTTACTAAGCCAAAATAAACAAAACACACTCATTAAGCCTAATACCTCAAGATAGATTATTTCAAAGTATATTCCTCACCCTGGTCCTTATTTCAGGTAAAATTCATCAAGACAGTTGATTTTTCTCTGGCCTGTTGATAAATTCTTCAGACTGATAAACAGAAACATTAGCAGCTACTCCTGTGCTGCTCTGTGGCAAACCCTTCACCACTTACCAAGTTCTTGGAGTGGTCCCCATCAAAACTTATTGCCCGCCCCTGCTCTAGTGTCTGGTCATAACGTCTCATTTACTTGGTACAGAGTAGGGATGTCAATGTGTAGTCAAGCACACAATTAACCAAGTACATGAGCACCAGATCCGCCTGCCCTTTCACCTCTCGTCCCCTCGCTACTGCTTCTGATAGACAGGCAGCAGCCTAGAGTGGCAGGGGGCTCCCTGGGAACGGGGTCGGGAGTGCTCTGGCTGCCAGCCCCGCCCTTGGGGACTAGCGAATTGTCGTGTAATCAATAATATTTTGTGCAGTTACACAACTGTTCAATTACACGATATCTAATATCCCTAGTACAGAATCAGGCATCTGGTGTATTTTTGGGTGTTTAATTTTAGTTTAAAAAAATACTCTCTTCCACTTGTACTAAAGCCAAGTGCCCTCTGCCTTCTTAATGTAGCAATGGGGGGCATTACAAAATAAACACGTTTTTGTGCCTGTCATTGCCGCCTGCTCAGTCATCTATTTTGTTTTATTCCATCCCTACTTTTCAAAATCTGTTCATTGTCCAGTTAGGCTGCAAACTCATTGGAGGGTAGAGAATCAATATCAGTCAGTCGCAAGATTCTTACCAAACTCAGCCATTAACTGTGTCCATAGGTTTCACGCCACCCAGAAATGCATTCAAAGGTCCATTTGTCACTGCCTTTGAAAGTCTCTTTCTCCCTTTTCTTGGTCTTACTAGTGTTCAGGGCCCTGCCCACCGCCCTGTTGAAAGGAACAGACACAGAGCACATTATCATATCCTAACAATGGTTTCTTACTGTTTTCCTCACTTCCTGGGTGTACATTTTCTTAATACTGTGTATTTTGCCCCTCTTTAGGTCACTGGCAAAAAGGATATGAATGTAGCTCACCCTGTTTATTGGTTTAAATCTAATGTGAAATCTTTGTGAGCGAGGCTTGTTTGTCTTTGTTTTGAAGAGTCATTTCCCCCACTGATGTATAGCACCATGATACACCTGAGTGACCCTCTTTGAATATAGGACAGATCATCTCCTTGCTCATGTAATTGGTGGCCAGCAAAGGAGATGGGAAGGTCAGCTGATGGAGAAGGTCATGGTGGGTGCCATCAAGAGGGAAGATCACATTTTATAAAGAGCCTGAACATTAAACCTTAGTTTGCTCATTGACTGCATTAGATTTACTATTAGGATATACATGGAAGAAGCTTTGAGGGCCTTATGGAGACCATGAACCTTTGGAGTCTGGTCTGGTTGCCACTGAAATCAATAGGATTCTTGAAATGATGATTTGGCAATGTCAGATTACTGTGGCCAGAATGTCAGGTCCATCTGAAGTCACTGTTTGAACAAAAGATAATTGCTAACTGCGTCTGTTCAGCAGTCAAAGTGCTATAACCAACAAAAAGATTGGAATTTTAATATACACGTTTCCCCTGTCTGTGAACCTGACCAGAATAAATGATAGTGAATCTTTAGAAAGCTCAGCTGAGCAGAGGCACAGGTAGTGTGCCACACTGGTGTGCAGTTTCACAGAAAATCTAATCAGACAGAAGAAAGGTGATAGAATTGAAGGGACTTGGGGGGAAGGGTGTTTGTTTTTAATCTGCATATTTTCAATTTGAGCAGAAAGCTTCCGAACCCAGAGCAATGTGCCTGTAACAGTAGAATAGAAGTTATTTCCCAGGCGAGGAATTTAACATCTTGATTTTGGGGGGTAATTCAGTTTTTTATGATTCCTACCATGTGTGATGCAATGCATCTACCAGCTGGTGACAACAACTACAGATTGTTTTTACAGACTATTCTTATCCTACATGTCAAGACAGAAAGTACTTTTTGAAAGGAACAAAGACTGTAACTTCAGAATACAGAAGCATTCATACTATTTAGTGCTGTTTTTCAAAAATACAAAACCATTGCACTAATTTCAGAAAGCTGATGTTAGTAGTTTGCAATTAACTATTGAACTATGACATTTTGGGGCAGCTGCTCATTATAGCAGAAAAATAGAAAAAAGTGCAAAATTTCATAGCAAAAATGCAAATATCAACCTTTAATTAAAAAAATAGGAAAACTGCTGGCAAAAGTCCATTCTAGGTGCAAGAACAAACTCATGGAATCATACTCACATTTATTATGTGTGACAGCCACATGTGAATCCAACTCTGCTAAAACAAATGGGGTGCTTTTTTTAGAAAGGGCTATATAAACAAAGACCCAATTATATAGGGCAGGCTGCATCTCAGGAGCATTGCATCATACATGGTTTGTCAGCTAAACTATTTTGTAGCAAATGTTGATTTTTTTTCTAATACAAAATCAAATTATGAAACTAAAATATGTTTTACTCTTATAGCCATCAAGTGTGGTTATCCAGAGGGACAGAGGTTTTGAGGGTAGGAATTATAAGTAGTCTTTCACAACATAATGGTTACATGAAGTAGTGTGGGCCAATGTTCTAGTTTTTCCATCCACGTGCAGAATAAATTTTGTTATGTGCATCGAGGCAGTGGAAACACATGCTGATAGTGTGGGTGCTATGCTAATCAGCTGGGGGGGAAGGGATTTGAATCTCTCCTGGGTGGTCACTCAAGCACTCAGCTTACGGGAACACTAGTATGGGCTGGATTTCTAATTGTATACAAGCTATTCTACCCTTACGTCATTGTGTACACTCCAGTCACCACATGTCTAGCTACACGCCACATGGAAAGGCAGGCTACATCCATGCTTCTCACTGTGATTGGTAGCTACACATAGCAGTGAAAGGCTCTGGCAAGGGAGAGGCAGTGAAGAATGGCTTCAGTTGCAGGGAAGGGGCTAGAGGTTCCCCTCCCCTCTATCCTCCTGCCTGAAACTTTCCTGGCTGCTTCTCTCCTGCTAAAGCAGGGGCGGGACACTTTTTTGGGTTGGGAGTCACTGACCCACAGAAAAATCAGTCAAGGGCCACTCAGGGGAAAAAAAACAATCCTCACTCACCTGGTCCTCAAGTGAGCAGGAGAAAAAAACCCTCACAGACATGGCCCTCAACTGAGAAGCAGGAAAAAAAACACACTCACCTCATTTCCCTCAGGCTTCAGCCCCAGGGCTGAGGGGAAAGTGCTGTGGCTCAGGGCCTGATTAACTCTTCTGGGGTTTTAGGGCTCTAGATCTGAGGTTTTGTGGGGGCCCCTAACTCAGGTGGAGCCAAAAATTAGAGGTTCAGTGTGTGGAAGGGGCCTGCTGGGGAGTGGGCTGGGAATTGGAGGTGCAGAGTCTGGTAGGGTGCAGAAGTAGGCTGGGTGTGAGAGTCAGGGCAGGAGGGAGGGTGCAGGAGTGGGGTGGGAGTGCAGGATCATGGCAGGAAGGAGAATGCAGGAACGGGGTGGAGAGGGTCTGGGCAGGAGATAAGATGCAACAGCAGGCTAGGCATGGGGGTATGTGGGGGGTCTGGGCAGGAGGGAGGGCACAGGAGCAGAGCGGGGATGGAAGTGGGACAAAGATGCAGGATGGGACAGGAGATTGGGACACCCACCTGGTGCAGCTCCCAGGGAGCACAAGTGGTTCTGTGCAGGCACAACCCCCTGCTGCTCCCATTGGCTGCACTTCCAGGCCCATGGGAAGTGATGGGGTCCAGTACCTGCAGGGAGCATTTCCCTGTAGTGTGCAGAGCCACTTCCTTCCCCGGTGCCAGGCAGAGCAGAGCCCCCAGGCCAATGTGGCCTCAGCTTGCCTAGATTGGGCCTGTGAGGCGCAGAGCTCCCCACCCCCACAGAGAGTTGGTGGTAGCGCTCCAGCCATGGCAGCCTCCCATGACTGGAGTGCCAGCTCGCCCCACTGCTGTTGCGGAGGGCAGCAAGAGCTGGGCCTCGTGGGCCACATTAAGGCAAGCTGCATGTGGCCTGCAGGCTGTAGGTTTCCCACCCCTGTGCTAGAGCCTTTCCCTGTGGCTACATGGCTAAAAACAGCATTGTAGCCATGGGGAGCTCTGCCTGCACTGGAGAGTTGTACAGGGTCTGTAGCTGAGGCATTCCGGGAGTAGTCTACTACTTGCCTTTCAGAGCCTTACTCTTTATACTCCTGTTTATACGCTTTTTAGCTGGGCATGCTGTGTGTGTAATCAGACCACTCCATATGTATAGACATACCCACAGATAGGTGCCGACTAGGACTTTCAAAAGGGCTTAGGTGCCTCACCCCCATTGATTTCCAGGTGAGTTAGGCACATTGGTGCTTTTGAAAAGCCCATTAGCTTCTGTCTGCATCTTTTGGTGCCTAACTACCTTTAAAAACCAGGCTTACTGTCTGATGTAATAGTGGCTTTTCGCAGAGTTATGCTTTTTACTGAGAAAGACAAAAATTCTGATAATTTTGACTCATCCTTTAAAGCTTGGTGTATTGACAGTATGTGGGAGTTTAATCAGTAATATTAAACAGCAATGCATAGGCAATTAAGCAACATCCCCAACCTGGTTTACAGCAGCTGAGTAGGTGTTTTCCTAGGAAACTTCATGTTCAAATAGACAGCTAAATAAAAGGAGTGTGCACTTATCAAATAATGTAAGTCGCTTGGCCCAGCGGATTTTCAGGGAATCATAAAAAATACCTATTTCAGTCTGAAGTTTAGCCTATAAGATGTCAATGCAGATGCATTTTTTTCCTTGTACTTTTCAAAACAGTGGTGAAAAGTAGTTGAGTCCTGTGTTGATTAAGGAGCAGAAGAAAAAAAGGTTTTGTTACTTATTGCAGAGTTTTTGCACCGCTGTTACAAAAATCCCCCACAGTCACTCATAGAAATTGTCATTAGACCATCTGGTGTAGGAGTGTCCAGTCTCTGACAGCAACCAACACTATTTATTTTAGAGGAGTGTTAATCTTTTCAGGTGAAGGAGCCTTTTTTTGAAGTGGCATATTTCTGTGATCGCTACATTTGTTACATTCTGTTATAGAGAATGTATCTGAGAGAACAGTGATTCTCCCATATAATCAACGTGTCTCTCTAAAGGTTGGTGGAGAATACTTGAATGTGAAGGTTTAGGATATTTGGGGAACTGAGAATGTGCATTAGATTGTAATAAAATTTAACACCGCCTCATGACCCTCTTGGTTACTTTTTGTGACACCTCACCCCGGGGAGCAGCAATCCCGTCGTTTCTCAGCTGCTTCAGAGAGAAACTGACAATTATGGGTAATAAGGTCACAGGGGACAGTTCTTTAAATTATTAAATTAATGGGCACCGGTGCAGCAGTTTTTCTAAGGGCTTGTTTACACAGGAAATTAGTATGGAATAAGCCAGGGTATGAGCGTAAAATGCAATAGTAATTCTGCTGCAGCTCCTCATGAGGACACATTCTACGTTAGGACTATGACTATACTATAGGCATAGGCCCCAGCATACAGGCCAATTAACTTGATAGGAGTTATTCCGCCCAGCATAGGAACAACATCTCCCTCCCAGCATAGGAACAACATCTCTCTGAGGGTATGTATGTCTACACTGCATTCCTCCTCCCAGAGAGGAATGCAAATGCAGACAAGCGAAATTGCAAATGAAGCACGGATTTGAATTTCCCGTGCTTCATTTACATAATCGCAGACCGCCGCTTTTCCGAAATAGCGTATTTTGGGAAAACAAATGCGGTCCACGCAGGGTTATTTCGAGAAAATAACCCTTCCTTCGAAATAACCCTTACTCCTCAAAATGAGGGTTATTTCGAAGGAAAGGTTTTTTCTTGAAATAACCCCGCGCGGACCATGTTCGTTTTCCCAAAATATGCTATTTCGGAAAAGCGGCGGTCCCTGATTATGCAAATGAAGCACGGGAAATTCAAATCCACGTTTCATTTGCAATTTCACATGTTTGCATTTGCATTCCTGTCTCGGAAGAGGAATGCAGTGTAGACATACCCTGAGTGATGTTAGTTAACATAGCTGCGTGTACATGGAGGACTTTGTCAACATAACCAATATATGCCAATATAACGTTCACATGTAGACTGAGCCTCAGAAGGACTCTTTTTGAGGTGTGGCTTATGTACTAAATCACATACATCACTTTTAGTGTGGAATAAAAGTTCCATGGGGGAGTTTGTGTGGAATAGCAGCTGTGCTTTAAATTCACATTTTTAGCTTATTCTGTGATAACTTCCTATGTCACTAAACCTCTGTGTTTGTAGATCTCTGAACTGTTTATTCAGGCTAAGTCTCAGAGAGATAGCCATGTTAGTCTGTAAGGGTACATCTACGCAGCAGCGTTATTTCGGAATAACTGACGTTATTTCGAAATAACAAAATGCGGGTCTACACAGCAAGCCAATTATTTCGAAATAATGTTGAGATGGAGGATTTCTTACTCCAACATCTGTACTCCTTATGAAATGCAGGTTAAGGGAAGTCGAAGGAAGAGTGTTCTTCCTTCTGTTAGATCAAGACTGAAGCCTCCTTATTGGAATACAGGTTCTACACCTGCACTGTAACTGTATCACTATGCATTAACCAAGTCAAATGAAAATAGGTGGAACAAAAACTTTTATTTAAACTTAGAAAACGAGCATAAAATCTGGTTGTCACAAATGAAACCTGGCATGAGGTCAGAACCCCAAAATAGGAATAGTCTAAAGAGTCCTACTACTGTCTCGATGTCCGAAGAAGAGAGGTAGGTGAACGTCTTCAGGCTGAGGAAAAGGAACAAGTGGAGATGGTACGAAGTTGCAGAAACCCAGGTAGGTAGACAGTCGTCTTGCTTTTGGTCTTCTTTCTTCCATACTGGGACACGCCGTCCTGCGTGTCGACTGGAGGATGAGATGGTACGTATGCATGTATGTATGACTGGCCCTGCTGCAGACTCCTAACTAAAAACAAATAAAACCTGTGCTAGCAGTCATTATGGCTGTGAAACTGGATTACTGCACCACAAAGGGCTGTCAGCAACCAGGCTGGCTTCTGCCCCAGAGGGCCTACTAAGTCAAACAGCCTGGTAGCTGTCGATCTAGCACTGATGGTTTGTGCCGATGACATGCACAGACAGCCTCTACCTACCTCGGTAGCTGCAGCCCCAACTCTCCATGGCTGAAGCCCTGAAGCAGTATAGTACTTGCTGCTACTGGGTCTGTTTTGCTTGGTTTTGTTTTTTTGTTTCTGTGCTGCCTGAATGATTACTGTCAGTCCCAGTGGTGGCCATTTGGCAAGTAAGTCTATAACATTTGTTTTGGTATCTTTGAGGTTGTTTTGTAAAATGTTTATGTTGATTCTTTGTCTTCAGCTTTGATACAGTTGACCATGACATTCAACTGATTTGTTTGTGAACATAAGGGAGGGTGGATGGAGCCTTCCCTAACTGTATCTGTTCTTATCCTCCTGAGAACCTGGAGTGAAGTTGTGGGAAGTTGTTCCTCTACCCCATGAGCCTTGTCTGTTGGGATATGACAGCTATGGATATTATCACCTTAACAATTTCAATAGGTAGAAGGGAGAGCAAGAGACATAGACTGCAATTTTTAGAATTTTTTAGAATTGATTTTTAGAATTTACCCCTACCTCCATTGGATCCACCAGAATCCAGAGTTGTTAACCTTTGCACACATTATAAAACATATCCTTTCCCCCTCTTTTCTAAGGCAGTTTTCTGAAGGGAAGGTGCTGAGGTGGATCTAGTTATGGAGAGCCTTTTGTGTATAGAATCACAGAATACTAGAACTGGAAGGGATCTCAAAAGGTCATCAAGTCCAATCCCCTGCCCTCACAGCGGGACTAAGCACCATCTAGATCAGGGGTCAGCAACCTTTCTAAAGTGGTGTGCCAAGATTTAACCCTCCTTCCCTGAGCCATGCCACTCTCCTGCGGGGGAAGGGGCGGCGCACCACCGCATGCCCTGTGGACCACCTGGGTCAATGCAAACATTTCCACGGACTTCCAGTTGCTAATGGAAACTCACCGTTAATTACATAATTATGCGTGAGCCATTTTGCTAGTGCTGCAACTAGGGAAAATGGTTTCATTTACATTATTAAACAGATTAAGGATTTTAATTTTCTCATGTTAGTTTATCAAACTTCATTTTAAATAAAGTGACATATGTCCAACACAAAAGGTTTCAATGTTTTCTTTATTTATGGCCGGGGTGGGGAACCTTGGTTGGGTTGGGGGTCACTGACCCACAAAAACATCAGTTGGGGACCACACAAGTGAGAAGCAAAAAAACCCTCCTCCCAAAATCCACAACCCTCACTGATGTGGCCCCCAACTGAGACACCTCACTCTCCTGGCACTCCAGCCCCCAGGGTGAGAGGAAGGGAAAGGAAGGAGGTGGTTCAGGGCTTCCCATAGGCCAGATTTACTTTTCTTGGGTTCCAGAGTTAATGGATTTTGTGGACCCCCCCTTAAGCTCTGAGGTGGGAACAAAAATGAGGGGTTCAATGTGCAGGACAGGGCTGCCCGTGAATAGGATAAAAATGGGGATGCAGGATCTGGATTGGAGGTGGGGTGTAGGACTGGGTGAGGTGGTTAGGGAGGTCTGAAAGGGAGTTTGGTGGTAGGAAAGCGTGTGGAGTGGGGGTACGAGAGGGAGTCAGGGACAGGAGGGGATTGGGGAAGTAATGCAGAAAAGGTGAGAATGCAGCCAAATAGCTAGTTGGGGAGGGAGGCAAAGAAGTGGGGAGTAAAGGAAAGTGCAGCTTCTGCAAAATAAAATTGAAACCCCCTCACATCTTCCCTCTGCTCCAGCCTTGTTACCCTCAGCCCCATGATCTCCCCACCCCGGCTTGATTCCCTGCATCGCCCCATGCCCCTCAGTGCAACCCCTGCCTCCTCCCATCCTGCCCCTGCATCCTTGTGCCCTCAATGCACTTTCCAACAGGGCAGCAGTGCTGGGACTCGCAGCCACCCTGGAGCAGCACTGGGGCAAGAAGATGTGTGTGTATGCGGTGGGGTGGGGGTGAGGCAGAGTCTCATCCCTCCCTGGCCCAGTCTGGGTGCATCTAGACTGCAGAGTTTTTTCGGAAAATCAGCCGTTTTTCTGAAAAAAACTCCACTTACATCCACACTGCTATTGTGTTCTTTCAAAAGAAAATCGAAAACGCAGGGGTTTTTTTTCTGACAGCAGTGAATCTCATTCTATGAGGAAGGAATGCCTTTTCCAACAGAGCTCTTTCGGGAAAAGGGGTGTGCGGATGCAGAAGAGGGAGTTTTCGAAAGAGGCTTCCAGGAAAAAGCACAGGTGGCCACTCTGTCCATAGTAATCACACCTTACATGTGAGATTGGGTGCTCTCTTTTGAAAAAAGCAGATCACTTTTTCGATGCACTTTGGCAGTGTGGACGCTCTCTTTCGGAAGACGTTTTTTTGGAAGATCTCTTCCAGAAAAGCTTTTCAAAAGAAGCCTGCAGTCTAGATATACCCTCCTTTGCCTGCAGCTCCGGGGCTAGGGCGCGCAGAGTCCAGGGCTGACTCCAGCCCGGCCAGGCGCAGCAGAGCACTGGGGAAGGGGCTCCCTGCCCCCACACACAGCTCATGCCTAGAGCACCACGTGTGTCAGCCACACAGTCTCAGCTCTGTGGAGCAGGCCCAGCCCCGCCCCCTCCCGAAGCAGAAGGAAGCCCCAGGGATGTTCCCGTGTGCCACTCTCGCCACTGCTCCCCCCACCCACTCAGCTACGCAGCTGAGGCTCGAGCCACAGCACGGGCTCCCCGCTGTGCAGGGGGAAGGGGCAGAGCTGAGCTTCCGCCCCACGTACCGGGGGCTGCTGACTTCTGATCTAGCTCATCCCTGATAGATGTCTGTCTAACCTGCTTTTAAATATCTCCAATGATGGAGAGTCCACAACCTTCCTAGGCAATTTATTCCAGTGTTTAACCACCCTGACAGGTAAGAACTTTTTCCTAATGTCCAACCTAAACCTCCGTTGCTGCAATTTAAGCCCATTGCTTCTTGTCCTATCATCAGTGGTCATGGAGAACAGTTTTTCTCCCTTTTCCTTGTAACACCCTTTTAGGAACTTGAAAACTGCTATCATGTCCTCTCTAAGTCCACTCTCTTCCAAACTAAACAACCCCAGTTCTTTCAGGCAGTAGGCAGTGGTTTTAAAATTATAGAACAAGCACTGTGAGCAAGCAGTGCTAGAGGGGAAATATATAAACCTTAGGGCTAATTAAAGCATGGTTCTCTGTAGTCTAGGGAAGGCTACTACAGGCTAATTGAAGCACCTGTCATCAATTAAGGCCCTGTCAGGAACCGGATATGATATAGCAGACTAATTAAGGGGTGGTTCCTTGTATACTAGGGAAGTTGTGTTAATTGAAGCACCTGTAGTCAATTAAGGTCCTATCAGGAACCTAATAAAAACTGCCAGGGGCAGACAGTGTGGAGCAGGCCTGAAGTTTAGATTTAGGCCTGTATTGCTGAGATTTGAAAAACCAGAGACCTAGAAGGGCAGGGGGGTGGTCCTCCCCCAATATCAAGAACAAAATATATATATAGGCAGATATTTCTGGAATACTATATATATATATATATATATATATATATATATACACACACACACACACTAGACCTGCTAAATCGAACCCCGTGAGATTGATCTCCGGTGTGTCAATCCTCCGGTAAGTATAAACAAGCCCTTATGTCAGTTCTCCAAAGTGAGTTTAACAGCCAGGAGAAAATTTGGTCTAAGCAGAATGAGTGAAGAACTCAAACTAAAGGGAAAAGCTCAGACTTACGATCTGTTTTGAAAAAAGCGAGCAATAGACCAAAGCAAAACAGTGCCCACTGTAGAACATAGGTCACACCAAAGAATAAATTCACAAAGTTTGAAATACAAAAAATTTTGAGGGGACAAGCCTCGGTTGGGAGTTGTTGCCTGAAAGCCCTTAGATCATAGGATTATATTCAGTGAAACTTCCAAATGGGAAGTAAATAGTAAACAGTCAGTGCTAGTGACATTACCAGTATTAAAATAGGTTTATTTTATTGAGTTTATGATTATCATAAGTGTTAAAATATCTCAGAAATCTTTAGAGCTCTTTCCCTAAATCAAAGAGGTTATATTTTTAACTTTGATTTTCTGCAGAGTCCTTCAATGTACAATTGAGGGACCTCCATATGTAATCTAGCAGAAGCATAAGGAATGAATATGCTGTTTTCCAATTCAGCATTTACAGAAGCTGTAGGCAGTACAGTAGATTTTCTTAAAGAGCATGTTTATGACTGCAATCCCAAATCCAGAATTAGTACTGGGCAGAGGCCTTTGAGCCAATGTTTTAGACAACATACGTACATTAAATTGTTACACCTTAATCAGCATAAACTGTGCACTCACATAATTTTATCTGCTTTTTGTTTTAATAGATAAATGCAGAAGGAACACCAGAAGAGGTTTTTCTTCAAGTCTGCACATCAGTCGACTGCTTTCTGAAAACGGAAACGGAAGCATTTTCTCTTTCAGCAGAAGTACAGTAGTGGTTCATAGTTTCATCTCATGTGCACTTGTCACAATCGACTAAAATGCTGTTCAAAGCAATACCTGCTGTCTTGAGAAGTATCTTGAATTAGTGCATGTTGTATTAAATGTTATTTTGAAAATATTTATAATCATACAGTATACTAAATACAAAATGGTTTCCACACTAAAACTAGTGTGGTTTTACACTGCAGTACTGTATGTTTATCAAAATGTTTGCACTTAACAGGTTAAAAGCAGCATGGTGAACAGCAGGTTCAGTTTATATTTAGTGTTATGCATTTGAATATAATCAGATGTGTTGCACAATCAGCAGTCAGCTCCTTCAACTGCCATATAGCAAAGATTTTCAGGATAGCTCCCTCTCATTGCAATGAGTGTTTTTCTTTCATTAACACCATTCATTTTTGTACTAACACTTAGCTTGTAGATTTGTAGTGGTTGAAAATCTGTCCTCTGCCATTTTGCTTTATAATGGAACATTCCTAGAATTAGTCATAATTTGTGGAGTTGTAGAAGTTGAATAGACTTTTGACATTTCCCAAAAATCACCGTAAATGCATTGCAAAAATGAACTGAACATGAAGAAATTAATAAATACTATAGAGATCATAGAGATCTGTCTATCTGTTCATCTCCCAGACAAACTGCTTTGAAATCTTTGCTGTAGAGTTTGCTGCATATTACAATAATTTTCTAATGGGGCGAGGAATATCTCTGCTGAAAAAGAGAACTGCGTAACGTTAATACAATCAAATGTGCAGATATATCATTACTAGCATGGATAACTATTTCACTAAAAATTATCATGTGAAATTGTTCGATTACCAAATACCATTAAATACTACTCTGGCAGTATTCCAAGTGTAAATTTCAGTTCTGGATCCTTAGCTGTTGTCTTGTGGCATTACAAATTTTGAAAATGACAATCCAAAAACAGGCACCCCCCAACCCTTATCTTTAGCAGTCCACCCTTCCAAAATTTCTGCATAAAAATACATAAAACCATATATTTCCATCTACTCAGCCAAAGTGTTGGTTTTTTGGTATACTGATAGCCAAATAAAAACATTTGACATTTTTGTGGAGTAATTGCATCCCTTTCTGTGCTGTTGCACCAGTACACAGTTTAAGTTTGCATGATTGATCTTTTAACATTTGTACTTTCAATGAGCATTAATTGGACAGATTTGTATTTTTAAAGTTATCTTTCTTGTAATGAAGACACAATGCAAATAAAAAATGGACAAATGCAAAGAGTCATACTTTATGCTGCAGTACATGTGTGTTTGATCTTGCCTACAGCTCCATAAAAATGTGGTTCATTAGTAAATATAGTTCAAATAAAGCACTCTAAACTTAACCTGCCCTGATTTAGGAAGGGAGTTTTTTTGGGAGGGTTTTTTGGTTTGTTTTTGCTTTTCTTCTACTTCCTTGATATCTGCAATGCAAACATTGGATCCAGTGCGTCACTAAAGGGTAGTTTTAAACCTGCTCTTCTCCTTTAATTATGGATTTTTTCCCGGTTGGATTCCTTTATAAAAGTTAACCTTTACCTCTGGCATCCATTGCCAACTCCAGAAGACAGCCATTTGATACAATATGTCTAATAAACCACTTCTTGAAAATAAGGAAGTTACCTTCAGAATGCAGCCAGATTTCTTCAGCTTGAAGAGAAACATCACGTCAGCTTAATTTGAACCTGATGGCACTATGGGCTGCATTCTTATGTTATTCTTCCAGTAATTAGAGGATTTTAAAATGATTGTGTGGTTGTAAGTTATCCTAGGCACAACCACATTTAGATATTTCTAGTCATTTCTTGACTTGATTCTCATTAGAATGAAAGTTAAAATGAGTGGAAGGTAGCATTTTGGTTTTTAGTGCTGTTTCTCAGAAATTGATTAGTTTCTAATGCCAAAAGTTACTTATAATATCAGTAAACACACAATTCCATATTCCAAATGTAGCGTATCTGATTTAACCCGTAATTCTGCCCCCCTCCTAAAATCACATTTCCTAGTTCAGTGGTTTTCAACTTGTAATCCACAGACCTGTTAGGCCTCGCTCTGCAAACTATGTCTAAGTGAGCCACAAACTGTGACTATAAAAATAAAATTTCAGATCTCAGAAACAGTATTCTGTTTTCTGATCAATCAAAAGTATGTGACTACCCCCACCTACAGGTCAAGATCCAGAAGTATTGTCATCACCATAGAAAACTCAATTTAGTGCCCTTTTTCACATTGTATCAAATGATATGCCCTGCAACATCTACAGCTGAATTTTAATCAATCAGTTTTCAGTCTAAGACTTCTATGGTAGGTGTGTATGGATCTCAGGTTGAACTTCCAAAAGAGTCTGCACCCCTATTTGAAAATGTTTAAGGGTCTGCAAATGAAAAAAGATTGAAAACCACTGTCTTAATCCATCAGGTAAAGCTGCTATGATGCTAGTCTAGAGCCAATGCAAACATTATATAGATGAATATGCAAGTATCTCTCTCTCACACACAAATAAGATTTCCCCATATCAATAAGCAGTGTATGTTATATATTTGATATCCAAAACTCTTACACATCTCCATACACATACATGTTGTATAGAAGAGATAATTGCGTGTGCACATGCACACATTCATTCAAATAAACAGCTTTAATCAAGTATTTCAGGTCTGAATTCCCTCAACGCCACACTCCTTCCCTCCCCTTCAAACCATATTAACCTTTCTCTTGTGCACAATTGTAATTTTTTCTCTCTCATATATTATGGTTATTTTCCTCTAAGAACATTTTAAAAGCCCATCAAAAGATAACAGATTTGTCTCTGATAATCACTCTTCACCAAAACTGCTTCCATAACAATAGTGTAACTGAATGGCGGAACTTAATATATTATGTTCCCATGATATTATAGATTCTTTCACACGATAGCTTTAGTCTTTCATTAAAGAGAAACGTGAAATACAGCTTGTATATTTGTTGTATTATATTTTGTTAGGTTTATTAATTTCTCAAAAAATATGAGATATGCGTACAGATGATGTATTACATCATTTAGTGTTTTAGTAATTGTACTATATTATCTACTCAGTATATTTTATGCTTAAACTTGTTTTCCTCAGAAACAAAAAGTAATTACACCTAAGTGAAACTGTGAAATTTAACACTGATCAGGCTACAGTTAAGTTGCTCTCAAATGCAATCAGCCAATTACCCTTCTTATTGCCATGGTTTAAGCTACTGTGTTCCTTTTACACTCTAATCATTCTGAAAACTGACGTTTTTATTTAAGCAAGTGGAAAGCTAATACAGTTTAAAATAATTTGTGTCTGAATCACAAGCTATACAGTTCAATAAAAAAGTTATTTGATGAAAAATATCACAATAATTACAAAGCTTTGCAGACATCAGCATTTTTAGATTAATACAGCATACCAAAGTTGCTAACATTCCTTTCTTCTACAGTCTGGAAAAAAAAACCCCACCAGCTTCTGAACAAGATATGAGAAAACTAAGGCTCTTATCTTGCAAGAGGCTGAGCACATTGTATTAGGAGCAGCGTGCATTCAGTTCCATTGAAGTCAACAGTAGTGCCAAGTGCTGAGCCAATGCAGATATGGGCCCTTTAAGTATTCCTGTGACCTACTAAACTGTGTATTGTTTTCTATTGTTAATGTTGGTTAAAAAGTTCATTACTACCCAAAAAGGAAATCACAGTAAGCATTCTATATATAAACAGAGTGTATCCACATAGTTTATTTCTCACAGTATTCCTGACAATTGAACATTATTTAAGAACATACTGTATACACAGATAAGAAGAAACATACAAAATGTTTTAAATGATGCACAACAAAATCCAGCAGTATAAAAGAATGCACGTGAACCTTTGCTCACTGCTCAGGCTAAATTTAATCACTTGTTTAAATAGTAATAAAAATACAATCTTTCATGGATCTTGTGCAGACTACAAAAGAGGAAAATTATTACCATATATATGATTTATATTAGGCAGTTTTCTTTGATGAGTTGCACTAACAACTCCAAATACAGAGGCAGAAGGCTGTGTACTTTATTTTAAAGGAGTTAATGTTGAGTATTAGAGACTTTACACAGTTACTACCACTGGCACTTTTCACCATATTTTGTACACATCACATGATCATCTTATATAACATTACATTTAAAAAATATATCTGAGTGACAATTTTATAACATTCACACACCATGAGCTGGTTAAGGAAGCAATGCAACAGTTGCTTCCTGTAGTGCTTCACTGTTGGTAATAGAGTTCATTGTGGTTTTAAAAAAAAATTAGAAGTCAATGAGATTAAGCAGCTCCAATTTAATAAAGGCCTGTAACCAACCATCACCCGAACAGTGAGTATTTTTTAGAGTATATCCTAGAAGCAAACACTGTCATTGGTTAAAACCTTAACTAAAGAAGTCAGTTTCTGTGCTGAAAACTATTTCACAACAAAACTGCAAGCTACTAAACTGTTTTTATATAAATACTTCATCTTCTCTGGATCTCATAACCAAGTTCTTCAAAGCCTTTGGAATTTATTGTATCATTATATGCATGCTCTCATTTCTGGCTCACCCTTCTGTATTTTTTTCCTTTCTTTTTTTGTTTTTGTTTTGGATTCACCATCTAAAAATGACTAATGTGGTAAAAGGAAAGTCTCCCAGTGAAACCTTCTGCACACTAGGAATGTTCAGCTGCTGTTCAGCTGATCAAGAACCGTGACAGTTTGGAGCTTTAGTTTGACAAGTACACCCAGGAAGCTGTCATGCTGTGAGTGACATTTCAGGGAAAGCAGAGTCTTTCCAAAGTGTGCACGGAATTAACAATGATGCCATTGTTTCTTTTCAAAGAGGATAATAAGCCCAAGGTTGTAGTCTGTTTCCCATGTCATCTGTTTGCTGGAAAGTAGTTTGGGTCAAGATAATTGTAACTGGTGCCTTGGGACATGCAGTAGTCTCTATCTAAAAATGTCTCTGCTCTGTAAATAGGCTCTAACTGGTGATCTTCCTTGTGAATCTCTGTTTCATGTAGACTGCAAAGAAAAGAAAACACGATTTGGCAAGTGAACTTATTTTTCATTATATATTCACTTCAGAAGAGTGAAGAAGTTTCTTTTTATTTTTTTAATTGACAGATAAAAGTCAAATTCTATATCACACACATTACTTCACAGCTGAGGATTTCAGAAAAAAATACTTTTCCTGTCTCATACTTAACAGTCCAAGTATAATTACTCTCTCCATTGCACTGAAAGAATTCTTGATTTTCACGCCATCCGAAAACACACATTATGATTATAATCTAGTTACATCTAACTTTCCAGAGGTATAATGGAACAGCTAAATCCCATATATGTGAAGAGTTTACTGAGTATTTAAGCACAGGGGGTCAGCAACCTTTTTAAACCAAAGAGCCAAACTACATCAAAATTCAGAACAAGAGGTCAACAAAGAGCCATATAAGCAAGCCCATTTGCATGACTGAAAATATACAACTTAATATTATTGATAATTAACATAATGATTAATAATAGCATAAATGAAAAAACTCACAGACTATTTAATGGGACTTCTGCTGCTGCATCTTTTCACACATTTCTTTGAAGTTTACATCATTAATGGTCAAATCCAGTTTTATGCACGCATTCAGACTTGTCTTCTGTCAATCTTATGGCAGGGGACTGAGTATGTGGGGGGTGCAGGAGTCTGGGTTGCAGTGTGAGGGGCTCAGGGCAGGGGGTTTGGGTGTATGATGGACTCAGGGCAGAGGGTTTGGGTGGAGTGCAGAAGTGTTATGATGCTGTGGCCAGATAGGGGGTGGGCCCAAATTGGGTGTCTGCTTTACTTTAAATAAAGTAAAATATTATGTCCAACACAAAAGGTTTCAACATTGTCTTCATTTATGGCAGGGTGGGAACCTTTTTAGGGTCAGAGGCCACTGACCCACAGAAAAATTAGTTGGGGACCACACAAGTGAGAAGCAATAAAACAATCCCTCCAAAACCCCCAACCCTCACCGATGTGGTCCCCAACTGAGACACCTCACTCCCTGGTGCTCCAGCCCCATGGGGGGCAGGGCAGGAGGACTGCGGTTCAAGGCCTCAGGCCAGATAACTCTTCTGGGGTTCCAGGGTTAGTGGATTTTGTGGGCCTCCCTAGGCTTGGGGAGGGAGGGGGAAATGAGGGGTTCAGTGTGTGGGACAGAGCTGCCAGTGAGTGGGATGGAATGCAGGAAATGGGTGGGAGATAGGGGGCAGGAACAGTCTGGCCAAGGGAGAGGGGGCAGGAGCAGGCTGGGGGTAGGTGCCCGGCCAGGAGGTAAGGTGCAGGAGTGGGCTGGGGGTAGGTGTCTGGCCAGGGGGCAGGAGTGGGCTGGGGATAGGTGTCTAGCCACGGGAGAGGGGGGCAGGAGCAGGCTGGGGGTGCAGGGTCTCGGCACGGGAGGGGGTGCAAGGTCTGGGCAACACTTACTTTTTTTTTCTTTCCCCAGTGTCTAATAGGGTTTATTTATTGTAACAGATGCAAGTCACTCCCACGTGGCAGCCAGTCACTGCTCCACACAGGTCAAGGAATAAGCAGCCCTAGGACCGAGCATGGAATGGAGGCTGTGCCTCACCAGGAGTACAGGGAGTCCGGCCAGCAGGTCTGGGCACAGAGGGGAACCGGTCTGCTCAGTCTTCTTGTAGATCTCCAGGCTGGCCAGGATCCAGCCCACTGGCACCAGGAAGAAGGTGCTCAGGCCGATGAGTTGATTCCAGCGGCCCCATGGGGCACTCCAGCTGGTGCGAGTGCACAACATGCACGGGTGGCACAAGGCGGGGGCAGAGCAGTGTGTGGAGCAGTGAGGACAGCACTGGCAGCAGTGGGTCCTTCATGGGCAAGATGGTGGCCGGGTCTGCTCTTGTGCCCCACGCTGCTCTCAGACTTGCTGTCCAGGCATGGATTCTCACTGCTCCACTGGCTGGATTCTGGCCAATGGAGCAGCAGGAAACATCTCCAGGCAGCACATCTGTCGCTGCTTTGTTCCTCCAGTTGGGGGAGGGAAAAGAGGAGCGTGGAGAACCATTTGTGGCTCTGGCTTCTTCCCTGACCGCACAGTGAAGCTCAGGGTTTCCTCCATCCTCCCCTGCAGCCCACCCCACCCCCAGGAAGCTAGCACTGGCTCCAATCTTGCAAGGGGCGCAAAGCTGGATCACCAGAACAGGCTCCCCATTGGGGGAGGGAAGGGCTCAAGGGGGAGCTGAGCTCAAGCTGCGAGCCATATTTGGTTCCTAAGTGAGATATGGATATTCTGGCAAGCACAAATAATAAGCATCAATACTTGTCGCTCACCAGTCAGAACAAGAGTCACAGAAATCCAAGGACATTTCTTGAGGGCAATCCTGGCAGTGCCACCGAATGCCTTGAATGGGTTCAATTCCGCAGTTATCACACTGTGAAACATATTGAACAAAAAGGTAATGAAAGAAAGTAGTTGTTAAAATACATATAGTTTCGTTTTGACCGATATATTGCATATAAAGGATAACAAAGACCATGATTTTTTTGCAAAAATCACCACCACCTGAAGATTAGCTCTGTGTAACCTTGAAAAACCCACCAGAAATTGGCCCAATACAAGATCTCACCCACCTCTCTGTTTATAAATTAACATACCCTAGGAAAGACTACTTAGACCCCAGATAATCATTCTATTTTCTGCTTTGCTCCCTACTCCTTCATGACTCCCTATTAAAATTATTCTTCCGACCAAGAACGAATGGACTTAGTTTCCTCTGGAATCTGTCAGCACCAGCAATACAAGGCAGTCCTTTCTATCTCTGGGATGAACATGATGCCTCTGCAGTTCTCCAAGCTCAACTAGCTGAAATGCCTGAACATGGGATCCTCTACATGAAAGCAAAACATGTTATCACTAGACAGCTATATTAGTGACCTTTTAAGGTAAGTTGAATGGAATGATACTATACATTAGTTTACGTTTATTAAACCAGTAGCATTTCCAAGTTCAATATATGGCACATACGAGCAGGGCTCGTATTTCCATCTATTATTAAGGTTACATTACAGTTCCCATTATAAGACCATTTTCAGTTGCCTATAACTCTGCCAAAAAACATTTAGGATGAAATTTTCCATGCTGAGTATTAGCCGAAGGCTGGTACTTATTTATTTATAACTCAGTCGAAATGGCTTGACTATTTCCAAGAACCAATGATAGGGGGAAAATATGTAGTTCTGCCCACGTTATCAAAAAAACCACACAAAAACCACACCCCTCACAAAAAAACAAAAACAACCTTTGAGATCTTTTCTATCTCTTGAACCCTCATGTATTAGAGTAGAGACTTGAAGGGGGCGGACTTAGGATCAGGGATGTGACTTCTGCAATCTCCAGGGGGAAAAAAAACCAGCCACATTTGTCCAATTTATAATCACTGGAAAAATCAGTCTTCACAGGCTCAGTAGACACTTCTTCCATTTTGCTAATTAAATCTCTGAAGAAACTTCACTGAACATGCTCTTACTTCTCACAGATCCTAATGCTGACCCACACTGCACATGCACAAGTCCCACAGAGGGACTGAGCATACTCCAGTCCACGGTTACAGGCATGAAGATGGACTTTCCCTATAATGGATGTTCTCAGCTGTTCTAGTGGGTGCATTGCAACTGAAAGCAAGTAGTATTTCTTGTGCTCTCAATGACCCTCCCCCACTGGCAGCCATCTCCTGTAGAGGAAGACGATGCCTTTTTTGAATGCAGAGGGAACAAAAGCTGGCTCTGGGTGATGGAAAAGGGGAGACTAGGACTGGAAGTGTGGAGGAGAGAGACTGGGACTGGCTGGCAAGATTGGCACTGGGCGCAGGCCAGGATAGGTCAGACAAGGAGACAAAAGTAAACTCCCAGCCATAGTCTGGAATATAATACGAGATTCCTGAGTCTCACCATTCCTGTGCTGACAGCAAATAACTGTGAACCCCTGTGGCAAACGGTGTTTCATCCCTCTATCTGGGAGTCCCATACAGAAGATTACACTCAACGTTGATTATCATTGAGTGCACATGGTGGATCCACTCTGGAAATGAATCAGGGTTATTGTAAAGGAGGCTAGTGTGTCCCAGACCCTGTTTCATTTGCTGCAGATGTTGGAAGGCGTATAGCAAATGGGGCAGGTTGTTGCTAGAAGAGAAAGGATGGTTTCATGGTTAAGGCATTTGAATGGTGTTATGAAGAACTAGATTCTATCCCTTTCATAGCCTAGATGATGCTAGACAAATCACTTAAACTCTTCTTTGGTGGTCACTAATTGTATGTTCCTCGTTTTTTGAGTCCCTAACTCCAGACTCACGGATCGGATATGCAGAAATGCTGAGCACTCACAGTTGGAGCTGAAATCAATGGGAGCTGTACTTGGAACATATCTAGTGCTGTATAATGCCACACCATCTGAAAAATAAGGTTCTAACTTATGGATGTCAGCAGTTAACCAGCAAGCATCACCCTTGCTGGATGGTACTCACTGGTTACCAATTAAACTGTGGCCCAGTCCCCTTCTGACGGCACAGTGAGCCAGCTGGGCTGGAATGCCCTCGAACCTCGGTGTTGTGGGCTCAACCAGGACCACTGCACTGCAGGCTGGGGTGCACCAGCCCAGTTGGGCCTGTCACACTGCAGAATCCTGTTTAAGCCGTTAATTGGTTAAATGTAATGTTTAACCGGTTAACTGATTAAATGGATTTTACATAATTTCAGATTGGTGGTAACCCTTTGATCTTAATCTCTCTGCACTTGAGTTTCCTATCTATAAAATAGAACACCACCTCCTTCCAGCTCAGAGGAGTTTTGTGAAGATGAATTAACGTTTGTGAAGCACTCAGACACTACTGTGAGGAGCACCACCAAATAAAAGCCCATGAGGAAATAAATAATTCTGAACTTTGAGCAGGACCTGAATAATGTGCAGTAAATTAGGCAAGAAGCCACTTTCAACAATCAGGAAAAAAAACAAATGATTGAACAGTGATTCATTAAGTTAGCAATGTCCATTCTGTGCACTGAATGAGCTAGCAGTCTGGTGGAAAAAATACAGTATGTGTTCATGTAATTAAAAACTGCATTATGATGCACACACACTAGGGGGACAAATTTAGGTTACAAAGAACCTTAATTCTGCCATTTCCTAACTTCTGAATGCCTTATTTTCCCATCTTAACATTTTGAATGTAGTATATTAAAGTATATTAGTAACTCAAATTACTTTGTCCAATAGACCTCTCATATCTCTAAGAAGTCCAGACAATTCCTTTGGACTCCATATATGGGGAACAGCTACAAAGAAGGTTGTTGGTAATAGGGATGTTAAATTGTGAGTAACTGACTAATTGAATAGTCAATGCATTTTGCATTGACTATTCGATAGGGCCCTCTCCAACTTTGAAGTGTAGTAACAGTCCTAGAGCTGTTGCGACACTTTAAAGGCAAAAGTGGCATGTGGAGCCCGGGGTCAGATGGGGACTCCCCACTGACCCCGGGCTCCGTGCGGTGCCGCTGCTTTGAAATGCTGTGAGGAGCCTGACTCTGGGCTCTCTCGTGGTGGCATTTCAAAGAGGCAGCACCGCACGGAGCCCAGGTCAATTGGGGAGTCTGATCCTGGGCTCCATGCAGCACTGCCGCTTTGAAATGCCGGGAGGAGCCCGATGCTGGGGTCCTGCAGTGGCGTTTCAAAGCGTCAGCACCGCATGGAGCCCAGGGTCTGGCCCCAAGATCCACGCAGCGCTGCTGCTTTGAAGTACCCCATTCCTTTCCACCCCTTGCTGCCTCTTTCTGATAGAGGGGAGGAGCGACTAGTCAACAAGCATTTGCTTATCGGATAGTCGACTAGTCCTTCACATCCCTAGTTGGTAATGACTGAAAATCCTTCCAAACTCCAACAGGTATCCTAGGGCATTCCCTCCTTTTCAATGCTGCCTATAAATGGATGGTGCTGGGGATAACATGTCTCTGTATGTTAACTGTAAAAAAGTATTATTATTATGTAATATTATTTTTTATTATATATCTATCATCCTAAAAAAGGAAAATTTATTTTTTTCCTAAGAAAAATCCACATGCTGCTAGTCTTAAAAAATGCTCAGTAAGCTCCTTGCTCAGTTACACTAATTGAACACAGTAGAACCTCAGCACTACAGACACCTCTAGAATAGATGTTGTTTGTACTTTGAAATGTTAGTAACTCTGAACAGCATCTTCACCTCCTACATGTAAGTGGCTGCCCTGTGAATGGGGATAGGGAGAGGCAGCTGTTTTTAGTCCCTGGCGGCAAGGATGATGATGAGTGAGGCACACTGAGGCACTGTGGCATCAGTGGCTGCATGGTACAAGTTGTGCTCTTTAAAACTGAGCTGCTTCTCCACAGCAAACATGCTCGCACCAGTTTGGGCTCATGCTCTAGGCCAGGCACTGGTCCAAAAAGGAGCTGCTCTCACACCAGCACTGGCAGCTTCTTTGCAGCATCAGCAGCTCAGGCTGTGGCATTTTCTTTCCTGGGCTTAGACTGAGGTTGCAAGTTAGGCCCCCTCCCGGACAAGTGGTAGGGGTGGAAACAGTTCTGGCAGCCTACAGGAAAGCAGCACAGACCACAGCACTACCCCTGCTCTGCCTGCTTGGGCTGGCAAAGTGAGCACATAGCTGTGCCTGTGAACCTCAGCATATTCACCTCTTAGCTGATAGGAACATGCAGCCCAGGTATGCCTACATTTAAGATGCAATACAGGGACAGTACACTATTTGCTTTTTTATGGTCTCCACTGCTACCTGATAGATTACTTCAAGTTCTACAAGGTGTCCAGTTGATGGGTCAGATTGTAACTCTGGTGTTTGTATACTTGAAGTTCTACGGAAACAGATCACCAGTATACCTTACCTTGAAGCCCACATGCTGCACAAATCCACTTTCCGCATGCATCTGCTGGAGTTTTTGCTTCTTCAACTTTTTTAACTCTAGCAGTTCTTTGTATTCAGGTAACTCTCGATAAGCTATTGGGATACTTTCCTCATCCTGTTCAAAGAAGAAAACCTTTGGTTTGAGGATATGGTACACATGTGAACACATTTCTTTCAGAAAAATACTGATAACATAATACATAAAGAGATGTCCAAAATTATTTGGGGGAAAAAGACACTCAAAAGAAATCTATTAATTTATATTTTTAATTATACCGTATTGAACCGTGCGCTACAGAACACATATTTAAATATGCAAGATAGCTCACAGATAAATTAGGTTATGCTTCCTAATTTTACTTCCTATTTTTAATTTCATTTAAGAAATGTACTTTAATTTGTGCAGAACATATTTGTGCGCACATTAGATTGAAACTAACACATGGAGGACAAAAGTTAGGTTCCTCTCAATACAGAGCTAAGTTATTTTATGTGCAAATATCTCATAACATGGAGTAAGAAATGAGAAAAATGTAGCAAACCTACAGCAAATTAATTAGACTTTGTTCTCTTTACCATGGTTCTACAGAGGAGAAATAGTTTTGTCCAGCGACCATTCAAGTGCCTTAATTAGCTGAGAAAGTGAGTAAAAAATGATAGATCCCTAAAGATTGTTGTGTGTTAAGGGTTTTGGACAACATCACATTTAAATATACTGATGATGCCAAGAGAGGCATCATATTTTCACTGATTTTTTTTTTTAATTTAAACTTATGATTTCTTACTTCTTGGTTCAGTAGAGAGTGGGAGTGGTAAAGAGACATCCTTTTATGCCACTGGAAAAATTAAGTCCCAGAGAATGACCCCAGTATTTTCCTTTTTCCTCCAGCATCTCTTTTAGTCCACTGCACATACAAAACACACATGCACACCCTATCTTCCCTCTCCTTTTACCCTCGTTGAATAAACAAGGTCCCACAAGTAGCTTTTGAAATGACTATTTAAGCTCAATGGTCATTTCTGCCATTATTTTTCATAAAGTTTATCCGCCACCAAAAGCTCATACATAAAATCATCTTAAGAGAACCTCATGAAAAATCACTTGCTCTCTTGATTTTGAAATAGTGACTACCTCCCTTTAGTCTTAGCAAGGGTGCTAAGCTACCTCACAGAAGAAGGTGCCCACCATACTGTCAGAAAGCACAGACAGTTCCACTGGGGTCTCTCTCTCTCAAAATGCCCACCCAACTGAAAGGGTTTCAAAGCCACTGATAGCAATGGGAGATGGCTGCAGTTTTGGAAGAGTACAGTTTTCATTGAATTCTCTGTATTAAAATATTTTTAGCCCCTCCTGAAGGAGAAACATTCAGTTCTGAAGAATACTGAGGAATAGTGGCAATTAACACACCTCAAAATTCTTCAACTATAGCCATACATAAACTTGTCCCATCATTTGCTCGTTGCACTGAGATGCCTCACAAAATCATTCTGTGTTGATACAGCTGCCACTGAAGGTGTATTTTCACTGCCGTTAAATAGCCATGACTGGCTTGTGTCAGATGACTTGGGCTCATGGTGCTTGGGCTATGGGACTGGTAAGCAGTGGTGTAAGACAGCTCTGGGACTCTGAAAGTGGGGAGAGTCCCGGAACCAGAGTTCCTGTCTGAGTCAGATTACCTACACTGTAGTTTTACAGCCTAGAAGCCTGAGCTCCTCAAGCCCAAATTAACTGGCATAGGCCAGCCATGGGTGTTTAACTGCAGTACAGACATACCTGAGCCCTGCTTTGAATACTGAAATTCAGTTCAGTATGCTCGTTTTGTAGCAAGACATGGTATTTTTGTTCTCCTAATACTTTCATTTTGCATTGATTAAGGGGGGAAGGGGTCCTTTCTGGTAGCACAGCTCACCTGTGTTTTTCTACATTACTGCAAACATGAAAAATTTCCATCTGGAAATGCTGTACTAGCAAAGAAAAGGTTAAGTCAAACTTCCTAAAACAGGACACAGTCCAGCATTACCACTGTAAAACGCAAAAAGCTACTATTAGCAAAATTGAAGAGAAACATTGGTGTTGAAATATGGGCTACCTAAACCAATTATAATTGTGGTATCATGAGGGTGAAGCCTAAGCAGTTTAGGCAAATGAAAAAAAATCTAGATGTAGAACACAATATAAAATGTGCATTTTATACTGTATGCTACATGTAGATTTTTTCCCAAAAACTGTTTATGATTGTATATATAAACACACAGAAGAAAAGTATAATTGATTCCAGACACATGTAAAGATGTAAGATGCAAATTTTAACATTTATGTTATTAAATAAATTTAATTATTAAAAAAAATACTTTTTCCATCTCTTTTCAGATTCAGGTAGAAGAACTTTAAGTTATCCGATATGCTGGTAGGGGATGGGAGAGAGATGTCCCAGAGAGCTCAGAAATTCAGTCACAAGGAGAAAACAGAGCACATTTGAAGAAAGGGATGTAGCTGGGACTGAACAATGCGTCCAGAAGTATTTAACAATTTAAGAAAATGAAAATGCAGTACATGTCACAAAATCACTGAGAAAAACTGAACTGATCTGTAACGGAGAACCACATTACTTTTTGTAATGCTGAGAGCTCATCATCTTCAGCCATTGAATTTATTCCTTATATGAAGTACTGTATACAGAAGTTTTTTATATTATAAGACCACAAACCTAATCAACTGATTACATGACATTGCTGATAGTGGTCCACAGAGAGAACCCAAAGGTAAGACAAAGAGCCATCTATAGTATGGGATGCATTTATATCAAATGAAGGATATATTTCTTTTGCTGCAACAGGTCTTCAGGCAGAAATATGGCTACACAGTTTTATATGGTATTCTGAAGAATTCACAGTTAATGACGGAATGCTTTTTGAAGATGTGAATGTGCAATTACATATTTTCAGAAGTTGTCTTATTCTACCATGGTATAACGAGTAGTCCTGCAGCACCTTAAGCTATATTTACAGTCATCTTCAATATATGGACTCATGGAAAGGAGACCCTTGAAGGATTCCACGGGGATTTCAACAATTTCCACTCCACCATCAACCTTAGCCTGGACCAATCCACATAAGAGACCCACTTCTTTTACACTACAGTACAATTAAATGATGGCCACATTACCACCACCTTATACCAGAAACCTACCAACCATTATTCTTACCTACATGCCTCTAGCTTCCATCCAGGACATATCTCATGATCAATTGTTTACAGCCAGGCCCTAAAATCAGTGTTCCCTCTAAGCTGCCTGCCTTCCCAGTCCCAGAAGCACTGCCTGCCCACTGCAGCTGGCGGAATGCCTTCCCTGAACTTGGAGCTTGCCAGTGGGTGCCCATCCAATGCTCCAGCTCCGGCCCAATAAGCAGCTCCAGCTCTGGCCCTGGTCAGGGCCACCAGAGCAGCTGCCATGCACCACATAGCTCCAGCTCTGGGGAAGGGCTAAAGCTAGGGCCAGGGCACTGTGGTGGCTGCCCTGCTGCTCCTGGGGTGGAGCAGCCTCATGCCACCAGCCGGGCAGCCACCACAGCGCCCTGGCCCTAGCTTTAGCCCTTCCCCGGAGCTATGTGGTGCGTGGCAGCTGCTCTGGTGGCTCTGGCCAAGGCCAGAGCCGGAGCTGCTTATTGGGCCGGAGCTGGAGCGTTGGATGGGCACCCACTGGCAAGCTCCTCATATTTAAGGACTCTTCATATTTAAGAGGTGGCAGAATTCAATCTCCTGATCTACATGGCTTATGCAACTGAATTCACAACTGTTTAATAAATACTTGGCAAGGACATTTTGGTAAGGGTGCTTTTTTTCCAAATACCATGAGTCAATGAACCCAGTGAACAAGATATTTCGCAATTTTTTATTTAAATTGCATACCGACACTTCCTCCTCTGCTGCAGCATCCATATGGCTCTGAAAACTCGATCTGTCATCATCCTCATCCATATAAACTGGAGGTTCATGGGATGTCATGAAAGTTGAAGGTTTGAAGAGATGTTTATTAAGAGGATGCTGTCGCCGGCTTGATGACTATAGTAGAAAAATGGCAGACAATGAGCCAATCAGATTCCTCAAAAAACTACTTTTTTCTCGTAAGAAATTCTTATCAATAAAATCTTTATAATGTTTGTACATGTTTCCCACAAGTTTTCACACAGCAGCATCCACCTCTGAGCTTACTACAAGGGCTCTGGGAGCATTCATTTGAGAGAATAGTGCATTATGCCTTGGAGATTGTTTCCTATTATCTGTCCCATACATAAATACTGTGACACACTCCTCTTTTACATAAACCTTAGTACAGGGCTACTCAACAGGTGGCCTGCGGGCCACCAGTTTGTTTGTGGTCCATGGTGTGGTTTGGATTTACGCAGGGCTCAACATGTGGCCTGTGGGATCCTTTCAACATGGCCTCTACCGGAAACACGCTCCACAATGGCAAGGCATCTCCCAGGTGGGGTGAGCACTGAACGACACAAGTGGACAGGCTGGCTGGAACAGATGAGTACAGGGTATTGGCGTTTCTAGCCCCTAAGGAGGTGGTGCTGGGAACGCCGGAGCATTGTGAAGAGCTGTCTGCTTAGCCCTGTGGACAGAGCCTGAGAGGTGCTGACTGGCTCCCACTAGCCAGGCAGCCCTGCCTCCATCCCGCACGGAGCGAAGGACTCCCGTGTGAGGACGTCAGCCCTGCTGGGAATCCAGGATGGGGCTCCCGGTACCTGTCCTTTTTTCGTCTCGTCTCTGGCCCAACTCACCCAGCTCCCCGCAGGTTGGAGTATTCTGGCTTAGAAACGTTTCTTTTTACAGTAAAATCACTCCAAGAAATGTACAACCTGAAGCTTCAAGTTAAACACCCAAAACGCTGGTATACAATTTTCTTTTTAATAAGAAGCATTCAAAATGGCAACAAAGAAAAGATGCTTGTTGGATGAATACAGGGTTTTCAACCCCGTTTGGGAGATGGAATTTGCTTTTGCAGAGATAAATGGAAAAACCAATGTGTCTTCTTTGTCAAAAGACTATTGCTGCATTAAAGAAAACAAACCTGCAACGGCACCATGAATCTTGTCATCCTGAGTTCAAAGACTTGAATCCATCTGAGAGCAATTTAAGAAAAACTAAGATACGTTCCTTACTGGAAGGTTTCCGTACTCAACCACACTAAGTTGTAGCCCTCGGCATATGCTGTGAGTATCACTGTGGCCCCAGGGCTTCCAAAGTTGAGTAGCCCTGCCTTAGTATGAAATAGTCCTTGTCCTGAAGAGCTTACAGTTTACATAAATAAGATAGACAAAAGAGACTGGGCTCTGAGGCACAAAAGGATGAAGTGAAAGACCGGCACAGTCAAAAATTAAAAAGAGTTTTGCCTATTGGCAAGCACACTGGCTTTGGAGTCAAGAAATCTGTTTTCTATTCCTGGCTTTGCTGCTGGCTTAGTGGCCTTGGGCTGGTCTAAGATCTTGTCTCAGTCTCTCCATCTGTAAAATGGTGGTAATGTAAAATTGCAAAGTATTTTGAGTTCCACTGATGAAAAAGCTCTGTGTAAGAATATTACCACCATCACTATTGTAGTCCAAGGCCTTAACCACAAACCTTTCCACAGTAGTGCTTTCAGAAACAACATATCCAGCTTTCTTGCTAAATTCTGACAGTCTAGCAAAAGCTTAAGCAAGACAAAAGATTTAATGTTTGTGTGTGCTGAGAGAAGAAATGTCGAGTAATATGAAAGTGAAAACTAGGTGCCTCTGATGCTTAAATAACTTGAAAACATTTTTCTTCCTATGTAACCAAGCCACAGGGTTTATACATTTTTAAAATAATGGCAAAAAGTTGGAGAGAAAAGTAAAGTTCAAACAGTAATTCTAATTAAGAGGTTAAGTACTAATACACACATCAGTAGAGTCCCAACTGAAGACAACATGGCTGCTTGTACGTAAAGCACCTGCAGAAGTCTTTGCAGTATCAGGGCCATAATATATTTTGTCACAGAAAAAAATTGCTTCTACTGTGTCTCTTCAGCATCCATTAACTATCTACATTTACATATGAACATAAGAATGGGCATACCAGGCCAGACCAATGGTCCATCTAGCCCAATATCTTGTTTCTGACAGTGGCCAGTACCTGATGTTTCAAAGGGAACGAACAGAACAGGATGGTTATTGAGTAATCCACACATCACCTAGTCCCATCAGAGGGAAAGTGACATCCAGAGATAGGATTGCGTCCTCCAGGAATTTAATGGTTTACTGAATCCTGTTATACTTTCATCCTTCATAATCTCCCATGCCAAGTTCCACACGCTGACTTAGTATAATGTGATGTAGTCCTTTCTTTTGTTTCTTCTAATCTTGCTGCCTATTAATTTTATTGGGTGACCCCTAGTTCTTGTATTGTGATGGGGTAACATCATTGTGACATTTTTCCTCTTCCTTTTCTCTATACCATTCATGATTTTATAGACCTAATCAATGATTACCCCCCGCATTGCCATTTTTCTCTCAAACTGAGAAGTCCCAGTGCTTTTAATCTCTTCCCCTATGGAAACTATTCCTTATCCCTAATCATTTTTGTGGTCCTTCTTTGCAACTCTTCCAATTCTAGTATATCTTTTTTGAGATGAGTGACCGGAACTGCATGCCATATTCAAGGTGTGCGCATACCGTGAATTTATACAGTGGCATTATGATATTTTCTGTTTCATTATCTATTCCTTTCCTAATGGTTTGTAACATTGTTAGCTTTTGTTGACTGAGGCTGTGCACTGAATGGATGTTTTCAGGGAACTATCCATAATGACTCCAACATCTCCTTCTTGAGTGGCAACAATTAATGAAGACGCTATCATTTTGCATTCATTACTTTCCAATTGCCAACACTGAATTTCATCTGCCATTTTGTCATCCAGTCTCCCAGTTTAATGTGATCTCTAAGTTTTCACTAGGGATGTCAATGTGTAGACGATTACACTATTAACAGATAAGCCTGGTCTTATCGGTTAATCCTGTCAACTACATGCATTCCCCTCCCTCCTGCTTGCTGCCTCTGTATCGGCACCAGCTCCCCATAAGCACTGGATCCATCTGCCCCGCCCCACCTCCACGTACCTGACTCGGACCTGCAAATAGGGGTTGCTGCCTGATACAGAGGCAGCAGCGTAGGGTAGCAGGAGGTTCCCCAGGAGTGGGGCTGGGAGCACACTGGCTGACAGCCCTGCCCCTGGAGACTACTTAATAGTTCTTTAACCATTAAAATTTGATGCGGTTACATGACTATTCAATTACACGCTAACATCCCTATTTTTCACAGTTTGCATTTCACCTATCAAATAATTTTGTATCTGCGAACTTTATCACTTCACCGTTTACCCCTTTCTCCAAATGATTTATTGATATATTGAACAGCACTGAACCCAGAACACATCTTTCGGGGACCCTGGTATTAACCTCTCTCCACTGTGAAAACTGACCATTTATTCTTACTGTTAATTTCCTATTTTTTAAACAAGTTACTAATCCATGAGAGTACTGTCTCTCCTATTCCATGACTGCTTAGTCTGTTCATGAGCCATTAGTGAGGTACCTTTTCAAAGGCTTTATGAAATTCCAAGTGCAGTATATTTTCTAGAACACCCTGGTCCACACGATTACTGATTCCCTCAAAGGATTCTAATGATGAGGCAAGTTTTCCCTTTACAAAAAACATATTGACTCATCTGCAACATAGTGTTTTTATCTGTGTGATGGGGCATACCAAACTCTGAGGCCCTGTGCTGGACGCCTCATGGCTCAGCCAGACCACACCCCAAAAAGGGAATGAGAGGATCCTCCAAGATGCCTACAGTGACTGTGTGGAACATAGCCAATCGGGCCCAGAAACCTAGTATAAGAAGAGCTGCACAGCGAGAGGAAGTTCAGTTCCTTAATGGAGTTGCAGGACAATGGAGAGTAGGGTGCTGAATTATACCCCGTCTTACACCTATTCATGCCTCTCCAATGTTTGCCAACTCTCCCAGACTGACTGGACACCATTCAGTAATGGCATCTCATCTGGGAGAGTTGGCAACTCTAGCCTCTGGCTGCCTAGGCTGAGGCCAGGAGCAGAGCCCTGGGCTGGTGGTGAAACCTTGGGGGCTGCAGGAGAGCCTCCAGGGTTGGTGTCCTGAATCCTGGGGACAGCAGGCTATGGAGCCCATGGGAACAGACAGCGATGGGACTTCACGGGCTGGTCGAGTTAGTGAGGCTGGTGAGACCCCCAAAGGGTGCCAGAGCCAGTGCGGCTGGTGGGACCCTGGAGGCCCAGCAGGACCTGGGGCTGGCAAAGTCCACAGGTGGTAAATAGTAGGGACAGTTCCGAGGCACGGGGAAGCTGGAAGTAAAACCTGGGGGAGCTGCAGCACTCCTATATCCCTACTTTCCACGTCTATGAATGTAGATACTCCATGGCTGGCTGACAGACAGACCTAAAGAACCCAACTGAGCACTAATTTTCCTGGCACTGAAATTACACTTAATGGCCTGTTACTGCCAGGATCTTTCTTTTTTTCAATATGCATTACATTAGCTACTCTCCAGTCATTTGGTACAGAGGCTAGTTTAAACAATAGGTTACATATCATAGTTAGCAGCTCTGCAATTTCACATAGAGTTCCTTCAGAACTCTTGGGTGAATACCATCTGTTCCTAGGTTCTTACTACTGATTAACTTATCAATTTGTTCTAAAACCACCTCTACTGACTCCTTAATCTGGTAAAGTTCCTGGTCACCTAAAAGAATGGCTCAGCTCTGGGGATCTCCCCAACATCCTCTGCAGTTAAGACTGATGCAAAGAATTCACCTCAATAGCCATGTCTTTCTTGAGTGCACATTTAGAACCGAAATCACCCAGTGGCCTCAAGGACTGTTTGGCATTGGACATTTAATACCAGGCACTCTAATTCTTGCATCTTATTTAGATTCCTAGAATGTGTATATAAGTACTTGTACATTTTGTCAGTATTTGGCCTTCATGTATTACATTTAAATATATTACATTTGACTATTCCTCACTAGCTGCTACCTCTACTTTACTAATTTCTTTCCTATCCCATTTATTAGGATAGAGAGTTCCCCCTTGATTAAGTTCTTCCCTAAGAGATGTCTCCACCCAAACTCTGTGTTCCTCTACATTTGTCAGTTTTTCCTCAGACCTTAGTTTAAAAAAATTCTCTACAATCCTTTTAATTTTACATGCCAGCAGTCTGGTTCCAATTTGGTATAGGTGAAGCCCATCCTTACTGTATAGGTTCTTCTTTCTTAAAAGGTTGGTTAGTTTTTAATAAACCTAAAACCCTCTTCCATCTGGTGCTGCATATGGAACAGGAAGTGTTTGAGAGAATCCTACTGTGAGGGTCCTCAAATTTAAACTTCTTACTCAGCAGCAGAAATTTAGCCTCCAGGACGTGCCTCCTACCCTTCCCTACATCATTAGTGCTTACATGTATCATGAACTCCAGCTCCTTCCCAGCACTGAACATAAAAATCTAATATCTGTCTAATAAGTCTGACTAGATACCTCCTGAGATCCACAACTTTTGAACCCAGCAGGCAATTTTCCATGTGGTCATAAAACCCAATTTAGTGTGCATCTAAAATGCATTAACCTTTACCTTGACTGAAAGCTTGAAAAACATAACAATATTAAAATAAAACACTTAAAGTCACTCAAACCCAAATGCTTATTCCACGGGGAAGAATATTTAATATTAAACAAAAGCATTTTACCAACTATAATTGACTTGGCTTTTTATTTGGCAGCTCTCTAGATTGGCATTTGGATGCCTCAACTTCATTCCAAAGTTTAAAGAAACATTCAGTGATTAAAAACTAAGTGAAAATGTCATTTTATAATTACAAAGGAAGCTGGCCTTACATTGGATCTAGATTCTGTCATGGACATAAAACAGAAAATACCAGTATTTTCAGTAGCTTGATTTCATAATGCTTTTTTCCCCATATACTGTTTTTTCGCTTGAAGGATTCTAAAGTAAATTACAAACAGCGAAGCACTGTAACACAATCACTTATCTCTAAATGAAATTTTGCAACTAACACCATGCAGCAAAACTACACACCAATTTAGATTAGACAAAGAAGATAACCCTATTTTATTGTAAATTTAGAAGGAGTTTAAGGGATATGGAATGCAGTTACCAAAATAGAAATTTAGCTAAAACATTAGGCTAACACCATTTAATCTTATGGAGAGTTCTTTAATGACCACACAAAGTCAGACAAAGTTACTTACCTGAAACTGGAGATTCTTTGAGATGTGTTGTTCCTAGATGTAGTCCACTGGGGTTATGAGAATACACTCTATACCCAGAGCCAGAACTTTTCACGTAGTACTGTTTGGCAATCTGCTTGTGTGCCCTATGCTGTCTTGTGGTTTTGCCCAAGGTAATAAAGCGCACAATGGGGTGACAGCATCTCCAGTTCCTTCTCTATCACAAATCTGCTGAATCCGCAGCAGAGGGGAAGGATGGCAAGTATGGAATACAGATAGGGACAACACATTTTGAAGACCCTCCAGTTACAGATAAGAAGGTCCGCCAATGGTGCGGAAGGGGGAAAAGGGTGCAGTTGCCCCAGACCTGGTGATTCAAAGAAGCTAGAGCTCCCATCTGCCATTGCTATTACTATGGCTGTGGCTGGAGCCCTGAGCTCCTTGAAATTGCTGCCGGAGCACCACTTCGTACAGCTCTGAGGACTGGGGCAGGGGTCCAGTGCTGCAATCCAGGGTGGTGCTGAGGCTGGCCGGCCCACTCTCACCCCTTCTGCCCAATGCTCTGCCCCTTCTGGAAGCACAGCATTGCCCACACACTCAACTTTGCACTGGGCCCCATCTGTAATTACAAAGCTGTGAAATTTGTGGTCAATTGCAAAGCACTTGCTGAGACCTCAACAAGTATGTTCTGGGAGCCCAGTACATACGCTGGGGTCAAAAGAACATGATGCACCATTCTCATAGGTGTTTGGCTTCTCTAGACAGGGCTGAGAATCTTGTTCCTCCCTGTTTATACAAAAGACCATGATCATGTTATTTGACATGACAAGAACATGCTGGTCATGGCTGGCTGGCAGGAACAGCTGGCATGCTTTGCATACTGCCCAAAATGCAAATATGTTTAAAAGCATCATGGCCGCCTGCGCTAGCCAGGTGCCTTGTGTCATGCAGTAACCTGTTATGATCATCTTGGTGGGTGGAGACAGGAGAAAGGTAATTCCCAAATAGATATGTATTGGGTTTATTCACTGTTGAGAGAACTTCTGGTGGCATGCAGACTAGAGAATGCATAGGTTCAGGCATGGAGGAACAGAACCTTTGTAGCCAAAGGTGGCACAGGTATAGACAAGCAAATGGCATGATGTATAACAGTGTGGCAGATTTTGGCCAAAACTCTTTGTGACTTCCCTTAACGAGGTTCCCTTATTGTCTGGATTCTTTCCCATGGTAAATAGGCTTGGGCAGAATTTGCATCATGCAAGCCCCTGTGAATTCCATCAACTGCATAGATGAAAAGTTGATTTTCTTTTTATACTGACACCTCTTTGTAAATGCTTCTATCAGACAAGATCCTCTGACATTAGCTGCCACACATTTTTGGAACACTTGTGAGGCAGCAGTAATTCTCACAGTAGAACCCTGTATCAAAGATGTTGAGGTCTTACCTTGATCCTCAAGAACAGGTGTGTCAGGTATTGACATGGAAGTAGCCATTCTGCATTGTGAGAGCCAGAAAATACATGCCTTTGTCAAGGAAGGGAATGACTATTCCAAGCAAGGGAATGACTATTCCAAGCATGACTCTGTGGAATCTTGATTTGGAAATTGAATGGTGGAGGCATTGAAGGCCCAGTAATAGTCTCCATCCTCCATTCTTTTGTGTGGACTAGGAAATAGCTGGAGTAGAACCCTATTCTTTTCAAGAGGTTTAGGATTAGTTCCAAAGTAGCTCTCCACATTAGGGAGTTGACCTCTAATTGGAAGAGGTTGTTGCATGGGTATTCCATGCACGAGGGCCAAGGAGGAGAGTGAGGTGGAAGCATCTCCGTAAGTGTAAAATCCATGGCATTGCCACCCTGCACGACATTTAGGACCCACTTGGCCATTGTTAAGGTTTTCCACGCATGCTGGTTTTCCATGCAGAAAAAAAGTTTTAGGTGGCCACTGAAGGTGGTAGGTAGGACGGACATTGGAATATGGAGTGGTAGATGTCTCTCTAAGGATATTCAAATACATCTTATGCGACGATTTGGCGTGATGCATAGATGACTGGACAGTTGATGTATGCAGATGGGGTCTGTGAACATTAGGGCACTTTTGAGGAGGCTTGTAGGTACACTGATGGTATAGTTGTGGGGCCTTATAACAACATGATGGGGTTGGTGGTAGAATTTCTTTTTTGAGTGCTGGTGTGTAGATACTCAGATCTCAGAGAAGCTTTAGAGTCCTTTAAGGACCACAGGGACTTGTCCATCTTCTGACTGAAGAGATACAATTCGTTGAATGGGAGGTCTGCTATAACGTTCTTCAACTTCCTGGGGAAGCCAAAGGAGTGTAATCAGGAATCCTCCCTCATGACAATCCTCACTGCCAAGACACAGGAAGCCATGTCTGGCGAGTCCAATAAGGTTTTATCACATGAACCTGGTAAGTAACTTGCGCTTCTGCAGAACTGCCAAGAACTTCCAATCTTGCTAAGGCAGGTTGTCTGTGAACTCACCTAATTGCTCAGTTAATAAAGTCATACTTGGAGATCAAGCTACATAATTTGAAAGAAGAAACTGGACCTCACTGAAGAAGATCTTTCTGTCACTGAGGTCCAGCATTTACCTTCTCTATCGGATGGGATGGAGAAGAGGTATTATTGTCTGGAATGCTCTCTTGTGGACCGATGAGAATGAGTGAACAGTAGATCTGACTCTTTTGTGAGGACATAGTATCTCTGTACAACTCCTTTTGGGGTGGGTGTACATGTGGCCAAGGTGTGCCATACACTGCATACTGGATGGAAGATGGAATCACTGATTGGTATGGTCACCTTTGCTAGTACAGATGCATGTATGATATCAAGCAGCTGGTGCGGACTTTCTTGTATTTCCTCTAATGGGATCTCTAGAGTACCTCCACTGCAATTCTTGGAATTGGTGTTAATCATCTGATGGAGAGGAGGGGACTGAGGACATAGATGAGTTTGGAGAACATGATGGATGCCTCTTCAGATCCATCAGTGCCATCTGATTTGGGCTAACTGGTACATCATCCAGTACTAGGTCAGACAACCTATCTGTTGAAGGTTGTGGTGGTGGTGCAGAGCAGGATCATTCTAAGGGTGAATATTGGGGTCTTGAACTCTAGTATGGCCAAACCAGTTGATCCTACTATTGCATAGTGAGTGACCACTATCCCAGATAGCGACTCTGCAGGAAACGCAGATGGGGAACTGCCACAGTGCCACTGTAACCCACTGTTCATCGTATTTGCAGAACTGGAGTGGTGGACCACGTCACCTTTCCCCTGCTACACTCCTGCTGTGTATCTGAGATGGTGATCAGATCAAAGCCCATGGAGATTAAAGTCCCTCCACTGCAAATAATTTGTAGAGAGCCAGGGCGCTTCCAAGTCTCCCAGGGGTCAACGGTATCCATTCTGCTATATAAGCCAGTACCAGGAAATGCATCTGTCTGGAGATCAATAGCTCCCAGGATGCTGGTAGAGCCAGAGGATCCGTGACGGGTACTGGAGGATCTGGTGATTGGTTTCTTGGTCTTGTGAGGCTTGAACGTGTGGCTCCTTTGTCGCTAAAACTCAGGAATCATACTGAATCCTTCTTAGACTTGGAGGAAGACTTATTCCAATGGCTATGTGCATGCTTCCGAGGTTCATGGCTAGGCCCCAGCACAGCCTCCTTAGTTTTGGTACTAGTAGAGCCTGATGGAGGCTCTGAAGTAGGCATTGCCCATTCAAGCTGATGTACAGTGGAAGTTCCCCTGGCTGCTCCTATGACAGCTTGTACTGCCTGAATCAGAGAGTCCAGTTCTCTCAAGTACGGGCAGTAAAGGAGAGCCATCTGTTGCACCTGGACACAATGTGGAACTCCCCCCAAGCAGTACAAACAGAGTTGGTGCTCATTGTTGACAGAAAACAAGTGAGGGCAGGAAGCACAGGTTTCAAACCCCAGCAACTCTGACATAAGCCAGTACCCATATCCACATACTGCAGGAGGGAAAGCAGGAGGTTGGACTGAAACACCAACAAAATAGCATCCCAAGTCCTAACTCGGGTATAAAAAGAAAATTTGAACAAAAATAGTTGAACAAAAAAAGTTTTGGAAAGTGCATCACAAGGATAACTGGAGAGTAAAGGCTCAGACTCCATGAGGCAATGAGAAGGAACTAGAGAAGGAACTGTGGGCACCATGCACTTTATCATCTGGGGTACAGCCAGGAGACAGAAGAGGGCATGTGTGGACTGCCAAACAATACTACTTTGAAAAGCCCTAGCTCCGGGAGCATGGCACATAACCTCAGTAGAATACAGATACAAATAATTACTTGAAGAATTCAGTTTCATCTCTCAAGTGAAAAAACAGCATTTTTTGCAGTCCCTAACACTATGCTTGTACTTATTCAGTTGCAATGTGGGCGGAAGCTTGCCACCTCGTGTATTATGACCATTACTCTTCTGTACAATGTTTCCTTGCAGCAAAGGTAGTTTAGGTTGGACAATAGGAAAAACTTCCTAACTGTCAGGATGGTTAAACTCTGGAATAATTTGCCTAGGGAGGTTATGGAATCTCTATCTCTGGAGATATGTAAGAGTAGGTTAGACAGACATCTATCAGGAATAGAATCATAGAGCTGGAAAAGACCTCAGGAGGTCAAGTCCAGCCCCCTGCCCAAGGCAGGACCAATCCCAACTAAGTCAACCCAGCCAGGGCTCTGTCAAGCCGAGACTTAAACACCGCTAGGGATGGAGATTCTACCACCTCCCTAGGTGACCCATTCCAGTGCTTCTTCACCCTCCTAGTGAAATAGTTTTTCCTAATATCCAACCTAGACCTCTCCCACTGTAACTTGAGACCATTGCTCCTTGTTCTGCCATCCGTCACTACTGTGAACAGCCTTTCTCCATCCTCTTTGGAACCTCCCTTCAGGAAGTTGCAGGCTGCTATTAAATCCCCCCTCACTCTCTTCTTCTGCAGACTAAACAAACCCAAATCCCTCAGTCTCTCCTCATAGGTCATGCGCTCCAGGCCCCTAATCATTTTGGTCGCCCTCCACTGGATCCTCTCCAATGCATCCACATCCTTTCTATAGTGGGGGATCCAGAACTGGACACAATATTCCAGATGTGGCCTCACCAGAGCCGAATAAAGGAGAATAAATCACTTCTCTAGATCTGCTGGCAACGCTCCTCCTAATGCACCCTAATATGCCATTCGCCTTCTTGGCTACAAGGGCACACTGTTGACTCATACCCAGCTTCTCATCTACTGTAATCCCCAGGTCCTTTTCTGCAGAACTGCTACTTAGCCATTCGGTCCCCAGCCTGTACCAATGCTTGGGATTCTTCTGTCCCAAGTGCAGGACTCTACACTTGTCCTAGTTGAACCTCATCAGATCTCTTTTGGCCCAATCCTCTAATCTGTCCAGGTCACTCTGGACCTTATCCCTGCCCTCCAGCATATCTACCTCTCCCCCTAGCTGTGTGTCATCTATGAACTTGCTGAGGGTGCAATCTATCCCCTCATCCAGATCATTAATAAAGATGCTGAACAAAACCGGTCCAAGAACAGATCCTTGGGGCACTCCACTAGAAACTGACCACCAGCCTGATATCGAGCCGCTGATCACTACCCGTTGGGCCCGACAGTCTAGCCAACTTTCTATCCATCTTACAGTCCATTTATCCAATCCATACTCCCTTAACTTGCTGGCAAGAATATTGTGGGAGACCATATCAAAAGCTTTGCTAAAGTCAAGGTATATAACATCCACTGACTTTCCCATATCCACAGAGCCAGTTACCTCATCATAGAAGCTAATCAGATTGGTCAGGCAAAACTTGCCCTTGGTAAATCCATGTTGACTATTCCTGATCACTTTCCCCTTTTCCAAGTGCTTCAAAATGGATTCCTTGAGGATCCCCTCCATGATTTTTCCGGGGACTGAGGTAAGGCTGACTGGTCTGTAGTTCTCTGTAGTTCTCTGACTGGTCTGTAGTTGTCCATCTTCCCTTTTTTAAAGATGGGCACTACATTTGTCTTTTTCCAATCTTCCGGGATCTATCCACGAGTTCTCAAAGATAATGGCCAAAGGCTCCACAATGACATTTGCCAACTCCCTCAGTACCCTCGGATGCATTAAATCCGGGCCCATGGATTTGTGTATGATTAGCTTTTCTAAATAGTTCCTAACTTGTTCTTTCCCCACCAAGGGCTATCCACCTCCTTCCCATACTGCATTGCCTAATGCATATGTCTGGGAGCTGACCTTGTCCGTGAAGACAGAGGCAAAGAAAACATTGAGTACTTCAGCTTTTCCCACATCATCTGTCACTAGGTTACCTCCCTCATCCAATAAAGGGCCCACACCCTCTCTGATCACCCTCTTATTGCTAACATGCCTGTAGAAACCTGTCTTGTTACCCTTCACATCCCTTGCCAGCTGCAATTCCAGTTGCGCTTTTGTCTTCCTGATAACTCCCCTGCATTCTCGAGCAGTCTAGGCCGGGGTGGGCAAAAGGGCCTCCACGGGCTGGATCCGGCCGGCCGCCGGATCCGGCCTACTGCTATCCCACCCCCAGGCCAATTAGAGGCTGGGGGCAGGGGAGCGCGCGAAGCTTCCTCCTGCCCTGCTAGGAGCATATGGAGCTTTGAAGCACCATGTGCTGCTCGGGGCCGCAAGGAGATGTCATGCGCTCCCCCTCCCCCAAGCCATGATTGGCCTGGGGGCGGAGGAGCTGCACAAAGTTTCCTCTGCTCTGCCTCTGCTCTGGGGGTGGGGAGAGCGCATGAAGCCTCCTCCTGCCCTATGAGGAGTGTGTGGCACTTTGAAGTGCTGTGTGCTCCTGGGAGGAGGGTAGGGTAGGGCGGAAGGAGGCTTTGCGCACTCCCCCAAGCCCTGATTAGCCTGGGAGTGGGGGAGCGGTAGGGCCTCTGTGGTCCGGATCAACCCTGGCATGGGTGACTAGTGGGAAGGGGGGGCAAAGGGGCTTCCCCACCTCCAGACCAATCATGGTCTGGGGAAGCCCAGAAGTATCCTGGCTCCACCCCTTCCGGTTTAGGCCCCACCCCTTCCAGGGCAGTCCGGGGTCACTTCAAAAATTTCTGAAGTGGCCCCCAGCCAAAAATTATTGCCCACCCCGGTCTAGACAATATTGGGTCCTGCCGTGAGGGCAAGGGACTGGACTCGAGCTCTCAAGGTCCCTTCTAATTCTACTGTTCTATGATTCTATAATGGCTATTCAGAATCTTGGGTTAAAAAAGTTCAGTTCAGTTCCCTCAGACAGACACATCCACATCACAAAGGCCACCAACATAATCTTCTACTATATATTTGAGAGAGTTTGCCTGTCTGAAAACTCATCCTAAACATTAAGAGTTAGGGCCACCAAATTACATGTACAATTTCTTCCTATCATAACTTAAAGCAAAGGTTTTGGTTGTACCAGGAAAGTAGGATGTACCTAGAATGGGATTGCTTCTCATTAAACCATACAGAAAAAAGACAGAATCACCAGGCAGGTGAAAGGAGATGGCTGAGCGTACACCTTCCCAATCCAAGACTGCCCCAGCTCTGAGCCTCCCACTCCCCAGCTGCTCTTTAGGGAGGGCAGTGGAGATGAAGTGCCTCCCAATTTGTACAGTAACATTACTGACTGTTCCCCTTCATCAGGGAGCAAGGGAAAAGTGCAGTTTGCTTCATTCTTCACTTTGGCTAAGGAGTACAGGGGGCAGATAAACACAGAACTACCCTACATTGGGGACATGCATCCCCTCCCAGGCAGTGGCCACTAGAGCTGTAGCAACCATGGAGAGGCACTTCTCATCTGGGCTCAAGCTGCTGTAGTGAGAGAAACTGGGGAAGCCTGCATACTGAACCCTTCATCCCCAGCCCTACCTCAAAGCAATGATTTAAATGAAGCATATATATATTTTCATTTTATTTTCCAAAAAACAAAAACGTTACTTGAATTAAGGACCCAAGCAATGCTGGATAAATCTTCTAGCATGCTCATAAATGGCAACATCCATGAAGTCCCAGGACAGAATAGGACTGTAGTCTAAACTAGGGCTACTCAACACTCAGCCCGTGGGCCGCATGTAGCCCGCAGCCCGTTTGTTTGCGGCCCACAGTGCGGTTTGGGTTTACGTGGTGCTCAACACGCAGCCCGCATGCAAGATCCTTTGAACATGGCCTCTGCTGGGAACACGTTCCACAACGGTGAGACGTCTCCCACGCGGGATGAGCACTGAAAGATGCAAGCGGATGGGCTGGCTGGAACAGACGAGTACAGGGTGTTGGTGTTTCTAGCCCCTAGGAAAGAGGTGCCAGGGTATTGTGGGAAGTGCTTTGTATTCATGCCTGTCAGCGTGAAAGAAGCTATTTGCATATATATATATTTGCATGTATATGCAACCATATTTAAGTTGCGGCATGTGCTGTAAGTTTCATTGTAGCCCCCGGGCCTTCCAAAGTTGAGTAGCCCTGATCTAAATTATCAACAGACTATCTACAGCAGTCACCAACCAGTCAATCGTGATCGACTGGTCAATGACAGAGGCACTGCCAGTCAAGCTTGATGCAGTGTTCCCAGCCCCTGCAATGAGGAGCCTCAGCTAGCATGGCAGCCTCCTGCCTCTCACAAAATTGGACCCAAAACCAGCTTCCTGCAGTGATGGGGCGGGGAGGAAGAAGTCCCATGGCTCCATGTCAGATCCCATTTCTCAGGAAGCGCATGTGCTGCTCCTCCCCTCACCACAGCAACACGCACACTTTCTTGTTTTGCCTTCCTTCCCACGTGCACCAGGGAGGTGGGGGTGGGTGAGAAGGGGGTGGTGGTTAAGATGCCAGTGGAGGATCCAGATCAGCTGGTTTTCTTAAAGGAGCTGCACATGCGCTTCTTCCAGCACTGCCTGCAGATCCTTGCCGAGAGATACTCAACCCTGGAGAACCCCAGATACCAGCCAAACTGCCCCTCCCCACTCCCCTGGCCAGACACCAATCAGCACCCTGCTCCTGCCCCCCGGCCAGACACCCACCAGCACCCTGTTACTGCCTCCTCCCACCTCCCAGCCAGACACCCACCAGCACCCGCACCCGCCCCCTCTCTCCTGCCCAGATACCCACCAGCACCCTGCTCCTGTCCCCTCTCCCCTGGAAAGGCATCTACCAGCACCCTGCTCCTGACCCCTGCCCAGACACCCACCAGAACCCTGTTGTTCCTGCCCCTTCCCTCCTGGCCAGACACACCTACCCCCAGATTGCTCCTGTAACCTACTTCTCACCCAGATTTTGTACCCCCATCCCTATTCCACTCACTGGCAGCTCTGTCCTGCACACTGGATCCATCATTTCTGGCCCCACCCAAGAGCATAGGGGGGCCCACAAAATCCACTAACCCTGTGTCACAATCATAAGAGATGGCCAGCAGCCTGGGGATTAAGGGGTCAACTGTACCTAACTCAGGTAGAGTTGGCCAATAGGGCTGTAGGTAGGAATTTCAAACGGGAACAAAGGAATGTTTGTTTTTCCCTCCTTTGTCTCTGGGTAGTTTCTTTCCAGCTACTGAAGGGGACAGGATGTCTCCCTCTAAGAAAATACTCTTCACAGTCTGTAAGTAGGATAAAGTTTAGATAAATCCGTTAGGTTTTATTGTTTTATGGTTTGGGAAATGGGATCTGGTCTGTGCATTTAAAAATGGGTTTTGCGCTCCTTTGTAACTAAGCTCCTGGCCCATAGTAAATTTCTCCTCCATGAGTATATTATTTTGTTACTGTTCCATCTTGTCATTATGCTTGCAATAGGAATATTGTGGAGATAATAAAAGTTCTCTCTCTTTTCTTTTTATTAACCTGGTATTGGTTAATTTTTGTGTCCTGGTTTGTACTTTAGGTGTGAGATTTCCCAAGTAGTCTCTCCTTGATTCCTTTATTAATATTTGGGTGGTGGCAGCAGAGTTTTATCCCCAAAGTCTAGGTTAAGATTCTGGGGGGAAGTTTTATACCAAAGCCTGGTAGATGAGGTTTTGGGGTACTTTTGCTGGCCCCCACTTCTGCATTTATTGTGCCAGAGTGGGGAAGGAGCCATGACACTCTGGAACCCCAGAAGTATTAATCTGGCCTGAGGCCTTGAACCTCAGTCCTACCTACCTTACCCCCCTATGGGGCTAGAGTGCCAGGGGAGTGAGGTGTCTCAGTTAGGGTCACACCAGTGAGGGTTGGGGTTTTTTGGAGGGGTTGGCTTTTTGCCTCTCACTTGTGAGGTCCCTGACTGATTTTTCTATGGGTCAGTGGCCCCCTAACCCAAAAAATGTTCCCTGCCCCTCCCACAAATAAAGACAATGTTGAAACGTTGTGTGTTGAACATATTTTATTTTAAAATGAAGCCTGGCCAGCAAGCCCCCAACTGGAGCCAAATCCCCATCTGGCTGCAGCATCGTAACACTCCTGCACCCCCCACACCTCCGAAACCTGAGCCCATCATACACCTGAATCTCCTGCCCAAAGCTCCCCACATCCCCAAACTCCTGCATCCCACATCCCCAGTCTTGTGCCACAACACTCCTGCACTACCCACACACTGCAAACCTATGCCCTGAGCCCATCATACACCAGACCCCCCTACACTGAGCCTTTCATACACCCCAATCCAAACTCCTGCACACTGATATCCACAAGTCTGCGGCGCTCTCAGCACCTCAATCCTCCACCTGACCGCAACACTCTCCAGCCTGGAGCCCCTTCCCCGAGCCAGCATCTCCTTCTCCACCCAAATTTCCACCCAGGGCTTGCACCTCTCACCTCTTCCCACACTCAAATCCCTCATTCCCACCCCAGAGCCCACATCTCCTGTCTCAACCCAGTGAGAGTGAGTAAGGGCTGTCGACAGCAAGTGATGGAGGAGGGGAATGGAGAGAGTGGGGCCTCAAGGAAGGGGTGGGGTTTTGGGGAAGGGATGGGGTAGATCTTGGCTTGCCCTGACATTTAAAAAGTGATCTTGGGTGTAAAAAGGTTGGAGACCACTGATCTACAGTAACGGAGTCTGATAAGTCAATGTGGAGAAACCTGAATTACTTCTGCTTGTAGTGCATCTATTTTATGAGTACAGTCTGCATATTTTACATTTTTTTTTAAATTTTTCCACATTAATATACTAAGCAGATGTATCAGCATGCAGATGGCACACAATGAATACTGGGTACAAAGCAGGTATTTTGTGTGCATTTTAAGTATGTGAACGACCATAATCATAGTATAATCTTGAAGTAACCTGTTTGCCATCATTCTGTGTTAGAGCACCCCTGGGTTCTCTCACTATTCCCAGATCTGTAAGTGGAGCTAAGTAGACTACTCCATTAGCAGAGTTCAATTTACCCATCTGCAATAAAACATTTCTTTTATTGTTTAGAAGTGTTGAGAGGAGGGAGATCCCACACTCCTTCAGGACAGAATCGTGGCGTGAACCTGGGAAAAACTCACTGTTCCAGTGTGAATCTAGTATTCCGAGCTAAAATCTGAAAGCAGGCATAACTATAAGTTCCATGTCTTTTAGAAAAACTGTCTGGAAAGTTTTCCATTATAAAAAACATTAACAATGTATAAGTTAATATAAAATTGAACATCAATTCTGTTTTTAGCCCCGCCTAATACTTACCGAGTAGCATAACGCGAAGGAAATTAGACAATCTCTGTAAACTTTGGGGGACAAATATTTTTAAAAGAATTATAAAAATTACCCATGAAGAAATAAATATTATAGTTACACAGCAGATGCAATAGGCCACAGTTTGCTAACATCCTGTACTGTTCTGTGTTTATGTTTAAAACAAACTGAGGAGATGGATTTTTTCCCCAACTGTCCTCAGGTCATCAAGTATAGTAACTAGATCTGGATGGATAAAAGAATGCTGATTTTTAAGTTCTGAAGTGGCAGCAACGTTAGCATCTTCTGAAAGATTTTTGGAACAAATAACTCTGATGGAGAACAGTCTTAATTAAGGAGCTGATACTGCTGAGACTTACATATGTGCTTAACGTTACACACAAGCTACCCCACTGACACCATGTGAATTTAAGCCTACAATTGCAAATACATTTTTTAGCAGAATAAGTTGGTGAGAACAGATTTTGTGGATATAACTACTGCATCCACCTTTGAAAATACTCAAGAGCTGAAGTGTGACTTAAACCTCAAAGATGGCTTAACTGATATTCACGTTTTACCAGTTTACATTTTCTGTTAAGGTCAATGAAACTGTGGCAATGATTTGCTCTGTGCCACAGTTTACACACAGACACAGAAAAGATAAATACATATAATGAAGACAAAATGATAAGCAACAGAACAGGGAGATAGAACACCGAATACCTGTGTAAATTTGAGTAAGTCGCTTAATATCCTATGACCATAACAAAAGCATCCAGTGCCACATATTAGAGAGACAAAGTGGGTGACGTACTCTCTTTTATTGGACCAACAACTGTTGGTCAGAGACAAGCTTTCACACTTACAGAAAACTCTTCTTCAAGGTCTGGAAAATGTGACATCTCTCACCAACAGAAGCCGTGTCCAATAAAAGATATTACCTTACCTTGTCTCTCGAGTATCCTGGGAACAACATGGCTGCAAAACACTGGCTACATCAATCCACATGACTGTTTTAAATATATATTTGAGTTTCTCTTCTTAGTACTAAGAAGATTCTCAGAAACGTCACTGAACTTATCCTTCTATTCTTCTTATTTTTCTCTACCAGTCCAAGAGCAAGATGGGGATGTGGGCATTAGTTCATGAAGAACTTACAAAGTAAAATAAATGCAACGAGGAATCCTGTGGCACCCTATAGACTAACAGATTTATAGGAGCATAAGCTTTCATAGGCAAAGACCCACTCTGTCAGATGCATGTAGTGGAAATTCCAGAGGCAGGTATAAATATACAGGCATAAGAAAAGAGTACAAATCAAGAGTAAGGCTAGAGATAACGAGGTCAATTCAGTCAGGGAGGATGAGGCCCACTTCTAGCAGCTGATGTGGAGGTGTGAACACCAAGAGAGGAGAAATATAGTAAAATAAATGTGTACACACAATAAAGTGTGGATGATCCTACATCTTAGAGGATTTGCAGACCTCAGAAAAGCATGATGTTTCAGACTTAACTCTGTGGCTGTGCTAATTTAAATATAATCATTTTTGTGAAAAATCATCTTCTGTGTTTTTTAATTTGTGCGGATTTCAAGTTTTGTTCTTCTCTGAAAGATGACATTTTCACAGTCATTGCTAGAGTTTTATTTTTTTCTCTCTCAAATCGATCAAATTTGGTCATTTTATGTGTATGTGTGTGTATGCTGCGAGGAACAAGAGGGACAAACCTGTCTGTCCTGAAACTCAACCTGGGATCTGAAAGCTGTGCTTCAGGATGGTACTTATCATCAACAAAGATTACGCAACAGGAACTTACTTAAAACAAAGTGCAAACCAGAAGAGAATCCAGCTTGCTCTTTGGTGCTTACAACAGTAAAATAATAGATACATATAACTTGGGATAAGCAGTCTATTTAATAAAAAAGTTCCATTCAATACTTTAAAAGTAGGGTCCTTAATAATTTTTAAAATGTATTTATACATATGCACATGCAAATATGAAGTCTTCTGCTATAATCTAGTCTTACCTTTTTGGAATATAAATACAAGTTTGGAGTTCTGCCTGGTACTGGAATGCCAGCTTTAGTCAGTTTTATAAAATACTTTTGCACCCTGCTGGCAACCTAGAAGAAAAAACATGAATTATTAAATGTTAGATGAGTAAGTATGTATGACACTTAAAAAAAGAATTCAAATACCCACTTTAAAAAAAAAATCTAATGTTTGAAGTGCTTAAGGAAAAATACAAACTTCAGAGAAAGATGACATTCTAAACTTTATGTATCATTTATAAAAGGCAAATGCCTAGGTTATTATTCTGCAAAGAGTTAAAAAACCTGGGTGTTGAGAATAGCAGTAAAGTTTCTGATTCTGAAACTGCATCAAAGACAGTGTCTGATCAGACCCACTGTCTAACAACACTGACATATTAATCCATTCTACAGTGTTGATGAAGAACCTATCCTTTATATGCTCTCTTTCTGCTCCAAAGAAAACAGTAGGTATTTTACGTTCATGGTAACTTATAATAGGAGTTAAAAGTAAATGAGTCTGAATGACTGGTGTTGCTGTACTTTGTATTATTTGTCGAGCCCTGCCTATGATGATTTCAATCTACTCGCCCGTGGCGAGTAGATTGTAACCCGGAAGAGCTGGGATCGGGCAATTTGCGCATGTGCAGATCGCCGGACAGCGTGGCTGGCGAGCGGTGCTCGCCGCGGTTCGGCGAGCCCTGATCATAGGGACAATGTCAAAATCTAATGGACAACAATTAGACCTGACAGCTTAATCATGGTTTGTGGGCATTTATTAAAAATCAATATAATTTCACATTTAAAAGTCCTATTACAGATGTTAGTAGTGCTGCAGTCCTTGACATGGATGACTCATTACATTTTTCATCAAAATATTAAGATTAATAGGTTGGATCTGATGACTTGGCAACTTTCCTGATTCCCGATTTTAAAAAAATGTTTTTACATATATATATATATATATATATAAAAATAAAAATAAAAATAAAAATATACAGTACAGGTTGGATCTCCCTAGTCCAGTATCCTTGGTACCTTAGTGATCCTGAACCATGGAGTTTACCATACCAGGGGAGGGCAATTCTGCCCTGCTGGCTGCCAACCCTACTCCTGGGCTCACCTCTGGGTTGTAGGCTAAGGCTCCCCAGCCACTGCCAGCACTCCTGTTCCCGGCCGCCAGAGCTCTTTGGTCCAGTCAATCTGGGATCCTGCCAGATCACAGATGTTACTGGACCAGAAAGTCTCAGATTTGAGAGGTTCAACCTGTATGACTTTTCTAAAATCTCCAAATGGCATGTGGGCCATTTCAACATCCTCAGGATGCAGAAATTCATGTCTGTAATCCCATGGCATCACCACTAATGCAAGTAAAGAATCTGTTGGTTTCTTCCCCAATAAGCAATCAATTTTTTCCTACCTATATACATTTTACAGTTTCTAAAAAATCCTTGTCTCTTCATGAATTGACCTGACTTTTGCAAGGCAAATTGCACATAAGAATTTAATCACTGAAGAAACTATGCAGAAGAGCACCAGATACATATCTCCTCTAGTATTTACTGGAATGTTTACAATGCAGCAAGAGAGATGGATTCCCCATTACCTGTTTTGCAGTTCGATTTCCCAGTTCATCAGCTATCTTTTGCCACCGTCGGGATTCTACTTCCTCTGGTGGGTACTTCAGAAGTAACTGTTCAAGTTTTTTCTAAACCAAGCACAAGACAAGATCACAAACATTAATACACCAAATCTAGAAGAGGCATGGCTTGTCACTTAAAAAAAAAAAAAAAAATCAAAATCAAACTGGTGCAAATAATGTATTATAATACATATTATCTTTGATTCCAAAGCATTAAGCGCTTTAAACATTACTACACAATTTGAGTTTATTTTGGTGAACATCACTGTAAGGTTACAAAATGGTCTAACGAGCTAGCTAGGGTTTCCCATTACCTGTTCTTCTACAGTCCACAGCTGGTTAAAAGTTTCGGGTTTGGTCTCATCGCAAAGTCGCCCTCTTATCATCTGCTTAAATACAGTATATAACATGGAATAGGACTTTAGAAAAAAAGTTAGGATAACTTGATTTTAACCCTTTTTCCACCCAAGTAAAAGAACAACATATATGAAAACATTATTTTGATAGAGGACAGAAAAAAGTTCTGACTTGGTCACATGAAAAGACTGATTCCACCATATGCTTTGATGATTGAGTTTTTGAACATTTGGAAATGGAGGCATTAAATTTATTATAACAATTTTAACACTACCCACATAATCTAGTATTAATAAATAATCCATTTAAAAAGTTACTATTATGTACAATTTTGCCTACTTTCTTTTTTATAACATTTACCTGTGGACGACTGTTTGTAGAACCTTCTGGACCATCACTTAAAGGCAATACAGAGTATGAAATGGACTCTCCATCCTTCTTGGGATCCAAAGGACTTTTTGGTCTTGCAGGCAAGCCTAATGCAAGCAACATAAAGGAAGTTATTAAACCAACATGGCAGGTCAATTTTTCCTGTAATATACACTTAGTTTTTCACTTACCTTTATCAAAAATCAGCTTTGCTCTCCTACTGTTACGTTTCCGGTTTTTGAATTCTCTTTCAAAGTTCCCAAGGCTGGTGGTATACTGGTCCCAGGCAATCTCAGGCAGCTGGACAACTCTTTGAGGATATGGAAGTCCTATATCAACCTGAAAGAATCAAAATGAGAAGCAATACTTAATGCAGTCACCGAGCATTCAAACAAAAGGATACAGAACTACAGAAATCCTGCTTTTAGCCAACAGTGTGTATATGAAGTGCCATTCAGCACATATTCCGTATATAGGGAAAGTATTTTTAAAGAGCAATACACAGCAGGGCATATAAAATATGCAGCGGCACGGTCAATGATGGTTTATTGGACATGGAGTTTTAGAATTACACTGAATAGTGAGCCAAGTGTTTCCAGTTTTCCTATCCTGTTACCATCTTCACTGATTTGTTAAAAAGCTCATACTGTATAACCAGACTGTATTCCTATAAGTAAACACAGAAGACTAAAGAGAACTAAAGAAACCCAGTTATCAGAACTGATTAATCACATCCACATGTAAATGTAAACATCTACTATAATAAAAATAACTGTACATTAGACACTGTTTTTATTGATTTTGTTGCCTTCCGTAGAGAATACAATAGCATAAGCACACTTGTTTCTAAGCTCAACAATCTCTCTCTCACACACACAAACATGGACTCCCCTACCCAAATGCATCTGCATAATTTGGTTAGTTGCCAGAGCATAGTGCTTGGATGCTGGATGAGTCACAACTATAATTTGCTTAGAAATCAATTCAGCACCCACAGAAATCAATGGAAACAGAACCATTAACTTCAATGACCTATGCATCAGGCCCCAAGTTTATACTATGCCTATGGAAAGGCAATTTCCCAGAACCAACATCACTCTTTTATTGAAGCATAATGAGCTGCTAACATAGCATAAGGTCAATCATTGCTTTCTTTTAAAAAAAGACCTAACAACTGTAACAATTTTTAAAACTTCCTTTTAAACTTTTGAAAAGGAAATTGTTTCTTAACTGAAATTTGTTCTCCTCTACACGTGTACACTGACATGATATAATCACTGGCACTCTCCTGATTTGTGATATGCCGTCATAGCTCATTTTATTTTGAATTTCCTGCTCACAATCGCCATAAAAATACCCTACCTATAACTGAACTCAAAGCATTTAAAATCTCTTTGGTGTCAAAGGCCATGATTTCTTGATACCGCTCCCGACCACACAATGCTTTCTTTCTAATCACAGAAGTCTTGAAAAGCCCATGGGCATTGAAAGCTTGAAGACAAGAGGAGTTCTATACTCCTATAAAAATGTGTACTTAATTTTGTCAAAATACCCGTATTTTATAGGTTTAACCAACATTTAACAAATCATCAATCCTGAACCAAGGACAGTTCTTTATCACCATAGAAATAATTTGAACCTCTTAATATTTACACAGGTATAGATAACATATACTAGTTTCTATAGGTGATCAGTTATTTGTTATAAAAATTCTCATAAAAAACTTAAGAAATGCCTATTGGATACCTTCTTTTGGAGTCTCTCCACAAATCCAATGGGATTTCTCAGTGCTTCTCTCTGGTGTCTGCCTAAACTTTCAAGGTCTTGAACTGCTTGAGTACGTTGAGCCTCGAGTACAGCAATCGTCTGTAACAGTCTCTGATAACTACAGAGACAAAGGGAAATATCTCACCAAAATTTTCTAGCAAAAACAAGAAAAAAAACTAAATGCCAACCATGATTATCTACTAAGAAGTAGTCAGGCAGTCTTGCACACTTAACTTTAACAGTTTAGCAAAACATTTTGCTGAAACAAAAATGGTCTTGGCTGATATTTAAGACTTAAATACAAAGCACACCAATAAAGAGAGAAAATTCAGGCATTCCTTTAATATTAAATCCTTATTCTAGCAGTTCTCCCATAAAAATGGCAAGAAATCACGGTGATATTAGGCAAGCACCGTAGCTACCCAATAGCTCCACTGGACAACCGGAATTGCTCACAACAGTAAAAATACACACAAAAAAATCATGACTTTATTTCCTATTTCAAAATAAACCTCCCTCCCACCTCACCCCATTCCATGACAAATGGTTCCTTTATTAAAAGTGTTAAGTTGTTACTCTACCAGCAGCAGAGAAGAATGATTGAGACAACTACAGAAACAGAAAATTTCATGGCAGCTTCAGATGAAAATACGACAGTGCAATTATTCATGACGAACCACCAAGAGAGAATTAAACAGATTCAAAATTAATATATGTAAGAAAACACTAAGTAAGAATACAGAAATCCAAACCAAGTATTAGATCCCGTTACATCTGTCAAGCTGTATTCAATAGTATACTGCTTTTCCAGAATGTAAAATTATTTAGGAGAGAATCTGTTAACGCATTTCCCGACAAACTGACTTCCATAAGTAATCCTGGTGATGAAAGTAAATACTGTAATATGAACCTTTAAAAATTTTAGAAAGCTACTTTTTAGAAGATTTTTATTAATGTTATAGTTGCCATTATTTGGAATATCTTAATAGGAATTGGCAAATGTAAATTCTCTCTGCTGTCTTTGTCCTTTACAATTCACCAATTTACTTTGAGCTTTTCTAGAAAAAATAAAATTAGCATGCATTTTGTTTACCATTTCTAAAACTGAATACAAATATACACAAAGCTTTAAGAATAACTGATGAAATAAATCTAATAGGGGGAACTCACAAAACAGTCTTTTCTGTTGTTCCTGTAAAAACCTTGTCTATTTTATTTAGATTACTGAGTTGTGTTATGGTAGATGTACATTCATGTATAGGACTCCAGTCCTGCAAACAATTATGCACCTGACCCAATACTTTTGCATATAAGTATTTTGGATCTGTATAAATGTAGATCATTTCTACAATACAGCTATTACTGCTGCACAGCTATGACACTGCACCTGTACAACCCTGAGCAATATAGCTATGTTGATCTAATCTTTGAGTGTACACCATGCAGTATTATAATTTTATATTAATTTAAGCAAGAGGTTCCTCAACTTTTTACAGGCGCAGCCCCACTGTAATGAAATATTTCTTGCTGAGACCCCAGACAGCATGGAGGATTGCCATTTTGTAAAGAAAAATTGCATCCTCCATGTATCATGACCTCACATGCACTGCATATGTGAGGTTACAGTGCGCAAGTAAAACAGCATCTTGTGTGCATTAAGGACTGCCACTCCCCAGTTTGCTGATAGTACAATGCTGTTTGAGAACTGCTGGTTTAGACTAATCATGTGACTTGACTTGCATTAAAACCTGGAAACAAAACAGAGAGAACCTTAAAAACAAAACAAAAAAAGTTACTTACTTACTTAGTAACTATTGTTCTTCGAGATGTGCTGTTCGTGTCCATTCCACTTAAATGTGTGCACGCCACATGCACAGATTGCCAAAGAGTTTTCCCTTAGCTGTACCCGTTGGGCCAGCAGGGGAGTCCCCTTGAGTGGTGCCGCAATAGCGGCACATATATATCCCTGCTGGCCCTACACCCCTTTAAACTCCTTGTCAGAATCCTCTGATGCAGGGGAGTTGAGTGGGATGTGGAATGGACATGGGCAACACATCTCGAAGAACAGTTACAAAAGGTAAGTAACCATTTTTTTTCTTCGAGTGCTTGCTCATGTCCATTCTGCTTAGGTGACTCCAAAGTCAAACCCAAGGAGGCAGGGTCGGAGCCTACAGAGAGAAAGAATGCAAAACAGCCCAATGCAAAACAGCCCTACCCACTGCCGCATCCTCCATAATGACTCACAAGAGTGTGCACTGACCACCAGGTGGCCACTCTGAGGATCTCTACGACGGGCACCTGGGCTAAGAAGGCAGCGGAAGACTTACAGGCCCTGGTCGAATGGGCCATGGTAGGCGGAGCTGGAACCTACACTAGCTCATAGCATGCCTTGATACAGGAAGTGATCCAGGACAAAATAAGTTGGGCTGACATTGGCAGGCCCTTCATCCTGTCAGCTATGGACACAAATAGCAGAGGGACTTATGAAAGGGTTTGGTCCTTTCTAAATAAAAGGCTAAGGCTCATCTAACATCCAAGGTGTGCAAAGCTCCGTCCCAGAATTGTGGGGTTCTGGGTAAAAGACCTCTAGAAAAATGTCCTGATGGAGATGAAAGTAGGACACCACCTTAGGCATTAACACAGGGTGAGGGTGAAGCTTGACCTTGTCCTTGGGGAAAAAAAAAAGTGTATGGTAGATCCACCGTTAGGGCCCACAGCTCTGAAAGCAGCCTAGCAGAGATAATGGCCAGAAGGAAGGACACTTTCCAGGACAGGTGCGAAAGAGAGCATGCAGCCAAGGGCTCGAAAGGGGGGCATGAGCCTAGAGAGCACCAGGTTTAGATCCCAAGGGGGCACGGGGTTACGCACCTGAGGGTAAACCCTATCCGATCACCTAATGAACCTGTGCACCATTGAGTCCATTAAAACAGACCTACTCCATGACCCTGAGTGGAAGGCCGAGACAGCCACCAATTCTACTTTTACAGAAGAGGGGGTCAGCCTCCGGGTTTTAAGTTTTAGGAGGTAATCCAAAATGGCTGGAACTGGGGCCTCCATAGGTGAGAACCAGAGTACTAAGTGCTTCCACTTCACCAGGTAAGAGGCCCTTATAGAGAGTTTATGGCTTCCCAAGAGAACTGCCTAAACTCAGCCCAAGCACTGCCTCTCAAAGGCCATCAGCCACGGAGCTTCCATGCCATGAGATACAGGGATCGAAGGATTGGGTGCTGAAGTCTGCCAAACTCCTGAGAGATCAAGTCCGGGTAAAAGGGGAAGGGCCAGGGGCCACTCTACTGAGAGCTCAAGGACAGCTGGGAACTAATACTGGTGAGGCCACGCTGGGGCTATCAGGATCATGGAAGCCTTTAACTCCCTGACCCTGAGGATCACCTTGTGGATCAGGGGAAAAGGGGAGAAAGGCATACAGAAGATCCTGTGGCCAGGGGACCATGAGTGCATCCCCCAGTGACCCTGGGCTGTGGTTGAAGAGGTGGCACTACCTGTTTGGCACTTCGAGTTACGAACAAGTTCGGAGGGAAAACCCCCTCTTGCGGAAGATATGCAAAGCCACATCCGCCCTGAGGGACTACTCATGCCCCTCGAAGGACATGCTGAGGCAATCCACCAGTGCATTCTGGGCCCCAGCGAGGTAACAGGCCACACGGTGAATGCTGTGACAGAATTCCCACAAGAGGAGGGCTTCTTGGCACAGGGGATAAAAGAACATAAGAATGGCCATACTAGGTCAGACCATAGATCCATCCAGCCCAGTATCCAGTCTGCCGACAGTGGCCAATGCCAGGTGCCCCAGAGGGAGTGAATCGAACAGATAATGATCAAGCGAACTCTCTCCTGCCATCCATCTCCACCCTCTGACAAATAGAAGCTAGGGATACCATTCCTTACCCATACTGGCTAATAGCCATTAATGGACTTAACCTCCATGAATTTATCTAGTTCTCTTTTAAACCCTTTATAGTCCTAGCCTTCACAACCTCCTCAGGCAAGGAGTTCCACAGATGGACTATGCGCTGTGTGAAAAAGAACTTCCTTTTATTTGTTTTAAACCTGCTGCCCATTAATTTCATTTGGTGGCCCCTAGTTCTTATATTATGGGAACAAGTAAATAAGGGTATGTCTACACTAGCTCGTTAGTTCGAGCTAGGTAGGCAAATGAGGGCAACCGGAGTTGCAAATGAAGCCCGGGATTTAAATATCCCCCCTGTGAGGGGGTGCGCTCAAAATATGGAAATAAGGGTCTTTGAGATCGAGGGCAGCATAACAGTCGCCTGTGGCTAGAGATGGGATGACTGAGGCCAACATTACCATCTTGAACTTTGGCTTCACTATAAAGGCACTGAGGACCTTCAAGTCCAGGATAGGGAGAAACCCGCCCTTGGCCTTCAGGACCAAGAAATAACGGGAACAGAACCCCGTTTCTGAGGTCCAACGGAACCTCCTTCACAGCCCCCAGCTCAAGGAGCTATTACACCTCCAGCCTTAGGAGATGCTCATGAGAGGGGTCCCTGAAGAGGAATGGGGTAGAGGTGTGTGGGGGTGGGGGGAGGGAGGGCAGCGGGAGCGGAACAGGATATAGTACCCACTCTGCACCATACCTAGGACCCCGCAGTCCATCATGATATGCGACCAGGCATGGTGGAAAGGGGGATAAACGATTGGTAAAGGACTGCTGACCTATGGCCGGTACACTGTCCCTGCTTGAACCTTCAGAGGCTTGGCCTAGGGCCCTTGGGCTTGTTCAGGGGGCCTGCCCCCCCTCCCCTCCCCCCGACTGGACGAGGAACGGGATGGCTGCCTGCCATTTCTGTTATTGTTGCAGCCCCTGTGCCTCGAGAAGTCTAGCTTATTCCCCTGCTGAAATGGACGGGCAGGGGTCCTAGGAAGGCAACATGTCTGCAGGGCTGGGGTGCAAATGCGGAGGGACTTGAGGGTCACTCTAGTATGCTTCAGCCCATAGAGGCTGGAGTCATTGCGCTCAGAGAGCAGGCCTGCCCCCCTTAAATGGTAGGCCCTGAATGGTGTTCTGGACCTCTGGTGGTATGCCAAACACCTGAAGCCAGGCACCCCTCTATAGGACCAGGCCAGTCGCCATGGTATAGGCCACTGTGTCCGCAGCGCCAAGGCAGCTTGGAGTGCCGCCCAAGACACAACCTTGCCCTCTTCTGATAGGGCCTTGTACTCCTGTCTAGAGTCCTGGGGCAGCAACTCCCTAAACTTGTCCATCGCTGCCCAAGAGTTGAAGGTGTACATGCTCAGGACCACCTGTTGGTTGCAAATCCTGAGCAGGACCCCCCCTGAAGGCACAGACCTTTCAGCCCAAAAGGTTCGACCGCTTGGCCTATTTTTGGGCATAGGTGCGGGCTGACCCTGGCGTTTGCAATTGTTGGCAGTCAGCACCACAATCAAACCTGGTGGTGGGTGAAAAAACAGGTGCTCATGCCCTGCCTGCAGGACAAAGTACCACTATTCAGCCACTTACCTGTGGGTGGTATAGAGGCAGGCATTTTCCAAAGGGCCTTTGTACTTTTGTCCACTGTCTTATTCAAGGTTAGGGCCACATGAGACGGGGCCTCCAAGTTCAGGATGTCCACAATTGGTTCGGAATCCTCTGGTGCCCGCTCTGATGGACTGGTTTTGTTCAACATTTTTATTAATGACCTGGATGAGGGGATGGATTGCACCCTCAGCAAGTTCGCAGATGACACTAAGCTACGGGGAGAGGTAGATATGCTGGAGGGCAGGAATCGGGTCCAGAGTGACCTGGACAGATTAGAGGATTGGGCCAAAAGAAATCGGATGAGGTTCAACTAGGACAAGTGTAGAGTCCTGCACTTGGGACAGAAGAATCCCAAGCATTGGTACAGGCTGGGGACCGAATGGCTAAGTAGCAATTCTGCAGAAAAGGACCTGGGGATTACAGTGGATGAGAAGATGGATGTGAGTCAACAGTGTGCCCTTGTAGCCAAGAAGGCGAATGGCGTATTAGGGTGCATTAGGAGGAGCGTTGCCAGCAGATCTAGAGAAGTGACTATTTCCCTTTATTTGGCTCTGGTTTGGCCACATGTGGAATAGTGTGTCCAGTTCTGGGCCTCCCACTATAGAAAGGATGTGGATGCTTGGAGAGGGTCCAGCGGAGGGTGACCAAAATGATTAGGGGGCTGGAGCGCATGACCTATGAGGAGAGACTGAGGGATTTGGGTTTGTTTAGTCTGCAGAACAGAAGAGTGAGGGGGGATTTGATAGCAGCCTGCAACTTCCTGAAGGGAAGTTCCAAAGAAGATGGAGGAAGGCTGTTCACAGTAGTGACGGATGGCAGAACAAGGAACAATGGTCTCAAGTTACAGTGGGAGAGGTCTAGGTTGGATATTAGGAAAACGATTTCACTAGGAGGGTGGTGAAGCACTGGAATGGGTTACCTAGGGAGGTGGTGGAATTCTCCATCCCTAGAGGTGTTTAAGTCTCGGCTTGACAAAGCCCTGGCTGGGTTGATTTAGTTGGGATTAGTCCTGCCTTGGGCAGCGGGCTGGACTTGATCACCTCCTGAGGTCTCTTCCAGCTCTATGATTCTAAATTGCACCCCCAAACTTTGCTCCAGCCTCTTGAGAAGGTCCTGGTGGGCCCAAGAGTCCATTGCTGGCATTGATGGGGAAGCCAGCCCAGGACCCCAGCTAGTGAGGAAGACGAGTACTTGCATACCATCGAGTCCTCACGCGCCTGAGGTCACTCCGAGGCCTGGGATGGAGCCGGGTGTCTTGGGGGGGGAGCCCTGTTCCTCAGCTCCTTCCAACTAGGGCCTGGAGGAATCCCTCTGGAGAGATGTCGCCTGGCTCAGTGCCGATGATCAGGGCAGCAGCGTGGCTGCCTTGGCAGGAGCCAAGGCCCTGAGAGAGGAGCATTTGATAGACAGGGCACTCCACTGTGCCTAGTGATAGGCCCAAGGGATCCAGAGCAGCAACTGTTCTGGTTGCTGCCGACCTTGATGATCATCTGCCCAAGGCCGATGCAGATGCCTCCGTGCAGGCATGGCGACCACAGTGCACCAAGGGGGGGAGGGGGGGGGGAGGGGAGGAGAGGGCAGGCTTGAGGTCAGTTCTATCAACTTGCACGCCGCCTCAGAGGTGTCCAGTGTGGAGGGCCGGTCAACAAGCACTGGATCCTCCTCTGGGCTCTGTTCCCTGCCCATGCTCGACTAGGTACACACGGGCCCAAGAGCTGCAGGCCTTGAGGCTGGCGCCAGCACATCAGGATGCCCCAACTGGGGGTGCACCACCAGCGAATGTCAAGGAGCTGATCTGTCCCTCTCTGCCCTCTTCTTCTTACGGGGCACCAGGGATTGAGAGAAGTGCTGGGTGGAAGGGCGTCTGGATGCCATTGAGGCCCTGGAAGAATTTGGTGCCCCCTGCACCAAGGCTGGTGCACTGCAGGACTCCAGTGCCATGTCTGCAGCTGGTGCTAGTCAGCGCACCGACTCTATCAGGAGTATTTTCAGGTGTGAGTCTCTCTCCCACTGGGTCTGGGGCTTGAAGCTACAGCAAATCTTGCAGTTTGCCATGACAGGAGCCTCACCGAGACACTTCAGGCATGAATCGTGCAGCTCCCCACAGGACATAGGCTTAGTACAGTTCATGCAGGGCTTAAAGGTGTAAGGCCCTGGCATGACCCGGGGGTGGGGTGGGGTTCAATGGGCAAACGCCAGCCCAACAATAACACTAACTAACAAACATAATAAAAGACAGACTAATGGGGAAAGCAACTTGGAGAAACAATGGGACTCAGCTAGGTGCCAATTGTGAATACCGTTGGGACTGTGCCTACAAGCAAATGAGATAAGAACTCCAACAACTGTCACAGGCATTAACAAGGAACTGAGTTGGTGGCGGACGGAGGGGGGTGTGCGTGTATGTGTATGCGCCACTATAGAGGTACCACTCCAGAGGGCTCCCCAGATGGCCCAACGGGTATTGCTATGGGAAAACTCTTGAGCAATCCTTGCACGCACACCTAAGTGGAATGGACATGAGCAAACACTTAAAGAAGAAATTATGTATTTCAAAAAATAATTTTTTCTGTTAAAAACTCGTACAAGTGTAAAGGGTCAATTACAAGGGTAAAGGAAAAGATCCAATTCCAACTAAAGTGAATGTGAATCTCTCCATTGGCTAGAATGGGAATTGGATCATGCCTGGTATAGATCAAAGCAGGACCTTCATGTGCCAAGTACAAACCAGGCACCTCATGCTCATGCCATCAAATCCTTCTGCTTTTCTAATTAGACACTTACGAGTTTTCCAGCGTTAGACAGTTCTCATACTATACCTTAAAAATAGAACAAAAAATGCAGTAATTGAAAACAAGGAAAAAAGTAAGAAGCGTATGTTCAGATCTGCAGCCTCTGCAAAAAATAAAAAACAAAACCAAAAAGCAGAGGGCTTGTTTAAAATAAGGCAGATTTCTTCTATTTAGGGGAAGAAGGAAGCAAAATGCTAACATTTGTCTGAATACACCTGGTAATAAGCATTATGAAAACCAAAATACTAATTAAACAAGCAATTAATAGGGTGAAACTGTAGCACTCCAGTTTCCTCTAAATTACCAATAAAATGTGAAGAAGTGGGTTGTGCCCACAAAGCTCATGATACAGGTTGGACCTCCCTGGTCCAGCACCCTTGGGACCTGACCAGTCCCATATGAGGTCATTTCTGGACCCTGTGCCACCAGCTCTCTCTAGCCATGGCCCGATTGACAGCCTCCCAGCCCCCCTCACTAGCCCCCGCTGCAGCACCCGGCAGCCCTGCACACTGGGCAGCCACGCTGGGCATTTGCTGCAGCGCCCAGCTGCTGCTGTCGCACTGGGCAGCCCTGCAGCTTCTGCATACCCGACTCCTGCTGCCCTACTGGGCAGCCCCACTATTGCACATAGGACTACCGCTGCCCTGCTGGGAAGCCTTACTGGCGTGCATAAGTTTCCCACCATCCTGCCAGTCTGCAGGGCTCCCAGTGCTAGCTCTCCATTAAGAATGTAAGCGACTAGTTGGCTATCCATAAGCATATTACTGGAGGGAAGAGAGCAGGAGCTGATGCTGGGGGGAGCCAACTTAAAAGCTGGTTCCCCCCAGCACCATCTCCATGGGGAGGGAAGGGGTGCAGCAGGGGACTGCTCGAGTCCCCCACTGGCCCAGTGCTCCCCGCAGCACTTCTAACCTTTGACACGTAGCAAGAGCCAGCAGGGCTCTTGCTACAGTCAAAGGTGGAGGTGCCCTTATCAACTAATTGAATAGTCAATGCAAATTGCATCGACTATTAGATTAGTTGATTAATCTACATTTAAAATCCTTACTCTCCACTGGGACTCTCTGGTCCTGGAACATCCACGGTCCAGTTGCCAGACCAGAGAATCCCAGTTATGAAAGTTTCAACCTGTAATATAGGTAGGTAGGTAGATAGATAGGTTGACAGACAGGGCTACTCCCACCAAGACAAGAAAATATGAAAAAAAAACTTATATTATTGTTTTGAGCAAGAAAATGCATATATTTATTTCTGCGGGGAGGTGGGGCTCAAAAGTTCTTCCTATCTTTTCTGGACACAGTACTACATGATTTAATCAAACATATGACATTTAATATATTAAGCCTTGAGAATTTATCAAAGAGACTGAGGTGATTAAAGTAGTTAAAGGCTTAATCCAGTGCCCATAGAACTCAATGGTAAAACTCCCATTAATTCCATAGGCACTGGATCAGGCCCTAATCCTTCTTTCACCTAGCTTCCAGCATTCACATCACAACCACACACAACTCTGCACAACCAGCAGTATCTGCCTGAGACAAACCTAAGAGACTAACAGAGAGGTCACTGATTAGAATAAGGTATATTAGAAGAACTGTGTAAAAAATTGGCCGAGGGCCTGACACCATTTTTTGTGGCTCTATCCAGGACTAGTAATCCCTCATGTTCACAATCACACACAAAGTTTGAAGACACAAAGTTAAACATACAATGTTACAATTTACACAACTACGTAAGAAGGCAGAATTTTATTTGAAATCTTAGTTTTAATAAAAACCTGGGGTATCAAGCAATTTTCCGCAGACTATTTAAACAACTATTTTTCAAAAAGAAAAGAAGCCAAGAGAAAACAATTACCGGGTTCAATGAGGAAATTATGTCCCTGAAGAAACAAGAAAATTCAGATCTGTGTAACTATTTCTCCCCATCTAGTGGCCTGATCAGCTGAATAAGACAATACACGAATTGAAAGTTCATTGGTTCACAAATTATTTCCCTTACCTTTCAGATTTTAATCAAAAGCAATTAAAAAAAGATGTCAAGAGGAAAACCTTGAAGCACTACATGTGGTGTTTATTAGCAGTTATTTAGTTTTATCCTCAGGTCAAACCCAGCTTGCTGACCAAACTATTCAGATAAACAGATTTCTCAGTAATGTTTTTAGCTTTTGCTAAAGGTATTTATTTTTATTCAGAAATTATAACTTTCATCAAGGTATATGGTCATAATTTAGCTCCCAAATATTCTGTATAATTAAATAAAAAGATTCACAAAACAAATCTCATTAAAGTTTTGAAAATAAAGTAACTAGCTTTTCATACAAGGCTTTCTAGGCTAGTAAAATCATTTTAATACATGAAATTCAGAGCTGTAATTTAAAAAAATAAATGTGCTTTAAATCTCATGGTTGCATGAGAAGGCTTGAAAAACGCAAACACTAGAAGTTAAAAAACTAGGAGACAAAAAAACATTTTCTTTCTTTATCTCATGTTTTTGGGAGTGTAGCTAGGGTTGATGTTTGTTTGGGTTTTGTTTTAATTTGTGGCTAGCAATACACGCACTTAGTACTACAGTGCTCTCTTTAAAATAATCATCCTAATAATACAACTGCAGATAGCAGCTATTTAAAGCAATTTAGACAAAATAGAGATTGATATTTAAAACTGCATGAACCTCATAATGGAAGATCAGTACTTTTTTGTCACAAATACTCTAATAACATTGAAAATATTTCTCAAAATATGAACATCCTTGCCAAAAAAGTCATCTTTGCTCTGATAGTGCTGTATTTCATATAATTAATGTTCTCCCCAGCCACCATGCTAAATAAACAAACTGAAGCTTGAGAAAAAAAATGTGCACTTTTTGCTTACTTATTCAGCACAATATATATTGTATTAATAGTTCAGGAGTGCTAGTGTCAATGCACTTCAGAAGATTCCATAGGTTTTGATCCTTTAAAAAACAAAAACCTTTTAACTGGTGCCTTAAGCAAATATTGTACAAAAGTTCCTTATAAAAACTGAAGATACATGCTTTGTGTATGTTACAATTAAGCAGTTCAGTCAGGTTTCCTTTATTACCAGTTTTTCTAACAGCCATAATTCATTCTTCCTTTTATTTACAATGCTGCTTCTTAATTATACAACCAATTATTCATTTGGCCATAAGTCTATTAGGTTTTTAACCATTCCAATTTGCAAAGATTGGCACAGACTTTTAGCTATGTAACTCCCATTTGTTTTAATATGCAAACTAAGTACCCCTTTGAAAGAGCATCTTGCACAATTAAACAAGTGAAGTTTTATTAAACTAACATTCAGACACATTAATTAGATACTACATCAACTTAACTCAAGTTACAGACTTAATCTAAATAAACATATTTAAATCAATTATTATTCAATTATTGGAACAATTATTCTGAAAAAAATAATGTCCAAAGTTCTCCACAGGAATGCTTTTAATCTGGGAAATTAAGATTTATTTTCACCCACAAATTCAGTGTTTGAACACCACCAAATAATAGACACAGAAGTTTTCAGAAAGCTTTCCAAATAAGATGATTGGATAATTTAGTAACCTAAGTAAGGTGGTCTACCAAGGGTTCTCAGATCTTTAAGATGAGATAAAAGGCTTTTCTGAGACTGATCTTTTAAAAATAAACAGGGTTTTTAGAAGATAGACATAAATTGGCAAGCTTCCCCTATTCAAGTGTTTTACTATAATGGTTGTTGCACCATTTTTAGATTTCCACACAAAGTAAGCACTACACTGCACTCTGGCTTTCTAAGATTCTACCATGGGAGGAAGGGACATTGAGTAGTATGATTATACCTTTTTTCTGACAAAGTTATTTGGGAAATCATGTATTCTTCTTTTGCCCACAACACATCTTCAAAATTGTGCATCTAGTGATTTCTGAGATGCAAAGAGCCATTTGTTTTTTGATGTGGTCAATTTTTTTTAAATTACTTGTCCTTTACAGGTTGAACCTCTCTAGTCCAGAACATTCTGGTCCAGAAACATCCATCGTCTGGAATTATTTTAGTTAGCCGAAATAACTAACTAAATTTCCCACGGTCCCATAAAGTCTGTTTATAGCCACCAGTCCTAGCTCTCCATGTTCTGTGCTGTCATTCAGCTCTAATTTATCCCTAAATGTCCTCTAACAGCTTAGCAAGCAGTGGAAACGGTAATGCTGCTAGACAATATTGACCTCCCATTGTCCGGAAAATTCTCTCATTTGGAACCAATCAGGTCCTGAAGGTGTCAGACTAGAGAGGTTCAACCTGTACTAATTATATTTCTATCCTCAGGTATCCAATAATGGATAACATTTTATCTTTATTGAGCTGAGAAATGACAACTGCTTAACATGAAGAATGTGGTCTCTGACATAATGGTTTCCAATTGGTTCAGGAACAGACCAACTTTCTTATATTTATTTTTCTTTTTAGGAAACAAATAATAATAATAATAATAATAAAAAAACCACTTATGGCAAGTTTCTTCACAGATACTGTGTTATCACTCAGGATCTTTAAAACAATGGATTTCTCTCCACAATATCACCAGTCTTATATTGTGGTACTGCTATATTTTATATTTCTTGGGTACAGTTCGTGCCAACAACTTTACCTATATCTTCTCAAGACCTCAAATATTGCTTTCTAAACTTAATGGTTTCATGTAACTGAATGTTTTAAGGAACCGATGATGGGAAATCAGGGATTTCACTGACAGATCACCGGTCGAGGGTGGATAAAAATCAATGATTTTTTTAAAAAAAATTAAAATCAGTTTATTTAAAATCAGATTTTTTGATTTTCTAAATTTCTCATGTAAAAATAGCAGTTACAATTAAATCTTAACACAAACTTACTACACCTACACTTACAGGATCATAAAAAATGAATTAATGGCTCTAGTCTGTTCAGCCTAACAATCAGCTTTTACTTCTTGAAAGTTCTGGGTCTTGAAATTCCGTTTCTCAGCAGACTAGTGTGTGCAGACAGTCAGACACATACTGGATAAGATTGGTGGCCAACCTAGGCCATGCACAGCAGAGTCAGTTAAGATACTACCCTAAAACCAGAGAGACAACGTATAGGAAAGGACGGAGGCAGCACAGAAAGGAGCAGTGGAGTGGTCTGGAAAGTAAAAGGGATGATGTTATTCAGCAGACACACACTGCTTTCTTTTGCCACAGAAAACCTGTCATGGTGTCTGGGTGTAAAAGAGACCCTATCTGGGAATATTTTGAAGAAATGTATTCTCTGGGTAAAGAAAGGAAAACATGTCAAGTGTAAGCAATGCAAGAAGAAAATGCAGAGCCTAGCTTCAAGAAACAAAACATAATAAGGAAAATTGCTTATTGGGAGAAAATGATGTGGATATGTCTGAAGAAAAATGTTGTTCAACTTTGCAATGCATCATTCTTCAAGACTCTTTCTAGGCCTTTTACTATAAGTGTGATTTAACAAGTAAATTCACAATCTGTACGCTATATTGCATGTTACTAGGGAAAAAAAATTAGTTTAGCTAAACCCCGCTGTGGTTCCCCGCTTATCGACTAATCGATGGAAAATCCATTGACTAGTTGATTAAACTAAATTTAACATCCCTAATTCTAGACAATTTTTTAAATAAACAGAGAATTTATGACATTATCTTGCTTTATGTGTAGGCTTGGTATAATACAATTTTTATTTTTAAAAATAAGCATATTTTCTATCAAAAATTTTAAGTATTTTTTCAATTTATACCAATTTAAGTTTTCACAGTGGTGGAAAATTATGGAAGGGATCAAACAACAGGAGATCCTCCAATACTTATTTAAATGATAATAAATAATGAGATACCAAAAGTTTAAGCTTTTTAACTATTAACAAATGAATTATGCACATCACATGCCAAAATATACAAAGTAAATATCCTTAATTCAAACTCTAGTAAGTTCTCAAGCAGCATTTTTCTCACTTTGCCTTTCTGTATATGTTGATTATTACTGATGTTAATATTTCTTTTTGGGTTGTGCCTGTACAGTAAAATTGATATTTACCAACATTTATGATTAACAAAATATAATCCTTTCAAGCCTATTTATATGACTAATATGAGAAAAAAAGCACACAGCTGTTATATTGTTACAGAATGCTTTTATTACTCCAGAATTTTATATGTAATAAAAATCAATATGAGTTTGCCGCAATTTGTTTTTCCTGCAATTTTCAGAGTAGATCTTAAAAAGAGCAGTCTAGTCAACTGTCTGTGGCTCTAAAACATCCCACAACACCTTTCACAGACAGAGGTTTTCATCTTGTGACTTTAGTAACAAAAATGTTTCTTCTCTTCCCCATCTAAGGAAGTACATCTGTTGATTGTCAATTTTTAATCCCCCAAAGTGGCTGCATTTCATTGGTAGCATGAATATATACAAGAGCAATTATGGCGATCTCTATTTTTGGGATCTATGGTACTAAACAAACAATGCTCAGTTTTACAAGATCTGAAATACCAATTATGCCATTTCTTGCTATTGTGCACATCGATATATGATTTTAAGAGAAAGGGCAGTACCACTTTGTCAAACATTAGATTAAACCTTTCTTTTACTGCCATCTACTGGCACTCAAGTAACACAAGAAAAGCCTCATATTTAGTCATCACGAATTGGGGAGAGGGTGTTTTTGTTTGTTTGCCACCTACTAGAATATTGATTCATGAGAAATTTCACTAGATGCTGGGCTAAATAAGGATTAGTATATCACACACTTTATATTAGTAGATTGCAAATTACTGTATAAAATATTAACGTATTTAGAATTTAAAATTTAACACGCAGCAAATAATGAGATTGCTGTTTAACAGAAATCAATTCATCAGATCAAATATTTTCTCTTGGCCAGCTGTATTTTTCTCAGCTCAGATGCATTCAGGTAGCACTGCTAGATTTCAGGTATGGCTTGAAATCTTTTTTTACTGACTGTCAGGATACAGTATATGGGCACAAAGTATTCTGAGGAACATCCAAGACTAAAAAAAAAAATCAATAAATATATTGGGGACAGAAAACTGAGTGAGAGATTAATGTGGCTCCAAGTCAGGGACTGATGGAGAATAGGGAAAGAGAAGACGAAAAGGGTGCTTATTCTTGGTTCCCATTTATAAACATACAAAACAAACACTTATTAATTTCACATCCACAGATTTAAAAATGACTGCACCTAGTATTGGGCATTTGACCGGTTTAATATTGTAAAATTAGAAGACATAACCACTGCTGCTTGGGTCTGGCCCAAGGAGAGGAGCGGGGGACGGAAGAGAAAAGAGGATAGAACTGGCCTCCTGCTGGCGCACCCTGGGCTATCCTGGATTCGGAGATGGGGGCTGGTCCACAGACGTCAGGGGAAGTTCAGCCATGGCATATGAGGGGGAAAGGACCCTGCCCCGGGGTTTGGGGGGACCTTAGCCCTGAATTTTTGGGCTGAGAAGGAGGGCCTGGAGTTTGGATATTTGGGGAGGGCCTGGAGTTGGGGCCGCACAGACTTCTGCTGGGCTGGCACTCCCTGGGTCCAAGGGGGCATGGAGGAAGTGGGGGAGTCCACACAAGCCTCAGCCGCTCAGGCTTCCCCTGTACCTGACCTGGGGGTAAGGGTGGAAGGGGGAGAGCCATGGAGACCTCCCCCATGCTGGCGATCCCCATCCGGGGGGGAGGGAGGGAGGAGGAAGCACAGGCTTCCCCCACGGTGGCACTCCCTGGGCCTCAACTGTGCAGGCTGGGCTGCAGCGGCCTCTCTGGGCAGCCCAGTGGTGTAGGGGGGTGCTGCCAGTGGCTCTTACGGAGGGCAGTCGGGCTGGGCTGTCTGGCCCCGGTGGTGCTACCCGAAAGATTGGAAGCCAGGGCTACAGCAGTGGGCTTAGGGATTGGGGTTTTAGCTAGGAAGGTCACTTAACAGTGACAGGCAAGATGACAAAACCCCATCCCCAGTTGGCCACTATCTTGGTTGCGCAGCTGCCCGCAGAGGTCACTCTGCAGGATAGCTCTCCCCTGTGCTTGCTGGCCCCAGTGGTGAATGCGAGGATTGCATTCCTCTCTCTGCTCCCTCCTTTTCCAGGTTACGGAAAGCTATCAAATTCCAGGCACATCCTGTTTTCCTGGTGTGACGTAGTGGGGGGTACCTTGCTAGTTGCTATGCTGGGCAGTGGGTTGTGAGTGACCTCCACTGGCTGCTGTCTGCAGCACGGCCCAGCAGGGCAGGGGATGAGTCATTATGCAAGGGGGCTTCGAAACTCGTCAGACAGGTATCTCCCATGGAGCGGAACAATGGGAAGAAGGGGAGTGGAGCCCTGGCTGGGGGGCAGGGCTAGAAGTGAGTGAGTTAGTTTCTGTCTAGGATCATGGAGGAGACAGCCTAGGGAAAGGGGCTGGAATTTAGGGGCCCAGTCTCCCGCATCTCAAGGGGGGCTGAGGCATCCTAGGCCCGGTTCCTGTAACCAGATGACATCTGTGCTGTGCTGTATCCTGGAGAAGCAATAAACTCCCTCTATTCTACTGGCTGGTAGAGTCTGTCCGTGCCATTACGGGGGTGCAGGAGACGAGAAAACCCCAACGCGCTGTCATACCTGGCACAACCAAACTCTGACCCTTGCTGTAAGCTATGATGGGAGGAAGCTGCATACCAAATTTGGTGGTCCTAGCTCTTACGTTAAGGAGGAGTTCTTGAACAAATGGACTCACAGACAGACAGATATACACCTCACATTTTTATATTCTATATATAGCTTAGGCGCGGATAAATACTTATGCCTAATTACAAAAGAACCAATTAATTACTTTAACTCAGAAAAATGTGAAAATATCAACAAGAAAGAGAGAGACAAAGCTACTCCCTGCATCATGAGAGGCTGACAATATCTGACTATGGTCAAATAATAGATGGTCAACTGACTGGCTTGCCAAACTTACCAGTGACACCCAATGATTAAGAATGCTTGAATCCCATAACCAGGGACATTAAAAATCTACTGTGCTGTTCTCTGAAAGTTCTCATAATTCACTATTACTCTTAATTTCCAACATATAATGAAAAAAGAAACAATGTAGATGAGAGAAGATCTTTCACTGGAAGAACTGTTGGTGAGAGAGACAGCTTGTCTCTCTCACCAACAAACATTCATAGAATACTAGAACTGGAAGGAACCTCAAGACACATCAAGTTCAGTCCCCTGGCCTCACAGCAGTACCAAGCACCATCTAGACCAGTGTTTCTTAAACTTTTTAAGACCGAGGAACACCAAACAATTTTTTTTATGGGGAACACCAAGGATTTTTTGTTGAGAAAGAGGGGAGGGGGAGGGAAAGGTGTGTGGGGAGGTTATTGAGGGGAAAAAAGGGTTGCCTGCCCCTTTAAGGGCGGCAACTTGGAATCCTGTTGTTCTCCGTGGCACACTTCCAACTGCCTCCACCGCGGAACACAGTTTAAGAAACATTGATCTACACCATCCCTTATAGACATCTACCAAACCTGCTCTTAAATATCTCCAGTGATGGAGATTCCACAACTTCCCCCAGGCAATTTATTCCAGTGTTTAACCACCCTGACAGGTAGGAGGTTTCTCCTAATGTCCAACCTAAACCTCCCTTGCTGCAATTTAAGCCCATTGCTTCTTGTCCTATCATCAGAGGCCAAGGAAAACAATCATTCCCCCTCTTCCTTGTGGAACCGGTGGCCGGGAGCCTGAGTGGGGCCAGCAGTTATGGGGCTGGCGGCCAAGATGAGGCTGGCAGACCAGCTGAGGCTGGCAGCCAGCAAACTGGCCAGCAGGGGGCAGGCGACAGTGGGCCAGCACACCAAGCAGGGAGGGTGGTAGCAGGGCTGGAAGACTGGCCGGGCTAGATGAAGAACCACTCCAGGGGACCAGTGGCCAGGGCCAGCACTGGAATTGGGTAAAGGAGCTGGGATTGTCCTCTCCTGGTCCAACAAACTCCCTCGTCTTAGGTCCTGAGAGTGCCCAAGCAGGGAGGTCCAACCTATACTATGAAAAAAGCCCTAATTACTGTATTACTTAAATGAAGCAAGGGTACACAAAAATGTAATATATATAGTCCCATCTCTTTAAAAAAATCTATTATATATTTGAGAGCCTTTGTCTGTCTGTCCATTTGTTCTCAACTCCTCCTAAATGGTAAGAGCTAGGATCACCAAATATGGTATACAGCTTCCTCTTACCATAACTTAAAGCAAGATAAGGATTTGGTTGTGCCAGGAAAACAGTATGTGCCTGGAACAGGATTGCTTTTCATAAAGCTATACAGAAAAGAGAAAGAATCAGCAGACAGGTGAAAGGGAATGGATGGGAGTGAGCCCCCTCCAGCTGGCACTGCTCCAGCCCAGAGCCTCCCATCAGCCAGGCACCCTTTAGGAAGGGGAGAGAGGCCCGAAGTGAAATCCCATCGACTATTTGATTAATTATTCAAAATTTAACATCCCTACTGGGGAGCGCATGAACCTGGACCTGCCCCAGCTGAGGGTCATGTACCTTCTTCCTCCATCTGTGCTCGCTAAAGCTGCAGTAACGATGGAAAGAGAAGCAGTAACCACCATGTAAAAGAAGCAGTGAGGGACAAAAAGGCATCTTTTAAGAAATGAAAGTCCAATCCCAGTGAGATAAATAGAAAGGAACATAAACACTGTCAAATTAAGTGTAAAACTGTAATAAGAAAAGCAAAAAAAGATATTTGAGGAACAGCTATCCAAAAACTCAAAAAACAATAGCAAAATGTTTTTTAAGTACATTAGAAGCAGGAAGCTTGCTAAAAAACCAGTGCGTCCCCTAGACAATCAAGATACAAAAGAAGCAATCAAGGACGATAAAGCCATTGCGGAGAAGCTAAATGATTTCTTTGCATCAGTCTTCACGGCTGAGGATGTTGGGGAGATTCCCAAACCTGCACCATCCTTTGTGGGAGATGAATTTGAGGAACTGTCCTGGATTAAAGTGTCATTAGAGGAGGTTTTGGAACAAATAGAAAAACTTAACGTTAACAAATCACCGGGACCAGATGGCATTCACCCAAGGGTTCTAAAAGAACTCAAATGGGAAATTCCAGAACTGTTAACTGTGGTTTGTAATCTATCCTTTAAATCGGCTTCCGTACCTACTGACTGGAAGATAGCTAACGTGACACCAATATTTAAAAAGGGCTCTAAAGGTGATCCTGGCAATTACAGACCAGTAAGTCTAACGTCAGTACAGGGCAAATTAGTCGAAACAATAGTTAAGAATAAAATTGTTAGGCACGTAGAAGAACATAATTTGTTGGACAAAAGTCAACATGGTTTCTGTAAAGGGAAATCATGTCTTACTAATCTATTAGAGTTCTTTGAAGGGGTTAACAAACATGTGGACAAAGGGGATCCAGTAGATATAGTATACTTAGATTTTCAGAAAGCCTTTGACAAAGTCCCTCATCAAAGGCTCTTGTGTAAATTACATTGTCATGGGATAAGAGGGAAGGTCCTTTCATGGATTGAGAACTGGTTAAAAGACAAGAAACAAAGGGTAGGAATAAATGGTAAATTTTCAGAATGGAGAGAGGTAACTAGTGGTGTCCCCCAAGGGTCAGTCCTAGGACCAATCCTATTCAACTTATTCATAAATGATCTAGAGAAAGGGGCAAGCAATGAGGTAGTAAAGTTTGCGGATGATACTAAACTGTTCAAGATAGTCAAGACAGAAGCAGACTGTGAAGAACTTCAAAAAGATCTCACCAAACTGAGTGACTGGGCAACAAAATGGCAAATGAAGTTTAATGTGGATAAGTGTAAAGTAATGCATGTTGGAAAAAAATAACCCCAACTATACGTATAGTATGATGGGGGCTAATTTGGCTACAACAAATCAGGAAAGAGATCTTGGAGTTATCGTGGATAGTTCTCTGAAAACGTCCACACAGTGTGCTGCAGCAGTCAAAAAGGCAAATGGGATGTTAGGAATTATTAAGAAAGGGATAGAAAATAAGACACAGAATATCTTACTGCCCCTGTATAAAACTATGGTACGCCCACATCTTGAGTACTGTGTACAGATGTGGTCTCCTCACCGCAAAAGAAATATTTTGGCCTTGGAAAGGGTTCAGAAAAGGGCAACTAAAATGATTAGGGGTTTGGAATGGGTCCCATATGAAGAGAGGCTAAAGCGACTGGGACTTTTCAGTCTGGAAAAGAGGAGACTGAGGGGGGATATGATAGAGGTACATAAAATCATGAGTGGTGTGGAGAGGGTGAATAAAGAAAAGTTATTCATTAGTTCCCATAATATAAGGACTAGAGAACACCAAATGAAATTAATGGGTAGCAGGTTTAAAACTAATAAACGAAAGTTCTTCTTCACACAGCGCGTAGTCAACCTGTGGAACTCCTTGCCAGAAGAGGCTGCGAACTAGAGCAGAGTTTAAAGAGAAGCTAGATAAATTCATGGAGGTTAGGTCCATAAAAGTCTATTACCCAGGGGGTAGGAATGGTGTCCCTGGCCTCTGTTTGTCAGAGGCTGGAGATGGATGGCATGAGACAAATTGCTTGATCATTGTCTTCGGTCCACCCCCTCCGGGGCACCTGGTGCTGGCCACTGTCGGCAGACAGGCTACTGGGCTGGATGGACCTTTGGTCTGACCCAGTATGGCCATTCTTATGTTCTTAAGCGCTTCTCACCTTACCCCAAGCTGGTGCATTGAGAGAAGGCTGGGGTAATTTTCTCTTGCTGGAGCAGCCTGCATATGAACTCCTCCGCCCCAGTACCACCCCAGAACAATGATTTTAAAATGAAGAAAAACAAAAATTGAGTTAAGGACCCAAGCAACGCCAGGGAAATCTAGTATTGATATAAAATACTTTCAAAGTATTGGCTAAGAAGCTTGGAAAAGTAATGAGCAATACAGTTCACTCCAGTCAGGTAGGTTGATTAAAAGAGCCTGGTTCAGATAAAATATGTCAGTTGATTAACATTATGGCATTCCCATGAACAGGGCTCGACAATCTATGTAATCTACTCGCCTGTGGCGAGTAGATTACATCCTGGAAGAGCCGGGTTCGGGCAATCTGCGCATGCGCAGAACGCTGGACAGCGCGGCTGGCGAGCGGGGCTCGCCGCGGTTCGGCGAGCGCTGCTCATGAACACTCTAGAAATTCCCTATGGAATTATTTCATTCAATGCAGAGACAGCTTTTGACATAGTGAACTGCCTGAATCCTACCCTAGATGAATTTGAGTTTGTGCAGATCCTTAATTTCATGATGTGTTCATTACAACTCCAACTCTCGTATCCTATCAAACTGCACAATATCCTCCCCTTCTCTGTTTCAGGGAATTAGGCAGGCATGCCCCATCGTGTTCAATCTAGCATTAAAACCACTTGCTATACTAAATAAGGAACAGAAAGGTATTTGAGGGATCAAATCAGTCACTCAGAACTAAGGTTGTTAGCTACTGTGTAATTGAACAGTCATGTAACCACGTGAAATCTTAGTGGTTTCACGACTATTTGACAACCCCCACTCTCAGGGAGCCCCCTGCCACCCCACGCTGCTGCCTCTGTATCAGAGGAAGCAAGGGGGGGATGCATGTAGTCGACAAGATTAACTGATAAGACTAAGCTTATTGGTTAATCATACAGTCGACTACACGTTGACATCCCTACTCAGAACACAAAAATCTTTCTGTATCAAGAGGTCATCCTCCTAATTATCAAAAATCTGAGCCAGTTTAGTTCAAATATTCCACAAACAATATACAATTTTGGTGCATTCGCGGGTAACAAGACAAATTGGGTAATTCAGAAGCAAAAAGAGGATCTTCCTCGATCTAGATAGAAGTTGCTCTCCAATAGGGACATCTAGAGGCAATAGATAATCCTCAGACATCTTGACATCCTGTTCCCTAGGGAAATTAAAAACTGTCAAGGTTAAACTAGTCCCATTAATCATGCAGTTAGCAAACAAATTTAAATAGATGGCAGGCACTACTTCTCTCCCTTTAGGGAAAAATAAACAATCAAAATGAAATCCCCTAGCTGTATTCTTGGTTTCATTTTACCAAAAATCACCATTATGAGCAAGTTCTTTTTGTGGGTTATACAACAAACCCAGAATCTCATCAAAACAGATGGCTTTAAATTTATCAACCTTGAACACATTACCATCAGACAATATTTCTTAGCCAAGCCACTCAGTGGCTGATTCCTTTGTTCTGGAGAGCCCCAGATTGGCTTCATCGGGAAGCAAAATTCATTGCTCCTTTACCCCTTTCCAGTGTGCTGCACTTGAATTATCATCAATTCCCTAAAGAATTATCATCAACTACAGTATTATGGAAGCCAGAAATACTTGGCATGTCTACTAAATTTAAAAATCACTCCCTTGTACATAGCTAAGCGTCTACAGTAAACTTCCGATAATCCGGCACCTTTAAGACCCAGGGGGTGCTGGATTATCAAATATGCCGGACTATCGGAAGGGGGGGCTATGAGGGATCTGCAGTGGGGTGGGAGGGGATGCCACCCCAGACCCCTCATAGCCCCCCCTTCCGATAGTCCGGCTCTGCCCCAGGCGTCCCTGATTCAGCTGCTGCTGGTCAGTTTCAGCAGCAGCTGAATCGGGATGCCTGCAATAGAGCAGCTGGGTGCTGCGGGTTGGTCCCGCAGTGCCGAGGGACGGCACTGCGGGACCAACCCGGCAGCACCCCAGCTGCTCTGCTCCCGGCTTCCCGATTCAGCTGCTGGTCAGTTTCAGCGGCTGAATGGGGGAAGCCTGTCCGGCTGCCCCAGCACTTCCGGGTTCCTGATGGTGCCGGACCATCAGGAGTGCCGGAGCATTGGATGCCGGACTAATGGAGTTTTACTGTACTTGGGATAGCTTGAAACTCTGTATAGCAGAACATCCCATCATTTACTCAGATTGAATTAGGAAAGGGATTTTGACCATCAGTCAATTTGTTGAAAATGATACCTTCCGCCCTCTTAAAATATTAAAAGGTTCAATCTAGGAGGAGGAATGGGAATATATCCAACTTGAACGTACCACCTACAATCTGTGTGGCTACAATGCCTGGGCTACCACAACACACCTGAACCGCTTCTATTTTTCCAAATATTACCCAGATGTAATATGCAGACAAGGTCAGAAAATCTGAATTAAACACAGGTTCTCTAAAACAAAAACAGAAATAGCAACTATGTCAATTATGATCTGCTAACCAATGGAAACCAATTTTAGTCAATCCTTTGAACAGTTCCTTGGACCTCCATTTAAGATTAATCCAGCAGAAGATCATATGGAAGTTGCACTGGTCCCCTCTTTGATTCGACAAAACAGGTGTCTCTAAAGCAAATCTTACCAATGTTGATGCTATGATTCAGCACATATTTACTTAATCCATATGCTCCTGGAATGCTGCTATACTTGTATGTTTTGGGCAGAATTCAATTGCAAAGTTAATTTTTTCCCTATGAAATAAAATTGTGTTACCAGCTACATGTTATCTTAAATGTAACAGATATTAATAGGAAGCTGAATAAATGTGCAAATTATTAGTGCTTGATAGTCAGACTTTGATAAAAGACTAGTGTTACAAAACTGGAATTCCAAAAAAAGATTAATAGTTGAGAACTCAAGCACAGACATCCGAAGTTTGGCCATCATAAACATAATTGTATACTCTAACAAATACTCAAGAAAAACTTTCAAATATAGTATGACTTTAAGGAATTATCTGCATGATCCTAATAAATGTATGGGCCTCTCACTCTCCTCTCCCTTTCCTCTCTATCCACTTCCTTCCCTTCCAATCTCTATCCCCTTCCTCTGAATTCTGCTTCTATTCTTTGTCGTATTGTAATAATGACAGGGGAGGGATCACATGAGGATTACCTGTTGTGTTTCCTCACTCTCGGGCATCTGGTATTGGCCACTGTCAGCAGACAGGATACTGGGCTAGATGGACCATTGGTCTGACCCAGTATGGCCGCTATTATGTTCTTAATAATTTTATTTAACCTGGTTTAATTTTTATAAACAAAAGCTGTTTATCTGTAAATTGTATAGTATACAAATAATTGATTTATATTTGAACCATTCACATTTTATAATTAAATGTTCTAAGTATAGGTAAAGTTAAGTAACAAAGTTGATTATTATTATGAAACATTTATGTACTATGAGAAGTTTATGGATAGCTTATGTTTGGTTTTTCTGCTTATTTTAAAATGTTAATAAAAAGTTAATAGAGTCCATTCTAGGGATGTAATAGTGTAGCAAATTAACCAATAAGCAAAAGCTTATAGGTTAATGCTACAGACCACATGCATTTCTTCCCCGCCACCCTTGCCGGTAAATTTTTAGCAGGCTGGCTAGCAGCCTGGCTCAGTTCTGGCTCCCACCAGGTCCAGAACCGACCCCTGCTGTGGCTCTGCATTTAAAGTGTATTAGGAGCCAGGTGGGCAGGCCGCCCAGCTCAGTTCCAGCTCACGCCGAGTCCAGGAGCTTAGACACACACACCCCTTAGAGAGGGGCTGCTTCTACCCAACGCTGCTGCCTCTTTACCAAAGGCAGCAGTACTGGGCGACAGTCAGCCGGTACAGAAGCGGAGCTGATTTTTAAAGTGCCTCTCCACATGGACCAGCTCATGCCTGGCCCCTCCCCTGGGAAATATAGAATAGTCGACTAACCAATAAAAATGTATGAGGTTACTCAACTATTAAATTAACTGATATTTAACATCCCTAGTCCACACCAAATGAGTCTTGTACCATATTTAGGATTAAAATGTTACATATCGTTTTGACAGATAAAATTGAAAGAAAATGCTTAAGAATAAATATTATCAATTTATATTTTCACAAATATGGAAAATCATGCGGTCAGACATTAACTATTTAATGATAGAGCAAAGTTACTCACCTTGGTGCAGTAACTGTCGTTTTTCGAGATGTGTGTCCCCGTGGGTGCTCCACATTAGGTGCTGGGCTTGCCCTGGCGCTACAGGACGGAGCTGTCCAAAGCCGTAGTCAGTCGGATCGCGCATGCGCAGGGGGGCGCCTTGCGGCGTTCGCGCTCTCCCATGCTGCGTGATCCGGTTTCATCCAGTTCCTCTGGACCCGCCTCAGGATCTGCAAAGAAGGAAACGGACTCTGAAGCGGGGAGGTGGGTGAGAAGTGGAACACCCATGGGGACACACATCTCGAAGAACGACAGTTACTGCACCAAGGTGAGTAACTTCGCTTTCTTCTTCAAGTGATGTCCCCATGGGTGCTCCACATTAGGTGACTGAGTAGCAGTACCCATCCGAGAGAAGGAGGTGGGATTCAGAAATTAAAGAGTATGTAAGGAGGAGAGCACTGCAGATGCTACAACAGTGTCTGACTGCCATCGTGTTTGAATCGTGTAGTGCTTGGCGAATGTTTGAAATGAGGACCAGATGGCCACTCTACATATGTCAGGGAAAGGGACACCTTTTAAGAAGGCAGTAGAGGTAGCCACTGCCCTCGTAGAGTGGGCTCTTGGGTACTGAGGAAGGGGTACATTTCGTATCACATAACACTGGGTTATACAGGACACTATCAAGTTGGAGATTCTCTGAGACGATAAGGGCTGTCCTCTGGAACGTTCAGCAAGGGATACTATCAATCTGTCAGTTTTTCTAAAGGGTTTGGTACGTCCCAAATAAAAGGCTAGATTCCTATAGACATCTAGTATATGAAGGGTTGCCTCATGATGTGAAGCGTGTGGTTTTGGATAAAAAGCGGGTAGAACTATCAGCTTGTTAAGGTGAAATTCCGAGCAAACTTTAGGAATAAAAGCTGGATGTTGTCTTAAAATAACACTACCCTTGTTAAAGACAGTGTAAGAAGGGGATGCTGATAATGCCGCGATCTCACTGGTTCTACGCGCCGATGTGATGGCAATGAGGAAAACCAACTTCGTGGTAAGGGTCCAAAGAGGTATGGTGGCTAAAGGCTCAAAAGGTGGAGTTGTTATGGTTGAAAGCACCAAGTCCAAACTCCAGAGGGGGGCAGGAGCATGCAAGGGAGGGTTCAGATTCAGCAGTCCCTTAAGAAACCTTTTAGTAATGGGGTGAGCCAATAATGAAAAACCCTCTATGGGTTGCCGAAATGCAGTCAGCGCCGAGAGGTGGACTCTTAAAGAGGATAAGGCTAGACCATTATGTTGCAGGTGCATTACATAGTCCAGGATCGTGGCGATCGGAACTAGCTGGGGATCCATATTGCTCAGAACACCATAAAGTAAAACGTCGCCATTTGGAGAGGTAAGTGATGCGCGAATTCGGTTTTCTGCTATGTATAAGTACGTTTTTGACACTGTCAGAGCGTAGGGCCTCAGAAGGGTTCAACCAACTAGGTACCAGGCTGAGAGGTGAAGAGTGGGCAATCGCGGATGCCGGAGAGAGCCGTGTTTCTGGGTTAGGAGGTTCTGGATTAACGGTAAACGGTATGGTGGATGTCATGCAAGTCACAGGAGGAGTGGATACCAATGTTGGCAAGGCCACTCTGGTGCTATCAGAATTACGGAGGCTCCGTCGCACTTGATTTTCTGTAGGACTCTGAAAATAAGAGGGATAGACGGAAAAGCATACATGAGGGGACCTTTCCAATTGAGGAGAGGAGTGTCCCCTAAAGAGTGGTGACCTAGGCCTGCTCTGGAGCAGAAACAGTGACATTTTCTGTTGTTGGCGGTAGCGAATAGGTCTATTCGAGGGGTGTCCCAACGACGAAAGATATAATGGAGAACCTCACAATCGATCTCCCATTCATGGTCTATCGCAAAATTCCGGCTGAGAGAATCTGCCACCGTGTTGCTGGTGCCAGGTAAATAGGACGCCACAAGGGTAGTGCTGTTGGCAATGCACCAATTCCATAGCCGGATTGCTTCCATACACAGTGAGCGGGATCGCGCCCGCCTTGGTGATTTATACAATACATGGTCGCTATATTGTCTGTAAAGAGGCCCACTGTGGAATTGCGACGGTGTGTACGAAAGTGTCTGCAGGCATTCGCAACTGCTCTCAACTCAAGAAGATTTATATGTACGAGACACTCTTGTGGCGACCAGCGACCTTGGACGGAGAAGTTGCCCATATGAGCACCCCAGCCAATTAAAGAGGCATCTGTGGTCATGTGACGACAAGGGGGCGGATGCTGAAATGGAGTGCCTGAACGCAAATTGTCATCTACTATCCACCAGTGGAGTGAGGACTTGACCCTGGACGGGACAGTGATGTTCTTGCATACGTCGTGTCTGGTGGGGTCGTATATTGTGATCAGCCAGTGCTGTAACGGTCAAAAGTGTAGCCTGGCATGGGGAACGATGTATGTCGTGGAGGCCATATGACCCATTAGTTTGAGTACTGTAATGACTTGTACCGAATTCTTGTGAAGAAGTGCGTCTAGTAGGTCTTGCATTGTCTGAAATCTGGAGATAGGTAGATATGCCCGTGCTGTAACTGAATCGAGACGAGCGCCTATAAATTCTAGGCTCTGAGTAGGGATCAAGGTGGATTTGTCTTCATTGAGAAGACGACCTAATAGGCAGAAAGTCTTGATAGTGGTTCGCACCATCTCTGCTGTCTGTATGGATGAAGTTCCCTTTATTAGACAATCATCCAGATAAGGATATATGACAACGACAATGCACCACAGGTGAGCGGCGACGACTGCAAAAGTCTTTGTAAAAACTCTTGGTGCAGTTGAGAGACCAAAGGGCAGCACCCGATATTGGAAATGGTCTGTGCCAATCTTCAAGTGTAGAAATTTTCTGTGAGCGGGATGATTTGTCACATGGAAATAGGCATCTTTCAGGTTGAGAGCAGCAAACCAATCGCCCTGTTCTAGAGCTGGTAGAATGGAAGCTAAAGTCACCATCTTGAAGCGTTGTTTTTGTAGATATTTGTTTAACTGGCGAAGGTCTAGTATGGGTCTCCATCCGCCGTCTTTTTTCTCTACCAGGAAATAACAGGAATAGAATCCTCTCCCTTGAAATTTGGATGGGACTTCCTCTATTGCTCCTATGTGGAGAAGATAGGAAATTTCAGCCCGTAGTAGGGCTTCGTGAGAGGGGTCCCTGAAAAGGGACAGGGATGGTGGGGTTGTAGGTGGGGGAGAACGGAATGGGATGACATAACCTGAACGAATTATCTCTAAGACCCATTTGTCGGTCGTGATGTTGGCCCATTGGTTGTAGAAGAGCCTTAAACGATAGTGAAAAATGTGACCGAGACTCTGCAAGGCTGGGTGCTTGCTCCCAACCAACATATCAAACGTGCTGCTTGTTGCCGGGGTGCATTAGCATGCGGTTATTTTGGTTTCGGTGTCTCGTTGGTCTTTGATGTTGATTCTTATGTGGTTGGTCAAACTGCCGATGTTGTGGTTGCCAGCGTTGTCCAGAATGGGAGTAATCGTAATGCCTCTGAAATGGCGTATATCATTTCCGTCTGTATGGTGGAGTGTACATGCCAAATGACGGCAAGGTTGTTCTAATGTCCTTGCTAGAATGCAAGACTGAATCAGTCTTTTCTCCAAATAATTATTCTTTTTCAAATGGCAAATCCTCCACTTTGGATTGTAAATCCTTTGGCACTCCCACTGCTTGAAGGAATGAAGCCCTGCGCAAGACCACAGCTGTGGCCGTGGTGCGGGCTGCGGTGTCCGCTACATCCATAGCAATCTGGAGGCTGGTACGGGTGGCAGCATAGCCCTCTTGGACCACGGATTTAAGGAGAGGCCTCTTAGATTCAGGAAGGGCCTCTATCAGGGCTGTCAGCTTCGCATAATTATCAAAATTATGGTTTGATAAATGTGCGAGGTAGTTACCGATTCTCAGGAGAAGAGTAGACGATGTATACACTTTTCTCCCAAATAAGTCAAGCCTTTTTGTCTCCTTATCTGATGTGCTTGATTTATATTGAGGAGCCTTGGCCCATTGCTGAGCTGCATCAAGTACCAAAGAATTAGGGTGAGGGTGAGAAAACAAAAATTCAGATCCTTTAGGGGGTACAAAATATTTTTTATCAGCTCGTTTGTTGGTAGGAAGAACAGAAGCAGGAGTCTGCCAAAGCTCATTGGCAACCTCTAAGATAGCCTCATCCAAGGTTATTGCCAATTTGTAGTATGAGGAGCCTGCAGATTCTTTAGGAGACGATGTTGTTTGTCTTTAATTTCGGTGAGTTGGATTTCTTGAGATACTGGCACTCTCTTAAAAAGGTCCCGGAATTGTCTCAAGTCGTCTGGTGGAGAGACGTCCCCAAGAAGAAAGAGTTACTCACCTTGTGCAGTAACGGTGGTTCTTCGAGATGTGTCCCCGTGGATGCTCCACTCTGGGTGCTAGTGCGTCCTCGCGCCGGCGACCAGAGACTTCTCTAGCCGTTTCTGCTGCGCTGCGCAGGTGCCGTGGTGCCCTCTAGTGTCGTTGGAATTGAAGGGCGCCTGTGCGCGCAGCTCCTCCGTTCCTTCTCTACCCGCTAGAGTATAAGGCTCCAAGCAGGGGAAGGAGGGAGGATAGTGGAGCACCCACGGGGGACACATCTCGAAGAACCACCGTTACTGCACAAGGTGAGTAACTCTTTCTTCTCCTTCGAGTGGTCCCCGTGGGTGCTCCACTCTGGGTGACTACACAGCAGTTGTCGGCTCGCGGAGGTGGGTTTGGAGCCATGTGGTAGTAACTGTGGATAACACAGCTTGTCCCACTGCCATAGAGGATGCTATGGAAGTGGAAAGAGCATAATGTTGCGCAAACGAGTGGTCAGATGACCACGTAGCAGCGTTGCAAATGTCTTGCAGTGGAACGTTATGAAGGAAGGCGGTTGTGGAAGCTACCACCCTGGTGGAATGAGCTGTGATAGTTCCAGGTAAGTCCTTGCCATATAGGGTGTAACAAGTTCGAATGCAGGATGTAATCCATTTAGAAATTCTTTGAGATGAGACTGCTTGCCCCTTAGATCTTTCAGTGTAAGAGATAAAAAGTCTAGGTGAGGCTCGCCACGGCTTCGTACGATCTATGTAGAACGCCAGAGCTCGTTGGACATCAAGAGTGTGCCATGCAGTCTGGATTGGGTCTGCGTGCGGCTTCGGAAAGAAGGCAAGTAAGTGTATGGGTTCATTCATGTGGAAGGGGGAGGATACTGTAGGGAGGAACTTAGGGTGGGGTTGGAGTATCACCCTGTCCTTTGTAAATACAGTGTATGGAGGGTCGGCCATCAAGGCCGCAAGCTCACTCACCCTCCTGCTAGAGGTAATGGTGACGAGGAAGGCTACTTTCATAGACAAATGAGACCAGGAGCAAGTAGCTATTGGTTCGAATGGCGGTTCGTCAGGCTCTTTAGAACGTTGTTCAAGTCCCAAATGGGGACTGGTGGACGGACAGGAGGAAAGGTATTCTGCAGACCCTTAAAGAAGCGTTTGGTCAGTGGGTCAGCGAGAAAAGAAGCGCCATGCCTAGAATGGTGAAAGGCCGCTATGGCGGCGGCATGGACCTTGATACTGCTAAGTGCTAGGCCGGACTGTTTTAGGGATAGTAAGTAGTCCAGTAAGGTATGTACAGGAGCGAGGTGTGGTGGGCTTGCATGGGTTTGAGCATACCAGTGGGAAAAACGAGTCCACTTGTACAGGTAAGTTTTCCTGGTGGAACGTTTTCTACTATTAATTAGAATGTCCTTCACTTGTTCCGAGCAGGCAGTCTTGGCATCCTGGAGCCATGAAGGAGCCAGGCATGGAGATGGAGCTTGAGAACGTTTGGATGAAGGGTCCGACTGTGGTGGAAAGGAAAGGGATACGGGTCCGACACCGCCATCTTGAGGAGGTAAGGATACCACGTTTGTCTGGGCCACGCAGGTGCCACTAGAATGACTAGCGCCAGGTCCGTTCTGATCTTGTTGAGGACTTTGTGTAGGAGCGGAAGGGGGAAAGGCATACAGGAGGGAGGCATCCCATGTGATGGAAAAGGCGTCTCGAGGAACTTTTCCCCAGGGCTCCTCTGGAGCAGTAGAGGTGGCATTTTCGGTTGTTCTTTGTGGCGAAGAGGTCCACTTCCGGTTGGCCCCAGTGAAGGAAGAGCGGAGTGAGGGTGCGTCTGTCGATTTCCCATTCGTGCTGGTCCATAAACGTACGGCTTAGAGCGTCTGCTGTGACGTTGAGTATCCCGGGAAGGTAAACAGCCGAAGGGGTGACCCCGTGTGATAGGCACCAGTTCCAGAGCTTGATAGCTTCCGAACACGGAAAGGGATTGAGCACCCTGACGGTTGATGTAGTACATGCAGGTGGTATTGTCCGTCATGATGGTGATGGACTTGTGAGCTATGTACTGAGCGAAATATTGGCATGCATATCTGACCGCCCGTAACTCGAGGAGGTTGATATGGAACGTTTGCTCCATAAATGACCATTTGCCTTGGGCTGTGATGTGTCCCAAGTGGGCTCCCCATCCCATGAATGAGGCATCTCTTATAAGTGTGAGAGTGGAAGGTGGGCGTTGGAAAGGAACGTCGTGTAGCATGTTTTGAGGAATTGTCCACCAGAGTAGGGAGTTGATGATGCGTGGTGGAATGGCGACGGACTTGGAAAGTTGGTCTCTGGAGGGCCTGTAAACCGTCGCGAGCCAGGACTGGAGAGGTCTCATGTGGAGTCTGGCCAAGCTGACGACATATATCGTGGAAGCCATGTGTCCGAGGATTTTGAGGCAGTGGCGGACCGTGACAGTCGGCCCCGCTTGTGCTGCTCGGATAAGGTCGCATATCGTTGCGAACCTGTGCTTGGGAAGAGTAGCCCTTGCTGCGACTGTGTCGATGAGGGCGCCTATGAATTCCAGCCTCTGCATTGGGCGTAGAGTGGATTTTGCGTAATTTACGTGAAACCCGAGGCTGAGTAGAAGGGCTATTGTGGTATCTGTCATGACCTTCTTCTCGTCAAAGGACGCACCTTTTATGAGGCAATCGTCCAAATACGGGAATATTATGATGCCTTGGCGTCGAAGAGAGGCCATTACGACCGCCAGGGTTTTGGAGAACACCCTGGGGGCCGTGGACAGGCCAAACGGGAGCACTCTGTATTGGTAGTGTTGGGTGCCTACTGTAAACCGTAAGAAGCGTCTGTGAGCAGGATGAATTGTAATGTGGAAATAGGCGTCTTGAAGGTCGAGAGCCGAAAGCCAATCGTGTTGATCGAGCGCAGGAATGATAGTTGATAAGGTTACCATCTTGAAACGGTGGTATGCGATGTATTTGTTGAGGCGCCTGAGGTCTAAGATGGGTCGCCACCCTCCTGTCTTCTTCTGGGTTAGGAAGTAGGTTGAGTAGAAACCCCGGCCTCGAAATTGTGTTGGTACGTGTTCTACTGCGCCCAGTTGAAGAAGATGTGAAACCTCATGTAGGAGGACAGTTTCATGAGAGGGGTGGGACGGGGTAGGAGGGTGGGTGGGGGGAAGAGAGGTAAAGGGGGATGATCTAACCAGATTGAATCAGATCCAAAAGCCATTTGTCCGAAGTGATGAGGGACCATTGGTGGAAAAAGGCCCTGAGGGGGTGGTGGAACTGAAGGGTACCAGTTGGGAATGTCAGTGGATTGGCTTCCCGGCTCTCGACGTGACCTTCAAACCTGCTGCCTGCTCGATGGTGGATGGGGTGCGACGTGTTGTTGTTGTCGCTGTGGTCTACGACATTGAGATCTCTGTTTGCGGAAATCGTACTTGGGTTGTTGACGGAACAGCTCTCTTGGGCGTTGGTAAGGCTGGTACCTAGTTCTCTTGAATGGAGGAGTGTACATTCCGAGGGTCCTGAGAGTAGTACGAGAGTCCTTCATAGAATGCAACACCTTGTCGGTCTTAGCTGCAAAAAGGTTGGTTCGATCGAAGGGTAAGTCCTCAACCTTTTCTTGAAGATCCCTAGGTACCCCAGATGCTTGTAGCCACGAAATTCGGCGGAGCACTATCGCCGAGGCCGTAATTCGAGCTGCCGTGTCTGCCACGTCCATAGCAGACTGCAAAGCTGTGCAGGAGATGGTGTGGCCCTCCTGCATAATATTGAGCAGGGTTGACCGTTTATGCTCCGGGAGGTGCTGGAGGAGATCCTGGAGCTTGGAATTATTAGTGTGGTCATAGTCCGCAAGCATGGCAGTATAGTTCACAGCCCTGAGGAGTAATGTGGATGAAGAGTAAACCTTTCGGCCCATAATGTCCACTTCTTTGTGATCCCTGTCTTGTGGGGTTGTTCTTAGATTAGGCTGTTTACCCTTGTGCCGTACCGAATCCACTACTAGGGAATTCGGAGGCGGATGGGTAAAAAGGAAGTCCATATTTTTTGGAGCGATAAAGTATTTACGGTCTGCTCTCTTATTTGTTGGAGTGACGGATGCTGCGGTCTGCCAGATATTGTCGGCCGGGTCCATAATAGCCTCATCCATGGGGATAGCAATTCTAGAGGCGGTTGAAGCGTACGAAGAAAGCAATATTGTTTAACTTGCACCTCTTGGAGATCTCTTTCCTGAGCTATAGCAACTCTTTTAAACAATTCCTGAAATTTTTTCGTGTCATCTCCCGACGGTGGGGCTTCGGTGGTGACCCGCTTCGCCTGGGGAGGAGGAGGAATTGTGTAAAGGAGATCTGGTCTTGCCCTCAGAGAGGGAGTCATGTGCGTCTGAGGGGGCTGGAGAATTCGGCTCAGTGGCAGATACGGTGGCAGGAGGCGAGGGAAGAGGTGGCCTGGAAATAGTAGAAGAGGGTCGATGGGGACTCTTCTTTGGACGTGACTCCCAGGGTTACCATTGAGTGGCATATGGCGGGGGTGGGTAAGCATACTGCTGTGCATACCATGGGTGCGGAGGGGGAGGGTATGCATATTGAACTGTAGTCGGCTGCCAGAATGGAGGTCTATGTACCGGGCTAGAGTGTTGCGATGAGAACCTGCTCCTTGGTTCGGTGCCGATGTCACTGACTGAACGAGAAGCGGCCGAGGAGCGCTGAGATCTCACCGAGTGGACAGAGGAACCCGGGGACGGCGGTGCTGAGGTGTGGCTCCGCACCGGGGATCGGTACCGCTCACGCCTCTGAGACAGTGCAGGGCGATGCAGTTTCGGTGGTAACGGTGCCGCTAGCGGGGGGGCTGACGGTGCCAAGGTTTGTTCCGGCACCGGAGCGCTCGAAGGTGGTTTATCGGCACGGGCCTTTTTCCGTGCCGAGCACGGTGCCGTTTTGGCATGCTTCAGTGCCGTTTGCTCTTTTGATAGCACAGTCGGTGCCGAGGACGGCTTAGGCGCCGTAGTGGTCGGTGTCGCTGATTTTTGCCTTGGCTCTGAATGAGCTCTTTTGTGCGGTGCCTGCGTCTTAGGCTGCAACGCGCCGGAGGTTCCCAGCCTATCCTCGGTGCTAACTCGTAATGCTGAGGGTGCCGAAGATAGGGATGGAGTTGGAGAGAGACCGGTTTTTGGCGTCGTGGAAGAAGAGTGGATGGGGGTTGATTTTTCTCCATACCCTTAGTTAGTTGAGGTGATCTAGACAGTGTAGGAGAGTCCTCTGAGGAGGGACAGAGGGACTTCTCGTATAAGAGAGTCCTTAGTCTATTGGCTCGGTCTTGGCGCGCCCTCGCTGTTAATTTGGAGCAGTGCAGGCACTTGTGAGTCTGGTGCGCCTCCCCAAAGCACTTAATACAGGTGGAGTGCCCGTTGGAAGCAGGCATGGCATCTCGACATGACTCGCAGCGTTTGAAGCCTGGCGAGCCGAGCATGAGGGGTTGGGGAAAAAGCGGGCAAGCCGCAACGAGAATTTTTTTTTTTTTTTTTAAATAACTAGACAGGGGAGGCGAATAGGGCTAAAGAACTTGGATGATGAGGTAAATAGGGAATAAAATGAGGTATTTAACTATTTTTAGAGAGAAGTAAGGAGAACAGAGGGCTCCGTCTGCTGCCGAGGACGGTAGAGGAGGAACCGAGGAGCTGCGCGCGCAGGCGCCCTTCAATTCCAACGACACTAGAGGGCGCCACGGTGCCTGCGCGGCGCGGCAGAAACGGCTAGAAAAGTCTCTGGTCGCCGGCGCGAGGACACACCAGCACCCAGAGTGGAGCACCCCCAGGGACCACTCGAAGGAGAATGATGGCTTCGTCAGGAGAAGACGACTGATCCATAGGAGAGACTTCGGGAGAATGTGGCTCTGTCGTAGTTTGGGGATGTTGCTCTTGGGCAACAGACGGTGAATGGTGTGGTTATAAGTCTCGCTCAACAGGTGGAGGAGCAGAAAGTGGAGAATGTCTAGAAGAGGAGCAGGCTGTTATGAAACATGGAGGAGATCTAGGTGAATACTGACTACGTCGATAGCGTGGTGAGTACCCTCTATGATCGCTGGAGTAGTCATATCGGTCCCAATAATAATAAGATGAACGTGAAGGGGAACGACCATAACGATGTCGTGTAGTATAATCGTATTGGGAGGATGATCGTCTAGACCGGAAGGATGGAGAAGGAGAAAATGACCTCCTCCTCGGTGGTGATGGAGACGCAGAGAAGTGGTGTGAATACATTCGAGCATCTCTGGGAGGTGTCAAAAATGGAGATGGCAGTCTACCTGGAGGGGAGTATGTCCGGGAGAGCCATGGTAATCTCCTGCTTGATGCAGGAGGCGGAGATGGTGAAGGAGCCAGCGAGAAAATAGGAGGTGGTGAAACTGGGGAAGGGCTGCGAATATGGTGGGTTTTTGCACGTGCCTCAGTTGATATGCGCGCCAGTGCCAATGACAGTGCCGCATGATCCGGTGCCGATCTTGTGCCGCATGATCTTGACGTGCCTGTGTCGATGTCGGTGCCGAGCGGACTCGCGGCGAGACTGGTGCCGATGGTGTCCAAGTCGGTGCCGGTATGTGTCTGGATCGGGATTCGATCAGTGCCAAACACTCGCGCACCGGGCTCGGTGCCATCTTTTCCCGCGCTGAAGTTGACAACTCTTCTGGAGAAGATGAAGATGAAGAGATGGCACGTAACGGCGCCAAGTGTGCCAGCGGTGCTGTCAGCATAATCGGTGACGAGGACTTCGGTGCCGAGGCTGCCAGCTCCGCCGGTGAAGAGGACGGAGCCGCATCGCGGGGCGCACCAGTAATGGTTTTGGGCATCTTCAAGGCTGAACAGGCGCTTGAAGCAGAAGTGCCCAACTTAGAGCCGGAGGTAGTTCTGCCACGAGACGTCAAAGGCAGAGATCTACTCAGCGATGGCCTGGGTTTCTTAGGAAGGGTCCTGGATGGAGAGGAAGCGCTCTGTTTTTGAGGGTATTGCGCCGGCTGAGGCGGGGAGGCTGATCCAGGCGGATGGCGCGCCTTATCAAAAAGGATCATGTGGAGCCTCATTTCTCGGACACACCGAGCCCTGGCCGTAAATTTCAGGTGTACTTTTGTGGTACATGGCTCTCACCAAGACAGTGAATGCACGCAGCATCGCCGTCAGAAGCAGGCATGGCATCACGGCACAGGAAGCATTTTTTAAATCCAGGAGAACCCAGCATTGTGAGGATTACTCCAATTCCTTCCTTTTCTAGTCCCTCTTCTTTTTTAACTATATACAAAGTTAAGTAGTAACAGGGAGAGGGAAGCAGAACGAAAACTTAACGGAAGAATGTTTGAGGAAAGAATTTTTTTTTTTTTTTAAGAACGTGAACTGGTATAACAACTATTTAAGAACTATGTATAGAAGTAACAGGGAAATAACAGGTATTTTCTTTTCTCACAAAGTTGAAGAAGGAGGAGAGATGATTAGCTCCATCTGCAGCCTGAGGCGGTTGAAGAGGAACCGGATGAAACGGGATCCTGCAGCGCAGGAGAGCGCGAATGCCACAAGGCGCCCCCCCTCCTGCACATGCACGGTCCGACTGACTATGGCTTTGGACATCTCCGTCCTGAGGCGTCGGGGCAAGCCCAGCACCTATTGTGGAGCACCCACGGGGACATCACTCAAAGAAAAAAATTGAGATTCCAAAAAGTATAATCAAAGTTCACTAACATTTACCAATAAAAATCGAATCCTTCTAACATTAGGCCACATCTACACTACAAATTATGTCCACCTAATCTATGTCAGCATACAAGCACTGCAGTTATTAAAATACTTGTGTGTATGTGTACGCTTTGCTCTTTGTGTTGGTGAAACGCATCCTCACCAGAAGAATTTGTATTCACTGAATTGTCATGTGGGACATTATGGAACAGCCCCTGAAGGCCAGAAATAATCAACATAAGCAAAGTTGTATCTTAACGGACACTGCATCAACCTAATTACATCGACCATGACTCTAGGCTGCTCAGAAAGGTGGTATTATTAAGTCACAAGGAGGCACTTACATTGGTGGAAGACAAATTTAAATGAAAACACTTCCACAGATAGGTGAAAGCAAGGCAGCATGTGTCAACCTAACTGGGTAGTATAGATCAATACTCAATCATATGATATAGGTTGGATCTCCCCTGGTCCAGCATCCTTGGGACCGGTTGCAATTTGCCCGACCAGGCGAGGTCTCCTGCCACTGGCCCCCCCAGTCCAACGTACCTCCCTGCCATAAGCTCAGCTTCCGGCCCCTGGCACCCTGCCTCCAGCTGGCTGTGCTGCCAGACCAGGCTGGACTTGCCAAACACTATCACCCCTCCTCAAGCCACACCACTATACCTCCCTGTCCCTGGGCTCTTTGGTCCAGGAACATCTGTGGACCGGATGTTGCCGCACCAGAGAATCCTAATTTCAGTAGTTACAACCTGCATTCTAATTTAGGTAGCCATCAAAAATACAGCTGCTACTTACCCGTTCTCACTGAGACCAACTAGGCTGGTTCAGATATACTAATTTTATATTGGTGTCATTTCACTGCCTTCAACTGACTTAATTCTGATTTAATTTGACATATATGAGAGCAGAATTAGGCCCTTCCCTAATAATGATATAATAGTTTTGTTACTGATGTACTTTTCATAGCGTCTATGTATCCCAATGGTCAGTGCTTGTTACAAAACCCAGCTACAGAGCCTAGTATTTGAGGGCTTGTCTACACTATGGAGAAGATTGACCCTCTGGAGGCTGATCCTCTAGCATTCATTTTAGCAGGTCTAGTGTAGACCCCCAAATCGAATGCTGAGGGTAGCTCCTGCTGGCATCCTGTACTCCTCATTCTGTGAGGAGTAAGGGAAGCTGGTGGGAGCAGCACAGATGCTGTGGCAACTTGGCTTAAGGTAAGCTGAATCCAGCTATGCATTTTGCATAGCTGGATGGAGTATCTTAAGCTGACCTGCCTGCTCTAGAGTAGACCAGGGTTCATTTCACTCTGAAGAGAATCATGCTTTTAAGCTTTGAAGGGCCCCAGTTCAATCCTTGCATCAGTCAACATGGAAGTAGCAGTATTTCTTAGTTCTACTGTATGTATTTAGGCTGTTTTTTAAACTGGCTTGCTCATGGATTGGCTCCCCTGGCATCCTGTGTTGCTGCCTGATACAGAGGCAGCAGCTCGGGGTGGCAGAGATCTCCCTGGGAGTTGGCCTGGGAGCACACTGGCTGCTGGCCTCACCCCCAGAAACTATCAAATAGTTGTGTAACCACAAAGATTTTATGCAGTTACATGACTATTCAAATACCCGCTACCAAACAACCCTAAAAGACATATATCTTCGGTAAATTCATGACTCATTTTCTTTACCAGGACATTAACTAAATTGACAATGACTCAAAATTAAATATCTTTAAACCAATAGTCTGGACTGAGGCTGCACAATATAAAAATACTAACCTACCTAAAATTACTGTAACCAGTCGGACACAACCCCATCCCACCTCTTCACTGGCGTCTAGCTGACCAGACATACTCCTCTGCTTTTCCATTCTTATCTGACCTTGGCTTTCTTAGTTATAATTTGTTAAGCTTTTTATCATGCCATTGGTATGTTATCTGTAGTACAATGCAATTTCTTGTACTCAAGGCCATCATGAGGCCCAATTTTGCTTAGAAACCATATTGCTTATGAATATGTATGTAACCTGTGGAATGTGTGTGAGGTGTGAATGAGAAATACCCAACCAAAAAGGCAGTTTAGGATCCGTGACCTTTTAAGGCAAGCAAAGACCCTGCAAGCAGATAAATTAACTGAGAAGCAGCCAGAATCTCTCCCTTGGACAAAATGTAACATCACAGATGAAACCTGGAATCGCCCAGAGGACTCTCCCGAGGAAGACCATGGTCGAGTCTCCGGGAAACTGACGCCTGGCCAGCACTCCAGCCACCAGTGAAATCAAAAGTAATCTACACCACACTTACTGCCTGCTTACAAAACTGGCAGGATGAATGGGGGGGATTGTGGATGTTTCATGTAAGCCTTCTAGTCTGCCTGATGAGTCTTTCTGAACATAGTACAGAAATATAAAACGGTTATTTAAATAACTGTTCTAAAATTACAAACATATAAAGTGAGTCCTGAAGTCAGAAGAGAGAGTATGTAATCAATTTGTGTATAAGCCAAAGGCATGGTTCATTCCTCAAGGAATGTACTAAGTATACGCCTAGCCAACAAAACAAAAACAAAACACACATGGAAGCAAGTATTCAACTGACTCAGGGTTGCAGGCTCACACTGCAGAGATAAAAGTAGCAGTGTAGATCACGGGTGGGGAACCTTTTTGGGGTCGGGCACCGGTGACCCACAGAAAAAAAAAAATCAGTCTGGCAAGAGCCAGTACGGGCTCCCCAATGCTGGGGCTGAGGAGCCCCGAGCCCCAGGGGAAAGTATCCAGGCAAGCCTGAGGCTCCCCACTCCTGGTTAGGGATATTAAGAGGCGAGCATTTAACTAATCGAGTAGTCGATATAATTTTTATCAATAGGCAGCCCGGATCAGTCCCAGCTCGTGCCAAGATGCGACCAAACCCTGCTGCAGCTCTGCAATTTAAAACACAGGAGGAGCGGGGAAGGGAGGAGGGTGGGTGGGCAGGCTGCCTGGCTCCTACTGTCTTTTAAAGTAAATTACAGAGCCACAGCAGGGTTTGGTACCGCACCCAGCACAAGCTGGGACTGAGCCGAGCTCTCTGCCCAGCCGGCAACAGCCCCTGTGCTGAAAGAGAGCAGCACTGCAGAGACGATGCTGGAGGGGAACCAGATTCTAAGCCAGCTGCCCCCAGCACCAGCTTCTCCCGCCCTCCCCCCCCACCGCTACAGAGGTGGGGGGGGGGGAGGGAGGGGAAATGCGAGTAGTTGACTCAACTACCCAATAAGGATAGGCTCCCTGATATCCATACCCCTGGTATAGATGTTCAGGCTGGGTCTCAGAGCTGGAACTTCTACACTGCTGAGACTCCAAGCCTGAGCATCTATACTGCTATTTTTAGCACTGCAGCAGCAGCGAGTCAGTTAATCTGGACTCAGTCTCACTGTTGCACATTCTGTTTTGTTTTTTTGCTGTGTAGAGGCACCTTGCAAGAATGCACAAAATACTTTTTTTAAAAACATAGGTGGAAATAGTGACATACATAATGGCATCAGTTAGAATTAGGGATATAAAAGCCATTTAAAAATGTAACCATGTAGCCACTAAAAATCCTAGCAGGTTCTGCAGTATAAAGTATGTAGCTTTTATGCTGCAGAGCCTAACTATAATAGAATCTGATAAGCTAATGCTTAACAATTACACTTTCACATCCCTAGTTAGGAGATGTAGACCTCACAAAAGGAGTGGGCCATTGAGAGATTTAAATTAAGAAAGTGAGAAGGAAACCTGGGGCACTGAAATAGGAAAGTTGTATGGGTACATTTCTTCATGCTTAATTCTAGGGCGGGGGCACAAGTCCACATTTCTAACATTTTAAAACTGCCAAAACATGTTGATAATTTCATGCACTCTTTTTGCACATTATTTAGTGTCCAATTATTTTTTCAGTTTTCAATATGCATCAATAATGACATACACTATAACTTGTTTCAATACTGCCAGTCCCAAAATCATGAGTCAGACTCCTTAAAAAATATCTAAAGATCTGCCCAAAAAAGTATCAGTTTTTTAGAGAAAGTATAGTGAGTATTTTAGTCTCTCTTAGCTTTTGAACACCCGCTGCTCCATGCCCATGGTGTTAGTCAATTATTATCTGAAATGTACTGGGAAAGCTGATTTTGGTCCCCATTGCAGGAGCAGATGTAGGTGAGAGCGCTCGTCTCCTGGCTCAGCAATGAATGCTCCCCTCTCATCCCTCAAATCAACCTTGTCCCACAGACCCATCAATTCTACTCCACATTAGTTCTGCTCTCCATCCCCATCAATTCTTAGTCTAAGTCTGTGTCCTCCCAAGGCTGGTGGAGTAGAGGAGGTGGTGGCAGGGAAGGGGGAAGAAGGGCTGCTCTGAGCTCAAAGCAGAGGAGGGCAGTGGAGGCCTCTGAAGTGCTGGGTCTCTCTGTTCCCATCCCTCCTGGGAGAACAGTGCTGGTTCCTTATGGAAGGGAAAGAATTCGGATTCCTGCAACAACCCTTATTCGGTGCTGTTTCCCACAATGTGTGAGAGAGGGAAAGGCAGCCAGTCAGAGGGTTTTTTCCCCTAAACCAGGCTCAAATTCACCAGAGCTAGCTGAAATCCCACAAGTCTTTAAAAAAAAAAAAAAAAAAAAAGTTGGCAATGCTGCTGTTTATTTAGGGGGTCTCCTAAGTCATGTATGTAGATTTTGCACTATGCAAAAAAAAAAACAACAATGGGCCCAGAAACAAGTACTTAAACATATACTCTTGTTGTAAAAGTAATTACAGCATAATCCCATAAGTATTGTATTATGCTAATATTATAGAACTACGACCTACTTATAAAGGACATGAACTTGCAGTCATGAACAGTTTAATGAATATAGATGCAAGGGATCATCTATAAGTATTACTTTAAGACTAAATCTTCAATAATATGAAAGCACAGTAAAATGCGATGGCAAGAAGATGAAGCTAAAACAATTCAAACTGAAAAAAAAAATGCATTTTAAACCATGAAAGATAAATAACCACTGGCATAGCCTACTAAAGCATGTTGTAGATTTTATCAAGATAGGATGTCTTTTTAAAAAGTTGTGCTGTATTAAAAACAAACAAACACGCAAACAAAAAACCACAGCTACTGAGTTTGAGGGAATCCCTGGGTAAAATTTCGTACCCTGTGTTATGCTGCTCAGAATAGATAATCATAATGGTCCTCTTTCTGGCCCTAAAATCTATGACTATAAGACTGAAAAAATACTTGGGGTTAAGAAGAAAATTTCCAGACACATTGCTGCGCTCTCTTGCATTTTTTCTTAAGCATTTAATAGGTACCTCTGTTGGAGACAACATACCACATTAGATCAGCTATAAAACCAAAAGGAATATTACATAGAAGTCCCATGTTTGTTTAGTAGAGGTATCATAATACTTTCCTCGTGTTTCTTCTGAGCTAAAAATGCCTTTCTTCTACTTCAGTGGTTCTGAAATTGTGGGCCAGGATCCAAAGTGGGTTCCCACCCCATTTTCATGGTGTTGCCGGAGCTGGTGTTAACTTGCTAGCAGGGTTCCTGACAAGACTTCACAGAGCCCTGGGCAAAGTATGGCAAAGCCGGCTCCAGGCCCCTGGAAGGGGCAGGGCTTTGGGCAGAAGGAGCGAGGCAGGAGGCTAATCTCTCCTCAGCCAGCCCTTCAATACCATGTGGGGCTCTGGCAGCAATTTATAGGGCCCAGGGTATCTGCCTCTTTTGCTGCCCCTGCCCCTCCTATTGGTGGGCCTGTTTGCTGGGGCCCAGGACTGAAGCCTGGGCATGAGTTCTACTGCCCAGAGCCAAAGCTCAACATCTTAGGCTTCAGCCTTGGGTGCTGGAGCTCAGGTTACGGTTGAGCCAGTCCCTACAGTTCAGCACAGGTGAGTCTGATGCAGGGTAAGGAACCTTTGGTAACCACGGAGTTTGCTTTGATATTGCAGGGATACATCTGTTCATTTACTCTTTTGTAATCGTGCTAGAAGAGGTAGGAAATCATCAATATAGATAGACTTGCTATCTGCTTGTGATTTCCTATGTACACTTAGAGGGGGCACAGCAGAATAGTTTATGTACACTGAGGTGTCCCATGAATCTTCCATCACGATCTTGAGGAAACTTTCCTGGAGATAGTTTGCAATATTCTACTGAAGGCTTCTGGGGAGGGCTGACATTTCTTCTGCTGCATTAAAATACTTTCCCATGCCACTCAGCAATTACTTCAGAGGGTACCGCTGCAGCACACAGGCTAGCAGTATGAGAACCTGATCTGCAACCGGATGTGTGTAGGAGCTGTTCCCTTTCAGCCTCTGTAACCCTCAGGAGTAAGAGATTTGCTAAAACCACCACCATCTGTGGAAAACAATGCCAGTTTTCAGTTCATTAAGCCTATCAGCATACGCTCATGTCCATGAGCTACCCCGTCTTATTGTCCCAACTAGCCGCCTTCCCTCTCCCTGAGTCATACGCATCAAGGCTGGGACTGCTACCTTGCTCTTTCCAGGGGAAGTGAAAATATAGTGTTGTAAATTGTGTAGGTCAAAGAAAGTGAGTTCAGTATACTAAGTTTCCATTTATCTTGGGAGTACAGTAATTCCTCATTTAACACTATAGATTATTTTCTGAAACAGATTGTGTTAAGTGAAAATGATCGTGTTAAGTGAAAACGTGTTATGTGGGGTCAATTTTCCCATTGAAAATAATGGAAAAGGTGAGGGTTGCGTTTCAAGCGGTGGTGTCTGTTGGGTCCTGGACATAAGGTTGGGGGAGAAAGGGGACTGGGTTACACCAGGGAGGGGAGGTGTTTGGCTCTGGGGAAGGGAAAGGGAGGAGAGGGGAGGGGGATTGGGTTGGGAGTATGCCCCTGTGATGGGTCTGCCGGGCACCCACACTGCGTCTGGCGAGGGGGGGTCGCCGGGGAATGGCGCGGCGAGCGGCAAACCCTTCCACCGCTCTGCAGGGAGGCGGGGGAATCCCCGCGCAGCCGCCAGCAACGGGCCAGCTGGGGAAGTCTTGTTATTCTGGGCACAGTCATGTAATTCAAAAAACGTTCCCAAATAAAAAAAAAAATCGTGCTATTGCGAAAATGTGTTAAGCGGGCACGTGTTAAATGAGGAATTACTGTATAATCAATAGTATCTCTGTGCACTATATCTTTTGTAACTAGAAATGTGGTTTTTAGCATGTCTCCTTCCACACCAGCATAGCAGTTAAGACAGATGAAAAGGAACAGGACATGGGGTGACATGTTTCACAAGATCCTGCAAGACTCTGGTGCTTTGGATACTGAGCTCAGGGCTTGGTGGATCACCCTGGACATGGATGGAGCAGAGAGGAAAAAAGCACAAGAAAAGGAAAGATGTGCAGAAGGAGATGCTAGTGTTTCGTTAGCAGGAAAGAGACATACTGGAGATATGTGCTGACCTTCAGGTAGCACAGACTCATGCTTGCCTTCCTCTGCAACCCTTACAGAGCTACATTCAAGTACCTCCATACACATCTATCACACATTCCACATGGCATCCAAGGCCGCTGCACTATCCCTACCACTCCAGCTTTGGGGGAGAATACAAAAAAAACAATCAGAACCACACATGCACTGACCTGAGACACACACACAGTTGGCATACGTGTTTGTGAAATGAAAATAACTGCTCATTCCCCTTCAAAGATTCTCTCTCCTATATTTATAAATTTTCATTCAGTTAGAAATACCTCTCTCATATGAGTTTGGAATAAAAGTCTATGGAAACCTAATTCATATGCTAGTTGGGACAGACACTCACAGACATAGCAAAAGGTGCATTTGCAACATTACTAAACTTACAGAGCACTCATTCATACTAGAATGTAAAAAAACAAAACAAAAAAACCAAAACAATGCTAGGCAGAGTACACTACAGCTATACACAATTACTGTGGCTCACTTAAAATGTTCTTTCAACATCTCCCTGAGCCTTATAGCATCCTGTTATCGCTGGTATCTGGCTGCTCAATATCAGCAGACAGAAAGCCATGGAAACGTTTCTTCATTTGCTTCACAGATACTCTGAAGCACACAGCAAGCTGCTATAATTATTGGGATTTTTTTCCCCACTGAGGTCAAATCTTGTGAATAGACAGTACCAGAGTCTTTCAAAGGGCAAAAGACACATTCAACTGTCATTCTGAACTGTTGAGCCTATAGTTCAAGCACTCATCGCTGCTACTGACATGGCTGATATCTGGCTCCATGAGCCATGGGAGTAGGCTGAGTTTCCCAGGATCACAACTGGCATTTCAACCTTCACAATGGTCTGTTCATAAAGATGCGTATGGGATGTACCTTCCCTGATCTTTCTAAATTGAGGTCAGTAAAATCCCTAGTGCTCCACCAGCACTTCCAATACCATAGCAAAGTAGCCATTTCTGTTGCTGTATCATATAGCAAGGTAAACTGGTAGAAAAAAAATAGGGATATGCATGTCAATTATTATTGCACCACAATAATACAATTTAGGAACTCCACTGCTATGAAACCATTTACTGCGCTCTACACATTGCCCAGAGCCGCAGTGCTTTGTAGCAGGATGTACTTAATGACCCGGCACACATGCATCACAGTAACTCCCATGGTGGATTTGCCAACTCCAAATTGATTCCTGACCAACTAGCAGCAATCTGGAGTTACAAGCTTTCCCAAAACGATCTCCATTCATTTCTCCAATGTCAGTGCAACTCTCATTTTGGTGTTGCTCCGCTGGAGGTCTGGGCGAGTTCTGCACATTGTTCAAGGAGTATGGCTTCGTGCATTTGAAATTTCTGCAGCCACTGCTTATCATCCCACACCTGCATAATGATTTGATCACATCAGTCAATGTTTTGTTTTTTGGGCCCACAATTGGCATTCAACCATCTGCAGCTGCTCCATAAATGCCAACAACTCTGAATTGTTTCCATCTCCCACAGAAAGCTAGCCTCCAAGGAATCATCATGTTCCCCAGAGCTCCTCTGGTGGCTCTACAAATATGGAGAGTGCTGTGCTTGCAATACTTATCACAATAGTGCAGAGCTCTGCAGGATCCAATCTTTTCACATACATGGTAGACACACAGGTTTGCCGGAATTTTGAAAAGAGACACAAGACTTTACAGAATACAGATAACAATATAATATGGAGAAAATGGCATCATGGGACAATGACACCATGTTCCCAGTCTCCCCTGTGTAATTCATATGCCCCCATGAAGTATTGCAAACCCTTCCCAAAACACAATGCACTAGATGCAAGTGCTAGTAGTGAGAACATACACCACAGTCACAAGGAGCGTAGTGAGGACATGCAAAAGCAATTTAATTATTAGGATGGCTATATGTTGACATAAGTTATGTCAACTTAATTTTGTAGTGTAGACTTGCCCCAAAACTAAGTAGATTAACCAGGATGAAAACTGAAGATGAAGTGGTGCCCCAAGGAAATAACTTAAAGGAATAAATCCATTGTTTACTGTTTATTGGGTACTTCGTCATTACACCATGTGACTCAAGTTACATTAAAAAAAATTAAATACAAACCTATAACATTTCTTTTTTCCTCCCTCTTTAACAATCCTGATTTGCTCCCTTCACACTTTGATCTCTTTGTGATTGGTATCTCCTCTTTAAATTTAATTTCTCTCTTCCTCTCTCAATAACACAATTAGCTCTCCTATTTTGTGTCAATCCCTCCTTTTTCTATACCCATGCTCTCACACATGAACACTCTCCACACACACCCTAAACCCAACCCATCATATAAATTTAACATTTTAATAGATTCTTAAGAGCCAGATAATTAAAGATGTTAGTCAAAGACCAACAGAAATGATAAGGGAATTCCCACTGTCCAGGTGCCAAAGGAATGGGAAGGTATAGGAATCAATACAAAGGTGTCGTACCTAGATCTTAGGTGAGTTTAACTTTAAAATCAGTCTCTGGCTACTAATTGTATAATAAATGTGTAGTGTTCTTGTCCATGTCTCCATAAATCCACCTGTTTGCCAGAAAGAAAAAAGGGGCATGCACATTCTGTCTCATGCTGTTGCTCCTCTTTCATTTCAGGGCCCCTTCCAAAACCAAAAAAACAAAACACTGGTAGTCTTCACTTCTATACCATTGTCTTATGGCTGCTATGACTATTCCTTTACCATACCATTCTGGCTATTTTTAGGGAGATGTTTCCACTACTGTACTCCTCCCTTCATATGCAAATTATTTAATTTTCTTTCCTAATAAGCAACTGCAGTGCCTGCTGTGCTCCTAGTCAGAGATTTCCCAGACAGCTACACAGTGAAACTGACCTTATTCTTGTCAGAGTCCTAGGGACAGCAATGAAATGAGTTAATTTTACTCTGCTGCAGTTTGGCAAAGCTATGACTAGCTGGCAAAGGAAGTGGAACTGTAGTCGACATGCTGCCTCAGCAAGACAACATTATATTGGTTTAGACTCCACTCAAATTTGAAGATTATTTCTGCAAACTTTTAATTTCTTTTTTTTTTTAAAGCTACACTCTGTAAAAACTGACAGCATTCACCCAAGCTTTTTACTAGTTATGTGTAATTTGCCAAAATCATTTTTCAAGTCATGTGAAGGGTTAGTTTATTTATTAATTGAATATTTAATATGATAGTTTATTTATTATACCTATTGCTTTCTCAAGGTTGCATTTCTTATAAAAATAGCATAACTTCACTAATACTTAATTCATTCACATTGTTATTATAATGCTATTTTGCAAAAAAAAAATTTGTATTACTACAGTAGTTGTAATACTCATACAAAAGGTTTTTTGTACAGCTCCTTTAACTGTGGAAGAATAAAGTAGAAGCATAAGTTCAGATTTTCAGTTGAATCAGGATTAAACCACTTCGTTTTATATGAAAAATTCAACCAAAGCTCAACAAGGTAATAGCATTGTGCTCTTCGAACACAGAATTAATTTTCTGAATCTGCAACTAAACCCATTAAGTATTTTATGAGCTAAAATAAAATAAAGCTTTTTCCCTCTCAGGCAATATTGTCCTTAGTGGTACAGTATTAACAGAATAACACAGGCCCATATCATAGTTAGCACTCACTCTAATAATATGCATAGGCTATATTTGGAGACTGTTTTTAAAGATCAAGGGTAACTTTATTACCATTAATCTTCAAAAGTAAAAAATGTCTTCAATTGCAGCTGTCAAATAATATTCTTCTACAGAGAATATGAAGAACTGTCCTATTTCAAAGTATTTGCCATCTCCTATTGTTCTTAATGTCAGTGGTGATACAAGGCTGCTTATAAGCAAAAAATGGCCCTTTTCAAAATAACCATCAGGCCCCATTGTTCCAAATAAGACTAATGTTAAGCTTCTTCAGGAAAGATGGTGTGCCCCTTGAAGGGAGAAATAATGAAAAAAATTAATGTGTCTCAAAATCAGTATAATATAAACTGGAGCGGCATATACTATTAGGCACAACTCATAACTGCATGGTGTCATTACAAGGTAGAATTCAAGTTGTATACTTATAAATGTATACTTCAAATGGGTCCTCTGTAAGAAGGTTTTGAAATAACTGGGACGGCAAAATAAGTGGGTGTGCACTTATGTCATAAAAAATTCTAAAAGTTAACAATTAAAATGTATGTGTATTAATTATATTGTTTGAAAATTATCATAAATGTATCTTGGTGTGACCCTGTAATTCTTTGTCCATAGGTAGACTCTTGTATCTGCACAAGCCCACTGGCTTCAACTAGGGCTCCACATTAACAAAACAATCCATTACAGACAATAGAGATTTTAGAAATACAATGAAGTGTTATACATTCTTTGTCTTTTCTTTTAAATTCACATATGAATACATCATTTTTGAACTATAAGTACAATAAACGTAGGCAGAAAGATAAGGTAGCACTTGTCTGTTGGGAAAATATAGGTTTCTTGGTCTATATCTAGTCACCTTACATAGGCCCTTGCGCCAGTGCAGAACCCCACTGACCTCAATGGGATTCCATGCAAGTGTAAGTGTCCCCATGAAAAACTGATCTCAGATTTCTGATTCAGTCCATAACTGTGGAGCAATGCATAAAGGTATCATGAATTCACCCAAACTTGGCCACGGGACTAGCCAATCTCTCAAAAGGTGGTTCTGAGCAGACACTTCCAGCCTCCAGCCCCATAGTCCCTGTCTAAGTATCTATGCAAAGCATTTCAAGACAAACAGGAAAGGTAATGTAAGTGGAGAGTAGTAGGTTAAGAAAAGAGACAGATTGAAGGAAAAATGAAAAGCAGGACAAAGAGAAAGATACAGAAAACAATAAGCCTGAATTGAGAACACAGACAATTTAGGGTAAGCAAGTTGATGGGAATGATGAAGGTTGACAAGGAGACAGCAAGTGGATACATTAGCAAGTATTAAGATGCAATGAGGCAACTAAATAAAAAGACTTTTCAAAAGTGTTAAAATGTAAAAATTATGTACTGGAAAATTATATGAAAAATACTCTAAATTATATACAGAACTGATATTTTTTCAGAAAGACTTGTAAGAGTAGAAATTGTACAAAAGAAAAACAAAACCAAAGACTGAACAAACAATAGATACATGAAACAAAAAGGAACCCGCCGCCCTCCCCCCTCCCCTCCCCCCCACACACACATTTTACAATTATAGAAACTTCTAGATCCTAGCCGGTTGTTATTTATTAATACTACAAGTTGCACCTCTCTAGTTCAGAACCCTCAGGACCTTACCAGTTCTGAACAAGAGAATCTTCTGGACCACAGGAGGTCAATATTGTCTAGCAGCATTACCAACACTTCCCATGCTTACTTACTGTGCTGGAGACATTTAAGAGGTAAATTAGAGCTAAGTAACAACATAGAACACAGAGCTAGGAGTGGTGGCTGTAAACAAATTGTATGGGGCCGTGGGAAACTTGGACACACCCATGAAAAGTGGACATCCAGCTAACTAAAATCATCCTGGACGAGAGAGTTCTAGAGGAGAGAGGTTCAACCTGTACTGTATAACTATAGTTTATAGTATTCTGAATCACTCTTTGTAGGAGGGACTGTCATTTGCTTTAAGACTGTATAGCGCTTACCATGAACCCCAACCTGGCAAAGGCTGTTACAACCAATATAAATAATAATATTCCACTATTCACCCAATTTGTGGTATTTATTTTCCAATAGTATTTTCATATTTTCTTAGAAGTGTCCAAATAAAAACGTTTTATGAATACTGTCAAATTAAAACAGTTTCACATAAAAAGGCCACAAAAGATATGTTATTGCCTTGTTTTTCTGGGCAACAAATTTTAAGGGTTTTTGATGAGCATTTTAGCACAGTCTAACATTCTAAATGGAAATATGAACATTTTACAAATAAAGTTACTGTAATTATTGTGAGGTATGTAACAGTAGGAAATACCTTATATTAACAAGAACATCAATATAAATTTAGCATTCATCAGTAAATTACAACCCCTGATAATATTGTATAAAACAAAGCCATTTTCAAACATGGTGAAACTTAGGTTTTATGAATTTTACAATTAAGATTTATGAGACAACTAGGCATATTAGAGGCTGAGCAGTTTTGTATATTATATTGTTTTGTGGCAGTAGTAACTTTTCATGGTCATGCTCCCCCTTACACTTGTCTGGGCTCCCCCCCTCCCCCCACCCAGGCTGGGAGTGGAGCTGTGGCTCTGGGGGATGGGGAGAAAGGGAAGATCTAGGAACAAAGCTGGGTGCAGTACCACAGCCAGCAGCCAAGGCTGGGGCCAGGAGCCTGGCCATGCCACATGGGAGAGAGGGTGCCAGGGCAAAGCTGGGAGAGGAGCAGGGCAGCATGGTGGCTCATTCCCTGCCCTGCAGTGGATGGCCTAGATCCAGTCCAACATCCAAAAGGTTCCTCTGTAACCCAAGGGAGGTGGGGGGTACCACAATTTGGACACTCTTTGTTAACAGCACAGGTGGCTATCAGAAAAATCCCGATTTCTCATTGATGACCTATGGAGTGATAGTGAGTGTCATCTATCAAATGACTGCCTGGATTGACTTGTAAAAGGAATTAAAGGGTGAACAAAGAGATCACAATTCATCCACAAGGAAAAAACATGGCTAATCATGAATTGCTATAAGATACTGAGAGGTTATCCTCTTTGCAGAGCTATTAAACAGACCACCACACACTGTAAAGCCAAAATAAAACAGAACTATCAGTATTTGCCTGCTATAATGGAAACTCTAAAGGGACTACATTAATGTAAACTAGGAACATTTAAACTCACACTCAGATTCCACATAGGGGAGTTTGGTGCACACTGCTAATCTCACCGCAGACTTGCCCATTCTTTGTACGAAGGCTCAAGATTAAATAACAGTATTTCAATGGTTTGCACCTCAAAAGTGGACGCCATCCTTCCCTGATTTATACCATGATTTCTAGAAGACTGCAAAAGTCCCACTTTCTTGCTGTAACTACTGATGGAACGTTCTACATCTCAGAAACTGTAATAATTTGCTTAAAATTCTGCATTTAGATCATTACCCCTTAACAATCACCAGTGGCTAGAAGCAGCCTATAAATATATCTACTTTCAAAACCATTCCAACCAGCTGTCACAAGCTGCCTGCCAAAAATCAATAACAACTAGTCAAATTCAAAAAGCAATCATACACATATAGATATTAACATATTGGTCCACGTTTCAAAGTGGTCTCAAATTAGCTTCTAAACTATATAGGAATAGAGGTTTACACCCATTTGCACACACTACCAGAGAAGTTAAACGCACTATTCTCTAATGTTTATCCATATGTGGATTTCCCCTACAATAATGTGGGGTTTCTGTATGTTTAATTTTGGAAGAGCAAAATGCAAGGCCCCACTGTCCCATTCTATTTCTAATAAGCAGCAGTTACAGAGCTGAGAGAAACACTGTCCTTACATAGACATGAAATTAAAATAGGTCACCTTGTTAAACAAAACAAAAGAAAACCCTAAAAAAAGGATCAGCTTTCCATTTCATCTGACCTTTACCACACATTTAATTTTGTACAATATGCAATGTCTGTCAACAGCAAAGCCATTGAAAAAGTGCTGCAGTGTCTGCACACTATTATTTTTAAGGATAATTTATGCAAATAACACAGCTCAACTACTGCATACTTTAACTGGAAGTTTTCTCTAATCAAAGCAAATTACTTATAGCCAATATTGAAGAAATTTCATTATAGCAATAATGTAACTCCATAAGTCATAACAACACAGTCAAAACTTCTGCAGGAATAGAGACAATCATCTGTGTCTTGTGCTTCATAATGCCCCAGGGGTGTCATTATCTTTGGAAACCACAGCTTCTGTCAAGTCTTATAGCTAACAATAACTTTGTTTGTTTGTTCATATGAAACAAAGTAAAGCTCCTCTGCATTTAATAGTTTTGGTATTTCAGTACTCAGAAGAAAAACTAGACAATATACTAAGTAGTAAGAAAACAAAAACACAAATTTTAAAAAGGTCTTAATTTGTCATTTGGCATAAAGTTGTGACATGATCTGTCATATAAGGGCAAATTCTTTCCATGTATACTTTGTTTACAAAAAAAATCAGTGCTTTTTCTTTACAAGGACTTTTACCATATTACATATTCGTGATTATCTGAATAGCTTAGTAAAACTGAAGTAAACAAATCACATTTGCACTTTCTAAGGGTAATTAGAATGTCCATCTGTACTTTTTGTGCTAAAATAATGTCACTATAGATGAAAACATGATGCAAATGACAGCACTGGTGTAAGTTTTCAAATCATTGTATTGGAATTCAGCAAAATAACTCAAATTAATTGACACAAAAAAAGCTAATTTTCTTCCTGCTTTGAAAATGGATTCCATAGCAGTTTGTTTATATACTCTGTTATGGATAGCAGTATCACTATTTAATAAACCTGTATGTACTGTAACTGTCAGGCTGAAAAATAATCAAAGTATTTCTAGTTAAAGGCTGTAATCTTTTAGTTTGGTTTCTTTAACTTCCCTATAGGGAAAAACTGAAATGTGTTTCAAAAAATATTTTTTTGCTAGAAACTTAAATTATCAGAACTGTATAAACCACATTGCTGTACCACACTGCATATTAAAAAGATTAAAGGTTATTTTTGAGAAGATAGGAGAAATGAAGATTGAGTTTAAAGTATTTATGAAAACTAAAACTGAACAATTAAGAAATATAAATACATAAGTTATTGTGGAAGTACTTAGATAATTTTGGAATATTAGATTTTTGGCTAAAGAACAAAAGCAGAATTCATGGTTACCATAGTTACACATACTCTTTGTTGTGTTTCAATGCCACATGATCTGATTCAAAGTAATATACATCAGGTTCTTCCTCATCATCTTCTGCAATGTGCAGGTTGGCACTCTCTTTGGCAGATGATATATATCCAGCAATTAGTCGAGCCTCAGAGGGTGGCTTACTTAGTCCATCACTCACATAATCTCCAGAGTCACAACCTCTCACTTTTTCATTCTGCATCATTTCTTTAGAGTTTATGGGAGATCCACTGATATTATTAGTACTTGCAGCTACATTCTTTTCAGCGAGACTAAGATTGTTTTCCTCAACCTGCCCATTTTCTCTACAAGGAGAGTTATTTTTTGTGGGGCTACCTTTGGCAAGGGCCCTTCGTGGTGAAGTTCTCAATGTGTATCTGTGTTCTTGAAGATCCGACATAGATGTAATCTGAGCTGAAACACATTCCAGCACAGAAGATGGTGGTTCAGGTTCACTTGAGATTGATGTACTATCTTGACTGGTGTTCAGATTGTTGTTGGTGTTTTCAGCACACTGTTCTTTTGAGGCACTGCTATCTCCCACCACATCTACTTCCTCCTCAGAATCCCTTAAGAAAGATGACTGGGTTTCAGAAAAGGACCCTGTAGCTGGCTCATTTGCCTGAACGGTCATTTCCACAGGCAAGCAGTCACTTATTTTGTGGTCCTCTAACTTTACCTGTTCTGGTGAATTTGTGCAAGGCACATAATGGTCTATAACACTGTCCTCCTTGCTGCTATTAAGCAACAATGAAGAATGGGGAAACGAATTCCCATTTTCTGCTACTGTTTTTTCCTTGGGCATACAGGAATCAGCACTGTTCTGTTTAGTGTTCCCATCAGGCTGACAGTCATCACAATTTAGGGCATCTGATTCTCTCTCATCAACCCCATTGACAGCCTGATGGTCTGTGAGCTCTTCAACTATTGCAGAATTATTAAACCCTTCTGCACAAGCATTCACCTTTTTAACTTCCCTTTTGTCACAATCATCCAATATAAGACATCGACAGGCTCGTTTAGTCCCTGCAGAGTCTGCATCATTGTCCGATATTGAACTCTTACACTCCAATGAGTCCTTTTCTGTTTTAGTAGGCAATTCCTCTTCTGAGCTGCTTGGTACCTCTGAACGCAGGCAACGTTTAATTCGTTTTAAAACTGGCGATACAGGTTCTGCTTGTCTTTTCTCACAATTTTCCACAATTTGTTTCTCAGAGTTATCTTTTTCAGAAGTAGACAGTCCTCTCTTTCTAGGGCTCACCCATGACTCCCGAGCACTTTGCTGTTTCAAGTCAGTAGTTTTTCCACTGTTACTTCCCTTCTGAGTTTGCACAGACTCTGGTCTCTTCTTTGGTGATCTTGATCGTACTTGAGAATGAGGAGATAATTCTTCTGGATGAGCAATACTACGGTTTCTTAAGGTTCGACCACAAAAGTTTTCATCCAAACCATTTAACCCCACTGTTGATCTTGTAACACGAGTAGATCGAGAAGCAGCCATGCTATGGCAAGTCCCTAAAGTATGTTCATCATGATCCACTCATTGGGAAACCTTCAAAAAAATGTAAACAAAACAATGAGAAAAAAGTAACAGTAAAAAACACTGGCATTCATAAAAATATGCTAATGTTCTGAAGGACATATTCTACATTGCAACAAAAGTAACAAATGTTTATTTAAAAGATATTTCTTCATTCTGTTTCAACAAATAAGGACTTCTACAGGGAAAGATATTGAGCCCAAGAAATAGAATAGTTTACTTACTATTGCTATTTATTCAGTATTACTAAAAAGCACAATTTTTACAACATTGTACACAAAAATCATTATGTGCAGTTATGATTATTAAATGTCTGCACCTACACAAGAGATACCAAACCTCATCCTTAAAGGTCCATATTCACCAACAGCAATATTATTATCACACAGCAACAAAAAAATGTATTAAAACAATATCTTGCTAGCTGAACGCATTGCCTTTCTAAATCAAAGAAACTGATACATAATACTGTCTTTGTGTAAAAATGGGTCCAAAACAAAATATATTTAAAATTTGAAGTTTCAACCTATTGCTATAAATGATGGACAAACTCCGGTGTATGGATCTGAGATGTTAGTGTAACATAGTAGGACTCACTAAAGTTTGGTCCAATCCATGGAACCTTTTAAATCCTAGCCTTATTTTTTGTATTTCTCCAATTCTTTAAAAGTTGAATATGCAACACTGTACATCATCCATTGGAGCACTATTACATCAAAGATGATGGACAGACTCTTTTTTTCCTTTTCCACCTCTCAGAATTCCAGGTTTCAGCAACCTATTCAAATTACATATGATGCACATGGCCTGAAAGTTTTTTAAATTAGATAAATATATATAATCAGGCCACCCACCTGTTATGAATGCATGGACTGACAAATGGAAGGGAACTACTTCAACAGTTTCTTTCATTTTCAACAAGAAGGAAAAAGAATGACAGCATCACCTATTAGAATGTTATATATAGTGTTTAGTAGAAAAACACTTGGGGTACAGCATTTGGATTAAGGATGTTAAGTATCAGGTAACTGACTAATCGAATTGTTGATGCATTCTTGCATTGACTATTCAATTAGTCAATAGGGCACCTCCGCCTTTGAAGAGTAGCAAAAGCTTTTGGGCTGTTGCTACACTTCAAAAGCAAAAGCACCGAAGCCTGGGGTCAGCTGCGGACTCCTCTGCTGACCCAGGGCTCCGTGTGGCGCTGCCACTTTGAAATGTCACAACTGAGCTCCCCCGTGGCATTCAAAGTGGCAGAGCCACACAGAGCAGCTGACCTCGGGCTCTGTGCAGCACTGCCGCTTTGAAGTACCGCACTCTTCTCCCCCCAACTTGCTGCCTCTCTCTGATGGGAGGGGCGGGGGGGGGGGGGGGGGCGCAACTAGCTGACTACCCTGTCAACTAGTCCTTCACAGACATAATTTGGATCAATCAGAGCAAGACAATACTCTTCTAGAATAGTTTGAGTCTGCCTGACAATGAGAGCAACTAATGAAACTGCCTGTTTGTATATGCTTACATTAAAATTGCTATTACAAATACACTTAAAATTGCTAGTTACATTAAGTACTAGATAGCATACTAGCAAAATATTACTTATACCTCATGACTATGATTTACATTATTTTTATATATTCAAAAACAATGAAAATGCTCATCTGAAGAAGTGGGTTTTGCCCATGAAAGCTTGTGATACTATATATATTTTGTTAGTCTCTAAGGACAGGACTACTCGTTTTCAATGAAAAATGTGTTACTATTTATTAATAAAAAGCAGTCTAAAGTAATTGTTTGCAATGATTAGACACAGGTTAATGCATTTTAGGTACTCATCCATGAGAGTATGAAAGTAAACAATGAAAATGAATTAACCCCACATAATTGTTAAGAGGGTACTTACATGAAAAACAATGCTATAAATTTACATAGGTTAAAGATTAGGTAGAAATAAATTCAAAATCCTGACAAATTAATTTCTCAAAACATGGAAATATTCTACAGTATTAACTAAGCCATATCAAGAGCCCTCCTTTCCTTGTACATTCATCCTAAATAACGCGAGGGTGCCTGTTTTAAGCCTCATAGCAGTATCAAGCAATGTTGACTGATTACAAAGACATTTCATAAAGACTGCAACTTTGAAATTGGGAAAGTGGTGACAGATGGTGGCAAAAAGGCCTGAAACAAAGCCTTGCAGGAGCAGGGCAGGCTTGGAAGAGGCAGCAGCTGTATTCATAACTGCTGAGCAGCACTCCACTCAGGATGCACTACAGGTGGAATAGTTCTGTTTCTTAAACCCATAGGATGGCAACCACTGGCTTCTGTATCTTAAGAACATAAAAACAGGCCATACTGCATCAGACCAAAGGTCCATCTAAGCCCAGTATCCTGTCTTCCAACAGTGGCCAATTCCAGATGCCCCAGAGGGAGTCAACACAACAGATAATCATCACATGATCCCTTTCCTGTGATCCATTTCCAGCCTCTGGCAAACAGAAGCAAGGGACACCACCCCAACCTATCCTGGCTAATAGCCACTGATGGACCTAACTTCCATGAATGTATCTAGTTATTTTTGAAACCTGTTAAAGTCCTGGTCTTCACAGCATCCTCTAGCAAGAAGTTCCACAGGTGGACTGTGCGCTGCGTGAAGAAAAGCTTCCTTTTGTTTTAAATCTGCTACTATTAATTTCATTTGGTGACCCCTAGTTCTTATGTTATGGGAACAAGTAAATAACTTTTCCTTATTTACTTTTTCCATACTTATGATTTTATCAAGCTCTATCATATTCCCCCTGCCCAGTCTCCTCTTTTCTAAACTGAGAAGTCAGTTTAATTTCTCTTCATATGCCCTCCCCCGTTCCAAATCCCGAATCATTTTTGTTGCCCTTTACTGAACCTTTTCCAATGCCAATATCTCTTTTTTGAGATAAGGTGACCACATCTGAATGCAGTATTCAAGATGTGGGCATACCATGAATTTATATAGTGGCAATAAGATATTCTCTATCCCTCTATTCTCTATCTCTATCTTTCTCCACGGTCCCCACAAGGCAATACGTTAGCACGTACTGAACCTCATGTTGCTGCATCCAACACTTTGTCTGGCTATAGGCAGAACCTTGCAAATGTGTGGATATCCGTTTTATATCTGCGTGTATCTGTATCCACAGATATGGATGTGGCTACCCATGGCTCATTTTTACAGATACAGATGTGGATGTGAATACAAAATGTTGTATCAGTGTAAGGTTTTAGCTACACAATTTCTCTCTCCTGGTGCTTCTAAAATGGCAAGTGGATAAGCTGAGGAACACAAAATTACAGGAAAAAAAATCATTTAGGCTGATGTACACCAAACAGATTTAAGTGACACCTTAGCAAAAATTACATGGCATTTACATGGCTGCATAACCACATAGTACATGGATGCTCTGGCAATACTGAAAGAAATTCAAATTCAAACACTAATGCAATAGGTTAGCACCAAATCAACAACACCACACAAGTCACATGGGACATCATCTCAATTTCTCATCTCATTATTTTAATTTTTTTCTGATAAAGGCTTAAGTAGAAACCTGAAAATATGAATTCCTATGTTTTTCACCTGGAGGTATCCTAAATACAAGATAAGATACAACTGATACCATTGCAGCCATAAATCTCAATATTCACAAGCAGTTAGACACAGTTTATGCCTATTAAAAGAAAATAATGTCATAGTTGCTATTTAAACAAGAATTGATTCTGTCATCAATTCTCAAGGATCTACAAAAAGTTGCCCATGATCCAAATTTGGCTGGTACTGAATAAGACCCAAGCAACGGGACATAGTAATGATGATGTACTTGGAAAACAGCAGCACCTCTTCCAACAAGTTAATTACTCTTTACCTTTGGTTCTCTCTCAATGGTTTATCCACACTAAATAGACATCAGTGGCTGGCCCATACCAGCTTTCTTGGGTTCAGAGGGATTGGGCTATGGGGCTCTAGGAACCTCCCACTTTGCAGGTTCATGGAGCACAGGGCCCATCCTGAGTGTCTACTCAGCAATTATAGAGCCCTTAGACCAAGCCCTACGGGCTTAAGTCAGCTGGCATGGGCATCCACAGGTTTTTAACTGCAATGTAGACATACCCTTAGGTCAGGGATGGGCAAAATGTTTGGCCTGAGGGCCACATCAGGTTTGGAAATTTTACAGAGGACAAGGTAGGAAAAGTTGAAGGAAGCTGTCTCTCTCCAGACAGCTAGGCATGGCCCACCCTCATCTAATCCCCTGGCTCCCACATCCTCCTTCTCCCTTACCCAACCCTCCCCACCTCCAGAGTCCCACCCCCCTGTGACTCCCACCCTATCCAACCCCTAAGCTCCCTGCCCCTCGATCACGCTGCCGGGAGCACCAGGGCTTGTGTGACTGTGGCCACATTACCTAGAGCATCGAGGCTGGCAGTGCAGCGACCACACCATCCAAGCACTGGCTGGGGAAGCTGAGGCTGGGGTACAGAAGGGAGAGGCTGGGGACTAGGTGCTCCTGCTTGTCATGCTGCTCAGGAGTTGGGCTGGCTCTCCAGCAAGAGCTTTTGGGACTGCCAAGGGCCGGACTGAAGGGATCAACCAGTTGGATGTGCTCTGTGGGGCGCAGTTTGTCTCCCTCTGCCTTAGATGCAAGTGGCCAGCTCCAAGTTTTGCATCCTGTTGCCACCTCTTAGCTATACTCAGCAAAAGGTTCCATCTGAATCAAAGAGGCAGTTGGCACTGAGAAGAGGAAACTGAATCAGTAATGAGAGGGGAAAGGAAAGAAGAACAACTATGTGGGTAATGGTGAGAAACAGGAGGAGCACTTTGCCAAAAGAGGAAATGGAAAAAATGTTTTCAAATACGTTCACAGTCTGTGCAGTCTGCTGAAAAGTTTTAGTACATTCTTATGAGTTTTGGACAAGGCTGTAACAATGCGGTGCATGAAACCTAAATTACTCAAGCTGAATAAAATCTGTGGCAAAATGGACATCATGTAGAGTGTTAACCAGTCACCAAATGTTTACAATATATACAGCATTGGGAGTCAGTACAGTGATTTACATAAAAATGAGACACCATATATGCCCCCAAAGAGTTCACAATTTAAAAATCAATGGCAAGTTTCAGTTTGTAACTTATTTTTAGAATAATTTCAGTCTAAGTGAAGCTAAGTGCAAAAGAAACACTTTAGACGGGATGACTAGCACGAGTGTCAGAAGGTGCTGAAGGGGAATAGGCCGAGACATATGTCACCTTGGTAACTTTAACTGTGCAGTCACAAAACTCCACTTTTACAGGGCTTAGGAGGAGACCTGCTAAACAACAGTCTTTGCCTACCATACTGTGTCTAAAATGTGAAGGGATTTCATGCAGCACAAAAGAGAAAACCAGTTAACAAGTGGAACTTCTAGAGCTCTCAAAACCTGAGCTCTATTCTGGACAGCTTTGGGTCCCTTTGTGGCTATCAGCTATCTCCTCTAGTAGTCCTTCCATTTCTCCAGTTCTTTCTAACTCTTTATATCAGTGTATGGAAGTGCAGTTTCCATATCTTGATGAGCTGGGTAAAAACTTTTACCTCACTGCCTCCCATTCAGTTCTCAAGGCAGTAGTGAAGTTGCAAGAAATACACCAAATTCCTCCTTATGAGGAAGGCACAGGAAACCAGACACGGAAAAAAAAAGCCAAAAGGGTATAAAAATGCTGAGGAGCTGGTAGATAGTAGGAAATGAACATTTACCACAGTAACTATTTCTCTTTAACCTAAATGTCCTGCATGATTCCACACTCAGTGATGTCCAGTCCCTTCACCTACAAGCTCAGTACCTTCCGGATAGCAATGCTTATTGGGGTGTGTGAACACACACAACTATTCCCTCATACACCATTGCCTGATAATAAATAGGGGTTACAGCCCCAAAGGCCATCCGTTTCCTTCCATTAAATAATCACCCAAAATAGTCAGGAGGATAGAAAACTAGTGTTAATCAATGCAGACAGTATCCTGAAGAAACAGCTAACCACTTTCTTCTTCACCATTGTCTCCAGAGAGTTACACTCTTATTTATTAAGACGTGGAAAGGAAATGGGTTTGAGGAGTCTCCGTTGAATAACTGCAGAACTTTTCTCCTGAACTGCACATCTAATATAGAAGCTAAATCCAGAGTGCAATATGAAGATATGGCTAGAAATCCACACAGCAGCCTTGCATGTCTCAAGTACAGACAGACAATGTGGCAAGGATTCAAATTTCTGCTGTTCATAGCAAGTGAATACGCATAATCTAATCCACTTTAAGGATACCTGGGTGGAAGATGACTTTCAGGATTAACTTCGTACTTGTGATACAAATGACCTAGGTGACATAAAAAAAATTAATTATTTTTGTAAAGCCATTTATGTGCCTCCTTCACCTTTAAATAATGCAGACTCATCTGCTATGATGACTGGTGGTTTGAGGGGAAAAAATGGTACACAAATATTAGTTGAGGGAGAAATCAAAAGACCAAAGATAAAATACCACCATGCGGCACATCCTTTTCTATACAAAAGGTTCAGCCATTGGTATCAATATTTTAGACTGTCTTAGCTGATGTCGTTTTTAATGAGAGATGATGCAATGACTATTCTGACAACAGTCGCTTGAACAATCTCAGAACACATTTACATCCCTAAAATATAAATAGTTCCTGAAGAAAAAGAAAACCATGCATCAGTTTCTTCAAACTAAATGTGGTCATTTTAGTATAAGAGAAAATAGCAGAGTCCTGCACCAGTGGGCAAAAAGGACAAAATCACAAGCAGGTGTATCTTATGGAGCTGCAGGGAGAGACAAGTTTATCTGAGAAGCAGATACTTCAGAAAAAAAGGAAATGGAAAATTGGAGAGCATAAGAACTATTTTGTCTTACCCAGAAGAAGAAAACAACTTCTATGCTGTGGAAATTTCTAGCAGATGGTCTCCTTCCAGCAGATAATTCTGGATTTTTGAGCATTCTACTCTAATATGGTCAATCAGCTGGTACACATACTAACAGATTCAACAACCTCACACTGGGATGTAGAATGTGGACTTGCTTCTAGCATTGGAAATCTGATCCCCTGAGCAAAGACCCTCAGTGACCTACTGACAGAGCCAGCGAATTAGAAAACAAAAGCTAACAAAACCACAAAGACTAAGAAGCCTCTTGATCTTGTTCCTTGATATCTTCTGGTAGACCAAGGGTATGAATGGAAATGAAGGGGAAAAAAAGGGAATATCTAGCTCCACCCTACATGAAACGTTTCTGTACAACATCTGAACTTCTCCAAACCTCAAAGAGAAAATTGTACTTAGTACTGTGTGGCATAGCAAACAGATCTACTTGATCTCAGAAGCAGATCTTTACCTACTGCCACTTCAAGAAACTACTTGGGATGGCATGCAACTCCTTTCTGATGTCATATACTAGGATATTGTCTTTTCCTGTAAAACAGGGATTAGTGATATACAGTGATGTGCACATTGGTTCCAGAACTTCCTGGCTTGCTGATGAACAATATAAAAGTATAAGTTCATATAACCATTGTGATAGCATGAATATATAAGGAGGTACTTCTTAAGGAGGCAAGAATTCTTTATAGGCCAGAAGGCCCAATCTCAGTCACAATAAATGAAGTTGGACTGTCTCCTGTATCTAGAGGCTTAAGATTAGGAATTGATCAAGATAAACACCTCAAGTTAAACCTAAAACATTCATCAACAATACCGCTAATATTGGAGTTGGGTGAAGAGTATGCTTTTGCCATCAGTTTATCTACTACAGTCAGGAAAGCACAACCGCAGAAGGTAAGATGATCTGTAAAGTCCAAGTTGAGGGAAAATGTTCCACAGAACAAATAGGACAGCTAGGCACCCATCTTCTATTGAAAGGGCAGTTAACTGACTTTTGTGCCTTTAAAAAAATCTCTCCCGTTACCCAGAGCAGCAATTTCCAAAGTATGGGTTGTGACCCAGTACTGGGTCATGGAAAGACAGGCTCTGGGTCACCATACCGCAGGGTGACCAGGTGACCAGCAGAGTGCTAAGGCCAGTTTCCTGCCTCTCCAGGCACTGCGGACCACGCGGTGTCCTGGAAGTGATCAGCAGCAGGTCTGGCTCCTACATAGACTCAAATAGCCAACTCTTACAAGATATAAAAGCAAAACAAGCCAAAAAATGAAGTCAGTCCCATTTCAAAGGAAGCCTAAAATGAGCTCCTTCCATTTTTGCTCAGCAATGCCTGGCAACAAACCAGGAACAAGCCAATGGAAGTGTGGAGCCAGAGCTTGGAATGGGGGCAACCTGTGGAGCTGGACCTGCTGTAGGCCACTTCCAGGGTACAGTGCCAGGACAGGCAGGAAGCTTGCCTTACCATCCCACTGCATCACTGACCAGGAGCCACTGGAAGTAATCCTGTGCCTCAACAATCCCCTGTCCCAGCCCTGAGCCCCTCCTGCACCCAGAAACCACTCATCCCCAGCCCTATCACATAGAAAAAATCAGTCGGGGACCACACAAGTGAGAAGCCACATGGTGAGGGGACGGGAAGAGAGGACTGAAGTTCAAGGCCTCAGGCCAGATTTACACTTCAAGGGTTCCAGGGTAAGTGGATTTTGTGGGCCCTCCTAAGCTCTGGAGCAAGGCTAAAAATGAGGGGATAAGTGTGCGGGACAGGGCTGCCAGTGAGTGGGATAGGGATGGGGGATGCAGGATCTGGGTGGGAGGTGGGGTGCCGGAGTGGGTGAGGATGTGAAGTCTGAGTGGGAGATAGGGTGCAGGAGCAGGCAGGGAGTAGGGCGTCTGGGCTGGGGGGAGGACGCAGGAGCAAGGGAGGGAGAAGGAGCAGTCTGGGGGCAGATGTCTGGCCGGGGGAAGGGGCAGAAGCAGGCTGGAGGAAGGGTATCTGGCCAGAGCAGAGGGCAGGAGCACGCTGGAGTATGGGGTCTCAGCAGGGGGAGTGAGTGAGTAGGTTGGGGGTCTCAGCAGGGAGGTGAATGAGGGGGCTGAGAGACAGGGGCACTTACTTGCTTTCGCACACAGGCACTGTAGCTTAGGTACCACCTCCTGCTGTTCTCATCTGGATGGATTCTGGCCAGTTGGAGCAGCGGGAAAAGCCTCCAGCAAGCGCATCCCTGCACTGCTGTGTCCAGCCGGAGGAGGGGGAAGGGAAGCGGAAGCATGAGCGCTTCCCTGCTAACCATATATGGCACGGAGCCTTGAGGCGCTCCCCCCCCTTTGCAGGAAGCTGGTGTTGTAATCTTGCAGGGGACCGCGAGGCTGCAGCACCAGTGTGGGCTCCCTGCTGTGGGAGGAGAAAGATGAGGCTGAGCTGGAGCAGCAAGAGAGCCATAAGTTGTTGACCCCTTCCTTAGAGCATCAGGAAGTGTAAGAAAAGGCCATCATGGAGTGTGACTATACAAAGTAACCTATCTCCAACATCAAATTTAAGAAAGTAGGACAGAGCTCTTGCATTGTTGTTTGGAATAACCCTTAGCATCATAACTTTCCTTATGGGATGATACTGTTCAGTCCCTAGGCATCATGCTTTTTTGGGGTGTGAGGCTGCTGGTCCTGGATTCAGACTAGGGATGTTAAGATCTGGCTAACTGAGTAGTTGATAAAAATTCTATCAACTACTTGATTAGTCAATAAGGGAAGGCAGCCCAGTTCAGTCCTGGCTCACACTGGGTCGAGGACCTACCCCTGCTGCAGCTCTGTATTATAAATGTAGTAAGAGCTAGGCATAGGTACTGGACCCAGCACGAGCTTGGCTGCCCGCCTGCCCAGCTCTTAGTACATTTAAACTGCAAATGCTCCCATCGGCTTCCGTTACTCCTTGCACAAGCAGGAGAACTGGCCACTGGTGGGGATGCACTCTGAGTTTAATTTAGCGAGTCTAATTAAGACTCACTAAATCCAACTCCAGAAGATCAATCGCAGCAGCATCAGTCTTCAATTTAGCCAAGACGTGGCCTCAGACTTGATGCACGCCTCTTTAGAAGGCTAGGATACAAAACAGAATTTAAGATCATGTCCACTGCTGAAGCAGAAAAGGCATAGGCTTTTTTGGCACACAGAAACGGCACCATTTAAATCAGTTAAAAGAGTGACTATCATTGATTTAATTTAATTTAGTAAATAATTGAAGTACCTACTCAAATCAATTTAAGAATGCTCACATCAAAAATTGCACCAATTTAACTAAATTGGTTTAGAAACTGATTTCGTTCAACTGGTGACTTTTCTGTGATTAGACTGGGCTGTACAGTTGCTCACTGGTCTCCCACACACACAGTACTAGGAATATAAAATCCTGTATAATTAGTTAACTGGTTAAACATTATGCTTAACCAGTTAACCAATTCAATGGGGGTGAGCTGGAGCAATGGGCCCTGTGGGGCTGGAGCAGCCCCCTCTGGTTAACCGCAATCAGTAAACATCACCATTTTCATCCCCACAAGGTACTAATGCAAGAGGTACAATGCATGAAGTTGGCAGATTTGGCCAGAATGATCCAAACTGAGTTAAGGAAGGCAATCTGCCATGAAGAGGAAGAGGCTGAATGGAACCCAAGGAGAAGGAAGAGCCAACATGGGTAGAAACTTCCCAAAATGTGCCAAAAAGCTATGCCCTACTATACACATTTCTAAAATATGTATCTGTCCATTTGTCAATCTGTTCAAGAACACTTTGCCTAAATTTTAAGAGCTAGAACTACCAAATTTGGTATGCAGCTCCCTCTTACCCTAACTTAAAACAAAGTGAGGGTTTGGTTGTGCCAGAACAACGTGATATGCCTGGAATTCTATTGTTTCTGATAAAATGGAAAGGGATGGGCCTAGTAGAAGGGAGTTATACTGTGGAATGACCACAGGCGGGCAAGTGCCCAGCAGGAATCCAATATCTTGGCCTGCTCCAGGGAGCAGCTACTGGCCACTGCCTGGCCCCTGCTGGACCCAGGGAGCGACAGGGGACAGCCTGCGTGGCCCTCTCCCCATTGGGCCCAGAGTGAAGCCAATTGCCGGGGTGTGCGGTAGGGATGTAATAGTGTAGTCGAATAACCGATTAACTGATAAGCAAAAGCTTATAAGTTAATGCTATACACTACACACATTTCCCTCCACCCCTCACGCCAGTACATTTTTTAGCAGGCTGGCCAGCAGCCCGGCTCACACTGGGTCCAGGAGCTCAGACACCTCCCCCCCTTCTCCCTGGCCAGGGGATGCTGCCACTCCATGCTGCTGCCTCTTTATCAGAGGCAGCAGCACATGGCGACAGGTAGTCAGTCCATGAGAGGAACTGTTTTTTAAACTGGCTCCCCTCATGGACCAGCTCCCACCTGGACCCCATGCTGCTGCCCTTGATATAGAGGGAGCAGTGTGGAGTGGCAGGGGGCTCCTCAGGAGTGAGGCCGGAGAATGGCCATGCTGGCCATATCCCCGGGGACTACAGAATAGTCAACTAACCAATAAGAAATTCATGAGGTTACTTGACTATTCAATTAACCAATATTTAACATCCCTAGTGCGTGGCCCTCCCCTTGCCCGCCCCCAGGTCTGCCCCAGAGTGAAGCTGGCAGATGAAGTATACCCTCTTCCACTCTGACCTAGGGTGAAGCCAGCATCCTGAACATGTGGCCCTCACACCCGCCCTGGGTTGGACCACTATTATAACTTTAAACTCATGAGAACAAAAAACAGTGTGGTTTTCCTTGAGTTTAGGGCAGCAAATTCAAAAGAGAAAAAAATGTATACACTTTTTTTAGCAATTTATTTATATTGTTCATACTTTTAATATATATCTATTAAAACAAAGTAGATCTTCTCTTTACAACATACACTGAAAATCACATGGAAAAACTAGGTATTACCAAGAATGCAATGCGGATGATAGAGCAAGAAGCAAAAGACGGGCTAAAATAGAGAATTTAGCAATTTGATTTGCAAGCACCTTATGATTACACATAGAAAAAATAATTATGAAAGTTAAGTAAATGTGTTACAATGAGATGGGTAAAAATATTTTGGATATTAGATCAACTGCTCTTTTAAAAAGTACAAGGTTCCTGAACCAGCTAGTTATCTTTTAACATAGTAAGAATTTTGCAATTCAGATTAACTCAGATTTCTAAATATAATGGCACTGTAACAGGATGGTGTGTTCCTTTAAGCCCCATCCCCAACCAGCCTTGCTCAATGATCAGATCCAGCTTGGAAAGGGTCAGGTCTTATCTATAAAGGGCTGAGGGGGCTCAGTTGAAGGGCAGCTGTGGGCAACAGGGACATCTTTTGTGTCTGTCCCTGGAGCAGTGAGGAGAGATACAAGAAAACCCTAAACCCTGCAGAAAGCCCTAAATCAGGGATAGAGTCTGGTTTACACATACAACTTATGTTGAACTGTTCTAGTATTTTAACAAACTTTGGGCCTGGTATTAAGGGAAACAGGTCCACATCCATTAACACAGTTGAGAATATGGGCACATGACTGGCCTCTGAAATTGTGGGACATTCTTTACCCAACATGCAGTCAACCTGTGGAACTCCTTGCCAGAGGATGTCACAAAGCCCAAGACTACAGCAGGGTCAAAAAACAAACAAACAAACAAAAAAAAACCCCCACTATATAAATTCACAGAGAATAGGTCCATCAATGGCTATTAGCCAGGATGCGCAGAGATAGTGTCCCTAGTTTCTGTTTGTCAGAAGCTGGGAATGGGCGACACAGGATGGATCACTTGATAATTACCTGTTTTATGCATTCTCTCTAGGGCACCTGGCATTGGCACTGTCAGAAGACACTGGTCTAGATGGACCTTTGGTCTGGCCCAGTATGGCTGTTCTTATGACATGTATTAAAGGGGTGACACTTTGAAAACCAGGGCACTGGGTGATGATCCTGAGAAACAGGAGATCCTCTGAATGAACAGTACAGAGAGTCAAATGGGGAGAAACATAGAGCGTGCTAATGGAACAGAGAACACTCAGGCAACCTGAAGAGAGGCAGATTAGGAGAGAGATTCTATTCCAAGCAAGGGACAGAGAGAGAGAGAGGACCCAAAGACCAGCACATCTACAGAGATGATTCGCCAGGCTGACAGAGCAGTGGTGCAGCAGCCCTACAGAAGACTGCTGCATAAGTAAATGGGAGGTTGCTGGAAATGAGGAAAATAATGAGAATATGTGGAGATCTTTGCTTAATCTAACAGCCCTCATGCTTGCAGCAGAGGCAGGCTACAAACACCAAGGAGTAGAAGTGCAAACCTGAGAAAGTAGCGTATGGTGAGAATGTAGCTAAAGCAATGAAACAATAGGTTATTCTTAATAAGAAGTCTGTAGCCATTAAACTCAATAATTCTGGTCACGAAAAATTAAAGGATGCAACCTCTTCTCTACTACCACAGAATTACTTCAAGAGTTCTGATAATGAAAAATTAAAGGGATATGTTAAAACAACATCTATGTTCTAAAACTAAGACTCTCAACGGTTATCAAACACTGGAATTTAGGTTGCCTGTGCTTTTTAACTCCTTGTGTACATGCATGATCTTCAGTTACATGATCAAATAATATTTTTTCATTTTTTTTTAAATTACAGGGGGGTATTCAGCTCATTTGAAGTTTCAGAAGCAGAACCAGACCTCCCAGTCACCTGCAAGAATGATCATGATTCAGTCCCTGAAGACCAGTTTAAGATAAGCTTTTGTGGTCAAAGTTATCTGTTGCCAATGAACCAATACAGAATCCATATAAAGAAAGATAGATATTACAATTATGTACCGCACAACTTAGCAAATGTTGATGTTTTTGATAACAATCAAAAAACCAAAATGGGACCCGCATCGTAATGGAAAAAATCCAAGAATGGGCCAATTCCGTGGAATTTATTCGCTCAAAGACATTTTCAGAAATGAACAAATACATTCTATTTTCTCTCATACTAGAAGTCCACAAATCTAATTCAGCAGAATTGGGAGAGAGACTGAAAAAATAGTATTGTAGACAGAGTACTAGAAACACCAATATTAAGGTTATCCAGCACTTTTCCATTATGATTCAAATATTTATAAACTTTTAAATATCGCCTTGGAAGACTAAAACCTTGAAATAAATTTTTATTGTCCTACTCCTTTCTTCGCACTCATAATATTTTTTCTACGGCTGAATATTGGTAGACTTTAATTCCATACTAAATTCCAATACTGCTCTAAAACTCACGATATTAATACATAATCTCTGACATGTATTAACATTCTTTAGTAATTATGAATCTTTGTATCCTCTATCAAACATTAAGCTTCCAACAAAATGACAGTTTTAAATACAGTAAGTGATACACTGACTAAACTTTAGGAAAGGAAGAATTTAAGAGAAATAATTCTCAATTTTAGATATTCAGTACCTATGTTTATAGTGGCACAAAGGAAGTAACATCTGAATATTTGGACCATCCTTCTCCAATTAAAGTCACTGGAAAAACTGAGGATAAAGTTCAAAGGACCATATTCAAAACCCACTGAAGTGAATAAAAGACTCCCAATACAGTGAATTCAAAAGGAAAATTAAAAAAGGAAGCTTTAACCTAAACCATTTATTTCAATTAAAACTATTTATGCATATAAAAATAAGTTTCCTGAAATATTAATAGACAATCTGTAAAGAAAAACCAGATACAGGCTAAACAAATGATTTTCACATTCTGTGTCACAAATCAGACCTTTACTCTATCTATCTACCATCATGCTATACATATTAGGGAGGTAAAATGCCAGTTAAATCAGTTCACTGGTTTAATGTTAGGTTGCCCTAATATTTAACCGTTTACTGACTAAAGCAGGATCCATGCTGGGGACTGCTCCAGCACAGCTGGAGCAGCCCCCAAAACATGGGACTCCCACCTCTTGTGCTGTATGAGGGTTCGCTGCTGCCTCCCAGTTCCACACAGGGGCTTGAGCTGCTGTCAGTTCCCACTGGAGTAGCCCCTGACTGCGGCAAGCCTCCTCACTCTATCTGATGTGCTGATGAGACGCCTACTAGTACACGTGTGATTGCACTCTCTCCTCCAGGTTAACCTTGACTCGGGATATTGTTCTTTGGCCCTTATGTTACCTATTGTAAGAGTTCAGGAGTGACAGCATACCTAGGTAATCTGTTCTATCAGGGAGAACATAACATCCAGGAGTTATAGATAATCACAAGACTATTTTCTTTTATTTGCAAGATGATTTTGGTGATATGCTCCTTCAATACATGGACCATCTCCAACAAATATAAGATTGTCCAGTGGTATACCTGATGTTCTCTCAGCATCAAGGGATTCTTTTCACAATAGCTTACAAAACCCATATTCTTCAACAGGAACACCTTTAATTTCACGGAACCTCCTCAGAAGGATTTCATCCCACACACGTGACTGCCATTATGCAGTCTCATCAGACAGTGAGGCTATAGTGCATCATGGGAGATGTGGTCCAATAGAAGGGAGCTCAACTGGTAGAAGAGAATGGGCAAAGTACTACTCCCATAATCATCATGATAGCATTCCATAATTTTCTATTTTTTGCAGAAAAATCAAAATGCCTCCAACTATTTTTATGAATTACTAATGTTTTAGGAGATATTATTGCTTCGCTGTTTTCCTTTGACAATATCTTTGTATCATTTCCAGTAGTTTACAAAGTTATTAAGCTTTTCATTCCTTCAAATATATTTAGGTCACATGAAAGTCTTGGCACTTAAAAGTAAGAGGAACTCAAATGTTCCTCTTCCCAAAATGTACTGGATAAGATTAGGAAATCTGAACTATGATATACATTTTATAGTTCATACTTAGTCAAATAAAGACTTGTAAGCAAGCAAGCATGCAGGAAAATTCTAAATACAGAAAAATAGCGTGTAGGTTGTAGACAGAGGTAATAATCAACATGTTCTGTGGGATGGGATTTAATTAGCATTTTACAGAGTTGTAGCTTTTGAGCAATACTTCAATCAAAAAGTTACAAACAAGACTATTAACTTTCAAATAATGAATGATGACAAAAGAGAGGCCCACATTCACATTCCCTAAAAGGAATTATTTAACATCCTTTCTGACAAATTTATTGCTATGGTGTCACAAAAAAAACAGAGAATTTACACACTGATGATAGCCATCAAGACAATTCTGCCAATAATCATTTAAGTTCATGAGCACTAAAAGGACCTGAAAGAATCACATGAAAGTGAGAATGACACAATTGTTTTTAATGCTGTTTCACAGATAGGTAGTCTTCAAAGATACTTTTATATAAACAAAATTGAAATGATTGTTTTCTATTTTGTTTCAAATGTGAACTAGGGATGTTAAAATTCATTTATTTTTGTAAATGTGTAACTGCTGAAATTTTCAGCAGTTACATGTATACATGCTGGGGGGGCTAGATGGAAGCGGATGCTGGTGGGGAGCTGGCTTTTAATCTGGCTCCCTCCTACACCTCTCTCCCCTCACCCAGGGTTCTGCCACTGTAGCTGCGGCAGCAGAGCAGAGGGCAGGCAGCTCCATGGGAACTGGTATGCACAGGGATCCAGCTTGAAAGCTGCACGTACCGGCTCCCGCCTACCCTCCCCACCACACTGCTGCTGCCTCCGTGCCAGTTCCCACCTGCCACGCTGCTTGCTGCCTTGGTATCATCACCAGCCATAGCCAGCAGGGTCTGCTCCAGCCCAACCCACTCTAGCCTGGCCCCAGCTCACTAGTGGCTAGTCAGGGCTGCTCTGGCCCTACAGGCTGGAGGCTACTGGGCTTGGCTGCCAGGGGAAGGGGGCAGGAGACTGCTCTCGTCGGCCAAGCCCTTCAGTTAAACAGCAACCCAGTAAGCATGTTGGTAAAACTAATGTTTACTGGGTAGCTGTTTAACCTTTTACATCCCTACCTTATAACCACTTTCAAAACTTATGTCCCCTCTCAGTCTTCTCTTTTCCAGACTAAACAACCAATTCTCTCAATATTCTCTCATGGGTCCTACCTTTTAGCCCTTAAATCATTTTTGTTGCTCTTCTTTGGACTTTCCCCAATTTGCCCAAATCTTTTCTCAACTGTGATGCCCGGGAGTAGACATAATACTCCAGCTGAGGCCTCATCAGCACAGAGCAGAGTAGAAGAATTACTTCTCGTATCTTTCTTACTACAATCATGCTAATACCTCAAATCATTTCCTTCAGTTTGTCCAGATCATTTTGAATTAGAAACCTATCCTCCAAAACACTTGCAACCCCTCCCAGCTTGTTATCTTTAAACTTTATAAATTTAGTCTCTATGCCAATATCTAAATCACTGCTGAAGATATTGAATAGAAGTGGACCCAGAGCTGTTCTCTGCAGGACCCCATTCATGAGCTGTGAACCACTAACAACTAACCTTTTGGGAATGGTTTCCAAACAGTTATGCACCTACCTTCAAGTAGCTCCATCCAGATTTTATTTCACTAGTTTATGAGCAGAATGCAAATATGATATCTTCGGATTTTGTAAATATTTATTAAAAAAACCCCAAAAAACCTTTTCAGCCACTCCAACTATATCATTGCAGCACAATTAATTACCACACAGAATATGCTAGTCCAGAACCCTAACTCATCTCAGGCAAGAAGAGCTGGGTATACCAGAAGAGAGATACCTTATATATAAGGTACATACCAAGTAGCTTTAAACAAAACCTGTGTGGCTTCAGACCACGGACATGATTCACAGCTAGGCAGATCCAGGAAAAATGTCAAGAACACCACCAGGCCTTCATCGATCTGACCAAAGCCTCTGATTGTCAACCATGAGGCTTTATGGAAATCATGTCAAAATTTGGCTGCCCAAGCAAACGTATCACCAATGCAAGACTCCTCCACAACTGGATGACTGCATCCATCCTGTGCAGTGGCTCTACCTCTCAGTACTTTGTCATCCAAAATGGCATAAAACAAGGCTGTGTACTATCACCCACCATTCTCTTAGCAGCTATGAAAACATTTACCCAAGACCTTCTACAACCAGGTACTGGCATCCAATATCAGACTGACAGCAGCATCTTCAACCTTCCTCATCTCCATGCCAAAAGTAAAATAATATCAGCAATAATCAAACCTCAATATGCAGATGATTGAGCTATAGTTGTACAAAGCTATAGTTGTATATTGAGCTATAGTTGTATAGTTTGTACAAAGGAGGATCTACAAAACAGTCCTTAATTGCATCTCTGAAGCTTGGTGACTGAGGAGTCTGATCCTTGCAAAGGACCCAGGAAAAATAAAGCCTGTGCAAGAATCCTCTGCAACCGCCAGAGACTGCCAATGATGAACTGTTAGTTATTTATGTAGCTTCCACCATAGCAGTATCTGAGTATATCACAATATTTAATGTAGTTATGCTAACAACACCCTGTGAGTTTGGGAAGTATTACAATCCCCTTTTGACAGATGGAGAACTGAGGTACTAAGAGATTAAGTGATATACGTATAGTCACATGGGAATTCTGTAATTGATTAAAGAACTGAGCCTAGATCTGCCATGGCCCCAGTTAGGATTTTAGGCAGTAGAATGTCCCTTCTTTTCATTTCCTAACACATCTGGATCTTTTAAGTATAACTTTAACTCGGAACTTCCTGGACTTGTAACATTTGTTATTAGGATCATTACAAAATATTTCTGTAACTATTTTTAAATCTTAAATTACTGATATGGACTCTCAGCATTAATTTAATTTACTTTTAAACAACAAAATAAGCCTTGGAAATGTTAAAAGGTATATTTCTTAATGTTACTAAAACATATGCTTGAGTCTATTTATCCACCCATTTGCTTCTTGATAGAAAAATAATGGAGTTTTTCCGTAGGAGCTTATAACTTTTATAGAAAAGTACAGGACGGACCTCCCTGGTCTGGCACCTGATCGGTCCTGGATGAGGGAATTTGCCAGATAACAGGAGGTCCCCTGACACCAGCTCTTCAGCCCACTGTCCCTCCCCACTGCTGGTTCCTTCAGTCCAGCCAGGCTGCCTGCCGGACAGCACCAACTCTGCAACCTGCCAGGTGGCACATGCCCCAGCTGTGCTGATTCTGTTTGGCTGCTGCGGCCCAACCCGACTTCCCCCCACAGGCTGCTGCAGCTGCAGCCCCAGCCCTGCTGCCAGGTAGCAGGCAGCCCCAATCATGCTTCCACCACCATCCAGGATATTACAGCCCTGGTGCTGCCTGAGCTGACACAGCCCCAGCCAGGCTTCCTCTCCTGGGCCATGGTCCCGGGCCTGCTGCTGGGCAGCAGGCAGCCCTGATAGCGCTCCACCACCACCTGGGCTGCCTCAGCACTACCGCTGCCCTGGCTGCTGAGGCCCTACCACCACCAGACTAGAGGGGCTCCCAGCGGCTGGCCCTCCTGCCCCGCAGAGGGTTCTCTCATCCAGGAGCATCCATGGTTATGCTGGACCACAAATGTTGCTGGACGAGAGAATCCCGGTTAAAGGAGGTGCAACCTGTAGTAGAATATAGAAAATTAATGTATATAATGAACAGATGTGTAAAGTACAGGAAACCTCTGGCCAAGAACATCACAAAAGATTCTTCCTCAGCTACTGAGGAGAGCCAAAAAGCACAAATTTAAAATAAAAAAGATTTTCAACATTAAATAGTAAAACAGGAAGCAAACCACAGTTCTCTTGTTTTTAACAAAACAACATTACTTGAAGTTAAGTCGGACTTAGTAGCAAAAAAACATTAACAGCTGGTCATATCAGAGTGGAGTTCTTCTGTAAGCACATTAAAATAACTATTCACTCCTTTGAAAAAATACTTGGAATTACACAGAAAAGAACTCTGCTCACAATGCTATTACATTTATTTCCATTTTTCTCCCATTGCACTGGAAAAAGAGGGAGAGTGGGAGCAAAACAAGATGCATTTTTCAGTATATTTTGGGATTTCTCTATACACATTTGTGAGCACAGACTAAAAGTACCCTTGTTATACAGTATCAATATATTTCAAAAAGATTCAACTGAAGTAAGAAGTAGTAGTCTGCATTTACTCCTCTGCAAAAAAAAATTCTGGATACTATTATGCTTTTACAAAGACGCAACAGCAACATTCTGTCACTTTTTCTCAAATCTAAATTTACAGATTATATCCATAGATGCCCAGTCATTTTGCCATTCACAGTATAAATTTACTTATATTGACTAGACGATCTTCAAACATTAAATGCAAGTCAGTAATTCAGGAACTTCTCTTAACATTTTGATACATGTCAAATTACAGATAACCATGATTTGTACTTTGCAATTGTATCCTTAAGGTATGGAAACGTAGTTGATTTTAAAACATCCATTTTCAGCTGTCAGAAAATCCACTCTTTTTAAAAGCCATAAATGCACATCACAAAATATTTAATTTCCTGTGCACTAAACACACATGCTTTGGTGATTATCGGGTCTAATTCCTGAAACAATTCTGAATACATATACTTCAGTGTTCAGTATAGTAATGAACTAATGAGGTATTCTTGGAAGGCAATACTTAAGAATTCACAAATACATTTATGATAAAAACTATATGCATTCTTCCAATGCTTTTCAATTACTTATTACTACTTATATTTGACTGACTGTTTCTTTGCTCTATTTTACAAAACTTAGTCTGTGAAATACAGTGCTCTTCTTTTTTCAAGTGATATGAAAGATAGCCTCTAAGAATTTAGAGCTACTCCAAGGAGCAAAATAAGAAATCAAACTAGCAAGAAATTTATTTTGTTTTCAGGGGCCTCAGACTATCAGCCGTATTGTTATCCAAAGCAAACCATAGCAGGGTTTTTTTTTTTTAAATGACCACAAGGCATGTTATCTTGGCTTTTTAAAATTTAAATCTTTATATCAAACTTTTTGGAAAAAATAATAAAGGAATTTGTTAATCCACCTGACCAGACTGAGCTAATAAAGTATGTGTGCACCACAGACACATTACTATATCCATATCCTATGCTGTTCCTGACCATACAGTAGTCACAACATAATTATCCCTAGATGTGAAAAGACTGCTGACCATTTAATACAATAAATTCTTCTCAATGTTTCTAGGGACGGACAGACCTAGAATTTTTATGGAAGTTATATGGCGGGAAAAGACAGAAAACCAATGGAGGCACATGTTTAAACATCTGACCATCACACGAAGTCAATTTTAAACAAGCTTTACTAAGATGAGAATGAGAAGAGCTCTGCAAATCCTCAGATATTCACTTTATATTTGTGGCTATCTGCATCCACAAATGTGGATGGAGATACAAAATTTTGTATCTGTGCAAGACTAAGGATGAGCTTCCCACTCCACAGCACTTTTTATATTAAGATCATCCTCAACTTAAACCTTTTCAGCATGCCTGGAGTATAGTATAATTCCAAACTTTGCCCACAGTATGTACTTGATGTGTCTGTAACACGCTTTGCAACCGATTTTATATCCCCTGACTGAGAAAACAACTCTTAAATCCTGTGCACCTCAGAGTACCTTCCTTTGGAAAATGTGTATGCATCTGCCTTGGATTATACTTGTTTTATGTGTTTCTTTCCGCTGACCATCTTTTTGAAAAATAGTCTTAATAGGTGGGCAACAAGTACCCTACTTATTTGCATCTGTGTCTCACAGCATAACCATTTTCATTATAGCTTTTGAAATGGTATTTCTATTTAATCACTGAAGAAATAAATCTATACTCAATGGCTGACTTTGGTGAATCTAATATGCAGAATTCAAGGATACAAATAGTTTATGCCAGGGGTGGGGAACCTAAGGCTTGGGGGCAAGATGTGGCCCCCGACTTGCCTGGATCCAGCCTCTGAGGCTTGGGGCTCCCCGACCCCCCAGAACTGGGGAGCCAGTGGCACTCCAACCTCCCCGCCTCCCTCCCACAGGGCTGGATCACACAAAATCTTCTAGCCTGGGCTCCCCTTAGGCTCTAGTGTGCGAGAGGAATGTGGGGAGGAGTCTCTTTTTCCTTGTCAACAGTGAGGGTTTGTTTTTTTTCTTTTGCTTCTCACTTGCGTGTTGCCTCCGATTTTTCTGTGGGCCAGCAGCCCCCAACCCAAAAAAACGTTCCCCGCCTCTGGTTTATGCCATTTCTGTATTCCTGCTGCATATTCTGACATTTAGTGTTCCAACAGTTTTATTTTCAAATTAAGCAGAATTGAAAAGAACCTTAACAGAAGTTTGCAAACACTGCAGAACCTTTGTCCAGTAACATTCCAAGAGTTGGGGTCAGCAAAAGTTAGCACTTCAAATAGCAACATATTTACCTAATTATGACAGAGTTTAAAAAAGAAACTAACTGCCTCACTGCCTTCTGCCACAACCTCCAGACAGATTAAAGTGTGGTAGTGTGGGGCTTAGGGATGTTAAATTTAGTTTAATCAACTAATCGACTAGTCGATGGATTTTCCAGGGCTCAGGAAAATCCTGGCTCCTGGCTCAGGAGTTAACCCCACTGTGGCTCTGCCTTTTAAATGGATTAAGACTCTATAGGCTCTTAATCCATTTAAAAGGCAGAGACACATCTGGGACTAGGTGCCTCCCGCAGAGACGGTGCTGGGGAGAACCAGCTTTTAAGCCAGCTCCCCCCAGCACCGGCTCCTGCTCCACCCTTGCTTCCTCTGATAGAGTCAGCAAATGGGGGGAGGGAGGGAAGAGTGGAGCGACTAGTCACTTACCTCCAGAGTGGGGCTTCACAGAAAACCATCGTACACATAGTTCATGCTCAGGACTAAACAATTTGGCCCCGGTAACGTAATTTTCTGATATCTTAATCCATCTTTCTTACTCCTTTCAAATTACTAATGAAATATTCCTTATCCTCATCCTCTCTCTTCCTGCGTATCTTGTACATTTTATTCCATATGTTGAAAAAGATATATTTTAATGTGCCAGTCACTTGTTTTTTATTCACTAAAATCCCTCCTGAAAAATCTGCTTTTTCCAGGAGGTCCACAAATACTGAATCCATGTCAACAAATTCTGTCATCATACCACTTAGAAAAAAAATTTCTCTTCTAAAATTAGCACCACTCTCTGGGTCTCCCAGACCATTCTTACATTGCATTCTTACATTACTGTGTTATGTGCCAACAGCATGCTGTGCATTGCTCCAATGACTGTAATCCCTCTGGGGCAAAGACATTGTTTTATATTTTGTACGGTACTGACCAAGTGACTGCAATCAACAATAATATCATGCATCAGACCAATCTGGAGCCTACAGCAGAATAATCAATGAATGACTGTCTAATAAATAGTGGCAGGAGCCCAAAAAATTTAAATACTTGGATGCAGATGCAGTAGAACCATTATACTTTCAAAGGGCTAGCTTGTGAGGTATCACTTGACTTAATAATGACTAGAGTTGCTCTTACATTCATCAAGCCCTACTATACATTAAAAGTGTAAAGGAAAAACAACTCTGACTAATGTATGAGATAAAAAAAATTCACCTCTCCCCCAGGGTAGCATTTTCTACATTAAATAGAAAAATGAATGATGGAATAATACATTTTAACAGGAAAGTTAATCTGTGGGTGATTTTGTGTTTATGTTGGTGCTGATCATACATTTCTAATTAAGACTCAATGGTACCATGGGAGCTGCAAATAATGAACTTCTGAATCATAGCAGTCCAGAGTCCTCTCAATTTCACATCCACAAGTAGGAGTGAATGATCCCACTACTCTTGCCTGAACAGAGCCACTACAAGCAAGGAACCTAAAGCCTTTTATTTTGTTCCTCAAAGTAAGAAACTAGTTAGGGCCTTCAGAAAACCAAAACAGTAAACTAAGAGTATGCTGAAAAATACAAACCATAGAAAATACACTTGCCAAATGACAAAAGTTGCCTTTTCTGTTTCTCTTCTGGAAGGCAAGACGACCAGATAAAAGGTGGGAAAGTTGCAGACCACAGAGGGATGAACAAATGAGGGCTTCTGATTGGTTTCTTTCCTGCCTGAAATCTAGAGAAAGAGGAGCTATCCACAGATCTGCACTGGCACAAAGTAGAGTTTACACAAAAAATAATTTAAATTTGCCATTTTAACTCTAGCTTTCAGAAACAGGTACAATGAAAAATTGTAAACATAAATAAAACAAAACCAAATAGCCATATGCATGGTAAGTTAAAAAAAAAAAAAGTAAAATTCAGCATGCAACTGATTATCAATATCTGTAAAAATAACAAGTCGTACAGATTAAAAATAAGTACAGATTCATTCTTGAATATGCATACCCAAAGGTAATTATCTGAAAAACAACTCTCTCTCCTCCCCCCCTCACAAGTTGGTTCTCATTTCTCTAAATTTTATTTTTTCCTGTTTTCTCTAATATATATTTAAAAAAAGTTTTTCCTGCTCGACAAGATTGACATCATTATACCACTCTGAATCCTGCCTACCTCCTCCCTCTCTCTCCTTTCCCCCCTCCCAGTTCGAGCCCAATGTCGGCGCCTCCCCTCGCCACTTGGAATTGCTATTTTAAACCAAGCCCCTGCTCTCTTCCCTCCACCCCCACCCGAGTGTTTTCAATGCCAAGAAACATGGCACAATAGCTAGCAGACCCCACGTTGCAGCCATGACAGTCAAGAAGGGTGGGGCGGGGAGGAAATGTACGTTGCTTAGGACAGCAGCCTGAGGACAGGCGCTAGGAGCTGGGCTCCCAGCCGGGCTTGTGTGACAGCAGTGGACTCTTGGGGGCTCCCTCACCTCCAGGCTTTTGGGGAGCCAGAGCATGGTGTCTGACTACCTGGAGTTTGGCTGACCCCACAGAGACTCAGCCCCTCCGCAGTGGCTGCACTTACGGCTACCAGAGCACCCCAGAGGCACCTGGGGCAGCTGCCACACCAACCTGTCTACTCCTTCCCTTCCGCTCCCAGGAGGCAGACGGGTGGCCCAGAACTCTGTAGGTAGGGCTGGGGCAGTGAGCAGCACAGATGGGACCACATGAGAGAGAGGTTGGGACAGCGGCCCCCTGGATTGCTGCTTTCTTCACCTCAGTAGGCAGCAGTCCCCCAAAGCACCGCATGCCATGTGCCTGCACCTCAATGCACCCCATGCGGGATGGGCAGGCCCCTTTGCGCCTCTCCTGCCATCGGGGTTAGAGCTGGGCCTGGCGCGCGCTGCAGCCGGGAGAGTAAGGATTAGGGTTGAGAGGAAGGGAGGGGGAAGAGAAAGGGCCTGAGCTTGCGGTGGAGGAGGGAGAAGGGAGGCTGGCTCATGGGGTGGAAGGGAGAGAGAAGGGGCCTGGGTTGGCACGGAAAGGAGGAAGAATAGGGGCCTCGGTTGGCATGGCGGGGGAGGGAGAAGGGGCACGGGCTGGCGTGGCCACAGCCCAGCCCAGCCCTCCCTCGTGGCCAGGGTTGCCTACCCCTCATGAGAAGAGGGTTGGCGACCTAGGTGAGCAGAGGGCACAGCCCCCTAGTATTCAGAAATATTGAAGATTGACTTCAACATATATTTTTATGACAAAAAGTATTGTCACTCATTTCAAATTCATAATTTGATTCTGTCTTAATACAGCAAACTTGGTTCCTCTCTTTACCATTCAAAATATTTTCTTAATACAGGCAGCCCCTGACTTGTAACGTGATCGGTTCCTGTGGAAGCGTCGCAAGTCAGGGGGTGTCGTAACTCGAACCCTCATTTACGATAGGTGTCGTGCACCATCGTAAATGCTGGACGAGGACGTAAGTCGGGGTTTTTGGCCCCTTCTGCATTTACAAAAATTGTTGTAAGTCCAGGGGGATGCAACTCAGGCAGTCGCATCTTGGGGGTTTCCTGTATTGTTCTTCTACAGAAACATCTAGTGGACCCTAGATGGTCTGTAAAATATTTGCTCGTGACAAGAGAGAATCCACTGGTCACCTGATACAAGCTTGTCATTTTCACCTTATTAAAAGCAAATAAAGCACACTCTCTCAATATTATTTTCCAGTATAAACAATTATTATAGCTGCTGTAGGGACATTACAAAATATTGAAAATAGGAAGGAAGGTGGTTTGAAAGACAGTGAACAGGAGAAGGCAATCTCTGTATTAAAGCGTGGCCCAAAATATAAAAAGTTGGACAAGTCCTGACAGAATTGGAACATTCTTAAAACAAAGGAAGAGATGAATTCTTCTACATCATTCAAATTGTTTTAATAAAGGGAAAAAGCTTCCTGTGTTATTTTTTTTGGAAATCAGGGTGTCATGATCTTTAAGGTCAAATTCATGTTTTTATTTAATACAATAAAGTTTTAAATTTAAGGAACACCTAAAACTCCTTTAAATGATATATTTGCAACCATGCAGTGGGCTAAAAAGAAATCTCATATCAACAGAAAGGAAACAAATACAAAAGTACTACAGGATTTATGTTCTTAGCATTTGAACCAATGTAAAAATCATGTAATTTTCTATTATTTTGTTCCTTTATTAATAACTAATTTGCCACGAACTGTAATAAATCAATATGATAACACAGCATTAAGCCAAAACAATTAAGTATAGAATAGGTCAACTACCTTCATTGGTCAAATGCAAACAATCCTAACAATCTAATTATGATTAGACAGTAATAGACTGAAGCATAGTTTTTGTCACCAGGCCACGTGTTGTCCTCATCTTTATTTTGATTACAGATCCCAAAATATGCAACTTAAGTTATATTCTGCTATACTTCAAACCTCACCCACAATCCAGGAGCACGTACAAACATGACAATTTGTCCTCAACTGCCCATCAAACATATGGTAATACACTTAAAAACAGTTTTGACTTTGGTACCAAACAGAGCTTGAATAAAGTTGCACAAAACAGAGATTAGAGTGATTATGGAAAGAAATTATGTAGAAGAATTATTGAGTTCTTAACTGTATAGATTTGTTTAAAATCATTTTAGTCTAGAAAGTATAATATACAGTAGAAAGAAAAACCTTCTTATGTCAAGTTTAATCCTATTTTTAATAAATATATTTCAAAATTAATTTTTAAAACGTTTTTTAAAACAGAATATAAATGTTTTTATGCAAATAAAATATAGTTTGTACAAAATAGCTAGTATATATGGGCTGCTGGGGCCTGCATGTCATAGAAGGCTGGATATTTTTTATTTTAATATCATATAGATATAGATACAAAGTTCTCTTTTATTAAGTCTGCTCTACTGTGAAAGCGACATTTGAAAAGAGAAGCCATGGCTATAGTGTTCTTAAAGTTATAGCTATATAAAACTTCCCGTAAAACATTATTTATAAGCAAGTTCTCATAAGCATAATGCAAGATTGGTGCTAAAGCAAATGCTGCCAACTTCAAAAAACTACTCATCTCAGATGAGTAAGCTTTCCCTAACAAATGGGAGGACCTATAGCATTATTCTACAGAACATAAGTCTTTAAAACAAATTATGGACCTTATAATCATAAGGACAACATTCTAGATTTGAATAAAAAGTAAACCAATTAAATGCCACAAAAATGGAGGCTGTGGAAAGAACAGAGACCTCTACCCAGCATTGTGAGTACTGTGTAGAGCAGGGGGTGGGCAATAATTTTAGATGGGGGGGGCCACTTCACTAATTTCTCAAGTGGCACTGGGCTGCCCCAGAAGGGGCGGGGCCAGGATACTTCCATGCTCCTCCTCCCACAGACCCTGACTGGCCTGAGGGTGAGGGAGCACGTGAAGTTTTTGCCCCCATCCGAGCCCCCACCTAGAGAGAACTGCCAGCTGTTCTTCTAGCCCAGGGGTGGCCAACCCGTGGCTCGCAAGCTGCATGCGGCTCTTCCCCCCCTAAAAGTATGGCTCGCAAAGCCTCCCCTGCGGCTCACGTAACCACCTCTGCGCCCCTCCAAATGGCCCCCGGCTCCCTGTGCTCACCAAGGCATGGGAGCTGTCCAGCGGCGATTCAAAATGGCATCCGCAAGATGGCTTCGGCTGGCAGGAGCCTGATGCTGCCAAAAAGCCTGTGTTTTTTAAAGGGGCAGCATCTTTTTTTTGCTCAACAATTCTGGTGCGGCTCTTCGCATTTTTTCCACCGCCGTTTAAGCTCTCTTTGTTTAGTGGGTTGGCCACCCCTGCTCTAGACACCCGTCCGGTTACAGGGCAGGAGGAGACTTCACCAGCTCCCCTCACCTCCAGGCCAATCAGGGCCCGGAGGCAGGAGGAGGGAACCAAGTCTCTCACTCCCAGTCCCCACCCTGCAATTGAAAGTGCTGCGCGCCCTTGACAGGTTGGAAGAGACCTCATGCACTCCCTACCCGAGCCCTGCAAGGAGCACATGGCACTTTCACTCTAAGCGCCACATGCCCCTTGCAGGGCAGGAGGAGACATCACACACTCCCCTGTCCCCAGGCCAATCAGAGCCTGGGGGCAGGAGGAGCACGCAAAGTCTCTTGCTCCCTGGTCCCACCCTGCAAGGGGCATGCAGCTTCAAATTCTTACTAACCAGATGCTCATACAAAATAGATACTCTGGGCAGAAGGGGAAGGAACTCTGACAGAAATCAAAGCACCTTCCCATTGTCCAGAAGGTGGAATGGACAGAATAGATCTCTCAATAGAGCTTTGTCCTTAGGCCTCAATGATAAAGATCCTTCTTCCATACTTAACTCTGTAGTACATTTGGTGTTCTAGATAAGTGTCTGGTAAATTTTTCAGATTTTGCAAATGTTTAATATCTTTACAGAGAAAATCTATTTAAGCTTAATTAGTCCTTAATAATTACACTATTTGAAATAATTATAATACTTAAAGAAATATACATTTTATACATTACCGAGGCAAAATAATTAACTTCATTTTTAATTACAGCAAAAGAGAACTCAGAATGGTGACACTTACAGTACTGTACTAAATTACTACTACACGCACTTGAAATAGAAACACACTGAAGGATCATATTAAAAAATATATTCCTATCTGAGTCCTAGTCTGCTACTACTTACCCAAACATAGTTGCACCATTCAATAGAATGAAAGAATTTATTGTGCAAGGGTTGCAAGATACAGCCCAGGATTGGGCCCAAAAATATTTCCTTTCAAAACTACTTATTTTATAAATCTTGAAAGCAACAAAATGAAAAGCCTTCATCTGTAGTAGGATCCAACTTGCTCCAAGTCATACTGACAAGACAGAATCTGGACTCCCACTGAAATCAAATGGAGTTTTGACATTCATTTGATGGGGGCCAAGATTTCATCAGATATCTGCAGCAGAACCAAGAAGACCTTGATCTCCATGCTCCCTGTCCTGTACTTTGTGAAAATAGCAAACATCTTAGCATATACTTTTCTACATAATAAAATCTGTAAAAAACTCTTTTTCTACTTTAAGAGCTACATCATTTTTTTAAATAATAACTTCTATTAATCTCAATCAATGCTCAGATATTTTTAAGTAAAATGGAACAATACCAATTTTATTGCATTCAGTTTACTTTCTAGGAAACATATTTGCTTACAAGAAAAACTTTTAAATCATAACCTACAAACTAATTTTGGGCCTCAGATCTTATATAATCAAGTATTAAAAACACATCACAAGCAAAAACTTGAAAAAGTGAATAACAAACAAGATTAATCTAACACTACTAGAAAAAACACAAACAAAAAGTGTGCTATCAAAAGCTTGCCAACTGAATATCTAACTGGAACTAAATCATAAACCAGAATTCTACCAGCTAAGGTAACAGTTTCTCAATAACTGATATGCTCCAGAAATCCTGGCTTAAATAAGTGTTACATGTGCAGAAATGCCAGGAGTTATGTGGACACTCAGAACTATAACAAGGGATGTCGCAATTCTAGCAAAGAAGAACTGTCAAGGGAGTATTGGGTAACTAGAGATGGAACATAACAGGGATGAAACAGGACAAGAGTAGGACCACATGCAAAACCCTGATAATATTAAAGCAATAGGGACTACTGTAGATTTGCAATGCTTGGGACTACAGAATATTATTTTCTTTAATATCCAATAGTAGTCACAACGTGAGAGGCACTTTTCAAATATGAGGGAAAGTGTGTTTCAGGTACAGACACCCACAGCAGTACAGTTAGAGGAGAGGTCATTTCTGCACTACCTGGGACCTCTGTCCAGTCTATTGAGACTTTTCTCCCTCACCCATCACAATCATGATAATGACACACAACCTATAAAACAGAAGTAGCGCGGGTGCTTTAGGGCACCCTCAGAGGCACCACAGTGGAAACATGCAAGGAGCGCATGAATCCAGGAATGAAGGACAAAGTGGGGTCACCACTTGAAAGAACAAAGCAGTGCTGGGAGCCAGGTCGACACAGGGGAACAGCATTACTGCAGGTTCTGATTTCCAGCAGCGACCACAGCGTGCGTAGGCACTTTGCAGAGACAAGAGACGTGTTTGGGGTGCTTAGGGGCACTGCTCAGGGCATGGCCCGAGATGCTACAGGGCAGGAGGGCACGGTAAGAGCCTAGCAGGTCTGGTTTGTCCGAGCACAAAGGGAGGTGCTGGGGCAGGCAGGGCTGTCTGAGAAAGTTATCGGGGCAAGGCGGTGGGGCAGGCAGCAGGAGGTGCTGGGGGCGGGGAGGAGAACAGCCAATAAGCCACAGGGATACGGGGGGCAGCACAGGGAGAGCAGGTGAGCACGTATATGTAGCAACAACGGTTGCCACACAGGCCCAGCGGGCGCTGGTCCGATTGCCTGGGGCTCCCAGCCCGCCCCCGTGAGCTCGGAGGCAAGTCGGATAGGAGGAGGCTGGTCCCAGGGTCCCCGCCCCCCGAACCCCAGTTACCATTACCCAGCAAGCCCAGCGCCGCGCCGCCATCCTGCTGCCGGCCATCTCCCACGGGAAATGCACAGCCTCGCGAGAACTCCCTCACTCCCCTTTCCCTCCTCGTCTCATACGGGCCCCTCCCCCACCACAGCTGCGCTGGGAATCAACATGGCGGTGGCGCCGCGCACGTGTCCCGACCCCGCAGCAACCACCTTGCACCCGGGCGCGCGCGCACACGCACGCACGCATATGTACACGCACGCGACAGGAGGGAGGGAGGTGGAGCCGATGCGCAGGCGCAAGAGTTGCCTTGCCGATCCGGCCCCAAGCAGTTGGGATTCGAACGGGGCGCGCTGGTCACGTGGGAATTTCCCCCTCCTCTCCCCCCCCTGCGGGCGCCGAACTCGGCATCATCCGGGTCCCCCCTTTCTCTTGTGCCTAGGCCTCACCTGGCTCCCGCTATCTCGCGCGCACGGAGCCTGCCGGCAGAGGCGCCGCTTCCCCTGCTCGTTCCCTCTGCGCCGCGCACCAGGCAGCGGCGGCGGCGGCGGCTTCGCTCCGCACAGCGCCTGCTCCCCCCTCAGCGCGGCGGCGGCGGCTCCTTCCGCTTCCTTCCCCTCCCCCCGCTGCAGCGGGGACCAGCTCCCTGCAGCTCCGCCTGCTGGTCGCTGGGGGAGGTGGCCCGTCGCCGCCTACGCTCGTGGGGTGAGGGCCGGTACATACCCCCGGCGCAGCCGGGGCGCGAGGCGGGACTCAGTGGCTCGTCTCCCCGAGCCCCGCGGGGATATTCCCTGGCTGGGGGGGCAGGCCGGCTCTGCCCATGGAGGCGGGCGCCGGGCCGGGTCTGACTTGGGCCATGCGAGGTGGAGATGGTGGAAGCAAGAGGTGCGAGGGTCGGGCCAGAACGGGTGCGTTCCCCGCTCTCTTCACCCGCCCCTAAAAGCCGCCTTTCTCCAGTGCCTGCAGGCCCGTGGCCCTGCCCGCCCCAGCCCTAGGACGTGGTTCCAGCCGTTCCCCAGGCAGGCAGCTCTGGCTCCTGGGCTTCTACACGGTGTTGACCCTTTGTCATAAGCACGTGACCAACTTTTGGGGTCTTGGAGGTTTGTGTCCTTTAGAAAGAGAAATTGATGGGTCAGGTATATTTTGGCACACCCCTGTTGGCTTCCAGAGGACGTACAAAGCGTCCTGTTTCCCAGGGTTGTAGTAGTTGAAAAGAGTAAGGGAGTTTCCATGCTCAGCAATCCCTAAGCCTGCCTGTCCAGTCACTTCTCTGCTCTAGGAGTTTTGTGTGTCTGCTCATTCTTAGGGCCACTTCTGTCCCTATGTGCTGGCTTTCTGCTCCCTCTGTACTTAGCGTGCTCCCCTAGCTTCTGCATTTGTTGTCAGGGAACACATCATTCCACAGAGGTTAGCATCTGCACAAGCATTTGCCTTATGGCCCATTGGTTTGAGCAGTGTGGTAGCTAGTTTTTGCAACTATGTCACTACATAAAATAGCTTCATTGCTCCTTTCATGGATCCTGAAAAACGGGTGCTTAGATTAAAACTAATTTGTGATTGTCTGTAGCTGAAAGACCCACTTGATGGGAGCCACTAAACATCTTTCCAGCATAACAGTATCGTCTTTATCTGTGACCTTTTCCAAAACAAGAAGGTTAACTTCATCACTGCTCACCAAGAACAATGGTTCTGCATCCTGTCCCTTCATAAATTATCCAAACTGATATTCCCTACCTTTTCTCCAAGTAATTTTCAATCAGCTCCTATCTGACTGAAGTCAGTGAAGAATCTCCGATAGGAGCTGTACCGGTTCTGTGTGTTTTGCATCTAAGGTGCTGTCTTCAGGCAGGTCTGATGTAACTTTTATTGATCTCTTCTATAGTTGCAATTAATTACTTTATAAAAGGTTAGCAGAACATTACATTTAGTCTGTAGAGTTCTTTGAGGGGGGTTAACAAACATGGATAAAGGGGATCCAGTGGATATAATATACTAAGATTTCCAGAAAGCCTTTCACAAGGTCCCTCACCAAAGGCTTTTAAGTAAAGTAAGTTGTCATGGGATAAGAGGGAATGTGCTTTCATGGATTGATAACTGCTTAAAAGACAGGAAACAAAGGGTAAGAATAAATGTGAAGTTTTCAGAATAGTGAGAGGTAACTAGTGGTGGCCCCTAAGGACCGGTCTTGGGACCAATCCTATTCAACTTATTTATAAATGATCTGGAGAAAGGGGTAAACAGCAAGGTGACAAAATTTGCAGATGATACCAAACTGCTCAAGATAGTTAAGACCAAAGCAGACTGTGATTAGGTACCAAAATGGCAAATGAAATTTAATGTTCATAAATGTAAAGTAATACACGTTGGAAAAAATAATCCCAACTATACATACAACATGATGGGGACGGATTTAGCTACAACTACTCAAGAGAGAGATCTTGGAGTCATTGTGGATAGTTCTCTGAAAATATCCACTCAGTGTGCAGTGGCAGTCAAAAAAGAAAACAGAATGTTAGGAATCATTTAAAAAGGGATATAAAATAAAACAGAATATCTTATTGCTTCTATATAAAACCATGGTACGTCCACATCTTGAATACTGCATACAGATGTGGTCACCTCATCTCAAATAAGATATATAGGCATTGGAAAAGGTTCAGAGAAGAGTAACAAAAATCATTAGGAGTTTGTTACAGGTCCCATATGAAGAGGGATTAAAAAGACTTGGACTTTTCAGTTTAGAAAAGAGGAGGGATATGAGACAGGTCTATAAAATCATGACAAGTATGGAAAAAGTGAATAAGTAAAATTTATTTACTAGTTTCCATAATATAAGAATTAGGGGTCACCAAATGAGATTAATAGGTGGAAGGTTTAAAACAAACAAAAGGATGTTTTTCTTCACTCAGCACACAAACTGTGGAACTCCTTGCCAGAGAATGCTGTGAAGACCAGGACTTTAGCAGGGTTCAAAAAAGAACTAGATAGATTCATGAAGGTTAGGTCCATCAATGTCTATTAGCCAGGATGGGTAGGAATGGTGTCCTTAGCCTCTGTTTGGAAATGGATGACAGGAGAGAGGTGATGTGATGACCTGTTGCATTCACTTCCTCTGGGGCATCTGGCATTGGCCGCAGACAGGATACTGGGCTAGATGGACCTTTGGTCTGATCCAGTATGGCCATTTTTATGTTCTAAAGAATGCAAATAAGTATGGTTCTTTACTAGTATCACTCCACCTCTCCATGAAAGCTGTCCACTTTACAACCAGAAGCTTCTACCTGGCATTCCTGGTTAATCCCAGGTTGATTATATTGCAGAAACACAATGGCTGCGTCTAGACTGGCATGATTTTGCGGAAATACTTTTAACGGAAAAGTTTTTCCATTAAAGTGCTTTTGCGCAAAAGCATCCGTGCCCAGTATAGACACGCTTTTGCGCAAGAAAGCTCCGATGGCTATTTTAGCCATCGGGCTTTCTTGCGCAAAAAATTAAGGTGCCTGTCTACACTGGCCCTCTTGTGCAAGTATTCTTGCACAAGAGGGCTTATCCCTGAGCGGGCACGTCAAAGTATTTGCGCAAGAAGCACTGAATTCTTACATTACAACGTCAGTGCTCTTGCGCAAATTCAAGCGGCCAGTGTAGACAGCTGGCAGTTTTTGCGCAAAAGCAGCTGCTTTTGCACAAAATCTTGCCAGTCTAGACGCACCCAATATAGAAATTAACAAATGTGGGGATTATTATGTTGGAGTAGAAGCAACTCTATAGATAGGATGCAACAGGGTTACCACTTAATGCCAAATTTCCAAACATCTGAAATCCAGTTAGCATTGTGAAAATTAGTATGTCAATTCAAGACCCCAGCACAGAATTTATGGTGCAAATAAGAGGTCATGATGACTGCCCAAACCATCTCCCCAAACAAGATATCTGTTTTTAAAACTGAAAATGTTTTGTTTTTGTTCTGGGGTCAGGTAAAAAAGGGGTTTAAAGGAGAGCAAATTTGATCATTGAGCAAGGAAGACGGTCAGAACTGATAGTCACTGGGCTCTAAGGAGAGCAATTCCTAGCATCACACCACTTACTGCTGGGTAAGTCCTTGCCTCCCCATCTTGACAGGGTTTGCTTAAAGGGGACATGATCCCTTCAATTCCAAGATGATGCATCTTCAAGGACAGGGCAGAGGCATTGCCCTTTTCACATGGCTGACAGTGAAGGTGCTGAGCTGTGGTCCTTTTTTTTGTAGACTAGGTTTGGAAAGAAGCCCCATCCACTAGTGGCAGGAATTCCCTCTCTGGGGAAGATGTAAGTAATATATGAGACCATTCTCTATTGTAGGAAAACTCTGGTCTCTGGGGGAAGAGTTGTTGTAGGCCCAACCAAATGTATTTACTTGGATTAGTGGGCCCCTGAAGAAGCATTTTATGTGATATGGAAGATGGTTGATCCTCAAAGGAGGAAATGGGATGAGCTGAAGACTACAGAAGAGAATGGAGTGGAATGGTTCTTGGACCCTCCAAGAAGACACCAAAAATTAGCATTGGGGGGCGGGCAGCAGGGTCTACTCAGCAAAAGGAGAGGAGTTGGGCGTTCAAGGATGTAAGGGTAAGAATAGCAGAGGGATTGGAACTGCATCAGGGGAAGATAGACATATAATGGAAACTGTGAAGAGGAACAGGATTGTAGCTGAGGGAGTAGATATAGGAGTATGTAGGAGAGCCAGAGTGGAAGGAAGCAATGTGGGGGATGAAAACAAGTCAAAGCTTCCAGTCTGATAGCTAGATAAAAAAGTCTCTGAAGGGGGTTTGTATAAAAAGGAGTGGCACATGGGACAGATTTCTGACAAGCAAATCATTAATAACCACAGTATTCCTCTGTGGATTTGAAGTAGGGTGATGGAGGGGCCATCCCTAACTCTGCTGTCTCTATAGCATTGGCCCTAGAATGCACAGAGGTTACAAGTAGGGACTTATGCAAACATTGTCAGGAAATGCTTCACTTTATTTTCTGCAGTATGATACTGGGACATTTCTATGGCTTTTTGGCCCTTTTAGCTCCTCTAGACCAGTGGTTCTCAATCAGGTGATCAAGTACATGTTGCTCTTGGTGCTGATGTACAGTAACCTTGTACCCCATTTAATAATGGGAAAGACAAGTTTAAAATAGCTAATAATTTCGCTAGCTTGCAGATCTTGAATCAAGCCACACTTGCTGTAAGCTTTAAAACAATATATATTAAACCAGTCATTAAACTGGTTTGGTTTTTAAACCAGTCCAAATAAAATGAACAACTCCACATTGAACTAGTAGCAATTATACATTGATAAATACATCTTTCCCCAGCATTTAGATTGAAGTTGATGTCCAGAGGAGACTGCTGAACCACTGTCATTCCTGTGGAAAAACTTCCATTTGATTTCAGCAATGCAGATTTGGGTCATAAATGTTTTTTCCTTATTGGTAGTGCATGATCCCTTTCACAGATGCACCATGTCAAGATAGTTGCAATGTGGGTTGCTACTTAATAAGATACTTTCTTCTAATGCTCATTCATGAAAATTTTCAGTTACTGATCAATATTCTTTCTTTCCTTTCAGAAGGAAACTATTTTGAAGCTGCCTTGTTTTTTGGCCCCCTCCTTTGTTAAAGTTACAGCAAGGGTGGCTTGATTCTTTTCAAGATATTTCACATATAGAAAGAAAATAAAAGACACAAAATACAATCTCCACCATGTAAAACACTGAGAACAAACTATTTCTCATGATTTTGTAACCATCTAGATAACTTTGGAGATTCCTAGAGAGACTTCCCCTTAGCCAGCAAGAGCTAAGTGCAAATCCTCAGCTATTGTTCCCAATGACTATGGAACCTTCCTTTTCCAATGTTTTCTGGTGGTCATGCCACTGTTTCTGTTCAAATACCAGTAAAAGGGATAATAGGCATGATTTAAGTGACATAAGTGATCAGACAGAAAGTCTGTGACAGAGCTGGGAATTGAACCTTGATATCCAAGCTGACTACTATTGATGCTAATTATATGTGCTCCAAAGACAAATCATCCTTTAGAACAGCACTTATAGTTTGTATCTCCATTAACTTGAGGTTATAGTATTTATGGAATTAATAGCCCTTCATGCTAAATTTACTTCAATTTACAGTTCCAGAGATGGGGATTTCTACAAGAGTTTGGGATCAACAATCTCCCTCACTGAGGTCTATTGAGCAGAAGGCAGATCTTTAGCCCTCTCTCTGGTCAAGGTAAAACCGAAACAATCTTCCCCTTTCCTGCCAACTCTCATATATAAATCCAACAATATTCAGGAAGCAGCTAGAAAGTTGCCATGAGAAATCAGATATCGTTTTCAAGTATGATTTGGTGCGTTAGAGTTCTGCTCTTTCACAATAATTAGTAACAATATTATGCAATGTATTAGCTGGGCAACAGCTCAGTTTATTAACTAAGGCTATGTCTAAACTGCCAAGAAAATTCGGAAAAAGATATGCAAATTGTGAACCGCAATTTGCATATTTTTTTCCAAAAGAGGCTTTTCTGAAATTTGACCCATCTACACAGGGCCAAATTTTGGAAAAAACTCCTCTTTTGGAACATCCCTTATTCCTCTCACTGAGAGGAATACAGGGATGCCAAAAGTACACGTCCGCTTTTTTGGAAACTGTTCCGAAAAAGCAGATGCGTTCCTTGGATGTGGCAGTGCTTTTCCGGGATACCTCCAGTATCCCGGAAAAGCTCTGCAGTCTAGACATAGCCTCAGTCTCTTATTTTCAAAATTAGTGCCAAAACTTGAAATCAAATGCCAAAAGGTTGACTTTCAAAATACCACATATCAGCCAATTTTAGGGAATCTTCTGCCTACTTGATATTGAAATTTAAGCAGTTGATTTTTCGGAAAAAAAAATCCCTCTTGGAAATATATTTGCTTTTGTATGTATTGTAAATAGAGATGTGGATGGTTAACCAGCAGGAGCTGGAGTAGTCCCCCGTACCCACTGTGGGTGGGGGAGCGCTCTAGCCTGGCCAGAGCAGTCCCCATGCATGGCCGACCCATCCCAGCACACTGCGGGAAAGGGCACTCCAGCCTGGCCAGAGCAGCCCCTGTCCGCAGCAGGGCCATCCTATCTGCAGCGGGCCTGGCCTGGCATGCCAGTCCATCTGCTGAGGCCCACTCCAACCCAGATGGGCTGGAGCAGCCGACCTGCATGCCCCTACTTAATCCATACACCAGTTCAACATAACATTTAACCGGTTAACTAATTAAATGATTTTACATCCCTAATTGTTTAATGTAATGAAACAATTATGTAAGAGATTAAAGAAGGAAGATTTTAGTTGAGATAAGAAACATTCTTAATATAACAGCAATTCAATAATACAACACCCTCGCACGTGAGGTCGAGACTCTATAAATAGGCATGTTTAGAGATTAGATAAAACTAGGGACGTAAAGCAAATGCTTACTGTATAGTCAACACACTAGTCGACTAGTCGCTTCCCCCTGCCTTGCTGCTTCTATCAGAAAGAGGCAGCAGGTGGGAAGGAAAGACGAGGGGGTGCTTTAAAGTAGCAGCACCACATGGAGCCTGGGGTCTGACACTTTGAAATGCTGCATGCAGTTGGGGGTCCCAAGCAGGTCCAGGTTCCACACAGCATTTCAAAGTGGCAGCACCACATGGAGCCCGGGGCCTGCTGCTCTGAAATACTGGAAGCAGCCTGGAGCCAGCTGGGAGTCCCCAGCTGGCCCCGGGCTGCCTGTGGCATTTCAAAGCAGCAGACCCCAGGTTCCACATGGCTCCCCCGCTGACCCTGAGCTGCATGTGGGGCTGCCGCTTTGAAACCCTGGAGGGAGCACAGGGCCAGCAGGGGACTGCCCCTGCTAGCACCTGCTCCCCACAGAGCTTTCACCTATGAACAACCCTGGGGCTGTTGCTACACTTCATAGGCAGAGGAGCCCTTATCAATTAATTAAATAGTCAATGCAAATTGCATCGACTATTCAATTAGTTAATTAATCTAAATTTAACATCCCTAGACAAGACTCAGTAACCTTTGTGATAGATGCAATCCTTTTCAGACATCACTTTTATTGTTGTATGGGAAGATGTAAAGATTTGTAAAAGCTTTTAGATCTAAATAAGTGCCAGAACGCTATGATTTAGACAAGCTGAAGCCACAGAAGATATAAACACTGAGAAAAGAAAATGATCAATAGAAAGTTATATTTCCTTTGTTTAAAGATATCAAAAACCACAGGGAAGCCTATTGAAAAATAAATCTGGGAGGGAACATATTTTTGCTTAAACAACTGCCTGTGCCATAAAAAGCCAAATTCTCACCTCTGTCAAAATAACCCGTGTTATCTTAGTTGCATGTCCTCTGCTTTGCTGCCCAGCCATGCTTGCTGTTGCCTCTGGACTGCATGAACATTTTCCTTAATTGTACTCCTAGGAGCCACCATGACTGTCATCTATCACTGGAATCTCTCTCTTGTGCCATGAATGGAAGGAGTGAGTCTAATAGAGATAATTTTCTCATCTGTAATTCTCTAGCCAATGTTTTGTTTTATAGGGGTAACTTTTAAATTTTAAAATAAATTATATTAATCCAGTTAGTGGCTCCTTTGGTTAACATAAATCTTTAATGTGGGTCTACATTAGTAACATTACAATGTGCTTTTATGCAGAAATAAGTCACTAAAATACTAAAATATATGCAGAAAGTCATCTTTTTCATTCAGTTTTTACTCCTGTAAATTTAATGTCTGTTAGCAATCTAATAAAGATAATATTAGAAACAAACAGAACATATTTATTACTAAAAGACTGAATGGATTTTTACATAAAGCATTTAGAATGTGTCTGTTATAATTCAGCAGAGACTCAATCACAGAAATTGCAGAAGAGATTTCAAAATCAGGTGACCAGAGAATAGCGGCTGGAATGCAGTGGATTACAAGGCAATGATTTCATCTAGATCTTTTGGTGATTCATAAACCACAAAAGCAGTACTCAAAAAGGCAGGCATGCATTCTGTTTAGCTTATCAGAGTGTACTTACTGTCATTTAAGATTATATTTAGATGTTGGATTGTACATTACATACTAAAATGACAGTGTAAGTTTAAAATATTTAAAACTATTGTAATTGTCATTTACTTTTAGCTATTTTGAGCTTCACTGTCCTCATTCTTGAACTTTATTTTAAATTCCAAAAAAGTAACACACCCATTAGGGTCTGGAAAATTTGACTGATTTAACAGTTGGGGAAGGTTCTGAGTATGATTAGAATGGAAACCTTTATGTAACTTTCATTGTATCCATTGATATAATTTACCCTATAATCAGTTATTTGTAGCCCTTGACACAAAGAAATATATGAGGTGGAAAGTTAAATGAAGCTTTTTCTGAGAGGGACAAAAACCTAGAGTGTCTTTTTTTTTTTTTTTATAAGTTAAAAAATGAGTTAAAAGTCACCTCTGGCTCCTGCGTCAGCTTGCCAGTGTAGTTTGCAATCATACTTTCCTATTTTTAAGCAATGGTTTTCCTCTTCCTGTTGCTGAGTAACACAGGGGAAACTGAATAAGCCCCCAGTCATGAAATGAAGTAGTATGTGGGCACATGGATTCAACTACTCCAATCTATTGCAGGATTGAGCTTTACATTACTAATTACCTTATTGTGCTGTTGATTGTAGTTTTGTTCCCCCAACATTCCTTGCCTTCAAGACCAACTTATTCACTTCTGGAGTTCTCCCTTGTACTGCCCCTTACGTATGGTAATTCCTACAGAAGAACCATCATCCATTCACTACCTTGCCCCCTCCATAAGAGTCTCTGCTCTGCTGTTGTACTTCCAGAACACTCTCGGATAAAAATGGTTCCATTGACAATAAGTTATATTGTGTGCACAGCTAAACTACATGAACACATGTTTGCATTATTGTTATCTTGTCCTTCCTACTCCTGTTTGTTTCATTTACCATGAAATGACTTATCCAAGGTTAATAACTGGTCCATGGCAGACAGGAATTAGAGCCCTTCACTTGTCACTTCCAATCCAGTGCCCCATACGCTGGGCCTCATTTTCTTTGTGCTGTTTAGAAAAAAACTATCTATGCTGAAGTGTACCTGCCTCTGGGCTCAGCTGTGTGCAAAACTATGCTTGTGGATGATCACAGGTGGGATTGGCATTGCTCTGCGGCATCCAAGTCAGACTCATCTAGCTGTGTCCACACTGGTATTGCAGCTACTCTGGTTTGGCACTAAAATTCCGGTGGGCATATCCCAGGATTCTTCATACTTCACTAAATGGGGCTCTTCTAGGAACTGATTTGTAGAAGATTATTGTAGAAAAACTTGCCCATGCGTCCCAGGTCCCTGTGCGGAAGTGTTCTTAGCTCACCAATACATTTAGCTGTGACCTATCCAGCTCAGCATGCTCCCTGCTACCAGTAGCCTTCTACCAGTAGCCTTTATGGTACTGTCACAAAGGCACAGGAAAGTGAAAACCACAAAGGCTGTTACTAATACAGTCAGCAGGCCTTGGTCAATCAGCAAACAGGTTTGTAAACACCAATGCAGGGAGGTACTAGCAAATTGCATGATGGTGATTTCTGCTTGGACAAGCAGGAACCTTATTCCTTCCAAATGACATGGTTATCATAGAGGTTGAGAGTCTGTGCACATGCTTACCCTTTACACATATACCTCATCAAACTACACTCTGGCTGTATCTACACTGGCGCGAACTTGTGCAAAAGCAGCCGCTCTTGCGCAAAAACTTGCTGCCTGTCTACACTGGCCGCGTGTTCTTGCGCAAGTAAACTGACGTTCTGATGTATGAAATCAGGGCTTCTTGCGCCAGAACTCTGATGCTCCTGCTCAGGAATAAGCCCTTTTGTGCAACTGTTCTTGCGCAAGAGGCCAGTGTAGACAGGCAACATGAATTTCTTGGGCAAGAAAGCCCTATGGTTAAAATGGCCATCAGAGCTTTCTTGTGCAAGAGAGTGTCTACACTGGCATGGATGCTCTTGCGCAAAAGCACATGTCAGTGTAGACGCTCTCGTCTGGAAGAGTTTTTGCACAAGAACTCTTCCGCAGAAGAGTTGTTGCACAAGAAGCTGCCAGTGTAGACGTAGCCTCTGGCTATAGGATACCTGACAGAAGCTTAGCAGTTATAGGAAGTGGTAATATGTGCATTTGAGAGCAAGGCGGCACTGCCTACAAAACTCTTTGGATGCCACTGTGATCAATGCCATCTGTATTACTGTGGCATGCTTCACTCTCTACATCTCTAAGGATAAGGTGAGAATTTTCACATGGAGTAGGCCTGACTCTGTGGGTTTCCACATTTAGTACAGGCGCCCAGACTGCTTTGTCATCAGTGAGATGGGTGCAGGCAAGCAAAGGAAATACGAGGATTCCTTATGTTCTTATATCCTTTCAATACAGGTGAAAGTACATGAGGAAATATGCTATGTGTAGCTGCAGGAGACACGTGAGTTTATTTGGTATTTTTTATTTGCTGTTGCTTTTATGGGGTAAGAGTTTGATACTTTATTAAAAGCTTTAGACAACTTCATGACTTTTTTCAAGCAAACCAATTAATCAACATAACCAAAAGTATTCTGAAAATCATTGCAGGCAGTCGAGCTTCCTGTACACCAGTAAGTGAAAGTGCAAAGGTACAGAATTGTGCCATTACCTAACGTCTCAACTGTAATCTCATTGCTAACTTGGATGTTAAATGTGCATCCATTTTCATTACCTGGAGATCTACAGATTGTATAGGGAGAAAATAAATAGGAAACATCTGCCCATTCCAGTTTATAGAATGGGTCATAATCAACTCCATCTTTGGATTGTCCAATAGCTGAACAAGGGGGAGGATGTGTTAAGTGAGGGTATGTCTAGAATACATGGCTCCGTCAACGGAGCCATGTAGATGAGTTTACTAGACATAGAAAAATGAAGCGGCGATTCGTTTACATCAAAATGGCCGCCACGCTGTGCCGATCAGCTGTTTGGCGGCACAGCGCGATAGTCTGGACGCTCCACGGTCGACAAGGGAAGCCCTTGTTGACTGCTCTGTTATGCCTTGTGAAATACTGAGCAGCAACAAGGGCCTTTCCTTTTGTCGCGGGCCGCCCAGACTATCGCGCTGTGCCGCCAAACAGCTGATCGGCACAGCGCGGTGGCCATTTTGATGTAAACGAAACGGCGATTATTTAAATCGCTGCTTCATTTTCCTATGTCTAGTAAACTCATCTACATGGCTCCGTCGACGGAGCCATGTAGTCTAGACATACCCTGAGGGTACATCTACACTGCACGGCAACACAAGCCCTGTTATTTCGAAATAACAGGTGCGCTATTTCACCATACCAGTAAACCTTGTTGTACAATGAATAAGGGATGACCCGAAATAGTGTGTTGTTTCAAAATTTGGTGCTGTGTAGATGTGCCAAATTTCAAAATAAGCTATTTCAAAATAGATTTGAGATAAGATACACAATTTGTGTAGCACAAATTGCGTATCTTATTTCGAGTTTAGGGTGGTGCACAGATGCACCCTGAAGGAGAATCCACAGGCGCTAATGATAGTGCAGGAGCGGGGCACTTTAGTCAGCTAGATTCAGCATGAGCAGCTACTCATAGGGCTCCCTCTTTGTCCCTCCTCCGTGGGATATGATCAAGAACTTTGCCACCATTAGATGTCACTGCTTTCTCTCGTTCCATCTCCTGCTCCTCCAGGGGTTCCTTCTTCTGATCTGTGCCCTCTCTAAAACAACAAGTTATCTGAGCCTCTTCCTTTTTTCATGCTAGTTGATGAGAGCTCCGCATGATCGCCTTGATCCAACAGGGCCTTCAACTTCCATCAGGGCAATTAAATTATTTTTGATCTGTAGAAAGAGGAATAAAATCCCCCATCTATAATAACATGGACATAATTTCATTGTTTTGTTCCATCTTTACACACTGGCATCTTCAGAAGTTCCTGGCACCCATGTACAGGGGATGGTTAGACAATTGAGACCAATGGCCTGTCACCAATATTAGTTTCACAATTATTTCCTGTCAGGGAAGCCTGCTGGAGGTCTCAGAACAGAAGCGAGAGCAATGTTCCAGGCTAGTGCTCGAATTCCATCTTGATCACCTTTTTCATCACTTGTTGGCTGAACAGTGTATCAAGGAGTTGAGAGCTGTTAAACTGCAAAGCAGTTATTGGAAGCTTATGTTGACCAGAAATCTCTCAGATTTTCCGGCATAACAAATTCTCAAACATCTGCCGTGAGGGGAGGAAAATTCAGATGAACATTAACAGGATGCTGAATTAGGATGCAAAGGCTTGGTAATAGTAGAACCAATTCACTTTACTTCCTTCTCCCTAGCTCAGATAGCTAGCTGTGGACAGACTGGGTCAGTAGGCCAAGCAAAGGGACTTTGCTTAATACAGCCATTAGGGTTTATAATCTATGCTGTCTGGGACAAGGCCTAAATGCTAGTAATGCTGTGACTATATCAGTATACCAACGTGACAGCTACAAACAGAGCAATGTATGCAGAAATATTCACTCACACTTGCTAAACTTGTAATCTTGATTTTCTTTTTAAAGTGGAAACTTAGCTGCATGTTTAATTTTTTCCCCCTCACTTGGAAGCCATCTTGGCTACATGGTGGTCCAATGGAAGGAAGGCGCCAGGGAAATGGCATGACTTATATCCTCATCTGAGACTGAAGTTGTCCCATCCCCTTCATAACTATTTTATTGGCCGTAACCCAGAAATCCCTCCCATTTATGCTACAATTTTCCTCATAATTATAATAAAGACATTGGCTGCTGCTTACCCTGCTGCTGATCTGTTCCAGATCCCTACCACTCCTTTCCCAAGCTGTTTCCTAGGCCCATCCCTGAACAGATCCTCAGAAAACAGACCCAAGATGTCCATTAGGCCGGATCTAGGGTTTCTGCTCCTATGACTCAACCTCCTCTTCTACTAGGGCTTACTCCGGTACTGACCCTTGGTCCCTCTGCCTGTAGTCTAAAAATCAGAAGAGAGGTCAGTTATCCAGCACTGTAGGAACTCTAAAAAGGCCTGATATTTATCATCACAGTTGTATTTGTGGGAAGGTTTTATTTTGTTGCTCTAGAAACCTTTTAAAAAAATGTATTTAACTGTGCTATTCTCTTTATTTTTCACTCAGAACCAGTAATGGCAGTGTTGTGAGGTGCAACCTTTTCTGAGACCAAACACAACTGTGTCTGAAAAACAGCTATGGGGTAGAATTACTAGTGAAATCAGACATTTACAATTGAACATTTTACATGCAGTCTCTCAGTAACAGGTGAGTGTGATGCAGTCTGAAGTCATGTAATGTATTACAAGTTGGACCGCGTGGGTCTGGCACCTTCGGGACCTGACCAGTCCCCAACAAGGGAATTTGCTGGAACAGGGAAGGTCCTTGCCACTGGCCCTCCAGCCTGCTGACCCTCCCCACCGCTGGCTCCACTTCTGGGGCAGTCTCCACCCCCCTTTGGCCTGGCTGAGCAGCTGGCCCTGGCCAGCCCCCGACTTCCCTACTGCCAGCCTCTCTGATCTAGGGACTTCCTGGTTTAGGGAAGTAACAACCTATATTTATTTCACCAGTGCAAGCTGGGAAAAAAAAAATCTCACAAATCTCAGTGAAATCTGACAATCTATTTAATACATCATTGTTTCCAAAGACAAGCTTCGCTTACTATTCACTTTGAAAAACTGCACTGATCTATTATTTATTTTAGCTAGGGGTTCCTGATACTTCTTCAAAAGTCCCAGAAAAAAATGGTAATAGTGGCAACAAAACATTCTCAGTTTCTAACCAGAACACTATAAAATGGAAATGAACCATAGACTATTACTAAATTAAGACTCCCATCCCTCAAGCACTTATGCATATGACTATTCACATGCCTAAATGTTTGCAAGGGACTAAATAATCTTCAGATTCTGGTGCGAGCTTGGTTGTCAGCACTGTTAATGTTTATGTACAGTGATGCGTTACACTCACAGTAAATTTCATTCAGTTCTGTTCCCTGTCTCATCTTTGTTTTGTCATTTATTTGACCTGTCAATAGTTTGTTGCTCACTCAAACATCATACTTAATTCTATATTGCTTGGTTCTTTGTCAGGCAAATAAACTAATTAGACTACAAACAAACAAAAAAAGGCGAGACACAATGTGTCCCCTCTACTAAATTTGTATAGGGATTTTTAGGTTCTGAAGAGGTCACAGCTGAAAAATGTCTTGGTATTTATTGCTTGTGTATCGGAATTATAGAATCAGTCTAATTATCAACAGCATTAGACTGGAAATGTAATTAGAAATGTTCAACTTTTAATGATTAATTAAGCCACTGAATTAATAGAAACCAAACATTTGGGCAACTATGGAAGTGTTTGTTTTACCAAGGAAACTAAAAATCTAATTAAAAAGTCTTACTGCTGGTCTTGTAAAGCAAGTTTACCCACAGGTGGAAAGAAACAGTATCAATCAGTGCTGCATCTTTCTTCTTGCGAATTTACCATTTTAATAGAAGCCAAGAGAAAAGAAAAAAAATCAGTGTCACCATGGTAACAAGGACATCTTGTTTTAGAACGTACATTACAAAAAGGTACATAGAATAGACAGAATAAAATTAGTTACCTAAAAAAATGTTGATTTTGGGGGAAAGCAAACATTGCATAATCTGAACTACAAGATTATTTTGTTTTGTTTTCAACGTTTGCAGCTGTTTTCAGCTAAAATAGTACTGACTTGCAAGAATTAAATGCCTTTTCCTACTGTGCTGTCCACAAGCAATGCCCCTGTTCATAGTTTACCTCTCTCATGATTTAAGAGTTGCTTCCTAAAATCCCTTTTTCCTGTGAAGTTCACCCAAGAAGTGTACTAAATAAAATATTAAACAGACAATTCTCTCACTTATTTTTTCTTCTCAGCTTCTCAGTAAGTCAGTCAGATAGATCTTTCACTGGTAGGACGGCCAGACTCTATTTGAGTCACTAGAGTTGTAACAGTCAGCTCAGAATATTCTTAAGTCTTTTCTATTTCTATTATAACAAGTTTGGGACAGGAACTGCCTTCATTTTGTGTCTTGCACAGTGATGAACACACTGCTGGTGTCTAAAATATATTAATAAAATAACTGCAATGACTCATCCACTAACAATGTTTAGAAGGCATTTCAAAACAATTTAAGCAAAAAGTCTATTCATATCTTATGAGTGAGTCTAGTCATCTTATGATTGACCGTGATTATGTTTCTATATCACCTTATTTCTACATTTCAGTGTCCAAATTTAGTGATGTACCTTCCCCCTATGCAGTTGAAAGTTTTGAGCAGGAAATCTCTAGATATTAATTGTCAGAAAATTAAATTTGGCTTGTTTCCACCAATTGGGAGGAAATAGATTGCAGGGATGAGCAGAAAACATCATTTTTAAAAATCCACTTAATGAATCCATCTATGACTGTTAAGGAAAATTATGCTCAGATGACTAGTATTATGTACAATGCAATACTTCACAGAAGCTCTCAGACCTGCCAGTCATGTCCGCTGGTCCCCAAATTCATTTTGAAATGAGTCCACTTTTGCGATCTAGAGAAAAGAGCTTTCATGTGGGATATGCCACTATTTTGGTTTTAGGAAGGGAACCAGATTTGATATACAAACAGCTTCACACAGTCCATGACATGACAAGCATGTTGACTCCTCCTTTCTGATGCAGACTAGATCACAGAATTAAGTGTTTTTGTAGAAGTTTCCAAACCTTCATGCCAAGAGAAGTATAGCCTACTACCGTTTTCAGCTAGCCTCTGATGAAGTCTATGCAGTAAATATGTTGCATACAGGATCTGATATGGAAAACAGACCCTACCCAGCTATGGTAAAGAAAGTAGGGCTACCAGAGCTCATAGGGAAATTCTCTCCAACTAATTTTGTCAAGACTACATATTCTTTTTGACTCCACTTGGGTCTTTTCTTGATATGGTTATTTAGCAATGAATACAAGGAATAGCTGTACTATCTTAACTGTCATTTAGGATTTAGGGAAATAATTGAAGATAAGCCCAATATCCATCAGAACAATAAATCCAAATATTTTTCTCTTTTAGGAAAAAACATGAATTATCCAATACATTCACTCAAGATGCTTATTCCCCACCAGAAATAGAGGCAGGCATTTTTAGTGCCCCCATGTTCATCAAACTTAAGTATTAGGACATTTTTTAAAGTGTCTCATTTTTTCCTTTTCTGAGGATTGTGTAAATTAATTTGTGAATTCTTACAGGGCTCTGAAGGTATGGGATGGCCAGAGAGGCAGAAGTCGCTAAAGTAAAGGAAGGCATAGAGGATGAGGGTCATTGGATCCTCTGGCATTTGTGCGTTGGTTTGTACAGTCTTTGGTAGAGGAACTGGGTAGCCCTGAGCCACTGTGTTGTTAGTAGGCAATAGAATTTCCTCTTGGGTGCATGTTGCTAGATATCAAGCAATCAAAGCGTGGCTCTTGAATCCTTCAGGGTATGGAATGAATCATCAGTTTTCTTGTTAAAATGATGTAATTCATTAAGAGGGAGGTTTTAAATGGTATTTTGCACCTCTGTGGGAAACCAGGTGCATGAAGCCAGGATTCCCTCCCAATGCCCACAGCCATTGAATACAATGAGATATCAGCCATGTCTATAGCAGATTGAAACACCTGCATTACCATACCTTTCCCTTCCTCCAGGACAGATTGGAAGCAGGATTGATCTGGATAAGACAGCTTTTCAGTAAAGTCCTCCAGTTTGCCACAGGTGAGAAATTTGTATTTGGCCAACAAAACTAGATAGTTCAAAAATTGGAACTAGATACTAGCTGATAAGACCACCTGGCTTCCCAGACAGTCCAATCGTTTGCCCTCATCAGCTGGGGTGGAGCACAGGCGCTGATGTCTAGACCATTCAGTTGCTGCTTGCGTCATGAGATTGGGATGGGAGAAAAACTCAGACCCCATAGCTGATACATAGTATGTGGCAGGCATATGCCAAGCTGTTTTGAGCTGGCTGCAGAATTGCCTTGTTGACTGGCAGAGCAACTCTACTCAGTGCCAAGGAATGAAGGATGTCCAGGAGCTGATGTTACTCATTTTGTACTTCTTCCAGAAGCGTGACACACAAAAATCATCTGCCACAGAAGATTTTGGAATTGCCAGTAGTCATCTGGAAGTGAAGGAGAAAGTCAAAGTCACTGCAGCATCTGGAGAGGATAATGGAAAATGCCCTTGCTCCGGCAATACCATTGGAACTGGACTGAGTGGTTCTTACTCCATACTTGATTTGGCATCCTCAAGCAGATATTTCCATGTTGGGGGCAGAGGTAAAGCTTCCCTTGTGGAATGAGTAGATTCTGAGGGTAGTACTGGGATCAGGATCCCCAATATGGCCAGTTGGACAGGGGACCCAAGATCTGCACAGGGCCCCATTGTGTGGGAAACTGGTGGCTTCTCTGCTATTATAGAAGAGGGTACTGCCATGATGCCAGCGGTCATTCTGAGTACTTGTAGTAGCATTAGGGAATGTGAGGCCTTTGTACTCCATCTGAATCCTCTGAGGATGAAAATTGGGATCCTAGTTCCAGTGGTAGTACTGTTGAGCTAGTGGAAGCCTGTAAACCATAGGAGGATGTGTTGAAGCATGTCTTGAGTGTGGTATGTCTTGGGTAGAAGATCTGGCCTTCCTAAATGTGGATGGTAGTGGAAGGCATGGAGATCCCAGTTTTCTTAGGCAAACAAGTCATGTGGCTGTGATGCTTTCTCCAATCTCCCTGGCATTAATTTCAGAGGGGTAGCCATGTTAGTCTGTAAGGGTGAATAATGGATGGCTTATTCGAAATAATGGATGGCTTATTCTTAAATCTGTAAATCTCATTCTAAGAGGAATAATGCTTATTCTGAAATAGCTATTTCGAAATAAGGTGTGTGTACACGCTCCACTGCTGCTATTTCAAAATAGCCCCTCACAAGGGCCATTCTAAGTTATTCCTCCCCAGTGCTTCCTGGGGCTCTAAATCGAGATAGCACATCTACATTAGGGAAGCCTGCCTCTGACTAATATTGAGGCTTCCCTGCAGTGTAGACGTGCTATTTTGAAATGAGTTATTTTGGAATAACTATTCCGGAATAGCTTATTTTGAAATAAGCGGGCAGTGTAGATGTATCCTAACTGTAATAAATGAGTAGTCCTGTGGCACCTTAGATCAGGGGCGGGCAATAATTTTTTGCGGGGGGCTACTTCAGAAATTTCTGAAGTGGCCCTGGTCCTCGAGCGGAAGGGGTGGGGCCGGGATACTTTTCGGTTCCCCACCCCCAGACCTCCCCTTTCCATAGGTGCCCATGCCCCTGGCTGGGAGGAGACTTCCCACGCTCCCCTGCCCCTAGGCCAATCAGGGCTAGGGAGCAGGGGAGCATGCTAAGTTTCCTTTGCTCTGTCCCCACCCTGCACAGTGCTTAAAAATGTCACGCACTCCTGGCAGGGCGGAAGGAGGGCCACTTCTAGGTGCCGCATGCTCCTCCTCATTGATTGGCCTGGGGGTGGGGGAAACGCACGAAGCCTCCTCCAGCTCTGCCAGGAATGCCTGGCACTTTTAAGCACCACATGCTGCTCGCAGGGCAGGAACAGAGTGGAGGAAGGCTTGCGTGAAACTTCCTCTAGCCCTGTTAGAAGCGCCTGGCGCTTCCAAGCACCATGTGCTCCTAGCAGCATGGAGGAAACTTCGCGCACTCCCCCTGCCAACAGGCCGTAATTGGCCTGGGGGCCGGGGAGTGGCAGGACCTCTGCAGGCCGGATCCACCTTCATGGCGGGCTAGATCTAGTCTACGGCGGCCCTTTTGCCCACCCCTGCCTTAGATACTAACCAAAGTATATAAAATCATTAGCTTTTGTGGGTAAACCCCACTTCATCAGATGAATTGGAGTGGAAATAACAGAAACAAGATTATATAAAACCACAGAAGTAGTATCTGAAATTGTAGGACCTGTGATAATGAGGCTAACTGTCCCATACATAGCTTTTGATGTGGAAATGTTAAAGGCAGGAGAAATTAGTTTTGTAATGCACCAACCAGATAATGTCTTTGTTTAAGCCCAGGAAAATGGTATCAAATCTGTAGATGAATTCCAGTTGTGCAAAGTCTCTCTGTAATTGGCTAGTGAAATTCCTTTGTAGAAGAATGGCTACTTTTAAATTCATTATTGAGTGACCAGGGAGGTTAAAATGTTCCCCTGTAGGTTGTGTTACCATTTCTGAGGTCTGATCAGTGTCCATTTATCCGTTGTTGTAGAGACTGTCTAGTTTGGCCAATATACATGGCAGAGGGGCACTTGATGGCATATATCACATTAGGATGTTCAGTAATATGAGCCTTTAGGTTTTGGGTTCTGTGGTTAAGTCTTATGATATGTCGTCACTTGTATAGATATGTGGACAGAGTTGGCAACAGAGTTTTCTTGCAGGAGTAGGTTCTTGGTTGAGTGAATCTGATGTGTGACTCCTGGAAAGGATTGGCTTCAGGTTGGGTGGGTTGTCTGTAGGTGAGGATTGGTTGGTCTCCCAAAGCTTGTAAGAGTGAGAGATCATTTTCCAGGATAGGTTGTAGATTGTCAATGATTCACTAGAAGGGTTTAAGCTGAGGGCTGTAGGTGATGACCAGTGGTGTTCTGTTTGCATTGTTGAGCCTGTCTTGAAGTAATTGACTTCTGGGTCCTTGTCTGGCTTTGTTAATCTGTTTCCTCACTTCCCTAGGTGGGTATTTATGCTTGATAAAGATCATTGTAGGTGTTGGTCTCTGTCTGTGGGACTGGAGCAAATCTGGTTGTATCTTACTGATACTGGTTCTGTATCTGGAATCAGCACCATAATGGAGGACTTTCCTGAAATTAACAGATTCCTTGTCTTAAGGGAGATCAGTATTGATGGTATAAGTGGACCAGGGCGGGGCAAGATGAGACCCAGGGGCTGGATCCGGCCTGCCTAACACTTTGATCTGCCCCATGGACTGCATCTGGCCACTTTCTATTTATATCCTGCTGCCTATGCCACCGAATTTCCAGGCGGCGGCTCATGCAGCAGAATCCCATTTAAATGGCTCAGCTCACGGTCACGGTGCTACCCCGGCAGGGGACAGAGTTGCAAGCTTTTTAAATAGCCGCAACAACCTTAGGTGGCTGCCAGGCAACACGGTAGTGGAAGAGCTGGGAGCTGCGAGCCCTTTGCTATGTTTTTAATTCAAAGCATCTCTGGCTTAGACAACTCTGGGGGAGGCTAGTCCCCAGCCCCACCCCATGCGCCCCTGACTCTGCCCCATCTGCGGTGGAGCCAGCCTGTGACCACGTACTAAAATTCATTAAGTGTCCCCTCTGTGAAATTTATTGCCAACTCCTGCTGTGGACCCAATATTTGGTACCAACAAGTTAGCCAGGTTGTGCGGGTTTTTTTGGTCAAGCTTGTGCATCTTGCAGCATGGTGCCTCCCTGCAGCTAGAACCCATGGAAGGCAGGCTTCTTTGGTTTGTTGGAAGACTTACTGCCAGGCTTATTTCCATGCTTCTTTACCACCAGCGTGGTGTCCACAGCAGTAGTAGGGAGCACACTGGCTGTCTCAAGCTTATGTAAGGTGAGGGCAGGGAAGGAGAGAACAGAAGTAGCTCCCTATCATAGGGATGTTAAATTTGGATTAACTAATCAAATAGTCGATGGGATTTCCATCAACTATTTGATTGGTCGATAAGGGTGCTCTTGCTACAGTTCAAAAGTGGAAGCTCCGCAGGGAGCGTGGGGCCAGTGGGGGACTGGCCCCGCACTCCCTGCAGCACCTGGGCCTTTGGAATGTACAAGACCCCATCAGAGCTTCAGTCCCTGCTCGCACTGTTTCCTGCTGTACCTCTACCTCCTCTGCTCCCCACAGAAAAAGTGCTGGGGGGAACTGGCGTTTAAGCTGGCTCTCCCCTTCCCCAGCCCTGGCTCCTGCTTCCCCCACTTGCTGCCTCTCTCTGATAGAGGCTGCAGGGAAGGGGAAGTGACTAGTCGCAACACTAGTCAACTATCCAATTAGCTTATGCTTATTGGATAGTCGATTAGTCACTTACATCCCTACCCTAGCCTGGGTCTGAATGAGGCCTAATGGCAACTTCCATGAGGTGCTTCTTAAGGCAGAGAGCAGAGACCTCTTAGGTATAGCTTGGCAAGGACTGGCAGATACTGCACCTGGGATGAGGGCAGGCAGCACAGATTTGTAATCCTGGTGCCTATGTCAAACTTAGTACTCACCTATGGGTACTGACGTGGTAATGGGGGAGGGGGTAACTAATACACAGATTCCCCTGAAATCTTAGTTCTATTAAAAATACTCCTAAAAGTTAAAACTACATTTAAAGAGTAAAAGCAGAAAATACTTCAAGCAAACCTAACAATAGACAATTCTAAATGTTTGGAGGTACATCATATTTGAGAGAACACTAGGAGCTGTGATTTGGACCATGGAGCAGTGAAAGGAACTGGAGATGCAGTCATCCACCCTGCCTTTTATCACCTCCAACAAAATCATGAGGTGAGGCAAGGACACGTGCAAACCCACAAAGAAATACAATAGCAATCATCATGCAAAGAAGCTGAATCCCTTTCCCCACCTCTACAGTCTGAGCCAGTGAAAAATTCCTTACTGACCCAAAATATGGCAACCAGTTAGACTAAGCACATGGGTAAGACTCACAAGCCAGGCCCCTGGGAAAGAATTCTCTAGTAACTCTCCAGCCACTGGAGCCTTTCTTGTTACTGGTTACAGATCAGCTACATGCCACTGCAGGAAGTCTCATTATACCATAATCTCAGTTTGCTGCTATGAGCCTTAAATCCAGTGTATTCAGAAGGATTATTATTATTATTTATACCAGGGGTGGGGAATCTAATGCCCAGGGGCCAGATGTGGCCCCAGCTTGTCTGAATCTAGTGTCTGAGTTTCAGGGCTCTCCCACTCCAGCATTGGGGAGCCTGCACGTGTGCTCCGGCCTCCCAGCCATCCCCTTGTGGGGCTGGAGCACACAAAATCTACTAGTCTGTCCCCCCTGTCCAGGCTCTGATGTGTGAGGGGAATGTGAGGAGTGTCTTTTTCCTTCTCAGTTAGGGGCAACGTCAGTGAGGGTTGTTTTTTTTTTGGGGCGGGAAGGTTGGGTTTTGGTTTTTTTTTTTTTTGCTCCTTACTTGTATGCAGCCCCCCAATTGATTTTTCTGTGGGTCAGCGACTCCTCAGCTCAAAAAAGATTTCCCACCCCTAATGTATGCCCTGGGAGAATCTGCTTCAATACAGAAATAAAACTCCCTTTGATTGCACACTCATAGCTGTCACTTGCCACACCACACTGGAACCTATATGGGATATCATTACAACCCAAACTCAATAGGAACTTCATCCCAAAAGAAATCTTCCCTGAATCCCCTCTTTTGGCCTTCAAACAACCCCCCAACCTCTCCAAGGTCATCATCACATGCAAGCTCTCTACAGACCAAGACACACTAACTCAAAACAGCAACATACCCTGCCAGAACAAATGCAAAGCCTGCAGTCACATCTCCACTGTTAGAGCGCTCTAGTCTATAATCTCCACAATACTTACACATGCCCATCACAATGTCTGGTGTACTTCATCCAGTGCATTAAGTGCATGAACAGCAACCAAGTGGGTGAAACCAGACAGCTGAATTAATTCACACAGAAAAATATAAAAATACCACATCACTTTTAGGTAAACACTTTTCTATATCTCAGCTATCAGTCCTCATCCTCAAAGAAAACCTGCGCAATAGTTTCAAAAGATGAGTAGGAGCTTAAATTCATAACTTGGCTAGACACTAAAAATCCAGGACTGCGGAGACGCACTGTATTTATGGCTTATTACAACAATCCCCTAGTCCTGCTCTTCTCCCTGTCCATGACTGTAGGGTGTTTAGGGATCACTTCACCTTGAATGGTCCCTTGAAATGTGTCTTAGCTACTTATGCTAAACAACCTGTTCCACCTTGTATTTAGCTGTGACACTGAGTGCATTCCCCGGACATGAAGAAGAGCTTGGTGTCAGCTCAAGGCTTGTTTATCTCAACAACAGAAGTGGTCCAATAAAAGATAGTACAGGCTGAAACTCTTGCATGGATGTTGCAGGACCAGAGTTCCAGTGGAGGGCCAGCAGCAATTATCCCTGCAGGGAAGCAAGCGCTGCTGCCCAGCAAGGTTGGGAGACCTAGCACATGGCACATGGTTGCCTGGTGGGCCCTGGAGCTCCAGAGTGGCTGCCCAGTGGGTACAGGAGTTTCACTGCAGTGCGCATGGCTGCCCTGTGAATCCGGGAGCTCTAGTACAGCGTGTGTGGCTGTCTGGCAAGTCGTGAAGCTCCAGCACAGCGTGGGCGACTGCCCTGTGGGTCTGGGAGCTACAGTGCAGTGTGCAAGGCTGCCCCAGAGGTCCCAGAAGCACAACAGCAATGTCTGCCCAGCAGGGTTGACACTTGCATTGGAGCCAGCAGGAGATGGGGAGTCAGCTGAGAGGCCAGACAGCCAGTGGCAGGGGTCCAGAAATGACCTGCCCTGTTCCAGCAAAATCCCTCATCCAGGACCAGATAGATCCTGAGGGTGCTGGACCAGGGAGGTCCAACCTGTACCTCACCTACCTTGTCTGTCAATGCCATTTCCTAAAATCTAAATGGAGAAACATTTTAAGGAATATCTCTAGAACATGTGAAATCTGTACTGAAATTATATTACTTCATAATTATATATATTTCACTGAAAAGAATTCAAACATTTGAATAAGTATTTCCAGTTTTTAAAGGTCATTTTTATTTGAACCAGCCTTGAATAATATTGATTAGCTGGTAGTTATATCAGGCAAGGGAAAAAAGAAAAGAAGACTGAATGCCATTCACATTCCAGTATAAATTATACAGCCAGATGTTGCAACCTTGCAACATATTTTATCCAACTTCTGACATCACAAATCATGCCAAAAAGTGTTTTGTAGCTATACAATATTTTTTTCAGAATTAATTGTATGCATTTAATTTAAAAAGACTAGATAATTTTATTTCTCAAGTGCGCATCAGTCTTATGTCCACAATCATTTACATTCCACACTTCATGCTCTCAAGAAGACTAAGTTTTTTTTCAGTCACTGATACTATTAAAGATATTAGGTAGGTTTATATACAGAAGCTTATTATATGATTTAAACTCTAGCAGGCAATAAATTACTGACATATGCTGTCCAAAACAATATTCCATCTAGATCAATTATGTATTTAATACATTGAAATAAAAAAAAACCTTTTGGAAGTTTTATGCTGCTCATTATTTTATACTTTGCAGTGCAAAAGAAAGTAAAACTAACTTTTCCTGAGTGTTTACTACCTCCCTATGAGCCACTTAAAATATGCTTTTTATACCTAGTCTTGTCAAAACTGTACAATTAAGACATGCTGTATTTTGTAAATTTCAGAAAAGACTGATCAGCAATTCATAGTAATATTTAAAAGCATTTTAAAATTCCTTCATCTCAATTTTATAAGTCTACAAAGAATAGCATAGGTTTAACATGTAGCAAAAATTGTGTTAACATCTTTTTCAATTAACCAAATATTCCAAAATATATATGTCATGTATCTTCCAAAACATGGAGGGAATAGTCTGCCTGAAAGGTTTCAAAGTACAATTTTAACCATTTATTTTTGAACTCATTCTTCCATTACTAACATAATGCTCAATGAGCTGCCCCCATTCTAGGCAAAAATAAAATAAAATAAAAACTGAACACCTTTCAGGAATGTGTTTTGGACCAGCAGGAAGGATTTCTTACAAATTCATCTTTGTGCCAAAGGCTACAGACAACGAGTTTCTAATTCAATCTTCTCCTCTGTTTGAAGCATGTCAGGTTCTACTGGAGCAACAGGTGGTCGGAGTATAATCTCTGGCCCTCCCCCATAGATTGACTGGAGAAAATTCCAAGTTTCTTCAGAAATCTGTCCAGAATCTGCTCCTGAAAACAATATTTATTTTTTTTCAAACATGTATCTTAAAAAGTTTAGATTGAGCTAAATTCTTAATTGTGTGGTTTTAAAAAAGATGCTGAAGAGTGGCTAAAAACACCTTGCTCTAAATATAAAACACTCACAGGTTGCACCTCTATAAACCAGAACTCTGGTCCAGCATCATCTGTGGTCTGGAAGGACCATGGATGTTCCAGGATCAGAGAGTCCTAGTGCTATGCAGGGAGTGAGGAGGAGGAGGAATGCACAACCCAGCTAGGCTGCAGGGGTGAGGGGGACGCAGGAACTGGTGCAAGGCTCAGATGGGCTGTGGGATGGACACTGGGAGCTTCTGTGCAGCACAGCTCAGCTGGGCTGCGGGGGGGGGAAGGGGGTGAGATGGGGGGTGGCAGGAGCCGGTGTGCTGCTCAGCTGGGCTGTGGGGGAGGAGGAGGTGGATTGTTCAGCCATAAGGTTAACTATAGACAAGCTTGTGGTCAGGTTCTGGCAATTAATAAAGGATTTCACATCCAATTCCAGCTAACTAAGTCATGGAATTAAGGGACTCCACAGAGTCCAGTCATAGTGGCTAAGACAAAATACTACAGGTGCAGAGTATAAAACGGGAAACATGAAAGAATTTTTAGTATCCCAGGAAGAACACAACAATAGGACACTACAGATGACAAAAGCAGAATCACATTGACCTCAACAGGTGTTGCATCAGCAACTATGTAATTTACATGGTGCTGTACAGTATTTACCAGAGTTCCTATCATCTCTTTTTCAGCTCAGAGTCAATGAAAGGCAGATGAGTATGGAAGAAATACTTTTCCAATTCCTATCAAGTTCTGTTATGGCTTGGGATGTATCTTAAGCTATAGAAGAGGTGGGCAAAATACAGCCTGTGGACCAAATCCAGCCCATCCAATATTTCTATCTGGTCCACCCAGCTGATTAGCAGAGCACTCATAATTACAATTGGCAGCAGCAGCTCTGGTCTGAGGTATGAATGGCGAGTGACTGAGACGAGTGCCTCTTAAAGAGGCAGTACACTGTTCCTAAGATTTCTACAGCAGCCAACTTCCACACACACACACACACACACACACACACACACACACACACACACACACACACACACACACACACACACACACACACACACACACACACACACACACACACAATGTGTCACACCGACTTTTCCCCTTCCCTCCTGTACTGCTTCTCTGCAGAGCAAGGGAGGGAAAACAGAGCAGGAGAACTTTTCCTGTTTTAAAGAGACAGTGCATAGCATTTCTCAGAAACTTACCCAGCAGTATCCAGCACACGCACACTGTGTCTCACACCGTGTCACACATCACACCCACAGTCTGTCACATACCCAGTCTCATGTGCCACACACACACACAATTTGTGTCACAAAGTCTCTCTCTCTCACACACACACACACACACACTCTCTCTCTCTCTCTCTCTCTCGCTACCCCTCCTTCCATTCAAGGCCCTGCTCCTTTTGGGGGCCCAACCCCGGCTCATGACAACTTACCAACATTTGTGGAGTGGGCCCTCTGCAAAAATGATTGCCCAGCCTTGAACTAGTGTGAGAGCTTGGTGGCCACTCTACCAGTAGTGATTTAACATGGAATTTTCTTGTTATGACGTGATGCTGAACAATGTATACACAGAGTTTAAATTGGGGGAGGGAACCTCTGGCCCAGGAGCCAGATGTGGCTCAGGACTCCCCCCTAGGCATAGGGGAGCATACACTGGTGCTCTCCCACTGCTGGGCTGGAGCACACAAAATCTACTAGGCTGGGCCCCCTTGGCTCTGGTGTGCAAGAAGAATGTGGGGAGTGACTTTCTCCTTCTCAGTTGGGGGCCATGAGAGTTGAGGTGGTTTTTTGTTTGTTTGTTTGTTTTTTTACTTCTTCTTTGTGTGTGGCCCCCGACTGATTTCTCTGTGGGTCAGTGGCTCTCAACCCAAAAAAAGATTTCCCACCCCTGGTTTATATAATTAAACCTCTAATATGCCATGGGTCTATGTCTCCTAGGTTAATGTAAATATTTAGCCACACTGTATGTCAACTTTAAAACTAATCTTAGAGGGCAATATTATGAAATGCATTAAGATAGATTTTGAAAGAATACAGTTACTATATATTATAACTGCAGATGACTCCCTCTGTATTTAATGACCTATCAATAACAGTCCACTATAATAACCCTAGGCTGTCTCATTCAAATCCCTTTCAAAACACTGACTTCTATCACACTGCAAACTACAAAAAACATTAAGATTATTTTTATTTTATTCCTCTAGATCTCTCAGTGCATTTTTTCTGTCTGGATTTTAAAGTAAATTCTCTTGGGCACATTAATTTTCATGGGTAAACTCTTAAGTATCCAGGCTGCTTGGGATCAGGTGTTCTGGGTTTTTTTCCAATTGCCATGCATATATTCTCTGAAATTTAGCATGAAGAGCATAAAATCACTAAAACCTGGGGTTTGTAACAGAAATGCATATAGAACTTCAAAGCAGCACATTTCCCAAACCATTAACAAAGAATAGGCTGTATAAAGAATTTGTAAGATCAGAAGATACTTACCTGGTTTTAATATAACATTACTACATTTAGTGACTGCAATCTTAGTATTATCAATAGGGCCTGGAGGATCTAGTGTGGAAAAAAGAAGAATTATAAATTAGGACTCAGAAAAAAAAAAAAAAAAAAGACTTTTTTTTTTTTTTTTTTTTTTTAAAGCATTGCAGTTGATTGCTTCCCATTTATCTGCTGACTGATAAAATGTATACTTTGTACAGAGGAAAAGGAAATAGATGCTGTCAGAACTATGATATGAAGACACAAATAGATATTTTTTCAGAGAGTAATCACTGCAATAGAATAAAATCTCCAAGCAGTTTAAAAAGCAAGTGAGTCCCACTTACTATCCTTACCCACTCCCAAAAATAGTTATTCAATATTTAAATTGCAGCTTTACAAAACAGACTTCCACCTTAAGAAAGTTCTATTAACAACAGTGATATACTGTGAAATTGATATGTTGCAAATATTATGCAGGAAGTCAAAACATGCATTTAATATTTTCTTTACTACTTTGCTCATGTTTTGTTTTTTGTCCTATCCATCCAACAACATTCAAACATAATTTACTTTACTGGAACTTCTATCTGATAAGGCAATGAACATAATGAAAGAGTACAGAGTACCTGCCTAATGAAGAGAGTTTTACAACCCCAAGTAGCTACTTACCACTGTCTTTTCCCTTCACAAATCCTTCCCATTCTCTGAACCACTGCATACTGATGCAGTAAAAAATGGATGGAGATTCTTCTTCTTGGAATGCTCTGTTGAGCTGGAAAATAAACCAGGCCTATTACCCACACTGTTATAGCTAGCTGCAAAATATTTTTTTCAATAAACCATTATTTCTGTCCAATATCTGATAAGTTGAGTCACAATATTTGAATTAATAAAAAATTGTTTAAATGTTCTCAAGGTATCAAATCAGTAAACACTTGGTAGTTTTCAATCTTACAAAAATATCTGAAAGTCAATTCCTACTTCACTTGATAGTTTAAGATTTTTTCTTTCCTTTGAATAAACTAGTACCATAACTAACAATTTAAAACTAATACTCCTGTATTGAGTGTAAAAGTATCCACCAACCATTACAGGGGAATAGATGTCAGGGAAGCATGGACTCAGATATGTGAAAGAAGAAATGAGTTACATTTGATTTAACCATATCTCGCTTTGCAATTCTTATATCTAAACCTCAAATCACTAAGATACCAGATCTTGCTCACTTTCGAAATGATGAGACCTTCAAAAGAAAAAACTGATTTTGTGCCCTTTGTTATAATGTAAAAAGACAGAATGAAAGATTTTTATTATGATCTTTTTTAACTCTTAAAAAAAAAAAAATGGTTACTAACCTTCCCTAACTGTCGTTTTTCAAGATGCATAAAGCCCTGCAAATCCACAGATCTACAGCTCGTTTTTGTGGATATGGATGCAGATGTGGATACAAATTTTGTATCTAGAATAGGGATGTGAACAACTAGTTGATTATCCAATAAGCAAATGCTTATTGGATAGTCGACACACTCATCGACTAGTCGCTTCCTCCCACCCTTGCTGCCTCTATCAGAAAGAGGCAGCAAGGGGGGGAAAGGGAAGAGGACTGGTGCTTCAAAGCAGCAGCACCATGTGGAACTCAGGGTCTGCTGCTTTGAAACACTGTGTGCAACCCAGGATCAGCAGAGGACTCCTCTGCTAACCCCAGGCTCCATGCGGCACTGCCACTTTGAAACGCCACAAGGAGCATGGGGCCAGCAGGGGATTGCTTTAGTCTCCTGCTGGCCCCATGCTCCCCTCAGAACTTTCGCCTTTGAAGTGTAGAAAAGGCCTGGGACTATTGCTACCCTTCAAAGGTGCAGGCGCCCTTATAGACCAATTGAATACTTGATGCAAGTTGCATCAACTATTCAATTAGCTGATTAATCTAAATTTAACATCCCTAATTTAGAACCCTGCAAATCTGCAGATATGCACTTCACATCATGGGTGTGCGCATCCACAGGTATCCATGTAGATGTCCATGGCTCATTTTTGCAGAAACAGATATTGATACAAATTTTGCATCTGTGCAGGGCTCTAAAGATGTGTTTCTCATGTCCATTCCATGCTCCATGTGCGCACACCCATGTGCACAGTTACTGGAGATTTTTCCTTTAGTGATATCTGCAGAGTCATGCAGTGTTCCCTCTAAGCTATGTGGCAGCACAGCTTCACAGGTGATTAATCAGCGTGGCCCAGTCAGAGGCTCAGGGCTCAGTGGTGTCATGGAGCCCTATGCTCATGCACTTACATAAAGACAGCCCCTGCCCCTGCGTCTTCTCAGTTCCTCCTGGACATAAACTCCAGCAAAGGGATAGGAAGGAAGATCATGAAATGGAGATGAGCAACACTTCTCAAGGAAAATTTAAAGAAAGTTATTAACTATTTTTTCCTTCTTTGAGTGCTTGCTCATGATGATTCCAAGCTAGCTGACTCCCAAGCAGTATCCATGGAAACGTTGCTTGAAACACGGCTCTTATGAAGCAGGCATTATCCTGCTGGTGTACTGGGAAGTGAAAGTATGAACCAAAGACCAGGTAGAAGCTCTGTACATGTCCTGGATTGGTACCTGCACAAAGAACACCCCTGACAATGCCTGTGTGCTCATGAAACGGGCCATCATCAAACAGAGGCAACACCCTTGCTTGCCCATAATAAAATTTGATGCAGGCAGTTATCCACAATGAGATCCTCTGGGACAATACCAGATCTTTCATCCTGTCCATCACTGATAAAAAGAACGGAGTTCATTTGCAGTAGAGTTTTGTTCTGTTGGTGTAGAAGGCCAGGGCCCATCTTGAAGGAGAAAGAACTATACACAATGAGAAAATCCAAACCACTAGGGTAAGAAGCCTGGCAAAAACAAGAAACTGTTCCAGCAACCATCACAAGGTGGTAAAAAGGAACTGAGAAGGCACAGGGTTAGTGGTGCCTCTTATAATGGGGCATGAGCACAGGGCTCCAGAGGGCCCAAGGGCAAGCCCTACGGATACCGCTAAGGGACATATCTCTAACAATGCACATGCCTACCATGGAATCAACCTGAGCAAGCACTCAAAGAATCCAAGTTTTACCTACCTGATTTTCCTAGAATTTTACACGGATGCCTGGAGAGATCCTAAGTAAGGAAGTCCATATTTAAATGGGTTTAAATTCTTATTTGTTGGGTTTGTTTACACCTATTTAACTAGAACAACTAATAATTTGGAGGGAAAAAATTCACTTTGCTAAAGATTCTCCAGCTCAGCCCCTGCAAGAACTTGGAAAGTTCTTACTTCTCTGTCGTTTTCCTCAGTGTCTTTTTGGAAGACCCAGAGGAAAACAAGACATAGAAGTAGAATAAAACTTTTAAAAGCAACCTTAAATCTTCTTTCTACATCATCATTTTTTTTCTCTCAGCAAGTCCCCAAGGTTGCGTCTACACAGCAGCATTATTTCAGAATAACGGCCATTATTCCGAAATAATGCGAGCATCTACACAGCAATTCTGTTATTTTGAAATAAATTCAAAATAACAGACGGCTTATTCTAACTTCAGTAAACCTCATTCCATGAGGAATAATGCCTATTCCAAAATAGCTATTTTGGAATAGCAGTAGTGCGAATGCTACACTGCTGCTATTTTGATATAGCTCCTCCCAAGGGCCATTCAAAATAATTACTCCCCAGTGCCTCCTGGGGCTCTAAATCGAGGTAGCACGTCCACATTAGGGAAACCTGCCTTAGACTAATTTTGAGGCTTCCCTGTAGTGTAGCGTAGTGTAGTGTAGACGCTATGTCGAAATAAGCTATTTCGGAGTATTTCTTCCGGAATAGCTTATTTCAAATTAAGAGTGCAATGTAGATGTACCCTTACATTCTTTGTGGTTAAGATTTAATAACCCTGTTTTCCTAATACCTTGAAGTCAGCTGTGCTGTTACATTCTTCAATAAGAATGTAATGCGAAGGTACATAGTATTATTCTCTTTGAGACCAAATTTCCTAGCTTCTCATTTGCTCATTAGCAACAATGGAACCTCCAGGAATATCAGATAAAATAAATCTACAACAACTAACAGTAACGTTATGTATACTCCTTTTACACTGACTAGAAGCACAGTGCACTTCACAATAGGGCTAATGCAAACAGCATTATGGTTGGGAAATACTGACATCCAAAGCAAATGGGTTAATGTGTGTTAGATGGATGGCTCAAGGGGCTGACACCACTAACATGTATCCATTAGTAAAACAGACTACAAATCAATTCACAGAATTAGGATCTCAGTAAACAGAAATTACAGTGTAGAGCAACTGTGACCAATCTGTAATAAACAAGAAGACACACAGGTAGTTGTATGTATGTATATAACTTTATATGCCACTATTTTCTATTTAAGTGTGCTAGTTTGGCAGTTAGTATTGGAGATATAAACTCTGAAACAATATGAACTGGATATCTAATTAATTTATTCAATTACACACTAAAAGAACAGCATTTTTTTTTGAAGACTAATAATAATTTTGGCTACCAAATCTACATAACTGAGACCGTGTCTACAGTACAAATTTTGCTTGAAACAAGTTATTTTGGTAGTACAGCTGCCAAAATTTGTACATCAGTTGGGCATATATGTACCTGGCAGTTTGTGTCAGCTATGCGTGTAAACTGAGTGTTCACCAAGAGTGTTCGTGCTGATGTGAAGTAGGGTGCACTACAAGTAAGTATCCAAGTGTGCCACATGCCACTATCTGGCACAATATCTTTTGCAACATTCTTATGTTTTGTGCGACAGTAATGATGCACCTACAGATCTCTGGGAATTAGGTTCCCAGCATGCAACCATCCATATGCCATAATTTTCATGCCATTTTTAAAAAATTCCACAAATCTGAGCAGCATTTTTCCATGTTTGCTATTTCTGACAGAAACACAGAGTCCACGGAGCTCTGGGCTATTCTTATGAAAGCTGCAGATACAGGCCCCATGTCTCTCCTAAATTTGCAGATCTGCAAGCAATACTGCAACTAGGTGGGACATGACTCTTCAAGGACAGATCTGCTGAGGGACATAGTGAAAAACAATTCAAGGCTGTTGGTGGTGTTCTTAGAGCAGCTGCAAATGTGGGAGCACTGTTTCTGGGCCTGAGATTGAGCACGGATTGTGGGGGAAAGCATTGCAAAGCAGTGGCTGCAGAACTTTCGGATGGGAAAGTCCACATTCCTGGATCTGTGTGCAGAGCTCATCCCAGCCCTCTAGTGCAGGAACACCAGGATAAGAACTGTATAGACAGTGGAAAAGCAAATAGCGATCACTCTTCAGAAGCCTGCAACACCATATTGTTGGTGATCAGTGGATATCATTTTGAAGTTAAAAAAAATCCACAGGTGGGTGGGGTGTGTGTGTGTCAGAGGTATGTAGGGCCACAAATCATCTCTTGCTACAAAGGACTGTGACTTCAGAAGTGTCCAGGAATGGATGGATTTGCAGCAATAGGATTTGCAAAGTGGGACAAAAGACAACATGAATATCCTGTGCGTCAGTCCACAAAGCACACCAACTGAAAGGGCTACTTTTCAATGGCAATGGTAAACCAGAATCTGAAGAATTTTGTTTTGCTGCCTGAGAAAACCAACTGTATCCTGGTCCATTTCCTACTACTCATCCTGCTGGGATTCCTGCCTTTTCCTGATCATCCATCTTTCTTTCATGCTGCCAGTTTATTGCCCTCCAAGCCCTCTATTCACAGTCTGAGGCAGCATTGGCTTAGTAGAACATGCCTTCCTTGTAAGCCCTCTTTTTTCTCCTCTTCTTCAGGGTCAGGTGTTCTATAGCCATAGATAGGGTGCCTCTTCAGGTAGCCACACAAGAAGCTGCTCATAAAAAAAAGGGACGTATGTACCATCTGACTTACAGTCGCACAGAAAGGGAAAAAGAAAACTAAGTTTCAAAATTCCCTTCCCTAATTCCCATAAACACTTTTAATATATGCTTACTAGCACTTCAGCTGTGGTGCATCTTGGTACAGCACCAGTCTCCTGCTCCCGTCATCATAAATATGTTCCACCAGAGATGAAAGAGGATTTTTTTTTCTGTTGTATGAATTTATTACATTCTGGTTCCTATTCAATGAATCTGAATATAGGGGCTGTAGCACTGAATACTGGCATTATTTTTCACAGGCAGTGGAGATTTTAGCTGATACCTCACTCCTAACAGTCACAAAAGCAGAGAAAATAAAGTTTATTTCTACTGGCTTCCAAAAGCTGTCTAGGCCTGTATGCTACTAGCCTGTTTACTGCAAGAGTGCTAGCCTAACTCATAACAGACTCCCATGGAAACTGTCCTATCACGGTGGAAGAAATAAGGTTGCCATCCCTAAATACCATCAGGAGAGGATTGCAGAGCATCTCCATGAAAATTTCATCAAGACCTCTCTAGAGAATAAAAGAGACATCCCTCTTCTAAATCAATGATTTAGATGATGGCATAGAGAGTACACTCATTAAGTTTGCAGATGATACACCAAGCTGGGAGGGTTGCAAGTGCTTTGGAGGATAGGGTCATAATTCAAAATGATCTGGACAGACTAGAGAAATGGTGTGAGGTAAGCATGATTAAGTTCAATAAGGACAAATGCAAAGTACTCCGCTTAGGAAGGAACAATCCGTTTCACACATACAGAATAGGAAGTGACAGTCTAGGAAGGAGTAATGCAGAAAGGGATCGAGGGGGCATAGTGGACCACAAGTTAAATATGAGTCAACAGTGTGACGCTGCTGCTGCTGCAAAAAAAAAAAAGCAAACATGATTCTGGGATGCATTAACAGGAGTGTTGTGAGCAAGACACGAGAAGTCATTCTTCTGCTCTACTCTGCGCTGATTCAGCCTATTCTTCTGCTCTACTCTGCTGCCACTGCCATTCAGGCAGCTGTGGACTTGCTGCCACCACCCAGGATATTAAGGCCCTTGGGTGGGACTAGGGCCCACACACCTATTCGGGGGCACCCATAGGGACAATACTTGAAGAACTAATTGTTCATATAGTGCTGACTATTTCCGCCTAAGTAGCACTAAAACCCAAAACAAAACAGCTAACACATAATAAATGTTTTCTTTGTGTTATAGTTAGCACTTATGGAATTGCCATAGATACCACAGGAATATTTTGTTATTGCAAATGGCAGTAGGTGGTTCATATAAACATCTGCTCTAGTGAAATATGAGTCACTATGAAAGAATTTGAGAATCCTGGTCAAAATACCACTTCTGAAGAATTACAGGTAAAAAGGATAAAAAGACAGGGAATAATCTGAGAATATCAATTACTAATTTTTACCCGAATAAACATTTCCAATTCAGTCTTCCGTCTTTTTTCAATTTTCTCAGCCTCTATTTGGCAGGTATGACAAACATACAGGTGGTTAACAGCCGGTCCTCCCCCATACCTATAATCATAGTAAATTTCCTGATTAATTTCATGACAAATATTGCATATTTCTCCTCCACACTGCTAATACCCACAAGAGTGTCAATACCAGATTCTGTTTCCTTTAATGACAAGCAGCAAACACTCAACTGTATAGGATCAATATCTTTTTTTTATTGCTATTACCGTAGATAATTCATCTGTAAATAGGGGCAAGGGACATCTCCACATGCCAATAGGAGGTGTTGAGAGTTATGAAACACTCAGGGATTGGTCACTATGACACACGTAGGCTACCATTTATTCTCTACAGTAATATTTACCATAATTGGTGGTACTGGCATTTGATCTTTGAAAACAATTCTTTCAGATCTCATTTTGAATAGTTTCTTCTCCTAATGAGAGTTGGCCTACACTGAACAACACTAAGTTTTTAAAAAAGGATATTTAAAGAGAAAAATAATCTTTGTTGCTCAGATAATGACCACTACAAAACAAACACACACAAACGACCTACTCCCGAAAGTCTTTATGGCTATACCACAAAAAAGCTAGTAGCAGTTTATTCCCTCTAAATCCAAGTTTTGAAGGAAGAAACAATTAATATAATTAACAAAAAAAACTTTAAAAACAAAATACTTTTGGACATTTCTCCCAGATGAGAATTCAAGCAGCAGCTACAATGGTCAGTTATCAACACAATGTTTATTTGTATTCTTAAATGCACAATTTATCTGACAAGCACAGAGTCATTGTGACTATTATTTCACTTTTGCTTCTCAAAATTAATAATCACAAAACTAAAATAAACTATGGAGGTGAATTAATAAAACAAATATAACCCTTACACCCACGCCATGCCAGTTAAAAGTTATTTCAAGTTTTGAAACAAAGTAGCAACAACAGTATATTTTTAAAATTCATCCACTCACTATATGGCTTAAAGCAGGGACAATCAATTGCTTTTTGTCAGGGTCCAAATCTCTTGGTCAGATATAGCCATGGTTCAGACTTCAGAGAAAATAACCACCAAATAATAAAAAGTAAATAAAAAGATTTCAGGGTCAGTTCAAAAGTGTCTGGTGGGCCACAGTTCACCTACTGACTACCCCACTTAAAGGAGTTATCATCCAAAAGAAAAAGACTCTTCATCTGGTAATTCAGATTCAAAATCCTAATGTAAGCATGTGTGATGTGTCACATTAAAATCTCCACTTCATATATGTATGTCACCAAAACCACTTCAATGTATTTGCAAATATGTCATCAAGTTATGTCTTAAAATAATATTGGAATGGGGATATTTGTATTGGCACTCTATACCGTTGGCCAAGCTTAGATGTTTGAATCAATGTCCACTATTTTGTTCATAGAAGATTATTTCTCCATTTTTTTTAACCTTTTCTGCCAAATATAAGCACGTAAGAAAGTCATAAGGCCAATGCTGACACCAAAATGCAGGACAGTCAGAACCATTATCTTGGAGACTTAGTGCAGCACCGGCTGGACTAGAAAATCAGACGTGTGACAAAGCCAAGATAGTTGGACTGCTTCTGATCAAATACCTCCATGTCTTGAAAGATAATCTTGAATAATATTTCCTTCAGCAGAAAAGTCAGTGGAAATGTATACTATAGATAGAGTATTTTAATGTGTTCCATTCCACTGTAAGTCATTATTTATGGAAGAGACACAGCAATTTGGATAATCTAATCCTACTTGTAGGATCTGATTTACCTATAAAATAGGGTATTAAAATGGTTAACCAATTAAATGATAGCATTTAAGCAGTTAACCAAGGTCCCACTGTCACTGTATCAGGCTGTCCCGAACTGAGCCAGGTGTCCACCTTACCACCGTCTCCTCCCCCGGCATTATAGCATCACTGGGGGAAATCTCTCTCTCTCTCGCCTACCCCACCAGCCTGTTCACGCTGACGTGATGTCATTCTGTCATCCCATTGGAAAATTTTTGTGTATATATAGAGAGAGATATTCTACCCGCTCCGATTTTTGTCTCTTATCACTCAACCTATATGGATGCATTTAACTCAGTAAGTCTTAGTTCATGCACTAGTAGTACTTGAAAAAAATCACATTTTATATGAAGGACTATATTCTCTGCCTGTATGTATTTTAGACTGAAAATTATACTGTTTACTTATTAAAAATAAAAGAGAAATGCACCCATTAAAAGGATTATTCCTTCTCAGGAAATTTAGATTTACGAGGACATAATATGTACACTCTTTAGCACACGGGCTGGCAACTTTTCCAAACCAAAGAGCCAAACTACATCAAATTCAGAACAAGAGTTCAACAAAGAGCCGTATAAGAATGCCCATTTGTATGACTGAAAATATACAACTTAATATTATTAATAATTGCCATAATGTCTAATAGCATAAATGAAACCTTGCACTCTCAGACTTTATTTAATGCGACTTCTGCTGCTGCATCTTTTCGCATAGTTCTTTGAAGTTTATATCATAACTCATGAAATCCAGCTTCATGCATGCATTCAGGCTGTCTTCTGTCAATCTTATGGCAGGGGGCTGGGGATGTGGGGGTGGAAGACTCTGGTATTTGGGTGTATGATGGACTTGGGGCACAAGGTTGGGGTGTGTGGAGGTGCAGGAGTATTATGGCAGGGGTCTGGGGATGTGGGGCTGCAAGAGTCTGGGTTGTGGTATATGAGGGGCTCAGGGCAGGGGGTTCTGGTAAATGATGGGTTCAGGATTGGTGGGGGTGTGTGTAGGAGTGTTATGATGCTGTGGCCAGATGGGGGTTGGGCCCCAACTGGGGGCTTGATGGACAGGCTTCATTTTTAAATAAAGTAAAATATTATTACCAATACAGAAGTTTTCAACATTGCCTTTATGGCAGTAGTGGGAACCTTTTTTTGGTCAGGGGCCACTGATTCACAGAAAATCAGTCAGGGACCACACAAGTGAGAAGCAAAACAAACAAAAAAAATTCCCCAAAGCCCCCCAATCCTCCATCTGAAACACCTCACTCCCGTGGTGCTCCAGCCCCATGGAGGAGCATGGAGGACTGAGGTTCAAGACTTCAGGCCAGATTTTCTCTTCTGGGGTTCCAGAGAGTGGATTTTGTGGACCCCACCTAGGCTCTGGGGTGGGGGCAAAAATGAGGTGTTAAGTGTGCGGGACAGAGCTGCCAGTGAATGGGACAGGGCTGGGGATGGAAGATCTGGGCGGGAGGTGGCATGTAGAAGGTAGTGAGGGTGTGAGGTCTGGGTGCGAGGTAGGGTGCAGGAACAGGCTGCAAGTAGGGGTGTCTGGCTGGGGGAGGGGCAGGAGGAAGAGAGGGGGCAGAAATGGGCTGTGGGCAAGCTGTTTGGCCAGGGGGCAGGCTGTCTGGCTGGAGGTGGGGATACGTGAGGGGATGGGCGGCACTTGTTTTCGTGCCATGTCACAGGCACTGTGTAACATGGCCTCCTGCTGCTCCCATTTACTGGAAGGAAGCCTCCAGGAAAGATTCACAGGGGAAGCCTCCAGGAAGTGTGTCCCAGGGAAAGGAAAGGGGTAGTGTGCGGAGCCATTTTTGGCTCTGCTTGTTCTCCTTTATGTCCGATCCAGTGGGGAAGCTCAGGGCTTTCTCCCCCATGCCCCGCTGCTGCAGGAAGCCAGTCCTGGTGTTTCAATCTTATGGGGAGCCATAAGGCTGTAGTGCCAGCACGGGCTCCCTGCTACGGGGGAAACGGGGGGGATGAGTTGGGGCTCCAGAGGCACATAGATTGCCAACCCTTGCTTTAGTGTGTTTTGAGTGAAGTGCTATCTCCCCAGCCCTATGGAGAGGATTAGAGAACAAATACCACATGACAAATGTTAAGCATGTTGCTTAATAGAGTTCTGGAAGGCATCTGAATACGCAGATGAGTGCAGCATAAGAATTAATGCTGGTCAGGAATTTTCTGCCAATAATTTCCTGAGAGAAAATTTTGATTTTGCAAAATATTGATTTATTTTGTTAGAAAAATCAAAATGAAATATTTTCATTTGGGAATGGTTCACCCAAAATTGAATATTTCATTTTTTTCATTTCAAGAAAACATTAAGCAGCATTTTCCTATCATAGCACATTGTCTTATGAGATTTGTAATTCCAGCACCACTTCTCACATATGGGCTGGGCTCCCTGGAGGACTGTAACTCCCATAAGGTGACTGAGCTGCATGGTCATGGCTATTCATGACTCAGTGCATTATGAGAAATCTATGCTAGCCAGGGATGTGGCCCCACAGTTACACGCAAGGCAGCAGCCAGCTCCCTGGGAGCCGGTGCATGTTGGAAGCCAGCTTTTAAGCTGACTCCCAACACGCACTGGTTGCAACTCTGTGCTGCTGCCTCTGTATCAGAGGCAGCAGTGCAGGGTGGCAGTTGGCTCACCACAAGCCTGAGTGAGAACCACATGTAACCATTTAGGTAACCGATAAGCTCATGCGGTAACCAATAAGCGCATGTTTTTCGGTTATCTGTTTAAACAGCTACACTCTTACATCCCTAGTTTAAAACAAAGGAAATATTTCTTCATACCACACGCAGTAACCTGCAGAAATTTTTGTCAGAGGATGTTGCGAAGGCCAAGATGATAACATGGTTAAAAAAAGAACTAGATACATTAATGGAGGACATGTCTATTAATGACTACTAGCCAGGAATGGTGACCCTAGCTTCTGTTTGACAAAAACTGAGAATCCACACCAGGCAAGGGATGGCCTGTTAGTTTCATTCCCTCTGGGGCACCTTGCATTGGCCAGTGTCAGGAGACAAGATACTGGGCTAGATGGACATTTGGTCTGATTCTGTATGACTGTTCTTATGTTCTTAATGTTGAAGTTACTTGAAACAAAGCATTTCAGCTCATCCCAACAAAGCATTCTGGTTTGAAAAAGTATGAAATGATTTGTTTTGGTCAAAATATTTTGACATTGTAAAAATGTGGTTAAAAATATAACTGTGTAACCACTAAAAATCCTAGAAGTTACACGTTACATGCACTGCAAGCTCTGCAGTATAAAGTTTAAATAAGCTTTATGCTCCAGAGCCTGCAGCGAAGCCTCCCTGGGAGCAGGATCAGCAGGGGCTGCTACCAGCCCTGCTCCAGGGGTGGAGGTTCTGCTGCCAGCCCTGCTCCCAGGAAGCCAGTGTGTCACCTGTGGCTGTGCTGGTGGGCCCTGTGAGGCTAGAGCAGCCCCGCCTGGAGTAGGCAGGGAGCTGTTACAGCCCCTATGGTTAACTGGAACTGGTAAGGCTTACCGGTTAGGGTTAACCTTTGACAATCCTTGTAGTTATACTGGCATAAATATGGTTTTGGTCGGTACTGCTTATTTTGCTATTATAAACAGTCTCCACACTAGGGAGTTTGCTGGTGTAGACCTGACCTTAAGCTGTAATTTTAAATTAGTTAAAGTAGTGCCACTTATCTATAGACGAGTCCTCTGAAAGCACTGAAGGCAGTCCAGTCTGGTTTAATTCCACCTTAACTTGGTTCCACAACAATCTGAATATTTTTAGTGAGGTTTTTGGTGGATGAAATTTAATTTCATTTGCAAGATGAATTTCAGTTTTCTTCAACTGAAGAAGCCTTTTAGGTTAGCATGGAAAGATTGTTCCACCTAACTGCAGAGCAAGGGCAGTCAATGGGTACACTGTGGGCCAAATCTGGAGTGTCAGACACTTTTGAACAGATTCTAAAAATTTGTATTGTATTTAATATCATTCTTGGGGGTTTTTTATTATTATTTTCACTGAGAGCTGGACCTTAACTATACCTTAACCAAGAACTTTCGATCTTGACAAACAATAATTGACTACCGCTGCTGTAGAGAAAAAAAGCAGCAGGCACTCTCTGCCTAACTGGAAATGCTGACAAGACCCATGACTTACAGTAAGGATAAGGCTTAGGTAGGGAATGTCTCAGAACATGATATTTTCAAAAGATCCATAACTTTCCAGTGTTTTTGCAAAGTAAGGTTCAATCTCCTACAGGCCATCATACTTTGGTCTAATTCTGGTTGTGAGACTTGGTATTGGGGTGGTTTGTGGGCTGTGATGTACAATAAGTCAGACTGGATGATCTGATGATCCTTTTCAGCCTTAAACTTTATGACTGACTGTGAATGCCTGACTTTCTCCCCATGTAGGAGAGAAAGTCAGGCATTCATGGTCAGATCACATTTTCTCCCTGACTCTCAATATGGAGATGAAAAAGTACTTCCCAGTCTCTCTGTAGGAACCCCAGAGAATTACTCAAGGAGGAGATACTTCCTCTGCTGGGAGGAGAATGGCAAGTACGGAAATGAGTGTCTGTTAGGGTGGGAGGCACTAAGAAAGGAGACCTTGGGAGGCAATGGCAAGTTCTGGTGTGCAGAGAGGGAAGAGATGTTGCTTGTATGGATTAAGGGGGATGAAAAGACAAACTACATAGAAAAGTGAGAAGCAGATATATGGTGGGGATGTAGGAATACATTTCCATTTTTTGCTTGGGGCTATCTACGCATCATTATATCCCTTTTCTGCTCAGACACCTGGGATTTAAAGATAAAAATTCTTGGAATGTGCAACAGAGTCCTCAGTGAACTCAATGGGACTCTAACACAATTTTGTTGTTTTAAAAAGAACTGGGCTTTACAAAGGTCACTCCTTCAGGAAGTAATCAAATTCAACCTATTAAAAGGAGTCCAGAGTATGTACAAAGAAACCTCAGTTACTTTTAAGTAACTCTAGCAGCTGACTGAGGCAAAAACAACAAAACCAAGGAACCAAAAAGCCAGTTCTTTCTATAGCTTTCTATTTCTATTTCTTTCTATTTCCTTCAAAATACCTCTTGCAAAGTATGTTTTTCCTGTCATGATCTGTTATTCTGTAGAATAATATACATAGCATTTATTGGTATAATACCACCATTACCTGCAACACCATTTACTCGAGTAGTCTTATACAAGCTAATTTCCTAAATCTGCTCCTTGTACTCCCTTCTTTCAACTTTGTATCTGGAATTCCATTTTTACACTAACCCCAAGATTTATGAACTCAAGACTTAGCACAAATGCTAGTTCTCAAACCACAGAACAGAACAAGTCAGTTACCTGCTATATAGGGTATCCCATATGTTCTGAGGTAGCATTACAACCAAGTCTTCTACAAAACCAGCCTTATGTGGAAGAACACCTATAAAAGAAGAAAAAGATCTTGCTGTTTTGTTCTTGTTTTTTCTGGCTATTAAACACAGAGTTCAGGAAAAAGATGACTAATGTTTTAAAAGTTTCTTTAAAATCATGAACTCTCTCTTGACCAGTTCAAATTAAAATATAAGATATAATATAGTAAATGTGACTTTAAACGACCCATCAAGCTACCAAGTCAAGAGCAGTTTCTTACAAGAGGCCCACTCTTGATAAGAATCACTTGAAACTTTTACTGGAGAATCTGAAGGGAATCACATTAAAGATTTAATTCAGACGTATTTGAAAGCTGAAATGGATTGACTGTAAAGGCTTATGTTAAGAATGGTAGTTGCAAAATGTTCTTTAAAATGCAGGATTAAATTTTCATTTAAAAAATTGTTACTAAGAGCTTCTGCATTACTCAGATAAAAGCCACTGATTGTGACTTATCAAATTCAATTCCACTTATTACTCATTAAAGCTCATTAGTTGTCTTCAGACTTTCCAGATAGTATCAGAAGTCCAAAAAGAGGCTTAAGGATTATGAACAATGAAGTCTCATTTGCAGTTGCTCCTACTGTTGTGTCAGCACTACATACTACAAATAGCTATTGTACATAAACAGCATCTTAGCCTCTCTGTGGGGAAAACTGATGTTCTGCCATGCATGTGTAAAAAGCAGCATGCCACCTGTTCTGAAAAGAGAAGCCAAACTTTCATAGAAGACCCCTGTCCTGGGAACTGACTGGTGAAACACCAGGGATACCAGCTGTTGCACAGCTCCTAGTTAAACCCAACACAACAGGAAGTTGTCCATGCAATCAGGTTCAACCTACTTAGGGCTGCTTCCCCAACAATACCTGTTCCTACTGCCTGCTGCTGATAACCTGACCTTGCCTGCTCTCTTACACCTGACCCTCATTCCAGGAGTCAGACCACCAATGTCCCAGGAATGACAGTGACATCTGAGCAATGAGAAGGAGGTCCTATAGATCCATTCCATTCTCATAGGCTCAAGTTCTCCTACTGCAAATGTACACCTCCAAATGGCCACAGACATAACACTTTCTCTTTTGCACATAGTTACTTGGGAGAGGGTGTTAAGATACTGCATGGTGGTTGCTTACAGAGTTAGGTGTTCAAATAAGGGTGACGTCACACAACACAGCGCTTGTTAATGTCTGGCAGAGGAAGGACAATTTAAAAAACTTGTATACAAAATATGCAAGAAAGTGTCCTTAATCATTATTGTTTTCATGTTTGAAACGCTATTGTGTCCTATCACTTCCGGGCGCCTGAGAGCGTTATCCTCAGAAGGCAGTTCCAACAACAGTTTGGGTTACAAGGTGTTGGTCCAAATATTTCTTGGGGGAGAGTAACTATGTAATCAAAGGTATAAAACAATGTCAAATAAATATAAATGTTTTGAAAACATGCAAACAATATTAGGGTCCTATAGAAAAACACATACATTAAAGAAAAATATTATATATAGTTATATTTGGGCAGTTACACACTGATCAGATCTTGACTTAAAATACTTAAAGTTAGGTCCCTAATAAAAAAATGACAAGATAATAAATAACTTCGGTTTCTGACTAACTGATAAGAGTAAAGAATAAGAAATTGATTATATACAAGTTCCTGTATTAAAAAACCCTGCTGTCTATAAAATACGATTTCAGTCATTCTGTTTTACTGGTACATTATAAAAGATTGGCAGTCTTACCTCCATGCACACAGAGGAAATCATTATTTGAAATAGACCCTGGCTCAGCAAAAGTCTTGAATTTATTCAGCCACTGTCGAGAAATATAGAATTGAAGGAGACTTGGTTCCATCATAGTCAACAGACTTGATACCCTTTGCCTCTCCCTTTGTGCTTCTTCGTTGCTCTTCCTATTATGTATGAATTTAAAAAAATCATTAAGCACAGGATGGATCCTTATATGTGGCGCTGATTTAATCTGAATATTGGTTTGGAAACCAGCTTTTTCCTTCACTGAATCTCTGGGTTATTACATTTAATACACCTAAAACCCAATTAAAATATCACAATACTATATCATTACATAATGTTAAATCAAATTAAAACAACCAATCCAGTAGAAAAGATGCTCATTTAAATGAACAAGGATTTTAATATGTACTACCAAAATAGAAATGTTCCACATGCTTGAGTTTGTATTCTAATTCCGAAGTGTTTATTCACAACAAGTGCAGTATTCTTACTGACAATATAGTCTATTCCTAACCGGAACACAGAAGCAGTCATTCTGGGTCAGAGCAATGACCCTCTCTTGGCCAGTAGCCTGCATCTAGTGCTTCTGGCAAAGACAAAAATATTGTAAGAATGTATCTACTCATCACTTACTTCTGCTAGATTTAGTATTCAGCTTTCAGTAGCAAACACATCCTTTGTTAATTAAAACTAAATGTCAGTATAAAGAATGTAATGTTTTAAAATGGAATAGTTTAATAGCTGTAAAACAGTTAAAAGGTAAGAGTCTAATTTCTTTTACCGTTCCAAGTACAGAAGTGATAAAGACTGAGGATGGTAATAGCAGGTTGCTCCTTTACACTGTACACTGTCTGAGTTTCAGCAAAATAAAGACACAGTAAAACCCCTGTTATTCCAGTTCCCAGCTATTAAAGAGTTTTCTGAACTCCCTTTATAGCTCTAACAATCTCAGTCTGTGTGCAGAATCCTCCCTGAATGCATCCTCCTCCGAACAAAAATGAGGTAATCTTAGTTGCCAGTTCTAAAAGACTACTCAAGTTCTAGTAATCTTGCTGAGTTTTCACGGTCTTCAATATGCACATTGTTCTGATCCACCCCTGTGACTTTATTCTGAAATTTTATAAGCATTTAAACATTTGAGCCATTTCACTTTGTAACTATTAGATCAAAAATAAACTGGTGGCAAAGTATTTTCACTAAATCAAACAAAACATCTCCACAGTGGCACCTAGTGCTCCTCAATACCCTATTAGAACACATCCAGAAGCCTTCTCACTATGGTAACTCTGCTGCATTATTGCCCTCTTCAGAAGAGTGCAACCTCCTTTTTTTACTTACTCTGAAACTGCTATGCATTTTATGTGCCTTCTGAGGGCTATTTTAAACAAAAGCATTTCTCCAGCATAGCTGATTTTGTGGTGACATATACATGACATTAGTTCTATGTGAACTACAGGGTCTCTCCAATAGATGGACATCGGTCTTACTCAACCTCCCTTCTCCATTTCCAAGTATCTCTCAAACTTTATTTAGCAACCTAATTTTAAAAATTGGATGCCAAATGGCCAACTTACAACTGATTCATTTAATTGAGCAAGATTTATACTGATGCTAACTTTACTTACTCCTCCTTTTATTCACTGTCTTACCTGTAGAAGAGAACATAAGCTTCTGCATTCTGTACAGTGGATTCTGGTACTTCTGTGACACTCTGATCATCAAATTCATACCACAGATTATTTAAATTGTTTCGGCAATAAATAAGCAATATAATGTCCACCTAGAACCAGAAGGTATTAGAAACTGTACTGTGAAACATGCAGCTATGAACAACTAGGTAACAGATCAAGAATACAGAAAATTTGATGTATTTTCACCACATTTAATGATAATTATGAAAGGGACTTTTATTGTACAAATCTGGTTTAAATTCCTTATAAATCTAAGATCAGCTTTTTGTTTCATTCACACCAGCTAAAGGGAAAAGGCAGACATGGTTATATTCTTTCAATATATGCTCTGCTCCCCAAGGGTGCATCCAGACTTCACTTACGTCCACACTTCTATTGCGTTCTTTTGAAAGAAAATCGAAAGAACAGAGGGGTTTTCCGACATTGGTAAACCTCATTCTACAAGGAAGAAGCCTTTTTCCAAAAGAGCTCTTTCGGAAAAAGGCATGTGTGGACAGGGAAGAGGGAGTTTTTTTCCAAAAGAATAGGCCTCCAGGAAAAAGGACAGGTGCCCTGGTGGCCACTCCATCCATAGTAATCACAGCTTAAATGTGAGATAGCATCCATTCAGTGTGGACGCTATCTTTCAAAAAAGCAAATTGCTTTTTCAATGCTCTTTGGCAGTGTGGGCACTTTCTTTTGGAAGAAGTTTTTTCGGAAAATCTCTTCTGAGAAAGCTTCTTTTGAAAGAAGCCTGCAGTCTAGATGTACCTCAAGTGACCTTTACTTTGATGGATTTCTGAGCAACATGAATATTCTGTTCTAGGTCATGACGACTACGACGGCTGATTTAGTATGTTATTTTAGTCAAAAGAACTCCTCTGTCCAGACTTACACTGGCTGCTGTCAAAGAATATGCATCTACATGAAGTAGGAACCACATCCTACTGTTTAACATCTCAAGATTCCCAATTTGCATGTTGGATACTATTCACATTTAGGCTCACATTTAAAATATGGAGCACCTGCAACTGTGATAATCATTTGCCCTTGATCTGGAAAGGGAGGCAGTATATAGGAAAGAATAAGATGAAGTAACTTGACCTAACAATGAGGTCCTTGCCTTGGGGAACTTCTACAGAGTCTATTCTTGAGCTATTCTAACTTCCATTTCATGGCTGAATGCACCATAGATTTTTTCTGTGGTCTCTAAGTCTTGATAATAACATAGAATCTAACTACAATAGAATCCCAGAGTTATATACACCTTGGGAACCAAGGTTGTTTGTAACTCTGAACAAAACATTTTAGTTTTCTTTCAAAAGTTTACAATTGAACACTAATATAGCATTGAAACTTTACTATGCAGAAGAAAAATACAGCTTTTCCCCTTTTTTCTTTTAGTAGTGTAGCAAGATGAAAGCTTGGTCCCTTTGATCTGTGCCCTGCTTCCTTTTCAAGTCAGTCAGGTTAATGCAAACACCAGTGCTCTTTATGTACAGCTGTTTCCCACCACTACCTTACTATCTCCATACAGGTTTATGCCAAACTTCACCAGCAGCAGGGCAGAGGGCCTCAGCCCTCTCTATGCCCGGTCTTTCTCTTCCCTCCTCCTCCTTCCTGGCTTCCTTTCTCTCAGCATTCTAGCCCTTGGCTCATTAGGATGGCAGCTGTTTCCCATTGCCAGGCAGACACAGAGCTGTTCAATCAGCCCCATGGGTGCTGGAATGGCAGGGACTAATTAACTCAGCACTCTGTCACTAGTTTATGTTACCCTGTACTATAGCTGCTTTTTATTTTCTCTGCTACTGCGTGATTGTGTACTTCTGAATCCAAATGAGGTGTGTGGTTGACTAGTGAGTTGGTAACTGCTGTTCATAACTCAGTTCTACTGCCCCTCTTCCCATGTCATGTTGCCAGAGTTTATAACAGAGGCACTGGAACTCTTTCAGCCAAACAAGAAAGAACTACAGGTTGAACTTCTGTAAACTGGGACACTTTGGTCCAGCAACATCTATGGTTTAGCAGGACAATCTATGTTCCTGGACCAGAGAGCCTCAGTAGCCCAGCAGCAGAGGGGGCCAGCAGCTGGGAACCCTGCTAAGGCCAGGAGCCCTGCTGTGGTGGTGGCAACAGGGCCAGCAGCCCTTCCAAGCCGAGGGGCAGGAGGGTTGGCATTGACTTTCCCTGTTCCAGCAAACTCACTGATTTGGGACTGGTCAGGTCCTTAGGGTGCCGGACCTGGGAGGGCCAACCTGTACTGGGAGAATATTCATCACAAGGGGAACTTGCAGTGCACTTTCCCCCTTTGACAATGACTTTGAAGATCAGCTAATTCTCTGGACATGCCACAAAGTCCATCTTTTATTCACAGACCTTTGTGGAGGAAGGGGCTTATTTTATTATTTCCATTGTATTTGCTTGTCATGTTGCTAGGTGGGATGAGCAGACCTTTACATTATATCATTAATTGTAATGTGTATTTGAATTTATGTACCAGGCAGGACAGGATGGTTAACTAGAGAGGTTTTGTAAGGTCACAGGATTGGTTGATTTATTTCTCTAAAAATTGTATAAGACTCCTAAATAACATTCCAAAATGTACGTCAAAACTCACTTTAAAAAACAACCAAACAGAACATGTACTAGCCTTTGGCTAGAATCAACAGTAAGACTAGTCAATTTTGGAATTAATATTACCCCCACCATTGTTTATTTTTATCTTACAGACCAATAAATCTAAATGGAACCATTAATCCTACATCTACTTCCATAAAGCGAAGTGTGCCATGAACATCTGTCACCATGTTTGCAGTCTGAAACAACAAGCATATACTTACTGCTGGCAGTTCCATGGTGGCAGATGACAGACAAGAGATCATATGTCACAATCTGAGCTGGACTGTCCTTAGCAACAAAAGGCTGAAGATCAAGTCCTTCCAGAGGAAAGGATACATGGGTACCAATTTTTGTGGAAAACATGAGCTCATGTCTGAATCTTTTGAGATGAATGCACAATATCTGTAACAAGGATTAACATAATTTATTAAGAACTAATTGACGTGTAATTTTCTATTAAGCAACTATATATAGAGGCCCTATTGCCATCCTCCCCAGCTCTGTTAAAATCGTAAGGATTCCTATGGGCACTAGTACAAGCAACTGGAATAAATTTATTCTGCAGCAGGAGACAGGACCCCTCCACATTTATTTTAAATTAGTTATATTTGTGGATCCCAAATGTGTTTTCAGGATTTCCCCAAAGATTAATCTTCATGGGCAAAACCCACTTCCTCAAATGGGAGTGGGTTTTGCCCATGAAAGCTCATGATGCTATTTAGATAGATAGATAGATAGTTTTTGTTAGTCTCTAAGGAGCTACAGGATTACTTGTTGCTTCAATGAAGGGCAATGCTCTTTCTCTACTGAATTTAACTACTTGTGCAAGGCTGTCACCAGGCAAATTCCTTCCTGATTGTTGCAGGCATCAGCTGATGCTCTGAAGTGCAAGATTTAATTACCTTTAGCATGCTACAAATATAACAGGTTAGAAACATTTCCAGCTCAACTGCAGTATTTAACTCTATGACCTCCAGCAGAAATGAATTCCACAGGCTGGCTACAGAACTGTAGGAAAAATATTCTAACTTCACCTTTCATTTTATCTCTTGTTCACTTTCTTGTAAAGTACTTGACAAAATGTGATTGGACATGATCAGGTTTTTTAGGAACGCATAGGAATGCTAGCATGTTGCTAAATTTTAATTTTTTTAAACATTCAATACCCAATCTACTTTCTATGCAACTCATGTGACCTTGCCACATTCCCAACCAGGCAGAAGAAATATTTTAAATGTATGTGATTACAATACCTCAGGAAATGTTTGCACTTTGCAGAACTTCACTCCATTTCTTAGTCTAAGCAATGAAGAAAAAACATTATTTAGTTTTATAAGTGTTTCACCTCCTGCGACAACTCAGCAAAAACAACTCTTAGAGTTATGCGTTACATTAATTAACCTGAAATATTTCTGGAATGCAGACTAGAGTTACTTAGCTAAAGTGGTATGAATAATGAAATCTTGAAGCAAAGTGAATCTATTCTACTGAATAATTCAAAGCAGTAACTATGTATGTGTCTATAAGTTCTATTTAGCCAATGGCTTTTCTTAACATGGAACAAAGATTTAGCATGTAAACTGTGTGAAAACAAATTATGAAATACAGCTTTTGCTAAGTAAGTTTATTCTTGAAGAAAAATTAACTACAGCAAAGTGTCTATAAGTAATTATACTGGAGTGCTAATATGCACTCCATTTCCGCTGAAGGCTATGAACATTTTGGAAGAGTCTCTGTAATTTACTGTTCCCGTACTATATTCAAATTATATTCTGAGGCTTGTACAAGACAATAGGGTTACTGTGTAACTGTTATAGTCAGACAATGTTACATTACATTATTTTGATAATAATTTAGACTGCATTACAATTAAGGACTTATTTTACAGTAATACAAAGAATTGGTACATCTAGATGAAATATTTCTTTATAATCGCAATATGGTTGACTCATCCATAAAACACTTCCTGCCAGATGCACCTTCATTGCTATTAGACTTTTGACAGGTATTGGACAAACTTATATAACAAAAAACTGCTAATTAAAAATACCAAAAATACAGGAGTCTCATCCATGAAAGTCACTGTGTGATGCATTTATTTCAACACACATAAAACTTCTGTAGCAACAATTAATGTGCTGATCAAGACTGAGGTTTATAAAAGCAAAAGTAAGGTAAAACATTACTTACTTTTTACACTTTTCACAACTGTACATATTATCACCTGTAGATATTATGGGGAGAAAACAGCCATTATTCCCTAAACACGAGAAGATATTCTTCAAGCTATCAGCTATCTTTTATTAATTATAACTGTGATTTACAATAGCTATTAATTATAATTTATATTGCTTTGTGTCACTAACTTCAGGGATAACTTAATTTTTCAGTCAATGAAGATTTTGGATTGCTCTAAAGAAAATGTTAGTATTTCACTGAGCAAAATGTACAATAGGGTTTTCTTGGGTTATTTAATGTTTGGAAACATAAAACCTAACAAAACCCAGAATATGTATGTAATAATTTTAAAATAAAAGGGAAGAAGTATATATTTTAAAGGCAAGAGAAGGAGCAAATTCCCAAATTTAGGTAGTGCAATAATTTCAGAATGAAGAAGGAAAGGAAAAGTACTCATTTGAAATTGATGATTTATTTCATTAAGAGAAATTCAGTCATTGTCTATTTCCAAGAAAGGTTATGTGGAAAACTCTTGCTTCAAAATCAGTTTCACTAGTGATTTATTTTAAAAAAAGTTGATCCAATGACAAGGAATATTTTGTATGCTTTGGTTCAATTATAAAACACAAAAGTACACCACCTCATCTATTTACCTCATTTTAAAGAGGCAAATTAGAAGTAATTTAAATACTGGCTTACCTTTAAGTTCATCTCTGGCGAAAAAGGCAGCAAGACAATCTTGTAAGGTTACTACTGGACCCCAAAACCAGCTAGGAACACATGAGACAACAAACCTGAAACATCGTTGACAGAAAACACAACAAATGTTCTGCCGGTATAGCAGAAACTGCAGTTTTAAAAACTAAGCACTATAAAACAGAATCACTTACCTTTTAAAATACTCCACAAAAAATGCTATCCATCCTTGGGGAGCATATGCTTCGCCACATGAACCTGTCTTGACTAGAGAAGTCTGATGACTCGAAGAATGCAGTTTGGCAAGATCTTCCTTACCTGGAATAGGCAACGACAGATCCTGAAAGGTCTCCAGGGTAACAGACACCTATGCAAAAAATAAAATAGGGAGAAAAATTAGGATTTTGTTAAAACAACAAAAGATTTGGTGTTTTATACCTAAAATTCCACTAGATGGCTATTTCTCATTTATCAGTTAGAACAAGATTTACCCGGTGTTGCTCAGTCCTTAACTTAATTTTTGTTTTTCACTTAAATCGTTGCACGAGTGGTTCAGTATGCATGCTTCTCCAGGGAGAAAAGACTACCGCAACACACTCTCACTGCAGCAGCTTGGGGCCAGGTGAGAAGCACTTCTCCATGGCTGCTGCAGCTCCAGCGGGCAGATGCAGGAGAGAGATGCATGTCTCCCAGCTGGGGCAGGTTCAGGTTTGTCTGCTCCCTGCACTCCCTAGCCAGACTGAGGAATGGAGCAAACTGTTCACTTTCCCCTTGCTACCTGAAGAAGGGAAACAGTCAGCTATATTCCTGTATGAGTGGAGAGGGGGCTCCTTAAAAGGCACCTGAGGAGTGGGAGGTTTGGGATTGAGGCAGTCCCAAATGGAGGGAATGGAGGGTGTCCCCAGCCAGCCCCTTTCACCTGCCTGATTATTTGGCCTCTTTTCTGTATAGTTTTATGAAAAGCAATCCCATTCCAGGCACATCCTATTTTCCTGGCACAACCAAACCCTTACATTGCTTTAAGTTATGATAAGAAAAAGCTGTATATCAATTTTGGTGGCCCTAGCTCTTACAGTTTAAGAGTTCTTGAACAGACAGACAGACAGACATGCTCACCCACAGACAAACTCTCAAATATATAGTAGAAGAGACATGGATATGGGTCATAAACAATGTTCCCTCTAAGCTGAGTGCTTGAGTGGCCACTTAGGAGAGATTCAAATGCCGCCCAGCTCATTAGCAAAGCACCCACCCCCTGGTAAAGCACCCGCCCCCTGGCAGCATGTGTTTCTACTGGTGGTGCACATGTGCATATACCTCAAAAGGCAGACCAGGACTTCAAGCCACTTTGAAAAATCTAATTTTAAATGCCTTTAATGAGACCTGAATTTTCTCAGATCTCACTTGCACGATGAGGCTGCTGAAACAGTACGACTATCTTTTTGCATATTCCAGATAATTAAAAATACTTAGGCCTAGTCTACACTACATCCTCTCCTCCCATCGATCTAAGACAGGCAACTTCAGTTACACAAACAGCATAACTGAAGTCGACACACTTAGACCTGCAATGTCTTCCATGGCAGTAAGTCCGGCGGCTGATGTTCTCCCATCAATTCTGCCTACTCTTCTCGTCATGGTTGATTACTGGAGTCAATTGGACAGTGCTGAGAGGTTGATTTATTGTGTATAAGGAGACACAATAAATCAACTATTGGTGGATCGACTGCTGCAGCAACGATCCACCATATAGTGGAGATGAGCCCTTAATGAACTGCCTTTTCTAATCCAATGTAGTCGTTAGACTATTTTATATTATATTACAGTTTTCCTTTAAAAAAGTTGTGCATATTAGAAAGAGAAAGTTAATCACCTTGTGCAGTAACTGAGGTTCTTCGAGAAATGTCCCTCTATGGGGACAAATCGTAGTTGGCTAGGAAAGCAGCATAGTTGGCTACGTGGAACTGCAGGGTGAAGGAGGTATAAACTTTGCAGCCCAGGAGGTTGAGACACTTGGAGTCCTGTGGTATTGATCTGTGCCGAGGGTGTTTAGCCCTGTGATTTGCTGCCTTAACTACCAAGGAGTTGGGTTTAGGGTGGGAGAATAGGAAGTCCATGCCCTTGGCCAGGACATAGTATTTTCTGTGAGATGACAGTTGAGAAGGAACTGAAGGGATCAGGACATGCAGCCAAACAGATTTGCAAGACACCTACTACGCATGCGCATCCCTACCAGGCACTGCTAACAAAGATCTTTGATCAAAGATGCCAAGACACACCATCACCTAGAGTGGAGCACCCACAGGGACAACACTCAAAGAACTCAGGGTAACCAGGACTGGATTTTCTTCTAAATGAAGCTGGAGACATAAAAGATTCCTCCTTCATATCGGGTTCCATTCTTCTTCTGACAACTGCTTTTCATGGACAAAGGATGTATGTTGGGGAAGGAGAAATCCTTTATTCTTATTTTAAAAAAGAGAGGAACTGAAAAGATGCACCTTGGAGCTTAAAGTATAAATAACTGAAGGAGCAGTTCTGAGTGATAGTAATAATCTGTGACTGACAGCACATAGATATTAGAGTCATTGGTTAGCTATAATACCACAGAAAAGGAACTGTGACTTTCACCTGCACATACATCTCACTGTGTGTCTAAGCAAAGTAACAGAATTGTTTAGCAAGTCTCAACAATAGTGGGAACCTCCAAAATGGTGGGAGGTAAGAGGAAGGAAAGGAAAACTTAGTTGCACTTAGTAAAAAAACAACGAACATCCACCATTTTAGAGTTTCAATTCAGCTTATATTTTTTCTAGCCAAAAATGAGAAGCAAGAGTCTACATTAAAAAAGGGTTGCCACTGTCATTATTATGGACTGAGAAATTAAATTCAAGAGACATAACTGCTGCAGAGCTCAGAAGGGGGACAATAGCTTTGCTAGAATGCCCAGGGAGTTCGCAACAAGAAAAATCCCCAAAGAAAGATTACACACATAAAAGTAAAATGGCTGAAATTAACTATGTATATTTTAATATAAAAATGAACATTAAATGCAAATCAGAATATCTCTTAAAACTCACCCGATCACAAGTCAGGCACTGCACTGAGCTTACGATGGTCCCATCAAATATGTCAGATATGACACTCTTGTATTTCTTGTGTTTCTTCTTTTTTGGAGAAGATACAGTTGGAACTTACATAAAAAGGCAAAAATAAAAATAGAGGGTTCAAAGTTCACCACTTGACCTTTGATTCTTCTTTTCCTGAATCCATTTTTAACATGATATGATTAAATGACTGTGCACCACCTCTTCAGAATTGAGATAAAGGAATTAATTCCCTTTCCCTTATCTCATCTCTTATGGAACCAGACAGACAAATTATTGACAGCTATGGCTGAGTTAATATATCTCCTATGCTCACACGTTCCTACAGGTTACTAGAGTGAAGGTGGACAAATATGCTTGATCCTTCTTTCTTTCCTAGTGAAATTTCCAAGGCTAGCATTCAAGTTAAATAAAAATCAAGACTATCAAATGGGGAAAATGTAGAATCCTTGGCCTATAATCAGATTAAGGTCAATTTTAAGCACATTCTCAGAGTATAAAATGGGTACATCTGAGATCATATGCTAAACTCATTTGACCCTAACAGTTTTGTAGGGAGTCTTCAACACAACTTAGTTCAAGAAAACCAAAGAATACAGACTCAAAATACTAAGGCAATGATTATGCTGGGACCAACTGGGGTGAGTTTCAGAGAGATACAGAATTTAAAAAACAGACTGACCAAAAAAAGAAAACCTGTCCCCTGATGAGACCATCTAAGTCAGGGGCGGGCAATAATTTTTTGCCGGGGGCCAGTTTGAAAATTTTTGAAGAGGCCCCGGGCCACACAGGAAGGGGCAGGGCATCAAGCAGAAAGGGGGGAGGGAGAGCGCGATGTTTCCAGGTTCCCGCCCCCAGGCAACGATTGGTCTGGGGGTGAGGGAGTGCCTTTGTCCCCACCCCAAGTTCCCCAAGGTGCCCATGCCCCTGGTGTGGGAGGAGACTTCCTTCACTCCCCTGCCCCCAGGCCAATTAGGGCCTGGAGGCGGGGGAGCGTGCGAATCCTTCTCCGCCCTGCCCCTGCCCCGCGAGCAGCGCTTCATAGTGCCACGTGCTAACCAGATAAGCACAGGGAAGCCGGGGGCCAGGGGAAGCCAAAGGGGGGCAGGGGCTGTCGGGGAGAGGGAGGGCGCAGGAGCAGCTTCACAAGCCGTACTTTTGGGGGGCAAGAACCGTGGGTTGGCCACAGCTGGTGTTGAGGGAGGCATCACATGGCCAGCTTCCGGGTCTCTGCTGGTCACATGGGCCAGAGCAGAGTGCACTCCGCTCCCACTCCAGCCCGGTGCCCCCCCAGCACGGTGCCCGGCAAATGCCCCTTCCTGCCCCATTTTGCTACGACTCTGCTGCCCTCCTTACTCCCCCGGCCCCGCCAGACGTGGCAGGGGAAAATTGTCCCCGCCGGGCTTCCGTCTGAGGGAAACAGGAAATACCGGACATTGCACATGTCTGGTATTTTCTGGGTTTTTTTGCCAGACGGAGCCTGCAAATACCAGACTGTCCAGGTGAATACCGGACACCTCGCAACCCTAGTTGAGACCGCCATCAACTTCTTAATGCTTTGAGTAGCCTACCTCAGCGTCCCTGGGACTAAAGTTGTGACAAATAGTGGGACAGAACTTGTTAGAATGGGACTTCAGATCACTTCTCTGCCAAGCTATTCATAGGTTCTTCCAGATGAAAGAAAGGGACAGGTAGCTTGAGGAGTAGAGTAAGAAAGAGCTGCTCCTGTTGAAAGACTTCCATTTTGATGTCAATGCCATAAAAGGACCTGTAAGGAGTCTAGGCCAGCAATATGGCCTCCTTCTGACCCAGAAGAGGAAGGGCCCTCTAAGAACACTTGGAGCCCAGCCTCACCCAGCTCTGCCCACAGGAAGCCAGGAGGCGGGTCCCAGGGTATAAAAGCTCAGCGCTCAACTGGAGCCCAGAGGCTGAACAGGCCAGATACTTGGTCCCAGCTCCTGCAGCAAAGGGCCCAGCCAGGCTGTGCCCGATGGGAGGACTGGGTTGGGCCTCCAGCACCCCTGCCAGCCCCTGGAGGCCGCTGCCATGGCCTGAACACCCGCCGAGGCCTCCAGAACCCCCACCAGGACCCGATGACTGAACTGGACCACCTGGGCCCTGCTGGAGCCGGAGCCAGAACCAATGGACATACTGCCAGTGCCTCCATACTCAGCTGACTCTGAAGAGCAACATGTGAGCCAGGTAGGCCCCCAAGTAGTCCAGGGACTGCCGATCTCGGGGCGGCTGATGAGATGGAAGTCAGGTGGGCAGCGCATTGCCACTTGGATCCCTGCTGACCCACAGACCTGGTCAGCATGCTGTGGTCCGGATCCCCCGGCGACCCAGTGGCCACCATCTGGCACTGTCACTTCCCCCTCTGCACTTGTCGGCTCTCCGCCTGGCTGGGACTTGGCCAGAACCTTTAACTGTTACTGAACCCCCCCTAGTAAACATTTGTCTTTCTGCCCTGCCCTGACCCAGGGCTGGGCCTTATAAACTGCTTAGTTATAGACTGTGACATTGCAATTGCCCTTTAATGGACAATAGTGAGAGTCAGCACTGCCTCCCGCTGTCATAGACCCTCTACAGGACCACAGAGAGAGACATAGCCAGGGAATGAAGTGGGAGAATTTTTGTGGTGACAGAAGAAACTGCTATAAAAACATATCCCTTGTGCTGGGAGACAGCAGTAACAGAGAAGGAGCACTGTGTCAGAACTAACCGTGCAGGCAGTAAGAGGCTAGCCCTTTCAGGTACTGACCAATTACAAATGAGTAGACTGTAGAATGCAAGCAGCATAAACAGACTCTTGGCTATTCTGTGTGTGTAACAGGAATAACGACTGTTATAATGGCCGTACTCGCCTATAGCAGTAGGGACAGGCATGAGTTCTTTTACCCTGGGAGACTCAACTGATGCCTTTGTCCCTGAAAGAAGCCTAACCCTTGAATACCCAATAGGCTCCTTCCCAAACTCTTCTCTGAAGACAATATCTTTTTTTGTTCTATGAGCATTCTTCCCTCTACCTCAATTTTTCCAACCAGGTTCTATAAAGAGATCAAGAAAAATATTGCTCCAGGCTTCAAGAGCAAGGAGACAAACAACTGGAGGAACAGGAAAGTCTACAGATACGCAATTATCTATAGTGACTGGTAATGATACACTATTCTCCAGTAGAGTGAAAAGAGACAGCAATGTAGAAAACATGAGAATAAGTTCTATACCCCATTAGCAGTTTTAAAGCTCTAAGTAGAGGCCTGGAAGCATATCTAGAATCAATATTAAATTTTAAAAAAACCTAATGGCACCCTTATAAATAATGCAATGCAAGGAGAAAAAGTAGTATATACCTTTTTTGTGTGCAGTTGCTAATCCAGACCATAATGAACCTGATTTTGGAGGAGTGGTTGATAAATGTGCATTCATTCCTTCATTTGAGGGAGGGCTTTGTGGTGCGGACAGATCAGTCATATGGACATCATTGATGTAATCTGCAACAGAAATCTGTATTACTTCACAACTAAATTTTCCCAGTGGTAACACTTGGCTCCAGGTTGAACTGCAAAATAGTCAGATAACTTATATTTTAGCAGCACACCAGTAGGTTACTGATTAAATGTTTGCATGTAAGAAAATTCAGTTCTAATTAGGGATGTCAATGTGTAGACAACTGTACGATTACCCGATAAGCCTGAGTTTATCAGTTAATCTTGTCCACTACATGAACTCCCCACCCTTGCTGCCTCTCTCACTGGGGGGAGCCAGTGTCTGTGAGGAGCTGGCTTAAAAGCTGGCAACCCACAAGCATCGGATCCGCCTGCCCCCCTTCCCGCACTGCTGCCTCTGAATCAGCATGGAGTGTGAGGGAGGCAGGCAGCGGCCGATGCACACAGGACGCCAGCTTTCAAGCAGGATCTCCACACATGCTACCTCCGCAGACCTGCCTGTCTCCACTGTTTCTGCCTCCTAGAGAGGCAGTGGGAGGAGGGGGCAGGCAGAAGCCAGTTCCCCCCAGCACCAGTTCCGCGTGAGAGAGGAAAGCTGCCACGAAGCAGCATCTGTCCACGATGGACTGGATTCACTAAGGACAGTGAGGGGTCTGAGCTCCCCACGGACAGAGGTTGCTTCAGCATCCCAAGGACCAGCCTCTGTCCGTGGGAAACTCAGACCCCCTCAGACAGGGCCTGCTGCCACCCCGCGCACTGCTGCTTCTGTATCAGAGGCAGCAGCACAGGTGGGAGCTGGTCTGCATGGAAAGCCGGTTTTTAAACTCTCTCCCCTTGCAGATCAGCTTCCGCCTGCCACCCCGCGCTGCTGCCTCTGATATAGAGGCAGCAGCACAGGGTGGCAGGGGACTCCCCGGGAGGGACCAGGAGCACACTGGCTGCCGTCCTGTCTCCGGGGACTATCAAATAGCCGTGTAACCATTAGAATTTCATGTGGTTACACAACTATTTGATTACATGCTATCTAACATCCCTAGTTTTAATTCAGAAACTCTTAAAGTAGAAATGATGAATCAAAAACATCAAAAACGCAATCACCAATTGTAATGTTATCTGAAGTCTTTCAATTGTTGCAAATCTTAACTAGTTGGTAAATAGTCACTGGACTTCAAAATGGATTAAACAAACATATAATAAAAGTACCACATTAATGAACTTAAGCACCAGTTTAGAAACCCGTCTACTCTAACAGGATACATGACAAGTTACACACCTACAATGGTTTCACTCATTTTCACTTTAATATGCATTTCAGATACTACAGGCTGAAGCTCTAAAATCTGTGACTCTCTGGTCCAGCAACATCCATTGTCTGGTAGGATCACAGATACTGCTGGACCAGAAAGCCCTGTCTGGCCAGGTTCAGAAGCGCAGCCTGGGCTGGGCTGGCAGTGGGGAAATGCAGCCCCAGTGAGGCCAGCACAGTGGGGAACACAGCCCTAGCTGGGTTTGGAGGTAGTGGGGCCGCCAGCCAGGAGCACAGCCCGGCTGGGGCTGGCACAGTGGGGAACGCAGACTCATTTCGGGATGGTATGATAGGAAGTACAGCCTCAGTTGGAGCTGGTGCAGTGGAGGGTGCAGCCCTGCCTGGGGTTGGTGGCAGGGAGCGCAGTCCCAGCCGAGGCTGGAGGCAGCAGGACCGGCAGCCAGGATCACAGTCCCCGCCGGGGCTGGTGGCGGGGAGCACAGCCTCAACCAGGGGTGGAGTCAGCGGGGCCAGCAGCTGGGCACGCAGCCAGGGCCATGGAAGGGGCAGCCCTAGCCGGGGCTGGATGCAGCAGAGCAGGCCCCTATCTGGGGCTGGCACAATGGGGGAGACAGCCCCAGACAGGGTTGGCATACTGGGGGACTAGAGGCAGTGGCAGGTGGCAGAAAGCGCAGACCCAGCCAGGAGCAGAGCCTACAGCCAGGCAGGGAGCCTTGACCTCCCCATGTCCATCAAACTCTGTGGACCACTCAGGTCCCAAGGGTGCAGGACTAGGGAAGTCCAACCTGTATTATGATTTTGTTATAACTACACATTAGCAACTGATCATATAGTCACCTGAAATTCTGCTGTGTATTTGCACTTTGACTGTTCCTGGATTATGTAAAAACTCAGCAGTTTCTGAAGCAATGTTTGTGTCTTTTTTTAAATCCTCCATAGAACTTGCCAGGTTAAGCTTGTTACACAGAGTTTTTTCTTTCTGCCAATCTTTGGATGTGAGGGAGTGGTTTTCATCATCTTGAATTAACATAGTAGCCTCTGCATGGTCCTCTGAGAAGGGTCTGGAACCAGCCTCATTTTCTGCCTTATCACTGCTACCACAAGATTCACAGGATTGGAAATCTACATCTGATAGGCTCTTGTCTTCTTCCATATTCTCTTCTATACTTGTAGACTGGGTATCTTCTATTTCCATGACTGGTTCCTTTAGCTCTTCATGAAGTAGATCCATTAGGCAACGCAAGAATTCTTGTGCATCCTGGAATTTAAAATAAGGTACATAATCCCTTTTTACATTTGGAAGAGATGCATATAGTGGTGTCAGAACAAGATCAAACAACAAAAAGCTAAAGCTGGGTACTAGGAGAAAAAATAAAGTAAATGCCACCCGCCCAGTCTAGGGTGTAAAAGAAAATTAGACTTTGTCCAAATAATGTTTCATTTTGGATTTTGTAACCTCCTACTCGTAAGTTCCATTTCATGTCATAAGAAGTTTTACTTGGCAACTTTCCTTCTCATGCTTTTACTCATTACAAAGCTTACAGTCTGTGCCAGAATTTTTTAATTATTAAAACATGTCTTGTGTGGTCTCTGACACAAAGGCTCCTTGGCCTAAAGGGTCCCCTGTTTTTATACATACCTCACATGATATCTGTCCATAAAAAGTAACAGGTAAGGCAGCCACAGAAATCTTGTAACTCATCAAGATTTATAATCACTGCAAGATGTACGTATGGGTAATATTTAAGAAATTATAAATATATGTTAAAAGTATGCATTATGGGCTTGGAGTAAATGTTAATCACCAAAGGATAATGTCTTAGTGAATGCCTATTCAGCAAGAGGGAGATGCCACCCCCTGGTTTTGCCGTAGATACAAGGCTCAATTGTTTAGCCTTGCCCAATACCAAAACTTTCAACATAAAACCGTCAGAGGCAAATGCAAACAACCAAAACCATTTAAAGGTAAAAAAAATAAATAAACCTGACAAGATTGGGGTTCACCCTGTCTATGAACAGAAACAAAAAACTATTTCAGGATAACACAGAGAAGAGAAAACATCTCTTCCACTGACATGCTGAGGAACAAAGTGTCCTCATCAAAAATTGGATCCTGGATTCTGTGACAATGAAACAGACTGGGCATTGGAGAGTGAGGAAACCTACTTTATTAGCTAGGAAAAATAACTATCAATAAGTGCAGACCCAGGTTCATATTTGGATAACTATTTGTTTCATCATGTATCTCTTGTTTGTTGTTACCTTCATTCTTTCTTAAATAAGTCTGCTTTTGTTACACATGGTCACAAGTGCTGTATGGTTTGCAGGAGCAGCTTTTTAAGGTAAAATTAGTTAACTGGAGCACATTGCGCCTTTGGGGGCAGAGCTGGGATTTCTGTGAATAGTCCGTGTCCGGAGCAGAGGACTGATTCAAATGGACTGGGGTGGACCTTTTGTTAACCTGGAAGGTGTAGACAGCCCAGAGAAAAGTGTTCAAGTGGCTGAAAGGCTAATGATGTCAGGAAACAGCCTGCCACTTTGGAGGTAGGGGGTAACAAGGTGATTCTCAGCCCTGGTACCCCAAGAACCATCACAATGACATGTGCATTCTAATTCAAACCACCACCAAAAATCTGGTTAGCTCTCAGCTGTGCTCTTAATAGAGGCTGTTGGTAAAGACATCTAACCTCCTAATAGACTTTTTTTTTTTTTTTGCAACACCTAAACAAGTCCTTATGTACACTTGTCAAGGAAATCACATTTGCACCTTTCAAAAGAATCAAGTTTAATTTTTCCCAGCTCTCCAGCTGTTCCAGCCATGCCTGGACAGGAGAAGGAAACAAAGTGAGTATTGTAGATTCACTCTCCAATAATTCAGCAATTTCTTGCAGGAGGAGTAGGTGTGCTGTAGTGGCAATGGCACTGCTGCCTTACTTTCAGTTTGAGCAAGAAAAGGGCAGAAGTTTGACCTCTTCCTGGTTTCTGGTGTTCTCATCTTCATGTTCATTCATTAATTCCTAGTTTTGTTGCTCTTAACCACTGTTTATTCTTATTGAACAAAAAGTCTCAGAGAGATAGCCGTATTAGTCTATAACTTTAAAAACAATGAGTAGTCCTGTGGCATGTTAGAGACTGTAAAGAAATAAGGGCAGTTACTCACCTTGAGCAGTAACGACAGTTCTTCGAGATGTGTGCCCCAGGGGTGCTCCACTGTTGGTGTCAGGCTTGTTCAGTGCTGCAGAGTGGAGACTTTTTCTAGAATTATCTGGTCGGCTGTGAGTGCTCGAGGGAGTGTGTGCCGTTGGCGCCTTTGGAGTTCACGTGCGGCCTGACTCCCCTCAGTTGCTTTGTAAACGCCCTCTTGCATGAGTGTCAAATCAAAGAAGCAGGAGGAGGCTGGGTCATGAAGCATCCACGGGGACACCCATCTTGAAGAATTGTTGTTACTGCACAAGGTGAATAACTTCCCTTTCTTCTTTGAGTGATGTCCCCGTGGGTGCTCCACTGCTGGTGACTACCTAGCAGTACCCAAACATGGGAGGTGGGCTTCGGCTAGGTTTTATGTGCAGATGAAAGGACTGAGCTGGCTACTGTTGAACTCATGTAGAAATTGCATAGTGCCTCATGAAAGTATGGTTAGAGGACCAGGTAGCCACACAACAGATGTCTTTGAGCAGTACTCCTTTCAAGGCTGTTGATGCTGCCACCAAGTGATGAAACTGATAGATCTTGTTGTTTCAGGAACATAATGCAGTCGAGGACTGTGCAGAGAGATGTGATGGAGGGTTGGATGTGGTTACTCGCACACCGAGTCATAAAACGTCTCCACTTATACAGATAAGTATTATGAGTGGTCTGTCATCTACTATGGATTAAGATGTTCCTTACTTGTTATGAACATCTCTGTTCTACCTCTGAGAACCAGAGAGGAACCATGCTGTTAGATGTAGTGTTTGCAGTTGCAGATGGCAAAGGGTGCCCCTGTTCTTCAAAAAGAAATATGGGCAGGTCAGAAGTGGGTAGGAAAGTTGGAGAGACATCTGATAGAGATAGGGAAACCAGATCTGCCTGGCCCATGCTGGGGCTCTGAGTATAAGGCATTGTCTGATTATCTTGCAGAAGACTCTGGGGATGAACAGGATGGGAGAAAAGGCATAGAGGAGGTGAGTATTCCATGTGATATGGAAGGCATCTCCCAGAAAACTGGGCCCTATGCCCGATCTGGAGCAATACTGAGGGCACTTGGTGTTGTGGCACATTGCGAAGAGATCTACTGACGGCCAACCCCATCGGTGGAAGATGTCATGAAGGACCCAGGTATGGAGTTCCTACTTGTGTTATATTTCAAACTGGCGGCTAAGGGTTTCCGCAATAACATTTTTGATTCCAGGTAGGTATGATGCAGTGATTGTGATATTGTTGTGGATACCCTAGTTCCACAGGCATACTGCCTTCACACAGAAAGAACGGGAACATGCAGGTCCCTATCAATTGATGTAAAACATCGTAATTACATTGTCTGTAAAGATGTCTACCTTAGAACCCTGGATGTGTAGAAGGAAGGGTTTGCAGGCATCGTGTATGCAGGCTTGAAGCTCCAGGAGATTGATATGGAGCCTGGACTCGTGGGCGGACCACTTGCCCTGAGCGAAGTGATGTTGGAAACGAGTGCCACAGCCAAGGAGGAACGCGTCCATGGTAATGTGGCCGGATGGCTGAGCCTGATGAAATGGGACACCAGTAATGGTGTATGTCAGTCCACCATCATACAATGAAAAGACATTTGGGGGAACCGACACGTGTTTGTACACATGGCGTTTGGACGGCGTGTAGACTGAGGGAAGCCAGTGCTCAAGGCACCAGAAATGCAGGTGTGCATGTTGGACAACATATGTTGTAGCAGCCATGTGGCCCATGAGCTGAAGGCAGGGAAGTATTGAGACAGTGGGGCTCAACGTCCTAGTTGAAACCAAGCTGTCTATTGCCTTTAAGCGTTGATTTGGCAGGTACACTTGTGCTGTGGTGGAATTGAGACAAGCTCCTATAAATTCTAGGGACTGGGTAGAGCAAAGGGTAGACTTCTGCTCGATAATGAGGCTGAGAGATTGGAAAAACCCCTTCGTGAAGAGGAGCATCTCTCTTGTGGCTTGCTGTGAAGGGCCTTGAATGAGGCAATTGTTTAGGTATGGAAAAATAATGATGCCTTTCCAACGTAGATATAGTGCAACTATAGCCAGGGTCTTGGAAAAGACTCTGAGGGCAAACAAAAGTCCGAAAAGAAGAACTCTGTATTTGAAATGGTCTGAATCCACTGTAAAGCAGAGGAAGCATCTGTGCACTGGGTGTATGGTTACATGAAAATACGCGTCTTGGAGGTCGAGGGCTACAAACCAGTCTCCCTCGTCCAGTGCCGGAATAATTGTGGTGAGCCGAACCATCTTGAATTGTTGTTTGCGCACATATTTGTTTAGATGGCGGAGGTTGAGAATGGGTCTCCAACTGCCTATTCTCTTCTCTGTGAGCAAGTAATTTGAATAAAATCCCCTGCCTGGATATTGCTTGGGTACCCCCTCTATAGCTCCTACGTGTAGGAGGTGATGCAGGTCTTGGTGGAGCAGCATTTCGTGAGAGGGGTGCCTGAAGAGGGACAAGGAGGGAGGGGAGGCTGGAGGAACTGAAATCAGGGGAATGGAATATCCACATTTGATCTCTAGGATCCAGCAGTCCATGGTAATTGCTGCCCATTGGTTGTAAAAAGAGTACAAGCACTGATGGAATATGGTGTATTCGGACAGCACTGGTCGAATGGGGAGGTTATGCAAGCCCTCGACCAAAGCCTCAGACTTGCTGCTTGGAGGCTTTGTGACTGGACGAATGAGTGTTGTTGGGTCACTGGCACTGGTTCCTTGTCCTGGAGCAATATTGGTAGAATGGCCTTTGATGTTGCTGTCTGCCAAATGTGAAGTCTCTCTGTTTCTGGTAAGGAGTACACCATCTCCTACAGTATGGGGGGCGTATGCATCCCCAAAGTGCATAAGGTGGTCCGCAAGTCTTTGCTGGAGTGAAGGACTTTGTCTGTTTTTGCAGCAAAGAGTTTATTTTTATCAAATGGTAGGTCCTCCACTTTGTTCTGAAACTCTTTGGGGATACCTGCTGCTTGCAACCACAATGTGCAATAGATCACAATAGATGTTGCAGTTGCTCTCACAGACATGTTAGCAGAGTCAAGAGCCATTTGTAGTAGGGATGTAATAGTGTAGTCAATTAACAAATTAACAGATAAGCAAAAGCTTATAGGTTAATGCTACAGACTATATGAATTTCCCCTCTCCCCCACTTCCCAGTAAATTTTTTAGCAGGCTGGCTGGCAATCTGGTTTAGTCCTGGATTTAAACAGGTCTGGGACCTACCCCTGCTGTGGCTCTGTATTTAAAGTGTATTAGGAGCTGAGCAGGCAGGCAGCCTGGCTCAGTTCTGGCTAACACCGGGTCCTGAAGCCCAGAACCCCCCCCCCCGAGACAGAGGCTTGCTGCCACCCCGTGCTGCTGCCTCTTTATCAGCGGTAGCAGCACAAAGAGACAGGCAGCTGGTCTGCGAGGGGAGCTGTTTTTTAAACTGGTGCCCCTCACAGACCAGCTCCTGCCTGGTACCCTGCGCTGCCGCCTCTGATAGTCGACTAACTGATAAGAATTCTTGAGGCTACTCGACTATTCAACTAACCGATATTTAACATCCCTAATTTGCAGTGCTGTGCGAGATGCAGTGTAGCCTTCCTGCACTATAGATTTTAGTATACTTTTTATCATCATCGGCAAGATGTTGCATTAATTCACTTAATTTTACATAACTGTCAAAGTCATGATTGGCCAATAGTGCTGTATAGTTGGCTATCCAAAGCTGCAATGTCGAGGAGGAGTACATTTTTCTACCAAACAGATCTAACTGCTTAGGATCTTTGTTCTGAGCAGTGGATCTATATTATGGGGTTCTGGATCTGTCCTGTGCCGTGTCTACCACTAGAGAATTTGGTTGTGGGTGAAGAAATAAAAAGTCCGTGCCTTTGGAGGGGATGAAATATTTTCTGTCTGCCCTCTTGTTGGTTGCAGGGGCTGTGGCCAGTGTTTGCCAGACCTCATCCACTGCTTCCATGATTGCTTCGGCTATGGGCAGCGCAATCCTTGACTTAGTGGACTGTTGAAGGTTCTCCAAAAGCGTATGTGCTTTTCTTGCACCTCTGATAATACCACCTCCTGGCTAACAGCAACCCTTATCAGGGTCATCCATAATCTGCTCCTCTTCTGTGTCTAGATCCACTGTTGGGGAGGGAGAGATATGAGGATGAGAGGGGGGTATTGACTTCTGAACAGTGCTGTATATCAGTGCCATTGGGATGCCTAGTGCCGGTATGGAGACCAGTGCAGTGGATAATGCGGGTGATAGAACCAGTCGGGATACCACGGAGGATGGTGAGAGTCACGTGGCCAATGTCTATGGTAAAATGAATGAGCTCTGGTTGGAGAGGCATGTTGGGATGAGAATACACTCTGATAATCCCTTCATAGTTGCTATCGTGTGACAATACTGGCAACTGTGGTGGATGAGGAGAGGCACAAATTGAAAAGGGGGATCGAGATAGGTGCCTCAAGGAGGAAGCGTATGGAGATCTAGGTCTTGCTTCCATATCAGTGCATTATATTATTGCAAGCGACCAGGAGGAGGATAATGGCTTGAAACAGATTCCTTCAGTGCCGGGGAACACGGTGCCGATGGAGGGGGCATCGATGCCGATGGTGATGGCACTGATTCCGGATTCGGCATGCGAGGCATGGGTTTGGTGGATTTAACTCTAGCTTTTGTAGGCACAGAAGTCTTGGTCGGCACTGGTGGTGCTGAAGCATTGTCATGTTCTCTGGCACCAGATCTCTTTGGTGCCGGAGTGCCCAGTGCCACAGTCTGTTTCAGACTGGATTCTGCTGTCTGTTTGTGGTTCAAGAGCTTTAGCAAATAGCAGTATACGTAGCCTCAGCTCTCTGTCCTTCAAGCACTGGCTATAAGGCTATGGCAATGCACGCACACTTCTGGGGTACATGCGTCTCCCCCCCAGGCAGTGAATACAAGACCTGTGGCCATCTGAAGTAGGTATAGGGTCATGGCACTTCTCACATTTTTTAAAACTGGGAGAGCCTGGCATTTTTTTCAACTCTTCTATGGAGGGGTGGCTCTCTCTTCTCTCGCTTTACAATGAACTAAAGTACTAGTAAACCTAATTCAATAATTTAATTCAACAATATTTATCTTAATTGTTTAAGATACTGTCCGTCTATCAGAGTTACAATGGCTGAAATTCAAATTACAGGGCGGCCAAAGGCTCTTGGTCTTACAATCCTGATTGGGAACAAGCTAACCATCAACGATTGATAAAGTTTGGCTGTGGGAGGGCCCAAACTCTCAATGAGAGACATAGGCCATTTAGCACTGTGTGATGGGGCATCTGCCTTGCTCTGGCTCTTTAAGGGATTAAAACCCAGCCCTGGGTGAGGGCTGGAGCCATGGAGCAAGCAGCTGCAGCAGATAGCTGCCAATTAAGGCCTAGCTGTGGGCTGTATAAATAAGGGCTCCTGGAGGGAAGGAAGAGAGACACTTTTGCTCTGGCTGGGGAACAGGAGGAACCTAGCTGCTAGGGAAGCCAGAAGCTTCCTGATTTAGAGTAGGGCTGGGGAAAAGTCAGCCAGAGCTGGAGAAGCTCTGGCCAAGCAAGCTCCCAGGCTTCAGGGCCTGAAGCAAGGCCTCAAAATGCTAGGGCTGCAGGGAGGGAGCCAGGATAGGCAAAAGCAGCAGGTCCACAACCCCTTGCCCATGATAAGTGACCATTTCAGACTGTAGTTTGCCCCTGTGGCAGGGGCTAGATGAAGACTGGCAGTGGATCACTGAGGCAAGGTGGGCATAGGGAGACTGGCAGTCTCCAGAAGGGAAGGACTCCAGAGTGTTGGGGCATTGCGGTAGGGCAATACCTAGGTAGGAGGGTGCCACCGTCTGGGAGAGTCATGGGCCTTGGCCTAGAGTGCTGGTGAATAACTAACAGCAGGTGAGACAGAAGGAGGCGCTCCAGCACCAAAAAGGCTAATTCCTGGCTATGTCTAGACTGCAGGCTTCTTTCGGAAGCTTTTTTTGGGAAGAGATCTTCCGAAAAACTTCTTCCAAAAGAGAGCATCCACACACAAAAGCGCATCGAAAAAGCGATGCGCTTTTTTGAAAGAGAGAACCACAGAATCATAGGACTGGAAGAGACCTCGAGAGGTCATCGAGTCCAGTCCCCTGCCCTCATGGCAGGACCAAATACTGTCTAGACCATCCCTGATAGACATTTAACTAACCTACTCTTAAATATCTCCAGAGATGGAGATTCCACAACCTCCCTGGGCAATTTATTCCAGTGTCTGACTACCCTGACAATTAGGAACTTTTTCCTAATGTCCAACCTAAACCTCCTTGCTGCAGTTTAAGCCCATTGCTTCTTGTTCTATCCTCAGAGGCCAAGATGAACAAGTTTTCTCCCTCCTCCTTATGACACCCTTTTAGATATCTAAAAACTGCTATCATGTCCCCCCTCAATCTTCTCTTTTCTAAACTAAACAAAGCCAATTCCTTCAGTCTTCCCTCATAGGTCATGTTCTCTAGACCTTTAATCATTCTTGTTGCTCTTCTCTGGACCCTCTCCAATTTCTCCACATCTTTCTTGAAATGCGGTGCCCAGAACTGGACACAATACTCCAACTGAGGCCTAACCAGCGCAGAGTAGAGCGGAAGAATGACTTCTCGTGTCTTGCTCACAACACACCTGTTAATGCATCCCAGAATCATGTTTGCTTTCTTTGCAACAGCATCACACTGCTGACTCATATTCAACTTGTGGTCCACTATAACCCCTAGATCCCTTTCTGCCATACTCCTTCCCAGACAGTCGCTTCCCAGTCTGTATGTATGAAACTGATTGTCCAGTGTCCAGACCAATTGGATGTTCTCTCACATGAGAAAAAAGAGGGTTACTTACCTGTAACTGTTGTCCTTCGAGATGTGTTGCTCATGTCCATTCGAATTAGGTGCGCGCGTGCCGTGTGCACGGTTCCCAGAGCATTTTTTCCCCAGCAGTACCCGTCAGGCCAGCAGGTCACCCCCTGGAGTGGCGCCGCGATAACAGAGCATAAGTACACCTGCCAGCCCTCCCCCTCCTCAGTTCCTTCTTGCCAGAGACGCCGATGAAGGGAAGGTGCCGGGGGGGGGATCAAATGGACATGAGCAACACATCTCAAAGAACAACAGTTACAGGTAAGTAATCCTCTTTTCTTCTTCGAGTGGTTGCTTATATGCATTCGAATTAGGTGAATCCCTAGCCAAAACTTGTGGAGGTGGGCTCGGAGGCGCAACCCAGAAATCAATTCAAGTGACTACTTTCTAATATGCTTATGATTACATTACAGAACTGAACTTAAAACTGCAGAACCCAGGGCTGAGTCACTCCTTGCTTGCTGTGTAATGGCATAATGCGCAGTGAACATATGGACCAAGGACCATGTGGTTGCCCTACAGATATCTACAATCGGGACCTGAGCCACAAACGCTGTAGAGGATGCATGCGCTCGCGTAGAGTGGGCCGTCACGTGAGGCGGATCTTTGCCTGCTAACACGTAACACTCCTTTATACAGGACGAGACCCAGGAAGATAGCCTCTGGGCTGACACTGGCAACCCTCTCATCCTTTCTGTAAATGAAATAAAAAGCTGGGACGACTTGCGGAAGTGTCTGGTTCTGTCTATATAGAAGGCTAACGCTCTCTTGGCATCAAGAGAGTGGAGGGCTTGTTCCCTAGAGGACTTATGGGGCTTTGGGTAAAACACAGGCAGGTATGTGTCTTGGTACATATGGAAGGCGGACACTACCTTCGATAGGAAGGCTGGGTGGGGATGTAAACTCACCCTATCTGCTGAAAAGAGCAAGTAAGGGGGCTCTATCGTCAGTGCCTTGAGCTCTGACACCCTCCTCGCTGAAGTGATTGCCACTATAAATGCTACTTTAAGGGAGAGGTGCTTTAGTGACCATGTGGCCAGCGGCTCAAAGGGTGGGGACATGAGTTTGGTAAGTACTAAACTGAGGTCCCACTGGGGCACTGGTGGTTTCACATGTGGGAACAGCCTATCTAGACCCTTAAGGAACCTCTTAACCAAGTGGTTCGCAAATAGGGATCTGTTCCCTTCCCCCCCGTGGAAAGCCGACAGAGCCGCTAGGTGCACCCTAATGGATGCCGTGGAAAGGCCAGCCCGCCTTAGCCCCAGGATATGTTCCAACACCAGAGGGGTGGGTGCTGTACTATGATCTATACCTGTATCCTCAACCCACCATGAAAATCTTTTCCACTTACCTGAGTACACTGCCCTTGTAGCAGGCTTTCTACTACTCAGCAGTACCAATCTCACAGCCTCAGAACAATTTAGTTCTGCACCAGTTAGCCATGGGTAAGCCACACTGTTGGACGGACGGATTTGACGTTCGGGTAGTACAAGAGACCTCCCCCAACCCCCACTCTTGAACAATTACATCTGGGACAGTAGATATGGCTTGAAGCTTGTCCTGGAGTATGTCTAGGAGGATCGGATTCCAGAACTGTCTGGGCCAGTCTGGAGCTATTAAGAGGACTAGTGCTTTGAGTCTCTTGACTCTGACGAGAACCTTATGAATCAACGGGAACGGGGGAAACGCATATAGCAGTCCTTTGGGCCAATTGGCTACTAGTGCGTCCCCTTTGGATCCCAACCCTTGGGCCATGAACAAGAAGTAGGCTGGACACTTCTTGTTCCTTTCCGTGGTGAAAAGATCCACATGGGGACGACCCCACTTTCGGAACAGCCCCGTAACATGTCCTCTCTTATGGACCACTCGTGAGTCCCGAATGAGCGGCTCAGTTCATCCGCTAAGAGGTTCTTGTTCCCTGGTAGATACGCTGCCTGTAGGTGAATGCCATGGGCTATACAAAAATCCCAAAGAAGTAGAGCTTCTCGACAAAGGGGAGAAGAGCGAGCACCACCCTGTTTCTTTATATAAAACATGGCTGCTGTGTTGTCCAAATACACTAGCCCCGAGTTGCTCGAGAGGTGGTGAAGGAAGACTTCACACGCTCTCCGAACTGCCCTCAACTCTCTGACATTTATATGTAGGTCTATCTCCAGAGGAGTCCATAGACCCTGCGTCCTGTGGTGGTCCAAGTGAGCCCCCCAATCTAGGTCCGAAGCATCGGTAACTAGTCTCACAGTGGGTGTCTCGTTGAGGAACGGGATACCCTTGCACACTTCCCTTTCTTGAGTCCACCAGTGCAGTGACTGGAGTACTTCCTGTGGAAGCGACAGCACCGAGTCCCAATGCGCTCGAGTCTGGCTGAATGACCGGGCCAACCATGCCTGTAACGGCCTGAGTCTCAGTCTGGCATGGGGAACCACGTGCATGCATGACGCCACGTGGCCTAGTAGTCTCATACAGTTTCTTGCCATCGTGAGGGAGGATAGCTGAAGTCCCTGAATAATGTGTGTCAATATTGTGAATCTGGTCGTGGGAAGGGATGCTCTGCCTGCAATGGCGTCCAGATGTGCCCCTACGAATTGTATGTCTTGCGAGGGAGTTAACATGGACTTTTTCTCATTTATCAGAAGTCCCAGCTCCCCAGACAGAGACTTTATTAAGTCTATGTGAAGGAAGATTAGATCTCTTGATCGCGCTCTGATGAACCAGTCATCCAGATAAGGGAAAACCTGCACTCTGTGTGTTCTGAGGAAAGCTGCTACCACCGCCATGCACTTGGTGAACGTCCTGGGGGCAGTGGAGAGACCAAAGAGCAGGACTGTGAACTGGAAATGACCTACCATGAACCTTAGGTAGAGCCTGTGCATCGGCCATATGGCTACATGAAAATAAGCGTCCCTTAAATCGAGGGTCACGTACCAGTCTCCTGTCTCTAACGTGGGAATAATGGAGGCAAGCGTGACCATCCTGAACCTTGTTGTCTTTATGAACTGGTTGAGGTCTCTGAGGTCCAGGATGGGCCTGAGACCCCCTTTTGGTTTGGGAATGAGAAAATATCTGCAATAAAAACCCCATCCCTTGGAAACCCCTTGGAACTCTCTCTACTGCTCCCCTGGCGAGAAGGGAGAGCACCTCCTGCTTTACGAGGGCTTCATGAGATGGATCCCCGAAGAGGGACGGGGAGAGCGGTAAAAGGTAAAGAGAGGAAGGGAATAGAGTAACCCTCTCTTATCAGGTCTAGCATCCATCTGTCTGATGTAATCCTGGTCCAGGCACAACCTGTTCCCAGAAGGAGGGTCTAATGTGAGAGCTGGTACATGACCCTCGGGCGCATCTTCAAAAGGGGGGCTTGGAAGGTTGGTTAGCAGGAGGGCCTGGAGATCTATCTGCATCTCCTCTAGATAACCTTCTCCTATTACGAGCGTTATTTGGTCCAAAGGGGTTGTTATTACCTGTGCCCGCGTTATGATACCTGCACCTCCACAGGTCTTGCCTATAGGGAGGGTATTGTGGTCTAGCGGGTGCCCAGGCATTAAGTGATCGTCTCTGCGGAGCTGGTGTATGTATGCCTAGAGTCCTAAGGGTGACCCTCGTGTCCTTAAGAGTGTGGAGTCTCGACTCCATGCTTTGAGAGAAAAGGTCCTTGCCCTCGAAGGGTAGGTCTTGAATGGTGTTTTGGACATCCTAGGGTATGCCTGACACCTGTAGCCATGCACCTCTGTGCATGACTACCCTCGATGCCATGGTTCAGGCTGCCAAGTCCACAGCATCCAATGCCACGCGGGTTATGGCTCTGCCCTCATTAGTCATGGCAGTATACTCTTGTCTAGAGTCAGCAGGTAAGAGGTCACAAAACTTGTCCATCGTCTGCCACGTGTTATATGCGTACCTGCTGAGCATCGCCTGCTGGTTTGCGATGCGCAATTGAAGACCCCCAGTGGCACAGACCTTACGCCCCATTAGGTCTAGGTGTTTGGGCTCCTTGGACTTAGGAGTAGGCCCTGGTTGCACTTGCCCTTCCTTCTGGGCCACCGCCTGTACCACTATTGAGCCTGGAAATAGAGGTGCTCATGTCCCGTTTGCGGGATGAAATACCTTTTCTCTACTCCTTTTTGGGTAGGCAGGATTGATGCTAGGGTTTGCCACAGAGTAGTCGTGAGCTTAGCCACTGTTTTGTTAAGAGGCAATGCCAGTTTTGCCGGGGTATCTACAGTCAGTACGTCTACCATGGGGTCAGAGTCTTCAACTACTGACTCCACTTGGACACCTAGATTAGTAGCCAATCTACGCAGGAGGTCTTAGTGAGCACGAGCATCCATAGACGGCATTGAAGGTGCCGGGTCTGCCAGGGCTTCATCGGGTGATGATGAGGAAGACCCTCTGTTGCAGCCTTGTTGTTCCTCCACCACAGGCCAGCAGTGGTCTGGCGCCTGTTCCACTGGAACTAGGGCTGTAGTTGGCCCCCATTCCGTCTCGTCTCTGGGATCCTGCCTTAATGGACTTTGCCTAGTGTCCGCCTTAGGAGGCCTTGACACTGTCGCTGAAGGGGTGCTCCTGGTTCTGGGGATGCTCAACCCTCTTGATGGTGGCACTGGACCTTGCCATTGGTGATAGGCCCAAGGTGTCCAAAAAGGCCAGGGCGGTTGAGCTTGTGGAGGCCAAGTTTGCTGAAAGTCTCCTTGTCTGGGCCAGTGCCGGGAACGAGAATGGTACCGAGACGAGATCCTTGACGAAGACCAGAATAGTAGCGATTCAGCTTCTGACTCCGAAGAGTATTCGAATGCAGACCATGGCGATGCCGTGGGCAGTGCCCTGGAGAGGTGATGCTGTCTAAACCTGTCAATGGACTCCGGCTTCCCTGTATGCACTTGTCTAGGCGGGGGCATGGTGGCCGGTGCTGGAAGATCGGTGCCTGGCGCCCTTTGCAGCACAGCAGGTGGAACCTCCTCTGATACCGAAGGCGATACCGATGTTGTAGCTGGCAGCACCGATCCCATCCGTGGTGCTGTATGACATAGCGTCGTAGTGGGTGGTACCGCTGTTGGTGGTGCTGACCAGGATCCGTGCCCTGCCACTGTTACCAGTGCCACCAAGGCCCCCAGTGCCATAGGCGAACACTCCCGATACTGAGGGAGCGCAGGCTGAGGAGGAGACGCTGTGAGCTCCATCAGCTCTTGCGCTGCTTCAAAGGTCTCCAGTGTGAATGGCCTTTGCAGCTGTATCTGCTCCGGACTATGTTCCCGCACCACGTCATTGTGGCGCCTCTGGGTGCCAACTTCCCATCGGCGCCAGGGGGATCGAGCGGGTGAATGTAACCAGTGCCGGCTCTTGTGCAGTCTCTTGGCTGGAGACCTCCCTCTATTGTCCCTTTTCTTCTTCGGCACCAAAGACTGGGATTGGTGCTTTGGTGCTGCGGTATGGAGAGGTCCCAGTTGGGCTTCCCGCACCCATGCTGGTGCATTGTGGACCACACCTTCCTTCTCTGGTGCCATTTGAAGCGCCAACTCCATTATAATGAGTTTTAAGCGAGAATCTCTCTCCCTTTTGGTGCTTGGCTTAAAACTTCTGCAGATTTTACAGGAGTCCGTCAAGTGGGCCTCCCCCAGGCACTTTAAGCAAGAGTCATGGGGGTCTCCACGCGGCATCAGTTTAGCACAGGACGCACAGGGTTTGAAACCGTGCGGGCCTGGCATACCCTCCCCCGAAAGGGGAGAGAACACTCAAACTACCTAAGTGCTAACTATACTATTAAATGCAAACAGACTAAAGAACTATTTACATTACAAAGAACTCTGATCGCTGGATTACCAAGTCAACAAGAGAAGCTCCAACAACCGACATGGACGGTAAGAAGGAACTGAGGAGGGGTACTTATGTGCTGTTATCGCGGCGCCACTCCAAGGGGCAACTTGCCGGCCCGACGGGTACTGCTGGGGAAATAAAGCTCCGGGAACCATGCATGTGGCACGCGCGCACCTAATTCAAATGCACATGAGCAACCACTTGAAGAAGAACCTGGAACCACTTCAGCCAGGGCTTTAGGTCACCAGTTGCTTCCAAGTGCTGGTGCCAGAGCCTTGCAGAGACACATGCTAAAAGGGACCCCTCCCCCCTTTGAACAACCGTTTCTCTGCTTCTGTTGCATGCTTGCATACCTCTTTGAGGGACAGCAAAGCTCTCACAGTGCCTGCTGTGGTTGCCCAGCTTTTTTGGATGCCACAGCTTTTCTGTTGGTGCCATGGAGCCGGAGCTGCCCCTGGGCATGTGATGGCCCCACACGGCCACGCTGCAATTTTTGCAGCACTTTGTGCCAGCTTCCTGGTCCTGACCGAGCTCATTCTGAGACCCTCTCCCTGGATGCGAGAGCTACACTCTGGCAACCACAACCCACTGTGGAGAGGCATTTCTGGAGGCTGGACACCAGTTCGGACTGGTGGGACCAGCTGGTCATGGAGCAGTGGCATGACCAGCAGTGGCTCCAAAACTTCTGCATGCAGAAGGCCACCTTTGAGCTGTGTGCCTGGCTCACCCCTGCCCTCTGGAGACGTGACATCCACCTGCAGCCCGCCACCCCCCTGGAGAAGTGGGACACAATCGCCCTCTGGAAGCTTGCCACCCCACAGCTACCGGTTGGTGGGCAATAAGTTTGGCGTGGGGAAGTCCCACCGTTGGGGCCCTCCTCATGGAGGTAAGGCACTCTTGGGCTGAAGTCCCTACACAGGGGTGGGAGGGCAGAAAGAGATTCCTGTTAAAGGGGACCCTCGGGAAAGGGAGGTTGGAGTGGTGGTGGGGAGGAGCCCCATCTCTGGGGGGGTTGTGCCTTCCTGTCCTCACACAGCCCTGCTGCTGGGGGGGACGGCCTCATAGGGGGTGGCTCCTGGGGTATTTGGAGGGGGAGGGGAAGAGGGGGCAAATCCCTGCCTCTTTCTCTGTTTTTTGTGTGTGTTTGTTTGCTTCTGCAGGTGGTGAGTACCATCAACTCGATCCTGCTGTGGAGGGTCATTCACCTGGGAGACCTGGACCAAATCGTGGCCGAATTTTCTGCCCTGGGGTTCCCAAACTGCAATGGAGCCATATATAGGACCCACATACCGATCCGAGCACCAGAATATCGAGCAGCCCAGTATATTAATAGGAAGGGCTATTTTTCTATGGTGCTGCAGGCCCTGGTTGTCCACCGTAGACAGTTCACAGACATTTGTTAAGTGGTCGGGCAGGACATACGATGCCCGCATCTTCAGAAACTCCAGCCTGTACAGGAAGCTGGAGGCGGGCACATTCTTCCCCTTTGTGGTTGGGGATGTGCAGATGCCACTGTGCATCGTGGGGGACATGGCCTACTCCCTCATGCCGTGGCTAATGAAGCCATATACCGGACACCTGGACCCCAGCAGGGATCAATTTAATGCCTGCCTGAATCGGGCCCAGATCCAGGTCGAGTGTGCCTTCAGTTTCCTCAAGGAGTGGTTCAGGTGCCTCCTGACCCACCTGGACATGGGGGAGCACTACATCCCCAAAGTGGTCATGGCATGTTGTGTCCTCCACAACATCATGGAGAGGAAGGGGGAGGCCTTCCTTCCAGGGTGGTGGGCAGACGCAAGGGACAAACCTTCCAGCAGCCGAGGACAGCTGCCATCCAACAGGCCCATCAGGCCGGGGTGCACATCCAGGAGGCCCTGAGGGAGAGGTTCTCTCAAGCACCCCAGTAACTCCCCCCAGGGCCTCCCCACTAGGGGCCTCTGCTTGCAGCCCTATCTATCCCTTCCACACCACAACCCCTCCCTTCACCCCTTCCCTGACCTCAAAATAAAGACACTTATTTGGTTGTGAACAAAACGAAGTCTGTATTTATTTTGCCCTCAAAAAAGGATGGCAGGAGGAAAGGGGCTCATAACCTGGAGGGGGCAGCAAGATATGCCACCTTGGGGGCCGGGACCTCGTCAGAGTTGGGGTTGGGTGGATCCAGAGACCACAGGCGGGGTAGGAGGGTGGGGTTGGAACGGGGTCAGAGATGGCAGGGGCAAGGGCATGAGCATCACTTGGGGAGGGGGCATGGGAATCACCTGGGAAAGGAGCAGAAGCATCTTGCATGGGGGGCAGGCGGAGGGGGCAGGAGGGTGGAAGCCAGGAGCAGCGACAGCAGGTGGTTGTGCCATCAGGTGTGACATGATGGCACACATGTTATCACACCACTGCATGAGCTGGTCCCAAGCGCAGTTCCGCCACTCTGAGTCCTCACAGACCTTCTGTGCCAGGGTCTGCTGCATGTTGCGCAGGATGCTGACATGCTGGTGCATGAGGTCTTCCTGGACCCTGGCATGCCTTCGGCTCCCCTGGGCTCTGGTGGCTGGCTCTGGTGGTGTGGCTCACCCCTCAGTCCCGGCTGGTCTGGCTGTGGAGAACACAACGAGGGAGAGGCAGTCAGTCATCCATGCAGACACTGTCCCTGAGGCCGTGCCCTCCTCTGTGAGCAGCGACCAACAGTCCTCAGGGCAGAGGAGGGGGATATCCTGGGAACAGTGGGCCATGCCTTACAGGGGCCCCAAAGTGCCCAGGGGACCATGCTGCCGTCTTCCCAACCCCACCCCAGCCCACAGACAAGCGGGCAAGGGAAGTGTCCAGCCACAGTGGGATCCCCTCATGGGTGTCAGAGGAGCTGGGAGAAGCCTGGCCCTCCCTGGTGTCCGCACACACACTTGCGGCTTGCAGCGCTGCCTGCAGGAGTGGATGGTGCCTCGCACGTGCAGGCATGCCCGTGTGCTATCTGCGGCACTCCTCAGTGCATCTGGAGTCATGCCTGCGTCCTTCTGGCTAGCCTGCTTCCAGCCGTGGCAGGAGCTGGGAGAGCCCCCCCGGCCCGTGGCAGGACACGTGTAGCCTCCACTGAGCCTGACAGCTGGATCCCACCCGTGCTCAGGGGCTGCTTGCTGTGTCCACGTGCTGCACACTAATGCTGCACATAGTTCCACGTGTGCAAACCGCAGCACAATGTCCAGCCCGAGAAGCCTGAGCAACACTTGCCCTCCGCTCCCTGTGTGCCAGCCTCCCCCGCCCTGTGCGTGAGACAAACTAAGACCACTCACCTGAAAATCCCTCCCTAGCGTCCAACGAGGCCTGGAAGATGTCCTGGCTCACAGGCACCGGCTCCAGGGACAGGGTCACAGTCTCCATCTCCGTCTCCTCCTCCTCTGGCTGGCCCTGGTCCTCCTGCTCCTCCTCCACCGTGACCTCCGGCCAAGCGACAACAGGGGTCTGGAGGCCTGAGTCCACCACAACAGGTAGGGAAGACGTTTCCCCACCGCCCAGGATCTGGTGCAGCTCCTGGTAACAGGAATAGGTGTGGGGTCCCGCCCCAAGTGCGAGCTATGCACTCTGGCCCGGACATATCCCTGGCGGAGCTCCTTGACCTTACTCTGGACCTGTTCCAAGGTCCTGGGTGGGTGTCCGCACTCCTCCAGGGACTTGGCCATGCGCTCATAGATGTCGGCGTTGCACCGCTTGGAGCGGAGATCCTGCAAGGTGTCCTCCTCGCCCCACAATTCGAGAAGGGACAGGATCTCTGCTCTGGACGAGGAGGGTGCCCGCCTCTTGGTCCCCCTGGGTGGGTCCTGGGACCCCTGGGGCTGCTCCCTACGAGGGCCAGGGAGGTTGCAGGGAGCTTGAGGCTGGGACATGAGTGGCAAGGTCTGTGGCAGGGAGAGCCGCACGATGAGGTGCTGCTCGGGCTGACTTCCTGCCACAAGGCTTGTCCAGGCTGCCTGCAGATTTAAGAGGGGTCAGGAGACAGGAACTATAGAGTCCTGTTTAATTTGGACAGAGTGTCCACCAGGGCACCTGTGTTATTTCCTAGAGGCCTCTTCTTTCGAAAAAATCCCCTCCTCCCCATCCACGCACACCTTCTTCCGAAAGAGCTCTTTTGGAAAAGGCATTCTTCTTTGCAGAAAGAGGAGTACCGCTGTTGGAAAAACCCCTCTGTTCTTTCTATTTTATTTTGGAAGAACGCAATTGCAGTGTGGACGAAACGCAGGTTTTGTTGGAAAAATGTCTGTTTTTCCGACAAAACTCTGTAGTGTAGACATACCCTGAGTGACCAGCAGGAGGCGCTATTGGTGGTCAGGCCCACCCTGTTACTATGTTTAACACTGCTATGTTTAAGCAGCCACCATAAGACCTACTAAGTAACTTAGGGTGATCTGTTGAGGAAGAACAGTGGGGTCCTCCCTCCTTCAATACTTAAAAGAATATAGTATTGAATTCTTATAAGAATATAGAACAGAGTATGCCCACCCCAAATTTTAGCTTCCAGGAAATGTATGTTAATAAAACTGCAGAGGATTCTGTCATTTTCCATTAACTAGTGAATTAATTTCTTCCTTTAGGTATATGAATAAAATGTGGATACCCTGGACATAATGGAAAGTCAGGACGTCAGTAATAATGAAAAGCATCTACAACAATTCTCAGGTTTGCTATTTTAAAACATACTTGACAACACCTACAACATTTACAGGATTTGCACATCAAAAGTACAGTTTAACCCTCCGTTTCACAAATATTAGACTTGCTAACTTTATTATACTGAATTACCAAAGTTTTCCAACATAAACTACTACAATGAAGAGAATCTGACAAAATTATTAAGGCTCTGGTTCTTACTACAGAACCAGAAATTAATATGGTCCCCACACCAGGGCTTTTAAGAAAATATGTTTTAAACAGTAAAACAGGTATGTTAGAACACACACACTTAAAGATGCTTTGAAAAATTAATTATATTCTAGGCAGAGTTACAGAACCACCAGTTTCTGCACTACAAGTAATTACCACCTACACAAGAACTGAAGGACACAAGTATTCGGTAGCATCACGCTGTAAACATTCAAAAGAAAAGAAACAACATGAGGCTCGTTGTCTAAACAAAAAAAACCAAAAAATGAACCTCTATAATCCAAGATTCCCTCATCAGGCAACATCCCTGGTCCAGCATCATCAGTGACCCCATGGGTGCTCTGGGCTAGAGCACTTACGGAGAGAAATTGGCACCAAGCTCCCCAACTCTACCCTGCCCCTCCACGTACTGGCAGTTCCATGCTTAGCAACTCCTTCCCCATCCTCCCAGAGCTTCCAGTGCACCACAATCAGCCAATCTGTGGTGTTCAAGCTTAAGGAGAGAAGGAGGGGGAATGAGCGGCGACAGGGGTTTAGGAGAAGAGACGGGGTGGCTATGAAGCCCCGCAGTCAAGGGCCAGGATTGGAGCCCAGGGAGTGGGGGTCAAGGCAGCAGTAGAGAGGCTTGCATTAACCACTCTTGGTCTAGCAAATTCCCTGGTTTGGAACTGGTCAGGTCCTGAGGGTGCTGGACAAGGGAAGTTCATTCTGTACTACCAACTCAGCTTAAAAATATTCAAACAGTAAATTAATATGATAAAAGTTTGCTCTGTTATATTCTTTATTGTTTGCTTAGAAAGACCTTTTCACCACTTTCCCAGAACAGCATGTGAGCCAGCTACTTTCAGATGACAAATTTCTGATATTAACCATCCTGCTGTTTAGGAGACATTCATAAGCATCACAGAGCCATTCAGCAGTTTTAACTGAATTCAGCACAGAAGTCTGCAATTCAGAAAAGTTATAGTGAGGAGTTTTAGGGGATATAGTTTTAAAGGATGGAAAAGCAAAAACTAAGTTTATGATTAGCTTGATTTAAATCAAGGGTAGGCAAATTCCGATCCATGGGCCAGATACGGTCCACAGGGTTAGTCCCTGGGAGGCCTCCACCTCTATATTTACCTGCGCCTCTACAGGTATTGGGCGATTGCATCTCTCATTGGCCATGGATCACTGTTCATGGCTAATGAGAGTGATGGGAAGCTGTGTCCTGGTCCAGACCACTTCCTGCTGCTCCCATTGGCCACGAATGACTATCTGCCTGTAGAGGTGCAGGTAAAAATAGCCGTGTTGGTCCACCAGGGACTAATTCCAGTGGCCACCATTTTTGTATGGTTCACCCCTGATTTAAATACATATTTTTTCCACTTTATGAAGTTTTGAATCTGACAATTTAATCTACCTCAATCATGCAGTATTCCTTTTGACATTTCATTATCATAATACTGGATAATACTAAGAAAGGTTTACCTGTTGGGAGTAGCCTCGAAACATTGGATTAATTGTTTTAATTCCTTGAAACAAATTAGTAGGAACAACAGAACCAGGTCTAGGAAAGAAAAGTTTGTGAAAAAATTAAATGGCCTGCAATTTTCTTCACTGGTATCATCATAATCAGCTTGATCACCATAAGACACATTTTAACAAATTTCAAACATATTATTATTATCCCAATGTAATTTTGTCTTTTTGGGGGCTATGGGGAAGGGGAAGACGGGTAATGAATACAAACATATATTTTTCTCACAGCACAGGAAAACCAAATATGTGAAACTGGGGTTTTTGTTTAAAGGCCTTGAAACAAGTTGCAAACAAAATTAATTGGCAATACAGCAAGGAATTAATTTGGTATTCATGATAGACGTCAACTTCCTCCAAAGCCCTGTTTAAAATATTAAGGAGTATTTATTTGCCACACAGTCAATGCAAGGAGATAATTTATTTGTAGGGTATCAAGCTCCCTTTTGAAATAAAAAAGGCTGATGTCAAATGGCTACAGCGTCAAGTTCACAAAGAATTTGTGGTTTATACACTGAATAAGGCCCACAGAAGGGAGGATGGGTAGTAGCATAGGCACAAGAATGCTGTGTAACTGACCCCAGGATACAAGATACACCACAAGGACAATCATTAATACATATTTGAGTCTCTTAACCGTATCCAAAACCAAAAGTGAAACCTTTTTGAAAAGAAGGAATGGGAAAGAAATTATGCACCAATCTGAATTTTAGCATAGGCTGTTAATTGTTCTTTAAAAAAAAAAAAAAAAAATTCCTCCTACATTTTAGAAGTCTCAGAGGGGTAGCCATGTTAGTGTGTAACTAAAAAAAAAAAAACAACCCACCACAAAACAACCCTTAAAAAACAACAATGGTCCTGTAGCACCTTAGAGACTAATTATATATATATATAGTATCATGAGCTTTCCACGAAAGCTCATGATACTATTTATATATTTTTGTTAGTCTAAGATTGCTACAGGACTATTATTCTAACACTTACGGTATTTTTTTAAAAGAAGCAAAGGTGGATGACCTGCTCTATCCCTTAAAAACACTTCTCAGACAATTCAGGAGATAAAGGGAAAAGGAAGCATAGAGCTTCAAGATTTGTGTGGCCACAGCATTGTTTGCTCTTTGACTGCAATGTGTTAAAATGGGTCTTGTCAACATATAAAAGTATGTAGGAAAAACGTACAGTGCGCATTTAAAGTAGAACAGTTACTATGAAACAAATCCATATATAGACAAGATCTTATTATAGAGTCTAACACTGCAACTCTTTTTTTCCTACTTTCTCTTCTCACAATTTCCAAACATCAAAAGTGATGGGTCATTTATAAAAAACAAGTTATTGAAATTTGTGGATGTCACTGAAACAAGGGAAATAGATGTATGTAAAGATGCTGAATGAAACAGATAGAGCAAACTTTGGTTTTTCTCTCAGGTTGTTTAAAGCACTGGAAACTGGAGGCTCAATTATCCATAGAAGGGTGTGCTCTTATTTATAACTTACATGTTTCACTGTGTAAGGAAGTCAATCTTGTCATGTTTCCTAGGATGAAAATCTAATGCCATTATGCAATCATTATGGGTTCAACTATAGGAATAGCTGTAATGGGAAAATCATTCTTTCAACCTGAAGGCAGACATGGTGCCATCGTCACTCTAAGCAGCTAAATGGCATGTGTTTTAAATTGTCACATAATACACAGAAAAGCCTCTTTTGTGTAACTTTCACACTCAAACAAAGGTTCACTTCCCCAACTTCATCACACATCCTTTGAGAATTGTTTTTAAATTAATTAAATCCAAAGCCTGTAACTTCTGCAATACACTTTTTGAAAATCACACAGGACAAAACAACTGGAGCTAAGACAAGTTCACCGCTGTGCTGCTGTCCAAAGTTTATATATAAATATATTCCACAAAAAAGTGGTAAATACCTGCTTTTGTGCCAAAGTTCTGTCATAAGCTTGAGATAACTTTTACATATTGCTGGTTTCTTATCTGTTCGTGCTAAGCCCCCGCAGTCAAGAAAAAACTGTGTCAAGGGTGGGCTGATTAGACAGAAGGAAACAAGATTATTATTCTTTAAATAGTGCTAAGAGAAATACAAGTCCTACATTCATTTTAACAACATTTTAGCTAAGGATAATTACTGACATTAACATGATAAACATTTAATGATTTATTTTCCTAAACCCTTTGGTATTCATGTGTTGCGTAATTAAATCAATTGATCAGTGACACAATACCTCACCCAGACCAATCCTGGCATTTGTTTGAGATACTGGGATAGCCCAGTGGGAGCCACCTCACAAGGACAGGTTCCCACTAGCCTGAGGGGTATCAAGGCAACGGTAGCTTCCGGGGGATTGTGGCATGTCCCTGCGATCCTTGCCCTGCGAAGTCTTGATGGCTGAAAGCTGGCATTTTCTGATTATGTAATATGCTACAAGACATTTTCAGAGAACTTTTATAGCTAATATTTTTTAAATACTCCTTAATGGCTTACAAGAATAGCATTAAAAATATCACCATAAGGACAGGCTAATCTTGTCATGTTTCCTAGGATGAAAATCTAACGCCTGAAAATTAACATTTACTTTTACGGTTAGAATTACAAAAAAGCTTGATCTGAAAAATTGTGATTTTTTTTTTAAACAAATGGGTGGATTAGTTCCAATATCTATTATTTTAAGCAACACAGAGAGTCCCTTAAAATTACACTTTATCATAAAGAGGAAGAAAACACTGAGAGCCTACCTTTAAAGGGGTACCAACTTAAAAAAAATAACTACTGACAGAAAATTGTTTACATACACGTACTGGACTCCTAAGAATACTACTATAGAGATTAGAGAGAAAAAGTCTCTGCATCAATTTACTCGATACGTTACACAATCTTTCAAATACAAGAGCGTATTTCATTGTATCCCATAGTTTGTAATTTGTCTATACCTGTGTGGGTGTTTCTTCCAGAAACAGGGAAAAAGTTTGAAAAAAAAATGTATATTGTAAATTCAACCAAAAAAAAATAGCAGAGCAACTCAGAAACAGGTGTAATAAAGTGCTTAAAACTATCCTACCTCCTTTTTCTAAAATGATAATGTCACATTAAGGAACATTTGTTACATGAGCAGTGAGAACTGATGTTAAGATTTCTCTTTGGAATAATACATTTTGTAGACTCTAAACTTAACTGCTGTTTACTAGTTGGGTAATCCAGTGCTTTCAAACTTTCAATAGGAAATCAAGAAGTTTGGTTGAACATATCTTTGTTAAATAATCTGTTAAGAAATATATGTAGTCTAGGAATACACCAAAGGTTGGTACCTCTCTGACCCCGAAGACCTGCCCACCTATAACTATAAGCCCCTCCTCACTGTATTATTATTCTAACTTAAAGCAAGGTCAGGGTTTGGTTGTGCCAGGAAAATGCGATGTGCCTGGAATCCGACTGTTTTCCATAACATGGAAAGGGAGGGGGCTGATAGGATGGACAGTTATACTGAACAGTGACCACTGCGGGCAGCGAGCACAGAGGACAACTATACTGCATAGTGACCATGGGGGCCGGGGAGGAAGGGGAGAAGGCAGGCCACACCAGAAACAGAATGGCTAACTGGGGATGGGGCTTTCCACATTGGTGGTCATCAGCCACAGGTAAATGTCCCCAATGCTGCAAATCCCTCATATCCAGCCCTTGGCCACAATGCCAGATGGGGGCAGAGACCCACTGGGCCACCAGCCCAACTGCTGCACCCCCCTCCAAAACCATACTAAGGGAAGGTTCTGGGGGTAAAGGCACAAATAGAAAACCTATTAATCAGCAATAAATTATTAAACATAATCACTAGGTTTTGGTTCATTACACAAAAGAAATAGCTAGCAAGCATGTACTTTAAGTCAATAGGTTAATTACCAATCTACTTTTTTTAAAAAGGTGAAGGATAGGCTATTTTATAATTGGGAACAAATTTTAATAAAAAAATGGAAACAAAAATTAACAAAATATCCCTGATACTTGCAAGCTTTTTGACCTATGAGTATTTAGAGATAAAATAAAAATCTATTTCACTTTGAATGTTTATCATTATTTAATAAGCATTGTGAATGTTTAGTATCTAATCAGGATCTTGAAATTCTTTGATCTGTTTTTGAGATTAAGATCCAAGTAGTTCAAGTTTTTAATCATTATATCAGCTGCTTTTATAACATTTGCAAATTTAAACTTATGTTGCTAAAAGACTACACCATTCCATGTCATTTTAACTACTGTAAGTAGCCACTTAAACTTTTCAGACTGAAAAACAACATAGGAATTCAAAGCTTGCAAATGCCCCACACATCACATTTTTTTGCTGGCAGGAAAACAAAAAAACAACTCAAAGAATGAAAAGAAGACCTGGCTATTAATCACCAATTCTCTTTTTAATTTTTAGAACTAATATTTTTGATTGAGGGCTGTAAGATATTAGAAGGGAGAGGGAGAACAAACCCACAGATAAACTATTTGAGGGAAACTATATACATATCCTACAACTCTTTCATAATACATTCATTTCACTAGCACTATTCACACTATTGAAGGATAAACCTACCAACCACATCAGAATAAGGTTTATATTGATACAATTTTTCTAAAACTTAAACTGAAGACTTTTTTGAGGATCAGGTTTATAACTGAAAACATGCAGATAAATATAACCTTAAAGTAGGTATCTGTAACAGTCATTTTCCTTACCAATTGGAAAGAGCTTGTAAAGCTGCATTCATGTAACAAGTGTTTCCAATATTTTTCAATCCTGTAAGACCTGTAAATAAGAAAAATACATAAGCCAAGCTAAAATTTAAAAAGAACTATGGAGAAAAGTAATATTTCTACCCAAAGATTTATTAGTCATTTTTTGCTCCCAGTTATACCTCCGCAACCCTTTAGAGACTAATGGGAGTCACAGGTTAAACTAAGTAGAATTTGATTCCTAAACAGAGAAAATATTTCAACTTCTATTTTTCTGTTGGTTGATTAGAATATCTAGTGTAAGTAGATTTTATTTTATCTTTTCTTTCATGGGTGGGAGAGAGAGAGGGAGAGAGACCTGGATTTGAAGATTATAAAGATAAGGGTTTGAAATGTTTACATTTTACTTGCATTAATCAGTATACCAGTTCTACTATTTGCCTGCATATAAATGAGGGCTACAGTCGTTAATTATATAACCAATGGATGATTTTTTTAAGGAGGATTTATCAATGGCTTTTCAAGACCTTTAATTTGTGCAATGATTATTTAAATTATATAACAGTATACATAAACTCCACTACAGCTAATGGGAAATAGAATACAACTTTATCTATACAGCAACATTAATATAAAATGTATCCCCAAAACAGTTCATAAGGTTAAATATAAATAAAAGCAGGAGGAGAGAAACTGAAGTACTGACAGGAAATAAACAGGTTTTTCAAAGATTTAAGAGCAGATGGTGAATCAGTGAGGTAGACACACACAAGAAGGCGATGCCAGATGGCAAGACCTGCAAAGGAAAAGGCTCTGGGCCAACAACAGGGAGGCTGAATGGCAGAAAGCTAATGCTAGCTTAGTTAAGGGAGAACAGAGAAAAGAAGAGAGAAACCAGGACCATGAGATAGAAACATTTCCCCATAACTTATAGAAGAAGAACTGCCTTAACACATTCACTGGTGTCTCAACAAAGCAACTCATTAAAATGCAGCCAGGAGATAAACTGAAGGAAATAGTAAACAAAATTTATTCTTTACAAAGTATTTAACGACAAAATCCCTATTAGTTTTAAGAGTTTCACTACACTTTTCCTTTACCCCATTTTCCATTATATAATAACCATGCTAGGTTAACGTTTAGACAGACAGCCTTTGAGTTCCAGCTCCATTACCAACAAAAAAAAAAAAAAAAAAAAAAAGAGTCCTGGCAACTGTAGGCCCAACATGTTAACCAGTATGCAGAAAGCATTCATAAGGCATCTTTTAAAAGAAGCAAAAACATTAAAACAAATTCTGCAGTAAGTACCCTGTTACCAGCATGGCTATGATACAAATTTTAGTCCAATGAAAATTATCAACTACAGTAAACATCACAACGGCTTTCTTTATCATGAGTGCTTACCACAAATGACATCATGAGAGCCTCTACTCTGAAAAAATGGAAATGAAGCTATAGTTGGCAGCTCTTAGAATTGGGGAAAATATTTCCAGCTGGAAAAAAAGTAATTTCTAAACACCTGGGGAATGAATTCAAAGATATACACATACAGGTGGAATTAGTTGACCATTACTGCTCCAGTTTCATTACCTCTTGTCTTCAGCTCATCTTCTTCCATGTCTACATCTAAAGCATCAAATACAGTAACTAGAGGAATCTTCAGTGTTGGATTTCCAGGTATTTTAAAATCCTTATTGGGAAAAAAAGGCAAAATATAAGTGTGCTTGCATTTATAAATCCATTTGTTCTTTGTTAGTAATTTTATTGAGATATGCCTATGTATGAAACATAGATTATTCAAAATATCTGCCTTCTAAATGTATGTTTCATTTTATGTAAAGCAAAACAAGTTTGCAGTTACACTATGAAAGCTTACTAATTCAAGCAAGTTCTCAGGGTAAGAATACAACACTGCACCATTTTCTGGAAAAAGTTGAGAAAATAAGTCAGTCAAGATGCAATGCCAAACATTGGAAGATTTCTTGCCATGGCTTCAGGGACGGTAAACCTGCAGAAGTGGGTTATGCCCATGAAAGCTCATGACCATCTACATGTTTTGTCAGTCTTTAAGATTCTACTAGACTATTTGTTCTTGTTTAAGTTTTTTCTATTACAGACTAAAACGGCTACCCCTCTGCTGCATTAAAATGTACCATGTAACCAGGTCTCGACAAATAATGTAATCTACTCGCCCGTGGTGAGTAGATTACAACCTGGAAGACCTGGCGCAGAACGATCTGCGCATGTGCAGAACGCAGAACGGCGTGAAACCGCGCGGATGGCGAGCGGGGCATGCCGCCACTTGGCGAGCCCTGCACGTAACAGTGAATTATAACACATTTATAAAGGATTATATGAAAGCACACAAATTCGCCACTGGGTGGCCCACTGCATTTAATCAGGAGAAACAAAAGTTGTAAACCCTGTGCACAGAGATGCAGTATGAGAAGCAAATCCTTATTGCATTTTATGTCATTTTTCTGTGAGCATATGAGAGGAGGAAATCCTAAATAAAATGTTAAGGTAAAAATTAACACAAATATCCTAAATCCTGCTAATTTCTTCTTATGCTATGTCAAGTGTGCTGCAACTTCCTTGAGGATAGAAAAACAGTTGTGTACTGGATGCATTTCCAAGTTAATTGTACAATTATGCCAAGCATTATTTTTAAGTCAAGACATATATTTCAGGCACACACGTGAATTGCATCAGAAAATCCAATATGTTTAGATGAAACACCACACAATTAGAATTATGTAACTGGCATTTTAAAATAAAAATGTATTATGCCTTACATCAGGGCTACTCAACTTTGGAAGCCCCGGAGGCCACAATGATACTCACAGCACATGTTGAGGGCTGCAACTTAAGTGTGGTTCCATATACATGCAAATATATATGCAAATAGCTTCTTTCACACTGATGGGCATGAATACAAAGATTAAGGCAAGACTACACAACATGAAGGCCCCATTTAAGTCAGTTCTGCTGATATTAATAAAATGCAATATTTACCCGATTTCCACCCATATGACAGCACTTTTAATGAGCAATGACAGTCCAGGAATTTAACTACTAAACACATATCAACAGAAGACCATTATATTGGTTACCGTTTTATTTTAACTCCCACCCATGGGCCGCAAACAATTAGGCGGCGGGCCACATGCGGTCCACGGGCGCGTGTTGAGTAGCCCTGCCTTACGTCAAATCTACTAATATTAAAACTGAAACAAGCTAACGATACACAAGCATTTTTCAGTCATTTCTTCATGTGCACTTTCCCCAGAACTTCTGCAACTTCCCTAATAATATTGTAAGATTTTGCCAATATCTTCTTGGACTACAACCACTTAGTAGATTGTAACACATGTGGTTAAAGGAATACACAGTATCTGATTTTCTTTAAATCAATTTATTGTACTATTTGTGTGTATATCATACTATTGTCTCTCCCAGAAAAGAAACCCACAGTATTTTCATTGGCATAGTCTTTTTATTCATTTTACTCTTTACACACTTTTTTTAACCCTTGTATTTGAACTTCAGCTGGCACTCAACAAATAGGCATATAAATAGTGTCTATCCATTCTTCACATTAAAATAACTCATCTGATGGCTACAGAGAAATACTGATGCAGTTTCTCAAGGGCAATGTTGTATGTCTAAATATTAATTCTTTAATGTTTTAATGTGCACAGCACTGTTCAAAAGCTCTAGTACTGCAAACAGCTAAGAATCCCAACTCTCACTGATTTCTGTGGGAGAAGTAGGTATATGTTGCATATGGAAGTCAGTACCTTCTCCAAGGAACATATTTACAATCTTCTTTTAAAATATACAGCATCATTTCCTAAATCCTGGCCATGTGCAAATGTGAAAAAGCTTAATTATCCTAACTGCACCACAAACAATAGCAGCTCTCTGATTATTTAATTATATCAATGTCTCGTTGATGATTGCATGCTTTAATAATTAAGTTATTCTGTTCACTTTTCTTTTTAAAATTTCTCTCACACATATACTGTAGTGTAATGGATAAGAGGAGTGCTGACCAGCACCTGGTGACTAAGGGGTTAAACTCAGGTAGCTAGCAAAAGTGTTGGCCAAGGGGCCAGGAGAACTAACTGAGATAGAAGGATGAAATTTGAATTGGATATAGATTGCTTGCCTGCTTTCTTTGGGTGTGTCTACCCAAAAAACTACAGGGTTTTTTTCGAAAAAAGTGACCTTTTTTCGAAAAAACTTCACCTGCGTCTAGACTGCTGCTGCGTTCTTTTGAAATTAAATCATAAGAACACGGCAGTTTTTTTTTGACCGTGGAAAACCTCATTTTACGAGGAATAACGTCTTTTTTTGAAAGTGCTCTTTCGAAAAAGGGCACTATGTAATGCAAACTGTGCTTTTTCGAAAGTACTAGCTGTAGTCTAGACGCGATTTTTTGAAAGAGGCTTGTAGTCTAGACGTACCCTTTATGTGGGAGAGAAAAACCAGGAGTTGAGAGAGACAGAATGATTTAAACCCAGGCAGGACTACCATGTCTCCAAGGAATTTGGGGCATGGACTGAACAAAGAGAAAACTGGAGGTAAGAAAGGGAAAAGTGAATCTAGTCATATTGAGGGTAATTTTTCTTTAGTTTGTGATTTGATTTGAACTGCTCTGTGTGAATCTATGCCTCCCCTCCCCATTTACCCGCTAGCACTGAGCCCAGAGACTTTTCTTTGTGTTTTCATTTGTTTTCATTCGTTGCTCTGTAACATCTAGCAACCAAGTATGCTTTATCAAGTTTATCTTTTGTTTTGTAATAAAAAAAATCACTTTTTATAAGGTGATGATCTGATTCTTGTATTCTGGAAGGTCTGTCTGTATCTGCATGCCTCAGACTGAGAGGTCAGCTACTAGAGACTGCAGCTTGTTTTCCCTCTTTTCTTTTTTCAAGCTCTTTTAGAGCAAAAGAGCTTGGGGTACCCAAGGGTGGGTTCAAATGTTCACCCCTGATTTTTTAGGGATACAAATCACTTGATAGAGGCAGTGATTCCCTAAAATCTCTGTATTATCATTCTGGGGGGAAGTTTTTGTAACCAGTGTCTGTAGAAGCAAAGGTGTTTTTTTTCCTTTTAAGCTTTGAGGGCCCTCACCTTCTGCACTCAGAGTTCCAGAGTGGGGAAGAGCCCTGAAATATACCATTTTCTGTTATTCTCTGAGGAAGCATATATCATATCTAGTAATTTTGGTCTTTTCAGTAACTTTGGATGTACTGCTCAATGGAAAAAATAAGAAAACAATTACATATCTTGTTCGTAATTTATAACAATGCAAACCATTTAAGTTTTAATGAGTTACACCAAAAATGTAAAGTTATGCAAATCCTCTTAAATGTCTTTATATTAGTGGCTGAATGAATACAGACTGACAATTGCTAGTAAGTTTCATTTGATAAACACAATACTTGTATCTCCATGTGAATTTGCACTTCTCTTTGGTTAGAGAGGCTCCATAAACAAACACCAAAAGACTTTTCTCTGAAGTAGCCAGTAATTATTTGAATGTAACAATTAAAAACTTCTCACTGACCACAAGATAGTAAACTATTTTAAAATCTGAAATCCAGCTTCACCGTCTCCAATGTCTGGTTCATTTAAAAAAAAAAAAACACCTGAATAAAATACACTTATAACATCATTCTTGGGAAACAAATAGTGTTACACAGAGATTTAAAATGTAGTTTGGGAGTTAAGGTGCATTAGTCCTCAGAGAGAGCCTTATAATAAATACAGAGACACAAGAAGGGATGAGTACAGCACAGCAGCAGTTCCCAACCACCAGTCCGTGGTTCCATGGCAGGCTGTGGCACTATGCCAGGCCACGCCCCCAGCTACTAATAAGCTCCGCCCACTGGGGGAGCTCCAGGCGATATCCCCTGCCAGCTCTGGCCTGCACCACATGACTGGCCACTTCCCAACATCCTGGGTCGCTGCAGCCTGAAGCACTGGTCGGAGTTGTGCAGGAGAGATGGGCTCCCTAACTGAAACGAAAGGATCTCGGGGGGCTAGTGCCGCCCAGCTGTCAGGTGGGTACCGCAAGCCCGAGACATGCACAGGCTAAGTGACTCTGCGCCTCCAGGTCCCGACTTAACAGCCTGGGTAGGATCTCTTGAGCCACCAGGAAAGTGTGCCCACCCCTGTCACGTGTGCTGCAGACACCACCGATCCTGTGCGTGTGTCGGGGGCTGTGCTGTTGTCAGGTCTGGCAGGGCAGGGGCGGGTTCTCTTCTCAGCTGGGAGGCAGCGCAGGACTAGGTGAGGGGGGCGGGACTAGTGCTGGAGGGCTCTAAGAGGCGGGGGGCTGGCACTGGGGATTCTGGGGCAGGGCTGGTGCGGGGGCTCAGGGGATGGGGCTAATACTGGGAACTGGGGGCTGGCACTGAAGAGAAGCTCTGGAGGGATTGGGTGCAGTGGGGCTCTGGAAAAAGGGGCCGGCACTAGGGGCTCTAAGGGGGCCTCTGAGGACAGGAGGCTGGCACTGGGGGTTTCAGTGTAGGGGCTCTGGAGTCAGTGGCTGGCACTGGGGGGTAGTGGAGGGTGGGGCCCTAGGGGTTATGGCTGGCACTGGGGGACTACGGAGGCTGGAGCTTTTGTTGGACTGGTAACATTTTATTTGCATATTCTTTATAAAAATAATGAATATGCAAATATACGAATGTTACCAGTGCACCAAAAGTTTGTGAATGGGTTTGCGGATCCCTGGTATCAAAAGGTTGGGAACAACTGCAGTACAGAGAATCACATTGTCTCCAACACCAAATAAAACACAACTGAAAAATAAGACCTTTATTTCAAAGAACAGCTAAAACAAGGTCTGTGTGTATTTCACTTGTTTAAAGAACATACCTGTAAACTATTTCCTTGTGTTTGGTGAGACAGTCTGGCATTTGGCAATGGAGAATGTGATCCCAGTTTTCTATCCAAAAATACTTCTTTGCTACATGCATAACACCAGACACGAAGGGTGGTAAGGTTGACAGTGAGACAATGCTTTGTGTCCTAAAACAGAACAAAAAAATGATTTTAGAACTTGTATTAAACTTCAATGTGCCCAAGCCAGAACTGTATGAAATCTTTCATAAAAAACTAACACATAAATTTTAAAAATATTAAATCTAGCAACAATTCAGCTGTTCTTGAAATCTATGCTTTTCACTCATTACACTTAGATTGAAGGGGTTCAAACCACATCACAAACACAATCAAAGAGCTATGTCTGGTTTAATTATCAGTACAATCTGAAAAGGGAAGATCATCTTAAATTGTTAGAATTCACTCGCCAATAAAGTACAAGAGTATTAAAAAAGCCCTACTAAATTCACAGTCCTTTTTGGTCAATTTCTTGGCTAGGGAGTTTTCAAATTAGTCAAATTTCTTATTTCCCCATGTTTACATCTAAAATTTCAGTTTTGTAACAATGGAGGTCCCCACGCATAAGGCAGTCAGGGTGGGAGTGTTGTATGGCTATTGTATGGGGGTTGTGAGATTGCATGCTTACTTCTCGACTGCTGTTGGCAGGACTGCTGCCTTCAGAGCTAGGCAGCCAGAGAAGGCTGCTGGCCAGACACCCATCTCTGAATTCAGCGCCATTACCAGCAGCAGCACAGAAGTGATGGTCACAGAATATGGGAAGAGGAATGTTACTATATGTCTGGTCTTCCTGACAGTCTCCCACCTATGTGCGAGAGGGAATGACAGCTACAGCCCCAGCCTCCACGTGCAGGGGCAGGGGAGTAGCAGTTAGAGTTACCAGCTTCAGGAGGTGGATCTGACCCAGCCAGGTAGCAGCCCTTACAAGGGAGAGAAGTCTTCATCCCCCGCTGCCACCCCACACACACCATTCCCAGCTGGGACTAGCAACTGGAGCCCTGTGCACGGAGTGGCCAACAGACTTCTCAGGGCCCCTCCTACCAACCCTCTTGTCCACTCTGATTTTCCCTCTACTCAGCCCCCTTTCTATCACTGTGAAGTCCATCACACCAGTTCCAGACCAGTCTCACTCCCAGCATCTGCTCTCTCCATTACTGTCCTTGTGTTGCCAAACATTCCTGTGAATGACCTCACTAATTTCCTCCCTTGCAGATTCCTTCTCTCCTTCAACTATCAAGGCACTGCCCAATCAACTATATTCTCCCTCCTTGAGTCCCATCCCCATAATTTCTTGGCAACATTTGAATCCCTCCTTAAATCTGGCTATGTCTACACCACAGAGTTTTTGCGCAAAAACGGCAAGCGTGTTTTTGTGCAAGTAAATTTACAGCAAATCAGAAGAACAGAGGGGTTTTTGCACAAGAGTTATTCCTCTTTCTACGACAGCTAGAGCTTTTGTGCAAAAAGGTGTGTGGGGATGGGCAGGAGGGGGGTTTTGCGCAAGAAATGGCACCCAAGGAAAAAAAAAAAAAAAAAAAAAAAAAGGTGCTCTGGTAGACACTCCATAAAACTCTTCACAGCTCTATAGTCCCTGTCTCTTGCTCCCCTCTCCCTCCCCCGCTTAAAGCTGCAGACCCCCTGGGCAAGCCATGTGGCAGAAAGCCGGCCAGAAAGCAGCACTTCACTGCGCAGCTCTCCCTGCCTCAGGCCTTGCTAGCCATGTCCGCCCCTGAGGCCCTCGCCACCTCCCTGGCCCTCACCAGGAGCAGCCTCAGGGATCCCAGGAGCCACCCAGGGGGAGCAAGAGGTGCGCACCCTCCTGGTCAGGCCCAGAGACTGAGTTCCTCCTGGAGCTGTGGGACCAGGAGGAGACACTCCAAGATCCCGGGAGAGGAGAAATCTGGCACACAAGGTCAGATGCGCAGGCCCTGGAGGCAGGACATGCCATGGAACAGTCTGGAAGCAGTGTGACTCCACGTGTGATATCGTCTGCTCCATGGCAGCACACCTGGCAGGACCTCACCCTGCCCCTACTAGGGCAAGTGGAGCAATGTGGTCCCAGCTCCCCCGGCCACTTTGCTCCCTTTCCCCATCCACCTTTGTGGACTCTGGGCTGCCAATTCCCCTGCTAGTAGCCCAGCCAGAGGAGGAGCAAGCTGGGAGGCATTCTAGCCACCATTACTGGTGAGTGAGAAGAGGACAGGGGCACCGTGACACCCTCTCTGGAGCCGGCGCCCGTCAGCCAGGACATCTCCCAGCCCTCCGAGGAGGCCTGCTCAGACTACTATGATCCTTTGATAGCTCCAGGATGAAGTGCATGCACTTCTTGTGCAAGCTGTTGTAGGCTACCCAGATGTTTTGACATCGTGGTGTGGTCTAGTCACAAGCACACTAATGCTGCTAGAAACTGTGCACACATTCATTTTCACAGCAGTATCTGCAGCCTGAGCACACCTGGATAAGCATTCACCTGCAGCCAGCTATGCCAAAACCTACAATAAATTGCTACAAGGCTCCGCAGCAGGATGCTCAATATTCTCACAAGTGGTGCAGAGCTGAAAATGTTTTCTAGTACACACCAAATGCAAAACAGTTAAAGCAAGGCCAGCTGGTAGACAGCAGCTGCAGCCATAGGCAGTGCTGTGAGCCGCCCATGTCTAGAAAGGCCCCAGGAGTTTTTTATTCCACATAGCCAGCTCCTCTGCCGATACTGAGGATGGATTAAATGGATAAAAGAGTTAAATATGGGCTGACTGCTTACTCATGGGCTGGAACAGGAACATGAGACAATATTGCTGTTAGATGTGACAGCAAGTAAAATTATCTTTTTAACCTGTGTGCTACCTGAAAAACACATATAAATAGCACTAAATTAGAGTGCAAGGAGGCAGCAGTAGACTTCAGTACAATGTCAGGAGATTTATAAATGGTTATAAGAAATTCAGTGGCACATCACTTCTAGGGATGTAAAAGTGGAATCTCAAAACAAGGTTAACCGAATTAAACTGTTAGTTTTGAAGCAGTGTGACCACGTGTGACATCGTGGCCAGCATGGCAGCACACCGGGCTTACGCACTCACCCGCAGTGGCAGGGCAAGTGGAGCAATGTGGTCCCAGCTCCCCCGGCCACTTTGCTCCCTTTCCCATACCACTGCCAGTCACTGTGGCGAGTCTGCCATTCCCCATGCTGGCTAGAGTCAAGGTCATTGCTCCACTTGCCCCACCATTACTGGTGAGTGAGGGATGATGGGGCCAGGACCTGGTGTCCTGACCTGGCTAGGTTCCCACTGACAGGCTCCACGTGGCTGCTGGCTGGTTAATCCTCCCACCCAAGCTAGCCCTGCTCAGACTACTATGATCCTTTGATAGCTCCAGGATGAAGTGCATGCACTTCTTGTGCAAGCTGTTGTAGGCTACCCATGTTTTGACTTTAAAGTTGTAAGACTGATCTTTACTCCAGTCATTAACAAATCAGATTGTGATATAATCCTGATACACATTCATTTTCAGCAGAGTATCTGTACTAATTAAGTAGAACTTCCTTAATTATCAGGATAAGCATTCACCTGCAGCTTCAGCTATGCCAAAACCTACAATAAATTGCTACAAGGCTCCGCAGCAGGGGCTCAATATTCTCAAAGTGGGAGAGCTGAAAATGTTTTCTAGTACAGCCAAATGCAAAACAGTTAAAGCAAGGAAGCTGGTAAAAACAAGAGGGAGTGACAAACTGACCTCAACCTTAACTGTTTCTCAAGCTAGAAAGGCCACTCTAGGGATTTTTATTCCACATAGCCATTTATAATCTTTTTTACTTGATATATGGGATACTAGAGGGATGGATTAAATGGATAAAAAGAGTTAAATATGGGCTACTGTTCAGGAGATTTATAAATGGTTATAAGAAATTCAGGGTACTTCTAGGGATGTAAAAAGTGATCAAAACAGTTAACCAATTAAACTGTTAGTTTTATATAATTTAGTAATGCAAGTATGAAAATTATCTAAAACAGCACTTCTCAATATTTTAATCACTCAAATGTCTTCCATTCCTGATTTTTAAAATTTTTCACTGATCCCCTAAGCTTCTCCAAGGCCCACGCTTTCTCACTTGTTCCATCCCACTCCAACCTCTGTTACTCTCCCCCTCGCTGCTCTACACAGCAAGGTGGGGCGAGGGCATGTGACTGGGTAGTTGAACACCAGTGCTATTGAGCCTGCAGTTTCATCGGTTAACCTTCTCGGTCACATACCAACCCTGGCTGGGACAGGAGATGGGGGTGGGGCCAGGAGTAGGAGCATTCAGGAGTTCTAGCCAGGGGCAGAGTTTGGAGTGTGTGGGAGTAGGGCTCCAGCTGGGGGTGTGGGTTCTGGGGTGGGGCTGGATTGAACATTGGGGTGGAGGTAGAACTGATCTTTACTCCTAGTCATTAGCAAATCAGATTGTGATATAATCCTGATACAGGCTCTCAATGTCTAAATATTAGCTATATTATAGTTATACCCCAAGGGTAAATACTGATTGGTAAACTATCCTGCTATGAACAGTAAAAAATGATCCCTGCCCCAAGGATATAATTATTCTAATTAAAAATAAGATGTAAGAAGTAACAATAGGAAAAGATACTGATGGGTAGGAAAGGAGAAAAGATGAGGGGGAGAGTGAATTTTTCCTAAACAATACTGAAAGCAATATACTTTGATATATTTTGTTACAGAGCCTTTTAGGATAGTGATCTTTGACATTCAGATACTGATGCTGTTAAGGAAATCAAAGTTTTTAATAACGTGTGTACACCCATTCACCAACATGTTAAAACATATTTATAAGCCACCTTTCACCATTGTACTATCAAGCAAAAAAATAAATCATCACAAGAAAAACACCTACTTGAAATCCAAACCGATGAAAACAAAACAGAAATGTAATACAAAAAAGAAAGGGACTTTAAGGTATTTAATATAGAACAAATAATGATAAAAAATCCCAGAGGCCTTATGCAAAAGTTTTAAGGTATTTAATGCAAGTGTAAAGAAATTATCTAAAACAGCACTTCTCAAATTTTAATCACTCGAGTATCTTCATTCTGATTTTAAAATTTTTCACTGATCCCCTGCACTTCTCCAAGGCCCCGCTCCTCACTTGTTCCATCCCTCCTTCCTCTGTTACTCTCCCCCACCCTCACTCACTCACAGCAAGGTGGGACGAGGCATGTGACTGGGTAGTTGAACACAGTTAACTGATGAGCCTGGGTTCATCGGTTAACCTTCTCGGTTACATACAACCCTAGCTGGGACAGGGAGATGGGGTGGGGCCAGGAATGAGGCATTCAGGAGGGGGTTCTAGCCAGGGGCAGGAGGTTGGAGTGTGTGTGGGGGGAGTGAGGGCTCCAACTGGGGGTGTGGGTTCTGGGGTGGGGCTGGGGATGAGAAGATTGGGGTGCTGGAGGTAGCTGGGATGTGCAGGCTCCAGGAGGTACAAGAGGAAAGTCTGGGCTGGGGCAGGGATTTGGGTGCAGGGTGCCACAGTGCTTATTGCAATTTCAGGAAGCATTAACCAGGTTCCTGCAACCCCTAGGTGCAGAGCCAGCCTGGTTCCTTTCACACTCCACCTCTCAATTGCTATGGTTCCCAGCAAATGGGAACTTTAGAGCCAGCACTTAGGCAGGAATAGCACATGGGGCCTTCCTGGCTGCCTCTGCACCTAGGGGTCATAGGAACCTGGCAGCTGTCTCCAAGAGCCACACAGAACTAGGGCAGATAGGGAGCCTGCCTTAGCCCCAGGAGGCACCGGAGGGGGTTGATGAGCAGTGCCTGTAGACCCCCTGGAGTTCCCTTGCAGACCCCAGTTTGAGAAACACTGATTGTCAGGGGACAATCACATCCAAGGGTCCACAAAGCAACAATCACTTGCCAACTCAAGATGTGACTCCTATGTGGTAAAACTCGTGGAGGGGACCTTGAATGTGAACATTACTAGCACATTATTACTTCCTGGGACAACACCCTGGCCTAAGCCTTGGCCTGAATTCAGCAGTACAAACTACTGACTGACACTACACGATAACAATGAATTTGTTCTGGGTTATCATCTGTAATACAGCAGGGACAAAGAGCCACAAAATGGTCCTATTGGGTTCCAGGAAATGGGCAGGCATAAGCCCACCCACTGATAAAGCACCCTATCCCAGATCAGGAAAATGGAGAGGGAGGTATATATGCCCTAGGATGATCAAGGTCTTATATCCTAGGGATTTGGGACAGGTTACTAAAGGAGCACCTGGCGCCAATTAGGACCCAAGAAAACCCTCCATATTTAAGCCGAGAAGAATAGAGTTTACTGGAGCAGTGTTGCTGCTGGTCAGAGAACCAGAATACCAGGGGAAAAGAGACCCTGCCCAGGCAGAGCTGAGGAACTTCCCCAGCATGAAGGACCGAGGGCTACCTTATCCAGGGGAAAGAGGGTAAGCAACCTACAAAGCTGAAGGGGCTGGGACCCACAATAGAAGAGCCAGCCTGGTTCCTTTCTCCACTCCCTTCTTTTTCACTGAATACAGTGGCCCCCGACCCAAAAAAGTTTCCCCACCCTGGCTTTAATATGTCAGTAAACTGAGAATATGCCGATCCACCACAGGAATGTCCTCTATTTACAACACATGGAATAAATAGTGTGCAAGCCTGAATTAATCATTTTTGTACCAAGTTAGACTTGTAGCCCTGTGATGGATAGGAGGAGTGCTGGCCAGAACTCTGTGACTAAAGGGTTAAACTCACGTAGCTAGCAAGGATGTTGGCAGGGGATCAGAAGAACCAATGGAATACAGTGCTAAAATCTGAATCGGATATAGATACCTGGTCTGCCCTTCCTTTGTGCCTTCTAAGTTAAGGGCTGGAGGGAGCAGATGGAGTAATCAGAACTACCATGCCTATAAGAAATTTTGGATGAGTGAACTGGGCCTTGAAGTACAGATCAGCACAGATCATGAATAAAGGGAAAGTATTTTTTTTTATTTTGGTTGTTGATTCACACAGCATTTAACCAGTTAACTGATTAACTTGAATTTTACATCCCTACTCACTACCCTTCTCAGCCCCTGAATCCACTAACAAAAGTACAAGGAATTCACACTACTGCCTAATACAGGGGTGGGGATCCTCAGGCCCAGGGGATGGGGATCCCCAGGGTGGGGATCCTCAGGCCCAGATCCTCAGCTTGTCTGGATCTGGCCCGAGGCTTAGGCCCCAGCACTAGACAGCCTGTGCTGGTGCTACCCTGGTGGCTGGAGCACACACTCTACTAGATAGCCTAGTTCAGTTTTGAGAGAGCAGGGTTTCCAAACTGTGCCAGGGCCATTCTTAAGGGCACATGAGTACATAAAACCACAAAGGATACTACTCTATTGGACTTAAAGATCTCACTACAATCTTTTGATGGGTCAGTGGCCCCCGACCCAAAAAAGTTTCCCACCCTGGCTTTAATATGTCAGTAAAACTGAGAATATGTCAGTTCACACATGCGAAAGTATTTCTACACTGCAATGTAAGCCCCGGCTTGAGCTTCCACACTGAACATTGACCATAGGTTTAGAATTTCTAAACCAAGATTTCATACCCACACTATATACGCTGAATTGGAGAGACCCAAGTCAAACCCATCTATCACAGGCTTCCTAGTGCTTTCCATAGCTGTAACTGCTCTACCCTCTGTTTATAGTGAGCTGTGGAAAAACTTGACTCTCCACGCTGCAATTTACAGGAAGTTGTTGCTGCCCACTGATTCATCCTGTCAGGCCATGTTCTGGAGCTGCACTCTCCCATCAACCAGAACAAGCAACATGGAGCAGTCACCATTAGAACAACTTATCTTGTTAAGGTTTTCACTCCTGTTCAGGCAGAGGACATGTGTGACAACGGTGGACATACTGGCAGCATTTTCTCCTCTACAAAAGACACCTGTTAGAGCAGGATGACAAAAAGGCTGATGCTGCTTATGACTCTCAGCATAATCACTGATGGTCCTACATAGGCCAGTGCTTAGGGAGCTGGACCAGAAGCAGAGTGGTGGGATCCCATTATATGTGTTCTTGAAATGACCACAAATGAGAACCTCCACTAGAAGTTGCATTTCTGTAGTCTTCTGAGCAGCTTGCCCCAACCTTCCAGTGTCATGACATATGCAAGAGGATGGCCACACCAATCCAGAAGCAGACTGCTATACCCACTTGGAAGCTGGCTATTCCAGACTTAAAGATCCACTGCTAATCTGTTTGGCATTGGAAAGACAACTCTGGGTAAAGTGGCAGTGGAGGTTTCAGCAATTAGGTGTGTGGTCAATACACTGAAAGGTGTTAACAGAAAATCACTGAACTTTAATAGCCTGGTGGTTTTGAGAGAGCAGGGTTTCCAAACTGTGCCGGGCCATTCTTAAGGGCACATGAGTACATAAAACCACAAAGGATACTACTCTATTGTTATGGAGGTCTTTGTGACCACAGAGGCCTAGTTATAGATGCGAACATGGGCTGAACTGGAAGCTTTCATGATAGTAGGGTTTTTTGCTGAACAGGAGTGTACCTTCGTGCTCAGGCCTGCACACTAGTCTCACCAGGCAATGGAGGTATATATGGACTAACTCTCCCCACTATTCTGGGGCACCCTACATACCCTCTTTTTGCCTTGTCTTATGAAACTGTGTCCTGATCGGAGATCCCAGACAATTTAACAAACGCTTAATAGGTAAAGAATGATTAAATGGATATTTGGAAGAGTGAAATCCCCACTGCACTATTTACAAAACTGTTTAAATTCCAACATTACATCAATGCAGGCAGCACTAATCGTTTGCTGTGCTCTACAAAAATCTTTGTAAAAGCCACAGGTGAGCCACTTCCTCCTAAACGTATCTATGACAAATGATTTGCAGAACCAGAACACTCAGCCAGACAGCAAACTTATGACAGCTAGAGCAGGATGCATAAGTGCAACAAATCACAGATGTTCTGTGCTCACACCTCATGAATTTATGTGGGCCAACAGAAGAAGGATAATGGTATGGTTTATGAATTTTAACAGTAATAAGGTAGTGTCCCTATACAGTGAAAGGGGCATAATGGTATTAATCTTAATTATAGGTGAGATGACTGTTTAAGGGGGACAGTGCTGTGGGGCAAAAATTATACACTTTCATTACAAATTGATAGTACGGTTAACTTTTCTGTTAAACAGAAAATCACTGAACTTTATTACATATGTTTGGATATTTTTCAAATATTGATGTCATTTATAACACTGAATGCAAAGTGTACCCTGCTTAATTTATATTTTTAGTATTTGCACTGTAAAAATGATAAACAAAAGTAATAGCATTTAACTCCTCATACAAGTGTCATAATATTTCTTCGTTATGAAAGGTGTGCAATTTACAGATCTAGATTTTGTTACATAACTGCATTCAACAACAAAACAACATAAAACTTTACAGCCTACAAGTCCCCTCAGTCTCACTTCTTGTTCAGCCAATGAACAAGACAAACAAGTTTGTTTACATTTACAGGAAATAATGCTGCCCACTCTTTATTTACAGTGACACCAGAAAGTGAGAACAGGCAATCACATGGAACTTCTGTACCAGGCATTGCAAGGTATTTACTAGCCATATACACTAAATATTCATATGCTCCTTCATGCTTGAGCCACCATTCCAGAGCACATGCTGATTACACTTATTAAAAAAAAAAAAAAAAAAAAACCAACAACACTATTTAAATTTGTGACTGAATTCTTTGGAGGAGAACAGTATGCCTCCAGCTCTGCTTTACGTGCATTTTGACATATTTCATATTACAGCACTTTCAGATGATTCAGCACATATTCATTAAGAACATTTTCTCAGCAGATTTGAAAAATGCAAAGAAGGTACCAATGTGTTGCAACTGAAATCAATATATTTGAAACTATATAAAACATCCACAAATATTTGAATACGGTGGTATTCTATTTAAATATGCAATTAAGTGATCCCTCCCCTGTTACCCATTCCCAACTTCTGACAAACAGATGTTAAGGCAGTGGTCTCCAACATTTTTACACCCAAGATCACTTTTTAAATATCAGGGCAAGCCAAGATCTATCCCATCCCTTCCCCAAAACTCCACCCCTTCCTTGAGGCCCCACCCTCTCCATTCCCCTCCTCTCCATCATTTGCTATCCCCACTCCTTATTCACTCTCACTGGATTGAGACAGGTGGTATGGGGTGGGAATGAGGGATTTGGGTGTGTGACAGCTAGGGAAAGCACTACAGCACATGGTATCGTGGAGGGAACACAGGATGTCACGTGGGAACAGCAGGATCCTCTACTCTCGTGGTCATTAGCGCAAGCAGACCCTCAATTAGATCTTTCTACTTTATCTTCCTTTCTCAAACAATGTTCTTCCTCTCCATTTGGAATTCCACATGATGGCAGAGGTAGTAAGTTAATACCGAGGCACTGGCACGCATTCCACCATTAGTAGGTACATGCTGCTACTTGTGGCTAGTAATGTATTTTGCATTAGGTCATAAACCCCTTCCATTCTTCTAACAGCAAACAGCAACAACAAACATAAATTAAGAAACATACCAGGCATGGGGCTACTTCTGCCTCTTCTGGTGATTTCACTGCAGGATGTCTGTCTGAGTATGGACTCAGGACACGTTACAGCTACTCTGGCAGCAAAACCTCCTCAGGAACTAGTGTGAGCACCAGAGTCATTTTGTTAGCCTTGCCCAGCTTCCTTCTATCTCTGGGTAAAAGATCACCATCCCAACTGAGGGTGGCTCATTGTTGGCTCCAAACTTAGCTCAACACCCATCAAACTCCTTGTAAAAGGAGGTAGGGTGATGAACTTTGCCCAGCTGTATGGTTCTCATCTCTGGCTCTACAATAGTTGCTCTTGAGCTGCTTAGTCTGCTCCTTGAACCGATTACCATACAGTTAATTCAGGGGTGGGCAATAATTTTTGGCTGGGGGCCACTTCAAAAATTTTTTGAAGTGGCCCTGGACTGTCCCAGAAGGGGTGGGGCCTAAACCGGAATGGGGGGGCCAGGATGCTTCTGGGCTTCCCCATCCCCAGACCATCATTGGTCTGGGAGTAGGGGAGCCCCTTTGTGCCCCCCCTTCCCACTGGGAAGAGGGTGGGAAGAGGGTTCGCATGCTCCCCCAACCCCAGGCCAATCAGGGCTTAGGGGCGGGGGAGCGCGTGACATCTTCTCCGGCCCCACAAGCAACACATGGCACTCGCGTGCTCCTGGCAGGGCAGGAGGAAGATTCACGTGCTCCCCCGGCCCCAGGCCCTAATTGGCCTGGGGACAGAGGAGCAGCAGGGTCTCCGCGGGCGGATCCCTGAGTTAATCCTCAATTCCACTAGCTTCTTCTCTCTTTCCTAATATGCATGCACATTTCTAGCACTCTTACTGAAGCTGTATGTTTTGGTCGCCCCACAGCAGGGATTTACCAAATTAGGCTGATTTCATAGACAGCACTGTATATGATAAGTGACTTCTTGTCAGTGGTCATTGCAAATATACAAGAAGGTTCACTGTGTTTGCAGTTCAGTGGTCAGAATAGAAGGGATAAATGGAAAGCAGCTGTACCTGAACCAGGTGGTTGCTTTTGTTTCCTAGGGGTCAACTGGCTAGTCTAAGTACAGAGAAGACAAAGGACACCTGTCCATGGTATTGTAGTACATCACATTCATTTCATGTTTTTATTAGGGATGTTAGTGTATAGTCAAGTAAATGATTAACCGATAAGCCTATCCTATCTCCTGAGAGAAACAGCAGCGTGGAGGTCGTGAGGGGGGGCAGGGAGCCGATCCACATGGGGAACCAGACTTCTAGCCAGCTCCCCTCACATATTGGCTCCCACAGACCTGCCTGCCCCCCCTTGCTGCCTCCTACAGAGGCAGCAAGGGGAGGGGGGGAGGCAGGCAGAAGCCAGTGTTAGGGGGAGCCAGGTAAAAAGCTGATTCCGCCCAGCATGAGCTCCACCGTGTTTGGGGGGTGGAGGAGGGCAGGGAAGGCTGCCGCGAAGCAGCCTCTGTCCACTGCATATCTGATGGAGTTCAGAGCCCCCACGGACAGGGGGCTGCTGCCACCCCATGCTGCTGCCTCTGTATCAGAGGCAACAGCGCAGGATGGTAAGCAGCCAGTGCACGAGAGGAGCTGTTTTTTAAACTGGCTCCCCTCATATATCAACATCCAACTGCCACCCTGCGCTGCTGCCTCTGCTTCACGGCAGCCTTCCCCGCCCAGAGGGCTCCCAGGGAGTGAGGCCAGAGCACACTAGCTGCCGCCCCACCCCTAGGGCTATCGAATAGTCATGTAACTCCTAAAATTTCATGCCGTTACATAACTATTCAATTATATGATATCTAACATCCCTAGTTTATTATTTCATTGGTACTATAAAAAAGGGTAGAAAATTTTTTTAAAGAAAATATTTGCTTCTAGACCACAAGTTTTCTACAAAAGGTGGATTCCATGAAAAATTCTACAATGGGCAAATTGTATAACAAGATGATAATCTTACTGAAGTCTGGACAGTCTCAGCCCTGAACACATTCTTAAATAGTAAAATGATGACTCCTGCAACTGTGGTTTACCCATGCTTCTAAAATGTAAGTTTTTAAAAATGTGATTTAGCAACAAGGTTAAATATATAAACTTTATTTTAACCCAACTGTTTTGCTTATAAATTCAGTCACACAAACCAAGAACAGAATGTATGAATATGCTGAGGCTATGTTTTGAAAATTAGGAAACTATCTTCTTTTCTAAACACAAATGTATAAAATATTATTTGCTCATTACCCATACACAATGTGAACCTTTTTTTTAATTAGGCCATAGTAAAACACTGCTTTTCAGCAATCAAGACACTGTACTAGATACATTTGAAGCTTCTCAGATGAAAGGTTTTTTTAAATGGAAGTTCTAGAAAGACTTGAGTGGGTCTGCTCACAATCTACTTGCTAGGATGACATGACACAATCACCTCTAGGATGACATGACATAATTCATTATTTTTCAGTTTTCATAAAAGGCAATAGCTCTAGAGAATTCAAAAAGTAGTTGGGTAGCGGCTCCATGCAGTAGGTTTAAAATGAACAAAAGGAAGTACTTCACATGACAGTCAGCCAGCCTGTGGAACTCATGGCTATGAGATGCTGTGACGATCAAAAGTATAACGAATTTAAAAATAATTTGGTCAGTTCATGGATGTAATTAGCAAGATGGTCAGGGACCCAACCCCTTGCTTCAGGTATGCCTAAACCTCCAACTGTAAGAAGCTGGGACTGGACAACCGGGAATGGATCATTCAAAATTTTCCTATTCTGTTGATTCCCTCTGATGCAGCTGGAACTGGCCACTGTTTGGGCTTGATGGACCATCACTAGGATCCAGTGTGGCCATTCTTATGTTTATGTTTCACTTGCACATCAGCTTTCTCGGACACCTTATTGTTATTTACTGTGCATGAAATGTAAGCCACCATTGAAATATTTTAATTTTGCAGTTAAAGCACTTCAATCAGTCCATTATTCACACACACACAAAAAAAAAAAAACACCCACACAACAACAGATTTCTTGCTTTGTAGCATCCATGTAACATTTCATTATAGGCTGCTCAAATATTCCTGACCTTCAGGTAAAAATGACTGTTAAATGTGAAATTAATTCCTTTAAAGTGAGCAACTGGTATCAACATACTTAACTGACACAGAGTACTATCAGGATTAACCATTAATAAGTTGCAATTTTCACAACTGGTTAAACTATTCAACATTGTTTAGGTGGTGGCTCTACATTTGGAACCCAAGTCACTCCTTATTGAAAGAATATAATTCTTTCTTCCTATGAAAATCTAAAAGAAAAACTTAAAAACAACACATGATAAACAAGAAGTAATGACACAAAAGATATTGGATATACAACTATGTAGATTATCCATGCTGTCCAAAATCAACATATAAAACCAATCTAAAATATACAAGTGTACTCTTTCAGGAGCAAAACATTCACTAAGAACCATCTCTACCTTCAACTGCTTAATGCGTTTACACTATCCAAAATGATCTGTGTGAAGTGGAGCAGTGTATCCATTTGCACAGAGCATTCCCTCTAACTATGCCATACCTATCTCATAACTTGAAGTCCCAGCAGCCTAGACTACGTGCTTAGCTTGGTAGGAGATTACTGAAGCAGTACATCAATAGCTATATTATTCAAATGCACTTTATTATATAATACATATTTTTCAAATGTTTAGATATTCTCTAAGAGTTTCCAAGATTACACTACAATGTACTGGAGGTCAGAAAAAGCAGGACTGCACAGTAAAGTGTATGGCGGCCCTACACAATAACATTTTCTCCAAAGATTCGAAAACACGTACACAGTCTCTCCAAAGACCTGATTCTGGTCATCCAGCAGTTAGATGTTGAAGGAACTGTAGATTGGAGTGATGAGAGAAAATCATCCACAAGCCACAAAGGGCACATTTATAATCTAGTAAAAAAATCTGTGGCACCAAGTTTTGGAGCTCATGTCAACTGACTCCGCCTCATGGAGGGGCTGTAGGGCTGAAAATTGCAGTGTAGACATTCAGCCTGGACTCTGAAACTGCCCCCCACTGGGTCTCAGAATCTGGGCTCCAGCCCAAGCTTAAACATTTACTCTGCTAAATTAACCCTGTGAGTCCAAGTCAGCTGACCAGGCCAGCTATAGCCCTGCCGTGTAGACATACCCAAAAGGTATGTCTAGACTACATGACTCCGTTGACGGAGCCATGTAGATGAGTTTACTAGACATAGGAAAATGAAGCGGCGATTTAAATAATCGCCGCTTCATTTACATCAAAATGGCCGCTGCGCTGTGCCGATCAGCTGTTTGGCGGCACAGCATGGCAGTCTGGACGCGCCACGGTCGACAACGGAAGCCTTTGTTGACTGCTCCGGTAAACCTCATTCCACGAGGCATAACGGAGCGGTTGACAAAGGCTTCCGTTGTCGACCGTGGCGCGTCCATACTGCCATGCTGTGCCGCCAAACAGCTGACCGGCACAGCTCAGCGGCCATTTTGATGTAAATGAAGTGGCGATTATTTAAATTGCCGCTTTATTTTCCTGTATCTTGTAGACTCAAACTACTCTAGACATACCCTTAGAGTGCCGACAAACAATTAACTCAAGCATCATACCTAGGAAGAAATAACCTATTTAAAAAAAGATATTACTGTCAGATGGCAGAGTACTGCTAGGAGTTGCGGGAATTACCAAATAGCTTCTGTGAGTTGAGCTGCACATTAGACCTGAATTATGCAGTAAGGATTTTTCCTCCCCTTTCTTGCACTAGTCCCTGCTATTATTTGCAATTAGGGATGTATGTGAGTAGTTGAGTCGACTACTCGCATTCCCCCCACTTACTGCCTCTATATCAGGGAAGGGGGGCAGGGGAGACTACCTTGAAGCAGCCTCTGCCCATGGTGGGCATAGGCTCACTGTGGGCAGAGACTGCTCTGCATCCCGTGGAGCAGCCCCTATCAGTGGTGACCAGGGGTGGCTGCAGACAGGGGCTGCTCCGGCAGCAGCCCCTGTCTGCACGGGGTCCCAACTCCCTGCTGGGATCCCCTGCGAAAGCTGGAACTGAGCAAGCCCAGCTTAGTCCCAGCTCGTGCCAGGTCCAGGAGCTACCTCTGCTGTGGCTCTGCAATTTAAATGTAGCAGGAACAGAGCTGTCTGCCCACCCAGCTCTTAATACATTTAAACCACAAAGCCGCAGCAGGGGTGCGGGGGGGAATAACTCCTAGAGGCTTCCTCCCTTATCGACTAATCATGTAGTCGATAGAAATTCTATTGACTACATGATTAGCTATTTACTCACTTCCTAACATCCCTAATTGCAACATCAAATTCAATGTATAACATGCAAATTTGTATGTTTCAAGCACAAAGATGTTTTATAGAAATTGTCAAGGAGAAGCAGGATATTGCACCAGTGAGAAAAAGTTCCTTATTCCTTGTGACAATGAACTGTTCCAGTGCACCCAGACCTACTATCTGTCTCTACATTCAACAGTGACAGATATTTTTTGTTAAAATTATCAGCAATGAAACAGTTAACCTAAAAGAGCATCATTAAACTGCACTGTTACCTCCCAAGTGAGATACATAGATTATTTTATTCTGTGTGGAGCACCACTGTGCAGTAAGTTTAAAAAGATGAATAATTATGTAGCTGCATAATCATATTATAAACACATGGTCCCCAAATGAATTAGACTTGATCCCCAAGGGCAGGAAGACATTGTCAACAAACAAAGCTTCAGTCAGGTAGTCTTTACTGAGTTGCACTGGTCAAAGACAAAAAGAATATTCTTCACCTGTAGTTCCCTTCCTCCACCCTTGTCCCTTCAAAGGGGGGGAAGCGACTTTCCTAGACTAAAGGGCTCGTATCATTTGATGGAGAGACCCTCGCTGCCAAAAACTGGAATGAAATCGTAGATATAGATATACATACCTGAGAATGTATGGTACTGTGATCCACATGAGATTCACCACAGCCAACATAGGAGCATCTATTCTGTCAAAAAAATAAGAGAAATCAACATGGTGCAGCATACTCTTAATTCTTCCTAGTGAGTTGTCAGAATAAAGTGATAAGGCTTTCAGATGCATTTTTAATTCACAATATTGTATATTTGCAGGATTCTGAAGAACGCAAGGTATCATGCAATGTAAGCACTGCAATAAATAATAAAGTAAATTGAGACTGAGGCAAGATTTTCCTCTGAACTTCCTTGATTTTGAAGGTGGCGTTTGACAATGTTTTTGATGTATGTCCTCTCTTCAACTGTTTTAACTTTATTTTTAATAAGAAAAATCAAGCAAAAATAGTCTGTAAAACCACGAAATGTAAAAATTCCACTATCAATTCTGTGTGAGCTTTAACTCAGACACTGACACCTTGAATATTAACAATTTTGACAGAATCATTTCAACATCAGTGCACATTTATATGCACGTCAAGTCTATTCACCATCTGAACTTTATCTTATATTATTACAGTTCTGCTCTAATGTGTATTTACTGAGCTGGTGGGCAAAAAACTTGCAGGTGTCAGTACAATGTTAACCTTGAGACATTGTTATCAATCATTCATTTCCATAGCACCAAACACGAGCACTTAAGTAACCTGCCATACTGTTTATGTACGTTAATATACACAAATGCCACTCATACAAAGCATTGATACCAAAACTCCAAATAGTTCCTGTATTCTAAAACTTTAATATCACACATTTATAAAAGCCAACCATAGGTACTGGTTAAGCAACGAGGCAAAGTTTCTGTCATGCTGGGATCTCACCATGTGCTGGGTGCTTGGCTAAGCACAAAGGAAAAGGCAAGGTGCCAAATCATCCAAGAGGAGGAAATATCACACCATGACACCTCCTTTGAAGCATCTTATTGTGACTATAATATCACCCTATGGAAATAGTGGTAGGAAATTAAGATAAATTATTCAATAAATGTCCAAGTGTTCCAAATTAAAGATATAAATTCAAAACAGACAAAAATTATTTTTCTTTAAGCAAATGCCTGGTTCTCTCTTTTCCTCCACCTTTAGTTTTGTGACTTTTCCACCTGCCATTGCCATCTTGTTCACTCCTTTCACTTGGATTTCCCCCTGCTAAAAGTTTATTTTAGATGCAATTTGTTAGCTTTAAAAAAATAGCTTAATGAGAAATGTTTAATAAGTCAGCCAGAAATTTTTTTTGGAGGGAAGAAGAGAAAAATCTGTTATTTTTCTTGCAAGCATGAATCTCTCAGAGGACAGGGTGGAAAGCAACTTTAGATACATTTGCATGTTGGCTGCTCATTGTCATGTTTCAACTGAGATTTGAGTGTTGACAAGAACTCACAGAGGAGTTAAAAAACCCTGCTGAGGTCAATCTGCACACCTGCAGCACATCCAGTGACATTTTACAATTGAATCAGCTGCCCTGCCCCTATTGTATCACAGAGAAGCACCTTAATCAGAAGCAACATCTCTCCATTCTTTTTTTTTAACCTGGAAACTCCTCCTGTTATGCCCCCCCATGCTTTATGAAAACTGGCTTATGAATATGAATATAGCTCAAAGATGTTTTATGCAAAACAGGTCATATAATATCAATTTTACAGTTACATTCTGCTGAATCTGTATACCCTATTTTTGTGCATTCTTATATGTGAAGTTAAGAAATATCAAATGTGAATCTGTTTATAATTCTAAATGTGCTAACGAGGGCCATTACTGATGCTCCAGAAACACTCAGTACTAAACAAAGACGTGAAATTTCCTGTAAGCCCAAACTATGGCTGGTCCTAGAAAGACATACCACCTAGTACTAGAATCCATTGTGAACCTGGTATTTTTCCATAGGGATGGGGGGGGTGCCAAACAAAGGGTTCCTGCTGGGGGGGGGGGGCTATTTAAGCAATAGGAAGCAATCATTCTTGTCTTCAGCTGGCCTTTGAAACTGCCTGGCCTACCCTAAGAGGAAACCTAACAACAAAGAATTCTGAAAAAGCTGTACATCTAGGACACAGTAAAGATCAACTCTGACTTTAAGCTTTTTAACTGAGATAAGAACAGCTGCTTAGGATAAGAATTTGCATGTAACAAGTTTCTTAGTGGATTAGAACTAGCTAGTGTTTGTTTTAATTTAGTAACTTACATTGATTCCGACTGTTTTCACTTGCAACCACTTAAATCCTACTTTTTATACTTAATAAAAACACTTGTTTATTATCAAGTTCAGTGTAAACAACTATTAGTGGGGGGTGAGGGAAGCAAACACTGAATCGCTCTCTTTCATTAAGGAGGTGGACTTCATGACCTTTCTCTGTGCAAAACTTTTATATAGGGCAAGATGGATTTGTTTAGGGTTTTAGTCCCTTTTGGGGGTTGGTTTCCTGGATGCTGAACCCTCTCAAGATCAACTGTTTTAGTGTCTGTTTTGCTCTGAAGGGGGGCAGTAACCCCAACTCTGTGTCCTATCTGGGGGAAACCAGAGGATCTGGCCCACCAGGACAAGGTGGCCGGGGAGCCCCAGAGAGCAAAAAGGCAGGCATCAGTGGCATGGATCAGTACGTAAGGGGACAACCCCAAGGAGATTTCTGTGACTCAACCCATCTCATCCCCTTTTTGCCAAAAGCTGGAAGGGTGAAGCAGCAGTATCTCTTAATGCTTGAGGTAAGGTGGTTACATTATTTTAAACAGCAGCAGGATAAAGAGGTAAGTGGGGTAGAGTAGGCAAGGACAAAGCCTGATGAAAGAATACTTTTAAAATGTTTATTTAGGATTTTTAAATGTTTGAATAAATGTTTATTTTTCTTGGTGATCATTATGAAGTAGATAACACTGTCCTCTGTTACTGTTAATATTGACAGTATATCCACTATTTCAAGTAACTCAAGAAATGTTATTTGTGGTGTTGCACGAGGATGTTCCCAGAACTACTGACCAGACAGAACACAGGACTTCCTAAAGCTATTCTATAATCTACCTCGCTGACAAATGAAGCTGGATGAGCTACTGAACAGAAAGAAAAATTTCATTTTTAAGCACATGATCATTTTCAGTTGTAAAACAGCCGTCTCATTCTTGATTTGTTATAAAGCAAATCATTTAGGGGCTAAAAGCTGATATCATAAACTTTGACATAAAGTAATGCTTAAGAGTTAAATTTAAAGCTACTTATAAGAACTGTTTGTGCAGAAATGCTGCACTCCTTTATCGCTTCATTGGACAAGGACCCAGTTCTGTCACAAATACACCCTGCAGTAGGTCAGCTTACCTCTAAGCATGCCCAAAGGTTTGGTCCTCTAACTTTGCAGTCTTGACAAGTGCCCTGTTAATAACATGTAATTAAGGAATTATTTTGTTAATCCAGTTTCCAGGAATTGGTTCTTAGCCCAACACTATTTAACATTTCCATCAATGATGTGCAAGAAAAAGTCACTGATAAAAATTTGCAGAAGACTCAAACACTAGGGGGAATGGTAAATAACAAAGAGGATAGGTCACTGATTCAGAGCAATCGGGAGTGCTTTTGCCCAGTTTACCAAGACGACAATAGAAGTTTTAATGTAATTCAAAGTACATTCTTAGGAACAAAGAATGTGGGCCATAGCTACAAGGATGGGGAACTTTATCTTTGGAAACACTGACTTTTGAAAAAGCTTTAAAGGTTATGGTGGATAATCAGTTGAACATGAGTTCTCAGTGGATGCTGTAGCCAAATGAGCTAATGAGATTCCGAATGCATGAACTGGGGACTCTGGAGAGCAGTAGAGAGGTTATTTTACCTCTTTATTTGACACTGCTAGAATACTATGTCCTGGTACACAATTTAAAAAGCATGTTGGTAAATGGGTTCATAGAAGAGCCAGAAAGTGATTAACTGAAGTAGTGGTTCTCAACCTTTCCAGACCACTGTAACCCTTTTAGGAATCTGCTTTGTCTTGCATATCAAAGTTTCACTTCACTTAAAAACTGCTTTCTTTAAAAAATGAGACATAAATACAAGTGTCACTGCATACTATTACTGAAAAATTAATTACTTTCTCTTTTTTTACCATACAGTTATAAAAAAATCAATAGGAATGTAAAAATTGTACATACATGTCAGTACAATGTCAGATACTTGATCTTCTTTTCACCTGAGAGCTACATTTGAAGAGGGAGCCCCAGGTAATGGGGCTGATGCCTGAGCCCTGATGCCTAGAGCTTAAGCACTATAATTTAGCTTCACAGGGCCTGTGTTGCTTGGGACCCCATGCAATGGCCCTGCTAGACACCCTTAATATCAGCACTTTACGTGCAATCCCATAAACACAATCTGAGAAACACACACTTTGAGGATCACAAACCTTAGGTTGAGAAACACTGTTCTAGATTGAGTACTCTGTGGAAAACCTGCATATATCCCCAGCATACCACCAGTTGCTTTTCTGAAGCAACAATCAACATTTGGGGCAAAAGAGGCATCAGCATAGCCGGCATACTCCAGGCACTCCAGTAGGGCATTGCACCAGCCACTGGCCCGCTACAAGGATGGCATGCAGAGATGGACTCAGCTTTAGGTGGCCATGTAGCACCAGTGCCACCTCAGTGACCATAGTTTAGCTACCAATGCCAGTGCCTTGAATAAGAGCGCTGCCAGGAGTTGGCTGGTCACAGGGTGCTAGATTCTTCTCTTTATTTTCTCTGATAACATTAAGTCAGCTAAAATGCAATAAATTCTTTACAGTATTTTTCCACCTTAGCGACTGCAGTTGCTACAGGGATGTTAATGGATTGCAAATTAAAAAGAGATGTCGTCTGTACAATCATGAATAGGAGCCAGCCCACAAAAATCTGTCTTAAAATAATAGTCCATACTATGAAAGAGGCAGAGAACCCTTGAGACAGGCTAGCTAGCTTGTATTATTCATCTTGGTACAGAATTATTTATCTTCAAATGTAATGTATGAAATAAATTGTTTTATTGCTTAATCAGGTCCATTCCTGTCTCTTTTGTTTAAGAGTAGAACTCAGATAATGTACACTAGAATTTGGTAAGATTTTAACCTAAATATTTTGTCCATGATAATGTTTACCACTTAAATGTGTTGTACAAACAGTAATTTGCTGATCCATTTAGTGACAAGCCTTGCAGCTAAAATATACACATGGTTTTACTCCAGTAGGGAACCCAGAAAAGAACTGAAACTCACATGAGATTTCTGTATCAATTCCTCCTTTGTTATTTCACCAACTGATTCCAAGTGTGGGCAATCACAGCTGAGAGCTGACATTTTAACAGCAGTAGTTTTCTAGCTCCTCTAGCATTTAAGATGAGGCAATATCTACAAGACAGGAATAAAAAAAATATAACTTGAAGAAATGTTATTCTTGTAAGCTATAATGAGAGAATTTAACAGAGCCGCTGTATACATTTAACCTTGTAATATAAAACCAGGACAATCCCAATAGTTGTTCAGTTAAATAAAAAAAAACACTTAGAAAATGCACATGCTGCATTTCAAAATGAATGAAAGCAGCTGTTAAATGAAAGCAACAGAATCTAGTAAATAAAATTAAATATAGCGGAACCTGCTAAATTACAAGCCTGCACTATAAAGGAATTTTGCATTTGCAACTTATTGAAATACAGACCTATGATATCCTGCTAACGTGCAAGCAACAAGGCTAATGTAGATCAAGTCATGTTCCCACACACATAACCAGAGAAGCTTATCACACTCCTCATCTCTATCATGGCATGCAGAAATGCCCCTGAAAAACTGCAAGCCAATACAAAACTACACACCAAGAACTGGAACCACAGCAACTTAGTGTATTACCACAGCTTTCTGCCTGTTGGGTAAGTTTGAAATACAGGAGTATTTTTCTTCCCTTGTTAAATGAGAAAGGAGTCGATACAGGAAACTTTGCCTTGGTCTCCTTTATTTACAGTGACATATACTTTAAATAATAATGCCTGACCAGGTATATTAGATGTAAAAAAAAGTCACATGTAGGGCAGAACTCTCTCCTTCTGTTCTCTGGCAAACTTCCACTTTCTTGGATACAAGGCTAGTTTAAGGCCAAATATAGGTTGGACCGCTATAGTCTGTCCTCCTGTTGTCCAGCAACATCTGTGGTCTGACATTCCAATGGATGCTCCCAGGCTGAAGCACTCACAGGGAAAAACTGGCCCCTTGCTCAAAAACTCTTCTCACTGCCCTCTCAGAGCTTCCCGAGTGCTGCATATACTTTATTTGCTGTGGAGCTGTAGCCAGACATGAACCCCATCTTGTCCCCCTTCCCCCCCAGAGAGCAAGAGAAAGGCAGTCAGCCTTTGATGCCCTGGGAACGCAGGTGTGCTGCCTGTCCCTGACTCTACCATAAACAGAAACCAGACAGTAAATGGACTAGCTGACGACCCAGGGCCTCCCGCCGCCCTGATGGCTAATACCAGTAATTGACACGCCTGCACTGTCCCAGGAGAGGAATCTTCGCCCATCACATACTAGAAGTGCCCATTGTCTGCATTTTCCCAGGTGTGAATTATGCTTTGCACCCTTTGTGGGAAACTTGGCATTCAAAGCCATTTTTCCTAATTGGCCACTTGAGACCAGGAAGAAGCCTACGTGACCCAAGGGGTATAAAGAGGGGTTTAGTAGCCCACCCCATTTGAGCTCCAATCATCTATACCTGCTGGCAGGTATTGATTGTCTCGAGGTCTGTGGGGCGCCCAACCTCGCCCTACTTCTTCCCGAGGGATTGAGAGAAAGACGCTGGCCACGCCAAGTCTGGAACGCAGGGGTGAGAATATATACCTGCTAGGTGTCTATTTTGCATGCATTTAATAAGAGCTCAGAGAACCAAAAGGGTTTCATGGTACCTGTAAGTGACTTTTGTTTTAAGTGTAATTTCTGTCCTGTCCTTTTGTAGTGGCTGTGTTATCTGTAACACAGCAGTAGCATTTAACAGCTAAGTTTACCCTGTAACAATAAAATAGTAACTGTTTAAGCTTTAACCTGACTCCTTCAGTTGCTGTAACAGAACCAAGCACAATTTAAAAGAACTCCAGCCAGTCATAAGGGACAGATACAGGGAAAGCTTGAGCATTGGATCGTGTCGCTTCCAGAGGACAGATCCGTTGGGGCACCCGTCAACCTCTTCCAGGTTGCCCGCTGCTAAGGACCCCGGTCCTGACAGTTGAAGTCTCGGGTGTATAAGCTCTCCCTGTAAACTTATTGGGGCGCCCGTCAACCTCCTCCAGGTTGCCCACTGCTAAGGGACCCCGGTCCTGGCAGTTGAAGTCTCGGGTGTATAATACACACACACACACACACACACACACCGCCCTGACCATCGGCTGACAGGAGCCCAGTAGGGCTGCGCTCCTGGCCCAGGCCATGGGACTCTGCAGCCACCCTGCTTCTTCTCTCAAGAACCCCGCCCCATCAATGCTGGCCCCTCTACTGCCACCAGAGACCTCCCCTGGTCCAGAAGATTTGAAGGTGATGGATCAGGGAGGTGCAACCTGTATATAAAAATCTTTTGCTAAAAGCATTCCCATGCTCTTGCAAACACAGTCACTTAGTCAAGTGTTAAAACTACTGTTTGGTGGTTGCATAAATAGAGCTGACTGTTTCACAATACAAAGGAAAAATATTAATTTAGTTACATTCCCTCTAAAACACAAGATACGTATGATTATCTATAGAAGTTGTTCTGAACCTTTCTTACTCCTTTACCCCTTCCAGGACTCTGCGTTGTTTTATATACCATAAGTTTCACCTCACTTAAAAACTACTTGCATACAAAATCAGACATGAAAACACAAAAGTTTCCTGCAACAGACTGACATCATCACGTCACTCTGCATCCTGCCTGAGTCCACCCTCTTTCCCCCTCCCCTCCCACCTCGAGCCAGACTTCACTGCTTCTCCTCACCACCTGGAATTGCTATTTTAAACCAAGTCCCTACTGCCCTTCCTCCACCCTCATCCCACACAGCTTTCAACGCCAAGACACATGGCACAGCAGCCGGCAGACCCCACACTGCAGCCATGAGAGCCGAGGGGTGGGAAGGGAGGGGGTTTGCTGTACTCAGGGCAGCAGCCCGGGGACAGGTACTAGGAGCCAGGCTCCCAGCCAGACTTATGTGCCAGCAGCAGACTCTTGGGGGCTCCCTTGCTGCCAGGCTCTTAGGGAGCAGGAGTGCAGTGCCCAACTGCCTGGACTCATGCTGTCCCTGCAGAGACTCACCCTCTCACCAGCGGGTGCACCCAGGTGAGCCGCCACACCAACCTGTCTGCTCCTTCCCTTCTGCTCCCAGCGGGTGAATGCGTGGCCCTGGGCTCTGCGGGCAGGGCTGGGGCAGTGAGCAGCACAGGCAGGACCACATGGGAGAGAGGTTGGGATAGTGGCTCCCTGCGCTGCTGCTTTCCCCACCTCAACAGGCTGCAGTGCCCCGGAGTGCCACATGCACATGGCACTACCTACGCCTCACTGCACCCCATGTGGGGCAGGCAGGTACCCCTGCACCTCCCTGGCCACTGAGATTATAGCTAGGCCTGGTGCACACCATAGCCGAGAGAAGGGAATATGGGGGGGCGGGGGGAGAAAGGGCCTAGGCTGGCGGAGGAAGAAGGGACCCTGGCTCATGGGAGAAGGGGAGTTCAGGCTAGCACGGCAGGGGGAGGAGGGAAAAGGGGCTTGGATTGCTACGGCGGGGGGGAAGAGGAAGAATGGGTCCCGGGCTGGTGTGGCGAAGAAGGGAAAAGGGGCCCAGGCTGGCATGGCAGGGGAGGGAGAATGGTGGCTTAGACTGGCACAGCAATGGGAAGGGACATAGGGAGAAAGGGCCCGGGGAAGGGAGAAGAGGGGGTTAGTGAGTGCTGCGAGCAGGGAGCACAGCTTCCTAGTACTGTATAATTATAAAATAAATTTACTGAAATATAAATATTGTACTTACATTTTAGTATATTTCATTACCTGTATGAAATTGCTTGTGTTTTTTATGTACAAAGCAAATACCTAGATGAGTTGATGTATCCTCAGAAAACCTCTGCATACCCTCAGGGATACACAGACTTCTGGCTGAGAACAACTGGTCTATACTCTGTGCAGTCTGGCAGCCTTCACTATGGTCATCCAAGAACTTTCTATTGACCCACACTGCCCAAACAACTACCATCTTATGCTCCCCTCTGATTTGTCACCAAAATCCTGGAATATGCTTTGTACAGTTCCTCTCCAACTGTTTCTACAACCTCTTCCAGAATGAATCACACACACCAAATTCCCAAACTAAATCCTCCTATCAAATTAAAAAACGCACTTTTCTATTATTTGTATACTTGATATGTCTGATGCCTTCAACATCATCTATCACATCCTCCTCCAACAACTGGGGTACAAGCCTATACTTTGAAAACGTTGAAGTTCAAAAGAATTAACATTAAGTAACACAGCAGCAAAATTATATATAAAAAAAACCCTATAGACCAAAATGTGACTTGGCACACAAGCCATCTGTACTGGTTTGTAACAGTATATGTTCCAAGCCCTGGTGCTGGAACCAGTGATGAGAAATAAAAAATATCTTATCCAACAAGCTGCAACTGCAGAAGTGTTCCTCAAATTATTTCAACCAAGAACGTATTTGCATAATAATTTTAATTTTCCTGCCAAATGCTGCAATGAATCCGGTTTTCTGGATCCAAATTTATATAAATTTAACTGTGCTTTTCATGTTTAAAAATACAAAAAATTCTGCTCTTAGGTTTTATTTAATTTTAAGAAAATGTGTAAGCTAAAGTGAAAATTTCAAAATGATTAACATCTCCCCGACTTCGTTTAGCATTAATGAACTACAGCTAGAATGAAAAAAGCCACTGAGTGTTCCAAAGTAGCAGCAGAAATGCAGGCTTCTTTAGCACTGATTACGAAGTCCTACCAAGACATTAGAAATGGCTGACTGGGTTTTGAATAATGCCTACACCAAGTGATAACTTCTGTACTGTTTTAATGCTGAAAATCAACACAAACGCCTCCCTTAGGAAGGGTATAATGGATTAGTAAAGCCAAAACAATTATTTTATGCAGTAAGAGTTCTGAATATATTCCAAGAAATACAAAGGAGGTTACCAGTGAGTTCATCTTGCATTACTGGATTTGTAACTAATGAGCTGCTTTAAACCTCTGGAACTCTTCCTCAAGTCCAACCTACAGTCCTGAACAAATGAAGATTAATGAGATCAGCTGACCATTTCATACAATTAATCCAAGACCACAAAATCAGCTCCTACTTTTCTATATGCAGCCAGTACCAAAGAGAAATCTGGAATCAAGAACATTAAGATCAATATACTCACTCATGTCCAACTATAAAGAATGATCTCCAGTAGCACGAGGCAGCAGTTTCTGGCTTAAACAGGGAATCTCATGCTAATGCCAGACCCTCAAGGAGACTAAATAAAAAAGCTTTTTTTGTTAAAATTAATTCCTTCCTCTCTTTCCTTCTATTCCTGTGGCCAAGAAATCAACTCTTGTTCTGGTGCCTCATCCTTTATTGATTACTGTAATCTCCTCCTTGCTTACCTCTCTTCTTCCATCCCCCTCCCTTCTACTCCATGTAAAATACAGAGGCTAGCATTATCTTCCTTTTTCATTGTTCTGACCATGCCACTCCCTACCACAGCAGCCACTTCTCAAATATCTGCACTAGGTATGTTAGCATGTAGTCATTTACACAATTAACTGATAAACCCAGGCTTAGCGGTTAATCCTAATGTCTACACATGCTAGGGATGTTAAATTTAAAGAACTAATAGACTGGTCGATGGATTTTCCATCAACTAGTTGATTAGCGGGGGAGCCGCAGTGGGGTTAGCTCCTAGTTCCAGGAGCTAAACCCGCTGCGGCTCTGCCTTTTAAATGTATTAAGAGCTGGTCAGCTCTTAATGCATTTTAAAAGCAGAGGCGCAGCATCTGGGACTGGGCAGGAGCTGAGAATCAGCTGATTCCCCTACCCCCCACGGAGACAGTGCTGGGGGAAACCAGCTTTTAAGTCAGCTCCCCCCAGCACCAGCTCCTGTCCTCCCCCCCCACCACCACCACCACTTGTTGCCTCCATCAGACACAGGAAGGGGGGAGGGAAGCGACTAGTTGAGGGACTAGTTGACTATCCGATAAGCTTTTGCTTATTGGATAATCGACTAGTCACTTACATCTGTAACACATGCACACCCCTTGCTACCGCTCTATCACAGGCAACAAGGATGGAGGGGAGGAGTGGGGGCACTGGCTCCCACAGAGCCACCTGTCCCCCTCTGCGCTGCTCTCACCCACACAGGCAGCAACATGGAGGGGGCAAGCAGGAGCCGGTACGTGCAGGGAGCCAGTTTTTATGCCATTTGTTCTCCCCTGCCTCACTTCCCACAGAGGTTGCAGCACAGTGGGGAAAGAAGGAGCCACCTCCCCTACACACACTGCTACTTCTTATACAGGGCCGGCCCGAGCCATTCGTGCGCCCCAGCCCTGGGAGCGCAGCGCCGCCCCCGGGAGTGCAACGCATTCACGGCCCCGCCTCCGCCCGGCCTGGCAGCCCCACGCGGCGCCCCCTACAATGGGGCGCCCCAGGCAGTAGCCCGGTTGGCCTGTACCTTGGGCCGGCTCTGCTCTTATAGGAGGTGAAGGGAGCTGGTGGAGCCAGTACAGAGGGTTCCCCACGCATACCGGCTTCCCCCTGCCTGCTGCTGCTGCCTCTATATCAGAGGCAGAAGGGCACGGGGGCAGGCAGGAGCAGATATGCACAGGGAATTGGCGTTTAAGCTGGCTTCTGTGGAGTGTGGAGCCACCTCCCCACCCTGCTGCTGCCTATGAATCAGAGAAAGCAGTGCGCGGAAGCGGGGCCAGGCAGGTGCTGGTACACATGGGAAGCAGGCTTTGAAGCAAGCTCTCTACACATACTGGCTCCCGCTGATCCTGCTGCCCTCCCTGCCTCTAACACAGAGGTGGCGGGGAGTGAGGGAAGGGGAGACAGGAGCCGGTGCTTGTTATGGATGTTAAATTTCAATTAACTGACTAATTGAATAGTTAATACAATTTGCATCAACTATTTGATTAGTTGATAGGGTACCTCCACGAAAGCTCTGTGGAGAGCACGGGGCCAACAGGGCAGTCCCCTGCTGGCCTCAAGCTCCCCACAGCGTTTCAAAGCAGCAGTGCCACGTGAAGCCCGGGGTCAGCTGGGGAGTCCCCCGCTGACCCCAGGCTCCATGCAGTGCTGCCACTTTGAAATGCTGCAGGGAGCCTGGAGTTAGGCTTCATGCAGCATTTCAAAGTGGCAGCACTGCATGGAGCCAGGAGTCAGTGGGGGAGTTCCCAGGTGATCCTGGGCTCCACAAGACACTGTCACTTTGAAACACTGCGTGCAGCCTGAGGATACCCAAGCTAACCACAGGATGCACGCAGCATTTCAAAGCGGCAGCGCCGCATAGAGCACAGGGTCTGGCCCTAGGCTCCAGCCCCAGGCTCCCTGAAGTGCTACCACTCTGAAGCGCCCTCTCCTCTCCTCCCTCCGCTGCCTCTTTCTGATAGAGGCAGGTGGGGGGAAAGATACTAGTCAACTAGCCTGTCGACTAGTTGTTCACTTCCCTAGTGCTTGTAGGGAACCAGATTTAAAGCTGGCTCCCGCAAGCACTGGCTCTCCCTCTCCCCGCCACCCATGTAAACACGTATCTGTTGAAATTTGTTTATGAACATGTTTTTAACACCCCTAATCTGCACTGGCTTCAAAGATCTCCTATCAACTTTCAAAGTACTCCATATGCTTCACCTCTATCTTCAGCAGCAGTATTCCCTCTAAGCTGCGGGGCAGCACAACTTCACATGTTATTAATCAGCCCCATCCAATCAGTCAGCTCCATGCACAGAGCCCTGAGCCTCTGACTGGGCAGGGCTGATTAATCACCTGTGAAGCTGTGCTGCTGCACGATTTAGAGGGAACACTGTTCAGCACACCATTCTACTTATTTATCTTATGTAAGTTAATAAAAAAAGTTAACTACTAATAAGAGTTAAAATGATTTTTTAAAGAAACCTACCCAAAGACCTTTGAACTTTGGGTAAAATAAGTGTGGATCAAATTAGGCTGTAATCCAGCAACTGGCTCTTTGATGTTATAATGGGTTGCCTTTTTAGATCAAGTTTTAGGATCAGGGTCTTTGTTTATGCCTGCACCCACTTCAATAACCACCCTGTGAAGTACATTTATTTCATTTTTTCAAAAATCAATACATTCACAGTCATGGGGCTTTCAGCAACTGTTATACTACCACTTTTATACAGTTAAAACATAACTGCATTCAATTCACAGATTTCTTTATTATTCAAATTCTTAATTTGTAGATTTTTCTGTCAAATAGCTGTGTATATATATACACACACATATATATATGACAAATGCTCACAAAATTATGGAGTTTTCAAAATCCTGCTACAATATGTCTGATTGATCTCCTCATGCTGACTATAAATTTCATAAAGGGAAACATTGCTTTTCACAATTCTTTTCAATTTTGAGCATCCTTCTTCCTACATTAAGAGATGTGACCAAATGGAACATTTCTTCTATTTTCACTGTATCCTTTAGTGAATTGGTAAAATAAAGAGCCATTACATTCTTCTTCCCCTGAGTAATTATCTAAGGTTTTGTAAGCTCCCACCATTTCATTGTGTGCAAAGTCCATCAGTACATCTATTCTATCCTTACACTGACAACTTTTTTCAGTCCAGACACAAAATCTAGTTTTCCACACTTATTATGAAAAACTGCTATAATGTTGTCAACTACCAATAACATGTTAAGTAATATCACAAAGAAGAACAGATGACAATATTATTCCAGCTCTGAGATGCAAAACTCACCTCAGGCAAGTAGCATTATTACAAGAAAACCATTTTCATTGTCCTTTGTTGGAATTTCTTTGCTCTCTCAAAAGGAAACACAAAATAAAACCACACTCCAAATGAGAATATATAGTCTTTTGGTATACAGTCATTTGTGTTTCATTTTCCTCTTATGATACAGCCAAAACAACCCATTATACATTACATTGCAATAGTTATATTTTGCACATTTTACCTATGGCACTGCTTACATTTACAGGCATTATAGGAATATGGCCAATCGTGCGGTTTTATCCCTTTATTTGATTAGATCTTCCTAATGTTTGTCTTCAATACTCTTTTGCTATCATCACCATAAAGTAAATGTAAACCCCTGGCAAATACTGCCACCTGTATCTGTCCCTTACATCCCGAATCTCAGATGGTAATATTTCAATACTGGGACTACACAAGTATTAACATCATAGCTGCTTGTTAAGTGACAGCTTTACTCAACAAGAAAAAAAAAACCCTCTGCTTAGGGAGACATGAATGTTCACAAGCGGCGAGGAGTCCTGTGGCACCTTATAGACTAACCGAAGTGTTGGAGCACAAGCTTTCGTGGGCAAAGACCCACTTCGTCAGATGCATCTGATGAAGTGGGTCTTTGCCCACGAAAGCTTATGCTCCAACACTTCGGTTAGTCTATAAGGTGCCACAGGACTCCTCGCCGCTTTTGCAGATTCAGACTAACACGGCTACCCCTCTGATACATGAATGTTCACAGCCTCCCACCCATTTCTTACCAGCAGAACACCCACACTGTGCTGCAGACCCCTCATCGCCCAGGCGGCCCAATGGCTGATGCCGCAGCAAGGCGAGCGGCTCTGGGCCAGCGAAGCGAGGGACACCGGCAGAGCGGGACCGGCCCTTGGGAGAGAGGCAGTAGCGCCGAGCAGAGCCAGCCGCAAGCCGGCAGGGCCATTACGCAGCGCAACCAAGGGCAGACCGGGCCTCTCCGCACGCTCCCTCCTGCCGGCTCGCACAAGCCCCTCAGCGAACAGCTCGTCCCGCCCCGCCGCTCGGGGAGGGACTGTGAGGACAGGCACGTGGCCGCTGCCTAGGACGGGCCGGGGCTCCCGCACTCAAGCACCGGTCCGAGTCGGGGGGCCCGTGCCGGGCCTGAGACACCGGCGGGGACTAGAGGAGGCGGCGGTGTCAGCGCCCGGGCAGGCGCGAGGGGAGGGGCCGCGCCGGCCTCAGGGAAGGAGGCCCCAGGGAGAGGAACAATCCTCCGCCGGAAGGACCCAGCGCCTACAAGACGGGGAAGGAAGGGCGCCCGGGCTCCAGACTCGCTGCGCGGCAGCCTCACCTGCTTCGCGGTAGCCGGTGTTCGCTTGTCCCTGCTGCCCGCAGCGGCAGCTCCTTCCGCTTCCTACTGCCTGACCCGCCGGCTGCAGCAGCTCTGCCTCAGACGCCGCTGTGCGCCCCGCACAAAGATGGCGCTGCTGGGTGTATGTCACGCAAAGAGCGTTGCCCCGCACAAAGATGGCGCTGCTGGGTGTATTCAGGCATTCAAAGAGCGTTGCCCCGCACAAAGATGGCGCTGCTGGGTGTATTCAGGCATTCAAAGAGCGTTGCCCCGCACAAAGATGGCGCTGCAGGGTGTCTGTCACGCAAAGAGCTTTGACCCCCACAAAGATGGCGATGACTGATTCGCAGTTTTTTGGCCACGTGGTGTAGCTAGGCCCCTTCCCCCGTCCTGCGTTTCTTTTTGACACCGGAAGTAGCTATGTTGCCTGTCTCCTAGCAGCGGGCGCTGCGGTGCGGGAGCTGCTGGGGTGGGGCGGAGGTTGCTGTTTTTATCGCGGGCAGGTAACGTGGGGGGGGAAGGAGCTCCTGCCTGCGCATTCTCTGGGGCGGTGCTCTGCGTTCGCCCCTTAGCTGGCTGCGGCCATTTCTCCGCGCGGGTCCTGATTCCGTACCGGGTAAGGGCTGGAGCGAGGCCCCCACCGGCCCCTCACCGTGTCGCCCCGCCCTGTGCTCGGGAGCCCGAAACCGCGCGGCGCGCGCACTGGGCTGCGAGCGCCCCGCGTGACGGGTCCCGGAGACAAAGGGGGCTCGGTGCGGCCCGGGGCTTCTACGCCCGCAGCCCGGCAGGGAACGACGCGTTGGGGACCAGGCGAGGGGCCCTGCGAGTGCCTAGCCCGAGGCTGACAGCCGGCGTGGCAAAGGAGGGCTCTTCCCCAGCGACCCAGTGCAGGAGTCGGGTGATAGATTAGGGGAGAGAGCAATTTCTCAGCCTGTCCCCGTATGGTGGGGTGGCCAACCCGCAGCTCTTTTCACATTAACATGTGACTTATAGAGCCCCCCAGTCTCCCCATTCTTCGTGGGGGGGGAGGGACTCAGGGCTTTGCACCGTGGTGAGATGGGGGCTTCTGTGTTCTCTCCTTGCGGCGAGACAGCGGCAGGCCGCCAGGAGCTTCTGGGAGAAGCCTCGGCTTTAAGCTGGGTGTGGAAAAGCCACAGCAAAAGCAGCAGTTTTCCCTGCTGCTCCCATTCCCCAGCGGTTTGCCGCTGCCTTTCCCCAAGGCCACAGTGCCCAACTCGCCAGCTGCCTCCCAGGGAGGGGAACTTGTGGCACCGTGTGACTGAGTGGGGCAAACAAACCCTAGCAAAAATCAGGGAGGATATGGGACCCCTACGCATCTTGTCTGGCATTTGCCCAGCCGAGAGGAGGCTCTCAGGGCTTCAGCCTTTCAGGGCACACTTGCCAGTATTCAGGGCTTTAGGAGTAGCAGAGCTGAAGTACTGAGCCCTGACAGGTGCATTCTGGTGCTCAGGCTTCTGAAGAGTGACATAAGGCCAGGAAGTTTAACCACCCCTGCCATATGATGAACAATTGGTATATTTGACAGATACCAAATGGCCTGTCCCTGTAACTGACCCTGCAGCCTGTCTCCACGGCCCTATGCTCTTCTGTTTACTCCAGTAAGTTGTCCAAAGGAGGCTTAGAACTAGAATTTTACTACCTTTTGCCTTTACAGACAGTACAGAGTGAAATTCTTGTTTATAAAAGGAAACTGCAGCAACCTTGAAGAGGAGAGAAGCTACTTTAGAAGCTTAAATTCTGTGGTCACTAGTTATTCAGTCTAAGAGTCCCAAATCATTTTAGACAGCAGATTTTTTTCTAAGAAATGGAGAGTGTGACTTGCACATTGGGTGTGAGGTTAGATGCTTTCCTTCTTTTACTGCATATATCATGCAAGCTGTTTCGTGTGTGGCACTCAGTTTTTGGCTATAGGGCTCTTACTTTTAACTGTTCTATGGAGTATTTGAGCCTAATTTTATCTGTTTTTCCATCCTATTCTTAATAAGTGCTAGTGAGAAAATCTGTTTCACTCTTTCATGTACATATTATCCAAAATAAACATGCAGTCTATAATGTAAGGTTGTTGGAAGTTTTCAGAAGAAAACTATGTATATGCTTGTGACATTTAATTTATCATGTAATTTTCATTTGGCAGACTACGTCAGATACCATCTGTGACTAAAATTTTTTCGAGATAGTTTGACTTAATGAGGTTATGGGACAGAAGAAGCCATGTCGGAAGAAGCTGTTAGTGAAACACACTTTTCTTTGAAGACAGCAGCTTTACGGTATTTGATTTTCCCCTTTCCTGGTATTATTCTGTCATCCAGGTAATTAATATATTGTTTCAGTAGTCTCATTTCTGGTGTGTGGGTTTTTTTTTTTTAAAGTAACAGATCTGAAGGCAGATCAGGAATTAAAGTTGTTCATTACACTAAAGTGTTCATCACGCTGAACAAAACATTGTGGTTGTTCTTTCAAAAGTTTTCAACTCAATGTTGATTTCATTTAGCTTTGAAACTTTATTATGCTGAGGAAAAATGCCAGCTTCCCTTTATTTTTTTAGTAGTTTACATTTAACCCTGTGCTGTATTTTCCTTTTTATCTTCTGCTACTCAGTTGCTTACTTCCAATTCCAATTAAGGCATATAGTTAACTGTACAACTATGCAAATTCATAGAGATCTGCTTTGAACCCTGCAAATCCAAGGATATCTGCTTTATATTCACTGGTATCTGCATCTGTGAATGTTGATATCCATAGCTCATTTTTGTGGATATGGCTGTAGACACAAATTTTTTGTATCTAGAATCCAGCAGATTTGCCAACATCCACTTTATATTATCAAATATCCACATATCTGGATGTCACTGTGGATATCTGCGGCTCAGTTTTGGTGATACGGATGCACATTTTGTATCCAAACAGGGCTCTAGTTAACTGTTCAGTTCAGAATTATGAACATCAGGGTTATGAGGTAATACATAGTCAAGAGACTCTTGGTGTACATCCAGTCTGTTTTCTATTTTCAATGTCCTTTTATAACTGAAACTCCCAAAAAGCCTTAGCTAGTGGCTCTAAGGGGTAGGGATTGTCAGTGTGTGGACTATGGGTGATCCTGAACTGAGCTGTGGAGGGGAAGCGGGTGCGGGTATTTGGGCTGTGGCGGCATCATGGCTGAACACTGGTGGAAGAAGATTTCAGTGTCTGGCCTTGTGGCTGGATGCAGTAGGGCAGTGGTCCCAAACTTTTCAGCATCATGCCCCCTTTTTGATTTTTGAGAAACCCTCCCCCTCCTCCCCCTCCCTTCCCAATAGCAGCAAAACTTGTTGAGGGGAAAAAAAAAAAAGGAACTGACTGGGGCCAAAAAACAAAAATAGCAGCGAAACGACGGGGGTGGGGTGGCGGGGGGAAGCTGGGTCGCCTCATGCCCCCCCTGGAATTTCTTCACGCCCCCCCCAGGGTTGGGAACCCATGCCGTAGGGGAAGGGATGTGGGTTTCTGCGCTGGGAGGGAGCCTGTGGCTTACCCCTGGGGAGAGGGAGTATGTGTGTTTGGCTGTGCGGCTAGGCCAGGGGTGGGCAGTAATTTTTAAAAGGGCGGCCACTTCAGAAATTTCTGAAGCAGCTCCAGGCCATCCCGGAAGGGGCAGGGCCTCAGGTGGAACAGGCGGGGCCAGGAGACTTCTTGTGCTTCCCCCTACCCTGATTGGCCTGGGGGGAGCGCGAGAAGTCTTCCCCCTTACTCCTCCACCCGCCCCCTAGAGAGTAACATGAGCTGTTTTAAAACAGCTGGTGGTTTCCTTCAGGTGCCTAGCGGGAGGAGACCTCACGTGCACTCCCTGCCCCCAAGCCAATCAGAGAGTCTGGGAGTGAGGGAGCATGCGAAGTCTCCTCACCGCTGCAAGAGCATGCAGTGGCTAGAGCAACATACCAGCTATATTAAAAGAGCTGGCGTGTCTCTCTAGACCAGGGATGCGCAAAGGACCCTCTGCGGGCTGGATTCAGCCTGCCAAGCCGGTAGATCCGGCTCCGACCACCCTGCCACTCCCCCACCCCCAAGCCAATCAGGGCCTGGGTGCAGGAGGAGTGTGATGGCTAGAGAGACATGCTGGCTGTTTTAAAACAGCTGGCGTGTCTCTCTAGCCACTGTGCGCCCCTGGCAGAGCAGGGACAGGACGTGAGAGACTTTGCACACTCCCCACACCCAGGCCCCGGTGGCATGGGGGTTGAGGAGTGGCAGGGCGGCCGCAGGCTAGATCCTCCGGCTTGGCAGGCTGGATCCAATCCACACAGGGCCCTTTGCCCACCCCGAGCTAGACTCTGGAAGGAAAATGCAAAGAGACAGCATCTTACAAGTTTCTTTAATTCTCTACATCTGGGGAAAATTTTTGTCGTCTGTATTTTGCAATGTAGTTGCTAACAGATATTTTGAGATAAATTACCAAAAATAATTGATATTGGCATAATGGTATTTGGACAAATAAAATATGCAGAAATTTGCAGAATTTTAAAATAAGCATATTTAATTTTTTGTCTCAGAATTCATAGGAGTAGCTGTTGTATCCTTTAGAGGCAGCAGTGCAAGCAAGCTGGTACATGCAATACATCATGCCAGAAAGATATTTGTAGTGGGTACAGCAATGATGGGCAACCTAGGCTAGTGAATGGGTTGCATGTGTAGCCCTCCTTCATCTTAGTGGCCTGAAAGATTGTCATAACCAGGATAATGTCCCAATTTTGCTAACTGTGCTTGTATACCTAGAATTTGTGGGTTGTGCTGATTGAACCGGAACAGCACTTTGATTGGCTGCAGAAACAGCACATGGCTTTCACAGTCAGTGTTGTGTGCAATCAGCATGCACTTCACTTCACATCCTCTTGCTACATGTGCTTGTCACTTTAGTAATAGTGGGTATGTCTAGACTACATGGCTCCGTTGACGGAGCCATGTAAAATAGTTTACTCGGCATAGTCAATGAAGCAGGGATTTAAATAATCCCCGCTTTATTAAAATAAAAATGGCTGCCATGCTGTGCTGATGATCAGCTGATCCAGCACAGCACAGCAGTCTAGACGCAGCACAGTCGACAAGGGAAGCCTTTTTTTTCACGAGGCATACCGGAGTGGTCGACTAAGGCTTCGCTTGTCGACTGCGCTGCGTCTAGACTGCCACGCTGTGCCGGATCAGCTGATCGTCGGCACAGCACAACGGCCATTTTTATTTAAATGAAGCAGGGATTATTTAAATCCCCACTTCATTGACTGTGCCGAGTAAACTATTTTACATGGCTCTGTAAGCTGTGCGCCTGGGCAGCTGTTCAGGAGAAATTCAGATGCTGCCCAGCTGATTAGCAGAGCCCCTACAGCTAGGTTTTAATCCAACTGGTGGTGCACATTCACACGTGTCTCAGTGCACATAAAATTTATTCTGCACATGAATGGAAAAAACCCACACACGGATGGAAAAGACTAGAGGGAACACACTCCTTCTACCCCAGTAAAGTGGGATGAATCATGCCAGGAAGTGGGGGGAGCATGGGGTCCAGAGGATGAGGGGAGGGAGTCACATAGAGGGTCACATTTTCTTCAGCCCTCCCTTCCCCTGCACTTTGCTATCTTCGTCAGTACTGGTAAGAAATGCGTTTCATTTGTACCACTGCTTGGAGGATATTATGACTATAGAAAAGCTCATGTGCTGTTGCCCTACCATGTAGAAAAATGAAATGCTGTTTGTGGGGGAAAAAAATGAATAAAATATAAAATTGGATCCAGAACTTGTTCTCAGTTTAATCCATACAGCCACAATGACGGGAAATCAAAACTTGGTCTGCTGTGCAGACAGTCTCCAGATTTTTTTTTAATATGAAAGACAGTGATTCATATTAATTTCATTGTATACAACCAGTGGCTTCATTAAATACATTATGTATTGAAATGCACATACATATTGAAATTAACATTTTATGATGTATTACTTTGAATAATTTGGCAATATCCAAAATATTTTTCTTGTTTTATTGCAAGTAATGAGAAGTCCCTGCTCTGATGCACTCATTCTTTTTCTTGTAAAACCAGCTCAGATCTCAACTCACTGAGTTCATTGGTCTTACCTTGGGCATTACTGCACTATTGTCACCAAGCTAATGAACTCTGTAAATATGCTGTCAAGCTCTGGGATTAATATTACATCCCGAAGGGTTTCCTTTATCTCTGCTCAATTGTTTGCTATCATGTGTGCATGCATAATTGTGTGAAATGATATCTTCAGAATATCTAATTACAATTTTTTAAAACCCCAGAATTTTATGTAGTTCATTATTAAATCAAAAGTCTACTTGTAATTATTTATAAATACATGATTTATTGTTGTTTTTTTGCTCCCTGTAATCTTATTTTGGGTTTTTGCAATGCTGCTGGGTTTTTAATGCTTGTCTTTTCAGGTTTGTTATAAACATAGTATTTATATATGCTTGTGTTTTCCAAGATGTACAGCTCTGGCCAAGAGACTATATGTGAGTGGGGATGAAGCATCAGAGGAGGCTCTAAACTACTTTCCAGTTGTCTTACCGTGGGTTTGGCCTATATCCAGGTGTCTATATCCAGGGTTTGGCTAAAGGCTTGCTGGCAGGACTTCTTTAAATTACTAGCTGCTTACAGCTCCAAGCAATCTGCAGCTGAGGACTGCCAGACAGTTGAGATGCTTCAGCCATGCCGCTTATTCTGAGGGAGGGGCATTCCATAAAACCACTATGCCCACCCTTTGTCTCCCTGTGGGAGCCTCCCACGAAGGGTTTCTGTTTTCTGCTCTCTACCACCAAAACAGCACAAGTCCCTTATAATCTTGCCCCTTATATTCCATTTAAATATTTTTCTTTAGTTTCCTGAGCTGTTTGACACTTCAGATTTCCAAAGGTTTATATATATTTAATTCCGATTGTATCAATGAGAAGCATTCTAAATATGCATCAAGTTGAACCTCCCGGGTCCAGCACCTTGGGGACCTCCCTGGTCCTGAATGAGGGAGTTTTCCAGACAAGGAGAAGTCAATTCCAGCCCTTCAGGTTGGCTATGCTCCTGGCCTTGGCTGACCCCCTACCAGCAGCCCAGATGGGCTGCTAGACGCTGGTCATGCAGACATTAGCGCTGGACACTGGCTCCCCTACAGCCAGCCCCTCTACTTCTGGTCTGGATGGCTTACCAGACACTGCCCCCTATGGAGGCTGGACCGGGCCCTGCGGTTGAACACCAGCATGTTGCCACTGGTCCAAGCCCTGTGGCTGGATGCCAGCGCAGCTGACCCCCCTACCGTTGGTCTGGATGGGAAATGGATGCTGGTCCCAGCAAGCGCCAGATGCTGGCAGGGCTCCCAGCCACCGGGCCCCTGCCACTGGCTCAGCAGGGCTCCCAGCTTCTGCCCTTCCTGCCACTGGACTCCCTGGGGCTCTCTGATCCAGGAACATTTGTGGTCCTAGCAGATGAAAGATCTTGCCAGACCATAGAGTCCCAATTAGGTGCAACCTGTATTTGAGCTTTGTTTATCACGATAAATAGAGAGATTCACTGAAGAAATAGAAGTTAGAGACTTAGATTCAATCTCACGTAGGAATGTGAAAGGTTAACTGGGGAGGACTGGAGCAGCTCCCCACCTACCATGGGCAGAGTGTTGCTCCACCCATGTGGGGCCCACTGCAAACGGAGGCTGCTTGGGTGTCGAGTTGGGCTGGAGTTTCCCCCCCTCCTTAATTTGTTAACACGTTAAACTTCACATTTAATAGGCTAACTAACTGCGATTTTACATCCCTAAATTAGGTTTAATTGCCTAGTTTATTTCTCTGCCTGTGCAGAATTGTGCTTTATTGTGTATTTATTTATGGTTTTCTTTAAAACTTAAGAATGAAAATGGCCTATATCCAGAAAAAAATGTAGAAATAATGTATTGCTCTGGTAACCAAATATGAAGTGTAAGCACATGTGTTTCAAACTAAAAAAAGAAGGAACAGTTTTTCTTAAATTGTAGAAAGAGGAAGGATGGAGATCCAAAAAACATTTGTCCAGCAAAGAATTAGCTGTTCCTCGTGGTTTTGGTGGGTTTTTTGAAGGAGGTGTGTGTGAGTTCTTGTTTTGCTTTTTTTTTGTTTTTTTGTTTTTTTTAAGCTATTAGGTAAATAATTTTGACAGTAGCAATGGTATCTTTGTCAGTCACTGAAATTTTAAAAATATTTACCTGAAAGTTTGAACATCAGATCCTTAGGAATTCAGTAAAATTATAAATGCCTAAAAATATCCCAACTCTTAAGGTGTCTTTACAGAAGAATTACCTCAAGTGACAGGCGCCCACAATTGCCTACCCTTCTTCCACCACGTGAGAAGCCACACTGCAAAGCCATACCTATATTGCTGTGTCTTCACAGATGCTGCTCTCACCCCATGAGTGTAATTAAGTCTTTTGGATTCGTTGTGCAGCAGTCAGCTGAGTTACTCTGATTCTTTCCCAAAGAATTGTGGAAGAACTTGTCTGTCCTGGGCAAGCAGGGAAAACTGGGGAAGGCACTGAAGGACTATCAACACTCAAGTGATTTAGACTGTGTGGTCATTGCAAAGTGGGTGGGTTAACTCCAGGTGACCTGGGTTGAAAGCACCACCACTCTGACATGAGAGGGTTTTGTGTGTAGACAGGAGAAGGACATGGTGGCCATGCTTGAATCAGAGCTTGTGTTAACTCTGGACATACTTATGTCTTTTCAGATAAAACTTTCTCCTGGGTTGAAGAAGTTGTTTGCAGTAACAGCAGTGAGTGCAGTATCTATAATTTTTCTAGCACATCATTTTAAAAGAAGACGTGGAAAGAAAAACACAAAAGCCTCACCCTGGAAGCCAGACCATCTTGTATTAGAATGTACTAAAACAGCTGCATCAGAAAAAGGTACATGAGAGAATCAAAGAAGTTTTTTTTTCTTTAAAAAAAAAATTGTATATACTGTGCAGTCAATTGCAAGTCTTTTTTTAAAATTATTTTTGGAAAAAAGACACTGAACATGTTTATAATTCTAACAATTTAAATAAAGTAGAAAAATAGACATGTGTAAGAACAAAAATTAGAATACTAACTCAGGCAGGCATTGCTCTTATCATTTAAAGATAATCTCTGCAAATTAACTCTTTTTAAATAAAGCTTATTGAGAGCTGATAGTTACAGTTTGTTTTCAACAATTCTGGAGATATATCAAAAACACGTCTATCAATATTCAAGCTTTATTTTAGAGCAAACAAATTGTTTTTATATTGTGCTCTTTCTTGCAGATATTTTGATACTTTTATATGTCAGCATCAGAATTAGAAAATAAGATAGAGATCTATCTATCTATCTATCTATCTATCTAGTTATAGATATACAAATCTTATGATATAGTGTATAATTAGATATTCTAGTTGCAGAAACTCTTAAAATTAGTCTGTCTTTATTAGGTTCCAGTTGTTCCAGTAGCAGACAAAACTTGACACTTTCTTTGAGTTCAGCCAAAGAAAAAGGATCTCAGTCTTGTGTTTATGCAAATGGAGGACTTTTCAGTAAATACTCTGGTTCAGTACAAAGTTTGGCCTCGGTAAGTATTAGCTATTCTTAAGGATCTGTTACACAGTAAACTGAATAAACTACTGAACTTTAATTTTCACTGCCTATTGTGAATGCACACAATGATTCTCTTGAGCTGAAAATGTCTGACTCTGATGTGCTGCACAGCCTCGGAAGGCAGATGCTGGGTGCACAAAAGAAAGACCCATGTGTGGTCAAGGTTAATTTATCTTCTACGTAAGAGCACACTAAGTTCCACATTAGAGAGTGAAATAACATTCAAGATGGGGGAAGAGTTCTCACAAATCCTCTGTTTACTGTGTATATCTCCCTCTGGACATTTTCTTTTCTGTGCTAGGACAGCCAGAGGAGGTAATACAGTCCTGGAGTTTAGTAGCTCAGAGTAGTGGGAAGAGAGCTTGTTTTTTCGAGTGCTGATCTCCATAGGTATTGAGTATGGGTGTGCATGCCCCTGGGATTAGAAATTCTTTAATAGCAGTGTCAGTTGATCTGCACCTTGCATCTCCTGGTGCTTCCAAGCAAAGGCGGCTCAGACTGAAGTTGTCCAGTTCCTTTTCTGCTGCTTGTGGTCTGGGATCCATTGGGATGAAAACTCCTGTGTCTACTTTCTACTCTTCAGCATTCTGCTATTTGAATGTGTCAATATTGTAAATCGTTTTTATTTAGGATAGTTGTTTTAGCTTTTAGTGTTAGTTAGAAATAAGGGAAGGAGGGATTGGGGGCAGAGTGATTTCCCCCTTTTTCCTGCCCCCCGTCATTTTTTTGCATCTTTCATGCTCTAAGCTCCAGGCATTAAGCCTTGCTTGGCCTGCCCCTGGGATTTCACTATGAGCAGCCTGCATGAGAGCTGCCTGAATTGTCTATGGGGGAAGCTCATGTCTCCTTGAAGTGCAGTATCTCCTACTCTTTCCGTTTTATGTATCAGGCAATTTCATTAATTCAGGATATGGGGACAACTTATGGAGCTCTCCACAAGACACTGTTGGTGCTCTCCCAGTACCCTTCCACCTACCCAAAGCCTTTGGGTGGCACCCTGCTGTTGTCCAGTACTAATGGTTTGGAGTCCTTCTCCATGTACAGGGAATTCATAAGCAGAAAGGATAGCAACACCAGGGCAAAAGGTCCCACAAGAAGAATGACAAATCCCTGTATAAATCATCAAAAAAATCGATCTGCCTGGCCCCTTCCTGTGGCACCACTCAAGACTCTGTGCCCATGAACAAGTGTACCTGGAAATCACAGGAAAAAAGAGGTCAAGGGTATCAACAGTATTAGGAGTTTCCAGTGTCACAAAAGCAGATGCTGAAGGGTAAATACAGCACCTATGACTCATAAGAACAGACAGGATTGTTCTCCCCCTGCTGCAAAGTTCTGACCACGTATGGATTCCATCCATTAACAAACCAGCCTGAGCCAAGACACCTGTCAGTTCACCTCAGGTGGGGTCTCAATATGATCTTCTAGAGGCTCCAGATATCTGTATGGAACCAGTCCTGCTGTGGCAGGTTCTCACACAGTCAACCTCACATTTGCCAATACTGGGGGCGCAGCTGACAAAGACGTCAATGTCTGTGATACCATCTTCACCTGCTCCCATTTGACCTCCATCAGATTACACAAAACCTCTGGCCCTATTGTAAGGTCATGAAGAATCTTTTCCATAAAACGAGACTGAGCTGGTACCATTGGTCCCTTCTGCTACTCAGCAGATTACTGTCAGTCTGGGTAGGGCTGCCACATCCATACTTTTGCTCCCATATCCTTGCCAATGGCAGTTCTGGCCTTGGCGTCGATGATGCCCATAAAGTCTAGACCATGCTTCTGTAACTCATATCATCTACCATACTGGGACCCATATTTCTAGGCACTGAATATGAGTACCCTCAAATAGCGCACAGTAGTAGCTACCCTGAATGGATTGAAGAACCACAGTCTCTGCAGTAGTTGATGTAGGAAGAACACCAGTAGTACTGATGCTGCAAGATCCACTCAGTGATACTTTCTTTATTCTTTCCAGATAAGGCAGTATTCTCAGTGTCTCCTTCACCTCCTGATAATTTTAAGAAGTAACAGGATCTTTTCAGGTGAATTGTGGACATGCTTCAGATTTCTGCTAGAGAGGTCTAGCCTGACTCTCAAACTTCTGGACAACACCTAGACTACAGCTCTCTCTGAAGTGGCACTCCTCATTAACAAAGGCATCATGGAGCCTGCCACAATGGTCTGATACACACCAAACACCTGTGCCTCACCCCCTGTGAGGGAGGAGAAACATTATTTTGTTTCCCTACCCTCACCCCAATTCCCTCATGGTTCAAGTGGATGGACACAGAATTGCCAGCAACCCTAGCCCAAATCCATTCCATGGAGTCCAAAGTTACAAAACAGGAGGATTTGTATGGTCCTTGTGGGTATTTGCAACTTGCCCTCTTTCTCCTCTGCTTGAGTCATTATGTGATTTGTGGTAGAATTGGACCTGAAGAGGTGTTTGGCCATGCTTCCATCATGGCCATGCTTCCCTTCACTTGAAAGCACAAGGAGATGTAGCATGCAGCCAAGGACTAAAACAGGTGTGGGGAACCTAAGGCCTAGGGGCTGGATGTGGCTCCCGGCTTTCCTAGATCTGGCTCTAGGGGCTAGGGGTTCCTGGCCAGCATGGGAGAGTCTGTACTAGCACTTTTGCTCACCCCCGACACTCCCCCAGGACTGGAGCAGTGTTCCCTCTAAGATTTTCCGTACGGGAGCAGAGTGAGTTTTGTCTTGTGCACCAATATTGAGGTCATGTGCACTTGTTTGGATATGACACCATGGTACCCACCAGTTACTAACAAAATCACACCTAAACACGTGCACACACATGTAATTTAAAATTATGTAAGAAAAAATAATAAAACATTGGATAATAAACAAGATACAAGACCCTGCACTCACCCACCGTGAACACCACCCAGCTTGCCACCCCAGCCCCAACACACACTGTGCCAACCATCAGGACTACACACCCTCTAGTTGTGCCCAGCCTTGAAATCTGCCCCCCACCATATGCCACCAGTATATAAGCCGTGGCCATGCTATCTGCCCTCCAAACACAAGCAGCCAGTATCTGGACCTAGGGCCCATGGTCCAAGCACCACTTCCCCGAGACCTGTGCCCAGTCCCACATCTCACCTATTTCGCCTCTCCCTGCCCCCATTGCTCAGAGATCTGTGTCCGATCCCACATCTTGCCCTTCCATCCTCCCCCGGAATTTACCTGTGCCTTCTACCACCTCAGATGGCTGATGTCTTTGCCACTTACCTGGCCAGCTTCTGTGCTGGGTCCCCACTATCCTTGTCCCCTGTGGTACAACCCCTGTACCATCTTCACCATTCTCCCGCCCAGACTTCTGCACGGCTTATGGCTCCTCCAACCCCGGCCACTGCAGGAGCCTCCCTCTTCACAGCTTCTCCAGCCCCTGCCATGTGGTTCACGGCTCCTCTGGCCCCAGCTGCCACCTCAGCCTTCCACCATGTGGTTCACGGCTCCCGCTGCCAGAACCTCCCACTTCATGGCTTGCGGCTCATCGAGCCCCAACTGTGCAGCAACCTCCCGCTTTGTGGCTTGTGTTTCCTCCAGCTGCAGCTGCCTCCTGCTGTCCACCATGCAGCTGTGTGGTTCTACGTAGGAGGTGCACGGGATTGACATTTTTCTGAGTGCACAGCTTAGAGGGAACCCTGGACTGGAGCGCACACAATCTACTAGCCTGGGCCCCCCCTAGGCTCTGGTGTACTATGGGAATGTGGGGAGTATCTTGCTCCTTTTCAGTCAGGGGCTATGTCAGTGAGGGTTTGGTTTTTTGCTTCTCACTTGTGTGTGGTCCCAGGCTCATTTTTCTGTGAGTCAGCAGCCCTCAGCCCAAAAAAGGTTCCCGACCCCTGGGCTGAAATATACTGCTGTTAAGAATTACTGGTCCTGGGTACCTGGAACCACATGCACTCCAGTGAATAACCATAGGGAACCACACACCTCAAAGAGCTCCAGTTACTGTAAGTAAACTTCCTTTCTTTGTGCTTTTAGGGAAGTCAGAAAGGTAAAGGAACCACTGCCTCCAGTCAGTTCAGGAAAGGAGGGGAGTTCCTTTCCCTTACTCCAATGGCTGGTATATGCTGTGGCAAGGATTAGTAATCTTTAGGTTATGTATGACTTTTTTTTTTTTTTTTTGGTAGGTAACAGCTCCATTTAGGAGCTCTTTTAAAGAGAAGAGGGGTGTTCGATCCTGTACATCTCTGATGTTACCCTGTCAAAAGAGTAGATAGACTTGGGGCTTCATCATGTGTAGGCTAGTGTTTCTCAAACTTTTGAAAGCTGAATATGGCACATTTTAATAAATGAAAATTAAAACAGTCATACTCATGTGTCTGTCCTGCTTCATTATTTGAAAATCTGTGCCTCTTAGTCTATGTCTTCTATGCCTACACTTCATTTCAGGACATTTTGTTGTAGATGTTCATAATGATACATACTCTCCTTTCTTACCTGATTGCTCAAAGCATGTAAAGTATCATTGGCATCTGAGTTAGCATTCATTGAAATAAAAGGGATGGTTCACACCTTAGCTACTGTTTTAGGCTCTCTGCAAACTCAAGATAAAGGTCATTGAATTAATTACAGTTACTTTGTGTTTCAAAAACTTTCTTTGCTATTGGACTTAGTTTTTTAAATGAAAGTTGAGACTCTGAAGAATAATTGTGAGATGCTCACCAAAGTAGGTCTTTACATGCTGCCCATTCCCAGGAGAGCATACCCCATGCTTTGGAAAATGCTGGTTTAGGCATTATACGTATGTTAGTGGGAGAGAAATAGCTTGGCATATAAAATGGATTCTACAATGATAAATTAGGGTAGTACATAAGCATAGCAAACCTGTTCACTTACCTTGTTTTTTGGCTAGCATCCACAGGTGATGCATATTAGTTCAGGTTGGGAGCTCTCTTGTTTCCTTTATATAATCTCTGCCATATTTCTTCTAGCTGGTAAAGATCAAAGTAGGATTGTTTTCACTGTACAGCAGTACTGCTTATTGAAGCTGTAAAATATCCACTAAAACACAGGCTAGAGATCAAAACTTACTTTTTAAACTTGTTTTTAATACAGTTTTACAATCAGTCCTCAAACTTAGTTTTGAAAACTAACATTACAAAGTCTGATATTATGATATTCTAGTTATAGTAATGGATTATTTCTCATTAATTTTGATGTTGTGCATTTGAATTTCACAGCAAGGCTGAGTATTAACACTTCCATGATATCATTGTTATTCATATCATTAGTTGTGGTGTCATGAAAAAGCCATTAACATTACTCTTAGCCTAGAAAGAGCCATTACTTGTTATACTTTCTGAAATATAATCTGTTATGGTAACTAGTTAATCTGTTATGGTAACTAGTTAAATAGCCCTGATTAATAATAATTTTCTGATACAGTGCACTATAAAGTACCCTTTGTTTAACAATGCCCCTCACTTTTTAGGTCCAAAGTGCCACCTCCTGTCACAGTTGTGCTTGTGCCAATTCCAGTTCCTGGGACAAAGCTGATGAAGATATTAAACTTGTCAATATTCCAGTGACCACACCTGAAAATTTATACTTGATGGGTAGGTTATAATCACATATAATCATAGTACTGGTTTTTTTGCTCGCCACTTTCAGATGCTTTAAAATTTGAACAGATTACCCTGAATTTTAGTAAAGTGACTCCCTCACAATATTATCGTGATATGCTTCCAAGACATATAAAAAACTCCATCTTTTTACTTATGCTGAACAAAGTACCTTTTTATGTACAAATATCCATAAATTCTTATTTTATCTAAAACCAATAAGCGGGAGGGAGGGATAGCTCAGTGGTTTGAGCTTTGGCTTGCTAAACCCAAGGTTGTGAGTTCAATCCTTGAGGAGGCCATTTAGGGATTTGGGGCAAAAATCTGTCAGGGATGGTATTTGGTCCTGCTGTGAAGGCAGGGGACTGGACTCCATGACCTTGCAAGGTCCCTTCCAGTTCTAGGAGATAGGCAATCTCCATTCATTTCATTTCATTTTGTTTATAAAAACTAGTTAATTTGGAATTAAAATTGACAGCGAGATTTTAATTAGAGCTGTGAGAACAAAATTTGTTTGTTTGCCTGGCAATTCTGAAAAAAAATTAATAAAAAAAGTGTTTTGGGTTGAACTGAAAACAATATTATTTGACAAATCATAAGGTCAAAAATATTGTTCAGGTTTGAATGAAATGTTTTGTTCAACCAGAAATGAAATGTTCCAAATTTGGATCATTTTAAAATGTTTTTGGTTAACTTTTAATAAAATTGAAAGCAATTTCAAGCCAAAAAGTTGTTTTGTGTTGAAACATTGCTTTTCAACATTTATAACTTTTTTGTAGATATAATTTGGCAAAAACATTGCACATTCATGAAAAGTTTCAGTATCAGCAAATCTACTTTTTTTTGCCTGAAAAAAGTTTAGCCAGAAATGTTTACCAGTATTAATTTTATTTAGTTTAGAAGGGAAATCTTTTCCAGTTATGACATAAATGTTTTAAAAGTTGAAAAATTGACAATATATGGTTTTTTACATTAACAGATTGGTAGCTTATCATAAATTTCTGTAACTAATTAAATCGGAGAGAGAGTCTTACTGAACTCTTGTGTGCTTTGTTTTAATCATAAATTACCTCTTATTATGAACTTAATTAAATTATTAACAATTCCAACATTATTTTCTTAAAACAACATTTCCATATGAACTGTAATAACTTTATTTTGTGTGTGGCTGGTTATGTACGGTGAACTGTAAAAGAATACAGAGCATTCCTATTGATTGAGGTGTTCATGATCTTCTGTAGGTATGGAGCTTTTTGAAGAGGCTCTGTGTCGATGGGAGCAGGCATTGACTTTCCGTAACAGACAGGCTGAAGATGAAGCAAGTTGTAGTTCCATCAAACTAGGAGCAGGAGATGCCATTGCAGAAGAAAGTGTAGAAGTGAGTGTTACATACACTACAGTATATAGCTGCTGCATAGCCAGATCATTTTCTCACAAACGTGTGAGTATCAGAGCTCCGCTTCTACTACAGTCACTGAAATTGACTATGAATTTGAAGCTTTCATGTGAAATACCTGCAGTTGGAGCATATTTTCTCTTACCCCCCTTTATCTCATGCTTTGCCCCCAGCATTAGCCTATTTTTAGTCATACAGGTAATTGTTGCTTCATTAGTATTTCTCCTAGAGGATATTATCAAACCACGATATAACTAGAGATCCTTTGACATTCCTTGAACCAGTTTTCTGCAACACTGATCACTTCCTCCCTGCAAAGGAAAACTGGGAGATGGTAGAAGGGCTCAGTGTAAATAACTGTTAGACGGGGGAACTAATTGGTGAACATGCACAATGTAGTACAATTAAACTTTGATCTCTTTGTCCATAAAATTCTATTCTAAAATGCCTTACATAGTAAAACATACTCACATTTCAGTTATCGTGGTGTTCATTATTACTAGTGCAGTAAATATCAAGAATAATAATTTCATTTATCTTACAAAGATTTTAAATGCTGGTTTTATTTATATCCATACCCAATAGAACATATATTTTGGATGCTTAAGCTATTTGACAATGTCTGTTGAACCTTTTTTTCCTGCATAGTTAATGGGATACAGGTTGAACCTCTCTAATCCGTCACTCTCTAGTCTGGCAACATCCGTTGTCTGGCATGGTTTTAGTTAGCTGGATGTCCACTTATCCTGGGTGTGACCAAGTTTCCTGTGGTCCCATAAAGTTTGTTTACAGCCACTAGTTCTGTGCTGTTATTTAGCTTTAATTTACCCCTAAATGTCTTCTAAGATCCCAGTAAGCACTGGAAGTTTTGGTAATGCTGCTAAACAATATTGACCTCACGTAGTCTGGCAAATTCTCTAGGTCAGCACTGATCAGGTCCCCAGGGTGCTGGACTAGAGAGGTTCAACCTGTACTATAAACTCTTTGAAAGCTTAATATTTTTCATTTTTTAAAAAGAAGTTAGAAAGAAATGTGACTTTTTTTGTTAAGTTCAAAGTAATTTAATTCTGTTTGCAGGATATCATTAGTGCTGAATTCATTCATAAGCTTGAATCTCTGCTTCAAAGAGCTTATCGTCTTCAGGAGGAGTTTGAGGCAACCCTTGGGGCATCGGATCCTTCTTCCCTAGCTAATGATATTGGTGAGTTCTTCTAGCTTTATATTTTTATCATTCTTAAAGTGATCATCCAGGAGGTAAAAAAAACACCCAAGACCAAATAAACAGAAATAAACTGAACAGTAAAAGGACCCTTACCATTACAGAATTCAATATTTACCCCACTATCTGGCTTCATAGTATTGCATGTCACTTGGCTCAGTCTCCAAACTTTATACATCGTTAGAAATTGATTCAGGAAGAGTGTTTTTCTGGTATGTTTCTCAATGTTCCAGGACTTCTGAACCCAAAATATATTGCAATGATTCTTGTAGAATAAGAATATATGGGCATTAAAGCCTATGAAACTATTTAAACTGGCTAATTAAGATGATATAGGTTGAACCTCTTTGGTCCAACAACATGCTGGACCAGAGAGCCCCAGCAGCAGAAGTTGCCATCTGCTGGGAGTGGAGCCAACTGGCGGGCCTGGAGGACAGTGGAGCTTGTAGGCCTCTGGAGTCCACATGGCAGCAGAGTCCACAGGGCAATGGAGCTGGTGTGTCCAATGGGGCAGTTGGGGCCGGCAGGGCAGTGGAGTCAGTGGGACTGGGGTTAGCAGAGCCCAGTGGCTGGGGAGGGGAGCCTAGTGGGGAGGCTGAAGATCACGGAGAGCCTTGAGGCTTGATTTCCTCTTGTCTGGCAAACTCCCTTGTCTGTGACCAGTCAGGTCCCGAAGGTGCCAAACCAAGAGGTCCAACCTGTACTTATAATAGGGTGCTAATGTTTCTTTGAACTTTCTAAACTGCTAACAATAATTCCTGAAGTGTTATCAAGAACTGAGAGAGTTCAAAGATTGCAAGAAAATAATCCTGGAATAGATTTACAAAAGATTAGATTGAACTAATCTCTAATAAATTGAATGAAATTTTCGTATAGCCCTCTAGCAACTACAAGAACTGTAGTAATATTAGGAGTATTTCTATTTTAACTGTCTTTACGGGAGAAAGTTAATTTCACATTCTTGCTTATCACTTGATCTATCCTGTTCCTTCTCCTTCGTTGTCCTGCGCGTACATTACTGTTAATTTTAAAATTATCAGACACAACAAAGATTTTAAATAAAATGGGATAGGAGATTTAACTCACCTGCCCATCTCTAGTGTGTGCCCAAAATCTACAACAGCATTGCAAACAATTATAAGGTTTCATCATCTCCTCTTCCCCTTCCCAGGCTTAGTGTTGGAGCAAAGAAGAAGGAAGGACAGGAAAACAGCAAACTGACCCATTTTTCACAACCAGGGGAGGAATTAGCAGAAAAGCATAGCAATTCTACTGTTTCCCTCCCTCCTTGTGAAAAATGGTACAGATGGCTGCATGTTTTCCCTCTCTTTCCAAAATTTCATGTCAGCTCCTGAGAGAAAGAGTTCTTCCTGACTCGTGTAGCAGCCTTTACAGGGATCCCTTCCCCTAGAAGATAGGAAAGACTATAAAAATTCACTCCAGGCTGCAAATTGGCACAGTCTCCTGGATGGGGGAGCACATGTAGGGTTCTGCGGTGTGTGTGACAGAGACAGAGATAATTACACACACAAAAACTAGGTTTAAAAAACATTACTAATGTTACAAAGGCAAGCACTCATAAGTTAGGAAATGGCAATGTTATGGTTGGTTTTGGAACCTTAATTTAGCCCTCTAGTGGATATGCACTGTAATAAATATTTAGTTATGTGAGGACATATTTTTTTCCACAAGATCCCTTCCTCATTCAAGGCACAGAATGGATGGTGCTCAGTGAGCAGCTATTCCATATTTTATGTTTATCCTCATAGTTATCTTCAATGTGTAGCCTCAGAATTTATTTATTCCTATTATTCAAATACTGTGAGGGGGAGGGATAGCTCAGTGGTTTGAGCATTGGCCGGCTAAGCCTAGCGTTGTGAGCTCAATGCTTGAGGAGGCCACTTAGGGATCTCAAGCAAATTGTCAGGGATGGTACTTAGTCCTGCCATGAGGGCAGGGGACTGGACTTGATGATCTTTCAAGGTCCCTTTCAGCTCTATGAGCTAGGTATATCTCCATATAACAAAATTCTAAAGGCAGTATTAATTTCCACATGAGTTTTTCTATGGTACTCATCACAATAGTATGTGAGTGATTCACAAATACCGATTAACCTTCGCAGTACCCCATGAGGTATGGTGATGGCATTTTCCATGTATTATAGATGGAGGAGAGTGGCACAGAGACTTTATGGTCAAAAGTATCCACTTACCTTGGGCATTTGATTTAAGATGCCTCCAATCTAATTTTTAGGAGTATTTAGGGTTGTAAAGCAATTATATATTTTAGGCATGATTTCCATAGACTTCAGCTGCAGCTGTAACAGCCCAGTGTTTCTGCAAATTAGACCTTAGGGTTTCAAGTTAGGCACACAGAAAATGAAGAACATACAAAGAGTGGAAAGCTTGTGAAAAGTTTGTGACATGCCTAGCATCACATAAGAACTCCTATGGCAGAGGCAGGGTAGAATCCAGTTTTCTAGGGTAGCATATCTTAATTGAAAAACTGTCCTTTTTCTAGGTCCCCTGCCTTGTTCAGTATATACCTTACATCTTCTGTAATGAATGAAGCAGTAATCTCACAGACAACAGTCTTTTTACATCCACAACCTGATTTATCCCCAAAACAAGTCCATCTTGGGCCCTGAATGAGGCAGAGGTCCTGTGGAGGAAAAAGTAGTTAGTGATAATATAATGGAAGACTCTATTATAATGCAGATGCTCAAGAGGGTGAAACTGAGGTTTCAGTCAACTTAAATTCTGGCTTTCCTAACATTTGAGTGTTTGCCTGTGCAACCTTAACATTCTTAACATACTTCTTTGTGTATATGTGGTTTCCTAAGTTTTCTGAAAAAACAACTGAAAAACATATTTTGTCATATGGCAGGGTGGATTCTTTAGATCCAACATACAGATCTCTGCCGCTTGAGCCTCACAGAACAACAAAGAGAACTTGAGTAGACCAGTACTAGATGAGAATGAATTTTCCAGGGGACTTTTTCCACAGATGTTTGCTGACAAAGGCATGGTGAGACTCTGGAATTTTTAGGTTCTGGAAGGTACTGTGCTGTACTAGGCATGGAGATTTCTGCTCTGCCCCTTCTAATTTCTCTTAATGCTATTCTCCTAATCTAGTCCATTCACTATGTGCTTCTTAGGCTTCTTGTCTCAGTGTCATCCCATCTTTCCTCCTGCCCTTTTCTCATTTCCTTTTCTCCATTGGATCATAGTCTCTTTTTTGTGTCATGACCTCCTAGTCAAATCAGGTTTGTACTTGCCTCTGTTTATTATCCCATTCTTTGCCCATCCAGTTATCAGTTCTTTTCCAGTACTCTGATATGTCTCCCCTCATCCTATTAGTTCCCAGGCAGCCCCAGTCTCCCTATATCTAATTAGGACTGTCCTTACAAAAGGACATAAGAAGGGCCATAGTGGGTCAGACCAAAGGTCCATCTAGCCCAGTATCCAACAGTGGCCAATGCCAGATGCCCCAAAGGGAGTGAACAGAGCAGATAATCATCAAGTGATCCTTCTCCTGTCCTCTTATTTTCAGCCTCTGACAAACAGTCTAGAGACACCATTCCTACCCTTCCTGGCTAATAGCCGTTGATGGATCTAACCTCCATGAATTTATCTAATTCTTTCTTGAACCCTGTTAAAGCCCTGGTCTTCACCATTAGACTTTAGTAAGGCGTTTGATACGGTCTCGCATGATATTCTTATCAATAAACTAGGTAAATACAACTTAGATGGGGCTACTATAAGGTGGGTGCATAACTGGCTGGATAACCGTACTCAGAGAGTAGTTATTAATGGTTCACAATCCTGCTGGAAAGGCATAACAAGTGGTGTTCCGCAGGGGTCTGTTTTTGGGACAGGCTCTGTTCAATATCTTCATCAACGATTTAGATATTGGTATAGAAAGTACGCTTATTAAGTTTGCAGATGATACCAAGCTGGGAGGGGTTGTGACTAATCTGGAGGATAGGGTAATAATTCAAAATGACCTGGACAAATTGGAGAAATGGTCTGAGGTAAATAGGATGAAGCTTAATAAAGACAAATGCAAAGTGCTCCACTTAGGAAGGAACAATCAGTTTCATACATACAGAATGGGAAGCGACTGTCTCGGAAGGAGTACGGCAGAAAGGGATCTAGGGGTTATAGTGGACCACAAGTTGAATATGAGTCAGCAGTGTGATGCTGTTGCAAAAAAAGCAAACATGATTCTGGGATGCATTAACAGGTGTGTTGTGAGCAAGACACGAGAAGTCATTCTTCCGCTCTACTCTGCGCTGGTTAGGCCTCAGTTGGAGTATTGTGTCCAGTTCTGGGCACAGCATTTCAAGAAAGATGTGGAGAAATTGGAGAGGGTCCAAAGAAGAGCAACGAGAATGATTAAAGGTCTAGAGAACATGACCTATGAGGGAAGACTGAAGGAATTGGGTTTGTTTAGTTTAGAAAAGAGAAGATTGAGGGGGGACATGATAGCAGTTTTTAGATATCTAAAAGCGTGTCATAAGGAGGAGGGAGAAAACTTGTTCATCTTGGCCTCTGAGGATAGAACAAGAAGCAGTGGGCTTAAACTGCAGCAAGGGAGGTTCAGGTTGGACATTAGGAAAAAGTTCCTAACTGTCAGGGTAGTCAGACACTGGAATAAATTGCCCAGGGAGGTTGTGGAATCTCCATCTCTGGAGATATTTAAGAGTAGGTTAGATAAATGTCTATCAGGGATGGTCTAGACAGTATTTGGTCCTGCCATGAGGGCAGGGGACTGGACTCGATGACCTCTCGAGGTCCCTTCCAGTCCTAGTATTCTATGGTTCTACGATTCTATGATTGATTCACAACCTCTTCTGGCAAGGAGTTCCACAGGTTGACTGTGTTGCATGAAGAAAAACTTCCTTTTGTTTGTTTTAAACCTGCGACCTATTAATTTCATTTGGTGACCCCCTAGTTCTTATGTTATGGTTCTTAAAATGTATGGGCCCATACCCAATACTATTAAACTGGTGCCCCTGTTTCCAAGGTCATCCAGTGAGGAATGGCGAGGTTTTGTTTGTTTGTTTGTTTGTTTGTTTGTTTGTTTGTTTGTTTGTTTTAAGAGATGTGATTTTATAATCTTCAGCAACATACTAGTGCAATATTTTTAAAGCAAATTTTAAACTATGGTATTGTAGACTAATACACTAATGTCAGAAACTGACATGTACTTGAATAAACTTTAAAAACCAGTGAATACAGGGCATCCCCACTCTAAGTTACCCGGTATACATCCATTCCACGCTAAAGTTGTTGACGTTTCTAGGAACTGATGCATTATAAATCCTCCCATTCCCAGCTATAAGTCATGCGAAACACTCCCCTCAATTTGCTTAAATGGAAGTCAGACACGGGAAAAAAATTCCCCGCTTTAAGTTGTTTCGCTTTAAGTCCAAGTTTTTTGGAACATATCTTGGACTTATAGCGAGGACGGCCTGTAGTCCTGCAGCACCTTCGAGACTAACACAGTAATGTCAGAAACTGACATGTACTTGGATAAACTTAAAAAATAGTGAATAGTCCTGCAGCACCTTAGAGACTAACAAAAAATGTAAATTGTATCATGAGCTTTTGTGGGCACAACCCATTACTTCAGATGTACTTGGAGGTTCCAGATACCTGTTAAATGGCTTCATTACCACTTGAATGGCTCTTCCACAGGTTCAATGATGCACTAATAGGTCTGGGACACTTTTACGTTAACTAGATCCTCTCTGGAGACTCAGCAGGTTGCAGCAGCCACAGAACAGGGATAGGAAGAAGTGGATGGGTGGACATTTAAGACTCAGTTGTGCCTCAAATTTTCAGGTGCCCTATGCAGCATACTCTGCAAATGGGTAAGGACAACCCAAATCCCTGACTAACTCCCAACCAGTCCCAGCCTCTTTACCCCTTCCCTTACCTCTTTCCTCCAAAATAACCCTGGCTCTTGTCCCCTTTGCATTTGAATTAGGCAACTTCCTTTTTGGGCATCAGGTTGGGGGCATAAAAAATAGAGGGCATGCTGTCCCCTAATCTCAGGCCCTAGGCCTGGCCCTGCCCACAGCAGCTCAGAGCTACCACTGCAGGAAAATGAGCTGTGTGGATGGAACCTTAGGAGTAATGTGTGGACCTGTAAAGTGTGAACTGTAGTTATTTCAAATGCTTATAAATTTGCCGAACTTGGGAGGGGAGGGATTTTCACAGGGCTGGACAAAGATACTTCCTTGACACACATACTCCCTGACCTAAAATGAGTAATTGCCAATTACTTAATGCAAAACATATCTTATGTTTGCTTTAACTTCGAATGTCATCGGGGGCAGTACTTTTCATCTGTTAATCCCGCTGATATTCTGTAACCACTAAATATAGCTCTTAGTAACATGCGAGTTTAAATTTAGGTCAAAGTTAGCTTTCTGGCATGTTTTTCTTACACCTGTTACCATAACTCATAAAATAGAAAGGGGTTTGGATGTTATATTTTGAGACCTGAAATCAGTCAGATACATTTCCATTGGTACAAGGTTCCTGTGCATATCAGCTGTTGTATGTCAGTTTACTTGTCATTTCTTGTTTCCTGCAATCTTATAGATTATAAAATAGTAATTGTCTAAAAACTAAATAATATGAAATGTTTAATGTTTCATTATAGCTATGATTAAACACCATTTAAAAGACTTAATTTCTAAGACAGACTTATTAAAAATGTATGTTCCAGTGTTTAGATATGACAAACCCATTACTTGTTTACTAAGAGTCTGATCCAAGTAATTGCATTCTTCTCAAATGTTCATTTTTTAACTCCCTTGACAGTTTTAACTCCCTGAAGGAAAGCTTGTCAATTTTCTTATGCAACTCATCATGAATTTTATGTGTGCTGGCCAACTTGAGTAGGAAAACAACCAATAAAGCATTTTTGATACATAGTGCCTGCTAGCCATGTTGTAGCTATGATATCTTTTATCTTTTTAGTTGATATCTTAAATTAATGGTGTAACCAGCCAGTTTTAACTTGGGAAGAGTGTTCCAGTCTCTCTCCAGTCAAACTGAAGAACGTAGTCTCAGAAAAGTTATGGCATTTCTTACGGAGTAATCTGCATGGATTTATCGTGGCATATATTTTTGTTCAAGACTTTCTTTACATCTAGAAGGTAATGAACAAATTCATTATCTGATGTTACTTAATTTGATGTGGAATATGGCTAGTTAGTGGACTGCATGTGACATTTTTAAAATCTGATATTTAAAGATATTAAATAGAATGATAATTAGCTCCGACTTTCTCATGTTAATTTTTGTTTTGACTTTTTTGGGGAAAGGTCAGTGAGGGGTAGAATAGAATGGAATTGGTTGGAGACACTCTGACAGGTACTAATTCCTATCTTCTCTCTTGTCAGGGAATTGGTCCTTAATTAAACCTTGTGAGAGAAATCTATGGGTTCATTTAACTTCTACTTTGTTTTATATTTGCAACCTTACTATAAAAACTGCTCCTGCTCAGGCCAGGACAAAGGGCCTGATCTGTCCACCATAGAGGTCAGTGGGAATCAGATTAGATTATGTATGATTTGTAAACTGTTTCTCATAAACTTCAGTGATTGATATATTGTTGGAGCTTTTTTAGAATCTGTTACAGGAATGAAATCTAAAGAGTAGGGCTGTCAAATTGTAGTTAATTCAAGCAATTAGCTCAAAAAAATCAATCGCAATCACAATTTTAATTGCACTGTTAGTAACAGAATACCAATTTAAATTTATTATGTATACATTGTGGATGTTCTACATTTTCAGATATATAGATTTTGTGTACAACACAGAATATAAAGTGTACAGTGCTCACTTTATATTATTATTGATTATAAATATTTGCACTATAAAAAGACAAAAGAAATAGTATTTTCAGTTCACCCCATACAAGTACTGTAGTGTAGTCACTTTATCATGAAAGTGTAATTTACAGATGTAGAATTTTGTTTACATAACTGCACTTAAAAAATACAAAATTTTAGAGCCTACAGGACCTCTCAGTTCTACTTCTTTTTTAACAAATTGCTAAGACAAACAAGTTTGTTTACATTTACGGGAAGTAATGCTGCCTGCTTATTTACAATGTTGTTGGAAAATAAGGCAACATTCTCATGACATTTTTGTAGCCGGTATTTTACATGCCAGATATGCTAAACATTCGTATGCCCCTTCGTGATGCCACCACTGTAGAGAGCATGTTTCTACAATGATGATGCTCACTTTAAAGCAAAAGTGTTTCTAAATTTATGACTGAACTCCTTGGGGGAGAATTGTATGTCTCCTGTTCTGTGGTTTGTACCCACATTCAGCCATGTATTTCATGTTATGGCAGTCTTGGGTGGCAACCCAGCATATGTTACTCAATTTAAGAACGCTTTCCTTGCGGATTGGACATATTGCAAAGAAGGTATCCTATTATTGATTAATCATGGGTATTTTTTTAAAGTTCAGTTAATTTTTTTAATTGTTTGACAGTCCAACTAAATAGTAGTTCTTGAGCATGCTTTAAAGATGGGTTAGGGAGGAAATGGAAGCAACTTAAAGAAAAAAATTACTTTGCCTTTGGATTTCTCTAAAGTATTTATGCAACATGTTATAATCAGTTAAAATGTAGTTTTAGTTTACAAATTATTCTTTCTGCTATTAAAGATCTACATATACTTTATAATTTGTATGTTTTTACATACCCCCCTGAAGCTTATAGTACACGTTTACTAACAGCAGGAAGACCTATGCCAAACAACTATGAAGTTTTCTTGTGAGACGATGTTGTTTTTCTGGCTGGAACTGCACAGCCTGAGGTTATATAAACTGATTATCAGGAGCAAATTTTGACCCATATAATTTCTGAAACTGGAGTTTGCATAGCTAAAAACAAATCTGATTTATTTTCAGTAAGTTTTGTCTGAAAGAATGTCAATTTAGAATATGTGACCTTAAAAGATAAAACTGAGAGGTTGTTTTTGAAGTATTTATTTGGCAAATTAATCTTGAAAACATGAGGGTACATTACTCCTCATCATTATGATTATCTATCTTTTTAAAAATAAAATCCGAATCAAATATTGTAAGAGTTGCATAAAGGTAATGAAGTGTGATGGCTAACATTTTTCCAAAGCATTCCTCTAGCTACTGTAGGACTCATATTTAAATGTATTATCAAGTCAAACTTTTGTCAGCAGCACATTTTGAAGTTGAATCACTTGAGTGAAAATACTTTTTGTTTTTCATGGCAAACATGCTGAATTTCCACAGTAACTTTTTTTTTTGTTCCCAATAACTGGGTATGATTTATTTTACATAAATGGAAACTCTCGTTCAGTAATGTAATTCCATTCTACACCAGAGACTGAAGTGTTTCAAAGTTTAACATTAGTTAAATGCTTCTAATACAGTTAATTTCTGAAGCCGCTAAGTGTAGATGCAGTGACCAACCTTGTCTAAGCCAGTGCAGTGCCTCTATATAGGCCACTCTACAACCATTGATGCCCATTAAAGCACCTGGCCCACAGTTGTCTATACAACAATCCTGACAGTATAACAACAGGTGTGTAATTAGCAGCAGCATATATTTTTGATTTTATATAAAATATGCACATTCCATCTCTGTGCACAGCTGCATATATAGTTGACCTTCCAAAGTGTTTCCATTCTTTACTTATAACTTTCTCAAACTTTCACTTTTCAGGCTGAACTGTATAGTTTTATTTTTGCTCAGGGTGAATTTGTCAGTCTGGAAAGTCAGAATAAAAATGTTTTACATTAAAAACAAAGACAACAGAAGAGGTAAAATTTGTCATTATTAAACTTTTTGTGCAAAATATTTTGCACTTCATTGCACGTGAGAAGAAAGCAAAAGTATAGTACAGATTGGTTTTGGTTTTAGAATGTCCATTTCAGTGGTATGAGGTAAATCCATTTTGATTTGATCAAATTGCAAGCTATTTAATGTACTTTCTGCCTTTTGCATTCATTTGTAAGAAGTTTTAAATAACAATGTCCCAACATTTATAGCGGCCTTATATGCTTAATTAAGATGACAAGTTTTTTTGCCGTGGCTAATTTTAAAAAAATCGTGTCATTCGATGCACAAGTGTAGGCTGAATGAAGTAGGGTCCTAGAGGAAGAACTTTCCTTCCTTTAATGCAGGTTGAACCTCTGTTAACCAGGACTCTCTGGTCCATCAACATCCATGGTCTGACAGGATCACAGATGTTCCGGGACCAGAGTCCCAGTAGAAGGCTGGAGGCTAGGCTCCCCAGCTCCCTGCATCTAGACTGCTAGGTACAACCTGGCAGGGCCAGGAGCCCGGCGCGCCACAGTGGGGCTGCCCAGTGGGGCCAGGAGCCCAACACAACATGTCGGGGCTGTCTGGTAGAGCCAGGAGCCCAGCGCGCTGAGGTGGGGCTGGAACTGGGCTGGCTAGCTTAGCGGACAATGGAGCTGGCGGCAGGGAGTGGAGTGCAGGGAGGAGGGGTGAGAACCGGTCCAGAGCTGGGAGGAGCCAGTAGCAGGGGAGCCTGATACGACCTCCCCTGGTCTGGCAAAATCCCTCATCCGGGACTGGTCAGGTCCTGAGGGTACCGTACTAGGGAGGTCCAACCTGTACTTACGTTAAAGATGCTTTCTTCAGTCCATATTATTCTTGTGAGAAAGTTGAATGTGTTCAGGCCCCAATTCAGCAAAATACTTGAGCATATTTAGGTCATGTGTCTCAAATTTAAGAATGAGTTTTGCTGAGACTGTTAAAGTGCATGCTCCATGAAGTCAGGCTTTGCAGAAGCTATATTCAGTTCTGAAAAATAGATTATGTTTATAAGTGCCAACAAACGTGCTTAAAATACATTTGTTTGCTAAGTAATGTCATTTCTTCTCTTGATTATGATGGACAGTGTAACTTTCTTTAAATGGGAAATAAACCAAATATATTCCCTTGGCCTCACTGCTTACTTGTATTCCATTGGGACATAAGATTTAGCACTAAGGAAAGACATTTTTGCAAAAGCCCTTTATTTAAAGCAGGGATGGACCACACATAGCCTCATAGAGGGATGTGGAGGCTCAGGATTTCCCCCGCAGTGAGGTAAGCCAACACTTGTGGCTCCAGCCCTGCGGGTTGGGTGGAGAGGAGGAGAAGGAGATTGGGGTGGGGCAGAAATGAGTTGTTCTGGGTGGAGTATGGGGCTCCAGGCTGGGACTGAGGACTCAAGATGGGGGTGCGGTCTCTGGGGTAGGGCTGAGGATGAGAGATTTGGAGTGCTAGGTGGGATCTGGGCTGAGGTCAAGGGAGTTGGGATGCAGAAGTGCACTCAGGTCTGGGGCCAAGGGGGTTCGGGTGTGGAAAGGGATTGTGACCTGGGGCAGTGGGCTTGGTGTGGAGGTGCGGGGTCTTATCTAAGGCTCCTGGTCAGCGAGGCTAAGGCAAGCTCCCTGCCTGCCCTGGCTCCACGCTACCCCAGGAAGCAGCCACTATGTCTGGGCCTATGGAGAGGGGCCAGGTAGTTTCCACACTGTCTGCATGTTTCAAGCTGGCACTGGGAGCAGTGGCAGCGCACAGAGATTCCCCAATCTCCACTATGCCTTAGGGCCACAGGGACGTGCCAGGGCTTCCAGCCCACAGCACAAAAATTTGCTGCAAAGTGAATTAAATTAATTTGCACCTAGGCTCTGGTTTAAATATTGGTAGCACATCACTGCCGTGCTTGAGTGAGTGAGCATATTGTGTGGGGCTGTGCTCTTGTAGTCTCCAGCAAAAAGTTGAAAATTTTTGGATGCTAGTCTACCTCTCCATTTTTCGAGAGCTTAAAACCCCAGAACATTCAGTTTTTTAAAAGTTTAATTCCTGTCATTACTATGCTTTTTTACTGATTTTCCTTTCCTTGTCTGCTCATCCACCTGGGGCAGCAGAGCAGAGATCTGGAAAGGTGGCAGAGAGCTGCTTAGCACAGGAGCAGTAGGTAGCACTGATTAATACCTTGTTTTGGTAAGGTAGTTAAGCAAGTGCATAACTATAAGCATATAGTAGTCCCATTGCATGTGTAAGTGGCTTGCCTAAAGGAGGAGAAGACCTTTGAACTTCAAACTTGGTGAGGATTCACTCCCTATAATCTCTGTAGAGGCTCTTTGGGGCCTGCCTTGAGGGGGAGAGTAAGATTGAAATATGGAGGAGGATGGGAGTTTCTCTGAATGGAAGCCCTAGAATTAATCTTCCCTCATACCCTGTAAAATGACTTTTTTCTGAATATATTAATGTGTTATCAGACTGAATTTGAATGTAGCGATCATTTCATAATTACTGAGATACATCCCTGCGCAAAAGAAGAGGAGGGACTGGATTCCAAAGCCTGTTTTAAAATATGAAAATAACAGTTTAAAAAAAGGTACCTTTAGTGACATCCAAATCAGATGGTTATGAGGTAACTGGAAATAATAACGACGCTGTTATAAAATTCCCAATCAACAGCCTAGATTTTTTTTTAAAGTATTCCTGGAATCTAAAGTAGAGTTAGCAGAGCCAAAATAGATTTGATGCTTTCAAGGCGTCAGAAAAACAATGCAGAGAGGGAAGGAAGAAACAAGAATAAGCTATGGAAATCTCTTTGAATTAACTATGAAGGAATTAGACCAATTCAGATGCCAAATCTCTGCTTTCTTTAATCTAAATCAAATTTAAGTAAAGAAGTCAAATGATAAATGAATGACTATGCTTCAAAATAAATGGGATGCCCCAAAGCCAGTACATTCTTCAGTTGATGTAGTGGAATTTTTTGATTGAGATTTAAGAATATTAGGCTAAAACCAAATGGGACCTATTGATTATTGACTTCAGTGCCTAGCTGAGTTAAAAAGCAACATATGGACATCATCTATTTATGTAAATGTTTTAAATGTGACTTAAAGCTTGTGAAGGGACCAGGATCTTTTTTTTTTTTTTTTAATTGCTAGCCATTTGAAAGCAGGACTAAGAATACACTCTCTGATATTGGGAGGCAAGCAGCTCAGAATAAGTTATTTTATGATGTATTTCCTCTTGGAGTGCAAGAATGTCAGACAACAACGATTTTAGAGGCTAAATACAGCTTAATTTGGGTTTACCAGTTTTAAATTGTGTGATGGCAGAGTAGAACAGTGGAATCTTAATAATACTAAACCAGGAGTGGACAATAAATTTTGATGGGAGCCCACTCCAAGAATTTGGAAAGTGGTCAAGGGCCACACTGTTCCACACTGATATTCCAATGGAGGAGAGGTGCAGGGTCTGGAATGGAGGTTAGGTGTGGAAGGGAGTTTGGGTGAAGTTGTGACCTGGGGCACTGGACTGGTGTGCAGGGGGTTGGATTATGACTTAGGGCAAGGAATTGTGGTACAGAAGGGGGTGCAGGGGTTTGGGTTCTGAGCTAGGACAGGAGGGGACTGTGATCTGGGGCAGAGGTTGAGGGTGCCGGATCTGGGCTGATATGGATGTAGGAGGGGGCAGAGGATTTGGGTATGTGGAGGTGGGGGGCAGAGAGATGGGGAAGGGAGGGGCTGCGGTGTCAGAGGCAGGCTTTGGCCAGGAGACTTACCAGCCAGTAGCCCATTCCTGAATCAGTCTCCCTGCCTGCCCCACCCCACACAGGCTGCAGCCATGTGCTCTGTGAATAACTACAAGCCTCTTGTGCTTCATGGCTGCCTGTTATTGAAACAGGCAGCTCCCATTGGCCAGTTTCTGGCCAGAAGGCGGCCAATGGGATTGTGCTAGGGGTAGGAGCAGCTCCTAAAGCTTTCCCCCCTCCTCTCCGGGCTCTGTTTTTAAAGTGAAACTGCCCCACAGCTAAGTTTCTGAGTGGCGTGCGGGTGGAGCGAGGCAAGCAGGGAGCCTGCTTGGGGCTCCCCGCAGTGTCCGTAGGCCAGATCCGGTGGCTTGGTGGGCTGAATCCAGCCCGCAGGACTTATTTTGCCCAGGCCTGTACTAAACAAACAAGTGCAAAGCCTTTACTGTGTTGCCTGAACTCAACAAATGATTAAGATGTTGTTTATTCCAAGAACTATTCTTTTGTAGTATGATTTCAGTAGCTCCACTACTCACTCTTTTATACATTTAGGCTACATCTACACTACATGCTTCTTGCGCAAGAAGCCTTTTGCGCAAGAGTTTTTGCACAAAGACTTCTTGCGCAAGAGCACGTCCACACCTCAAAGTACATCGCAAAAGCAATGCGCTTTTGCGCAAGAGAGCATCCACACTGCATGGATGCTCTTGCACAAGAGCACCTGTGCTTTTTCCATAGGAGTTTCTTGTGCAAGAAACCCCTCTGGAGCGTCCACAAGAACTCTTGCGCAAAAGGGAGTTATGCCTCGTAGAAGGAGGTTTACCTACGGCGGAAAAAGCTCTCTGTTCTGACCTTTTACTCTTGATTTCCTTTAAGGTGACCAGAATTTGAAAATGTGTGAGGAGGACACTGAGTTGACAAAAAAACCATACTTGTATATGTATATAAATAATCATAAATAAATTATCATGATATTAGTCGTCTTATAAGACAAACAGACTTAACAAAAACAATCATATAACATTAAAAACATCAATATTTGTCACTCTTTTAAGAAATTAAAAATCTCGATCCATTTTTTATCAATTTTGCGTTCAGTCCATTCATTGTCTTTTATTATATTGTTAATTTTTCAGATTAACAATAAATTGTCATTTATTGTGATGCTAAATTTTTCTTTAACGAATAAAACTGTTTCAAGGATTTTATTCCATTGAATTTCTTCATTCAGCAGAATCCAATCAAACACGTACACTGGTTCGTCATGCTTAGTCCAATTTTCTAGATATTCAGGAGCATTTTTATAAAAGCTCATCGCCTCTCTCGTAAATTCTTTCTTCATTCCCGGATTGCTCTCTTGTAATTTGTTTAAATAAGTAATAACAACCAATGGAAGGAAGTTGGACTCAAGACGTGATTGAAGTTGCTCCTTTAATTGTTTAATATGCAATCCCACTTCTGTAGAAGTTATATGCTCTTTTTCAGTACTTTTTATAACTGACTGGAACAAAGTTGCTTGATTGTGAACAAAATACAGAGTTACTTCAGCAGATTCATTCTTTAAAAAGTTTTTCAAGATCAGTGGACTTTTTTCCAAACTTAGAAAATATGATTTTAAAGGCTCGAACAGTTGCAGCACTCATTCAGTGGCTGGCATTAAAGCTAACCACCTTGTTTTCGAATATCCCAACAGGTTTTTATATTCAACTGAGGCTTCTTCGCAAAAAGTCTTTAATGATGTAACTCTTACAGTGAATCGTTCAAAATGTAAATAAATTTAAGGTATCAAAACTGCAACATCGATGGACATTAAGCTTGATGCTGTATTGATGGCATTAGATACAATATGGGCATTGCAACCGATTCCAATAATCGTTTTCCCAAGTAAATTCATCATTTTCTTATGAACATTTTTGTCGCCTTTGCGATTTACACCGCCAAAATTAGCATTTGTGTCAATGTCAACTAAAAAATCACATTGACATTAAATTAAAATGGCTCAAAATAAACAATAACATTTCATAAATACCCTCTAAGTGTACTTTTACTGTATATTAAGCCTTTTAGCAGGGGTTCAGTATAATGATACTTTAAAAAACAGCGGGATATATTTTTTGGCAAAGTAGGACAAGAAGGACAATTTTTTTCAAAGGAGGACAAAAGGAGGACATAATTATTGGGGAGGACAAGCCCCTCAAAAGAAGGACTGTCCTCCTCAAAGGAGGACGTCTGGTCACCTTCTTTCCTTGCGCAAAAGCGCATTTGAGGTGTGGACGCTCCACGGGTTTTTGCGCAAAACCAGCTGTTTTTGCGCAAAAGCCGTGCAGTGTAGATGTAGCCTTAAAGTTATGCAGGAGGCAAAGGAAATGTATGATTGTCTAAATTCTGCCACTGAGTTTCTCCAGAGAGGTTCAACAGAGATTATGGCACTGATGACACAACAGATGAACTTTTGGACAATAATACACTGTGCAAGCATAAAATAAATTGTCACATAAATATTGGTTACACACCAGTATACCATAAGAGCAAGAAGCCTTATTGAGAACCATTGATAAAAACTTGTAATGTGCAGGTATAAACAAGCTTAATTTTCAAAACAATTGAAGGAAAAAGTAAGACCCCAGAAGGGCTTCATTGTGTATGTATCACAAATTACCAGTTTCAAAATAACTTGTTATATAGGCCAAGCAGAGTTAATCAGCAACAGACAACAAAAAGGCCAAGCTCATATTTAATGTGCATGGGTGATCAGGTTTGTTTACTGAATATGGTTCTCCAAATTATCAAGGAAATGGATCAAATTGTGGTGGTGGTTTAAGTGATCTTAATTTTGAGGTTTTAGGTTAAATATTTAAGTAAGACAGTAATTCTTTCAGGTTAGTATTGTTTCTAGATATTTATTTTCAAAATTAAATTTTCGCATTTTATATAAAATATGCTAATTTTTATATAGAAGTTGATAATTTGTCCAAGGAACTAAAATATAATTACACTTCCATTCAAAATATAAAACTTAAGAATTTTTTAAAGCTTTAAACCATGAAAGAGCCAATTTGACCCTATTCTTCCTAGGGTTAAAACTGGAAGAAATAACGTATTTCCACATACCTTCTATAGGTGGTTTAGTTGTCTACTGGAAAAATCTGAATCCATTTTTATAATCATATTACTTACTTGGCGCTATAGATTAAAAAGTTGACTGGTGCAAACACATCACTCAGTTTGCACATCAGCTCCACTCTCTGCACTGGCTTCCCTTTAAATAAAGTCCATTAAAAGGTTTCTGTCTGGATCTTGAGAGTCCTCCCAGGGATCAGCTGTTGTTAAGTATCTGCTACCCTGCCCCATCCCCAGTAATTTACCACTGCAGCTACATTCCATTGGAACCATGAAACTGGGGATTCCAGTGGAGAGAATCAGGAGTTCAAGTCTCAGAAGGAGACATGAAACTATGAAATATTACACTATAGATGATAGCAACAAGCCTTGTGCATTCAGAATTAAATACCAACTGCCTCTCTCTGACCTACAGAAAGCTCTTTATGCACATGCTCCTGCTTTCACCAAAATATACACAAAAATAACACCCACAAACTAATTCTCAGAACCTCTATGAACCATTCTCTATTTCTTGTACAGGCTAGGGGCTGAGAAAGATATGTATATTTTTAAACACTTTGCAGTCTCCTAATGGAACATGTTACTCAGCTGGATGTTGGAGCCCGAGCTCCTCACAAAAAGTCCTGGCATCTTCTCTTTTGAGAGTATGATGGGTCAATGTTAGAGCATGCTGTTACAGGGCCATACAAATACATAGACAGAACTTATAACCAGTAAGACTTTTAAAAACACTTTTTTTTCCAAACTGGCAAATGTTTGCAAAAACTAAGCATGGAGTTATAAACTCAGGCTGTGTTCCATTTATTTAGAATTTTCAATATCCTTTATTCTAGTTTTTAAGTTCACTTTAAATTTTAGTGCACTTTGACAAGATGATAAATATATTTATAGTCGTCACTTTAATCTTTAGATCACCTGCAAATTCTACATCATCCTCTTCACAAAGGCATGATGATTCAAAAAAAGCAATTGCTTCTAAAATAATAATAATATGATGGAAACATATAAACTAACTTAGTATTACTTTAAGATATTGAACTAAAGCTATTGGAGAACTTGTGACTAGTTTGCCAGCAAATGCAGTTAGTAATTAGTATGTGCTTCAAACAGCTGTTTATTCATAGACTTTCACTATGCTACTGTATCTTTCTCATATCTAGGAATGTTCTTATAACAATTTTACAGTATACATTTCAGTTGTAATTTTAATTTTTTTCCTAAAGTTTTCAGAATGTAACCTTCCAGTAGTTTATAGAAGGTGTTAAGCATCTGTTTTGCAGATGGAGTTTTGGAGGTTGAGAACATCAATAGAAAACCAGGAATATCTGACCAGGCAGGGTTTATGAGGTTTTGTTGTTGTCTGTGAAGATTGATTTTGAGTAGATTTATGTCACTTGCAAGATGACAATTTTCTATCACTCAGTAGTTATTACTTTTCTCTGAATTGGTTTGATTATATAATCCTATGAATATTGTGCCATTTTTTGTAGAGAAGAGTAACAAGAATGTGCATTTTTTTGTTTAAAACTAAAACTGATATTTCATATTCAGTTTAAATTTAAAAAATGGTTGAAACCATGTGCACACATCAGAAAATTCAGAATTATCATTCCTACAGGTTGGAGACTGGTCCAGCACCCTCAGGACCTGATTGTTCCCAGACAAGAGAATTTGCATAATCAGGGAAGTGCTGGGGGAAGAGGGAAGAGGTGCCAGCCTCCCCACTGGGCTCCTTTCCTAGCCACCTGGGCTCCTCTCCCCAGCCTCCCAAGGCCACAAGCTCAGCAGCCCTTCCGGAAGTCATGGGTTCAGGAGCTCTAGCAAGGTGCCAGCTTCACAGTCCCGGGAGCTCCATCAACCCTGCTAGCTGCAGGCGCTGCTGCCCTGTTAGTTGCAGCAGTCCTATAGACTCCGCAAGCTCTGCCCCCACCACCGGCTTCCCTGCCCTGCCAGCTGTGGGCTCTGGTGCCCCACGGGCTCCACTGGCCTTGCCAGCCGGCTCCACTCTGTCGCCTGCAACCTTTGCCGCTGGAGCCCTCTAGTCCAGCAAGTCCCAGACCACAGAGGTTCAACCTGTACTATAAATGTACATTAGCCAGGTTGTGTGCACATATGCATTACAGAAGGCAGATCACAGTATGCAGTAATATAGCATTAATAAGGAAACTTCCATTTACTGTAGCTTATAGGCTGCATATAATACATGAATTTAAATAAAAATTAAGAAACATCTACAAAAAAGTGTCCTTCACTATAGAGTCACTAGCAGAGCTCACTATGCATAAATGTGGATCCTCGTAGCATAGTGCTACAGAAAATAAAGCCTTTTCCGAAAGATCCCTTATTTCGCCTTAAAATAAGGAATAAGGGATCTTTCGGAAAAGGCTTTATTTCGAAAGATCGCGTCTAGACTGGTGCTTTCTCGGCAAAGCTCCGTGCAAAAAGCGGCAGCCATTTTTATGCTAATGAAGCGGGGGAGATTTAAATCCCTGCTTCATTAGCAATTGCGATACGTCTAATTTGCATCCCTTTTCCGAAAAAGGGATGCAATCTAGACGCAGCCTGGGAGAAATGATCATGTTCTAAGTATCTGGGTCATTGTTGTTATCTGGGTACAGGTTGAACCTCTCTAGTCCAGCACCCTCAGGACCTGACCAGTGTCAAACCATAGAATTTGCTGCATTTTGGGAGGTCAATATTGTCTAGCAGCATTACCAATACTTCTACCTCTTGGGCTCTTAGAAGATATTTAGGGGGTAAATTAGAGCTAAATGCTGAGAGCCAGGACTAGTGGCTATAAAACTTTATGGGACCACGGGAAACTGGTCCACGCCCATGATAAGTGGACATCCAGCTAACTAAAATCATGCCAGACCATGGATGTTGCCTGACCAGAGAGTGCCAGACCAGAGAGGTTCAACCTGTGCTAAACAGCATATTTTAGGATCACAAAAATCTCTGTTCAGGATGTTAGTTTGCCCTTTATACTATCTTCAGAGACCACAAATGTCATTGAACTATCTTGCCAGGAGTTCCAGAGAGTCTATGCTCTTCTCTTTCTACCAACATCATATGTAAACACTTTAAGAAAACACTAAGCTTAGGCCTTTCACAAAGTGTTTCTGCAACATTTTATTGCAGCAACCTACAATGAAGGCTGGAAGTTGTGGATAACCTTGATAGAGAGCAGATGAGCTTGTTAAATTGCCAATGCCAGCTGCTCAATGTGAATAACTGAATGGCCTGTTTCTGAGAGCTAGGATGAAAATCTTTTTATTCATGTAATCTGTCTTACTATTACAATTTGTGTTGTGTGTACGTATTTTAAAATAAGGAAATCAACTGTCACCTAAAAATAGCATTTTTGTGAATAGCTCAAATAACTTACTATTTAGGAAAGATATGTAAGTTGTTAATAAAACTACTATTGGATCTCTAAAATATTTTGACAGACACAAAAATACTTTTTAAAAATTAATGGCTGTAGAGTTTTAAAAACATTTAAGTCTGATCAACAGTAATTTACCATGGGATCAACTTTTTAAAATTTATTTTAAAAAAGTACTGTTTCCATGATAAAATTTTCAAAAATGCCTACATTCCATTTTTAGCATTCCTGATGGCAAGTGTACTCGCTGGCTCCTGCATGGCCTCCGTGCTGCTGCCTCTGTAGGAGGCAGCATGGGGGGGGAGGAGAGGCAGCTCCACGGGAACTGGTACATGTGGGGAGCTACCTGTTGGCTCCTCCCCCACTTGCTGCCTCCGATACAGAGGCAAGGGGTGCGTGTGTGTGTGTAGTCCTTTGGATTAACCAGTAACCCAGAATTATTCGTTAATCGTTTAACAACTATATGCTATCATCCCTATTATGCGTTTAGAATGGCAGCTTGACAATTATGCACGAGATATCAATAAATTCAATATCAAACTAAATATTTATCTGAGGAGACCCAAGGAAAATAATATTAGGAGTCTGGAAAAAAGCTTTCTTAGATATTGCTATATAGCATTCAGTTACAGACTGAATCCAATTTACCTTTGAGAAGCCTCTCACTTCTTAAAGAAAAAACTATTACAACATCCATGTGGCTTATTCAAGGATGAAGAAACAATCATATTGTACTGGAATTTGGAGAGTTGGGATAGTAAAGCTTCTCAGACTCATCTGGAATACTGGTGGCCAGCAAAGCACTTGCTGGAGGTCTACAGAAAGCAGGCTGACAAAACAGTACTGCTTCCTCCTTATTTCTAGCTCATAATTTGAATTAATAGCCATCTAAAATACTTTACATGCTTTTTTTTTTAATTACTTTTCCACATAAGCAACTGCTATAGCTGTAATATGGTTGTTAAAGGCAGGGCTGCATGTAGAGGTAGTTTGGCTGTAGAATTTTCCATAGAATTAAACTTTACTGCAGACCTCTGTCCCATAATCTAAAGTTTCAGTTTTAAAAATAATTTATCTCTCTCATGATTGTAAAGAAAATCTCTAAATCAGTGGTTCTCAACCAGGGGGAGGGTGTACTCCTGCGCTACACGGAGGTCTTCCAGGGGCACATCAACTCATCTAGATAGTTGCTGGTTTTACAACAGGCTATATTAAACTATTAGCAAAGTCAATAGAAACTAAAATTTCATGCAAATAATGACTTGCTTATACTGCACTACATATTATACACTGAAATGTAAGTATAATATTTGTATTTAAATCAGTTTATTTTATAACTAGCTGGAGTTACCTGGCGTTGCTAGGGAAACCGGAGGAACAAAATGTAGAAAAACAATAGTCCGTTATCTTTTTTTGAATGGTAGAAAAGTTTCACTGATTTCTATAGGGATTAAAATAGAGGTCCGCGTCATCCCGGAGGGGAGTGTGACCCCGGGTGGAGGAGGTTACATGCGGGAGAGGTGCCCCAGCTCGCGCCCGGGGCTGCAGGCGCCGCGGGGGGGCAGGGCAGATGCCCGAGCCATTGTCCACGTGAGGGTAGGGGCACTGCGTGCCGGCATGGGGGTGGGGGGGAAGAGAGTCGCTTATGTAACCTTGCGGGCAGGAGGGGGCGAGTCCCGGACGGCACTGGAGGCCGCAGACAGCAGGCATGGGACCTAGGGTAGGTGGGGCGGCCCCTGCAGTGCAGCGCGGCAGATTACTTTTTGATTTTTACAGCTTGAGCTCGGACCCAATCGGGTCCAAAAGTACCTTAAAAACTTCTCCTGGATGAAAGGTTATCCCAGTCAAAGTTTGGTTGCGGTAGCTCTTATAGTGTCCAAGTTATTAGCGCACAAACTTACAAACATTTTCCTTTATATATTAGATTATAGAAATGAGAAAATAAGTAATTTTTCTGTAACAGTGTGCTGTGACCATCATCATATATTTAGGTCTGATTTTCCAAGCAAGTAGTTTTTAAGTGAGGTGAAACTTTGGGCATATAAGACAAACGAGACTGGAAAGGTTGAAAACCACTGCTCTAAATCCTGAACTAATTGCAAATCAAGTCAGTATTTTTCTGGCCTTCCTGAGTCTGCAGACAGCCTGTTACAATTGGTCTGAGAGATGTGAACTGTCATATTCACCTCTGCTGACAATGCAAGTGTTAATGCTAACCATTTCACAGCTAATCCCTTGAGCAGAAATATCTAGATAGGTCCCAATTCTCATTCACACAAACATCTGGGTAAACTAGCCTTTGTGTAAATAGCAATCCGTGATCTACACTAAAAAGTTAAGCCAAGGTAAACCTGCCCTAGACAGCACTACTTTGACAGAAGAATCCAACTCTCAGGGAGGTGTATTAACTATAGGACAGAAGAACTTCTCCCCTGATGACTACTATGTAAACATGTGTCAATACAAAATTTTTTAGCACTTTAAAAACTACAAATCATATATTTCTGTCATCACAACATGGGGACCACTGAATTGCTTAAATATGAATGGGTATAAGGACTTAACTTATTAAAAATGGTTTTGTGTATAAATGAATCAGCCAGAGAATTTCCAGTGTTTGGCGTCACATTCTCTCTCATTGCTTCTAGAACTTTGCTGCAAAGTTTAGGTCTGGCTTGCAGCAAAGTACGTGGGGTTCTCGTTATGCAATTTTGAATGGAAGGGGACATGGTCTATGCAACTATGAATCACAGAAGCAGTGTCACAAGACAATCTCTCTATTATAATGAAATTTATGCTATGTAAAATCTTTGGGAACCCTTACAAGAGGAAATGGAGCTACAGTTAAGAAGGGATGAAGGCAGATTAAAAGTTCAAGTAATCTTGAACCTTAGTCTTTGTCATGCACATTTTTTAATAGACTATACTACTGGGAACAATAATTTTTCCAAAATAACATAGTTTGCATCTACACTATAAGCAGTTATTTCAACATAATGTCGAAATAATGTCAAGCTGGAGGACTTCTTACTCTGACCCCTGTAACTCTAGTTTTATGAGAAGTAAGGGAAGTTGGAGGAAGAGTGCTCTTCCTCAGACTTCCTGCTGTGTAGACAGTACCAAAAGCCAAAATAAGCTATTTCGACTTAAGCTATCCAGTTGACGTAGCTGAAGTTGCGTAGCTTATTTCAGCTTTAGCCCCATGAGCACTGGCTCCACAGAGCTACCTCCTCCCCCGCGTTGCTCCCTCAGAGGCAGTAGCGTGAGGGGGTGGTTGTCAGGAGGGATGCCAGAGCAACCTCTATCCATGGGGAGCTGGGGCCTGCCGCAGACAGGTGCTGCTGCTGCTCCACACTGCCTCTGTATCAAGCAGGAACTGGTCTGCGTGGGGAATTGATTTTTAAACCAGCTCCCTTCATGGACCGGCTCCATCTGCCACCCCACGCTGCTGCCTCTGATACAGAAGGCAGCAGCACAGGATGGCAGAGAGCTCCCCAGAGTGGCTGCCGGCCCTACCCCGGAGAGCACTTTAGTCACGGTGTACTGCTAAAAATTGTTGTGGCTATATCATTACTAAAATAAATGATATCTAACATTTCTAACCCATAACAATTACTGAAATAATGTGGACTGTAGCATTTCAACTAATGAGTAACCTATTTCAACAAAACTGGCATTCAGCCATTCTATGTAATAGTGTTTTTTATACAGTATTACCATAGTAACTGATCTGGAGGATATTGAATAACTGGTTGTTGCTGACTTCTGGAAATAAAACAGACTTTTTAGCAACACGTGTAATGTCTGAAGGTAAAGTAATCCAAGATAAATGCCTGTGCTCTGCTGAGAATGTAGTATATGAAGTACATCAAGCCAAGGTTTGACTTATTTGCCTATGAATCTAATCCTTCTGTGAAAGTGCTTCTGCATGATATAAACAAAACCATATTCACTGGCAGTGTGTGCAGTAATTGTTGAAATCTGAAAATGTAAATGCAAATTGAAATAATTTGTATTGCAGATTAATAGAATTGATATTAGTGGGAAATGCATCTTTTGTGGAAGTTTTAAAAAATCCTAATGCTGCTAGAGAAGTTTCTGGATGTGTTTATTTCACTGAAGAAAGTTTGAGGGAAGGCAGGATAAGGAGAAGTGATGGGGGTTAAATTTTCCCTTGCATTTTCTTTTTACGATAATGAGAATTAGAAATAAACTGATTTTACTCTTGTTACTCTGCAAGCTAAGTGAAATACAGAAACTATAGAATTGGGATAACTTAAAAAACAAAACAAGAAAAAACTCAAAACACAACTCTGTGGCCTTGTTTAACAAGAATTATACCTTTTTTATTTTTTTGGTTTTTCTTTCTTTTTTAAATGATCAGTACATCTGAATATTGGTCACGTTATAAAAAATTGTGAAGAATATGTATATTTAAAATATAATAAAAATGAGTGGAAATGTAGACCTGGCTCAAGACTATAAACCTTATAAAATGTCAAATAGCAAAAGCTTTGTTTTAATAATTAAGACATGTTATCTGTTATATAGGTTTTTTAAAAACCTAAGGCAATTAACTCTTTAAAATCTAATCTCCAAAGTATAAGAGTCCTATACATACTCAGTGCATCTTATTACTAAGGGTTTTTATTTTTATTTTTTTATTTCCACCAACCTGGAAGGTTGGCTTGAGGCAGTGGTGGATCTTGGAGCCTCTGACAGGTGATCCTGACTAGTTTGGCCCGGAAGCTATCAAGCTCTGGTACTTCACTTGCTCCTCCAGCCACTGTCATGCTGTTCCTGTCCTCTGCCTTGGAGCTGCCCCCTTGGGAGCCTCCTGCTTGCTGTGTGGGTGTGGGGAGGGTGCTGATGTCAGGGTGTCCCTTCTCCCCTACTTCTGTACCCTATCTCCGCACTGAGAAAAGGGGATGGAGGGAACTTGGCAATGCAAATCTCTGTCACTCTCACGCACTATGTGTCTGTCATTCTCACAAACTCACACTGTCCTTCACTCTCATCTCCCGACCCACGCATACACATATGTGGGAAGTTGTTGCTTCTTTTACTGCTTGCAAAGTGGGTTATTTTTGGTTTTTGACAGTCTGTGCATTTCATAATTTTCATTTCTCTCTTAACGCTTAAATTTAATTATTTGAGTAGTGAGTTCTAAAATTCCCAACCTGTCGTGGATGGAGTACTTATCCCTATGGTGATTGCTGCTCCTGGAAGTGACTGGCATGTGCCCGCAGGCCCTGAGAGAAGCAGAGCAGGGGTCTTCACATGCTGTCCTTGCCTGCAGACACCACTCTTGCAGCTTTCATTGGTCAATAATGAGGAACTGTGGCCAATGGGTTCCTGTGGGCTTAGTGCCTGTAGAGGAGGAGCAGCACATGGTGCCATGGAGCCTTTGCTGTACATGCCAGTGCTTTCAGGAGTGGTGCAGGGCCAGGGCAGGAGTAAGCCTGCCTTAACTCCACTGCTCCACCACCCAGAAGCCGTCTTAGTTAAATGGTGCCCAGCCAGAGCCTGCTTCCTGAACCCCCATCCCAGCCCTGAACCTTCACCTGCAACCAACCTCCTGCCCCAGATGTGAGTGCCCCTGCACCCAAACTCCTTCCCAGAGCTTGCATCCTGAAACCCCTCCTGGACCCTAATCCCCACCCTGGGCTAAGCCCAGAGCCTCTCTCACACTCCATACTCCTTGGTCTGAGACCAAAGCTTGCACCCCAACTCCTACCCCAGCCTGCTGAAAATGAGTGAGTAAGGGGGAGTGAGTGAGCAGGGGAGGCCTCAGCGAAGGGGTGGAGCAGGAGCAGGGTCTCAAAGAAGGGCAGGAAGGAAGTGGGCAAGGGTATTTGGGTTTGAGATAAGTCTTACATTGCACTTAAATTGAAAAAGTGATCTTGTGGTTTAAAAGGCTGGAAGCCACTGACTTAAGGTAACGCAACTCCAGCTACATAGAATATGTAGCTCGAGTCAGCTTACCTTAAACTGAGCTTCGTGGTGTCCCCACAGGGGTAGGCCAACATGTACAAATGCTCCTGTCAGCTTCACTTACTCTTCATGACTGCTAGATATACAGAGGCCAGCCAGAGCTGCCCTTAGCATTCGATTTATGGATCTATACTAGACCTGCTCAATCAAATACCAGAATGTTGATCTTCAGTGCGGCCAGTAAAGACATGCCCTGAGTTCATTTATTTAAATTAGTTCAGTGAAGTAGTAGATCTTTGAAGAGAGAAAAACAGCCTGAGAAGACAACATCCATAGAGCATCTTTGGATCTTTCTTGCACCTGCCCCCACTGGCAGTTTCACGTATGTCAAAAGAAGATGGTGTTTTTAAAGCCACCCTGCAAATAAAAACTGAAAGAAAAGCCCCAATCTTGTGTGTGCTAGGGTTTGGTTAGGGTTTGATTTGGTTACTTTTTACTCATTATGGCTGTATGCTGTAGCTTTCTAGGAGCCTCATCAAAATGAATGCATTACTAAACCTGAAAAGTTTTCAATACATTCATCATATCAAAATTTGTTTAAACAACTTTTATATGCAAAACAACTGTATGACATCTTATTATTCCAAAGTTAAAAGATGGGTCATCTAAAATGCCATTTAAATTCTAGGCTTGTAATTAGACTGTCAAAATGGCAAATGGATCAATTGATTTATTTTCATTTTTAAGATAAAGATACCGATATAACTGTGAAGAATAATACAGAAGATTTCTGTCTGCGAGATACTCTGAGCATTGCATCAACGGATTCCTTTGTTTCAGCAGCTGAGGTAAGAGTCAAACGGATTGTTTCTTTAATCATACTGGAATCTTTCTTCCATGAAAAATAAATAGATGATTAATGTTTCTCTTTGCTTAAATTAAAAGCTGCTAATCTCTGTGGCTACGTCTAGACTGGCATGATTTTGCGCAAATGCTTTTAACGGAAAAGTTTTTCCGTTAAAAGCATTTGCACAAAAGAGAGCGTCTAGATTGGCACGGATGCTTTTGCGCAAAAAGTGCTTTTGTGCAAATGCATCCGTGGCCAGTTTAGACGTGATTTTGCGCAAGAAAGCCCCGATCACCATTTTCGCCATCGGGCCTTTTTTGCGCAAAACAGTCCTCCCCTGTCTACACTGGCCCTCTTGCGCAAATACATTTGCGCAAGAGGGCTTATCCCTGAGCGGGAGCATCATAGTATTTGCGCAAGAACACTGACAATCTTACATTAGATCGTCAGTGTTCTTGCGCAAATTCAAGTGGCCAGTGTAGACAGCTGGCAAGTCTTTGCGCAAAATCTTGCCAGTCTATACGCACCCTGTGGGGAGAAAGTAAATGGCATCTCACATGAAAAAATGCCTCCCCTTGAGGACAACTTCCTAGTACTTTCTTTACCGTGAACCCCTAGAGCAGGGGTCGTCAACCTTTTCAAAACAAAGAGCCAAACTACATCAAAATTCAGGTCAACAAAGAGCTGTGTAAGAATACCCATTTGCATGACTGAAAATATACGACTTAATATTATTGATGATTGACATAATGATTAATAATAGCATAAATGAAACATTTCATTCAAGGATTTTATTTAATGGGGCTTCTGCTGCTGCATCTTTTCACACATTTCTTTGAAGTTTACATCAGAACTGGTCAAATCCAGCTTCATGCATGCATTCAGGCTGTCTTCTGTCAACCTGAGGGTGCAGGAGTCTGGGTTTGGGTGTATGGGGTCTTAGGGCAGGTGTTTTGGGTGTATGATGGACTTGGCACAAGGTTGGGGTGGGGGAGTGTAATAGCAGGAGGTTTGGGATGTGGGGGTGCAGGAGTTTGGGTTGGGAGTGTATGAGACTCAGGGCAGGGGATTTGGGTGTATGATGGACTCAGGGCTGGGACATGCCAGGGATGCAGGAGTGTTATGATGCTGCCGTCAGATGGGGGCTAGGCCCCAATTGGGGGCTTGTTGGCTAGACTTCATTTTTAAATGAAGTAAAATATTACGTCCATCACAAAAGGTTTCAACATTGTCTTTATTTATGGCAGGGTTGGGGAACCTTTTTTGCATCAGGGGCTACTGACCCACAGAAAAATCAGTCAAGGACCACACAAGTGAGAAGCAAAAAAAAATAACCACTCCAATCCTCACTGATCTGGCCCCCAACTGAGACATCTCACTCCCTTGGCGCTCTAGCCCTATCGGTGGGTGGGTGGGTGGGTGGGAGAGCAGGGAACACTGAGGTTCAAGGCCTCAGGCCAGATGAACTCTTCTTGGGTTGCAGGATTAGTGGATTTTGTGGGGTCCCCTAGGCTGTGGGGTGGAGCCAAAAATGAGGGGTCCAGTGTGCGGGACAGAGCGGCCCAGTAAGTGGGATAAGGATGGGATGCAGGATCTGGGTGGGAGGTAGGATGCAGGAGCGGGCTGGGGGTAGGGTGTCTGGCCAGGAGGGAGGGCGTAGGAGCAGGCAGAGGGGACGATGTCTGGCCAGGGAGTGGGTGCAGAAGCAGGCTGGGAGGGAGGGTGTCTGGCCATGGGGGAAGGCGCAGGAGCAGGCTGAGGGGAGGGTGTCTGGCCAGGGAGTGGGTGCAGGAGCAGGCTGGGGGAGGGTGTCTTGCCGGGGGGATGGTGCAGAGTCTAGGGGAACATGCTTCCTTTGTGCAGTGCGTTATATAAAATGGATTGAAATTAAGCTCTCAATCATAGGTCATATGTAACAGTCCAAGATTCCCAGAGTTTGATAGCTCAAAGTAATTTACAGTACTATGATGAAAAGTAATTTCTAACAAGGAATATATCTCCTGTTACTAATTGCCCTTTCCTGTACTTTGGAGAAGAAGGTTATCCAAGGTCCCTTCATATGAGTGAGTCCCGTCAGCTCAATAGGATACAAAAAAAAAGATACCACATCATCTCCCATTTTTTTTGCATGAGCTTTCTTACTGTTTAAGAAGATGTACAGAGAGGATGCACTCTGCTAACTTCTGTCTGCTTGGTAACAGGCAGAGGACACGGTCTTTTAGTAAGAGAGTGATGTTTTGTCAGTGAAATTCTTCCTATCCTGAGCCTAACGTGACTCGGTCTTCTTAAGAAACACTGTTATAATTGCAAGAACAATAATCCTCTGGCTGTTGCCTTTCTAAAACATCAAGCTAGTCTCACTATCTTGATATTCTAAAGCCATCAAAGGTATGTCTGCATTTCAGTCAGGAGGGGAGATTGCAGCACAGGTAGGCATATACACAAGCTAGTGCTGAATAAGCTAGCTTGCTAAAAATAGCAGAGAAGCTGCAGTGGCCTGTGCTTGCCACTTGAATATGTATCCAGGGTCCCAGACAAAGCTTGTATTTGAGAGATTAATTTCTGCCATTGCCTGTGTTACTGTTGCTTCAGTGCTATTTTTAGCAAGATAGATCAGGTATGTCTACATGTGCAGTGCAGACATTCTCTTAGGGCCAGTTCTGATTCCCTTCCAAAAGCACAGAGAAAGATGTAAGATGCTCTCTTCCTATTCAGTTGTCTTGGCCATTTAACAACCACTCCCTGAACTTCATGACACCTCCAAGTGATAGATTCATTTGGGGATCCTACTAGTTACTTTTTAGGAATTGCATTTCCATTGGAAGAGGAAGTCAAGGAAGCAGCAAGTCAAGTTCATAGGAAGTCAAGGTCATAGGAAACTACATATTTCTCATTTAAAAGTAGTTGTTTCTGGGGCTAATTCTAGTTCAATAGCGTGTTAAGTAATCCCACAAATAAGGAGTGCACACTATGAACGAAACTTCAATAAAGGACTACTCATCATGAGTCAAATGGTTTCTGATTGTTAATGTATAAGTCTCCTTGCTGGAGACCAGGTAAATGAGAAACATATTTAGATGAATACACTGGAGAGGAAGATGAAGGCCCTTAGATGTTTTAAAATTGACTATGAAGTGTACAAATGGTGTTTTCAGCATTGCTTTTGAGATATCAGAACTTGCCTCCTCTACATACCAAGCTGCAAGAGGATTTTGATAGTCTTTTGAGGGTCTGGAACATCAGAGCTGTAGGTTGAAACCCGAATTGCCATATTCCCAGCCACTAACATGGGGGAAGGCGATGGTCTTTCTCAATGTTTCTCAACCAGTGCTACAAGTACCTTTACGGGTACTCAAGAGAAGTCTGGGGGGTACATCAACACAACTGAAATTTGGAGAAAATTTAATTTTTGTTTTAAGTTTTACAGCGTTTTTCTACTTTTTACACCCAAAAATGTCATCACCCACCCGGCTATGATTAAGTTGTTTAAACAAACGTGTTGCAACAGTAGAAAAAAATTGTGTGTCTGAAAACTGTAGATACTGGGGGTACTTATACATTTTTTTTTAAAAGGGGTACTTTATTAAAAAAAAGGTTGAGAAACACTGGTCTATATTAACCTGAGCCACAGTTGGTCAAGTTTTCATCCTATAGCAGTGAGGTGCAGATGCAAACTGGAAGTAATTCTGCGAGCTGAAGTTGCTAATAAAAAAGGCCTTAGTTCTAAAATAATAAACTATTAAATCTCTGAAAAGCTTTACCTTTCAGGCATCCCAGTTTTGGAAACCAATCCCATTTGGTACAGTCCCCTGGTCTCGTCACATGTGGGGTTTGAATTCAGGACTTCTAGATCTAAAAATGTGACCTTCACAACTTGAACTAAAGGATTTGGTGTGTTAGCTTACTGGCAGTAGCATGCTCAATATCTTCACATGGTCTAGCCACAAGAGAGGGGTGAAGAATCACTATGTTAATGTGAATTATTTCTCTCTCTCTCTCCCTTTTAAAAAAAGGATATATTTCCACACACACAGATTAAAAAAAAAAAAAAAAAGGCTGTATTTCCAAACTATTCAACAAGGCAGCCATCTTGTCTGTTGGATTATCCTAAGCTTGTCTTTTCTCTGGGAAGAGAAACCCGTTAAAAATAAATGAGGCCGTTTGCTGAACATATAGGCAAATGAACAATTATTACTTCAGTGTATTTCAGCTATTGGTAGAGAATTGTGATCCCCAAGGAGTAGGTTGTGTTCTTCAGGGATGTTGAAATAAACCACAAATTTCTACATTCTGCACCTGTTTCTACATTCTGGGGTTTCTACTTAACCCCACTGTTGTCTGTAGCTGGTTATATCCTCCCTTTTGTTCCATTTCTTTGCAAGACAAAACTGTTGTGTCATCGTGTTTACTTTGGATCGTAATTAATAGACATTCTCTTGTTGGAGAAGTTTGTAAGTGTCAGTTTCATAGGAATTTTTGGCAAAGCTATGAATATGGTCTTTTTAAAATCTTGGAGGTAGTGTGCCTCAGGGAGTTACAAATTATGGAGTTAGTGCTCCCTTTGGTACTAGCTTGGGAGGTTCTGTTTAAGAAACATTCCATGCTCTATATGTTATTAATTCTGTTTAAATTTTGTACTGGTGCCCAACACTGTAGTATCTGACCCTTTGTGGCAAGACTTATCTCCACTGTATTAGATGTGGATGTGAAGGATACATGTTAGAGCTTCAGTGTTTCTGACCGTTTGCATTCTGAGAATAGTTTTGTGACGGAATTGTCTGCAGATCATCCTTCCTTTCATAATCTGTTCCACCTGATGGAGGACTGCAGTCAGTCCCCATCTCTAAAGCCCTGCACATCTGCAGATACAGGCTTTATATCTGCAGCTGATATCCGCAGCTCATTTTTGTGGACACAAATGCAGATGTGGGTACAAATTTTGTATCTGTGCAGGGCTCTACCCATTTCCCCAGACCTCTCCACATCTAGTCCTACCCATTGCTGCCCTCCAGAGGCTGGGGAAGAAAGTTGTCTCCTTACTGCACCATACAGTAGGAACCCTAGCCCTGTCCCTAGCTGCTTCTTCCAACTAGGGGTGTGAATGTGTATCCATGTACATGGTTAACTGATGAGCCTGGGCTCATCAGTTAACCTTCATGGTTACATGCAGCCCTCCCACTCCCATGTGTGCTGCTGCCTCTGCTGTATGTGCAGGGAGCTACCTCTTCCCTCTTCCCCCTAGCAGCAGCTGGCAGCACGGGATTGGGCTGGTGGGAGCTGATATGTGCTTAAAAGCCAAATCCTTCTGTGTACTGGCTCCCGTGGAGTCACCTTTCTCACCCCTCCTCCCATGTTGCTGCCTCTGTATCATACAGAGCAGCACAGACAGGGGAAAGCAGGCAGGAGCCAGTGTTCACAGGGAGCCAGCTCCCACCTGCCTCCGCACCCAGCATGTAAACATGTAACTGCTGAACTTTTCAGTGGTTACATGTTTACCTAAATAAACACATTTTAATGTCCCTACTTCCAGCTGCACTTCAGATTCCAGTTTAGAAGACTCCCCTGCTGATCAAGTATCTGCACCAGACACCTGTCAAGTTGCAACAACTTTAATTTTACCTTTGCCTTCTAACTTGCCTACTAAGTTCTTGAGCTGCCATGGGAAAGGCAAAAATAGCCCTGCCCAGGTTTAACAATGAGAGGGGGGAGGGAGGGAGTCCTTGTCAGTCCCAAAAAAAGCAATTAGCACCATACCCACACTAGACCCAAAAAACCCTGGTCCTAACCTCAGGGTGGGAGAGAAGGAGCTGGTTTTTTTTGGTCATGTAATGGAGCCCAATCAGGGGGAATAGGGCTTATATGCCACATTCTTGTATGTATAGAACCATATGAGCTTCCGTTGCACTCTTTAAACAACCTGGTTATCTAGGATGCCCCACATCCAAACCTATGAGGAAGCTGGGCACCCATTAGAAAGGTGAGGGGTGACCCTTCATAAAGCCAGAGAGTCCTCTCTCCCTTGCCTGTCCAGACGAATCTTCTAATCTCTGAGACCACTGGGGTGCATGAACAGCCCTTTTTTTTTTTTTTTTTTTTTTTAAGTTCTCCAACTGCTTCTAGAAATCCTCCTGCTAAAAACTGAGCCACCCTAAAGGTAAAACACTTCTTTTTATTGTCCTCTAGTTTTATGAAAGAACTGAATGTTCATTAGTACACTAGTTTCTACATTTTGTAGATTAAATAATTGTCACAAAATTTATTTTGCTACTAGATTTGTTTCCTTTTGATTTGGATAGTTTTTATTTTATAATTTAGATGAAAATTTTTACAGAAATAGGATAAATTGCTGCAGTTTCACTATTAGGAGTATTTTTAAACTAATATATTTTCTTTTCTATGAAAGTGCCATGTTTTATTTTTCATATCCAGGAAAGTGAAAATGTTACTCTGTCTAGGGCATTTCAGGTCTTAATTCTCCATTATAGACCATTAAGTAAAATATATATACTCTGTAGCTGTAATAACTAACTTATGTAGCTGTAATAGGTAACTTTGGTTTTGCTTTGATTTATTGTGTACTACTATATGCTTCTATTTGAATATATTGTAAGTTTTAAAAAGTTTTCTATAAACACTGTAGACGGTAACTGGAAAACAGATTCTATATGAAGTAGATTTTTTTCCTTGTTCTGAAACTACTGGAAAAACTTGTACAAAAGGTATGTTTATATCTCAAATATGAAAAAATACTATAACATCTGTTTATTTTTACCACCACTAATCAGCTACAATATTACTTACTACTTTTAAAGTATACATTTGACAAGCTTCACATGAAAGAACTTGTTGCTTTCTTGATTTAAACAAGATAACTTTAGAGAATAACACTATAAATCCTCTAAACACGTTTTAAAGTATTTTGTTACTATGAATATGATGCTATTGTTAACTAGTATCACAACTTAAATCTGATATGTTTTCACAGCTGCAGATCTATTTCAGGAAGTCAGTTTATCCTATTCTGCTGGGCCAGCAAATAAACAAGACAGAACAAAGATTTAAAACTCTCAAGACAGAAATGTAAATTTTCATGCTAGTTTAATTACTTGTAAATTGCTCTAAGTACTGTACATTGTCTTATCAATTTTTAAAAGTTTTTATTCTTCACTTATTCTATTAAGTACCCAGTCTTGCTTTAGAACCAAGTTCAGGAAAGCTTCTCTCTCCATGCTTATACACACTAAGTCCCATTGAAATCAGTGGAATTTAAACACATGCTTAAGAGCTTTTCTGAATTAAGGCCATAAGTCTGGGGCTAACTCCCATTGTATTCACTGGGGTTTGCTCCAGTGAGGCCCACAGAAAAGGCCCATTCAGAAGTATATTTTTTTGATTAATGTGCATGGAGAACTTCTCTTCCACCACTTAGAGAGAAATGTCCCCAGTGATGAGGAAAAATATGCCCATAATTTCTTTTCTTAACCTTAATGTTAAGGAGAGACTGTATTTGAAAGAAACGTTGTATCAGTTATTTGTCTAACTTTGAACATATGTAGAAGACAGTGACATAACTGTGTTAAAAACATAGCTTATATTTTAATTGTTGTAAAAGTTTTATTTCAGACACTTCTAAATTAGGGTTTTGATAGCTAGCTGTACAGAATGCCTTTTAGGTGATCTGCAGTAATATTGTAAAGTACATTTTATTGAGATCATTAGAATGTGTGTTCCATTTACTAAATGGAAAATGTGGGCCTTTAAAGGTTTTTGGATAGATAATAAGAATGATGTAATATTTGTAATGGAAATGGTAACTGTTTCACCTAGTAGCCACAGCTACATAGAGCGAAAAAATCTGGTATTCCTAACTTTGGATGCTTTATATTAATGTTTTTGAAGGGTTTAAATATTGTTTTCTTTAATAATTTGTGCATGGGTAATGATGGATTACTGTAGTAGTGTCAGCCAAAGGTTTAAACTCAAATATTAGAAACTGTAGATAGAGAAGAGTCCTTTTTTTTTTTTTTTTTTTTTTTTGGCACCCAGAGTAAAACACTGGATTGTAATGTCTTCATAGGAAATCTGGTTTAGTAATTAACAGCCACATTTACTAGGAAAATGACAGTGATTTTTTTTTTTTTTTTTTTAAACAACCATTCGCAGCTTTCTTTCTGATGTTACTCTCTTCCTCCTTTTAGTGCCTCATCAATTTATTCTTCATGACCTGCAGCGAGACATTTCCTTTCAACAAACCCTGTTGTGGGTTTAAGTATTCAAATTGAAAACAAACTAATCTGAGTCTGATCTACAATTTAACTCTTCAGAAGCCCAAATCTAAAATTTAGCTTTCATATTAAAATCCACGGTGTTCAATGATGGTGTGTTGGTTTTCGTATTTTAGCAATTTAGTTAATAAGCTTTAACAAAAAATGTCTTTCAGCTTACTGAACATAAGGAGTTCCGAAATACCTATGGTCTAGAGTCTCTTTGCCATTGTCCATTATATGAAGAAGCTATGCACTTAGCAGAAGAGGGCAAAATTTATTCCAGAATATTAAGGTATTGATTTATGTATAATAATTAATTTCCTAGAGAAGCAAAGGCATAAGATAAATACTCTACATCAGTGGTTCCCAACCTTTTTTTATACCGCAGACCGGCAAACTGATTCAAAAAATGTTGGCGGACCAGCACTGAAATATTTGCATATTCGTCATTGTAATGAATTTATTCGCATATCTTCATATTCATTATGGTAATTTTAAGAGGTCATATGTTACGTTACATTGCATCTAGATGCACACAATACATGTCATTGTAATGGATATTTTTATTATTATTCCCCTCCCAACGTATTCGCTTTCTACCTTAAAAAATCTTACTAAAAAATCATACACTTAATAATGCATAATAATAATGCATGTGCATGCTGGCTGGGAGCAGTTGGAAGCCAGGGGGAGGTTCCACCATGCTGGAAGGGAGGAGAAAGGAGTTGCAGGGGCAGCCACCCATCACACGCTGCTGGGGCAGTCACCCTCTATGTGGCGCTCAGCCCCAGTGGCTGGGGCAGCTGCCCTCTACGCGGTGCTCTGTCCTAGCAGCTGGGGCAGCCTCTCTTCATGCAGCTCTTGGCTTTGGCTGATCGCCGCAGCTGCCCATCATGCAGCCCTGCCAGCCAGGCCATGTAGCAGCTGCCGGAGCTGGAACTGGAGCCACGGTGAGGTTGCCCCAGTAGGGACAGCCTCGCCACAGCCACAGCTGCAGCCATAGCACACCCAGCTGCCAGCCGCACCACTCACCCTACTGCTGCATGGGAAAGTGGGTGGGCAGAGAATGTTTTTGTACACACCCAGGCGCGCACGTTCTGGGGAACCCCATCATTAGCAACTGGAGACATGGCCTGGCAATGTGCTGTGGCCCAGCAAGCCAGGGTTCGCAGCCCGCCACCAGTCCGCGGACTGGCGGTTGGGAACCGCTGCTCTACATAATACTGCATTTAATGCCCTAACCCCAGAGTAATGAATGCTATTTCTTAATAAATCCTAGTCAAATTCTAGTATGCTTCTGTTTTTTAAATGTAGTTTACAATATTTTTTTCCCCTTTTATGTAGGACTGAAATGCTGGAGTGTTTAGGAGACAGTGATTTTCTTGCTAAGCTTCACTGTATTCGACAGGCTTTTCAGGTAAATAGTTATCTATGTTATGTCCACGCTCTCACTCACACATCCTCTCTGTGTAACTTCAATGGAGAAGATTTAGGCCTAAGCTAAAAGCTTTTGGTCTTACCCTACTTCTGCAGTGATCTACTTTTAGTGAGACAGTTACATTGTCATTGTTGAATGCTGTTTGTAAGCAGCATATTATTGTTTCACATTCAGCTCACTGAAGGAATATTTTTTTTGAGTACTGTGAACTTGAGGGTTTTTTCATTATTTGAAAGCCTCTTTGAGTAATGTTTTATCTACTTAACAGTGTTGTTGCATTCAGGAGCCTACAATTTAAAGGACTTGCTTAAGTAGCTTTCTGAATTGGGGCCAATTTATTAAGACAAAACGAATGGCCTCTTTGACAATGATGTGTATCATTGGATGGGAGCAGTGTTCCCTCTAAGCTGCGTGGCAGCACAGCTTCATAGGTGATTAATCAGCCCCACCCAGTCCATCAGCTCCACACAGGGAGCCCTGAGCCTCTGACTAGGCAGAGCTGATTAATCGCTTGTGAAGCTGTGCAGCTTAGAGGGAACACTGGATGGGAGACACATCTTTTTGAGTGTCCTGGGAACTTTTGCTTCCTGTTATACTTGCATACTGTGTTGATATCCAGCATCTCTTTGTTTCTTTTGACTAAAAGAAACTAATAGCTTTATTTAGTGCAATTCCCTTTATAAATAAGTTGTGAACTTACAGATCTGTATTGCATGGAAAATTTTCCAGGTAATTCTTTCAGAAACAGCTAACAGAATATTTCTTGCTGAGAGTGGAAGAAAAATATTGTCTGCTTTAATTGTGAGAGCTCGAAAGGTAAATTCCTTTTTTACTGTTACTTTAGTGTAGTCATAGTAATCAAAGTTAATTTGCCTGGTCATAGAGTTAATCATGATTATTCTGTGGGCACATTTAAAAAAAAAGTGCCTTTTAAGCATTTAGAAGTGAAACAAGTAATCTTACTAGGAAACATGACACTTAATTTCACAGAATCCAAAGAAATTTGAAGAGGTCTTTGATGAAATGATACATTTTTTAGAGCAAACAGACCACTGGGCTAATACTGAAATGGAACTTGCTGCCAGGGGGGTAAGTTTGGATTTTTGTAGTGTTTTTTTTCCCTTCATTTAACTGTATTACACAATCTGTTTCCATTCTCAAAATTTTTCTTTATTTATTCATAAGTATGGAAAATGCAGCTGCTTTTTTTTATACTTCAGGTGATTTAGAGAAATGTGCTTCCTCTTCTTTTTAAATTTCTGTACCACTGAGTTGCAATGTCAGTTTTTTTCCATTAGAAAAATGCTTTTTAATGTTAGATAAACATTATAGAGTTTGGAATGCTGGTTTATGCTCTGTTCCAGCTTTGATAGAGAAATTATTTTAATCTTGTTTTAACTGACTACAGGTGAAAAATCTAAATTTTTACGACATTGTTCTGGACTTTATATTATTGGATTCCTTTGAAGATTTAGAGAATCCACCCACATCTATACAGAACGTAGTAAACAACCGCTGGCTAAATTCCTCCTTTAAAGAAACTGTGAGTGGTTTTTTTAAATTTCTTATGATTCTTATTATTGCAACCAATAGGAAACATGATAAAATTAGTTCCAACATTCCTTTCTAAAACTTTAAATAGGCATACTCTTGGGATTAGGTACCTATCTTACTCTTTAAAGATTAGGATAACAGCATCCGTAGCATCTGAACTCATCCTTTTTATCCATGGGTTACAAACAAGATAAGATTCGTCATATTACCCTACAAGTGGATTCTACTCTGATCTGGGGAGACTTTTCTCTTTATGTCAAAGGTAATTCCATTTCCATCCATAGCTCAGTCCTAAAATACTCCTGAGGAAAATCTACTACAAGGTGTCAGGCTTGCAAAATCTTAATTTAAAATATATCAAACTTACTTGCCAACCTTTTGCCATAATAATCAATTATAACGGAATAAATGTTGTACTCACTTGGCATAAATAACTATTTTCCTTGGTGAGTAGACTTTTACAAGGCTGCTGTATATGTTCGCCACATTTGAAAGAAGGCTATTGATTTATGGGGGAAGTGTATTTGTTCATATCCCAGAATTGTACTGGTCAGGTATGGAAAAGTAACAGAAATTATAAAAATATACAAAGACTCAAACTTTCATAACGTTTTCAGAAACCTATTTTACGTTTTCTCATAGGTACATTGGCCTGTTTTGCTTGCTAGAAAATGTTCATAATAATAACCAGGCTTCTCCATACATGTTTGAAGGAAGGGATTGTGGTATGACCAATTGTTCATAGATAATGTTGCTGTCATTGCATCTATTTAGAACTATAAACTGCTGGCTTTCCTTTTTTATTTTTTTATCTTTCAACTATTTCTTCTACAGAAAAAAAGGTAAGCCACATATTTTTTGTAACGTATGTGGTAAAGTTGTGTTTTTGTGAGTAGCAAGTTTCCACGTGGTATTGAAGTTAGCATCACATTCCATCAGAATTCTGTTATGTGCTGTGGCGAATAGGAGCCTAGTTTTGCCGTCAGTATGTTATATTGCTCAGATCCATATTTGGACAAAACTCCATAGCTGTATGCACAACTATTTCAAGTATGTTCTTTCTTAAAGTGAAAAAGGCCATTACCATGTGTTCATATGCTGCTACTTAAAATCTGAAATAGTTACGGTTTTGGGATACACACATTTTGGCACACAACATACTGGACATCAGTGAGGCTGAATTTAAGAGTTGCTAAAGTTATATTGTGAAAAACAGTTGGGGGCTTCATAAGTCAAATACCATTTGACGCTAATGCAAAATGGGAACTTGCTGGGAAATAACACACAATTTAATTTTTTTTATTTAAACACAAGAAATATGAGCTGATAGTAAAATGAGCTGTTTACAACAGATAACATTTTATGTTTGAACTTATAGTGTCACAGCATTAAAATTAAGGAAATAAATAACTCGTCATCAAATGCAAGATCATATAACATACTTTTTTTTTAAATAGTCAGTTTCCTTGTGTAGAAGTTTCATAAATAATTTCTTCTTGTATTTAGGCTGTGGCTTCAAGCTGCTGGTCAGTACTGAAGCAAAAAAGGCAGCAAATTAAGGTAAATTGTCTTGATATATAATCTGAAATCTGATGAGTTTTATAATTCAGAGAGTCTGACCAAACTTGAGTAATCAACTGCTAGAGTTGTAGGAGTTTAAAGTCATGGTATATATCACCACAAAATTAAATTACCAAGTCCTGACCCTACAGACGCGTATAAGTGTACATGCATAAAGTCTACCGTATCTATTAATGTGGATGCATAGAAGATAAGATCACAACTCATGTGAGTAAATTTATACCTGTTCTTAAGGGCTTGCTAGGCCTGGTCTGTATTCCAGAGTTATAAGAAGCTTAAATCAACTTAATTTTTAGTGTCCAAACTAAAGCTTTGCTTCCACCCATGTAAGTAACCTTCTGCACCAACATAACTTCACCTCTGCGAAAGGCATAGCACTTACGTTAGTTAAGATGACACAGTATCACCACCCTGCATTCCCCAGGCGAATGCCCAATGTGGATTATTTACATAGACTGCTGGCCTGTCACCCTGGGGAGGTGTGGCAGCTCCATCTAGAGCCCAGCTGCACCCCAGGCTTCAAGCTACACGGACTCCTTGGCTCCTCACCAAGAAACTGACTGCCCCTGCTCAACTCTCTGCTGGCTGCCAGACTCCACCTCCCCTCGCCCCCCCCCTCCCCCCGCCCTTGGGCTCATGGTGGGAGCCAAAAGCCTGCGAGTGTGGGGACTTGAGAGCTGGGGAGATTGGTAGCTGAGCTTTTGGTGAGGAGCTGCTCATGGAGCTGAGAGCCTGAACTCTCAGTCCCCCCACACTGCTCTTCTTAAGTCGGTGGAAGCGCTCCTGGTGAAGATGCACATCACTGACAGAAGGAGGGTAGTGTGGACAAACACCACCACAGTAATTACTGCAGTGGCTATAAGTTCACCTAACATAGGTCTACTGAAGTTTTTATTGTAGATATGCCCTGAGGCTTGAAGACACTCTTGCAAGGGAGGCAAAATGTTTTAGTGAATAGAACACAGAATCTGGAGTTAAGATCTGGCTCTAGTCTTATCTAGATATAAGCACTTACATGGACCCCCATTACCGTAGTATCTAAACGTGAAGGCATTCAATGTATTTATCCTCACAGCATTCCTGTGCGAGGTATGGAGGTACCACGGTCTCCAAATTTAACATATGGGGAGCTGAAACATAGAGACTAAGTGACTTGTCCACTGTTATTCAAGAAGTCTGTAATGAAGTAAAACATGTAACTGGAGTTGTCCTGAGTCTTAGGTAGCACTCTGAGTGTCCTTTCTCTGCCACTGACTTCTGATCTCAGGTAAATCACATTGGTCATTTTAAATACATCTTCAGACAGTTACTTTCATTTGTAATTATACACTTTGTTCAAGATCATTTACAAATTATACTGTCTGAATCGGTGATGGGAATCTTGATTTATGACATCACTATATCAATGTAGGTGGTCCTTGAGTGGTTGCAGATATGTGCCACTTATGGGTTCTGCAAAGATTTCTGCACATCTAAGTAAGGCGCTTGTGCTCTGTAGCGTTAGCCCCTCACTGCATTATTTAAGAATAGCACACCCCAACCCTCCTCAGTTTCTTCTCACCACTTACAGCTAGAGTTGATTAATTCTGTGTAGAGATTTACCTCATTTTCCCCCTCGGTTTTGATGGAAATTTATTATATATCGTTAATTGCTAGTTATTGTAACTTAGTAGGACTTTTCAATTTAGTTTCAGTTGTTAGGATAGATAGGTGCCCTGGGTTTAAACATTGTCATGTTGATTAGATATTCCCAGTAGTCACCTACTAGTGGCAAGGAGCTCATTAAGGAAAGGTGCTCTATATGTAAGTAGTTTAAGAAGAGGCCTTAGATGGTGAGAGACTTACATCTGAAATAGCAGTTCTTAGAGCAAGCCAGAAGGCCCACTTTACCACTGGAAGTCTCTTCAAATTGTCTGCCCTTATGTTCTCCTTTTAGAGTTTATCTGAAATGTGCTTTCTGACTGAAGATCTGGTGCTCCATCCAGCAGGAAGAGAGATCTCTCTCCTTCCTAGAGTCCTCTGAGGAAGAGGTCCCATAAGACCAATCAGTTTCTTTCCAGGGCTTGTGAGGGACTCCTCTTCAATGTCTAGGAGGAGTGCTGACTTGCACTGTGAGTTCTGTGAGATGCATGATGGAGATGGCCCATCTAACCATTCCCTGGTATCATGACAAGATCATTTGTACTTGTTAGAGAAGAAACAGGTGACCCAGGCACGGATGGGGTAAACAGAACTGCTTTATGGCTCACGCACATTAACCTCAGACCCCAACACATAGTTCCGAGTGGCAACAATTTGGCACCAATTACACCGTTTTATCTATTTTAGTATGTTAATTCACATGTTTATCATTACTTTCCCTAAAATCTTATTTGGTATGTTAACTCCCATACAATGAATATTAACATGCAGGTGATGAATATTATTATACCCTCTCCTAATTACTATTTACAAAATTTCTAATTAAATCAACACTTTTCTATGCTACAAAATTTCCAAATCAGCAGGTTACAGAGATGATAAGAAAAGTAACCCTGAAATATTTTATACAGAGCCAGTGAGGGTAAGTAAAAGACACAACAAAGAAGAGCAGCTGCATGCTTATCTATCTTTTTAAGCTGCAAACACGAAGGGAAAGAGCATATTTATACATCAGAGGGGATAATACCTGCTTTGGCCGGACTCTTAATCTGTCTTTCCAGACTGCAGAAACAAAGGGAAAAAAACATGTTTAAAGGCAATGCCTATTATGGCTGACCTCTTACCACTCTTATCCCAGACCCCTATTAATTTTTACATATCCCAGCAGTACTCTGTACTGTTGAATATGGCCATGGGGCTTCTGTTGAGTTTTATTCCTATCATAGCAGCATTGGCATCAACTATCTCCATGCCATTGGCATGCTGGATGGCATCTGACCTGCTCTGCTTTTCCATTCCTGATTCCCCTATAGTTCAGGAGCTGTCAGTTGTGTCTTTTACATCATCATTTTCTGCTGCACCACTGGTGGTGTCTGTTCAGGTCATATATTGTCTTACTCAGTGGTGCTGCATTGCATGCTGTCTTGGTCTCAGACTGCAGTGTCACAGCCAACATCTTTTGTGGTACCAAAAAATTCATTAGCACAGATGCTTTGTTTGGCAGTAATGTCTGTACTATGGACCACATCATTGGATTTAGTCTGACATTGGTTTTGGCACCATCAGTTCCTCAAGTGCTGACTACAGGGTGATGCTTCTCCTGATACCAATAGCATCAATCACACATTTATCTTCTGGGTCCAGTTTCAACCAGCCAATTCTCTTCATCCTCCAGCATCAAGCAAGCATCCATTTTTTAATCCATTTCCAGAGCAGTGTGGTGACCTTCCCATCTCAACCTTCTTGGTTCAGAGAGAGTCTGTCTTGCTTTTACAGTGCTTATGATATGGTTGCAGTGGATAAATAGGCCTAAGCAACACTGTTCCCTCTAAGCTGCATGGCTGCACAGCTCCATAACTGTTTAATGAGCCTTGTCCAGCCAGGGGCTTGGGACTCACACACTGAGCTGCCTGGCTAGAGGAGGAGTACTTCTCCCTCAGGGACAGCAGCAGCTCCCTGCTGAGGATAGAGCTGCGAGTCTCTCTCCCAGACAGTAGGGAGGGGACGTGCTATTATTCAGAATTCTTCTACAAAGGAGTTTTATCACCCAATTACAGCGGGAGACAGCTAAACTGGAGTTTATTTACAAATCTGACACTATCAACTCGGGCTTGAATAAAGTTAGCAACTGGTTAATGCACTACAAAGGCATTTTCCCCTGCTTTTGATATTCACATTTCCAAATCAAATTATATGAATGGGACACGTCCAGCCTGCCTTAATTAGTTTCATTAACACCGGTCCCACAATTGACAGACCACTGCTTTTCCTGTTCTATATATACCCTAGATTCTGTAATTTCCATTCCAGCTCATCTGATGAGACGTGGGTTTTACTCTCAAACTCATGATCAAATATATTTGTTAGTTTCCAAGGTTCCACAGAACTGCTCGGTGTAATTTAAATGAGTAGCTTGGCTAGTTACCGGAAACCTACATAATGCTTTAATTTGATGTAATGGAGATTCATACTGAGAAAAAATAACTTGTTTCTTTACTACTTAAATTACCAGGTGCCTGAGGGTTTTTTTGCCCACTTCTATGCCATTTGTGAGCATATCAGTCCTGTTTTGGCATGGGGCTTTTTGGGACCTAGAAACTCTCTTTATGATTTATGCTGCTTCTTTAAGGTATGCAACCTTTTTGTAATTATCATTTATATAACACAAAAAAGCATCTGTCAGATGATCAGATGGGAGGATCTTAGTGACACCATTAAGATAAAAATAATGTATACAAAAAATTTTGTGCTAGTTAGTCCATGGTAATCCTGCTAATTCAGAGATTAATGTTGCCCAGTGCCACAAATAACAGATTAATTTGCCCCGTGTTAGAAAAACAATCTTTACTTTAAGTTATTAACACTCTTAATATTTTTCAGAACATATGTCCTCCCAGTCCTGAACACATTTAAGAGTCTGTGTAACATTTTGTACCTGAGTAGTCCAACTGAAGTAATGAGACTACTGGTATACATAAGTGTTTGCTTGCAGTATTAGGGCTACAGTTTGCAAGTCACTGTTTGTGGTATTTGTCTAATTTTTGTACTTCATTTTATGTGTACAGCAAAACCAGATTGGTCAGTTTTACTTATTTATAGTCTGTTCCCTTTCTGGTTCTTCCATGCACTAGCAAAAGGTTGTTGTAAGATTTCTTGTTTATTTATTTCCAACTCTGCAGCTCAATACAACTTCCTAAGAAAAATATTAATCAAGAGCGCTAGTAAATAAATGTTGGTAGTTAGACATATAGTAAGAAATGTCCCAAGAAATTTGTGTTCATATTTCATATGTGCTTTGGAAAGTTTATGTATAAAAAAGGAGAAATACTAGTTAATTTTTTTACCAAACTCTATACATTTTTATAAGTAAATAAAGATTTTCCTTTTTTATCCACTAGGATCAAATTCTTTACTTCCTCAAAGACATTTTTGACTTTGAAAAGGTGCGTTACTCAACTATGGAGAGTTTAGCTGAAGATCTTATGCAACTTCTGATTCGTCGCACTGAACTTTTAATTGCCTACCTTGGAGCTGATTCACTAAGACATGTCAGTGGGTGTATAAGTGGTCATGGGCACATCATGGCCAATGGGCTTTTAGAAGAAAAAGTACAATAAGCTTAAAAAAACTATTAAATTGAGTGCACCTTGACTTTTTCCCCCTCCAATGCTATTATTGCTGATTTTAGCAAACATCTGCAAATGTACTATGTTGCTAAATCTGGAAGGGACTCAGGGAGATTAAAAAATACATTTAGGAAAAGAATTGGTGAGCATATTACTATATGTACTTAAATTAAAAATCATAGCTCAGATGTCTCTGTATTTATGTATACTGTACCGCCAATATTTTTTCTTCAATATTTGGGTAAATTTTATTTATGAAATACTTTACATTTGCCACAGATATTATGTGAGATGTGGTATATAAAGTTATTAGATGAATTTATCTTTAAGCCTTACTATATTAAATGTTCAGTACATACTCTGCAGTGTGCTTTATATCTAGAAAGTGTTACAGTCAAGATAGACACATCTTTCAATGTATGTGACATTACTGCAAAAACCAACTTCCACTGACAAAATATTTAACTACATCCTGAAATTGTGTTTGTGTATGTAAGCAGTCATTTTATACTGAAACATAATAGAGTAATGTAGTAAATGCAGTCACCATTTGGGCAGGTGAAATGTACATGAAAAACTCAATGTTAATTGGTTGCACTTGTTAATTGGTGGACTTAAAATATGTATATACATCATCACCTGAGGTTGACATTGGAAATCGCTAGTCTGAGATCACTGTTTGGTGTATTCTAAAAGTAATGACAGTTTTTTCAAGTTAATTGAGTGGCTTAAATCTCATCTTTCTAGGCTTTTAAAATTATACTGTGCTTATGAATAAATAAACTAGTATCATTCTTGGTTGATATGTAGCTTTTTAACTATTTTAAAGTAAGGATGTATGATAAAACCTAAAAAGACATGTTGTTTCTCAATTAAATCTGTCTTTTCTTTCAAAAAGCCAACCTTCAGTTTGTGAGAGGATTTTATATCTGAGTTATGGTAAGCATGTTTGTCAGCACAAAAAAACAAATGCTCAGTGTAAGTAATCTTTTGTGTAGTATTGTCTTGAATTTCAGAATTAAAAGTTTCAGAGGAAAACTTTTTTGTGGGCATCCCTTTGAGAAAGATATGAAGACCCTTTTAATGGTACTTTATAAGATTAGAGTGTTTCAACACCTGAGTAATAATGCACATCATGAATAACTTTTTAGCTTTTAATATAACATTTTAAACATTTTAGATTACAGAGATCCAGGTTCTGATGCTTTGGCACCAAGGCTGAAAGTGTTAAGTTTAACATTGCATTATAGTCCAAAAACAAAAGTAGAAGAGTTGAATAAGATTTATTTTTTACTGAGTGTACATTTAACAATATAGAGTAACCTGTAGCATCTTACTGTGCTGGCACCAGCATTTATGACTTCTTGACAGTAATTGCTAATGCAAACTACAAGCACTATTGTCATGATATGCTAAAGATTGTAAGTGGTTTAGTGTAGCTACTGTATTTACGCTGCACTTTCTGGCTTAGATCTTTAGCTGTGGACAAAATGTGCATTATGCTCCTTTGGTCCCATATAGCATATATTAGAGCAGCTTTTAGATTGCTGAAACTTGTGCTGGCTGCCAACTGCCATACAGTCCAGTTACAGTAGCTGAAGATTACCAGGGTACAGGGAACTTAGTTGTAGCCAAGTCCATTTTCCTTGCCACATTCCTTACACTAGCAGTCAGGAGTAAAGATGGTGAAGGATCCTATATGTCTAATGTCAAACTGAAGTGCTCTTTCCAAGATTGGCCTCACTAGCTCTTAGGCTGCTTTTGAACTGCTTTTACACCAGCAGTGTGACATTAGAAGAAAATGTCCCCCGTCACATAACACAATTTATATGGGATAAATTAAAAATAACTGCAGCTTTGTAGCTAAACACTTTTAGTTTTGAATATGCAAACAAACTTGAATGGTATTTCATCTACTGTATTCCTATATTTGAGAGAGTTTGTAGTTTGTGTTTGTGGTTTCTGTCTGTCCATCCGTTTGTGTGTGTGTTCAAGAACTCCTCCTAAACCAGGGTGGGGAACCTTGTTTGGGTTGAGGCTGCTAACCCACAGATAAATTGGTCAGGGGTCGCACAAAGTGAGAAGGAAAAAAACAAAAAAACCCACTCTTTAATGCGGCCCCCAGCTGAGCTAGAGAAAGACACTCACATTCTCCTCACACACCAGAGCCTATGTGGGCCCAGGCTACTAGATTTTGTGTGATCCAGCCCCGTGGAGGAGCAGGAACACCAGCATGGCCTTCCCAATGCTGAGGGGGAGCACCAAGCCTCAAGGGCTGGATCCAGGCAAGCTGGGGGTTGCAGCTGACCCGTGGGCCTTAGGGTCCCCACTCCTGTCCTAAACTATAAGAACTAGGACCATCAAAGTTGGTATGCAGCTTCCTCTTATAATAACTTAAAGCAAGGTAAGGGTTTGGTTGTGCCAGGACAATGGAATTTGCCTGGAATGTGATTTTTCTCATAAAATGAAAAGAGATAGTTAACTGTATAATGACCACAGTGGGGCAGCAAAGGGCCAGAGATGGGAACTGGGACAGCTCTAACCCTATTGGGGCAGCAGGGGACAGGAGTTGCGACAGGGACAGCTATCGACTATATATTTGAGAGAATTTGTCTCTGTGTGTCTGTCTGTCCCCACCCCTGGGTGTGCCCGCTGCAGCAGCCGTGGACTGGCATTTCTCATCTGCTGTCAACCTGCTGTGGTGAGAGAGGGCTGGGGTTGTCCCCTCTCCCCTGGGGCAGCCTACATACTAAATCCCTCATCCTCAGCCCCACCCTAGAGCAATGATTCAAATGAAAGAAAATAAAAATTAATTGAATTAATGACCCAAGCAACGCAGGGTGTAAATCTTCTAGTTAAATATCTTTCTGCAAAAACCAATTAAAAAAAATCATGGATAGAATACTGGATAAAGGTAAAAATTCTGAATACTAGAAGATGTTATTACTTGTGAATCTACATGAACGTCAGTTGAAATATTGTTAAAACCAGAATTATATTTGATGTGTAGATGGTATCATGAGCTATCATAGTCACAACCCACTATCTGTCTGCGTTCTGCTTAGCTGTCAGTTTCAAGATGCATGATATGGTATTTCGCTATATGTGTTTTCTCCAAAGAATATTTTCAGATAGTGTGGAATCTTTCACTTTTCCTGGTTAGTTCAAAAGAAAAATATTCATTTTTCTGAGCAAACTCTACCAGAAATTCACATTTTAACAATTTTTTATGATATGTAAAACTGATGCTACTGGGATGAAAACATTAAGGAAACAGCATGATTTACACCAGCTGGAATGATATGTAAAATGAAGCTCTGTTCATTCTCCTCTCTCCATTCTGCATAGGATGTTTAGAACACGGCTCATGCGGATGTGCAAATTAGGTTTTTTTTTTTACCCAAAATTCAATAGAAGTGTCTTCTTTTAAATGCTAGTGGGCCCAGTTTTTCCCACTCTACTAACAAACATTCCCCTATGGGAAGTACAACCCAATGTTATTCTGTTGTGCTAGTGAATAATATAAATGTGGCATTGACAGGAAACTGAATAGTCCTGTTTATACCCTACATGAGAAAACTGCCATTTGTGTTTCAAAAATGCAGAATAAAGGGAAAATTAATTAAACTTTTAATTTGCAGTGTGATAGCCATGTTGGTCCCAGGATATCAGAGACAGAAGATGAGTGAGATGAGGCAAGCTTTTGCGCACTAGAGAGTTGAAGAAGACATGGGTTCCATAGTGCTCAAGAACATGTATCTTTAATCAGCAGAAGTTTGTCCAATAAAAAATATTACTGCACCCACCTTCTCTTTCAAGTGTAAAGTGGAGTAGAACATAGACAATAATTTAATGTGTTGATTTTTTAATCTGATGGATACCTTTTAAACCGGGCCTTATAGAAGCTGTTGGCAGTCAACATCCCACAGAATTTGAATTAGGCTGTAAATCAGGTGCATGTGTTTCCTATTCTGATGTAGCCACTATCTTATTTTTCAGCAAGATGGTCACCACTTTGTGCTTCAGATAGAATGTGGCAAGTAGTACTTCTTGTCATGTGAACTTCCAATAAACTGTGCTGGTGAAAATGGATACAAATTTGGAGAGGAAAAGAAAGTTCATGAATGCAGTTATTCTGGATTGTAATTTTTTTTTCCTTTTAGTTCATATTGCATCTGGATATTTCTAGCACAGAAATTCATTTCTTTGCATGGTTCTTGAGAAGATCGTACTTGAAGATCTGTTGCTAACCAGCCACATACAATTGAAGTTCTTCTACTTGCATCTGTTATCTTGGGAAGCAGGAATGCTAAAGTTACGTGTCAGCATTTATGGTATGTCTCCTACTGCATTACAGTGGCTTATATGTAGACTTTCATAATGAAATATCAAAACTAGATTTATTGTGCTACTGCATTGAAAGTTACATTCAAAAGTAAGAGCAAGTTGCATTCAAAAGCCAAATAGTATTTCTAAGGCCAATCATTAAACGGTACAAGGATTAAGATATTAGCTGTGTTTCAGTTGTAATCTCACTTTTAATGTTATTGATTATTCTACTTCACTCATGTAGTCGTTGATTTTTAGCAAACTGAACATTAGTCAACTTGAGTTGATACATGTCAGCATACTTGTCATACTTGTGAACTGTCTAAATGAACTGCAGCTGTGTATATCCAATGTCACAATTTAATGAAATTACTGTAGAAGAAAAATAACTCATTTTGAGTTGTACAATGAATTTGCATATATAAAATGAAACATTACTTCTGCAGTCTCTTTTCTGTTTATACAACCATCTCATATTTCCTCATAAAACCTTTAGAAATACAAGCTAAAGACTTATAAAGGGCAAGTACACAAGTGTAAAGAATATAATTATTTTAAGTTACGAGTAGTATTTTCTTTACTGTAAAGAACAGGGAACCTCTACTGGTATTCTGCAAATTGGAAAACTAGCATCTACAATTCAACTTAATTACTATGTGTTTACTCTAAAGCTCATTCATTATGGCTGCGTCTAGACTGGCATGATTTTCCGCAAATGCTTTTAACGGAAAAGTTTTTCTGTTAAAAGCATTTGAGGAAAAGAGCGTCTAGATTGGCACGGATGCTTTGGCGCAAAAGCACTTTTTATGGAAAAGCATCCGTGCCAATCTAGACGCTGTTTTATGAAGAAAGCCCCGATCGCCATTTTCGCCATCGGGGCTTTTTTATAAAACAGTCCTCCCCTGTCTACACTGACCCTCTTGCGCAAATATATTTGCTCAAGAGGGCTTATCCCTGAGTGGGAGCATCATATTTATAAGCCAAGAACACTGACAATCTTACATTAGATCGCCAGTGTTCTTGGCGCAAATTCAAGCGCCAGTGTAGATAGCTGGCAGTTTTCCGCAAAAGCAAGTGCTTTTATGGAAAAACTTGCCAGTCAAGACGCAGCCTATATGTAGTTGGACCGACCTGATGCATTTCCACTCCAGGCCTTCCTTTCATGCCTAAGTTTTAATTAGGGAGGGAAGGAGAGAGAGAGAGAGAGAGAACTTTAATGTATCAATATTTTATATGCAGTCAGATTTAGCACCAATCAGACTTTGGTACTGGGATTTTCTTCTAATTTAAATATTGAAAAGAAAAGGCAGGGGAGCAGGAACTGCTTAGAACACATTGTTTCATTTAAGTGCATTAGTTTAAATTAAAAGTATGAACCTTTTTTGCTTAATCCTCCACATTAAACAATCTCTAAACATGATTTTCAGCACAGTAAGATGATCTCGAAAAAGCCTAACAGAAAATTGATATTTAGTCCTGTACTTTAAAACTTATTACTCTTCTTGTATCAACAAAAACATAGGTGAAAAAAACCTCTAAGCCTAGGAAATCAAACATAGGCCAGAGGCAGAAACTAGACCAAGTCATGAATGTATGGCCTGACAAGCCCTGCTCATCAACCTTGTAGCATCATGAGGCTTAACTCCCACCATCTGCCAGGCAAAAGAACCCCCAAAAAGCCATGCTTTGCATGGGGGAGAGGGGCTAATTAATAGCTCCAGGAGGCAAGAGAAGCTCAGTTGGAGAGTATCTGTAGAGGAGACAGATCTCTGGCAGAGAGAATCCATGGAATAGTGTTTAACAGTTAGGAAACTATGGAAAAAGAACCTTATTATAGGTGTATGTATGCTTCTTGCAGAGGAAGCTCTGAAGTAGAGTCAATGAGATAACTAGCATGAAGCTTCAGCGGGATGGAAGGATATAAGTTTGGGTGCTGCTTTTGACTTTCGTGATACCCTAGAAGGGATTTAGACTTTTATATGACATGGCAGAAAGCCAAGTCATTAAACCCTTCAGAGGGGGATTTAGAGGAAAAAGCAGGTTGGGAGAGTCCACTACACATCCAAGGAAGAGCCTAGTAAGGCAGCATTTGAGAAAAGGCTCCTGTGCAACCAAAGATGAGAGGGCACCTCGGAGGTGAGGATGCACTACTACCAAGTGTAAGCCACTATCACAGTGTCTGAGAGGGTCTAAAATAGTAACTATTAGGTGTGAATGTTCCTTTCTTCTGCTAATGTTATTGGTGTGCCTGCTCAACAGTTAATACAAAAAGGATGAAAGTAATGCATTCAAGGGATGAGAATTGCAAGTTGCTGTAGAAGAAAAGCCAAAAGAGTACAGAGAACGTGCAAAGAAAGAGAACAGAAACAGCCAAAAGCAGAGCAGGTTTTTTCACTAAATCATGGTAGCACATGAATAAATTATAAATAAAAGGGTAGTTACCACACACACTATGTTCTTCCCTTATACAAATTAAAGTTCTCAGATTCCACAGTGATGGGTACATAAGCCTTGTGGGGAAAACAACATCATTTTAACAACCTAACTAGATGGAAAAGTACTATCTAATTCTTATAGCCATGCACAGTGTGCTCTGTGTAGCACTAGGTCACGGGGCATTTTGTTTTAACCCTGTCTTTACAATTCTCATAAAAAAGAGAACTCTTATGTTCAATCATCTGCTCATTTTTGCCCAAAGATTTTTTTACTGGCTCCATAGGGTAAAGAAGAAAGGCTAAAGAACAGTCTCCCATCTTGCTTTTTTTGTAAGTTGTCAATACTGCTTTGAACCTGATTTCCAGAGTACAGCCCAGAAGGGATCATTGTGATCAGTCACTCTGACCTACTATATATAGCACAAGAACTGCCTCAAAATAATTCCTAGAGCTGATCAGATCTTCTTGAAAATGTATCTGGTCTTCATTTAAAATTGTCATTGATGGAGAATCCACCACAACCATTGGTAAACTGTTCTACAGTTAATTACTTTGTGTTAAAAAAAGTTATGCCCTTATTTCTAGTCTGACTGATGTTCAGACTGCCCGCTGCAATATCATTTATTATTCCAAGGTGAATGCAGCCAAGTTAATGTTGGGGCCCCACTGTGCTGAGTACAGTACAACAAATAACAATGAAGACAGTCCCTCTTGCCTTACAGAGATTATAATCAAAGGAAGAAATCTACAGTAGTGTTTAAAGGGGGTGAAATTATATTTAAAATTCAAGTTTTAAAGTCCTCTTTGTACATCTACAATAGAAAAGTTCTTAATTTTAAGAGAAAAGCAGAAAGGCACGGTATGTTCCCTAAATGGCTATTCCAGAGTAATTTATAGGCTCTTGGTAGGTAATGTAGTTTTCTAGATCTGGCACTAGCTAGACTCTTCCTCTCTCCACCATAGTTAACCGTCACACACTATTATTAGCTGGCTGCTTTCATGGAGTTGGGTGCTATAAAATGCCCTAGGGCTTTAGGGGCTGAGGCCCAGAGCACAGTTGCTCCTGTCTTAGTGCAGAACTTTGTGAGGGAAGAAGCCCGTGGGAAGGCTTGCTCCTGGGGGTGAGTATTTTCTGATTGCTAACCAAGCGCAGGGCGGGGGGCTATGTAGCTGCCACGGCCGCCTCTGGCCAGCCTGGCACCTGACATTCATTCACGGCAGCTCTGATGCGCTGCCCTGCCCCTGTGCCCGTCCCATCCGCGGCCGGGCTGCCTGGGACACCTTGTCTCCCCCTTTGGAGGAAGCACGGCTGGGAGGCCACCTGGGCGGGTCCGGGAACGCTTTGCTCCCGAGAGCCCCAGGTTATTTATACCCGGTGGCGCGTCCAGCCCAAAATAGCCCAGGCGCCTTGGCGGGCCCCCTGCAGCGCGGCCGGGGCTGGGCTCTGCCCCAGTGGGTCTGTGTCGGGACAGCTGCAGCCGGGCCGGCGCGCCTGGAATGCGGGCGCGGGCTGCGCACCAGGACTTTTATGGAAACTTGCAGAGCCGGAGGCAGCGGCGGCAGCCAAGGGGCGCTCGGCAGCAGCCGCCGCCGCTCGCCAGCCAGCCAGCCAGGCAGCCCTCCCACCGCCCCGCCGGGATTAGCGCGAGCCGGAGCCGCGGGCAGGACACCCAGGTAAGAGACACTCCGCGGGGCGTAAAACTCCGCGGGGAAACTTCCGCAGGGGTGGGCGCGGCTCCCGCTCCGCGCACCGGGGGCGCATGGCGCAGGGTCGTTCCTGCTCCCCGCCCAAACTGTGCCCGCTGCCCGCCCTGTGCCTGCTCCTCTGTCCCGTCCCTCGTCTCCTCTTCTCGGCCCCGGTCGGCTTCCCCTGCCCTCGGCCGCCGCCAGCCCCGGCTGGGCTGCTCCCGCGCTCAGCGGACTCCCCTGTCGCCCCCGGGCTTTGCCGTGCCCGGAGAAACACCGCACGGCACCAGCCTGAGTCTGTCGCAGGCCGCCCCCCGTCCCCTGAACGCAAACCCTGAAACGAGCCCCCAGTGTTGCAGGCTGCGGGGACTAGAGCACTGCCTGCCGCAGGGGCCGGGCCCGGAGGAAGCGAGACGCCTGTTTGGGGTGAGTCAGGGCTCCTCTGATTTGTGTGCTCTGGCCGGGGCAGCCTCCCAGCTTTGGAAGCCCTTTCAGCTACCGAGCGGCGCGCACGCAGGACTAGACCACAGCAGCGCTGGGTCCGACAGCAGCCTCAGCCTTGGGGGCCGCCAGCCAGAACCGTACAGGCCTGAGCGGGCAGCGTGACTGGACTGGGTTACCGTACAAATGAGCTGCGCCTGGTCTGAGGGGGAGAAAAGAAGCGAGACTTGTCCCGCAGTCCATGTTTCCTCGCGCACAGCAGTCTGAAAGGAGCCTGCGCTGTCAGGAATTTTACCCGCTCCTGGGGGAATGGCTCCGGTTAAGGAGGGTTTTGTTTTGGGGTTTTCCCCGATTCTCAGATGTCAGGATATAGGGAAAAGGAACCCTTTTAACGCCGCAGCCACTTGCAGCTGTAGAACTGAGGGGAGACTAAGGAGATGTCCGCTGGAAATAAAATGCTGGGCTAAAAATAGTGGCAGGGTTAGTGGTGACAGTCACTGGGTGAGGGGGTGGAAGAGCTGTCATCAGCCTATATCCCTAAATCAACTCAGCAAACAGCACTGCACTGGTGCTTATTTTTATAATTTTAGTCACTGCTGCTTGCTTCACTTTCACTAAATTTAATAAAAGGTACCTTTGGATGACATTATTTTAGGCAGCAAAAAATTGCTTTGTTGATGCGCTCCAGTAAAGCACTGTTTTAGCCCGTCTCCCTCGTTATACAGAGCAACAAGTACTATTTAGCTGTTTTACTTACTTTTTTTTAAATAAGGAATAATGGATATGGGAAAACAGTAGTTCAGTGAAGAAAGGATTTGGGATTAATAGCAAAATAACTTATGACATACAAATGAAAAATCAGGAGGGCCTACTTAGAAACATTGATGAATGAGACAGACCAAAATTGTTTTTATTCTTTAACCTGTGACACAGTTCAGGACAGCAGATAGTGTAATTTATTGGCCTGTAGCGAAAACTGACAAGTCTCTGTTGTTAGAATTTTTTGTATAATGCAATATGCCTGTTTAATAAAACTGTGATCTAGGCCAATGCCAAGTGGTTTGGAATTTTTAGCAAATTTTAATATAAAATGATTGTAGGTATCAAACACTGTAATAAACTGTATTAGTATTAATTAAATAATAATTCAACATTTTCAGATTATGATGTGTATCTTTTGACCAGCTAACCTGTTTGCTAAAATAGTTATTTTGAGAGTTGTTTAAAAAGTTTCTCCAGTAGAGATGTGAATATGCAAGCCATTTCCCAAGTCTGTGTCTCAGTAGTTTGAGTTTAATAAGGATTAAATAAATTCTTCCTCCCCCCCCTACTTCTCATCCAAAATGTTTCTAAGTTGCTTCCAAATAGTGCAAGCTTTGATTATATATATTTTCAGATAAAATAAATGTAATAATACTTTTGTCTGCTTGACTTTATTAAATTTGAAAATGGAACATGTTTTAGGAGTACATTTTACAATACTTTCCTAAACAATCTTTGTCAAAATGTCATATTTTAGTTGTAACTTAATTTTATGTTTGAGAATATATTTTATAGTTATAATGTGTTCTGATATTGCTTTTTATGGTTAAGCAATTATCTTTAGTTAATTGAATAAATACATACCTGTAAGGAATACTGTTGATGAAACATAGACAACATATTTTGAAGATTTGACAATGAGTAGCTGCTGCTGATTTATGTCCTGGAATTGTACAAATAGACGGAAATATGTATTGGGCCCATAAAGGTTAAGATATTTTCCTCAGTGGCAGAAGCCACTATAGCCTATTGTGCTTAAACTCATCTCTGAGGATCTCTTGCTGATTGAGAAAGTGCCATTTCCTAGCTGTTCCAGGGTCTGAAGTAAATAGGAACCTATGGTACATCTACACTGCACGCTTATTTTGAAATAAGCTATTCCAAAATAAATACTCCAAAATAGCTCACTTTGAAATAACACGTCTACACTACAGGGAAGCCTCAAAATTAGTCTGAGGCAGGCTTCCCTAATGTGGACACGCTACCTTGATTTAGAGCCCCAGCAGGCATTGGGGAGTAATTATTTTGAATGGCTCTGGGGAGGAGCTATTTTGAAATAGCAGCAGTGGAGCATCCACGCTACTGGTATTCCGAAATAGCTATTTCTGATTATACATTATTCCCCATGGAATGAGGTTTACAGAAGTCAGCATAAGCCGTCCGTTATTTTGAATTTATTTCAGAATAACAGAATTCCAGTGTAGATGCTTGCACTGGTATTTCAGAATAACAGGTGTTATTCTGAAATAACGCTGCTGTGTAGATGCACCCTGAGATGGGAAAAAAGTAGGGTCAGTTTTAGGGATGTTAACTATTGTGTATTTGTGTAAACGTGTAACCACTTAAAATTTTAACTGTTACATGTTTACATGCAGGGGGGAGCCAGGGCTCGTGGAGAGCTGCTCTGGGATGCAGCAAGAGAGGGAGGCTATACCAAGCCAGCATGCACAGAGAACTGGTTTAAAAGCCGACTCCCCGCACATGCTGGCTCCCACCTGTCCCTCCCCTGTGTTGCTACTTCTGTGGGAGGCAGGCAGCTCCACAGGAGCCACCTCTCCCCCTCCCCCCTTGCCTCCTCCCCATTACAGAGGCAGCAAGGGGGTGGGGAGTGCATGTAGTCAGAGTCTGATTACCAGGAATCAGAAAGGTAACAAGACAACCCTAAATGGTACTCATATCAGTGTGCTCATTCACAGAAATATGCCTGCCATTTTTCAAGCTCACAATATGTGGTCTTGTTGGATCTACATATGGATCTCAAGTAGTAGAATTCACCAAGAATGTTTTTCCTATGTGTTTTCTTAGTACAAGGATTGCAGACTTTCTGAATGTGAATCTCACTGTAGTCAGCAGTGTCTTTGTCAATGTGAAGTTGAAGGGTTCAACTAATTGTGGATGCCCGAGACATCCACAAAATAGTATGAAACTTGTGCAAAGCTCAAATCTGAAAGTATTTTTTAAAAATTCAAAAATATTGTGGTGCTGATGGTTGTGCATAAATGTAGGTTGCTATCTATGTTCAAATCTACATAGTAAGCAATCAAATTCTGTACTAGATGCATTTTCCAGATCAGTGTCCCTTAAAGGGATAGGAAACTTTTTTTGGCTCAGTAACTCCCCCCCCCTTCCCCAACCTTTTTTTCCAAAAATCTTTGGTGTTCCTCATAAAAAAAATTGTTTGGTGTTCCTTGGTCTTAAAAAGTTTAAGAAACACTGTTCCAGATGGTCTTAAGGGGAAGTCACATGAAGCGTATATAAACAGCCCATGTATTACAGTGTAGTAAGCTGACATAGAAGTAATGTGCTGTGTAGGGTCACCTTTGGAATCCAATCCCTCCAGAGCCTGGATCTGGTGACTTTTTCAGGGTACATACTGAAAGGTCCATCTGCTAGCTCTGCAACATTTTGGATAAGAAGAAAAGTGTAACAGTTGTTTCAATTTGTTAATCTTCTTAATGATTGTTTTAAGTTTCTGTTAAATGCATGTGCTAAAACTGATTGAGCTGTGTTTATTTTAAACATTACACATGAATGTGCTAGTTCTGAGGCTGCCAAATCAGAAACAAGGGATCGGGGGAGGGGGTGTGGTGGTTCTTTTCCTGAAAGATCTCAACTATCAAAATCCATCTGGAAAAATGGTTTTTGCCAAATAGAACGGGTTATGCTCATCTCACATGTGGTTGCCACTTGAGGACACTAGGAAAACAGCATATGATATACCCTAAAACCACAGTGTCTAACCAGTTCTGAAGCAGTAGTGACTATAGTAGCTACTGCTATAGCAAACTAGCCACGTTATTATTATTTGAGTTTGTAGTGTTCAAGCCAACTAGCTACACTCAACCGGTCAAATAATCCATGTGGCTAGCGTGTTGGACACCACAGCCCTAAAAAATGCTCAGAGAGTAAACAGACACCTAGTAAAGTTTGCAGGAATCCAGATACCACAAAAATGCTTGCAAGAAGCATCTAGAGCATTTCTAGATACAACAGAATTAGAATGTTATCACCAATTTACAGACAGTTATGGAAACTAGAGCTGAGTAGAGAACTTTTTGTGTTGTTCAACAGTTCAAATAACTCTAACAAACTCATGTGTCTGCCTTTTATTAGTCCATGAGTAGGGTATCTGGTATTATCAATGTATCAAAGGCAGAGGCACAGCAGGAATAGCGAGCAGTCCCCCTCCCCCTTACTGACTAATCAAGTAGTTGATGGAAACTCCACCAACTACTTGATTAGTTGATTAATCAAAATTTGACATCCCTAGTTTGTTATAAGCCCTGATGTTGTCAGAGGTTATGTACCCAACACTCCCAATGAACTGAAGTTGGCAGAAAGCTTTGGTTTTGGTAAACAATAGCAGAATGAGATGCCTAATTGTTCTTGCACATTAGTTACAACAGGAAGAAACACTGTGTTTTACAAGACCATCTGCTAACACCGGGTGGGGAACCTCAGGCCCAGAGGCCCGATGTGGGCGCTGGCTTGCCTGGATCTGGCCGCCGAGGCTCATGTCCCCCCTGCACGGGGGAGCCTGTGCTGGTGCTCCAGGCCCCCTGCTACACCACCATAGGGCTGGAGCACATAAAATCTACTGGTCTGGCCCCCCGGCCCCAGGTTCTAATGTGCAAGGGGAATGTGAGGAGTGTCTTTCTGCTTCTCAGTTGGGTACCACGTTAGTGAGGGTTTTTTGTGCGTGGCTCCCGACTGATTTTTCTGTGGGTTAGCGGCTCCTCACCCAAAAGAGTACCCTTGCACTAACACATCAGAATTTTATATTAGTCTTTCTAAGACAGCAGCATTAGTAGGGCCTTATGATTTCAGGATAACTTTTAAATGTTCCATAACACAACTAATTTAGTGGTTACTAATTTAACCAAACACTGTCCTTGCTTTAAGTTAAGAGGAAGCTGCATACCGAATTTGGTGGCCCTTTTTCTTAACTTTTCAGAGGAATTCTTAAACAGATGGATACATAGACACACACACATATATACACGCTCTAAAATATATGTAGATTATATTGAAAAGCAAGTGAAGATACATTTCACATGGTCAAAGAAAACAGCTGATGTACAATAAAAAGATTAAAGTGTACTATGCAGTGATGAATATTATGTGGCTTTAATCAAATAAGCTTTATTTCCCAGGTGCTGCCCGGTGTTGCTTCAGGAATTTTTTTTTCTTGTGAATTCTTCAATTCTGGTTAAAGCCTCAACAGCCTATTTGGTCCCAAATACAAAGTTTTGAATCTGTGTTAACACCTTCCTAGAGACATCTTTAGGCTTTTGCTGGAAAGGTTGTATTATTTGAAAACTCTGGAGATGAGGCCACTGCTACAGAAAATAAATATGATGGGAAAGTAGTGCTCAGAAATAGCCAGGCATGAACAAAGGACAGTTGGCATGTGCACACACACACCTTTTACAGAATGTGAGGACACAATTATAGATTGGAGCCCTTAATGGCAAAACACCTGTTGAGATGCTTTATGTGGGCTTGAATAAAACTGAGCAAGGCTTATTGGTTTTTAACCTTTATTCTACCATATGCATTGACAGTTGGCTCATTTATAAACCACTTGGGTTGACCTCTAGATTAGGAAACACCACCATTTTTGGTAATGCCTTTTAGTGGCATTGCACTTGCGATATCCTTAGCATTAAATTGGTTGCCTCTGAGGTTTTTATCTCTGCTTACATTAACTCCTGTGGCTTTTCATACTAAGAGAGTGTACACAGAGGTCAGTTTGCATTTCAACACCAAAGCTTCACCTATGTCTGTTGCAAAGGGGAACAAATCCTACTGTAAAGCCACAATAGAACAAATATGTTTTTTGTAATGCTTTTTCTCATGTTGACAAGTACAGTTACTATAGTTAGCAATTACAGATTAGTTATTTGCCCTTTATGTAAATATGCTATATAATTTGTTAGTGTGATAGTGGGAAATAAATATTAAAAAAACTAGGGCATTGACTTATCCAGCCCAAATTAAGAAATACTATTCTTCATTACCATACAGATGTTCAGAGCACTCCGTAGAATAAAGGTAACTTACGGATCCTGCTTCATATCCCTGAAACTAATACTACAGTAAGCACCCTTGTTGTCAGTATCTGAAGAGATCTCATGACTGAAAAAGTGCCGTATCACCCTCACCTCTGTACTATCTGAGCTCCTACCTGTCATTTTCACAACAGCCCCGGAAGATAGGAAGATGATAATATTCCCCTTTTACAGATGGGGAATGGAGATGCAAACAGAATGAGGCCCTGATCTTCAAAGTTACTTAAGCATCCAATCTTCCATTGAAATCAGTGGTAGCTTAGCACATAGATACCTTCGAAAGATTGAGGCTGAAGGATCAAAGAGCCTGGAAAACTATGCCAGAACAGGGAATTAAACTTGGGTGTCTTGAATCCCAGGTTAGTGCCCTAACAATTGAACCCATTTAGTGATGGGTATCTGTACAATTATTAATACAAATAGGCTATCACATAAGCTCAATATTGTGATACTTTATGTAGGTGAATCCATAATAAATGAAGTTCAAATACTGAATTGTAGCCACTGCATTTCAATACCATTGTACGCTCAAATATTCAGGAGGGCCAAATTAAATTGTGGTGCACCAAGCTTAAATTTCAGCCTATTTTTTATAAAGTCTACCAAGATTGTAGGAATTTCAACTAAAGAGTGAGTCTTCCTAAGCTAGTAATAAATCTGCAGCAATTTCTTACAGGTAAAAATAGAAACACACATATCAGAGGGGCCAGGTGCCAGATCACAGAACAACAAACCATGAATGACATTGTACAGAAGACTGAGGTATGTATCAAGTTTAAATACTCAAACTACTGTAGTAACTTATTAGTGATACTGACAAAAGAAAGTAGTGATGCTTTATTTCTGGCTGGTAAGCAGCAAACAGATAATAGCATTATAAGTTCTAGAAAAAGAATGGAAATGTACCCTGTATCTTAAGGCAACAGTGAAGTCCTTGAAAAGAAGAATTTGATTAAGGAAGCTTATTGTATTTGCTGGAATATTTTATAGGAAAACTAGAATGCATTAAATATTAGATTTTCTGAAAATTGGAAATGGCTGTCTGAAGTGAGAATCACAAACTAGGAAACATAACATTATTGAAGAGAACATAAGAACGGCCATACTGAATCAGACCAATGCTTTATCTGTGTCACTGTCCTGTCCTCCAACAGTGACTGGTGCCAGATGCTTTAGAGGGAGTGAACAGAATGGGGGAATTTATCCATCCATCCATCCATCCATCCCTTGTCATCTAATCCCAGGTTCTAACAGTTGGAGATTTAGGGATGCAAAGACTATATGGCTGCATCTTTGACCATCTTAGCTAATAACCACTTACGGACCTATTCTCTATAGCTAATTCTTTTTTGGAACTCAGTTATACTTCTGGCCTTCACATAACCCAATGGCAATGAATTCTATAGGTTGATGCTGCACTGTATTAAGTATTTCCTTATGCATGTTTTAAACCTGCTGCCTATTGCTTGGATGACCCCTGGTTCATGTGTTACGTGAAAGGGTATATAACACTACCTTATTCACTTCCTCTAGACCATTCATGATGCAAGATAAAGATTAAAATTTTAATATCTTTAGAAAGTGTTAGTATTAAGTTATTCAGAAGATTGAAGTTTCCTAGCTAGGATACTAAGTTACACTTGTTTTAACTCCTATTACTGACTTTGTGTAGTACTGAAATGGGAAGCATATATAATGTAAAATGTTTTCAGTCAGATTTTCAGCTGATTCAACCATACATTGTTGGCAGTAAAGTGTAAAAGGAGATAAAACTCAAATATTTGTAAAATGTGGGTATAACATTAACTGGAGCCAGCAGAAGCATACAGCTAAGGAAAGTGTTAGCACAGAAAACATTCATTAAAAAATTTTCAGCCATATATACAATAGGTCTCTGTTAGAACAGGGAGCTTGGCTACTTAGCTGTCATGTGCAGCGATTGGGCTGCTGATTCAAACCCAATATTTAAGGGATTAATTCCTAACTACGTACCTAAGTTTTTAAATGGAAGAATTTTATTTTTTCCTTTTACTGTCACCATGTGAAAAGATTCAACAGTGTAAAACATAACTGTATAAAACATCTGTGTTACATGAGAACCCAAACACATAAGACATGTTCTTGAACGTACCTGAAATCTAAATCCCAGTCTTGCTTCTATAGGAAGAGTCAAGTATATATTTCTGTTTTCAGTGTGAATGTATATATTCTAATGCAACAATGTAGAGCTGTGTACATATCTTTTACATTTCATACATTATAAGGATAGATTCTCAAAATTCAGGCATTTAACTACATAGCCCTCCATTAAAATCAGTGGGCTTCATACGGCTAAAGTCCAACAATACTCAGTTTACTCCTTCATATTTAGTACTGCTTCATTACTTAAGGTGGTAAAGTATAGATAAGATGCTTGGCAGACAGTAGCTAGTGGCACAAAAAAATCATGATCATATATGCATTTTATTTTAATAAATCTCGCATTCTGTCTAGTCCAGTCTATCATACAATTTCTCTTCATCTGCTTCAACTTTATTTTCCTTATCTTTACTTCTTTATCTTCACAAAGATTCTGCTTTCTTCATGTAAACCTGTCCAAAAATCCTATGTGCCCAAACTTCACAAGGGTGATGTAAAGGATAAATTTGAAGCTATGCAGAAAGCAAGGGAAGAAAGAAACCAAAGGAGATCTAGAGATGAAAAGCAAAGAAGAAAAGAACAATATGTTAGAGAGAGAGAATGGAACAGGAGAAAACAGGAGGTTATTTTCTTTGCAAATATTTATCCTTTAAAAAAATACTCACTATTCATAACAATTTTAATTTTTTGGAACTTTTTATTGTAATTCAAATAAGCAATTTCAACATCTAGTAGATGAACTATTTTTTAACACTTTCTATGACAACATTGAAATTATCTTCTAGTGCTTACACAGTTAAATTTTCTTTTTTCCTTTTAATCAACTAGATGAAAGAACTGCTTGCTTCTGATGAAGAAGAAGAAACAAAATCTTCTAAAATAGAAAAAGCTTATGTTCCAAAGCTAACAGGTGAGAGATTAAGTTTAGAAATCCATGGAATGTGAGAGTTGAAGATTGGATCAAATTATTGAGTTTTGTATATCACATTCATAGGAACTGTTAAAGGCAAATTTGCAGAAATGGAGAAGCAGAGACAAGAAGAAGAAAGAAAAAGAATGGAAGAGGAGAGAAAGCGCAGAATTGAACAAGATATGATTGAGAAAAGGAAAATTCAGAGAGAACTGGCAAAAAAAGCCCAGCAGGTATGTTTATCTTGTTCTGAATACTAAGTACATATCAAATACAAAATGTTGATGAAGAGTTCAGCAAGAGGATTTGGTCTTAGTTTCTTAAGAGTAAATGAATTGACTATAGTCTAGCAGGGAAATTAGTGTGTTGGAGGAGTTTTTGGGAGATGTGGAGAGTTATTACTCTGTCTAAATACCAACCTGGAGTTATGGTCAAAGCCACGCATTGATAAAAAAAAAAAATGAACAGAAAATAGGGTAGAGAATGAAGCAAACACAGAGTTTGGTACCATATGCTTGGAAGTGATTCAAGGCTACGTTGAGCAAGTGAATTGTAAAATATATGTTATTATATACACACGTGATAAACAATTCTGATTTATGCTCAAGTTTATTACTGAAAATAGACGTTTATAAGAAGCAGAGTTGTAGACAAATTGTACCCTGAAGACAACTTAAAATTGATACTTCAATAGCTATTTTCTTCTTTTGTCAATGTGTGTGTGTGTGTGTGTTAGTTATATATTTAATTTCTGTTATATTGCAAAGTTAATTCGAATTAACTTTAATAGCGTCTATACATGCAAACCACTATTTCGAAATAGCATAGCGCTTAATTTGAATTTGGAAAACCTCATTCTACGAGGAGTAACACCAAATTCGGAATCGCTATTTCGAATTAAGTGCTGTGTAGACACTTAATTCAAAATAGGGGGCCTCCAGTCCTTCCCAGGGAGCCCTGGTGGCCACTCTGGGCACAACCAGGAAAACTTACTCTCCTCTCCCCCAGCCCCGGAGCCATTAAAGGGGTAGACCCTGGCCACAGTGCCTGTGCCAGCTCCAAGCCTGCCCGCCCAGAGCCAGCAGTGGGCACCAGGGCCCCTGACCCAGCGGTCCCAAAATGTGAGCCAGCAAGCCACTGGCAGCTAGCCCTCCACCGCTCCCCAGGAGCAGTCTGCCAGCTCCCAGGAGCCTGAGAGGGGCTGGAGAAGGCAAGCGCCTTCCTGGTCCAAGGTGGAGATCATGGACCTTATTCAGGCTTGGGGGAGATGCCCCCAACGACCATGATCGCCGCACTAGACGGAGGAATGCGGCCGTCTATGGCAGGATAGCTGCCAGCCTGGCCACCAAAGGTCACATGTGAACCCAGGAGCAGGTTTGCATGAAAATCAAGTTGGTCTGGCGAGACCCCCAACCCTGGGCCCTGAGCTTCCCCTCCCCCTTCTTCCCCTTGCTTCCCCCTTCCAGCTCCCTCCTCCCAGGTTTCCCCCTCCCCCTCTTACCCTCTCTCTTCCCCTCTCCCACCTCCTTTTCCCAGTCTCCCCAGAGGTTCATCCCCAGTTTTGTTCAATAAATCCAGTTTCTATTTTTGAACATACGTGTCTTTTGTTTGACATCAGGAAGGGGGCTAGGGAGGGTAAGTGGAAGGACGTGAGGGAGGAATGGGGCACGAGCCCCCGGTGGGGAGGACCAGGGTGGCTCTGAGGGCTCCTCGGGGTGGACGCTCTCCCACAGGGCCTCCTGGATCCTGTCATCCCCCTGATGGACCCCCCTGGATGGCAGCCTGCAGCAAGGCTGATGGCAACGACCCCACGAGACACACCGGCGTGCACAGGGGCAGCTCTGGCTCCATGTGGCCGAGTGCTGTGGTGTCCCGAGTGCGGGCACTCAGGGCACTCCAAGACAGGACTGCTTTGCTGTCCCTCATCGAGGTAGACAAGCAAGCAGAGAACCCTGAGAACTGTCTGTCCGGGGTGAGGGTAGGGTCCGTTTAAGCACAGAGCTCAGTTAGCCTCAGGCAGCAGCCCCACACACTAAGTCCCAACCTGATGCCCTACCGGCACTGGTTCCGGCCAGCCTTAACTTCGGTTCAGGGTCCACTCAGTGTGGACGCGCTATTTCGAAATAGGATTTGTGTGTAGATGCATTAATTTGAATTAGCTTAATTCGAATTAACTATTTCGAATTAAGTTAACTCGAATTAACGCTGTAGTGTAGACGTACCCTGACTGAGTAGCTTCAATTCTTACCAGTGCCTACAAAGCCTATTTTTTTTAAGGCCTCTGAATTGGAGTATTTCCCCATCTTCTGTAGTTCTCTTACAGAAGCAATTACCTGTGCGAATAAGAGCCTACAAAAAATAGTTATCTTGGAAAAAATTAAATGCTAGTATTTTTGGTTAAGGAAAGAGAATTCTTATTAGGGATATGTAGCCAACAAAATTTAGCTATTCACATCCTACGGGGAATAACATTAAGTTGTGAGCATTCTGCTGAAAGCTTAGCCCATAATCTCTTGTTCTAGAGTTTATTTACTTTGAAAGGCAGCAGTATAGTATTTAAATTTGTACTCAGGAAGGAATTTATATTCATTTAAGACAGCAAAAATATGTAAAACTAATGTCAAGAGTATAGGAAAGAGGGCTCTCTCACAAGGCTGAGTCTCAAGGGAAGGGCAAGGTCACTGATACAAAATCAGATAAATTTCCTTTGGCTTCTCTTGCACAGTTATGGAATGTACAAAAACAAATCTTTATCTACTTTGCATTTACAAGGTTTTCACTAAGAAGCTAAGTAAGATTGCTATACTATATCCAGGTTTCAATTCTGTTTCCAGGATTACATAGCTAGTAAAATAAGCCTCCTATCTAGTAAGCCTCAAGAACAGTTCCAACATTAATACTGCTATAGGTAAAAACATGACATACAATGTAGGCATTAACATTTAACGTCAGATTAAACTCATGGTTATCAAAAAGTATTCAGCATGGTATTCCTCTATTGCCCCTACCTCCAAGATACATAGACTTAATGCAATATACATATAATCACTGATTCACAAGTTAACTTTCCTTTTTATGTTTGAAAACCAAGGCAAAGAACAAAAGTAACAATTATGTGAAATTCTCATTTAATAGATTGATGACATAAACAGTACAGGAACTGAATCAGCATCAGAGGTAATTGGATTTTTTTTTTTTTAACAAAGAAACAGTCACCTAATTTTTTTTATTTTATTTTAATAGGGGGTTGGGTAAATAAATGGTACACTTTATTTTTCACTGAAATTCTGTAGCAAGGCTAAAAAAACTTGAGACAATGACTTGGTAGTATATGTTGTAGTTGTCTATGAGGCCAGCTTATTCTAGCTTTAAAACAAATTTAAAAGGTGAATGACTTACCAACAATGAAAGTCAGAACAAACAAAAATGAAGGCTTACATTTTCAAAGCCATGTAAAGGATACTGAGGTACATAAGACAGGGGCCTCTAAATGCACTAGTGGCATTGAAAAAAATCTAACCTTAAAAGCTCTTTGCCTTTTTAATCTTGAAATTTAAAAAGGATAATGTCAAGAGTTGTTTTAATGTTATAAGACATTCAAGATTTTTTGATGTTTTAAAAGAAAGAATGTTTATAATCTTTTAACAATGGCCTAGTTTACCTTTTTGTTTTTACATTTATTGCTTATTACTTATTGATTTGTTTAGTCAGTTTAACACATTGGGTTTACATGACAGTAAAATGTTGTTGTCTGAGAGATTCCATTATTATAAGAAGATGTTTAATTAAAAAAAGGCTAGATACCAGAAACACTTTGACACCTTAGTGAAAAATGGGAAAGTGATCACAACTGCTACTGAAGTTTTTAAACAAAATCTAAATGTTGGATCTAAATTACTAGACAGTCTTTCTTTAATGGTGATAGCTTAACACATCAACTTGTATTGCATTGGACAGTCCAAACTGAACCATCTCAATTCCACCTGATAACAGAAGATTTCATAAACAAAAGAAGTTAAGCGTTTGAGTTGTCAGTGTTGTTGTAATCAGATAAGTTGTGCTGCATTTCAAAGTATGTCCTTAAAAAAATTACTAAGGACTCTGTCCTAAATATCATGGTGACCGAACATGCAAGTAAATGCAGTGGATCCCAGACTTCTGGGCACGTAAGACTGGAAGGACTGCCAGTTATTTCATATGCTATTTTTTAAACAACATATTTGTTTCTGGATAAAGCTAGGGATGTTAAATATTGACTTTTTGCATTGACTATCTGATTAGTCAGTAGGGTGCCCATGACCTTGAAGTGTAGCAACAGCCCTAGGGCTGCTGCTACACTTCAACGGCGACAGCGCCACATGGAGCCCGGGTCAGCAGGGGACTCCCCCGCTGACTGCGGGCTCTGTGCAGTGCTGCCACTTTGAAATGCTGCGGAGAGCCTGGCGTCAGGCTTCTCACAGCGTTTCAAAGCAGCAGCACTGCACAGAGCCCGGGGTCAGTGGGGGAGTCCCCTGCTGATCCTGGGTTCTGTGCAGCGCTGCTGCTTGAAATGCCACAAGGAGCCTGATGCCAGACTCCCCGCAGTGTTTCAAAGCGGCAGCACCGCACAGAGCCTGGGATCATCTAAGGAGTTCCCAACTGACCCTGGGCTCCTTGTGGCACTGCTGCTTTGAAATGCCGCGAGGAGCCTGGGGACACTCCAGCTGGCCCCGGGCTGCACACGGCATTTCAAAGTGGCAGCGCAGCGTGGAGCCCGGGGTTCCCCATTCCCTTCCCTGCTCTTGCTGTCTCTTTTTTGATAGAGGCAGCGGGGGGGGGGAAGGGGAGCGACTAGTCGACTAACATGTCAGCTATGCAATAAGCATTTGCTTATGCAATAGTTGACTAGTCCTTCACATCCCTAGATAAAGTGTGTGTGTGTGAAAACAAATCCCATATTAGCTTGTTTTCAAATGGAGCATAACAAGCTTAAAACTCAAGTATATGTACAGTTATGTCTGCAAAATTTCAGCTGCTTTTTTCCAATCAGCCATGAACAGTTGTAGATAAGTTTAACTGTCAATGAAGACACTATTCTATGAATACTTGCTATTCCTCTCATTTCAACTTAAAATAGACTTCTCTTGATGTTCTTCTGTGGTCAGCAGAAAACTGGCTCTAAGATTTACAGGAAAATGAGCATTGCTCTGGTCCCTACTTTTGGTCTCTATAGAACTTTATGTTGGCATTTTTGAGAAGCACAGGTAACAATGGCAGCTACTGTGGAGAGTACTCCAAGGAGTCAATATTTATGGAAACAAATTTATTATTAACAACAGGAAGGTGATGATTCGTTGCTGGTAACAGTAGTGCCTGTCAAACCTAACAAAACATCTGGAAAGATGAAAAATTCTGAAGACACAGGAAGTGAGAGAGAAGAAGAAAAGAGGATAAGAGATGAGGAACAAAAACGATCCCTCAAGGAAGCCAAGTGTCTTTCATTTGTTATGGTAAACAAATCATGAGAAATACTTGGGAAACACAGATTTGATACTTAAACTGTATTTAACTTTCATTTTTGTTATTTAGGATGAAGATGAAAATGAAGGCAGTGAAACAAATGAACCTCTTTCTCCTGGGAAACTGAAATTAACATTTGAAGAATTGGAAAAACAAAGACAAGAAAATCAAAGAAGGCAAGCAGAGGAGGAGGCAAGACATCGTTTGGAAGAGGAAAAACGTGCCTTTGAAGAAGCTAGACAGCAAATGGTAAATACAGTATTCTTTTATAGTTGTGGATGGTTGTTTGTGTAGAATACACACTGCATTCCTTCATTATCTGATTTTTTTTACACCTCAAGTGCTTCAAACTGTAAAATATTGAATCATAATGAGGTTTAACAGTTCAAATTGAGGTCTGATAGCATCAGTAGATTCAAAAATACTTTCTGCCCAAGATACCGATTCATTTAAATCTTGGCATAGTCATGTAAACAAAGCACTTGGTATGAATGAAGCTTCCTTTTCTTAAAAGCATGCCATCATATTCATTCTTACAAAATGAATCTGCATGTTAGAGCACTCCAGTTCCACAGGCCAGTGTTTTAATCTTTTGGAATTGAAACAATTGTATAAGAGCATAAACAGATTTTATTCTATTCTTAAAGTGACTCCAGTTCTTATTTTTCAATTAATATTGATTGAATTTAAACTAATCCAGAGGACTGCACCACAGTTGTGGTTATCAGTATTCTTCTTCTAGTTTTCAGTCACATACCTTTCCCAGTTGGTTAAATAATGTTTAGCTATCTAAGTTTTGTCTAACTTCAATGGTACTTTGAGCATTGCAATAGTCAGTATTTTCACACATGACAGCACTCCAGGGCAATGGTCTGGAGTTATTTCTTATTCACTTTTTGTTTATCTACCATGTTTATATTCATCACTAATATGTCTCTGGAGTACAAGAGAAAGTAGGAGGGGAAGGTTAGGTCACTGTTCTTGTTAGGGCTTTAAACATAATACACAGGTTAAGAAGAGTGCATATATATCTGGCTATAGACCTGAGATTACCCACAAATACAAAGTTTGTTTTAAAAGTCAATGATACATATAGCACATATTTCACTCTAGCTTACGCCTTGAGGAAATTTAGCCTGACTTGTTTTCAGAACTAGAGAAAACAAATCCTTTCCTCTCCCCCAGGTCCCAGCAATAGCTCTCTAATAGGGATGTCAACCTGTACATGTCTACACAATTAACTGATAAGTGTGGGCTTATCAGTTACTCCTGTCAACTACAGGCATTCAGATTGAGGCCTGATAGCATCAGTAGTTTCAAACTACTTTAAGCCAGCTTCCCGCAAGCACTGGATCCGCCTGCTGCCTCTGATAAGCAGCAGCAGAGGGTGAGGAGAATAGGCAGGAGACAATATACGCAGGGAGCCAGCTCTGTGGACCCGCCTACCCCCCCTTGCTGCCTCCTATAGCAGCAGGGGGCAAGAAGGAGGACAGCCAGCTCCCCCCAGCACCAGCCCAATGGTGACACCTGCCCCCTTTCTCCCCGTGGTGCTGCCTCTGCTAGAGGCAGCAGCATGGGGCAGGGGAAGCTGTTGCAAAGCAGCCTCTGTCTGCAGCGGCCCAGGCTTGTCGCGGATGGAGACTGCTCCGTGGCAGCAGCCCGTGTCTGCAGGGGTCTCAGCTCCCTGCAGAGCATCCTCCCCCATGCTATATCACCCTGTGCTGCTGTCTCTGATAGGGAGGCAGCAGCAGCGCAGGATGATGGGGGGCTCCCCGAGGCCTTTTGTGCATTTCAAAGAGGAAGCACCCACGTGGAGCCCAGAGTCAGCGGGAGTTCCCTCTGGCCCCGGACAGCACATGGCGTACCAACTTTGAAATTTCTGCATTTCAAAGCGTAAGTGTCACCATGGAGCCTGGGGTCAGCGGAGACTCAGAGTCCCCCGCTGACCCAGGCTCCAAGCAGGGCTGCCGCTTTGAAATGCCATGCAGAGCTGGGGTCAGCTAAGGAGTCCCCAGCTGATCCCAAGCTCTGTGGAAATGCCGCGCGGAGCACAATGTCAACTGGGGACTCCCCGGTTGATCCCAGGGTTCATGCAGCACTGCCCTTTTGAAACACCGCCATGGCATTTCAAAGCAATAGGGCTGCACAGAGCCCAGGGTAAGGCTCCATGTAGTGTTGCCGCTTTGAAGTACCTACTCTTCCTCCCCCCGTTTGCTGCCTTTATCTGATAGAAGCAGCAAGGGGGGAGGGGGAATCGACTAGTCCTTAACATCCTTAATTCAGATGTCCGTTTTTCTCCAACATACAGGGTACACACTGATATTTGCACTTATAGAATCACAGAATATAAAACTGGCAGGGACCTCGAGAGATCTTCAAGTCCAGTCCCCTGCCCTCACAGCAGGACCAAGCACAGTCTAGATCAGGGGTGGGCAATAATTTTTGACAGGAGGCCATTCCAAGCATTTGGAAAGTGGTCCAGGACTGCACTCTTCCATGATATTAATGGAGGACGTGTGGGGTCTGAGATGGGGGTTAGATGCAGAAGGGAGCTGGGTGAAGGAGGCAGTTGTGACCTGGGATACTGAACAGGGTGCAGGGAGTTGGATTGTGACCCAGGGCAGGAAATTGAGGTACAGGAGAGGGTGCAGGGGTGTGGGTTGTGAGCCAGGGCAGGAGGCGACTGATCGGGGAAGAGGGAAGCAAAGGATTTGGGTATGTGGAGTGGGGGCAGGAGTGGGGGGCAGCTTTTCCCCCCTCCCCGCTGGGTTCAGTTTTTAAACTGAAACTGCTCCACAGCTGTATTTCTGAGCTGTGTTCAGGTGGGGGAGGCAAGCGGGGAGCCTGCCTGGGGCTCTCTGCAGTGTCCGTGGGCCAGATCTGGTAGCTTGGAGGGCCTGATCTGGCTGCGGGTCATATTTTGCCCAGGGCTGGTCTAGATCATCCCTGTTAGATGTCTATCCAACCTACTCTTAAATATCTCCAGCGATGGGAGATTCTACAACCTCCGTAGACCAGTTTTATGAATGGAATTATTTCAGTGCACCATGCAAAATATTATTTCTGAGAACTGAATAAACTACACATGTTTGGTAGCTACAGACATTTTAATTATACTAAACTGTTCCTGGGCAGACTGTAACCATATTGCTCTTGAGGTGGTGTTCTTATAGCAACATATTGTAAAGATTCTGATTCTGCACAAAATTATGGAAACAGAGACAGCTGAGAAAATTGGAGACACTGAAAATTTCCAAAACCAAAGAGTTGGAACCCAGCATCACAAAGCCTCCGAACTTGTGAGTGTGTTATGGGATCAAAACACCATACCTGTGCTTGAAACCAAATCTCTGTTTTCCAGATGGTTAGCCTGTTCTCTTACTAATAACCCTGAGCACAACAGCTATCCACCATTATAAATTTTGCAGTTTCCGAAGGGAATAATTCAATAATTTCCTTCTATTTTTTCCTCTTTCCATGGATATTCAGTAATTTAAATCATTCTGAAAAACTCATATCCTATAATTTTCTTACCTCTGAGCAAGAGCTCAGTGCCATGATGCTTAGAGTGTGCTGCACACAAAGCAGCGGTACCTTCATAACTCATGGACTCATTTTCTCTTTAGACATACTAGCAGTTGAAGGAATGTTCATTCTTAGTTGCTTCCTTTCATTCTTAATTGCAGTTGGCAAATCCCAGTCTTCTCCTTGTCTAATGTAGATGGGCAACAGGGAAGATGTTGACACATCTCGTTTGCATTCTTCACTGATGTTTTGTTTTCTGGAGGAGGAACAGAATCATTGTCAATTTGTGTCAAAAATAAAATGCTAATATATAGTAGTAGTTTATTTATAAAACTTCAGTTGGCTACTACAGTAAAACTCCGTTCGTCCGGCATCTGATGGTCCGGCACTCCTGATGGTCCGGCACCATCAGGAACCTGGAAGTGCTCCGGGCAGCCGGACCACTGGAGCTGCTCTGCCCCCGGCTTCCTCGATTCAGCCACTGCTGAAACTGACCAGTGGCTGAATCGGGGAAGCAGGGGGCAGAGCAGCTGGAGTGCTGCCGGTAGGTCCCACAGCGCTGCCCCTCGGCGCTGCGGGACCAACCCGGCAGCACCCAGTTGTCCCCAAGTCAGCTGCCGCTGAAACTGACCAGGCTGACTCCGGGAAGCCCAGGGCAGAGCAGCTCTGCCCCGGGCTTCCCGAGTCAGCCCCTGGTCAGTTTCAGCGGCAGCTGACTTGGGGATGCCTGGGGCAGAGCAGCTGGGGTGCTGCCGAGTTGGTCCAGTAGTGCCGCTTGGCGCTGCGGGACCAACCCGGCAGCACCCCAGCTGCTCTGCCCCAGGCGCCCCAAGAGCAACTGGGGTGGCCGGGTTGGTCTCGCAGCGCCAGGGCGCGCGCCATCGACCAACCCGGCAGCACCCCAGCTGCTCTGCCGCGGCGTCCGATTCAGCTGCTGCTTAAACTGACCAGCAGCGGCTGAATCGGGACGCCTGAGGCAGAGCCGGACAATCGGAAGGGGGCTATGAGGGGTCTGGGGTGGCATTCCCCACACCACCCTAGACCCTCATAGCCCCCCCTTCCGATAGTCCGGCATATCTGATAATCCGGCACCCCCTGGGTCCTAAAGGTGCCGGATTATCGGAAGTTTACTGTATCATCATTTTTAGCAAATCAGCATTGAGAGAACGCACTTCATGCAAATAAAGAAACTACAGTCCAGTGCATTTACATAATACTTCTGCTACCTAAGAAAGGTCTATTCATTTCCCTTATCTGAAAATGAAGCTAACAACATAACTGAAAATTCAGAGGGAGAACTTAAAGTTATTCAGATTGTGCCTGAGTAGCTAAATCTTTAAAGTATTCAGTATATGGGCTTTGAGACGGAGTCTTGTTTTTACATTTCCTAGAGGGATCTTTTCTTTCTTCCCACTGGCCCAAAAAAGAGTAAACGCTTTTTTTTCTAAAGGCAAACAAAGAGGAAGAAGATAGAGAAAATGAAAATTCTATTAAAGAATTCCGTCCTGGCAAACTCAGACTCAGCTTTGAGGAATTAGAAAGACAGAGGAAAGAGGGAGAAAAGAGGAAAGCAGAAGAAGAAGCCAGAAGACGCATAGAAGAGGAGAAAAGGGCATTTGCTGAAGCAAGGAAAAGTATGGTAAGACACTGCTTAACATTTGAGTGCTTTTTTTTTCAGACCTGAATTCTGCTAGCAGAATGCACTTCTGAAAGTGGTATTAGAGCACATCTGCCTATTTATTAGCATACATTTGAGCTGCTTCATTAACCCAACTAGTTAGTAGAGAATGAATCATCTGGTTAGTTAAACTCAAGTTAGTAAAATAAATATACAAACATAGAGCTGCCCCAGGAAACATTCCTTATAATTGAAAATTACCCAAGAGTTACTGCTTGTCAACAGTATTACACTGTATTTGAAACTCAACAGAAAATCAAAGAATCATTATAATGAAAAATGCTTTCCTTTCCTGGGGAATTTCTGTATCCCTCTAGCTCTCCTACATCCTCAGTTCATACTACCATCTTCAAGACCACAGACCAGTCATGATCCAACTGGCTGAAAACAAATATGTTCACTTGAAATCCACCTATGATGACTCTCTAAGGCCTTGTCTACATTGACATTTTGTCCCCAAAAACCACCTTTCAGTGACAAAACAATGCAAGCATTTACACTGCAATGCAACTTTTGTTGGGAAAAAACACTCTCAATTTTGGTCACAAAAATCTTCCAGCCCCGAGAGACTTCTTTTCTTTTCCCTTGCCTTTATTGTCGACAAAGCCAGCATGGACTGCTATTTGTTTTGTGATCGCTGTGCTCAGTGTTTTGTGATCTCTGCTGCCCAGCAGACACGAAGCAGTTGCTATTGGGCCATTGTGGGGAACAAGATACTGGAAGAGACATAATAATGGCCTAGAAATTTCATGTTCTCAAATACAACTTTAATGAGAAACCCTTGTCAGACACAAAGAATGCAAACTGTTTAAAAAAAAACCAAAAAACCCCAAAGCAACACCCCAGTGAATTAAGCCATGCACATAAGCAATAACAGCTTTGGCAAGAACCATGTTTTGTCAGCAGCAATAGTAGTAACACTTCCCCTAGCATAAATAGGAATAAAAACTGCCATAGACCAGAGCCCTACATTATCATAAGCCAACCAGAAGAACTGTTAGGAAAATCTTAGTTTAGAAACTATGCAGTACTGCTGCTTTAGCATAGGGATGTTAAATATCGACTAACTGAATAGTCAATGCATTTTGCATCGACTCTTTGATTAGTCAATAGGGCGCCTCCACCTTTGAAGGCAAAAGCGCCGCATGGAGCCCAGGTCAGCTGGAGACTTGCCCGCTTACTCTGGGTTGTGTGCAGCGCTGCTGCTTTGAAACACCACAGGGAGACTGGTGTCAGGCTCCCTGCAGCGTTTCAAAGCAGCAGCACTGCACGGAGCCCAAGGTTAGCGGGGGAGTCCCCAGCTGATCCCGGGATCCACATGGCGCTGCCTCTTTGGAACGCTGTGAGGCGCCTAATGCCGGGCTGCATGTGGCGTTTCAAAGTGGCAGCGCCTCACGGAGCCTGGGGTCTGGCCCCAGGCTCCAAGTGGTGCTGCCACTTTGAAGTACCCCCTTCTTTCCTCCCCTTGCTGCCTCTTTATGATAAAGGCAGCGGGAGGGAGAAGCGACTAGTTGACTAGTTCTTCACATCCCTACTTGGGCAGTAGTGAAGACAGGACTTGTAATCTGTCCACAACTCCAGAGACAAATGAAAAGTTTAACCCTGTAGATACAACTGTTGTAATACGAATAGGACTACAATACTATCATGATTTTTAAGACAAGTCAGGCGAAGTTGAAAAGGGTGGCTGCAGCCACTGCTTTGTAAAATTTCTTCTCTAATGGAATACAAGCTAGAACAGAGTGTTACACTTTTGCAAATAGACACAGTGTCCACCTTCACTTTCTGCTCTTACTAGCTCTAGCAGTAGCAATCAGGTCCTCAAAACTTCCTTCTTGTGGGGCAAGCAAGTGTCACTATTACAGTAATATCAATACAACATATTTTGCATTGGGAGGAAGGATCTGAAAAATGCTGTCTCCCTCTCATCCCCTTCCCCCAACATTTTTGATAGTTGAAAATTATCTATTTTTTTTCAGTACGAATCTGAACAATTACAACAAAAACCCTCATCAATATGAAAATAAGTTTTATTCCTCAAGGTATAACAAATGACATGACTGCATAGCAATAACCAAAAACATTTAAGATGTTAAGGATCCTAAATTAAAATAATACATAGAAAGTCAACATTCCTAAAATGAATCTCACAAGGGTTTGAAAAGGTTATTTCCTCTCAACCTTCCAATCTTGAATTCAGCATTCCTAAGGAGAAGATATTTTAAAAAAATCTAAATGAGCAATGCAGGAGGGACTTGGATTACTTACAGTATTTGTAAGTATTTATATAGTCAATTCTCTTTAGGAGAAAAACTAAAATTTAGGCCTTGATAGGGCTAAATTTTCCCAGTAGGTTTAATTTTAAAGTTTTAGTATGATCTTAAAAACTCTGTTGTTGCTGAACTAAAGTATTTTTAAAAATCTCCAAAGTATTTATAGATTAGGGCTAGAAAACATACCACTGTCTCTGCTTTCTTTCAAAAGCCCTCCCTCCTCCACAAGTTCTCCTGCTAATCTTATTTCACATTCCTCTTTAACAGCTTTTGTCACCATCAAGTTAGCCACCTTCAGTTTGGAACATTCAAGATGATTTCCATCATTTACTTTCAATTAAATTAGACTAGTAGAGGGATGCTGTAGTCTAGTGGTCTCCAACCTTTTTACACCCAAGATCACTTTTTATATGTCAGAACAAGCCAAGATCTACCCCTTGTCCTTCCCTCAAGACTCCACCCCTTCCTTGAAGCCCCGCCCTCTCTGTTCTCCTCCTCCCCATCACTTGCTATCCTCAGCCCTTATACACTCTCAGGGTACAGCTACACTGCCGCTTTTTTTCTGATTCTTCTGTAGAAAGAGGTTTTTCCAACATTTGGCCTGTCTAGTCTGCACCAAATGTCAGAAAAACCCCTTCTTTCGGACGCCCTTTATTCCTTGTGGAACAAGGAATACAGGGGTTACCGAAAGAGCATGTTTGGTCTTCCGCTAAAAAAAAGCAGAAGAACGCGTCCCTGGACGCAGATGAGTTTTTCCGGGATACCTCTGTAATCCTGGAAAAACTCCTGCAGTCTAGCCCTACCCTCATTGGGTTGAGACAGGATGTGTGGGCTCTGGGGTGAATGAGGGATTTGGGTGTGGGAAGGGGTGAGAGGTGCAAGCTCTGGGAAGACATTTGAATGCAGGAGGAAGTGGAGAAGGGGATGCTGGTTCAGGGAGGGAGCTCCAGGCTGGGGAGTGTTGGGGTCAGGTGGAGGGTTGGGGTACTGAGCAAGCCACAGGCTTGTGGATGTGAGGGTGCAGGAATTTGGGTTGGGGTATATGAGGGGCTCAGGACAGGGAGGCTGGGAATATGATGGGCTCAGGACACAGATTTGAGGTGTGTGGATGATGCAGAAGTGTTTTGGCAGAAGACTGAGGATGTAGGGGTGCAGGAGTTTGGGGATGTGAGAGGCTCAGGTCTGGGGGAAGTGCAGGAGTGTTATGATGCTGCAGCCAGATGGGGGCTTGGCCCCAATTGGGGGTTTGTTGGCCAGGCTTAATTTTTATATAAAATATGTCAAACAAAAAGTATCAGCATTGTCTTTATTTACAAGAAGGGCAGGGAACCTGTTTTGAGTCAGGGGTCACTGACCCACAGAAAAGTCAGTTGGGGCCACACAAGTGAGATGCAAAAAAACTCCTCCAACCCCCCCACCCCTAAGCCTTACTAATGTGGCCCCAACTGTGCTGGTAGGAGCAGGGGACATGGTAATGGGGAAGGGTGCTAGTGGGTGCTGGGGCAGGGTGCCAGTGGGGGCAGAGGGCAGGATGCTGGGGTAGGGACAGAGTGCCAGTGGGAGCAGGGGACACGGTGTTGGAGGGGACATGGAGTCCCCAGCACACACCTCCTCCTGGGACTCCTTCCCCCCGTCCCTGCAGAGGAGGGAACCCTCAGCGCGCACCTCCTCTGGGAACTCCTAGCCCTCCTCCCGCACACAGCAAGTCCCTGGCATGCCACAGACCTGGGCTGTGGTACCGCGCCTGCCATTTGGGGGAAGGGGAGCAGTCAGTGCACTGAAACCCCGGAAGTGGCACGCAGCTGCCGGACTTCCTTCCACCCCGCAGGAAGCCGGCACTACCTCCATTGTCGCTGGAGGTAGGTAGTGGGGCTTCTTGGGGGTGGGGGGAAATGGGGGTCCCTGAACAGCCTCACGATCGACTGGTCAAGCCCTCCCAATCAACCAATCGATTGCGATTGACGGGTTGATGACCTAGTCTATACAGAAGGATCAAAACACCTTCTCCCTTGTATCAGTCACATTACCTACCCAATTAATTTTACCTCTACCATACTGTATAGAATGGAGATTACATAATATAAAATTCTGCAGTTCTGTATTTGCAGAAGAGGCAAGAATGGTCTGGGCATATGTAGCCATACAAGCAAGACATCTGGTAAGATAAACACAAGTGCAAGTCCACAAATTCTTTTCATGTGGCTTTCACCAGGGATATAGCTGGCCTGTTGTCTTTTCATGGGCTTTGCTTATCTGCACAGTCCATTGACTGATCTCTAACAACTTCTGTTCAATTAGCTTCCCGAAGTGTTTCTGAATCGATGAACATATGAACTAATGTATCGACAGCAAAAAGCTCCCACATGTCTTCTCTGGTTTAGATACGGTTACCTTTTTCAACCCTAAGTGAATGGATTGTTGGTTGGTTGGTCTTTACTTCCATCTTGCGCTGATGTAACTCATCTTAACTGACATAAGCTTACCCTATTCAAGAGAATTCAAGAGCTGGGAGTGGGAGAAGCAAACAACAGCAGATAGTGAAAGGGCAAGAAAAGTCCTGAAAGGGTTGACATAAAATGAGGAATTAGGGACAAAGTACTGCAACAAGAGAAAATAACAAAAGGAAGTTTAAAACAAACAAAAGAAGTATTTCTTCACATAGCACAGTCAACCTATGGAACTCCTTGCCAGAGGACTGAAGCCTAGGACTTTAACAGGGTACAAAAAAGAATTAGATAAATTCATGGAGGTTAGGTCCATCAATGGCTATTAGCCATGATGGGTAGGAATGGTGTCCCTAGCCTCTGTTTGTCAGAGCTGGAAATGGATGAAAGGAGAGGGATCATGTGATGATTACATGCTCTATTCACTCCCTCTGGGGCATCTGGCATTGGCCACTATCGGAAGACAGGATATTGGGCTAGATGGACCTTTGGTCTGACCCAGTATGGCTGTTCTTATATTCTTAAAATATATTAGTTTTGTAGCAGTTCAAAGGAACAGATTCTACGGTAATAAGAATCATCTGAATACAGGCATTGCTTGAAAGAAGACTTAACAAAATAAGCAACAAATACACAAACCCACTGTTTAGTTTATGAAGAAGCTGAAAGGTTTGTTTTATAATTTTTTTTTGTTTGTGCTTGCTTTTAAATTTGTTGGTTTTGGGGAAGCTGAGTCTAAAACATTGTTGGAGCTTACACACATAAAGGGAGGAAGGAAATTGGAATCTTCACACAACCTTATCAACATACCTTTGCTCCTTACCTGGGAGCATAGTGTTCAGAACTACACAAGTGCTCAGCTTTGTCTCTCTGGATGTCAGCTCTAATCCCACAAATTCGCTAATCACCAGTCTAATCAAGCAAACTTTCTTTTTTGGTCAGAAACTGTAACCTTTTATGCCACCCAGAAAAGCTTTTAAAAGGCCATAAGGTAATTTTTCCCTTTGCATGTCACTAAGGCTGTGTTTACATTGGCACGATCTTGCGCAAAAGTGGCCGCTTTTGCGCCAAAACTTGCTGCCTGTCTACACTGGCCGCGGCCGCGAGTTCTTGCGCAAGAACACTGACATTCTAATGTATGAAATCAGTGCTTCTTGCGCAAGAACCATGATGCTCCCACTCAGGAATAAGCCCTCTTGCGCAACTGTTCTTGCGCAAGAGGCCAGTGTAGACAGGCAACATGAATTTCTTGCGCAAGAAAGCCCCATGGTTAAAATGGCCATCAGAGCTTTCTTGCGCAAGAGAAGCACATCTCTTGCACAAAGGCACATGCCAGTGTAGACGCTCTCTTCAGGAAGAGTTTTTGCACAAGAACTCTTCTGCAAAAGAGTTCTTACGCAAAATCATGCCAGTGTAGACGTAGCCTAAGAGATTTGAAAGGAGCAAGAGGGGAAGGGAGAAAAAAAAAAAAAAAAAAAAAAGAGGATGAAGAAGTGAATTACTAAAGGCCACTTGCACTGTTGAAGTTACATGGGACAAGCTACCATAAGTGTCTTACCAGCTTCATAAAGTTATATCTAAGTTGTATCATTTCAAAACAGCTTAAGGAGCTGAACTGTTTTATTACTTATTGCTTCAAATTTCTGAAATGTTAACTTTAGTTACCCAGATCACAAAATAGGGCCCCTCTCAAATTAAACACCAAAAAACCAAGTACCAAAATACCAAGCAAAGGACTGTCCACAAAAGTCTGTCCTGAAAACTCTAAAGAAGGATGCCTGTGGGAAGCTTAGCTGCATACCTGTAAAATTAGTGTCAGAGGAAATATTTAAGAACATAAAAATAGCCATACTAGGTCAGCCCAAAGGTCAGTCTAGCCCAGTATCCTGTCTTCTGATAGAGGCCAATGGCAGGTGCCCCAGAGGGAATGAATAGAAAGGTAATCATCAAATAATCTATTCCCTATCATCACCCATTCCCAACTTCTGGCCGTGCATAAAAGCATACAGAAAATGTGAAAAGCACTAGATTTAAAGCTAGTGTATTTCAGTTGGTATGCAAAAGCCCACAAAACATGTTCTTCATAATTTGTACATTGTGTACATGCTAGTATGCTAATATAGATTAAAGAAAACTGAATACAAATACACAAACTGCGTAGAAATGAAAAATAAAATCAGTTGAAGAATTTAACTTTAAATCACCTTCACAGTTCTATAACAATTATGCATGATTTATTCACCCTGTTTTAACAACTGGGAAAATGAAGTAGATGTTAAGCAATTTGCCTGATCAGTTAGAACTGAAGCTTTCCTGGCTCCCACTCCTTTGCGGAGATAGAATTTCTCCTTCACCCTGTATTGTTGAACCATTATTTTTTTGGGAAAAAACCCATTGTTTTAAAGCTTATGATAAACTGTTTTGCCTCTAAATGCTGATCATTTTACTGCTATGTTAAATAGGGATGTAAAATCCCAGTTAATCAGTTAAACCTTAAGTTTAACCAATTAAGCGGGATCCCAGAGAGGACAGCTCCAGCTCAGCTGTCCCCACCCCTGCATGCCTGGCAGCAGGAGCTAATAGCCTTTTGTGTTTGTGTTGGGGGGACTTTTGCTGCCATTCCCCCCCCCCCCCGCCAAGTGCATGGGGTAGCCAACTCCTAACCTCACGGTGAACTGTGTGTCAGGGGGCTGCTCCCAGTTACCTGTTCACATCCCTATTGTTAAGCTGATCAAAATTAAGTGGGAATGAGAGCACATGGATTCATTTGATTTCTGCTTTAATGTTGTCTAGTCTTGTACGGTAAAGCATCTTCTATCTTATTTCATTGTGATGTAGCTAAAAGTCCAATTATCACATCCCCAAATTTTGTATTCTAAACACACTCAATTCTAAGTTTAGCACAAGTACACAAAATGTATCAAAACTGGCAACAGATAATTATTTTCAATAGGTACTGGATGATGAGACCCCAGAGATGTTTAAAACAGTTTCTCAAGAATCTCTTACACCAGGTAAACTGGAAATTAATTTTGAGGAGTTATTGAGACAAAAAATGGAAGAAGAAAAGAGACGCACAGAAGAACAGCGCAGGCAAAAACTGGAAATGGAGAAGCAAGAATTTGAGCAGCTCAGACAAGAAATGGGAGAGGTTTGTATTCTCAAAATAATCTGAATGCATTACTTCCCTAATAGCCAATAATGAATCGATTACTTCAGTTCACTACTTAAAATCCTAAAATTTAAGTATTTTAGGTATTGAGACTAGGAAATGCAAACTGCAAGTGCTAAAGTTAGAAGGCAAATGAAAATTCACAATGTTTTAAAAATCTCAATTACAAAACTAATCAAATTATTTTTGAATGCTTGCGTAGAGCAATAATTGGGGCTGGAAATACTGTCAAAACCTTCAAAAGTTTGAAAAAAGGAATATGAAGCTAATGCCTGGTAGATCCAAAGTGAGTAATGAGAGCTTCAGGATTTGAGATTTCTGATTTGGTTTGGGACTCCATCTTAGAACATTCTAACTAGTTTATCAATGCTGCAATGAGCGCGAAGAGGTATCTTGAAAAAAAAAAAAAAAAAAGTAAAGAGGACAATAGTTTAGTTCCAATCCAAAACTGTCATTGCTTATGTATTTTCTGCTTAAAATATTCTTCTAGGCTACGTCTACACTGGCAGCTTCTTGCACAAGAACTCTTTTGCGGAAGAGTTCTTGCGCAAAAACTCTTCCACGAGAGAGCATCTACACTGGCATGTGCTTTTGCGCAAGAGATGTGCTTTTGCACAAGAGCATCCATGGCAGTGTCGATGCTCTCTTCCGCATGAAAGCTCTGCTGGCCATTTTAACCATTAGGGGCTTCTTACGCAAGAAATTCACATTGCCTGTCTACACTGGCCTCTTCTGGAAGAGCTCTTGCGCAGGAGGGCTTCCTCCTGAGAGGGAGCGCCAGAGTTCTCACGCAAGAAGCCCTGATTTGATTTTCTACAGTACAACGTCAGTTTACTTGCGCAAGAACGCACGGCCAGTGTAGACAGGCGGTATGTTTTTGCACAAGAGTGGCCGTTGTCGCGCAAGAACGTGCCAGTGTAGACACAGCCCTAGTGTTTTTAAAAGTAAAATATTCACAATTTGCCTTCTACTATTAAGTTCTGTGCAGTTTAACTACATATAGTCTAACAGCAGTTTTCAAACTACACGTCATGACTCAGTACTGGTTGTGGAACGTCAGGCACTGGGTCTCGTTGCTGTAGGGTAATCAACGGGAGTGCAAAGGCAGGCTTCCTACCAATTCTGGCACCAATTAATGTTGTATTGTGGGCATCAACAATTTTCTTTAACTGGGTCATGAGAAAAAATGTTTGAAAACCACTTGTGTAACATACCTGCACTGTGGTAGTATGATTCTCCAATATTTAAATAATTACTTAATTTTTTCTTTAAAAAAAAGCAGCTTTTTATTTTTGAAGAGTAGGCTTTATTATAACATAATGCATTATGTCAGTATGATCCTGTTAATAAATTGGACTCTTGGGCAGCATGATATAGGAAGTCTTACTCAACAATTAAAAGGCCTCTAATTACCATGGGTAACAACTTTTAGTAACAGTCCATTGGCCTGTGTGAAATAAGTTGGAGGTCTCACATTCCTGGTAAGCAGCAATCTACACCAAAAAAACATATTCACCAGAAACACAGATATACAGACTGACCTATGCTTTTGCACTTACAAGAGTGAAGTACACTGGGTGAGTAGCATGAAGCATCTTACAGTACCACTGCTGTTTTATGACAGAAGGCTTTGCCTCCACAAAGATCTTGTGCTTATGCAGTGCCATATCAATAAAGCACCCATCACATGAAATGACTTTACAGGACAGTAACTTGGGAGGACTGTATGAAGGTGCAAGAGCCTTTCAAAGTAATAGAATTGGTGGAGAAGAATGATTGTTGCTTCATCATGTTAACTCACATGATACTGAAATTAATCAGTTATTCCACTGTTAACAGAATACCAATTGACATTTAAATGCTTTTCTACATTTTCAAATATGTTGATTTTAGTTACAATATAGAATACAAAGTGTATGCTGCTCATGTTATATTTATTACAAATACTCGCACTGTAAAAATAGTATCAATTCCTCATACAAATATGTAATGCAATCTCTTTATTATGACAGTACAATTTACAATGTAGATTTTCTGTTATTACATAACTGCATTCAGAAACAAAACAACGTAAAACTTTATGGAGCCTGTAAAAGTCCCCTCAGTCCTACTTCTTGTTCAGCTGATCACCAAGAAAAACTAATGTATTTAAATTAGCAGGAGATAACGCTGCCTGCTTCTTGTTTACAGTGCCACCCAAAAGTGAGGCGTTCGCATAGCATGTTTGCAACTAGCATTGCAAAGTATTTATGTGCCAGATATCCTGAACAATTGTATGCCCCTTCAAGGTTCGGCCACCATTCCAGAGGAATGAAAATACACAAATTATATTTGTGACTGAACTCCTTGAGGGGAGAATTGTATGTCTCTTGAAGTGTTTTACCTTACATTTTTGCCATATTTCATGTTATAGCAGTCTTGGATTATGACCCAGCACGTTTTTGTTTTAAAAACACATTCACTACAGATTTCACAAAATGCAGCTGTCAAGGCTGTTCCTGTGATTTCTAAAGATAGTAAGACACTCAACCCAAGGATTATGAATCCAAAGTGCCTTTCAAAATCTGACACACACAAGGGTAGAGCATGCTCTCAGAAGTCTTAAAAGAGCAACACTCCAATATGGAAACTACAGAATCCAAACTCCTTTAAAAAAAGCCAGCTTTGTGATGGTGGCATCTGACTCTGATGACAAACATGTAAATGTGTAGGTCCGCACTGCTTTGAATCATTATTGAGCAGAACCAGTCAGCATGGACACGTCCTTTGGAATGGTGATTGAAGCGTGATGCACATGAATCTTTAGTGCATCTAGCAAGTCAATTTCTTGCAACTCCAGCTACAAAAGTAGTGTGTGAATGCTGTCCTCACTTTCAGGTGACATTGTAAACAAGAAGCAGGCAGCAGTATCTCCTGTAAATGTAAACAGTCATAATTGAATAATTACCTAAACAAGAAGTAGGACTGAGTGGACTGGTAGGCTCTAAAGTTTTACGGAGTTATGTTTGAATGTAGGTTTTTTTAAAAGATAATTTCACATTTGCATGTTGAACTTTCATGATAGATTGCATTACAGTTCTTGTAATTGAGGAATGAAAAATACTATCTCTGGTTTTTTATCATTCAAACTTTTGCAAAGTGAGCACTGTACAATGTCATCTCTTGTAACTGAAACTAACATTTGAAAATGTAGAATATCAAAAAATATTTAAATAAGTGGCACTGTATTAGTGCAATTAATCAACATTTTTAATTGCCTGACAGCCCTATTTAGATGCAATTGGCATTTTACCTTTTAAAAATATTTACATATCTTGTATGTGTGCCACCTTAAAAGAAAATTGAAAGTCCCTATGCCTACCACCATCTTCTGACACTTCAATTTAATTAGATTTAGGAAAAATTTAGTTACACTTGGCTTTTTGCACAAAACCACATTTCTAAATCAGGCACTCTTGTAGTTTTTTTATTGTAATTCTTTACAGGAGGAGGAAGAGGCTGAAACCTTTGAATTAAGCAGAGAATATGAAGAGCTAATAAAGTTAAAAAGAAGTGGTTCTATTCAGGCAAAAAACTTAAAAAGCAAGTTTGAAACAATTGGAAAATTGTCTGAAGAAGAAATACAGAAAAAAATAGAAGAGGAGAGAGCTAGAAGAAGAGCAGTGGACCAGGAAATAAGAGAGAGAGAAACAGAGAAATTTCACGAGGTAAATTATTTTCAATCATTTCTAAAATGTTGTCAGTTTAGTTTAGCTGTTGGGATTCTAAAGTGTACCTTTTATCATCAGTAAGCTGCATTTGAGGTGCAAGAGCGAACTTGTCCAAAGTACCTTATGACCCTAAAGTGAACGACGCTCTTCCAGCAGAATTTCCTCCATCTCCATAGCGATCCCCTTTACTTTCTCTATTCCCCACAATGGCCATCTGAGGATGTCCCTCCTGGCCACACCTCAACCTAATTCTTACCACCAACCTGTTTTCTCTATACTTGCAAAGGCTCTAGTATGCCCTTATTCTTGGTTCAACACCCATTAAGTCCCCATATCCCATATTTTACTCACTTCTGTTTAAATCTTCCACCAGGACCTGCTCCACTTCCTGTTCTCCCTTCCCTCCCTTTCTGTGAATAATGCAATGGCACAACTTCCCTAACTCACTCTCTGCTAAGAAAAACAAACTTTGGCGTAAGAGCTCCCTCCCTGATATACACTTCCAACCCCTCTGAGGGGCAGTAGGGAGACAGGAGAGACAAAGACTACCATGGCACCAAAGCTGCCTGGAGAGTCCTCACTCCTCTTTCCCCACATACCTTAACAGCCATTGTAAAATCTTGCTTGAGAATATAGTGAAGTCAGGAGGTCTGAATCTCACCTTCAACCCCCCCGAATCAGTCCCCAGTACTAAGTGTTTCATAAAACCTCAAGTTCTACCCCCCTTTACCTGCATTGAATAACTGAACCCCTATTCATTTGGCATTTCCTCATTCTTTTCCTTTCTGTCTCAGGTACTTCCCATTTTTAACCTTTGCTAAGCTTCCAGGTAGATAAAAGAAAAAACAATCCCCAAAATTAAGATAAGGTGCTGACTCCCTGCAGATTATGCATTTTTTTAATATTAAACCTTCCCCCAGGGAAGCCCTTTTTACAACTGTGTCCTGTCTTCACGGGTTCCCAAAGACTTCCTTTGTTTAGGAACAGAGTTGGTAGTAAGAGAAAGTCATGTTGGAGAGGAAGCAGAGAATGAATTGGCAGTGTCCAAAGTGGTTTCTGGGAAGGCCAGAGATATCTTAGTAGTGAAGGGACAGTTGTGTTTTTAATGGTACAGTACAGTTTAATCTATTCTTTGCTTTCTTTTTCCTTAAAGGATTCTTTCAGGGAAAGGGGGGGGAAGGAAGATCCCCATTTGGGAGCAGGGATTTCTATAGCAAATTTGAGGGAAAGAGGATCCCCAACAGTTTTCTAAAACAAGCAGGGTAGGTTTAATTTTTTTTTAAACAGAAAAACTTGGGAGATGGTCAAAAGATGCACATGACTCTTGGAAATAGACAAGAAGGATTTGGGGAGGCTTTACAGTTGAACTGAACCCAAAAAGGGTAAGGACCTTATCGAGTAAAATGTTCCCCCCTTACGCAAACAAAACACAGCAAGCGCTTAAAGGGTTGTTATAACCCCTGTATTTCTATTTTATCTATTACTTTCTTGCTCTAGTCAAAGAAAATGTAGTGCACCACATCATATCACTATGTACAGAGCTAGGATAGCAAACTTGTTATGTAGGATTTTACAAACATACTACAATGCTGAACACAACACTAATTATTATGGGGAAACAGTAATGCAACTGCATTTTTGTTGTTGACTGACCTTATTTATGCAGTTTATTATTTCAGGGGCCAAAGCAACATTCACCTCATGGTTTGAGGTCTTCTCTCAGCTGCCTTTCCAGAAAAATTGACTGTTCATAATCATACCTTAAATTAACAATTAAATATTAATTATACGGGGGATAGTGCCCAGAAGTCCCTTCATGAAGATTGGGACCTTGTGCCAAGTGCTATACAAGATATCTTGAAATTGACACTTGTTAGGAATACCAGCCCCCTCAGCTGTAGTCTAGACTAGAGCTTTGTTTTGACATAATTATCTCAATGTAAAATCATTTGGAGATAAGGCACAATTTATTGCAGCTAATAGGATTGTATATAGGTAACAACTAAAAGTTGGACCTCCCTGATCTGGCACCCTCCTGGTCCGGAATCAGGGAGTTTGCTGAATCAGAGGTGGTAAATGCAGGCCCACCAGCTGCTACCCTCCAGGCTCCCTCCTGGCTACTGGCAAAATCCCCTCCCTCATCTCCAGGCCAGCTGAGCTCTGGGCCCCATCAGAGCTGCCTGCCCTCCTGCTGCTAGGCCTCTCAGGTCCAGGAACATCCTCTTAGCATTATGGACGTTGCTGGACCAGCGTGTGTCCCAGTTTAGAGAAGTTCAATACGTAGTGCCTTATCGATAACTAGAAATTTATAGCAAAATAATTAAGGATGTCTGACTGTAAAGACTTTTTTGCAGTGAAGACAATTTAGGATTTAAAAGTGATTATAGTAGGGAGCTGGTGTTTTAATTCAATTAATTTAGCATATTTGAAAGCATTATTGCTTTGTCTCAACTAGAGGTTCATAATCAAGTTCGTTACGTAAAGCTGACATGTAACCTTTAATTTCCAGTCTAAACCAGCCTTCAGATGCTGCTTAAGGCGTTTTCGTTACTACAGCATTCTGGCTGAGTTATGCTGCCCACAGGCATGCATAACATGAATCCTTCAAATAAGTCAGCCTTTTAAAAAATCATTTATTGGTTTAGTCTTGTATAGGTATTAAGTAAAAATAAAGTTTTAAACAATTACTTCACTGATTTTTCTTATTCTTTAAACTGAAAAGGATGATGAGGTAGACGTGAAGCCTGCCAAAAAATCTGAAGCTCCATTTACTCACAAAGTAAACATGAAGGCTAGATTTGAGCAAATGGCAAAGGCAAGAGAAGAAGAGGAACAAAGAAGAATTGAGGAACAAAAATTACTACGGATGCAGTTTGAACAGAAGGAAATTGATGCTGCATTACAGAAGGTATGGAGGATTAAAAATGCCCTTTCCAGAAATGTTTCCTATTAATTTAATATTAGTGAAATGCAAGTTTTAAGAGCTTGATAGTAGCAACATTTGATTACTGCTACAGGTATAGTGCAATCTCTTATCGTCGAAGTGCAGTTTAACAAATGTAGATTTTTTTTTTTTTACATAGCTGCACTCAAACAAAGGAATATAAATCTTTAAAACCTCCATGTCCACTCAGTCCTACCTCTTGTTCGGGCAACTGCTAAGACAAATAAGTTTGTATTAATTTACAGGAGATAATACTGCCTGCTACTTATTTACAATGTCACTTAAAAATGACAACAGGTTTTTATGGCACATAGATATTTACATGCCAACTAGGCTAAACATTTGTATGACTTAAAGCTTCAACCTGTGGATTGAACTGATTTTTTTTTTTACGGTGCAAATATTTAATATTGTCCAGTTCTTGAATAAGGAAGCAACATACATGAATATTGTTCCTGGATTCCACCTCTCCCTTCTTCAACATTCCCATTATGCATTTCTTGTTCAACATTCAGATGGTGGTGCTGATGCATGATGCAGTATTGTACAGTATGCTTGTGTTTATGTTCCTATCGCCATTCCCCAAAATCTTATTTTTCTAACTTTCATATAGCCAAAGACTTGAGGTATTGCAAACTATTCAGGTTATTACTAAGTATTTAAAATAATCTAAATCAATGTATTGTAATGCAGAAAAGGGAAGAGGAAGAGGAGGAAGAAGGGAGTATTATAAATGGTTCTACTTATGAAGATGAAGAGAATCAAGCTCGCTCAGGAGCTCCATGGTTCAAGAAACCCCTGAAAAATATATCAGTTGTGGATAGTGAGCCAGTAAGATTCACTGTTAAAATCACGGGAGAACCAAAGCCTGACGTCACATGGTGGTTTGAAGGAGAAATGTTGCAGGACTCTGAGGACTATCAGTACATTGAAAGAGGAGAAACTTACTGCCTTTACTTACCAGAAACTTTCCCAGAAGATGAAGGAGAATATATGTGTAAAGCAGTCAACACCAGAGGCACAGCAGCTAGCACCTGTATACTCACCATTGAAAGTAAGAGTTAATGTTCTATTATCTTCTTGTTTGAGTGCCTAACTATTTTTTACACACATTTCTTATTACAAAGTTTTCCATTTTTCTTGACTCTTTTCTTTTCTTTTCTAGCTGATGACTACTAATGCTCTACTTTTGCTGGAAACTTCCCCTCAACTTTCTTACAGCATCCATCTCTTTTTCTGTGGTGGGGCCAATAAACGAAACTAGAAAGTATCTTTGCCATTCCTATATCAGTTAGGGATATCATTTAAATTGCATGAGTGTTCAAGGCTGTTACAATATAAAATTTGTTATCAAAGGCTTGTTAGACACTAAAACAAGGATGGATATAAAAAAAAGCCCAACTATAGAAAAGCTGAATCGTACTTATGTTCCTACCTTCGAAGACCAATTGTTTTGTAGTATACTGATTACAAACCCAATCTGGAAGTTCGAGAGGTAGCCTAACTATGCCAATACATTCTGCATAAACACTAAAAGTTTATAGCTGCTTTGCCTCAAGACTTAACAGGCAAAAAAGAAATGTTTCTGGAATAAAAGTAATGTACTTTTTTAAACAATAAAAGATTATAATGCTTAAGCTTTGTTTTGTTTAATAAAATATTTTCCTTTCAATCAGCTTTAATAAATACATGAATAGTAATGGGATGTGTAATTACCATGTCAGTAAGAATGTACAACATGACAGAAGTTGAAATAGCTATTAGACTACCAAGCCTTGCTTTTGAAGCTTTCCCCACTATTTTATTACTAGTTACCCATGTGTCAAAATAGTGCTTCACATATTAAACTAGCTAAATTTGTAGAAAGAACATTTGTAGATATATTGGTTTGTACAGTGACTACTTTCTCCACTTTAAGTCATACCTGCAGCACTTTGTTACTGCATCTCAATTCGTTTATTTGGATTAAAATAAAATAACTATAGCACATGCATTTTTTGCTAAATGTTACTAGCCCTTTTGTAATAAAAAACAACTAAGTATTAATTCTTTCATGGGAAATCCACAAAGACATGAGTGTAAGTGCCAAAAAAGTACAACTTTTTATGAGGTTCAGCACTTCTATGCTTAAACATAATACAGTAAGCTAGAGATTGTACCCAACTGAATTCTTATGCAATCCTTCTTTAAGAACTTTTCAAGAAGACATTGACTATGTGAAGTTTTATTTATTTATGCTGGTTGTTCATTACTTATGTTTATTAGCAGCTTATTTTTTAAACTTCTTTTCTGTCTCAATAATTTGATATATCCTCAGAATTATTTTGCTGATTAGTTGTGAGACAGTTTTCTGAATATTACAATTAGAAGATAAAGCACGATGTTTGGCAATTTTTCATGTAGGTGATGTTTGTTCACAAAATTATTAAAAACTGTTTGTAAGCATCTAGAGGATAAGGTAAAAAATATCCAACATGGATTTATCAAGAACACAACAAATCAACCTACTTCTACAGTGTTTCTGCCCTAGTGGATAAAGGAAGAAGCAGAAATGTGACGTTTAATTTCAGTAAGGCTTTGACCGTCCTCTGACACACTCATAACCAAATTAGGGAAATGTGGTCTAGATGAAGTTATTGTAAAATGGATATACAACAGGTTGAAAGATAGCTAATTCTAAGCAAACACAATGGTTTGCTGTCAAATTGGATGAACACATCTATTGGGATCCAGCAGGGGTATATCCTAGCTCTGTACTATTTAGTATTTTCATAAATTTCTTTGATAATGGAGAAAAGAGTGCACTATGACAAACAATTTAGAGGATAGGATTAGAATTCAAAATGATCTTGATAAACTGGAGAACTGGGTGAGACTGAGGCCTGAGATATGCAGGTTAGCATCACAATCATTTGGGCTATCTGCTGCTGGCTTTAAAATCTAAATCTAGAAATAAAAATGGCAAATAATTTGGCTAGGCAACTGTAGACCCATTTTTAGCAGTACAAGTCAACAATGTGATGCAGTCTCAAAAGTCAAATTCTCATATTTTAACTGGAGTGCGATATAAGTAAGATTTTCCCGCTCTATAATCAGCTGTGGCGAGGCTTCAGATGGGACAGCATATCCAGTTTTGGGCATCATGTTTATTCCAGATGATGGCAACAAAACTTATAAAAACCCGACCGAAGAGGAAAAAATTGGTATATTTAGTTTTGAGAGGACACAAAAGGGAACATGGTAACTTGAGAACTATTACAATCTGTGATTAGCTGTTCTCCTTGTCACTGACATATGCAGAAGCTTAATCTGCTGCAAGGGTGATATGACGTAAAACTTAACGATAAGGGGATTGTGAAAATAAAACTACATGTATTTTCCACTGGAAGCAGAAATGTGAAAGTCAATATGAAGGCAGGGTGAAGGGTGGAAAAAAGACAAATATCATTTTGTATTATCCATCATTTTACATTTATTGAGAAAACCATACAAAAATGTTATACAGTTAATGTGTACCCATATTACATACAATGTCAATAATGCAAACTCAAAACCACATTTTGTAAAGCATTCAATTTACCTCAAGTCCAAGCTGCATGTCCCTAAGACACTTCCCATCACAGTAGCCTTATAAAGCCAATCTTCTTTTTACACACGGGTAGTTTCTGTAGAGAACACTTTTCTCAGGACGAAAATGCATCTCACATGCATAAGAGAAATATGTGCATATACATGAGAGTTTTATAGGGTATTACTAGGGAAGAGGGAAACCCTGTCCAACTGTGTGCTTATTGTAAGGCCCAAATTTTGCCAATTTACAACATGCAAAGAAAACAGAGAAAAGCTATTTCATGAGAAGAAAAATAGTTTCTAGCATCCGATAAAACACTTTTATAGAAGATTTCACATAAGATAGGCTGTGCAGTGAATATAACAACCTGCCTGGACAAAGTACACTATATGATACTTCTAAATGAAGTAGTTATACTTCCAGCTGACTATTCCATGCCATGTTCTACAGTATAGACTGGAGAAAGTGATCTGTAAATGCTACTACTACATTAAACATTACACTTCCCCTATTTCCCTTTGAAAACTGAAGTACTCTGAACTTCCTATTTCATTTGGGTGGTTCTATCAAATCAAGATCCATTTATGTAACTTCATTTTGGAAAGTTCAATTACTTTTCTACCATACGACAAAAACAATCCTTGCTAAGACATGAATGAGATTCTTGTAATTGAATTATCTTCTGTCCCTGCTGAAAATCAATATCCACAAACACTAAACTGAAGACACTGTGACTTTCACCCCTCCCCCCATCATCAATCCAAATAACTGGCCTGTCATTTCTATTTCCTCCTTCCTAAATATACTCAATTGAAGATTTTAATTACTACAATATTTATTATGTAACAGTGAAATTAAAAAAGCAGCATGTTTAAGGAAGTGAAATGGAAATCCCATCCCAGACAAATAAATTCTTAGGATTTAAACTCCACTAGAGTACATAGGTAGTTCTCATGTGAAAAATAAATGTGAGTTACATATCAAACTACAAGTAAACAAAAATGAAGTGGCTTGAGGGAATTAAGTGCAACTACTAATTTCAGAAGGTAAATATATCTAAGCTTGACTGCTTAGAAGAATATAAATTAAAATAGTTTAATATTATTAGCCACAGTTTTTTTAAACTAAAACAGATTATTGAACATTTATAGTTAAGCAAATAGCACTATAAAGAACAAAAAGTGATCAAACAAAAATTATACCCTACACCATTATGTATGGGATACATTTCAAATCTGTTTTGCCAATTTTACCTTCTACATGGACCCCTTCTATGGTCCGTGCTCATCGGCTCACCAATGGCATACACTCAAAGGATTCCTCTTTATTGGTAGTAACTATCTCAGGACCTGATTTTATGAGCTATGATTTGGTGCTTGCAGCATCTTCAGCACTGTGTGTGAAAATGAAGGCAGTATTTTTGAATAATTTTCTTTAATGTAGATATAGATAAGCAGGACTTTCGAAAAAGGATCAGCACATTTTATATATTGAATAAACAAAAAAACTGATGAGATGCTGCTTTAACTAAAAACTGTATCATCTAATAAAACAAACATTTTAAACTGGCAAAAGTATACAGCAATTCAGTTAAAAGTATCAAAGAACAGAAAATACTGATTGCTATATAGATAATGAAAAGATTTGCCATACAATTAACATTTCACATGTGCACATGCTATCTAGTAAGACATACTATCTTGCAAAACTGTAGTGTTCATTTTCCTAGGATATCAGATGGATAAGCAAACTAGGTTATCTAAAATGTCACTAATATTATGTTGTTTAACTTCTTTAAAAAGTCATCAGTTCCAGTGACAAGAGAAACACACAGTATTCTATTTAACTTTTAGGGGTGGGATGGGAATGACCTGCCAGTTATAAAAACATTTGTGAAGGCTGTTGAAGTTTCTAACCAAGTATTTCCTACAGCTTAGGAGGGAAGTTTTGTTTTCCTTTATTGTTACATTTCAGCTATTTGAGGAAAAAGTAACAAAAATGATTTATTCTGGTTAAGTTTAATTGCAGCAATCTACTCGTCTTTTCTAAAAATAAAGATACATATTTACCCAGAAATGTGAACGGTTGTTTAAACAACTGAGACTTTCCACTGAAATGGAACCATGAATAACAGAATGCAGTTGGGAAATCAGCAGATTGCTTTTGAATACACAACCACAAAAATTTCACAGGGACAACATTAATGTACTGAAATATTTACTTATATACTTCCTTAGGTTGTGCTTACCTGTTGCTTTTTGCAGCAGAACCTAAGGTGGAAGGTCTGGGAAGGCACTGTGAAGTATAAATAATTGCACTGTTTGCAATTAATAAAGATTTTATACCTTAAATGAATCAAAATCAACAGCCTCCATTTTGTGAATGATAAAGAATCCAATGATTTTAATTTTGTTCAGTTTAATTAGTAATAAATGCACCATTCTACTATAAGGTCATTTACAAAAAATATCATGCAAAATATCTTAACTATTAAATTTCATATCCTGCACTAAAAATTGAAATATTTTCCTAGCTGTTTAAAACTACTATTACAATTCCTAATCTAAAAAGGGGATAGGTAGTTCCCTCCTGGTTCTGCTATACAATGAAATACATTACTAATTATCTGAATAATAAAACTACTTCAAATTTCAAGCCTTAAGTTTTACTTCTCTAGGCAGCCACTATAAAAGGTATTCTCAAAGCAACAAATGGAGCTCCAAAAATATAAGGCTAATACAGGCTTATAATATAGTTTAACATGTACCTGCATCACTACATGTCTGCAAACTCACTGAAGACAAAACAACTTGTCTATCTGTCAAAGCAGTTCCAATCACTTTCATGTTAACAAGATATGCATATTTTCATAAGCTAAATAATACAGCCTTTGTCTCAGGAGCACTAGTGAAAAACGTCGTATTACTTAGATAACACAAAATTTTCTTTAGCTATTGCTGAACATTTCAAGAATACTTACCCATAAAGCTCACATATATATATGCACACCTATGTTTCTGAATTAAGAAGCAGTTATGATTTCCTAAGATATTAGCACTGTATTCCAACATAATATTCACACAAGTATGGCATTTGCATTATGTGGAACATTGACAAAAAGATACTGTTGCAGTTCATCAATTTGTCATTCTGATGTACTTACAGTGCAATGCTCCTTGAAGGAACAATCAAGGATGATACACAGCACAGTCCTCCTCACCCCTATAGAGCTAGTTCTATACTGGCTGGATCAAACCTGCACTTCAACAGACAATGGCAAGACAGACTGTATTGCATGTAGTCTAATATATGCAGAGCCAATAAATATGCAAACAGCAAACAATGAATTTCAACAGAATATCAGATTTTCAGTACGAGCAGTAATGTAACAAAGTATATCAAATAATTTGATTCAACAACTGATCTTGAGCATTTACACAACAGAACTTATCTGTACTGAAAGAAGTTCTCTGTCAAGCTCTCCTCCCACCCAAAACAAAATAAAGTTCCAATGTCCGATGCAATTCTGGTAGCCACATTCACCTTTCTACACTAAATATTGAAACGAACTACTGCTAACTGAATGCTGAGAACATTTAATTATAAAAGTAAAAACCTTTTATAACTAATCTGAAAAATGTTTAAAATAGTTATACTGAAACAGTCAAGTAAGTATCAAATTAAAAACAGAAAGGTTAACTTATAGCAGCTGTACAGGCCTGAAACAGTGGTCATGTATAAAAAGGGAAATTTCACTGTTAATGCAATGGAAGTATGCCAAAAGATCATCTTCTTAAACACATGCAGTTTTTAATCAAATAGAAAGAAAATAAAGATATCAAGATTACTGGTGCTAGACAGCAAAATACAATAATTGAAAGAGATCCTTCATCTAACAACTATTCTGCAAAGGGGAAAAACAGGCCAATGTCAGGTTTTTCAACTTTAAGATTTCATGGGGGGAAAAAAGTCTCATGGGTACATATACCTTAATTCAGCATTGTTATCAAGTCCTAGAATTCTTTAAATACCCACATATCCAACTTACCGACACAGGAGGTTTCATATTATTTATTGTAAAGCACAAAACAGGCATTTTAAAAGTGAAAGTATACATTGAAAAAGTACATTTATATCACAAAGCATTGACCACATAATAACTGCAAATACATTTGCTGGAATGTGTACATCTACACTAGTATACTAAAAACAAACCAATTTTCATTTCTACACAGAAATATTACCTCCTATCAGTAGTGATAGATATTTTGTACATTTTCAAAAACACTATTTTTAAACCAAACAAAATTAAGATCTTCATCAAGGCGTCTGCATCCATACATTTAACAAAGGTTTTTTCCCCCACACAATGAAGCAAATACTGTATTGTCCACTTCTTATTATTGGCCCTGTGCAGAAGAGATACATAAGAGATACACAAAAAGTTAAAGAAAATCCTTTAAATTGAGCTAACTCAGGAGTGAAGCCTTTAAGAAAGAAAAATTGGTTAATGCAAATGGTGGTGGCTTCTTGCATGGTTTCTAAACCCTGGGGGGAGAAAAATTTTTAATCAAAAGCACCGAATGTACTGAAGAGATAGAGAACTCAAGTTACCACAGGTTATTTACTAATTATTCTGAGTTATTTTGCTAGAAAAAAAGGATGCATACTCCAAAGGTAACAAAACAGGAGGCATGCAAAAAAATATTTATAATCACAAAATAAATTCATAAAACTTTATACCTGTGGTGCAGGAGGATGCTGTGGCATTCCCTGTGGACTTGTTTGGGCATAATATGCTGCTTGCTGTCTGTAGTATTCAGCCCATGCTGCACTATAATCAGGCTGACCTGGTGGGGCCCCAGCTGGAGCTGGAACTGCTTGACCTAAAAGAAATTAGGACTATATAACTTTGTTGCTGTAACAAAGACAAAGAAGCTCAAAATAATCTCATTTCTAACAAATATTACCTTGCTTCTTGTAATATTCCTCCCAAGCCTTTGAATAATCTTGTGGCTGCCCTTGTTGACCTGAAAAACCCCCCACATTTTAATGTAATAACTCCCATGTACACCAAAATTACACACATAGTAAAAGCTGTTTTATTAAATGCACGTCTGGCATGTCATCAGCTGGAAAGCTCCATAAACTGGCATTTCTGAGAATCTGCTTTATAGTCCAGTAAGTGCAGGGCCAACAGGCTCCCTTACTTGGCTCCATATGGCTCCCTGGAAGCGGCAACATATTCCTGCTGCTCCTAGATAGAGGAACATCCACAAGGGCATCATGCTCTGCACCTACCTAATCATGAGCACTGGCTCTGCAGTTCCCATTGGCGAGGAACGACAGCCAACGGGGGCTGCAGGGATGGCACCTCCGGGTGAAGACAGTGCACCTAGTTGCGCCTCTCCCTAGGAGTAGCAGGGACTTGTTCCACTTGCCGGGAGCTGCCTAAGGTGAGTACCATCTAGATCTGACACTCTGAAATCCCTTCTACCCCACAGCCTGGAGAGCCCTTCTGTACTCCAACCCCTCACTTCTGGGCCCACCCTCTGCTGGAGTCCTCATCCCCTCCTTCACTTATTCTGGTTAACTCTTAAGTAACTAGAACATAGAACTGGCACCCCAACACGTCAGAAATTTTTACTGTATATACACAGGGGTTTTCTGCCCCTCAGTTGATTTCAGGTCCAAATAAAAAGTGAAAGACAGCATGTAATTATCACATAATTTACACAATGCTATTCTTCCAGTTGGTATTACAGAACCACTTTTAACTCTGGGACAGTACCATTTCATATGTGCTTAAATATCAGTACAGATTTTACTACTTCCATGTGACTGAATTTTGAGCACATTCTTTATAAAAAAGCAATGTGCAGGAATCCAGAAGTTTTCACATGAGTACTCACATTTTGCCATTTAGACCTTGTATATTAATACTTTGATTCCTGCTGAAACATGTTCCAAAGTACACTTTTTGGGGAAAAAAAGTAAAACAAAAAAGCTTTCCTTCCCAAGCTTGCCCACTTGGATTTACTTGAACTGACAATATTTTCAATTAAAATGCAGGTCAACAAGGAAGAGGAATTAAGTAGTCAAATTACAAAGCGTGATCTTGTTGCATTTACTTAGGCCACGTCTTCACGTGCCACACTGGACACTGATCTTCTGGTATTTGATTTACCAGATCTAGTTAAGACCCACAAAATGTGAATGCTGAGGGCAGCTCCAGTTGGCACTGGTACTCCTCTAGGGGTACGTCTAGACTACATGCCTCCGTCGACAGAGGCATGTAGATTAGACAGATCGGCATAGGGAAATGAAGCCGCGATTTAAATAATCGCGGCTTCATTTAAATTTAAATGGCTGCCCCGCTCTGCCGATCAGCTGTTTGTCGGCAGATCGGGGCAGTCTGGATGCGCCGTGGTCGACAAGGAAGCCTTTGTCGATCGGCGCAGGTAAACCTGATTTCACGAGGCATACCTGCGCCGGTCGACAAAGGCTTCCTTGTCGACGCGCGCCCAGACTGCCCTGATCTGCCGACAAACAGCTGATCGGGCAGAGCGGGCAGCCATTTAATTTAAATGAAGCCGCGATTATTTAAATCGCGGCTTCATTTCCCTATGCCGATCTGTCTAAGCTACATGCCTCCGTCGACGGAGGCATGTAGTCTAGACGTACCCTAAATCACAAAGGGCAAGGGAAGCCAACGGGGCAGTTTGCTCCCATCGGCCTCCCTCTGAAGATGGCACCAAGCTAGTCTTAAGGTAAGCTAACTTCAGCTACGTATTTTGTTGCTGGAGTTATCTTAACCTGCCCTTTCAGGTCTAGTGTAGACCTGTCTTAACTCATCAGCTGTTAATTCATTAAATGTAAAGTTAATTGACTTGCTACCCAAGCAACATTGTTAACAGAAATAAATCTTAAAATTTCTTTAACACTATTCAAGCTAGGCACTTCCATCAAAGGCACATATTTTATCAATCTATTCCACAAAAGACAACAATCCCCAAGCTCCCCCTCCCAACTCCAAATTTCAAGCTCTAATTTATTCTCAACACACAATAACTGGAGAATTACAATTAAAAACTACTGCTCAAGTAAACTTTCTCCATCCAACAGGCAATAGATATTACTAAAAATAATCTCAGTAATACAACTACTGGAAAGGAAGGTCAAGCATAGCCCATGACATGTTCCTCCCTCCAAGCTCTCTGAATTTAGAAACCCCTTAACTCCTCCTATTATTACTACAGGTTGAACCTCTAATCTGGGACTCTGGTCCAGCAACATCCCTGGTCTGATAGGACCACAGATGTTGCTGGCCCAGAGCGCCCTGACAGCTGGGAGTGAGGGGCAATAGCCAAGAGTGTAGCCAGGCCAGCACAAAGTGGGGGTTGACAGCCAATAGCCCTGCTGGGACTGGGAGTACTGCCAGTGGCTGGCTGCTGGGAGGAGTCTGACTGTCAGGAGGGGAGTCTGGGAGTGGCGGCTGGCAACCAGCAGGAGAACATTAACCTCCCCTGGCCTGGTTTAGGACCTGAACATGCCAGTCCAAGGAGGCCCAACCTGTACCACCTTTGCATGACAACAAATGCAGGCTGAACAATCCATGATAATTCACAAGCTCCCACATCAAAGGTTCTATCAAAATACTAGTACATGTTCAGGTACAGTTTAAGGTGCTCAGGATGGCTGGTTGAGATGGCCAAGAATTCAGATTAACTGACTTGTCTTGATATTCCAAAGATAAGTCTTCCCGCTGCCTCCTACAGACGCAGTGGGGTGAGGGATGGGGCAGGCAGGAGCCAGTGCGGGGGGCGGGAGCTGCCCCACTGCACTATCAAAGACAACCATGCCCTACTGCAGGGTGTCCGAACTTGCCAGGGACAGAGGCTGCACCAGCATGCCACAGGGCAGCCTCTGTCCGCAGCGAACCTGGACCTGCCACAAACAGAGGCTGCTTCATGGCAGCAGCTCCCTGTGGACATGGACTACTGTCACCCTACATTGCTGCCTCTGTATCAGAGGGAGCAGTGTGGGGTGGCTGGCACAGCCTGTCTTTGTGAGGAGCCTAATACAGAGGCAGCAGCACAGGGAAAGCAGAGGTCTCCCCAAGAGTGAAGCCGGTTACTAAAAAATTTCATGCGGTTACATGACTATTCAATTACATGCTAACATCCCAAATACATGCATACTGATGCATTGTTTTTCTAATCTTGGCTTATCAAGAGGACATTAATAGAATACTGCAAATATAACAAGAAGAAAACACTTCAGTTCCTTCTAATCGAATGAACTGATCTCTACTCACTGCAGAACCACAAAGATTTTAAAGAAACCATGGATCTTGAGGAAACAAATCAGCTAGAAACATCATAAAAGAAGAAGCAGAATTTACAAAAAGTACACCAGAATGCAAGGCATCCTTTCCATATCTTATTCCAATCCTTTTGCAAATTAATGTGCAAGGGAACCATGCAAATGTTTCTAGTTCCTACATTTTGTAAATATGAGGTAGTCTTGTTCTATTGTATGTAATAAACTTTTTTTTTTTACAAGTTATAACCCACAAAACTCTCCAACTTTTCCTTTCACTTCTCCAGAAGCCCAATCTTTTATTCCTAAACACAGCTCACTAGGACTTTTTACAGCTTCCCAGTGAACCCTTTCCATCCCTCTATCTTGACCTCCTGACACAACCTCTTATGAAATAGCTCCCAGAAGGAAGGATTCACACCTGCTGATACTCAAAATTCTTCCCTGGCACAGCACTGTAGCAAAATCAGCGTTCAATTTACATACACTTGGATATTAAAAGTCTTCTTAAGGGTTAGTGATTTTTGTCAGTGCTATATTACTTAAGTAAGGCCAGGACAATTGATACTGCTTAATCTTAGAAGAAAATTTAAAATTCTACTTTCTCTAAGTCAATTTGTGTACACAGAAAAACATCTCCTCTGTTCCTGATTAAGAAAAAAAGTTAAGTTATGACCTAAATGGAGCTGAAATCATGTAATCTGTCACATGCAACATAGAAAAGGTTTACATTCACCCTCCCTCCAACACTGGTCAAATGGTCTCAAATATCATTATAGATATTTCTTGTGAATTCAACAGGATTCCCCCTCCCCCGCCCCAACATACCCACTTTCAATTGTAGCTAGAGATTTTGTTTTAGATAAGTGTCAAAGAAAAAAAAGAAAGTTGAAGTTCAGTACCAGAATGTGCAGTAATGTGTGTTGGTTCCATGCAAAGATTTACAGTTTTGCATTTTATAAATATGAGACAGAGATAGCTATTATGCATGATAACCCATTACAAGTTATATCCCAAAGCACTTTCCAACGTCCTCCTTCACATTTCCAGAAGCCCAGCTGGAAAATGAAAAGTCTCAAAGATTCTTTCCATATTCAACCATCTGTTTTTATGGAGTGCAAAAACTCACACCAAAACAAATATGGAATTTATTATCAGCTAGCTTCCTTTCGGAGACGGACCTCTTCCACAAGGTATCAGGGTTTGACATTTTTTCTTGCAAATACCAGAGACAGCTCAAGCTTACTCTGTGGAATTACAAGCAGGGAGAATTTCGTGCCACAGCATTAGGGACGTAAGCGATGAGTCAAGTAGTCCCCTACCAGATAAGCACACAATTATCAGGTAGTCGAGACACTACTTGACTAGTCGCTTCCTCCCCCTTGATGGGGGAGCAGGAGCAAGTGCTTAAAAGCCGGCTCCCCCTAGCACCATCTCCACCGGGTAGGGAAGGGGGAGGCTGGAGAGGCAGAGGCGCAGCGGGGGACCAGGCGAGAGCCATGCGCAGCTCTTGCTACATTTCAAAGGCAGAGATGCAGCAGGATAGCGAGAGCCCCCCATATCAACTAATTGAGTAGTCAATGGAAATTCCATGGACTACTCAATTAGCTGATTAATTGAAATTTAACATCTTTAAACCGCACATTACAGAATTTTGCAGAAATTAATATTGGACATGCAGAATTTCTATTTCACCCCATAAAAGTATGCTGTAGAGATGCTGTCAATCACAGAGGGCTGCTGGACACAGCAAAGTCCACCTTGCAAATGGAAGATGCGGCCACGAAAAAAGAGATGGAATTGGAGGGCTGCAGCTCCCTCCACACACTGAAGCATGGTGGTGACACAACCCAGCATCACGCTCCCTCTGGATCCCTTGGCTCTGAGAATGCGGTGGCCTTGTGATATGTGTGTGACCTGCATCTGATCTCATATGGGGGTGGAGGAGAGGGAAAGAAAGAAGTATAGGGGGAGTGAGTGTCCAGGCCAGGGAAGGGAGAGAAACAGCTGTGCTCTGGGGAAAAAGGAAGGGGAAATGTCTGGGCCAGGTAGGGCCCCACAGCTATACTCTGGGGCACGGGGGGTGAGCATCTATTAGCTGGGCTGTGGGGGAGGGGCACACACAGAAGCAGGAATTGTACTGTCGTAGGCATTTTTTTAACACTATTCTTGGGGAAGCGAGTGTGTAATTTTAAAGACATACTTGCTGACTTTACTGAAGTAATTGAAAATAAAATTTGTCGCATTTTAAAGTATTCTATGCAGAATTTTTAACTTTGTGGCAGATTTTCCCCTAGAAATAATGGAATTCTGGGACTGTCACCTCTCTTCACTCAGGATCAGTTCTTTCAAAGTTGTACTAAAATACTAAATGTGTTCAGGGCAGGAGAGGGGAAACAACATTCCCTGCGCACACCAGAGCCTAGGGGGGACCTAGGCTAATAGAGTTTTTTAAAAACCAGTAATGCTTTATCTTATCATATATTAACCACACTCATCCTGAGAGGACATTGCAGAAGCATATGTAAGATTTCTCAAAGAAGCCAGACTAAAAGAGGCGGCAACATCCCAGGGGAAGTAGTCAATTTTTGTATTCTTAATTTATTTTCCATCAGTTAAATTTTAGACTATAGTGGGCAATAAGGAAGGAGAGGAATTCCTCCCTTAAGTAACAGTATAGTAATTGAGGACATCCGAACAATGCTGCTGAACAAAGAATTAAGGTTAAGTGTTTTATAAACATGTTTATGGGTGACTAATCAGCAAATTTTCTGATTCTTCTGTGGTGGCTAATGCTTCATCATCTACCACAATGTTACTGAAGACCATGCTGAATGGGCTTTAATCCACTCAGACTGTTCATCAGTGGGCTTCACTGATAAGAGTTTGACTATGAAAAAATAGACACTTTTAGGTCCAGGTATGTAAAGTAATGGAAAACAACGAGTACATCCTGAATCAGAAGATTCTACAACAATGAAATGTAATAATGTATTTCATGCACAGACTGTATAATGTGTTTAGAAGGGGGAAAAAAAAGGAAGGGGAACTTGCGCACACCAGAGCGTGGGGGGGAGGCAGGAGAGGAGCGGGTCAAGCTAGTAGATTGTGTTTGCTCCAGCCCTGCAGTGGAGTGGCAGGGGAGCTGAAGCACTATCGTCGGCCGGATCCAGGCAAGCCAGGGACCATCTCTGGCCCCCAGGCCTGAGGTACCCCACCCCTGGTTTAGGGTGTTGAGGCTGTGAGTAAAACTCAAGAATGAACTCCCTTCATGTATGAAATAAAGTTCCTTTGTAAGTACTGATTCTGGAAATTATTCTGGAATAGTGACTGTCTTTGTGGAAAAATAAATAAAGTTTGTGCTTTTAAGAGCAGAATTTCAGACACCGTTTACGTCTTTTGTCTCAATGGATATGTAATGAAGACTACAGCATTGTCCATAGATCCCAGGAAGAGAAGACAGGCCTGACTGTTCATTTGGATAGATAAAGATGCCACAGGGTAGGACACCTGCTTAATATTTAGATTATCTTGTTTATAACACTATTTAATGCTGAGACCAAAAAAAATTGGTGGGGGCGCTCAAACCAAGGAAATCCAAACCTGCTCATTTCCTAGGATCTCTCTCAAAGCAGCAGAAAAAAATTTGTCCAAATTTGCGTAAGCCCATTCTGGATGGCCCATCCAATGAAAATGTAGACCATTTTTTCCCCAGTGTCCTTTTATTTTGATCTTGATTGAAGCATTTAGATTTGAGAATCTTTGCATCCGCTTGTTGATTTATGCACGAAATGATAATTGCATTGCCTGACTGCCAGAACAGCTAACCAGATTTCTCATTCCTAGGAAGCTGGTGCTTTGGAAAAGGCTGGCCTCTTGACTGATGTGAAAGTTCTATTATCACAAACTTCCTGCTTCTACCAGCAGAAAGACAATCACAGTGGATGGCGCTCTCATTTTCTTCTGCATCTTGTTTGAATCATCTGGACTCCTGAAACCACATGCAGTCTTGCATTTATTTATAGGACTAGAAGACCTAAGAGCTGCAGGTAAGGATAGATTAGTTTCTCCACAACATGAACACCTCAGATCAGCGCCTAAATTAGTCTAGCTCTTCTATGTCAGGAACACTGGTCCTTCTTGTATGTATCAACTGTTAAGCAACGTAGTAGTATAAATGAGTTCCTATAGTCCAGAGTCTTGCTGTCACCTCTGTTATATTTGACAAAACTCTGCAGAGTATTGAAGTTTAGTCCGTCCTCTGCCTCTACTGGCAGTAGCAGTCTGGTAGATGAAACTGATGAACTGTTGATGGCAGTTAAGTTAGTGTCAGGGTACCAGGTCATAAACAAGACATTCTGCTGCTATACTGGAAGAGCCTCTCCATCCAGTGTTTTAACCTTCAGCTACTGGTTCAGTTTCATAAAGGTCTAGGATTATCTGAACTGCACCTTATCTATTTCTTAATATGGAAAAATAGTATACCTGGGGTATCTTTGGTCTTAAAAGGACAAGCTACATTGCCCCAAACGTTCAAATGTGTTGTTCAAGATGGAATGTTTGTCACTCTTCAAGTTTTGAGAAAGACAGACAGACAGAAAGGAAGACTGTGGAGGAAACATCTCAGAAGTATTCTTGCTATGCTCTCCAGTATCCATTTCCAAAGAATGAGTGAATAGCACGGCATCTTGCCTTCTATTCTTTGGCATAGGTAGATTTGCTGACAGTCACATTGATGGTTTGGACTGAAAAAGAGGGAAAGTGCCCATCTCCTGATGTGGCTCTCTCACTGGCATTTCATACCCAAATTGTAAGAGAGGAATGGAAGACGTGGAGAAATTTACAGAGCATAATGCCTTACTGATAAGTCTCTTCTCCACGTCTCCCATTCCTCTCTTACAACCTCTTTGAAGAATGAGAAGTGGAAATGCAAATTCTGACTTAATACTGAATATTTGCTCTCAATTGTTCATCCTCCATTTTGGATGGATTTTGATGGGGAAATCATCTTCCTTCCCCATTATCTTGAACACGTATGTGAGCGAAATGGTATCCTTGAGCCAAAGAACCAGGAGAGGTCAAGGTTTAAATCCAAGATTATTCCTGTCATTAGATTAACTAGTGCTGGAGTTAGAGGGGGAGGCGAAGGATCTCCAATGCTTCCCAACTAGTTAATTCCTATTTGTTCCACCCTTGTAGAAATTTTTGCCTGACCTTCTGAAGGTTGAATTTTTCCCCCATCTGAGAACTTGTCAGAATTTCCCCCATCTGAGAACTTGTCAGAATTTACCCTTGCTTTGAGTCCCCATTCTCCATCATCTAATAAGCAATTGAAGAGGAAATGAAGGGAAAAGTGCTTGGAGGAGCCTCGAGGCTCTTTGGGAGAGAAACCAACTCAGAACAAACACCAGATTTCTTGCCAAGGTCTGCAATCATTCCTTTGAGAATGTGACAAGGGACTCTAGATCTTGTTGCCTTAGTGGCAGACTGGACCAGTGGGAACAGAGTCAATAGGAAGAATCCATGAACAGCAACGATTGACCCAACTACAGATTTTCAGGAACAGTATCTGAATGGGATCAACTCACCCTTGAGGACAAGTTTGCACTATTAAGGGAAAGAATGGAAAGGCCCAACACATCTTTAAGAATTTGAGTCCAGTTTTGGCAAAGTAAATATTTTTAGGCTAGGAGAATTGTGACCAAACTCCCCCTTTTCCTGAGGTGGAACATATTTTAACTCTTCTTCTGTTTCATTTGGTCAGGACTGCACAATGTTCAGAAAATGAAGCACTATAGATAAAGAAGCCTTCTTGGAGGTTTGATTTGGGGTACCACCACTCTGGATGAAAATTAAAAAGAAAAGAAATACTTCTCACTGCTGCACCAAAATCTGTTTTTAAACCCAACACAGTAATGGAAAAAAGTGAGAAATCAAAGTTGCTATTATTTGCATGACCTGACACAGAAATTCTGGAATATACATAAGGATGTGGCTGAGTTCCATGAATAAGATTATGTTCAAAATGGGAGAAGAGATCATGCCCCAGAAAAGTGAATAAGCATCTACTGGCAGGTCTGATACGAGTGCCAAATATTCCTCCCTTATTCAAGGAAGAAGAAATAAAGAAATGACAGAAAAAACACAAAGAAACATGCATCCCCTTAAAAAAAACCTAGCCTTAAAAAAAAAAAAAAAAAAAAAAGCTAGTAAAAGCTAATAATAGTCTTTATGATTTAGTTTATGGCACTTAGCTGTTGCACACTGAACAACAAGTTTTTTTAAAAATGACATCATAAAAACTGTAGAAATGGCATTCATTTGTAGCAAGCTTAATAATAAAATAAGAAGATGTAAGTGGTCATCTGAAAGCAAATATTCATCAGATGAACTTCCAAACCAGGAAGGTACACAAAAGCTTTGTAAAACACACCCACAATTTTCCTGATTCCCAAAGGCAACATTAAAGATTGAAGTCCAAATACCAGAAGATTTTTTTTAAAATAGGCATGTAAGTTGTAAAAGACTCAAAATAATGCTACTTTTCCACTCAACAATTAAACATAAGATATTTCATACATTAGACCAAGGTGGAGAAACTACAGCCCACAGGCTGGATCTGACCCATAGCTATATTTCATCAGGCCCATGATGCAGCTATGCCCCCTGCAGGCTAAAGTCACAAGCACCGACTTACCTCACCATAGAAGAAAAGCACTGAACCACCATGCAGAGGTGTAGGAACTTGAGGTGCAGTGAGTGTTGAAGCACCCCAGATTTTGTGCAAGAACCCTACCCGGGGTGCTGTACCAAGCCCTCAACGATGGACCCAGCCTCAGTTCCTTACTGCTGTCTCTCCCCCCTTTTATCCCCTGGAGCTATGGCCAGGTCTTGGCTCAAGGTCTGGAGAGAGGAGGTATAGGCAAGGACATGGGGGGTGGGGGTGGAGGGGGAGTGGCATGCAAAAAGTTTGGGAGACCACTGGCTTTCAACACCGCCTTGTAAAAAACTGTTCCAGCTGCACTCTCTCCATGCTCCTGCCACACAACCCTTATTCCCTGTAGGCTGGAGCCACAAGCGCCAGCTTGCCCTACTGTGGGAGGAAGCCCCAAGTACTGCTCCATCCATCTCACTGCAGGTGAGTGGTCTGTGATTAATTTTCTCTGGGTCAATGGCCTATGTTAGATAAAAAGGCTCCTCACCCCTACATTACACAATGTCCTTTCTTGAAAATCATATTTGCTTGTTTTAAAACAAAAACACCACACACAAAATAAAACCCACAAACCAATAGCACTTCTACTAAACCTGTTCCTCAACATGCTCATTTACTACAACACAACATCCTAAAACAAATGACTGTGGTATTAAACAGTTATATTTTTATTGCTAAAACTCTGTTAAATCAAACGTGAGCACTGTTTTCCCCCTTACAAAGATCTACTTTTAACAAACTAAAAATGAATGACATACCCATTTTTTTGTAGTATTCCTCCCAAGCTTTGGTGTAATCAACCTGGCCTGCTGGTGCTGGATTTGGTTGATCTCCTGATTTACAGAAAGTAAAAATAAAAAACATTTAGTTATTTAAAACAAAATGCAGATGCTGTCTCTCCCCAGATAGACTCTCATATTGGTTTAAACCTGACATATCAATTTAGTTTGCACATGTAAATTTACTCAACTCATTTAAATTAAGTCAATGCAATCTGTGTATGTAGACATACTCCAGGAAACAGTTCTATCTTGAATTATCAGTGAAAACAGTATAAAGCAGTGGCTCTTAGCCTTCCCAGACTAGTGTATCCCTTTCAGAAGTCTGGCCGTCTTGTGTGCCCCAAGTTTCACCTCACTAAAATTACTTGCCAAATTAGATATAGAAATACAGAAGCGTCACAGCACGCTAGCACTGAAAAATAGCTTATTTTCCCATTTTGTCTGTATAAAATCTTAGTTGGTACTGATTTTAATACTGCTTTTTACATAGCCTATTGTAAAACTTTTCAAATATCTAGATGAGCTAATATACCCCCTAAAAGACCTCTGCATACCCTTGTTTAACATCCATGAACCTGAAGTAAAGCTACAAATTTCAAGTTTTGGCACTAAAAGTACGAATTTTCCCAACAATGTAGGCTAATATGAAGTAAAATATCCCCTGTATGGGGAGAACCCAAACAGCACTAACAGGATAAAAGTCTAGGTGGGCCACTTTTCTTCAAGAAGAGCAGTTTTTCTTTGTAACAGATTGATCTGAATACCTTGTCCATTAGTTTGAGTTGTAGGTGGTCCAGCAGGAGGAGCTGCAGGTGGTGGCTGAGCTTGCTGCTGATAGTAGTGAGCATAATAGGCTGCCCATGCTGCTGAATTGGGGTCTGTTCCTGGTTTACCTAAGAAATAAACCATTGCTTTTATAAGGAGTAGAACTGTAAAAAAAGTTTCTTACAGATCAAGAATTTTTCTGGCATTAATTTTTCTTTTGAGAAATTTTAATGAAACACTTAATCTTTAACATAGCTCTATGCAGGGCTCAACCAACAATGTAATCTACTCGCCCATGGCGAATAGATTACACCCTGGAAGAGCCGGCGCAGAGCGATCTGCGCATGCGCAGAACCGCGCGGCTGGCGAGCAGGGCTCGCCACTACTCGGCAAGCCCTGGCTATATGGATACTGTGAATTCGTTCTCTCTCATTAAAGTCTATTGAATAAGGTTATATTAAAAACAGACAATTTTGAGCTTATAAAAATTGTTAATTAAAAAGGTAAGGTGTGGGGATAATATAGTGAATTAAATATGTGCTGCAAAGTGTACTTCTGTATAATAGTGAACACCAGCCCTCCTGCTATTAGGCTCCTGGTCTGGGGCTCTCTGGTCTAGAAACATTTGTGGTCCTGCCAGACCATGGATGTTGCCAGACCGTACAGGCCCTGTTTTGTAAGGTGCAACCTAAGTATAACACAGGGATATGCAAGAGAGCCTCCTCAGACCACATTGAGCTCACCAAGTGAGTTGAACTGGCCCACCAATGCCCTGCCACTCCCCTGCTCCCAGGCAATTGAGACCTGGGGATTGGGAGCATGCAAAGTCTCCTCCTCCCACTATGGGTGTGTGGCGCCTTGAGCAGTGGTCACCAACCAGTAGATCAGGATCTAGTGGTAGATGTTGGAGTCTCTGACAGGTGATCTTGACTGATTTGGCCAAGAGGCTATCAAATGCCAGCACTTCAGCTGCTCATCCCCCCTACTGCTGTGCAACTCCTGCCCTGTTCCTTGGAGCCGTCCCCCCGCCCCTTGCTATGCAGGGCAGGGAAGGAAGGGGAGGGGGTGCTGATGTCAAGGTGCCCCCCTCCCACCCTATAGTCTATCTCCACATAAGAGAGGGGGACACAACAGGGCTTGGGATGGAGTTTGTTGGCTGCTTCTGAGAGTGGTGCAGGGCCAGGGCAGGGGTGAGCCTGCCTTAGTCCCACTGCACTACTACCATCCAGGAGCCACCTGAGGTAAGCAGTGTCCTGCTGGGACCAGCTGCAAAATCCTTTTCCCCAGTCAAAAACCCTCTCCTACACCCCAAACCCCATCCCTAGCCCTGAGCCCCCCCCGACCCAAACTTCCTTACAGAGCCTGTACCCTGAACCCCCTCCTGCACCCCAACCCGTGCCCCAGGCTCAGCTAAGAGCACCTCTCACACTCCAAATCCTTTAGACCAAGACCAGAGCCTGCACCCCAGCACTCTGCCCCTGCCTGGTAAAAGGGAGGATGGGGGGGGGGAGGGGGAAAGGATGGAGTGAGCACGGGCAGGGCCTTGGAGAAGGGCCACAAAGGAAGCAAGGCAAGGATATTTGGGTTTGAGGCAGATCCTGGATTGCACTTAAATTCAAAAGTGAGCTCCTGTTTAAAACAGTTGGAGATCACTGGCCTAGAGTGAACCTCCAGCTGTTTTGAACAGCTGGCAGTTTATGTCTAAGGGCTGCATGCCCCTTGCAGGGCAGGGAGCGAGAGACTGACTGGGCCTGGGGCATGTGAAGTCTTCTTCCACCGCCAGGGGTTCTCTCCAGTCGGGGGGAGCATGAAGTGTCCTGGCCCCACCCATTCGACCTGAGGCTATGCCCTTTTAGGGACCGCCCGGGGCCTCTTCAAACATTTGTAAAGTGACCTCCCTTCTAAAATTTCTTTGCAACAGCATCACACTGCTGCCTCATATTCAACTTGTGGTCCACTATAACTCCTAGATCCCTTTCTGCCATACTCCTTCCCAGAAAGTCACTTCCCATTCTGTATGTATGAAACTGATTGTTCCTTCCTAAGTGGAGCACTTTGCATTTGTCTTTATTAAACTTCATCCTATTTACCTCAGACCATTTCTCCAATTTGTCCAGGTCATTTTGAATTATTACCCTATCCTCCAGATTAGTCGCAACCCCTCCCAGCTTGGTATCATCTGCAAACTTAATAAGCGTACTTTCTATACCAATATCTAAATCGTTGATGAAGATATTGAACAGAGCCAGTCCCAAAACAGACCCCTGCGGAACCCCACTTGTTATGCCTTTCCAGCAGGATTGTGAACCATTAATAACTACTCTCTGAGTACGGTTATCCAGCCAGTTATGCACCCACCTTATAGTAGCCCCATCTAAGTTGTATTTACCTAGTTTATTGATAAGAATATCATGCGAGACCATATCAAACGCCTTACTAAAGATAGGTATACCACATCCACTGCTTCTCCCTTATCCACAAGACTCGTTATCCTATTAAAGAAAGCTATCAGATTGGTTTGACATGATTTGTTCTTTACAAATCCATGCTGGCTGTTCCCTATCACCTTGCCACCTTCCAAGTGTTTACAGATGATTTCCTTAATTACTTGCTCCATTATCTTCCCTGGCACAGAAGTTAAACTAACTGGTCTGTAGTTTCCTAGGTTGTTCTTATTTCTCTTTTTATAAATGGGCACTATATTTGCCCTTTTCCAGCCTTCTGGAATCTCTCCTGTCTCCCATGATTTTCCAAAGATGATAGCTAGAGGCTCAGATACCTCCTCTATCAGCTCCTTGAGTATTCTAGGATGCATTTCATCAGGCCCTGGTGACTTGCAGGCATCTAACTTTTCTAGGTGATTTTTGACTTGTTCTTTTTATTTTACCTTCTAAAACTACCCCTTCCCACTAGCATTCAGTATGTTAGGCATTCCTACAGACTTCTCGGTGAAGACCGAAACAAAGAAGTCATTGAACATCTCTGCCATTTCCAAGTTTCCTGTTACTGTTTCTCCCTCCTCACTGACCAGTGGTCTTCCTCTTGCTTCTAATGTATTTATAAAAAGTCTTCTTGTTTCCCTTTATTCCCGTAGCTAGTTTGAGCTCATTCTGTGCCTTTGCCTTTCTAATATTGCCCCTGCATTCCTGTGCTGTTTGCCTATATTCATCCTTTGTAATTTGTCCTACTTTCCATTTTTTATATGACTTCTTTTTTATTTTTAGATCACGTAAGATCTCGTGGTTAAGCCAAAGCGGTCTTTTGCCGTATTTTCTATCTTTCCAACACATCGGAATAGCTTGCTTTTGGGCCCTTAATGTCCCTTTGAAAAACTGCCAACTCTCCTCAGTTGTTTTTCCCCTCAGTCTTGATTCCCATGGGACCTTACCTATCAGCTCTCTGAGCTTACCAAAATCCGCCTTCCCGAAATCCACTGTCTCTATTTTGCTGTTCTCCCTTCTACCCTTCCTTAGAATTGTGAGCTCTATGATTTCATGATCACTTTCACCCAAGCTGCCTTCCACTTTCAAATTCTCAACCAGTTCCTCCCTATTTGTTAGGATCAAATCTAGAATAGCTTCCCCCCGGTAGCTTTGTCAACCTTCTGAAATAAAAGTTGTCTCAATGCAGTCCAAGAACTTATTCTGGATAGTCTGTGCCCTGCAGTGTTATTTTCCCAACATATATCTGGATAGTTGAAGTCCCCCATGACCACCAAATCTTGGGCTTTGGATGATTTTGTTAGTTGTTTGAAAAAAGCCTCATCCACTTCTTCCACCTAGGTAGGTGGCCTGTAGTAGACTTCTAGCATGACATCACCTTTGTTTTTAATCCCTTTTAGCCTAACCCAGAGACTCTCAACACTTCCGTCTCCTATGTCCATCTCCACCTCACTCCAAGTGTGTTCATTTTTAATGTATAAGGCAACACCTCCTCCCTTTTTTCCCTGTCTATCCTTCCTGAACAAGCTGTATCCTTCCATACAAACATTCCAATCATATGTATTATCCCACCAAGTTTCTGTGATGCCAACGTCACCTCTATGCTAGCACCAAGCTAACACCAGTACCATCCCAATACCCCTCTGTTAATTTGAGTCACTCCCTGACTGAATGCTGAATATTTAATGAGAAAATACAAATAAAGAGATAATGGATTGTCATTCTTTTGGTTCTGTACCTATGCAAGCCACAAACTCATTTACTAAAAACTTGAAGAATTGGGCTACGCAAACAGATAAACTGATTACCGTGCTCTCTAGCGTGTAACAGAAAAAACACAAAATGAACTCTAAACCCAAAGAAAATTTGTCAGAGAAATTACTTAGAATAGCTCTGGTTTAAAAAGATGAAGATGGGCATAGTTTTGTGTGCATTGCTGCATCTCAACTTCAGTGCTGACACATCAGAAAACTAGGATTTTAAGATGATTCTTGAGTGAAAGAAAATTGAAGTGAACAAAAAGATATCTGCTCACGTTAGAAGTGATCAAAAGTTCTCCACCATTTGAATTACTCTGCCAAGACTAGTATTGGCCAGAAACTGTTCTCCGCCCCCACCCACATCACCAAAAAAACCAAACCATTTTGGGTAATAACTGGAAGTCTTTTTTGTTTGTTTAAAACAAAAATTCAATTTGGAAATGCTATAATGACTCTCAGAATTTAAGAGTTGAATACCTCATGCTGCTATTACCTACAGCCCTGTCTCTTGGCTAAACTAAATCTTTCTTGATAGTACCAGTAACCCTCTTGTTGATCAATGCATCACAGATGTCCCCAGCTGTCGTATACCCCAGGATCTATATTCTAGAAAGGGAACAAGAACTATGATCTTATCCAACCTGTAACAAACACATTAAAACGGAAGAGCTCTCCAGTTGGCTAAAAGCTTGAAGCACTCTAAGCACTACAGCAGTACAGCTACAGGAGTACAGCTGCAACACTGCAGCACTTCCAGTGTAGATGTAGCCTGAAACTCCCAGAAGACAGAATTTCAAAACTGAAGTTTTTCAATTTGCAGCTAAAATTAAAAACATCCCATTTTCTCATTTATTTTTTCAATCAAAGCCGAAATTTTCCACAGAAGCAACTGGGTTTTTTTTAAAGTCAATTTTTCATTCAAAAATGGCTTTGCAAGAAAAATACTCAACTAGCACTAGGGGGCTGTGCCCCCTGCTCGCTGCACTCAGCAACCCCGGCTCTCCCCCCAGGCCACTGGGGAGGGCTGGGCTGCGGCTGCTCCAGCTCGGGTCCCTTCTCCTCCCCCCCCACCCAACTCTAACCCTTTCTTCCCAGCCATGGCATATGCCAGGCCTGGCTCTAATCCTGGCAGCTGGGGAGGCACAGAGGTGCCCTATGTACATGGCACTCAGGAGCACTGCAGCCTGCTGAGGTGGGAAAAGCAGCAGTATGGGGAACCTCTGTCCTGGCCTCTCCCCCACATGGTCCCACCTACGCTGCTCACTGCCCCAGCCTCGCTCACAAAGCCCAAGCCCACCCGCCTGGAGCAGAAGGGAAGGAGCAGACAGGTCAGCTATTCCGGGCGGCTCGGGGGTGCTCTGGCAGCCACAGTAAGTGCAGCCACTGGGGAGGGGGTAAGTCTCTGCGGAGGCAGCTGGACTCCAGGGAGTTGGGCACAGGGCTGTGGCTCCCCAAGAGCCTGGCGGCAGGGGAGCCAAGGGCCCGCTGCTGGCACAGAAGCCTGACTGAGAGCCCCTCTCCTAGTACCGGTCCCCGGGCTGCTGTCCCAAGCACCACATCCTCCCCCTCTCCCTCCCCCTGGTTTCTCACAGCTATGGTGTGGGGGCTGCCAGCTACTGTGCCATGTTTCTTGGTGTTGAAAGCCCAGTGGGGTGGAGGAAAGGGACAAGGGGCTTGTTTTAAAATAGCAATTCCAAGTGGCAATGAGAAGCAGCAAAGTCGGGCTCAAGCTCAGAGAGGAGGAGGAGGAGGCAGGCGGGATGCAGTGACGTGATGACGTCACTCTGTCGTCCTGGAGGAAAAACTTTTTTTAATATATAAAGAGATTAGATGACTCTTTTGCACAATAGACAGCAGGAACAGAACTTATGCGCTACCAAAATGTGAATATTCTGCAAACATGTGCCCATGGTAAGAGAAGCAGAGGAAAACAAACTACTGCATCACCATTCTAAAATTTAAGGTATTTGCCTTTAGAAGAGTAACACCATGGGAATCAGCCTCCTCTAAATACCATCTACTTCTCAATACAACAACAAATAGAGATTGATTGTTTATTTTTCAAGTTCCTTCCGTAAAGATTCCTAAACAAAAGATGGACTTCAGAATAGATTATGAAAAAAATCGTTAACTACTGAGAATGAAATAAGAGAATCTCATGACCCTTATCAAGTCCTGAAAAACAACCATCCCTCAAAACAAAGATGAGAAACATGGAAAGCTGGGAGTAATTTGAGGGGTTTAATTTCATCCTGATTAACACCACTTCAGGGGAAAAAAATAGCTACAGAAGAAATAATGAGAAACCATGTTCACTGATAGATTAAAAAGGACATTAGTCAAATGTAAAACCCCAAACTTGTTACACACCTCAGAGTAATGCATTTCACATAGTGGCCTCTGAGGAAAATTGGCACAAAGACAAAAAATCAAGGTAGGGATACAGTAATTCCTCATTTAACGCGATAGATATGTTTCAGAAAATGATCGTGTTAAGTGAAAATGTGTTATGTGGGGTCAATTTTCCCACTGAAAATAATGACAAAGGTGGGGGTTGCATTTCAAGCGGTGGTGTCTGTTGGGACCAGGACATAAGGTTGGGGGAGAAAGAGGACTGGGTTACAGCAGGGAGGGGAGGTGTTTGGCTCTGGGGAAGGGAAGGGGGATTGGGTTGGGAGTATGCCTCTGACAGGACCGCCAGGGAACGGCGCGGTGAGTGACAAACCCTCCGCCGCTTTGCAGGGAGGCAGGGGAAGCCCCACGCAGCCGCTGGCAAGGGGCCGGCTGGGGAAGTCGTGTTATTCCGGGGACAGTTGTGTAATTCAAAAAACGTTCCCTAAAAAAAACTCGTGCTACCACGAAAACGTGTTAAGTGGGCACGTGTTAAATGAGGAATTACTGTATAAATATCTATTTAAAAAGTTGATCCAATTGACCTAGAAAACGAAGTGATATTAGGATGCATGCCCTCAATGTTATAGAATAATAGAATACTACGACTGGAAGGGACCTCAAGAGGTAATCGAGTCCAGTCCCCTGCCCTTATGGCAGGACCCAGTACTGTCTAGACCATCCCTGACAGACATTTATCTAACCCACTCTTAAATATCTCCAGTGATGGAGATTCCACAACCACCCTAGGCAATTTATTCCACTGTTTAACCACCCTGACAATTAGGAACTTTTTCCTAATGTCCAACCTAAACTTCCCTTGCTGCAGTTTAAGCCCATTGTTTCTTGTTCTATCCTCAGAGGCCAAGAAGAACAAGTTTTCTCCCTCCTCCTTCTAACACCCTTTTAGATACCGGAAAACCACTATCATGTCCCCTCTCAATCTTCTCTTTTCCAAACTAAACAAACCCAGTTCTTTCAGTCTTCCTTCATAGGTCCTGTTCTCTAGACCTTTAATCATTCTTGTTGTTCTTCTCTGAACCTTCTCCAATTTCTCCACATCTTTCTTGAAACACAATTCTCCAACTGAGGCCTAATCAACGCAGAGTAGTGCGGAAGAATGACTTCTCGTGTCTTGCTCACAACACACCTGTTAATGCATCCTAGAATCATGTTGGCTTTTTTTGCAACAGCATCACACTGTTGACTCACATTTAGCTTGTGGTCCACTGTAACCCCTAGATCCCTTTCTGCCGTATTCTGTCCTAGACAGTCGCTTCCCATTCTGTATGCGTGAAACTGATTGTTCCTTCCTAAGTGGAACACTTCGCATTTGTCCTTATTAAACTTCATCCTGTTTACCTCAGACCATTTCTCCAATTTGTCCAGATCATTTTGAATTATGACCCTATCCTCCAGATTAGTCGCAACCCCTCCCAGCTTGGTATCATCTGCAAACTTAATAAGTGTACTCTCTATGCCAATATCTAAATCGTTGATGAAGATATTGAACAGAGACCGTCCCAAAACAGACCCCTGCGGAACCCCACTTGTTATCCCTTTCCAGCAGGATTGTGAATCGTTAATAACTAGTCCCTGGGAACAGTTATCCAGCCAGTTATGCACCCAACTTACAGTAGCTCCATCTAAGTTGTAATTGCCTAGTTTATTGATAAGAATATCATGCGAGACCATATCAAATGCCATACTAAAGTCTACGTATACCACGTCCACCGCTTCTCCCTTATCCACAAGACTCATTATCCTATCAAAGAAAGCTATCAGATTGGTTTGACAGGATCTGTTCTTTACAAATCCATGCTGGCTGTTCCCTATCACCTTATTATCTTCCAAGTGTTTGCAGATGATGTCCTTAATTATTTGCTCCATTATCTTTCCTGGCACAGAAGTTAAACTAACTGGTCTGTAGTTTCCTGGGTTGTTTTTATTTCCCTTTTTATAGATAGGCACTATATTTGCCCTTTTCCAATCTTCTGGAATCTCTCCTGTCTTCCATGATTTTCCAAAGATGATAGCTAAAGGCTCAGATACTTCCTCTATCAGCTCCTTGAGTATTCTAGGATGCATTTCATCAGGCCCTGGTGACTTGCAGACATCTAACTTTTCTAAGTGATTTTTAATTTGTTCTTTTTTTTATATTATCTTCTAAACTTACCCCCTTCCTTCTAGCGTTCACTATGTCAGGCATTCTTTCATCAGACTTCTCGGTGAAGACCGAAACAAAGAAGTCATTAAGCATCTCTGCCATTTCCAAGTTTCCTGTTACTGTTTCCTCCGTCTCACTGAGCAATGGGCCTAACCTGTCCTTGGTCTTCCTCTTGCTTCTAATATATTTATAGAATGTCGTCTTGTTTCCCTTTATGCCTGTAGCTAGTTTGAGCTCGTTTTGTGCCTTTGCCTTTCTAATCTTGCCCCTGCATTCCTGTATTGTTTGCGTATATTCATCCTTTGTAATTTGTCCTAGTTTCCATTTTTTAATATGACCCCTTTTTTATTTTTAGATCATGCAAGATCTCATGGTTGATCCAAGGCGGTCTTCTGCCATATTTTCTATCTTTCCTACGCAGCAGAATAGCTTGCTTTTGGGCCCTTAACAATGACCCTTTGAAAAACTGCCAACTCTCTTCAGTTGTTTTTCCTTCCTTAAGAAGGAAGCACAGTCCAGCTTTTCTGGCAACTGATTTTCCAAAAGATCACAACCAACACATGGTATATATGTAAGACTGCACATTCAAAATTGGGAATCCATGAAATAGATTCCAAGGAGAAGCCCCGTTTTGGATTTAGAGGTACAAATAAATAGTAAAGCACACTTTTAATAGCAGGTCATGTACAAATGTGTTCCTGACCAAAACATTTTATTAAAAGCAAATTTCTTACCTGGATCTGGTGGATTTGGTGGCTGCCAGTGTGGATAAGCATTTCCCCATCCTTGTGGAGCATATGGGGCTGGAGGGCCACTGTAAAAGATAAATAGCCACATGCAATGAAATACAATTTGAGAACCATATTATGAGAAAAACAACAGGTAACTGAAGTGTTACTTACTGAGGTGCGGGACCAGGAGGCCCTGGATTATAAGGAGCAGGATTATAAGGTCCCATAGGATTGCCAGGACCTGGTGGGCCAGGAGGTCCATGTGGGCCAGGAACAACACCATGGGGCCCATGGGGAACAGGTGGACCCAAAGGATTTACTGGACCCTACAACAGGAAAGAAGTGGGCAGGGGAAGAGTGACCCCGTTTTCACACACTGGAAACACAAGTCTGAATTCCAATAGAGGCTCATCTAAAAGCTTTCACTAAGGTGTTGGCTAAACTTTCCTTTCCAAGCGCTGAATCTTTAGGACTTCTTTCCTAGCTTGCACTCCAACTGCTCTGGCTCTCAAGGACCACATCACAGCAACATGCAGAGTTTATGGACAACCTCTCCTAATAATCAACGTTTAAAGTACCAAAATATTCAAAAATCAAAAAACTTCATTCTCTTGACTATCAAGACTGTCTCTGTGTTCACGTACAACTGATGATTGAGACAGAATAATTAGACAACCACTGGTTTAAACTTTAGTTAGGATTAAAAGTCAGAATGTGAATGTTCTGAACCAAGATTGAAATGAAGATGTAAAATAATTCAGAGAATTCATTTAGAAAAATTGACAAGTTTTACTTTTAATCAAAGGATATTGGTTTAGCCCAATTCTCTGCAAAATTAACAACAAACTATGCATAAACTATTCTGAGCATTATATAAAAATCCATAGAGTTTTTTTAGTCCAGTTGCTCATTGTTTGCACACTTAGATTTTCAATTACAAAACTGCAGATGCACAAAAACTGTGAAAATAAAGTACATCAAGAAGAAATAACTGTGCAGGCAAACAAAAATGATTTAAATCATTTTTAGACAAACCAGCAACACATTATGAGCCATGACAAACACACAAATAAGACTAGGAAAGAAATAAGTTAGTGTTTAAAGTAGTCTCTTTTAAAAGTAATATTTTAACGGACCCAAATTTGTCTCCTAGGCTGTCAAATTCTTCACTATCCACAGAGCAAGAACAGTGAAAACCACAACCTTAGAAAAGGTAATTTCTATCTTCTCATTTAAACATTGACCTTTCAGACTACCATCAAGAGTCTGAATTAATATGTGATTATGTTTACATGTCACACTTTACTATCAGATATTGATTATTAACATTAACCATTTTTAATTACCATCAACCAGTTAACATTTGAACAAGAAACCCAGAAGAGGGAAGAAACAGAAAACAGCCTCAGCCTTTCTGTTCAGCTTCCTGTATTTTCTCAACTGCATCTTGAAGCAATAAAGGATGAACGTACCAGTGGATCCTTACAGCAATTAAAAATGCCTCTCAGAATACTCACTCCAATCTTTTCTTCTATAAGTTGTCGAGCATAATCAATTTGCTGTGGCGTCCCACGGATAGTAAATAACTTCATGTTAGGATCTGCATTTGGTGGAGGATTTCTCTGAAGTTCTATTCTAGCTCCAGATTGTTGACTTATGCTTTTGATAGTTTCACCACCTGTAATCAAAAACACCACCTTTGAGGGCAACACGTTTAGTGTGCATACAAAAGATACCCGACAAAAAAACATAAGATACTAGACACCAAGAAAATGAGGAAACTATTGTGTTGGAGTTGATAACCTAGCTATGCTTTTGAAACACACATACTGTCATCTTGTAAACAGTAGGGATCCAGCCAAAAACCAAAAATACCAACCCAAAAGAGACAGCAAGACAGTATCAATACCTAAAACCAGTTCAGTAAAAAATTCATACAATGGTGCTTTGCTTCCACACCACTTAAAGTTTACAGGGCCTGTTGAAGAGCACATATCTGAGCTCATCTAGAACAGAACATGAATGGTGCTATCATGTTAGTATGGATGACAGGAAATGCAACTGACTAAACAGTGAACTTGATTGCTGAACAAGTGCTACCAACTGTGCCCAAGTAAACTAGCTGAAAAGATGAGAATATTTCCCTCTCTAGCCTCCTTCATTTGCAGTAGTTGCAGATGTTACTTGTAACACTAACAGTTACACAGTTTTCAGATTGAAGATGTAAACTTCTGTGTCCATTTAAACCATGCGCTAGTAACGCCAAGTCTAAAGATGAACTACCACAGATCAATACTTTGTACTGTCTGCAAGATTTATTACAAATGAATAAATTAAAAATAATAAAAAGTATACAATGTAGCGCATCTTGGTTTTTTATAATATTTAAAAGCCTAGTACATTCTATAAATTATATTTCTGTGAAGGTAAGTCATCTTACTAGATCTTTGCTGAAAAGTGCAGAGATTTCTTTTGTGACATAATTACGATGTGTGAGATAAGAAAGGTCTAAATTCAGATCATACTGGAAGAACAGTTACATGCACTTGCACCAACTGGAAACATGTACTAGATAAACATTTCAGCTTTGAGTTTTAAAAACTTCAGATGTACTGTTATAATTAATTATATTAGCAAAATACACACCACTCTGGCTACCAGAAACCACCATTATTTCCTAAAAAAAATTAATTCTACATTAATCAACATGGCTAAAACGTGACACATTGCTAAATGAAACTGAAAAATATCAGTGCACTTTTTGCAAAGACTTCTGGGTAATTAACTATTATGATTTCTAGTTAGACTATATTTTACTGTAAAACACATTGCCTTTTCCAATGATTAATCCAGTTTTTCCAGTGGGTACAATAAAATTGAATTCCTGTAATCCACCAGGTGGCCCCATGTTCCAGTTGCCTTGACCTCTTCCTCTTCCTCGACCGCCAGGCCCTGGACCACCAGGATTACCAGCCTAATGGGGAGGGAGGAGAGAACATAAATTAGCACACACTACTAAAACATACTGCCTCATTAACCAATATTAATCCATAGTAACAAACGGTGACTCTAAACCAAAGCCCATTGTACACTAATAAAGAAAACTCAAAAGTAGCTCTAGAACAATCAGGACAAGACATAGCTACTGACTTGAAATACTAGTCCCAGTGGGACTTTAAGAACTGCAAATAGAAAAAGTTTTATAATCCAGACTCACTTTTAAAATATTATCATCTACTAAGATATGAAAATGAAAAGATGGCTAAAACACGGATTTTTCCTAACTCAAGATGAAAGGCTTTTTGCTGCACAAAATATTAGCTAACCTGGACACTTCGAAGGAGGTCTGTAATAATTTCTGCAGCATGTTGACATCTGTCTGGAGGTCCTGTAATTTGGGCTATTCTATCTGGAGTTGTTCCATCATCTGGAATAAGAATGTAATATTTAAATTTAGCAACATTTTACTTAAAAAAAAAAAAATCAAGCTAAATTGATAAACATTTACACACACTCACCCTTCTACTCACCTGGCTTAAACTGGATTCTAACTCCAGCATCATTTTGAATCTTTTTGATCATCTCTCCATTTCTTCCAATTACAATACCAACAGCAAATCGAGGTATTGGAACCTTAAGAGAATATATCATCAGTATCTTGAAACAACTTAACTATTCCTACCAAAAGCCAGAAGAAATACTAGAAAATTAAACCTGGTCACCAGCCACACCACCTCAGCCTGCAATCTTGTCAAATCTAAGTTTCCACAGAATCATGATCTTAGCCAATAAACAGATGGGACGGCCAAATAAATAAATAAATTCTAGGCACCACAGGTTGTTACAGTGGCATCACTTCAGCAGATAGTGGTTTTTCTCCAATTCGTGCTTATTAAAGGTGCCTAAGATACTGGTGTCAAATGAGAACAGGAACCCTCACCGGTCACAGAGATTTACAATTCCATGACTTTTTTTACAACCGATTAAACACCTCTGTGTGCTGGCCAAATCGTAGCTTGGGTAATTTCAATTCTACTTAAAATGCTTCAAAAACAAACTGTTATACATTATTGCTAGCAGAAGACGGCTGCTGCATTCCACATAAGAGGTAGCAGGATTTCAATGGTGAGCAAGTAATAGCTGTGCCATACTAGGGATGTGAAAGCTTAATAGGTAAAAATCACCCTAAACATGTGATACTTACAAGTTCTGGTTAACTGGTAGGGGCTGGAGCAGCCCCCTTCTGCTGCAGAGGGGGGGCAGGGGGAAGGGGGAGAAGCTGCTCTAGCCTTGTGGGAGGCCTGCTGAGGACCCACGTCCAAACAGGCCTCTGTCTGTGGGCAGCCCCAGCCCCTGCACGAGGCTGGGAGCTGGCAGTTAGCCAGGCTGGAGCAGGATCCCATCCCCAACCAGTTAAAACGGTAGGCTGACTTGACATCTAACCAGTTAAATGATTAACCAGGATTTTACATCGTTAGCCAGAACCATTTTGGGATACAGTTAAAAAAAAAGCTATTGATGGTAGTAACTAGCTTTTAACATTATTAAACAGTCTCAAAGTACAGAGCAAACAATTAGTTTTCAACCATACATACATCTATCCCTTCATTTCCTCCTATTCTTGATCCATATTCATTGCGTGCCTCTCTAAAGCCACCTTGATCACGAATCAACTCCAACACCATCTCCTTGGCTTGCTAAAGAAGAATAAAATGTATTTTAGATTCTATAATTTGAAAAACCTGTTTTGATATCCATATAAGATAAATCTGTAAACAAACTTCTTACTTGAACTTTGTACGGGTCTCCTGTAATCCTAAGAGGTTTGTCTGCACCAGTGTTCTGTGGTCCATCTTGAATCATGACCATTTTGACTCCTGCTCGTTCCTATTTGACAACATAAAACTGAATTTCCATGCAATTCCAAAGTCTGACCTCTCTCTCATACACCCTCATGCCTTTAAAACTTACCTGAAGTTGCTTAATGGTCTCGCCACCTTTTCCAATAACTAATCCTGCTTTACTAGCTGGAATCATAATTTCTTGTACAGCATTTCCCGGTCCATCACCATGATGAAATCCAGGTGTGGGTCTTCCCTTTTCAACTATCTGGTCAAGAAGTCTCTTTGCAGACCTGTGAAGAGACAAACAATTATTGCTACACGTATTCTTAACTGCACATTGTTCCAGTTACAAAAATTCATTTCACACAACCATTTCAGAGTTTCTTAATTACAGACACATATTTTTGACATTTATAAGAGATGCATTTATCAAATTCTACAGAATGTCTTCCCAGTCACTCTCTTCTTCACATCTTTATGTGAGACACCATGATGATGAGGCTCAGTACGAACATGTGAATGTGGTAGATACCTATCCCATTAAGAACTCTAAAAAAGAAAAGTGAAATAATTGTAGTGGGTTAGATGCCCAATTATATAATATGAAAAATATTCAAGCCCCTAATGAGACCTGCTGATACCAGTCACTTTCTTCAGCTTCGTGGTATTGAACAGATATTGTGCCCAATACTTTTCTGTTTCATCTGTTGGTAGAGTCTGTAAATGTAAAGTCTTGATTATTTAGGGTCCACTTGTTTTTATGATGTGCATGATACCAAGCGTCTCCTTTTTCAAGGGTTGTTAAATTTTGATTAATTAACTAATATAATAGTCGATGGGATTTCCACTGACTATTCAATTAGTCGATAAGGGCTAGTGCGTTCCACCTTTGAAATATAAGCAACTAGTCGACTATCCGATAAGTAAAAGCTTATCGAATATAGTTGACACATTAGTCAACTAGTCGTTCCCCCCCGCTTGCTGCCTCTATCACAAAGAAGCAGCAAGGGAGGGGAGGTGGAAAGGAGGCTAGCAGGAGCCAACTAAAAAAAGATTGCAACACTGCATGGAGCCCAGAGCCAGCAGCGAGTCCCGCTGACTTCAGACTCCTTGCAGGTGCTTTGGCTTTGAAATGTTGGGAGTCCCTGCTGGGGCTCTTGTACATTTCAAAGCGAAAGCACCACAAGGAACCTGGGGCCAGCGGGGACTCACGAGTCCCCGCTGGCCCCAGGTTCCATGCAGTGCCTCCGCTTTGAAATGTACAAGAGCCCCAGCAGGGACTCTCATACATTTCAAAGCAGGAGCACCATTACTGTGCCCTGCACCCCCTCCCATGGAGCTGGAGGACACCGGCATTTTAGTAAGCCCTCCCTAGCCCCCTTTCTGCTTTCCCTCCCTTGCTGCTTCTTTGTGATAGAGGCAGCAAGGGGGGAAGCAACTAGTTGACTAATGTGTCAACTATCCGATAAGCTTTTACTTATCTGATAGTCGATTACATCCTTTTCCTTGTTTTAATATCTTGATTTAATTTTGACTATTGCTGAAGGTGTTTCCTCCTTCCTCAGCATTAAACCAAGTTCTCAAATTATCAGATCTGGTCGTGGCCAATAACCTTCTTCCAGCAAATTTCAAGTTCCACCAGACTTCATGGTACCGGTAATTACCTTTTTTCCTTCTCCCTGTACATTCTGACTTGAATTACTTTTTCTACAACCAGAATTGCCCATATTTTCAATATCAGTCAATTGATATTGAAAATATCATCTTCTACCATTTTGCTACCCATTTACACCAGTCCTGGCTTTTATATGCAGAAAATCAATTATTGTGGCAAAGGTGGGCAGCCACTGAAAATCTTCAGAAGTTACACGTGCAGTGGGCTCTGCAGTATAAAGCTTAAGTATGTCCACATTAAGAAGTAGGTTCCCTCTTCAAGAAGCTGCCACAGTTGCTGAAAAATGGGGAAAGGGGGGGAGAAGAGAGGTGTTCCTAAAAGAAGCACTGCCATCAATTCACCCCAAACCTCCCAGCCTTAACACACACCACACAGAGCATAGAGGGCTAGCACACAGGCAGTGGGACAAAATCCATTCCATCTTACATCTTCTCACGTGAAACCACAGAAAATTAGACTCAGAGGCAACTGTCTCCCATATTGATACTGCCTTTACAGTGCTAACCAAATGAGCCTGATACATGTAAACTTTTCAATTAAGCTTAAAGAAACTAAGTCAACACTAGTAGCTACGGCTAGCCACATTCACTGGACTTTTCAGTGTTCAATGAAAATATACATTGTTTGGCACATCAGCAGCAAGACTATTTTCACAGATAAACCCACTGCAGCACAGGAATGAAAATTTTCTATGATAATACCTATTGATAGAAAATATGTATCGGTTGGTCTAAAACCATAAGAACAGATAAGCAGGCATCTAAACATGTTTGTGTCATCTAAAGGTTTAAGACTTGCATGCTACAAAGCCTTGATTTAATCAAGCACCACCAGGATTACTCCTACCACCATTGTGTGATAGGACCACATTTATTTTTATGCCATTAGCAGTAATCATCAAAACATCACACTTCAATATTGATTTCATCCAGCAAATTACATGCTACATACAATCAAGGACATGCTCACACCACCATTCTGACTCACTTTGTACCCAGATTCAGATTAGTGCACAGATAAATAATTATTAGCCAAAATAGGGCCAGCTGTATCATTCAGTCAGATCTTTAAAGATCAAGTATTTCATTCTTTATTAAATAAATATCCCTCAGGCTTGATCCTGCAAAACTAACTGCAAGAGAAGGAGCTATTTAACTTTAACAGTGGAATAGTTATATTCAGGCTCAGTAGAATTCAATTCTTATTTTTACAAGTTTCCCTAAATTTTTATCTATTTAAATTTTCAGAGTTGTCAGAAATTATGGTAGCTACCACCAGCTCCTCCCCCTCCAAACAGGTGCTCAGTGTAATTACTTAATGAAAGTAAACACTGAAATTAAAAAAGTTAAAGCTTTATAACCACTGCAAATAGCATGACAGGATAAAGAAAATATCTTTATATCAAATTCTCCCAAGCAACATTTTTCTTATTTTGTCTATATGTAAACTTTCATCATCAATGCAAATGTATGTCAGTTTCTATGTGCAGTGCAATTCAATCAATGCATAATAGTAACTACTGGATTCTTCCAAGCAAAGTTATATTGTTACCCACTCTGATTAGGAGCCATATAAAATACTTCAAATATTTTTAGATCTAAAAATATTAGTCAATGTACTTACTGAACAGATTCAGGTGTTCCAGTTAACATGCAAGATCTTTCAGGCAAGCCACCGCTATCTATAATATTTGTAAAATGGAACAGATGTAATAATTATTTTTAACTCTCAAGGAAGGCATCAGCAGCTAAGTAAATTGTGAATTGTGTTGAGGCCAGTTTTAACACTTTACCAAATCCATAAAAATCATTCACAAGATTTAAGACTTTTGCAGTGTAACCACTTTTAAACATTCTCATCTGAAGAAGTGGGTTGTACCCATGAAAGCTCTGATACCATCTATGTGTTTTGTTAGTTTCCAAAGTGCTGCAAGACTGTTTGTTGTTTAAGTTTTTCCAGTTACAGACTCTCTACCTCTCAATCAATTGTTAAGGTAAGAGCAAGTTTAGTTGAATCATCAGTGATCTGTGTACCAAACCTGTTACCACTAATTGTATATTCCTCAAAAGAAAATAATTACCAGGAGCAATCTGTATTTTGCATCCAGATTCTTGCTGTATGCGTGAAATTTGTTCTCCTCCTCTGCCAATTACTTAAGGGATAAAAACAAAGGACTTATTAGCAATATCAACATTTGTTAAGATATCCATTGTTGTATATTATATGTTATATTACTTACTGAATCCAACCATTCCATCTGGAACTTTGTACTCCTCTGTCATTACAGACCTAAAAAAGATGAAATATGAGAAAAGATAACATATTTAAGAGACTACTCTGGCTCAGAATTTAGGGAATAGTTGTCATGGTTATGGAAAGAATGGCTACCTCCCCCCTCCCATGTCATCAAGGAGGAGAAACACACTAACATTTAGGTTAAATTCTTTGGGTCCATTTACTTAAATCTACTTCCATTTAGTGACTGTAAGGGGAGGGAGGCACACGCATGCCTTTTTACTTTAGAAGTTTTGCCATTTTAATGTAAAATCCTTCAAGACAGACATTTAAAAAACCAATCTGTAAACAGAATACCAATATTACTATTACAAGGCAAAACTGACATTCCTAATAAACAATGTAAAAATTTAGACACTAAATCTGTACTTTATGATAAGTTATTTCTGCTAAAAATGTTTTAATGCGTAAAGGGCCAGAGTCTTCCATGATAATTAAATTATGTCTATTTATATAGCATTGTAAGTATGCTACAGACGTATGAAAATATAGCCCATCTCTATATCAAAACAGGAAAGAGCAGATTAAGGATTAGAAAGGCATATGGGCAACTTGGTTGATTTGGGGTATTCCCCCCCGGCAGCAAAGGGACGAAGGAAGGTGATAAGAATGCAGACTGATCAGATATGCTTGGCATAAATTGTTAATGACGCATTTTTTTTGCCTTAAATCTCTCTCTCGCTTTTAAAGATAACATTTTTACTTCAGACTTGTCCTATGGAGCACACCTTCCACATGTGACATGATATACCCAACAAGGTTCTAAATGTGGAATAGGCAAGAGATAATACTATTACATACATTTCAAATATTGAGCTTATGCCTGTTTTGGCTAAATTCTAATTAGCAGAACTTCACAAACGTGTTTCGTTATTACTGTCAAACACTGTCTTTTTGGGAAAAAAGTCAAGTTGTTGCCTGGAAATGCATCAATACTAAAAAGTAACAGTAGACAAAATGTTAATTATGGTTTCTACCTTTGTTGCTGGTGCATCGGGGGTAGCTGGGTTCCAAAAGCTACAAATAAAATATTTTTTAAGTTAAATTTCTTTCACAATTAAGCCAAAATTTTCCCATTAAACTATCTGTAGCAATTTCTGACAATGCTGGGTTTTAAAGGTATAAAAGTATAGCTGAAAGCCAAACTGATTCTCAACTCTGTTGCTAGTATACAATAATTCACAACTAGCAAGCTGTGCAAACACAAGCCTATTTTACTTATAGAAACTTGAGATGTACATGTCAAGTCACCTTGGTTTTACTGGTCCAAACACTACCTACCAGAATACTGCATCAGACCCTTACTCTGAAAATGTACAGTTGCTTAGGTTTTATTCATAAAAAAATTAAAAATACTTACAGTCGTTCTGAGGAGCAACTTTCTTAGCATCTGGTTGATCTGCAAAATTAAGATTTTTTTAATTTTTTTGCCAATAAGCAAGAATGTTTTAAACTAATGGCTGTTCCATGAGAGTGAATCGTAACTTTTCCAGTGTATTTTTAGTAATGAATTTGGTTTTGGTAATTTCAGGAAATAGAGCTAAATAAAAAAAAGAAATCTTATAAACACTCAGCAGTTGGTTAGTATACTTGAAAAGAGGTTAGGTTTTTCCATGTGTCTATTCAGTGATTTAATAAAAGCGATTTTAGAAACATATTGTAGATTGGACATCCACAAACGGTCATGAAACTTGCTAAGACAAACAACAACATTTAGCTCTGCTCCTAATAACTGGCTTCTCAAGCTAATGATGCTTCTAAAGAAAGAACTGAAGGAAAAAAGTCCACCAAAATCAGTATGAAAATAAACAATGGCTTAAAAAAATCTGACAAGTGACCACAAATCTATATAGAGTATCAAAACTTAAGAAGAAACAATAATCTCATTGCAATGCAATCTGAGTCTGAACTGTAGTTTGAGATTCCTATCCAAAAAAAATTCAAGCATTTCACAGCATAAAACTTCAAAAAAATTGATTCAAAACAACTCTCTCACTACCATCCAAAATCCTTTTTGTACAAATAAGCGAAAGAAAGGCATATGCAACCTATATCTAAAAAGACTACTTCAGATGCTTCCTTCCCCACCCCAAATTCAAAATTATGCAATGAACCATAATAATTTATGGGTAGCAAAAAAAAAAATCAGACACATAATCCAAGAAATATTTGTGTCATCCATTTCAAAAGATCCACTAGTTTATTCACGTTTACATACTGAACACAGGTAATAAATAAAAATTCCTGCCTTTAAAAGGAGAGGGCATTCCCTCCCAGTGTGTTGTACTGCTCGGACTTGTCCAAGAGCCATCTACACATAAAATAAAAAGAATACATTACATACATCATCTGAAGCATCATTAGCTCATTTTTGTATAATAAAAACCTCACTATTAATAGAAAAACACTTTATTAAAGAACACGAGAACCCCTGGTCTAAAGCCTTCATTACATTCTATAAGCTGAATCACAATCCTCTTAAAGGGAAAACAAGTCACAGCTCATAGATGAGACCTAACAAAGTATTTTCAACAGCTCCAAGTTCAGAAGTTTCTCTCTATAATTTAGTCAGGATTATGTGTGTGTATTAAACATATCAAACCCTGTTAAGGTCACACTAATTAGGTAGTAAAAAAAAAAATTAAAAAAAAAATCAGCAGACACCCACACAATGCAGCAGCAAACTTTTCTGCAACATAAAGGAAATCAAAAAGTGGAAATCGCAACAAAAGTAGAGTAAATATATTACAGCATGATCTTATCAGGGTTCACGCGTGCTGTGCTGTACATTCAAGTTAGTAAAAAGATTGAACCAAGGCTAGTAAGTAGAATTTTTATTTTTCCATCCTTTTTTTCCAGTCGTATGCCCTTAAAATGAAATGCATTAATAGAGTAGGTTTACTAGATGCAACACTTTCAATACTAAATCACATGTCAAAACTGCACAGGTTTGAAAGGTGACCACTTTCAACACCAATAGCGAACAAAAGATTTCAACAACATACCTGCACAAAGGTATCGTCTAAATTATTTGTTTTACCTACCTTACCCATGGGTTTTCCTTTTAAAATGTATTGCATCATGTCAGCACAAGAGACCAGGGAATGGTCTAAGAATTGATTTACTTAAGACCTAAATAGCTCCACTCAATTCTAAACAAAAAACCCACATTAAATCCAAATTGGGAAACTGTGTGGCTTTCTTTAAAGAGAGCCCACATGCTAGTACTATATGCTATACTATTTTTTCTGTGGAAAAAATATGACAACGTTTTTGGCACCACTGCTGTGATGAATAAAATGAATTATGGTAGTATACACATATTTACTGACAGCATACCTCCATCCTCAAGAGGTCTTTTTTGTCCTCCATAGCTATAGTCATTTGAGTTCATTGATGTCCCTCCATCACCTCCAATTTTTGCTGCAATCTAGATAAAAGTAAAAATGAAAGCAAAGATCAGATACTTTTCACCTTGCAGATCAAAACCATAAAACCTGGTTTGCCTAGTTATGCTGGAGAATCCTTAAAACTGTTTCAAACAACGTTAAGACGAAAAGGTCCTTCTCTTTGCATATCATCTTTGTTCACATTTCTATAAATGACCATTATGCTTTAAGAAGGGCATTTAAATAGGATTTTGCATTGTTACATATCTATCTTTAATAAAAGGTGGTGGCGATACTCATGAAAGCCCTGCGACAGGTAGCTCCTTCTCCTTCGCCTCCCCAACCAGTGCGGGGCGGCGACCCAGCGCTGCGCACTACCTGAGATAACGCGTTTAATAACTGTGATTTCGATAGTTACTTCCGCTCCGAACAGCTCAGAAAGGAGTCCCAGGAAAAGTCCTCTCCCTACCCTCCCCCTTCATGGAGCTTGTGTGCACAGGGGGAATATTAATTGAAGTCGGGAAGAGCAGAAGGGACCCCCCCCCCATCCCACTGCGTGTTGAAGGGGCAGGAGCAGCGCGAGAGCCCCCCATGCTGCGTGTGCCCGGGAGGCAGAGGAAACCCTCCTCACTGCGTGCGCTGGGCGGGAAATGAGAAAGAAACAAATGGCACCACCGCCGTCAGCCCAGCGTGCCCAGAAAGCGATGCTCCTGAAATGGAAGCGGACCCAGCCTTATACCAGCCCCAACCCCTGAAGCCGCCCGATACGCTTCAAAGGATTTGCGTAGGACCCACCCTATTTGTCCCAGAATAGGTAGAGGGGAGATTCCGGTGCTGAGGATCGGAGGCCCTATCGGGAGCCGCTTCCAGGCCCCCGAGCCTGAGGGTCGGAGGTACCGATGGGCTGGTGCCCACATTACACACCTGCCTAGCCCGCTGCAGTGCATCTTTAAAGGCATCGTTGACTCCCCCACCTCCACCTCCTCCTCCTCCTCCGGGCGCGCCCGAAGTAGGAGGGGGCACCGTGGAATAATCCGCCATAGCCGCTCCGCCGCCGCTTCCTGCCCTATTCGCTGCCTGCTAAGAAAGAAAGAAAATGGCGGCGGGCGGGAGCCTTTCACATTCCTGCGCGACATCGTGCTCGCGGGGGGGGGAGGGGAAGGAGGGGAAACAGGGACGGAGAGGAAACCTCGCGATACCTCTGGATAGGCGGGGTAGAATGTCGTAGAGGCTCATGTGGAAAAAGAGGAAATCTCGTGAGACTTCATTGTGAACACAGGTCTAAGGGGCGGGATTAGATCTCCGGAGATGTCCTTCAAGGACACGGAAGGGGAAAACCCTCAGAGAGAAGCTCGCGATAGCTCCTTCCTGGCACGCGATTTTAAGAGGCCCGAGCGCGTGGGGATATCACGCGATGATTTTGAGCGGGGTGGAGCGGAAGGGAATCTCGGTAGGGAAACAGGTGGCTCTCGCGAGAGTGGAAGGTTAATTTTCAGCGCGTGGGGGGGCGGGGTAGCTGCCGCAGCTGGAGTGGGCGGGGCAGCTGTTGAGGAAGGAGACCGCCTCCGGCTCGTGGGCTGCTTGAGCTGACTGAGGCTGCTGCGACTTCGAGTGAGTCGGGGCGGCTAAGCTGAGCGGTTGCTGCTGTTCGCAGGCCGCCGGGGCTGGGCGCCCCTAGCCCGTGGGCGCGTGCCCGGTGCCCCCAGGGCACAATTTCCCTTTTCCGCTGCTCCTCGCGAGGGGTGAAACCTGGGGGCGCAGAGCCCTTGGCCCAGCGGCTGCGCCGGGGCGTACTGGGCTGGCTGGTGCTCCGGGCAGGGGACGCCTCGCTTGCCGGGTGTCGGAAAGCGCTGCAGCGAAGCCGGTCAGCTCGCCGGGCCCAGGGCTTGCAGCGCTGCGGGGGGTGTTGTCCTGGCGGGCGGCGGCGGCTTGTAAACTAGCGTGTGTGGCGACGGGGAACGGTCACCCCCGTGTAACGCGCTCGGGCAGCCCGCGCCCTTAGTGCGGCGGGAGAAGGCGTTCGTTGTTCGGCGCGGAGTGGCTCAGCGAGCCCGCAGGGTATGCGGAGCTGTTGGGGCCAGCGCAGGGTCTGACGCTTCGCCCCTTGGCATGACAGCGAAGGTGGGGGCGGAAGGCAGCCAAAGCCTCAATTCTGGGCTCTGTGACTCTCTAGTATAGCTTCGCTTTTCAGCTGAATGCAGCCTGTCCTTTGCAGATGTGCCGCTACGTCCTTTGGGCGTGTTCTCTTGGCTCTTAATTGCTCTCATTATGTCCGTATTACTTTGATTACTCCTTTTTCAGGATATCCTGCTGATTCTAGCATCTCCCTACCAGGCTTCAGAGTCTTTGGTACTTCTGCAGGTTCAATATCTGTATCTGTTATCCAGTTAACACTGAGGGCTGATATCAAGCATCAGAAACAATTGACAGCCACTTGTCATGTTGCAAGATGACAAAAATCAAGCTGAAGGTTATAGTCTAGCTAACGTTTTAGCCACAATAGCTCATAATATGAGAAGGTGGTCCAATTTAAGTGTTGCTATTACTAAGAAGGTGTCTTTGGAGGGAATGCAGGAAAAATATTCTATAGCTTGCAGCTGGTATGTCCATGCCAGGGGATGGTCTGCCACAATGTGTTCTGTTTTTATAACATACATTTCCTATTTAAGCTTAGGTTTGAATAATGTGAATTATATTTTTGTACATTTTAAAGTGCTATATAAATATTACTTTTTGTTTATGCTGTGGCAAATGTCACCACTGCCTTCGCTTTTTTCTATCTTTATTTATGCATACACTGTAAATGTTCTTCAGATGGGGCACTTTACAAATGATGTCAAGTTGCTTTAACATTTTAGAAACTTTTTGCTGGCGATCTATTTGAACACATTAAGTTCTTAAATTGCTTATAAACTAGTGCTTGGGACAGAGAAGCACCTTTTCTCTAAAACTTTAAACTCCTTTTATGGTCTTTCCTTATGTCTTGGTGCTCTGGCTTGCATTTGACAGTATAAGAATAGACACTACTTATATAACTTCCTGAAATAGTATTATATTTATACTGTACCTACCAACACATGGGAGGGAGAACCCCAATATTGGAATGTGGTTATACTAACATACTTGCTGCTTTTACAAGTCTGTTTCTACCTTCAGTGACTAATCCATTGACCAGGGCTGCTTCCTTTTGGGGGATTAGCTATGTTTAATTTTTCATGGAATTCAGTCATGAAAGATGCTATATTGAGACAGGGAAACATGATCACCTACGTAGCCATATTGTAGTTAGTGTGATCTTTTCCCCACTTTGACCTACTAACATTCTTCAGTGTTGACCTACAATAGTCACCAGTAAAGATAACACTGTCCTCTGTCAGTGAAAGACATATCCAGACAGGTGATGGAATTTTCACAGGCACTGGACACAAAGTTGGGTGTTCGTTCCCATAATAGTTGAGCAACCATGAAATTCACCTCATCCAGAACTATATGCAGACATAATTTCTCCTTAGCTTTCTTTTCCTTTGATATGACACGCACAAGTGCATGCAAACAAAACAACTTCTTAAAATCAAGTTTGTTTTACAGGCTAGAAAGACAGAAACAGACTATTGTTTCTAAATGATAGGGAGTCTTTAATTCTGATTATATCAATTCCCCCTTCTTATGTAACTGTCTGTTCAGCAGTGCAGGCCTAGAAAATATGCAGACATGAATGACTATTGAGCACATTGTATATAACACAGTCATCTTACTTTTTGGAATGTGTAAGGTATATACATAAATTCAAAGAAGGAAATATGTTCTGTCCAGAATATGGAATAACGTGTTCTGTGCTAAACAGCTTAGTTTCCTTATTTAATGATGTCTGTCTTCCTTGAAACTTCAGGGCATGAAAAGTGATACCTAATTATCAGAATTCAAGTGTCCAGTGAAAGGCTCATTTCATTCATATATTCAGATCTCATGCATATATATGTGTCATTCTCAGCTTTGTTTTGGCAGCTGAGTTCCCTGCAGTGACATAGAACATCTATAGTCCAACTAGGAGAATACTGGTAATTGTTTGAAGATAAAACATAATGGGGAGTGAACTTTTTTGTTAAATGTGTGTAGAATGTTAGCATTACAAGATGGCTTTGAAAGTTGACTTCTGAGTTTTAAAAATTGCTGCTATTAAAGACCTTTCGAGCTTCTTTTAAAGTATGCCACATTCTTTGCATGGCAATCAGTTTCAAGTTGCTTTATAGGGCTTTTGGGGGAGTTGAGAGATGCCATCTTCTGCCATATGTCAGGTCAAATTTTTGCTCACAAGTGTCTTTTTTTTAATGGATTAAGGTTTATTTTAAAGAAGTGTTAATGGGTGGTTTTTGTTTGTTTTGTTTTAAAAATGACCTCTAGTGGTTACTTCAGTAGTGCAATTTACCTAGAAAGCCAGGAAGTACAGGGTTTTTGACTGCTTCTAATTCTGAACTGCACAGACATGTTTTTGGATTGCTTCACTTTTTACATTTATGAAATTCATGTATTTAAAAAATTCTTGATGAAGATAGAGCAGAGCAAAAAAAAATTGAGAGAACAAAAAGGATTCTATTATAAAGACCCCTCTTATGGTGCTATTAACGTTTTTTCTATTTCTCTTACCAACTCCTTATCGTGTTGTAGAATTTTATTCTGGGCTAAAACGTAATTGACTTAATAGAAGGTTAGTTCAAATTCTAGTGTCCAAATGCTACTAAATTCACAGCTACTTACAAAACTTCAGTGGGGCTGCCCAGTTGAAGAGTATGGGATAGATTAATCCTTACAGCTTTTCTTTTGAATAGATAGTGTCTGTGCTGTGAGTCTTAGAATTTTTAATCAGTAAGTGTTGATTTACTATAAACACAAATTGATGATAGTATTTCTAATATATTATCAATGTTACAGGCAGGCAAAGTAAGATTCTGTTTGAACTGTTTAATTTGATTTGAGGGTATTTCCTTTGTCTATTTTGATGTGATGCTGACAATTTATATTAACTGTTAAGATTCAAAAATTAAAACTTTAACATGTAAGACTAAATTTGTCCTTCCCTTATGACTACCTGTAATGTCTTAAACCTTGAAAATCCTAATGCATTAAGTCTTAAATGTTTAAAAATAAACATGAAAATAATAAAAGAATTCTGGCAACCTTCAGTATGTCTAGCTGCTTTTGTAAAATTCCAAAAACTTAAAATAACTCAAATGTCCTTCTTTAAGGCACCTCTCTTTAGTCTCCATTATTATTTGTATTGCTATACTGTGTTGCAGCACCAGCCCTAGTCATGCACAAGACCCTCCTCCTCCTCCTCCTCCCCGCACCCTCCATGCTGTTCTCTCCTCAGAAAGATGGTCTTGTTTCGTCTCAGATCACATGCTGTTTGGGGCAGTTTTGTGTGACTATATTCATCTGTTAGGAGTATAGTGAGATACTATGGATTGGTATGGTATCTAGGGGTCTCAGCACATCCACAGTTGTCAGGTTTTTTTTGTAGGCTTCAGGTAGAGTTCTGAGGAGGATAACTAATTAGTTTCTGTGGGTAGCTACTCCTACCATGAGGCAACCTGCAAAAGAGCTTGGAAGTGTTAAGTTGCCCAGGGGAACTGCCGGTATTGGTGGATAGAAGGCAGGAGCTAACATCTTGGTAGGCTGAGGATAGAGGGAAGGCATTGAAAATGAAGGCATATAAGTTATGTAAGATGAGAGAGAAGACGAAACGAGGTTGTTTAGGCTCCTGAATCGGAGCTTTAAATCTCTTCTGTGTTCTAAGATGTCAGTTTCTTATTGTGAGGGAGACTAGGCAAATGCACCTGTCCACTTACCACTACATGGGCCTGGTCTGAGGTAATCACTTTCCCTGATACATATATACCTACCTACTTAAGACCAAATTGTTATCTTTTCTCATGTGACAAGTAAGGGTCAAGAAAGACTATAGAGTGTCTGTGCTCTAGCTCAGTCCATCTTGAGGAGAGTCAGTCCAGGGATTGAGGGATTTACACCTTCGGGCTGTATCTACGCTGGCGGGATCTTGCGCAAAAGCGGCCGCTCTTGCGCAAAAACTTGCTGCCTTTCTGCACTGGCTGTGTGTTCTTGTGCAAGTAAACTGACGTTCTAATGTATGAAATCAGGGCTTCTTGCGCCAGAACTCTGATGCTCCTGGTCAGGAATAAGCCCTTTTGCGCAACTGTTCTTGCGCAAGAGGCCAGTGTAGACAGGCAACATGAATTTCTTGTGCAAGAAAGCCCTATGGTTAAAATGGCCATCAGAGCTTTCTTGCGCAAGAGAGCGTCTACACTGGTTTGGATGCTCTTGCGCAAAAGCACATCTCTTGCGCAAAAGCACATGCCAGTGTAGACGCTCTCTTCTGGAAGAGTTTTTGCAGAAGAACTCCTCACGCAAAAATTCTTTTGCGGAAAACGCGCCAGTGTAAACGTAGCCTCTGTGATTGACCTATTTAGTGGGGCTCATGAAAAAAATAGTTTTTATATCATTTCTCTTTTATCCAGCCATGGTTGCTATATGTCAGAGGTCAGTTAGCGAGAACTGATACATAGGTATAGACCAGTAGAGAGAGTGTGTGTGTGTGTGTGTGTGTGTGTGTGTGTGTAATTTTGGCAGCAGCAGTATAGGGACCAATAGAGAAGGAAGAATATGAGCTGAGCCCTAAACATTCTAAATAAACACTGAACCTAGTCAAAATTAATAAAGGGATTCAAAATTTAGTCACCAACCTGAAGAATGTGCCTATGGCAAGGTTAGATGGACTGGTAACTTGAAATATCTTATGGATTGTTTTTTGAGGAATCTAAGTGTATTCATCGAATACATTCATACGTGTGCATTTCTAAATTTGTTTTACTGTGGTCCTTGGCTTTCTCCTTTTCTGTCCTGTTTTAGACATTTTTATGATACAGTAAATATTGAGCTGTCCATTTACATACAGCAAGTGAAAGCCATTATTTACGGTAGCACCCAGAGCTCCCATTAGTGATGGGGGTCCATTGTGCTAGATACTGTAAAAACATAGATAAAAGGCCGTTTCTGCCCTAAAGGGATATGATACAAACTTAATATTTCAAAGTACAGTAAAGCTGGTAAATATAAAGGGGCACAGAAGACAAACACTTTGTACTTAAGAATGAAGATACTAGATTTAGAGGGAGACTTTTTGACCAAAATAGTATAAGAAAGCTGCTTCTTCACTACTGCCTAATTTACATCTCACTAAATGTCAGAGCTCTCATGTTATATAAGGATTGCTGTCAAGAGGCAGGAAGCAAAGTACAATTTTAAAAAACCAAAACCATCCCCCATATAGTCAAATGTCAAATTGGAAATCTACTGATTATGAATTGGCGAAAAATACTGATTTAATGGGAACTAAATGTCATTCCCTGTTTCGCTCGAGGCAAATCCTGCTTTCTTCCCAGAGTTTGCTGTCTCATTGGTTATTCCTTGTGAGAGCATAATCTGTGTTTAATTTAGGAATGTAAGAAATGTTTGGTAGTGAGGAATTCATTGTACCTTACTTCTAACTTGTTTGTCTCTCATTGTGGCTTTCTGGCCCTGTCACTCCAGCATAACTAAAATGAAAGTTTTAGAAAACTCAAGTGATTAGCAGGCATGAAGCTTTCTAGCATGTGGGTCCCATGAAGAATTAAAGGTTACATTCTGCAAATGCGATGGGGTGGAGAAAGCCTTATGGTGTTCTTGACAGCAAAAAAAATCTTCCAGTCCTGCATGGATGTAATGGTGTCTAGTGAAATCTGCAGTGAGTTTCCATACTCCTGCTGTTTAATAGTTTCCAAGCTGCAACAGATGGAAAGCAAACAAATTGTTAGTTTTCACTATAGCTTTTCAAAACCGTGTGGGCTGCAGTAAAACTGAGAAGAATCAAGTCTCTTTACTCTGCTGTTTTAAGAATAGCAGCTAGAACAGGATTGCTCAAATATTTTTGGATCTAGGTTGGGGAGAGGTAGAGAATTGAACCGCCCACCAGCAGTCTGGGGGTGGGGAGAAATAAGTGGGATGTAGAGAAGGAGCATATTTCATATCTCTAGTAGCAACTTAAAGGAAAGGATTTACCTTTAAATTTCTCATACTACCTAGAGATTTGTATGTAAGACAGTCTTCAGGAATGGTCCAGATACAGCATACTGATGGTGTTCCTGTCTCTCTTTTCCTCACATTGCAAAGGTAAGAATGGCTTCTCATTTGGATATTATACAGCAAGCCCCCAGTCTTCATATCTCTGGTTAGTTGGTGGCTTCACAAACTTACTAGACATCTATATTTAAGGCGATAAGAGTGCAGGATTTTTTTATCCCATGGGTCATGACTAGGAGTGCAAATGGTTAAGCAGTTGAGTAGGCCTTACCCTGCAGCAGCCAGAGCAGCCCCTTCCTGTGATGGGCCTGGCCCCCCTGCCACAGGGTACATGCTGGCTCACTTGGAGGAAGGGGCTGCCAGCCCTGCTCTTGGGGAGCTGGCTGCAGAACCTGCAGCAAAGCTTCCTCCTCAAGAGCAGAACTGGCAGGGGCTGCTCTCGCCTCACTGCTGTGGAGGGTATTTTACTGTGGATTCTGTAGTAAAAGCTTATTTAAGTTTTATACAGCATAGTGATTACACCTGCTGCAGGCTATGATTTTTAATGGTTAAATTTTTAAAGAAATGTCTATCCCTAGTCATGACCCAAAATGGAGTTGCCAGAATGTCAGTTGCATGGGAGATTGGGGAGGGGGCCGGGTTTGGAAAGGAAGAGGTCATTGCAGAGCCTGCCTCATACCCACTAGGGATGTCAAATCCCATTTTTAATTAGTTACTGGTTAAACCTATTTAACCAGTTAATTAAAGGGAAAGGTGAGTGGGGGATTTCTCCAGTGTGGCTGGAGCAGAATACCTCCCCCCTGCTGCTGGCTGGAGTTGCTCCAGCCTGGCTGAAGGCCCCCTGTGTGTTGGGAGCTGTTCTACACCCCCCACTGGTTACCTTAACTGGTAACCTCACATTCACATCCCTAGCACCCACCTTCTAGCAGTGACTTCTGCAGGTTTGGATCTGTGGGGCCGATTGGACTGAGCTCCCCTGTATGGGCATTTAGACCTGGATCATGTGTTTGCAGTGCTACAGCACTGTTAAGGTCGTGACGGGGGAGCTAGCTAGGCCAAATTTGTGTGACTGGATAGTGACCTCAGTATTAGGTTGCAATGTCCCCCAGACAAACCTGGCTTAGCCAGCCCCTTGTTGGCTTGCTGGGCCAGTCTTAGTGGCACTTGACTCTGGAGGTCTCAAAACCCGGAGCAGGAAGCTTAACCCTGTGGGACAGGAACTGTAGAAGCCCTCATTAGGGATGTTAGTGTGTAACTGAATAGTCGTGTAACCGCATTAAAATTTAGCAGTTACACGACTACTCGGTAGTCCCCAGAGGCAGGGCTGGCAGCCAGTGTGCTCCTGGTTCTGCCCCTAGGGAGCCCCCTGACACTCTGTGCTGCTGCCTGTATATTGGAGACAGCAGCATAGAGTGGCAGGCAGGAGACAATCTGCAAGGGGAGCTGGTTTAAAAATCTGCTTCTCCTGCGGATCAGGTCCTGCCTGCTGCCCTGTGCTGCTGCCTCTGAAATGGGAGTCCAACCTCCCAGCAGACCGATGTTGCTCCCCTGCTCCCTCTTCTCCTCCTCTCTCCCCCCTCCCTCCCCGGTGCTGCTGCCTCTGATGGAAGCAGCAGCGCAGGAGAGGGCAGGTGGCACCGCAGAGCCAGTGCTGGGAGGGGAACAAGCTTTTAGGCCAGCTCCCCCCCCAGAATTGGTTCCTTCCTCCCCCACCACCCCCCACTGCCTCTGTAGGTGGCTGCAGGGGGGAATGTCAGGTGGATCTGTGTAGCAGGCTCCTCGCGTGTATCAGCTGCCACCTGTCCCCCTCACCCTCCCTGCTTCTGCCTCTTTTTCTGATAGAGGCAGAAAGGGGTGGGAAATGTGTGCGGTCAACTGAATTAACCCATAATCCCAGGCTTATCAGTTCATCATGTAGTTGTCTACAAGTTGACATCTTTAGCCCCCCATAGGGTACTTCTAGTATGCTTATTTAATACTCGATAATTACATGTGTATTGTATATCATGGAGAAGAAAAGTTCTAAGTTATCTGTGCTAAAGCTGTTTACTGGGTTGACAGGCCATGAACGCTTACAAATGGGTCCTGGAAGCAGAGTAGTTGAGAACGCCTAAGATAGTGAGTAGGAGAGTCTGATGAAGAAAGTCGAACAGTATACTATGTAAGAAAAGAGAAAGCAAAGCAAAGGTAAGAAGATCTAGCAAAAATAAGAGTAGTGTCATTTTTTAATTTTTTGGAAGATGAGATTTTTAAGTGTCGTCTTTATATTTCAGAGTTTGTCTCAAGAACTCTTAAATGGTAAGAGCTAGGACCACCAAATTTGGTATACAGCTTCCTCTTACTATAACTTAAGGCAAGGGTTTGGTTGTGCCAGGACAATGGGATGTGCCTAGAATGTGATTTCTTATCAAACCACACAGAAAAGAGACTGAATCACCAGACGGGGGCCTTTTTCCTTCCCTCCCCTCATCCAGGACTGCCCCAGGCGTGAGCTCCTACCCCCAGGTGCCTTTTAGGGAGGACATGGGGGGGGGGGGGCAGAAACCCCAAATCCCTTCCCCCCCCAATTTGTATGGGAACATTGCTGGCTGTGCCCCTTTATCAGGTAGCCAAGGGAAAGTGCAGTTTGCTGCATTGTTCACTCTGGCTGGGGAGTGAAGGGGACACGTACCTGGACCTGTCCCAGCCAGGGGACATTCACCCTTCCCCTGGCTGCATCTCACCCAGCCCCACGCTGCTGTGGTGAGAGAGGGCTGGAGTAGTCCTGTCTTCCCAGGCTAGCCTGCATACTGAACTCCTCATTTCCAGCCCCATCCTTATTTTCCAAAACCCCAAAATTAACTGAGTTAAGGACCCAAGCAACACCAGGTAAATCTTCTAGTTTGTTTATACACATGCATCCTGAAAAAGGAAGATGGTTATTACTATGCTGCAGTTCAATACAGTTCTCAACAAGCAATATGGGTAGTTTTCTTTACATTGCAGGCCAAAGCCCTAAGGAGTTGTGGGGAAAGGAGCATAATAGCATGAGTAAATCTTCAAAGCCCATCGAATGTGGCCACTAGTGCTGGCACAATGATGATGTGGAGAACCTGGTAAGCACTATCATTGTGCTACCAGTATTTAGTGACAGTATTTGCACATGACAATACTGTCGTGTTGTTTACAAGCTATATAGGCAATAAATGCTTGCTAAATTTATCTAAATGCTAATTACCCTCACTTAATGTTACTTTCTTTCCAGTCTGAGTTTGTCTACTTCAGTTTTGAGCAATTAGACCATGTTATGCCTTTGTCTACTAGACTGAAGACAAATATCAAATATTTGTTCTCTAAAGAGAACATAGTAATCAAATAGTCCTTTAAACTTTTTTAAGCTAAATAGATTGAACACCTTGAGTGTGTGACTGTAAATGAGCGGTGGGGAGCCTAAAGCTTGCCTGGATCTGGCCCCTGAGACTCGGGGCTCCACCTCAGCATTGGGGAGCACATGCTGGTGCTCCAGCCCTCCCCCACTGTTCCCCTGTGGGGCTGGAGCACCCCAAATCTACTAGCCTAGGCCTAACTGATTTTTCTGTGGGTCAGCGGCCTCTGGCCCAAAAAGGGTTCTCCACCCCTACTGTCAGGGCCAGCTCTAGGCACCAGCAAATCAAGCCGGTGTTTGGGGTGGCACGCTGCCAGGGGCAGCATTTCCAGGTAAGCAGCTGCCCCTGGCAAGGCCGGGCCCCGCCCTGCTGTGGGGCTGGAGGAGCTAGGACCCAGCCAGCTGTGGTGGCTGCTTTCAGCCCGGAGAGGGGGAAAGGACGGGACTGGTCCTGAGCAAAGGAGCCTGGGCAAAGCCGGGAAGCTGGGCTGCGGATGGTGCTGGCGCCCAGGGACTCCTCGCAAGCTGACCCCATTACGCAGGGGGCAGCGATGGCCGTGCTACCCTGGCCTGTGCGCGCCTCTCCTGCTGCTGTCCCTGCAGCTGCTCCGAGACTGTGCGGCAGCCCTGCACCTGGGGGCAGCTCCCACCTGCTGCCTTGCTCGCAGGTCGGCCGAAGGGCTCTCCCGGTGCTGCCCCCCAGCTCCGGCAGCATGTGAAGGAGTTGGCCTCCAGGACTCAGCCAGCCCATTGTAGGCAGCGCCCTGCCAGGTGGTGGGACCAGCCATGGGGACTGGCTGCGGTAGAGAACCTCTGCCGGGCTCGTGCCAACCGGGGGCCTGCGGCGGGGGGGTTGCGGGGCTAGTGAGGTGCCCCCTGCCTCCGGCCTGGAAGTTCCCGACAGAGCTGGCGGAGAGCCGTGGAGCAGCATGTGGACTGGCCGCGACCAGGCCCCGCTCTTCCTGCCTGCCACTGTTGCTGCCTTGCCCTGGGCGCATCCTCGCTGCTGCCACTGGCAGCTGTCCTGGCCCACTGCAACCCTGCTGGGGTGTTTCCTGCAGAGCTGCTTCTTCACCTTGGAGTGAGTGCGCTCCCGCCCCCCACTTGTGTGCCCTCCCTAGCCGGCAACTCCCCTTCTCACGCCCGTGGGGCCCCCCCGCCTGTATTCTCTCCCCTGCAACTCCCCTGACTGTGCACCCCCTTTGCCTGGCTGTCTTCCCCCTCCCCCCCCCCGGCCTACTGTCCTCTGCGACACCTCCCCTCTCTTCTCCTCCCCTGGCTTGGCCTCTGCCCATCAACCTCGCACCCCACCTTCTGGCTCATTGCAAGCTCACTGCACTCTCCTGTGTTCGTTCTCTCTCTCTCACACACACCCACCCACCCCCTGCTGCCCACCTGGATCCCCATCTCCTGTCTGTCTCTAAACAATCCTCCCCCTTCCCCTACTCTCAGGGCCCTGAACTCTCCTCCCCCCCCCAACCTGCTCAGGAACCCAGCCCCCTTGTGCTGTGTCCTGACAACCTCACCCCTGCCTGGGACCCAGATGATTCTCCCTCTCCCTTTGTCTGAGGAAGGGGAACTCTGGTGTTCCTAGTACCTGTGTCCCCCAGTCCCTTCATGTCTGGGGCAGGAGAGCTTTATTAAAATTGGAATTGTGATTCCATTTAAATAGGCTTTGTTTTAAATAATATACCTCTCAAAATTAAAAATTGTTATGGCCTAAATTTATCATAACCTACTTACATTTATGAATTAAATTTAAAATTAAATAGAACATGTCTCCTGTCAACTTTTCAAGAAATTCTACCAGTTCATTGGCGTAAGTTGCTGTGTAGCACCAGAACCAGTGTTTACATCAGCAGTAGCTTCTTCTGCAGGTGAAGAGAGAATGTCTTTATCACTTTGGTTTATTTAGCTAGTTCAATCAATGATTAGTTCATTCACTGTTGCAAAACCGAGAGTTGACAAATCAGAAAAACTTGTTTTCCTCTTTTCTCAGTAAAAAAACTGGTTGAGAGCGTTCTAACACCTTGAACATGAGTAGATTTGATCTGTTAAATTCACTATGGATATTTCCTTTGTTTAATAAATGAATTTTAGATGCAAAATGTGTTTGGATACTTTTTTGTGTTGTCCTTCGCATTTAAGGTAGTTTTATTTCATACAAAAATTAAATAGAATTTCCATCCGGAAGTAGATGCAAATCATATGTTAAAAAAAGTAGCCACCACTTAGCAAATAATAAATGGGGTAAAACCTGTCTCTTAAGTGTTCCTATTACACACCATTTTGTAATAGAATAAACATGTAAAAATTAAGAATCTGATTACATGTAAGTTACACAATTATTTGGGCATTTATTTAGTTGGTAGCTGTTCTGAGTATATTCTCCTGGTTGGTAAATAGAAGCACCAAATTTGGCTTAAAGGTTATATTTAGTTGTAAATCAACATGTTTTAAGACTCAACCATCCTTTAGGAAAATATTTTAAAAGTATAATTTAAATGATTAATTGCTCATTTAAACCTTGGTTTTCTGCTTGCCCGTTTAAATCATCATTAAAATTAGAGATTGAAATCAAAGCTATTTCAATCAATCCACCCTGCTTCAGAGGCTGTTTGGTCCATCCCTGAAGGAGAAAGCACAGGGCTGCGCTTATGGAATAGGTCCTAGGCTAGTGGGGTTTTGTCTGGTGCTGGTCTTGTTCTGGACAGTTGAAACAAAAGTTCTCTTAATCCCTTTGAACTGTTTCATTGTATAGTGAGGCTGATTCCTGTCCATGGATACCAGGAGTTGGACCGCTTATGTGTTGGGGTTGGAGTCTGAGTGATTATAAGGCTTCTAATAATAAAATCCCTTTGCAGAGTGAGGAGTGGGACTGGGACTCTAGCATTAGGTGATGTGAACAGCTGCATGCTTTGAAAGTCTTTAATTGGCTTGCTGTGGATGAACCTGCCCTCCCATTGTCCTCACGTGGGGAGTCCCTGGCACTCTCCTAAGAGATGAAAATGCCCTGGGGTTTGGGCTCCCCCTGAAGCATGCGCCCCACCCTCCAAGAAGCTGCACAAGCTGCATTTGCGCATGCACCCTCCCCGGACGAAAAAGGGGGGGACGGCCAAAAAACCTTTTGCTTGGGGCAGCAAAAAACCTAGAGCCAGCCCTGCCTACTGTACATGTTTTTAAAGACTTAATCATTCTTGCAGCTCTCTTTTGAACCCTGTCCATTTTAACAACTTTTTTCTTGAATTGTGGACATGGGAACTGGGCACGATATTCCATCAGTGGGCACGCCAGTACCAAAGAGGTAACTAACCACTGTACTCTTACTAGAACTCCTGTTTGTTCATCTGAGGATTGCTTACATCTTCTTGGCCAAAGTGTCATATTGAGTTCATAGTCTGACTATCCACTATGACAGCAACCCCCTTTTGGACTCACGGAATCACAGTATGGGAGACTCCAACCTGTAAGAGTGGCCTAAATTCTTGAAAGTAATTAGGCATTTTCAAGACCTGAAATGCAATCAGAACATTCAAAAAGAGAGCAATAATTACCTACTTAGTGTTCTAAACTGAACTCTGCTGTAACGCAGTAAGAATGGGCAATATCTTGGTCTAAGGGTTCTTGTTTAGTGAGCATAAACTTCATTAGTGTGATTCAGAGGGAGAATGAGCCCCTTTTCTGATTTAAATCAGGCAATAGACTTAAACTAGCAATCAGATGAAAATCTGACCTGTCTTTGGTTTATTAATGTAACTTGGTTCTTATTACACCTTACAGTACATGGGAAATGGTCATTGCTGAACTTTGTAAACTTAAAACTATCTGTATGAGTCAGAGTAGCATGAGAATGGGATTTGGGCAGTGGCACTCAGGGGGGAAATCTAATCTGGATATGTAGAAACAGCTCCTTTTGCTTACATAAAAACAGTGATCACATGTCCACAGCAGAAATTTGTGCAGCTCCATATTTGGTAAAGTATTAATAGCATTCACTTTGTTCAGTTCAGTAATAAAAATAAACTGTAGCACTGAAACTGTCATCCCAAGCAGGTTTAGGTGTGGTTTAACTCTGAAAATATCCCTTTTCTCAGCAGAGAACATTGAAAATAAATGTATTCCCTTTGAAACTTTGCTAATTTTAATTGAGAGCAAATGCAGAAAGCACTGACAAGCACTAAATGGAATGTAGATGGGGAATGGGTACATATCTCCACATGGCACCAGAACTCCAATCAGCAACATGTTGTGCAGTATCCTTTTTTTAACCCTTCCAGGCATTTTGTTTCTTTTAGTCTAATTTTAAAAACTGCACAAATGCCATTTCAAAAAAGAAACTAAGTATGGTATTTAAATAAGGTAAAACTATGAAAATAAACTTGTCTAACACACACAAAAGACCGGCTCTCTCCTGTGCCTATGGAATTGTGCCTTAGTTTCACAGACACTTCATATCCTACTGGTCGACATTTCTGGAGTTCATAATGCTTTTTTAAGTGGTGAGTTTACTGTTGGTAAATGCTACTGGATTGAGAGCCATTGGGAGGAAGTCCTCCTTTTTGTACAGAAGCAGTATAACATGAGCATCAGCCATGTCAATATGCCTAAATCATGATTTGCAAAGTCCACTTCTAGTCTGTCTCTAGAGAGATGCATCAAATTAATGGCCTCTATACTGAAACTGATCACACTTGTCACAGGATTTTTTGAAAAACCAAGAAACAAAGTATCTTGGATTTACAGGGTCTGGTCTCAGCCTTTAACTAATCTGATGGGAGTACTACTTTAGTGTGCTGGATCCCTGCTGTTTTGCAGGGGTGACCCATGGCTTCCAAGCCTCCAAAATTGAGCCATCAGACTTCAGCAACTCCATGGCCTACTGCAGTCGTTGTCTTAGGGCAGGGGTGGGTGAGTTGCTGTCAGCGGTCTGGATCTGGCCCACAAGCCACCAGTTCTGGCCCATGGCTGCTTTGTCGGAGCCCTTACGCAAAGAACAGATCACACTTTAAAAAGCCAGCTGTTCTCTGCTCCAGAGGGCTGAGGAGGGAGACTTACCATACTGTTCCCACCCCCCAGCAAAATCTTAGCTCCTGTTGGCCAATCTCCCAGTTTCTGGCCAATAGGAGCTCAGAATTTTTGCTGGGAGCAGGGGCAGTGTAGGAAGCCTTCTCCCTTCCTCCTTGATTCCTCTTTCTCCCCTCCTTCTCACTCTCTCTTGCCTGGAACAGGCCACATGGAGCAGCAAGCAGCCTGCAGCAGACAGTTTGCCTCAGGTTTCTGCTGGTAAGTACTTCCCAACCAGAACCTGCCTCTGGTCCCCCAGCCCCTCCCTTTCCTAACCCTCTGCCCCCCCTCCACATACCCTAACCCTCTGCTCCCTCCTGCATCCATACCCCTTCCCAGATCTGCACCCCAATCTCCTACCCTCGGTTGCATCCCAAAATCCTGCATCCTAGACCACTGCTCTAGGTCACAACTGCCTCCTTCACCCAAACTCCCTCCCAGATCCCATTATTCCTCCTGCACCCCATCCCCCAACTCATTTCTGCACCCAGCCTCCATCCCAGACTCTGGAATTCCTCCATTAATATCCTGGAAAAGTGCAGTCCTCGACCATTTTCCAAAATCTTGGAGTACCCCCCACTCCCCGTGCATACCCTAAGTTGAGTGGGCAATAATGTGCCTCTGGTGGCATATGACCAGTATTCATCACTAAAGTTGGTCTGCTGCTTGGATCATTAGCTTCCCTGTCCCAGGCATAGGACTGACAGGGAGTGCAACATGAATGCTGATTCATGCTTCCCATGTTCTGCAGTTAGTCCAACAGAGCCAAATTCCTGCAAAAGATGGGAAAATGGTTTTCTGGGTGCAATGCTCTCAGTCAGTAAGTAGCTGCAGCCATACTAGACAACCTTTTCAAAGCAATGTAACAGTTTTCTTAGCTACCTGACATCTCATCTGAAAGTCTGAGTTTGAGAGAGGCAGACTTGGGTATGGTAGCCAGGACTCTACCTTATCGGTTTTGAAGCCCATCCTCTCCCTCTGTCCCCTTTTTTTTTTTTTTCCTCTGAGTTCCAAGATAGCTTATGAGTTGTCTGTCTATACATGACACAGTCCCCTTCCCTTTGTTTCAAGAAGAGATCATTCTTGGCTATGAAGGGCTGCTAGATGGTGATGTCCTGGCCATGGGGGGGCTTTCATTGTCCCTTCCAGAGTTTCTATTGATGGGTTCCAACCTGACATTATTAAACAGATCACAGAAATATCCCAGTTAGTCTCAGTCCCAACAGATTGTTCACTTAATCTATGACAGTTGTACCTTACATCTCACACCAAAGACAATCCTTGTAGCCAATCCTATAAAACTTTCAAGATTCTTTAACTAGGAAAAGGAAGTTATTTAGATTTATAAATGTGTGTATATTTAAAGTAAATAAATATACACACACACAAATGGGCTCCAGTCTTAAGTTTAGAAAAGCAATAGAAGCTTCTATAATAAGTGAGCACTATATGCTCTTTAGGACTGACCCACAGCAAGCACTAGAGATCTTTTGTTTAGTCAGCCTTATCCACAGAGTCTAAGCAACATAAATACAGTTCCTCCTTATGCTTTATTCCCAACAACTGAATTTAGAACTCAGTTCAGTTGTACATCATCTTTTGCGAAGGGGATGAGAGGGGAGAGGGCAAGAGAAGCAATTCACAAACCTTTTGTCTTCCAATGTTCTGTAATGTTTCATCTGGTGTTGAGGGGCCTACTGTTGGGCAAGGAATAACACTGCCTGCTGGAAACTAATTGATTGATAGAACCCTGTGCATATTAAGGATGTTAAAATGTGTTGATTGAGGCAAATGTATAACCTCTGAAATTCAGCAGTTACACACTTACATGGGGGGGGGGAGGCAGCTCCTGTGGAGCCTTTGGCCCCTCCTCCGCTTAAGCAGCAGAGGAGGGCAGGTAGTGCTTACGGAGACAAGCACTGGCTCCCAGGGAACCACCTGCACTGCTGCCTCTGTCAGGCTCATCAGTTAACCATTTGCATGTTTACCCTATCACATCCCTAGGGCATTGTCATGACTCCTTCCCCGCTCTGGCACGATAAATGCAGAAGTGGGGGCCAGCAAAAGTACCCCAAAACCTTATCTACCAAGCTTTGGTATAAAACTTCCCCCCCCAAAATCTTAACCTAGATTTTTGGGAATAAAATCCTTCGATGCCACCACCCCAGTAATAATAGAGACCGGGGAGAAATCACTTGGGAAATCTCACCCCTAAAGTAAAAACCAGGACATACAATTAACCAATACCAGGTTAATAAAAAAAGGAGAGCTTATCACCACAAACTTCCTGTTGCAAGCAGAATGACTAGACTGAAAGGTGGTAACATATACACTCATGGGCTGTGTCTAGACTGGCATGATTTTCCGGAAATGCTTTTAACAGAAAAGTTTTCCATTAAAAGCGCAACAGAGCGTCTAGATTGGGGCTCTTCCGCAAAAAGCCCGAATTTCAACTGGGGCTTTGTCTCAGCTGTCTACACTCTTTTGCGCAAAAAGAACGGGCAGCATAGTATTTCGCAAAAGCACTGATTTCTTACAGTAGGAAGTCAGTGCTTTTGGAAAGCAGCTGTGTAGACAGCTGGCCCTGATTTTCCGGCAAAAAAACTGGCCGAAGACAGCCATGGAGAGACTCCATGGGCCTAGAACTTAGTTACAAAGAAAAGCCCAAATTTTGTTTAAAGGTGCACAGACCTCAGATCCCATACCCAACCCATAAAATAATAAAATTATTTTATTTATCTAAACTTTATCCTACCTACAGAAAGTGGAAGTCTTTTCTTGGAGGGAGACATAGTCTGTCTCCCTCAATAGCTGGGGAGAACTGCCCAGAACCAAAGAGACTCCATGGGCCAAAAATTCCTTTGTCCCAGTTTGAAATTCCTACCTACATTCCTTGTTTAAAGGTGCACCTGGCTAGGTGACCTCCTTAGTCCCCAGGCTGCTGGCTAACCCTCATAATCATGACAGGCATATACAAATGTGTACCCACACATGTGGATATCCCTGAATATAGATTAGTATTTGTTGAGCCACAAGGCTGTCCCAGGAACCACAGAAGCAAAAGGAGCAGAACATGGAATCATCGCACCCAGGAATCAGCACCCTGCACTGGCAGCTCTTCTGGTACAGCTGTACCACCTCTGGCCCTTCTATGTAGCTATCTTTGTCTCCTGTTCGGGGTGTGTTGATGAGCCTGGGGCCCACCTGAGTGGGAAGGGCAGTAGAGGAGTGCTGGAGCTATTGCTTGTGCAAGATGTTAGTTCCTGGGTGCGGCAGCCCGCTGTTCTGCTCCTTTCACTACTGTGGTTCTTAGGAGTGCCCAGAATGGTCCTTTGCATTTGCAAAGTAAAACAGGGTCAAGAGTAATGAGTCTGCACTAGCAGAGAGAAATATCTGGCAACTCTTGCAAGTATTTTGGCTCTTGTATCTAGACTATACAGCACCTATACAATATCTTTCAGAGATCTAAAGCTCAAAATACATCGTCTTAAATAAGTAGTTTCATTTAGACAAACTTGGAAAGTTATATGGTCACATCAAGTATACTTTGCTTATCTAGCAACATTCTTCATGCCAACCCTTAATTTTATAACTCAGTATCGGTCCTCTATGCATGCAAAAACTTCTCCATTGGGGGGGAAGGTTTTATTGATATAATTAGAAACTAAAGGCAACATTGAAAGCAGCTAAGGAGGAAGACAGGATCTGGTCCAGAAGACATAAGCCTCTGGGCATTCAATAGATCTCTAATACATTGGTTTTTGCCTTTTGAAAATCTTAGGGTATTATTTGTAACTAAGCTAGTGCACTCTTAAAATATTTTACATCTGTCAGGACATCCTTACATGTAATTTAAGTCAATGCAAAGGACCTTTTGTGGCTCTCTCTCCTGCTACATCTGTCAGGACATCCTTACATGTAATTTAAGTCAATGCAAAGGACCCTTGTGGGGAGGCCCAGGGTATAGTTTCACATCTGGCCTTGTCTGAAACTCTCTCCCTCAGGGTCTCCCAGATGCGCACAGCGTTCTGATGGGCCTGCTGAATGGCAGCAGTGCACAGCTGTTCAAAGGCCCTGGTCAACTGCTTGGCTGCTGCACACAGGTTGTACAGGACACAGCAGGCCACTGCCTCCTGAGGGATGTTCCATTCGCTGAGGTTCAGGTGGGGGAGGAGACACCAGAACCTCCCCTTCAAAAGGCCAAAGGCACACTCCACTGTGATGCAGGCCCTGCTGAGCCTCCCGTTGAAATGTTCCTTTATGGGGTCCAGATGTCCTGTGTAGGGCTTCATCAGCCATAGGAGCAAGCAGTAGGCAGCATCCCCCATGATGCACTTTGGAATGTCCATGTCACCAACCCTGATTGTGTGTGTGTGGGGAGTGCCAGCATGCATCTTCAGGAACAGGCTAGAGTTCCTGAAGATGTGGGCGTCATGTGCTTTCCTGGACCACCTGATGCTGATGTCGGTGAACCGGCCTCAGTGGTCTGTGGGGGCCTGTAGAAGAATTGAAAAGTACCCCTTCCAGTTGATATAATCATGGGCCCTGATGGGGATATAGGTGCTGTCAAACCTCCCTCCTCCCCCGCCGCAGATGGGGAAGCCCATGGCAGCAAAGCTAGTGACGATGGGGTGCGCATCACTCAGGATGATGACCCTGCACAGCAGGATGGTGTTGATGGCCCTTGCCACTTGTAGAAGTCTACAAACATAGAATCACAGGGTTGCCAGAGCCCGGAGGAGGTCTCTGAGCCCAGCCCCTTTCCCACACCAAGACCAACCCCAACTTACCCCATCCCTGCCAGGGCTTTGTGAAGGTGGAAGTGCAAAACCTCCAGGGAGGGAGAGTTCTCCCCCTCCCCCCCTTCGCTAGGGAATCGCATTCCAGTGCTTCACCGCCATCCTGGGACAATAGCAAGAGAGTCATACGCGCATGAGTGCGGCCCCAACAGATGACCCCACACCAAACTGGTTCTTGATGAAGCAGTAGCTGTTCATCATGCTGAGCTTCCAAAGTGCGATAGTAACCTGTTTCGGGAGGGGGATGGCAGGTCACGTGTGGGGGTGCCATCACCTGCAGACGGGGTGAGCCACTTGCACTGCTCCAGTGTCCTTCCACATGTGCAAGTTCTGGAGCCACTGATGGTCGTCCCACTGTTCCATGACAATCCAGTCCCACCAGTCAGAACTGGTCTCCTGTCAAAAATGGCGGTGCATGGTGTGCAGGGGAGGGTGGGAAACACTGTTCTGCATGAGGAGGTATCCCAGAGCAAATTGAAGGTCCTGGTTCTGCAGTGCCATATGGGTAGCCTGCAGTAACTGAACCAGGAGGTGCAGCATGAGGTCTAAGAGTTGGTGAGTGTTTTACAGCACTCCATGGCTGGAATGCTGTGGTGTCTGCAAGGTCAACCAGAGCGCACAGTGAGATGTTTGCTGTCCCTCAAGGAGGTAAGCAAAGGTGAAGAGTCTGCAACATAGCTGTAGAGGGGAATCCCTTTAAGCACTGCTGTCCTTATGCCCTGCCGGAGTGCTTCTGGGGGACCTTAAATATGATTCAGGCTCCAATCAGTGTGGACGTGCTATTTTGGGAGTTGTTGTTCCAAAATAGCTTATTTCAAAATAAGCACATAGTGTAGATGTGCCCTTAGGGACTAACAAATACATATAGTATCATGAGCTTTTGTGGGCAGGCCCAGTACTTGTGCTCCTTACGGACACCTGAGTTCTGTCAATAATACTGTTCGGAAACAGAGTGGATATTTGTGAAGGATAGGAGGAGTGCTGTCCTTTTCTGGGCATCCCAGCGTTCAGTAAATAAAGGGTTAAACTTGGGTAGTAAGTTAGGAGATGATGGGGGGGCGGGGAGCAGAAAGCCAATGGGAGAAGGTGTTGAGATTTGAAAAGAAGAACCCTGCTTGTTGCTTTTTCTTTGAGTTTTAAGCCAGGTTCTTCCTCCTGCAATGAGGTTTACCAGCTAATTCGAATTAGGGGCTTTAAATCGGACTCCCGTTTCACTGCCACGTGTAGACGCCGGCAGTTACGCCGGGCTAGTGAATTTCTAAAATGGCGACCGGCTGGGAACATGCAAAGCAAGCGTGGGATATTTAAATCCTGGGCTTGATTTGCAACTTCAGTATGCTTCATTTGCCTCCCTACTTCGAAGTAGGGGGCAAGTGTAGACATACCCCTAGAGTTCACCTAGTGGCCATCTCTCAGCTTTCCACCTCTCTGAATCAGAATAGCTCAGTGTTTTCACACAAGATGTCAGCTCTATTTCTAAAAAGCCATGTAATGCTCTTCTCTCCATCAAGGAATCCAACCCTCAGTAGGATTTCAATCTGATTGTCTTCAGACTCACAGGACTTCCCTTTGAACCACTGGGCTCTTGTTCTCTTGCTCACTTACCATGGTAAGGTCAATTTACTTGTAGCAGTGATGTCAGCTATATGATTGTTGGAGATTAAAATCCTGACACTGGAGAGGCCGTATATGGTATTCTTCAAGGACAAGGTCCAGCTGTGACCCCCACCACCCAGACTTTTTGCCATAGATGGTGTTGTCCTTCCATGTTAACCAGGACACTTTTCCTCCTGGTTTTATCCCAAGATGCATGCCAATAGTGAGGAGAGGGGGCTGTACACTGGATGTCAGGTGTGCTCTAGCATTTTACGTGGAGCGCACCCAGCTCTTAATTGTGACTCCAGACAGGATGAAGGGCCTCCTAATATCCCTGCAAAAGATTTCAGAGTGGATCACCACCTATATGAGAACTTATGAGCTGGCGCACATCCCCTCTGCTGTCCATTTTGAGGTCACACTTGATGAGAGTTCAGGTGTCCTCAGCGGCATTCCTGGCTCATGTTCTGATCCAGGATATTTGTAGAGCTACAACATGGTGTCCAGTCCACATGTTCATGGCTCACTACGCCCTCACCTTACAGGCTAGGGAAGATGCTGTGTTCAAAAGAGGTGTACTGCAGGCAGCACATCCATGAACACATACCCACTCTGTTAGGTGACTCCCAAGCAGTACTAACTTGGAATGTGCATGAGCAAGCACTTGAAGAAGAAAAGACCTATTCTGAAACTGGTGTTCTTAGAGATGTTGCTCATGCCCTTTCCATGACCTGCCCTCCCTTCCTTCTTGCTGGAAACTCAGACAGTGGGAACTGAGAGTGGGGGGAGCTGGCGATGCCCCTTGTGGCGCCAGGATGGTGCAATATTCCAGGGGGCATCAGAGCCTGTTTCCTCTGTGTACTGCCAAGGGAAAACTTCCAGAACCAATGCATGTGGTGAGCACACACAAACCTAACTTGGAATGGACATAAGCAGCACATCTTGAACACCAATTATGGAACAGGTAACTGGGTTTTTTGCCCTGACATGTGCCCTATATGCCAGTGAAGCAAAACAAAGTTCCATAGATCTCACTAATCAAATTGGTTATCATAGAATAGAATCATAGAGCTGGAAGAGACCTCAGGAGGTCATCAAGTCCAGCCCCCTGCCCAAGGCAGGACCAATCCCAACTAAATCAACCCAGCCAGGGCTCTGTCAAGCCAAGACTTAAAAACCTCTAGAGATGGAGATTCCACCACCTCCCTAGGTAACGCATTCCAGTGCTTCACCACCCTCCTAGTGAAATAGTTTTTCCTAATATCTAACCTAGACCTCTCCCACTGTAACTTGAAACCATTGCTCTTTGTTCTGCTATCCGTCACTACTGTGAATGGCCTTTCTCCATCCTCTTTGGAACCTCCCTTCAGGAAGTTGAAGGCTATCAAATCCCCCCTCACTCGTCTCTTCTGCAGACTAAACAAACCCAAATCCCTCAGTCTTTCCTCATAGGTCATGCGCTCCAGCCCCCTAATCTTTTTGGTCGCCCTCCGCTGGACCCTCTCCAATGCATCCACATCCTTTCTATAGTGGGGGCCCAGAACTGGTCACAATGTTCTAGATGTGGCCTCACCAGAGCTGAATAAAGGGGAATAATCACTTCTCTGGATCTGCTGGCAATGCTCCTCCTAATGCACCCTAATATGCCATTTTCCTTCTTGGCTACAAGGGCACACTGTTGACTCATATCTAGCTTCTCATCCACTGTAATCCCCAGGTCCTTTTCTGCAGAACTGCTACTTAGCCATTCGGTCCCCAGCCTGTAACAATGCTTGGGATTCTTCCGTCCCAAGTGCAGGACTCTACACTTGTCCTTGTTGAACCTCATCAGATTTCTTTTGGCCCAATCCTCTAATCTGTCCAGGTCACTCTGGACCCTATCCCTGCCCTCCAGCGTATCTACCTCTCCCCCTAGCTGTGTGTCATCTGTGAACTTGCTGAGGGTGCAATCCATCCCCTCATCCAGGTCATTAATAAAGATATTGAACAAAACTGGTCCTAGAACAGATCCTTGGGGCACTCAGCTAGAAACCGACCACCAATCTGACATTGAGCCATTGATCACTACCCGTTGAGTCTGACCATCTAGCCAGCTTTCTATCCATCTTACAGTCCATTTATCCAATCTATATTCCCTTAACTTGCTGTCAAGAATATTGTGGGAGACCATGTCAAGGTATGTCACATCCACTGACTTTCCCATATCTACAGAGCCAGTTACTTCATCATAGAGGCTAATCAGATTGGTCAGGCACAACTTGCCCTTCGTGAATCCATGTTGACTATTCCTGATCAATTTCCCCTCTTCCAAGTGCTTCAGAATGGATTCCTTGAGGATCCCCTCCATGCTTCTTCCAAGTACAGATGTAAGGCTGACAGGTCTGTAGTTCCCTGGATTGTCCTTCTTCCCTTTTAAAATGGGCACTACATTTGCCTTTCTCCAGTCTTCCAGGATCTTTCCCGATCTCCAGGAGTTTTCAAAGATAATGGCCAAAGTCTCCGCAATGACACTTGCCAACTCTCTCAGTATCCTCGGCTGCATTAAATCTGGGCCCATGAGTTTGTGTATGTTTAGCTTTTCTAAATAGTTCCTAACTTGTTCTTTCCCCACCGAGGGCTGTCCACCTCCTTCCCATACTGCGTTGCCTAGTGCATTTGTCTGGGAGCTGACCTTGTCCATGAAGACAGAGGCAAAGAAAGCATTGAGTACTTCAGCTTTTCCCACATCTGTCACTAGATTACCTCCCTCATCTAGTAAGGGCCCCACACCCTCTCTGATCACCCTCTTATTGCTAACATGCCTGTCTTTTCTCCCTTTAAATACTGGAGCTCCAAGCAATCATACTGCTCTCTTGTTATCCTTCACATCCCTTGCTAGCTGCAATTCCAATTGCGCTTTCACCTTCCTGATAACTCCCCTGCATTCTCGAGCAATATATTTATACTCCTCCCTAGTCATCTGTCCAAGTTTCCACTTCTTGTAAGCGTCCTTTTTGTGTTTAAGCCTCACCAAGGATGTCCCCAGTAAGACAATCTGGTTGCCTACCATATTTGCTTTTCTTGCTGCGCATCGGGATGGTTTCTTCCTGTGCCTTTTTAATAAGGCTTCTTTAAAATACTACCCGCTCTCCTGGACTCCTTTCCCCTTCATGTAAGCATCCCAGGGAATCCTGCCTATCAGTTCTCTGAGGGAGTCAGTCTGCTTTTCTGAAGTCCAGGATATATATTTTGCTACTCTCCTTTCTTCCTTCGGTCAGGATCCTGAAATCTACCATCTCATGATCACTGCTTCCCAGGTTGTCACCCACCTCTACTTCCCCTACTAGTTCCTCCCTCTTTGTGAGCAGCAAGTCAAATTGTGCATGGCCCCTGGTCGGTTCCTTCAGCACTTGTACCAGAAAATTATCCCCAACATTCTCCAAAAACTTCTTGAATTGTCTGTGTACTTCTGTATTGGTCTCCCAACAGATATCAGGGCGATTAGTTGCCCATGAGAACCAGGGCCTGCGATCTGGAAGCTTCTCTCAGTTGTCCAAAGTAAGCCTCGTCTACCTCATCCATCTGATCCAGTGGTCTATAGCAGACCCCAACCACAACATCACCCCATTGCTTCCACCTCTAAACTTAACCTATAGACTCTCAACAGTCTTTTCTCCCCTCTAAATACTGGAGCTCCAAGAAATCATACTGCTCTCTTACATACAATGCAACTCCTCCTCGTTTTTTGTTTTTTGTTTTTGTTTTTTTTTTCCCTCCCCCGCCTGTTCTTCCTGAACAGTTTATACCCTTCCATGACAGCGCTCCAGTCATGCAAGTCATCCCACCAAGTTTCTGTTATTCCAATCAAATCATAGTTCTCTACTGGACCAGGGCTTCTAATTCTTGTTGTTTGTTTCCCAGGCTTCTCGCGCATTTGTGTACAAACACCTTAGATAACCAATTGATCACCCTACCTTCTCCATCCAAATCAGGGGTCCTCCTTTGTTGCTTGTTCCTCCTTGTGATTCTTCCCGGTGTCCGACTTCCTCACTTACCTCAGGGCTTTGGTCACTGTCCCCCAACAAACCTAGTTTAAAGCCCTCCTCACTAAGTTTTCAAGCCTGCCCGCACAGATGCTCTTTCCTCTCTTGGTTAGGTGGATCCCATCTCTTCCTAACAATTCTTGTGCCCGGAACAGAGTCCCATGGTCGAAGAAACCAAGGCCCCCTCTCCAACACCACCTGCGCAACCATGCATTTACTTCCTCGATTCGACGATCTCTACCCGGACCTTTTCCTTCAACGGGAAGGATGGACGAGAACACCACTTGCGCTTCAAATTCTTTGATCCTCCTTCCCAGCGCTACGTAATCTGCTGTGACCTGCTCAAGGTCATTCTTGGCCGTATCGTTAGTTCCTATATGGAGAAGCAGGAAAGGGTAGCGATCCGAAGGTTTAATTACTTTTAGAAGACTCTGTCATGTCATATTCTGAATGCGAGCTCCCGGTAAGCAGCACACTTCTCGAGATTGCAGGTCTGGATGGCAGATGGATGACTCAGTCCCTCTTAGGGGAGAGTCTCCAACCACCACCACCCATCTTCTTTTGGGGGTGGTGGTCGTGGAACCCCCATCCCTAGGACTATGCATCCCATTTGTTCAATGTTTTCTAGACCAATGTTTGTTAACTTAGTTAGGAATTAGAATAATGGAAAACAGTCACTCTCAGAACCTAACAAAACCATTGCAACATATTCCTGGATGTAATAAAAATACTACCTAATGTACTGTCCATGGAAACCTATATGCAGAAAAATCAACTCTACCTTGCAGTAAAGGAAAATACTATTCTGCACCAATGACAAACATTCTGCATTAAAGTTTATACTACTTGCAGTACAGTGCTTTTTGAGATCCCAGCAGTACAATATTACAGAATGTTTTAAGATTTTATATTAGGCTTAGCATCTATTTGGTAAGATTTTTTTTGTTGGCTTAGAATCCTAGAACATTTTTAAAGATGACTGTAAATAATGAGGGGGGGCAAGTATCTTTTTATTAATTTTAAACAAAATTGAATAAGCCATGCTCTGCTTCACAGGCACTGTATAAATATTGGAAGTAAAATACAATGAAATGTAACCACTCTCTCCCACTGAAGGATCCTGGAACTAACCAGACATAACACTAATAAAAAGGAACTCTTTTTAAGGCCTGATATTGTCTGGAAAGTTGCACCTGGAGAAGATCATGGTGGGGAAACAGGGATGGACCATAAGTAGTTTTCTGTCCTTCAGGAAGTTGATGGCAGTTCCTTCTCATACACCGAAGAGGATGACTGATGATGGCAATAAGCTGGGTGGATGGAATTGAACATTATGACTGATCAGTTAACTGTTGCTGGTACAAGTGATGCAAGCTAGTCTTGGGGGACAAAGAGATTGGTGGTTCTGTTTCGCAGTGTCCTCAGATGTTCTTAGACCAGGTTCATAACAGCTGGTCAAAACTTTTTTTATTAAAGCTTTGTCAAAAATGGAGTTTTAGCAAATGATTTTTTTATGTTAAAAACAGTTCTAATTTCTTTTACTTCTCCATGAGATGTTTCAATTCTAACTTTTTTAATTTCCCTGCTGCCCCTACCCTGAAAAGTGTGAGAATTTGCATGCCACTTCAGGGTTTTGGGGTTTTTCCTCACAGGAAAAAAACAAGGCAGGGCAGAGATGCAGCAAAACCAATGAGAGAAAGTAACACTAAGTCATACTTTGACTTTCCTCATTTGGAAAAAATAATGTTGAAAACTCTGTGAGAGGGAGGAATATTTATCATCTTTTCTTTACAGTTTTTCAATGTTTACCATTGGAAAATAGAAAGGTGAGGGAACGTAGAGTTTTCCACGCTGTTAATTTTTCTATGGGTGCAACCAAAAAAATTATTTCCCATGGAGAAAAATATTTCATTTTTCTAGCCAGAAATGATAGGTCTGAGAAGATCTGTGAAGGAGAATGCAGGTTTGACCTACACAGCTAAGCCTTTGATGGCTACCATATTGAAGTTAAGCATTCGTGTGTGAAAGTTCCCCACAGGTATTGCTGAGGGCACTACAAAGCAGTTCAGTAGTGACATTTGTAGTAAAGGGACAGGGCATCTGAAGGTAATAAAGTAGAAAGGGGAACAATTAATAAACACAATATATAGAAAGGTATTTATCCCTCATATGTGAATTTTAGCTATGACTAAAGCTGGCCTTTCCTTTCACTAGAACAAATATTAAAAATATATTTTTCATAAAATTATAGTACTGATTCTTAACTCTATAGACTTGACAACATGGTTACAACTTCTTGACCTAATACCCAGCTAAGAGCCAAATGAGATCTGAATATGCTGGCCTCTAGGCTATAACTTGATACACTGAGATCTGAATATTACTGACATAATTAGTAATACCCCAAAAAAGCTACAGTAGTTGAATGTATTGTTTAATTTACTATAGTACTATATATTCATATTTAAACAGTATAGTGGGAGATATTTAATGTGTACTAGGGAAGTTAAAATACATTTAAGTAAACATGTAACTGTTGAAATTTTCAGTGATTATATGGCGAGCATGGGGGCAAGTGGCTCCCCAAGAATCAGTGTGTGCTGGGAGGCGGCTTTTAAACAGAGAGCCTGTGTGTAACCATGAAGGCTAACCAATGAGTCTAAGCACATTGATTAACTGTGTACACTTACACTTTCACATCCTGTGTGTGTAATATATATAATGTATAAATTCTCAGAGCAAAAATGACTGACCAACTATTATTTTATCAGTTCCAGTTGGTTTAACAACAAAGAAGTATCCTTAACTTAGATTCGTTAAAACACTGTGTGATTTAACTAATTAATATCATGTGCAGCAGAGAGTCACAGGAGACTTGTTAGAGTCACTCATGGCTCAAGAGCTTGAATCTGAGTACAACTGTATTATGTAAATCATCATATGAAGTGATTGATTGGGTCTCTATCACAGTTTTAACTTGTTTACTTCTCAAAGTCTGTTAATTATTGTATTTAGACTTGTATCAGCTAATGTTGTACAATGTAATATATGGAAAGGAATGTGGCCAGTTCCTGCATGTGATGTTTTTAACCAGTAAAGCATCAAATTGTTGCCAGTTAGGTTGTAAGCACAATAAAGTATGACAAAGTAGTTTTTGTTTATATTGACTCAGTCTGGAACCCTGGGATTAATTAATTTATATTTGTAATTAAATGAAATCCGGACATAGTAAACTTTCATATTTTATCTATCTATTGTGAATTTGAAATACCCTTTTAGTTCCTACACAAAAGGTGTCAGTTTATGCTGGTGGTTTGTCACTTGAACAGCTGTGCATTCTTACATGGTATAAGAACCTACATAGATTAGAATGCACAACATCAGGAATTGAAATTCCCAACTTGTTTTCCATAGGCAGTTTTATAAGAGACAGCTAGCTAGGTTTTCCATGCCTAAATTCAGATAAATGACCTAGAGTTACAGAGTTATTGATCACTCAGAAGAATGGAAATTGAACAGTTAATTGGAAGGCAGAGGAAACAGCTGTGCAGAGAATGTTTTGGCTGTGAGCAGTCTAGGAAGTGACGTTCTGTAGCATTTGCTGTTCTAGAAAGAGCGGAGACACGTATAAATGGGAGGGCTCTGGAGAGGGCTGTCTCTCTACCAGTGTGTATCATTATCTATAAATGAACAACAAGGGAGGGAATCAAATAAGGATAAGCAGTCTATCCACTGCTCAGAGCACCAACAGCTTTGCTGATTTGTGCTATTTTTCCCCTCCAGCATCACTACATTACTCAGACACTGGACACTGGCTACTTCATACTAAGGGAAACCTAAATTCCTCTTACAGCGCTCGGAATGGGAAAAGATTATTATTCAATTCTGGGAATTGAAAAAGGAGCTTCTGAAGAAGAAATCAAAAAGGCTTATAGAAAACAAGCCCTTAAATGGCATCCGGATAAGAACAAATCCCCACACGCAGAGGAAAAATTCAAAGAGGTTGCAGAAGCTTATGAAGTGCTAAGTGATCCTAAAAAGAGAGACATTTATGATCAATTTGGGGAAGAAGGTAAGTATTTCTCTTACTCGGTGTTTGTCTGTACTATACTCTTAAAATAGACACATAGTTGTGTTGAATGCCACAAGACAAGAAGAAAGTTTGTGCTTATCCATGGCATGTGCTGATTTGGACAATGTGATTTTTCTTATGGAGACCAATACAAGTTTCTATAACTACAATATGTTAGCAAAAATATGTAATCATGTATATAGTGTAGTTTTTAGTACTATGCTTAGTTCAATTTTCTTTAAAAGATCCCAAATCCCTCTAATAGAACTTTTTAAATTAAATGTGACCCATAAATAGCTGAATGCACTTTGTTTATTTTTGCCCCTGCACTTCTTGAGTGCCATCAAAATGTTACCTAGAGACAGAGCACCTTTTTGAATAATGTTTCTCTTTCTAAAACTTTTCATAAAGGATAGTCTGCTTGTACAAAACAAGACAGGACAATCCCTCTACTGAGCAGGAGTCCAGGTGTCCAGTCCTTAGTTGGCCTTCGCTTCTTGCCCATAGAGGAAAGAATTTGGCTGATGTCATGAAATACCCGAACAGTTTTTTAGTTTGAATGTAAACAGTAATAATGTGCCAAAGAAATGAGGCCCCAGAAATGTTACATTTAGCCTAAAATGGTCATTGAAACAGGAAGCTTTTTTCCTTTTTTAATCATCAATTACAATGGTTCCTCTGGCATTTCTAGGATTCAACAGTTACTTTTTATATCTATTTGAGACTCTAAACTAGTTAAGCACTGCCCACAGAAACTAGATAGGTTCATTTAATCCAGGGGTTGGGGAGCCTTTTGTGGGTCAGGGGCTGCTGACTCAGAAAAATCAGTCGGGGCTGGGGGTTGCCGGGGGAGGTGGCTAGAGTGCCAGCACGGGCTCCTCAATGCTGGGGGAAGCCCTAAGCCTTGTGGGCCAGGGACCACATCCCCCCCCGGGCTTTAGGTTCCCACCCCTGATTTAAACATTGGCATTCATTTGTGGCCAGATTTTGATAATTTCACTTGAGCTGAGTTGTACACTAGTCAATGAATAGTCTCATTGACTTAAATGAGAAGTAAAGTGCTACATGAGATACCTGGCCCTTCATTGCTTCTTTGCAACCTTTTACATCTCTGAGGCAAATTCCATGGTCTCTTGTTCCTTTCTGAAGTGAGAGAGTTCTGGAACCACAAGTCTTTGTTTCCTTCTCATATCATTCCTGAGTCTCTGAATATCAGACCTGATTTTGTTTTGGGGAACTAAGAGCTCATGCTGCTTCCTTGGTAATAGGTCTAGATTTTTAAAGGTATTGCAGTCAGCATTGTAATCCTAAAATTCTCCTTTTCAAAGGGAGCTTAGACACTTTGTCAATGAGATTTAGGCTCCTAAATGCCCAAATCCCTTTTGGAAATGAGCCTTGGGTTCCTCAGTTAATTAGGTATTGCAATGCTAAGTGCAGTAATGCCTAAATAGCTGTAAAAATATTTCGCGTTAGTTTTTTGCCATTTTGCTTTTCCACATTAGCCCTAATACTTGTTGTTTCTCATGTGCAAGCCCTTTATTACCTAAGCTGTAGATTAATTTTCATTCTGTTCCAAAGCCGTAGCACCTCCTAGCCCCCTCCTAAAAATATCATTTTAGTCAGATTCTCCTAAGAGCAGAAGGCAAAGCATATAAAGCAGTGCAGCCTTTGGCAGTGTGGCATTGCATACCTGAAGCAAAGGCTCCAAAGTATGTACTTCCATTTATTTTGAGCATAATATTACAAAAGTATTGACAAGTTCCTGCAACTATGAGTCTGGAAATATCCCTTGACGCCTGAGTGGCTGCTTCAATGCTGTCATTGTTGTCCAGAATGTAGTCAGTAGTTGTAAAGCTCTGACATTGTTTTACAACCATGGAACCTGATGTGCTTTCAGCAAAAACTATTCAGTATCTATTCTAGGAAGTATCATTCCACTAATCACATGACAGTTTGTCATGCATTTGTTTGACATTACCATTTTACAGTACTTCATTTTAAAAAAGAAACTTGAAAAATGTATAGTATAGCATTTGTCATAGCAAAACTAGAGTTAAGATTGAAATGCCATTTCCATTCTAATGCCCCCTTTGCAGTTCTTCAGAACTTTATCAAAACATTGCCTTAGGGCTCAAACTTTTTGTTTGCTTTAATCCAAATGTGACTTTTATTTGTTTGGCTCTTTTAATTTTGAGTAAAATCAGTTCTGTCATCATGGAATTAAACTAATATGAAAAATCCATTCCTCATATCTGGATTAAATGATTTTGTTAAAGCTGGACACTTGTCTCTTAGAATCTTTTTTTAGAGAAAGAAAAGCAATACATTCTTGTAGATCAACTCAGGATTTTTGAATCTGGAAATAGTAAATGCTAAGGTCTGTGTTCTAGGTCATTGTGTATTGTGCCATTGGTAGAAAGTGCCCCTAAAGCCAACATTACATGGGAGGATCACCTCATTATGGCTGGAGGACTCCTATGTTAGCTTTTTCCCTGATGCCAGTGTAGCAGGAGTAACTGGGTTCCCTTATACCTAGCTGATACTTGGCTATCATATTGATCTCCTGCCAACACTCCAATAACATCCTTTGAGCCTGGTCTATGTTGTGCCAGGAATCTGATATGGGCCCAGGATCAAGAGGATGCAAAGGCCACTTTTGCACTTTGTCATAGTTTTAGGGTAACTTGAACTTTCTTGGTCCTCAAAGATTTCACTCTCAGCCATCATGTCTACTGGGCAAAGACCCAGGCCTCAATCAGAAGGGAGTGTGGGTTGTACCTCTCCCATATCTATGCTGATATCCCCAGCAAGTCAGTCTACCTAGAAGGCCAAAGCCTGTGCTTTACTTTTTCTCCAAAGGCTGTGACCAGTGTTTGGCCTGCAGGTACAAGTTACCCCACAGCTTTCTCCAAGCAACCACAATTATTCTTAAGGTAGAAGCATTACAGAGAAAACACATAAAAACCTATACACATGCTAAAAATAATACCAAAGGTCACCTGCTCCCAATTCCAGCACAGGGCTTTTCTAGGCATTAGTCCTTCAAACCCCACAAGTGTGTGTGTGTGTGTGTGTGTGTGTGTGTGTGTGTGTGTGTGTGTGTGTGTTCCTCTCTTGTTACAAGATTCTATCAGTCTTTGCAGCAGGAACCAGAACAATGACCCTGCATCAGTTTCAGCTGAGGTTATTTATCCAAGAGTCTTTTCTTTGTCTCTTAGTCTCTGAAGAATCTAGCTTGAACCAGACCACATGAGCCTCTGCAGAAGGTGGTACTTCTCTGGAGGTGTTCATAACCTGAGTGATTGTCTTAATCATCACCTACAGTTTTTGTTTCCTGGAAGAACTGTGGTAACCCTCCCCACTTTAGAGTGCATTCAGTCCCGGCCCACAAAGACACCATAAAGCATTCATACACCTAATACACTGTGGTCTCCCAAAGATATGTCAAGAAATTGGCTTTATTTGTCTCACACTACTCCATTTAAACTGCACTAAATGCTAATCATCTGCAGCTGAGAAGCTAGCATTAAAATTTGTCTTTTATGAATACTTTGAATTCACCTTTTTAAAAAAAAAAAAAAAAGAAAAAAAAAAAAAAAGAAAGAAAAATCCATCTCTGACATGGAAAAGGGATGTTAAAAATTGGTTAATTGAATAGTTGATTAACCTCATGAATTTTTATTGGTTACTCAGCTATTCTGTAGTGCCCAGGGTGTGGCCAGTGCACTCCGGCCCCACTCCCGAGGAGACCCCTGCCACTCCACGCCAGGTGGGAGCTGGTCCATGAGGGAAGCCGGTTTAAAAACCAGCTCCCCTCACAGGCCGGCTGCCTGTCACCCAGCGCTGCTGCCTCTGATACAGAGGCAACAGTGCGGGGTGGCAGCAGCCCCTGTCCGGAGTCGGGCAGGCTGAGCTCCCAGACTCAGCGCGAGCTGGAACTCAGCTGGGCTGCCTGCCCACCTGGCTCCTAATATACTTTAAATGCAGAGCCACAGTGGGGGTAAGTTCTGGACCCAGCATGAGCCAACACTGAGCCGGGCTGCTGCCTGCCTGCTAAAAAACTTACTGGCGGGTGTGAGGGGAGAAATGCATGTATATGGACTTTTGCTTATTGGTTAATTGACTACATTATTACATCCCTAACATGGAATAGAAAGTAGGATGCATGGTGTACTGCTTAGCATAAGATTGAATCCATAACTGCTTAAGGGCCTGAGAAGGAAAGTGGTTGCTTATAGTTCAACCTTAACCACTAAGTTGCCTTGTAGGATTAAGTGTTGAAACATCTTAACACTATTTAGAACTGAAGGCTTCCTTTGGCCTTAAAACCTCTTAAGGAAGGTCTGAGGAGACATTCGGGGGTCAAGGTAAGAAGAGGGAACCTTCCAGGAAGGGGAGACTGGTTGTTGAGAGGAATGTTGTCTGGAGTCAGAGTAGAGGTAGGTAACTGGGTTGCTGCTAGGGATTTTGGTGAGTGTAAGCAGAGTATGAGAAACTACCACCTGGTGGAAGTAGAAGAAAGATCTCACACTGGAAATAATGGGGACAACAGATATGAAGAAGAGAAATAGTACTCAATTTGTTGAAATGAGACTGAACTACAAAGAACTCCTACAGAGAGGAGGGTGGGGTGGGTGTGTGTGTGTGTGGTTTTTTTGGTTTTGTCTTTTTTGTGAGGGAGTAAAAACTTGGATGGCCTTTGAAGAGAAGTGTCAAGTGTGAATTTTTACTGAAAGAGTCCTAGGATGAGATTAGTGGTTAGAGATAGCAAAGCTTTATCTCTTAAAATCTCTCTAATTCTTATCATGTACCTAGAGCATGGATTCTCAAACTGGGGATCAGCCTCCTTTCCCAAAAAAAGTTTCCAGGGGTCACAAGCACCTCCTTTTTATCAGCCCTAAGTGGAAGTGTCTCAAAGCTTTTTTCTGTTTGCAACATGTGGTTGTAGTCTGGAAAAGGTTAAGAACTACTAGTCTAGAGTATGTGATAAACCCAAATGAAAATGTATAACTAATAAAGGAGCTTGCCTTTTAGCTATTTTCCTTTTACTATTGAAAAAGCTGGCTAATGCAGCATTAAAGTTGAGGAATCAAGTACCCAAATACATCAAATTTTGAAAGTCAAGGTTTCTACATATTAACTTTGCCACACAGTACAAATGTAACACAGTTTTCTCAGACATTTTTAATGCAGTGTTTCTATGATGGAAAATAGTTTTTAATAAACAAAAAAGTGTCCCACTTTTCTGGTGTGCTGCACTCCTTTAAACTTTTTCTTTCATCTCCACTCCCGGATTTATGCTTCTCCCCCCTCCCCCCTCCAAGAAACCAAGCAAAACAGTCTTTCCATTGTCTCAGACATGGTGAAGTCCTGTTTCCAAAACAATGGAAGAGAACATGTTTTATCCATTCATACTAATGTGCTCTAAGGATGACTGTTGATTTATGATAATTTCCTAAAATAGCATGGAATTTGACTCACTCTGACTTAAACCTTGTTCAATCCGTTGATCTCAGGAACATATCAGAAACTTAACATATAATACAACTTTATATATTCCATACTTATAGTGGCTTCGAAGGGCTTAACCCTAGTCCCATTGAGCAGATCCTTAATGGAAAAAAAATTACACTGCTCCAGGTTTCATTACTTTGCTCCACCTTGCATGATGATTAGTTGCTACTCTATAGTCCACTGACAAGTAGTGGGAGGTCTCTTTAAAGAGGAGCCCTTCAAATATCTGCCTACTGTTCTATCCTTGTGCAATTGTTAAGCTACTCAAAGTCTTTTCAGTATTTGTTCATGGCTCAAAACTGTATTTTACTTTTCATGTTGCTAATAAGCACTAGAATTGAAAACTAGTATGGACTTTCCTGACCTTGTCTGTGTCCCCCCCAATTAGGGTTGAAAGGAGGAGCTGGCGGACCTGATGGACAGGGTGGCACCTTTCGATACTCTTTCCATGGTGACCCACATGCCACGTTTGCAGCATTTTTTGGTGGCACAAATCCTTTTGAGATCTTCTTTGGAAGAAGAATGCCTGGAAGTAGAGACACTGAAGACATGGAAGTGGATGGAGATCCTTTTGGATCCTTCACTAGTTTTAGCATGAATGGATTTCCAAGAGAGAGGAATACAGTTGGTAGCCAGCTTCGACGTAAACAAGATCCCCCAATTATCCATGAACTTAAAGTATCATTGGAAGAGATCTATCATGGCTGCACCAAAAGAATGAGAATTTCCCGGAAAAGGCTGAACCCAGATGGTAGAAGTATCCGAACAGAGGACAAAATCCTCACCATTGAGATCAAGAGAGGGTGGAAAGAAGGCACCAAAATAACTTTCCCAAAAGAAGGTGATGAAACACCCAACACTATCCCAGCCGATATTGTTTTTGTCATTAAAGACAAAAGTCACTCACTCTTCAAGAGAGATGGTTCAAATATTATCTATCCTGTTAAAATCAGTTTGCGGGAGGTAAGTTTCTCATTAGTCGATGGTACAACTGAAATATAAAAACGTTTTATGGTATTGTGGCTACACTGCTGAAAACAAATCTGTAGCAGTTATCATAGTTCAGTATTCCTGTTCTCTAATACAGTTTAATCAAATTGAATATAGTGCATAGGTATCTGTTCCAGAATCATTGCTTTTTATTGGGTTCTGCATCATAGCCTAAGTTTTGTCTATGGTAACATACAGGATGATCTCAGGGAAAGGAAAGTAGAGTATATTTTCAATTTTGTTAATACTAATTACAATAGCTTTCTATATGTAAATGAGGTTTGTGTTGGAGTAATAATGAATGCATCCATTGTAATGGATGCCTTCTATGATATACCATCCTTATCATTTCTGGAGTAGAAATCATCTAGAATATTTTCACAGCTCACCATTTACTGTAAAATCTCGAGTATAATGCGCATCTGCCTTTTAAAGGTCCAAATTCTTGAATAAACTAAACTCTTATCTATAATGCGCACCCCCATTATACTCGATTTTAAGGTATGCATAGGAAGGAAGGGGCTCGCGCCTGCCGCTGGGCCCCCTGCCCAGCTGAGCTCGCGCGCGCTGAGCTCACGCCTGCCGCGGGGTTCCCCTGCCTAGCTGAGCTCGCGCGTGCTGAGTTGGCGCCTGCCCAGAGGGGCCTCCCCCGCCCAGCTGCCGGCGTGCCAAGCTCATGCCTGCTTGGCCCCCCCCCGAGCTCGTGCCTGCCGAGGGTGTGTTTAAAACTTCTTAAAAAAAAAAAAAAAAAAAAAAAACAACACCACTCCTATGGATAATGCGCACCCTGACTTTGACGTGTTTAAAAAAAAAAGGGGGGGGGGGAAGTGCACACTATACTCGCGACTTTACGGTAAATTTAATGTAGCGAACATGCAAAATGTCTCATGTCACACATTTCAATGTGCTTTTAGGATACATAGAGATGGATTTCATGAGGATAAATTGTGAACAGGGATAATGGAAGTTATATGTGATGATAGAAATGTATTCATAACCAGGGCTCGACAAATAATGCAATCTACTTGCCTGTGGAGAGTAGATTACAACCCGAAGAGTTGTGAAGATATCAAGGATTCATGATGCAGATCGCCGACAAAGGCAGTTGAGCAGCCGGGCCCACACTAAGCCTCATGCAGCCCTGTTCATAACACTATTTTAAATGTACTTCAAAGACCAAAGCAGTTTTGCTTTCAGAAGCAAAAATAAAGGATTGCAGTATTTTTTCTTTAGTGTTTGAAGACAGTTAAAGGAATTGATACTCTCCAAAATTATTCAGATCTTTATTTTTTAAATGTAGTATTAAAGAATAGTTAAAATCAAGTAATCTCAAGTGATGTGCAGAGAACATGTAAAGAAAGTCTGCCTGTATTCTACAATTTTAAAAAAGGAATAAAAACCTTGTTAATTATTTTTTCATTAAATAAACCACCTAATACAAGAGGAAAATTGGTCAATTCAAAACAAAATGTTTTTGAGTCAGCCATTTCAGATGGTTTTCCAACACCATCTCCCCAGTGGTTTGTTTTTTGTTTTTGTTTTTGTTTGTTTTTGTTAATTCAAAATGCCATTTCTAAATGCAAAGGTCAAAATGAAACATTTCAAATTGAGGGGTTTTTTCCTTGGCCAAAACTTACTATTTAATTCAATTCACACTTGAAAACTGTTTTGGAACCTCAACAAATAACTCCTCTCAAAAATGAATGTTAGACATTACCTCTAAAGTAATTTTTAAAAGCAAATTTAGTGAAACCAGTGTTGCAAGAGTCTTAAAGTAAATGTGTATAGTCTGTGTAACCTAAGCACAGCAGAGCAAGGACTCTGAATTTCTAAAGACCGCTGAGATACTGCTTGTTTAGTAGAGATTGCTGAGTAGAAGACAATGACAGTACTGAGTGTATTTGTTCTGTTTGTACTTATTATGTTATCTGTTGATGATTAGGATAGGACACCAGGAAGTAAACCCTTTCATGACTGCTCCAGATATCATTCTAGGGCACTGAAACTATTTTGATGTTGAAGATACATTGGTAATAAAGCAAGTTTCCTCTTTTCAAGGAAGAAACATAAGTTTATTTTTTGCCAGTTTTGACAGTTCTCTTCAGTTTTGCAAAATATTCCATGTAGTCACAATATCAATAATCTCTAATCCTTGAATCTGAAAATTCAGTTTCCAGTACAGATAAGCTTTGGATGGATGATTGCCTCTTTTTCTCATGATATGAACTATTTGTTTTAGGCTTTATGTGGCAGCTCGATCACCGTGCCAACAATAGAAGGAAGAACCATACCTATGACAATAAATGAGGTTGTAAAGCCTGGGATGAGGAGGAGAATTATAGGATATGGGTTGCCATTTCCCAAAAATCCCGACCAACGTGGTGATTTAATTATAGAATTTGAAGTAAATTTCCCAGACAATATACCTCCAGCATCAAAAGAAGTGCTTAGGAGAAATCTTCCTGTTTCATAAAGGAATGGACTTGTATTAACACTGTTTCAGCAGGACACTGAAAATGCAGAAGACTGACAAGTTCATGCTGTAAAAGTGCAATCTATATCAATTCATGGAATATTCATTTTCTTTTCTGGGTGGAGGGTGGAAATACTGTAAAGCTGCATGAGAAGAGAATGGTTGCATACAAGACACACAGGTGACTCTTGCAGTAAAACATACAGGAAAACCACTCCCTCTATCTTATTTTAGATCTTCCTAATCAGAGAGTTTATTCAGTATTTTGCTTACATATAAAATGTAATCATTTTGTAATTCTGCACATATTTCTAATAAAGTACTTGCTCATCCAAGTACTTTTTCATCTATCTCTAAGTTATCTGTGATGATACCCACTAATATTAGAAATCAGAGTTGATAGTAGAAATATGCTCATGTAATATCCACAGATATTTAAAGAGACTAAAGCTTTAACTGCCACCATTTAGATATGAAGTCCCACACGCTAGCTTCCATTTCACAACACAAATGCTAGCTAAACGTTTATAGAGCTTCCGACCCCCACAGGATAATGAGCCTTTTCCCATCTGCCCCAGTTTTTTGTAGGGAATGTACTGAAGCTTTAAGGCTATGGGGAAAGTAGTACAGGTGCACCCCCCCCTGTGACATGCTCCCTTCAGAAATCCACATGGGGAATTCTGCTAATTTTGCGCTAACATCCACTCCCTAGGGTTGGATTTTGCTCCAACCATTGGCAGGAAAACATAATATCTTGGCTCCAGAAGGAGCTGTGCTGTCATTTTGTGGAAGGCTGTCCATAGAACAGTGTAAATAAAGGCACTGGGCTTACACACACATTTCAAGATCATGCAGATCTCAGGACATTTGTAGATGTTCAAGCGCTGAACCATCTATCCTTTCCATAAATAAGGGAGACTGGACAAAGTCCAGCTCCTAGCTAAAGGATTCTGAGGAAACTTTTGGAGCCTCATCCATAGCTCATTTATGCCTATAGAAGTATTTCCATCAATTCAGTGAGCTTGAATAAGGTCCTTTGTGAATAGAAACACGAGTAGGGAAAGGAGAGAGATCTCAGTAACTGAGTCTAGTATTATAACATGCTATAGGGCTGGTTCCCTTAGTTACAGTATGGTTTTGGTGATATAATTGCCTTGCAGACTTACTTTCATAACAGAGGTTTAAAAACATGCCACGGTGCTTTAATAATGATGTTTTTAAGGGAAGATTTATTTTTCTTTATAAGAAGAAAATATTACTCTTATTTGTGGTCATTCTTTTACCTGAGGAAATCTACTGGTTACCTACTCTGGGTAATTTAGCAACATCATATAAATGATTGTCTATAGGTGGACTATATAAGAGCTGGGGTTAATTTAGTTAGCCTTTTTTAAATGAATCCTAGCACAGGAAAAAAATCCCACTTCAGTTTTTCAAAGGAACACATTCCTTGAAGATATGGTCAAACTTTTAACTACGGTTTCTTTTTCATACAGTTCACATGTATGATCATGTAAAATCATACTCACTTACTTGTGGCCCTAAACAAACAAGGAACCTGAACAGTAGCTAGAGTGATATTACAGAGTGGGTGGGGGGAAGCTTTAAAATGAACGGCTACCTACTGCTTATGCTTGTTATCCTTGTATATTGTGTTAATGCATTTAAAAGATTTCCAAATTCAGTATGTTCTGTATGGCATTTCTCATGTGTTTTTTAATAAACTTGTTTTTAACTTTTATTTTTTGCTATAACCACACGTCAAACTCTGAAGTGCAAATGAGGCTCAATATTTGAAACCAAGTTTTGGACACAGAGTTTTGGAGGGAGGAGGCCACACAGCTCCCACCTCCCCAAACCTGGAGCACGGGGAGGGGTGCTGAAGGCAGCAACGCTCTGCTGCCCCGAAGGCCTACAGCATGTGTTCTGGGGGTGGACTGTGGGCAGAGCCAGGCCTGGCAGTTTGGGAAGGCAGTGCCTAAGCTACTGGACACCCATGATAATAGTTAAAATAACTGCAGATATTTTCCAATATCCAACTTCAGGGACGAGTAGCAAGGCTGAATTGGCAGAACTCCATAGTAATTACTCATGGTGTGTGTGTATATATATACACAGTTCAGAAAACTAAATAATTTAATTTCACCATTTCTGAATGTGGTGTAAAACTTGAAGTACAGAAAAAGCTGCCAAATAATTCTGAAACATTTTATAGTTGTCTCTAGGAGGGAGTGGAACACATTGCCACTGCTGTCAGTGAAGAGATGAGTTCAGCAATATTAAAAAATGAATTAGACACTTTGTATCGAATACAGATTGAACCACTGTAGTTCAGCACTCTCCTGCCCTGACCAATGATCCCTCTAATTTTTCTATCCATATAGCGAATAAATGTTGATGTGCACTGAGGCATGTGTAGATGTGCACCACCAATAGAAGCCCAGGCTGCCAGCTGTGGGTACTCTGTTAATCAGCTGGCTGGCATTTGAATGTCTCCTGTGTGGCTGCCCAAGTGCTCCTCTTACATTGAACACTTGACCTGACCATGTCCAACTAGAGACATTTCTGAATTGGGGAGGTCAGTGCAGAGTGCCGGCGGTTCCAGAGGTGCAGGAAGTAGCACCAACCCCCTGCCCAGGGTCCCAGGCCTCGCCACTGGTCTCTTTGTTGCCGGCCAGGATACTAGCCACCAGCAGCAGGTCACAGCTGCTGAGTCCCAGCCCCTGCTCCACCCTACTCTACCTCTTCCTGCCTCCTTACCCAAGTGTGCCCCATGCCTGTTCCTCCCACTTCTTCCCTGAGCTTGAACACAACAAATCACCTGATTTGCTGCATGTTGGAAGGTCTAGGAGGGTGGAGTGTAAGTTGCTAAGCATGGGGCTGCCTGCACACGGGGGCAGAGGATAGAGAGGTAAGCGGGGCACCAGTTTTCCCCTGAGAGTGCTGCATTTGATGTTTTCTACTTTTTCAAATACCTTGATTTCTGTTACAATGCAGAATACAAAGTGTATAGCGCTCACTTAATATTTTTTACAAATATTTCCATTGTAAAAAATAGTATTTCACCTAATACAGGTATTGTGGTGCAACCTCTTTATCGTGAAAGTTGAACTTACAAATGTAGAGTTGTGTACCAAAAACCTGCATTGCTCGGATTTTTATTGATCAGAACCAGTCATCACTATAGATGCATGTCCTTTGGAATGGTGGTTGAAGAGTGAAGGGATATTTGAATTATTAGCACATTTGGTATGTAAATAAATTGTGATGCTAGTTACAACAGTGCCATGCAAAAGCCTGTTCTCACTTTTGGGAGACACTGTGAACAGGAAGCTGGCAGCATTATCTCCTGTAAACGTAAACAAACTTCTAGGCTCTAAAGTTTTTTATATTAAAAAACAAAAGTACAGGTTGAACCTCCCTTGTCCAGCACCCTCGGGTGTAGGGCTCTGCTCCCATCTGGGAATGCACTCTATACCACCTGCCCCGCTGCACTCCGCCCCCTACACTGCACCAGCCCTGATGGGGCTGCACCCCTTCCCCCCACAGCACGAGCTGGGACTGTGTTCCTAGCTGCCGGCTGTGCTCCCCACTGCCAGCCCAGCCCAGGCTGCACTTCTGAACCTGGCCAGCTGGGGCTCTCTGATTCAGCAATATCCTGGACAAGAGAGTTCCGGATTTTAGAGCTTCATCTTGTAGTGTGACTGACTGATGTTCTTTTTCATCATCTGAATCAAATGCCACCAGCAGAAAGTTGGTTTTCTTTTTTGGTGGTTCAGGTTTTATAGCTTCCACATTGGAGTGTTGCTCTTTCAGACTTCTGAAAGCATGTGTCATACCTCCTCCCCCTCAGATTTTGGAGGGCACTTCAAATTCTTAAACTTTAGGTTGAGTGCTGTAACTATCTTTAGAAATCTCACATTGATGCTTTGTTTGTGTTTTGTCAAATCTGCAGAAAAAGTATTCTTAAAAGGAATAGCATGTGCTGGGTCATCATCTGACTTTTTTGTGTGTTTTTTAAGTGAAGTTACATAACAAAAAAATTCTACGTTTGTGAGTTGCACTTTTACAGCAGTAGATTGCACTACAGTACGTTGTATAATGTAAACTAAAAAATATCTTTATATTTGTATTACAAATATTTTCAGTCAAAATAAGTGTGCAGTGTACACTTTGTATTCTGTGTTGTATATGAAATTAATATATTTGAAAAATCTAGAAAAATATCCAAAAATATTTAGTACATTTCAATTGGTACTATGTTTAACAGTGTGATTAAAAGTGCAATCAATCACAATTATGATTTTTTTTTAGTTAACCATGTGAGTTAACTGCAATTAATAGCTCTCATAATAAATAATCTATAGAAATGAAGACCTAAACGTAATACTTTTATCTATTGAAAACCTAAGTGCCTTTCTGCTTTCCTGTCTCCATCTCCAGGCCACTTCACAGTGATATATTCAAAACCCACTGGTTTCATCATATTTGCTTGTACACAAATGCCTTAATTTTGTAATTAAAAAAAAAAAAGAATTAAAACTCTCTGAATGTCATTATTTAATAGTGAAGGAACAGCCATGTGGATAACTAAGAGCTTTGAAAGACTTCAATGCTACCCCAAGGCCTTAAGGTATGTCTCCTCTCCTGTGACTGGTTTATGCCAGTTGACTCCGGCTCATGGTGCTGGGGCTGTGAGGCTTTTTAATTGCAGTGTAGAAGTTCCAGCTTGGGCTTCAGCCCAAACTCTAGGAACTTCCCACCTCACAGTGTCCTAGAGCCTTAGTACCAGCAGCAGGCCAAATGTCTATACCACAATTAAATCGCCTTGCAGCTCAGGGCGTGGGCAGAGGGCTAGGATGCAAGTGTGTGAGGGCTCCAGCTGGGGTACAGGCTGTGGATGAGGAGCTTGGGGTGCAGAAGGAGGGGAAGGGCTGAGGGCTGGAGTGCAGGAGTGGGTACAGGCTCTGGACTTTAGGATGGGGCCAGAGATGAGAGTTTTAGGGTACAAGACGCTGGGGTGCAGCCCTAGCTTCATGAGCCTGTATCAACCGGTATGGGCTAGCCAGGCATTTTTAATTGCAGTGTAAACATACTGTTAATATTAGCCACTTGCATCTGTGTTCCAGAGCAGCAACCTGATATCCTTTTGCAGGAGTAGAGAATTGCTCCCTTGATACTCTTTCCCTTCATATTGGCATTCTTCCCTCTGCCTATGACACAGCTTTAATACAACCACCTCTTTTTTTGGTTGTTGTTGCTTTCTTGCTCCTCTAGTATTTTCAAGGTTTCCCCATTGCCTTTCTCTCACCTTTTACCACCATATTTGTCTGTACACACTCATGACAGGAATTAATTTCATTCACTTCTGTCTTCAGTGCATATTCTGGTTGCATATTTGTTGTGTGGTTCTATTTATTTTAGATCCGAGGGAAACCAGGACGCTCCAGAGAGACTTAACCACCTTCTTATTTATTGCAAGCTTTAAACAGTTAATATAGTTTGTTTTACAAGCCTTAACAACAATTGCTATACAATTTAAACCTTAAATACTATGAATTTTGAAAACAATTAGTACACCACAAAACAATACAAAAGCAATTAGATTTATTATATTACAATAGCTAAGCGTAGTTCACTTATACTTCACCCGTATGCCACCTACAGTATCAGGCAGGAGGTTCATGGTCTGTAGCCGGTGTGAAGGGTCTTTTACTTCTAGTTACAACGAACAGGACCTGTGGGTCAATCCTGCTCACTACCTCCCATCGATTCTTCTTACTAAGCCCATTAGTGCTGGGTGCAGGACTGCAGAGTATGTGTATCAATGTCCACAGCCTCCTTCTAGCCTCCTTCACAGACTCATCCTTGGGTCATGAGTATGGCAGGCCTCTCCAGACACCCTGTGGCCAATAGCACAAGGGTCCTCAGTGGCAGTCTCCTAGGGTTGTGTGGCCAGGAGCGGCACGGCACATGCTGCCAAATGCACAGGCTGCAACATGAGCCCTGGGCTGCAAGGGCCAAGCGAGGAACACCCAGCTACCCCTCACTGCCCACCATCTCTTCCCTGTGAAGGGAATGTGATGGCACTTACATGACATTCCTTTCCCAGCCTCGGATGACACCTGGGACACGTCCACAGCGAGGGGTACTGGCTCCAGGGTCAAGAGGGTGATGGTGCTGGCGTCATTCGGCTTGTCCTCCTTGTCTCTCTCCCCTGTGAGGATGACGACAGGTGTCATGAGCCCAGAGTCCACAACCAGGGAAGGTGAAGAGACTGCCCTACTCCCCAGGATGTGGTCCAGGTCTTCATAGTAGGGACAGGTGTGGAGTTCTACCCCAGAGTGGGAGCTACCATCCCTGGCATATGCCTGGCAGAGCTCTTTTACCTTCATCTGCACTTGCTTCTATGTGCGGACATGTCCTTTGCTGGACAGGCTCTTGGCCATGCGGCCATAGACATTTGCATTCCTGAGTCTGGTATGGAGATCCTGGAGGTTTGCCTCCTTGCCCCAGACCTCAATGAAGTCCAGGATCTCCGTGCCAGACCAGGAAGGCTCATGCTTCTTTCAGCCCCTGGCAGGCTCCTGGGAGCTGTCTGTCTGCTCCCTGGGCACAGTGGAGGGCTGTGTGGGAGCAACAGAGTCACTCATTTGCCAAGTTCTGAGGCAGTGGCTGTCAGAGCCTCCTGCTTGCCACAAGCCTTTTCAGCTTTAAGGGCTCTAGGGAAAGGGGGGAGATATAGAGTTTGGCTGAGTGTGGGCAGAGCGGCTAGCATGGCACCTTGAGAAGGGCTGGAGGCCCCTTATTTGAAATAACTGCAGCTGCCCTGTCTACGTAGCCCCTATTTCGAAATAACTATTTCAAAAGATGCGTTATTCCTCGTAGAATGAGGTTTACAGATTTTGGAATAAGCCACCTGTTCTTTCTAAATTATTTCAAAATAACACTATTGCTGTGTAGATGCTCATATAGTTATTTCGGAATAATGGCCGTTATTCTGAAATAGCTTTGCTGTGTAGACATACCCTCAGGGACAAATTGGCCCCTACATTCTTATTTCCTTGTAAGGAGTTGTAGAGTTTGATATTGGCATACCTGGTGCCAGCTCATACCAATGCATCTATGCCTAAATTGAATGCTGACAAATACATAGCTGAAATAAGTCTGGCTCACCTGTGATAGTATTGTTAAAATTATGTGATATTTAAAAATATTAGAATTATTGTGTTTAAACAATATATATAAAATAAGTGTCATTTTAGTCACCCAAGAGATCTTTAGTCACTCGAGATCTTCAAGTCGCTGCAGATAGTTCACTGAAAGTCTACACTGCGCATTGTTGCGCAAGAAGATATGCAAATGAGGCACGGCAATGACTATCGCCACACCTCATTTGCATACCTAATGAGCCACCATTTTTGCAGAAGTGGCTTTTGCGCAAGAAGGAGTTGTCTACACTGCTCCTTCTTGCACAAAAAACCCCTCTTGCACAGGAACCGTTCTGCTGCTTATTTTCAGGAAGAACGGTTCCTGCGCAAGAGGGTTTTTTTGCGCAAGAAGAAGCAGTGTAGACTGCTCCTTGCGCAAAAGCCCCTTCTGCAAAAATGGTGGCTCATTAGGTATGCAAATGAGGCACGGCGATATTTATCGCCACGCCTCATTTGCATATCTTCTTGCGCAACATTGCACAGTGTAGAAGTAGCCTGAATGTGCAGCAACAGTCAAAAAAGCCTACAGAATGTTGGGAATCATTAGGATAAACTTAAAAAACAACAACTAGTATGGTAGCACTTTAAAGACTAACATCTGAAGAAGTGGGCTGTGCCCATGAAAGCTCACAATTCCATCTACATGTTTTGTTAGTCTTTAAAGTGTTACCTTACTATTTGTTGTTTTTTAAGTTTATCCTGTACAGACTAACTCAGCTACCCCTCTGAAGCTTGGAAATCATTATGAAAGGGATACATAATACGACAGAAAAGAAATTATTGCTTCTTAATCTTGAATACTGTGTGCATATGTGGTTGCCTCAGCTCAATAAAGATCTATTAGAGTTGGAAAAGTTTCAAAAAAGGGCAACAAAAATGATTTGAGGAATGGAACAGCTGCCATAAGAGGAGAAATGAATAAAATTGGGATTTTTTTAGCTTGGAAAAGAGATGACAAAGGGGGGGATATGATTGAAGTCTATAAAATCATAACTAGGTTTAAGACAAACAAAAGGAATTATTTCTTTACATAACACAGGCAGCCTGTGGAACTCCCTGCCAGAGGATATTGTGAAGGCCAAAACTTTTAACTAGTTTAAAAAAAGAACTAGATAAATTCATGGAGGATAGGTCTATCAGTGGTTAGCAGCTAGTATAGGCAGAGATGGTGTCCCTAGCCTCTGTGAGAGCTGAGAATGGGGGATATAGGATGAATTACTTGATGATTACCTGTTCTGTTCATTTCCTCTGGAGTACCTGGCATTGGCCACTATTGTAAGACAGGATACCGGGCTAGATGGACCTTTGGTCTCATCCAGCATGACTGTTCTTATGGAATGCTTGTAAGTTGCTACATTCATTAATCTCATAACATCTGTATACCATATTATAAAGTAATATTTGAGTGTTTTCACTGTAAGCTTCTGTAACTGGATGTTTTTAGATAGGAGAGAGACATTAACTAGTGTAAAATGCTGATCTCCAACATAAGGGGTTATATCCTGGTTGACAGGGAAGGTCCATTGATGCCAGATCATTAAAAAGGACAAGAGTAATTTACTCTCCCCTGTCTATGAAGATGAGTCTTGCAAGTGATTTTCTCCCATCAGCTGAGTTTGCAGCTCAAAGCAAAATGGGAGAAGGCAATAAAAAATCCTAACAAAGAAGACTCATATCTTTTTATGTTTCTTGGACTCTGGGGGACAAGAATTACTTGATATAAGAAAAAGACTGTCAGTGCTTAGCCTGGTTTAACCCTAAAGAACATACAGAAGCTTTTCTAATAAGCGCACTTTATTATTTTTTGAAATTTCAAACAAACTCATTTATGCGTATATGATTACCTGATTTAAGCCTTGTAAATAACTCTTACTTCCTTTTCCTAGTTAATAAATATTTAGATAGTTTTTATTATAAAATTGGCTACAAATGTCATCTTTTGTATGAGCTCTAAGTACACTTGACACTGGGGTAAGTGACCAATGCTTTGGGAATGGGAGTAACCTGAACATTGCGGTGATCTTTGGTGTAAGGGACCATCTATTACAAATGTAGGTTCCTCTGGGTGACAAGAGAGAGCAGGTTACACAAGGGGACTCCATGCTAAAGCTGTTAGTGTTTGAGGAGATTACACTTAATTTGTTGGTGAAATCTAAACGTATAGAACTCAACGAATTTATATATGTGCCCTGCATCTTAACAGGCTGGCCTGAGGTTGGTACTCCCACTCTTGAGGACAGTTCAGCATGAAGTTCCTAGTTGAGCATGTCATCAGGAATTGTTGTTTGTCTCCATGGAATTGGCAAAAGATTCAGCACCACCAATATGTATCTCTTCTAAAATCTGCTACTTCTGAATGGTTGTTTGTCTTGAGATCCTGTGCAACCACTTCCTTGTGTCTATTGGGTAAGGTGCTGCCACTTTCCAGACACCCTGTTTTCTCTTGGGGGTGGGGAGACAAGTGATTACTGAGTGCTGGGGAATTTAATGCTCTCTCTCCGCATTACCTTACACTGAGAATTTCCATGGCGTGTGTGATGCTGCTGCATGTGTTCCACTGTCTTGCACCCTTAGGACTAGAGTCCCTTATACTGGTTCAAATCAGGAGTAACTCCACTGAAGTTGGAGTAATGCTGGTGTAAATGAAAGACTTTTCATACTGGAGAAATGTATAAAATCAATATTTTCTACCACATGTATTGCACTCCAACCCACTGAATAAATAATGAAGGCTTTATAAAAATATTAATGTACTCTTGCAACATGTATAAATTACAATTATAATTCCATTAGTGGTGAGGAATTGGTTCCATTAAGAAGCCTTTGCTTAAGAAGTTAGGGCTAGTGGCCATTGAAGGAATTATAGCCACATTACATACAGTTGCAGGTAAATTCCTTTTTATAAACAAGGGTCAGTAAGAATCCTTTTCTGCACTACTTGTTTTTTTATGGTAGCCTGGATACATTGATCAATATTTAGTAGCTCACTTTTTAAATGAGAACTACAAGCATTTGGCTAAATGGCTTGATAGACTGTAAAGTTTCATTGTGGCTTCTGTTCAAAACAAAGGGATATTATCACAAGATATGGTCCATGTTCTCACAATTCTGTATTGGTGAAAGAAGGAGGAGTCCTGTGGCACCTTAAAAGGCTAACAGATATATTTGGACATAAGCTTTTGTGGACAGATGCTGACAAAGTGGGTCTTTGTCCATGAGAGCTTATGCTCAGATAAAGTCTTTAAGATGCCACAGAACACCTCCTTGTTTTTGCAGATACAGAGTAACACAACCCTTTGGCCATGTCTGCACTAGGAGATAAGTCCAAATTTATTAAGTTTGATTTCTGGGCACCCGATTTTACAAATTCAAAGTTCTGTGTCTTCATTATGGGGAAGAATCGAATGTAGTCCGAGGCAGCCTTCGTTAATGTGGACGTGCTATCTCTGACTCAAAGCCTCGGAAAGCAGTCTGGGGAGCTGCAGGAGGGATCCCGGAGACCAATTAATTTGAATTAATGGCACAGGAACGTCCACACTAATGTTATTTCAGACTTGCAAGTTCAGGAATAGTGTTATTCCTCATGAAAAGCATGACTACAGAGTTTAAATTCCACAGCCCTAGAATAATGGGCTTGGTAGTGTGGATGCATCATTTACAAATTTGACCTGGGTGACTAATTTTGGACTAAGGTCCTAGTGTAAACCAGGTCTCTGAGACTTGCAAAATTGTGATTATTTCCATTACTACTGACCAATGTTCCCTCTAATCTATTCCACCCATGTGTGGAATAAATTTTATATGCACCAAGGCATGTACAAATGTGCACCACCAGTAGAAACACAAACCTAGTTGTAGGTGCTTTGCTAAACAGCTGAGCGGCATTTGAATCTTTCCTGAACAGCCGCACAAGCGCACAGCTTACAGGGAACACTGGTACAGACTGTTTTTATTATGCAGTCCAGTTTTAAACGTCCCAAGCAAAGAACTTTCCATTGTTTCCTTTAGGAAACTTTAATACTATGACAGAATCTTTGTGACAGGAACTTTTTTATATCTAGCATTCATGTTCTCTTTCCTGATTTTCGTCCCCCTATTCTGAGTTCTCCCCATCTCAGCCACCCTCCATTCTTCCTATTTAGATATGTCCTTTTCCTGCACATCTGTGTCCTCTACTGCAATGACATACATGTATTCACATACTCTTCAGTGAATGGGATAGAGCAAAGAAGGGGACAAGTATCTTGACTCTGTCCATGAAAGATCATAATTGTCACAAAGGTGTGACAGAAATAGGCAGGCCCGGAGACAGGGGGAAGGGGTAAAGGGAGCAACTACCCCAGGGCCCGGCAATTCAGAGGGGCCTGGGGCTTCCAGAGGCTGCTGCTAATATTGTGGCGGCATCCACAGCTCCAGCCCTTTGCATCGCTGCTGGAGCACCTTATGGTGCACTCTGCACAGCTCTGAGGTCTGGCAGGGCAAGAGAGAGAGGTGGTGTGGTGCACTCTAGGTGGTACTGAGGACTGCTGCCCCCTGTCCTCCCCCCTTCCATCTGAGGTCCCACCCTTTCCAGAAGCACAGAGCTGGATTCCACTCCCCCACTTTGCCCAAGGGCCCAACAGGTCTGCTGGCCCCCCTGTACGTAGGTGCTGGATCGAGGGGGAGCGGGGGGCACTGCAGCACCCTCAGGTCTGAGGCGGTTTCCATTACATACAGGGTTTAAAATTTGGTCCAATCGCTTTCCTCCTCCACCTCTCCGCTATAAAAACTGGAGAGCCAGCGATCACAGCTGGGCTGGCCCTTGCCGCACCACCCGCAGTGGTTCTGGCCCTGCACGGTCTGACCCGCAGTGAGAGCTGGAGCAGGACCGTACAGCCCAGCCCAGCCCCCGTTCACACGCGGGAGTCATTCACACAACTCGCTCTGCCTGTGGGGACTGGGCCGAGCCGCCCCCTGCGGCTCCGGCAGCCTCAGGCAGTAGCCAGCCCGAACCCCGCTCCGCCTGTGCAGCCGGGCCCTCGGGGGCGCGGTGCTGGCCTGGCCGCCGGGCTTGCCGCGTCCCTTGTGCAGGGGAGGGGCGCCGCTGCCATTGGCCGCCGGCTGCCATCACCTGCCGGCCGAGATGGGCGGCGGCGGGGCCGGGATCCGCGCGCGCCGCCCGCAGGGGGCAGAGTCCAGCCCGAGGGGGCGGCAGGTTCCCCGGCCGGGGCGGGCAGGCGGCGGAGGGGCGCGGGCCATGCCGCTGCGGCTGCGGGGCAAGAAGAAAGGCCGGTCCAAGGAGACCTCCAAGCTGGTGGAGAGCGAGGAGGCGCCGCCGGCCCGCGCGGGAGGCGATGCCGCGCCGCCCCCTGCGGCCCAGGCCCGGGCCCGGCTGCTCTTCCACGCGCAGCTGGCGCACGGCAGCCCCACGGGCCGCGTGGGGGGCTTCGCCAGCGTGAGGGAGCTGTACGAGCAGATCGGCCAGGCGCTCAGCATCCCCGCCGCCGAGGTGAGCGCAGGGGCGGGCGGGGCACAGCCACCCCCTCAGCGCCCGGCCCGGGGGGAGCAGCGCTGCCCCGGGGGAAGCTGGCCTGGCGGAAAGGGGGGCCGGAGGAGCCGTGGGAACTGGCTTTGCAGAAGGAGCCCTGCTGCTCGGGACGTGCCCTGAGGTGAGGAGCCACCTTCAGCGTCTCCCGGGCACCGCCGCAGGGAGGAGGCACGTCCGGGCTCTGGGCGCCCTGGTCGGTCTTTGCCCCCGGGCAGCGCCGCTCGCCGCTCAAGTTTCTGCTGTTCTGCCGCTGGGAACAACAGGTGCTCGTGGGGACGGGCACGACGGACCCACACATGCCGCTGCACAATAACCACTGGCCACCCTGGTTTCAATTGGCAGTTGTCTCTTGCTTGAGTATACTTAGTGAAAAGAAGATCACTCTTTGTCTAGTCAGTTTAAGAATGAGTTGGCTTCAGGTAATACACCTAATACACCTGACCCCCTCCCCCCGCCAGCTCCCTGCAATTGGTTGTGATTATACAGTCATTTTTTCCAAATGTTTTTCTTTCTCCTGTTGCTGTTTGAAAAGACCCATAGAAATAGAGCAGACAGTGGACTGATTACATGGCCGGCTATCAAGTGCAAACACAATTTGTTCTGTCACTACTTTGACTATATTTGCATTAGGAGAAAATGTATCATCTTACATAACTAACACATTTTAATTAGCATGATGTTCAGTGCGATTTAGCACTTGTACACTAAGCAGATCACATTTATCAGGCTCAGTTTTGTTAACTGGCATAGTAGGAAAGAATACTTCCTTTCAGAGCAGGAATCCCTGGGCTACAGGATCACAGTGGTTCTTCCTATTTTAAAATCAATGAATGCAAGTGACTACAAGATGCAAGGTCTTGAAAAATGGGACCATCAGTTTTTTTTTTAATCTTAGAAGTTTTGTAACATCAAAAGTATGGGGCAGCGAGGGGAAATTAAGGGAGCAACCGGAATTAGGAGAGCCGTGTAGGATGCTCCCTATACAGCCAAATAAATAATTTAAAAGGCATACTATTAAGGTAAATGAATTAAAGCTGTAGTAGGAAGGTCCACCCTTTCCTTAATAGAAACCCTCTTTGATCCTTTTTTTAAGTCAAGTTTTAAAACTGATTTGTTTGGCTTATGGTTTATTTGTGTTTGTAAATGTGCTGCTTTCATCTTAGCATGACAGTGACCCTATTTGACTGTTCCTTGCTGTAGCCGTGGACATTTTACAGGTTAAATATCAAACTAAAAGTGCAAATGTTTTGAAATACTTAAGTTTGATTTTTTTACATTAAAATTTTTGTTTTTGTTTTGTAAAGTATGATTGCGTCTTGTCACTATAGTAAAGGAACCAGACTACTAGTATGGCAGAAAAGAGTAGTTTTTGATCTAAGAAACAGACCTAGTGGTGTGTTTTCTTTACAACTAATATTATCAGGGATGCCCCTTGGGGCCCCGAGGCAAACCCCTTTTGTGCCCTAGGTGTGGGCACAGGGAACCTCCCCAACACCACAGACCCTGGCCCCATCCTATCTCTGCTCCACCCTCATCCCACCCCCTTAAAACTCCTGCCCCTGCTTCATCCTCTTGCCCGAAGCCCTTCTCCCTGAGCAACACCAGCTGGGGGATTGCTGGGGTGGGAGGAGGAGGAGGAAGGGAGCAGCAGCTGGGGTTGTTGACCACCCCTTCTCCCCACACTCATGGAAACTGGAGTGGCCCAGCAGCCTGCTCTGCCACCCTCTCCGCTCTGCTTTTCCCTGATGGTGGAAAGCAGAGTGCCCTGGGGTTGGGTTGCTCTGTTTCCTTCTGTTGCTGTGAAAATGAGTGCAGTGGGCTAGGAGGGGGTGGAGCAGAGCAGACTGCTGGATTATAATATATGGAGCTATACTATTTCAAAGAACTGGAAGAGACCTTGAGAGGTCATTGAGTCCAGTCCAGTCCAGTCCAGTCCCCTGCCCTCCCAGCAGGACTAAGTACCATTCCTGAGAGATTTGCCCCAGATCTCTAAATGGCCCCCTCAAGGATTGAGCTCACAACCGTGGGTTTAAGCAAGCTAATGCTCAAACCACCAAGCTATCCCTCCCCCCCATGGTGAGTGTGGGGGGGAAGTGTCTACCCCAGCTGCTGCCCTGCACCAAGCCTCCTGGTAATCCCTCAGCTTGCATCGCTCTGGGGAGAGGCTTTGGGCAAGGTAGTGGAGCAGAGGCAGGTTGTTCCAGCTCCTGCCAGTGCAGTGAGTGTGTGTGTGTGGGGGGTGACCCTTGTTGCTGCCCCACAGTAGGCCCCCTGGTATTCCCCTAGGCTGCCCTGGGCCCCATCCATAGGATGGTTGAGAGCTCTCGTGGGGGGCCCCCCCGAAGTGTGGGGTCTGCGACAGCTGCCTCAAACCATCCTATGGCTGCGATGGCTCTGAACACTGTATTAAATTATCCCAAAGACAAAAAGTGGCCATATTGCTGAAAACATACTCTAACCAGTCATTCAGTTTCATTAAGAATTACATTTTTCCTTTTCCCCATGCAACCAGTCCCTGTCATTCCTTATTTCTCTCTGATCCTATGTTCCCCTACCCAGTCTACTCTATTCCTTTCAGTCTCCTACAGAATCATAGTCACTGAAATGAAGTGCTAGAAGGAGCTTCTAAAGCAGTGTTTCTCAACCAGTAGTACGAGTACCCTTAGAGGTACCAGAGAGAAATCTGGGGGGTACATCAACACAACTGAAATTTGGAGAAAACTGAATTTTTGTTTTAAGTTTTACAGCAATTTATTATTTTTGTACTTTTTACACACAAAAATTTCATTGCCCGCCCAGCTACAATTAAGTTGTTTAAACAAATGTGTTGCAATGGTAGAAAAAAAGTTTGTATGTCTGAAAACTGTAGGTAGTGTGGGTACTTTTTTTTTTTTTAAAGGATACTTTATAAAAAAAGGTTGAGAAACACTGCTCTAGAGCAGTGGTGGGCAACCTGCAGCCTGTAGGTGATGCTTACTGGGTAATGGTTATCCATTTCCCAGGAGCAGCTCACTCCCAGCACGGGGCTGGAAGCTGCCAGGCTGAAGCAGTCCCTGCCCATGGCACGGGGTTGGGGTGGGGACGCTGTACCAGCCCACCCCTGTTTAATCAGTTAACCAGTTAAACTTAATGTTTAACCAGTTAGCTAATTGAACAAGATTTTACATCACTAGCTTCTGCCAAGCCAGTTATCCCCCATCCTGTATTTGTTCATTCGATTTTTCTTCCCTAAATGTAGCACCTTACATTTATCTTTGCTGAATTTCATTTTGTTCTCTGTAACCCAGTTTTCCAATGTATCAAGATCCCTTTTAATTTTAGCTCCATCTTCCAAAGTGTTTGTAGTCCCTCGACTTCTTGGTTTGTGTCTGTGTAAATGTAATCAGTATGCTGTCTAGTATGATGTTAAATAACACTGGATCCAGAACACATCCCTGTGGACCCCTACATGAGCCTTCCTTCCAATCTGACATAATTCCATTAATAGTTCGTTTGTGGTTGTTCAATCAATTATTGTACCCACTTAATGGTAACTATACCAAGCCAGCATTTCTCTGTCTGTCTTCTGAGAATATCATGTGGGACTGTGTCAAAAAGTTTGCTAAAATTTAGTTGTTCATCGCAGTCCCCTGATCCAAAAAAACAGTTACTTTGTCAAAGAAGGAAATAAAGCTTATTTGGCATGATTTGTTCATAGTAAATCCATGTTGGCTACTAGTGGTCATCCTTTTATCATTCATATATTTGCAAATTGAATGCTTTAAGTCAGGGTGGGGAATCTAAGGCCTCGGGGCCAGATGCGGCCCCTGAGTTCGCCTGGATTCAGCATTGGGGAGCCTGCACTGATTCTCCAGCCCCCTGACACCTCTCTGCAGGGTTAGAGCATTCAAAATCTACTAGCTTCTCACTTGTGTACGGCCCCACTCCTGCTTTAAGTTTATACCAGGGGTCAGCAATGTTTCTGAAGTGGTGTGTCAAGATTTAACTCTCCTGCCTTGGGCCATGTCGCTCTCCCAGGGAGAGGGAGGGGCTCTTTCCACCATGCACCCTGTGGATCACCCGGGTCAATGCTAACCTTTCTGCGGACTGCCAGTTGCTAATGGAAACTCACCGTTAATTACACTTGAGCCATTTAGCTAGTGCTGCAGCTGGGGAGAATGGTTTAATTTAAATTATTAAACAGATTAAGTATATTAATTTCTCATGTTTATCAAACTTCATTTTAAATAAAGTAAAATATTATGTCCAACACAAAAGATTTCAATGTTTTCTATATTTATGGCAGGTGTCGGGAACATTTTTTGGGTTGGGGGTCACTGACCCACAGAAAAATCAGTTGGGGACCACACAAGTGAGAAGCAGAATAAACTCCTCCCAAAACCCCCAACCTTCACTGATGTGGCCCCCAACTGACACACCTCACTCCTCTGACGCTCCAGCCCCCACAGGGTGGGGGGAAGGGACAGGGAGGATTGAGGTTCAGGACTTTCCATAGGCCAGATTTACTTATCTGGGGTTCCAGAGTTAGTGGATTTTGTGGACCCTCTGAGGCTCTGGGGTGGGAACAAAAACAAGGGGTTCAATGTGTGGGACAGGGCTGGCAGCAAGTGGGATGTGGATGCAGGATCTGGGCAGAAGGTGGGGTGAAGGAGGGGGCGAGGAGGGCAGGGTCTGGAAGGGAGTTTGGTGGCAGGAGAGGGTGTGGGGTGTAAAGATGTTAAGTATCATATAATTGACTAATCGAATGGTTGATGCATTTTTGCATCGATTATTGGATTCGTCGATAGGGTGGCGCTGCCCCTTTGAAATGCTACTGCTGCATTTCAAAGCGGCAGCACTGCATGTAGCCCAGGGTCAGCTGGGTACTCCCCAGCTGACCCTGGGCTCCACACAGCACTGCTTCTTTGAAATGCCACGGCAGCGTTTCAAAGCGGCAGCTCCTCATGGAGCAGCTAATCCTGGGCTCTGTGCAGCGCTGCTGCTTTGAAGTACCACCCTCTTCTCCCCACCCTTGTTGCCTTTATCTGATAGAGGCAGCCAGGGAGGGAGGGGGGAGGCGACTAGTTGACTATCTGACAAGCATTTGCTTATCGAATAGTTGACTAGTCGACTTGTCCTTAACATCCCTAGTGGGGTGAGAGGATGGGAGGGGGTTGGGAGAGTAATGCAGAAAAGGTAAGAGGGTGAGAATGCAGCCAAATAGCTAGCTGGGGAGGGAGGCAAAGAAGTGGGGAGTAAAGGAAAGTGCAGCTTCTGCAAAGTAAAATTGTATACCCCTCACACCTCTCTGCTCCAGCCTCGCTCCCCTCAGCCCCATGATTCCCCCTCTCAGCCTGATCCCATGCATCGCCCCATGCCCCTGAGTGCAACTCCTGCCCCCTCCCATCCTTCCCCTGCAGCCTCCTTCTCCCTCCCTCCTGCCCCCACATCCCTGTGGCATGAGCGCATTCACTGGCAGGACAGGAGCGCTGTGACCTGCAGCCTCCCGGGAGCAGCACTGGGGCGAGGAGAGGCAGGGGGGCAAAGTCTCTTCTCTGCCCAGCCTAGCCCTTTGCCTGCAGGCTGCTGTTCCGGGGCTGCGGCAGGCAGAGCCCAGGGCTGATCTCAGCACACAGCCCATGCCTGGCACGCCATGTGTGCCCGCCACCCAGACCTGGCTCTGCAGAGCAGGCCCAGCCCCAGCCCCAGCCCCAGCCCTGCCCCCTCCTGAAGCAGGAGGCAGCCCCAAGGATGCATGTGCAAGCCTCTCCTGCCCTGCCCTCCCAGCACGAAGCCAGAGCTGGTGCTCCAGCCTGCAGCTGAGTGGCTGCAGCTTGAGCTGCAGCATGGGCTTCCCGGTATATTGGGGGGGAGGGACGGGGCTGAACTCCCCCCCCCCCCTTGCCAGTAAAAATCGACTCGCGTGCTGCTTATGGCATGCATGCTGGGGGTTGCTGACCCCTGGTGGGCTCTAGTACAGGGGTGGGCAAAATATGGCCTACAGGCCAAATCCAGCCCACAAAACCACTGGACCCTGCCTGCCACCCTCCTGCAGCCCAACAGGAGCCTCGAGCAGGCTCCCTGCCTGCCATGTCCTCACTCATTGTTCAACATGGCCAGCAGTGGGGAACATGTGCTCTCTGTGTGTGGTGCGCCCTTTGGGGGGAGGGGAGCTCCGCGCACTGCCTGTGCTGCAAGCATGGCCTAGGCAGCTCCAGAGCTGTGAGATTGTGCTGGGGGTGGAGGCAGTGTGCAAAGACTCCACCTCCCGGCACATGGTACACAGAGAACACATGGGCCTCATAGCTGGCCGCTTTAAGTAATGTGCAGGGGCACCACAGGCAAGGAGCCGGGAGGGGGCCTTTGTGCACTGCTCCTACCCCCCATCACAGTCTCACAGCTTCTGGAGCTGCTTGCAGCATAGGCAGTGCATGGAGGGCCCCCCCAAGGGGCACACTGTACACAGTACATGGACCCCACTGCTAGACACTTTCAGTGGCATGTGAGGATGTGGCAGGCTGCGGGGCCCATGTGCTCTCTGCATACTGTGCACCCATAGGTGGTGGGGGCCTTTCATGCATTGCCTGCTTGAGGGTTCCATGGAGCTGCTGGCCAGTAGGCGCCTAAAGTAAGCGCCTCCTGGCTGGAACCTGTACCTGGCAGTCCACTCCCTCCTGCATCCCAAACATCTGCACCAGGTCACAACTCCATCCGAGACCCTAGATCCCCTCTTACACATCCACTCCAGGTCAGAATCCTCTCCTGCATCCGTACCCCCTCCCAGATCCTGTACTTCCTCCTGGATCCTGAACACTTTCTGGACCCCAATCCCTTGTCCCAGGTCACAACCCCCTCCCAGACCTGCACCCCCTCCTACAGCCCGCCACCTACAGCCCTGCAGCAGATAAAATTCCTTTCCTGTACCCACAACTCCTCCCTGACCCTGCACCCCAATCCCCTGCCCCAGGTCACAACCCCCTCCTGTATCCCAGTTTCCTACCCTGAGCTCCCTTCTGCACCAGACCCCCACACTTCCTCCATTATCATCATGGAAGAGTACGGCCCTTACTAAATTTTTACAGTGGTCCCCAGTCAAAAATTGCCTTTCCCTGCTCTAGTAGTTTCCGAGGTATCAAGATCAGCCTGACTAGTCTATGGTTCCCTGGCTCCTCCTTTCATCCTTTTGAAAGAGGCTAACACAATGCCCATTTCTCTAGACACCTTGGATCTCTCCTGTCATCCATGAGTTTTCAAATATTATTGCAGGGGCTCTGAGATTTCTTCAGCTAATTTTTTTATCATCCTTGCATGAATATAATCAGGCTCTGCTGCCTTGAATTAATTTAAATTAGTTAAGATATCTGGTGTGTTCTTTACTTACCCTAATCTGCATCACTTCCCTTTTATTGTCTGTGATAACTTCATTAGTCATCTGGTCACATGATATTTTTTGTTTGAAGACTGAAGCAAACTAGGTGTTGAGTAGCTCCACCTTATCTTCTGCTACCAGCTCACCTTCTCCACTGTGCAGCACACCATACTATTCCTGAACTTTCTTTTTTTGTTTGACACATTTGTAGAACTCTCGTTGTTTCTAACACTTCTTGCCAGTTGTGACTTATTCCTTGCCTTGGCTTTCCTGATTTTGTCCCTACACACTTTTGTTCCCATATGTATTTCCTTGGTCACATGCCCAATATCCTGTATGTATCCCTTTTTGTTTTTAGAAAGCTAAAGTGCTCTTTCGACTGCCACATTGGTCTCCTGTGGCCATAGGCAACTGCTGGGGAAGGACATGAGGAGGGGCACCAGCCATGTGACTCCTCCCCATGTGACTCCTCTCCATGGCCCCCTCTAGCCTGGGAGAGAGCCTGCTGGCTCCTTGCCATGGCTGCGTCTAGACTGGCAAGTTTTTCCGCAAAGCGGCTGCTTTTGCGGAAAAACTTGCCAGCTGTCTACACTGGCTGCTTGAATTTGCGCAAGAACACTGACGATCTAATGTATGATTGTCAGTGTTCTTGCGCAAATACTATGCTGCTCCCGTTCGGGAAAAAGCCCTCTTGCGCAAATGTATTTGCGCAAGAGGGCCAGTGTAGACAACCCAGAACTGTTTTGCACAAAAAAGCCCTGATGGCTAAAATGGCGATCGGGGCTTTTTTGCACAAAACCGCGTCTAGATTGGCCATGGATGCTTTTGCGCAAAAGCATCCATGCCAATCATAAATGCTTTTAACGGAAAATTTTTCCGTTAAAAGCATTTGCGGAAAATCATGCCAGTCTAGACGTAGCCATGGTGTTTTGGGGGCATATGACCCTTCATGACTCCCACACACGTCCCTGCCTGTCACACTTATCTTTTCTCTGAATCAGAATAGCTTGTTGTTGAGCCTCTAGTATTACATCTTTTAGGAACTGTCAGCACCCTTGAACTCCTTTGCTTCCTAATTGGTCTTTCCATGGGATCTTGCTTACTGTTTTTCTTGCTTACTGAGTTGGTTGAAATCTGCCTCTTTTGAAGTCCAGTATCTTTGTTTTGCTGTTCTCTTGTGATCTTGAATTCTATCAGATCACAAACACTTCCTCCCAAGTTCCTGACCACCCTTCCAATTTCAACTAATTCATTCCTGTTGATCCAAAATGGATGACCCTCCCTTCCTCTTCCCCGACCCCAATTTTTCCTCAGCTTTCTGAATCAGAATGTCCCCTAGACATGCTAGAAATTTGCAGAACATATTATGTATTAGTCTTCAAACAAATATCAAGGAAGTATAATCTACCCTTAATACTAGCTCATGTGTGCTAGCTAATCTTATTACAGTACCTGCTTAAAGAATATCATCCACCTTCTCCTTTTGATTTGGTGATCTATAATATGCTGCCACCATAACATTACTACTATTCTTTTCCTTTTTATCCTCAACCAGACACTCTAAGGCTACGTCTAGACTGCAATCTTTTTCCGGAAGAGGAAATGCAAATGAAGCGCTCATTAGCATTTCTCACGCTCTCATTTGCAAATCCTCTTCCGATCCTTTTTGTGGAAGAGATTTTTGCACAAAAAAGCCCTGTGTAGATGGGTCTCTTACGCAAAAAAACCATTTTGTGCAAGAACCTGTAAACCTCATCTTTTGAGTTATCTGCTTATTCTACAAAAATAAAGTTTTATCCAAATGGGAAATTTGCACCAGATTAATATAAATTGGTTCAAAACAGGAGTGGGTAAACTGCTGTAAAACCATGTGTAGAATCTCTTATTTTATTAGTCTGAAAGTTAGTTATTTCAGTTTAGTGTGAGTTGATAAGGAATTCATGCATATATTTGTCCAGTTGCTTCAAGGAAATGTTTGTGACATCTTTAGGCTTTGAAATCCATCTTCAACGTAAGAAAATTTTGTACATTCATTGTGGTGGGTGGGCTGACATACTACTAAAATATAAATAATTGTTTCATGAACATGATTATATTCTAATAACATTGTTTTTATTTTCTCTGCTTTGAATTTTTGGAAAAGGAAGAATTGTTTACTTTCTTGCATTTCCTGTAGGGCTTTGAAAGTAGTTTTCAGAACTTGCCACTTACAGTGTCAGTCAACCGTTTGCATGTATTAACTTAAAACAGTGTTTATGTATAAATAAACATTAGGGATGTTAAAAATCATGTATTTGTGTAAATATGTAACTCCTGAAATGTTTAATGTTTACACATTTACACATGGCCGGGGAAGCAGGTGGGAGCTGCTGCTTGAGGGGAACGGGCTTTTAAGCAAGCACTGACTTCTGCCTCTCTCCTCCCCACCCTGTTGCCTCTGATAGGGGCAAGCAGCTCCACAGGAACTGGCATGTGCAGGGAAGGAGCCTGCTTAAAAACTGCTTTCCTTGTGTACTGGCTCCTGCCTGTTCGCCTCCCCCAACCTCCGTGCTGCTGCCTCTCTATCAGAGATAGCAACGTGGGGGGTAGGCAGGCAGCACCTTGGTTAAATTCTCTAAGATGTACTGATGGAAAGTACTCTATAAGAACTAAGTATCATTATTTATATGACTGTAAGATCAGTCAATCACTTGTGAGAAATTTTGAAAAGCACTGACTGATTTTTGTTGCCTGTTGATGCATTTGCCTCAGTTGGGATGACCTGTATTTGTGATTTATGCTACACTACATCTCCCTTTGTTCCCTATCTAAAACATAATAGCTTTTTCTCTTTATTTTCCCCTTAGCAAACACCATTTTGGTAGCCTTGGAATTATGGGCAGGGAATATTCCACTGTAGGAAGACTGTCTATTTCCTCAATATTTTATGTGTATCAGCCCACAGACTTTTCTGATCAAATAAGATTTCCTTCTGTTATGGGAGTTGTACAAGATAACATTCTTGGTAAAATAAAGATACTGGATATCTGTTTATTTGTGTGGCAATATTGATTTAAAGTTGGCATGAAAGGGCACAGCATACGTATACTGGCTTAAATATCAAATATATTTCTGTGAACAAGAGAGGAGAAAAACAGAAGTGTCATGGGAAGGAGAGCTCAGGAAAATAGTCTGTACAAGGACATATGAATATTTATTTTTTTCCTTCTGAAACATGTACAATATAGGAAAAAATGTTCAGCTTGATTTAATTTTATGAAGAGTGTATATAAAAGATGTACTCCAGTGCCTATTATTTAAGTAGTAATATATTATTTTGATGTAGACTTTTATGTTATAAGTATTAGGGATGTTAGAGTTTAACTGTTTAACCAATAAACTGATACGTATCTGTTAATGGTATTGGTTAAACTTAGCCAGTTTCCGGGAAGGTGGCTTCCCTGCAGTGAAACCTGCTCCCTAGGAGCCAGGTGGGTAAGGGCTGCCTGCTCTGCTCCTGGGGAGGCTTCGCTGCTGGTCCTGCAGGATAAAGCTATGCTTTATATTGCAGAGCCTGTAGTGCATGCAACTGCTAAGATTTTTAGCAGTTACACAGTTACCATATTAAACAATTTTTAACATCCTAATAAGTATGAAAAATGGTAACAAGGTCTTTAATTTCTGCATCGGCAGTACTGCAGTATGTAACAAATAAAAGTATACTTTTAACTGATAGGTGCCATAATAGTATAATATATTGCACAAAGGTATCTTTAATATGTTACTCTGTCCATTTAGTTGTCTTGAATAAAAGCTGTTTTTCGCTAAGGACAGGGCAGACACAGCATGATTCAGTTTTTATTTTTGAGCGGCTGATGCTCTTTCAGGCTAGTATAGAACTGACTCATTTGTAGAAAGGTCTGCAGTCTTGTAGGCTTCAGTGAGAATGCCATCCAGATGAAAGCTAAATAGAGAAACTCTGGATCATGTTTCTAAAGATCACATTTCTTCTCTGTTGCCAATTTTATCTGTTCAGAGGTGTGAAACAAGTTACTAGATGGCTGTCTATGATTGACAAGGTCAAAACAAGGACACTACATTTTTCTTAGAGGCAAAACAATTAGTAAAATAACATTTCTTTTGTTTCATAATAAAAGAGCAACAAGAATTAAATCACAATAAATCTGACTGAGTTATTGATCATGGTACAAAGCTGGGAATTTACCTTAAATCTTTGTAATAGCATTTCGAACTGGGTTCCCTCAGGAGATAACATATTTGATGCTGATGGCTTAGAAAGAATGATTATTTGAAAGTACAATGTAGGTGATGATAGTGGGGTGGTAATTAACTAAAGAATATTTTAGTTGCCTAACAGAATAAAATTGAAGTGTGTTGGATGAAACTGTAACACCCAGTGGCCAGTTGATGTAGGACCTTCTGACCGACTTCTAAAATAAGACCTAGAATGTAATGTTTTTTGGTCTGTGTGAAATGAGTTGGTGGCTTTAAATCAATTTTTAATGATATAAAAGCTTCTAGAGCTGTGGAGAAGTGCTTAGATCATAAATCAACAATGAATTATGTGAATAAGATGGAATAGATGCTGCAGTTTGTTCACTCTGAACTGTGAGTGTTCTGCAGCCCTTATGAGGTCATTAAAGCAAGTAAATAGGGCTCTAGTATATAAAGACAATATGACTGCTGGGTAGAATGATGCCATATTTATTAAGTCGGTGTTCAGAGTAAAACAGCATGTTAAGATCCAACTAACTTTTGTTCAAACTGAGGGCTGGTCTACACTCAGAACTTGCGTCAGCATAGTCACGTCTCTCGGGGCATGAAAAAGCCATACCCCTGAGAGACATCGCTATATTACTGACCTAACCTGTCTAGAACATGTTAGGTTGATGGAAGAATTCTTCTGTCAATCTAGCTAGCACCTCATGGAGAGATGGATTACATACACTGATGGGAGAACCCCTCATGTTTGCGGAAGTAATATATACACTGAAGGTACTACCTGAGCACAAATGCAGAGCTACAGCTGTGCTGCTGTAGCATATTCAGTGTGGACATACCTTAAGACAAGTAATGGCGCTACGGATTTCTGGATGCTTTCTTAATTTATAAATACATTCAAATGCCTTCCTATGGGTATGTTTTCAAGAATGCTTTCAAAGCTATTCTTGCTACTGTTGCCAGGAAGGCAATTCTAAAATCATCTTTTCTTTCTCCCACCAGTCACCTTAACACTATAATAAAATGTCTATTTAGTGGTTAATGAACCTTATCTCTAACTCCTACACTGATTTAAAATTAGGAATTATGTTCTTAAGATGTGAGAACAGAGGACTCATCCCCGGTGTCACATAGGCTTTGTTTAAGTCTGGGACTCCCAGTAATTAAATTCTTTATGCAGCTTGGCAGTCTATGCACCTTTCATTTTTTATGAGTGGATCTGAACTCCTGCACACCTCAGTGCTGAGTAATAGGTTAGGCACCTGATTCTGTTCTCATCGTTTAATTTGGCTGATTTTCATTGGAGTTATTTCTGATTTTGCACTGGAATAAGTGAAATCTTAACCAGACCAACCCAAAGAGCTGCTATCAGAATTCTTCAGGCAATTCAAAGTTGATGGAAGTGTAGCAGAAGCTGCTGGCTGTCTAATCCACCACTACTATAGATCAATTGGGATCTATTTAGAGGATTAATTAACAAGTGGTGCTACACTTGCAGGACTAATTAGTAGAGTTGTAAAATTCCATTTAATTAATTAACCTGTTAAATTTAGGTTTAACTGGTTAACTGATTAAATGGGGATGGTCATGGGGAGGGGGATGCTGCTGGAGAGCCTCCCCCCCTCCCGCACATGCCATGACAAGGCTTGAGTGGCTACCCTACTACAGGTGGGGGCTGCTCTACCCAGGCTGGAGTGCCCCTGCCCGTAGTGCACTGGACTGGGCCCGCTTCAGGCAGCAGGCTGCTCCAGCCACCACTGGTAAACCAGTTAACTGTTCACATCTCTACTAATTAGAGGGGGGAGTTAACTCCAGCAGCAGGGAGCAGATAAATGTAGAGGAAGGAAACCCTGGAAGGGGTGGAGGAGCTGAAGGAAAGCAGAGTTGACTGCTGCTGTTACTACAGGTTGAATCTCCTAAATATGGGACTCTCTGGTCTGGCAACATCCGTGGTCTGGGAGTGTGAACTGGCTGGGAATCCAGCTTCTGGGAACCCCAGCCCAGGGTAGCAGCAGTGGGGCCAGGGAGTCCTGACCCCAGGGAGCTTCGGCCAGCCAGGGCAGCAGTGGGCCTGCGGAATCCCCTTCCTAGGGAGCCCAGTTAGGGTTGCCAGGTGTCCGGTATTCACCCGGACAGTCTGGTATTTTCGGCTCCTGTCCAGTAAAAAAATTCAGAGAATACCAGACACCTACAATGTCCGGTATTTTCTGAATTTTTCCCTGGCCAGGAGGCAAAAATGCCGGGCACCTGGCAACCCTACAAACACTCAGCACCTGGCCTCCCCCCCGCCCCATGCTTACCTGGTTCCCCAAGGCTGCTGGCACAAAATGGCTGCTGGCCAAAAGACCTAGGGGAAGCAATGCTTTCCCCTGGGTCTTAGTGCTCAACCGCTCCCCTGTTCCTATCCCTTCACTCGCTTTTGAAGCCCTTGGAGTTTTTTTTGTTTTGTTTTGTTTTGTTTTGTTTTTTTGGCTCAACAATTTTGGTCTCCCTCCCTTTTTTTCCCTTCAACAGAATTTTTTCCCGTTTTTTTGGGGGGTGGAGGGGTGTTCGGTATTTTTGTTTCAACCAGCTGGCAACCCTAAGCCCAGTACAGATGGGGCAGCAGTGGAGCCATCAGCAGCCAGCGAGCCCCGTGTCTGCGGAGCCCCAGCCAGGCAGGGTAGAATTGGGACCGGAGCCTGAGACCAAGGCCTGTGACAGCAGGGCCAGAGTCCAGTGGGGCCAAGCAGAGCCAGCTGCAGGGAGGAGCAGCGGGCTGGAAGGCTGGTGGCAAGAGACCTTCCCGGAGCTGGCAAATTCCTTTATTCAGGACCAGCCAGGTCCCTAGGGTGCCAGACCAGGGAGGTCCAACCTGTGCTAGCCTTTCTCCCTTCCTCCAGAAGCAAGTGTAGGGTCAGGCTGGGGCTTGTAAATATCTCTGCAGCACTTGGTAGCCTGCTGGAACAGTATAAGGACACCAGGTGGGGGTGAAGGAGTACTGGAGTGTGGTCTACACTTAAGGTGAGAGATGACTGTTCTGTGACAGGAAGATGAAAGTGTGATGGACCCCCCTCCCCCAATGGTTTATGAAATGGACTCATGGACATGAATATACATAACTCAAAGGTGGTTTGAGCGAATTATTTCATGTAACCCATCGATCTTCATGTCATGATCTGCTGGTTCTGTTTATCTTACTCTGTTGTATGTATCATTTGTGTGTGTAAAATTAAACACATGGAGTGGGGAATACTTTGAGAGTTTCAAATGTGTGAATGGGAGACATGGAGGGTGTTACCTGAAACTTCTAGATAAGCCACTGTTAAACAATTTTTTGTCTTTGAGTCTGAGCAGTGGTTGGTAGGGAGTGGCCTCAACTCCTTAACAAAAGGAATAGGAAAGGAGAGGCCTGGGTCTTTTGGCTGGGCTGCACCTGAAGGAAGGAGCCTGAGACCCCAAGGGGGAAAGACAGCCCTAGTGTGGCAGCTGGAAAAGAGCTTTTAGGGTGAGTTTGATTAAGTTTGTACTGAGGTTTCAGTGTAGAATTAGCCAAGCGTTTTTGTTTCTTTTGATTTGTAACCTACTTTGCTCTGCCTACTTTCACTTATTACTACTTAAATCCTACTGCTTCAACTTAATAAAACCATTTTTATTTTCTATCAAACCCAATGTAAGCGATTGTTACCTGGGGGGGCAACCAGTGTGCACATTCCCCCTTTCATTGCTAAACCCCTAATTCTTTGGGGTTTGATCCCATCTGGGGAGTGCTCTCTCAGGAGGCTGGGCCCTAAACTGCACTCTCCTTGGACCTGAAGTGGTTCAGTGTCTGTACTGCTTCTTGGTGGGGGCAGGGACCTCAGCTCGGGGCCTTGGCTGCGGGAGACCAGCGGAGCTGGCCCAGCAGGACCGGGCGGTGAGGAGCCCCAGAGAGCGGGAAGGCGAGTGGCAATGTCCATGTCAGCACCCCGGGAGGCACCCCTGAGGGGTCGTCTGTGACCTCACCCCATCACAGAAAGGTTTTTCTTGAAGACGCTGTTACGCTTTGGCAGTTAGCTTTTTATTTATTTTTAATTAAATGCCCAAAAGATTTAGTAGTATCTTTGAACCACAACCTGTTGTGCAACTGTGGCATATTTCAATGACTGACTCTAGTTAATCCATGAATGCTCAGAATAAATGTGCATTCTTCTTTCCATGATGAAACAAAGATAACTTTTCTGTTCTAGCTACATTATGTATACTATTTTGCAAGCTGCCTTTTGTTAACACTGTGCTGCTATGGATGTTTTGAAAATGTGTTGACATTGTAATAGTACAAAATGAAAACAAATTCAAGGTCCTTAATGTTGCTCCTCACAGCAAAAAGATTGTCCCAGAAATGTTTTGTTAAACAGTGTCTGTTTTGTTTTAGAAGAAAACTAAATTTCAGCTTTATATATTGGATCAGTTTGTGGAGAAACAACAATCCAGCCCTCCTCCCAAAAATAACCCATGTTAATGCTGACAAAGACTTGTTTATGATTTAATGTTGTGGTGTTGCTGAAAAATCTTTCCTACTTTGTGCTGCACAGCTCATTCTTCCACTGAGGTGTGCAACCTGTTTGCATCAGTGGGAGTGGCTATGCAAATTTCTGGATACTTATCACTATTATGCAAACAAAAATATGTATTAATATTAGCAAAAGACAATGGATCATGCTTTTCTATCCACTTTTCTAATTTGAAGAACACTGCTGGAAGTTGATTTTCAAATGGCTCTAGAGAATAAGAGTTAATGATCTGAAGACAGTGGTCCCTCCAAAGTGTTTCTTCTATCTACAGTAGGTATGTTAAAATACGTTTACATTCAGGGGGCCAGGTGGGAGCAGGTGCTTGTGGGGAGCCAGCTTTTAATCCGCCTTCCTCCCCTCCCCTGTGCTGCTGCCTCTGTATCAGAGGCAGTAGCAAGGGGGGCAGTCATCTTGGTGGAAGCCAGTACACACGGGGAGCACCCCCCCACTGATGCCTCTATATTAGAGGCAGCAACACAGGGAGGGCAGATGGCTCCCCATGAGTACCAGCTCCTGTCTGCCCCCTGCATCTTCTGTGCTGCTGCCTCTGTGGGAGGCAGCAGTGTATAGGGCAGGAGATGGGCAATAATTTTTGGTGGGGGGCCACTCCAAGATGTTGGAAAGTGGTCAAGGGCCACATTTTTCTGTGGAGGAGATGTGGGGTCTAGGATGGAGGTTGGGTGCAGAAGGGCACATGGGGTAAGGGACTGGGGCATAGGAAACGATCTAATAGGGAGTTTGGGTGAAGCAGCAGGTTATGATCTGGGGGATGGGATTGGGGTGTAGGGACAGGGAGGGAGTATGGGTGCAGGAGAGGATTCTGGCCTGGGAGAGGAGCACTAGGAGGGGGTGCAAAGTCTGGGAGGGAGCTGTGACCTGGGAAAAGGGGATTCAGACAACAGAGGGGTTGAGTGGTGACCTGGTGCAGAGGAATGGGGTGCAGGGTCTGGGAGGGTGTTTGGGTGCAGGAGAAGATTCTGGTCTGGGGGAAGGGTGTAAGAGAAAGTACAGGTTCTGGGAGGGAGTTGTGACCTGGTGCAGAGGGTTTGGATGGTGACCTGGGGGAAGGGGTTAGGGTGTAGGAGGGGCTAGGGTGCCTGAGGCAGACTCTGACTGGGAGATGCTTATCTAAGTGTCTCCTGGCCAGCACCCTAGCAGCACCCCAAGGCAGGCTGGCAACCTGCCTGCTGCAGTCCCAGGTCACGTTAAACTGCAGGCTGTTCCCTCCATGTGGCTCTCAGCTCCAGGAGGGGGAAGAGGCTTGCGCTGTCCCCCTCCCTCAGGCCAATCTCTTAGCTCCTAGTGGCTGGTTGTTTCTAGCCAATAGGAGCTGAAGTTTGGGCTGGGGGCAGGGAGATCGCATGAAGCCTCCCCTTCCCTGCAGAGCAGAGAGCTGCACAGACTGCGCTTTAAACGGTGGCAGCTGTGTGCCTGAGGGTCCTAGCAGGGTGGTCCGTGATGGTTCCCAGCAGCGTCTGGGGTTTCCAGATACCTTTCCCTTGGCCTTGTCTGCGCCTGCTAGGGGCCAGCTGCCCAACTCCACTGGCTATCAGCAACACACGCACTCCCCTTTGAGCCGGGGTGGGCAGTAAGTGGCCTACAAGCCAGATGTGGTTTACCAGGGTTAGCGCCTGGCCACCAGACATTTTATTTACCTGTTCATCTGCAGGTATGGCCATTTGCAGGCCCTATTGACTGTGGATTGCTGTTTCCAACCAATGGGAGCTGCGGGAAGCCGTGTGGATCTGGACACTGCTTCCTGTAGCTCTTGTTAGCTGAGAATGGTAATCCGTGAACCGCTTATTGCCCATCCCTGCTCTGAGCCTTACAGGCTCAGTGCCATTGGGAAAATTAGAGCAGTGATGGGCAACCTAGGCTAGCGAGCGGGCCCCTGAGTGGCCCTCCTTCTTCTCAGTGGGCCACAAGATTATCACAACCAATATGGTCTCCTGCGAAAGGGTAGTTTTGCTAACTGCACTTGCATGCCTAGCATTGTGCCAACTGAACCGTAGCAGCGCTATGATTGGGCTCTCTCAGTTAATGTTGTGTGCAGTTGGCACGCACCTCATTTCATGTGCCCTTACTTTAACGTGCATGTTGCTTTAGTAATGTAGGTGGGAAAAAATGATGCAGCGCAACGGTAAACAAAATGTCTGGTGGGCCACACACAGAACCCCCAAAAGAGAGGCACACTCCAACCATTGAGCCATCCCAGCACCTCTCAGGAATGTCCAGGTATCTAGTGAATCAAAGGCTTCAGGACTCACCAATTTGCTGCGCTTTCAAAGAAACTGAACATCCCAGTTTACTGGTCACTCTTCAGGGCACCTCTGTACTCCACACACAGCACTTGGATATGCTTTTATTGAAATCAAGTATAAGTTTATGGAACAGAGTGTAGAGATTCAAATAATATCAAGTTAGTGGTATTGCAAAAGCTTGGGTACATGTAAAATAAAATTATCTCACATATTTGAGAACCTAATTTTAATTAACTAAATATTCTCGTGTCTTGTACAGTATAGCTTAACCAAATTCCTCATAGTATTTTATCATCTGGCTTTGCTGTGTTTCCCCCTTCCATGAAACAAACATGCTATCAGCTCATCTTCTAGGTCAGGGCTACTCAACATGTGGCCTATGGGCCACATGCGGCCCGTTTCTTTGCGGCCCGCAGTGCAGTTTGGGTTTACGCAGGGCTCAATCCACGGCCTGTGAGTTGGAGCCAAAACAAAAAAAGTAGTCAATATAATGGTCTTCTGTTTATATGCATTTTAGTAGTTAAATTCCTGGACTGTCATGGCTCATTAAAAGTGCTGTCATATGGGTGGAAATTGAGTAAATATTGCATTTTATTAATATCAGCAGAACTGACTTAAATGGGGCCTGTGTGTTGGGTAGTCTTGCCTTAAGCTTTATATTCAGGCCCGTCAGTGTGAAAGAAGCTATTTGCATATATTTACATATGTATTTGCATGTATATGCAACCACACTTAAGTTGCAGCCCTTGGCATGTACTGTGAGTATCATTGTGGCCCCCGGGGCTTCCAAAGTGAGTAGTCCTGTTCTAGATGAAAGATCCAATGTGTTCTTTTGCCTCCCAAAAGATATAAGTCCTATCCTTTCTCTTTATTCATAAACAGGATATTTCTCTGCTGCTTTGTTTCTTCCTTTATATTTTCTGTTGTAAATTTTGCATCCTTTCAACTGGCACTTGGTTTAGTATGCAAATGGGCCTCCATTGTGAGGCAGACAATACACAAACTGCCAGATTGGAAGATAAATACCTGTTACCTGCTCCCTGAAAGAGACCTGTCAGAGTCATGTCCTGCCTTAATGCCAAGACCTTAAGAATGTAATTTTCATAATAGATATATAACTTAAATATTCTTTGCACATACATTTTTCAATGATTGTGATGAAAAGAGGGCTACAGTCTCTTGGTAGAGCTCTTACATGTCACCCTTTGATAAACCATTATGCGTATATTGATCTGACCCATGAAATCCCTATAAGACACTGTACAATCCCTTGTGCCCTTACCAGTTGATACCAAGACATCTCTGGGTAACACAGCTATGAGCTACAGTACTGGATAACGTGTTATCTCTCCCCTGCACCCTGTTTTCTCTTCTCTGCAGAATTTGGGCTAGTTAGTACCTTTCTTGTCAGTGGATGGGAATATAGAGTCTTTAGTAATGATGGTTGGGGATGTGTGTTCTCAGTTAAGACCACCGGGGAATTTTTGCTTCAAACTCATGGATAATTCAAATTCAGGGAAACAGAATTCTTTCCACCATTTATTTTCCTATCATAATGGAGCTTGCCACGATTGATGTAATATTTTAAAATTCAAATGTAATTGATTTGTTTTTCTTTCTGTGTAGATCATATTTTGCACTTTGAATACTCACAAAATTGATATGGACAAGCTCTTAGGAGGGCAGATTGGTCTTGAAGACTTCATATTTGCCCACATAAAGGGACCAAAAAAAGAAGTGGATGTTCTTAAATCTGAGGATTCTCTTGGGCTTACCATTACAGACAATGGAACGGGTTATGCCTTCATAAAGGTAAATTTTAACAGAATCTTTTATATTTAATGCTATAAGTTTTACTGTTTTAAGGAATCTTCTAGAACTAGAGCCTTTTTGAGGACCAAACATTCATCACAATTAAAGAAGAGTAGCAGTCACTCCTGTGTTGAGAGAGCCCTTAATTTTTTGGATATTGCTCTATTTCTAACCTTTTCACTACTTTAAGTTCTTGAAGGTGATAATAGGGCGACTGCTTATTCATGTAACAATGAAGTTATCCTAATTTCTGTTTATAGCACACATCGTGCTTTAAAAAAGTTTCATTGCACTGTCCCTCTTTATCCTGCCTCTTTGGGATCATAAATGAGCTGGAAAAAGGGGTAAACAGTGAGTGGCAAAATTTGTAGATGACACAAAACTGCTCAAGATATTTTAAGTCCAATGCAGAAAGTGAAGAGCTTCAAAATTGTCTTACCAAACTAGGTGACTCTGCAACAAAATGGAAGATTAATTTTAATGTTGTTAAATGCAAAGTAATGCATATTGGAAAACATAATCCCAATGATAGGTGTGATAAGATGGGGACTAAATTAGCTTTACCGCTCGAGAGAGATCTTGGAGTCGCTGTGGATAGTTCTCTGAAAACATCCGCTCAGTATGCAGCAGCAGTCCAAAAAGCAAACAGAATGTTGGGAATCATTAAGAAAGGGATAGAGAATAAGAAATAAATCCATCTTGAATTCTGTGTGCAGATGTGGCCTTTTCATCTCAAGAGAGATACCTTAGCATTGGAAAAAGTTCAGAAAAGAGCAACAAAAATGATTAGGGGTTTGGAATGCCTGCCATATGAGAAGAGATTAATAAGACGGGGACTTTTAGGGTATGTCTACACTGCAGAGGTTTTGAAAAACGGCTGTTTTTTTCGAAAATACTTCACTTACGTCCACACTGCAATCACGTTCTTTCAAAAAAAATTGAAAGAATGCAGGGGGTTTTCCGACATTGGTAAACCTCTTTCTACAAGGAAAAAGCCTTTTTCCGAAAGAGCGCTTTCAGAAAAAGGCATGTGCGGATGGGGAAGAGGGAGAGAGGAAAAAGCACAGATGCCCTGGTGGCCACTCGGTCCATAGTAATCACAGCTTACATGCGAGATAGCGTTCATTCAGTGTGGACGCTATCTTTCAAAAAAGCAGATCGCTTTTTCAGTGTGCTTTGGCAGTGTGGATGCTCTCTTTCAGAAGAAGTTTTTTTGGAAGATCTCTTCTGGAAAAGCTTCTTCCGAAAGAAGCCTGCAGTCTAGACATAGCCTTAAGTTTGGAAATGAGAGGACTAAGAGGGGGATATGATAGAGATCTATAAAATCATGACTGATGTGGAGAAAACGAATAAAGAAGAGTTACTTACGCCTTCCCATAACACAAGAACTAGGGGTCACCAGAATGGAATTAATAGGTAGCAGTTTAAAACAAACAAAATAAAGTACTTCTTCACACAATCAAAGCTGTGGAGCTCTTTGCCGGAGGATGTTGTGAAGGCCAAGACTATAACAGGGTTGAAAAAAGAGTTAGATACATTCATGGATGATAGGTCCATCATATGCTATTAGCCAGGATGGGCAGGGATGGTGCCCCTGGCTTCTGTTTGTCAGAAACTGGGAAAGGTTGATGGGAGGGAACACTTTATGATTACCTGTTCTGTTTATTTCCTCTGGGGCAATTGACATTGTCCACTGTCATCAGACAGGATACTGGGCTAGATGGACCTTTGGTCTGACCCAGTATGGCCGTTCTTATGTTCTTAAGTTGTGCGTTTATTCTTCATGTATTAGCAAAGTTAATTGGAGCACAGCTGGGAATGGTGAAAAGTGGGAGATTATATATAGAGAAATTTTTGGTTTTGATCAGCTGCAGGATCCTTGTGGAGGTGTCACTGGGGTTATGCTTATCGAAGTCAGGGTGTGGTGCAGACCTCTGTTTGGTTCAGAGTCTACAGTGAATTTTGTAAAATGCTAGAAATATGAACTTTTTTAGTATCAATACTTGAAATTCTTAGCACCTCCACTTTGTTCTTTTTTGGAAGGACAATGACAGATTTTTTTTCAAAAATATCTTAAGGAGTGCGGTGATGTTTTAAAGTTCCTCTCTTCCAGCACTCCTGGGAGTGATACCAGCCAAGCAGAAAGGGGAGAGGCATGTGAAGAGAGAAATGCCAATCATAGGGATTACTGCAGGCTGGGGGCAGACTGGAAAAATATAAGTGGTGTAGCATTCTCCCATGCTCCACTAACTCTCTAAATCCTGCTTGTTCGTGTCATAAAAATGAGCTGCAACTCATGGTAGACACGGTAGACCTTCATAATACAGGCAGTCCCCGGGTTATGTACAAGATAGGGACTGTAGGTTTGTTCTTAAGTTGAATTTGTATGTAAATCGGAACTGGTACATATTGTAGGGGAAACTCTAGCCAAACATTTTTTTTTAGTTTTGGATAGCATAGGGAAGGGTTAACTCCTCTAATGTTTGTTTTGCTGTCTGTTCCCCTGTTCAGAAGATTTCACATCACTTTCTGTCCCTGTGACAATTGGATTTTGAATATTTTGGGTTGTCTTGGAAAGAAGGATTGGCGATAAAGCTTCAGTGGAGACACCTTTTTCCCATGATAACTCTTACAGGAGTGAATTTCCCTTCCCTGGGGTAGATTTCCCCTCACTTCCTGTTGTCTCAAGGACAGGAAATGAGATTAAATCTTTCTAATGAGGATACAGACAGCAGTAAAACCTCAAGTGGCTCTAACCCCACACCAAACTAACCAAAACTAAAAAAATAAAATAAAATTTGCATGGAGTTCTACTTTAAATGCAACTTGGACAGATGTTTGTCTTAACATATTCTTTATTTTTAACTGTGCATGTAAATGCTTAAACGTTTCAAATACTGTACAGTACAACCTTAAACAATCTTGGTAGAGGATGATGGACTTGTTGGAGAGGATGGGACTGGTATTAGAGAGTCAGAGTCTGATTCTGCTGCTGGAGTCAATTTCTTGAAGTAGGCATCAAGGGAGGTTTGTTTAGAGCTTTTTTTTTCTCATCATAAATAGCCCTGTAGCATCTCAGACCTTCGGTAACTGTGCGGTAAACTTTTTCGAACCTCTCTGTATCAGGATCTTGCTCCTCTAACTTTGCCATTCTTGCTTCAATAAGACGAAAAGCATCAGCTAACTCTTTTGTAGAAAATTTTTTCAATTGTGGAGTTTCTAGGTCCTGGTTTTCTTCCCTAGATTCTATCTGCTGCTCTAGTTCCATAAGGTCTTCATTGGTTAGTTCTTTGCCATGGGAGTCGAGTAACTCTATGATATCATTTTCAGTGATGTCCAACTGCAGTTTATTACCAAGAGCAACCACAGTTTGCCTGGTTTCGGCGATTTCATCATCTGTAAACCCCAGAAATTCTTGTGTGATTTGGGGGCACAATTTGTTCCAAACTCCTCTCATATTTGTCTCTTTCACTTCATCCCAAGCATCAGCAATATTGTTGATGGCATCATAAATGTTATAACTTTTCCAGAAATCCCTTAAGGTCATCTCATCCTTTTGGGTAGCCCTGACAGCTTGTGAGAATGTCCTCCTTAAATAATAGGCCTTAAAGGAGGCTATGACTCCCTGATCCATTGGCTGAATTAGTGATGTGGTGTTGGGGGGTAGAAATACCACCTTTACATTGGGGTGCATGTCATCTAAAGTGTTTGGATGTCCAGGGGCATTGTCAAGGAGAAGGAGAATTTTGAAAGGAATGTTTTTGCCCAAGCAATAACGTTCAACAGCAGGGACAAAATGGTTCGAAAACCATTCTTCAAACATAGCAAGTGTAACCCAAGCCTTTGAATTTGCCCTCCAAATAACAGGAAGAGATGCCTTAGTGACATTGCGTAGTGCCCTCGGATTTAGGAAGCGATGCACTAGCAAAGGTTTCAGCTTTAAATCCCCAGATGCATTACCCCCAAGTAATAAAGTCAGCCTGTCCTTTGATGCCTTATGTCCTGGTGCACTTTTTCCTCTTTCAAATGTATGTCCTCTCAGGCATTTTTTCCAAAACAAGCCAGTTTTGTCTACATTAAAGATTTGTTCTGGCAAATAGCCTCCATCGTCAATAATATCTTCCAATATCTTGGGAAAAGAACTTGCAGCACTGACATCGGCACTCGCTGCTTCACCTTGAACTTTAATATTATGCAAATTTGTTCTTTTTTTAAAGCGATTGAACTAACCCTTACTTGCAACAAATTCTTCATTGCAATCACCTTCACTTGCTGTATGAGTAGCTTTTAAATCATTGAAAAGGCTTCGAGCCTTTTCTTGCACTAAAGAAAGACCGATAGGTATATTACGCTGATTTTGGTCTTCTATCCAAATTGTCAGCAGCCTTTCCATCTCGATAATTAAACCACTGTGTTGCTTGGTAATAATTGTAGCATTCATTGGGGTATGGCCTTTCACATGCTCCATTATTCTACCTTTATCTTTTAAAATTGTTGCGATTGTTGACCGACTGTAACCACATGCTCTGCCAATGGATGATGGATTTTCACCTCTCTCTGATCTCTTTATTATTTCTACTTTATCTTCCATGGTGATGGTTTTTCTTTTCTTTGCTGTATCACCAGCACTTGCATCAGATTTGTGTTTTGGAGGCATTGTTGCAGGGTGCAAAAAACACTGTACAGTATGTACACAGGTTCTGGTCAGCGGGACGCCGGGCCCAAGGCACCTTTGTGGGCGTGACCGGGTCTTGAGCCAGGTGAGGGCTGGTGGCAGTGTAGAGCCGGCCCTGACAGCTTGAAGGAGCGAGCAGGAGCTCTGCAGCAGTGATCTCCCCCTGCGGTGTGAACCTGGGCTGTCAGCCAGCGGAGGTAGGGAGATTACTCCAGCCGCCGGGAGGGGTGGCCAGCCCCTCGGGGCCGGGGAAAATGGGCCAGTGGTCCCCGCCGGGCCAGGGGAGTCGGGGAACGCCGTCCGCCGCGGCACGCAGGCGGCAGAAGGCGGGGAGGTAACCCGGCCGGCAGTAGGACCCAGGGGAGCGGGGTTTGACGCCGGCCGGGAGGAAGCTGGAAGCCCCGCTATGCCGCGCCGCGCAGCAGCGAGGACCTCCGTTCGTAACTACAGATCCGACGTAAGTCGGATTGACGTAAGTCGGGAACTGCCTGTACACCAATGCCTTGCCTATTTGCAAAAGCTGCACCACTTTAACTGTACCAGTATAGTTAAAGCATCACAATACAGGTATGAATGTACTTTGATCAGGGCACATTTACATTTGAAACATTGCACTGATGCAACTGCACCAATGCAGCTGTGCTACTGTAGCACTTTAATGAAGACACTGTACATCTCTCTGAGAGGCGGTAGATATGTTGGCAGGAGAAGCTCTTCTGTTGACATAGCACTGTCTATATGTGGGGCAGGGTAGCGGTGGTAAGTCAGTATAACTGTGTCACTTTGAGGTGCAGGTTTTCACATCCCCAAGTGATATAGTTATATCGATATTGGTCTGGAATGTAGACCTGACCTCAGTATAGCTTATTTCTGTGTTCTAGGGATTGTACAGTTATATCAATAAAAAATTACACTCCTAACTGACACAGTTAAACTGGCACAAAAACTGCATGTAGACAACACCTTGTACTTTAGCTTTCTCTTGTTCTTTGAAAAGCACCAAAATGGCTAACAATGCTGACATTTAAAATGTCAAAAGCTCATTACATTTCAGAGTTTAACATCCTATTGCTCTGAATGAGAGCAATTTCCGCTTGCCAGAGCTATTGTTTCACACCGACTGCAGACTCAGGCAGACACTACTGCATCGTTTTTCTTCAACTCACATTTGGAAGGCTTTCTTTGCAGCCACGAAGGCTTGATACTTATTTAAACAAAATGACGGTTTATATCCTCGAATTAAAGATGGCAGTCACCATAGAAAAATGCAGTCTCACCAAACTGTTGCACACTGGTTTACTCTGAGTCCTGGTTTTATGAGAGGGTTACCTGGTATTGGAAGAATATGAACAATGCTTGCAACACTGTGGGCCCAAAGAAGTGCTTTCCTAGGTTCAATACACTCCTGAAGAGTTACTTTTGTTTATTAAGATTGGTTGGCACACTAAGACAGGGACAGAAAGCCCAAGGTGGAGGGAGAAGTAATCTGAAAGCCACTTAAATTAGGGATAAACTCAGTGGTAGAAATAAAGGAAGATTTATTTAAAATAGGATGCTCAACATCTGGCCTGTACACTAAATACATTCACTATCTGGAACTCTCACAGTGGAGGAACTGGGATGTAAACAGAATTAATAGATTCATAAATATTAACACCAGAATGGCCAGACTGGCTCCCATTCACCCATTATCTCATGCTTAAATATAACATCGCCTTCAAAGCCCTGCTCTAGCCCTGATATCTCATTTTGTACGGTATTGCCTTTTGTTCCTTCACAGGTCCTTCTGTTACTCTTCTGTCCTCAGATCTCACCTTGTTACCCCATACAATGGAATGCCCTCTCAATCTCCTACACACCCATCCATATCTCTCCTCATTTAAATATTTTCTAAACATCCTCTTCTACTGCAAAGCCAACATACATAAACAAAATAAAAACATTTAACCCATTTGAAAATAGTAATAAAACTCTGTTGTGGGCCTTGGGCTGTATTTTATCTTTCTTTTAGACTGTTTCTGACTTTGGGATTTTTGACAAATATTTGCCACCATTGCTAGCACCTGTGCAGCTCCACCTGTGGCAACAACAGTGAGGCCCCTCATGTAGATAAAACTCCCATGGCTGTCCACATTTTTAATACAATTTCATCTACTCGGTACAATAATAACAATCCCTGAGAAATTTTTAAAATAGAGTTGTCCATGTTAACAGTTAAAAGATTAATGGTCTGGTCAATGAGTGTACTGAATAATGGAGAAGGTGGACAGGTGGATACATAAATATCTAAAAGGCAAAACCTGTATCATTCAGTACACTTTGTTCCCAATCACACAGAAAGCTCTGGTGATAGTTTCATTACAAAGGAGAGATAGAACTTAGTTGAATAAAGAGCTGTGTTTAGGGCTGTGTTTTGTCATTAGAGCTTTTCCTTTCATTTGGACTGATTTAGTATACCATTAGGAATTAATGAGCTCTGTTGTACTCTGTAATCTGTTGATAGTTATAACCACTTACTGCTTGTAACAATTTACTGCTCTGTGTTTAAAAGAGTAAGTTTCTAAAGCAGATGACAACATGGTCAGATTTTACAGGTGAAGTAGAAAACAGAGGTACTTTTGTTTTAAGAGCTAATGTTCTGCTTTGTAATAAAACATTCATTTAAATTCAGTATTATTATGTCACATTTGCAAAGCTGTATTCAATAGTCTGTCACCAATTCTATCGTACAATCCTGTTTTTACAGATTTATAGCTAAATAGGAAGATATGTTCTGGAGTGAAATTAGTCATCCAAGAGTTACCACGTGGGGAGAAAAGGACATTTTTAGATGCTTAAAAGAACATTGTTATACTATGATGTATGAAATTATAGATGTGCAAATCTGATTATTGTAAACTGGAGTAATGTAGTTTCCTGTGCACTGCATTGAAAGTGCATGACTTACCCTTTAAAATACACTGTAAACCATTTGAAAATTAAACATTAGATCTCAGCGGGCAGCATGTAACAGCGCCCTGCTTTCTTTTCATAGTTCACCAGAAAGTTATCATAATTAGCTCAAAATACAAAAGTTAGTTTGAAATACCACAGACGTAATGTTTACAGTCAATACCACTTAATGTGGAGCCTGATAATAAAAATGGTTTCAGTAAAGAAACTAAGGGTACGTCTACACTAGCCCCCTAGTTCGAACTAGGGAGGCTAATGAGGGCAACCAAAATTGCTAATGAAGTGTGGGATTTAAATATCCCGCGCTTGATTAGCATATTCCTGGCCGGTCACCATTTGGGAAACTGACTAGCCCGAAGTATCTACACGCGGCAGAGAAGCGGATTCCGAGATAAACCCTTTAGTTCGAATTAACTGTTAAACCTCATTCTATGAGGAGTAACAGTTAATTCGAACTAAGGGGTTTATCTCGGAATCCCACTTCTCTGCTGCGTGTAGACGCGGTCAGTTACTTCGGGCTAGTCAGTTTCCAAAATGGCGACCGGCCGGGAATATGCTAATCAAGCGCATGATATTTAAATCCCGTGCTTCATTAGCAATTTTGGTTGCCCTCATTAGCCTCCCTAGTTTGAACTAGGGGGCTAGTATAGACGTACCCTAAGTGAATTTAATGAGATTTCACTACTATTTGCTAGATACACCTTGTGCTTTATAACAGGAATGTGAGTTGCTGCATTTGGACCAGATTCTTTGTGTGTATAACACATTTTCCTCCTCCCCTCCCCCCAATCTTATTGGCTTTACTCTAGATTTTAAAAAAGATCTGTGCTACAAAAGTTAAACTCTGCAGGAAGTTTAAAATTGTCACATGTACAGACCATCATATACTACTAGGCTACCCACTTCAGCTGGGGAGTCTCCCTTCTCACCCACAAAATACATGAGTTGAGTTTTTGGCAGACCTTCTTGTACTTCACTGGTTAGGCTCAGACTCATAGTGCACCAAGTCTCAACACCATTTGGCTCAGTTGTCCTGCTGTCTGGATGGAGTGGTAGCTGGGCCAAACACGAATGGTCTTGCAATCTGATGCACTAGGTCACAATGCCACTTGTTGAAATTTGTCCCAAATGACACTCCGTCTGTATGGTTGAGCGTCTGGGTCAAATTCAGTGGTGTTTCAACCGCACAGCCCAAAGGATTCTCTGGACTACTCCAACACCAACCGTACTGATTTAGTATGGGACCACTGCTTATAAATGGCCCCCGACTCCATGGAAACCCTGTGAGAAGAGAATTGCCCCCCTACCTCTCCATTGACACCACTGGCTGCTAGGCTAAGTGTTACAGGTTGTAGCTCTGAAAACCAGCCTTCTTTGGTCCGGCAACATACATGGTCTGGCAGGATCACAGATGCTCCTAGACCAGAGAGCCTGGGAGCCTAAGGGCAGGAAGGAGGACCAGCCGGGGCTGGGGAAAACCAGCTCAGCTAGAGAGAGTGCAGGATCAGGTCCGGAGCTTCAGGCTGAGGCAGCCTGCTGCAGCATGGGGCCAGGCCAGAGACCCCCAGCAGCCCATGTCAGCATGGAGCTGGAGCCCTGTGGCAGCCCCTTGGGTGCACTGGGCCAGGTCTGCAGCTTTGCGGTAGCCCCCTGGGAGCCCTGGGCTGAGGACGCAGCCTGGCGGCAGCCTCCTAAAGAAACTGGAGGCAGTGTGAGCTGGGACTGTTCAGTCTAGGGATGTTAAATATCAGTTAATTGAATAGTCCAGTAATCTCATGAATTCTTATTGGTTAGTCAACTATTGTTTAGTCCCCAGGGGTGGGGCCGCAGCCACTGTGCTCTGGCCTCACTCTCAAGGAGCCGCCTGCCACGCAGCTGCTCAGGGTCCCAGGCAGGAGCTAGTTTAAAAATCAGCTCCCCTTATGGACCGGCTGCCTGTCGCCCAGTGCTGCTGCCTCTGAGAAAGGTAACAGACTGTCTAGGGCGGGGTCTGAGCTGAGCCAGGCAACCTGCCTGCCTGGCTCCTAATACACTTTAAATGCAGAGCCGCAGCAGGGGTAGGTCCCAGAATCAACTACACTATTACATCCCTAATTCAGTCCCAGCTCATTCCACCCCTGGGAGTTAACCCCACGGTGGGTTACTCTACAGTAGCTCCTGGGATGCTGCGGCTCTGCACTTTAAATGTAGCAGTCCCGACTTGCACTGCCCCAGTGGTGCTGTGGCTCTGCCTCCCCTGTCCTCCTGCACCAGGGAGATGGGGCTGGGGGGAGCCCTCTTTTAAGCCGGCTTCCCCCAGCACCAGTTCCTACTCCCCTGCCTTTCTGCCTCTGATATAGAGGCACCAAGTGGAGGAAGTGAGTAGTCACTCAACTACCTGATAAGATTATGCTTACTCAACTAGTTGCTTACATAGTGAGGTCCGACCTGTAGAACAGTAGATAATGATATTTTATTTCCTGTTTTATTTGTGTAAGCTGGATGAATGGATTTACTTGAAAATAAACTCAGTTCTCACTGAAATAGTGTATACTTCAGGAGAGGGTTGGAATAAAATTCCTATCTTATCCTAACTATTCAGGATGATTTGTATTATTATGTTTTAGTTTCTCCCCTGAAGTAAGGGAATGAAAGTTGGAATTCATACACAGAAAAACAAATACTACATATTTTTCAATTCATATAAAAATTGAAATTTGAACTATCAGTCCTATATTTATAAATTCTGACCTAAAATACTCCAATAATGCAAATTGTAAACATCTTTATATGCTTTGGCATTTTCCATCTTCTATAATTCATAAGATTAAAAAAGACATTTTGTAACTTTTAGATTTGTTTTCTATGAAAGATCCATTAACAATAATATTCATGAAATCAATGTACTTATTTCAGTGGAAATACTCTATGGTGTGCCTGTGGGGTGCATAAGAAGTGTGGGAATATATGGTCTTTGAGACTTGTGGCAATCTTAAACATACTCTTATAGTACAAAACTTTTTAATAATCTAACATATGCTTAATGTTCAGCTTCATTTCTATAGCAGATTTCGAAATGCTCTTTGTGCCACACCTAAATGTGATTTTTATATTAAATAGTTTTTGAATGCTTGTCAAAGCATGGTACATGAGAACCTGCTGTTCTGAATTCACTCTTAGCATAATAGGTGCAATTATGTTAATATTATTAGAGTTTCATTCATCCATAGCAGCACTGAATTAGTTGCCAGTGCCACCTGTTTATTTTTTCACAATTTTGTTTCTAACTAATATAAATGCTTTTTTACCTCACAGCGTATTAAAGAAGGCAGCCTTGTCGACCAAATCAAAGCGATATGTGTGGGTGATCATATAGAATCTATAAATGGAAAAAATGTGGTGGGCTGTCGTCATTATGAAGTTGCGAAGATACTAAAAGGACTAGAGAAGGATCAAGCATTTAAACTAACATTGATCGAGCCTATGAAAGCATTTGGTGAGTGACATTCATACTGTCCACTCCTTGTAACTGGAGATTGAAATGCCATCCCTACATTCTTTTGTTGTTTTTTTCAGACACAATGAAATTTATCCTAGGTAACCTAGTTGCCTAGAGGAGTTGAGATGTTTTTGTTTTTAAACTGCAGGAAAACAAAGTTGAACTGGAAACCTTTAGGATACTTTAAAGATGTTAAGATGCTGCCTGTGGATGGTGATCTTTTGCTCAAGTTTCACTGTAATTATAGTTGAGTCTTATTTCACTTATGAGTTATACTCACTTTCAGTTTTTATTTTGTTGCAAATTTCATGGGAATTTATCAGTTTTGATTACAAAAATTTAAAAAAAAATCAATGCAAAAAATTTCACTTTTCTAGGTAAATATCAGGGTTAGTACTACTGAGAAACAGCAGAATAGAAAACTATTCAACAAATAGAGACAAGTGAGAGTATTGAAAGTAAAGGAGTTTAATGCTGTGGTTTATTTACTGAACTGTTTGTTCTGTTTCTCCCTCTCACACACACCTACCACTTCCTCTGTATTGCCTAACTTTAACTGATAACCTCACATTGATTTATTATTAACATAAACACATCTATCTAATACATTGGATTTTAAAATCCCAAATAATATTTTTTGTAAAATCTGGGATTTGGGGTAAAAATTAATTAAAAACAAAGAATCAGACCTCCAAAACAAAGAATCTTTTCTATGTTTCATGTAATGGATTTGAACATGATGCAGCTGTAGTCTAGTGCTCTGTGTACATGTAGGGAATGACTATGACTTTCATATGTGTCCCAAAGTAAGACCGTAAACTTTATCAAGTCACTGTTTCTATTAAATGTATATTGCTTCCTTGATCTTCCTGAAAATGGAAATGAAATGAGTGCATGATGTATACAGTTCCTCTGAGCCTTGTATCTGGGAAGGTGAGCATTTTCTGAAGTTTGTCTGCAGTGCAGATCATAGTGGGCTGGATCACATTAGTCCTATTGGGTGCTTGCTCCCAAATTCCACATCGTGCCCCACTTACAGGCAGAATGTTGAGCAGGATTGTTTCACAGAACACACTGATGGCATCTACGCAGAGAGATTGTGATTCTTTCATTGTCTCAGGACCCTTCCACGTCCTTGCAATGCAATCTGGTTGAGTTGTACTGTCATGGTTTCCATATTGACAATTGCACCTGAGCCTGAGCCTATTTCAGTGGTGGGCAAACTGCGGTCCACAGGTCCACATGCAACCCATTGGGGTTCTATGTGTGGCTCACGAAACATCTTGTTTATTGTTGCCCAGACATAGGGTTGCCAGATTCCACTGGTTTCCATCCATGTAGGTTTTTTTCCTACTGGTATTACAAAAGCAATGTGCATGTAAAGTAAGGACACCTGAAATGAAGTGTGTGCTGATTGCATGCAACATGGACTGCTAAAGTTGTGTGCTCCCTCTGCATGTAATCAATTGGCACACCCTGCACATTCTAGGTACACAAATGCAGTTAACAAAACTACCTTATCCCAGAAGACCATCTTGGTTATGACAATCTTGTGGCCCACTGAGATGAGGAGGGTCACTTATGCAACACACTTACTAACCTAGGTTGCCCATAGCTGGCCTATTTAAAAGAAATAAGGTTCCACAATGTATAAATTCTCTGTAGAAAAGGTAATAGAGGTGGAGACAGTTTTGTGTACCTGTTTTCCTTGCTCTGCCTGTGCCTTGCTACCTCTCCATGTAGTTCCCCCCGCAGATATCTAATGGGATGTGAGGAAACCATGTGACAGTGCTGTAGAGGCTATTAACCCATCTCTGCTCATACAAGGAGGGAGCAGTGACTCTTTATGTATATGAGAGGATTATTTATATCACTAATCACCTGTGTATTTTTAACAAGCCATTGAAAATTTAACAATATTCATGTAACTGATCATTTCAAAATAGAAAAAATATTTTCTAGTTTTTAGTTCCATCATTTTATTCAAAATGTTCCCATAAACTTTTCTATACAGTGTTTTTCTGTAATAATAAATCATTCAAAATAAATGTTGATAAATCATTGATAACCATTAGTGCATACACACCCCAAACCCTGGGTTCTAATCTGCACCACTACCTCCAATTTCAGCAGCAAATTGAAATATTTGTTTTCTGAGTCATTGTAATCTATGATTAATCTAGGTAGACTGTAATGCACCACTGTGGGCACTTGGTGTCAGAATAACTGCAATAATTAGACAGGAAGAGAAACTGGCACTGTGGTTTTTTTATACAGTACTTCGTGCTACAGCATAGTAAGAGGTGGGTTCTGTCGGCTGGGGCAGCTGCGGGCAGGGAGCTGCTCCAGCTGGGCCAGTTAACCAGTTACTGGGTAAACAGACTGTTAAGCCTACTGCTTACTCGTTAACCTCTTACATCCCTAATAGCAGATGTTGGTACAGTTGGAGAGGTCACACTTCCACTCCTCCTCTCAATATGTAAAAATATCTATGTCCTATATGGATAATGTTTGCTGTGAATTTTAAGGAAATTGGCTTAGTTAGGGTTTTGAGGAGATATAAACCTCAAATGGAATTATATTTACCCCATTTGTTACTGTTTAAAAACAAAAATATATAGCTCCAGTATGTAGAAGAAATTGTGTCATCAGCGCCTGAGTTCTTACAGTGTGGGGCTAGCCTGGAACTTTAGGCATGTCCCTGAGCAAGGGGCAGTGCTTAACCTGCAACACTGCACGAATACCTGCAGAAAAGAATGGTGACTGGGAGTCACATCTCAGTGACATGCCTGCTTACTCCTTACTCCCATGGGAGGATGGAAGCAGCAGCAGATATAGGGCAGGGCAAGCGGGGCGGCTGCCCCAGGCCCCGCGCTTCAATATGCCCCGCGCACGCGCTACCACCTGTTGTCTGTGGTCGTGGCGCATGCACAAAATTGTGCTGCCCCGGGTCCTGCGCTTCACTATGCCCGTGCCCTGGGCCCCGCAAAACTCTCATCTGCCCCTGGATGGAAGAATAATAATTTACCAGCTACAGCTCCTCTTCCCACTCTCCCCCCAACACATACCTATTAGCTCAGCTATTCTGGCCAGTTATGAGCATGATTGAATCAAAGGTTTGCTTATTCCCTCCACCACTGTACCCCCATTCTCCATCCAGAGTGCTGCTCAGGAGAAGCAGTAAGCTAGGCAAAGGGCCTCATTTATGTCAACCCTTCCTAAGTGCAGGATCTGGGTTGCTTGAGTAAAAAAGGGGTTCTGGCTGTTCCATGAGTAGGGATGAGGTCGGAGTCACAAGCTAGTCCTCTCTGAAATGTTTTTGCATCAACAGAAGCTAACCGGAGGAAGTATAACACAAATTTAATTTGAACAGTGGTAGAATTAATAAAAAGGTCTGGTTCCATCTCAGTATAACTTTACAGGCAGTTTGGCCAAAAAGTTAGATGCCTGTTGCACAGCTACAACAGCAACTAGATATGTAAAATCACGAGTAAAGGCTACTAGTAGTGGGTAATAGAGCTAATGTAGGTGTAGCCTTAATCAGGAAAGATAATCTGAAATGTTTCTTCTTAAAGAGAATGTAACTTCCCCTTGTTACTGCTCAGTAGGTACAAAAACTATACAGAGGTTCGAACAAATGTGCTTGGAGATGTGTGGGTTATGGATGTAAAAAAACAAAGTAACCATGGAACTGTTAAAAATCCTAATGATTACACATGCTGCGGGCTCTTCAGTATAAGGCTTACACTGCCGAGCCCCCAGCACAGCTGGCTCACCAGAATGCTACGTGTACGGCAGTAGAAGCTTTATACTGCAGATCCTGCAGTGCGGGGTGACAGCCGGCTCCCCAGGAGTGGGGCCAGCAGCTGGAGCTGGTGCACACCGGGAGCCTGCTTACATGCACTGGCTTTCAGTTGCTGGACTGCTCCTGGGGAGCTGGCTCCGCTGCAGTTTCTGCAGTATAAACCTTATACTACAGAGCTCACAGAGCAGGCCCAGCAGCCAGGCGCCAGTGCGCCAGCTAAAAGTGTAACCATAACAGAAACGGTTAAGCTGCTGCTTATCGGTTAACTGTTTAACCGGTTATACTCCTACATCCCTAATGCCGGTAAGCAACAAACTATATAGCATCAGTTTATTAACATGAGATAAAGTAAAATTAGTGCTTTAAAAAGTGAATTTTAAATTTTGAAAAGTAGAAATTCTCCTCCCATAGTCTGACTCTGTAGACTAATAAAGCAACCAACTGGAACACATCTGAATAAAATGAATGTAAAATACCAAAGACTCATCTTTTTAAAAGCAGGATTATTAAGAAAATGCCATGGGCAGGGAATTCTTTTGAGGGGTAATTCTGGAAGGATAATGATCAATTTTAAAGGCTTTAGACTACTAAATTCTTGGAAACTATGACTCTACTTTTGCATTTGGAATTATATTTTAATTATATTACAACTTCTTACAAATCCGCCCCACTCTGTATTTTTCCACACTAATTCCTCATATAATACATAAGTAATACATAAGTAATAGTACTAAAGTGAATAATACATCTCTTGAGCAACACTGGTCACTAATTTTATAAAGCAGTTTTCAAGAGAATATGCAAATAGAGTGTTTTTCTTAAAATGTATAAGCAAGTTGTTATTTTTTCCCTCTGCATGAGTATATAATAGCATGGATAAGAAGTCAGGATAAAGCTCCAATGGCAAGAATTAAAGTTAATGCAGCTTATTAAAGTAATACAGGCTTTTAAAAATATTCTGTAAAAGAGTAAAATACATTTTGAATTATATACTAGATAGAGACCAGTGCTTTTTTACGATATCTTATTATATTTTACTACCTCATTCATATGCTGAAATAACTTATCTTGAAACAGAGAGAGACAAAATTTTAATAACTGAAGAAAGTATTTCTCAGTAAGTATTGCATGGAAATTGTGTAGTCTGATCCTCAACATTTATTCAGAATATTTGTAAAATTGTTCCTACGGGTGCTTAAAATATTAAAATGCACTGTTTGTTCTGCATAGCTCAATCTCATTTAAAAAGTCTTTTAATGTTTTGCAATCTGTAATATAAAGTTAGTGAATGGATTTGGTGCTCATGAAAATTTCAGTGTGACTATCACACACACTGTTCATGAGCACGAAATGCAGTTCAGATCTGTAAAATCACTTGATAAGACTACCATTTCCATTTCCATTTGATAAGACTACCACCACTCAATCTATTTAAGAAAAAGTTTGTAGTATGCATAAATGAGTGCTAGGAGTCAGAGCACCATTTTCACTTGTGATCTGAATGCTGTGCTTAAGTTTCCAGAAGCAAAAGGCTAGGGTAATCCCACACTGCCACTTACTCTCAATATGCAGTATTTATTTTGAGATTATATAACTATTGTATCATCTCCAAGTTTGGATTTCTAGCTGGTTCATAATATTTTTTCTATTGTATCTTGTCATATAGTATATGTGCAGCACTGAATTTAGTACTGTACCTGCAATGAATTAATTTCACACACAGCATTAATGCTGTGTATATATATATATACTGTGTTATTATATACCTCTGTGTGTGTTTTGATATTCCTAGATAAAGAAGCTTCATTTAACTCAAGAGTTAAGGTTTATCAAATACATTTCCTTTTAACATTCATAACTGAAACAGTACCAATCTATAAATCATTAGTCTGCTACAGTCATGGTATAAATACTCTCAGATCCCAGCATAGGTGACTTGTGGTAGCACTTGAGGTTCACCACCCCCTATGTCCCTGCCAAAATTTTAATTGCTAAATGGGATGCCCCTACATGCCCCCCTTCCTAACCTTTGGAGGGCATGTCTACACTACAACACTATTTCAAGATAACTAGCACTATTCCAAAATAACTTAGTCCGTGTCTACACAGTAGGCAGTTATTTCAAAATAGTTTAAAAATACTGTCAAGCTGGAGGGCTTCTTACTTGGACTCCTGTAACCCTCATTGTATGAGGAGTAAGCGAAGCTGGAGGAAGAGTGCTCTATTTCAAAATAAGCTATTTTGAAATAAGATACGTGATTGATGTAGTTCAATTTGTATAGCTTATTTCAAGTTAAGCCCTGCTGTGTAGATGCACCCTGAGTGGCCCTTTCTGCACCCCTTCCCCTCAGGCACCAGTCTCCTCTGGGTCCCAATCTTGCAGCTGATAGCACATGGGACAGACTGCAAGTGATTCTTAATTAATGGCTTAAAACAGACTCCATGTGAATCAAGAATCATGCATAAGAAGAATCAGACAGTGATATTAGACCACAGTTTGGCAATTATGAATTTTAAGTTTTTGGGATACTTTTTCAGCATATGACTCTTAGCTCTCACTAGCACAAAGGAATGAACAGGAGGAGAGGCTATTATGAGACTGAGAAAATGGACTTCCATATCCACCCTGCAACACCCACATCAGTCAACAGCAACAGAATCAGTTCAGCTGCTTATGGGTTGATACATGAGAACAATGCTGCCAACCTTACAGATAAAATTCTGTCCTAAGTGGCACTGCCACTGTGCAGCTCAGACATGCTTCATCTAAGAGGTCTCAGGCTTTCTTCTGTAACCCTTCTGCTGGGTAGGCCCGGCAGCAGCCAGGGCCGGGTTCAATATCTAGGGGTTCATCTCACACAGAACCAGCTTGAGCCCCCACCCAGTAGCCTGGGAAATTCACACACCCATGGGTGCCTCTGAGAGGCAATGCTTCCCCACTCTCAAGCATAGAGTTTGAGTGTAGAAAAGAAACATTTAATGAAACAGAGAGAGAAGTCACATGGCATTAACTTGGGAAAATACCGCAAACAGAGTTCATAGCCCAAACTATGAGCAAAGTCCAACACCCCAAGAGTCTCTGGAGTCCAGCAGCCCAAAGTCTCCCAGAGTCCGACACCCCAAAAGTTGCTGTCCCTGGTCAGTGCCGCCCAGAGTTCAAAAGTTCACCTGCAGGGTTCTACCTCCCAACCTTGGTGGAAAGGGGGGTAGAGGGCTTGATAGGGGCACCTTACGTGGTCCGAGGCTGATGGCGCCACCTCTCCGTACAATTCTGCTGCAGCCTTTACCACGAGCCACTCTGCCATGCTCCAACAGCTGTCTTGTTCCACTCCATTAGTCACTCAGCCGGCCGGCCGTTCCCACCGGCTGCTCCACTGGTCGCCTGTCGCCGCTCCTACCGGCCACCCGCCAGTCATTCCCACCAGCCACTCCGCTGGCTGCAATGGGTCTGGCTCCAGCCAAACCAGTGATTTCAGCTCTTAGTGATTTCAACTCTTTAGCCATCACCTAGACTGGCAAAAGATTCCAGCTTCCACGGGACTAGCAAAAAGACTCCTCATGGAGTCTACTTCAGGTCTATCCTTAAAACAAAAGGGCTACGTCTAGAGTGGCATGATTTTCCGGAAATGCTTTTAACGGAAAAGTTTTCCATTAAAAGCATTTTTGGAAAAGAGCGTCTAGATTGGCACTGACGCTTTTCCGCAAGAGCACTTTGCGGAAAAGCGTCCGTGCTAATCTAGACGTAGACAAAAAGCCCCAATCGCCATTTTCACGATCGGGCTTTTTGCAAAAACAAATCTCAGCTGTCTACACTGGCCCTTTTGCGCAAAGGGACTTTTGCCCGAACGGAGTAGCATAGTATTTCTGCAAAAGCACTGATTTCTTACAGTAGGAAGTCAGTGCTTTTGCGGAAATTCAAGCGGCCAGTGTAGACAGCTGGCAAGTTTTTCCGGAAAAGCAGCTGATTTTCCGGAAAAACTGGCCAGACTAGACACAGCCAAGGGGGGAAAGAGGCAGGTTGGGCCAGTCTTACAGCTCACACCTGGCAGGCATGAAGCAGGCTGACCCAAGCCCTTTAGCCCTTCCCCAACTCCGTTCACTCAACTCTGGAAGGGGGGAGGCTTGTTCCTAGGAGACCTCTTACAGTGATGGTGTCTCTCCTGCAAGCACTGGTGTCATGTTTTACAGTTCCCACATTTAGTGGTAGCATGATTTGTGACCCCCACAACAGCCCCAAATTATTTACAATACACCACATTCCAGTCCAAAACTGATCTTCCATCAGCCCTGGCTGAGTTGGATTTACATAACCACACCTCGGATTCCTTCCTCCTGGCATGAGCTGTATTTACATATCAACAGTTAACACTTAATTATCTTGCAGATCTAAACAATTAGAGTGAGCACACCCACCCCCAGAGCAGCTCCCTCCTTTTAGATGGCTGATAACAAGCAGTAGTTCAGCCCCTGCTTACACTTCTAGAATTACCAGAAAGCAACTCAAGTCTTACACAAGATTAAACAAGGAGATGCAGGAATAGATGAACACTAGGTCTGAATCCCAGCCCCACTGAAGTAGATGGCAAAACTCCTTTTGATTTTGGTACAACAGAATTTCACTTCAAGAATCCCATCCTACACGGTTGAAACTGATCAAGGTGCTTGACCCAGAAGAAGCAGTCAGAATCTTCATCTAGTTCCAAATAGAGTTAAATTGCCATTGTGACCCAAGTAATGACGGTTCTCAAACCACAGCTTTAGTGAAAGGATGTTATTATAAGCTGAGTGCAACCTTATAAAGGGTTGAGTTAAAACCTAATTGAATTTGATAGTAATGAACTCACCCTTCATGTAATGTAACTGTAAGGATAAAGACTCCATCCAAGATAAAAAGGAGCTTTTTGCTAAATATTGTTTTTGGTAATTGTATGGCTGAGGGAAGGCAGAGCGCAGGGAAACTGACAGAACAGAGAAGGCAGTAGAGGCAAAACGTCAAGAATATTAAGCAGGATGTGGGGAGCACAGTGTGATCCTGCAAAAAGCTAGAAAGAGCTAGGGTCTGTTCACTGAAGAGACTTGGAGCCTTGCATCCCCTTCACTCACGAAGTCGTGTGGGAATGTGCAACGTAGCGCTAGGCATGTTGGGAATGTGAAAAATGTCCCACCAGCTACCTCTTTTCTTCCTAGACATCCCTAGGCTTATGGCTTACTTTTGCGCCAACTCGAGTATCTGTAGTGAGAAACATGGATCCCAGACTTCCGGCCCTTGTCATGAGCAGTGTGCAGAAGACATCACACATTGCAGCATATCTACTTATGGACCTACTAGTGGAGGATGATGACTCACAAGATTCAGGTTCCAAGGATGATCAATTGTTATATCATTAGGCTATGACAGGCCTGGTATGCACAGTGAATCATCCCTTGGGGCTAGGGAAACCAGCTGTGAGTGGTAGGATCGCATTGTCCTGCATTTGTCTCAGAGTACATCAGTTATAAGGGGTACTTCTCCATGGTGCTTGTGGTGCTTGTGGATCACTGTGGGCATTTCAGACACAAATGTGGGATGGTCTTGAAAGGTGCATGATTCACCTTCAGGAACAGTGGCCTGTACATGCTGGCACTTTCTTTCCAGACCACAAAATGACAGTGGGGAGTGTGAAAATGCTCATAGTGATCCTAGGTGACGCAACCTACCCCTTGCAGGCTTAGCTCCTTAAGCCTTACATGGGGCAGCTGGACAGCAGTAAGGAGTGGTTCAACAACAGGCTAAGCCAGTGCTGAATGGTTGTTGAATGTGTCTTTGACAGATTGAAAAGGAGATGGAAGTGTCTCCATGGCAAGCTGGATCTTTTGGAGGATCATATCCCCAAGCTGGAGGAGGCATGCTGCTGCTAATATAATTTATAAGGGTGAAGTTTTTGCCCGTGGATGGAGCACTGAGGCACAGCACTTGGGCACACAGTTGGAACAGCCAGACACTCGTGCTGTCAGAGGAGCATATAAGGTGGCCATCAATATCAGGGAGGCTCTGAGGAACCATTTAGACAACAAGGGGGCCTGACAGTTCTTTGTGTTGGGGTTGTAAGTTAGGCATTCAGGCTAGAGCATTTGGTGCGGATTGTTTAACATAAAATAAAAACTCATGGAAACATGCATGACTTTTGACTTTGTCTTTGAAAACCTTATATCTGTGCAGTCGTCCAGCTGTCAGAGCTGCTTTCACAGGGAGTAGAGTGTCAGAGGAAGAAACTATTACTGGATTGTAATGAGTGTATGGGTGTACAGGACAGGTTGCTGGATAAAGGATTGTACCTTTGCAGTCATGAATGGCAATGGAGGGGGGTGGGAGTAGAGGAACAGTTGATGGGAAAAGAGTTCTTCAGGAAAGGCCTTTGGTTCTCGTCTCTATTATTCATCAGGTTTTTACTCCTGAGGGCATCATTTGGGTTCTACATGAGCTGTCTCATTTCTGTGTTCATTATCCCTAGCTCATCTCTGCTCTCTAAGCTCTCTTTGTTGCTCTTTTTTCTCTGACTGACTTGTTGAGTGACCCAACAAATCCTTCGCCAGATCCGCACATGTCCTTTGCTTCTTTTTACTCATTTGGCATAGTGTGCTGGTGTACGTAGCTGACTTCTCAAGCCCTGGTCTGTGAAAGTAACCTTTAACAATAGAGTGATTGTACTTTTTGTGATTGGAGTTTGTTACATTTTACTAAAATGCATGCCCCTGAAGAAAACTTCCCACTTTTTTGGATTAGCCTGGAGGCAAACACAAATCTCTGTATACACTGTGATCATGGTGAGTTTTCAAAGAAGAGAGGGGGAAAAGGAAGGCTGGTTATGACTCCCCAAGAAAGTACAGACCATGGTTGTGCAGCAGTTGTACAAGGATTGCTGCTGAAGGTGAACAAGCAAACTTGGACTGAGCTTTTGGATGCGAGTTGGGGAGCTCCCTGGTCTTTATGCAGCCAAACTGTGTGCTGCCTTGGGAAAGTGTCATAGCACGGGTGTGTGCGAACACAGCCCTGCCGTGGAATCTCTGTAACAAAAAAAGTACATCCGGCGAATCTTCAGCACCATTTCCCAGGAAGATTCTATTGCTATCCACATGTGCATCGTTGCAGTGTTTGGCCATAATGGCAGACTTAGGGAGTGCTAACTAGCTCACAGAAATACAGCCTCTGGTCATCCCGTATTGTGGCCCACCTCACCAACTGTATAGAACAATTTCCTGCCCAGCATGGCTGCCACCCGCTCAGCCTCCAACTCCACCTACCTGCACAGCCATGTACCCCCGTCCCTTCTGTTGCTTCAACACCCAGCATCTCTTCCACAAAGAGTTGCTGAGCATGCTCACAAACTGGTACTTGAGAACAATTCCTTGCTTGCTGGTGCACAGGTTGTTACTGGATTGACCCTCACCTTCCGGCTCTCTTCATCAACTTGTGTCTGTATATCCAGGATAAGTATTTCTGTCTCTTTTCTCTGAGAACTATCCACAGTGTCCTTGGGTTTGATTGTGGGGTCCCCACCCAGGATTCTGTCCAGTTCTTCGTAAAACCAGCATGTTTTGGGTGCCGTACCAGACTGGCTGTTTGCCTCCTTTGCCTTCTCATAGGCTTGTTGTGAGTTCTTTGAGCTTGGCTGTGCATTGGCAGGGTATCTCGCTCATACCCCTTCTCACCTGGGGGTCAAGAAATGTGACCGTACGTGTCCCAGTTCCTACGGGTCACTTGCAGCTCTGTTTACATCGATTCTTCACCTCATGCACTGATTAGATCCAAAAGCTCTGCATTGCTCCAAGCAGGAGCACATTTGGATCGATAGCCACCACCCCTGTTTCCTGAGAAGATGCCATGAGGACCATCACACATTGAGCCACAGACATCGGCAATGGATTTAAAGTTCCCAGGGTTTGTAGGTGGGAGGGGAGCTTCTGCTTACCTGTAAATCTTACGTGGCTGAAGGGCAGCCTAGTTCAAGGTGATGACCAGAGTGGCTAAATGGGGCATTATGGGATACATACTGGAGTCCAATAAACTTGACAGAAAACCTACATACTACGTTGCATGATTGTCAGCAGCACAGAGACAAAAGTCCTTCGTGGAGCTGGAATCCCCAGGCCCTGAACTTTGACTAGCCTCTCAGGTCAAAAAGAGGCAACAATGTAATCCTTGAAGAAAGCTAAACCTATTGGGCTAAACCTTTGACCTGTTAGTGTGGACCACAATGCAGGATTGAAGTCAGTGAGAATTCTGCCTAAGTAAAAACTGCATTACTTTACCAGTACCCAGTATGATATAATATAATATATGATATAATAAGTAATGATGTGCTCTAGAACCGAGAACTAAATTTATACAAATATGCACAAATATTGTAGAATGCACTGTGCCTTCATGATGCATTTTTTCAAAGGAAAGTCTTAATTTTATTGTACAGTAATTTCTTTGTGCTTGTGAAGTAGGATTCCACAAGGGATCAGGTGTCCACAGGAGTGAATTTTTAATGCACAATTGGGTGTCAAGTTATATCTAAAATATTGTGAATTATAACTTCAAGTTGCTCTAGATTTTAAGTAGACCTAAAAGCTGAAGCTAATGAGTCAGCTAAAGCATAATACATGATACATTTAACAGTTCTATTTTATTTATAGAAATGATTGAACCAAGGTTAAAAAGTGGAGCTCTGTCAGAGGCTAAAATTTCCAAGGGAAGAGAAACCCTTCGATTGAGATCCAAAGGTCCTGCCACCGTGGAGGAAGTGGTAAGTTTATACTATAGTAGTAAATAGAGCCTTTAAAACCTTTAGCATGTGTTACATTTACGCAGAACATCAGATTTATCCTTCAGCAAAGTTTATCTGGCAAAATGGAATTTTATTGAAAAATTCAACACCGCAAAATGTCAGTGTTTTCTTACTCTGCTAAATGTCACTACAAGTTTGTTTAAAGCTACATTTGGTATTGATGTAAGAAATAAAAATAGTGGGTAACGGAACAAGGTGGCTCAACAGGAAATGTGTCATATTTACAGAAATTTAAAGCCAGGTTACTTGTGGCATACACATCAGTGCTTTGAACTCATGATTTTATTGCAGGTCTCACAGTATTTATTTTCCCTGCTCCCCCACTGCCCTTTTCAAGCTCTAATTCCTGGAACCATATGATTATATGAGAATTTCAACTTGCATGTTAACAAAACAGTTTCTAAACCAGGCGGCTGTGGAGAAAATCTGGAAAACATGAACCCCAGCAACTCAAAGCCCAGAAGGCAGATAAAAATATTTTAAAATTTATTATTTTAATAATTATTTTTAAGATCATTGTGATTTTTTAAGGCATCTGATTCATGATTTTTGAATGTGTGTCATCTGCAATACAGATATTTATGTATACTGTGCAAATATCTGACACTTTAAACCATTCGGAGATTAGATTGTTCTGTGTTTGTACAGCACTTAACACAGCAGGTCCTGGTCCATGAATAGGAGCTACATGTGGTAGTAGTAATAAATTTATTACTAAAACTGATCAATACCCTTTATCTGGAATTTATAGGAATATCAAATTATCTTTGACCGAGGAAACATCTCTCTGCATTAGCCTTCACTTTTAGTTATAGCTTATTAATGATAAAACATTAAAGGCATGTCCCATCTGTTTTCCAGCCGTATATGTTAAGCTAGCAATGGCACATCTTAGCCAAAAGGTAGGTAAGTGTCACAAGGCTGACCCTTTAAGGGGAGTCAGATGTCCTGCCTACCTGCAACAGGCTCTGCTGAAGGGAAAAAGCAGCCCAGCTGTGTCTGGTGTTCGCTAATTAAAGCCACATCTACACTTCTAGGAAGAGAGATGTTCCGGAGGTCAGTCTTCTGGCATTCGATTTAGAGGGTCCTGAGGGCACCCCCATTGACCCCGTAACTCCTTTCAGTTGAGAGGAGTAAGGGAAGTTTCTCCCATCGACCTCCAACTGTGGGGCCACCCCAGAAAATTGATGCAAGGTACATTGACTCCAGCTACGCAATTCACATAGCTGGAGTTAAGTATCTTGAATTGATTTTATTCTGCCAGTGTAAAGAGTCAGCCCCCTCTGACAGTGAATGACATATTTCTCACTTCATTGGGGTCCATGCTGACAATGCTGAAATACTCAGATCCGCCTGTCATGAAGGAAATTGAAATTTATTTCTTCTACTCCACTTGTGCAGTCACCAGGAAGCCAGATGTTTTTCATTAACTGTATCATACTACAATTTCACCCTTGGCTTTTTTGGGGTAGGGTGAGGGAGGAGGAAAAATCTCAACTAAAACCCAAAACATTAAGGTTGAAGATTTGCTTTCAATTTATTTATAATAAAATGGGAATAAGTCAAATCCTAAAGGCAAAATTTGGATTAATTTGTGCGCCTGGTAATTTTTTAAATTTGTGACCAAGATACAGCATTTTATATCTAGGATTTAAACTCTTTTATGTGTTTTGTTTCAATAAAGCCCTCTGAAATTGAAGAAGACGCAATAAAAAAAGTAGACGACCTTCTTGAAATTTACATGGGAATAAGAGATAGTGAATTAGGTGAGTATTTAACGTATTTAGCACTGCTATTTGATTAAATTAATTTCCTTTGCTTGGTTGTTGTAATTAATCTGTAACTAATCCTTCCTTCTTTAGGCAGTATATATATGTAGCTGTGTGCATTGTTGGATGGTGTGCATTATTGCTCTGGTTTCTACCACTGAGATATCTCCTTCAGTGGTCAAACATAAGTGTTAAAGGCTAGCGGTAAAAATGAGGTAGCAAAAACATAGTTTTATCTTTTGTTACACTATTATACAGTTCTAAGCATCTAAGATTCCTTAGAGGTGGAAAGATTATCAGTTGTCATAAATCTGTTTAATCAATATCTAATTTAATTTGTATACATTGACTATAAATTTGAGTAGTTGCCCATGGAAATTAAATATGAGGAAAGGATTCATTCAGAAAATTCCAGTCATTGTTCAACTAGGAACCACACCCCTCCATAAAATGCTTTATTAGAGGGCTACACAACATGTTTCCCCCATGTAAGACCCAATTCCAGCATGGGACTTGAACCTCGTGCTAAAAGTTCTCACGGGCAAGCCATTTGAGCCCCTAGCCACGTGTTCATTGTTATATCTGTCCATGAAAGTAGCCTTCCTTGTAGCAATTACCTCTGCTAGACGTGTCGGGGAAATTACAGCCTTAATGGCGGATCCCCCATACACAATATTCCACAAGGACAGAGTGGTACTATGGTCCCATCCCAAATTCCTCCCCAAAGCATTTACCTCATTCCACTGCAATGAACCCATATACTTACCCGTCTTCTTCCCAAAGCTGTGCAAGGACAACAAAGAGGCAACACTCCATACCTTGGATGTCCGCAGGGCACTTGCCTTTTACCTGCAGCGTACAAAGCCCTTTTGCAAAATACCGCAACTGTTTGTTTGTTTCATCCGCGGAGAGGTCACAAGGGTTACACATATCAAAACAAAGAATGTCAAAATAGGTATCTGGCTGAATCCTACATCTTAGCAGGGAGAGAGCCACCACCCTGTGTACGGGCCCACTCCAGAAGGGCTATGGCAGCTACTACAGCATTCCTTCACGGTGTCCCCACAGAACACATCTGCAAGGCCGCCACATGGGCGTCCACGCACACCTTCACGCAGCATTGTGCGTTCCAAACATTCGCAGATGCAGAGATGAGATTTGGCCACACAATACTCTCGGTCACAGACTCTCACCTGCCAAAGCTCCCTCCTCCATCTACGACGACTGCTTTGTAATCACCTGAAGGTGGAACACCCATGGGGACACTCCTCGAAGAAGAAGGGAAGGTTACTCACCAGGTGTAGTAACTGGAGTTCTTCGAGATGGTTGTCCCCATGGGTGCTCCACCACCCACCCTCCATCCCCTCTGCTTCAGACTTCAGCACGTCTGGCTCAGAGAAGGAACAGAGAAGGTGGCCGGCTGCGCATGCACAGTAGTCACTCCAGATTGCATGCGCCAGCGCTCCACACGCACAGCTGGCCACAGAGCACTGCTCTCACAAATCTCCTATCGACTTGCACCTCATTTGCATGTTATCTGCAAAACCTGTACTCTCTTCAGTACTCCTGTTGCTAATACCCTTCTGCGTGCCTGGTCATCTTTCTCCTTGACTTTTGTAACCTTTGCAGTCCCCCTGATTCTCATCTGCTCCTTTACGAATCTATCCAACATGCCTCTTTTAAAGGTAACAGCCAGCATGGATTTGTAAAGAACAAATCATGTCGAGTCAACTTGATCATTTTCTTTGATAGGATAACAAGTCTTGTGAATAAGAGAGAAGCGGCGGATGTGGTATACCTAGACTTTAGTAAGGCATTTGATACAGTCTCGCATTACCTTCTTATCAATAAACTAGGGAAATGCAAACAAGATGGGGCTACTATAAGGTGGGTGCATATCTGGCTGGATAAATGTTCTCAGAGAGTATTTATTAATGGTTCACAGTCATGCTGGAAGGGCATAACAAGTGAGGTTCCACAGGGGTCTGTTTTGGGACCTGTTCTGTTCTATATCAACAATTTAGATGATGACATAGAAAGTACACTTATTAAGTTTGAAGATGATACCAAGCTGTAAGGGGATGCAAGTGCTTTGGAGGATAGGTTCATAATTCAAAATGATCTGGACAAACTGGAGAAATGGTATGAGGTAAATATGATGAAGTTTAATAAGGGTAAATGCAAAGTACTCCATTTAGGGAGGAACAATCCGTTTCACACATACAGAATGGGAAGTGACTGTCTAGGAAGGAGTACTGCAGAAAGGTATCTAGGGGCCAAAAGCTAAATATGAGTCAACAGTGTGACACTGTTGCAAAAAAAGCAAACATGATTCTGGGATACATTAACAGGAGTGTTGTGAGCAAGACACAAGAAGTCATTCTTCCGATCTACTCTGCGCTGATTAGGCCTCAGTTGGAGTATTGTGTCCAGTTCTGGGCACCACATTTCAAGAAAGATGTGGAGAAATTGGAGAAGGTCCAGAGAAGAGCAACAAGAATGATTAGAGGTCTAGAGAACATGACCTATGAAGGAAGGCTGAAAGAATTGGGCTTGTTTAGTTTGGAAAAGAGAAGATTGAGAGGGAACATGATAGCAGTTTTTCGGTGGGTGTCTAAAAGGGTGTCACAAGGAGGAGGGAGAAAACTTGTTCTTCCTGCCCTCTGAGGATAGAACAAGAAGCAATGGGCTTAAACTGCAGCAAGGGAGGTTTAGGCTGGACATTAGGAAAAACTTCCTAACTATCAGAGTAGTTAAATACTGGAATAAATTGCCTAGGGAGGTTGTGGGATCTCCATCACTGGAGATATTTAAGAGCAGGTTATATAAACATCTATCAGAGTTGGTCTAGGCGGTACTGGATCCTACCATGAGGGCAGGGGATTTGATGACCTCTCGAGGTCCCTTCCAGTTCTAGTATTCTATGATTCTAAAGCCCTGTTCCTTTCCAACTGCTCTGAGTAGAATCATGGTCCTTTATTGACTTCACTTGCTTTCTGTGTCTTCCCCCATTAAGCTACTTTTTCTGAGGAATCTTTGTTTTCCTCATTTCTTGTATTTTTTGTGTTCTGTATTCTATGCTGTATGTTGTTTAGCATAGGGGGATGTATTTTCTGTGTACTGCAAACACTGTGTATGTTTATGATACACTAAAACTATTTAATTGTTAGGGAGAATAACAGATATTCTGTGGGAAAGAAAAGAGCAAGTGTGTCTAAAAACAATCTATGTGGTTTCTGTTCCACTCTGTTAGGTTGTGGCTCAATTAAAATTGGCACTTGAATAAAATGAAACAATAGGAAACTGAGTTTTTATGGGTTCTTTTAAATGTGTTGGATGGTGAGGTTAAATATGTAGAAATGGTCCTGGGAGTTATAGTGGATGAGAAGCTGAATATGAGTCAACAGTGTGCCCTTGTAGCCAAGAAAGCTAATGACATATTAGGGTGCATTAGGAGGAGCATTTCCAGCAGATCTAGAGAAGTTATTATTCCCCTTTATTTGGCACTGGTGAGGCCACATCTGGAATATTGTGTTCAGTTCTGGGCCCCCCATTGCAGAAAGTCCAGTGGAGGGCAACAGAAATGATTAGAGGGCTGGAGCACATGACTTACGAAGAGAGGCTGAAGGATTTGGGCTTATTAGTCTACAGAAGAGAAGAGCGAGGGGGATTTGATAGCAGCCTTCCACTACCTGAAAGGGAGGGAGTTCCAGAGAGGATTGAGAGAGGCTGTTCTCAGTGGTGACATATGACAGAACATGAAGCAATGATCTCAAGTTGCAATGGGGGACGTCTACGTTGGCTATTAGGAAAAACTATTTCACTAGGAGGGAGGTGAAGCTCTGGAATGGGTTACCTAGGGAGGTGATAGAATCTCCATGTCTAGATGTTTTGAAGTCCTGGCTTGACAAAGCCCTGGCTGGGATGATTTAGTTGGAATTGGTCCTGCTTTTATCAAGGGGTTGGACTTGATGACCTCCTGATGTCTCTTCCAACCCTATGATTGTATGTAGCTGAAACCAAGGGAATCTTACCACCTGCAAAAGGCAATAATACACTTGAAATGCATTGTAAGTATTATACAATGGAATTATTTCTCTCTCTTTTAATTAAAGGCACAGACAGAACCACCTGTTGCTTGGGTATTTTTTATTTGGGCATATAGCAGTGCATTGTTCACTGCTAAATACAAATCTTTAAAAGTCTGAACAGAATAAGATAAAAGTAGTTTTTTTAAGCAGAACTTAGGCTGGTTTAAATAATTTACAGGTGGCAATGAAGCCTCCAAACAGTTAAGTATACACTAAGTGCTAGCCTGTTGCTGTCTAGGAGTGAAAGTGCATAGAAGGTTGAATGAAAATGGCAAGCAGACCAGAAGACTCATAGCATATCAAAAGTATTACATGGTGTCAAAAGTGAAACTCACAGGGAACTTCACCTTACATGTTAAGTGTGAATGGGACTGTATCACAGAATAGGGAAAAGTGTGAACAACATTAGAGTAACTGTAAGCTATATTCTAAGAGAGGCCAATATAATTGACTTTTCAAGAGACTTCCATACTAACATCTCATTTTCAGTCACTTATAAATAATAAAAATTTTGTTTTTGGGCTGATATTTCCCAGGTTTGGCTTTTGCCTGAAGATGAATTGTTTTGGCAAAACAGCCTTTTGAGTGTGAGAATGGGAAATAAATACACTTTCCGCTTTAGAATAAAATACTTCCAACTTTGTACTCTGTGACTATTCTTCTGTGAACCAGTAAGATTTACTTTAAAAATGGACATTGGCAGGTGTGATTTGAAAGTTTTGGCAAATACTGGTTTGTTTTGCTGTTGCAGTTATCTATTGAAAATTGCACTCTGTAAACATCAGTACATACTTCATGGAGTTTTCTCACCGGACCATAAAAGAGCTATCTAAAAAAAAAACCCTACACTTTGGGTGTACATATGGCTAAATTAATTTCATGGTGAAAAATGTAATGAAAGTGCTCAGTGTATGAGGAGCTCTTGCTTTATTTACTGCTAAGGTATTTAACGAATGAGGCAGGACTCTGTCTCACACATGCAAGAACCTTTGTGGTACATGAGAAAATCAGAAAGCATTTGATCTAACATAGGGTTTCTCAACACATGGCCCGCGGGCCGCATGCGGCCCACGGTCCATTTGTTTGCGGCCCACGGTGCTGTTTGGGTTTACGCGGGGCTCAACACATGTCCCACGGGTGGGAGCCAAAACAAAAAAGTAGTCAATACAATGGTCTTCTGTTGATATGTGTTTTAGTAGTTAAATTCCTGGACTGTCATTGCTTATTAAAAGTGCTGTTATATGGGTGGAAATTGGGTAAATATTGCATTTTATAATATCAGTGGAACTGACTTAAATGGGCCCTGCCTGTTGTGTAGTCTTGCCTTAATCATTGTATTCATACCCGTCAGTGTGAAAGAAGCTATTTGCATATATTTGCATACATATTTGCATGTATATGCAGCTACATTTAAGTTGTGGCCCTCGGCATGTGCCATGAGTATCATTGTGGCCAGTACTTTTTTTGTGATGGTACTGCCCGGTATGCAGTACCGGCACCTCCAGTCAGAGCTCAACAACTTTTCCCCTGGACTACTGGCACTTTTTTTTTTTTTTTTAACAAAAAAATCACTGATTGTGGCCCCTGGGGCTTCCAGAGTTGAATAGCCCTGGTCTAACATCTTGCACTGCCATTTAAGATAATCTAGTAAAGTAATTGAGCTCTACTGACACTAGAGGTCAGCCCCAAGCTGTTGTGAAAGTACACACCAATTAAATTGATAATCATTCCTTTCAGAAATATCGGATTTCATAATATCAAATGTATAAGTGTCTTTAATGAGAATAGATCATATAATGTTCCATGGAGGCACTGAAATTATGATTACCATTGAGCAAGCACTTTTATTACAAGCCCCTGTTCTGAAAAATCTCACTGATGGGGCTGAAATTTTTCCTGGGTATTTTTCAGCTCTATGGACATTTTTTTTTAAAAAAAAGCTTAGTTTAATCTCTAATTAGATATTTTTTATATGCTGTTTCTGCTGTTTGAATAACTCATTTTTAAAATTGCACTTAGCAGCAATATTCTGGTTTATTCCTCCCTTCTTACAGAACTGTGCAGTTTAAACAGGGCAAGTAACTGTTGGAAGTTAGGGGAGAATCTCAACTAGGGCTGTGAACATTTTAGCAATTTCAGTTTGCCAGGACTTACGCAAGGCTCCTTAGCTTTAATTTCCAAATTTTATGTTTGAGTTTCATGTTCAAATGCACTCACAATAAAATTCAATCAAAACTACTGCTTCAATGATTTTCACCCAGAGTAATCTTATCAGTCATGGGTTCACATAATTCAGCTCTGGTTTACAAATAGTTCATAAACATTAGTGAACTTGGGAGGAGTTTCATGTTAAGAAAACTTGAAACCCAGAGATGCTCATATGATTTTTGATCAGACAGATTTACAGACTCTAGTCCTGACTAAGGATGTAAAATCCTGTTCAGTTGGCTAATTGGTTAAACATATTATTTAACCACTTAACTGATTAAAAGGGTGAGCGGTGAAGGGGCTGGTCCAAGGGCTGGAATATGTCCCCCCTGCCACATGCTGCTGGACTTTCCACAGGTCGGGGCTGTACTGGCTGGGCTGATTCTAGGCTGAAATATTCTCTATCGTTGTGAATGTACAGTAGAGTTCCAATTATCTGACCTAAACGGGACCGACATGTGGTTGGATTACTGAATATGTCAGATGATAGGGACTCTACTGTATGTATCCTGGCCCTATCCCTGCCTGGCCCTGGCCCCTTCCCTCCCTGCAGCTCCCGGGCGCCCCCGCTCGCTGCCCCGTCGCTCTCCTGGAGCCGCTGATGCCTGCAGCTCCCAGGGATGAAGCAGCGCCGGCAGGGAGCATCAGCGGCTCCAGGGCACGGGGCGGGAGAATGGCCCTGCTCACTGCCCCGTCGCTCTCTTGGGGCCGCTGATACCGCTCCTGCCTGCGCCGCTTCGTCCCTGGGAGCTGCAGGCATCAGCGGCTCCAGGAGAGTGACAGGGCAGCGAGCGGTGCTATTCTCCCACCTGCGCCCTGGAGCCGCTGATGTCGCTCCTGCGAGCACTGCTTTGTCCCCGGGAGCTGCAGGGTCAGATAAAGCGGAGTGTCGGATTACCGAAGGTCGGATAATCCAGACTCCACTGTACCCTGAATTTGTGGCATCTACACAAGTATCTCACAGAGAGAGCTGCATTCCAAAGGCACAGTCCTTGGCTGTGCTGAGACTATTTTGCATAACTTTACAAGCACCCAGTATCCCTGAAATTATCCGCTGCAGAATTCTCCCTGAGGGTATGTCTACACTTGATTCCTCCTTTGAGGGAGGAATGCAAATGTAGACATCCGAAATTGCAAATGAAGCAGGGATTTAAATAGCCCGTGCTTCATCTGCATAAATCGTGGACTGCCGCTTTTCCGCAATAGCGCTATTTCGGGACATCAAACTCGGTCCTCGCGGGGTTATTTCAAGAGAAAACCCTTCCCTCAAAATAACCCTTAAACCTCATTTTGAGGCGTAATGGTTATTTGGAGGGAAGGGTTTTCTCTCGAAATAACCCCGCGGGGACCGAGTTTGATGTCCCGAAATAGAGCCATTATGGAAAAGCAGCAATCCGTGATTATGCAAGTGAAGCGCGGGATATTTAAATCCCCTCTTCATTTGCAATTTTGGATGTCTACATTTGCATTCCTCCCTCGAAGGAGGAATCAAGTGTAGACATACCCTAACTGCATAAAGCTGCTCCTGTGCTGACACCCCTTCATCATCCTTGCAGGTGGGGAAGGCAGCATGGCCAGGGCATCAACAATCTCCAACTGCCGTAATAGGCTCTGGGGATATTTGGTAGCAGGCATACATTTAGAGCAGCCTTCTCTAATTTATCTTGCATTCTAGAAGACCAGTGCCCAGATGGTCCAGGATTGGGAGAGAACAAAAAGGACACATCTTTGGGTACGTTTAGACAGCAGTGCTATTTTGGGATATGTCCAGTATCCCAAAATAGTATTTTTCGCACCTTAACAGTGTGCCCATTAATTTGAAATACAATTGAAATAACAGGCTTGCTATTCTGACATCCTGGTAAACCTTGTTTCATGAGGATTAAGGGACTTGTCGGAATAGTGGTCTATTCCAAAATGTAGACCGTGCCACCGTGTAGATGGTGCTAAATTTCAAAATAGACTATCTTGAAGTAAGCTCAAAATAAGCTACTCAAATTGTGTAGCTTATTTCAAGCTAGTGCTGCTGAGTAGATGCATCCTTTGTGTCCTCAACCCTCTGCTCTCTCCTTGCTCCAAACTCCACTGATTATTCCTTGGCAGAAACTGAGAATTGAGACCAAAATAATTGCCATAAATGTATCCATTTCCAATCTGAAATCTGTAACTCAGTCACATTTTCTCATACTCAGCTGTTATTTGAAAGTACGTGCTGGTCCACATGCAGGTACAGGGTTAATGCTGTTCCATTGGCAGAGCTTCAGGAGTCTGCTTTGTGCTTTTACAAGCTTGTGTACTAGATGTGCTAATAGTCTTAGATTGCAATATAGTGGCTTTAAATGGATGCTTCATCCTAGCCTTCCAGCGCTTTACAGATATACTGTGGCCTAATTCACATTTTTCTATAGTTTTTTTCTCATTTCTGCCTTAATATCATTACAGTTCAGCAGATCTTCCTAACTGATCTTGCTATAACATAATTCAAAGGTTGCTTGTGTTCCTTTACTTTGAAATGATGTTAAAGAGACTTGCCTTTCAAAATTTCTAATGACAAATCAGATATTTTCCCCTTCCCACTGGATCTTCATTTGCACCTGAAATCTTTCCATGTTTAGTATCTTTTTACTAGTCCCTTTTGTAAATTGATTAAGTTTATCCTACACATTCTGGAGGGCTTTGTTTTCAAGCACTTTGCAGCTATTTTGAAAATTTTTATTCTGCTTTGTGTGACAGAAGCCCTCAGCATCTTCCTTTTGGCTTGCAATTTTCTTACAACCAATTTTTGTGTATTCCTCCTTTGAATGAGAATATTTTAGATAATGCTGATAATTTCAGATAATGCAGAGAACTGTTTTCATCTATGGATCACAAAGCACTTTACAAACAAGGTAAGTATCATTATCCCTATTTTATATATAGGGAAACTGAGGCACAGAGAGTTGACAAGACTAGCTCACGTTGACCCAGCAGGCTGTTGGCCCAGCAGGGAAGGAACTTAGGTTTCCTGAGCCCCAGTCTGTGACCTTATTCATTGGGCCATCTTTGGGTACGTTTAGTCAGCAGTGCTACTTTGGGATATGTCCAGTATCCCGAAATAGCATTTTTCGCATCTTAACAGCATGTCCATTAATTTGAAATACAAATATCTCTGTTTGCTTCTCCATCTATTACTTAACCAGCCTGGAGTGCTTTGCCCATAGTTTTCTGCCTGTTACATAGCAGGCAGATTTACTTTTTCCTGTCCTGGGTTTGAAGTCTTTCAGACATGGTATTTTGAAGGGGTTGTTTTTTTTCCTTGTCATATTTACAATGTTCCTTTTCAAATGCTGGCCAAGCTGAACATGCTCCTGATTGGGGTCTGATTTACCCTGATTTCAGCAAGTGTTTGGAAACCAGTCTTCAGTTGCATACCTTTGTGTACAGATTGCACATTGCTCTTTATTCTCAGGGCTTGTGAATTCTCCATTTCCACAGGTCACCCAGTGTCCACAAGCTTGGCTATTTTAAGCTCTAGCTTGCTAAGAGCTGTTTTGTGAAGCCCAGTTGATTAAATATGTTGCATATTTTGCATCTTCATCTCACAATTAAAGTAACTGGATTTATGATAAGTAGTTGGTGTCACAATGTGGCATAAAAATTCTGAATTCTTCTTGGAGTGATTGCTTATATGCATTCCAATATAGGTGTGTGCGCATAGCGTGCATGCACCGTCGGAAGTTTTTTCCTCAGCAGTACCCTTAGAGCCAGCAGGGAGCCCTCTGGAGTGGCGCCAGTATACCGGCTCATGTATACCCCTGCTTGTCCCCTCACCCACTCAGTTCCTTCTTACCGCTGTGACAGTCGTTGGAACAACCCTCAGCTCCTCAACGTGATCGTTATCTTCATTGTTCTTCAATCTTCAGTTAATCTTCAGCTAAGTGTCTGCAATTTAAGTTAAAGACTTTTTTGTTGTTTTCTGTTGATTGCTCCCCGCTGCGGTGCACCGTGCTCCTATGGCAGGGCATGCCCTGCCCGCAAGGCTTTAAGCCCTGCAAAAAGTGCAATAGGCCTATGCCATGCGGTGACCTGCACTCATCGTGCTTAAAGTGTCTGGGAGAAGCACACCTTACAGAAGCCTGTAAAATCTATAGTGCCTTCAAGTCCAGGACAAAACATGAGAGGGAGTCGCTCCTTAAGATCCTCCTCATGGAAGCAGCTCTCCGACTGGCACCGGCATCGGACTCGGCACTGGCCTCTCGGAGCGCACCGGTCTCGGTGCGCGACGGTTCCGCACACCATGCCTCTCCAGCACCGCAGGGGCCCTGGCACCGCTCTCAATCGCTGGCGCCTCAGAAGAAGAGGCAGCTTAACAGGGGTCGGTCCCCACCTAGGCACGCGCCCTCCGTGCGCCCTCCAGTGGGGCATGCGGCACTAACGAGCCTGGAGCCCAGGCCTTCTAAGTTGGGCAGGCTTGCCTCCCAGCGAGGGGGCATCAGCCCTCTGGAGGACTTCCCAGAGCCATCCACACTGAAGGCCTTGGAGGCAACGAGGGTTCTAATTGAATCCTTCCCCTCCCCTCCTCCTCTGACTCCAACACCTCTAGGCAGCACGGGGATGCTCGGCATTGATCGCCTTCCGGGGCGACCAAAGACATGGTGCATGAGGCAGACATCACCCAGCCCCGACAGCACCGCATGCAGCACCGGCCGTCGAGGCACCAACACCCCCGGTACCATCCAAAGACACGGCACTGGACTCAGTGCAGCGACATCGCCCAGCGCTGTCACTGCCCTGGGGCCCATCGGCACCTACCTCCGTGCAGGACCCCCGCACGGCCATGCCTCCTCCACTGCCTTGGCACAGCGGCAAGCCGGAATCCATGTCTCAGCGCATCACAACTCCTTCAGCATCCATGTCGGCTCCGCCCTGGTCCACCTCAGAGTATTCGTCCGACTCCGAGGCGGAATCCGTCCGGTCCTCAAGGGCCTCCAGGTCTTGCTCGCAGTACCGCTCCCACTCTTGGCACCGCTCCCGGCACTGTAGTCCTCCGCTCCTGTACCAGCAACAGTGGGCTCAGCCGGTTCTGGTGCCTATGGGTGCAAACATGGCCCCCTCAGCTTCCGGGGCAATGGCCCTTCTGGACTCCCTGGGCTTATCACCAGAGCCAGGGCACGGACCCCCCCAGACTGGCTTCCGTCTCTTCAGGGCCCCGAGTTCCTCTGTCGACGACACCTCTGTTCAGGTCCCCCCACTCAGGACATTCTCTACCTCCGGACCTGTTGTCCCCAGGTCCAGGGGAAGCACAGCTCTGGTGCGCCAACTTCTCCCCGCTTCGTCCATGGACACCTCAGACGATCTAGGTCGCAAGGATGCCCCTGTGGGTGAGGTCCAAAGGTGGTCATCCTCCTCCCAGGACGAGGCGTTAGCCGACTCTACCCCATCCATGCCCTCCATGGATGCTAGAGCCCATCAGGACCTTCTCTGCCGCCTGGCCCAAAGTTTGGGGGTTCAAGAGGAGAAGGTTTCCGATGACTCGGATCCTACTGTTGACATTCTGCATGCTGACACCTTCTTTAGAGTGACTCTACCAGTTAACAAAACAGTGGCCAAAATCTCCAAAGACTTGTGGCAAACCCCCGCCTCCATTCCTCCAATGGATGAGTGTGTGGAAAGGAGGTACTTTGTCCCCCAAGAGGGTGACAAACACCTCTTCTCTCATCCTCCCCCAGGCTCGTTGGTTGGTGCAAGCCGTTAATAAAAGGGAGAGACAAGGGCAGCCTGCTGCCACCCCTGAGAACAGGGAGGCCAAAAAGTCTGACCTGCTGGGATGGAAGGTCTATGCGTCTGGGGGCATCCAATATTGCATTACCAACCAGCAAGTCCTCTTGTCCCATTACACATACAACACCTGGGCGTCCATGGACAATTCCTTAGGGACTCCTGCTCGGAGTACAAGGCTCTTCACGAAGAGGGGAGAACAATCTCCAGAGCGGCTCTCCAAGTGGCTCTCGACGTGGTGGATGCCGCAGCTCGAGTGATGGCCACCGGGGTGGTTCTGTGCCGTAGCTCATGGCTCCAGTGTCCTGGGGTGCCACTGGAGCTCCAAAACACCATTCAGGACCTCGCGTTCGAGGGCCCCTCGCCCTTTTCGGAGCAGACTGACCAGAGGCTTCATAGCCTCAAGGATACCAGGGCAGCATTCAAGTCCTTGGGCCTGCACACTCCTGCTACCCAGAGGCATACCTACTCAAATAGGAATGTTCCTAGAGTGCCTCCCCAGGGCCCACGCCCCGACTTCGCCCACCATAGGAGCAGGAGTGGCAATGGCAGGAATGACAGGCGCCAGCCGCGCCCAGCCCCCAACAATAACCAGGGGCCCCCTAACAAGCCTCCAGGGCCCCGTCAGAGGTTTTGACGGGACCCTCGAGGGCATCTTACCAGTCTCCTCCCTACTTTTCTGGGACTGTTTATCCCATTTCCTCCAGGCCTGATGGTCTGTTACATCGGACCGATGGGTGCTGGAGATAGTGGAAAAGGGTTATGTAATCCCTTTCTACTCGCCCTCCTTCCCAACCCCCTACCCTGTCCCTTTTCAGGGAGCTACAGGTGGAAGTAAATCATCTCCTCACACTAGGAGCGGTGGAATGCGTTCCCCCTGAGTTTTGGAACAGGGGATTCTATTCCTGTTACTTTCTGATTCCAAAGGCGAAAGGGGGCCTTCGTCCCATTCTGGACCTCAGAGCTCTAAATTCCTTCATCGTCAAGACAAAATTCAAAATGGTGACTCTGGCATCCATTATCCCTTCCTTAGCCCCCGGAGACTGGTACGCTGCCCTCAACTTAAAAGACGCTTACTTTCACATTTCAGTTACCTCCCACCATCGAAGGTTCCCATGGTTTACCGTGGGCCCGTACCATTACCAATTCACAGCCCTCCCCTTTGGTATTTCTGCGGCCCCTCGGGTCTTCACCAAATGCATGGCAGTGGTGGCTGCCGAGCTCAGAAAAAGGGGTGTCCAGGTGTTCCCCTACCTAGATGATTGGCTCCTGAGGGGGGAGTCAGAGACTCAGATGAGAGCCCTCATCACCACAGCCCACAAACTCTTTGAAGACTTAGGCCTTCTGTTGAATCTGGACAAATCGACCCTGACTCCTGCCCAGTTGATAGAGTTTGTGGGCGCCACCCTAGATTCCCTGGCACAGAGAGCCTCTCTGCACAGCTCCCAGTTTCTCATGATACAGACGGTCAGGGCTCCAGAACTTTCTGATGACCACCGCCTGGTCTTGCATGCATCTACTGGGCCTCATGGCCGCCTGCACTTATGTAGTGCAGCATGCCAGACTGCGCATGCACCCGCTACAGATGTGGCTATCGCGAGTCCATCACCCGGTCATCCACTATTGGGATAGGGTGCTGACAGTCCCCACCCCTGTCCTCCTTACACTGGAATGGTGGACCCACCAGGTGGAGGTCTGTGCAGGGGTTCCATTCTCCAGATCAGAGCTATCCATCCGACTGGGCACAGCCGCATCGGACACGGGCTGGGGAGCTCACCTAGGAGACCTCCAGACGCAAGGTATGTGGTCTGCGGATGAAACCTCCCTGCATATCAATGTCAGGGAGCTCCAGGCAGTCCGATTGACTTGTGTGGTTTTCCTTCCCCACCTGAGGGGCAAGTCTGTCCTCGTTCTGTCGGACAACATGACAGCAGTGGCATACATAAACAAGCAGGGTGAGGCCAATTCCCCTCGCCTGTGCTTGGAGGCAATCCGCCTGTGGGACCTCTGCATCGAGGCGGACATCCACCCAATGGCCTCCTATCTCCCAGGTTCCCAGAACGTCCTGGTGGACAGGCTGAGCAGATCGTTTGCGGGTCACGAGTGGTCCCTGCGCTGGGATGTAGCCCATTCCATCTTCCATGCGTGGGGGTCTCCGCACCTGGACCTGTTCGCCACAGGGCAGAACAAGAAGTGCTCGCGTTTCTGCTCCCTCATGGGTAAGGGGCAGGGTTCCTTAGGGAATGTTCTCCTCCTCCCTTGGCCGTGAGGCCTGTTGTACGCCTTCCCGCCTTTTCCGCTAGTTCACAAGGTCCTCCTGAAAGTGCTGGGAGTTCAGGGCGTCCCTGATTCTAATCGCCCCGGCATGGCCCAGGCAACATTGGTTTGCGACCCTCCTCAGCCTCTCCTGTGAGAGGCCCGTATCCCTCCCACTGGTCCCTGGACCTGATATCCCAGGACTTGGGCAGGCTCCGCCACCCGGACCTGCAGTCGCTGCACCTGACAGCGTGGAAGCGCCGTGATTAACGGCAAAGGAGCTCCAGTGCTCTGAACGGGTTCAGGAGGTCCTCCTGGGTAGCAGAAAACCCTCTACCAGGGCCACATATCTGGCTAAGTGGAAGCGGTTCTGTTGTTGGGCTTCCCAGAAGGGGGTGCACCCAAGGTGGGTTCCAATCCCCCTGATCCTAGATTACCTGTTGGACCTTAGGCTCCAGCATCTTTCTTCCTCCTTCATCAAGGTTCACCTGGTGGCCATCTCGGCCTTCCACCCAAGGGAAAGGGGGAAAACCCTATTTGCCAATCCAATGGTCAACAGGTTCCTGAAAGGGCTGGACAGGCTGAATCCTCATGTCCACCAACCTGTTCCCCAGTAGGACCTAAACTTGGTTCTCCCCAAACTTATGGGGCCCCCATTCGAAATGTTAGCGACGTGCTCCCTCCTGCACCTATCTTATAAGGTGGCTCTCCTGGTGGCGATTACTTCCACCATGCGGATATCTGAGCTTAGGGCACTCACATCAGATCCCCCCTACACGGTATTTTTTAAGGATAAGGTTCCGCTCCGCCCTCACCCGGCTTTCCTGCCAAAGGTGGTGTCGTCCTTCTACACCTCCCAGGACATCTTCCTGCCAGTTTTTTGCCCTAAACCTCACGTATCTGGGAAAGAGCAGGCTTTACACACTCTAGATGTCCGTAGGGTGTTAGCCTTTTATTTAGACAGGACCAAACCGTTCCGGAAGTTGCCACAACTTTTTGTGGCTATCGCAGAGTGCATGAGGGGCCAACCCATGTCCACCCAGCGGATAGCCTCTTGGATAACTGCCTGCATCAGTGCTACACCCTGGCGGGCGTTTCGGCTCCACTCCTTAGAGCGCACTCCACAAGGGCGGTGGCCGCCTCCACCGCTTTCGTAGCGCTGGTTCCCATCCTGGACATCTGCAGAGCCTCCACATAGTCCTCCGTCCATACGTTTGCCAACCACTATGCACTGCCGCATCAGGCCAGAGGGGACACTGCTCTGGGTAGGGCACTCCTCCACTCCTCTGTAGTTTCATCATCCAGCCAGCCTCCTTAGGTTCTGCTTTGGAGTCACCTATATTGGAATGCACATGAGCAATCACTCAAAGAAGAAAGAACAGTTACTTACCTCATAACTGTGATTCTTCGAGATGTGTTGCTCATGTCCATTCCAAATCCCCGCCCACTGCCCTTTATCTGGAGTATGCCAGTAAGAAGGAACTGAGTAGGGAGCGGGCCTGCAGGGGCATATATGGGCCAGTACACCAGCGCCACTCCAGGGGGCTCCCTGCTGGCCCTAAAGGTACTGCTGAGGGAAAAACTTCTGACGGCAAGTACACGCTGCGTGCACACACCTATATTGGAATGGACATGAGCAACACATCTTGAAGAATCACAGTTACGAGGTAAGTAACCGTTCTATCCTGGAAAGACTTTGTGTCGTGCCACATCTTATCTGATTCTTTACCCCAGACCTGGATTTACTTTCACAAGACACTACAGTTAGTAGTTAAACATACTGAGTCTGTGCTGAGCAAAAGAAAAATGAATCAGAACTAAATAGAACACAAACAAGATCCAGAAGTATTTGTCCCTAGGAATCTGATCGTGCTCTCCCACATAGCAGAGCATTCATTATTAAGGGAGAGATCTAGGAGCATGAATCCTTTTGATTTTTTTGGGACTTGTGCTCCTGAATCCTGTTAGATGCATTTAAAAATCTCCCCTTTCTAAGTGTTTAAAATATATTATTTTGGAATGTCACAATGAGCATGTAATGTCATTGTAATTTTTTTTTTGTCTTTATGTACATCTGTGTTGGGGAGATGGTAATTTTTGTTTGGTTTTGTTTGTAAGCTGCCACAATGGTAGAAGCAGGAAAAGACAAGAACAATCCAGATGAATTTGCTGTTGCACTTGATGAAACTCTTGGAGACTTCGCATTTCCAGATGAGTTTGTTTTTGATGTATGGAGAGCCATAGGTGATGCTAAACAAGGACAGTTTTAATGAGAAATGTACAGTTTATTAATCACCAAAGGTAACACACTTGTTTTTAAACAATTACAGGATCACAATTTCAGTTTATTAATGAGAAGTATGAGTTGATTATGCATATTTTTGAAATATTCCCCTTTCAACTCTTTTGCAGAGGAGTATTTTCTGGGAATGTGTTTTGAAAAATCTTGTATAGCATCCAGCTATACATTTAAAAACACTTAACCTACTTTTATAAATTAATATATGGAACAGTTCCATGGTATGTGTTTAGTATTCCATTGATCCAGTATTTTTTCATATGTGCGGTATATTACCAATATTTTGCAGCTCTCTAAAGAGATATTAGGCATATATAATAAAGAGCTAGAGCTATTTTATCCTTTTTTTAAAAAAAGGTTTATAAAACATGATAATATGAAAAAGTACTCAGATGTGCTATGACTTAATAATAACCAATCATGTACACTTAGCTTTACATCTATTCCCTTCTTACCGGTAAAAACAACGAGTAGTTCTGTGGTACCTTAGAGACTAACAAAAATATATACGGTAGATTCATGAGCTTTTGTGGGTAGAACCCACTTCCTATCTCTGTGTATGAAGGAGTGCTCTTCTTTACGGAAAATTGGAAATTTTATAGGAGTGAGGTTCAGAAAAATCTTCACCCTCCTCATGCTTGGGACTTCATTTGAGATCTGAGACTGTTTGAATGGATATGATTTGTTTTAATTTGGTGTATAATATAAAATGCCTAATATTACAATGGGCTATTAGAAATGCCTACACCAAATTTATATATCAGTCTCTGTCTGCCATATTGCTGTATCATAGTCTTCTGGACAACAAAAGAACACACAAGCCAGCTGCACCTGTTTATTTGCTTGTATGGATGCATACATACGTAGATAACATAATGGCAGAGATCTGGCATTGACTGCTGTGGCATATGATGACTCGTGGTTATTAGAGTCAAACATACACTTGAGTGTTTTGGTGAATCAGAGTCTTGGTTTCTACTCTTTGTATGGCTTTTTCATGAAAAATGGGAGAGAGGAAAATATTAAAAATAAATTAAAAACGAGAAAATATGATTAGTAAAGCTACAAAAAAGTTGCAGCATGGAGCAAAGGCCAGGTTTAGAACCTCAAACTACTTTGAGTAAATGAGTTACATTTTGAGATTGATTGGATTTCAAGTTGTCTATCCTTTTAGACTTAGAAAATCATGTTGTACATAAACACATTCTTATCTCTTTTTATATTTCACTAATAAAACCTGTGCTTATTAAAGAAAAAATAACTTCTAAAAAATCCAATTTATCTATATGTACTCCTATGTTTACTTTTTGTAGTCAGTCCATTTCAATTTTGTTTATATTCAGGTTTTCAGTGTTGCAATGTTTGGATTTTAAACAAGGCATAAGGATACTTATTTGTTTAGAAATAACTGTTTTTTCATTAAGATTTTGGGGTGTGGTTTCTGTTGTGGAAATATATTGATCCTGGAATTTAAACATGGGCCGAATGATGGATGACAAGATCCATTTAAAATTAAATTGAAAAAAAAAAAAGTGGGACCTTATCTGTGCAAGTACTATAGCTTTTCAATGTTTTTTTATATTTGAATGAGCACATATAATAAAATACTATTCCAAAAATAAACTTTTCTAAATGTCTGTCGGTTTTTTTAAACCTGTAAATGGTCAGCAGAAAAAGTTTCTTTCATCATCTTCCTGTGGCTGCTTCAAATTGATATAACAAGAGCTCAGGTATCACATGCTAATTAAATGTTTCCAAAAATATGACACTTACAAAATGGTACAGCCTGTACTAGAATCTGAAAGCTGCTGTTTTGGGAACTGACTCATGGCTCTTGGTTGCTAAAGTAATGAAAATGGTACTTTTGGTATCCACGGAAATAGGCTTACACAGCTAAGAAGATACACTCATTGCCTACACTGTTTCATCCAGCATTATATAAAAATGGTATCTTGAGTTCAGTATCTCAAAAACACATATGAAATAGGTCGCATAGATATCTGAGTTAGTAGCTCATTTGCATTTTCATATATACATCAATGTGACATCAGTGAAAATCGAGATCCCTAGTTTCTGCAAGATAAGGTATGTAAAATCCTGTTTAATTGGTTAATCAGTTGGGTATGTCTGCACTTATTCCCTATCTCGAGACAGGGATGCAAATATAGTGTACCGAAATTGCTAATGAAGCGCGGGATTTAAATATCCCACGCTTAATTAGCATAATTGCATCTGGCCAACATTTTGAAATCTCATTATTGCGAAATAAAACACCCCGTGTAGCAGCGTTATTTCGAGAGAAAACCCTTCTCTCGAAATAATTGTTACTCCTCATACAATGAGGTTTGACAGTTATTTCGAGAGAAGGGTTTTCTCTTGAAATAACGCTGCTACACGGGGTGTTTTATTTCGCAATAATGCGATTTCAAAATGGCGTCCGGACGCAATTATGCTAATGAAGCCCGGGATATTTAAATCCCGCGCTTCATTAGCAATTTCGGTACACTACATTTGCATCCCTATCTCGAGATAGGGAGCAAGTGTAGACATACCCTTAAACATTATGTTTGACCAGTTAACCTGCTGGGCTAGATTGCTCCCCCACCCACCGAGGTCAGGCTGGAGTGGCCCTCCACCTGCCACAGGGTTGCTCCGGTCAGCTGCATCACAGGCAGGGATTGCTCCAGCTACACTAGAGCAACCCCTGTCTGCGATGCACCAGGATCCACCACAGACAGGGCTGGACTAGAGCAGCCCCTGTCTGTGATGGGCCCCCAATAGGGCTGGAGCAACCCACTGCCTGCAGCATGTGGGGAGCTGCTCCAGCCACCACTGGTTAACAGTTAACCAGAACTGATTAACCTTTCACATCCCTAGCAGCAATATCTGAAAGGGGGTAGGTAATTATTTTTCATGACTCTTTGTAATGGTGGAGTTAGTAAAATAATGTGCCCTAACCAATGAGATATACTTGCAGTGCTATACTTAATAATGATGAGAGGGTTCCTTTAATTTCCTCTGAGAATAAGTACATGACAGCAATAAGTGTCAGTTCTTTTCAGAGGATGGGCAATATAAGAACTTCAAAGTTCTTTTCTAAATATCCTTTTAATTTAATAGAGATACAGACTTGAGCAGAACCATGGGGTCTACCTCAGAAGCATGAAGCATCTGTGCGTTGAGATGGAACTTTGTGGTTTGCAGAGAGCTGGCAGGCCACATGTTGTGGGCTTCTCCTTCTCCTTGCTTTCCAGCTATTTATTGCATTGAAAACGGTATAAATTGCATACTTCTTTATGTAAATAATTGTTTTAGTTGCTGTGATAAGAACATAAGAATGGCCAACTGGGTCAGACCAAAGGTCCATCTAGCCCAGTATCCTGTCTGCTGACAGTGGCCAATACCAAATGCCCCAGAGGGAGGAAACACAGCAGGTAATCATCACGTAATCCCTCCCCTGTCACTCATCTCCAGAGAAACAGAGGCTAGGGACACCATTCCTACCCATCCTGGCTAATAGCCATTGATGGACCTAACCTCCATGAATCTATCTAGTTCTTTTTTGAACCCTGTTAAAGTTCTAGCCTTCACCGCATCCTCTGGCAAGGAGTGCCACAGGTTGACTGTGCGCTGAGTGAAGAAAAACTTCCTTTTGTTTGTTTTAAACCAGCTGCCTATTAATTTCATTTGGTGAACCCTAGTTCTTTTATTGTGGGAATAAGTAAATAACTTTTCCTTATTCACTTTTTCCATTCCAGTCATGATTTTATAGACCTCTATCATATCCCCTCTTAGTCTCCTCTTTTCTAAGCTGAAGAGTCCAGTCTTTTTCATCTTTCCTGTTCCAAAACCCTAATAATTTTTTTGACCTTTTCGGATCCTTTTCCAATGCCAATATATCTTTTTTGAGACGAGGCGACCAGATCTGTACGCAGTATTCAAGATGTGGGCGTACCATGGTTTTATATAGAGGCAATAAGATATTTTGTCTTATTCTCTATCCCCTTTTTAATGACTCCTAACATTCCATTTGCTTTTTTGACTGCCACTGCACACTTAGTGGATGTTTTCAGAGAACTATCCACAATGACTCCAAGATCTTTCTCTTGAGTAAGATGTTAAATGAAACATAAACTGTCCATAAACTCTCCTGTAGATGTGGTTCATGCTGTGGAAGAAGTGAGAACCCCAGATTTTTTCTGTGGGCAAGTCAAAGAGTAATTTTTTTTAAGTTGAAAAAAGAGAAAGTTAGAAAAGTCCAGGTGTAATTCTAATAGAAGAATACAGGTGTAATTCTAATAGAAGAATTGTGAGAAAACTCATTCCCTGCAATGGGGTTCTAACCTGCTCATACTTAAGTCAATGGGCTGAGCTTAGTGTGCTAAATGCAGCTGACAAGGAACATCTTACACTTTTAAGGGAATACTATTGTGATTTATAGCTAGAGTTACTGAGGTGCCTTCAGTACTCCAAATGTCATTTCAGTGACAGAGCTGGTGATTTTATGGAATTCATTATACTGTAATTATGCAGAGTTTAAGGATTTATAATTGGAGTTGTAGACAAAATCCTGAGAGAGTAGGCAATGTCATCTGAAAAATATGAAATAAGCTGTCTGAGGAACTGAAAGTAAATATAAAGAATAATTAATAACCCCTCCCACCACTTCTTAAAAGCTACACTCAGATGAGCCATGTTTCCTGAGCCTTTCAAGATTGGAACCACGGAGGATGAATGAATCATGACAGAACACTAGGAATTTGATTACATTAGTGATCCTACATTCAGCAAGTTGGTGGACTGATGTGTCCCTTATAGTGTGTGCGCATGCACACGAACACATACACAAACAAAGATCACTTCATTAGGTGGTGCTCAAGTGGTTCTCTGTGTAGTCAGTACTTCTAACAGTAGATGGAAAATGAACAGATAAAATCCCTGAGTTGCACCTAGATTGGTTTTCCGCTCTGAATATTGCTTGCACATCCAATTCTGTGCATCACTTCTTACATCATATTGCATGTTTACTTGTTTTAGATGTACATATATCACAAAGGCCTTGAAAAACTAGTCCCATATGTCTTAAATTGAAATATTGATCTTAAAGCCGACTAGTGAGAGTAGTTCTTCAAGTGATTGCTCATGCCCATTCCATGTAGGTGTGCGCGCACCGCGTGCACACGTTGTCGGAAGTTTTTGCCTTAGCAGTACCTGTCGAGCCAGCAGGGGAGCCCCCTGGAGTGGTGCCAGTATATCAGCTAACATATACCCCTCCTGGCCCTCCACCTCCTCAGTTCCTTCTTACCTCTCCTAATGGTTGTTGGAATGCGCTTTGCTCTTGCTCTGCAAGTGCCTCTTAGCAGTTCTTCTAGTTGTTTCAGTGGTTAATTAAAAAGTTCTCAGTTCATTTTTCTTATCTGAAGGTTTTATTAGCTAAGTGTCCAGCGGGGCATGCCTGAGCCCCACGGCTTCAAGCCCTGTGAGAAGTGCCAGAAGCCTATGCCCTACGGGGACCCTCACATAGCTTATCTTAAGTGCCTGGGAGAGGCCCACTTCTCAAGCCTGTAAGATTGGGATTGATCCTGCCTTGGGCAGGGGGCTGGACTTGATGGCCTTCTGAGGTCTCTTCCAGCTCTATGGTTCTATGATTCTATGATCTGCAAGGCTTTCAAGCCGCATACCAAGCGGGAAAAGGAGTCTCCTTTGAAGATTATCCTGATGGAGATGGCCTTACATCCAGCACCGGCATCTGATCCGGCACCGGCAACCCAGAGCACACAGGCTTTGTGTGTGAGGCACCTAGCCACTCTGGTGCCTCCCTGGCGCCATGCAGGCCTCAGCACTGGTTGCAGACCCAGGTGCCTCAGAAGAGGCATGTGCCCTCCGTGCACTCTCAAGTGGGGCACGTGGCACTGACAGGCTCGGCACCAGACCTTTGTGGTTGGATCAGCACCACTCAAATTCACCCCATGATGGCATCCCGGCAGGGGGGTCTTTCCAGAGCCCTCCACTCCAGATACCTTTGAGGCGGCAAGAGAGTTAATTAAGCTGACCTCAACCCCAGTACCGGACCCGGCCAAGGAACGTGGATCGAGTCGGCACCGCCCTGCAGTCTTAGCACCCAGCGCTCCGGCCCCAGACTCTAAATGGCCCCAAGGTCCTGCCGCAGTGCCGATAACCTCGATCCCAGTCCAGGGTGCGGCACCAGCCCTAGCCCACACCCCTTACCAGACACCAGCACCAACATTGGAGTTGGCACTGGCACAGGGGTTTTGGGTGGCACCGGCCGCAGCACCAGGTCCCACAACCACCAGCCCTTCCCCTTTGGGTGCATTGGCATCGCCGCCAGCCATGCCTCTGCCTCCTCCTTGGCAGCGGGGGAAATCAGATAGTTCGGTTCACTCCATGTGAGAGGTTGCCAGCTGCCACTGCACCACTGTTGTCAACCTCGGAGTATTCAACAGACTCTAAGGCAGAATCTGTCTGGTCGTCCCAGGGCTCCAGGTCTTGATCCAGACATCGGACCTAATCTGGTCATTGTTCATGGCACTGTAGTGCCTCGGTGCACCACCAGCAGCAGTGGTCTCAGCCTACCCTGGTGCCGGCATCACAACAGCATTGGCAACCTCAAGTACAGACTCCAACCCAGAGGCCTTTTTGGACCCCCTGGGCCTACTATCAAAGCCAGGGGGCAGGCCCATCTAGACCAGAGATGGTCTTCTTGGGGCCGAAGGCTCACCCCTCAGTAACCCCACTGACCCACTTCCTGACATTGGGTCAGTCCCTCCCCCCGGGCCAGGCTTCCCAGAGTATCACCAGGAAAGGGGGCCCCCCACTTCTCAGCCTGTCACTGTGGCCTCTTCTGTGGTCTCACAAGCCCCCTCGCAAGCTTGGGATCCGGAGGTGGTGGGTATGAAGGGGTCCTCGTCCTCCTCTCCTGATGAGGTGCTTGGTGGCTCTCTCCCTTCCATGCCATCCATGGACTTGAGGTCCCATCAGGAACTCCATCGCTGACTGGTTCAGAGTTTGGGAGTCCAGGCCAAGAGTGTGTCAGAGGATTTGGACCCTGTGGTCGACATCCTGCAGGCTGCTATCCCTACCAGAGTGGTCCTGCCAATTAACAAGACTGTGACCAAAATCACAAAGACACTCTGGCAGACCCCGGCCTCTATTCTGCCAACAGACAAGAGGGTCGAGCAGAGGTATTTCATTCCACAGGAGGTAAACAAACCTCTTTTTTCCCACCCGCTTCCGGGGTCCCTCATTGTTCAGGCAGTGAACCAGAGGGAGAGTCAGGGCCAGCCGAGCACCACCCCCAAACACAGGGACACCAAGAAAATGGACTTTTTGGGCAGAAAGGCCTACGTGTCTGAGGGTCTTCAACTTTGCATAGTGTACCAGCAGGTTCTGCTGAGTCAGCGTGTAGTCAGCCTGTGGAACTCCTTGCCAGAGGAGGCTGTGAAGGCTAGGAATATAACAGAGTTTAAAGAGAAGCTAGATAATTTCATGGAGGTTAGGTCCATAAAAGGCTATTAGCCAGGGGTTAAAATGGTGTCCTTGGCCTCTGTTTGTCAGAGGCTGGAGAGGGATGGCAGGAGACAAATCACTTGATCATTGTCTTCAGTCCACCCCCTCTGGGGCACCTGGTGCTGGCCACTGTCAGCAGACAGGATACTGGGCTAGATGGACCTTTGGTCTGACCCGGTACGGCCGTTCTTATGTTCTTATGTTCTTATGCTATGCGTATAACACCTTGTCGAACATGGGCAAGTTAGCTGAGCTGGTCCCTAGGGAATCTCGGCCTGAGTTTGGAGCCCTAGTGGAAGAGGGCAGGGTGGTCTCCCAGGCTGCCCTTCAGGCTACCCTGGATGCAGCCGATGCAGCCACCTGTACTATGCCCACGGGGCTGGTTCTTCATTGCAGCTCTTGGCTGCAGGTGTCTGGAGTGCCCCCTGAGCTCCAGGCTACTATTCAAGACCTTCCATTTGACCCTCCCTGTCTCTGAACAGACCGACCAACGCCTGCACGATCTTAAGGACACCCCGGCCACCTTAAAGTCCTTGGGAATTCATACCCTGGTTAATCAATGGTGTTCCCTGTTGGGCAGGAACGCCCTCTCAGCAGGGCACCCGCCCCAATTTCTCCCGCTGTAGAGAGAGAAACAGCAATGGGAGGAACGGCAGATGCTGATCTTGCCTGACCCCAGACCACGGCTAGGGCCCATCCAACAAGCCCCCAGGACCCTGTGTGCTTGAGGACAGCTTAACAGCCACACCCTTCCCATTCAGGGACCACTTATTCCCTTTCTACCGGGCCTGGAAATCCATTACCTCAGACTGTTGGGTCCTGGAAACGGTGAGAGGGGTAAGCCATCCCTTTCCCACTGGTCAGTGAGGAGGGAGAAACAGTAACAGGAAACTTGGAAATGGCAGAGATGCTTAATGACTTCTTTCTTTTGGTCTTCACCGAGAAGTCTGAAGGAATGCCTAACATAGGGAATGCTAGAGGGAAGGGGGTAGGTTTAGAAGATAAAATAAAAAAAGAACAAGTTTAAAAATCACCTAGAAAAGTTAGATGCCTGCAAGTCACCAGGGCCTGACGAAATGCATCCTAGAATACTCAAGGAGCTGATAGAGGAGGTATCTGAGCCTCTAGCTATCATCTTTGGAAAATCATGGGAGACAGGAGAGATTCCAGAAGGCTGGAAAAGGGCAAATATTGTGCCCATTTATAAAAAGGTAAATAAGAACAACCCAGGAAACTTACAGACCAGTTAGTTTAACTTCTGTGCCAGGGAAGATAATGGAGCAGGTAATTAAGGAAATCATCTGTAAACACCTGGAAGGTGGCAAGGTGATAGGGAACAGCCAGCATGGATTTGTAAAGAACAAATCGTGTCAAACCAATCTGATAGCTTTCTTTGATAGGATAACGAGTCTTGTGGATAAGGGAGAAGCAGTGGATGTGGTATACCTAGACTTTAGTAAGGCGTTTGATATGGTCTCGCATGATATTCTTATCAATAAACTAGGCAAATACAACTTAGATGGGGCTACTATAAGGTGGGTGCATAACTGGCTGGATAACCGTACTCAGAGAGTAGTTATTAATGGTTCACAATCCTGCTGGAAAGGTATAACAAGTGGGGTTCCGCAGGGTCTGTTTTGGGACCGGCTCTGTTCAATATCTTCATCAACTATTTAGATATTGGCATAGAAAGCACGCTTATTAAGTTTGCAGATGATACCAAGCTGGGAGGGTTGCAACTAATCTGGAGGATAGGGTCATAATTCAAAATGATCTGGACAAATTGGAGAAATGGTCTGAGGTAAACAGGATGAAATTTAGTAAAGACAAATGCAAAGTGCTCCACTTAGGAAGGAACAATCAGCTTCACACATACAGAATGGGAAGCGACTGTCTAGGAAGAATGCGGCAGAAAGGGATCTAGGGGTTATAGTGGACCACAAGCTGAATATGAGTCAGCAGTGTGATGCTGTTGCAAAAAGCAAACATGATTCTGGGATGCATTAACAGGTGTGTTGTGAGCAAGACACGAGAAGTCATTCTTCCACTCTACTCTGCGCTAGTTAGGCCTCAGTTGGAGTATTGTGTCCAGTTCTGGGCACCGCATTTCAAGAAGGATGTGGAGAAATTGGAGAGGGTCCAGAGAAGAGCAACAAGAATGATTAAAGGTCTAGAGAACATGACCTATGAAGGAAGGCTGAAAGAATTGGGTTTGTTTAGTTTAGAAAAGAGAAGACTGAGGGGGGACATGATAGCAGTTTTCAGGTATCTAAAAGGGTGTCATAAGGAGGAGGGAAAACTTGTTCATCTTGGCCTCTGAGGATAGAACAAGAAGCAATGGGCTTAAACTGCAGCAAGGGAGGTTTAGGTTGGACATTAGGAAAAAGTTCCTAACTGTCAGGGTAGTCAAACACTGGAATAAATTGCCCAGGGAGGTTGTGGAATCCCCATCTCTGGAGATATTTAAGAGTAGGTTAGATAAATGTCTATCAGGGATGGTCTAGACAGTATTTGGTCCTTCCATGAGGGCAGGGGACTGGACTCGATGACCTCTCGAGGTCCCTTCCAGTCCTAGTATTCTATGATTCTGTGATATGATTCTATGATTCCTTTTGACCCCTCCCTCCCACTCCCCGGGAACTTTGAAGGAGCCAGTCATCCAGATAGGGAAACACCTGGACACCCCGCTTTCTCAGTGCTATCTCATCAGCCAGGAGTATGTCCAAGCTGAGGGCCCTCACCTTGGACACCCCCCTCCTCCCTGTACACGGTTTTCTTTAAGGATAAGGTCAGATTACACCCTCACCCCGCCTTCTTTCTGAAGGTGGTGTCTTGTTTTCATGAGTCCCAAGATATTTTCCTCCCAGTTTTTTATCCCAAGCCCCACGCTTTGGGTAAGGAGCAGGCATTACACACTTTAGGTGTTAGAAGAGCTTTAGCTTTTTATTTGGAAAGAACAAAGCCCTTCCATAAGTCCCCACAGCTCTTTGTAGCGATTGTGGAGAGGCCCTGTGTCTGCACAGAGGATCTCTTTGTGATCACTTCCTGTATCAAGGAGTGTTATGGGCTGGCTGGGGTGCTAGTCCCTCCCCCTCATGACCCACTCCACCAGGGCTCAGGACTCCTCTATAGCATTCATGGCCCAGGTCCCGATCCTGGACATCTGCAGGGCTCCCACATGGTCTTCTGTCCATACTTTCAACAATCATTATGCGCTGGGTCATCAGGTGAGGGAGGACACGGCCCTGGGTAGGGCTGTCCTCCGTTCATTTGAAAGTTAAAACTCTGTCCCTGCCTCCTTGGGTTTCTGCTTTGGAGTCACTTACATGGAATGGACATGAGCAATCACTTGAAGAAGAAAAAACGGTTACTTACCTTCGTAACTGTTGTTCTTCGAGATGTGTTGCTCATGTCCATTCCAAATCCTGCCCACCTCCCCTTCTTCGAAGTAGTCCGGTAAGGAGGAACTGAGGGGGTGGAGGGCCAGCAGGGGTATATATTAGCTGATATACCGGCGCCTCTCCAGGGGGCTTCCCTGCTGGTGCGACAGATACTGCTAAGGGAAAAAGCTTCCGACGACATGTGCAGACAGCGTGTGCACACCTACATGGAATGGGCATGAGCAACACATCTTGAGGAACAGTTATAAAGATAAGTAACCTTTTTTTCATTTAGATAAAGCTGATAAGACAAAACAGGGAGAAAAATAGCAGTAAAAGTAAATATTGTAAGCAAATTAGTATGCCTATGTTAATAGAGTTTTTTTTTCCTGATTGTAAAATGCTTCCTCTTAATTATTTTAGGCTGTTGCTTGATTTCAGATTCCATTCAAAATAGCATGCAAACAGCCCTATTTCAAGAAGCTCTGAATAATGTAGCAGAGTTTGACCTTTGACTGATATGGGGTCAGGATTTCACCCCAAATGTCACCAAAAATGACAGGCATTTTTGTTTTAGATCTTTGATCAGTTAGTATACATCTACCATACTAAACTATCACTGGAGTAAAATGAGAGACAAAGGTGGGTGAGGTAATGTCTTATATTGGACCAAAAGCGTTGGTGAAAGAGACAAACTTTTGAGCTCCACAAAGAAGAGCTCTGTGGAGCTTGGAAGCCTGTCTCTTGTCTGACAGAAGTTTGTCCAATAAACAATATTACCTCACCCACTTTGTATCTCTCATATCCTGGTTCTAGTCTGGCTACATCCCTTGGAGTAAGATATTAGAACATCTGGATTCCACTCTGTGAGTGTGTCCAATTTTCTGTAAACTGTTAAAGGGGGGAGAATAGTTTAAGACCACACAACTGTAGAAAAGGCAGCTCATTTTTAATGTACACATTCACAACTTGGGTTTAAACTAAACAACCCAGAAATGGATTAATGAAAACCACCTCAGGAGCTTTTCAGCTACTTTCTGGCCTATTTCTGTTGTGCATGCTCAGCAATGGGTATTGAAATATTGCCTAAAAGCTAGATTACCTACTTAATTTGAGTCCTTAACTATGCTAGTAATACTGGGCTACTATTTTCCCAAGAAGAATGTTCCAGCAAATTTTGTAACTGATGCATGAATTTGGTTTTTCTAATGATATTTTCCAAGAACTAATTCAGAGCTGGAATCCTTGTAAACCTAATGTTACGGCCTATTATTATTAGGAAAAAGAAAATCAGGAAGAAGAGGATAAAATAGCTTTTAAGTTTTCTAGCTGGCCTGTTTTTGTTCACTGAAAGGGGAAAAAAAAACAGTTAGTACTGGTGCAGTTAGTACATGTGCAGTTAGTAGCACACTATATTAATTCAACTTTAGTTGATGTACAAATAGCTGTATAAAATCTAGCATTGTCATGCTTGTAGGTATAATGCAGATCCTCATAAAGTGCATAGATTTAATTTTCTAAAAAATGTTATGAGAGGGAATTTGCCATCTGCTATAGCTATGGATTTGCACAATATTTTGGATAGATGCTAGCAATGCTTTGTTGTACACATTGGCATACCAATACCACAGATGTGTTTTCCAGCTCACACAGATGCATTATGGCTAATTAATATTGAATTTAAGGGATTGCAATAAATATGGGAATAAAAAATTTTAGTGCACAGAACTGTGCATCAAAACTTTAATCAGTCAGCCAACCAAGGGAAATCTTTCTCCTTTGTTTTAAATCATCACATCTAATTTGCCTATTCAAACAATATGGCAAGGATTTTAAAAACTCAATACCTAAAGTTAGGCAACTAAAGTCATATTTAGCTGTATAAAAATAAAGTGACCTAAGACATGAGAAGTAATTCTTACACCCTGTGCTGGTTGTGTCCAGTTCTGGGCACCACATTCCAGAAAAGATTTAGAGAAATTGGAGAAGGTCCAGAGAAAAGCAACAAAAATGGTTAAAGCTCTAGAAAACATGACCTATGATTGAAAGAATTGGGTTTGTTTAGTTTGGAAAAGAGAAGACTGAAAGGGGACATGATAATAGTTTTCAAGTACCTAAAAGGTTATTAGAAGAGGAGAGAGAAAAATTATTCTCCTTAACCTCTGATAATAGGACAAGAAGCAATGGGCTTAAATTGTAGCAAGGTAGGCTTAGGTTGGAAATTAGGAAAAACTTCCTATCAGGGTGGTTAAACAGTGGAATAAATTGCCTAAAGATGTTGTGGAATCTCCATTATTGGAGATAATTAAGAGCAGATTAAATGATCATGTCAGGAATGATCTAGATCGGGGCAGGCAAAATACTGCCTATGAGCTGGATCTGGCATGCCAAGCTATCAGATCCAGCCCACAGCCTAGTGGGAGCCTCAGTCAGGTTCCCTGCCTGCCCTGCCCTCGCATGGTGTTCAGAGCAGCTGGCTGAAGAGGCCATGTTTGCTGCTCTGAATGCTGCAAACCCAGGAGGAGGGGGAGAGGCTTCTCATGCTGCCCTTGCCTCCAACACAATATTGCAGCTCCCATTGGCCGAAATCAGCCAATGGAGCTTCCTGTTTGCTGGACAGCAGTGTGTAAAGTACCCTCCCCCTTCCCTCTGGGATTGCAGCCTTCAGAGCAGCACATGTGACCCTGCAGCCAGCTACTCTCAACGCAAGTGAGGGCAGGGCAGGCAGGGAACCTTGCTGAGGAACTTGCTGGGCTGCTGGCTGGGAGCCACCCTGGTAAGTGCCTCCCAGCTAAAGCCTGGCACTGGCACCCCAGCCTCTCCTTTTCCCTAATCCTTTATCCCCCATCTGCACCCCTATCCCAAGTAACCTAAACTCTCTGCATCTCGGCTCCTGCTAAGAATTTGGATCAGTATATCCCAAACAGCTACCTCAGTCTATGATCCTGCATAGACTTAATGACCTGATACTAGTAATGTATTTAAAATTAAATCTGTGCATATGTCTTTACAACAGTGGGGTGGGCAACTTGCAGCTGTGTAGTTTTTTCCTACCAGTATTACTAAAGTGACAGTGCCAGATTTATGCGCAAGGTAAATAAGCTACAGTTTAGGGCCTCAGATTATGAGGAACCTCTACATAAAAAAAAAAAAAAGCTAGTTTTTAGTTGCATCCTTGCCTATGTACCAATATATATGAAAATATAAAATTTTATTTCTATTTTTATTATCCTTTCTGTTAGAATAATACATATATTTTAGTCATTCTATGAGGCCTCTTAAATTTGACACAGTTCAGGGCCTCAGCATGTCTTAATCCAGCCCTGAGTGGCACACACATAAAGCAAGGGCACGTGAAGTGAGGTGCATGCCTGTTGCACACAACATTGACAGTGAGAGCATGCGCTCTCTGCATCCAATCAAAGTGCTGTTACGGTTCATTTGACAGATGCTGCAAGTTGTAGGTACGCAAGCGCAGTTATCAGAAGTACCCTATCCCACGGGAACATCTTAGGGTATGTCTAGACTACATGACTCTGCCTACAGAGGCATGTAAACTAGGCTACCCGACGTAGTCAAAGAAGCCGGGATTTAAATATCCCGGCTTCATTAAAATAAACATGGCCACCGCTGTGCCGGCTCAGCTGATTAGTCGGCTGGCGCGAGTCAAGATGTGGATCAGTCGACAAGGAAGCGGCACAGCCGACGCTCCGTTATGCCTCGTGAAAGCGAGGTTTACAGGAGTGGTCGGCAAAGCCTTCCTGTCGACCGATCCACATCTTGATTCGCGCTGTGCCGACGATCAGCTGAGCGGCACAGCGCGACCATGTTTATTTTAATGAAGCCGAGGATATTTAAATCGGCTTCTGATTATGTCGGTAGTTTAGCTTTACATGCCTCTGTCAGCAGAGTCATGTAGTCTAGACATACCCTGAGTTACGACACTTGTGGCTCACTGAGATGAAGGTGGGCCATTCATGTGGCTTATTCACTAGTCTAGGTTGCCTGTTGCTGCTTCACAGGCTCAGGACATTAGCTACTAGCTGAGTCCGAGTTCTGGTCCCACAAGATGAGATAAATTCAAATTAACCACCAGAAGTTGTTTACATATTTCAGTGAATATAAACACTTGGAAAGAAATTTGAATTACAAACTGAACCAAAATTTTAAAGGGCCACTTGCACAATTTCATGTTTTTTGGGGTGCAATCTTTGCTTAATTTTTTTTCCATCCTAAAAAAATTCCCTCTGGAGAAGGATCAAATCAGACAATTTGACTGAAGAACCGGGCAGCAGATTGGTTTTATTAGTAATACAAATTTATGCTAAACTCTCAGGGAACTGTTATAGCTAGAGCCATGAAAGACTGCAGGCTATGAGCAAGCAAGTGATAAACACAATATTTCATTGGGAAGAGATTGCAAATGTACTCAGCGTGGAAAAAAGGAATTTATTTCCCCCTCTTAACTTATGGAATGAATGTGATGAGAAGACGAGACGTCAGGAACTTGGAACGTGCTGGATTTAGAGGACATTTTTTCAATTATGCTTAGTTACTCGTGTCAAAGTTCAGAGCTTGTTTATGGGGCATGGAACTTTCCTACATTCAGAGCGGCCGATGGGGATGGGAGGGGGTCAAGGAACTCTTGGCCGTCACAGTTATCATGGCAGCAGCAGCAGCCAGAGTCCCGGGCCCTTTAAATCACCTCCAGAGCCCCGAGCGGCATGGTCTAGATGGCACCGAAGGGCTGATTGCGGGGAGGTTAGACCCCAGACCCTCTCTTCCACCCAAGGCCCCACCCCTTCTGGGGTCACAACACTACCCTTTTTGCCTTGCCCAGGGGCCCAGAAAGTCTTTCTGCATCTCTGCACATTCAACACCCTCTTGCAGCCATGGGAACCTCTGTAATGCTCCCTCCCTCTTTTCCCCCTTTTCAAGGCTCCTTACACTCCCCCAACACTCTCATTAAGTCACAGCCCCTTAAGGGGTCTAGTTTCTTTCTGCAAAGTTCCAGAAATAAACAAATACAAAATAAATCTTCCACCCTGCCTTGAACTAGGCACAGCTCCTCTTCCCAGAGGGTCTGTATCAGCTGTTTCCCCCCCCCCCCATACCCTTCTCTACAGAAGGCCACCTTATTCTATGGCTTTACTGTACAGTTCCCCTTCCAGCTCTGCCCTCACTGAGCTCCCTCTGACCTTTTATAGCCCAGTGTAGTTCCCTTTCCCCCTCATATGTCTCAACTTGGAACACCTGCTCTGACATAGAGGTGTGGCACTTTATTAACCACAGGATCCAGCCATCCTGTGACATGTAGACATCAACATTTCCAGTGGGATTAATATGTTTCCCTTCTATTGGCTTGTTTATATCACTTAAGCACAGTCTACTTGATGTGATGATGCAGACAAGATTGGAAGTTTGGAGTAAGGAAAGCTGGTTGCCTACTATTGCACTGCAGTGTAGAATGTAACTGTATCCCTATGCACAGCTGGGAGCAATTCTGTCCTTCCCAGAATTCAGGGGCTGGAATCCAATCTACCCTGGGTCATGGAGAGGGGAGGCTATGAAAGCTGGCAGAATGTGGCCTTTTTGGTTTTTGTGTGTATGAAGTATATAAGATAAGGGGCCTAAAAAGGCACATGCAGTGTCCATCTGTGAAGCAACAAACAGTGCTGTGAACACAATACATATTTTCTCCACTCTGTGCACGTTGCTGGGTCCTTATTGACTACAGAGTCCAACTGAAAATCTGTGTCCAAATATGGAAAGCTCTGCATGGCATTGGCCTTACCTGAGAGATCCTCTAGTCCTGTATTTTAATTCTTGAAAGTATGAATCTAGTCATCACAGTGATAGTCACAAGAAAAATTGGTAAATAAATAACTTGGGCTAGAATCAGTACAGGACAAGTCTGCATTTTGTATATGACTACAAAAAGATGAATATCAATATAATAGCTATGCTGGAATCTCAGATGCATGATAAAACAATCAGGCTTAATAATATAAAATAGTTTATAGAGTTGCAAATTATCAAGCTCTGGAAGGAAGGATGAGGGTGGGGATGAAGCATGAATCAGTAGATTAATGGCTCTAAGAAAGTGCTGGGAGGGAAGGGGAGGAGTAGGAAGTGCAGGGCTCCAATGCCCCAGTGTGCAAGAGGGGCATGGGAGAAGAGGGCAGAGACGGGGTGCACAGCTATAGGTGGAACCCCAGTGGGCTGTGACTGCAAGTTGCCCACCACTAGAGTCATGTGGCCCACTGAGGTGAAGGAGGGCCACTCTTGCAGCCCTCCCCCCACTAGTCTTGGTTGTCCATTGCTGGTCTAGTTGATTGTAATTTTATTTTGTAAAATATAGATCTTTTTGTATTGGTGAACAAAATTGGTTTTTGCGAAGGACATGTCTAAATTACAAAGATTTTTCAAAAGAGGATATGCAAATTCTGCAGGAATTTGCATATCTTCTTCCGATCGCATTTTCGAAAGAGGATCTTTCGAAAATGAAAGTAGTCTGGATGGATTTTTTTCAACTCTCCCCCTTTTTTGAAAAGATCGCTCTTCCCAAAAAAGGACGTTTGTGTTTTTTTCGAAAAAGGGGTTTTTTCCGAAAAAAACACATCCAGACTACTTTCATTTTCAAAAGAACCTCTTTTGAAAATGCGATCGGAAGAAGATCCCTTGGAATTTGCATATCCTCTTTCAAAAAATCTTTGTAGTTTAGACGTGCCCTTCAAGAGAAGCTAATGTGTCTAAAAACATCCTTAATTTTGCTCCTTTGGCCTGGTGGTTTGCCAGTATTTGGGACTTTCCAGGTTTTATTTCCATTAGGAGGAGAAATTGATGAGTCAGGTATATCCTTGTTGCAATCCTGTGCATTTACAAAGAATGCAAACTGAGGCTTGTCTCCCTGAACGCTGCTTTAAAATCTGCCTGTTCAGGGAGTGCCATGCACCAAAAAGCCCCATCTCTCTGCTCCCTTTCAGTATGTCTACACTGCAATTAGACCCCGTGGCTTGTCCATGACAGCTGACCTGGCCTCTCAGGGTTTGGACTAAGGGGTTGTTTAATTGTGCAGTAGACATCTGAGCTCAGGCTGGAGCCCAGAGTCTAGGTCCTTAAGAGATGGGAGGGTCCCGTAGTGCAGCCCATTTCCAAATGTCTACCCAGTAATTTTTCAGCTCTGGAGTCTGAGCCTAAGTCATCTGCCCTGGGCTAGTCTGGGTATCTTTATCCCTGTTTGTGTGTACCCTGCGGCATGACTGTAACTCATCTGACTCGATTGACACAGACTCTAAGACAGATTTTTTCTTGCAGTGTAGGCATACTGCATGTTTGCAATCGGGGAACCCCCTCAGTCCATATAGGTCAGAGTAGTATCCCTGTGAGTGCTCCACTGCAGGTGTAAGTGCACATTTGCTCCTCTACTTGGAGATTTTGGGTAACAGTTTCTGCTGGGCCTGCGTATGTGGTGTCTCTCCCTCATGGTCTGCCTCGAGGCTATCTAGCACTGCTTGGGTGAAAGCCCCTCATGTCCTTCTCAGCCACATTTGGCCTCACACGCAGGGAGCAGTTGTCCCTTCCTTATCTGCATCATTGGTATAAATAATATTTTCCCCAAAAAAACCTCACTTTGTGACAACAGGGAGATGATTCTGCATATGCTACATGTTAGAAGAACACAAGCATTCTACTTTCAGAGGGCTAAGGACTTTAGGAAATTCTCTAAACTCTTTATCCACAGAAAGAGCCAAAACCTCTGTAATATTGGCTCAGATACTATCCAAATGAGTTTCTGGTTGTATTAATTACTGTTATCAAGGGTGCAAGCTGCTTCCGTCCAGAGTCCATATACACTCCACAAGGTCAATTTCTACCTCAGTCACATTCCTTGAAGATATCCGGATCTCAGTAATCTGTAAAGCAGTGCTTGGATCTTTGCCAACACACTCTCAGAACATGATGTGATCACTGAAGATTTACCCTCTAATGTCATCTTCAACTTCCTAAGGGTTTGTCTACACTACAGTGTTATTTTGAAATATCTTATTTCGAAATAGTTAATTCGAAATAGCTTATTTCGAAATAACATGTCTACACACAAAATGCATTTCGAAATAGCATTTTGCTATTTCGAAATAGCGTGTCCACATTGAATGGACGCTGAATCTCATTTAAGGCCGGCCGGAACCAGGTCCGGCAGGGCATCAGGTCAGGAGTTACTTTGTGTGGCTGCTGCCTGAGGCTATCTGAGGCCTGTGCTTAAAGGGACCCCTCCTGGACAGCCAGTTCTCAGGTTTCCCTGCTTGCTTGCTTACCTTGATGAGGGACAGCAAAGCATTTTGTCTCTGCATGCTCTGGGTGCCCTCACTCTGGACACCATAGCACTCTGCAACATGGAGCCGGAGCTGCCCCGGGCACTCTGGTGCTTCTCTTGGATGCGTTGCTGCGAGCCTGGCTGCACTTTCTGTAGGCTGCCATCTGGGAGGTCCATTGGGGGGCTGTCAGTATCCAGGAGGCCCTGCGGGAGAGCTTCCACCCTGAGGAGCACTAACAGTCTCCCTGGTCTGCCTCACTGGGGGCTTGTGCCTCATTCCTCCCTCACGTCCTTCCACTTACCCCTGCCAGCCCCCCTTCCTGATGTAAAATAAAATACATGTTTTTTCATAAACACAAACTGTCTTTATTTAACAAAACTGGGGGGAGGAAGGGAATGAAACTCTGGTGAGACTGGGGAAAGGAGGCAGGAGAGGGGAGAAGAGCGGGTGGGAGAGGGGAGGGGGAAACCTGGGAGGAGGGAGCTGGAAGGGGGAAGCAAGGGGAAGAAGGGGGAAGGGAAGCTCAGGGCCCAGGGTTGGGGGTCTCGCCGGACCAACTTGATGTTCATGCAAACCTGCTCCTGGGTTCGCATGTGGCCTTTGGTGGCCAGGCTGGCAGCTATCCTGCCATACACGGCCACGTTCCTCCATCTAGTGCGGAGATCATGGACGTTGGGGGCATCTCCCCCAAACCTGAATAAGGTCCATGATCTCTGCCCTGGACCAGGAAGGCGCCCGCCTTCTCCGGGCCCTGTCAGGCTCCTGGGAGCTGGCAGACTGCTCCTGGGGAGCTGTGGAGGGCTGGCTGCCAGTGGCTTGCTGGCTCATGTTTTGGGGCCACTGGGTCAGGGGCAGTGACTTCTGGCTCTGGGCTGGCAGGCTTGGAGCTGGCACAGGCACTGTGGCCAGAGTCTACCCCTTTAAGGGCTCCTGGGGAGGGAGAGAGGGAGAGGAATGTTCTTGGTTGAGGCTGGAGTGGCCACCAGGGGACCCTGGGAAGGCTGAAGGCCCCCTATTTCGAAATAAGTGTCTACACAGCACTTATTTTGAAATAGCTATTTCGAATTTGGCATTATTCCTTGTAGAATGAGGTTTACCAAATTCAAAATAAGCGCTCCGCTATTTCGAATTTATTTCGAAATAGCGGTTTGGCTGTGTAGATGCTAGGAAAGTTATTTCGAAATAAGGACTTATTTCGAAACAACTTTGCTGTGTAGATATACCCTAATATTCTATGTATTAACAGACTTCACGCCAAAGTCCCGGCCTCTAGTTTGGGTATTTCTTGGGAGTCATCTAGCCCTGGTCTACACTACGGAGTTATTTTGAAATAACTCCCCTTATTTCAAAATAGCAAGCGGAGCGTCCACACTACCAAGCCCGTTATTTCAAAATAACGGGCTGGTTATTTTGAAATAATAATTCCTGCTTTCCTCAGGGAATAATGCTTATTTCAAAATTGTTATTTTGAAATAGCATTAGTGTGGACACTCAGCTGCTGCTATTTTGAAATAATTGGCCTCCAGAGGCCTCTCACAGCTGCACTTGTGGCTGCTCTGACCACACATGACAACTCCAATGCTCCCCTTCTCCTGCAGAGCTTAAAGCATCAGACAGAAGGGAAAGAGCTTTTGGCATGAGGAGAGCTTTGCCAGCCCCATGCCACACAGCACCCATTGCTGGAGCCATGAGTGACCCCAGTGCTCCCTCTGAGCCCCCCAGGGCTGCCAACACTCCCGCAACACCTTTGGATGCCCTTGACCAGGGACAAAAGAGGGCACTGGCCTGGACTGGTGCAGAGTAAGGATGTTAAGGACTAGTCGACTATCCGATAAGCAAATGCTTATTGGATAGTTAGTCGACTAATTGACTAATCCCCCCCGCCCCCTGATGTCTCTATCTGATAGAGGCAGCAATGAGGGGGGAAGAAGGGGTACTTGAAAGCGGCAGCACCACACAGCTGAGCTAGGGATCAGCTGTGCGGCGCTGCCACTTTGAAATACCCAAGCACCATGGGGCCTGGGGTCAGCTGGGGACTCCCCAGCTAACCCTGGGTTCTGAGCGGCATTTTCCCAGAACCTGGGGTCAGCGGGGGAGTCCCCAGCTGATCCTGGTTTCTGGTGAAATGCCGCGCGGAGCCTGGGATCAAATAGGGAGTCCCCAGCTGACCCCAGGCTCCACGGCACTGCCCCTTTGAAACACTGAGGCAGAGTTTCAAAAGGGCAGCTGCTGCACAGCTGATCCTGGGCTCAGCTGTGTGGCACGGCCCCTTTGAAACACCTCGACATTTCAAAGGGGCAGTGCCATGGAGTTCGGGGCCAGTTAGGGACTCCCCCAGCTGATCCCGGCCTCTGCATGGCATTTCAGCGGAACCCGGGATCACCTGGAGAGTCCCCTAAGCAACTGACCCCTGCTTCCACTGAAATGCCACGTGGAGGCTGGGATCAGCTAGGGAGTCCCCCACTGATGCCAGGCTCCATGGCTTTGAAATGCACAAGAGCCCCTGCTGGGGACTCTTGTACATTTCAAAGCAGGCACACCCGTGTGCAGCCCAGAGTCAGCAGGACTTCCCACTGGCCCCGGGCCGCACGCAGAGTTGAAATGTACAAGAGCCCCAATGGGCTAGTCAATTAACTGCCATTTAACATCCTTAGTGCAGAGATCCTGGACCCCGTCGAGATCTGTGGGGAGGAGACCAACCTCCAGGATCTCCACACCAGGAGGAGGAATGTGGATGTCTGTGGCTATATGGTCACCAGACTGGCTGAAAAAGGACACATGCTGACCCTCAACCCTACAACAAGGTCGGGAAGCAAAGTGCATGCTCTGGGGCAGTTCCTCATACCTGGGGCGATTCCTCATACCAGCAGCTGGATGCCATCTTGGGAGGAGGGCCAGTCACCTTCCCGCACAGCCCCAGTGTCTTAGAGTCTGGCCAGGACATGCCCAGCATCAGCCTCCACAAGGGCAGGGTTGTGGAGGAGGAGGAGGAGGTGCAGGCCAGCCAGGACCCCATGCCTGCAAACCAGGAGCTGCTCCTCACTGTGGAGCCATTCCCCTCTCCTCCCAGGAGGTCTCCCAGGCCTCAGACAATCCCGGAGAACTTCAGGTGAGTTCCATCACTTTCTCTCTACACACACAGGGATAGGCAATGGACTGCAGGGGGCTGCGCACTCCTCGTTTGACCTTCTTGGCCTGGGGGGGGGGGGTCACACAACAGGCAAGGCACAAGGAGACAAGGCACCACTAAGGAGGCTGGGGTCATGGAAACACACAACAGTGTCACATGTGGCACACGCTCATCTGCTCCTGGTCAAGTACAGTGATGCAGAGGATACTGATCCCCTGCATGGGAACCTGCTGGGGGGAGGAAGAGGAAGGGACCCCTGTAGTACTCTCTCTGGCAAGTGGTGTTTGCTGCTCATGCACACCTCCTCCAACACCTCCCTCCCAGTGGGCAGGTATAAAAGTTCTCTCTCTGCGGGACACTGCCACTGCTGCACCTAGTGTGTGCGGGACACGGAAGGAAGCTGAGCTGCCCCGTCCCCGCTCCTGCCTGCAGGTTCCTGGCCTGGCCAGCACATTCCCAGGCCTGCTTGTCCCCAGGCTGTGGGTGTAGCAATGCTCCCCTGCGACCTGCCCTGGTGGAAAGTGCCCGTTCTCTAGGCAACATATGACCTTGCTCTAAGCACATTGCCATCATCTGAACTGAGACCTTCGGTGTCGGCTCAGAGATTAGAGCTAGGCTTCATACACACTGTCTCCTGGGTGACTGCCTTATAACTTTTCTTCACAGCTGGGCCAGCTGCAAGCTAGCTGCGTCCACCACTTCCCACGCCATCCTCCCAACTCCGTGGGATCCACTGGAGGAAGCAAACTTGGGAAGACCTCATCCGGGGGTTCAATGAGGAGCAGTGGGAGAGGGCTGCTGAGTGGGAGGAGCACTGGGCTGACCAGAGGAAGGCCATGTGAGACCAGCTGGTACGTCAGCACACGGTCATGTGCTCCTCCATAACCTCTGTGATGAAGTGCATAGCCTTGTGCATGGAGCGGGACACCAGCCATCTCCCCGCTCCTTCCCACCCCCAATTCCCTGCCCCCACCCCCTTGCTTTCTCCTCCTAGCCCCTGCCCCGAGGGACTGCTAGGGACCCCAAACATATGGAGGTAGGACCTCTCAGGCAGCTGAAGCCTCCCGAGCTATCCGAGGCAGGCACCAGTCCCAGCCCCGTCTCTGAGTCTCCCCTTCCCTTAGTTAAGACCAAAGCAGACTGTGAAGAGCTTCAAAAAGATCTCACCAAACTACGTGATTGGGCAACAAAATGGCAAATGAAATTTAATGTTGATAAATGTAAAGTAATGCACAGGGCTCAACAATCTATGTAATCTACTCACCCATGGTGAGTAGATTACATCCCGGAAGAGCCGGGTTTGGGCGATCTGCGCATGCGCAGAACGATCTGTGCATGTGCAGAACGCTGGACAGCGCGGGTGGCGAGCGGGGCTCACCGTGGCTCGGCGAGCCCTGGTAATGCACATTGGAAAAAATAATCCCAGCTATACATATAATATGATGGGGACTAATTTAGCTATTACAACTCAAGAGAGATCTTGGAGTCATTGTGGATAGTTCTCTGAAAACATCCACTCAGTGTGCAGAGGCAGTCAAAGAGGCAAATAGAATGTTAGGAATCATTAAAAAAGGGATAGAGAATAAGACAGAGAATATTTTATTGCCTCTATATAAAACCATGGTATGCTCACATCTTGAATACTGCATGCAGATGTGGTCACCTCATCTTAAAATAAAATAAAATAAAAGCATTGGAAAAGGTTCAGAAAAGGGCAACAAAAATGATGAGGAGTTTGGAATGGGTCCCATAAGAAGAGAGATTAAAAAAGCATGGACTTTTCAGTTTAGAAAAGAGGAGAGCAAGGGGGGATATGATAGAGGTCTATAAAAACATGACTGGTGTGGAAAAAGTGAATAAGGAAAAGTTATTTACTTATTCCCATAGTATAAGAACTAGAATGAAATTAATAGGTAGCAGGTTTAAAAGAAACAAAAGAAAGTTTTTGTTCATGCTGTGCACAGTCAACCTATGAAACTCCTTGCCAGGGGTGTTGTGAAGACTTGGACTTTAACAGGGTTCAAAAAAGATCTAGATAAATTCATGGAGGTTAGATCCATCAATAGTATGGTGATCATATTTTCTGACCCAAAATTAGGGACAAATTAGCCATACCCCCTGACCTCCATTAGCCATGCCCCTGCCACAAGGAGTCCCACCCCTGGAGGTAGTACTCTCAGGGTCAAGATGGACACATGACCAGCAGTAAAGGGTGTTGTGTGATCCCTCTAAGAACTCCTCCCACTGTCCTCCTACCAATAGGGATGAGTTTGGCCCTCCCAGGACTCCCCCATGCAACTATACTGCAATTGCATTAACCCAACTTGCTTTGCATTAACTCAGGGAAAGAGGCTGGGGAAAATGTTTCCTCTAACATTTTCCTCCCACGAGCAGAGTCAATTCTGTCTTGTGCACCAGTATTGAGTTCATGTGCTCTTGTTCATGTGTGTGACACTGTGGACCCAAGTTATTAATAAATATCTTATAAACCTCTCCCTTTTCCCTCTGCTGCCATTTCTCCTCCCGTCCCCTTGCCCTAGTCTGCTGTCCTGGCTCCTGCCCATTTCACTCCCCTCAGCCCTTTGGGGACCTGGACTCCTCACCTGCACCAGCCCTTCTCTTCCCCCTGTATCCACTCCTCCTATAGCCCCACTCAGATCATCTGTAGCTACCCCTCCCCATGCCCTCTAACACCTCCCTCTACCCACCTGCCCTGCCTCTCTCCTCTGCCCTCTGGTACCCGTCCCGCCCCTCCACATATCTGCCCTTCTGCTTCACCCCCACAATAACCCTGGCACCTGCACCTTCCCTTACCCCTGCACCTTCCTGGTGCCTCTCCCTGCCCTCCTTGTCTGCTTTCTCCTTGGTGCCCACCCCCTCATCACCCTTTGCCCCAGTTCTCCTCACGCCTCTCTGTGCCCTCACACATGACTCCCTCCCCTGCCTTCCTCATGCCCACTCCTCCTTTCAAACCCTCTTCTCCCTACACCCACTCCTCCCCTCTCTTCTTCCTTCCTCTTGCCCCCATTGTCCCTCCCTTTTCCTCTCCCAGCATCACCCTGTCCCCTCCCTTCCCCCTCATCCTCATTGTCTCCTCTTGGCCTCCTGGCATTTGTCTCTCCTCCACCCTGCCCCTTGGTGCTGGCTCCTTTCTTCTCCTGCCCTGCCCCCCCCTCAGCACAATCCCCTTTCTCTCCCTGCCCCCCTTCCCATTAGTTCTCTCCCTGCCCCTTCCCTCACCTTCTGCCTTCCAGTTTGTGGGGCTGGGGCGTGTGGTCCAGCCCCAGAAGTCCCTGCAGCCCCAGCCCCAGCCCCTGCTGCTCCCAGGGTAGGATCATGTACCAGGACTGGAGCTGGGGCCACCTGCAGTGCTATTTTTAGTGCTGCAGTCCAGTCCCCATGGTTGGCCCTGGCTCCAGCTGAAGTCAAGCAGCAGCCGTACGAGGCCCGTTCCGGTGAGGCTGCCCTGGATGCAATGCACCTTGCGTGGCTGCCGCTTGACTCCAGCTGGAGCCGGGGCTGCCCACGGGTACCTGGACTGTGGCACTAAAAATAGCATTGCAGGCAGCCCCGGCTACAGCTGGAGACAAGCAGCAGCCATGTGAGGCACATCCCAGTGAAGCTGTCCCAGCTGGAACGCATCTCTTGTGACTGCCCCTTGACTCCAGCTAGAGCCAGGGTTGCCTGCGGTGATATTTTTAGTGCCACAGTCCAGTCCCTGCAGGTGGCCCTGGCTCCAGCTGGGTTCCAGCTTCACCAGAATGGGCCTCACATGGGTGCCGCTTGACTCCAGCTGGAGCTGGGCCACGCACAGGGACCCCAACTGTGGCACTAAAAATAGCTCCAGAGGTGGTCCCCACTCCAGTCCCAGCACCTGCCAAGCCGAGCATGCCTCACCCTGCAGCACCCTAGCCAGGCTCCCTGTGGCTCCTTCTGGGCTCCAAGGAGGCCTGGAGGAGAAGGAGGTGGGGATGTCGGATCTGGACCCCACATGGCAGAGATGGTCCCAGGAGGGCAGGAAAGAGGAGGAGAGAGGAAGGGATGGGCCACCAGAAGCCAGCCTGGCTGCCCCACGCACCCTCCTGGGGGAAGGGGGAGGAGGCTGTTGCACTGCGCCAGTGTCCCATCAAGTAGTGAAATGTCTGGCGGGGCTTTCCAGGACATTTCACTACTTGATAGGGCACCAGGACAGAGCATTTAAATTTGGGACAGTCCCAGAAAAAAGGGCCATATGGTCAGCATATGCATACACCTACAGTGGAGCACCCATACAGACGCACATCTCAAAGAACCACCTTTACTGCACAAGGTGAGTGATTTCCACTTCTGACCAGGCTATCTCACTTCATGAAGCTCTTTCTGTTCAGTCTGAAAAAAAGAGAGCTTCACACACCCATCAGCTTTAACCATCAGCTGTGATTGTCTTTTAGAGAGCAAAGACTCCCTTGGTGGCAGCCATTAACACCTTCCATCATAACACCATCAGCTACAAACATCACAGTCAACTCTGCACATGAAAACACTCTTGAGCCAAATAGAACCCCCTCCCGTACGCAGAGTGGAAAGGGTTCTAGTGAATCTTCACTCTCATGTCACTTGACATAAACAATACTTAGGCATTGTGTTCATTACCCAGTTGACAGTGTGCTAGCAACACGCTGTAGTATAGATGCAGCCTACAGTAACAGAAGGGATTTTCCATTGCAAAAATGGTAACTAGGTTAATGGAAGCATTCAGGCTCTGAAGCTTAGGCTGATACAGCACTGGCCTCCTCAGGTGTATGGATTTTTCACACCTGAGTACTGTAGCTATGTTGATCTACATTTTAAGTAGTAGTGTACAGAGACTGGCTTGGGTTAGGGCCTAGGAAAGACCCAAGAGACATTTTATGGGAAAGTGAAACTAGTATGAGATGGACTGTGTTAAATTTGGAACTTGACCCTTAGTTGATGTTCTCATTTAAATGAGTCAACAACAACTTCTCTTTGTACTGAATTGCTTTACTGCAGAAAAACTTGAAGTGGCTGATATTGGGAGTCTATTGTGTAAATAGAACAAGGTGGGATATTTAGCATAAAGGAGACGATTGCAACATCTCAATGATCACCATTTCTCCAGTAGGTCCAAGCACTGATCTATCCCTCTAGACTGTTCACCTGGAGCGTCTGTTTTAACAATTTAAGTAAGATAGTCTATATTCCATATGGAATTTGATGAGGGGATCAATCTGATTTTACTAAATTATTCCATTAGAAACTTCCCAAATCCTGTCATGAAAAAAAACTGTAGTAGAGCCAAAAAGCTGAATCAGAGTGAGTGTTGTTCCAGTAAGGATTCCTCTGTGGTAATGGGACCATAAAAAATGAAAACAAAATAAATTAAAATCAAACAAAAACCACAACCTTCTTTACACAGTTCAAAATAATTAACTCTCAGAATTCTAGAAATAACTATTTTTAAAAATCAGCCTGAACCTCTTGATGCCTCTCTGTAGAGGAATGCACAGTAATCCATACAGAATACAGCTTTTAAATAACCCTCAAGTAGAGGCAACATGGACAATTCTTGAGTGCATTGTGAGTCATTTAACAATATTTTGCTCTTTTTATGACTATTCATGATTTAATTAGGGTTACCATATTTGAACTTTCAAAAAAGAGGACATACCTGAGAGGGAGTGTATCTTTATCTACCAACTCACATCATATTAATGTGTTATATAGCAGTGTTGTCTTCAAATCGTCATTGTCAAGTCCAAGTCGAGTCTCAAATCACTACAGTTCAAGTCTCAAGTCGAGTCTCGAGTCCCTAAAGTCACTTTCGAATCAAGTCCCAAGTCGAGTCTCAAGTCTTAATTTAAAAAATATCAAGTCACTTTTGTATAAACTATCAATATTGGCATTTTCAGATAATTTTTTCACCAAGTCGATTTAACAAAATTAGCAAGTCTCAAGTTGAGTCTCAAGTCACAAACAATGAACCCGAGTCGAGTCTCAAGTCGAGTCACCTAGGTGCAGGAGTGGTCCGAGGCTGGCTGCGGCAGCTGGCGCCCCAGACGGAACGCGTGATTGGCGGCCCCGCCTGCAGGGACTGACGTCATCATCGGGCACCCCGGGTGGCGGCGCCCTAGGCAGCGGCCGAGTCCGCCTATAGTCATGGGCCGCCCCTTCCTAGGCGACTTAAGTCGGACTCAAGTTCAAGTTGTGGGACTCGAGTCAAAACTCTGTTATATAGTATTGTGATAGAGTGAAGACAGCTGAGAAAGCCCAGGCCTGATGGGCTAATGGAAGCAGTTGTCGGCCTAATTAGCTAGAGGACTATAAAAGGCAACCAGAGGGGACATGAGAGGAGCAAGGGTGTGGCTGAGTTTGCTGTAAACAGATGGTAGTAGGAAACTGGCACTGACAATAAAAGGCACAGGTGACTGCACTGGAAAGGGTCTCTGGCTGTTTTGTGGACCAGAAGGTGTCCCAGGGTGAGGAGCCCGAGCAAGGACCTTGCCACAGTATTTATAACAATTTATACAACACACCTCAACTGATATCAGGACTTCGTTGTGCCAGGCTCTGTATAAACCTAAATTGAGTCTCTGCCCTGAAGAATTTACAATCTGAATAAAGAAGAGGCAATCTGGACAAAAGGGAGACAACATAAAAGCAGAAAATTGAGAAATGAGGTGCAGAGATTACGGATAGATTCCCACCTCCCATTCACTAACTCAGGGTCACACATGTTCTGGAGTAGAGCTGGATAGCGAGAGTACCAGACTGGTGCTGTAACTGCAAAGCTATCCTTCCTCCCCACCCTGCACGTTCATGTCCTGTTAGTCTCTATGAATTACGAGAAATATAATACTGTATTTGCTTACAAATATATGAGAACTAGGAAATGAGCTCTATTCTGAGAGAGATTACAGAGATACAAGTAAAACAATTTCCCTTTGAGAATCCCAAACTATACATCTCTCTCTTTTGTCAGTTTTTTCTCAGTTCTATTTTACAGAAAATTACTTCCAGCCAGTTTCACTGAGTAATTATCTCTTCATTGTAGTTCTGTGATACCTGATTTGAAAAGATGACCTCAGTCAGTCACATATTGTAATACCTATGGCTAATGTGTAGTTAACACTGTAACAGGAAATACCTATTTGTGTCTTAATTTGCAACTTAAAATATTCTTCTGAATCATATGGAAACTCAGACCTGTCTGCATGAATGTCATCTCATTAGAACTGATTCTGCAGCTCTTCTTACTCAGAGAGAACTCCCATAGACATCATTTGGTCTCATTTGTTCTCAACCAACCTCTTAGCCTTTGTTCTCTATTTCCTAGCCTCTTTTTTTAGTTTCCTTTTTCCAAAGGAGCAATGTTCAGCAGCCACTCTGATTTGTTCAAAGGGAACGAGACAAATAACATTTTAAAAAGTTACTAAAAAATAAAATCTCAGGAGTTTGGTAGACTGAGGTTATTGAAGAAAGAAAGTCTAATATGGCCCTAGTAAACAGTATCAGTATACTTGCTTCCTTTGTTGTACATGTAAGTAAAAAAACCTTAAAAAACAAGTGGTCCTGTAGCACTCTTTTTAATTTTTTTTTTAAGTTACAGACTAACACAGCGTATCCCTCTGTGACTTTTAAACTAGGATTTAGATATCATGTAATTGAATAGTTATGTAATCGCATGAAATGTTTGTGGTTACGCGTCTATTCGATTGGCTGCCAGTCTCATCCCTCCAGAGACTATGTGCTCTGGCCCCACTCCCACTCCGTGCTGCTGCCTCTGTATCAAAGGCAGGTGGGAGCTGGTCCGGGAGGGGAGTCAGTTTAAAAACCAGCTCTTCTCAGGGACCAGCTGCCTGCCGCCCTGCACTGCTGCCTCTGATACAGCCCCTGTCTGTTGGGAAGTCCGAGCTCTCCCCCAGTTCACTGGAGATCCCACTCCACCTCCTTACCTTCAGTGGGTCCTTTATCTTGCCTTCCAAATTTGGGAGCCAGGTCCATCCCTGGGGCAGGAGGTCCCCATGGACAGACAGGGGCTGCCACCGAGAAGCAGCCTTTGCCCCCAGTGGGCCTAGGCTTTCTGTGTCCTCCTCCCCATGGACAGATGCTGCTTTGTAGCAGCCTCCCCTGCCCTACCCCTCTCCGCACTGCTGCCTCGCGGGCAGTGGGTGGGAGGAGATGTGGCACTGTGGAGCTGGTGCTGGGGGGAACTGGCTTTTAAGCTGGCTCCCCCAGCACTGGCTCCTGCCTGCCCTCCCTGCTGCCTCTGTAGGAGATAGGAGGCAGCAAGGGGGGGCAGGTGGGTCTGTGGGAGCTGATACATGTGGAGACCTGACTTGAAAGCTGGTTCCCTGCACGTATCGGCTCAAGCCTGCCCCCTATCAGAGGCAGCAGCGCTGGAGTGTGGGGGCAGGCCCATCCAGTGCTCATGTGGAGCTGGTTTAAAGCCAGCTCCTCACAGGCACTGGCTCCCGCTCCCCTGCCCCCGCTATCTCTGATGGGGAGGGGGGAAAGTGCGTGTAGTCGATAGGACAGTGATCTCCAACCTTTTAAAGCATGAGATCACTTTTTGAATTTAAGTGCAATCCAGGATCTATCTCAAATCCAAATACCCTTGCCCCCCCTCCTTTGTGCCCCTTCTCCGAGGTCCTGCCCCTGCTCATGCCTCCCTCCTTCCCCCATTCTCCTTTCCTTTCATCAGGCAGCAGCAGAGAGTTGGGCCACCTGCTCTGGTCCTGGGCTAAGGGATTTGGAGTGTGAGAGGGGCTCTGAGCTGAGCCTGGGGCAGGGAGTTGGGATGCAGGAGGGGGTTCAGGGTACAGGCTCTGTAAGGGAGTTTGGATCCAGCGGGCTCAGGGTTAGAGCAAGGGCTTGGGGTACAGGAGGGGTTCATGACCTGGGGCAGAGGTTAAGAGCTGGCTCAAGCTGGACCCAGGTACCCAGCTGCTGGGTGGTGGTGCAGTGAGGCTAAGGCAGGCTCATGCCTGCCCTGGCCCTGCACCACTCTCAAAAGCAGCCAGCAAACTTCCTCCCAAGCCCTGTTGTGCCTCCCCCATCCCGTTCTCTGGAGCTAGAATATAGGGTGGGAGAAGGGGCACCCAGAGATCAGTGCCCCCCCCCCCTTCCCTGCCCTGCACAGCAAGCAGGAGGCTCCAAGGGGTGGGCAGCTCCAAGGCAAAGGGCAGGAGATGCATAACAGTGTGGGGAGGGCAGCTGAAGTGCTGCACTTGATAGCCTCTTGGCCAAACCAATCAGGATCTTCTGTCACAGGCTTCAAGATCTACCAGTAGTTCCCAATTCACTGGTTGGTGACCACTGCAATAGGATGTAGCCTGCTCTTATCAGTAAATCCTTTACTTGACTATATGCTAACATCCCATTTTAAACATGTAAAGTGAGCTATGTCTGGTCCAGGAATTAATGGTCCTCCCTACAGCTCATCATTCTTCATTGTTATTTGTGTTCTTCCTTGGTGAGTCCCGTATGATCTGTTAGGGCCTCACTTTCCATTTAAAGCAGAAAAATGTCCTTTCTTGCACAAACACCATGGGAGTGTCTACACTTGACAATGACTTTTTGTGGTGAAACTCTGAAGTTTTACCACAAAAAGAACCACCTGCATGAGAGGTACACAGCTCTTACTGGTAAAGCTTTTGCGGTGATGTGCAAGTGAAGACATGGTCTTGCTGTACACAGAGCTTTCAGCCTCTGCAGAGAATACCACAATGCCTAGGTGCCCACTCTGGCCAAAACCTCTCTTCTTCCAGTGCTAGGTAAACAGACATCTGCCCCTCGCACGCTGTAAAGGCCTGGGAACTTTGAAACTCCACTTCCATTTTCTTGGCAAGTGTTCACTTATCTGGCCTGTGACAATGCATGCTTCATGGAGCAAATAATCCCTGCTTGCTGAGGTACTAGAGCAGGGAGAGTGGGCTGCGCAGGGACCCAGGATGCCCTCCCCCGGAGAGCTGCAATGTGGGATAGCTGCCCTGAGGGTGCTGTTTCATTGGCAATAGAAGTTCTGCACACGTAAACAGTGTCTGACGCCTGTGACTTTAAGTGAGTACACAAAACCAGTGGGTTTCTTTTGCCGGTTCCCTATCACTGGTGAAATTGGCAGCACAAATCTCTGCGGCTACGTCTACATTGCGCACTCTTGCACAAGAAGATATGCAAATGAGGTGTGGTGATGAATATCGCCGCACCTCATTCGCATACCTAATGAGCCACCATTTTTGCGCAAGGGGCTTTTGCGCATGAGCCGTTCTGCCTGAAAATAAGTGGCAGAACGGCTCTTGCGCAAGAGGGGGGCTTTGCGCAAGAAGGAGAAGTGTAGACTGCTCCTTCTTGAGCAAAAGCCCCCCTTGCGCAAAATGGCAGCTCATTAGGTGTGCAAATAAGGTGCGGTGCTAGTCATCACCGCACTTCATTTGCATATCTTCTTGCACAAGAATGCGCAATGTAGACGTAGTCTGCAAGTGTAGACAAACCAGGGCCCAATTTACACTGGCACTTTACAGCACTGTAGCACAGGGATGTAAGAAAGCACCCCCTTGAGCACAGCAAGTTACAGTGCTGTCAGCTGCTCCCCTTGGCTCCATTTAGACTGCAGGTTTTTTTCGGAAACCTGCGAACTGCAATTTGTGTATCTTTTTCCACTTTTTTTTCAGAAGTGGCTTTTCTGAAATTTGGCCCATCTACACAGGGCCAAATTTTGGAAAACCCTCCTCTTTTGGAACATCCCTTATTCCTCTCACCAAGAGGAATACAGGGATGCCAAAAGAACGCTCCCGCTTTTTTGGAAACTGTTCTGAAAAAGCGGTATCCCGGAAAAACTCTGCAGTTTAGACATAGCCCTCATGGAACGCTGGGAGAGCTGTTTCCCAGAGCTCGTGCTATGGCCACACCTTGGCTACATCTACATTGGCATGATTTTGTGCAAGAACTCTTTTGCAGAACAGTTCTTGTGCAAAAACTCTTCCCCAACAGAGCGTCTACACTGGCATGTGCCTTTGCGCAAGAGATGTGCTTTTGAGCAAGCGCATCCGTGCCAGTGTAGATGCTCTCTTGCTCAAGAAAGCTCTAATGGCCATTTTAACCATAGGGCTTTCTTGCGCAAAAAATTCATGTTACCTGTCTACACTGGCCTCTTGTGCAAGAACAGTTGCGCAAGAGGGCTTATTCCTGAGCGGGAGCATCATAGTTCTTGTGCAAGAAGCACTGATTTCATACATTAGAATGTCAGCAAAGAACACGCCAGTGTAGACAGGCAGCAAGTTTTGGCGCAAAAGTGGCCGCTTTTGCGCAAGATCGCGCCAATGTAGACACAGCCTTTCAGTTTAAAGCACTGCCGTGGTTGTGCTTTAAACTGCTAAGTGAAGACAAAGACTTAATGTCCATGCTCATGAAAATAGAATTTGGGCACCACCTGGTGTGATATGTCTAGGTGTACTTAAAATGTGGCTGATGAAAATCTAAATATCTAATTATTTGCCTTTTTGTTCCCCTTCTGCTTCATTTGGGAATTCCAAAATGGATGTGGCTCCAGAGCTCATGTGAGCAAATCACTTCAACAGTGAACAACAAAGAGATTGCATGACCTTGATACTTACACTGACCAGAGCACTGGGGACCAGGGAGAAGTGAATTTGAGGGAGGTGAGGATAAGGGGTGGTTAGACATGTATGAAGCAAAGTGAAACATATAGTGGCCACATTTAATGTTTTCAATTATTTTCTAGATTCAGGCAGGAAACACAGCACACTTGAGTGGTCCTCAAGTGTGCTTAAGAGCTGCATTTAATTGGGACTGAGAGCCAGGGCAGGCATGAACACTAGCCTGGATAGACATTCCTCTGTAGTTTTGAAGAAAGCCATAACTCTCACACTCAGTTTTAAAGCTTTATAATCTCTGCTGATCACACAGATCTAGTAAACAGTGCCTGCTCCCTTCACCTGATTGTGTTCAGAGTAACAAAACTTTTCTACAGGGATTTCAGTGCTGCCTTCTCATAAGTCACACCCATGCCCTTGCAGGATCAAATACTTTGAGAGCTCTGTACGCCAGCAGGAGAGTGGAAAGCAGACAGTACAGACCTCTATTACAAATATTTCTGCTGGTTTTCTTTTTAAATTAAAATCTTTATTGGCCCAGTTCCTGGACATAAACGAAAGTGGAGAAAATGTGGCAAAATTGTCATATAGGAGAGAAGTGCAGATCATGCTGTTTGGAAAATAAGCAATATTCTTCATTTGTCCTTTAAAGCAAGATTTTGAAAGATTAGTGAATATTCAAAGGGACAGTTGCTGCTGATATTATCCTAAACACAAGTCCTTCTGTGCATAAATTGGTTACATTTTTAAGTGTTTTGCTAATTCATTGAAAGGATGCATTATTATAGGAAGGATTGGGTAGCCAGGCTTGTAATAAATCAATGATGATTCACAAGAGAGGGTAATTTGAGAGAATCATCATTCCTCCATAATTACCAGTTCAGAATGAGTCTTAAACAGAACAAAACTTAGTGAAGTGTAAATGCTTGCTAATAAACTCAGCTATATATTTGAGATAGTTGGTCTGTCTGTTTGTTTGTTCAAGAACTTCTCCTAAATGGTAAGAGTGATAACTACCAAGTTCAGTATGCAGCTTTCTCTTATTGCAACTTAAAGCAAGGTAATGGTTTGGTTGTGCCAGGAAAATGGGATGCCTCTGTTGAAATGGGATTGTTTCTCAGAAACCATACAGAAAATAGACAGAATCACCAGGCAGGTGAAAGGGGCTGGCTGGGAGTGTGCCATCTGGGACTGCTAAAGCCCCAAGTCTTCTACCCCTAGAGGCCCTTTAGTGAGGATGGGGAAGGGTGCAGAGATCCCTCTCCCATTCATATGGGGACATTGCTGGGTGTTGGCTGTTGCCCTATGTCAGGGAGCAAGGGGAAAGTGCATGGTTTGCTGTATTTGCACTCTGGCTGGGGAGCGTGGGGGCAGATGAGCTGTGGACTTGGCTCTTACTCCCTACCCACCCTCCTCACCCCCATCTTTGACTCCTGCCCCCCCACAGCCTGAGCACCTCCTTAAGGACCTGAGCAACGTCAGGTGAATGTGCTAGTATTATTATATCTGCTGCAATGAAGCACTCAGTAAAGTAAATCCTCCCCTACTATGCTGCTCAGTTTTCCTACCTTATCTTTGCATGCAAAAGAAATAACTTCAATCTTTAAATAAAATTGTAGGATATATATTGTAAGGAATCTTAAAAAAATATAATAAACATGGCACAATTCATCTTAATATTCATCATTCCTTAAAGGAGATCATTAATGTAAGATCAGCATTTAATAAAATGTAAATTTGGCACTCTTAACTAAGCAATAGAAATATAAATTTAATGATATTTTCTATAACAGTTCGGAATAGGGATGCTGAATGGGGCTTGCAAATGCTTATGGGTGAAATACAATAGAAAAAGGTTGAAAAAGTAAGGCTATGCTGTCCCCTTTACACTTTGATAATACATTTCTGGAAATGTTAATGATTTGGATACTGACAGCCATGACTACTGGTAGGCTGACAGCACATGTTATGTGTAGTATGAAACAGAAGTACCAATATAATTTGGGCTATAAAGAAATACATTTTATGACTTTTCATCCTTATGATGCGCTGACTTTGTATGAATTTATTATGGCCAAACAAAATAAAAAAAATCATCTAGGCAACTCGTAGTATTTGTTACCATGTATTTAATGTTTTCATCTTTCTTAGGGTCTTTAAAACATTTGGTGTCAATTGGTACATAAAGGATTGATGTCTCTTTCGAGTTTGTAGGCTGGGCACCAGGAAACTAGAATAGTGGTAACTGTTTCAAATTCATTTTATTTCTTAGACTGGAGAGGGATAGAGACAGTAGGCCAAAAAAGGAAAAGTGGGAGATGAAGAAGGGCTGAATGACTCTTGAGCCATAGCATTTTTCTCGGTGACTATATCTTCTAAGCAAACAATAACTAAGAAGCAGCTTCCTGTTGGCTTTACCTGCTTTGCTGTACTTGCCTCAGTTTGTCACCTCCATCTTCAGCTGCAGATCATCTGGTAAATGAGCATGTGATGGGACCGTGGGAAACTTGGCCAAGCCCATGATAAGTGGACATCCGACTAACTAAAATCATGCCGGACCATGGATGTTGCCAGACCAGAGAGTGCCAGACTAGAGAAGTTCAGCTTGTACTTCTTCACACAATGCACGGTCAGCCTGTGGAACTCATTGCCATAAGAAGTTGTGAAGTCCAAAATTAATAACTGGTTTTAAAAAAATGTGATCAGAGGGCAGGTCCAACAATGACTATGAGCCAACATAGTCTGGGACACAGCTCCATGATCTCAATGTCCATAAGCCTCTGTCTGACAGAAGCTGGGACTGAGTGGCTTGACTACATTGCCCTGTTCTGTTCATTCCTTCCTAAGCATCTGGCACCCACTATCTTAAGACAAGATCCTGGGCTAGATGGATCGTTGGTCTCGTCCAGTATGACTACTATGTTCTGAACTATGCTGTAGCAAGGTGGAAAGAAAATTCAGATTAATTGATATGATGTGAGTAATTGGATTTACCATTTAGTAAATGCCTGGTAATGTATCTTACATTATTCAGCAAATCTATATTTTGATATGTTACATTATTTGAATAAAAATTGAATTAATAAAATTCATTATTTTAGTTTCTTAAAACTTGCAGAAAGTGATTGTTCTGAACCATGTTCCTAGCAAGTCTGGAGATTTCTATTGCATTAGAACAGGTCACTGCAGTCACTAAATGTGATCTGAATGTTAATATAACCCAGATTATTTTAAGTACCCATTGTTATCTCCAGAAGCTTTTCATTTGAATTTCATTTTAGTTGGCAAGTTTTCAAAGATTACAAAATTAGACAAACTCTAAGCAGCTCTGAGATTTTTACATTCTCATTTATACGATTTTGGGCCAATAGAGTAATTCTATTCAATTCTCAGTAAAGTGTTCCAAATGTTTATTCTTTTGTGACCATATTTTTTATTTGAACATGTAGTATAGAAGACTAAATTCCATAACTTTCCCTACTGATATAGAAATGAATTACTAGACTTTAGAATTTTGGGTGAATATAATACATTTCTACCATATGTATGAGAATTTATATTTGTAATCCTCTGGTCCATATTTTACCTAAGAAAAATTCTCCTTTGGAGGGCCATAATTTCCTGGGTTATAATTCTCTGAAATGGCTTCAGTTCTTTCTTTCTTTCTTTCTTTCTTTCTTTCTTTTTTTTTGGAGGAAGCCCAGAAGGTTACCTATGGGCTTCCATCCTTCTTGCCCAGTCTTATTTCATATCTTTGGGCATCCACAAGAGCAATCTGTAAAACAGTGTGAATTCCAATGTGAATAACATGCAGATGATTTCCAGGCCTACATCTTTTTGGCAACACATATACACTGTGTAATTTCCCAGCTAGGAGACATTCTAGCTGACTTCCTAGAAGACATCAGCACCTGGACAAAGAGCAGTTAGACGAAACTAAATTTGGGCAAGGGATCAATTATGTAGGTGGGAAGAAAGAAGCTCTTTAGAGAATTTGTCCTCCTAGTAATAGCACCTTTTTATACTAAGGCCATTCTACAGTCTTTGGGCCCTCCTTTCTCACTGTTGTTAGTCCCAGAAATAGCCATGTCTGTGAAATGTTTTCTTTAGAATTTATCTGGAGAGGCTGGGACTGTCTTCTTGTCAGACATGGACTTCAGCATTTCCTCAGTACCTACAGTGCAGACCACCCAAAAGCTTATCAATCCATTACTCTGGTCTCTTCAGGGACTATTCAGGGCTTCAGTTGCGATCCTTACAACCCATCATGGGAGTGACGGGGACTAGCTGTGGGACTGCCTTGGTCTCCAAAATTATGTGTCTACTCACGGCAGGCATGTTCCACCTGAAATGTGAAGCTAGCATGTGTCGGAGGCAAAGCTTTCTCAGAATCTGGCCCATAGTAGTGAAAATCATTCCTGGACCATTCCAGAAAGGTGACGGCTATAACAATCTCCCAATTAAAATATTGACCAAATGCTCCTATAATATCTTTGGTCCCTGTAAAGTTAGTGTGGTCTGGGGAGTAGGCACTGGACTGGAACTCTGGAGACTCTGCTTCTATTCCGGGTAGTAACACTGAACTGCTGTGTGATCTTGAGCAAGTCTCATCACCTTTCTATGCCTGTTCGCTCTTCCCACTTTGCTCGGTTAAAATGTCAGAACTTTCTGATAGGAGTGTCCCAGTGCATGTGTAGTGCTTAGAACCAGTGTTGTCTTCAAGTCGTCATTGTCAAGTCCAAGTCGAGTCTCAAGTCACTACAGTTCAAGTCTTAAGTTGAGTCTCGAGCCCCTAAAGTCACTTTCGAGTCAAGTCCCAAGTTGAGTCTCAAGGCTTAATTTTAAAAATGTCAAGTCGCTTTTGTACAAGCCATCAATATCGATAAATAACAACAATCACTATCTGTTTTCATTTATTAACATAAATCCAAATCGTACTTGCTAACTACTAGTAGTCTTGTTTAGTTTTTGACTACTTAGCTAAAAGGTAACAAACTACACACTTTGGCTGTGTCTACATTGGCACCCTTTTTCGGAAAAGGGATGCTAATGAGACCAGTCGCAATTGCAAATCTGCGGGGGATTTAAATATCCCCGCGGTATTTACATTTACATGCGCTTTTTTCCGGCTCGGGGCTTTGCCGGCAAAAAGCGCCAGTCTAGACGGGGATCTTGCGGAAAATAAACCCTTTTCCGCAAGATCTCTTATGCCTACTTGAAAGTAGGAATAAGAGATCTTGCGGAAAAGGGTTTATTTTCCGCAAGATCCGTCTAGACTGGCGCTTTGCCGCAAAGCCCCGAGCCGGAAAAAAGCGGCAGTTATGTAAATGCAAATACCGCTGGGATATTTAAATCCCATGATTTGCAATTGCGACTGGTCTCATTAGCATCCCTTTTCCGAAAAAGGGTGCCAATGTAGACACAGCCTTTATGTATTTATACAAACATATTCATAGCAGCCTTGAGCTACAGCTATGTAAAACTAGGTGCACAAAATGAAATTAGAAATAAAAAAGAGTCTTCATTCATTAACAAAGTTAGTATTCAGTATTACATTTGAGAAATATTATCTTTTCCACCACATTATCACCCAGTCTGGCACGATGTGGGTGCATTACAATCCCTCCTTGCACCCTTTCAACCGGTGCACTACTGGCAGGAACCATAAACACACTCATAGCAGCCTTGTGCAACAATGGAAGGCTTTCTCCATGACTTTTCCAGAAAGACATCACATCAATTCCATCATCTGTTGGGGGTATCTTAGCAGCTAGCTCTGGTTAATGCCGTAGCTCATCATCAAAATTTCCTGGCTGTGGTGTGGCGGTGTTAGCTGGCCTTCGATAAACGTACAGTGAGGATGCATGTTTTGATTTTTTTAACTAGTGGGCCATCAGCATCAGAGTTTGAGATATTGTCACAGCCAGTACAGCTAGAGGCAGACAAACTGTGAGGATTTGAACAAAACTGCTGTGAAACAATTTCTGCTTTCATAGCATTAGTTTTAGCATCATCAGAACTAATTTTTTTCCAGCCACCAGAAGCAAAAATTAGGGTCTAACATGGCTGCCAGAAAGTACATGAAATAACTGAAAGCCAATGGTAATTCTTCTGTGTCATCCAAAGGATTTGGTAATGGTATCAAACCAGCATTAATGCAAATGCCAATGAAATGTTTTTCAATACTGTTTCTTAAAGCTGTAAGCATGTTCCCCAAGTACAGTATGCTGGAATAAATTCCAAAAGGTGGTGGTATAGTCCAATTATTGATGGCACCACTGCTGAAATCGTAACATGCTGTTCACCTTGCACTTTATCTGAGGCGTCCGGAAATGGCTGGAGTAGCAACGCTAGTTCTCTTAGCTGGGAATAATCCCTCTGGCTGGGTTTTAAATTATACTGGTTTTGTTCTTCAAGTATGTGTTTCAGCTTTTCTTCATCCAGGGACAAAAAAGCATGTATTTGTCTGAGAGTACTGTTCCACCTGGTGGCATTGCTTTGGGGAATACTAGCTTGAAGACCAAACCTTCTTTCAAAGGCTTCCTTGAATAGGGTACTTGTGTGAAGAAGGCTGCAGATTTTTGACACTTTTGCCTGGGCACCATATAACTTCGCCTCCTTGAGACCATCCCCGACAGTGAGTTGCAGAGTATGAGCAAAGCAACTTAGTCTCTTAATTGGAGGTCCACTTGAGTTTACATGATGGATGACTGATGTAACGACTTCTGGGTTTAAGTCTTCCCATAATTCTTCATTTTCCAAAGTGTCATCTTGCATATCAATTTGCTGCTCTGATTCATGGTTGTTAAATGCTATGGTGAATGCTTTATGCATGTTCGCAGCATTGTCTGTTATAACATATCTAATTTTATCCTTGATTTTATAAGAATCACATATGTTCTCAAACACTTCTGCAATGTTCTCACCAGTATGCTGGCCAAGGAACCTTTCACACGACAACAATTTTGTCACGAGGGCGTACCTTATTATCATGTGGGCTGTTACTCCCAAAAAGCCTCTCATTCTTCTATCTGACCAGATGTCGAGCGTCAATGCAATTGTGTCCACCTCAGTAAGAAGTGCCAACTCATCAGCTTTCACATTATGGTACAAATTGTCCAGTTCTGTCATAACCGAAGACCGACTTATTTCTCGTGAGTGGGGATCCAACACATGACAAAATCGCCTGAACTGCGGTTTTTCTGCTATTGAAAGTGGTAGTGAGCAACCAATTATCAATTTCCTAACCAAAGAACAGACTATTCTTCTTTGTTTGGGAAGATTTATTCCATAAACACCTTGATCATCATGCTTTATAATGAAATCTAATATTTTACACTGTGAGGCGGGATCAATCGTGGTTTGTCGCAGATAGTTTTCGTACTCACTGTGCTTTCCTGGATGGGTTTTTATATGGTGCAAAAAATTGGAAGTTGTTGCAATGCCATCAGTAATTACAACCCCACAGAATTTGCACTTCGCTGATCATGTTTTCTCTGTTTTTTTGGTCAAATCAATAAATCCAAAGTTTATGACATTTTGAGTTTTCTTGCTCATTTTTCACAGAAGGATATTAACTTTTTGATTATTTTAATATTTTTCTTTTTTTTCTTTTTGTTCACTTTGAAATTTCAAAAATGGCGTATTAATGTAAAATTTCATAAATAGACATACGCATACAATCAATAAGATTTTTGCAAATCCCAAGCCAGTAGACCATTTTCTCATTGTTGTTGTCATATCTCAATGTTAAAACCGGAAATTGCGCCTAGATGCATTCAAAACAACAAAAAAACAATGGAACACATTCACCATGTATTGCATCGTTTCGAAAGAAAAGTAACCCACAACAATGTAGCATATTGTTGAGAAGTAAACACGATATTTTTATCAATTTATTTTTTACAAATCTGAAATCTCGTATCTTCATGCATATAATAATAGTTTACTTGACTGAAGTACTTAGGGTTGCCAGGTGTCCGATATTCTACCGGACAGTCTGGTATTTTCTGATTTTTCCGGCTGCGTACGGGACCGAAGCCTGGTGTGGGTGGGGGGAGTGGGTGGAAGGTGGGGCCACGATCGGCGCTAGGAGCCTGTGATTGTGCAGAAGCCTGGCGGGGGTGAGGGGAGTGGCTGGGACTCCCAGCCACTCCCCGCCCCTGCCAGGCTTCTGATGCGCCCAGATCGGCGACTGCAGCCCCGCCTCCCAGCTGGGACTCCCAGGCTGGGAGGCGGGGCCGCGATCGCCGCTCTGGGTGCATCAGAAGTGGGTGGGAGGGTGCGGGGAGTGGCTGGGACTCCTAGCCACTCCCTCCGTCCACGCAGGCTTCTGACGTGCCCAGAGCGGCGATCGCGGTCCTGCCTCCCAGCCTGGGAGTCCCAGCTGGGAGGCGGGGCCGCGATCGCCGCTCTGGGCACGTCAGAACAGTGGCATTTTTGGACAATTTTTTCACCAAGTCGATTTAACAAAATTAGCAAGTCTCAAGTCGAGTCTCAAGTCACAAACAATGAACCCGAGTTGAGTCTCAAGTTGAGTCACCTAGGCGACTTAAGTCGGACTTGAGTTCAAGTCGTGGGACTCGAGTTGTCAACTCTGTCTAGAACAATGAGACTGATTTCAGCTGCTACACCTATATGCTAGTGTAATAGAAATAGCAAAAAGCCCATGAACCTAGGCATGGAGAAAGCAATCTTAGATCCCCCATGCATTTCTATTAAAATTTGCTCACGTATTAAGGTGATGCTCATGCCTTACTAATATACTAGCATTCTCTAGGGGGTCAACAAGCACGTAGACTAGGGGGATCCAATGGATATAGTGTACTTAGATTTCCAGAAACCCTTTGGCTACGTCTACACTACGAGTTTTCTTGGCAAAAAATATGCTAACAAGGAACTCATTTGCATTAGTTGTGATCTCATTTGCATATTTTCTGCCGATCCGGTTTTTCGCTAGGGTTTTTGCTCAAAAACAAGCAGTGTGGACGTTTTCTTTTTGTGCAAACAACCCTTTTCCCACAAGATTGGTAAACCTCCTTTTGTGGGGCGTAAGGATCTTGCGGGAAAAGGGGTTTTTGTGCAAAAAGGAAATGTTCACACTGCTTGTTTTTGCACAAAAACCCTAGCAAAAAACCAGATTGGCAGAAAATATGCAAATGAGATTGCAACTCATGCAAATGAGTTCCTCATTAGCATATTTTTTGCCAAGAAAACTCGTAGTATAGACGTAGCCTTTGACAACATCCCTTACCAAAGGCTCTTAAGTGAAGTTAGCTGTTGTGGGATAAGAGGGAAGGACCTCTCATGAACTAATAACTGGTTAAAAGACAGGAAACAAAGGGCAGGAATAAATAGTCAATTGTCAGAATGGAGAGAGGTAACTAGTGGTGTCCCCCAAGGGTCTGTACTGGGACTAATCCTATATAACCTATTTATAAATGATCTGGAGAAAGGGGTAAACAGTGATGTGGCAAAACTTGCAGATGATACTAAACTGCTCAAAATCATTAAGAACAAAGCATTCTGTGAAGAGCTTCAAAAGGATCTCACAGAACTAGGTGACTGAGCAACAAAATGGGAAATGAGCTTCAATGTTGATAAATGCAAAGTAATGCACATTGAAAAAAATCATTCCAACTACACATACAAAATGACTGGGACTAATTTAGATATAACCACTCCAGAGAGAGGTCTTGGAGTCATTGTGGATAGTTCCCTGAAAACATCCACTCAATGTGCAGTGGCAGTCAAAAAAGCAAACAGATTGTTAGGAATAATTAAAAAAGAAATAGAGAATAAGACTGAGAATATTTTATTGCCTCTATATAAAGCCACGATACACCCACATCTTGAATACTGCATACAGATGTGGTCACCTCATCTCAAAAAAAAAAAATATTGGCATTAGAAAAGATTCAGAAAAGGGCAACAAAAAAGATTAGGGTTTGGAATGGGTCTCATATGAAGAGAGATTAAAGGGGGGAATATGACAGGTCTATAAAATCATGACAGCGATGGAGAAAGTGAATAAGGAAAGCTATGTACTTGTTCCCATAACATTAGAACTAGGGGCCACCAAATGAAATTAATAGGTAGTAGGTTTAAAGCAAAAGGACATTTTTCTTCATGCAGTGCACAGTCAACCTGTGGAACTCCTTGCCAGAGTATGTTGTGAAGACCAGGACTTTAGCAGGGTTAAAAAAAGAACTAGATACATTCATGGAAGTTAGGTACATCAATACTTATTAACCAGAATGGGTAGGAATGGTGTCCCTAGCCTCTTTGTCAGGGGCTGGATATGGACAACAGGAAAGGATCACTTGATGATTACTTGTTCTGTTCACTCCCTCTGGGGCATCTGCCACTGTTGGAAGACAGGATACTGTTCTTTGGTCTCACCCATTATGGCCATTCTTATTTCTATCTCTGTATATAAAAAAAAAAATTTCCCGTGGGACGACAGTGACATCATCATGTCATCTACATCCTCTTGCTGCCGCTGTCTGCCTCCATCCTTAGCCACTTGCTGTGGCCATCATTGGCGTCATTCCCTCTGAGCCTAGGCTGCTTCAGCTCCAGCTCCTGTTTCACACACAGAGAGGCTGCCCCACCAGGGAGAAGCTGCTGGGGCTGAATTCACTCCGCCATCTGAACAAGACTTCCCCCTAGGCTGTGCTGCATCACCTCCACCATGCGAGTCTGACCCTTCCCCCCGGGCCATGCTGGGTGCCCTCTGTCATCCGAGTCCACCCTCTACCATCTGAGTCCAACCCCTTTCCCAAGCCGTGCTGGGTCCCCTCTGCCATCCAAGCCTGACCCCTCCCAGCTCCCTCACTCCTTCTGCCATGACCCCGCATCCGCAGCCTGCTCCTGCCTCTTCCCCCTTAGCCAGACACCCTGCCAGCCCACTCCTGCCCCCTTCCCCTGGCCAAACGCCTACCCCCAGAGAGAGGGGGGTGGTGAGAGTAGTGAGCAGAGAATGCAGCCCCCTAGTGTTCTTATATAAGAACACATGCAAATAGATAATGAGCTAAATGTGTAAGCAACGGTGTGTTTTCAAGTTTTCTACAGGATTGGCCCTGCAATTTGCTGTATTGCCATTTTTTAAATTAACTATGCAAAAGTTGGGTGGTGTGAGTCACAGCAAAGGTTAAATGACCTATCTGACTGCACACAGGAAATCAGAGGCACAGTTAGAAGTGGAACTTAGGTCATCTATCTCCCAGCTAGTAGACCATGATGGTGATTTCATTCCAAATTCTGTTGCCAAAAACAGGAGACCAAGGTAAGAGGTGTTCTTATGTAAAATGACAATATTGTGGATGCTACTGATCAAGAGAGATACAGATGACCAATTTGTTGCCTTTAAGGGCACCTGTGTACATAGGATAGAGATTGGTGGCTTCAATTTAGACAAGTAACTAAATGCATGACAGGTTTATGTAATATAATTTATCTGAAATGCAAAGGTGGAACTGCTTATAGGGTGGTAAGGATTTGCAATATGACTGGTTCTGTGGACCAGATTCAGCTAAGAACTGGAAGTTCTCTTGCAATGAGCAGTTGTGTGAACGTGCTGCAGCTAGACATGGAGATAAAAAAATCACTGACATATGCCCCCCCCCCAAGGCAGCATTCTAAAGATATGGAAAATCAAAAACACAAAGAACAATTAGAAAAATATGGTGTGGAAAAAGAACAATTCTGCCAAGTCTGTGTGGGGGGGGAAAAGCCACATATAAATTAGTAACAGAACTGGATAAGATGAGCAAAGGAAACTGCAGTATAGGAATGAGTTATTTTAGCATGTTAGAGAGAAATATTCAGGAGAAAGTAATGCATGTGGGTTTTTGGGTTTGGATTTTTCGTTTGTTTGGGTTTTTTTTCTTTAGGATATGCATTGAGAGAGCTAAAAATCTAACGAAGCAAAATTTAAGAAACAGCATTTAGAAGAAAAGGTAAATTCTGCAGTTAATGGATGAACTAGAATAAGACAGGAATACTATCCAGGAGCCAATAAATGGAAGAAAATGCATTAATAGATTTTTAAGATCAAAAGATTTTGGCCTCTTACATCTGGTTACATACCATAGCATCTAACCCAGTAATTCCTCACCTGTCCCATAGAACGAGCTATACCATATCTTTAGAACGACACCAGCTTTTGATTTAAAGACTTCTGGTGATTGAGTCCATCCTGTCCACAGGTGAGCTGTTTCAATGGTTAATTCCCCTCACTGTTAAAAATGCATACCTTTATTGCTAGTCTGATTCTATATACATTCGGGTTCCACCTACTGGATTGAAGATCTTTTCCCCATATAGCGCCTTATAAGCAGCAGGTGAAAATGAAGAGGCATGAGCTAAACTGTATTTTTTGTAAGAAGGAAAAAAAAAAGAAAGAAAAGGCTATTTAAAGCAAAAATTGAAACGTTAACAATATGCTATGCTGAGAGAGAGAGAGAGAGATCGAACAAACTTTGTGACAAAGGGTTGGGAAAGGTACTACAGTCATCAATGTATTTTGTAGAATATGGAGCTAACTTAAAGGCAGAAATCCAGAAAAAGAGCATTTAACTGCAGTAAACTGGAAAGGGTTAGTACTTAAAGTAGCTGCAAATACTAGAAGATCCTTCACTTGAAAGAACTTGAGTACTGAGAAACTGCATCAAATGCTGAACAGAATAAGCTGGAAGGAGAGAGGTTTTTAAGAAGAGAAATGGAGCACAGAGAGAATTCCCTGAAGGTGTTAAAGACAAGTTGACAAAGTCTTACTTGTTCAATTGTAACTATCTAGTTTTCCTAAATATTTATGGACAAATTTGTGAATATGTGTAACCCTTCAGCCAGGTAGCGTCAGCTGCAGCCAGGGATGGGTTCAATATCTAGGGGTTCCTTTCCATCCATCCATCACAGAAATGGCTTGAGCCCCCACCCAGTAACCTGGGAAATTCACACAACACCCTTGGGTGCCTTTGGGAGGCAATGCCTCCCCACTTGCTAGCACAAAGTCTGAGTGCAGATGAAGGCCACTCTTGGGCAACGTGTGAACAAATCTCACCAGTTATGTTTGTCTGAAGACATGGAGAATTCTCTGGAGTGTAGGCTGCTTGGGAGACAGCTCCCTACACCTTCCCTTTTAGGAGCACAAGGAATACCTAAGGATTTCTTAAGTGGGGGAACGTGGAAAGGTCCTGTAGTCATGAGATAGTGCATGAGTTTAAGGAAGGATTCTTTAAATCAGTGGCGGTGTTGCTGTAGCTGAATAGGTTAGAGGATATGAGAGAGAAGGTGGGAAAGGCCTGTAGAAGAGCTCTGTGGAGCTCACAAGCATGTTTCTTTCACTAACAGAAAAGATCCAATAAATGATACATCAGCATTCTTCTTCTCTCTTTGAATTATCACTGAGCTGCTGGTGTGATTCCAGCAGGGCAGAGTAAACCACCATATATGTAATAATGGTTTCTTTAATCTAGAAGATATGGGTATACAATTATCTAATGTCTGGAAGCTGAAACTAGACAAATTCAGACCTGAAATAAGGTGGAAATGTTTAACAGTCTGAGTAATTAACCAATGGATTAATGAACAAGAGTAATTAACCAAGGTATGACTACGGAATAATGGCTGTTATTCCGGGAAAAACAATACTTGCATCCACAATGCAATAGCATTTTGACAAAAAGTTAAAATAACAGATGACTTTTTCCGATGGTGGTAAACCTCATGCTATGAGGAATAAGCTTTTTCGGAAAAAGATATGTGTGGATGCAGAAGAGGGAGTTCTGTCAAAAAAAGAAGCCTCCAGGAAATAACACAGGTGCCCTGCTAGCCACTCCGTTCACACTCATCACAACTCTATAGTTGCTGTCTCCCGGCAGCTCTTAAAGGCACAGACAGCTGGGACAGGGCTTGTGGCAGGAAGCCAGTCCTGGGACCTGCAACTCACTGCATGGTTGCCACTGCCACACATCTGGGCACTATGTCCAAGCCTCAAGCCCCCCAAGAGCCCACTGGCCCTCACAGGGAGCATGCACAGGGCTCCCAAGAGCCTGCCAGGGGCTGCAAGAGGTGTGCGCCATCCTGGTTTAGGAAGGAGATCCTGGCCCTCCTGGAGGTATGGGGCGAGGAGGAGACCCTCCAGAACTCCTCTCCAGAGGGCGCAACGTGGACGTCTATGGCCAGATGGCCGACAGCTTGGCCACAAAGGGCTACTGCAGTCTGGAGCAGGTGCAGAGTAAAGTAAAAGAAGCTCCCACAGGGCCAAGGAGCGCAGCTCTCACTCCGGGGCAGGACCCCACTCCTCTTATGAAGAACTTCACCTCATGCTGGAGGGCAGTGCAGCCTTTTCTCCACCTCTGGTGGTGGACTTGGGGCTGGAGATGCCTGTCGTCACCTGCCCGGGGTCCCAGCCCATGAGGAGTAGGTGGAGGATGAGAAGCTGGAAAAGGAGGAGGAAACGGCCAGCACAGTGACCACGCTCACTTTGGAGCCGGAACCCCAGGGCCTGGATGTCTCCCAGGCATCCTCTGAGGCTGGGGAGGGATCAGCAGGTGAGTGCACTTAGTTTTTCACACACAGACAGGGCAGAGGTGGCGGGTGCTGAGGGACTGTGTTTTGATCGTCACTCAGCCTTCTTGGCCTGGCCCTCGTGCTGCAGTCTGTGCATGTGGATGCATGTGCAGCGCCATTCTTCACCATGCAGCCCCAGGAGGCAGCCCCAGGGCACCCCCGGGCTCCTGCTCACAGGCTCTGGAGAGACCACACACACATCTGACCCCGGGGGAGATGCTCTGGAGGTTGGGGACAAGGGTACACGCACGCTCTCACACACACTCTGGAGTGCCGCACATGGCGCACACGTATTCCTGCACGCTCAAGGCACTACCCACTCTCAGGGACAGCACTGTCAGGCGTAGGTTGTGTGCAGCCCCGATGGAAGCCCAGGCTGCTCGAGGCCCCCTCTCCTGCTCATGGGATCCCAGTGTGGCCGGACACGTCCCTTGCCTGCTTGTCCATGCGACCGGGGGCAGGGGGCAGGAGGGGCGGGAAGCATGGTACCCTGGGGACCTCTGGGCCCCTGTGAGGCAGGGCCTGTGGCCTTGCTCCCAGGTCATCACCGTCCTCTGGCTCGAGGACTGTTGCTCTCAGCTCACCGATGAGTGCAAGGCCTCAGGGGCAGTGTCTCCAGGGATGACTGAACACCTGTTTATTCTCCCCAGCTGGACCAGTCTTGACTGTGGGGCAATCACCACCAGCAGAGCCAACCGCCCGACCCTGGGGAAGCTGCAGGCACTGGAGGGTCCATGAGGACCTAATGAGGGAGCACGTGTCTGTCCTCAGAGACACGCAGCAGACGCTGGCCCAGAAAGTCCATGATGATGCACAAGGGTGGGCCCAGATGTGGACCGAGCTGCTGCAGCAAGGCCACAACATCTGTGCCACTGTCTGGGAGATGATGGCCTACCCAGCTCCTGTCCCTGCCCCCCCCATGCCTGCCTCTGCCCCTGCTCTCCCTCCCATGCTTGTCCCTGCTCCCAGCAATGCCTCACCCTGCTCCAGCCCCCCCCGCTGCCTATCCCCCTGTTCTCCCGGGACCCCTCCCCACCCCCGAGGTTGCCGAGGTCCCCGGACCTGAGGTAGAACTTTCAGCTGCACCACATGCCACTCTCAGCCCCAGCTCTGAGTCTCTCCAACCCCCACTCCAAGGTTCTCAGCCCCCCCTTCCCATATCCAGGTTCTCAGACCCCCTCCTCCCCAGTTACTTTTATTTAAAAAAAAAACACAACTTTTTTTGAAACACAAAGCTGTTGTTTTTATTGACTATACAGGGAAGGGAGGGGTTGTTGTGGGTAAGGCACAGGACCCTAGCGGGGAAGCCCTGGGGAGAGTTACTGGGGTTCTTCAGAAAAACTCTCCTTCAGGGCCTCCTGGATGTGCACCCCCAGGTGATGGGCCTGGCAGATGGCAGCTGTGTGGCTGCTCGAAGGCCCTTCCCTCCCGGCCAGCCTCTGCCCCCCACCCAGGAAGGCAGGCCTCCCCCTTCCTCTCCACAATGTTGTGGAAAACACAACACACAGAGACTACCTGGGCGATGTTGTGCTCCCCCACATCGAGGCAGATCAGGAGGCACCTGAATCTTGCCTTCAAGTGCCCAAAGGCACATTCAGCCTGGATGTAAGCCCTACCCAGGTGGGCATTGAAATGGTCCCTGCTTGGGTCCAGGTGGCCAGTATATGGCTTCATCAGCCATGGCATGAGGGGGTAGCCACATCCCCCACGATGCACAGTGCCATCTCCACATCCCCGACCTTGAAGTTGCACTTGGGGAAGAAAGTGCCAGCCTCCAGCTTTTGGTAGAGACTGGAGTTTCTGAACACGTGGGCATCGTGCATCCTCTCCGACCACCTGAAGAAAATGTCTGTGAACTGTCTGCAGTGGTTGACCAGGGCCTGCAAAATTGTGGAAAAATAGTCTTTGCAATTGATTTCCTGAGCAGCTCGATGTTCTGGGGCACAGATAGGGATGTAGGTTCCATCTACGGCCCACCCGCACTTGGGGAAGCCCAGAGAAGCAAATCCAGCCACGAAGGGGGCCAGATATTCCAGGCGGATGATCCTGCGCAGCAGGATGGAGTTTATGGCCCTCACCACCTGCAGAAGGAGGCAAACAAAGACAGAAAACAGAATCAAAGGGGGGTGCATGAGCCCTTGGGAGGTCCCTGACCTCCCTCCCTGCCCCTCACCAAACACCCAGGAGCCATCCCCTTTGAAGCTGCCCCCCCTGCAGGGCTGTGTGAGGGTGAGACTGCAGAACCCTCTGAGGATGGGGCTTCCCAGCCCACCCCCCTACATCCCCACTCCTTTCCAGTACTCCCCCCCCCCCTCCAGGGACTGCAGCCCAAGAGTGCATTACCTCCATGAGGAGGGCCCTGATGGTGGCCTTTCCCATACTGAACTGGTTGCCCACAGACCGGTAACTGTCTGGCGTTGCGAGCTTCCAGATGGCGATGGTGACCTGCTTCTCCAGGGGGAGGGAGGGCAGGTCGCATCTGGGTGTCCTGTTGTCAGCAGGGGCGAGCCAGGCACACAGCTCCGTGAACATCTCCTGCCTCATCCTGAAGTTATGGAACCACTGCTGGTCGTCCCACCGCTCCATGACCAGCTGGTCCCACCAGTTGGAACTGGTGTCCAGCCTCCAGAACTTTCTCTCCACCGTGGGGTGTGGTTGCAAGGGCGTTGCTCCCGCACACAGGCAGAGGTAGTCAATGATGAGCTCTGAGTTGAGCTCATGCAGAGCCATGAAGGAGCCTGTAGAAACTGCAGCATGGCAGCGTGGGGCCATCGCATGTCCAGGGGCAGCTCTGGCTCCATAGCAAGAAGACAGTATACACCATGAAGCAGGGCAACCAGAGCACGCACTGCAAATGCTTTGCTGTCCCTTGGAGAGGTAGGCAAGCAAGCAGCAGAAGATGAGAAACAGCTGTTTAGGGGGGTCCCTTTAAGTACGTGTCTCAGATAGCCTTAGGCGACAGCACCCGGAAGCAACTGCTGACTTAATGCCCTGCCTGAACTGGTTCCGGGTGGCCTTAAATGCGAGATAGCAGCCAATCAGTGTGGATGATATCTTTCAAAATAGCACATTGCTATTTCATTGCGCTTTTTGCATGTTGACGCGCTATTTCAAAATACATTTTTCCTGGAAGAGCTCTTCTGGAAAAGCTTATTTCAAAAGAAGCCTGCAGTCTAGACGTAGTCCAGGTGTCATGGTGGATTCTCTATTAGTGACTATTTTTAAATCAAAATTGGAGGCTTTTCTAAGAGATGCTCTAGGTATTATTTTGGGGAAGTTCTCCTGGCTAACACAGGACATAGGTCAGACTAGATGCTCAGAGTGGTCTCTTCTGCCCCTGGAATCGATGAATTGATGTTTCAGAACTGAGAATTACTAAATCTATTTTGAAAAATGTATCTATAAAAAAAGACCGCACTCCAGGCAGTGCTGGGGGGTTCTGCCCGGTGACCAGCTTTGTTAGACGCTCCTGAGATGTTCGTTCCAGGTGGTGCTGAAGACTGTCTGCCCTTGGCCCCACCCCTTCCAGGAGCACAGTGCTGCTCCTCACCCCCTTGCCCAGGACTTAGGTGTACTGGTAAAATCCTGGCACTTATTTTCACTCCTGTTTATAAGAAACAGAAATCATTATGCCTATGAAACAATAATGTTAACAGATTACAATAATGGCACTTTTTTTGCATAGTGAATAGGGAAGATTGAGCTGTGCTTTACGTGCAGAAACACAGACCTCATTCCCTCTTCATGGTGCAGTTATTGTAATCTTTTGAATACATTATAAATGTCATTTTTCAGCATGGTAGGAACTTCTATAATCAGCCCAAATGTACAATTTTTCATTGTAGTGTTTTAAATAATTTCTAGGGACAGATTTGAATGTGACATTGAATTTAAAACAACTTCTCTATCTAATTTTGATCAGGCATTCTGTTTAAATGTTTTACATAAATACATTTTTATTTGTATTACAATTCAACTCTTATAAACGTTAAATTGCCCTTCTTCATTCAGAGTGAAACCCAGATGGCCTCTTTCCATGTCATAAATGTCAACACAAAGACACTTTCTCACTAGGGTTGCCAGGTGTCCAGTTTTGAACAGGACAGTCCAATATTTGAGCTTTCTGTTCGGAAAACAAATTGAGAAAATATAAATGAGAAAATATAAATGTCTGGTATTTTATAAATAAGATGTAATGTAGATTGTGATGTAATGTCAAGCGGGTCTGGTATTTTTGTTGAAACCATCTAGCAACCTTATTTCTCACTAGCCCGACCTTTTTCTTAACTTTCCAAGTACTTTCCTGTTACTTTTATTTCTTTGTATTTTTTACTGCGTTCATCTTTGTTGACCAATTTTACCCTGTATTAATCTAATTTGTGTTGATGCATTGAGTATTTCTCCATAGTATGCTTGGACAGTTGTCCTCACTTCTTTAGTTTTTGAATACAGTAGCTCTTCTACACATCATTATTTATTATTTGCATTCTACTAGTATTTAGATGTCCCAACTGAGATTAGGGTCAGTTTGTGCTAGGTGATGAACACACACGTAGTTAGAATGAGTCTCTGCTGCAAAGCGCCTGTAATTCAACTACAGGAAGGCAGACAAAAGATGGGAGGAAATATTATCTCATTTTACAGAGGGGCAAGTGAGTTAAATAGAGATTAAATGATTTGCACAGTGCACACAGGGAGTCAGAGATGTCCTGGGTCCCAATTATTTTTCCTTTCTAATAGAAATTTTCAATATATATTTAAGTGGAAAAATGTTATGTTGTTTTGCTGTTTTAAGGTAATCTTCATAAACAAATGTGCCTGAACTCATATTTTAGAATGTCTCTATTCCTCTAAACAAGCACAGTTATACCACAGACATAAATGATAAATTGAAAATGAGTGTAGTAATTGCCTTTTCCTTGTTATTGCCACATAACTATCTGAGATGTGTGTGCAATACTAAATATATTGTAAAATGTTGGGGTCATTAAGAAAAAGGAACAAAAATCAAAGTAAGAAATAAAATAAGCATAATGTACTCATGGAAATAGAGGGGTAGAGTCACACTTGTTTCAGTGTAAAAATTGGGGTCACAGTTTGAAAAAAATGAGAAAATGTACTAAAAAAAAAAGTACTAAAGACCAACCGCTGAAAAATTTTAAGGTTAAATAATAAATAACTGTGCACTGGAGAACAGGCTTTGGAAGGTAAACAAAAGAAATGTAAAAACTATAAAACTAGCCTGAAAAGAAAATTAATGAGAGAGTCAAAAGTATGTTGAAAAGCAAATCTTCCAATTGCTTATCAGTTCTATTTTATTTCATAACTACAGAAATGATAAAGCTAAATTTGCTTTAAATTACACTGGTGTCAATCAGGATTAACTCTATGGTAGTCACTGGAGTTATGCAGGTTTAAAAATCAAGCCAGACACTTGGTTAAATAAGAGAATGTTGCATCTCAAGTACTGCCTTTTGATATTGTTTCCCCATATACAGCTATCTAAATTTTGTCACATGAAATACAAGTTACATTAACAATGTTAATTTTCTATGGTCCGATGAAGAAGAACATAGTAACTCCTTCATCTAAAGAATTAGATGGTCATCAGTTGATGACAGTTTGAGAGCTTACACTGGAAATCTCTCCCAAAAGTTTGAGTCCTGAAATAATAAGCCAAATGTGATGCTACATTCTTTACCTGCTGGTGTTATCATCTTAAATGAGAATATTGCTATTTTAACATGAAGAGCGTGATTGTAATAAAAAAGGATATTGTGCCTTTTTTGGTTAACTATTTCTAGGGTCCCATTTATTCCATTTTGAGCATGTAACACCAAGTTGGGAAGTATTATAATATTTTAACAGAGTGTCAACTGAGGAAGGGCAGGTTTCTAGCAGCTAATAGGAGGGATTAATGTAGCTCTGCTTGAAACTCTGGTATCAACGTTATACACTAACATGGTATATTGGCTTTTGACATGGTATATAAAAAAGATAAAATAGTGCTAATATTTAACAGCCCAGAAAACGAGTTACAAAATTTGCTACTAAGATCTACAAAAATGTTTTCCAACATCCCATATAAGACTTGTTAAACAAAAGTTTTTACCACTTTATGGTGATTCAAAATGATTTGGTAACAGAGACAAAGTGTTCATCTGCAGATAAAGTGAAAGACATAAACATGTTGATCCAACTGCTATAAACATTTATGTTCATGTGTGGAAACTTGAATCATTAGTTAAATAAACTGCCAAAAAAGATGCCATTCCAAGCAAGTACTGAAGATCGCTAGAATTTGTTTTTACTTCTTCTCTATCACCACACTAACAATTTCTTAACACTGTTATAGTACTAACTTGATGAAAATGTTAACTCTGCATTATCATCAGCATAACAGTGAAATCATATTATAGAATTATATGATTTATCAATCACACAGATTGAAAAAAATGGTCTCAACCCTTTCAAGACTCATGATTATGAATTAAATGAATTGGAACTAAATGTACCTCAAAGAAATTAACAAAGGCTGTTCTAAATATACGGTTTGAAGTCAGTGCAAATCTCTTCAAGATAGGCCCACTACAGACTGCAAAGAAGATCAAAAGGAAATCAAGGACAGCTGAGAAGTGTGAAGAAAAACTGAAACATAGCCTCTTTCAGTAGCAATCAAAAACCATTATATACTTTTATAAAAGGTGTTCAATATATGTTACTTTGCTATGTATGCAAAGTGGGCTGCAATGTTTCATATAGGATCAGTTACATTAGGTGGTCACATAAATGAACCATCTTCTCCAATATGTTAGTTAGAAAGAGTATATTAGAAGTTTGTCAGTAGTTAAATTAATCACCAGGGAGTGAAGAAGCTTTAAATTAAAACCTGTTAAAATTGTTCAGAATAATTTCAAGAGAGTCTCAATAGTAATATAATTGGTTTAAAAAATGCTTTCAACTACTAATTTGGAATAAAATAAAGGGAGAATGTTATGGGTTTTATACATTGCACTATTTCAGTGACAGCTAATAAAGGTACTTGTGCCAATGTACAGAATTCTCATTTGAGCTATTGATCATTGCAATGGAGCTTCAGAAGGCTTTGTTGATAAAGAGTTCTCTCTAACTTTCTATGGAAGTTATAGAAAAATCATTGTGATCATTTTAAGTGGGATAACAGTCTGTAAATGGTTGCTGTGGATTAAAGATTCAAAGTCTATTAATATTGCTGAGGGCTGTATCCCCTGCTTGCTACACTCGCCAACCCTCCTCTCTCTGGGGGTAGGCAGCCCCTACTCTCCCCCTCCCCCGGTCGCTGAACTGAGGCTGCACCAGCCCCAGCTCTAGCTCTCTGCACCCCCGGCTGTGGGGCCAAGGACATGCCAGCCCTGGCTCTCTCCCCCAAGCCGCTGGGGAGGGCCGGGCTGAGGCAGCCCTGGCTCTCTCCCCCTGGCTGGCAGGCCGAGGCTGCTGTGCAGCAGTCCAGACTCTCCCCCCCGAACCCTCCCCCCAACCCCTGGAGCACTGGGGAGGGGGAAGGCCTTGTGGCTGAGGGTGGAGACAGGCAGCGGGATGCAAAATGACATGATGATGTCACTCTGTCTTCCCGCAGGAAAATTTTTTTAATATATATATATATATATATATATATATATAGAGAGAGAGAGAGAGAGAGAGAGAGATGAAAAAGCATAGCAGCCAGAACATTAGCTAAAGCTGTACAGTATTTAAGAACCTCTAGACTCCAGTTCTTAAAAAGCCCTTAGCTTAGTTATTCTTTATTTGGATTCACAACACCAGTTTTGAACTTGTATCTTCCTCAACCTTAAAAGGTTCTAAGGGAAATAACAGGAAACATTCTGTACCAACCTTTTCAAATGGCTCTTCTCATTCTTGATAAACACTCTCATTTCTCATGTGTAACCTTAACTCTTCATAAATGGAATGTCTCATTGGCTAGCTTTGCTCTCAGAAAAGCAAAACCTTCATCCAACAAGAGCTTATGGAAGAAGTGTTGACCAGCCTCCTCTGACAAAAAAAGCCCAAACAAACAAACCATTATGATAAATGGTTGCTTAATAGCCGTGGTTGCATCAGATAAGAGTTTAGCCTAAGGATCACTTTACTGTTTTTAATTTAAATCTTGATTGTTTTGACAAACCTAAAAATGGAGGAGTGGAAAGATAAGAATGTAATGTACAAAAAGGCATAAATATACAATTCATATACTATTCTGAAAGCATTTGTAACCAGATTTCTGGATAGGGGAAACAACATGCCTAAAACTAAGAGATAAACAAAGGACTATTAACTTCAGTGGAATTTCACCTGATTTATATCTGTGTAAATGAGAGGCAAATCTGGTCCATTAAACCTAATTGCATTCTGTCATGCTGTAGAACTCTGAAAAGTACTCTCTATTCATGAGACTTTCTAATAAACTGTTTTAATTTCTAAAACTCAGCCATTCATTATCAGGTTGTCTTCATCCCAACTCATTTTCCTTATCTTGCTTTAATTCTCATCTATTCTTTTCATTTTTGAAATTTATTTTTGAGTTTATTTCACTAGCCACAAAGCAGGCTGACAAAAAAGAAGCAATTTCAATACAGTGCTCAGATTATTGGTATTATACCTGGTAATTTATAACTTCAGTTCAGCAGCAGACAAATCATTCCACATGTGGAATATTTCAAGAAAGTAAAACTTTATTTTTCTAGGTTCCATCCCCACCTTACTTTAAAGTAAAGCCTTATTGGTATCATGATATTAAAAAGTTGAGCTTCACCCACAGTTTTGAATGGTTTTCCAGTTTTCTGTAAAATATCATAAATTTGAAAAGCTTGCAAAAGAGCAATTAAAAAATAAATCAGAATATAAATAAATGCCTGGCTTCTCACAGTAGCTGTTTTATTCTTCCTCATGAAGACTGAAAGAACATTGTATGTTTGGGTACGTCTACACAGCAGGGCTAAAGTCAAATTAACCTATGCAACTTCAACTATGTCAATTGTGTAGCTTAAGTCAAAATTGCTTAATTTGGCTTTTGGCGGTGTCTACACAGCAGGAAGTCTAAGGAAGAACATTCTTCTTGGATTTCCCTTACTCCTCGTGAAATGAGGGTTACCATGAATCAGAGTAAGAAGTCCTCCAGCTCGACATTCTTTTGAAATAAAGACTTGTAGTGTAGACAAGCATTGTGTTATTCCAAAATAACGCTGCTGTGTACACGTACCCTTTGTGAGACTAAGAGGTTGCCAGATGGCCAGGCTGCCTAAGTAGTGCAGGCATATACTCCTCTACTTGGGCAACTTTAACTGTCACCCAAGCTCTAGGGCCTTCTCCTCATTCTTCTTTCTTGTCTCCGAATATTGCTGCTTCTGCTTTCATAATACTTCTAAGATTCATCCTTTTTGCTCTATCCCTACAGTTAAAACTCACCCAGACCTTCATCAGCTCCCACTTTGATTACTTTCCAGCCTTCTGAATTGCCCCTTCCAATCTATTCAGAGCAATGCTGCTAAGATCTCTGAAATCCATTTCACCTGCTTGCCGAAATCCTCCATTAGCTCTTCCTATGTCATCACATCAAATTCAAGCCACCTGGCTTCACTTTAAAAGGCCTGTCACTGCTCTGGCCCTTCCCACTTCTCCCCTCTTGTTTCCTATTGCTTTGGCCCTTCCCTTTGCCTTGCCAGTGTTGACAGTCTCGCTTTTCCGTTTTGCATCTTGCACAAATGCCCCTACATTCTTTCGTGCTGACTCTTATACAAGGTACATCTCTGTGTTATGAGAAGACTGGGTCTGGTATCTACTCTGTCTACAGCCATCTTGTGCACTTAAATTGTCCCCCTCCCCACCCTATTGCTGGAAGGGAGGACACCACAGAGTCAGGAAAAAGATCTCACCTTGCTTAGACAGACAAAGATCACTGCAAGCTGCAGTTTTACAAACTGGGGTGGATAAGTGAAAGGCCAGATTCAGAAGATAGAGGATGGGTGAAGGAGAGGCAGGGGATCTGGAAAACTGATACGGATTCTGATTATCTGTGTTTGTAAATTTTTTTCTGAAGCTGGTTTGCTGATGAGTATAATGAATTGTTATTGGCTGTTATTAGGTAAACTGTTAGCTTGTTAGGGGCCATTACAAATTATGTGCTTTGTCCCAGGAAAATCTATAAAGAGTTTAGTTAGAAAGTATGCTTTGGAGCAGTCTGAGGAAGCTTTTCTTTGGGCAAGGAGCTTCCTAATAGGCCCCTAGAAACCTGCTCACTTGAAACCATCTCAGATTTTCAGTAAATATAAATGTTTGGGCTGTTAATCTTTGTGCGCACGTTTCTGCGTGTGTGTTCGAGGCTATGTCTAAACGATACTGTTCTTCCAGAAAAAGCTACGCAAATTGTGAACCGCAATTTGCATAGCTTTTTCCACTTCTTTTTTCAGAAGAGGCTTTTCTGACATTTGGCCTATCTACACTGGGCCAAATGCTGGGAAAAAACCCTTTTCCGGAACATCCCTTCTTCCTCGTAAAACGAGGTTTACAGGGATGCTGAAAAAGTGCATCTGCTCTTCTGAAAAAAATTTCGGAAGAGCAGACGCATTCCCTGGACGAGGCAGAGTTTTTCTGGGATACCAGAGGTATCCTGAAAAAATTCTGTAGTGTAGACATAACCTGAGAGAGAGAGAGGCGGGGCTTTGCCCCCATTTCTCTGTCTACCAGACAGGGAGGTGGGGAGCCCAGGACCTCTGCCTTACAGTGTAGTGGTGCTATAGAGTCTCCTCTCTGGCAGAGAGGGGGTTTTTAGGGGTTTCATCCCTGCAAAAGTACCTGCCAGGACTTGGGGCTTTAGCAGGAGTGGAGCAAAGCCCTGAGTCCCAGCAAGGGTACCCCAATTGTCAGACATCTGAAGACTGTCATATGTGGCTTGTAGGGCCAGTAAGTTTATCCTTATAGAAATACTGTTACCTAAAAACATTTTTGTTTGTACTGATCATTTATCAGACAGAGGAGCTGTGGCCTATTGACTTATTCCTGACACCTGTCTAGAAATAAATAGTTCAATTACCACTGTTTTGGGTTCTGAGAACCTTGGGTAAACACCCTCATTGTTGAGCACTAATTCTATAGCAATACTGTTTTTTTCAGGCCTCTAATTCTATTAATTAGCTGTTTCACTGACTTATAAAGATTACCCATTGAGTTGAAATTGTTCAAACAGTGAGTTCTTACAAGAATTTAGTTTGCTGTTGGCTGTCTGTACTAATTCAGCTGGCCAGTTGTAAAATAGCTAGAGAGTTTCCTGCATGCACATAGTACAAATATGCACTATTTGCAGCTTTTGGCAATGAGGAACTTTATCATATTATTATTTCTATATGTACACAGCATTTTATTCCTTCTGAAAATAAGCATTAAATGAGAAATGGCTTGCCAATGAAAATGTCAGCCATGTTTCTATTTCCTGCCTCCACAGTTCCTATTTACTTTTCAGGATGCCAAATTTTGGAGGGGGCCTTTGTTTCACTGTGCTTTTTCCTGGAAGTACTACTTTTAGAGGGAGATATGTCACAGAATTAGTGAGTCAGCATTTCTGAGGCCAGTACTTCAACAGCTTTAATAAAGATGCTGCATGGCTCAAAGAATGGGTAGCCCACCATTCTACTTAATCCTTCCTCATTTTTTCATCCCAATACTAGTCCTTTCTTCTCCCTATTCAGATATATCTTATTACTGTTACTCTTTCCCTCCCTTCCCCCATGTTATATCTATGTAGTATTGTTTGGCCTTGCTCCTTTGATAAGTCATATAGTTGCATGAGTCCACTGTAGAACCTGTGAAGTATGAAGTATTAGCAAACTTGTATAAGCTGTAAGTCATGTCCCTTTATTGCACTTTTCATTGCCTGTTTCTTTATGAAAATCAATTAAAAATAATCATAAAATGATGGAATCTACAGGCTTGGCAGGCATGACCACCATCCATGTGGTTAGAAGTGCCTGAAGTTTGCTGGGCTTCTTTGAATCAACTCTAAGTGGAAACAAATGACGGTCATGGAAATAAAAATAGCAAAGAAGGTGAACTAATTGAAAGTTGTTGGGCATTAGAAGCAAACATAGTCATTTAAAAATAATGTTAAAATTGTTAATTCATACACAAATCAAGTAGATGTGTCAGTTCCAGTTATGAGCTTGCCCACCTAACCTCCAGAGAGTTAACTTTTATTTTAGCTAATTATAATTATAATGCCGTTATGTGACAATCAATAGTAGACCATCACTTAAAATACTTTGTCCCACACTGATCCACCTACCTCAACAAAAATTCTTCAGAAACAAACAGAGCATTGAAAAATATTAGAGGCATGGAAAGCTATTCATGTCAGGGCAGACTGAAAAGATTAAGATTTAATTTAAAAAGTAGTTAAAGCAAGTTATGTGATGGAGGTATATTAAGTAATGCATAAGACTGAGAAAGTAAATCAGGCACTCATTTATCCTCTCATAATACAAGAATAAAAATGTAATTCAGTTAAACTGAAGGTCAACATATTAAAAACTGATAAAAGGAGATATTTTATTAACTGCATAATTAACCTGTGGGACTAATTGACACAAGTGACTTCACTGCGTACACCACACTTGCAGGATGGCTGCTGCTGACTTTAGGTCAACTTAGTCTGTCTCACAGGGCTTTGGCTGCAGGTCTAAAAGGTGCAGGGCAGACATTTAGGTTTGGGTGGGGACCCTGTGAGAGGTGGTGGGTCTCAGAAACAGGGCTCCACTCTGAGCCTAAAGCTATGCTGCAAATTTTAGCCCTGCAAATTAAGCCCCACAAGCATGTGTCAATTGACCAAGGCTCAGACTCATTGCTGCCATATTTTTATTGCAGTGCAGAGATACCCATTGAGGCCTGGAGCTCTTACGATTCAGAAAAAAGAGAAGACGTGTATATGGACAAGGGGAATATCCACAGTAACACCATTTTTTGAGGAAGTACGGCTCTTGTGCAAAAGGGTTTTTTTGCACAAAAACTTCCTGAGCAAAAGAGATCTGAGGAGAAAATGCAAATGAGAGTGCGACATATGCAAATGAGCGCTCCATTTGTATTTCCTCTTGTGGAAGAGGCTCATAGTATAGACGTAGCGACAGACTCATAGGGCCAGATCTCACAGTTTAAGCTGGTATGCAAATATCTCGTTTCTACATAACCTCTGATGTACAGAGAGGTAAACATTTTTAAGGAGCTGTGAGGTGTCATAATAAAGGTGCTGAGCCGAATTTGCCACAAGGAACAGTACGGAGTGTTGTAGGAAGATGGAGAGCCTTTTCATATTGCAGTGAGGCCCTTGTACTGAATGAGCACCTTCATTTCAATGGTATTTTACCTAGCAGGGTTTATTATTTTTTAGCTAGGACTTGGCAAAAAAAAAGTTCTTGAAACCATGGCAAGTTTATTATTGCTTTCAGAATTAGTGCTTTCAACCAGGTTTCAGATGGATGGGTTTTGAAATACTTCCATTGTTAGCTGATGCAAATGTAAGTTATAACAGAACTTTAATGCTCCCTGAGCAAAGTTAGTGAGCCAATTAAGCAATGAAACATGAATGACTGATCAGCAAGGATATGTTCTTCTTGCTGACTGGACATTTTTAGTGATGCCATATCTGTGTTTGTTTATCACTAGAGATATAAATAAGAAATCACCCGCTGTATCATGAAATCAGCTTATTTACATAGTGATGGCTGCAGTCTCCACTGCTCCCTTCCTGCACTCAGCTATGTCTATGCTCCTTTTGTGTTTTCCATATTCAGACCTCTGTGTGTCTTAGAGCAGCCTCAGGGCTTGCAATGGGTCACTGTCAGCTAATATGCAATAAGAAATAGTGGGAGAGGCAGGAGTGTTCTCTCTTCCCCAATTCACTTCCAACCAGCATGTTTCCCCCTACAGCTCCTTCGTGCCCAATCAATTACCTTACACCAGATAGGCATAAAGAGGGTGGGGTTACTGCAGAATATGGCCCTAAATATGAATATGCATAATATGTAAATAAACTTGTAGATGCTGCTGCTCACAGTGGTAATGGGACATGTAGAATGAAAAATCAATAGTGTTAAGTAAGTAATTTCATAAATAGTCTAACTCTTCTGCCATTAAAAACAACAAGTGGTCCTGTGGCACCTTAAAGACTAACCAAAATATATAGAATCATGAGCTTTCGAGTGGGCAAAACCTAGTTCATCAGATGAATTAGAGTGGAAATAACAGAAACCAAGATTTTATATATATATATATATATATATATATATATATATATAACAGCAGCAGAAAACCTGTCAGTTGGAGGACCCGTGTTAATGAGACTAATTAAGTTGGCTGGATGTGTCCTATACATAGCTTTTGATGTAGAAATGCTGTTGTTAATGGCAAGAAAAATTGGCTTTGTAAAGCACCAAACAGTTAATGTCTTCATTTATCCTCAGGGTAACGGTATCAAATCTGTAGAGAAATTCCAGTTCTGCAGACTCTCTCTGTAACTGGTTAGTGAAATTCCTTTGTAGAAGAATGGCTACTTTTAAATCCACGATGGAGTGATCAGACAGGTTAAAATGTTCCTCTATAGATTTAAGTGTGTTACCATTTCTCATGTCTGACTTCTGCCATTGTAATCAGTGGACTAAACTAATACTGAATGGAAAAAAACCCACCTCAGCTTAGTTCCCTGTGTAGCTATTAATTAAGCCAGATGGCCATAGAACTAGGATTCCCCTTCAGCCCATACAGTGGTTGCCCGCAGAACTCAGAATGAACTTATGAGATGTGCCATGTCTGCTACTCCCAGATCTAAAGAAGAGATCTGTGAGAAAGCTTTCTCTCAGGGTACATCTAGACTGTGCGGGTTTTCCAGCATACCGGAGGCTATAGTGGCCTAGGCTCAGAAAAAGGGCTATAGTGTAGACCCAGCCTCAGCAACAGAAGGTGGGCTAATAAAAAATATTACCTCATCCCCTGGATCTCTCCAATTGCTCAACCATGTAATTTCAGGGGTTACAAATGGCAGGATTCAAGTCCTTTTTAAAAATAAAAAATATACTATTATTATAACCACTCACCATCAATCAACTGGCTCAAAGGTGACACAAAGCCTCTGCCCCATCTTTTGTAACTGTGCCTTCCTGGTTCACAACGAAGAGCACCAAATTCAGGTCACACTGCTGAGAAATAGAGCAAACACACCCCAAAATGCTGCTGATTATTTCTGTATGAGGCATCTCAAACCCAGCCACAAAAGTAAATATCTATATCACCACACTAGCTAACAAGCATTCATCAAAGCAGTTTCCTGAGGCATTCCAGTCTTGGTTTCACCCCCCAAAACACTGGATTTAAAGATGAGTGGTTCTTTAAAAACAGTTTAATCAAATTAAAGGTTCTTCTGATCCAAAAGAACCAGCCACACCATGGATAAATGTAGGGTTGGGGGAGACAAGCCCTGAGCCTTGCCTCATCTGTCTGAGGCCCCACCCCCCATGGGAGCCAAGTCCCGCCACCACCACAGGAGCCTCCTTGGCCCCAGAGCACCACTGGGAGGATTGGCGCCAACCTCCCAGCCCTGGAGCACTATGGAGAGGACAGGCAGTATGTATTTTCAATCTCCCCAGCCCTGGAGCACCCTGGAGAGGACAGGCGGTATGTATCTTCAGTCTCCCCAGCCCTGGAGCACAGGGAGGGCAGGCAGGGCACAGCCCCAGCTTCCCTGGCCCTAGAGGGTGCACTGCCCAGCGTTTACAGCCTCAGTGTGGCTCATGCGCAGGGGCAGCAATATTTTGCCCCCAGCACGCCTACTGCTTCAGCACAGTTCCCATCCCAGTGCCTTCCCCTGCTTCTTAGACCCGTTGCCCATGTGCCACACATCCAGGTCAATATATCACTCAGATCTGATCCCAAAGTCAAATCTCTGGGTCCTTCCAAATCATTGGAAAGATCTCAGTCCCTTTGGTAGAATGCTCCCTTTGGTATAAGTCCATAAATCCAGAGGTCTGAGCAATAAAGAGCCAGATTCAGGAAAGAGGCAAAATGGAGATGTTTGAAGGGCTTTTTGTGGAGAGAATCCCATTGTTCTGACTATGGAAAATTACAAGTAAAGATGGAGTAACATGGGCAAGTCACATGTCCATGCATAATTTTTCTAAGACACAGCAGAAGCCATTACCCACACTCTAGTTTGAATGTTCACAGGAAAGTCCATTAGGTACAGCTGGTGTCTCCCATGATCCACTGTGAGTTAAGTATTCTTGATGGGACATTCAACTTAGTCTCTTCACAATCTGCTCTCTAAATACCTCATAGGTCTTACGATAAGGGCCAATGATTTGAAATACAAGTACATAGTTAATATTCATAATTTTGAATACAAAAATGAGACACGTACAAATAGCACTATCCTATTTAGCAGATCATAACTATTTCATAGACACCATACATGTTACATTTTGTACAAAATTTGTTGGAAATATATAATGGTGGTTGTAACAGTGATCTGTATGGTCATATTTTACTTCTCTTACCTTATACAGAATTTCCCTAGGGTGGGAAACCTTTGTGCCATCCCCTAACAACTCTGTGGAAAATTACAAAATTCATGATCGGGTGACATGCTCACGTTTTTGTAGCAAGTTTGCAGGAAGACAGTTCTCCTCCACTCAATTGTCTGTTGTTATTGGGTTATTAGTTCTGTGTCTGGCTTCTTTGTTGTTCCTGATAGGTTAGAAATAGGCTTTTCCCAGCATGAACACATTGTTAATACATTTATAGTCAATATTCCTATTTTCAGATAGAGAAATGCATACAGATAGTGTATATACACATTCAGTAAATTACAAGTTTGCCAATGATATGTTTCATGAAATACTTTGAATAAAGCATATTTGAATTAGGAATTCATATTCATAAGGATATTTCCATAAAGAATATGAGGTGCACCATCACATTTGTGACCCATGCAACCCAGCCATCTTTATTCTTTGGTTGCTGGGCTGCTGGAACAAATTGTTGGCACTCCATTCTATTGTTTGGCAGCCCTCTACAGGAGTGTGTACTGAAAGCTTTGTGGCACTAAACCTGCTACCTTCTATGGCTTCTTTGGGTCTGAATCTGCTCTCATTTACAGCCGTGCAACTGCATTAGCAGAAGTGGATTGGTATGAGTGTAAAATCTGTGTAAGGCCAGAACAGACCGTTTATCTGGAAGTGCCACCGGCTAGTCTGAATTGTGCACATGTGTTTTCTTTTCCCCCATGTTGGCAGTGCTCCATTAGCAGAGCTACCACTGACTGCAATAGGATTGTCCATACATAACTACTGCGCATAGTGGAGTGTATAGAACACTGAAGCATTATTTGTTAGGGAAGGAAAGTTAGGTTCCCCCCTACCTCCCTTGATTTACTGATCAGACATGTGCTAGCTCTGTTTCTAGAAATGAAAGAAGAACTTCAGAGATTTCATTATCTGTGGCATTCTACCAAATGAGACAGCTGAGCAGTTATATATTTTAGAGGAACACTAACTTCTTTGATTGCCTTCTTTTTTGCATGGCCCCCCGGCGGACCAGAACCTGCAGATGGCAGAGCCTTCTTAAAGTTTAATTTTTCACCTCTAAATCTTAACTATAACAGCATTTAACTGCTCCTATTTCACCTTTTACAAGAGAAAAAAACTGCTCTCAGAATGATGGATGGGAGTAGGTGGGTTAATGCTCTTCTCTGAGACACAAATTCATGCCCTGTCTCAACTCCATTAGCCCTAGCTTCTGATTTGTGCAGCACTTTCTGGACAGCGGGGCCATCCTTCCATGTAAATCCTAAAGTACCAGCTATTTAATACCCTCCTCTCTTTTTCTGCTCTTGTTTTAACCTCTGGCTTATAGAATGTGGAAAAGGGTAGTGTCCCAGACAGACACAAGCATTGTTCAAAAAGCAACAGGATTCAAGGGTAGGTAGAAGAAGAAATGGAAATCCAAAATCTAAACTAAAAAATGAAGCAAGGAATATTTGGGAGGGGTTCCTTTTCTATCAGAAAACCCATTTAGTCTGAGTGAAAAGCACTTACGAAAACTGTTTGCCATCTAATACCTCAAACCTGTCACTCTTCTGACAAAAGGAAAGAGAAATACTGTAATCCAATTATGCTGTTCCATGTCTGCTCTGAACCACAGTGGGAAGGCAGCTATATTACATCTCTCTTAAGAGCAGGAAAATAGTTGTTATTTCAAAAGTAAGCTGGAAAAAGTCCCCATAATAGCCATCTGAGATCAAGCTCACAGTCATATTCATTCTCAGAGAGGTAGCCATCTTAGTCTGTAACTTTAAAAACAATGAGCAGTCCTGTGGCACCTTAGAGACTAACAAACTTATTAGGTCATGAGCTTTCATGGGTAAAACCCACTTCATCAGATGAGTTGGAGTGGAAATTACAGAATCCAGGGTATATATAACAGCAAAAGCAGTTACCTGTCAATTGTAGGACCCAGTCTTAATGAAACTAATTAAATTAGGCTGGGTGTGTCCCATTCATAGCATTTAATGTGGAAATGTGAATATAAAATTGCAGATTTAAAACCAAAGGGAAATTGCCTTTTTGTAGTGTGTTAACCAGTTAATATATTTCTTCAAGCTCAAGTTGATAGTGTCAAACTCATAAATAAACTCCAGTTCAGCTGTCTTCCTCTGTAATTGGAAGGAATGGCTAATTTTAAATCTATTATTGAAGGTTAAAATGTTCCCCCTGCAGGTTCATGTGTATTGCCATTCCTGATGTCTGATTTGTGTCCATTTATCCTTTGTTACAGAAATGTCCAATTTGGCCAGTATACATGGCAGAGGGGCATTGCTGGCACTTGATGGCATATATCACACTAATGGATGGGCAGTTGTATGAGCCCCTGATGTTGTGGCTTATGTGATTAGGTCCTGTGATGGTGTCACTTGTATAAATATGTGGACAGAGTTGGCAATGGGGTTTGTTGCAGGGATAGGTTCCTGGGTGAGTGTATCTGTTGTGTGGTTGCTAGCAAATATTTGCTTCAGGTTGGGGGGCTATCTGTAGGCAAGTCTGTGAGAGTGAGGGATCATTTTCCAAGCTAAGTTGTAGATTTGTCAATAATGCGCTGGAAGGGTTTAAGCTGGGGGCTATAGGTGATGACCTGTGGTGGTCTGTTATTATCCTTGTTGGACCTGTCTTGAAGTAGGTGATGTCTGGGTACTTGTCCGGCTCTATCAATCTGTTTCTTCACTTCCCCAGGTGGGTAGTTAAGTTTTAAGAATGCCCGAAAAAGATCTGGTAGGTTTTTGTCTCTCTCTGTGGGATTGGAGCAAATCCAGTTGTATCTTAGGGCTTGGCTGTAGACAACGGATCGTGTGATGTGTTCTGGATGGAAGCTAGAGACATGTAGGTAAGACTAGCAGTCAGTAGGTTCCTGACATAGGGTGATGTTTATGTGACCATAAAGTGGATCTCTTGTGTGGACTGGTCCAGGCTGAGGTTGATAGTCCTAGTAATAGATAATTTGGGATGTTTAAAAATCTGTTCTTCCCAGAATATTTTATTCATCAACTGCTATAGCATACACAACAATATTTATATAAGTAAACAGCAGCACAGAGCAGTACTAAAATGCAAAGCATGATTAAGTGGTTAAACTCTCATAAAGCAGAGGTTGTATGTTTTCTCTGCTCCAGACTTACTGCATAACATTGGAACAGTCATTTGTCTCTGTTCTTAATCTGTCCACAATTATGAAATAGGCATATTTATCTCACAGAGGTGTTGTGAGGGTTAATTCATTACCAGGTGTAAGGCAATTTGAGAGAGTTACATGTGAGGAATTATATAAGTGCAACATATTATATCATAGTCACAGTATTATAATTCTAGGCTGGGCTGGTAGCACTATTTATTATTAAGATTGCCTAACTCTTTCCATTATAAGATCCTGTTTTCTGCTGTTTATGACTTCACCAAGCCATTTGAGCCGAAATATTCCATGCTGGGTATCTGCCTCAGGCTGAATTGTCTTGGAAAACAAGAGAATGAGGCTGGAAACATATATTGTTTTATCCATGTTAAAAATGTTGCTGACCTTTGAATAGCTTTAGCACCCCTGTGCTTTGAAGCAAGGTAGCTGAAATTTGGCAGAGCTTTTGTCAAAGATGTGCCTTTTGCCATTCCCACAAAAGTCTGCCCACATTTGTTTGAGATTTTAGCTACTAAAGCTTAGGAAGAGTCCAGCCTTACTGAACATAACTCAGCCTCTCTCAGGGTATGTCTACACTAGCCCCCCTAGTTCGAACTAGGGAGGCTAATGTAGGCATTCGAAGTTGGAAATCAAGCCCAGGATTTAAATATCCTCCGCTTGATTTGCATCTTCCTGGCCGGTCGCCATTTTTGAAATTTACAAGTCCGGACTAACTGCCCGCATCTACATGCGGCAGGGACCCGGTAGTTCGAAATAAAGCCCTAGTTCAAACTACCTGTTAACTACCTGTTAAACCTCATTCCTGTTAAACCCTCAGATTCCAGTTCCAATCAGACTGCACATGCACCACTCACACAGCATGACTGGATGTGTCCCATCTCCTTACAGTTCCTGTGTGTGAACAGACTGCGCGCATACCACTTCCCTACAGAGACAATGACCATGCTACAAGCCCACGACAATAAAAGCAAAGTCAAACTTTCCATGTTTCCCACATAGCTGCTCTAGCCTGGGACCCAGCTGTGAAACCGAGGTCTACACTGCAAAGATAAATTGGAAAAAGAAACACAATTTGGTGGTAGCAGTAACGCAAATTGCGTATCTTTTTCTGATTTACTGTTGAAAGAGGCTTTTCTGAAATTTGGCGCATCTACTTGGCGCCAAATTTTGGAAAAAAGTCCTCTTTCAACACACTCCTTCTTCCTCATAAAACGAGGTTTACAGGGATGGTGAAAGAACGTACTGGCTTTTTCGAAATTTTTTCCGAAGTTCTTTGGACACGGCATTGCTATTCTGGGATACTATCCTGGAAAAGCACTGCGGTCTAGACGTAGCCGGAGGGTAGAGAGCCTCTCTTTGCTCTGAGTCCCCTGCTTGCTGCAGGCAGTGCAGAATAGGAACTTGCTGTGTGATTCGAATGCATAGCGGACAAAAGCCAGAGTGGGAGAGGGAAAGGAGCAACTTGGGGCTGAGGGTCAAGTAAGATTGGACCTGAGGGCTGGAAAATGGACTGGTACGGATGGACAAGGTGGCAGAGGATAGAGATGGGGGAGGGGAATCTTGGATTGGTTGGACAAGGAGATGACCAATGTTTTCCCCAGGAACTGAACCTAGATGGTATGTGCAAGTGTGTGTGTGTGTGTGTGTGTGTGTGGTGGCTGATGAGGGGTGAAACCATGAGGGCAAAGGTGGGCTATATGGCATGATAGAAAAAAACTGAAAACTATTTCCATTTTATTATACTTAACTCATATTTTAAAATCACCACACAAATTAAAGTTAGCTACCCAAGCCTGCTATGAAGCACTACATCTTTCTTGGTTTCTTGTTATAAATTTGCACAACTCTTTTAATGAACTTCTTGAATGCAGTGCGTTCATTTTTGGTGGCTTCTTGTGTGTCCAGTACAGGTTGAACCTCTCTAGTCCAGCTCTCTTGGGGCCAGACTGGTGCTGAACCGGAGAATTTGCCAAATCACAGGAGGTCAATATTGTCTAGCATCATTACCAATACTTCCACTGCTTTCTGGGATCTTAGGGGTACATTAGAGCAAAATAACAGCACAGAAGCCTGGGAGCCAGGACTGGTGGCTGTAAACAAACTTTACGGGATCATAAGAAACTTGACCACACCCATGATAAGTGACTATCTGGCTAACTAAAACCATGCTGGACCACAGATGTTGCCAGACAGAGAGTGCTGGATTAGAAAGGTTCAACCCGTACTCCAGTCCTTGATGATAGGCTCATAATCAGGCAGAAGGCAACTTCTTTCAGAACACAAAATTGTATTCATTGAGGAAAAAGAATGCTTAGCTGTAGCTGTTGTAATTAGGAGTAACAAGAGATTAATTCCTCATCCCACAAAACAGCACACAGATTGGGTTGAACCTCTACCGATTAAAAAAAAGTTAAAACTCTTTATTCATTCATCTTACGGTATTCCACTCTGAGTTCAGATTCCTTATTTTATCCTGATCACTTAGCATCCTATTGATGGTAGCTCTCAGTTTCAACTGTCAGTGTTTTATAAGACGTATCTGCAAAAGCTATGCAAGATTGAGTAGAATACAGAAAGTCACTGTTATACATTTGTAAGGATCAAGTCTGTGTACTTTTTCAGCTGTCTTAACAAACACTTTTGTCCTCTTCACTTACGGAAGTGAATAGCATGCACTAGATAAGGGGTGGCCACATATTGATCAATGAGGATAAAACAAAAACAAAATACTGAATAGCTGCTCATTAAGGCCCAGATTTCTAAAGGTATTAAAGTGCTCAGAGCATCCTTTCTTGCAGAGATGTGCTGCTCTCTTAAATGGTCATCACAGCCATTGAAAAAAGTTTGTACACTAGTTTTCCTTCCCACTTTACCTTGTAATAAAAGAAAGATATATTATACTCTTTCAAAGTTTATGTTAATCATATATACAAATAGGTAGTTGGCACAGTACCTGATAAATTATCAAAAAAGTTTGCAAACTGTGATGCATTTTCCCATGATCTGTGATCATTGATTTTTAGTACCTAAAGAATCTACTATTTTCAAGTACATTAATAGAATCTTGCTAGAAAGTGTTGCCTAGCAGTTGGAACAAGTTACTGGCCATCAGGTTTCCTGGGTTCTAATCTCATCTCTGTTACTGTCTTGAAGTATATGACCTTGGGTAAATCACTTGCTTTTTAGTGCCTCATATCTATAAATTATAGTGATATTTACCTGCCTCACAGGCATACTGGGGCCTAGACTTAATTAATGTTTTTGAAGTGCTTAGAGATCCTGTGGGAAAAGTAACAATATAAGTGCAAAGTATTATAATTACTATGACTATTATAGAATTAGTATTCTCACCAAGATCCAGATCTGGACCTACTGAAGTCAATGAGCTTTGTGATTAATTTAAAGGTGTAGCATTTGGTCCCAATAGGGAAGAAACAAGGTTGTAAAATGTGCAGGCACAGAAGTCAGGTAGTGTATGTGACCCTCCCTTTAGGCATATTGTGTTGCCTGATAATATATTCAAAAAAGAGATGTTTATTATTGGAAAAATGAAGTCTTTAAGTGGCTGTATGTGCCTGCAGCACTGATAGCAGTGGCATCATGCATCAGACTGTCAGAGGATGATCAGAAATAATGAGTGGACAGGACATTTCTTCTAAATGGGAGTGTTCTTCCAAAATGGAGGAAGTGTAAAGTATAGAGGCGAAAGCGCAAATGGAATTGCGACTGGCTAAGGATGTGAAGGATAACAAGAAAGGTTTCTACAGGCATGTTAACAAGAAGAAGGTGATCAGAGAGGGTGTGCGGCCCCTACTGGATGAAGGAGGTAACCTAGTGACAGATGATGTGGGGAAAGCTGAAGTACTCAATGCTTTCTTTGCCTCTATATTCACGGACAAGGTCGGCTCCTGGACTCATGCGCTAAGTGACGCAAGATGGGATGAAGATGGACACCCCTTGGTGGGTAAAGAACAGGTTAGGAACTATTTAGAAAACCTAAACGTACACAGATCCATGGGTCTGGACTTAATGCATCCGAGGGTACTGAGGGAGTTGGCAAATGTAATTGAGAAGCATTTGGCCATTATCTTTGAAAAGTCGTGGAGATTGGGAAAAATCCCGGATGATTGGAAAAAGGCAAATGTAGTGCCCATCTTCAAAAAAGGGAAGAAGGACAATCCAGGGAACTATAGGCTGGTCAGTCTTACCTCGGTTCCTGGAAAAATCATGGAAGGGATCCTTAAGGAATCCATTTTGAGGCACTTGGAAAAGAGGAAAGTGATTAGGAATAGTCAGCATGGATTCACAAAGGGCAAGTCGTGCCTGACCAATCTGATTAGCTTCTATGATGAGGTAACTGGCTCTGTGGACGTGGGAAAGTCAGTGGATGTGATATACCTTGACTTTAGCAAGGCTTTTGATACAGTCTCCCACAATATTCTTGCCAGCAAGTTAAGGGAATGTGGATTGGATAAATGGACAGTAAGATGGATAGAAAGATGGCTAGAAGGCCGGGCCCAGTGGGTAGTGATCAACGGCTCAATGTCAGGATGGTGGTCGGTTTCTAGCGGAGTGCCCCAAGGTTCGGTTCTAGGACCGGTTTTTTCAATATCTTTATTAATGACCTGGATGAGGGGATGGATTGCACCCTCAGCAAGTTTGCGGATGACACTAAGCTAGGGGGAGAGGTAGATACGCTTGAGGGCAGAGATAGGGTCCAGAGTGACTTGGACAAATAGGAGGATTGGGCCACAAGAAATCTGATGAGGTTCAACAAGGACAAGTGCAGAGTCCTGCACTTGGGATGGAAGAATCCCAAGCATAGTTACAAGCTGGGGACCAACCAGTTAAGTAGTAGTTCTGCAGAAAAGGACCTGGGGGTTACAGTGGATGAGAAACTGGATATGAGTCAACAGTGTGCCCTTGTAGCCAAGAAGGCTAATGGCATATTAGATTGCATTAAGAGGAGCATTGCCAGCAGAGCCAGAGAAGTGATTATGCCCCTTTATTCGGCTCTGGTGAGGCCACATCTGGAGTATTGTGTCCAGTTCTGGGCCCCCCACTACAAAAATGATGTGGACGCATTGGAGAGGGTCCAGCGGAGGGCAACCAAAACGATTAGGGGGCTGGAGCATATGACTTATGAGGAGAAGCTGAGGGAGTTGGGTCTGTTTAGTCAGCAGAAGCGAAGAGTGAGGGGGGATTTGATAGCAGCCTTCAACTTCCTGAAGGGAGGTTCCAAAGAGGATGGAAAGAGGCTGTTCTCAGTAGTGACAGATGGCAGAACAAGGAGCAATGGTCTCAAGTTGTGGTGGGAGAGGTCCAGGTTGGATATTAGGAAAAACTATTTCACTAGGAGGGTAGTGAAGCACTGGAATGGGTTACCTAGGGAAGTAGTGGAGTCTCCATCCTTAGAGGTGTTTAAGTCTCGGCTTGACAAAGCCCTGGCTGGGTTGATTTAGTTGGGATTGGTCCTGCCTAGAGCAGAGGGCTGGACTTGATGACCTCCTGAGGTCTCTTCCAGCTCTATGGTTCTATGATTCTAGAGCAGGGGTCGGCAATAATTTTTGGTGGGGGGCGACTCCAAGATTTTGGAAAGTGGTCAAGGGCTACACTTTTCTGTGGAGGAGATGTGGGGTCTAGGATGGAGGTTGGATGCAGAAGGGTGACTGGGGTAAGGGACTGGGGTGCAGGAGACGGTGAGAGGTCTGAGAGGGAGTTTGAGTGAAGGAGGGGGTAGTAACCTGGGGCAGGGAAATGGGGAGCAGGGTCTGGGAGGGAGTTTGGGTGCAGGAGAGGATTCTGGTCTGGAGAAGGAGTATAAAAGGGGATTACAGGGCCTGGGAGGGAGTTGTGACCTGGGCAGGGGGGTACAGGGGGTTTGGATGGTGACCTGGAGAGGGAGTTGGGATGCAGGAGGGGCTGGGGTACCAGAGGCAGGCTCTGACTGGGAGGCTGTCATGATCATGAGGGTTAGCCAGCAGCCTGGGAACTAAGGGGTTAACCTTACCTAAGTCAGGTAGATTCAGCCAATAGGAAGGTAGGTAGGAATTTCAAACTAGGACAAAGGAATTTTGGTTTTTCCCTCTCCTTTGTCCTGGGCAGTTTCTTTCCAGCTACTGAGGGAGTCAGACAGAATGTCTCCCTCCAAGAATAGACTCTTCTGTAAGTAGGGTAAAGTTTAGATAAATCCGTTAGGTTTTATTGTTTTATGGTTTGGGAAATGGGATCTGATGTCTGTGCACTTTTAAAAAATTTTTTTGCTTTCCTTTGTAACTAAATTCTAGGCCCATGGTGGAGTTTCCCCATGAGTATTACTTGTGACTTTTCCATCTAGTCATTATGCTTGCAACAGGAACATTGTGGTGATAATAAAAGTTCTTTCTCTTTTCTTTTTATTAACCTCGTATTGGTTAATTTTTGTGTCCTGGTTTGTACTTTAGGGGTGAGATTTCCCAAGGAGTCTCTCCCTGGTTTCTTTATCATTACTTGGGTGGTGGCAGTGGAGTTTTATCCCCAAAATCTAGGTTGTTAAGATTTTGGGGGGAAGTTTTTTACCAAAGCCTGGAAAGATAAGGTTTTGGGGTACTTTTGCGGGCCCCCACTTCTGCATTTATCGTGCCAGAGTGGGGAAGGAGCCTTGACAGAGGCACTTACCTAAGTGTCTCCTGGTCAGCAGCCCTGCAGCACCCCCAAGGCAGGCTAAGATCCCTGCCTGCTGCAGCTCCAGATTACTTCAAACTGCAGGCTGTTCCTCCACATGGCGCTCAGCTCCAGGAGGGGGAAGAGACTTCTGTTGCCCCATCTCTCAGGCCAATCTCTCCGCTCCTATTGGCTAGTTGTTTCTAGCCTATAGAAGCTGAGGATTGGGCTATGGGTGAGGAGATCACACGAAGCCTCCCCCTCCCTGCAGAGCAGAGAGCTGCACGGACTATGCTTTAAACCACAGCAGCTGTGTGTCCGAGGGTCCTGGCAGGGTGGTCTGCAGGCCAGATACGGTGGCTTGTCAGGCCAGATACGGCCCCTAGGCTGTATTTTGCCCAGCGCTGGTATAGAGTAATCTAGCAGCTATCATACCGTCTGTTAAGTCCTCCTCTGCCACTCAGGAAAACACATATTAAGGAAAATTCCCTGTAGAACTCACTGATTCTTCAGTAATGCGGTCTGCACTTTTTGGCAATATCTATTTTTGTAAAAAAAGAAACTATGCTCCATTTGTCTCAAATCTTCATTGACTTTTATCTTGTGAGTAAAAACTTTTTTGTTGTTAAATCTACAGTTAAAATCAAGCTATTATATAGGATGTGCTAGTTGATTATGTTTTCCAGTATGCAATACTTTGCATTTATTAACAATGAATTTCACCTGCCATTTTGTTGCCTGGTCACCTAGTTTTGTGAGATCCTTTTGAAGCTCTTCACTTTGGACTTTGGACTTAACTATCTTGAGCAGTGTTGTGTCATCTACAAATTTTGCCACTCTTTCTCCACATCATTTCTGAGTATGTGGAATAGGACTGGTCCCAGTATGGACCTCGGGGGGACATCACTGGTTACCTCTCTCCAGTCTGAAAACTGACCATTTCTTCCTATTCTTTGTTTCCTATCTTTTAACCAGTTATCAATCCATGAGTGGACCTTCCCTCTTATCCCATGACAGCTTACTTTTCTTAAGCACCTTTGGTGAGTGACCTTGGCAAAGGTTTTTTGGAAATCTGTATCCACTGGATCCACATATCTTCTTCCACATGCTTGTTGACAGCCTCAAAGAATTTTAGTAGATTGATGAGGCATGATTTCCCTTTATAAAAACAAGTTGACTCTTCCCCAATAAATTATGTTAATCTACGTGTCTGACAATTTTATTCTTTACTATAGTTTCAACCAATTTGCCTGGTACTGAAGTGAGACTTACTGGCTGGTAATTGCCAGGATCTCCTCTAGAACCCTTTTTAAAAAAATTGCCATCACATTAGCTATCTTACAGTCATTTGATACAGAACATGATTTAAAGGATAGGTTACAAACCACAGTTAGTAGTTCTGCAATTGCACATTTGAGTTCTTTCAGAACTCTTGGGTTTTTAACATCTGATCCTGGTGATTTATTACTGTTAAGTTTATCAATTTGTTCCAGAACCTCCTTTACTGACACCTGAACCTGGGACAGTTCCTCAGATTTGTCATCTAAAAAGAACAGCTCAGTTTTGGGAATTTCCCTCATGTCCTCAAGCGTGAAAATCAGCACAAAGAATTCCTTTAGTTCCTATTCAATGGCCTTATTGTCCTTGAATGCTCCTTTAATATCTCAATCATCCAGTGACCCCACTATTTGTTTAACAGGCTTCCTGCTTCTGAGGTACTTAAAAAAATGTTTGCTATTACTTTTTGAGTTTTTGGCTAGCTGTTCTTTTTTTGGCCTTCCAAATTATATTTTTACACTTCATTTGCCAGATTTTATCCTGGTTAATAGTTTAAGTAGACTAAACAACCAAAGATTGGATGCTGTTTTGAAGTAAAACTTGGATCTGCCCAGTACAACAAGAAATGTCATTTAAGAATTGGCTTTCTTGTGCTGTTTCTCAGGGAGTGGTGCCAACTCTGTTCTACTCTATTCCAAAGGTTTTTATATGTTTGTTAGAAAATGGGGGTCTGAAAAGGGTGAATTTTATTTGGAGCAGAAGCTGGTGACATTAAGATATTCCTGCAGGAGTTTATTTGGTCTGAGAAAGCTCTGTCTTCTGCACTGTCAAAAGCCTGGCTCATATGGTAGAAAGTTCCATTTTGCCAAAGGAGCAAAGTTGCCATGCTTATCATCCCAGAGCATTATGCAATATTTTAGATAAGCCTTGAGTGCATTGAAGATAAGGACCAAGATTTTGATATTAACTCTATATTCTGTAAAGCTAATATAGGGAGAGGAGGGCTAGTTTGATATTCTTGTAATTGCTGAAGAGACATTCTATCTCGGGGTATGTCTAGACTACATGGCTCCGTCGACGGAGCCATGTAGATGAGCTTTCTAGACATAGGGAAATGAAGCAGCGATTTAAATAATCGCCGCTTCATTTACATCAAAATGGCCACCGCGCTGTGCCGATCAGCTGTTTGGCGGCACAGCGCGGTAGTCTGGACGCTCCGCGGTCGACAAGGAAAGCCCTTGTAGACCGCCCCGGTAAACCTCATTCCACGAGGCATAATGGGGCGGTCAACAAGGGCTTCCTTTGTTGACCGTGGAGCATCCAGACTACCACGCTGTGCCGCCAAACAGCTGATCAGCACAGCGCGGTGGCCATTTTGATGTAAATGAAGAGGCGATTATTTAAATCGCTGCTTCATTTCCCTATGTCTAGAAAGCTCATCTACATGGCTCTGTTGACGGAGCCATGTAGTCTAGACATACCCTAGCATTCCACACTAGCAGGAGTTTCCTAATGTCTCTTGGCATTGTACCCACGTATACTGCATTGTTTTAATCCAAATAGGAGGGATTTATAGGCAATTATAATTGAGGGCAGATAATTGTGCGCTAGGAATGGATATTTTTGGATTTGCCCAAAGTGTGAATTTTCAGAGTACAGATAAAAAAAATCCATTATTGAACTAAACTTTCCTACACCTTGGAACTAGTTCAGCTTTGAAAACTGAGAGAGGGTTTGTGGTGGTGGAAATAGATTTTATTTTATATGAACTATTTCCCTTAAAGGTGGTCTTGATGTTAAGACACAGAACTGGAAGTCAGGAGACATATGTTGTGTACCTGACTCTGCCATTGAGAATCCTGTGTGCTACTGAGGGAGTCATCTACTACTCTAGGTTTCACTTACTCCCTCTGTAAAATGGGCATAACAGGGTGAAGCTAAATTCTTTCAGTTTCTTAAAATGCTTTGAGATCCTGAAAAAATGTTTTATAAATGAAAATATTATTAAACCTTATCCTCTGGGAATTGCCTCTGAGGGTATGTCTACAGTGCAGAGTTTTTCCGGAAAAATGACACTTACATCCACACTGCAATTGCGTTCTTTCGACAGAAAGTCAAAAGATTGAGGGGGTTTTTCCAACAGCGGTAAACCTCTTTCTATTAGGAAGAAGCCTTTTTCCAAAAGATCTCTTTTGGAAAAAGACATGTGTGGATGGGGAAGAGGAGTTCTTTTTTCAAAAGAAGAGGCCTCCAGGAAAAAGAACAGGTGCCCTTATGGCCACTCCATCCATATTAATGACAACTGAAATGTGAGATAGCGTCCAATCAATGTGGACGCTATCTTACGAAAAAGCAGATCGCTTTTTCGATGCGCTTTTGCTGTGTGGACACTCTCTTTCAAAAGACGTTTTTTTGGAAGAGATCTTCCAGAAAAGCTTCTTCCAAAAGAAGCCTGCAGTCTAGACTTGTTGATGTTAGGAGGTATTTATTGGTTAATTTATTTTGTAGACTTATTCCTAAATACACACTGAACATTTCCAATCCTGAAACCCTCATGTGTATATAACTTTCACTGAAATTAGTGAGAAGTGTCCTGAAATTCTTACATTATTTTTCTATCTTTGAAGTATTCATTGATTGAAGGGAGAATATATTGCATTCAAAAATAGTGGGAAAAATGGTTTATGAGGGGACTATGCAAAACAGTTTGGTAAAGTAATAAGGCTGTGGAGCTCCAAGAAAAATAGTTCACGCTCTCTGTATCACATAGCACACCAGACAATAGTTCTAACTCTGGCCAGACAGCAGTTCTAACTCTGTGATATATAGAAGTGTTGGCATAATGGAGTAATCAGGCAATCTGTACTCTCAGGAAATGTGCTGTACAGTGTACAATGGAAACGTTAGTACCTCAGATAAGGAAAGAAACCATCATTGTCTATTAAAACCATAGCAACAAAAACATAGCGTGATTGGCTCTGGATGAGAAGAAATGTCTCTTGTATCATGCGGTATGCTTTACTACGTGCAGAGGACGTTTGAATATAAAGGATGCCTGGCTATGTGAACCTGGAGAGTGGGGTTTTGCACTAATGCTGCAGCTTGGCTTGCACACACAATGGAAACAAAGTAACCCACATAGATTTCTTTGGAGCTCTGAGTATAAGAAAAGAAACCCCATGCTACAGGGGCTCCCGCCTCTTCTTTCTCCCTTTAGCTTCCCTCTTTCCCCACTATGTTCCATTTCTGCTCCAGAACACAAAAACCCTCCAACACCAACAATTTTTCTTTTGATATTTTCTGGATGGTGCATTAGTGTGCTCCCTCCCCACCATTGTATGATAGAGAACAGATGGAGAAAACATTGAACTGTGAATGGAGAGGGGAGGAATGCCCATAACAGCATGGGAACTGCTGCTGACTTTTTCAGTCTCAGTTCAGTAGACGATTGCTCTCTCTGAGATATTAACAGAATGAACAAATACATCTTGCCCACTGGAAGACCTGGGGATGCAGTGGTTTATGACACATGGCCCCTTTCTGAAAAACTCTGTAAAGGAAATGGGACCCAGTAAAAGCAATGGAGGTGGCCATGGACACTTGAAAATGAAGGACTGGAGAGGGGGACAGGCCACTGAGTTGCTTGAAGATACTTAATGAAAACGGGGAAAGCCCTGGGGCTTACTGGAAGTGAGTGAAGGAGTGCAACTATGGGAGAAGTTGTTTACTTGGTTGCAAAACTTGGAAACAACCTCACCACAGGAACATTTGCAAGGCTAGGCTGAGGTTTGCAAAATGACCAACGACTGAGCCCAATTGCTAATTCATGTTGATGAGAGATTTTTGCTCTGTTTTTGTAAACTTGATTTTACCAAAGAATTGGAAGAAAATTCATTTTGTCATAGCAGTAAAAATATAAAAGAACCCTAGTGTTTATACTGCAAAACAGGCAGATGACAATTATAACATATAATTAATTGAATTAGTTAGACTGTGTTAGAAAACAAAAAGTACTTGAAGAGTGGATTTCAGAGGGCTGCTTTTTTATTTCACAGTGGAACGGTGGTTTGCTTTAGGTTTGAGCCCCTCAAACACTTTAGAAATTTTAGGCAGAACGTCCCCTGTCATTAGTGAAAGGACATTTGTTCCTGTTACGGAACATGGCAGTTCTTTCATAAACACACTATAATATACTTTAAATTAGGGTTTCCCAGTCTGCTGGGCAACCCATGAGGAAAGGGCAACAAACTAGCTAAAGGTGCAGCACGGGCAGAGGAGATGGTCAGTAGGGATGAATAAAGCAGTAGAGCTGAAGATCTACTCCCACACCTTGTAAATGTGCTACACTGTTTTCAGGGAAAGTGGCAGATCACGCCTTTCACTTTCTTTTCCTACTCCCAGGTGAAAGGAGAAGCTCGCACATACAGAGCTGCAGGCTCAAAAAGCCCCTTAGTCCAGGAGTTTCTTCTATTATCATGGCATGTAGCCCCGCTTGGAGCAGCAGTGGGGTGGATGCCCATCATTGCCAGTAACATGGAGCTGACTGGTGAGAGGAGGAATGTGGAGTGCAAACAAGATGGAGAAGGGAAACATGAAGAGGAAAGATGTAAAAAAGCAAAAGAGGTAGAGGAGCAGGTAAGATGGTAGAAGGAGCAGGCCTAACCATTTGAGTGGGAAGGAAAAAAGCAACAGATATTTTGCATATGTTGTGGCAACTACTTTTTGGAACATGAAAGCCTGTAGAGAGGAACCTCACTGCTATTTTTCAGCCAAGATATCTGGGGCTTCTCTCGCCTCCAGTGTGAAGATGTAGTGATGATAAGACCCATCATTTACCATCTGCAGTGCTAACAGTGAAACTATCTTTGTTTTATAGCTGGGTAGCTAAAGTGCAGGAAAGTTTTAGTAACTTGCTTGAGACTACACAGCGGTGGCTCTGAAACAATTTTTAGGGGAGGGGGTGGAGGTACAACTCTTACAACTATTTTGTGCCCCTCCAATGATTGCCAGCTCTCCCAGACTGGACCAACTGAATGCCATTGATATGAATGGCATCTGATCCATATGGTCCAGAGAATTGGCAACCCTAGCTCCTCACCACCCACAGAGGAACCACAGCTGGGGGCAATTGCTGAGCCTTGGGCCAAGACCAGGAGCTGAGCCCCAGGTGGCATCAGAGCTTCCAGGGCCAGTAGCCTAGACCTGGGGACCAGCAGGGCCAATGGGCTGCAGATCCCATGGGGGCTGAGTTGGCAGGCAATGGGACCCCAACGGCTTCGGTGAAGGTCAGTGGGATGCTTGAGCCCAGGCAGGACCATGGACCCAGGACTGGCAAAGCTGGCAGTGGTTTGCCAGAGGGGCCGGCCTCTGGATGTGGGGATGCTAGCTGCAAAACCTGGGGTTGCTGCAGCATCCCCTATAATCCCACTTCCTGCACCTATGTTACATAGTGAGTCAGCTGCAAAGGAATGGAGCCCAAGTTTCCTGACTCCAAGCCCAGTATACTGTCCACAAGACCACACTCTTTTTTTAGGACAAAACCTTTACTACTGGGTTTACCTACCTGATGGACACTTCTTCAGACCCTCCCGATTTTTATTAAAGGAAAGTGAAGTTGAATTCGGTGTGTGTGTGAAAAGATCAGCAGAATGATGGGGACTATATGTGCCATTTTCTGGCCTGATTATGCAAACTTTACTCTTGTGAGCAGTAACCATGCAAGTAGTGCTATTGAAGTCAATAGGAATATGCATTTTGTAGGAATGGAGACTTACCTTAGACTAGGGGTGGGCAATAAAACAGCAGCTGTTCACCAGGGTTAGCCCCTGGCAGGTTGCTGCTGCTATATTTACCTGTACCTCCGCAGGTACTGCCATTGTAGCTCCCATTGGCCATGGATCACTGTTCCTAGCCAATCGGAGTTGCAAGAAGCGGTGTGGACCAGGACAGTGCTTCCCACAACTCCCATTGGCTAGAAACAGTGACCCACGACCAACAGGAGCTACTATCACTGTACCTGCAGAGGTGCAGGTAAATATAGCAGCAGCACGAGAGGCTAATTCTGGAGAACCAGTTCTGGCTCACGGGCCAGCATTTGCCCACCTCTGCCTTGGAGCCAGAAATAAGTTAAATAGCATGTAGCTAGTTAAAGTAAAATATTTTAAAATATTTTTTTGGTCAGACTTGCAATATTTTGGGTGAAATGGTGTTTACAGTAATTTCTGTGGTACTTGGCTGGCTCTCTCAAAGCTCTTCATTTTGAAGCATGCTGTTTTGAAAACTATGTATCTTGAGTAGCAAAGCTACACAGTGTATTGGAGGCTTAATTTCTACTTATATCCTGCATTTCTCAGTAACCAAATGACAAATTGAGCTATGGAGCAGGAAACTGAGAGGCAGATAGTTTGAGGAAGATTTTTTTTTTTTTGCAAATGAATTATGATTCTTCTTGGGTCTTTGAATCTCTTCTTCCCTTCTTTCTAATTTCTATGTTAACATATTTTATTTGTTTCACTATGTTAACTTGCAAGGATGCTTTACTTAAAATAAAAGAAGAGTTATTCAAAATAAAGACAAAATTGGAGCCATGCTCCTGCTGTTTTTTTTTTTAAGGAAAAATTCCCATTGAGTTGCTATTTTTTATTCTGTTTACTTACCCCTTTAAGGATCAGAACTGTTTGTTTGATATTTACCTTCAAGTTTCATTAGATTGCATTTTGTGTTTGTACTCAGATGGGGAAAAATATTATGTGATACCTGAAGCAGCCGATTCAGTGATACTTTTTTGTTGAGTTTTGAAAGTTTTACAAATAAATGCCACCCTGGGTCAGACCAAAGATCCATCTAGCCCAGCACCTTGTCTTCTGATGGTGGCCAGTGGCAGATATTTCAGAGAGAATGAACAGAACAGCACAATTTCAAGTGATTCATCCCTTGTTCAGTCACAACTTCTGGCAGTCAGAGGTTGCACCTCTGACCCTCTTCACTAATAGCTATTGATGGACTTATCTGTCAAAAAACGTATCTAGGTTTTTTATGAACCCATTTATACTTTTGGTTTTCACAATGTCCCCTGCTAATGAGTTCTATAGACTGACTGTGTTGTGTGAACTATTTCCTTTTGTTTGTTTTAAACTTGCTATTTATTAATTTCATTGGGTGATTCCTAGTTCTTGTGTTATGTGAAGGGTTTACAACACTTACTTATTCACTTTTTCCACTCCATTCATGATTTTATAGTACCTCTAGTATATCCCACTTTAACTGTCTTTTTTCTAAGCTGAATCATGATCCTAATCATTTTTGTTGCCCTTCTCTGCACCTTTTCCAGTTCTAATATCTCTTTTTGAGATGGGGTAACCAGAACTGCAGTATTCAAGGTGTGGGTGAACCATAGATTTATATAGTGGCATTATTGTATTTTTCTGTTGAATTATTTAGCCTTTCCATAATGGTTCTTAACATTCTGTGAGATTTTTTGTCTGCTGCCACACATTGAGTGGATGTTTTCAGAGAATTATCTATTGAATTCGGTGGGGACAGGCACAGAGTGTTTGTTTTAACCTTGTACTTGGCCAATTTTTTTCATTTCATGCTAGTACAAACTCTCATGCTACATGCGCTTTGTGTATAAACGTGTTATTTTGAAATAAGTTATTGCAGAAAAAAATTTCTGAAATAGCTTATTTCAAAATAAGCGGGCTGTGTAGACATACCCTTAGTGAAAATAATCGATAAAACTCAGCTGAGTGTCTGTCTGGATTTGTTGACTCAGCTGTAGCATGTGGAGGGGTAAGAGACAATTTATTAACAGAATGGTTTGGCTGCATCCACTCAATATGGTTACTGTCTTCAGTCAGATTTGTTTGCTTAAACTGTTAATTTGAAACATAATATCTGGCAATGTGGGGAAATATTTTGGCCAGTAAACTTTTTTTTGTTTGCTTTTTTTTCAAACTTTTTTTTCGGGAAGAGAGACACAATGAATCATCTAAGTATTACACAAAACTGGTTACCACATAGGCTACAGAGAAAACTGACTCAATTGGCAAGATGTTATTGTATTCTTATGATCAAAATGAAAAACATATTCAGAAGTTACTATATTGCTTTAAAGTAACTGGGGAACACAACACCATAACATCTGTATTAAAAAGGAAGGAGGTTACGTTAGCTAGTGGTTACAGCAGAAGTCTGGGATTGAGAATTGGATTCCACATTCCCTTTCTGTGTTTCAGATTCCCCACAATAAGACTTACTTGTGTAAAAGCAATTTTACGCTCTTGGAAAAAAGGTATCTTATAAAGAAACCTTTGTTACTGCTAATAAAAGGATTTCAAAATGATTCTATTTGTATATATACTAGAAAAACACTTATTAAAAAAATCTGGCATATCAGAATAATACTAAGCACTTCACATTTTTATAAGCACTGGACAAACATTAGTGAGGGAATTCAAGTGGCAAATGAAATTTTAACTACTGTCTGGAATGGGGAAATGAACATTTAACTTGAAGGGATAGGCTTTCATTTGCACTCAGCTCCTATTGACTTTCCTGCATGCTGCATACGTGTACTGGATTTGAGGACAAAATCTGGTTTACAGTATTTATTTGTGTTTTCAATCACTCAGGGAAAGGAGGAGTGCAAACAAATATTTTCCCCACACTGACGAACCACTGTCGAAAGTCACGAGATTGTTAAAGACGCTTTCTTTCACTGAGTCACATACTATTTGTTACTGAGAAGGGGAAAAATTTTTGCTTCATGCCATGACAGGGCTCTGCAATATGTACAAAGTATTGAGATTATAGTCTAATTACAAAGCAGAAATTCTATCCTGTTTATTCCAATTGGTCTCTTCCCTTCAAAATACTTTTGTTCACATTTTTCTTCTCACAAAAAACCCTGTATTTATAAATTAAACTCGCGCAGAAAGTGTGAGCCCCTAATTCTACAAACTTTATTCATGCATGAGCAGTGTGACAAGCAGTCCCATTTATTTCAATAGGAATAGTCCCATGAATAACGTTACCCATGTATGTGAGTAAAGTCGGAAACCTAAATGTGTTTATTATCTAATTTTGCATGGTAACTACCTACTTTGCTGGAGGTCATGTGTGACATGCAGGTGATATGTAATACGTCAGCTTCATATTGGAGCACATTACAAAATTCATGTGGCAGGAGTGGGGCCAAAGGGTTCTGAGTGTGGGAGGGGGCTCAGGGCTGGAGCAGAAGCTTTGGGTGCAAGAAATGTGAGGACTGTGGCTGGGGTTGTGGCTCCTGGGTGGGGATGGGGTTGAGGGGCTAATGGCTGGGACAGACGAATAGGGTGCAAGGACTCTTGATGGGTGTGCAGGCTCTGAGGTGGGGCTGGGGATGAGGGATTTGTGGCACAAGAGGGGGGCTCCAGATTTGGGGAGGGGTTCAGGGCTGGGGGTTGGTGTGCAGGATGGGGTACAGGTTCTACTTTGGGGGGGGTGGGCTTTGTGGTGGGCCAGGGGTGAGGGATTTGGGGTGCAGGAGCGTGCTCAGAGCTTGGGGGAGCTCAAGTCTGGGAAGGGAGTTGGGGCTTGGATTTACCAGGGGAGGGCCCCTGCTGGAGACGGCAAGGAGGGGCCCCTTTCCCTCAGCTGTGGCAGCTCAATACTGGGGTTGGGAGGAGAGGCACACCTCACTGTCCCTGGGTGCTCGGGGCTAGAGCTGGTGGGGAGAGGCTCCTTCCTACTGACAGTGGCAGCTTCAGAGTTTGGGGAGAGACATGCAGCCCTGAGCCCCTGCATGGGGCTTAATGGGAAGCAGAGTGGCTGTGCGGTTTAGGGGGAATGTAGGTCTCTAGAATTAGTTTTTATCTGAGAAATATGAAACAACAATGTTTATATCTGGGAAAGATCAAAAAATATACTGCCTGGCTGACATAAAAATATCACTTCCCTTTATAAGAGCCATAGCTCAGAACTGTTATGAAACACATTATAAGGGCAGGCTCGGAAGCTGCCTTTTGACTTCATTGGGATTTGATCAGACCCTCCATGAAAATGTGATATATGGTTTTTCCCTGCTCACAAGAAGCTTCTCAAAAGCATGACCCAAACTGCAGTTCCATAATGTATTGTTTTAGCTAATTAGTAGTTTGTTTCCTGATTAAAGTTTCAATTATGTTAATCCTTGAATTTATTATGTTGTGTCTCCTGCTGACAGCTTTACCATGCATCCAGAGAGCTACAGCATGTGCCCTCCTCTTGACTGTTCAGAAAACAAGCAGGTCAAAGACATAAAATATATCTTTAGAGTGTTTAATTATTTTAATTAAAAATATGCAGGAAAAATGGGGAAGGCAGAATGATTTTTTTTTTTTTTACATTTTCCACCAATGAAACTACTTGCTGAACCGGTGTATTCATGGGGGCAGGGAAGGGGGAGAGAATCATGTGCCCTTCTAATGGGCAGATGGAGAAGCTCAGGCATTAGTCTGTATACTATACACTCCCCATTTTCCTGCTCCTTGGTTTAACTTCTTGTTGAATCTCAGGCCAGAGTTCAGTCTTACCAGAACACATTACACAGAGTTAAACTCAAGGTCCAGTAGTTGATTGATGCAGAAGCAAGAAATATGTCTGATTTGAGGGCTGGGTCCCAATCCCTGTACCAGTTTGGATTCAGGCTAGTTCTTCTAGGGATTTAGGGGTCATAGTGGACAACAAGTTAAACATGAGTCAACAGTGCGACACCATTGCAAAAAAAGCAAATATGATTCTGGGATGCATTAATAGGAGTGTTGTGAGCAAGACACGAGAAGTCATTCTTCGGATCTACTCTGCACTGATTAGGCCTCAGCTGGAGTATTGTGTCCAGTTCTGGGCACCACATTTCAAGAAAGATGTGGAGAAATTGGAGAGGGTCCAGAGAAAAGCAACAAAAATGATTAAAAGTCTAGAAAACATGGGCTATGAGGGAAGGCTGAAGGAATTGGGATTGTTTAGTTTAGAAAGGAGAAGGCTGAGAGGGGACATGATAGCAGTTTTCAGGTATCTAAAAGGGTGTTACAAGGAAGAGGGAGAAAAATTGTTCTCCTTGACTTCTGATGATAGGACAAGAGGCAATGGGCTTAAAAATTGCAGCAAGGGAGGTTTAGGTTGGACATCAGGAAAAACTTCCTGCCTGTCAGGGTGGTTAAACACTGGAATAAATTGCATGGGGGGTTGTGGAATCTCCCATCACTGGCGATATTTAAGAGCAGGTTAGACAGACACCTGTCAAGGATGATCTAGATGGTGCTTGGTCCTGCCGTGAGGGCAGGGGACTGGACTCAATGACCTCTCAAGGTCCCTTCCAGTTCTAGTGTTCTATGATTCTATCCTAGCTTTATTTCCTAGGATAAATAAATACATTAAGATAATGTATTTATAGCTCCCCCCCATTGCACTCTGATTGGCTTAGCTCTCAGAAGGTAACTAGAGAGTGACTTGTCAGTTGGGTTGCCAACAATGATCATTTCCTGCACTGCCTCAGACATACCTATAGCACATGTTGGGTAACTGCACACTCTGTTCTGGAAGTTTCTGGGTCCTTCCAGCTGAGTTGCCTTACTCTGCTCTCTAAGGGTATGTCTACACTGACACCCTAGTTCGAACTAGGGTGGTTAATGTAGTCATTCGAACTTGCAAATGAAGCCCGGGATTAAAATATCCCGGGCTTTATTTGCATGTTCCCGAGCGCTGCCATTTTTAAATGCCCGGTAGTTCGGACTCCCTGCAATGAGGAGTAACGGTTGTTTGAATTAGGAGCTTTAATTAGAACTACCTAGCCCGTGCCGCGTGTAGCCGCGGGCAGGGAGTCCGAACTACCAGGCATTTAAAAATGGCGGCGCCCGGGAACATGCAAATAAAGCCCGGGATATTTTAATCCCGGGCTTCATTTGCAAGTTCGAATGACTACATTAACCACCCTAGTTCGAACTAGGGTGGCTAGTGTAGACATACCCTAAGGGTTCCTCTGCAAAGCCTGTGGCAGTGAGCCTCCCACCCTTGATTGACAGACTTGAGCTCACAGGGCTGCAATTGGCACTAAAAATGGAAGTCCAGGCAACACTTTGAAGTTGCTGTTTGGGTTGGAGCCCGGCCCCCACTCCCTAGGCCACAGAGTTTGAGCTTCAGCCCTAGCTGCAACTTCAAGTCTACACCCTTATTTTTAGTGCAGGTAGCGTGAGCTAGGAGGCTTGCTGGCATGAGCTCTGATATCCAGTTCAGAACCATGTCTGCTCCCACTGCTTCTTTTCCCCTTCCCAGGAGAAATAAAATCAAATATTGTAGTATAAAGGTTTCACCCTTATTTCCAGATCTTGGTCCATACCAGAACCAGTATAGTCCTTCTGTAAGGGAGGTGGTAGAGGAGACTCTTGAAGGAAATCATGATAGGGAGAGAGATGTGGGAAGTATTCTGCTGCTGTTCTTTTCCATTAGTGTACACACCTTTTTAAGGTTTAGTCTTTCTAAATCTTCACCATGGCAACATGGTAGAAAGATGATCTGACCTTTTTAAGCATGAGATCACTTTCTGAATTTAAGTGCAATCCAAGATCTACCTTAAATATAAATACCCTTGCCCCACCTCCTTCCCACCCCTTCTGCAAGGCACCGCCCCTGCTCACTCCATCCTCCCTCTCTTCCCCATCCTCACTCACTTTCATCAGGCTGGGGCAGAGGTGCAAGCTCTGGTCTTGGATTAAGGGATCTGTAGTGTGAGAGGGGCTCTGAGTTACTCTTGGGGCAGGCAGTTGGGGTCCCAGAAGGGGTTCTAGGTGCAGGCTTTGGGATAGCGTTTGGATTCAGGGGTGCTTGGGGCTAGGGCAAGGGCTTGGGATGCAGGAGGGAGTTCATGACTGCGGTAGGAGTTTGGGATGTGAGCTCTAGCTGGGCACTGCTTACCTCAGGTGGCCCTCCCCTGCCCTGGCCCACTCCCTGAAGTAGCCAGCAAACTTCATCCCAAGTCCTGTTGTGTCCCCCCTCTGCTTTGTGGAGAAAGGATACAGAGTGGTAGGGGGCACCTTGACATCAGCATCCCTCCTCTCCCTCCCCTGCCCTGCACAGAAAGCAGGAGGTTACCCAGGTGGAGGAGCAGTTCCAAGGAAAAGGGCAGGAGGTGCACAGCAGTAGTGGGGAGGGGCAGCTGAAGTGAAGGCACTTGATAACCTCATGGACAAACCAGTCAGGATCACCTGTCAGAAGCTCCAAGATCTACTGATCACTGATCTAGCTATGTTCCAGCGGTGTATAAGTGCATGAAAAACTAGTTCCTGGTGCCATCAAGCAGCTGAAAAACTGCATTTATGATACTGCATTTATGATATGCAGCAACATTTTTCTTCTTGACTTTTCAGTTGAAAGGACAGTTGATAGGAGTGATTGCTCTCCAAGGGAGAATAAAGCAGGAAGGAAAGTATTTAAGCTTCCCCACCAATTATTCACTGCATCAGTGCTTGGTACAGCTGCAAAGCTGCCCTGTAGAAAAGGTATTTGGGTTTGCAGACTGGTTTAATCCATGCCAATGCTCTGTGCTTCAGTAACATTAATCTCTCCAGAGTGGTACCATAATAGATGTTAGGGTGCTTTCTTCTCAGACAGTGCTTGCATGAATAATGGTGCATGATTGAGAAAAGCCTTCCTGTTTTGTGTTTGCCTTTTCCTGTTTGTGTATAATTGTATTTAGTTAATTGTCTCATTTTTTTTGAAAAAATCTATCTATAAAATCCTGGAGGGTTAATGATTTATATAAAATTAAGGTCAGTAATGAGAAATGCAGTGTGTTCCTCTTGCAGTCAAATCATCATGAAGTAGAAACACATTAGAGCTAACAAACCAAATAGGGCAGACCTGGGTCAATACTTGGATGGAAAACCTCTGAAAGTGCATTTAGGTGAGGCAGGAAGTAGCACTGGTCAGTAAATAGCAATTTACCCTCTATTAAACTAATCTTTTAGCATGAAGTTTGAGGGGGCTGAGCTATTGGAGCTAGAAGTACCTCCTTTTAAAAACAGAAACATAGAGCAACAATATCTTGACCCATTGTGGCCATTAAAGCTCTAATAACACTCTTGAAAAATAGCAGTGCCAACCCTGTGTCTTAGCCAACTGGTGGCTTGAGATCAGCCTGCTAAGATTCTCTCTACAGTTTCCATTGGAAACAGTCATGTTGGTTACTGCCTTTCCTGAATGACTCAGTGGTGCAGCTGTGAACGGTGAAACAATTGCCATACTGCACTTCAAGGTTGGCCTGCATTTCTTTGATTTTTGAAAGGCTCCCTTTGATTAATTTGTTTGTAATGTGCTGTATTGTAGGAAAGGTATGTGAACTTGTAGTCTGGGATTTCTTGGCACTGAAGGTTCTATAGAAAGGTAAGATCATTATCACTTCCATTCAAATCCTAACATGGGGAAACTAGGGTCCTCAACTTGACAAAAGAATCCTGCAGCCGAGCCCCAGTTGAAATTAATAGGGCATCCCCCTTCTCTTTCCTAACCCTTGGCTCTCTTTGCAAAACAGAGCTGAAGACGTTTTGGTTTGCCGTACCAAGCTGAATGAGCCTCAGATCGCAGCATCTAACCATACTTACTCCAAAGATACATGAGCTAAAACAGATGCAATGGCAACTAAAATGTCTTTATATCTAGTACAAAGGAATATTCAAATTCAAATGCTCATATCTTAAAAGCTGGATTTTGCTCTGAGTTACACTTGAGTAAATCCACTGAAAATGTACAGTGATGTATCTCAGATCAGAATTTTGGTCACAGTGACTATTCTTTGTAGGATTAGCCCTATAGCAGGCAGATGTGAGCCAAATCCAGATAGCCAAATGCTTTTGAATGGACCCTGAAATATTTTTATTTAATAGTCTCATAATTGTTGATTAGTTTCTCTGCAATTGGGACTTTGACTAGACCTTGACCAAACAATTTGTACTTTGTCAAGAAATAACTGACTATGGCTGCCCTAGTTACTGCATGTGAGAGCTGTCCTTCAGTAGCTATTTTCTTTATGTACATTTTAATATATTTAAGCATTTTGTTTTTAAATGTCAAGCTCCACATTATCATTCACTTCTGTGAAATATAATAAAACATGGACAGTAACCACTCTTAAAACAGAACACACAAACGATTTATACTGAAACTAGCAGAATATTCACTGACCACAATGCAGAATTATTACCAGACACAGGGAGAATTTGCAATGATGGATACTGTCTAATGCTATTTGAGGCAGAAACCTAATAAAAATGTGTGAGATACATTCATGTGAATTACAAGCAGAAAAATAGTGACAGATACAAAGTACTGCAAAATGCAAAGGTTAACATTAAAAATATTGAAAGGGTATCTATGGCAGCCTTCTGTCATTTCTGGGATAAGATTGTTATTGGAGAATTTAATCTTCATATCATTGCATGCTAAACTCCACCAAACAAAGCACACAGAATACAAATATAGAACCTACATTAGCAACTATGAGGAAAAGAAAATTAAGAAAAATCATTGAAATGGAAAACTTCAACTTTTGCAACTGACTTGATATGCAAAATGTACTTACAATAATTACATTTTACTATATAACCCCCTTTAATTCAAGGTCTGTGCTGAAAAGAAAATATATCATTGAATGAGTCCAGATAAATTCTTCTTGAGATGTGCCTCCCTTCTTCATTTCAGCAGTTATTTTTAATAACCAAAAATCTTGAAGCATTTTGTTTTATGTGATGTAGATAATGGGGTATGCAAATTAAAGAACCACAGGTTTTCTAGCAATGATGTCCTAAGTAATTTAGCAGTACAATTCCTGTAAATCAATAATTCTATTTGGGGTGGCCAAACTTTCTGAGCCACATACTGTATTCTATAGAAATCTGAGAGGTGGGCATGTCTGCCAGGGCTTCAGCCCTGCATCAGGGTGGAGGGGCTAAGGCCTTCTGCTTTGTGCAGGGAAGGGGATCCCCACGGGTGGCACCTGCTCAGGCTTAAGTTTTCAGCCCCATTCTTGCTGGCAGGAGTGCCCCAGGAGACATAAGCCCAAAGCTCTTCTCCACCTCAGCCTAGTAGGGTGCATGGAACATTCCACAAGCAGCAATTTATCTGTAAGTGTTAGCCATCCCTGCTCAATGTTCAGTGATTAATACTGGAGCAACTGGCCTTGCTGAATAATTAAACGAGGCAACCTTAGAGTTCCGAGGACTAAGTATGAGGACGTATCTTTTAGTTTAAACCTGTGTTTCTCAAAGTGGTCCATGAAACCATTTTGAGAAAACTGCTAGCTGGCCTCTGTAACCACGGCACCAATAAGTAAACACACTGGCGCAGTCAATCAGCAGGTTTCTGAAAGCGGTTTTGTGGCCCACTTTGAGAAACATTGATTTAAATCATCTTGTATTCTGAGAACCCCTGTTCTGGTGTTTAGGTGTACACCCATCCATTGATTTTAATAGAAGGTGGGTGGCTGATTACCTTTGTCGATCTTTGTCTGATTTGTTGAGCGAATGGAGTAGGCTGCTGTAGCCTTCCACAAAACAGTACACTAGGCATGCTGGAGTTGACGGGATGAATCATTTTATGAGAATTGTCTTGATGTATTTTTTCACAAGGAATTTGGAAAAAGTCCAGAAAGGGATTTCTGGAAAGTGTTCCCTCAGAGCATTTCTATTTTAAATAGTGTATTATGACCTCTTTGAAATCAGTGCACGTTTTCCCACTAACTTCAGGAGCAAGATCAAACCCTATTGGAAGCAAATTCAAAACCAGAATGCATTCCAACCTGTGAGACATATAGTAGGTTTACAGTGACAAGTGTTGATTAGTAAGCACACCATTTTTTATAAAGAATATAGAGTATGTATAGTAAAGAATACATCACAATTCTGTACATCTAGATAAGGGTGGCGTGGCAGTCAATGTTTCCTCTAATTTTTTCCATTCATGTGTGGAATGAATTTGTCATGGGCACCAACCCATGTGCTGATGTGCACTACCAATAGAAACACATGCTGCCAGCTGTGGGTGGCTATGGGTGCTTTGTTAATCAGCTGGGCAGCATTCAAATTTCTCTTGGGTGGTGACCCAAACACACAACTTATTGGAAGCACAGTGGCAGTAACCCTAGCAAGATGAACTTTGGTGTTTTATATTTTGTTGAGGTGTTTTTTGTGTACAGGAATGGGAAATGCCTTTGTGTATCAAACTGGGGAGAGCTGTTTTTGTCCAGGAGAAAACTGAGTCCTATAGCTGACACTGAGTCAGTTTGCACTACTGAAATTGGTTTTTCAATGAGTTATGTGAGCCTTATGGACTATGGCTCTGATCTAGCAAAGTGCTTAAGCACCGGAATAACTTTAAGCATTGGTGAGGCTAAAAGTTAAGCACCCGCTTAAGTATTTTTCTGGATCAGGGCCTGTGATAGGGCCATTTTATTCATTAAATGAGTAAATAAACATTTTATCTGAAAAGCAAAGAACACTCTGAGAGATTGGAATTGTGGCTTTCAATTCTTTAATACACTTAGGCTATGTCTAGACTATGTAGAATTTTTGAAAAAGGATCTTACGCAAGTGAAAGTAGTCTGGACACATTTTAAAAAAACAACAACCCTTCTTCAAAAAAAAAAATGCCCTTCCTTAAAAAAGGAGGTTTACGCGGTTTTTCGGAAAAGGGTTTTTTCCGAAAAACTACGTCCAGACTACTTTTACTTTTGAAAGACCCGCTTTTGAAAGAGCGATTGGAAAAGATATGCAAATTCTGCAGGAATTTGCATATCCTCTTTTGAAGAAAAAATGTAGTTTAGACGTACCCTTAAGGGAAAAAATGTTTGTCTATACAATCATTGATGAAGCAAAAGTTTTATTTCCAACATTACAATAGCATTATTGGATGCCAATATTTGCAAATTAATTCAAGGTGTAAAAGAAAACTAGCATAGGGAACTTTTATTAGAGACATAAAAATTATAAGTAGAAAAGACTCACTGAACTAAATAATGCACTGGTTAGCCGGACAGTTCATTATAGTGTCTGTTAAATAAGCACTTGTGGTTAGTGATGTTGTTCTAAGCTTTTATATCATTTAAAAGAAACACTATGTATTTGAACAAGGACTAGTCTTGTCCTTATTTGTCCCATTTTTACTGTGTTTCGCACAATGGGGCTCTGATACTGATCTGGCCCTTTGGACACCACCATATATATATATATATATATAATTATGTTTAAATTTGATTCTAAAATACACAATTAGCTTAGAAAATGCCATTGAACACAACTGGAATGGATGCCCTCAGTCTGTCACCCATTACAAAAGCTGAATTTACCCAGTGTTCATTAGAAGCCTACAAATCTTAACTCCATAGAAATAAAGTAAGTGTCCTTGTGGAAACATACAACATCTAGTCACATTAAAAAGTTAAATATAAAAAATGACCAAACAGTAATGTAGATTGTTTGATTTTATATTTTTAAATCAAAGCCATTTTGACTCATCTAAGCTGACCTATATCTATTTGTTCACATTTAAAAAAACTTTAAATAATTGGAAATCATGGAAAAGAAGTGAAAAAGAAAGCTGGCTTTGGTGGCAAGACTTTTTGTGCTGCAGATTAGAAAATTAACTTCTTGTACCGAAAAAACAGATTATCACCTTGTAAAGTAAAACAATAACTTTGGACTATTAACTCTGACTCCAAAATAACAAGCTACTATTTAAACTGCTCTGCTTGACCACATCCTTAATTATATATTTCATGTTAAGTGCTAAAATATGTTTAATAATTGCTGTATTACCTACAACATGTACATGCAACAGTCCTACAAACATTAATGCACATATTTAACAGTGAAGGATGTGAAGAGTCACATTTATTTCAGTACTTTAAAGTTAAGCGTATTTGCAGTATTGAAGATTGTTAGAAAATTTTAAAAAATTTACAAAAGTAAACTGATTTATTGAAACATAGGAAGAATAAATTAAAAAGAAAGGTAGACACCTTCTCACTATTACTTCAACCTCAGAAGGCCTATTCTTATAATACCCTAAATTTCACATCGCTCCTTTTTTATTTTTATCATAAAAATAATTTGTGAATTAGATAATTGAAACAGCTTCAGTTAAATTCCATTATATATTGTTGAATTGTCCATTTTAATGTTTTAAATTTGTGGTAGTATATTTTATGGATGAGCTCCATAAATCACTTGCAAACACAAAAATTAGCATAAAAGTAAATTCCATAACAGAGCAGCTCAATAGATCATTATCCTGTTTCTGAAAATGGACAGTATAGATGCCTCACATGTGAGAAACTCCACATTAGTTTTATCTTTAACCATTGTATTCTCTATAACTGTATATGTTCTATAAATGCCCAATCCTGTTTTGAATCCATTCTATTAAGCTTTACCTCTAAGAAATCTTGTAGTGAGTTCTACAAGGTAATTAGGCAATATAATAAAATATTTCCTGTCTTACTAGCATAGTCTAATCAGAGGACTTTATTATCTCATCTGGAAGTGAATGACAATTAGATGGAAGCCCTCGTCTGAAAGCATGGAAAATAGACTTTGTACTTGTCGTATTTGTCATTCGAATGTCATTTTGACCAATGCACATTTGACTGATGTATCTATTCATAATGTTACCTACTGCTATTTTACATGACCCTGGGGTTGCTTAATCTTTCTGGAGTGCTGCTCCTGACATCTTCAATGAAGTGTTCACGCTGTGTATTACCATTGCTCTTTAATATGCAAAACACGTACTGTTCATTTGAACTGCATTATTGAGAAAAGACATTAGTCCAAGTACATAATACAAACAAATCTTTGTTTTTTAATATGTAAATATTTATTTACTTTTTCCAAAAGGGAGTTATCACAAAGAAAATGAGGGCACATAAATTTGTTTCCCTAAATTAGGATTCTATAGTTTTCATTCTGTTTCTGACTCTTCTGCTGACATGTGACTGTATCACCTACTGTTGTTTTTCCCCCTCAGTTTTAGGAAATTCCTGCAGCACAAACAGTCTGTCACAGATGGACCCAACCTGGGAAAGTCAAATTTGGATTTTCAGTATCCCAAAATCAGAGGTATCTGAATCTGGGGTTTTGAGGTGGCCCAAAACAGAGCTGAGTTTGTGGAGGAGGGATTCTGAAAATAAGGCTTCTGATGTTGATCCTTCACAAAATCCTTGCTTTTGAATATACTTCTACTTCATAAATTGTAGAATGAGAATCTAAACTTGTTTCAAGGGATAGATGAATTAATGACCAAGTCACTAACTTCATTTTAATAGGTGCAGCCATGAGTATTTTAACGGAGAGAGCATGCTTTAGGTCGTGGTTTCGGCTGTACAAAGTTATGGCTGTACAAAGTTTCTGTTCCAGGGACTCTGCACCATACAAATTCTGCACCAGCTGAAGTGCATTCTTAATTCCTGTCCACGGCCTTGTCTACCTCCAAGTCTGGTAGACATGTGGACTGCACAGATATTTAATTCCTTTCCACCACTTGGAGGATTGTACATGAGCTGTGTTCTCTGTTTTACCAGTTCATGTCAGTGCAGGGTGTGTGTTCCAAACTGTAGGGTGTACCCTCTTTGGGAGAGCTGAGGAGTGTTTGGGGTAGTGTGTGCGGCCTGGGCCAATCCCCACTGGGATCCAGGAGGGAGTACCCACCCAGCCCCACTCTGCCCTCAGTTCTGCTCCAGCTCCAGTCATGAGCTTGGCTTCGGCCTCCACTCCTGGGCACAGCCTTACTCCTGGCCCAAGCTCCCCCTGCTCCTGGCTTCCAGGTTCACTCCTTGCTGTGGCTCCTGCCATAACCTTAACCCCAGCCTCAGGCCCTGGTTTTTCGGAGACATGGACAGATTACTTTATGGAGGGGAGTACATAAAAAGTTTGGGGACCACTGTGTTAGTGTCACCAAAACAGATGAAGAGGTCAGAGTCTCAGAGGCAAAGTGCAACGGTAGTCATTAGAGATAGTGGAAATTAACATTGTAGGCTGCATCATAATCTCCCATACTCCAACTCCTGACAAGTAACATAAAGTGCCCTCTCTTTTCTGATAGCCTGAGTAATGCAGCATTATTATAGGAGGAGAAGACGGAATACAGTAAAATAGGAATATTTTCATGGCCATATTATGCAGCATTATTCTTGTAAGCCTTATAGAAAAGTCTATATAGAATAAAAAGGTCTAGAATTTAATTCTCAGGAGACTATCTAGTAAATAATCTGTGGGATGACAGGGATCTGAATCTTGCTTTTAAGATTAAATCTGAATTCTGTGTATGATGAGGTGCCTCATCAGACATATGCCATCATGTTGAAGACTGAGATAAGTCTTCAATAAGGATTTATTACATACGTTTTTCCTATATTCACCATTGATAATTAAGCAGTACCATAAGTTAGGATACAGTGGACCTAATATAAATATAACCGTTCTTCCAATCAGGTGTTGGGTGTCCAGATGCTAGCTTTTCCATTCACAGTTAATGGTGGGAACAAAACTGCATGCAAAGATAGGGGTGGAAAAATGGCCCATATAAAATATTAGCTCCCTCAAGTCAAGAACATGATCATGCAATAGCTCCAATGTCAGTGAGTTATTTCTATTTCTTTACACTGCACATCTGAGAGTCATGATTTCATGTCTGAAAGGTGTTTTCCACTCACTTTTTAGTCAAACACGCAACCAAATATAATTTATTTTCAAAACCAAGGTATAGGTTCAAGAGGAAGCAGTTTATTTTTATTGTCTGAATTTATCAGATTTAAATTTAATCAAAATATATGATTACTGCTTTTGCTGTAATTATTTAGCTTTATATTTACCAGCCTTACAGTAATCGGGCAGGCATGGAGAAGACATATAGATCCAGAGAGATGAACAAGATGTCAGTAAATTACATTTTCCTTTGATAGGTTTCCTGGGTATTTGGTAGGAAATTACTGTCAGACATCTAGATTTCATTTTGCTTTTTTGTCTCAAGAATAGGAATTTGGAGCCTGCTACCATGGAAACTAATTATTATGCTAGACAGTCCTTTTTCAGCCCCACTGAAGAACCTACTGATTCTCTCGAAGGTCAAACAGTAAAAAGAGACAGATGAAATGCAGATCAATTTTCCACCTTTATTGAACTGGGAATATAACCAAAGCCATTACTGAAGTGTACTAGATGAGGGGCATTGTAAATAATAGTGCATCCCAATTAGGGAACTAACAATAACAGATTTTAGTTGTCATTGTTGAACCCCCGTACAAGGCTAAAAAAATAAGTGACTGGGAGGGACTGATTCCTCTGCAAGGTATTCAGACTTTGTACAACAAATGTTTCGATTTTTGTATTTAAGTATTTTACGCGACCTTAGTGCTCTTGAAAGGTTTCAGATTGACAGTCCTGGAAACTGAAATGCTTGGCATGATTGCTAATTAGTGTCAATATGTTAATTATTTTTAAAATGTGGACACCTGACTAGGAATTGAACCGAGTCCATTTCACATAGGCAACTGCACAGCTAGTAGATGGTAGTAACTTTTCAGCTTTACTAACCTAAAATATTTTTGAACCAAACACTCTTGAAAGATTCTGGTAACATCACCACAAAACCGTTATGCATTTAGATTTATGAAACAACAAGAAAGAGACATGCTGGCAGAGCAATGCTTTGTGGCATTATCCCAGCTCCTGCGGTTGCTGGTCAACCTGGCTGGAATATGCCTCAAGCTCCAGGAACACATGACAGTGTGCACATGATTCTATATGTAGTCCCATTTGCCAGACTCCACCTATAGCCTCTCCAGTCTTGGCTAGCACCAAAGTATCGTCCAGGGTGTGACAGCATTGACATGGTGGTCACAGTTCTCTGTCACATGACTCGCACCCTCTGGTAGTGGCTAGACCCTCCAGTCAATGTGGTCAGCATCCCATTTCTTGTTCCACATGCACCATTTCCATGGTATCCCTCATCACAGATGCACCTGCTTTGGGTTGTGGGGGTTCACCTAGTGGACCTCACTACTCAAGCAATGTGGATGACGGAAGAGTTGTCTCTCCACATCAATGTCTGTGAGCTCTGGGCAATCCACCTTGTGCGTGTTGCATTTCTCCCGTACATTCGGGCCGGTGCGTGGCAGTCATGACACATAATATGACCACCATGTACTACAGCAACAAACAGGGCAGAGCCCAGTCATCTGTTCTTTGCTTGGAAGCCCTTTGTTTGTGGGACTTAGGCAGAGTGCAGCCTTCAGCAGACTCTGTTCACCTGGAGGAGTCATAACTCACAGGGTCCAGAACCAGTTGGCAGATCACATCAGCCTCCGTTTCTTCGTTTATGAATGGTCAATCCAGCCAGACGTCCTCCAGATCATTATCCAGAAGCAGGGTTTTCCTCAGCTAGATCTCCCGGAACAACCGGAAGTGCCCACGCTTCTTCTCATTCTGGAGTCTCAGCCCGTGATGCCTGGTGGACACGTTCTTGATCCCATGGCAGACTGGTTTGCTATATGCTTTTCCTCCCATTCCTGCTGTTACATAAGAACATAAGAACGGCCATACCGGGTCAGACCAAAGGTCCATCTACCCAGTATCCTGTCTGCCGACAGTGGCCAGCACCAGGTGCCCCAGAAGGGGTGGACCGAAGACAATGATCAAGCGATTTGTCTCCTGCCATCCCTCTCCAGCCTCTGACAAACAGAGGCCAAGGACACCATTTTATCCCCTGGCTAATAGCCTTTTATGGACCTAACCCCCATGAAATTATCTAGCTTCTCTTTAAACTCTGTTATAGTCCCAGCCTTCACAGCCTCCTCTGGCAAGCAGTTCCACAGGCTGACTACACGCTGTATGAAGAAGAACTTTCTTTTATTAGTTTTAAACCTGCTACCCATTAATTTCATTTCGTGTTCTCTAGTTCTTCTATTTAGGGGAACTAATAAATAACTTTTCTTTATCGGCCCTCTCCACACCACTCATGATTTTATATACCTCTATCATATCCCCCCCTCAGTCTCCTCTTTTCTAAACTGAAAAGTCCCAGTCGCTTTAACCTCTCCTCATACGGGACCCGTTTCAAACCCCTAATCATTTTAATTGCCCTTTTCTGAACCCTTTCCAAGGCCAAAATATCTTTTTTGAGGTGAGGAGACCACATCTGTACACAGTATTCAAGATGTGGGCGTACCATAGTTTTATATAGGGGCAGTAAGATATTCTGGGTCTTATTTTCTATCCCTTTCTTAATTCCTAGCATCCTATTTGCCTTTTTGACCCGCTGCACTGTGTGGAAGTTTTCAGAGAACTGTCCGATAACTCCAAGATCTCTTTCCTGATTTGTCGTAGCAAATTAGCCCCATCATACTGTATATAGTTGGGGTTATTTTTCCCGATGTGCATTACTTTACACTTATCCACATTACATTTCGTTTGCCATTTTGTTGCCCAGTCACTCAGTTTGGTGAGATCTTGTTGGAGTCCCTCACAGTCTGCTTCTGTCTTGACTATCCTAAACAGTTTGGTATCATCTGCAAACTTTACCACCTCACTGCTTACCCCTTTCTCCAGATCATTTATGAATAAGTTGAACAGGATTGGTCCTAGGACTGACCCTTGGGGAGACCACTAGTTACCCCTCTCCATTCTGAAAATTTACCATTTATTCCTACCCTTTGTTTCCTGTCTTTTAACCAGTTCTTAATCCAAGAAAGGACCTTCCTCTTATCCCATGGCCATGTAATTTACACAAGAGCCTTTGGTGAGGACCTTGTCAAAGGCTTTCTGGAAATCTAAGTATACTATATCTACTGGATCCCCCTTGTCCGCATGTTTGTTAACCCCTTCAAAGAACTCTAATAGATTAGTAAGACAGGATTTCCTTTTACAGAAACTATGTTGACTTTTGTCCAACAAATTATGTTCTTCTACATGCTTCACAATTTTATTCTTTACTATTGTTTCGACTAATTTGCCAGGTACTGAAGTTAGTCATGTTTCGCAAGGTGCTCCTCAAGCTCCACAGAGACAGACTGAACATTAGCCTAATAGCCCTGGCCTGGGCCCATCAGTACTAAGAATGTAAGCAAATAGTCGATTAGTTGACTATCTGATAAGTTGATTGGTCCCTCAACTAGTCACTCTCCCCCCTTTGCTGCTTCTACTGTCTGGCTCTTAATACATTTAAAAGGCAGAGTTGCAGCAGCATTAGCTCCCGGTGTCGGGAGCTAACCCCGCTGTGGCTCCCCCACTTATCGACTAGTTGATGGAAATTCCACCGACTAGTTGATTTAACTAAATTTAACAACCCTAGTCAGCACTGATACCCCACCCTCCTGGAGCTGCCTGTGCAACTGCCCATTCTGCTCCTGAACCTCATCATGCAGGACCATGGTCACCTCCACCATCTGGGCCTTCACTCCATTCACCTCATGGTGTAGCAGCTTTGTGTCTGAATCCTGCTGAGCAGGCTTGGTAGGAACAGATCCACCCTGACCTCCCTAGTAGTAGAAAGCCTCACATACCCGGCCAAATGGAAGCATTTCTACTGTTGGTGTCTGCAGCATAACCTGGCCCCATAACTCTTAGATGCTGGTGTACCTGGTGTCCCTAAAGCAACAAAACTTGGGAATTTTCTCACTGAAAGTACCTTCGGCAGCCACCTGGGGGAAGCTGGTCACTCCAATTTCACAACCCTCCCCCCTAGTCAGGCACTTCCTCAAGGGTATGGCCAGACGTGGGATCTCAATCTGGTCCTTAGTTCCCCAACCTGGTAAAAACTGGCTGGGATGCTAAGCAGCAGGAAGCCAGGCAGGTGAAAGGGGTTGGCTGGGGCCACATTCCTCCACTACTCTGGTACTGCCCCAGTTCCTAGCTTCCCCTCCCCAGGGAGGAAAGGGGTGCTAAAGCCCCCCCCAGTTCCTACTGATGCTGCTTTTTTGCTACCTTTCATCACTGTCAGGGAGCAAGAGGAAAGCTCACAGCATTACTTCACTCCTCTTCCTCCTGCTGGTGTGTGGAGGAGACAGAGGTGGACAGTGACAGAAGGGAAGCAGCAAGCAACAAGCCATTGGTAGGAATGGGGGGGCTTCAAACTCACTGCCCCCTCTAAAGGGCACCATTTGTCCCCCCCCATATTCCCCACATACTCCAATCCCTTCCCTGAGTCTTCCTATGCCCCCATCCCCCTGCCCTGATTCCTGCATCCCCACTCCCCAACCTTCTGCCCTGAGTCCCTCCTCACATACCCCCAACCCTGATTTCTGCATCCCCCACACGCCTAACTCCCTGCCCTAATTCTTATATTCCCCACATCTTTACGCCCTGCCTTGAGCCTCCCACACATACATTTCTTACAAGTACTGTGATATCACATTCCCCTCCAACTCTCTGCCCCCTAGGTCATGCCTTGTCTCCCTGGGGTGCAATACAACAACACATGGAAGAAATTGAAGTTACTTTCACCCCTGAAGATATACTAAACATTTGTATGCCCCTTCATGCTTTGGCCACCATTCCAGAGGACATACTTCCATGCTGATGATGCTCTTTAAAAAATAATGCATTAATTAAATTTGTGACTGAATTCCTGGGGGGAGGATTATATGTCTCCTCTTTTACTTGCATTCTGCCATATATTTCATGTTTTAATAATCTTGGATGATGACCCAGCATATGTTCTTCATTTTAAGAACACTTTCATTACAGATTTGACAAAACCCAAAGAAGCTACTAATGTGAGATTTCTAAAGATAGCTCCAGCTATTCAACCCAAAGTTTAAGAAACTGAAGTGTCATCCAAAATCTAAGAGAGATGAGGTGTGGAGCATCCTTTCAGGGGTTTTAAAAGAGCCACACTCTGTTGCGGAAACTACAGAACCTGAACTACCTTAAAAAAAGGAAAATCAACCTTCTGCTGGTAGCATCTGACTCAGAGGATAAAAATGAACATGCATCAATCTGTATTGCTTTGGATTGTTATCAAGCAGAACCCATCATCAGCATAGACATATGTCCTCTAGAATGGTGGTTGAAGTTGAAAGGATATATGAATATTTAGGACATCTGGCACATAAATATCTTGTGATGCTGGCTATAACAGTGCCATATGGCCCCCTGTGCTCACTTTTAACTGACATTATAAACAAAAAGCAGGCAGCATTATCTCTTGCAAATTGTAACCAAAAATATATGTCCGAGTGATTGGCTGAATAAGAAGTAGGACTGAGTGGACTTGTAAGCTCTAAGGTTTTACGATGTTTTATTTTTTGAATGAAGGGGTTTTTTGTACATAATTCCATCTCTGTAAATTTAACTTTCATGAGAAATACACTACGGTACTTATGAGATGAATTGAGAAATACTTTTTTTTGGTTTTTACAGTGCAAATATTTGTAATAAATATAAAGTAAGCACTATACATTTTGTATTCTGTGATTCAATTCTGTAATTGAAATCATATATTTGAAAACCTAGAAAACATCCAAAATGGTATTCTATTACTAGCTGTGATTAATCATGATTACTTTTTAAAATCGCATAATTAATCACAATTTTTTAAATTGCTTGACAGTCTAAAATAACTACTACCTCTTACTGTTTCCCCCTAAACTTTACAAGACTTTTTGCTGAGACTAGTCTTATTCACAACTGCATTTTAAAAATGTGTAGAATCAAAGGCTTCTGCGTCTTGTAATGACCCTGACATTTAAAATAACGTGTGAGATGCTCATCACCACACTGGCTCTGAGTAAAGATTCTGGGGTGGTGTAAAAGGGCCCTGAAAGCCCTAGATATGGTTGGGGAAGAATTCCCCAGCACATGAAAGGAGGAAGAAAGCAGGCAGAGCTGCCTTCTGAGGACCTCCTGGCATAAGAGGTGCATGACATGTGGGAGGCTAGGAATGGAAGGGCTAGTTGGAGGTAGGGTCATCACATACAGGAAATTTTGGGCAGCCACCGTTAGGCTGCTGTAACTCAGCCATCCATCTAAGGCAGGGGTAGTCAATAATTTTTGAAGGGGGGGGCACTTCACAAATTTTGGAAGTGGCCGTGGGCTGACCCAGAAGGGGCAGGGCTTCAGGCAGAAGGGGTGGGGTTGAGACCTACCCAACTGGGAGCATGGCTTGCCCTGGGGTCCCTGCCCCCTGACTTCTGGCCAATGGAAGGGACCTGGAGCAGATGGGGGATGCTGGGGACTAGCCTCCTCCGAGAGTTGTCGGGGTGGAGGTTTAGAATTCACAGAACACAGCTGGAAGCTCCTGGCCCCCACTGCTAACCTGTTGCCTGGTAGCCTCCCGGCAGGCACAAAGCCTTTGAATAGCAGGAGTTGAAAGGGCTCATGCCTCCTGGGCAGCTCCCAGGCAATAGGCCTGTGGACCCAAGAGTTGTGAGCCCTTCCAATTACATCTGTTTGAAGGGCTTGAACCTGCTGGGTCTCCAGCTCCCAGGCAACGCGCTAGGGCAGGGGTCAGCAACCTTTCAGAGGTGGAGTGCCGAGATTTGACTTATTCGCTTCTATGTACAGGTCTGAGTGCTGGTAATACTTTTTAAAGTCAATAATAATCCTATTTACAGCAGCTTCATTAATAAATAAATTAAGATGAAGATCTGACCTTTTAGTGCAGGGGTCAGTAACCTTTCAGAAGTGGTGAACTGAGGTCTTATTCACGGATCTGTGTGCCAGGGGAAAGAGAGGGGAGGGGAGACAAGGACAGGCTGGGTACAGCGGCCTTATTTTCTGAAACAGCTGCAGCTATGGAGAATGGTTTAATTTAAATTATGAAACAGATTAAGCATTTTAATTTTCTCATGTTAGTTTATCAAACTTCATTTTAAATAAAGTAAAATATTATGTGAAACAAAAAAGTTTTCAACGAATTCTTTATTTATGGCAGGGGTTGGGAACCTTTTTGGGTGGGGAGTCACTGACCCACAGAAAAATCAGTTGGGGACCACACAAGTGAGAAGCAAAAAAACTCCTCTAAAACCCCCCCAGCATTCACTGATGTGGGTCCCAAATGAGACACCTTACTCCTCTGGTGCCCCAGCCTCATCGGGTGAGGGGAAGGGAAGTGGGAGACTAAAGTTCAGGGCTTCCCAGAAGGCAGAATTACTTTTCTGGGGTTCCAGAGTTAGTGGATTTTATGGACCTCCTTAGGTCCTTGGGTAGGGACAAAAATGAGGGGTACAGTGTGTGAGACAGGACTACCAGCAAGTAGGATAGGGAAGAGGTGCAGGATCTAGGAGGAAGTGGAGAAGAGGGAGAAGTTGCAAGGTCTGGGTGGGGGGGCAGAAGCAGGCTGGGAGTAGAGTGTCTGGCCAGGTGAAGGGAGCAAGAACAAGGGAGGGTGCAGTGTGTGTCCAGGCGAGAGGGTGCAGGAGCAATACGGATGAAGGAGCAGGGTGGGGTGTCTGGCCAGGAGAGAGCGTGCAGGAACAAGGCAGGGTGTCAAAGCAAGCTGGGGATGCCAGTCTTAGGGGGGAGGGAAGTGAGGGGATTGGGGTGTATGGGGGGTCTGGGCATGAGGGGGGGGCCATTGCTGCCCCCTTGCAGCAACAGCCACAGCCACTCTGTCCCAGCCACCCTGGAGGGAAGCCTTGCTGCTGGGCCCACATGGTCCACTGTGGTTGACATAGTCTGGGGCCATCCCAGAGGCCCTGCTGCCACTGTGGTCTGGGGCCAGCTCCAGAGGCCCTGCTGCTGTGGCCCACATGGTCCCAGGTCAGCCCTGGACTCTGTGGCTGCAGCAGTGGCACCTCCGGGGCCAGCCCCAGACTGCCTGGCCATAGCAGTGGTGTCTCCAGTTCTGACCGAGGTGCCGCTGAGGAGCCTCAGCCCCAGCACTGCTTCCTCCCACTGCAGCCTAAGCTGCTGCAGGGGGGAGGGAGCACTCTCCAACAGCTGAGCTGGGGAGAAGGGGCTGGACTGAGCTCCCTCCCACGTGCCGCTGAAAATCGGCTTGCATGCCATAAGTGGCAAGTGTGCCATAGGTTGCTGACCCCTGCACTAGGGGGTGAGGCCTGGAACTGCCTCGCGGGCCAGATCAAAGCTCTAGGTGGACCGGATCCAGCCTGCTGAGGGGCTTTTGCCCACCCCTGATCTAAGGCTATGTCTACACTGGGAAGGTTTGCTGTCAACATGCGAAGTTGCCAAAAGTGAAAACTGGCCAACTGGCCCCCATTGTTGACATTGTTGACATTTCATGGCCACATTGCTAGTACCCTGTCAACAGATAAAGCATCTCACAGTGCAGTGTTATGGGAAGGTGGAGCTGATCACTATGCTTCTTGGGATTTTCTTGTAGCTCTGTGAGCACTCTGTGCTAAGGAATGTCAAAGCAGAAGAGCAGTCTCTCCAGCCTTCCCCCTGCAGCAGCAGTTGCCTGCTGCTGTGTTCCTAGTGCAGGGCAGAACAGAAACATTCGAATGATTTATTCTTTGTTTCCTAAAGGGAGCAGCTCTCTCAGCTGTCAGAAACTCTCTGGGGCTTTAAAAGGGGAGGGGCACATGCCTGCAGGGCAGCAGAGATCACAAAACACTGAGCAGAGCCATCAGGGACAGCACTGAGAGATACTGGCAGAATCCAATTCTAGCGATGAAACAAACAACAGAATCCACACTAACTCTTTGTTGACAATAAAGACAGGGGCAAAGATACATGTTTCTTGCAGGGGTTGAAGGTTTTTGTCATCAAAACAAACCGAGTATTTTTCACGACAAAAGTTGCATTGCAGTGTAAATGCTCTCACTGTTTTGTAGCCCAAAGGCAGTTTTTTGGCAATGAAACATCCAGTGTAGACAAACCCTACATTGTGTTAGCGGCTATTTCATTCAGACCTTGGAGCAGTTTAGAATTGGGAGGATACAAAGGGGGAATCCAGTTAACCCTGTCTATTTTCTGGGGCAATGTCTTGTAAGTATTTCTCTGCTGGTCTCTAGAAGTATGCTTATAGCTAAATAATTTTTCCCACCTGTGACAACATTCTACCACTGGATTTTTGTCTGTTTTTCTTTATGGTTATTTCCCTGCAAGTGGATTTGCTCAGACCTGTTATTTTTGAAATTAAATGTTTTAGGGTTTTATTTATTATCAAGAGTTTTAGCAATTCAAATGGGGAAATGCACTAGGCCTACTGTTAGTCTGCTGAACGGATATAACGCACAAAACATTCTGGTGGTGGCTTGAAAGGATGTGAAAGAAAAAAAAAAGAGCTATCATTTTGCATTTGCAGGGATTTAAAAGCACAGACATCTTCACAGACTAATTAGTGTTTTCATAGATGTTCAGGGTTATTATAACAAAGCAGCCAAGGTTTAAAAATTATAAGCCTAAATTTCCAAATGTAATTAGAGATGTTGGGACACTTAGTTTTGTGGTCTTTAAATGCCTTAAAGGCTCTTGATTTGAAGAAGCACTGAGCACCTTCCCTTTGACAATCTGACACCTTTAAGGGGACTCTGATTAGCAGCCTGAAAACTCGAGAACCCAGAATGACTAATGAAAATGTACACCATAACGTTGTAGCTAGAGAGCAAATCTTCAGGGTATCATGGCTACAATTGAACTTCAGTGATCAAAGTACATTAGGTGATGCACTGTAAAATAAAAAATGATCAGATGTAGCGCTGCAGTCCAAGAAGGACCATATTTTCCGGAGTGTGTCACTTTTTCTGAAGAATCACTTTGGGGCATGGATTGATTATGAAGGACATGTTGCCAGGCTTCGCCCCCAGCCCTCTCTTAATAGGGGAAGCACTACACAAAAGGGGTGGATTTTGGTTCTGCACTCACTGTGATAAGACTCAAGCTCAGCCTCAGTTTGATGGCAGGAATTCTGTAGCTAAGGGCCCTTCTCTGAGAATGTTCTGTCCCCAATCTTTGAGAGTGTAGCCTGAAGCACTGTCACACTTCTTATCTCCGTTGATTGTACTTTTCTCAGAGAGATGTTGAGAAAGAGAGACAGTTAGTTAATCTGGAAAAGAGCTAGATTCTAGTCTATTTGCAGCTTTCTGATTCACAAAATCCAGTAACTTATTGTACATTTCCCAACGTAGTGTACATTAGTTAGGGAACACTCTAAACTGTGTGGACTTACTAATGTCAGAATCCTCATTTGCTTATTACGCTCTCTCTTTCTGTGTCCCCCAATTCCTCACGTGGTGTCAGATCAGGGCCAAATTCTACACGCAGGGTCAAAGTCAACTTCTTCCTGATGTCTGGTGTTTTTAGTAATCCATTTCTTTAGCCTGTTGTCTAATGTTACTGCAATTATCTTGTAATGATCTACCCAGTGCTCTCCTAATAGACTGAACATTTAGCTGGAGTCCCTTCGTCATGTACTACAAACAAATCTAGTTATTTTAAAACATAAGAACAGTAACAGGGCTATTAAAATGGTACCCTGAAGAATGTAGTAACTTCATAATTTTAATGAAGTCATAGACATTGGATAGTAATATTTACATGCCTCAGTAAGGACCAAAACTATTGTTGGTGCAACTCCACTGACCATTTGACAATCAAGCAAGCTTTGATTTCCTTCTGTTGTGTTCCTTCAGCTGTCTTTGTCTTAGCCTAGATTGTTCCTGTAGTTTAAGGCACAGCTCATAAGAAGGGGCAAAGTTGAGCTGCACTACTTGTGAGAGAACATGGGACACATTCTATTTCTAAAATCAGAATGCATCCCAAAGATTCTTGGAATGCACTGTAATGTTCCTTTATAGGATGCAACTTACTCCCCACACCGTGTTGGTCCCTGCAGGAGGCTGGTGCGAAGAGGAGTAGGGCTATAACTCTTGACCTCCCTTTGCATTGTTGTGCACTCCTAGAGGAATAGGGCTAGGGCTGTATTTTGGCCTCTCCCGCAATACATCACTCGTGTAACGGATATATAGAATTCATGGTTCCCCACCCCCTGGCGCTTTCTGCTGAATGTTCTGGGAATTTGTCCTTCAAAGGGTGCCATCCCTCAGTTGTGCCTCAGAGACATTGCTCCCATTGCCTTCACACTACCACTATCTGGCCATGTCACCACTGGACCATGGGTTCCTGTCTGGGTTCTGACTCCTCTGGCTGTGTTCGAGCCTGCTATCTCCCTCCCTCAGGCCCCTCACTTGCTTCAGTGGACAACTGCAGTCTTTAGTCTAGCCCCTGCTTTCAGGGGCAAATTGAAGCCAATCTCCTCATTGGCAAATGGTGGTGGTGGCCCAGGGACTCTACCACTGGCAGCCACCCTTTACCCCTCCTCCTATTCCTGCTACCTATTTTCCCTGGCTGCATGCCCCTCTCTCACCCTCCTAAGTGCCTTTCTTCTTCTGCCCTGCTAAGCAGACATTTTATATCTTGCTATCCCAGCAAGCCTTCTCTGATTGGCTGCCTTTCTGCAGCCTCCCTTGGGCTCTGCTACTCCTTAGGGCCCTGTGTGGGGCTAATTCCCCACAACACACCCTCTCCCTCAAGCCTAAAACCATTGGGGGTAGGAGGTCTTATATGCTGCATGATTCTAAAGTGTCTCATCAGGTTTTCCCTCTGTTTCTCCTCAACTGGAAACCCACATCTTCCTTCTCCTTTACAGCAGAGCTCAATTCTTCCTGCAGGCACGACAGTCCTTCTGACTGTAGGTGGGCTTACTCTGCCACTAATTGGGCTTTTACTTCTGCACCCCCCCAGTCCCTTCTTTCTCAGGATCTGGGTCCCTACAATAGCCTACTCAGGGTGGTGTTTGTCCCAACTTCTCCCTAGGTTCTCTCTGTCTCAATCATTTTCTCCATGACTTAACAATTCCTACTAAGGGATGGGACATGACTCCCTGGCAGGTCTACAGCCATCACTGCAGCATCCACTCTGCCAGTTTCTGGCCCAGTCAGGTTCTCAGGGCAGTCACTCTACAAGTGCCCCTGTTATCCACAGGTGCAGTATGCCCATCCCCTCCCTGTTCTCTTTACAGGAGGGGCATTCTTGGGCTTTTGCTCTTCCTTTCTCTCTGCTTGAGGCTCCAGTTCTCTCATCCTAGTAGGGGCAATTCCTTCTCCAGAGTCCTGACTGCTCACAGGCCTGGCCTCTCCTCATGCCTCCCATGGCTTCTATTGAACTCCCTTTTCAGCAGCTTTACTGGAGCCTGCTGTTCCCTAATCAGCCACCCCCAATAAGTCTGGAGGTCTCACTGCACCTCCCATTGCCTCCGCTGGTTTCCCAGAATTCCTTGTAAAAGAGTCTTTAGCCTCCCCTGTGATCTGCCAGTCCCTTTTGGCACCTAGGAGAGCACATGAGCCCTCTGCAAAGAAAACCTCTGCATATCCTGGATCCATCGCCTTGCAAACCACTTATATCTGGGCAATCATTCCCTTAATCCTCCTACTTCCTTCTACATCAGGGGTGACTGTACTGCCTGCATTCCCAACCACATGGAACAGGTTCATGACTCACTAGCCCCAGCGTCTCCTGCTGGATGTTCTGGGAATTAGCTCCACCCTTCTATGGGGTGCCTCGTCGCTGTCAGTCCTGCTGTCTTCACTGCCTCTGGCTGTGTCACTACTGGACCATGGGTTCCTGGCTGGCTTATGACCCCTCCTACCCCAGCCCACCATCTCCTTCCCTTCTGTGGGACAAGTGACCCTCAGGCCTTTTGCTTGCCTCAGAGGCCAACTGCAGTCTTTAGTCTAGCCCCTACTTTCAGGTGCAAACTGCAGTCTGTGTTTAGTCCGATCACCTCACTGGCAAATAGGGAAAAGGGTGTGGAATCCAGTCCCGCCCCTTACTATTTCTTATTTTCTCAAACAACTTTTAAAAAGTCTGTAATCCCTTTTGGCCCAATCCTTCACTTTTTACCCAGACAGAACTCCCATTGACTTCAGTGGCTGTGTTACTAAAGCAAAGAAAGCATGTGTAGGTCTATTACCTATTGACTTTGGATGACTGATGTTATATTTGAATTCTCTTTGTTTTGCAGACCTTGGAATTCCTTACTTGTGAGAGTCATTGATTTTTTAATATCATCTCAGGTCTCTTTTCCCTTGCTTGGATGGATTTTATGACCATACTATTGCTTTTATTATTCCAGAGATGTGGTATTTCAACTCATTTTGACTGCTGTCGATAAATATTCATTTTTATTTTATGGGAATAAACCTGTTCTTAGACTTGTCCATGTGCAATCTGCCATTTCAACTTAGCCCATATCTGATTTAATTTAAAGTCAGTTTTATTCCATCACATATTGCTAGCGGATTAATTATAATGTGAAAGTTTTCATCCATTAATTTAAAAAAATCAGTTTAATAGCAGTAAAACTAATGCAATCTTACAATGTTTTTAAACATCATCTTTCATTTTTAAAATGCTGATTTTATGCCACAAAGCCTGATGGATGATGACAAAAGCCAAGAGGTTATGTGTGAAGTACAGTTATCTTCTAAGAGGCTATGTCGTTAAAGTCTCTATCACCACACTCAGTTATTTATGGTTATTATTCATTTTTATCATAGTTTGGGTAAAATTTTCAAAAGACTTAGATGACATAGGCACCTAAGTTCCATTTTCAAAAGTGATTTATGCAGCTAGGCATTCATTGAAAGTCAATTGGTGTAGCCAAAATGTAACATTTTAATGTGGGTATAAGCAGATCTATAGTATTATAAAATGAGAGGTGTCCGTCACGCCATCTGCCACAGGGAACATCTGAGAGGACTTGAGAAGTTTCTAGGGGGAGGCAGGCCTCCAGCCCCACCTACAGCCCTATCCCCTCTGCTGAGGCCCCGCCCCCACCATGGGAAGGGGAAGAGCACGTGTGCGCCCCAGCATCCCTGGAGCAGTGGGGAGGGAAGAGAATGCACTGTCCTAAACTCCCCGCCCCTGGGAGCAGTGGGGAGGGAGGAGGCCACATGGCTCCAGCCTTCTCGGCCCCAGAGCAGTGGGAAGGGAGGTGGCCATGTGGCCCAAGCTGGCCCAAGCCTCCCTGCCCCCAGGAACAGTGGGGAGGGAGGACGCCATGTATACGTCTACTGTCACAACGGGATGGGTAATACCAATAAGTATAATAACGGTAATAAGTCCTATATAATGATTGCTTATAAGTTCTATATGCTTCTGTTTCACCCTGCCAGCCACCCTTCATCATTAGTGGGAAGGTCACTTCTTCATCTTAGCACATGGTTTTATTACAATGTTTGTTGTAAGGTCTTGCTTCTTGTTAGCATTGCAAATTAAATTGTGTCCATATTGCATACTAAGTTGTGTAAGCTTCCTTTGTTATTTCTTTAGTAACTCTATAATACTTTCTAGAATGTAATCCTGTCTGAACTTCTTTGTAAAACTGTTTAACAGGAAATTATCTGTAAAATTGTTTGGTGGGAGTGGAGGATGTGGGCATAGTAAAGGATAAGTGTGAAAGCCATCATGAATGTCCAGATGATCAAGAAGAAGTGGGAAACTTGAAGACAACCAGAAAGCGTCGATTGTGCCCAATGCTAGAAACAAATGAACAGAATTGACAAATCTTGGAGACAGGCAGACACCTCGAAGAGTGAGATGACAAACAAGAGATAATGATGAGAAGCCTGACAATAGTCATTAAAAATAATTGAGGAAAGCTCTGAGATTAAGACCATTTAAGAATCATAGACTCAAATGGGAACTTAAAAGTATAAAAATGGGGTGCATTTGCCATAGTTCTCTGAGTTCAGTCCTACAAAACCTCAGAGCATCGATCATGATCAACAGAGACCAGATCGTTACTTGTGTAAATCTAAGTGGCTACTTACCTGATTTGTGCTACAACAGACTGGTAACTATAAAACCATCTGCAGGACCTGTGTGTGTGAATGTACATGTTGCTTTTCATGTTCTATTTTCAATAAACATGGGCTACATCTACACTGGCCAATCTTGCACAAGAACATATGCAAATATTCATTGCTGCGCCTCATTTGCATACTTAATGAACTGTCATTTTTGCGCAAGGGGCTTTTGCGCTAGAAGGAGCAGTCTACACTGCTCCTTCTTGTGCGAAAAACCCCTCTTGTGCAAGAGTAGTTCTGCCTGAAAATAAGCAGTGTAGATGCTCCTTCTTGCACAAAAGCTCCTTCTGCAAAAATGGTGGCTCATTAAGTATGCAAATGAGGCATGGCAATATTCATCGCCGTGCCTCATTTGCATATGTTCTTGTGCAAGACTGGTCAGTGTAGACGTAGCCCTGGTGTATTGTCTTTTCCCCTGACAAAAGATCCTGTGTTATTCTTATAAACATAACATTGGGACTCTGGACAGTCAGTAAGAGTCTATACTGGCAGATTCCTTCGCAGGATTGTACTCTTCAAAGTATAAAAACTGCTGAAATAAATCTAAAATAGCTGCTAACAAAGGTATAAAGTGCCTAATCTGAGTTTGCTTTTACAAATGCCTAGTTCAAAGAGATCTGTGCCCTCTGCAAAACCTCTGAATGGGTAGTTAGTGTGTTAGATCTCCAGCTGCTTTAGGCAAAGACCAAGGTAGCTCTATTTGTTCCTGGCCAGATGTTCACAACCTATTCTCTTATTCTCTTTAGTGCACACTCAGTAGTAAACCACACTTTTTTTTAACTGCATGCACCTTCTGTAGGTCTACTCCTTAAATTCATTTGGAAACTGAAGCTGAGGCAGAATGCAACCTAAGACTTATTTAGCATCATATCTTACTGGGGGCATGTACCACTAGCGCTCTGGGATAGACACTTAAGCTTCCCATTGGTCTCCACATGGACTTTAAGAAGCTTTTAAACCTCTAATCATAATACTTTTTTCATCTGTAGGTCTCAAAGGGCTCATCTAGACTACGCTAGAATGTTGAAGAGGATATGCAAATTATGTGGGAATTTGCATATCTTCTTCCGATCTCCCTTTTGAAAGCGGAGCTTTCGAAAGTGAAAGTAGTTTAGATGTGGCTTTTTCAGCAAAACCCCCCTTTGTCGAAAAGCCGCTCTTCCTCAAAATATGAGGTTCCCACAGAATTTGCATATCCTCTTTCAACTGTTCCGCGTAGACTAGATGAGCCCATTTTTTGAGGAAGAGCGGCTTTTTGACAAAGCGGGGAGGTTGCCAAAAAAGCTGTGTCTAAACTACAGAGCTTTCAAAAGAGCAGAGCAGAGCAGAGCTTTCGAAAGTGAGAGATTGTAAGAAGATATGCAAATTCCCGAGGAATTTGCATATCCTTTTTTGACACTCTAGCGTAGTCTAGATGAGCCCAAAGTGCCTTACCAGGGATGGTCAGTATCATAATCTCCATTTTACAGAGGGTGAAACAGAGAGGTGAGGACTGTCACCCAAAAGGCCTATCTGGGAATAGAGCTGGATCCCAATTCAGTGCTCTATCTACTAGATCAGACCCCTTCCCTATAAATCCATAATTGTATGATTAGACTGCAGCATAGGACCATAGTTTGAACTCAGGTTCAAGTCTATCCCCTCTTTTATCTACACATACATTGTGCTAGCCCAGAGCTAAAGCTCAAAATCCCAGGACCCCCAAGGGATGGAGGATCTAGTCTGGGTCAAGTCAGGACCTAGGGTTGAAGCTCTATTTTTTTTTCAAGAGAGATCCATCACCATAGACTCATGCTCTGGGAATCTGCTAAAAGTATGCCACAATTCCTTGGGCTGATTTCTTTTATCCTGTTGATAGTCATGTGTAGTGAACAGTCAAGTTTTCTCACACTGCATCATAAACAAAGGGCTAGACGGTCCACATTTTGGGAAGTACTAAGAAGTTTGGGATATGGATGGGGGCCTGGGTAACACAATATAGATGCTGGAGCCACAGACTGCCACTCAGAGTCCAATGGTTCCTAACTTGGGTTACAGAAGAGTGTAGATGCTCAAGCTTTTAATTAACAAACCTAGGGTCTGCTAACTCAGGTTCTACTAATCCTGGACTTACATTGCAGTGGAGACATACCCTGAATGGCTTAGGACCTGCTTACTTGATAGGTGGCTCCACTTCCCACATGAGGTTGCTCTAGCTGCAATCGGTAGAGAGGCTTCAGCTGGAACCCCTTGAAATAGAAGAGAGGTTGCTGCTGGCAGCATTCATTATGAAGTTTCTCGGTCCATGAAACTATCTTGTTCATCAGTCCTTTGTCTCTGAAATGGTGCTGTCCAATCTGAAACTACCCAGATTTCTGCCTTTGAAGTCTTGGCTCTGTGAATGAGTTTTGTTATATTGCTGGGTGGCTATTTCTGTTGTTTGAAACAATTGAACGGACATATGCCACTAGGAACAGGAATTATACTGGGAACCCCTGCAACTGCAGGTTTGACTGCACTCCTTGAACCAATGCTGCTGTAACTCCATAGACTTCAGTGGAGTTGCCCTTGATTTATACTGGGGTAAGTGAAAAAGGAATCCGACTTATTGTACTTTTAAAAATAAAACTCTTTGGGAATTGGAGAGAGGAATGAAGGAACCAGAAAGGTAACAATGCTACAGATCAAGTTTGTATCCAGTTTAGTACACTGATGATTGTTGCTGGACTTCTTAAAGATTATTTTTAATGTATATTCATATTTTGGATTAACAGAGGCTGTGACTTCTAAAGATAATTACTTCCCCTTGCAGTTGTAAATGGAGGCTAGTTCCTATTAAACTTAATTACTTTCCTTTGTGATTTGCATGATAATCCCACACCTTGAAAAAGAAGCCTTCTAAGTAAAGGTGCCTATTATTAAAAATGTGTGAGACAGGAGAGACGATAAAGTGGCTTCTAAACAATGACACATACAGCACTGGATTACTCTTTCATGGAAAAACAATGCGTAATATTCTCCATTTCCTACAAATTGGACCTAAAAGCTCAGCCTTTCCCTCAAACTTTCCAACCTTTTCTTAGGGTGACAACTTTTATTTGCAAGTCAATGTCTCATGACAAATTCCAAGCAGTCATTTATAGCTCCAAAGCAAATAACCCTGGAGAGAAAATTATTACTTTTTTGTTTATTTTCAATTAATATAATGAAAAACTGTTTATGTTATCTCATCCAGTGAATGCTGTTGAGCCTCAGGGCTATGTATCATAGGCCTTTTTCACCAAGAAGACCTCATCTATGATGATAACGTTCAATAGATTGTTAAATAATGCATTAATGACAGAAGTAATTAAATGAGAGACAATGCACTTCTTGCCAGCACTCTGCTTTGTTTGAATCCCCGGCAGCAAAAACATGCATATAAAGAACCCCGCAGCTGAGTCTGTTCTAGACCACATGTTGTTGCTGTATTCATTTCAATCATGTAACAGGGATTTTCTTCCTTTGTACATGGAAAGCTACTAGCACAGACACTAGTATATGTAATGAACTATTTTGGTTCAAGCTGTCCTAAAAAAAGTTCAGCCTGACACACAGGCACCAGGTTTGGAAAACTTCCTTGCAAAAGATTAAGTAGTATCAAAATTGCCAGCAGTTGAAAATGGGGTTATAATAGAAAGTGTTAAGCAAGCTTAACAGAGGGAGGATAGTTTTGCAGGTAAGACAATGGAGTGGAACTTGGGATCAATATTCCCTCTAAATTTTTCCATATATGTGTGGAATCAATTTTATGTGCACCCAGGCATGTGCAGATGTGCACCACCAGTAGAAACACATGCTGCCAGCTGTGGGTGCTCGGCCAATCAGCTGTGGGGGGGGGCAGCTGAATCGCTCTTGGACTTCTTGTGAGATCTGAATTTATTTGCTGGATCTGCCATAGACTTCCTGTACAACCTTGAGCAATGCACATAATTGCTCTTTCACTCTTTGGCCGGAAGTACAGGGTGGGGTGCCGGAAGTACAGGGCAGGGGCCTGGAAGTGTGTGTGTGTGTGTGTGTGTGTGTGTGTGTGTGTGTGTGGGAGGCTCAGGGCACGAGGTTGGGGGTGGTTAGGGAGGAGTGGTGGGACTGGGGCAGTCCTGGTCACTGCCAGGTTACTTTTACCTGGCTGGTGGATGGGTCCCTTCCTTGCTGCTCTTGTTTGCTGCACTGCCACAAGGGAGCTGTGGGCCAGCTGTGTGACAGCACTGCTGCTGGGAAACCACTGACAGTGCAAGAGACCTCTAGGCCTGTTGCCCCTTTCCCCTGGCTTCTTCCCAGGGACCATCAGCAACAGTGCATGCCACAGGCTGCACATGTGCTGCCAGGCATCCAGCAAGAGAGGGGCAGCAGGACAGGCACAGATGCACCAGGACCCCGTCTGGGAGCGCGCACGGCTTCCCTACAGCGTGTCCCCCACTGTCCCCTTTCACACCTGCCTGCCTCTCCTGGCTGCGCACATGAGGCCTTCAGCGCTAGCCTGCAGCAGGAGCCGTGGGAGCCTGGTTGTGAGAGTGCCATACAAGCCATGCCATGTGCGCCTATTGCAGCATGCCCCAGCCAGCTCTCAGCAGAGCACCCCAGACGGCTCTTGCCAGAGTGGCACACCAGGGAGCACCACCTTATTTTCACCTCTGTGTCTATCCATAGCGAGGGAGAGAGCAAGAATAAACTGTCCTGAAAACTGTACGTTGTAAATACACAAAATGGACACACGGTGGGAGAAAAGTTATCCTCACTTCACTACCCTGACTTCTTCACCCCTCCACACCCTCCCACACCTCCTTCCAGAATCTCCCAGCCCCTTGCACTGACTCCTGCACCCCCCATATCAAATCTCTGAGCCCCTCACACTCCCAATCCTGACTCATGCACCCCCACATCCCCAGCCCCTGCCTTGACTCCTGCACTCTCCCCACCCCATACCCTGAGCTCTCCCGTCATGCTCCCAGCCCCCTGCCCTGACTCCTGTGCCTCCCACGCTCCAGACCTCTGCCCTGAGCCCTCCACCCCACACTTAAACTTTTAAATCTATCACAATCTCCTAACCCCCTAGGGGGGTTGGGGGAAGGGCGCTGTGACGGGACAGTACCTATAAGAAATTTAAATTACTTTCATCCCTGGATCTACACTACAATTAGAGACCCATGGCTGGCCCATGCAGACTGACTTAGGTTCATGGGAGTTGAATAAGGGGCTGTTTAATTACAGTGTAGACTTCTGGGTTTGGGATGGGGCCTGAGCTTTAGGACCCTGTGAGGTTTTCGTTTGCCTTGTAGACATATCCTTAGTGCACATATCTCACCTTGTAGGGTCAGGGTATGTCTACACAGCAGGGCTAAAGTCGAATTAAGCTATGCAACTTCAGCTACATCAACTGCGTAGCTTAAGTCGAAATACCTTAACTTGTCTTTAGGCGCTGTCTGCACAGCAGCAAGTCGAAGGAAGTACACTTTTCCTTCAACTTCCCTTACTCCTCATGAAATGAGGGTTACCGTGAATTGGAGTAAGAAGTCCTCCAGCCTGACATTATTTTGAAATAATGGCTTGTAGTGTAGATGCGCTTTTTGTTATTTTTGAATGATGTCAGTTATTCTGAAATAACGCTTCTGTGTAGACATACCCTAAAGTCCCAGCCTCAGTTGGTGTCTCCAGGCACTACCATAATGCAAACAATAAGTACTACAACTTCTCAGATGTATCTGAGCACCACTTATGGATGAATCAGAGTATTTCTTTCCTAACAGTTACAAAGAAATCATTTTCCTATTGTTTCAAAGAAAGTACTATATTTAGAAATATCTATTACGATTTTAAATATGTATTATGACCAAATAAATCTCAGCAGTCTTTTTATTACACAGAAGAAATAATTCAGGCTCCTTTGGATCACTTGTCTGAGTTATTTCAATGGTGTTGCATTTGTTGTTCGAGTGACAGATATGTTCTGCATAGTAAAATTGCTATTGTTTAAACCCTTATGGTTATGATTTTGCTTTCTTTTAAACAAGAGACAATATATTATTCTTATAATTAAAGTATGATGCTGTGCAGTAAAAAATCAGACAGAAAGCCATTTAGACTCTCTTAATGGTTCTTAATTATGCTGTTAACATCAGCATATTATCTGGTAATTCTAGTCTATTGTTACTATTAGGAACTAAAAAGCATTAAAAGAAAAATGAAGATAGCAGCCTGGAATCAGGATGATTCTTTTGGCTGTAAAATCAAGAGAGTTAATTTTAATGTGATTTTTCTCAAAACAAGAAGAATAAATGGGTTCATGGCTCTTGTTTCTGCCAGAAGATTAATTTTTTTGAGCATGGTTATCCATTTCAACATCGGCATCTGCGACGCATTAATAAATGTTCATCACGTTTCACCAGTTCTAGATGTATGCTTCCCAATTCTGATCTCAGTTATACCAGTATAAACCAGAAATAACTATACGGAAGTTAGTGGAGTTAAACTGCCAATAAAAGTGTGAGATCAGACATTCCATAGTTTTTACAGCTTATTAGTTCTTAAATACAGATTGGACCTCTCTGGTCCAGCACCCTCGAGACCTGACCTGTCCCGAATGAGGGGATTTGTTGGCCCAGGGGAGGTCCCCTGCCACTGGCCTCCCAGCTACTTCCCCTCATAACTGCCGACTCCGCTGTCCCTGGGTTTGGGCTCAGGCCTGGCCCCACAGTTGTTTGGCTCTGGTGCCAGCATCCCTGTCATTAGCCTGGCTGGGGCATCTTGGGGCGGAGCTCCCTTGCTGCCACTCTGCTGCTGCTGGAGCTAGAGCTCCTTGGCCATGGCCAGAACTCCACAGCCATGGCAGGAACTTCAAGGCTTGGGCTGGGGCTGGAGCTTCATGACTCTAGCCATGGCTGGAGCTCCCTAGTGCACCGCCCACCCTCCATGCCACAGGCCTTCTGGCTGAGTTGCCGTTCCCCTCCCACTGTGCTACCAGCCCCACCACCAGACCTTCCTGTTTCTGGGTTCTGTGGTCCAGGAATGACCACGGATGTGGACCAGGGAGCCACAAACTTCTAATCAGCCTCTGATCACATGAATTACAGCACCTCAGGATGAAGAGCTGTGGGAAATGTTCAGAGTAAAACCCGAGATGGGCAACATTCATCTTCTTTTTTTGTTTTTTTGTTTCATTACAAATCCCAAACTCTGATCAGATTTGTGAAAAAGGTTCTCTAACATGTATGAACATGAACCTGGATCCAGTTTTACATTATTTATGATTTTGAATGAAAGCCATGTCAAATTCAGGCTTGATCTGGTTCCAGCACAGAAACAGCAGTAACTGTTCAATTATAACTTTTTTGCTCTGAATGTTATTAGTTGGAACCTCAAATTCAAGGCAATTATGCAATGGCCCACTTACTTTCAAATGTTGAAAATTGCATGGCCCCCCTGGAAAATGAAACAGCCAAATTTCACACTCCTGTCATAAAATGCTCAGAGTTGCTTTTTTTTTTTTTTTTAAAGCTTTCCATGGTCTGCTACTTTTTACATGCGTGTGACAGGGCGTCTCGGCCCTGCACTGTAGAACAGGCTGTGGGCTGGGCCCAACTGGCTGAAGGCTCCCCTCCTCCATGGCCTTGCTGGGCATGCTTACATGTGAGCTTGAGTATAAAAAAAGCCCTTAGGCAGCTCACTCAGGGCTGACCACTAAAGGACCTGCTGAGTGAGCTCCAGAGCTGGAAGAGCCAACGCAGACTGACCTGATGCCGCAACCGCCACGGCCCCAATAGCAACCATCGCTGCCCCAGCAACAGCCACAGCTCCGGAGAGAGGCTGGAGATGCAGCAGCAGAGAGGCATGTAGGGGGGTAGGAAGTGGCCCAGGGTGGGGAATTGCAACCCTGAGTGCTCAGCATGTTGCAGGGGAGGGAACCCCTGCTGAGCAATCAGTGGACTGAGCCACTGCCAATAGGGCCCTGGGCTGGGACCTGGTGGAGTCGGGGGTCCTGGTCCTCCTTCCCACCCCTCCCTCTGCTGTGCTCCTAAGCAGAGGTAGTTCCTGAATCCTGTGGACTAGGGTTCAGAGCCATATTTACCCCAATAGAAGGGAGGGTTGCAAGGACTAGGCTTCTAGGCTGTATTTACCCCAATAGAGGGGAAGGTTGCAAGGACTAGGCTTCAGGGCCGTTTTTACCCCAATAGAGGGGCGTACTTCAAAGACTGGGGCGCAGGGCCGTAGTGACCCCGATAGAGGGGCACCACAAGGACTAGGCCTCCGGGCTGTATTTACCCCAATAGAGGGGAGCATTACAAGGAGTAGGCCTCAGGGTGGGATTTACCCCAATAGAGGGGAGAGCTTCAAAAACCAGCCTGCAGGGCCATATTGACCCTGATGGAGGGGCACTACAAGAACTAGGCCTCTGGGCCATATTTACTCCAGTAAAGGAGGGTACTTCAAGGACCGGGCAGTAGGGCCATATTTATCCCGATAGAGGGGTGGTACAAGGATTAGGCCTCAGGGCCATATTTACCCCCAACAGAGGGGAGTGCTACTCAGACTGGGCCTCGGGACCAAAATAACCCTGATGATGGGGGGGGGGGGAAGGGGACCCTATAGAGACTTAGGCTGCTGAGCCGCACTGACCCGGTAGAGGTGGATCTTGAACTCAGACTCCGGCCATTGGGCCGCACAGACCCTGATAAGTGGACCTGTGGGGGATTTTGACCATGGGAATCCGCACAAGGGGAGCCCACCCCTCCATTCTGCATTTTACAGCTTTTGAACACATGGCTTGGAAATGTGCTACTTTTTCCTTGAAGAGTTATAATCTTTAGATATTTTGATCAATACGTCAATCTAGTCTATTTTGGCATTTTTGCATGAGAATGTGTTGACACTTACCCGAGCTTGTTCTCCTGCAGGATCAAGAAGCACTGAACATAGTTTTGTTTGTTTGTTTCTGAACTGAATCCAGTCATCACCTTCAAGTTAATTTCTTAGGTTACAGTTCATGTCCAAATTAGTCATGAATGTCGTTACCATGTAGTGGTTCTTCAGTAACTTGTGGCAAATCAGTTTCTGATTGCAGTCCAATCCCTGGGATAATGTTCACGGCTACATCTAGACTGCAGGCTTCTTTCGGAAGAAGCTTTTCCAGAAGAGATCTTCCAAAAAAAATTCTTCCGAAAAAGCACATCCACACTGACAAAGAGCATTGAAAAAACGATCTGCTTTTTCAAAAGATAGCGTCCACACTGAATGGACGCTATCTCATGTTTAAACTGTGATTACTATGGATGGAGTGGCCACCAGGGCACCTGTGCTTTTTCCTCGTTCCTCTTCTTCCAAAAGAACTCCCTCTTCCCCATCCACACACGCCTTTTTCTGAAAGAGCTCTTTCGAAAAAAGGCTTCTTCCTTGTAGAAAGAGGATTACCAATGCCAGAAAACCCTCTCTGTTCTTTTGATTTTCTTTCGAAGGAACGTGATTGCAGTATGGATGTAATTGAAGTTTTTTTGGAAAAACAGCTGTAGTGCAGACATACCCCACGTTATATGCTGAATCATACTTTTGTTGGCAACACCATCAGAGCACAAGGGTGGAGTGGGCCTGGAGAATAAATGAATCAGAGGTACACTGCAGAACTTTTCTGGGATACCAGAGGTATCCCGGACAAGCTCTGCCATGTCCAAGGAACACGTCCGCTTTTTCGGAACAGTTTCCGAAAAAGCGGATGCATTCTTTTGGCATCCCTGTAATCCTCATTGTATGAGGAATAAGGGATGTTCCAAAAGAAGAGGGTTTTCTGAAATTTGGCCCTGTGTAGGTGGACCAAATTTCGGAAAAGCCTCTTCAGGAAAAAAAAGCGGAAAAAGATATGCAAATTGCAGTTTGCAGTTTGCATATCCTTTTTCAGATCTAACTCTGCAGTCTAGACATAGCATGCGCAGTGATAGAAAAAGCAGTTCAGTTTAACAGACACAATCATGATTTTGAGCTTGAAATAAACAAAAATGGGCAAGCAACCCTTAAAAGGAATGATGCAATGAAGGGAAGAATTCTCTCAATGAAGCCGCTCTCTGTGCACCAATTTTGGTTGCACGTATGCAGAGAGGAATTCAGAAGAGCTCCTCAGCAGGAGGGCTTAAGGGATGCAGATTCATTGCAGTGCCCTTACATGTTCCTTACTGGTATACAGGCTAATTACGGGAACTTTGAGTGCTCTGAATCAGAGGAGAAACCTTTTGGTTGAAATGCCATATTTTTTTATAGTAATGGCCTTTAATTTGAAGAAAGAGTGCAATTTGCTGGTCTGTTTGGTAAGTGGAACCACTGCGGAGTAAAAGAGGTGAGAAAGCAAAAGTTATTTATTAAGCAAGAGTTTTCTATGTAACACTGTACAAGGGGAAGAGGAAGCTAAGAAAGAGCTAAAAGTTTCCAACAGAAAGTTTTCTGGCCGTCACCCAGAAGAATCAGTTGCAAAGGAAACATGGCAGAAACTGTTTATTGGGGGCCAAACTGAGTTGAGACTAAGGACTTTAAGACACAAGACAAACTAGCTTACCTAGTGATTAAAATCTTGCCAGAGAACTGAAGGAAGTTTTGGACTCTATTTCACAAGGACAACTCAAAACAAGGTGAGAGATACAAACAAGCATAGAAGCTTTGAGCTTATAGTGAGTAGCGGAAGAGGAATCTGTGGAGAAACAGGGGAGAAGTTAGTAGACTACTAGTCACCAGCACCTAATTAGTCCTGCAGAACTAAATAAAATAATCATAGTCACTGTTGTGAAACTAAGGGGCTTCTTTACCTGGTAAATGAAATGGAAATAACAAATTCAGCAGCAATTCAGGCCTTTTGTTATTTTGGTTCAGTTTTGTGTGACTGACTGTGGAATAAGAACGTCATATTTTGAAATAACATAATTTGTTTTAACTCAATTAAGTTACTTCAAAATAGGCCATGATGATTCTGAACTGAGTGTCCACATAGATTGAACTGAGTCAAATGAAAGTTTGAATTGCATCTCATTTAGTTTCTCTGGTTCCATTTATTATATAGACAATCTTAAAACACTAAAAAGGTGACAGGTAGATACTCTTCAGTCCAGGAAATCTGTAATATGATGAAAAAGGAAGGTAGTTATGGGAGGAAGCTCCGATGGAGAGACAATTCAGCCAGTGGTGATGATATGGGCAGAGAAACATGCTTGATGAAAAAGAGTCTTTTACCATTGGCTTTTCTAGGGTCAGAAAGGGAAGGAAAAACTCTTGAAACCTATCCTTCCTGTTGTGATTCACTTGAGTTTTTCCCAGTGTGGTGGCAAAAGCTTTTATTCTTAGGTAGTTATTTTTGCTATGGGAAGAAGACAGGACACAGCTGAGATAAAAGGTTCTGTCCATGTTTATCCTATTGATTTTAAGAGTGGAGGTGGAAGGAGTATGAAGTATTTAAGTGTGCTTCGAGCCTGAAAATGACTATGAAAAGAGCATCTCTTTATTTAGCACATCTGCTTCCTGTGTGTAATCAGAGTTACAGATATTTATTTAATGTAAAAAGTGAGTTATTAATACTTTTTACAGCTGTCAGCCCTGCAGAACCAATCCAACTTGGGAAGAGTGAAGTAGCTCCTACTTCCTCAACAAAATTGTTCACTGAGTTCCAATTACTGGGCCACCTATGCAACTGCATTTACTTCACATTCTGCCTCAGGTACAATGGGTCATCTTGCCCAAAGGCAATAAGGTTGTATAGATAAATAGATAAAACAGTCATTGAATTCAATGGGCTGTGGATAAGGACCAAAGCAAACATGTGGCCTGTTGAATCTTTATTATTGATGTTGCCTGGCCCCAAAAGAATGTAAGTTGCCTTTCAGAGCATAGGCTGGGTTTGCAGGGTTGGCAGTTACGTAACAAAAACCAAGTATATACTTTGAAGAGCTAGATTATGACTTGGACGTTGTGCCTGCCCAAAGGCAGGTGATTCTAAAGGGCCCAGGGCTCCGGTCACTGCCGCTGCTGCAGTAACGGGCAGCTGGTGTCTCTAGCCCTTTAGACTCGCTGCTGGAGTGCAATGAAACAGTCTCCAGAGCCCAGCATTGTGTGCTCCCTTTGACTCTGGGGGGCTGAATGGAAGGGGGAGCCTCAGTCTGGGTGTCGCTGGGGGCTGGCTACCTCAGCCTTGCCCCTTCTTCATGAGGCTCCATCTCTTCTGTTTGCACAAAGCCACCCCCTTACACATTGTCCAGGGGCCTGTCAATGCTGTTGTCCCCCCAGTTAGAGGGCCTAGTCAGTGACTTCTTTCCATAACCAGTCATAACATTCCATGATATTTTCTGCTGTTTTGAATTATAGTCATGTTTGTTTAATTATTTAATTCAACGTAGTAAATAAAGTTCAGTCTGTGTGTTCATACCAGTAAGTCTTGTGTAACTCGAATTAAAAAAAACTTACGTTTTAATTCCTTGACCTTTGTGAATTTTATGCTCCTGGAAGATGTCATTCTGAAAAGTCCTAGAAGCTGAACTCATTTACTCAAGAAAGAACAAGCAGTCCGGTGACACCAAGACTATGTCTAGACTACAGGCTTCTTTTGGAAGAAGCTTTTTTCAGAAGAGATCTTCTGAAAAAACTTCTTCCGAAAGAGAGCATCTACACTGCAAAAGTACATCAAAAAACCAATCTGCTTTTTCAAAAGAGAGCATCCAGACTGAATGGACGCTGTCTCGCATGTAAGCTGTGATTGCTATGGATGGAATGGCTACCAGGGCACTTGTGCTTTTCCCTCTTTCCTCTTCTTCCAAAAGAACTCCCTCTTCCCCGTCCACACATGCCTTTTTGAGAAAGAGCTCTTTCAGAAAAAAGTTTCTCTATTTGATTATACTCAGAAGTGTCTGAGTATAGAATATTTTCTATATATAATATATGAGATGGTTTAGAAAATGATTGGATAAAAAGGAAATTGTGGGGTGGTAGCGGTGCTGGTGGTTTCTTTTGACTCATGGAATTGCTATTTTTCTGCTCATCTAATTTTTCCTGTTGCAAAGTATATGTAAATTCCAAAACTGCACTTAATTGTTGGACAAAGCATCAGAACACAAATATTCTCACATCATTAACTAAACAGTATGAGACTAATGTACTTACAAGCACTCCAGAACTGGTAAATTAAAGTAAACATGCTCATAAAGAGAACTGATGGGTTGTTTATTATAAAATAGTAATTGAAACTTAGTCAAATGTATTCATTTTAAAAAAGAATCTTCATGTTCAAAGACCATGTTTTTAAATGTAGCAGCTGTACACAAAATTAAGGGTGTGTCTAGACTACAGGGTTTTGTCGACAAAAGCGGACTTTTGTCGACAAAACTATACCTGCGTCTACACTACCACTGAGTTCTGTCGACATAACGTCGACAGAACTCAGCAGTTTTGTCGTCACGGGTAAACCTCATTTTACAAGGAATAACGCCTTTTGTCGACAGAGTTCTGTCGACAGAAGGCGTTATTGCATCTAAACTGTCCTTTGCATCTACACTGCCATGTCGACAAAGCAGCTTGCTTTGTCGACAGAACTGAATGTAGTCTAGACGCTCTTTGTCGACAGAAGCTTTGTCGACAGTATCTGTTGACAAAACTTCTGTCGACAAAAGCCTGTAGTCTAGACGTACCCATAGTGACCAATGCCATTTAGTAAAATATATATTTACTTTTGCTTTTTGTTTCTATATCTCGGTGCTGTATCCATTTTATGATTGGCCCTGATCCTTCTTTCCTTTTTCACCTGACATTGAATTCACATTGAAATCTTCTTTAATTATGGCTTAAACCTGCATGACTCAGACCAATGGTTTTCAAATTTAGGATTTGTCTATATTTGAAATGTTGCAGCAGTTTAGAATCATAGAACACTAGAACTGAAAGGGACCTCGAGAGGTCATTGAGTCCAGTCCTCTGCTCTCACAGCAGGACCAAGCACCATCTAGACCATCCCTGATGGATGTCAATCTAACCTGCTCTTAAATATCTCCAGAGATGTTAGCTAAATTGGTTTATAATTGATCTAGTTCAATAGGCACAAACTCTAAAATTTACTTAATTAAGTTAATCAGATATAAGTGAGGGTTAAACTGGCATAAGTGAATCTATGTTGGAATTTGAACTGCTTTAACTAAATATACTTTAAAATGACTTTATTTAATTATGTTGTCCAGTCCTTAGAGCCCAAGAGCCAATTATATTTCACTGCCGTATTTGTACCTCATCTCAACTAAACATATGTGTTCATTTAAATCAGAATATCAAATGAATCCCCTTTCATAGATCTTGGGGCTGGCCTGGCTCTCATCAGCACTGGGCCCATTCTTGCAAGAATCAGAGGTAGGTAGTGACAGATGTGTTCACCATTCACTTAGGGAGCACTCAGAGCCTGTCTTGGACACCAGAAGAGGCTGTGGTGTGAATGCTGCTGGAGAAGTTCTTGTAGTCCCTGTAGGCAACTGCCTGAACCACATAGGGAAACGTATTTCCTAGTAAAGTCAGGAAATACAATCTCCAGCCCATAATAGGTATTAAAATTGTGCGTTTGAAAAGATGACTTAGACGCTTATCTTTTCATTAGTTTTTTCTTCCTGCAGCAAAGTATCTTCGACATAGAGTGTAGCAGACAAACGTGAAATCAATTAGAAGCTCCAGGGAGTAGCTGAGTAAGTCTGTACAGGATAAACTTAAAAAACAAAAACTGGTCTGGTAGCATTTTATAGGCTAACAAAACATGTAGATGGTATCATGAACTTTTGTGGGCTCAGCCAACTGAAGAAGTGGGCTGTGCCCACGAAAGCTCATGATACCATCTACATGTTTTGTTAGTCTATAAAGTGCTACCAGACCAGTTTTTGTTTTTAAGTTAATGTCATTGGCAAATATTCAAACTTATAGTCAACTATAGTTAAGTCTAGTAATATAAGTTTCAGAAATTACTTTGTTCAAAAACAATTAAAATAATAAAATTGAGGTAGATTTTCCTACTGGGACTCCTGATTTATGGGAAGTAAAGATTGATGCATGTTTACAAATCTTTTAAACATTAATGAAACTGCTTTCCTTAATCAACACAGGGCACAGGTTCACACTGATTTCTATCTTGACACTAAATAATTTCCATCTTTCTCATGGGAGATATCTATATATAGATATAACTGTTATGTTTGTGTTTATTTACAGAAATGCTGGATTAATTGCTCCACTCCAGCGCCCCCAAAAAAGCCCCCAAAAACCCCCAAAAACTTCCTAGGGCTGGATGACCAAGCTGTAAGGATGCACCCTGAAATGTTCTGACACCATGTCCCTCCTAAGAGAGATGAGTCTACAACCTTGCTGATATGTCAGAAGGCACAGTGGCTTGACCAGGTCAGAGTGTTTGGCTGCAAAGATATAGCCATATGGAAGTTTATTAAGGGAAGGGGTCATGCATTGATGATGGTTGTCATAATATGGAGTCCTGCAGGATATACAATGGCCTTGATGGTAACTACAGGCAAGGAGGGTCTCGTCAGATGAATCACTGGATCCCAGAGCTGGAGGATTGTCCTCCTTTCCTTTCACCCCAGATTCAATCCCCACTCCCCTTCCTGTACTCAGATGTCTGCACAAAACAGATATTCTTAATACACCTGAGCTTGGAAGAGCCTGACCCTGTAGCATTGGGTAGGCCAGTACTGGCTCCAGTACAGCAGAGATCTGCAGTGCAGCCATTGGAAGACTGATAGAAATACCATTGGCTATGGGCTGCAGGTTCCCGACAGTATTTCTGTCAAGATGTAGGAGAAATTGAGGAGTGGTTGAGTGCCTGGAAGTCCTCTTCTTTCTAGCACTGGGAAGATCACCTGTGCCAGGTGGTGATAGCATGCATGCAACATGAGCTGTCAGACTGGGGAGAGGAGCAGAGCTAAGCAGGAAGTAGAGATTTTAAGCACTTTCAAGTAATGGCATCCTTTTTAGGGGAATGCTTGTTGAATCTCTTGCCACACCTGTCACTTTCACATCTTTGGATTGACCAGTAGGAACTTATCGAATCTAAGGGTGAGCACCACTGATTGGAGGGGGAATACACTGCAGGCCATCTGGCCTTTGCTGCTTTGGCCCCGCAGTCCCATGTGCCAAAGGGTTGGAATTCATTTTCTCATTACAGTGGTAGCTAAATAATAAGACGTTTCATTTTTTTTTTACCACTTGACGTGTTAATGGTTCATAATTTTAAACCTTAGTAATACTGGGGATGTGATAGTATGTGTATTGGCTATAACATCACAGATGAATGTAATTACTCGGTTTTTTGGTACCCAGAAAGGTTATTATGAAAATTACATTTTAGATAAATTCTTCCAAATGAGAGGGGAAATGGACCAAGTGCCTTAGAGGCTTTTCCGAAGTAAAAATGTAATGTTCATACACTTTTATAAGGCATTTATTTTCTTTATCAGAAATGTTTGCAAACTGCCCAAGTTGCTTCAGTTAACATGGAACCATTGGCGAGCAGTCTTCATAGAATTGTAGACCCAGAAGGAACCTTGAGAAGTCATCAAGTTCAGTTCCCTGTATTCATGGCAGAACAAAGCACCATCTAGATCGGGGCAGGCAAGATAGGGTCAGTGGGCTGGATCTAGCCCATCACATCACTGGATCCAGTCTGCTGCTCAAGGGCACCATGTCAAGTGCGTGGGGGGGGCAGCAGCCATGCGTTCCGGGATGTGGCTAGCTTTTCATCCCATTCCCTGGACACTAAGGGAGTGAGGGCAAAGTGCTTGCATTCCATGTATGCCTCTCACACCTGGCTGGTGAGTTCCCTTCACTGGTGAGCTGCTCCCCCACATGCTCAAAATGGCACCCTTGCTGGTGGTTTCCTGCTCCCAAGGCCTATTGAGACCTGGGGACAGGGAGCACACAAAGTCTTCTCCTCCTGCCAGGAGTGTGCGGCACCAGAGGGAACTACCAGCTGTTCAAAATGGCTGGTGGTTCCCTCTAGGCGCTGTGCATCCTTGGCAGGATGAACTGAGGGAGGAGAGAGACTTTGCGTGCTCCCACACCCCCAAGCCCTGACTGGCCTGGGGGCAGGGAGAGGGCACAAAGTCTCCTCCCCCCCCACTAGGGGTGCATGGCATCTAGAGGGAACTGCCAGCTATTCAAAACAGCTGGTGGTTCTTTCTAGGCCTCGTGTGCCCCTTGCAGGGCAGGGGTGGGGGACAGACTTCACCTGCTCCCCCAACCCCAGGCCAATCAGGGTCGGTAGGCGGGGGAACACCTAGAGGGAACAAGTGTGGGCCACAACTAGAAGAAACAGCCCTCTTCTGCCCAAGGCCCTACCTGACCTGCCAAAGGCCCCGCCACATCCCTTTGGGATGGCCCGCAACCACTTCCAAAATTTGTGAAGTGGTCCCTGCTTCAAAAATTATTGCCTACCCCTGATCTAGACCATCCCTGACAGGTGTTTGTCCAGCCTGCTCTTAAAAATCTCCATTGACAGAGATTCCACAGCCTTCCTAGAAAATGGACTCCAGTGCTTAACCATCTTGACCGTTAGGAAGTTGTTCTTAATGTCCAACCCAAAACTCCCTTGATGCAATGTAAGCCCGTTGCTTCTTGTCCAATCATTAGAGGTTAAAGAGAATATTTTTTCTTCCTCCTCCTGGTAACAACATTTTAGATACTTGAAAGCAGCTATTGTATCCTGTCTCGGGCTTTTCTTTTCCAGACTAAACTATACCAGTTCTTCCAATCTTCACTCATAAGTCAAGTTTTCAGTACCTTTAATTGTTGCTACTATTCTCTGGACATTCTTTAATTTATCCACATCTTTCCTGAAATGTGGCACCCAGAACTGGACACAATAGTTCAGTTGAGGCCTAATCTGGACAGAGTAGAGCGAAGGAATTACTTCTCGTGTCTTGCTTACAACACTTCTGCTAATTCATCCCAGAATTAAGTATTTTTTTGCAACAGTGTCTCACTGACTCATGTTTAGCTTGTGGTCCAGTATTACCCCTAGATTCTTTTCTACAGTCTCCTTCCTTGGGAGTCATTTCCAATTTTGTATGTGTGAAACTGATTGATTCTTTCTAAATGGAGAACTTTGTATTTGTCCATATTGAATGTCATCATATTTATCTCAGACCATTTTTCCAGTCCTCCAAAACACTTGCAATCCCTCCAAGGCTGGTGTCATTTACAAACTTTGTAAGTATACTCTTTATATTAGTATCTACATAATTGATGAAGCTATTGAACAAAACTGATCCCTACAGAACCCCACTGATTATGTTCTTCCAGCATGACTGTGAACCATTGATAACTATTCTCTGGAAATTGTTCTCCAAGCAGCCACCTTATAGTAGCCTCCTCTCAGTTGTATTTCCCTAGTTTGTTAATCATAAGGTCATGCAAGTCTGCATCAAATGCCTTACTAAACTCTAGATATATCACATCTACCACTTCCCCTTTATCCACAAGGCTTATTATCCTTTCAAAGAAAGCAATCAGGTTGGTTTGACATGATTTGTTCTTTACAAATTCATGCTGACTGATACTTATCACCTTATCTTCTAGATGTTTGCAAATGGATCCATTTAATTATTTGCTCCATTATGTTTCCTGGTACAGAAGTTAAGCTGACTGATCTGTAATTCCCTCAATTTTCCTTATTTTCATTTTTATAGACAGGCACTATATTTGTCCTTTTCCAGACTTCTGGAATCTCTCCGCTAGTCCATGACTTCTCAAAGATAATTGCTAATGACACAGATATCTCCTCTGTCAGCTCCTTGAATATTCTAAGATGCATTTCGTCAGGCCTGGTGACTTGAAGACATCTAATTTTCTAAGTCATTTTAATGTGTTCTTTTCCTATTTTAGCTTGTGAACCTATCCCATTTTCACTGGCACTCACTGGCTGTGTCCAGACTGGCATGATTTTCCGCAAATGCTTTTAACTGAAAAGTTTTTCCGTTAAAAGCATTTGCGGAAAAGAGCATCTAGATTGGCACGGATGCTTTTGCGCAAAAAGTGCTTTTGCGCAAAAGCATCCGGGTGCCAATCTAGACGTGGTTTTGTGCAAGAAAGGTCCGGTGGCCATTTTCGCCATTGGGGCTTTTTTGCGCAAAACAGTTTTTACCTGTCTACACTGGCCCTCTTGTGCAAAAGCATTTGCGCAAAGAGGGCTTTTTCCCGAGCGGGAGCATCAGTGTATTTGCGCAAGAACACTGACAATCATACATTAGATCATCAGTGTTCTTGCGCAAATTCAAGTGGCCAGTATAGACAGCTGGCAAGTTTTTGCGCAAAAGCGGCCGCTTTTTGCGCAAAAACTTGCCAGTCTAGACGCACCCACTATGTTAGGCATCCAGTCACCACCAACCTTCTTGGTGAAAACCAGAACAAAGATGTCATTGAGCACCTCTGCCATTTTCACATTTTCTGTTATTGTTTTTGCCTCTTCATTGAGTAACTGGCCTATTTTGTCCTTGGTCTTCCTCTTGCTTCTAATGTATTTGTAGAATGTTTTCTTGTTACCCTTTATGTCTCTAGCTAGTTTGAGCTTGTTTTGTGCCTTGTCCTTTCTAATTTTGCCCTTACATACTTGTAGTATAGTTTATATTCATCATAAATATCTTTTCAATAACTGCTCCTGAAAATGTATCTTTCATTTTTAGCAGAGATTTAAAGAGCTGCTAATGCAGCTTTATATATACATATGTCTTTTTGCTTATGGCTTTATTCTTATCTGTATTTAAAAACTGGGCTATCTTTTAGACATCACAATCCTGAGTGGTTTCAGCATTTGTTTTGTTTGGGTCTTCAGTCTGACAGCATTTGCACTGAGGCACTTACTTTACATTATTTATTTCCTATGAACAAATCACCCCAGGTTGCTCCATAGCAATTGCTTACCATAGTTTCACAGTTACCCATCTCAGTGCAGCGCTGCCTCTTGGAAAGGCCCCCCAGCGTTTCTAAGGGGCAGCACTGCGGGAGCCTGGGGTCAGCTGGAGTACCCAGATGATCCCCGGTTCCGCGTTATGCTACCCCTTTGGAGCGGTGGTCCGGAGCTTCAAAAGGGCAGCACTGCATGGAGCCCGGGGTCACCTGGGGACTCTAGCTGATCCCAGGCTCCTAATGCGCTGCCCCTTTGAAGCACCGGAGCGACGCTTCAAAGGGGCAGCGCAGCATTAACATGTTAAAAATTAACACATTAATCCTTCCCTTGGTTAATCGCAGGTGTTAATACACATCAATTGACAGCCCTAATTTATAGTTGTTTCTCACAAAAAGTTGTGAGAGCCAGGGATTACACAGGTATTCAGTTACCTTTTTATAAACAACTTGTGTCTGTCCATCTGTCTGTGAGTCTGTTTGTTCAAGAGCGCCTTCTAAATGGTAAGAGTTAGGACTACCACATTTGGTATGCAGCATTCTTTTATCATAAGTTAAAGCAAGGCCAGGGTTTGGTTGTGTCAGGATAATGGGATATGTTTGAAATGCGATTTTTTTTCCATATCAAATGGCAAGGGAGGAGTATAATGGCAGGGACAGTAATACTCATGCATGACCATATGGGACAGCAAGCACTCCAGTGAGCAGCTGCTGGCCAGCAACATGGCTCTCTGCCACCCTGACCTTCCCCAGAGAGCAGCTACTGGCCACTGTGTGACCCCCACTGCCTTGGGCTGGCCCTGGGGAGCATTGGTGAGAGTCCTGCGTGGCCACTGCCAGCTCCGAGGAGAAGGTGTGCTCCTCTCCACCGGCCCCAGGGACAAAGTGTGCCCCCACTCCAGGGAGAAGACGTGTCCCTGAAAAGAAGCCAGCGGGCGGCATGTACTGACCTCTCTGCCCCAGTCTGGCCCCAGGGAGTGCTGGTTCCATGGCCCCTGCCACCCCGCCCTGGCCCCAGGGGAGAAGCTGGCAGGTGGGCTGTGGCCCCCACACCCTGTCCTAACCCCGCCACTGAGCCCCCTTGGAACCGCCTACCTTGAGCCTCCCACCCCCTACTCTGAATCTGGCATCCCCTACCCCCTGCCCTGATTCCTGGACCCCCCAAATCTACAGCTTCCTGTCCTGAGCCCTTCACATCCTCAAACCCCTGCCCTGACTCCTGCACCCCCCCACGACCCCAGGCCTCCCTCCCGAAGGATCTAAGTAATGCCAAGTAAGTTTTCTAGTTCCATTGTATATTATGAATTGACAATATTTTACATAAAGTCCTAAAATTATATAAATAAAATATTTCTAACTAGATGTTCTAAAATTCCTTATTTAAATTTACCTACTAATGCTTAAAATTGTACAGGCTTTTTTGTATTTTCAAATTCTTTATTAGCATAATATCCTTTAAACTCCTTTTTGCTTATAATTTATCTTCTTTCTAATGTTCTTAAGTTTAAATTTTCAAACTACATTTTAATATTTCAGTATGCCAGTTACCTTGTAACTTGTATAGATGATTTGATGGCGACACATTTTTGAATGAAGCTGAGAATGATTCAGTGAAGTGATACAGAAGAGGCAGGGTCTGCTCTAAAACTAGACAGCCATAGCACAAATAAAATTTGATGCTGACAAATGGAAGAGTTCACATATGGCTTAATAATAATGAACCAATGTACAAAATACAAGAGAATATTGAGTAATAGAGACATAACTCTCAAATGGACAGATAATGCTGAGGATAACATACCAGATTTAATAAAATATTAGATTTCAATACTTACAGTGCCTAGTTCAGTAAAATACTCAGGGTCCAGTTTCTGGAATAATGTGCATGCATTTTTGTGCCTAATCTTCATCGCATTTTATAGTTCAGTGACTGTGCACACAAATAAGTATATGTTGCTAATTAATAATTTGCATGTACGGTTACATACAATACATGCTATCACAGTAACAGCATTTGCCATATAGGTACACAAAATATTGTTATGCCCTTTTAACCCAGGCTAAAGATCAGGGCTCTGAGGTTTGTTTCTGTTAGGAAGAAAAACTGATGATAAAGTCAGGCTTCTCTTTGGGAACATTTACACTGAAACTGGGCGTTTTTTCCAGCTTAGGTAAACAGATAAGTGCTAGCTCTGCTTGAACTTACTCCCTTACCCTGAAGATGTGAATTGTGCCCATGAAATCTCATACCATCTACTGTACATGTTTTGTTAGTTTCCAAAGGTATGTCTACACTACAGAGGAAAAAAAAAAAATCAAAGCTGCCACTGGTGATCTTCCAGGTGTTCGAATTAGCAATCTAGTTAAAACAGCTAATTCAAAGTGAAAAGGGCACTCTGGTTGATGCTGGTAATTCTGCTTTCACAAGGATTAAGAGAATCCTTCAACGTCCTGCAGTGTAGATAGCATCAAAAGCTGAGTTAAGCTACTTCGACTTCAGCTATGCAATTAACGTATCTTAATTTGACTTTGTCTTGTAGTGTAGACATGCCCTTAGGCGCAGCAGAACTATTTGTTGTTTTTTAAGGTTTTTCAGTTACAGTCTAACATGGCTACCCCTCTGAGACTGCTTGGACTAGTTTGTTGAAACTAGCCAGTGTAGCTAGGGATAGCACAGGTCATCTGAGTACAAACCCACCTAGACCTCTGGGTATATACCTGTGTGGCTAACCCATGCTAACCTACATACAGTTCTATTTTTAATGTTCTAGTTTGAACAGAGCCCCTTTCTATCAGAGCTGGGAAACACACTCCCAGCTGTTGTGCAGACATACCCTGCAGTGAAATCCCTTTTATTTACAAAGAACGTGAAAAGTTCTGTTCCCCCAAAGCCAACAGGAATCTAACAGGAGTTAACTGTTTGGCGTACAGCTCCAAATCCCTTTTAGTTAAAACACATGTTCAAAAATGTCCTCTCTCTTGCTGCTTTTCTTCGGGCTGTTCTCATAGCCCTGTTCAGGTTGTGTCTGGATTTCTGCCCCCCACACACACACCACAAAATTCCTTTGCTCACATATTGCCTGGATTTTAGGTGGAGGCTGCTATTGTTTCAGATTTCCGGTTCCATAAAGGAGCTCAATTTTTTCTTATAGCTATTTTAAAAAAAGGGCAGCAGTTATGTCCACCAGCTTCAGTGATGTTTCAGCTAATCCACAATGATGTGAATGCATTTTTATACGCACATTTACATACAAGGTATTCTGAAAACTTGGCCCTGTATGTCTGTGAAGAGAGAGTATGATGGGGAAGAAAGGAGCTGTTCTACTATGTATTTTAGAGAGTTTGTTCATTTATCAGTTTATCCAAGAACTCTTCCTAAATGGTATGAGTTAGGACTACTAAATTCAGTATACAGCTTCCTTTTATCATAACTTAAAGCAACATAAGGGTTTGGTTGTGCCAGGAAAATGGGATGTGCCTGGAATGGGATTGCTTCAAACAGAAAAGAGACAGAATCACCAAATCAAGTATAGTCCTCAAAATTGACATAACTGAGCAAATGTTGGAAGAGACTGAACCAAGATGAGCCAGAAAATAGGATGAACCGGGAACAGGATTGCTTCTCAATAAACCTTAAAAGCGATAAAATGGAGAAATTTGGAGTGCTTAGAGTCAGCTGACAGCTGAGCAGCAGCTGATGGTTGACTTTAAGTGCTGAGCCCCTTTAGGACAGGAGGAGACTTCTGTGCTCCCCCCTCTCCATGGCAGTCAGGGCTTGGGGCATGGGGAGTGTGTGAAGTCTCCTTGCAGGGTAGGGGCAGAGTGGGAGGAGACTTTGCGTGCTTCCTCCTGCTCCCAGGCCTTGATTAGTCTGGGAGTGGGGGGAGCAGGAGGGCCTCCGTGGACTGGATCAACTTGCTTGGTGGGCCGAATCTGGCCCACGGAGGCCCTTCTGCCTACCCCTGGGCTAAACTATTGGGAACAACTTTAAAGGCACTTCTGAGAGGTGACAGCTAACAGGTTGCATGGCTCAGAGTTGGCATTTTCTCTAGGCACGATTCCCAATGTTCTGCTATTGTCAGCAATCAAAGGGAAAGGTCACATGTAGCCTGAAGGTTAAAGAAGAATTACAGGTATTCTAGGAAACATACATTCCTTTTTAAAAAATAAGATGTAGCCATTTTAATCATTCAGCAAAGCTGGGAATCAGCTAAAATATTCTGACTTCTTTTGGACCCCAGGAACTAGTTAGTTTGGGGCCTTGGGTAAGGATGTTACTGTTGGGAGCAGAAATTGGTGATGGGATTTGGTATTTTCTTTGATGCATTCTTTTTATTTACAATGAATATACAAAGTCCTGCTCCTGTGAATGCAGGAGGAACCAACACCTGGGGATAGTGTCTTTGTTTACAACCCAAGTTCCTTTCATCCACCACTATAGCCCAGAACCTTCCTGTAGGCATCACCCAGGGTTGTACCATGCTTACATGCAGGCTGCTGCTTAGCTTCCTTCCTGCCTTGAGTCTTGCGCAGGTCCTTGTCTGTCCCTCAGCTAGATGTTTTTTCTACCTACCTGGTCAGAACAATAGCAGTGGACCATTCTGCCCACATGGTGCTTGTTTCTGGGCAAACTCAATTGTGCCTTCAGGTATAGCATCTTATCCATCCTTTAAAGCGATCTTAAATGTAAAATGCATTCATACATCAGCTTTAATAACGTTTAAACTCAGCACCTAACAAAGTTTAACCTAACTCATAAAAATATGATGCTGAATTATGAGATTATTTTTTTTAAATATCAAGAGAATTAAATGGAAGAGGTTCTCTGTTAAGCAACACATACTAAAAAGATCACTCACACTGTCTTTGGTGAGAACTCTCATGAATTCTTATGAAGAAGAACAGGTATATGTTTTAGAGAATTAGGACCTCTGGGTAGCTCAGATCATAACTTTGCTTGTGTCTCACACTGCATACAAGCACACTGTTGCAAACAACATTGCAGTTTGTGGCTGACTGCAGCATACAAAGAAGGAATGATATTTCACTTGTACTACAGTCTGAAAGAGATTTCTTCTAAGACAAAAATTGAACAAAATATTTCCTGAAATAAATGTATGATCAAGACAAATGTGGTTAGATATAGTTTATTAAAAATAAGTTGTTATAGAGATACTAGTATGAATGTACATAAATGGGGGTTATCTGTAATTTAAGGAAGGAATAAAATAAATGTTAAAGATAGTAAAATATATCCTACTGAAGTATTGTCATGGCTAAGGCCCAAACTGATAAAAGTGAGGAGATTATTAAACAAAGTTTCTAGAATGACCTCAATGTTCTCATTGTGTCCAAAAGCAGCTCTGGGAACTTTGTCAACACCTTTCCTGTTATTAAAGCCAGTCTTCTCAAATTAGTGCAAAATAGGTTTATTAATATATATAATGAGCTCTTCCCTGCCATCTATTGATGAATTGAGGGAAAAGACCTCCAAAGCAGATTCCAATTTGCTTAGGTGTCAACAGACACACCTGTCGTGATCAATTTTGGCTGTTTTGGGGGAGAGTTCTCTGAAGTCTTGGATGCAGGGTAAAGAAAGTGAGAGGGACTGGGGAGAGATATTCTTACGTGGTGTTGTGGACTTTAGACAATCCTAGGCATCATTTGATCCCCCCCTCAGGACTAAATGAGGGTGCGTCTACACTGCATTGTAACTTGAAATAAAATATGCAATTTAAGCTATGCATATTGAGTATCTTATTTTGATGCTATTTCAAAATAGCTTATTTTGTCATTTGGTGCTGTCTACACAGTGCCAAATTCAAAATAACCTGCTATTCCGAAACGTCCCTTAACCTCGTTCTGTGAGGAGTTACAGGGACGTTGAAATAGTGAGCCTGAAATAACGGGCTTGCTGTGGAGATGAGGGATAGCTATTTCGGGATTCTGCGGTATCCCGAAATAGCATTGCAGTGTAGATGTAGCCTGAGAGTCCTTGTCTTTTAGTAATTGCCAGAACTGACCTTACTGATGAGCTGCTTTTGGGGCTGAGTCTTAGACCTGAGGTGAGGTTGGTGTTGTGGTGAGAACAATGTAGAGGTGGCAGCAGCAGGGGTGAGAGGTTATGACTGACAGCAGAAGTGATAGTGACAACAGTGATCTGAAGCCGAGGCATTGTTTGGCCACTCTGGCTTCCATGGTTGGCAGTGCTGAATTTATCTGCCCTCAACCTTGGACTCTGGGACTTTGCTGACCTCAGGCAACAAGCCCTGCTATAAGGAGGTGCTCAGTAGAGCAGAGGGCAGTTGGGTCCTGACCAGGGAGGGTGCAGGACTGGCTCCCAGTGAAGGAGAAGCCCCGCCATAAAGCACTGTTGAGCAGGCTCAGGGGAGCTAGAGAGAGAGAGAGAGAGAGAGAGACTCCAGCCTGACACCTGCCAGGCTATGGCCTTGACATAAGGGCCAAGATGGTGCAGGGGTCATACCTTACTACCAAGAAGAGTGGCTATATAGACTGCGGCTTGCCCCTGAGGCAAGGGACGAGACTTTGGGTTGCAGTTGACCACAGTGACAGACGTAAAGACTGAGGACTGCAGTGTGACCAGCAGAAGGTGCTGCGGTGGTGAGTCAAACCCTACTACAGGGCATTTAACTCTACTAGACTTTCACACCACAAGGTAGGAAACTGAGGCAAAGAATTACTGATCAAGATACTATGGGGCAGGTGTGTGTTTTTGCAAACTTTTGAATCATTGCTATGTTCTTTTTTCTCCAAATTAATTCTCTTTCCCCTTCTATTAATACAAGGTTTTTTTGTTATATAGACACACAGTGCTTGTGAGATGGGGAATATTGCCTCTCTAGACTCATTCAGGGTTTAGTTCTCCCAGATTTGTGTGGAAGCTGGAGATCAGCTGGAGGGAGCCTGCACGGAACCCTGGCCAATTAAAAAAGGGCTTATAAAAAGCCAATCAGAGAGCAATTTGCTGACAGCCCTGCTATAAGGAGGTGCTCAGTAAAGCAGAGGGCAGTTGGATCCTGACCAGGGAGGGTGCAGGACTGGCTCCCAGTGAAGGAGAAGCACCTTCAATAGAGCAGTGTTGAGCAGGCTCAGGGGAGCTAGAGAGAGAGAGAGACTCCAGCCTGACACCTGCCAGGCTATGGCCTTGACATAAGGGCCAAACTAAGAGGAATCCCTAGGTACTGACTGTGGCTCTTGTTGCTGCTGACACCACCTGCCAGAAGGGTTATATGCAAAAAGAACAAGGAATAAGATGATAAAATCTCAGATTTTATGTGTTTGCCCATTGTCAAAATTATATTCCTCAAGTAGAAGTTACTTTCAAGAATACCCTTTGTACTATGGAGAGCATAGATCCATTGACTTCAGCAGACAGATGCCAACTTATCCCACCTAAGGATATGGGCCATAAAGTTTGATTTGAGCATTCACATCCATGTGGTAGTGGTCACGAATATTTGTGTGTGTCCCATGATCTATTAACTGCTTTAACTACTGCTGATAAGCATACTAATCAGCTCCCTAGTGTTTGCTACTTGTTTTGAGTTCATGTGGAAATGTAGCAATAAGATTGTTCTCCTACACTGAGTTCATTAAAGCTGAAAAAACTGGCCTTTCTCCTTTTAGTGTTACACACTATTAAAAAGTCACTTTTATATAATACAACCACATCAAAGCTGCCAAAAATGTGGATTTGTTGTACACAGCTGTTAAGGCAAACAGAGGATAAATAATCCAAAGTGACAGCAAAAAAACATGAAGGAAATTTCTTTCCCAAACCCTGGAAACAGGATATACGAGTTATTAAAAGCTCAGGATATTTTAATATACACAGGAATGCCTCCCATAATACGTTTAATAATTCGGTGTCACTAATGAAATCCTTCATTATATTAAACTTGAAACTGAATGGAAAATAGATCTTGAAATGTTGGGCTAGACCCTTGGTTGGTAGGCATAGACTGGTCATGAATGACACCAGTTTCTACCTGAGGAGACTCAGGTTTGTTATCTTGAGGGATGTACACATGCAATAGTTGTATGATGTAGATTTATATAACTGCATTATTTTAAATAAGAGCAATTACACATGATGATTTTTCACAGACTGTATACGTTTTTTTGCTCTACCCAAACTTTGTGTGTGTGTGTGTGGGGACACAGCAGAAAATAATCTGCAGTGTTAATAAGGGAAGACAATTAGATTTTCATTGCTAGAAAGAATAAATCCTCTCCCTGTTGAAATTAATAGGAATTTTGCTACTGACTTTGATGGGAGCCAGGATTCTATCCGAGATATTTTACAGTTCAAGAGATCAGAATGGGGTAAATCCTGTAGCCAGCAGCAAAAGAGCTCTCTCTTGCCTCTATTGGTGAAAAAGGGAAAAGGGCTATTCTATTCTAGACAATTTCATTTGCATAGGCTATATACCCATCATTCGGCTAGTGACAGGTGGGGAGGCACCAGAACTAGAAATGAACTTGGATTTTGGGATTAATAGACTCACTGAAAAGCTTGTGGAGAAAACCAGTGGCCATCATGCTATTAAAAAAGGTGTTTCTCTTCAAGGACCAAAGTTTCTTTTGTTCAAAGCTCTTAAATGTCCTTGGCTCCCTTTCTGTAGCAGGAGAAGATGCATACAATGGTAGCAAAAGTAAATGGACTCAGGTGAGGCTCTGCCTGCCTTACAACTTAATAAATCTGAATCACTACCTTGGGTTAAAGTGGTGGGATTTACAGGTAGGACCACACTAGTTAATCTTTTGGAACGTGCCAATGGCAACTTGCAGATCTTAACGGTGAGTGGGGTTTGGTGAAGATGGATGAAATAGTACAGCCCAAGGACTGTTACCCCTGGGACATGGTGAGTGGGAAGGGGTTTATATGGATCAGTGATAAAATTGATCGGAGAGGGGGTGGTATTTTAGTGTTCTTCTTTGAGTGATATCCCTGTGGGTGCTCCACTGTTGGTGTCAGGTCATCCTGGCGCTGCAGCTCGGAGTTTTCATGAGCAGTAGTCAGCCAGACTGTGCATGCATGGCACGCGCCTCACGCCGTTCGTGCCCTTTTGATCACTTGCGTGGTCCGGCTTTCGCCAGTTCCTCCTTTGCCGCCCGCAGTCTCAGACGGAGCGAACCTTCTCTCCTCACAGAATTCTTTCAGGAGTCAAAAGAATCTTGAATTAGTGTTTATAGTTGTTTATAGTTACTTATAGTTATAGATAGAATATTTCTAGTTACTAGTTAGTTGTTTAAAAAAAAAAGTTTCCTTATATTAGTTGTAGAGTAGTAGCTATGCCGGGCTTTCCCAGTTTTAAGAAGTGCGTCATATGTTGTGATGCGATGCCTGCATCGGACAGCCATGCTGAATGTATTAAGTGCCTTGGCGAGGCATACATGCCTCAAAAATGTGTCCATTGTTCCAAACTTACTGTTAGAGCAAGTAATGACAGAGAAATGAGGCTAAAAATCATCCTTTTTGACAAGGCATTACAACCTGTGGAGCTATCACAGCCAGTCTCAAATCTGTGGTCTCCTAGGGCTGAGAAAAGGAAAGCTGTTTCTCCACAGCTGGCTTTGGCTTGAAAAAGAGCTTCACCAGCCCTCCCCCGGCCTACTATCGGCCAGAGGAAGTATGGGTGATAAACCTGGCATGTCTGGTATCATCACATCCAGACATAAATCGGCTTCAGAGCCAAAATCCTGGCAGAAGTCTTCATCGGTGCCATCAATGTTCGTAAAGGTCTGTCGCTTGGCACCGCCAGTGACCACACAAGCCTTCATGGTACCAACAACACCAGCACCTTCTGTATTGGCACCACACATACACCTGCCTATTACATCGGCACCGACAACGATGGCTACGGCACCGTCATCCCCTCATTCCTACGCATGGGCAATATTGTCACCGTACGCATCATCCAGCCCCTCGACACCAAGAAAAGCAACTCAGAGGTCACTGGACAGCTGAGTCCAGAACCATTGAAGTTCTCTCCAGCACCGTTCTCACCACCATCTTCTCTGCATTCACCTTATCTAACAAGGGATGACAGGAGTAGGACCTTACGGGACCAAGCTAGACACCACTGCTATAGGTATAATTTGTCACCCTCCCCCCACAGAAGTTATGTTATTCATTCACCTCCTCCTCCTTCGAGAGGATCGCCACACCTACTCGTACATCATCATACGTACTACAGGACTGGACACTCATCTAGATATGCTTCCCTGGTGCGAGCTGACTATAGGCGACACAGCCCCACGTACTATCGACATTATCCTCGTCATGCCTTAGCCTAGCATCATTACTCTGATTATGGTTGCCCCTGTTGCCATAGTCATCCAATTTCTCATGCCCCTACAGTTTCTCCTCAACCTTCGCAGAGACAACAGCTAGCAGTCACACCAGAAGTCATCATTTAAAACAGAAAAGGGTCAACTATCGTATATGAAGGAACACCCACCAGATGTCTCGCCAATGGACCAGTCCTCATTGTCTCCCGATGAGGTGGTTATACCCGGTGACCAATCTCCTCCAGATGACCTGCAACTATTTCAGGAATTTTAAAGAGAGTGGCTGCATCCCAAGACATCCCGCTAACTGAGGTACCAAAGAAACAACACTGGCTTCTCAAAAACCTTCAGCCCTCGTAATGGGGAAAAATTGCAATACCCATAGACAAGGCCATAATGGAATCTCCTGATGAGATATGACAGACCCCAGCCTCAGTACCACCAACTAACAAACGGGCTGACAAGAGGTACTTTGTCCCTCCAAAAGGGGCCAACTTTTTATTTACTCATCCACAGCTGAACTCATTAATTGTTGACGCTGCCCAGCACAGGTCCAAACTTCCACATATACCACTACGGAGAAAGACAATAAGCACATGGACTTGTTCGGCAGACAGCTTTACTTTTTATCCACTCTACTTCTACATATAGCCAACTATGCATCACTACTGGCTAATTACAATTTCGATAATTATACAAAACTTACCACCCTCACGGAGCATCTGCTGGACTCAAAGAGGCCCATATTAAAATCTATTGTTCAAGAGGGGTTACACTTCCTCCAGAACAGCCCTCCAGATAGTGCTGGACGTAGCTGACACGGCGGCCCAAGCTACTGCAACATCGGTAGTTATGAGGAAAGCTTCCTGGCTATAATCTGCCGGGGTCCCTCGTGAATTACAATCAAAAGTGGAGGACCTCCCTTTTGATAAACAACAGCTATTCACGGAGAAAACTGATGAGGTCCTACGTTCAAGCAAAGACTAAAACAACTTTGCGCATGCTGGGGATGTACACACCACTGTACCACTGCAAACGATACACCTCGTATAAAAAACACTAGGAGTTTTTGTACTCCAGATATCAGCAATGTGGCTTTGATTACTCAAAGACCAAACAATGCCCTCAAAGGAGGTGCCCACAGAATGCTCATAGTACCAATAACCAGGCCAACAAGCAGAAGGCTTGACCTGTTGGTTGAGGGTTTGCAAAATCTCCCCTCTTTCAAGAGAACACATTCTGCTTTGGCCTTTCACCACCATCTAAGGCCTTTTCGTTGTTGCTGGGAAGCCCATCACATCGGACCGTTGGGTCCTCAAAATTACAACATCAGGGTACACCATCCCCTTTACCACACTGCCTCCTACTTCCCCACCTTCCCCGTCCCTCTTCAGGGACCCCCCCCACCCCACAAAGACTTACTCAAACAAGAGGTACAATGCCTGCAACAATCAGGCAAACCTTTGAACTTCTGAGTCTCATACTCAATACACAAAAGTCAACTCTACGACCGACACAGTCTCTAGAGTTTATAAGTGCTCAACTAGATTCTGTATCAGCAAGGGCCTATCTACCACTACAAAGGTTTCAAGCAATCCAAGAACTTATTACTACCCTGACCATCAGCCCCACAGTTCCAACACTCACCTGCCTCAACTGATGGGTTGTAGCTGATATGTCAGAATATTGACCAACATCATAACAACAATGTACTATATAAATCATCAAGGAGGTGCTCAATCCCATATTCTATGCGCTGAAGCAGTCCAGTTACGGAACTGGTGCATACGAAACAGAATCATCCTTGTAGCGTCATACTTACCGGGAGTAAACAACATAACAGCGGATGCACTCAGCAGACACTTTGCCCCAGACTACAAATGGGAACTGAATCCTCGAGCTCTCCAATCCATCTTTCAGCGATGGGGTTTTCCGAAAATAGACCTTTTTGCTACCTACAAAAACAAGAAATGTCCTCATTACTGTTCAAGAGCAGGCATCAGTCTGGGATCTGTAGGGGATGGCTTTCTCCTCAGTTGGGAGGGCCCCCTCCTGTATGCATTTCCCCCCTACTCCGCTCATTCCCAGGGTGCTGGAGAAAGTCAACAGAGACAAAGCAACAGTGATTTTCACAGCAGCGTTTTGGCTACAACAGATATGGTTCCCTTATCTGTATCTGACGTCTCCTCAGCCTCCTTACCACCTTCCAATTCAGCACATAGGAACCTTACCCTCACCCCACCACATATCCTATGCTCATTGTTGGTCTGAACATTGTAGTTCCTCCTGGTAAAGCCAAGTAAAAGAGGTTATTTTGCACAGTAGAAAACAATCTACCCAATCCACTCACCTACAGAAATGGCATAGGTTCCTCTTCTGGTGTTCTAGGAAAAATTTGGGCCCAGGCACAGTACCTTTACACAAAATTTTAGACTATATCTTGTCCCTTAAAGACCCTGGATTGGCTCTTGTGTCCTTAAAAGTACATTTGTCGGCCATTACCGCCTTTCATCAACTGATGGAAGGGGTTTCAGTCTTCACACACCCCATCACAAGAAGGTTCATAAAAGGTCTTGTCAACTTCTACCCACCACGTAGGCTACCTCTGCCACTGTGGAATTTGGAAATGATGTTGGACACTTTTACTCACGCCCCCTTTAAGCCCCTAGCTACCTGTTCACTGTCAATGTCACCAAAGGTAGTCTTTCTATTGGCAATTACTTCTGCCCGAAGAGTGAGTGAACTAGCAGCCTTAATGGCAGTTCCACCATATAACATTTTCAATAGAGACAGTGTGATACTATGTCCCCATCCTTCTTTCATTCCTAAAGTATGTTCGGACTTTCATATAAATGAACCAATCATACTTCCTGCCTTCTACCCTCAACCACATCTAATGACAAGAGAAGCGATGTTTCATTTGCTAGACGTACGCAGGGCCCTCGCATTCTACATAGACAGAACTCGATCTTTCTGTAAATCTGACCGTTTACTCATTTCTACAATGGAGCGTACTCAGGGGCACCCTCTGTCATCACAGTGTATTTCCAAACTTATAGTCTCCTGCATTACACAATGCTATACTTTAAGGAATAAACCACTTCCTCAGATACCTAGGGCACATTTGACAAGAGCGATGGCAACATCCACAGCCTTTCTCCACGGGGTTCCCCTAAAAGATATGCGGGGTGGCTACATGGTCCACCAGCGACACCTTTATGAAACACTACACTATCTCACAGACTCAAGCAAAAGACACTATTGTGGCCTCCACTGTCTTATTGACTGTCATCAAATCATGAATCTGAGGCCCACCTTCCACTGACCCTTGAGTACTGCTACACACTCACCAACAGTGGAGCACTCATGGGGACATCACTCGAAGAAGAGGAAGTTACTCACCTTCGTGCACTAACAACGGTTCTTCAAGATGTGTGTCCCCATGGGCGATCCACTACCCACCCTCCTCCCCCCCCGGATTCTACCATTATATCTTTCAGATACTAGGGTAGACTTGAGGAACTGGCGAGAGCCAGACCGCGTGAGAGATCAAAAGGGCGCAAACGGTGCGAGGCATGTGCCGCACATGCATGGTCCGGCTGAATACTGCTCATGAAAATTCCGATTAGTGGTCCCGGGATGACCCGACACCAACAGTGGAGCACTCATGGGGACACACATCTCGAAGAACTGTTGTTACTACACCAAGGTAAGCCACTTCCTCTTAATTTGCATACATAGTCTGTTGCTGAGTTTCCCAAGTTTAACCATCTCCTTTCCCATTAATAAGGATTTCATTGTTTGTGCACAATCTAAGTGTTTGAAAGTGGGGGAAAGTTTCTAGCTGTTAAGGGCACATAATGAGGGTGTGTTTAGTTTCCCCAGATTTCTGGACAGGGCTTAAGCCAGTTTGGTTATTTGCCATGGGGTCTAGATATATTGAACCAGGAATTGTTTTGCTGTTGTTAGCCAACTGGCAGAAGAGTTACAGTGATATTGTGAACTGTGTCTTTAAGACCTGAGCATCCCAGGCAGAGAGTCTGGGCAGACCACTGTGAAGATCATGTTATACACAACCAATTGGAACCAGACACAGGTTTCTTGAGAGCACCTTAAGCACTGAATAATTACTGAGTACCACAACTACTGTTGTGTTCAGTTCTGAACTACTGTGTTCAGCTGTGAATCAGAGTTCTACCACCAGTGTAGTCTTCTAAAGTTGTATGTTTTATACTACATAGTCACTTTTCCTTAATTCATGTGGTTTCACATTATGTAAATGGATAGACAAGATTGTATGTTTGTGCTGCCTGTCGCACTACCCAGGAGACAGACAGTAACTACATTGGTGAAAAAACACCATTGTCACAAAAGCTGTACAAAATCTGCACAGAAGCACTTACTAAATGCACATAAGGCCTATGCTTATGGCCCTACTCTCCCCTGTGTGCTATAGAAGGGGATACAGTTGTGACTGGGAGAGGAGAGATAAATTTGTATAATTTTTGGTAGTGTCCAGACTGGGTACAAGTCCTGCCCTTTCCCTGCCTTGTAAGCTGATATATATATTTAAATAATGTAAAAAATGTGAGGGCTGAGGTGGAGCTGTGGGTGAGGGGTTTGGAAGGGGCTTGGTCAGAAGCTTGGGGGCCAATGGTAAAGGATGTGGGGCGGGGCCTATTGTAGGGCAGGAGTGGTGACTGAGGGTGGAGGGGCCACCTGTGCTGGTGGAGGGTCCTGCCAGAAAAGTGAAGGGTCTGTCCATCAGAAGCAGAAGGTCAGAGTTAGCCTGCCCTGGCCCCAGTGCTTGGGAGGTGTGGGACCTGTGGAGGCAGTTGATGCCAGGAGCCAGCGGACAGAGGGTGTGTCTAGACTACAGGGTTTTGTCGACAAAAGTGGACTTTTGTTGACAAAACTATACCTGCGTCTAGAGAGAATGTCGACAGAATGCAGCAGTTTTGTCGATGGCGGTAAACCTCATTTTACGAGGAATAATGCCTTTTGTTGACAGAGTTCTGTTGACAAAAGGTGTTATTGCATCTACACTGTCCTTTGCATCTACACTCTCATGTCGACAAAGCGGCTTGCTTTGTTGACAGAACTGGATGTAGTCTAGACGCTCTTTGTCGACAGAGGCTTTGTTAACAGTATCTGTCGACAAACCCTCTGTCGACAAAAGCCTGTAGCCTAGAAGTACCCTAAGAGTGCTGTGCTGCAGGGGGCAGCCACTCATTGAGGGTGCTGAGTGCCGAGACCTGGCCCCAAACATAGGTCCATATAGCTTGCCACCCCGAACTGTGATGAGAATTAGTCTATAGAGGCTTCAATGGAACTGCCTGCCAACACAAGCCCCTCTGTCTTCCCCCTCATAGGCTGCTGCAATCCTGTTTCAGGATCCTTATGGAATATTCCAGATGAGATTTCCCTTTCTCAGAAATCAGTGCCAAAGGAGCTGTTCCTTTAAGCTCAGATCTAAAGAGCCAGTGATAGTCTGGGTTATTAATGATATGAAACCATTCGGGGGGGAAAAGAGTATGGTTCAAGGTTTGTGTAAAAGATGGGTGACTAGAGTGAAATACAATTTTCTGGGCTAGTCAAAAACCCCAAAATATACCTAACCTCAGGATGATTCTTACCAACAACCACAGGACATACCACACTAATACCAACCCTGGAACTTTCCCTTGCAACAAACCCCGTTGCCAGCTTTGTCCACATATTTACTCTGCTGACACCATCATTGGACCTAACCATTCCAGTTATAAGATCAAGAACACATATTCCTGCTCATCCAGAAATATAATTTATGCCATCATGTGCCAACAGTGTCCGTCTGCTATGTATATTGGACAAACTTCTCAGACACTTCGCCAAAGAATCAATGCACACAAAACAGACATCAGACAGTTTCACAAAGAAAAAACAGTTTCTTGCCATTTCAACCAGCCTGGGCATTGTCTCAACAACCTTACTACCTGCATCCTGCTTCAAAGAGGCTTTAACACAAGACTTCAAAGAGAAGCCTCTGAATGGTCATTCATGCTTAAATTTGACACTTTACGAATGGGGCTTAACAAAGATGCTAATTATCTCACCCATTACAAAGATATCTTCCCCAATTATCACCTCTAATATCATTACCTCATAGACGTTAACCTCCCCCCATCATTTCCCCCTCTGTTCTAAAATCTGATTTGTCTATTTTATATGTGTTCACTTTTGTTTGTTTGTATCCCTTTGGTATATATGGTCATGCCAATTTTCTTCCACAATTTGATCTGAGGAAGTGGGTCTGGCCCACAAAAGCTCATCACCTAATAAACCATCTTGTTAGTCTTTAAGGTGCTGCATAGTCCTGTCTTTTGTTTCAACTCTTTCATTGAATTTTATTGTTCTGCCAAGTGTTCAAAGATATGGACACTGGCATTGCTTAGAGGGGCTGATCATACTGTGAGACTAGCAGCCTTTCTCAGGGCTCAGTTCTGATAGATGCTCAGTGTCATTGTTTCTTGTTAAGGCCAAAAAGGTTGCGATCTGAACTTTCAGCAGTGTACTCAAATCAGAAGGATCTTTAGTTTGAGGGTGATCATTTTGGATATACAGAAGTAATGCATACAGGGCTGGGTGACAAACTTCACTGGGATGTGGGCAAGGTGGGAGCAGACCCTTGCTCAGGGCCCCCAAGAAGAGGCAGGGCTTTGGGTGGAAAGGGTGAGCCTGGGGGTTAGCCTCTCCCACCCAGCCCTCAGTACCGCCAGGGGCTCTGGGTGCTGTGACTGCTGCAGTAGAGTTCTGGGCCCTTTTGAATTGCTGGGCCCTGAGACAGCTGCCCACTCTGCCCCTTTCTTCTGCTTTCTGTCCCCCTCTCCCCTGCACATCTGTAGCACCCCGGTGAAATAAACTGGATATGGGTGACCAGCATTTCTGGAAATTAAGCCTGAAAATATCCCAGACAATTATTTCATTGAATTTTATTGTTCTGCTGAGTGCTTATTTCAAGTTAAGCACCCAAAAAACTGAGGCACCTAGAATTTGTGAATTAATGAAACTCCATTGTAGCGTTGTTTTGGGCTTTGACTGGAAGCAAGTACCAGAATTACTGATATTTCTGTTGATTCAACTCAGTTTTATAGGGAGACATTAAGGGTTTGAAAAACATCCATAGTTTTGCATACTTAATTGACCTGAACCTCTGTATATTTTGAAGATTGTGACGTTAAAAAGCATGTGCACACAGATGCCACCATCTCGCTAACTAGAATTCCAGAAAGAGAGGGCCTACAGTGTCCATTTGGGAAAACTTCTTGAACTAGACTCATGTTCTACTATGCATTTTGCAAATATAAAATGTTCTCAAAATGGGGTTCTTTGTTAGTTTTAGGGGAGAGAAACTGGCAAAAGAAAATCAGAAGGCTCTTTTTAGAACAGAAAAAAGAGCAGCTCTCTAACTGCTCCAAATACAATCATATGAAAGGATAAAAGGAATAAACTGGATTTTATGGTTAAAGGTTCACAGCCATAAACTGTCAACCAAAGCCCCAAATTATACATTAAGTATTAAAATAGAGAAATGGCAACTGAATATGAGAAGGTTTATTAAAATGGCAACTGATAAAATCTGCTGCTCCCTCTGATCACATGGCTGTAGTTACGGTCACATTACCAATACAAATCCTTATTATTTGGCCATAGGGCTTTATTTCTGGTTGTCTGCAAGGCTGGTGTTATAGCCAATTACACCAACCGATTTTTCTTATCATTAAAGTCATCAAAGATAAACTTCAGCAGCTGTGCCCACAGCCACAAAATGGTACTGATGCTCAACCATCTAACATAGCCTCAAGACTGCAGTGTGTGCTGTTCTGCTTCATAGCATATATCGCTGTATTGACTGTGTATGGCACACAGATGCTACAGTGATTTACAATAAATAAATAATATTGTTTTGTTCACAATAAAGATGATTTAAGATGCTAGTCAGATGATTCATAGCCAGACCTTCATATCTCCATCAGCTGTAAACTATTTTGCTTGTCTTCAGGAATTTAGGGGTAGAATAAATTAGTTAAGCCCATTGCTGTTTTGTTTTAGTTAAATTACTAATGTAATCTAGCAGATTATTGTGTTAGTGGTGCAGATTATTCCTTATCCATGCAACTTGAATCAATAAATCCCAGATATTTTGGCTGGTACTTAAATTTCCTGTATGTGATTCTGTGATTTATTTTTGCTTTGACAGTCAGTGCAGGTGGTGATATTAACAAGTGCTTTAGTTCTTTTTATTGGGAGAGCTTTAAAATAGTGATGGGATAATGCAGTCTGCAATAACTATTTGTTTAAAAATTGTATAACTTTTATTGTCCATGTATTGTGTAGTCATTATATAAGCCTCAGAGAATGATTACATAATGGTGCAGTTTACTACAGCACATTGCACTTAGTGCTTGCTTGTACTGAATAATTGTCTGACATGTGCCTCTTCTACAGTACACGGGCCTGATCCTGGCAGTGCTAACCCATGTGAATATTCCCATTGAAGTTAATTGCACTACTCAGAAGGCCATCTGTCTGTTGAGTTTTTATGTTGCCATCATATCTAAGCACTTGCACATTAAAGAGACTCAGAAGTGAAAGTCATTTGCCTCAGGTCACACAAGAAGTTATTGCCAGAGAGATTACAGGATCAGGTTCCATGTAATAAAATATAGTTTTAAAATAATTGCACTTTATCATTTAACACCTTTTGGTTTCTCTCTATTTATTACAGGCTGACAGTAGTAAATAAAAGCAAATGTAATTTCATGGCCAATTCAGAAATCAAATCACTTTGGCTTCTGTGCTGTGCCGTGGAAATCCAACCTCAGCCTTGCATGACATGGGATCCAGATGGATATTTTTGCTGAATCTAGGCTTTTGCTTATAAATGTCATAGTTTATTAGAAATGAAACCAATTAACTTGCTCACATGCAGTTAGTTATAAAGAAAGGGGTTCAACAGAGCAAATGTGCTTCAACAAAATACTTTGCAAAATGTCTTTAATGATGATGATTCTTGGCTTTTCTATAGCAATGTAAGCCCATTTTTTTCTTCCACTTTTAATAGTCCTTTGAAATATGGATTTTTCCTTTGCTGTGTGAATTAATTTTTTCCCAGTGGAAATTAGTTCTATTAGTTCCAAAAAAGTCATTATTCTCCCTAATCGTTTCACCTATCTTACACATTTTATAGTGAAACAGTGCAAAAGGATTACCCCAAAAAAGTAAATGACAATATAAGAAAACTAGAGAGATTCTTTCAGAACACCAGCAATTCCCTTGTATATCTCTAAGACAAAATTTGCCCCCAAAGCTCCTTCAGAATTTTACTAAAACTCTCTAGGTATCTGACATTATAACAATAATATTTTGGACTTCTCTTCCAAGTGCTTTACTAACATCAATGATATCATCCCCATGACTATCCTGGGTAGTGGTTACAGGTATGGTTATCCTGAATTTACAGACAGAGAAATGGAAGCACTCTGATTCCAAATTTTCATATTTAAGTGGATGATGAAATTCCCACTGACATCAGCGAGAGGGGGATTGTGTCCAGGACCATCAAATACAATCAATCAACCTCTGAAGTAATGAGGATCTGTCATTTCCTTATAGGTCTGATTTGGTGCTCACTGAAGTCAGTACTGCTTTTGACTTCAGTAGGCATTTGGTCAGCCCTTTCCCAATGACACACAGGAAGACTCTGGCCCATGGAATGGAAATCACACTCCCACTGTTCAGTTGAGGAGAGTCTCCAACATGCTTGGAGTGAGATTTTTTTTAATTGCTCGCTTATCTTGGTAATATGTAAGCTACCTTTGACTAAACTTTAGATGTGAGCTAGGGTTGCCTGGAGATTGCTGCTTAAGAAAAAGCAATCACTTAATCGCTGCCTAATATAGGTGCTTGCCCGTTGGGGCAAAATTTAATTTCTAGTATTTACCAGTGAGCTCCATAAGTCACATTCAAAGTGCTACTATTTTAAGGCATAGTTGGCTTGGAACATTTGTATTTAAAAGAATGACTCTGTGGGCTGCTGCAAGGGATGCCAGCAGAGTAAGAGTTAATGTTCTTGAAGTATAAGTTTCTTATTTGCATTTTGTACAAACTGTAATCATGAGCATCAATCTACTTTAATGAAAAGTGTTTCAAAAACAAAATAAAACTACTTGCAGGATATTGGATCATAGCAACTAGCAGATCTATTGTTACTTAAATGCTCTTATACCATCATAAAGACACAGTAGACATACTATTATATCAGGTTCCTCCCTAGTGTGTGTGACAGTCACTCTTTAGTATTGAATACTTTGGCAAGACTGGAGATCCCTGTTTTCTCTCTTCTTTCTGAGTTCACTTTAAAATGCTTCTACTAAGATAGTTAGGTTCCTTCCACAGCAATTCTGTCTTATTCATTATTTCAAGTTTTTAAGATACAGAAACTAGATTCTGTTCTCCCCCGTTGCTACTCTGAGTGTATGATTTATTCCTTATTCAGTCTAAAAAACTAGTTGGATGCATCGAGGAAAGAAAATCATTCCTGTTGAGTGAATGAATAGCAGGCCATGTCTGCATGCTTGTTTGTCAGAGTTTGCCTGTCTTTGACTGGCTTTTACTACTTTGCAGTTTTTAATTCTAGAAGATAGTGTTATATTTTGTTCATTAATTTTAACTTTTTAGACCAACGACCAACTCTTGTGAAGACTAATAGTAGCTGAAATGCATAGTAGTTGTGATAATTTTTATCTTAAGTACTCAGAATTGCTTCCCTCTCACAAAATAGCTTCTCTTCTGTGTATGTATCCCTGGCATACTTAAAACTCTCAGTGAAGTTTGTGGGAACACTGAGGCTATGTCTACACTACAAAGAAAAGCCGGAAAAAGATACGCCAATTGCGAACTGCAATTTGGGTATCTTTTTCTGCTTTTCTTCTGAAAGAAGGTTTTCCGACATTTGGCCTATCTACACGGGACAGATGTCGGAAAAAAACCCTCTTTTGCAACATCCCTTCTTGTGAAACGAGGTTTACAGGGATTCTGACAAAACGCGTCCGCTTTTCTGACATTTTTTTCAGAAAAGTGGATGCATTTCTTGGACATGGCAGAGCTTTTCTGGGATACCTCTGGTATCCCGGAAAACTCTGTAGTCTAGACGTACCCTAAGTGTGCAAAGAATACAAAGTTTTGGCCCTTCTGCAGGTGTGTGAGACACACATGAGTTTCAGTGAGATCTGAGGAACATACAATCTGCAAAATTATTGCCTTTCTTTGATAAAAGTCAATTTGGAGACTTACTTGTAACCCAAATAGTGGAATCTGCCACAGAACTGAAATGTAGTTTTTCATTTCGCTCTACTTGCAACAAAGTGGTGGGTGAACCATAAAGTTTTGGGGATTCAAATAAACACCATATCTTTAAATGTTTTTTCAGAACCTTACTTGAACTATCCACAAATTTGGAAATGTTGTGGTAACAGGTTTTCTTGGTGACACCCTTACTGACATCTGGTAGCCAGAAATATCATGCTTATGATCTTCCCTGTGGGATTTTGGCATGTAGATCTGGGCTAGAACCAGGAATTTTGGGAAATGGTTTGAGTTGGTTCTTATTTTATTTAAATCCATTTTATCTATATTCAGGGGTAAATGTTTTCTTCACAGTCCGTGTGAGAGATCCAAAAGGATCTTTCAATATTTCCTACCATGTTTTAAAATGTCATTTTTCTAAAGCTGTCATAAATTCTATTAACTAAGAGCATGAGACTATCTCCTGGCATCTACAGCAGAAACAAATTTTTTTCTAGAGTAGTGCAAAACTTTAACAAAATGGCAAACATTCACCTAGTTTGGTGTTTTATTGCCCACTTGAATCTGAACTGCTTTAGAGATTTCCCAGAAAGCTGTCACATGACACATTATTTCCATACATTACACTGACAGTTACAAATACATTAAAGGATAGATCTTCAAAGATATTTGGGTACCTACTTCTCAGATGGGGAAGTGGGTGAAGAGTGAGGGGACACACACAAATGGAGAGTAACGATACACAAACACATGCTGGTCAAAAAGATTTAAAGGTGGAATAAGGCATGAGGGGATGTCACTCAGAATGTAGAATGAGACACTGACAACTTCATAATGTAGGTGCCTATATAACTTAGAGGATTTTGGCCTTAATACATTTAATTGTGAACCTTTGATATAGCTGCCATGGGGATGTTATCTTTCTGAGTGGGTGAAACTGCTGCTTGGCTTAGATTATGCTTTCCTCCAGGGGAGGAAAAACACCCTTATGGCAATATATCCTTGGAGATACCCCAAATGGGATATGATTTGACTAAACATGGAAAGTTTTAGGCCTAGAATGCAAGTTGTTCATATATGGTATAAATTGTTTGAGTCTAATGTAATTCTTATGTTGAAATTTTGTCAGTGGACATACAGGACAAATGGTTCTTGATGTAAAGCTGAGTCTGGCTGAGGTCTGTTTTGCTTTACTATTATGAGTATCAGACTTGCCAAGTCACATTCATTTCCAAGAATGGTCACTCACATTATTTTTAATTTTGAGTTTGCATTTGCAAGTGTTCCATAACCAACTTTCAAGAACAAGTTATTCTTTCACTGGTTTTCAATTAAAACTGAAGACGGTGTATCCATGCAAATGCAATAACCACAACTGTGTACAAAAATGGTTAGTTGTATACACACCTAGCTACTGAAATGTGCAGTCACCCTCTTTGCATGTCCTTTCATACTGAGTGTATGCAAACAACTGGTCCCACATTTTGCATTTGCAAATCTATTTTAAAAACATTTAAAGTTGAATGCTTTTCGGGGTATTGGAAAATCTGTGTGATATATTTGACTTGAGTCACATGTGCGTATTCAAAATCAGCCTTGGAATTTGAATGTCTACATTTGTTGAATTTTTTGAGACATGTTGTTCCTCAAGATATATTTAACCTTTTAAACAGGCTATTTGCAACATATTTAGAAGTCTACATAGATAAGTCTAAAGCTGAAAGTTCTAGGGTAGCCAGTATATATATATTCTATGTCACAGATTGGCTGAGTCAACCCTATGTTAACTGGTGAATTAGCATAAACAAAGGCAGGCCCAAGAAAAATAAACCTTGCATATAGGTTCACAATGAAATTTAAGAAAATGGGTTTGTACAAATCCAGACTGTAGACATCAGGGTCGCTGTACTCATGCAAGCCGCATATGAGGAGGAAAAAAAAAGAACCTTTTGCAAACCACTTGACATTTTCATATAGCTCTGTCTAAAAAAATACCAACAGGTGTCTTCTAAGCTGACAGTTATTTTGGACCTGATTTTCTATTCATTTGTCCTGTTAGTCAGTTACAACAGTGTATAACGAGGGCCAAGTGGGTATAAAATACTACCACATCACACTATTCACTTTTGCACTCCATTTGCACTAGTGTACCTAACACCACATTATGCAGAGCAGCAGGCAATTTATGTGCTCAAACGTGACTCTGTTATCATAAGATAAGGGACTTGGGAGTGGATTTTATTCTTGAAATTGAGTTAATATTTGAAAAATTATAACCACTGTGCATTTTTTTTCACTCTACCTTGAAGCATGGTCTGAAAAGCTAGTCAGGAATCACATGCACAGCCAGAGAGATTACTTAGATGGTTGGAGAAGGTCAGATTCTGTCACCCTTACTCATATTGAATCGTACCTTTTGGAGGTAATGGCACTACTTGTGGAGTTAGGCTCTACTGGACTTGTGGAAAAGTGACAGGATCTGACTCTTAGTCAGCAGCAGTAGCTTCATAACCAGAGCACAATGCTCTTTATAAAACGTCAGTAAAACAAACGTTGTTTAGCCAATTCTGTCTGATTTACTGTTCTCTAGACATTATAATATCCATACACAGTGCTTAAAAATATAAAACTGGCATTTCATTAGTACAATATAAGTGGAATGTTGTTTATGAAATGCTTATGTTAGAAACACTTTCCCAGAGTATTAGTGGTAAAATGAGTCCTCTTAAAAATACCTCAGAAGTTCACTGCATAAGCACCAAATACACCTTTGAAAGATATGGAGCCATTCTGTGCTGTGACTCTTATGAGAGAGATCTTAAGCCCCTTTTTACCTCTGAGATTGTGGGTTGTTTGAAAAGCTGTTGCAGTCCTTAGCCTAAATTAGAATAGGCCAGAAACTACTCTTAATTTGAGAAAGACTCCGCTAAGATACCTGTGGATTGCTCTCTAGCCCAGAATTGCCGAAACTCATGGCATTGTAGCTACTCTCCTGTCTATCTCAATTTCTCTCCCTCTCCTACCTAAGTTGTGCCTTTGGCTCCACCCCAGATGCTTCCATGGCAGGGACTGGAATAGCAAAAAAGGAGCCATAAGTGATAGGCCATCAAATGTTAAGAGAACTAGATTTCTCCAGGAGACTAGAGAGTGAACCCAGAAGCACATGTCTGACTTAAAGAAGGAATATCATGTTGGAACCAACTTGACACAATTGTACAAAATTAATTATTTTCTTCCATTCTACTTTGTTATATTTGTTCTGAAGCAAAGTTTTCTTTCAGTTTTTGTCAGAATTTGTGTTAATGACCTCTGTCAGTTGCCATGGAGATAATTAAGATCCCAGATTCATCATTATGATTTTATTACAGAATTAAGTTTAGAGGAAAATAAAACGACAATAAAACCATACACAAAAAATCCACCCAAAATGGGACAGATTTCTTGTACTGACAAATATCATGCTCTGCTTGATATTTTTGTCATAACTTGGTTGAGGCCCTGAGGTTTCAAAAGGTTCAGGATCAAACAAATGTAATGAGTGAGACTATCTTCTATTTATAGTACATCACTTCAGGTTGTGACTTCAGAAACTAAACGGGATCAGAGCTGATGGATATTTAGATGGAAGAGCTCCAGAAAGTGTCTACTTGCTGTACAGTGTGTTAGTGATGATTCAAGAGATGACACACTTCCATGAGTCAACCCTGAACCCATGCCCCAGTATAATCTTTAGGATACTGCAGCTAGACACATTATATGTCAGTGAGATGTAAAATGAAGCTCCTTGCCACTTGTAGTCATGAAAGATCCATTAAAAAAAAAGGGTTCAATGTCAACTGAATGCCTATGTGTGCATTTATGTTCTGCAAATTACTACTTTCAGTACTTTCAGTTAGGCCTTGACTATGCTACGGTGGGCCATAGACCTAAGTTAAGCAGCTTCAGCTACATGAATAACTTAGCTGAAGTCAACATATTTAGGTCTGTTTACCATGGTATCTTCACCACGGTAAGTTGACAGCTGATGCTCTTCCATAGACTTTGCTTACTCTTCTCGTTTAGGTGGAGTACCAAAGTCAACAGGAGAGTGCTTGGCAGTCTATCGGGTCTATACCAGATGTGATAAATTATCCTTACTCCACCCCTGCTGGATTGATTGCTACCAGAAAATCTAACCCATGGTAAAGATATGGCCTTATATATGCAAAGTGGTGGGAAGAAGTGAACAAATGGCATAAATAAAGAGATGACAGATTTCAATTAAATACATAATATGAAGTGCACAGTACTCACTTTATTTTTTGTATATAATTCTACATTTGTAAGTTCAGCTTTTGTGATAAGAGTTTGCTCTATCGTACTTCTATTAGGCAAACTGAAAAATACTGGTTCTTTTTTTTTTTTACAGTGCAAGTACTTATAATAAAAATATAACTGCATTCAAAAATAAAACAATGTAAAACTTTAGGGTGTGTCTAAACTACACCCCTCTGCCAACAGAGGGATGTAGATTAGGCACATCGCTATTGCAAATGAAGCGGGGATTTAAATATCCCGCGCTTCATTTGAATAGAAATGGCCACCGCTTTTTGCCGATGCGGCACTTTGCCAGCAAAAAGCGGCAGTCTAGATGGGGATCAGTTGACAAGGAAAGCCAATTCCAACCGATTCTGTAAACCTCATTGCACGAGGCATAAGGGATCGGTCGGAAAAGGTTTTCCTTGTCGACCGATCCCCGTCTAGACTGCCGCTTTTTGCCGGCAAAGTGCAGCGTCAGCAAAAAGTGGTGGCCATTTCTATTCAAATGAAGCACGGGATATTTAAATCCCCGCTTCATTTGCAATAGCGTTGTGCCTAATCTACATCCCTCTGTCGGCAGAGGGGTGTAGTTTAGACACACCCTTTGAGCCTGCAAGTCCATTCAGCCTTATTTCTTGTTCTGCCTACTGAGACAAACAAGTTTGATTACAAAATTTTGCAGGAGATAATGCTGTTTGCTTCTTCTTTACAATGTCACCTAAAAGAGAATACATGCATTCACATGACACTGTTGTAGTTGGCATTAAATGCCAGAAGTGTTAACATTTCATGTGTCCCTTCATGTTGCAACCACTGTTCCAGAGGACATTTGTCCATTCTGATGATGGGTTCTGCTCAATAATGATCCAAAACAGAGCGGATTGACACGTATTCATTTTCATCATCTGAGTCAGATGTCACCAACAGAAGGTTGCTTTTTTTTTTTGGTGGTTTGGATTCTGTTTCCTCATTGGAATGTTGCTCTTTTAAGACTTCTGAAAGCATGCTACACACTTCATCCTTCTCAGATATTGGATGGCATTTCAGATTCTTAAATCTTGGCTCGAGTGCTGTAGCTATTTTTAGAAATCTCATATTGGTACCTACTTTGCTTTTTGTCAAATCTGCAGTAAAAGTGCTCTTAAAATGAGCAACATATGCTAGGTCATCATCTAAGACTGCTATAACATGAAATACATGGCAGAATGTGGAGACATACACAAATTTAATTTATTGCATTTTTTTACAAGCATTATCATGGAAGCATGTTTGGAATGGTGGCCAAAACATGAAGGGGCATATGAATGTTTAACGTATCTGGCATATAAATACCTTGCAATGCTGGCTACAAAAGTGCCATGTGAACACCTCACTTTCAGATGACTGTACACTTTTTGTATTCTGTGTTGTAATAGAAATCAATATGTTTGAAAGTGCAGCACAACATCCACGAATATTTAATACATTTCATTTGGTATTCTATTGTTTAACAGTCCATTTAATCACAATTAATTTTTGAGTTAAAATAAACAGCTCTAGTGGAAACCCATTAAGATATTTCTATAGCTTTAATTTAGTTTGCCTAATTCAAGTGACACATTCAAAATAAAACAAAGAACTTCTAGTATCATGTGTTGCAGCAGACATTTTCTCCTTGCAAGCATCTCAGATTCTGCCTGGGAAAATTTTCCACAGGGAAAATCTATTTCTGGAGCTTTCATTCTAAAGATAATGTTCATATGTATAACATTTCAAAGCAGGGGTTTACCTTCTCTCAGTCCACAATCATAGAATGGAGTTAGCTACTGGAAGAAGGAGAATAAGATGCTGATTTCTGAGTGATTGTTGTTGTTCTAACACACATAGCTCCATGCAATGCTGATTATGTTGACCTTCTTGTAAATGGTCTAGTCTACAAGTCCCAGAACTAACTGTGGGGAAAGGAATTTGACTGGCAGATCACTCACTTGCCAATTAATCTGATTATAGCAAATAGATCTGGGGCTGGAAATAAGTGGTGGAAGTAGATTTTAAAGGTAATTAGATTCTAAAAATATAGATAAGCACCTAGTTGGATCCATCCTTTTTTTAAAAAACCCCAGTAGACACCTATCTATGTTTTTAGGTGCCTGTGAACCATATCCTTAAAGTTATTTAGGTGCCTACCTTTCCTTTGATTTTAATGGAGTTCTTGCCACCAGAGATGGTGCTTGAGGATGTGGGTCCAAATACCTTAAAACTCTGGCCATTGGTATTTATTATTTGAAGGAGCCATGAAATTAGAAAATAACTTTAACATTAAAGGATTAATTCCATATGAAAAATTCCTCTTGTCCTATTGCAGAATTAAAATTAATTGGAGGCCTGGTTTCTATTCTTTAAATATGACACACTATAAAAGCATCTCAGCTTGACAGGGAGTACAGAGTGTTTATTCTTTCACAGAAATACGGGCCACTATATCAAATCTTCTTTTCCCTTTTCCAAGTGAAGGAACTTATTTAAGCTTATTAAACCATTTAAAGTGTGATAGTGCACTGTGCAGAGATGCTGTGAAAATGCGTGGGGGTTTTTTTGGGTTAGGGAGGGAATTTCTTGTTTGTATCTCAGGCTATGTCTAGACTGCAGGCTTCTTTCGGAAGAAGCTTTTCTGGAAGAGATCTTCTGAAAGAAAGCGTCCACACTGCCAAAGCGCATCGAAAAAGTGATCTGCTTTTTTGACAGATAGTGTCCATTCAGTGTGGATGCTATCTCGCATGTAAGCTGTGATTACGATGGGCAGAATGGCGAAAGAACTCTTTTGGAAAAAGGCTTCTTCCTCGTAGAAAGGGGTTTACCAATGTCGGAAAAGCCCCTCCGTTCTTTCGATTTTTTTTTCTTCTGAAAAGGCGATTGCAGTGTGGACGTAATTGAAGTTTTTTTTGCAAAACTGCCCTTTTTCTGCAAAAACTCTGTAGTGTAGACATAGCCTCAGTGATTCCAAATGAGATTTGTTCAGTTTACAGGTATTAAGGATGTTTCTTTCTGCCAATCCTGCAAACACACTATGGGATTTGAAAGGCAAGGGCTCTCCTTACCACTTGCTTATCACCAGCACCTTTGATCCCATGGGGTACTGTTGCAAGTACAGTCAGGGGAAATTGTCAAAGGAAGCAACAGATTTGTTCTTTGAGGCTTGCTCATGCCCATTCAAAGTAGGTGTCAGTGCCAGAAGATTTTCCCTCAGCAGTAGTCATAGGGGAGCTGCCAGACCCTTCACTCTTAGTCCTTCCTGCAATCAGTGATGGAGCTTGTAGTGCGACAGTTCCAGATATGATTGTTACTTTCTCATCTTAATTGTTTTATTTGCAGCTTCCCATCTGTTGTGGCCATTGTTCGTAGTTAGGAGAGTTTGTGAAGTCCCTTTGGGATGTAGCCTTGGGATGAGGCATTCTTTGGTCCCCCAACTTTAAGTCCTGTTGCAGGCTTGTGCCCATCAGCGAGCTTCTTGATGACAGTTTACGATGCTTGAGAGACACACATTAGTGACAAGTGCCAAATTTGAAAATCTTTTAAAGCTGCAAACTAAAAAGGAAAGGGACATTCCTTTATACACCCTCCTGATGGAGATGACCCTTGCCCTGGCACAGAAATAGTGCTCTGAATCGGCACTGAACACTAGTGCTTTGGTGTGCAGAGCACCACTGGTACCATGTGGAAGCCAGAACTGGTCCTGGCCTTAGCTCCAACAAAGAAATCTAGGAAGGCAGGCAGAGGCAGATCTCTGGGCCCATGTAAAGAAAAGGGCAAGCAGGGGGAGATAGACCCCGCTTCAGCAGCCCCATTGACTCTAATACCTTACCTCAGACTGACTGGTGTAGCTCGCTTTGCTCCCTATCATCTCCGCCTGGCACTGGTGCCCAGCTCTGCATGCCGTCTACTCCAGAAGCTCTCTAAGTGGCTCAGGACATTATGTCAGTGTCGGTGTCTACACTGGTCATAGCTGGGCCCTGACATAGGGGTAAACCAGAGAAGTGTTGGGACTGGCATCCCAGAAATCGACATTGATCAGAGGATCTGTGCCAAGTGCAACATTGGGATAAACCTGTGCTCAGATCACCAGTGCCCTTGGTAGGCAATGGTCCCACTTCAGAGGGGCAACACAGCAGAAATCACCCCTTCACAGCCACGGACAGAGACCCGCAGCCTGGTATGGTCTCCAGGTGATGTGGCAGGACTCGGTGGCTCTAGACGTGGCTGGCTGGTAACCTGCCTAGACCTTCTGAGATGTATACCGGGGGAACATATGGACTGGTGCTCCCCGCGGTCCAGCTACTGCTTGAGGGACAGGTTGCCTATCCACTGACACTGCTCCCCTCATTGGTGCTGATAGCCAGCACTGGCTTCTCCGACATTGTGTCCAAAGAGTGCAAGGGCTATTCATGGTCCTGCTTGGATCTCTGCACCTGTCACTTGTATGCACCTGACACAGCTCCTCTAATTGATGTTGGTCATCAGGATGCTAGTCCAGACTCTCCTCTGCATCGATCAGGTCAATCTCTATCAGGAATGGTTGGTACTAGTCCAGAAGAAGCCTTTGCTCACCACTCTCTGGTCTCCAGGCAGCATCTTATCCTCCAGCCTTGTCTCAGAGCTCTGCTCTTTACCACTGGCTCGAGTTCCAGTACTGACAGTGAAACCCATATCAACAATGCTGCAGACAGGGCTGCAACTGGTCACATGGCCTTGGACTCCCTGGACCACTCAGGGGTGCATATGGAACCTGTGGGGGTTCCCCATGCCATCCCATATGCCTTGCTCAATTGCTAGAGCATCAGAGGCACCTTCCTCACCATGTAGTGTCTGATGCCAGAGGCCTCCTGGGATTAAGGATGTTAAATTGCGGTTAATTGACTAATCAATGGAATTTCTATCGACTACTCGACTAGTCGATAGTCACGTCCGCATTCCTCCAGCAGGGACTCTTGTACATTTCAAAGGAGAAATGCGGAACTCCCTGTGCAGCCCGGGACCAGTGGGAAGTCCCACTGACTCTGGGCTGCATGTGGCGTGCCTGCTTTGAAATGTACAAGAGTCCCCTGTGGGGGCTCTTGCACATTTCAAAGCGGCAGCACAGCATGGAGCCTGGTGTCAGCAGGGGACCCCAGGCTCCATGCTGAGCTGCCAATTTGAAATGCCACGCAGAGCCTGGGTCAGCTGGGGACTTATTGGATAGTCAAATAGTCCTTAATATCCCTACCTGGGATGGCACCTCATCTCTCAAGGAGAAGGTAAGAGGACAGACTCCTGCTCGGCTGTTGCTGAAAGAGGTTCCACTGGTGCAGGCATCCTCCTCCTCATCCCCAGATGAGGCCATTGTGGGGGGCTCCACATATCATTGCATAGGATGATGCAAGGGCCCATAGGGTATGTCTACATTAGTTCGTTAATTCGAGCTAGGTAGGCAAATCAGGCAACCGGAGTTGCAAATGAAGCCTGGGATTTAAATATCCCGGGCTTTATTTGCATGTTCCCGGCCGGCCGCCATTTTTAAATCCCCCTTAGTTCAAATGAACTGCCCACGGCTACACGTGGCAGTTTAAAGTTAATCCGAACTACACCTCATTCCATGAGAAGTAACAGTTAATCCGAACTAAGGACTTAGTTCGGATTAACTTTAAACTGCCACGTGTAGCCGTGGGCAGTTCGTTCGAACTAAGGGGGATTTAAAAATGGCGCCCAGACGGGAACATGCAAATAAAGCCCGGGATATTTAAATCCCGGGCTTCATTTGCAACTCCGGGTTGCCTGATTTGCCTACCTAGCTCGAATTAACTAGCTAGTGTAGACATACCCATAAGGACTTAAAGTGGGTGATTCAAACCTAGATCTCCAAGCTCAGGAGCTGAAGGAGCCTGTGGACACCCTCTTTGTCCAGGGGCATGTTGCTGAATACCCCAAAATGGCCTTGCCCCTCCGTGATGAGACGTAAGAATCATGAGATCCCTTTGGCAGGCTCTCCACCCTTTGCCCCCTTCTCAAAAGGGCAGAGTGCAAATACTTTGTCCCTGACAAGGGGCATGAGTATGTGCACACTTATCCGATCCCTAATTCCTTAGTTGTGGAGGTGATGAACCACCAGGAGCACCAGAGCCAACTGGATGCCACCCCAAAGAACAAAGACTCTAATGAAACATTCAACAATGGCAGGCATTGGCCTACTTGCCCTCCAGGTACCACCTGGAATGGGTCACGACTATCCCAGCAGCACTTCTCAACTTGCTCATGTGGTGGACTGACCAAAGAAAAGTTATGGCAGGCATCCCATTTCAGGACTCCCCACATTCGGCTGAGCTGGTGTCAGATGTGTTGGATCTTGCCATGGTGCTCATCTCAGCAGCCTTTAGACACAGAAGATGTGGTCCCTGAAGGAGATGATGCTACACATAAATGTCAAGGAGCTCAGAGTGGTGCACAGGCTGTGCAATGTCTTCCTGCCTCGCCTATCGGACAACCCAGCCATAATGTTCTACATCAGCAGGCAGAGAGGAACTTGATTTTCCCATGCTCTGCCAGGAAGTGGTCCAACTCTGGGACTTCTGTATCCTCTACGACATTCACTTGGAAACGCGTCACAACCCAGGGGCCGACCAACTGAGAAGAAATTTCTCTTCTCACCATGAGTGGGTTCTCCACCTGTAGGCAGCTTCCTTTCTTTTCCAGAAGTGGGGCACTCCCCAACTGGACCTGTTTGTCATGAGGCAGAACAGGAAGTGCCATAGTTTCTGCTCTCTGATATCTTCCTCCTATTGTGGATGGGAGGGGGAGAAGCTGTTCTATGCCTTCCCCCAATTCCTCTAGTTGGTAAGGTCCTGCTAAAGATCAAACAGTACAGGGCTGAAGTCATCCTCATTGCCTTGGTGTAGCCGTGTCAACATTGGTTTGGCAGTCTAATGAACCTGGCGGTGCTCCTGCCGTGGCTCTTACCAATTCAACCAGACCTATTGCCCCAGGATCACAGCAACCTGCTGCACCCTGACCTAATGTTCCTCCATTTCTTGATGTGGATGCTGCATGGCTGAGTCCAGAGGAACAGTCACACTTAGAAATGTAGCGAGTTCTCCTGATAAACCAAAAGCTTTCAACCAGACAGGTGTACATAGCAAAGTAGACTAGATTTTCATTGTGGGATGCAGAGAAGGGGCTCTTCTGTTGTGAGCCCCCCCCCCCCGCCCCCCCCCCGCCTTGAAGTCTATTTTGGACTACCTGCTACATTTGAAACATCAAGGTCTAGCATATGCTTCATTCTAGACATACTTGGCAGTGATCTCGGCCTTCCACTTGCTGATCCAAGGCCAAGCAGGTTTTCCCCACATTGACTGCCAGGTTCTTAAAGGGCCTCTTCAGTAGCTATGAGCCTCCATCCTGCAATGGGATGTTAATCTGGTTCTCTCCAGGATCATGGCCCACCCTTTGAACCCATGGCCTTTTGCAACTATCATGGAAGATAGACTTGTTGATCGCAATAATGTCAACTAGATGAGTCTCTGAACTGTGTGTCTTGACTTCAGAGCCACCATATACTGCTTTCTATAAGGATAAGGTGCTCACCCAGCCTTCCTCCCTCTGGGTACGTCTACACTTGCTCCCTAGTTCGAGCTAGGGATGCAAATGTAGGTGACCGAAATTGCTAATGAAGTGGGGATTTAAATATCCCGTGCTTCATTGGCATAATCTCGCCCGTGCGTTATTCTGCTCATCAGCTGATTTGAACCAGGAAGTGCACTCCGGGACGCGTTAGTTTGAACCAAACCCCTTGGTTCAAACTAATGTTACTCCTCATTTTTTGAGGTTTGAATCAGCTGTTTAGTGGAATAACGCGTGGGAGAGATTATGCCAATGAAGAGCGGGATATTTAAAACCCCGCTTCATTAGCAATTTCGGTCGTCTACATTTGCATCCCTAGCTCGAACTAGGGAGCAAGTGTAGATGTACCTTAAGGTGGTCTTGGCATGCCATGTGGGTCAAGATTTCTTCCTCCCCTTCTTCAGCCCAAAACCACCTAAGACCAATGAGGAAAGACATCTTCACACCTTAGATGTGAGGAGGGCTCTCGCCTCCTACCTGGACTGGATGAAACTCAGGTCTTCACATAATCTGTTGAAAGGATGAAGGGTCCCCCACTATCCTTGCAGATCTCAAATTGGATAACCTCTTGCATCTGAGCATGATATGAGTTGACAGGAGCCCAACTGCCACCAATAGTGAGCATGCACTCAACCAGGGTGTGTGCTTCGTTGGCTGCCTTCTTAGCACACATCCCTATCCAGTACATCTGTATGGCTGCAACGTGAACATCAGCTCACACATTCACAAACCACTATGCCATCACACAGCAGGCCAGAGGCTATGATGAACTCGGAAGAGCTGCTTTACAATCTGTCCTTAGACTCCTACTTGCCTCCAAGGGATACTGGTTGGAGTCACCTATGTTGAACGGGCATGAGCATGCACTCAAAAGAAGACAAGACAGATACTTGTTTCCATAGTTGATGTTCTTCAAGATGTGTTGCTCATGTCCATTCAACAGCCCGCCCTCCTTCCCCACTGTTGGAGTTTCCGGTAAGAAGGAACTGAAGATCGTAAGGGGCCAGCAGCACCCTATATAGCATAGCATGTGTGCATCAATCCAGGGGGCAACAGACCAGTCCCCTATGGATACTGCTGAAGGAAAATCTTCAGGCACCAGGGCAAATGGCGAGCACACACACTTACTTTGACTGGACATGAGATACACATCTCAGAGAATGCCAGTTATGGAAACAGGTAACAGTCTTTTTCATAGTTTAAATATCAAGGATTCTGCACCATTTAAATGCAATTCACATATCACAGGACTTGAAGGTGGGTTACAGCAAAGCTTTCCATGAAGTCTGCATTCCATAATTCCTTAAACTCCTAAACATACTGAGATGGAGTTCATTCTGTGTTGTCTCTCTGTAAGTGACAGAACAGAGTTCTCAGCTGGAAGTCTCATAGTCCATTGCCTTACAACTGAACTGTTATTTCCTACTAGCTTCTCTTCATGTCTACCTGTCGTGTTCTGTTCTGTTTTCATTCTGTTCAGTTCCCTGTACTGCACTCGTCCCCATTGTATCTGAGTGCCTGCAAATGGACCCAGCTTCTGTCTCTTGGAACTTACAGGTGCTAGTTGGAAACGTAGCAGAATGAAGGATTGGCTAGCTTTTGTCATCTTGTAGGTTTGTGAACGAAATAAAAACACAGATCATAAGCCTGGCAGGGCAGGTATCATCTCTTTTTCTGTGTTTGTGCAGTCCCAGCACAATGAGTCTCCACTCCTGTTTGTGGCCCTTGGGTGATACCAGGATATAAATATTTAATAATAACATTAATAAACTCCAGTCCTCCCACCCCCTGAAAAAGGAAGATTTAAATGCAGTTGGCAGCTAAAAGTTCCTATACAGATCCCAGATAATGTTAAAAAAACCTTTTGGTGCAAGAAAAATATGTGAAATGGATATGGATTGTTTTCAGTGTGCCACTGCCTTTTCTGGGATGAATCAGGACTACTTAGCTGTGTGTCATAGGCTCTTTATAGCTGATAGCTGAAGAGAATTCTCCTTTTAACTTTAGTAACTAGGAGCTTTGCTTTTTGGGCAGGAGAATGTGAATTCTGTTCCTGCTGCCATTTGGCATTCCAAGTACAGATGGTGTGCAACAGAACGACAACCATGGAGTCCTAAGTGGCCACAGATTTGTTACAGTATTTGTTTTATCCTGGCCTTTCCTTCTGTTGCCCATGAAAGAACTGCAGAGAAGTGGCTTTCACCATCTCTCTCCCACTGATTCCCCCCCCCCCAATTTCAGTAAGAGTCAATATGTCTTGTTCTAGAGGAAGAAAAAGAGTGATTATGTGTTACTTTTACCTACACTACTGACTTCATGAGACAATGCAACTAGGAGGATAATTTGGGAACCATATTCATTCAACTATTAAATTGATTATAAGCTGTATGCTTTGTACAGCTTATGTTCTGTTCTCCTAAATGAAACAGCTTGTAGCTCTGATAGTCACAGTACAAGAAGCCTAGATCTCTTTGAAGCAGTGATAGAAGTTTGCAGTTTTAGTAATTGCTTGTCTTAGTGTAGGGCAAAAACAAAGAAGGCTGTGTCTGTACTCTTTATATTCCGTGTGTGCCATTTAGCATTGTGCCATTTAGCTTAGATGGGCCACAGCACTAACATTCAATGTTATAATATTTCAGATCTGTGGAGATTTCAGTTGTATATGTTTTAAAACAGTTCAAAGACAGATGTGTCGGACTTTCAGGGTGCGTCTACACAACACCTTTAGCTCAAAATAGCTTATTTTGTAATTTGGCATTGTCTAAATCTATTTAGAAATAACGGGCTGCTTCAATAGATGCAGCATAGCTATTTCAGGATACTGAAATAGCTCTGCAGTGTAGATGTACTCTCAGATTTCTTTTCTTTCTTAAAATTAAAATAGAAATGTGTTCACAGCTGAGAAAAGTTCAGCAAAATGATGAAGATTAATTTAATGTTTGAATGGTAAATAATTTTAAATGTAGATGTTAACAAAGGTTACAAATTGGGGATGATTCACAAGCTTAGAATTGATATCCACTGTGATTTATATACTGCACTTTAGTCACTACTCAAATGTCTATTTCTAAAAATCTTGATTTTTGCTGTCTAGAATGATCCTTTTTTAAATAAAATTACACTAAAATTGCTTCAGAAATTTTAAAAATTGTAAGCGGTAGCATAGTAAAATTTCTATTTACCAATTTTCCTTTGTTCTTAAGATTTCATGTCTTTGTTGCAATGTATAGATAGAGAGATTCCCTGTCCTTGTTAGGAAACAATTCCTAATTAATAACCATTGTGACAAAAAGTAACCAAAAGATGGCAGCACGCTAATAATTTATGCACTACATGGACAATAGATTGGGCAAAGCTAACTATACTACCAAAACACGGACACTGGTGGGTTCGGGCAGGGGAGATAAAAAAAACAGATCAGAAAGAGCTTTTCATCTTGCATACATAACAAAAATGCAAACTATATTTTCCACTATAGAAATGCAACACTCAGAGCAAACTCCGTGAATGTAGGAAGTAAAGAACAAGCCACTCCAGTCAAGGCAGCTTTGGTCTTTCCAAATAAGAAAAGCGTGTTTCTTGTTAAGGAAATAACTATAAAAGCTGTAAACTGAACTTACCCTAAAATAACTCAAACCAAAAGTGCAATTAGCTCTCTACAAGCAGGCAGTGAAATCTTAACCATCCAACTCTCTGTACTGAATCTGGAAAGATACACAGAACAATGTGCCCTGGTCACACAATCCAAAAGAGTTAGCAGGTCTAATTGGGAGATGTCAACCTTGTTAGGATCTTTCTGAAGCCAAATAAGCTACCTTCATGCCTGCACACTCCAACCTTCCTGCTGATTTGCATAAAGTAGATGTATTGTTTGTGAGGGTTGGAGACAAGTTAAGAAAGTTATCTCAATGGACCTCATCCAAAGTCTGCTAAAGTCAGTGAAAAGGTTCCTGTTGACTTCACTGGGTTTTGCCTCAAAGTCCCAGTATCACAAGTGTAATTCATATTTGGAAATGGATCAAAAATACAATTTAGATTATTGTGCTGCTACTCAGGATGAATTTAAGGAAGGAGCAGTGTTCTCTGTAATCTGTGCATTTGTGCGAGCACTCAGGATAGATTCAAATGCTTTACAGCTGATTAGCAGAGCACCCACAGCAAGGTTGTTTCCATTGAAGGTGTACATTTGCACATGCCTCTGTGCACATAAAAATTCTGCACATGGCAAAAACTGACACATAGAAAAGATTAGAGGGAACACTGGAGGAGAGGTTTTAAGGACTTCAGTGTGGCTGGGCAGATAACAAGAACAGGGAGGGCCTATTTTCCTTTGGGGAAAACCTGGATTGCATCATTCTGGGTTTAGGAAAAGAACTTCAATCAGACGTACTCACAGACTTCTCGCCCCCGGCCCACTAAGCATTGACACTTTGAAAACACTTCCCTATTCAAATGATGTAACATCTTTCAAAACAGAAGATCTTTTAGGAAAAGGTTTCTCATAATTAGGAATTTCCTTACAGGAGATTGCTCAATAATTCTTAAGCAACATTTCCATTATGTTCCTGTATGCATTCACTTGCTCTCTACCACAGAACAATCATCTGTTGTTGGTCTGTTTTGCTATCGCATGTTTATAAGGTAAATTCCAGTTAGGGACGTGATCCCATAGATTCCTACTCACACTCATAGATCTTTTTTACTCTTGTCCACAACCCCATTTTCTTCAGTGGAACTACTAATATCCTATCTGTCAAATCAAAATACTCAGAACTGGATTATTTGAAAAGTTAAAGATTTTTAGGTTTGGGCCCCAACTTCTTAATTTCTTTTACACATTTTCTTTTTTTGGTGGCTCAAAGCTACATGCTGAAGCTAGACAGTGTGAATAAATAAAAGAAACACAACCAGTGTGTGAGTCATATGATCTTGGCCTCTAAACTGTAGTGACTGGTCCAAAGTAGGCAGAGTGAGCAGTGCCTGCCCTTTTTGCAGTGCTCCTCACAAACCTCAGACAAAGGAAAGCAAAAGGAGAAAAGAAGGGACCTTACTCAAAGAAAACTGTGGGATTGCTTATCCACTTTCCAAATGTCACCAGCTTCCACTACCTTTAACCCTAACCTGCTCTGGTCTTCTACTTATGCTAATAATATGGCTCTGTTTGTTACTGAGTTTTATTTTTATTTTTTGAGGAAAAACAAGTAAACATTATCTGTGAAGGGTCTACAGCTCCAGAAATTCCAGTCACTTTTTTTTGGATCTTCATTGTTGTTTTCCAGACTGCTACTATGTATACATGTTAAGGCATATCTTGTTGTAATACGCTGTATTATAACACCACAGCACTTGTCACTGTTCTCTGCATCAGTGCATTATGATTAACTGTGAGCCAAACCCTGCAGACGTACCCCAGGCAATGGGAGTTTGACTTCAGTGAGAGAGATGCCTGAAGAAGGGCTACACCACTTGGCTCAGCAATATTAAGCGCACACATTCCTTAATCTTCCTATTAAGTAGTCAAAATGTTTGTGATGGGCAAAACATATGCGTATCACATTATGAACATTTTCTGAACTTTCCACTGTTAAGTTTCCTGCAGTTTTATTAAATTTTACAGTTGGCCATCAGAAATACTTTATAAAGAAGTAAACAATACCAAGCTGAGCCCTTTTTGTATTAACATCTGTCCCAATATTTTGCATATTTGTGGGTTGACCATTTTTTGTTGCATACCACACACACTTTCTGGACACTAAGAGCTCTGTTACTGGGGTTACTCACAGCTCACGAAAATATATATTTATTTGCATTTTCTTTTTTTTACATTCTTGTCACTCCATTTATTGAAACCTACTTTTTTTCTTTTTAATGAAAGATTTTATAGCAGGAGAAAAATATTGAATTAGTCCTTTAGTTTTTATTTGGACTTACAGATCGGTCTCTTGCTTCTCTTAAGTGTTGTTTCAGCAGGGACATGTGAAATCTTTGAAAAGAAATCCGAAACCATCTGAAACTTGTTAGCAATTCAAAACTCAGGTTGTGTTCATCCCAAGACTCAAAATTTCAAACAAACCTGGGCTAATTTGTTGCTTTGCAGAAAAATGATGCAGAATTAGTGATTTTGACATCATTATAGGCAACACTTAGATTTTTGGCTTTGTTTGAACCTGGAACTCAAAGTGAATCTTGGGTACGCAAACCTAATATTGATCAAAACTAATAGAAATGTTCACATGAGCCCTAGTGGAAGTGAAAGTACTGTTTTTCCACATCTCTAATTATAAATATACATATTTCTGAGCCATAGAATTTGGATCTGGATTTGAATTGATATGTTTTCAAAGCTTCTTTTATCTGGATTTGGCGGTTCAGTTTAAATCCCATTTGAAGATAGACTAAACCGGGAGGTTCAGATCTGTGTACCGATCCTAATTGCCTACAGGTTTGTACGTTCAGATATTGTGTTCCAGTTCAGGATAATCTCTACATGTCCAGAATTTCCTTAAATTGAGTTTGGGGTTCCAGATGAAGTTAGAATTAGAATCCAAACTGTCATCGAGCATCAGAATGGGGGGGGCCCCTCAGATTTGTTTTCCCCATTGAGGCCCATCTCTAATAATAGAAGTATTTATAATACAAGGCAGTGGATGGACTGAGGTAAAAGCAGGACATTGCTTCTAATAGTTTCACAATAGTGTAGCAAAGAAAAAGAAGGGAGGCAGCACTGATGCTTTATCCAAGGCAAACACAATCTGGGATCCAGATCAGAGATGGAAAGAGGGACACGATCCTCCAGAGATGGGATTCTTGAGCCCCTCCCGATGCAATCATTTTCTGAAGGAGTTTGAATCCAGGATGAAAAAGAGTAACCAAAAAAAAAAAAAAAAAAAATCTCTTATGTCCAAGTGCAATTTAACTAATCAAAATCAGCTTCAAACTGGCAGCCAGTGCTGCATTAGGGAGGGTTGCTCAGGTAGCAGCTGTGGGCTCATTACACAACAAAGCTTTTATTTGTGTTAGATTTGTTACTGCCAATGCAATGAAATACGCATAACCCTAGTTATTGTTCACAACCACAGGCACAAGAAGAATGTGAATCAAATAACTTAATAAATTCAAGTGTATCAAACTGGCACATATTTGCCAAAAAGGTTATGCCCATAACAATAATGATATCCCACATGGATGCAGACTGGGAAACGTACCTCGTAGATGGAGTCTTTGCTGGTTTGGACACGTAGGGTGGCCATATTCATTATCAATGAATCTTAACTATGACAGACCATTGGGAAGGGGGAGTAAGTTGATGTCTTTGCCAAATGATCCATAGGGGAAAATAATTTAAGCTGTAACTATTAGATTCTAGCATGTGAACCCTGTTGAGATGAAATAGGGGCCATGCACATCTCTCTGAGACATGTTTGTCTCCAACTTCAGGAAGACAGCACAGTTTAGGGTCATATTCAGTGGGTTTTCTTAACAATTCAAGGGCTTAGAACTTTATTAAAAAGAAACCAGAATTTAAGCTTCAGGTTTTATGGAAACTGGGGGGAGAGTCAGTATTCATGTTTTCTGGGAAATTTGTCACAAAGAAAAAGAGAATCCAGCTGGCAGAAGGCAGTTCTCACATTTAGGGAAGTTTTAATTTTGTTATCAAATATAACTGTGTCTCTTTGGTGTTGACTGGTGATCATATTGAAACATTTGAATGCTTCACTAGTGGTCAATATTTGCCCTTAATGCTGGACTATGACCCATCAGCCTCATAGTTGTGACACTGCTGCTTTTGCTATGCTAAGTAGAGAGATGAAGATGGGTGTGTCTGCCACAGTACTTAGTTTTGAGGCATAGGCTCTCATCTTGTATGTGCCTCCAGTTCCCACAAATGATTATGGTCTGAGACTGGATGAAAGAATAGCTCCACATCACCCTCCTCTGCCCCCAAAGTATTTTGTACACAATGTATCTTCAACCACACTAGAAGAGCCACACGCAGCATTTCCCCCCTGAAATGTGCTCTAAACTGTCTCAGACTTCAGATTGCAGATCCATTTGTAACAGAGGGAAGTTTGAGTTAGTGGCTTGGTTTGTAGTTTTCCTGCCTCTTCAAATCTGTTACCTTTTTTTTCCCCCTGGTTGTCTGTAAGAAAGAATGCCCTCTCCATTTGTTGCAGTTCTGTCTGTACCTAAGCAGGGACCATAACCTTTGGGAAACTAGAGACTTTACATCAGGGGCCTCAAACTCCTAGCTCATGGTGGGGAGGGCTGTCCATTGCACAATTGCACAATCTGGACCAGGACTCCTGGCATGCTGGGGGGAAAGGGGGCTGTCCATTATTAGCCCCTAAATCCTGCCCTTTCCCACCATCATCCCACCCTCAACCACCATCGCACCCTGTCTTTGAGAACAGGGCTTCAGGAATCATGGGGGGGCAGGAAAGCTGGAGCAGCAGTCAGGCCTCCCACACCCTCCAGAGCAGCAGGAACCATGGGGAAGCAAGCTCAGCAGATGCTGTGCCTGTCCAGTGTGCTCTGCTTTCCCCCTGGTGATCCCTGAAAAAGTGTACTCTGGGACAGGGTGCCATATGGGGGGGAGGGAAGGTGATGGCAGGAAGGACCAGAGATTGGGAGCCAGTAGAAAACAGCACCCCCCCCCCCGACCCGCCAGGTGCCCTGGGACAGATTGCAGAATTGCTCCAGCCAGGAGTTTAAGACCCCCCCGGCTTTACATTCATACTACACAATAGTTCATCCTATTCCTGGTAGCCAAGTGGATTCACTTTATAGACCCCCTAACCCAAGGGAAATCATAGTAGAGAAGTAACAGTGGGAACTGGGTGTCTTAGGGTATGTCTACACTAGCCCCCTAGTTCGAACTAGGGAGGCTAATGAGGACGACTGAAATTGCAAATGAAGAGCGGGATTTAAATATCCCGCGCTTCATTAGCATGTTCCTGGGCGGTCGCCATTTTGGAAACTGGCTAGCCTGGAATAACTGCCTGCGTCTACACACGGCAGTGAAACGGGAATTCGAAGTAAACCCCCTAACTCAAATTAGCTGTTACTCCTCGTGGAATGAGGTTTAACAAAATGATTGCAATTATGGCATGGAGGCTATTAACACTGTACTGCAATTGCCGTTTAATGAATGTAAAGCTGTCCTGTGTTTACATGCAGTCTTAAAACCTGTAGAATATAGCTAATTCAAAACAGCCTATTTCTTACCTTAGAATGGCTGTTCTATTAGCTTCTTTCTGGGAGGGAGTTTGTGTGCAGGTGGGGGTCCAGCCTGGGGCAGAGTGTTGGGGTGCAGGAGAGGGCAAGAGTGGCAGGACCTGGAAGGGAGTAGGTTGCAGGAGTGGGTTCTGACCTAGGGCAGAAGGTTGTGGTTCAGGAGCGGGAGTGAGGTGCAGGCTGTGGCCAGGAGGCACTTACCATCAGATGCTCCCAGCCAGCAACGCAGCAGGACTCAGGCAGGCTGCCCGCATGCCATGGCTCCACACTACTCCCAGAAGCTGGCATGTCTCTGTGTGCCCCTGGGGGGAGGGAAGCACACTGCTTGCACCCATAAGTGCTGCTCCCACTGCTGGGAGGATAGTACTGGGGATGGGGGCAGTGTGCAGAGCTGCTTTCCTCACCCCCCAGGGGCCACAGACATACCAGCAGCCAGCCACTTCTGGGAGCGGCGTGGGTCCAGGACATGCAGGCAGCCTGCCTGAGCCTTGCTGGGCTGCTATACTTTTAGTGGCCTGGAGATTTATTTTTGCAGGGCCCCCCTTAGTCCAGGCCCTAAGCCGCAGCCCCTAAAGTCCCTGTGTTAATTCAGCCTTGTGTCCTCCTAGGTCTGACTTTGAAAGGACACTGGGTGTGGTTAAAGCACCAAGGTTGAAATGTTCATATGATCCATGTGAAATTTATTACACTGGTTTAAATTATTCATTTTCTTTTTTTGTGTGTACATGTTATAGGGTTTCCAGATGTGCATGGAAGAGGGATGGTAACACACATTACAGTCTGCTAGTACCAACTGTACTATTTTTAACTATGTATGGTACACTTAATGTGGTACAACAGCTCCCTACCCCCCGCCCCCACACACATAGCTGACATAATTATATCGGCATAAAGGTGCATACACAAGTATAGCTTATCCCAAAAAGGGAAGAAGAATAAACTCTGCCAATATAAACTCTTTTATAATCAATACCACAGCAGGGAACTGAAGCTGGTTTTTTGAAAGTTCTAGACTAATAATCTAACCACTGAATCATGCTTCTACAACTGTGAGCCTGTTTACCATGTCAATTAACAGCAGCTGAGCCTCTGTTCCTCTTACTTACACTTCTTCAAAGTACAGGTGTATTGGGATTAAATAGCAAGAATGAAATGCAAATATTTAATACTTCTCAATATCTTTGTTAAAGTGGTAATTGTGTCATATCACTCAGAATTGAATTCCAGCACAGAGGTATTTCAATCCACTTAGGAAAATAGATTCTTGTAATGGGACTAGGCCCCAAGGCCAAAAGAGCCATAGAGAAGTCCTCCAGGCAACAAGAGTGGCAAGGAGGAACCCAGCCAATCAGGAGCCAGGAAGGATTATATAAGAAGAGCTGCTGGGCTAGCATCAGCTCAGTTCCAGCCCAGTCCTGGAAAGGAGAAGGGCAAGCAGGCAGAACCAGGGACAGCTCCCAGTGGAGAGCTGTTGAGAGACTGATGGACTTGAAGCCTTGGGCCAAGGGCAAAGGTTTTGTGTCCAGGAAGGGAAGCCCTGTAGGCACTACTCCTGTTCATAGTGAGGCAACAAATTGTGGGAACAGCATCAAATGGAGAGAGACACCACAGAGGGTACTGGGATGGGCCTCTGTTAGAGATGTACCCCAGAAGAGGTTTGTGATGGCACACAGTGTGACTCAGGGCTAAGTAGCTGCAAGGCTTTTAAAACTGAGGCAATACAGGAATCCACACACAGCCAAAATGGGGGCAAGTCGAGTGAGGTGAATGCCAACCCTGTTATAATTCCACAAAACTATAAAAAAACCTTTTTGAATTGGGAAAGTCTTTTTGTGTGAATTTAATATGCCAAAATAATTTCCCAGCGAATTCACTGTGACTAGACCAAACCCTGCTTCTCTTACTCTCACTAGTATCTATTGAAACCAGTCATATAAGACAAGCAGTCTTTGACCAAAATAGACGTTTTTCTCACTTCTCCACATTTTCTTTTTTGAGAAGCAAGTTGTTGTTAAAGGAGTGTGCATTGCCCTTTATTTCTGGAGTGTTTGCCTCCTAAACACAACACTCTGACCTGGGTAGCTATTCTAATCACATGAAAGAAAAGAGTTTTTCTTAAAAAAGGATAAATTATCGATCTCCTGGGTTCTAAGACTCTTCTTAGGTAAAGAGTATCACTTCACAAGTTAAAAGTGCATGAGTGAGTCTCTTTAGCTATATACACCAGTAACATGTATTTCGTAATTATTCATGTATTTATATATTGGTTTGTTTGGACATTAATTTGGGCCATAAGGTATGTTATGCAAATTAAGCATGAAAGAAGTACTTGAAAAATAATGTTGTCTCCAGACCAGAAAAGGTATTTAAAATGAAACACTCTAACTGTACTTTAATATTTTATGGACAGGCAATGTCTTACTCATGAAGCTATTATCCTTATTTTTGAGAAAGGTGCAACTATATGCAAATTGTAAAGCTGCTATATTTTGTATAGCACATTTCAAACAACTGTCTCTAAAAACTGCTTTACAGAGTTACATAATATAATTAGAAAGATCACTGTAACAGAAGGGTAGAGTCTTAGAAGGTACAGGCAAGGGAGAAAAGATCTGTTATCAGAAGAGATTTAAAAATAGATGGTGAGATGGTAAGGATGAACAATATGGAAAGGCTGTTGTGAATGATTCTTAGGTGAAGAATGGTGCTATTGTACTAAAGAGGAGAAGTGACTGGTGCTAGATAAATGGATGGCAGCAGGGAGCACAGAAGAGGGAAATGTCATAGATGATGGGATATTTGTGAATATTGTTCTTCTACAGGTCATAGAGTCGAATTATCAACTGCTAATTATCCCTGCTGTATTTAAACAGATTATACAACTCTAGGTAGCGTGTGTATATATAGAATACTCCTGTTTTTGTTAAACCAATATGCAAATTCCAAAAAAATTCATATCTGTTTTATAGTAGACACATATTTACTGTACCCTTGGCTCCAGACTTCATCATGTTCCAAACAAAATGGTATCTATCTCTCACATCAGGTACATTGGCTGCTTGTAAATACAAGCATCACATACCGCTATCATTCACATCTATGCTCTGCAGACTTAGTTTACTCCATAAGCTAACATTGCAAATATACAGGATGTAAGACAGGATGTAAGACCTCCAAACATCCATATAAAATGTATTTATCTTGCAGAAATTGCCAGGTGTGGCACAAATGTTGAAGGGATCATGGGACAGAGTTGATGATCATGACAGTCCCTTCTGACTTTCAAATCTGAGTATCAGAGTTACTATAGTATGTTGATACTATAATTATTAAACACACTACTATCAACGTGTTTCCCAGGTTTTATTTAAGTTTATTGAAGTTAGGCTGTGTGGTGTAGCCCAATAAATCTCTGATGTGATAACTGTTCTGATTCTCATTTGGAAGAGTCTGTGGCAGTGTCATTATTGGGAACTGATTCAGCCTACCGTCAGTAGGAAATTGATAGGACCAGTTGGAATGAGCACATAATTCCAGTTCAGGCTCAGTTACGCTCGTAGCTAGTGGGATTTTGTCTTGGCTTCAAGGTGCAACACTGAATTCATAAACTTCAGCTACAGTCATCAGAACCTGGCCTACTTGTCTACATCTGCCATGCGAGGTATTTGTAGCTTCAGCTATTTAGCATCTTCTGAATAGAACTCACTGCTTGAGTAAGTCAAGGATGCTGTCACATTTCAAATCAAAATCCTATATTCTCCCTTATCTTTAATCATTTCCTTGGCACTGCAGTGCAGGTTATTAAATTATTATACTTCATTTGTAAAGTGCTTTGAGTGAGATGGCTTGGTATAACAAGCCAACCCCCCCATATGCTGAAGTTTATTGTTAAACAGACAAGGCCAAGAACATCAATATCAGTTACTGACAAGAAGCTTACAAGGTCATTATTTTGTTTCATCTGGACTGTCAAAGTAGTCACAAGTTGCCATCCATAATTATTACTATCCTTGATTTTAGCCACATACAAGCCATTGTAGATCATGAAAGCAAATGATACTGCATTTTAGAATGTATATAAAGGCATTGTCTCAACAGTTGCTTCTGTCAGTGTTAAATCTAAACATGTTGGCCAAACTCAGCTGCTTGGTGGATAATGCTCTGTGAGGATGCAACCTCATGCCTTACTCCTTATTTAGGACTAGAAGTGTCATGAGGTCAGTACTCCTAACTCCTGGGATTTGGGCTGAAGGGTGCAGTATGATACATATGATAGTATGGGTTTATGGTAGAGTTTTGTTTCACAGTATAGCCTTGCTGTTTTACAGTAATTGCTGGAGTAGAGATTAGTAAGAGCTATCTGAAGATGTTAATAATTTCTCCTCTCATACAAATGTCATTTTAGACATACAGGCCATCTCAGGCATGAAAACACTCAGAATGTGTTTTCATCCCTGTGGCTTTCTAGTTCAAGGTTTTCAACTGCTATGCCCCAAGCACAGATCTTGTTCTAAAAGCAATTCTGGTGGAGTGAAATAGCCAGGGTTTCTACATTGTAAGTATGTATGTGGTATTACTGTCCAGATTTAAGGTTAAATGCAAGTGGAAGCATGAAACTATTATTTGAGGAAACATTTTACTGTATATTCATAGCAAAAGTACCAAATGTGTGAGTGTCGCATTAATAGAGGGCTCATACTATAAAATGATGCAAAATTAATTCATAGTAATAAATGCTAATCACAATAAGCTAGTCATAGTTTAGGCAATGCAAGGATACTAAAGAGATTATTATTGGCAGTTGATGTAGTCAGACAAATTTGCAGATGGGGGAAAGAGGGCAGAGTTCAAAAAAGGGATTTAGGCACTAAAAATGCAACACCCATATGTCTAACTCCCATGGACCTTTAAATCCCAGTAGATGGCTAACTGCACCTTAAAGTGCCTAAATATCTTTGGAAATCTTTCTTAGTGTATATCAAACTGAGTGCTGGACAGTCACTTGTCTGTATACACATCTTTTCATTAGGAAACTCTGTGTGTGTTCAAGCAGGGGCGTATTTACACCTCCTCCAAAAAACGGAAATTTCTTTATAGCACTTGGAGCCGGAGTTGTAATTCTCCTCAATCTGGAAATTATACCCTTAAAGAGACACCATGGAGGATGCAAAGTGTAGTGCTGAATCAGAGTAGATATAATCACTTAGCCTAGCATGGCAACCGCAGCAAGACAAATGTCAGATGCAGACTAAAAAGCCAGTGTCCGGAAACAAACAGAAGACTGACCAGAAGAAAAGGATGTGAAATGACAAATGGCAGTCATTACATGTGGCTGAAGACAGAGCCATGCTAGCTACTGTCCATAAGCAAAGAGGGTTTCCCCTGCAACTGGAAATAGCAGACAGGTCAATGAGCATCAAAGAATATGCATTACCCCTCAGTCCGCCTGAAGCAAGAGACGACTGCAAATCTTCAGTGTTTTATATCCTATCTGAAGCCAAACTTGGATTTTTAGTCATTATACTTAAAATCAGCCTTGTCTTGATTTTAAGCCTGAACTGTGCTTTGTGAGCTAGCAGTGATTTTATTTACTTTTTATCGGGAGAGTATGATGTGTTTCAGATCCATCTGCCAGCAACCCCCTGTTTTACTGTCTAGATTCCTAATGATGTCTGAAGGCAAGTTTAGATATTTGTAAGGCAATGGAACCCAGAAACAGGCAATCAAAACTCAGGAATTTGGATGGGTGGACAGTCTGGGCCAGACAGAAAGACAATATGCTTTTGCTGTGATTACTCATCCCATGGATAAGTAGCTTGCAATATAAGATAACTAAAGCAGTTACACTTTGCACATCTCAATCATATGTCTCTGAGAACTTTTCAACTTTACTTAATGCAGTTTCACAAACCTCTTTTAAGATAGGAACTTGCGGGTCCATTTGAAGAATTACCAGTTAAGTGACCATTCCAGTAAGGGTGCTGAGGGGAAAAAATTTATTTAAATGGTGATACTGTCTTTTTCGGTTTGTCCAGATATATAAAGTGACTGTCTCACTTGGCGGCAGGGTATTTGTAAATGAAATATACAACAAATTGATACCTTTGTTATATGTGGTAGCAGCAATAGATACAAAAATTAAAAAGTAATGTATTGCTTAAAGGAACTGTCTTCAATATTAATAAACATGAGTGATATTTCAGCAAAGACTTCCTCACATTTTGAGCATGCAATTTGAGATACCTGATTTTCTGAGTGGCAGCTCTATGTTTACTGGAAATCAAGCCTATTTAATGTTTTTCATTATATTCTCTTGGTGAAGACTTCCCCCCACTAAGCTCAATGGGAGTTTCTTCACAGACTCCAGTGAGGTCAGGATTTCATCCTTTGTCACATGAATGGCAGGGAGCCATTCATGACATCACATGATGTCAGCTAAAGCCCAGAAGTTTGGGTGGGAATGCTTGCCAAAGTTCACATCTCTGGTAGACTAGTCAATGCAATAGTCTACTTATGTGATAAGTGTCCGTCTCCCATTGACTTCAATGGGAGCCACTTGTGCATACGTCCAAGGATAGAAATTGGACCGTAAAATATAAAATTAATGTAATAATACCATATTAAATTATTGATATATTTTTCCTATCAGATCTCCTAGGACACCAAAGATTATTTCAAGGAGCAGGAAATAATTTGAGAGAAAAAGGTAACATGGGTGCATCTCTGGACACTAAATTCTTCTTGTCTGCTGTCTTGCAGCCTTCCCAGCAAGAACCTTTTTAAAGATAGTCATCAGTTTCTCTGTTATGAACTGACACTTTCAGTCCAAAAGAACATTGAACACACACTGTAAAGTCTTGCAAGCTGATCTAGAAACTCAATGTTCATGTAGAGTAAAGCCTGCTAACCACCCCAGTCTCCAACTTCCCAGTGCCACAACTTCCAAAATTTCCTATTTGCAACATATCTTGATGTGATATAATCTGTTGTTTCCCATGAAACATTATTTTTCCTGTTCTTCCCCCCACCCCACCTCACTTGTATCCAATCAGTTTGTCTGCATTCACAATAAACTTGACATCTGGATCCTTCAGCAGAAGCAATGCCTGGGAGTGGTTGCCTCCATGCCCCTCACCCCTTTACTTTCCCTCTGTCCTGTCCCTTTCTATCTCTCTCTTTTTTTCTTTCTTTAATATGTCACCTAATGTGAAGGTATGTATTTCCTTTCTATTTTTCTAGTTTTTCTGCTTTTTCTCTACCTTCGCAGCTCCTCCTCTTTTTCTGTCTGTTTTCTGGTTGCTTTTCCCATTTTCTTTCCTCCTTTCCTGATGCTCCTTGTTCTGTTAGTGACTCCCAATCTCCTCTACTCACCTTGAATTCTCTTCTCTGTTGGGCTGATCATGCTTCTCTGCTCCCTTCTAGGCTCTCCATGTCCCTGCCATCATGGGACCTCTTTGCCGGTCATCCCAGGCCATAGTGTTTTGCCCCACTCTTGTAGTCCTCTTGCTACCAAGCAGGTAGCACTGAGAGGGAGAAACATCCTGCAGCACAGCCTGAGAGAAAAGGAACAGATAGAGAAAGCACACACAGCCTGATGTTACCTCTACCACATCTACCCTTTTCCCACGGCTTGGTGCTTTTGCTCCATCAGAGCATGAAGTTTCTGTGTTTAAAAATCCTCTACTATTTCATCCATGTTTTATCTATTTCAGAGTCTTATATAATTTGAGAGAGCACTAATTCCTTTTAATTCATCTAATGGCAGTGCGTATACAATTGCTATACTCAGCACTCAATGCCATACTGTGATGCAACAAGAAGTAATGGCCTAACATTAACTAATACAAAGTACCATATAAGAAAGGGAGAGAGAAAGATGGGAAAGCTGCCAGTGGGGGTGTTGCAATCATCATCAACATTATTCAAGGCAAGATTATATAGGGAGCTACTAATAGAGAGGTTGTAAAAATCTATGCATTCTATCCTACAGTGATAAAGGCACATAGATTAAGTGACCACAGAAGTTTTCTGCTCTTACTTATATAAATCTGTTTATATAAGGGGGAATATATACCACGGCAAGGAATATGGAGGTTTGCCTTGCCGAAGTGAAGTGGTGATTATTACTCTGCACCAATTATTTTCCTTGCTTCTGTACCGAACTTTTGATACTCACATAATTCCTCTTTTCCATTTCCTTATCTATCAACAAGAATTCCAGGAGATATATCTAAGGAAAAATGGCTCATTACTCTCCAAGATTAAAATAGATTTCAGTGCATTCTCAGTTTTGTCCATCACTCTGTTTTTATATCTTTCTTGACATGTGCTGATAACTAATAGCTGCTGTGGCTGTCAACAAAATAGGACTACTTTTGTGTTTAAAATTGAGCAGGTGCTTCGATGCTTTGCTGAATAAGGGTAATAGTCTTGCTCTTTGCATGACAAGCAAACAGTTAATTTGTCCATCGTATATACCAGATTAATTCTTAATCATGGGTGTAATATAAGGTCTAGCTGTAGTGCTAATCCAACATCAGTGGTAACAGTCAACCTAACTACCACTGAAAAGATGAGTCATCAATATAGATGCTGGAGTAATCATGTACTATCAGCTTTTACTAGCATAGGTGTGGGAAACCAGACCAAACCAGGGCAATCTGTATACACACACTAGTCACAAAATGGATACACTCTGTTCAATCTGGCATAGAATTCAGAGCTCTCCTGCGCTCTAGGTCAGATGACAAAAGCCCATTCGTACTATCCCATCAGCATTCCCCTCATTGGTTCATACTAAAGCTGTCTACTCAGCTGAAATGACTGCAATGTTCACTGCTCAGTTCCCAAATGTGACACATGAAGGATTTAAATATCGCTTTGACTGGCTGAGAGCTCCTGCATAAACTACAGACACATTTCCTATTTCCCATGATGGGATTGAATCTCCCTCCGCAGGCGTAGCAGAGCAGTGATTCCCACCCAGCTCGCTTGAACATATGCTAGCTCTTACCCAGCCAGCACACTAAAAATAGTAGTGTTGTTGTGGTAGCATGGGCAGTGGCAAGTGGCAGCGTGGCCTAGTCATGCTGAGTACAAACACTCCTGAACCTCATGGTTGTGTACTTGGGATGGCTAGGCAGTGGCACCACTCCCCATTGCCTGTGCTGTCCCAGAAGTGCTGTTTTTAGCATGCTATCTTGATGAGTCAGTGCTAGTATGGGTCTGCAAGCTGGAAACTACCCTAACTCAAATGTAGACCTAGCCTAATCATCAGCCAATCACTCCTTAAATTTATTTTCGTTCCTGTTATTGTCTTTTCTTTGAGAGCTGTTTGTAGACTTTTGAGGTTTGTTATATTTTCTGTTTTGTAATGTCATCTGTGACTGGGATTTTATGAAAAATTAATGAAGCCTAAATAACCACCAATTTCCTTCTTTTTTCATCCCTCCTCTCTCCTTCCCCTCCCAAGAAGTGAGCAGAGTAGAGATTAGATAGCTTTAAAACAACTTTTAACATTGCTCCATAGGGACCCAATCCAAAAGGGGCAGAGAGGAGGCAGGACCTCAACCCTGAACCTTGCTATGCCAGGCTGGGGAACTGGCTGAGCTGCAAGTTGGGTATATTGCTTTCTTTGTGGGTGCCATGCTTCTGGAAAAATTGTGTCTGTCTAGGTAAAATTCCCCCCTCAGCTTTGTCTCTAGTACCTGAACTGAGGCTATGTCTAGACTGCAGGCTTCTTTCGGAAGAAGCTTTTTTCGGACGAGATCTGATTGGATGCGTCCAGACTGATTGGATGCTCTCTCGCATAAAAGGCTACTCGGAACCACTTCAGCCAGAGCTTTAGGTCACCAGTGGCTTCTGAGTGCTGGTGCCGGAGCCTTGCAGAGACACACGCTTAAAGGGACACCCCCGGACAGCTGTTTCTCTGCTTCTGCTGCCTGCTTACGTACTTCTTTGAGGGACAGCAAAGCTCTTGCAGTGCCTGCTGTGGTTGCCCTGCTTTTGTGGACGCCACAACTTTTTCTTTTGTGCCATGGAGATAAGAGTTCATGAGGTAAGAGTTTATGCTTCTAAGGAATGGTAGCAGAGAGAATAGCAAAATAAAGCGGATGGATTTCAGATTTTATCAAACTCAGGGAGTTGGTAGGTAATGTCCTATGGGACGCAAGACTAAAAGGAAAAACAAAGACAGTTGGCAGATTTTCAAAGGGACATTATTAAGGGCACAAGAGCAAACTATTCCACTGCATAGGAAAGATACCACCTTGGTTTAACCAGGATATCTTGAATGATCAAAAAGAGTGACACAAAAAGTGGAAACTAGATCAAATTAAAGCACAAATATAAACAAATAACACAAGTACATAGGGCCAAAATGAGATCAAATTACCTAGAGACATCAAGGGTAATAAGAAAACAACATTCTACAAATACATTAAAAACAAGAGGAGGACCAAGGATAGGGAAGGGCTGTTTCTCAAAGAAGAGGGAAAAACAGTAAGAGAAAAGTGGAAATGGCCAAGGTACTTAATAATGTCTTTGTTTTGGTTTTCCCCAAGACAGTTGATGGTGATTGGATGCCTAACATAGTGAATGCCAGTGAAAATGGGGTAGGTTTAGAAAGTTTAAAATAGGGAAAGAACAAGCTAAATATTGCTTAGACAAATAAGTTGCCTTAAAGTTACCAGGGCCTGATGAACTGCATCCTAGATACTCAAGGAGTTGACTGAGGAGATATCTGAACTATTAGCTATTATCTTTGAAAAGTCTCTCCCCCATCTCTTCCATTCCCCATCCCATTACCTGGCAGGAGAGGGGGGGCTCTGGCTAGGGTAGCATCTGTTCCTGGAGGCAGCATGACCAGTGACCAGAGGCTTCTAAGGCCTAGGGAGAGTGCTGCTGCCCCTTTCTCTCCTCCAGGGTCATCCTTAGGCATACACAGAATATACAAGCTGCCTACAGTACCAGTACGTCAATTCCCAGAGAGTATGCTGGAAGAGCATAATGAGCGAGGTCCCACAGAGATCAGTTCTGGGTCTGATTCTGTTCAATATTTTCATCAATGATTTATGTAATGGCATAGAGAGTACACTTCTACAGTTTGATCCCAAACTCTGAGGGGATGCAAATGCTTTGGAGAATAGGATTAAAATTCACAATGATCCAGACAAACTGGAGAAACGGTCTGAAATAAATAGGTTAAATTCAATAAGGACAAATGCAAAGTACTCCATTTGGAAAGGAACAATCCGTTGCACATGTACAAAATAGGAAATGACTCCCAAAGAAGGAGTACTGCAGAAAGGTATCTAGGGGTTATACTGGACCACAAGATAAATATGAGTAACACTGTTGCTAAAAAAGGAAATATTTTGGGATGAATTAACAGAAGTGTTATAAGCAAGCCATGAAAGGTAATTCTTTTGCTCTATTCCACACTGATTAGTCCTCAACTGGAGTATTATGTCTAGTTCTGGGCATGACATTTCAGGAAAGATATGGACAAATTGGAGAAGGTCCAGAGAACAGCAACAAAAATGATTAAAGGTCTAGAAAACATGACTTCTGAAGGAAGACTGAAATAATTGGGTTTCTTAAGTATGGAAAAGAGAAGACTGAGAGGGGTGAAATAAGCAGGGGTGGTCACTCGCTGACCCCAAGGGGGAAGGACCCCTTTCTGAGCCCGGGTGGGCTGAGCCGGATCCTGCCCCTTTAATTCCATAGAGGCCAAGGGGTGGGGCAGGGAGCATTAAAAGCCCAGCCCAGGAGCCCAGTCAGGGCTTAGCTGCCAGAGGAAACAGAGGCCTGCCATGAGCTCTCAAGCCAGGACGGCCCTGAGGATCTGGCAGAGGTGGAGGGCTGGCCCAAACTGCCGGATGCAGGCTCCGAGGAGGAGACTTTCTTTATCCTACCCCAGAGTGCAGACTACCAGGACCCCAACTACCAGGAGCCAGGTAGAGACCTAGGGGGAGTTAGGAAGTGGCCCAGGGGAAGCTGACCATGGTCAGGCTAACCTAATAACCCTTTAAAGTGTGTCGGTGTGTTGCAGATCAGATTCCCTGCTGACCCCAGTGGCCAAGGCTGCCTCTCCTAGGTCTCTGGGCTGGGATGCAGTGGAGTAGGGAGGGTCCGTGTCCCTCCCTGTCACCTCGCATGGAGTCAGTCTCCCCCTCCCCACTTGTGCTTAGGGAACTGTGTTTGTTTGTCTTCCTGCCCTGGGTCAGGGCCTGGGCTGTGCTGACATTGGACTTGCATGTGCACTGCTGCCTGCCCTGGCCTTAGGCCCCATGGTCTAAAAGGGGCTGCTGGGACCGGTAGTTATAGGCCTGTGCCCAGGTCAGGGGCCCAGGACCAACCTAGCCAGTTTACACGGGACATAAATGGTTGTTACGAAGAGCAGGGAGAAAAGTTATTCTCCATAACCTCTGATGAAAGGAGAAGAAGCAAGGGGCTTAAATTGCTGCAAGGGTGGTTTAGGCTGGACATTAGGAAAAACAGTCAGGATAGTTAAGCACTGGAATAAGTTACCAAGGGAGGTTGTGGAATCTCCATTATTAGAGATTTGTAACAGATTGGACAGAGATGATCGAGATGGTGCTCCTGCCATAACTTCTTCTGGTCCCTTCCTGTCCTATGATTCTATGAAACTCTTCTGGTATCTGAAGCCAGAGTCTGCTAATATTTGAGTGCCTGGTACACAAATCCCAATGTCCAGGAGTGGAGCCATATTTTCCAGTTGCATGAACTGTATGGAGTTTAATTTAAATGCAGTTAAATAGTATGGGATTTAAGATTTAATAACAGGACATATAAAACCAACTGAACTGCTGTTTTTCAAACTCAACCAATGAAATCTTTTGGGGGATAATCCACAACATGATGAAGCCAGTGCAAAGACTCCCATTGACCACAGTTATAAAAATGCATGGAAAGCCAGGTGTGTGCAACATAAAGCCAGCTGTGTGGTAGATGGTCTGTAACGTCCCTTTTACTTTATTAGAATCCCAATAGTTTAAAATGGATCAATGAGTAACTAATTCAAATTCAGACCTATCACAAGAAAGCTAAGTTGTATCAACAACTGAATTAATTTTTTTCTAGTAGTTTTGACACTGTACATCTGAGAATTGTAGTAGCAAAAACTGAAGATTCAGTTGGCTTCACTTCAGCTTTCTAAATATTTTGCAAGTTATTAAAGAAATATAATAGTTGCTAAGAGAATATGAGAATTTTCTCTTAAAGGACTAATGCATCTTTTTCAGTTAAGATCTCTCTTAAAATAGCTTTCTAAATTTGGATTTTGTAGATTTTTTTTTTAAATTATGGACCAGAGAACAAATATTTCTCTGACTCTGTTCAAGGATATATCTTGGATTATTTAAAATGTCAGAGAAAGTATGATGTTTCACAACATGGTGAGCTGGCTGCCCTGAGAGTCTATCAGATTATTTTGGTGGTAGAGGAGAAGGGAGAGGTGAGGGGCATCCAGAACAAGAGGAGGAGCAGCAGTGAGTTGTGTGAGCCTATACTCCATGGCTGTGTCTACACTGGGCCACTTATTCCGGAAAATCAGCCGCTTTTCCGGAATAAGCTGCGAGCTGTCTACACTGGCCCCTTGAATTTCCGGAAAAGCACTGACGATCTACAGTAAGAAATCAGCTGCTTTTCCGGAAAAACTATGCTGCTCCCGCTTGGGCAAAAGTCCTTTTTCCGGAAAACTGTTCCGGAAAAGGGCCAGTGTAGACAGCCCAGTAGTCTTTTCAAAAAAGCCCGATCGCGAAAATGGCGATCGGGCTTTTTCAAGCGCGTCTACATTGGCCACGGACGCTTTTCGGAAAAGGGCTTTTCCGGAAAAGCATCCTGCCAATGTAGACGCTCTTTTTCCGGAAATACTTATAACGGAAAACTGTTCCGTTTTAAGCATTTCCGGAAAATCATGCCAGTGTAGACGTAGCCCATAGGTTCAGCCTCAGGTTTTTGGAAAGAGTTATTGAGATGGTCCCTGAGACATATCACAAATCTAACAGACTAACTAACTTTATGTAAAGAGGATTTCTGCACATAAGGGAAGCAGTGCAGATTGACACACCTTCACGGACCATTTTCCCTCACAGTCAGAGAGTATTGAGCCTAGCTCCGGGCCACCTTTCCAGCCATCTCTTGTCAAGCTTCATTCTGGGTGGTGTAACCTGAATCCTGTATTCCCCACCACTTCAAAGGACTCACTTGCCACCTTGAATGAAGCATCCCTTTTGTGGACACAGGTTGTTCTGTGTGCACGTGTGGTGGGCTCTTGGGACCCTGGGTTCTTATTTAGAAATGCCATTGAATCACAGAATACTAGAACTGGAAGGGGCCTCGAGAGGCCAACTCCAGTTCCCTGCCCATCAACTGTAGGACTTGACCCACTGCTTTGTTCCAATTATGAATATTGTATTATCTGTTAACTACTTTTTTCCTTGGAATGAAGACGGAAAAGGCCGAGGGAAGTAGTGGGAGACATAAAAGGGAGTTCAGCTGTAGGGTCTAGTTCTGCTTTCCTTGCATATCAAATTCTCATAGAAAGCAGTCATCATTTTAGGAATTCAAGGAATGCAGATTTAGTTCTTTGCTCCTTCAAGTCTGCAGCCCTGCCACACATGGAACTTCAAGTGAACTCAGTGGATGTTTACCATCAGGAAGGACTGTATGTTCAGTTCAAGGATATGCTGATTCTGTTTCTGTTTGGATGAGAAATTGGTGATTGGACTCGGGTATGTCCTTGGCTTGAACTTGTTTATTCCCAGAAATATAGATGAAGTCCGGTTTCTCTGAACACAGAAACAAACAGGAGGTACAGAGGACCCCCACACTTAAGACCTCATTGGTTCCTGGAGAACCATCGTAAGTTGAGCCATCATAAGTCAAAACCTTTTTTCCCATAGGTGTAATGATAAAAATTGGGGTTTCATTCCTGGCCCACTTTGCCTTCCGGGAGTTGTAGTCCCCAGGGTACCGGGCCCAGAGCTGGCTGGGGGCTGTGCCGGGTGGAGGCGGTGTGGTGCGAGCTGCTCCCGGAGCTGGTTGGGGGCTGTGCCGGGTGGAGGCAGTGTGGTGCGAGCTGCTCCCAGAGCCGGCTGGGGGCTGTGCAAGTGGAGGCAGTGTGGCACAAGCTGTTCCCAGAGCTGGCTGGGGACTGTGCTGGGTGGAGGCGGTGCGGCGTAAGCTGCTCCCAGAGCCAGCTGGGGGTTGTGCCAGGTGGAGGCGGTGGCTGGAGCAGGGCAGTCATAAATGTGGAGGGTCGTAAGTTGGGCGGTCATAAATTAGGGGTCACCTGTAGTTACTTTGCTGAGAGATTTACAGGTCACCCGTTCCAGCAAGCTCTGTGCCAAAGATGTCCTGTCTTGATTCCTTCTCTGTGTCATGGTCACAGCTCCTTCTGTTTGCTCCTGTCTACACACACCAGCTGCAGTCAATATCCTAGTTCATATGTTGCAGCTGTGGAAACCTCTTTTACACCACCTTGTTTAGGTTATGCTGTAGCCATTCAGCCTTGTGCCTTGGGTCATAGTCCCCATTATCTGAAGATGCTTTTACTACATGGAGGGGCTTGATAGTTCCTTCTGTTGAGCTGAAAAGAGAGAACTGGAATACTCACGAGTTTTAACGAATGAGGGCTTCCTTTGACTTTAAAGCTAAACAGTGGCCATTACCCCAGAATAACCTTACTTGAAATGGAAGGAAACATTTAATGGAGCACAGATAGCCTAGAGAATGGCCAGTGTCATGGATATTGTCATGAGTTCCAGTGCCTGGGGAATCTCTGATCTGGAGTAACAGCTATGGGAGAGCTGGACTATAATTCTACCACCTCTATGGGTTTGGAATGGATTGTTTTTCTCCAAGCCCTACTCTGTTGATTTGGGTGGGGGTATCTATTTTGCTTGTAAGAAATTAATATTTAAGTGGAAAAAATTTTAAATATTAGTAACCAGATTTTTTGGTAGTAGGAACACCATTAATATAGGGCATTCCTGAGGGTATATGATTAAATGCCTCTTCAAACTATAATAAACATGCCAAACAAAAGTTCCCTCTTATAAGAAAGTGAAATGGATTTTTTAAATGAGATGTTATGAGCAACATGGTGAATATTAAGTAACCTCATAAACTTTAAAACAAATATTAAACCCTGATTTACTGCTCAGTCTAGAGGATCTGGAGATGTACAATTATTTTTTATGTCCTATTATCGTATCATGGGACCAAACTAGTTGTGTAAACAAAGTTCTGCTATCTGTGTCTGGATCAGAAATTCTGTAGTGTGGTTCATTTCCTCTCCACACTTTAAATCAATCAAGGTCCAACTATAGTTGTTCTTAAATCTTCTATGCCAGCCTATACACTAAGGAACACTTTCTCTGCCAGCAGATGGACACAGTGCAGAAAGACTTTTCATGATGATATCCCTCTGTATTTGAATGAGGACTGGGATAGGATTAAAATAATTAACTTAATTATTTAACAAACAAGACATAATTTGTGACACTGTGACATACCAGCGCTCAATCCAGGCTAATGAGTAGCTGTCTTACCCCTGCCCTCTAACCTTGAGCATCCTTTACAATCCTTTGCTGTTGTAGCCTCCAGCTTGGACTACTCACACACAGCCTTCAGCATTCAAGTCACTCCCAGCTATGTCTATGTCTATGCTGCAGCAGGCCAGCCGCATCCTGGATCTTACCAGCCTTGGTTATACTGTATGGTGACCCCAGTCTACTCCCAGTCTTACCTGTGGGGAGGGGAGAAGGGAGAGGAATGTGTGTCCTTTCTTGTACTTCTCTAGACAATACAAGTTTATGTAAAATCCACCACTTGCTTAATAGAAATGATATGCATATAACTTGCCATTCTCTGTGGAGTTTCTCAAACACTATAGTTTAAACATACTGCATTAGATAAAACAATGAATCAAGCTTATTAACTACAAAGAGATTTTAAGTGAGTATAAGCAATGAGGCACAAGAGTCAGAAATGGTTCCAAAATAATAAAGAAAATGCAGCTGATACCTAACTTAAACAATGTTAAATTAATTTTTTTTTCGTGATATGCGCTCAGTGTTTTTACCGACCAAACTTTTGAGGTCATGACCCCTTCTCCCAGAGTTTAAAAATGCATTGTTGATTCTGATACCATGAATGTGAGGAGTGAAGTGCCCTGTGGAGTTTGTGTCTCTCTCTCTCTCTCTCTCTCTCAAAAAAAGAAATCAGCTGATATTCAGGATACAAATTATCTATCTGGAAGGATGTTTCCTGTTGCCTTTCCCTCTCCTGTTTGAATGTCCCTTGTTTCCCTTCCTGCTTGATGACTCTGTTTATTGATTCAATGCAAATTAAGCAAAAGACACTTTTCCGTCTGAGACAGCCCTGTTTGCCAGACTTGGGTTTGGAAGATGTGACATACAATTACATTGTATGGTGTTACTATTTCATATACCACGTTGCCACACATTTGATCAGGTCAATAATGACCATCTAGGAGAATTTCCCTTTGTCTCCTCTATCTTCTATTCCAATCTATGTACTTGGGACTTCTCAAACTAATGTTTGTTGTTCACTATGGAGGGATTAGTCATTGCAGCTGCCTTTATCACCTTTTTCCCAATGTGTCAGCCAATGGATGTGTCTGTAAATTTACTTATGTAGCTAAATATACATTAGAAGATTATAGTGCTGTTGGATCCAGTTGTATTGCTTTGCTGCCTATACATTTCAGACAGTACATCTACAGAAAACCTGAACAAATAATTAGACACTACTTGCCATATTTACTTAATGATAAATAGTGGGTCTTTAATGAATTTCAGTAATGGAATAGATATTGGCAAAAAAGAGACCATGCTCAATATCATTATGAGACTTTGGCTCATTGTGACCCACTGTAATCCACATATTGCTAATGACATTTTATTTTTTTCTCTCTGACTGCTGATACTAGAATATTTTTTTATTCTCACTTACCTGAAAAAAACAGTATGATTGAGGACTGATTGAATAGAGAACCTTTGATTACTCATCAGTTATTAACTCATAACATTAACAAACTAGCAAGGTACAATTTACCACTTTTGTATGACAGTCTGGAACTCCAATATTACTTATGCAATGAATTAGTCTATGTAATTCCTTGTGTGTCATAGAGATAGAGCTAGTCTGTATAACAAGTATGCTAATTATTTGCATACTGTTTTTATCTATTATTGCAAAAGCCTCCATTCCACTATTACTTACAGCCCCTGCAAGACAGGGCTCAGGATATAATAGAATTTTATACAGCATCTCTCCTGTAAACTCTATCTCAAAGCTAGCAATCTATCATCCCTATGTTAATGCATTTTACAGGACTATGATACCTCACAATACACACTTTGTACAAAATGTATCATTTGAAAATTCATAATTTGCTGACGATTATTTTCCTGGTAAAATGTGTGGCAACATTGCATATAAAGTTGTAATATTCTCATATGTAGTATAGTATTGCTATGACAAATCTGGGGAGCAGTCCCAAACCAGTTTCCCAGAGATCAAAGGCAAGCTGCTGCTTCAGGTGGCTTTAAGGGTTTGGGAGGTGCGCTGTACTTCAGGTGGTGCTCTGGGTTATGGGTGGGGCTGGCATGACATACTCGCCCCTGGTCATGCCCCTTCTGCCTAAGGCCATACCCCTTCCAGGAGCATGGAGCCACCCTTCCACTTTGCCCAGGGGCCCAGTGTGGCTGTCGACTCTCTTGACTGTGACTCAACACCAGTGACCTTCGCTGGTTTTGTGATGGTGCCTTGGAACATGCATTGTTAGAATGAAGCTTTGGTATGTTCCTGATTTTTGTGTTCAGGTCTGCAACTTTGTTAAAAAAACCTGTTGGCTATTAATCTTCATAAGATACAAAGATATAATTGTGAAATAAGCAGTTCCAGCAGATTAATATGGACCCAGGTTGAAGAAATTCCTTGATATTTTACCATCTGCTGCTCTCAAATCAATACTGTGATGTTGGAAACAGTATTCAGAATTAAATACCAAAAGCACAGCTTAATTTATTCTGTTCTTGCTGTATACCAGAAAAAAATAGATGTCAAGTAAAAAAATTAGAAATCCTACAAAACAAATGGTGGCACATTTTTTAAATGATAACTTACTTCATTGATAGTGTTAGAGCTGGCCAGGAATCTCATTAGCTCTGGAATCAAACAATCTAGTGTATTTTTATTATTCATTTCTTCTCTATTCCAAATTGAGGTCCTTTGTTAGTATGTATGTGTGTGTTCTAAATTTCATTTTTTGAATATTATTCTTTATAGTATATCCTTATCTCTTGTGTAAAAGTAGGAATGGTTCAGTAAAAAGAACTTCTTCCAGAGGAGTACCCCCCATGCTCCCTTACCACAAGAGCGCTTGAAGAAAAAGAGAAAACAAACTGCCATCTCTGATAGCTGACCTCTCAGTCTTAGGCATGCATACACAGACCTCCTATTGCCTTCCAGGACACAGGAATCAAATCATCATCTTAAAAAAGGTGATTTTTATTAAACCAAAAAGATATACTCGATAAAGCATAATTAGTTGCTAGATGTTACAGAGCAACTGAGAAAAGAACATAGTAAGACAGAGAAAAATGGTATCCCAGTGTGCGGCTTAGGGTATGTTTGCACTGCAACCCTATTTCAAAATAACTAGCACTATTCTGAAATAACTTAGTCAAAGTCTACACAGCAGGAAGTTTTATTTTGAAATAGTGTCAAAATACTGTTAAGCTAGAGGACTTTTACTCTGACTCCTGTAACCCTCATTGTACAAGGAATAAGGGAAGTTGGAGGAAGAGTGCTCTATTTCGAAATAAGTACTGTGTAGATGCTCCCGATTTCGAAATAAAATACGCAATTGACATAGCTCAATTTGTGTAGCTTATTTTGACTTAAGCCCTGCAATGTAGACACAGCCTTATGAATGGGGGAAAGGGGAAAGGCACATGGACTTAGCACAGAGAAGTTTAACCAAACCAAACAGATAAATTAACCTGACTGCAACAAAATATACATTTTTCCTATCTACTCACGATGCGTACTTAAAGGTCCAGTCTATTTCCATGCCCAGTATTCCTTGTAGGCATGGTAGTTCTGCCTGGTTCAATTCATCTTGTTTCCACAGCTCCTAGCTTAAAACTCACACAAAGAAAAGGCCGGCAGGTATATCTTCCAATTTAAATTCCAACACCTTTTTCCATTAGTCACCGAATGCTGGCCAGCACTCCCCTATTCATCACAAGGTTCTAACCGTTAATAGAAATGATGATATAATCATTTAAAATAACCTGAAAACAAACACTAATGTAACTTTGTACTACAGATCAAATCTTTGGCCCACCATAAAGAATCCATGAAGCCAACTTAACCATCCTGTTCAGGATTCCACTACTTCCCTTGAGAAAACATTCCACAATCCCATACCTCACAGTGGTACTTTTTTCCCCCGATATTCAACCTAAATTTTTCATTACTCATCTTAGTTTAGTTAGTCCTAATTAGATCTTCTTGGCGCCACTCCAAACAATTTCTCTCCCACCTTGGGAGATAAAAAATGATCAGCCATGGCCACAGAGACTCATGGCTCCCATTGGCTCTGGTTCGCTGTTTGCAGCCAAGGGGAGTCACGGGAAGTGGTGGCCCAGCCCATGCCACTTCCCGCGGCTCCCCTTGGCTGCAAACAGCAAACGGGGAACCAATGGGAGCCTTGGGGCTCTGTGGCTGCAGCGCTGGTAAATAAACATGCTGATACAGCCAGTTAGCAGCTTTCTCAAAGTGGTTTTGCAGACCACTTTGAGAAACACTGGTTTAAAGGCAAAACAAGTTATCCTAAGCCTTGATAAATGCTGATAAACCTTCTAGTTTACATGCTGGAAATACTTGTAGAAGATAACCTCATCCTCCAATTATTTGTTATTTCACAAACTTAAACCAATCTAGTTCTTTTAATATTTTCTCAAATTTGATGTTAATCGCTCCAGTCCTTTAGTTATGTTTGTTGCTCTCTCTTAATTCCTTTCAGTTTGTAGGTCACCTTTCTGGTAAGGAGGTATCCAGAACCTTAATGTTTCGTAAATGTGGTGTCATCAGTGCAGAACAGGTGATTTTTGTTTTTCTAAAATGTGACATGATTCCTCTTTCAACAGTTCCTTTTAAGCACAATGTGAAGTCTCAAAGGAATCTCTAAAAAGACTGAATAATTGGCAACAAACAAGCTACTGAAAAACAAATATTAGGGGAAGACTTATTCTCTAGAAATGCAAATCAAATGGGAATAGGGAAATTCACTGACCGTTTTTATTCCTTAAGTACAGCACAAGTACAATAAGATCGTAAGTGACAGAGCCAGATATTTGGCGTTCATCCTAAAGACTAAGTACTTTTCAGAAAGCAATAAATTTGACAACATATTGGCCAGTTACCTAAAAAAGTGGAAAGGAATAACTGCATCAAAGCCATTATACTGGGTGAGACAAAATATCCCTTAATAAAGGTCTTGACATTTGATCTGAATTAGTGACATCTCACTTCCAAGTACTTAAGGAGACTTTAAAATTCAAAACCATCTTTCACTCCATGTCTCTTATCTTGTTAATCATAGAATAGTAATAGAGATGTAGCCATGTTAGTCTGGTCTTGCTGAAACAAAAGACAGGACTATGCAGCACTATAAAGACTAACAAGATGGTTTATTAGGTGATGAGCTTTTGTGGGCCAGACCCACTTTCTCAGATCAAATTGTGGAAGAAAATTGGCATGATCATATATACCAAAGGGATACAATAAAAAAAAAAAGGGGAACATATAAAATTGACAAATCAGATTTTAGAATTGTTCTATTTGAACCATCTCAAAAAAACCAAACCAACCAACCAAATAAAAATACTAGCAAGCCAAAAATGTGTGTTAAACTGATGTCTGAAAAAAAGACCTTATAATTCCCTTCTTGGAAAACTGAATCACATTGTAAAACCAAAATTGTGTCTAAGGAATTTTGCAGAAGTATATATATGGGAAAAATTTGATAAAAGTAAAATGTCAGATAGTATAGAAAGCAAATGGGACCCAATGGAAAATTTAAATCCCAATATTTATTTTATAAAGATGAAACTAGCATTCAAAGCAAAGCAACATTAGAGAAGGGATCACTGGCAATAATTATTACAGAGTGAATGAAATTCTAAAGCAGTGGGTCAGAGAATATCTTAATTCTATTAACAATCAAAATATAAAATGTAGTGGTTGTAGCACAAATGTATCACTCTTATACTGGGGCTTAAGTAACATATTATATAATAAATACATCTATATGGCAGAGAATTAAAACAAAACTCCAGGTTCAGTTTGTGAGACAAAGTGGAGGCTATGTTGAGCAGTGCCAAGGGCATGGCAAACCCTTCCTTTTCGTGTAAAGTGTGTCCTCTCTAATGGTGAATATGGATTTATGGAACAAAATTGGGCCACTATTATTTATATTGGCTTTAGATCTTTATGAAATGTAATTAATAATTGCAGACACAAAGATTAATTTATGTCTTCTGGTTTTTTAAGATGTCATTTTATGTGGATATTTTGATTTTCTTAAATGTTGGATCATAATCTAAAATTCATTAATTGAATGGTGCTGAATTTGAGTTGTTTCCTTGGTCCTCAATCTGGCCTCTATTTATGGGGATACTAATAACAGGAATTAGCAATCAACTCAATTTGCAGGTAGAATCAGGTAGCCAAGAAACCGTTTTGATTGTGTACACTTCCAAAAATTATTGAACCCAAAATTATGGATCCAAATAATTAAGGGCATGAACATGTCTCAGAATGAGAGGTCACTTTTTAAAATCCAGTCTAGCTTCAGTATCTGGAAATAAGATAAATTAGTCGAAGGTAAAGCTTGCCCTTTAAGGTTGTTTCCAAACATTTTCAATCATTTTTCATTTAATTATGCTCCAGATTACTTCATGTGCCCAAGAGTTTTTACCAATTACTCACACAGTTGGAGCAAACAATTGAATTCAGTTCAGAACTGATTGTAAATGTAATCTGTAATGTCTCAAAGGGTACGTCTAGACTACAGTTTTTCCAGGATACTGGAGGTATCCCGGAAAAGTTATGCCGCCGCATCCAAGGAACACATCTGCTTTTCTGGGGGGGGAAAAAAAAAAAAAAAAAAAAAACACCCCTTGGAAAAGCAGACGCTTTTTTTTGGCATCCCTGTTTACCATGTTCTATGAGGAAGAAGAGATGTTCCAAAAGAAGCTTTTCCCCTAACATTTGGCCCAGTGTTGACAGGACAATTGTCGGAAAAGCCTCTTTTGGAAGAAAAGCGGAAAAAGATAGGCAAATTGCGGTTCACAATTTGCATATCTTTTTTCTGATAGAACTTTGTATACTAGACACAGCCTAAGTGATCTCCTTTCAACTTTACATGGTAGTAGAGGATGGGTTTAATACTACCTGCCCTCATCTAACCCCTCTTTGATACTCTGAACACATTGCCATTTGCTTGTCCACCACATTCTTCAATGACTTGTGTAATAGCATCAGCATGAACAGGTTTGATTGACATGTAAAAAACATGTTTAAAAAAAGAGGGAAAAGTTCTTGTTGATATATAGGAAACTAGGAAAACTAGAAGTACCCCCCCAAAAAAGCCAAAATGTATTTCTTTTGTGTGGTATGTGCATTCCCCTTAGTCCTCATCTACCTGCCCCATAATGACAAAAAAGCATTTTCCCTCTTTTTTTCATCCTTTTGCATTAGACATTCACTCTGCTGAATATGAAATACTGGTATTTATATAATAAAACATATGGCTTGTCTTTGAGAACATCCCAATATGACTTACTGTGGGGCGAGGTCTGTTTTGTACAGTTAAAGTCAAATCCTTGTGCCAAACAGGAATAAACGGGGAATTTGGATGTTACCCTCGTGCTCTAGATCATGAAGAGAAAATAGAGTTTCTCTTTGGTCACTACGGCACTTCAGGTGTGCATCTACCTCTAACTACTGAGTCCCTTCATCTGGCTGGAGATTTGGCAGGTGAATCCAAGCATTTAGATACCCACAATGCTCAGACTCCTTCCCTGGCTAGATCCTAACCCAGCCTTCTACTCTCAAATAAATAGATCCTGGAGCAACAGTGTGGATTATATTATGTGGAGTCCCCTGTGCAGTCTTAATTCTATGCTATAGTGCTGGACTACCCAATTCCACTCTAAACACCACCAAGCAATCAAACAAAACCCCTGAAGAAACCCTCCCCCCCAAGCTACAGAAAGCATATTCTTTGGAACTGTACTTTTGTTTTGAATAGTATTATAGATCCTGATTCAACAGTAAATGACTTTTTTGGTGTAAATTAGCTAATTGGTTTACAGCTATAACTGTACAGATCCCATTAATGTTAATGGGAGTTACATGATTACATTACTCCATACCACTGTGGTCGGACCTCCCTGGTGGCAGGGTGGCCTAATAGTTAGGTCACAGAATTAGCTGTCAGAAAAGGGGTGCAGAATTCTGTAGCTGGTGCCCTGGCCTAGGAACTCCAGCCCACTACATTAATATAGTCCTTAAATTTGGGGGTGTGGCCCCAAGAGTCCAGATTCTCTCTTAGTTAGGGTTTCTAGCAGGTCCTTTGTCCCAGGGGATGGGATTGGAGGCATACTTGCTCCTGTGGTTGGCCAAGCAGATGGGCTTTGGTTTGTGTCCTGTAGACTGCGGAACTGTACTCCTGTCTCCTTGCTGGTCAGCCCCTAACTGAGCCAGGCTCCTTCCTTGTATCCTCCATCCATGCCTGGCATTGGCTACAGGCAAAGCAGGGTGGGGCTAGCTGGGCCAAAAGGTTTTAACACCTGTAATGCCAGGCCCTCGTCTTTTCAGTCCCGCACAACCTCATTGAAAACAGTCTCATTCTCAATTCTACCTTTTATATGTCAAAATTATGACAATGACCTTAAATCATGGATCAGATAATTCTAAGTGAAACAGTTGGAATGTGTGAGTGCATTTTCTCTGATGTACAAAGAAAACAAAGCTGTCTGTCTTCTTTTATGGTGTGATAGAAAAGATGTTATTAATGAAGGTTACAGTGACAGGCTGTATAATTATAAGACAAAACAAATCTAATACAGTGCTGTCACTGTTCTCAGTGGAGATATACACCATAATACAACATTGACACTGTAGTAACTAAGACCACAAACTTATGAGTTCTCACTATTTAAAAATTGTCCAGGTATCAAAGCCTTTTAGAAAAGGAAAAAAAAAAAAAAAAAAAAAAAAAAAAAGAAGGGCTGAGAGAATAAAAATCCCAGGGCTAATGGCCAGATTTCTTCTATAAATCTGATGGAAATTGAGAGTTGCTGCAACTGCTTATAAGACTGTACAGTTGTGGCACCTAAGAGTGTGTCTAAACTACACCCCTCTGCCGACAGAGGGATGTAGATTAGGGGCACATCGCTATTGCAAATGAAGCGGGAATTTAAATATCCTGTACTTCATTTGAATAGAAATGGCCGCTGCTTTTTGCCGCCACGGCCTTTTGCCAGCAAAAAGCGGCAGTCTAGACGGGGATCGGTCGACAAGGAAAGCCTTTTCCGACCAATTCCTTATGCCTCGTGCAATGAGGTTTACAGGATCAGTCGGAAAAGGCTTTCCTTGTCGACCGATCCCCATCTAGACTGCCACTTTTTGCTGGCAAAGTGCCACGTCAGCAAAAAGCGGTGGCCATTTCTATTCAAATGAAGCGCGGGATATTTAAATCCCTGCTTCATTTGCAATAGCAATGTGCCTAATCTACATCCCTCTGTTGGCAGAGGGGTGTAGTTTAGACATACCCTATGGGAATGCCCCCTTTCCCCCTGTTTGTTAATTAAAAGCAATATTAAATTACTATCAAACATTGGTATTATTATGATGTGCCAGAGATAACAGTAAAATTGAGAATCTTGATGGAATCCAATATAATTAAAATATGTATAAAAAGGAAGTCGGTTATAAGTAATACAGCTTTTGGCAAAATTTTCTTACCTTTTAATGTCTGGGATTCCTTCAGGAGCAATCTTGTTAGGAAAATAAAAGTGTTACATTCATACTGATTTCTTTTAGCATAATGACAAAGTGAAGAAGTAAGGCTAATATTTACAATCAAGTATGCCTATGCTATCAAGTTAGTGAGGTACATCTGGATAGAAAGAGACACTAAGTAAAAGGAACTGAAACCATCTGCTATTTGTGAAACCAAACAGTATGTTTATAAGGACACTTGCTCCCAGAGTGGAATAATAGAAATTTAGCTCTTTAATTAATAATGCACTAACTCAATACAGCCATACATCCCAAAGGTTCTATCATTGTTAAAACAAGGAGAGGGGGAATGGAAGATTTATATATCTGTTCCAGCCTGCTGGAGAACAGTAGTTCTTGAAATGACTTTGCATTGTGTCATGGACTGTTGAAACAAGTTTTAAAAGTATCACTTCAGGAAGCATGACTGCAAAATTGGCCACAGGATACATCACAAAGGGATACAAAGTAACTTGTGAAGGTAAGTTTCTGACCAGCTGATGTTCAAGATATGCCTCAGAGCAGGGTACAGCTACTTTGCCTTACACCAGCTGGCATGACAAAATGTGTTACAGAAAGAACCTGGAAAATTCCAGTCCCAGCTGCAAGAACTCAAAAGCTGATGTCCCATTCCATGATTTCATGACAGAAGATAACTGTCATTTTGGTTGGACATTCAAAATCTTTTGAAGAAGTTTGGGTCACCATCTGATTGGCTCATACCACCACTTCCAGAAAGAGAAACCAGGTGGTACCACCTTGTAGAAATAGGATAAAATGGCCTGTCTCCTTCAGCATGTTGTTTCCTAGAAGCTCAAGATCTTCTGGTGACATCAGATAATCTGTCTTGGATAGGCATATCCAATGTTCTCTATTTTCCAGAAATGTGGGTTGCTCACTAATGGCTTCAATGATTTATTTCCAAAATTAGATGTATGGGATTAAATCCTGAAAACATCTGCCCTCTCTTGCATTAAAAAGTGGTAGCAATTATTCCAGTAAAAATAATGCTACCAGTCAGATGTTCCCCAAGTATCTTTATATATGATGCAGGTTATGTCTTTTAAATCGAACAAACCTTGACGTATCACCCAGATCTCTCAAAACAAACATAATTGTTGTGCATGTCTTCAGAGAAATACATTCATATTGAATTTGTAGAGTGAAAATACAGGGTAAATAGATCTGTTCTGGTCTATTTTCTGTGGTGGGTATATTCTTGGGAATCCATGAATAGAAAGTATTATTGGTGACACTATGATTATACTATAATCATTTTTCTTCTGAGCCAACCTCCTTATATTGAAGGCCATTTGTCCATGGCTGGGTGTGACAGGGTGTACCAACCTCGCACTGGCCTGGGAGGGGTTAACCGGGCCTGCTGGGCATGTTCCAACTGCTGATCTAGTATAAAAGCTAGAGGAGCAGCTCAGTGAGTGCTGACCATGGCAGAGGAAGGAGCTTCTGCCCGAAAACAAGCACAGCAGCAGCTACTGTGGCAAGCGGATGACCGGGAGAGCTACTAACCGGGAGGATGCAGGTGTGGAATACACTGGCCGGTGGCCAGGGTAGGAAGTAGCCCAGGGTGGGGAGCTGGAGGCCTCCCAGAGAGCTCAGTGTGTTTTGGGTGGGTTCCCCATCGAGCCAGTGGTGGGATACACCTGCCACTGAAAGGGCCTCGGGCTGGGGCCCGGTGGAGCGGGAGGGTCCGAGCCTCCCTACCCCCACCTCTCTTGATCCCCAGAGAGGGATGAACCTATCACAATATAGACTTGGGCGCTGGGCCTTACTGCCCCACTCACTGGGCCTTACTGCCCCACGGACTGGAGAGCCATAGACTTGGGTGCTGGGCCTTACTGTTGGAGGGCACTAAAGACTAAACCGATGAGCCGTAATGCCTGGTCAATTGAGGCTATAGCCGGGGCCAGATTATGGGGTGAGGTACCCCACCTGGTCTCACAGGGGGGACAGGCTACCCACTCCGTGACACTGGGTATAATGAATTCTTCTTGAAGAAGATTGCTACTAGTGCTGCTTGTACAATAGCCTGCAGCCTCTTCCATGATATGTATAATTGGTCAAGACTCGCTGCTACAGCCCCTCCTACCGGTCTCTTTGGGAATTAGCTCTTCAGGCTCAAAGCCTCTCCTAGGGCTGGGTTTAATCCTTGTTAGAGCTGGTGAGGGGCAGATGCATCACAACATGTCAGTAGAAAACGGAATTTAGGAAAACCACAGGCAGTGACACTAGAGCACAATTTTTGTTTAATCAATATGGAGCCATTCCAAACCTATTGACTTAACGGGCTTGGAATCAGGTCCTTTGCGAGTTACAGAGCTGGAAAGGATTATAGCAGTGGTGGGCAATAAAATGGCAGTGGTTTGCCAGGATTAGCCCCTGGTAGGCCATTGCCACTATACTTACCTGTGCCTCCATAGGTACAGGCGATCACAGTTTCCGTTGGCCAGGGGTCGCCATTCCCAGACAGTGGGAACGTCAGGAAGCAGTGCAGATTGGGACACCGGTTTCCACAGCTCCCATTGGCTGGGAACAGCAATCCACAGCCAACAGGAGCTGTGATCACCTGTACCTGTGGAGGTGCAGATAAATGTAGTGGTGGGGGTCCACCAGAAGCTAACCCTGGAACACTGGCTTCAGCCCATGGGCTGGTATTTGCCCACCCCTGGATTATAGGGACTTGTTTAGGTCCCAGAGCCTAATTAATCACCTTCATGTTCTACATCTTAATCTTCTACTACAAAGGACACTACTTTGCCACTCTGATAAAGATTAGGGGCACATCTACACAGCAAGGCTAAACTCGAAATAAACTACGCAACTTGAGCTAAGTCAATTCGTAGCTTAAATGAAAATAGCTTATTTAGACTTTCGGCACGTCTACACAGCACTTATTTTGAAATAGAGCACCCTTCCCCAGACTTCCCTTACTCCTCATACAATGAAGTTTAAAGAAGTTGGAGTAAGAAGCCTATTACTTTGAATTTATTTTGAAATAACGGGTTTGCTGTGTAGACATGCACTGCTATTTTGGAATAACTGCTGTTATTCTGAAATAACGCTGTGCTGTAGACATGCCCTGGGAGAATGAAGTGAAATTGGAGACCAATCTTATGCCTTTCCTAGTGTGCCTCATGTTGGCTTGTATGTGCAGACTTGGACCTTTGTCTAAAACTGCTGGGCATCTACTCTAAGCTGGACCTAAAGGATGCTTTAAAGATGTGCTATCAAATGTAGTTCATCATAAGGTAATCCAGGAAGTATTATAAGAAACCTTTACACCACCTCTGTTCTTAGTTTTTAGAGCTTGATCCGCAGACTGCATCCAAATATCTACAACTATTTTTAGTGAGAGTCCACGTCAGCAAACCTGGGCTCTGAGACTGCTTGCCATGTAGACATACCCTCTGTGTTTTGTTTTTAGCTCTTTTGTATAAGAGATGGAGCGTGAATAGTTCTTACCTCCCTCCCAGGATTGTGTGATGTAATTAGTTAAAATCTTTATAGCTCTTTCAAAATATAATGCAACTCTGGACATGATCAAAGCCCTTTGAAGTTAAGTCATGTTACTTTCAGTGGGCTTTGGGTACCTAATATATGTGTCATACATAAAAGAGAATTTAATGAGTACATATCAAGTCTTTTGTACATCCACCTAAATCATACCCTCAACTTGATCTCTGTAATGAATTTTTGATGTTGCAATGATAGAATACATGTCTAGTACAAAGTTGATCCATAGAAAATGATATACAATGATGGTATTAGCTCTGTTATCATGGCCCAGCATATGTAAAAATGAGGAAATCATTCCATTCATATATTCTGTTTTTAAAAAATGAAACTATTGGTAAGTTGTGTAGACTATTCTTGGTAGTTCTTAATATGAAATGCTATGAGCTTTTACACCAAAAAGAAATTGTTGCTCTTTTTTGTTTGTTTTTTGTTTTTAAATGTAGCAGTGTTCTGTTTCCTGACTCTTTCAGTAATCAGAGCAGCTATTATTCATTCAACTGCCTTTCTGTCACAGAACCGGAATCTGGAAAAGCATGCTCTTTTTTGTAAACACAAGCAACACTAATTACAGGTAATTAAACTACAAAGAAGAATTTCACTCAATTACATCTCTAACAAACCTAGTGTTATACTCTCATAATCCTTACTGACACTGTACAGTATCCTATTTCACATTTTTCACAGAAGCTACTGTCTTGCAGACATATTTAGTTTTAAGCCCACTCCCATTCATCTAAATCACAACATGTTTTTGAATATAATGACTTTATGTAGAAAATGAAAGAATCTGTCAACATCATACTACTTAATTTACATACTACTCTTAGAAATAAGAGTTTGAGGGGCAGTGAGATTTAGTAAATGTGACCTTGGACTGGGAGATGAGACTTGGTTTCTCTTCCTGTCCTTGTGGAGTTCACTTTCTCACTATTTTTCTATTTAGATTGTAAACTCTTTGTGAAGGGGCTTTTCTTACTATGTGTCTATACAATGGGACCTGATCTTGTTTGGGGCTCCTATGAATCTTATATAAATAATAAGACCATCATGTACTCACACTTTCTTCCCACTCCCACTGCCTGTTCCTCAGTAATGATCTTTGTAGAGAGTGGTGGGAGCTACATGAATTGAAATGATTAGAATACACCCAGTGCTTTTTTTTGTAAAAAAAAAAAAAAAAAAAAAAAAAAAAGGTGCCGGTACTCCAGGGGAAAAGTTGTTGAGCTCTGACAGGAGGTACTGATACTGCGTCTGGGGGTGCTGGTACTGCGTACTGGGCAGTACCATCACAAAAAAAGCACTATTACACCCAACGTAAAGGCCCATTTGGGAAATGGGTATCTAGGAAATGTTTTGAAAATGCCTTCCATGTGGTTAAATCTTGTTCTTTTCAAAAACAAAAGACTTATTTTTGAGATGAATGATTATTATGCCTCTCAGAACTAAGTAATTTCTTTCAGGGATGATCCAGAATACAGAGAGGGATGAACTCCTGGAGAGGCAGAGAAATGACCCCAACCTTCCAATCTGGTGGCAGAATTTTAACAAGGAGCTTATGGGAACTACCAAGAGGTTTCTGGGACCTATTGCAGCATGTAACTTTAAAAAAGGCAGTGAGATTGTCTAGAATTAACTTCTTCCTGTAAAATCACAGTATTGTGTTTTAAATATTGTCTCCTTTCTTAATTACTAGGAAAAGCCCTTCATTAGTAACCACCTTCATTTAGTAACTGTCCCTTTACCAAGAGACCAGCAAAGGAATGCAATTATATTTAACAGAAGCACCCCCTCCCCTGTCTTGATTTAAAGATGCAGGGAGATATAATTAATAGTAACATATGGCACATCCTCCAAAGCTATGTGATATCACACAATTAAAAAACAAGAAAGAACTCACAGAAGCAATGGATCATAATGAAAAGTATTTATATGTTAGTGTTTTATCCTGAGGCATATAATGAAAGAGTATAATTATTATATGGTTTATTGAAATGCTCAGAAAATTTTAATTTGTTGCAAAATTGCATGTTTAAGAGACAAAATCCTATAAGATAGTCTCCAATTTTCTGGATAAAACTAGAAATTAAATGATATCTTTAATGTAAAGGGAACTCTTCATTGAAATGACTGGGGAATTCTCATTGAAAGTGACAGAAAAAATAGGGCCCTATGCATTTATTTTAAAATACCATTTTAGTGTTGAAACCATATATCAAATCTTTGAAAATGCTGCAGTAGCCAAATAAGTAATACCATATAAATTGATGAGGGCGCATACAGCAGACATACAGTAATGTGATTTAGTCACATAATAGACTTATTTTAGCAGTTATGTCACATGTCATAAACATAATATGTTAAGACAGTTTGAAGGAAATGATTTCTTTATTTAATTTCATCTGAGCAGAATGATTGAAGTGAATAAAACTGATTATTCTTTCTGGGTTAGACTTCCAAGAGAGCCTCTCTCTTGCTATGGCTCCATTCTGAAAATAATTAATATGACACAGCTTTTAATATCACATTGAACGTTTTTGTCCTTATATATCAGACTATTAGAGAAGTGATTTATAAGACAGAATATTTTTGTACCACACATTGTAAAGTAACTGTTATAGGGATGCCATAGTTATGGATAGGATAGTACTTCCACCCTGATGTAAAGGGCTTGTCTAATGATCAGAATGGGTAAGATTGTAACCTGTAGCATGCAGTGACATCTTGTCTGTACATACCATGATTAAGCTCTGAAGTCTAATATTTCATGTCCCTGCAGCGCTAAAAATAGGAACTTTATATGATTGAAAGGGGGAATTCTTTGCTTCTATTCATTGAGAATCCATTTTTTTTCATTGACAATAAAGTTTCAAAAGCTATGGAATTCATCTTCTTACACAGGAATGCTATGGGCATTGTCAGGTGTTTTGCATGAATTAAATGAAATTTCAAAAATGCTGGTTTCATTCCCTAAGTGTCATCTTCCAAATGAGATCTAATTATATTTATTTATATGGTTACATGTGTTTGCTTGGTACTTTAGACACATGCCTGATGACAAAATTCCAGCCCCAGAAGCTGACACTCAGCACATAATCTTGCAAACTTGTTGGACATATATCTGTGAAGCCAATCTGTGTCATTTCTGGGGATGTTTATGGCTCCCTGTGAGTCCTGTACAGTTGGGTTAAAGAACCAAGATTTTCAAAAAGTTACTAGCTGGAAGTCAGCCTTCTAAATCCACATGCAAATGTGCAATTATAATAAACGAGGGGCTGTGCCCTCTTCTCGCTACGCTCGCCTACGCCCCCCGCCCCGCCAGCTGCTTTCACTTCACTGAGAGAGCCTGTTGATGCAACGACGTCATTCTGTCGCCCAGAGGAACATTCAGGAAATTGTATGTGTGTGTGAATATATATATATATATAGAGAGAGAGAGAGAGCGCAAATAATGTATAGACAATTAGAATTTTCTACTGACTATGCAAGAAGATGCTTGAGAAGACTGGTATCAAATTATAGCATGGAAATCTCTAGAAATTTCCATAGGAAGTGTGTAAAGCCAAACATAATTAAAAGACACCATTTAATCAACTTGAAATAGAATTTATTTATTTTTTAAAGTCGGGAAGGGGGTACCTGGGATTATACCCTGGTGCTTAGTTCTCCCTCCTATTTTTTGTGATTTTTTTTTTTTTTTTACAATCACATTTTCTTATTTAAAAAATATTCTTCCCCCCACTTTCTTCTGTGTGAAAGACTGACAAATAGCAAGGGACACTGAGGGTATGTCTACACTACAAACTGTTAGTTCGAATTAACTTTAATAGGAGCTACACATACAAACCTCTAGTTCGAATTTAAATCGAACTAACGGAGCGCTTAATTCGAACTAGGTAAACCTCATTCTGTGAGGAGTAACGCCTAGTTCGAATTAAGTAGTTCGAATTAAGGGCTGTGTAGCCACTTAATTCAAACTAGTTGGAGGCTAGCCCTTCGCAGGTTGCCCTGGTGGCCACTCTGGGCCAAACCAGGGAAACTCTTCTGCCCCCTCTCCCGGCCCCGGAGTCCTTAAAGGGGCACGGTTTGGCTACAGTGCTTCTGCCAGTTGCAAGCCTGCCAGCACCCAGCCAGCAGACCCTGCACCTGGCACAGCATGAGCCAGCCACCCGCTGCCACCCAGCCCTCCACCTCTTCCCAGGACCAGGCTGGAGGCTCCCAGAAGCCTGCTCGGAGCCGCAAGAGGCAGGCGCCCGACTGGTCTAGTGCGGAGATCGTGGACCTCATCGAGGTTTGGGGGGAGGCCTCCAACATCCACGATCTCCGCACTAGCCACAGGAATGCGGCCGTCTACAGCCGCATGGCTGACAGCCTGGCCACCAGAGGCCACATGCGGACCCGGGAGCAGGTCCGCTGCAAAATCAAGGACCTGCGGCAGGCCTACTCCAGGTCCTGCCAGCCAGGGGCTGACCCAGAGGCATGCCCTCATTATGAGGCCCTGGACCGCATCCTGGGGGCTCACGCAGTCCATGCCTCCTGGGTGGTGATCGACCCCGGGGCAGAGAGCCCCGTCCCTGACACGGAGGAGGAGGAAGAGGATGCCGAGAGCCAGGAGACTGCAAGGAGCCTGCCCAGAACCCAGGACCCCCGAGGCATCCCACAGAGCACATCGGCTGTGTCGTCTGAGGCCGGGGAGGGCTCCACATGTGAGTGCCATCATGCTCCCCTTATGTGTATGGGAGGGGTGGAGGGAGAGGGAGCCCAGGGACCGTGCGCCTGGGCCTTGCCCACCATGGAGCAGCAGGTGGGTGTCATGCAGGGGCCCTGGCCTGTTCCCCACACACCGACCTCGCCTTGCAGAGGGGGGCTGGGTTTCACCCACTGTGTCCCCAGAGAGAACTGACCACTGTTCTTGTTTCACCATAGCTGCAGCACCTGGGACTGCAGGGCACACCACCCCGCCTGCAACAGCCACCCGCACCCGGGCCAGCAGGCGCACCAGGAACCTGGAGGACTACCACCGGCGGCACCTGTGGCTACTGGAGCACCAGCTCCGCACCCAGGACCACTGGGTCCGGGAGGACCTGCGGCTGTGGCAGCGGAGCTTGGAGGCGCTGGAGGAGCAGGGCCGTGCCCTCAGAAGTCACCTTCAGACCTTGGTGGACAGGTTCCTGCCTCCTCCTGCTCCAGCCCCTGCGGCCGCCCCAGCTCTCGCTCCTCCTCCCACCCCTGCTCCCCCTCCTGCTTCCTCCACACCCCCCGTCCCTCCTGCCCCACCCTCCACATCCACTCCCCCCAGATGCCCCGCACCCGCAGTGCTGTGAGACGGGAGAGCCAGCAGGACCCCCAACCCTGAGCTTTCCCTTCCCTTCCGCCCCTTCCTCCCCCTTCCAGCTCCCTCCTCCCAGGTTTCCCCCTCCTCTCTCCCACCCTCATTCCTCCCGCAGGGCTTCCCGGATCTGGACGGCCCCCCACTGGGCCTCCCGGACGGCGGCGGTGCGGGGCTGTACGTACTGGCCAGCCATGCGCTCAGCCTCAGCCATCCAGGCTGGCAGGAAAGCCTCCCCCTTCCTTTCACATAAATTGTGCAGCACACAACATGCTGCCACCACGGGAGGGATATTGTGCTCGGCGAGGTCGAGGCGGGTGAGGAGGCATCGAAATCGAGCTTTCAGGCATCCGAAGGCCGCCTCGACCACAGTGCGGGCCCTGGTGAGCCTAGCATTGAAGGCCTGCCGGGAGGGGTTTAGGTGCCCCGTGTACGGCTTCATCAGCCAGGGCTGTAGGGGGTAGGCCGCATCCCCCACCAGGCAGACGGGCATATCCACGTCCCCGACCCTGATGCGGCGGTCGGGGAAGAAGGTCCCGGCATGCAGCCTCTGGCACACAGAGAAGTTGCGGAACACCCTGGCGTCGTGTGCCTTGCTGGACCAGCCCACATTGATGTCCATGAACTGGCCCCGGTGGTCAGACACGGCCTGCAGGAGGACGGAGAAGTACCCCTTGTGGTTGATGTACTGGGAGGCCTGATGTTCCGGGGCACGGATGGGGATGCGCGTCCTGTTGATGGCCCCCCTGCAGTGGGGAAGCCGAAGGCGCCGAACCCCTGGATGACCACGTCCGGGTCGGCAAGGCAGACCACCCTGCGGAGCAGCACCCGGTTGATGGCCTTGACCACCTGCAGAGAGAGACAGCAAACCGTGAATCACTGGGGCGCCCGGGTGGCTGGGAGTGTTCATTCCCTGGCACTGCCCCAGTCCCCACTCCCAGAAGCGACCCCCGCTGCGATCCTGGCCGCCGTGGGCAGCGTGTAGTATGGCCGGGACAGACCGAACCCTCCCGTGCAGGGCACTTTCGCCTCCTCCCCGTTTTCCCTGGGGTAGCCCATCCCCTCCTTGCAGCTCCCCTCCCCCCCGGCCCAGTGGCCGGTGAGTGCCATACCTGCATGAGCACTGCTCCGATGGTGGATTTCCCCACGCCGAACTGGTTCCCGATGGATCGGTAGCCGTCCGGCGTGGAGAGCTTGCACAGGGTAATGGCCACACGCTTCTGGAGGGGGATGGCGGGCCTCATGCGAGTGTCCTGTCTCCGCAGAGCAGGGGCGAGCCACTCGCAGAGCTCCAGGAAGGTGTCCTTCTTCATCCTGAAATTCTGGGTCCACTGTTGGTCTCCTCAGCGCTCCAGGACGATGCGGTCCCACCAGTCGCTGCTGGTGTTCAGACGCCAGATGCGGCGGGGCACGCTGGCGTCCGGCCGCTGCTGCAGCTCCTCCACGACCCCCAGGGAGGCCAGGGGGAGAGGCAGGGGGCTGACGTGCACCAGATGGCAGGCTTGCAGCAGCAAGTCCAAAAACTGGAGCAGCATGCCCAGGGCGAGCTCTGGCTCCATGGTGCCAACTGCGGCGGCATCCGCAATGGGAACCACCGATACAGGTAGGCGGAGAGGAAAATGCTTTGCTGTCCCTCGGTGAGGTAGGCAAGCAAGCAGAAAAGCTGAGAACCGGCTGTCCAGGGGGGTTCCTTTAAGCACGAGCCTCAGATAGCCTCAGACAGCAGCCACACAAAGCAACTACTGACCTGATGCCCTGCCAGAACCGGTTTCAGCTGCCCTTAAATGCGACCCAGCGTCCAATCAGTGTGGACGCGCTATTTCAATTAAGCGCTAATTCAAATTAGTTTTTGGGTCTAGATACGTTAGTTCGAATGAGCTTATTTCGAATTAACTAATTCTAAATAAGTTAGTTTGAATTAGCGCTGTAGTGTAGACATACCCTGACTGATAGCCTAAGGAAAAAGTGAAATTCATTATATACAAGGGAACGAATATCCTCTCACATAAGCTTTGTAATAGTGTAAGTGTCACGGGTCGCACTTCCCCTCAGAACTCCAGGATCATCATCGGGGTGCGACAGGTCCCTTTTTGGGCGTCCTCCCAATGCCTACTGTCTCGAGTCACCAGTACTCCTTAAGCGCCGGATCACCTGGCGCTAGTCCCGATCTGACTTGGTTCGTCTCTATCACGGACGGAGGGTAGGGGGACCTGGGACCACCCTCGCTCCAGGTCCCGACCCAGGACCCTAAGGACAGGGACACACTTCCCTGCCTGGTTGGTGGGGTGTGCCATAACTCACCAACCCTCGAGCGACTTCTTGGCTCCGCCGCTCAGTCCTGGGTCACTTCCTCTCCTCCGTGCCGTCAGGTCTCAGCGTATGCCCCGCGGTCGTCCCGCGTTGACCCGGGCTGCTTCTTCCCTGGATCCTTTTACACCCCGTTCCTCTCCTACGGCTTTCCCCTCTTCTCCTCCCCATTCCTCTGCTCCCTCTTTCCCTTCTTCCTCCTCTCTTACCTCCTCCCCCCCAGGGCTTCCCAGGGCTTCCTTTAAATGCCGTGCTGCCCTCTGACGTTGTGCCCGGCCGGCCCCCGGCGCGGGCCGTGAAGTCATCATCTGCCTCGGGAGGATTCCGCGGAGCCGCCCCGGAACAGGCAGCACACGTCTGGTGCTTCCCCCCACAGAGTCGCCGCCGGATCAGCTGGAGTGCGGGGCTCGGGGCCCACGGCGGAGATGGCCCTGGTGGGCTCTGCAGCCCTGACACAGTAATGAAAAAAGAAAGTGTTATCAAAAAATATATTAAATAAGCAAACCAGCGGGGGAAAAAACAAAAAAATTAACATTTTCTATTATAGTAATTTTGTAACTTGTAACTATAAAAATTTTTAAAAAATGGTCCTGTGTCTAGACTACAAAGTTCTATCGGTAAAAGATCTTTTTTCCATTTCTCTTCCAAAAGAGGCTTTTCTGACAATTGGCCCAGTTACACTGGGGCCAAATGTTGGGGAAAAAGCCTCTTTTGGAACTTCCCTTCTTCCTCATAGAATGAGGTTTACAGGGATGCCAAAAAAACGTGTCTGCTTTTCAGAAAATTTTTTCGGAAAAGCAGATGCATTCATTGGACGCAGCAGAGCTTTTTCGGTATCCCGGAAAAACTCTGCAGTCTAGACGTACCCGTAGAGTCTAGCAAAAAATGTATATAGTATCATGAGCTTTTGTGGGGGCACAACCCATTTTTCAGATGAGTTGAGTGCGCTCTGTGAAGTTGCTCCACTCATATGAAGAAGTGGGTTGTACCCATGAAAGCTCATAATACTATATACATTTTTGTTCGTCTCTAAGGGTATGTCTACACTACAAAGTTAATTCGAACTAACAGCCGTTAGTTCGAATTAACTTTAATAGCTACCGCTATTTCGAATTTAATTCAAAATAGCGGAGCGCTTAATTCGAACTAGGTAAACCTCATTCTACTAGGAGTAACGCCTAGTTCGAATTAAGTAGTTCGAATTAAGGGCTGTGTAGCCACTTAATTCGAACTAGCTGGAGACTAGCCCTTCCCAGGTTCCCCCTGGTGGCCACTCTGGGCCAAACCAGGAAAACTCCTCTCCTCTCTCACAGCCCCGGGGCCCTTAAACGGGTAGACTCTGGCCAGACGGCACTTGCCAGAGCCAGCCCTGCCAGCAGTCTCTGCCCCTGACCCAGTGGCCCCAGGATGAGCCAGGGAGCCAGTGACAGCCAGCCATCCCCCGCCCAGTCCCCCAGCACCCAGGGGCCAGCCAGGGGCCATAGATGGTGCGCGCCCTCCTGGACTAGTGCGGAGGCCATGGACCTCATTGAGGTTTGGGGGCAGGCCCCCAATGTCCATGATCTCCACACTAGGAGGAGGAATGCGGCCGTGTACGGCTGCATAGGAGCCACCATGGCCCGAAAGGGACACAGGCGCACCCAGGAGCAGGTGCGCCTGAAAGTTAAGGAGCTGCGGCAGGCGTATGCCAGGGCCACCAGGGGCGGCGCCGCAGCAGGGGATGCCACCTGCCCCTACTTCCCCGGCCTCAACCAACTCATGGGGGGCCGGGCGGTCCGCGCCAGCCCGGGAGGCAGCGAGCCAGGACCGGAGGGCCCTGACCTGGGCGCACCGGAGGGGCCACCACCAGCTGTTCCGGCACCGGAGTCGGCAGGGTCATTCAGGGAGGCCATACTGGGTAAGTGCCAGCACTGTCCCCTGCCCGGGGGTTGGAGGCAGGGAGGGAGACCAGGGACTGCGCACGTGGGCCATGCCTCCCATGGATCACGCAGCCACCTGTGCACGTGCGAGCACGTGCCATGCCACCCTTGGGCTGGTGGCTCCAGCTGCGTGACACCCAGGGGCCGTGGCCCGATAGGCACATGCGTGTGTGAAGAGACCTGACACACTCCCGACCCCGGGGATGGACCCAGCAGGACGCCCTCCCTTCACACACCCCCTCTACACAGAGGCAGGGGACATCTCCCCCCCGCCCTGGCCACACTATACACAGCACAGGGGCATGGATGCGGTCTTGGGGCAGCTCCCAGTCCTGGGGAGAGCCAGACATCTTGACCATGGCCTCTGTGCAAGCACAGCGGCTGATGGTGCAGGGCATGGTCGCCCTCCTCCATCCTCCCAGTTTTCCCCCTCCCTTTTCCCACCCTCTCTCCTGCCCTCTCCTGCCTCCTTTCCCCCATCTCCCCACAGTTTCATTCCCCCTCCCCAGTTGTGTTGAATAAAGAGAGTTGTTATTTTTGAAAATACATGTATTTTATTTGACATCAGGAAGGGGGGGCTAGGGAAGGGCAAGTGGAAAGATGAGAGGGAGGAATGGGGCACAAGCCCCCAGTGGAGCAGACTGGGGAGACTGTTAGCGCTCCTCAGGGTGGAAGCTCTCCTGCAGGGCCCCCTGGATCCTGACATCCCCTCGATGGTCCTCCCGGATGGCAGCCTGCAGACAGTGCAGCCAGGCTGCCGGCAACGTGTCCACGAGACGCAGCAGAATCCCCGGGGGAAGGTCTGGTTCCATGTTGCAGAGTGCCGTGGTGTCCCGAGTGAGGGCAAGTAGAGCACTCCGAGACACAAATGCTTTGCTGTCCCTCAGCGAGGTAGACCAACAAGCAGAGAAACCTGAAAACTGTCTGTCCAAGATGGGTGGTCGGGTCCCTTTAAGCACTGCCCTCGGCTAGCCTGAGGCAGCAGACCCACACACTAAGTCCGACCCTGATGCCCTTTTGGCACTGGTTCCGGCCAGCCTTACCTTCGATTCAGGGTCCACTCAATGTGGACGTGCTATTTCGAATTAGCAAAACGCTAATTCGAATTAGTTTTTAGGTCTAGATGCACTAATTTGAATTAGCTTATTTCGAATATACTAATTCAAATTAAGTTAGTTCGAATTAGTGCTGTAGAATAGACATACCCTAAGGTGCTACAGAATCACTAATTTAAAAAAAAAATTTTAAGTTACAGACTAAAATGGCTACCTCTCTGAGACTTGTAACTATAGTCAATATAATAATGATACTTTTTCCTCAAAATTGTTTGACCCTGTCCCCTATAAGTAGAAAGAAATGTTATTATATAAACTGATCTAATGAAAGGCTTCAGTGGCTGCCTTCACTATTTACTATTCACTGCAGCCCGCTATTAATAAATCATTTTTGTTTGCAGTGATGTAGCTTGGTTGGTCCCAAAATATTGAGACAATAGATGAGTGAGGTAATATCTTTTATTGAAACAACTTGGGTGCGTCTAGACTGGCAAGTTTTTGCGCAAAAGCAGCCGCTTTTGTGCAAAAACTTGCCAGCTGTCTACACTGGCCGCTTGAATTTGCGCAAGAACACTGACGATCTAATGTATGATTGTCAGTGTTCTTGCGCAAATACACTGACGCTCCTGCTCGGGAAAAAGCCCTCTTGCGCAAATGCTTTTGCACAAGAGGTCCAGTGTAGACAGGTAAAAACTGTTTTGCACAAAAAAGCCCCGATGGCGAAAATGGATGCTTTGCGCAAAAGCATCCGTGCCAATCTAGACGCTCTTTTCCGCAAATGCTTTTAACGGAAAAACTTTTCCGTTAAAAGCATTTGCGGATAATCATGCCAGTCTAGACGCAGCCCTTCTGTTAGTGAAATAAACAAGACTTTGAGCTACACAGAGCTCTTCTTCAGGTCTGAGATATATTTCTTGTATTTAGCTGACACACTCTGATTACCATTTCAAACCTGCTTGCCTACCTACCTAATTACACCCACCATTATGGTATCTGAGAGCAGGCTCTATCCCAACTGCTTACATGTTCCTGGCTTTTTCTGGTTTCTGTTCTGACAGTTCATCTGATGTTCAGCTCCTTGTATTCTCCAGATAGTGCTGGTTTTGAAGGAAAAACTGTGGGCCATCTTTTTCACACTTTTCAAATGTCTTAGAAGTATTGCCTCCCTCCTGTCCTCCATTCTACATGGCTTGTACAAGTTGGGGGCAAAATAATTCACACTGGGATTTTCAAAGGTGCTCAACTCCCACTGGAATTTGATAGTAGCTAATGCCCAGTTCCCTTGGGCCAAGTCTACACTGGGGGAGAAAGTTGACTTAAGATACACAGCTCTAGCTACCAGAATAGTGTAGCTGGCGTCAACATACCTTAAGTTGAATTTCTGCGGCGTCCCCATTGCAGGAGGTTGACGAGATAAATTCTCCCATCAACTTTCCTTACTCCTCGCAATCCCATGGGGGTATCAAGATCAATGGAGTGCCATCAGCATTCGATATAGCAGATCCTTATTAGACCTGCTAAATCAAACTCCAAAAGATTGATCTCCAGAGTGTCAGTCTCCAGGTGAGTATAGACAAGGCGTTAGGACGCTTTGTAAATCCCAGCCTAAAGGAATAAAAACAGGGTCTTGACTTTCAGGCCTCTGAAGAGACTTCAGGTTTGGTGCATCTACTCTGACAAGGTCAAGACTTAGGTCAAGACCCTCAATTTTAATATAGTTTCCTGTCTGTAATAAAAATAAAAACTATTCTAGCGTGGGTGGTCCATACTCTCACAAAGAGAACCAAGCTGCTCTTTTTGTGATGACTCTAAAAATCACCATTTGGATTAAATACGCTTTTTTCTTAGCACTGTAAATGGCAGCAATTCTTTTGTTTGTCAGAAAATGTGTCACCACAAGGATGGTAGAAAATAGGTTGGGCAATAGAAAAATATACATTTCAGGGGGAAAATCCAGGTCTGAGAGTGGTGGGGTCACCCTACAGTATTACCAATGTTGGTGAGTGCCAGAGTGTAACAAAAGTGTGACTAGGAGACAGCAGTACATGCTGGAAAGCTGTTTGTGAATGGCCCAGGTGGGAGTGACTACCAGCAAGTAAGGCACCCAAGGTTGCAAGGCAAAGGTGCCACATTCCCTCAGTGGTCTGGATTTCACCCTCGTATTTCACAGATGCCCAAATGCCTTCTTCCCAAATTAGAACTATATGGCCACAATGAAAGCTATTCTCACTGAATAATAAACAGAGCAGAAATGGAGATAGATGTGATTTCCCCCCCCCCCCCACTTGTTAGTTCCTTTAGAAGCAACCAGAATGCTATCAACAATGCAATTCATAAAAGGTTTGGTGGATTGGAAAGTGAGGAAATACATTGATTTTTTTTCAATGGATTACATTACACAAATGGTATATCCAGTACTGAATTGCCGATGATTTGACTAAAACTGGAATCGGAAATTCAAGTTTGAATGATAGTGGATGAGGATATTGATGGCCTATGAAGGGAAATATTAGATGAAATAAATGGCTCAATGATGAAAGATCCACTGATTTGATATCAAAGCATCTCAGACAATAATATCCATTGTCATGAAATTGCAGACAGAGCACACGTCAGGAATGAAAATTAATAGAGCTGGGACCAAGATATAGCCACTCTGCAAGATGTATTGGAAGTGGACTTTTAATACCCGTCTTTGCTTTTTGAATGCACCATAGTTGTAGATGTATTTGTCCCAGGATATTAGACACACAATTTGGATGAGTAATATCTTTATTTTCTCTGGCTCATATTGTCACATTTTTTAATGCAGTAAGGAAAAAGATACTTTTTTGACTGGACACCTTGCAGCAAGCCCTTAATAAGGACCCTGTGCCAGTTGCCAAATTCATTCTTGAGCTGCATAATCTGATATGATTATTACAAAACAACAAACCACCACCACTACAACAAAGTTAGGTACCTTATTCCCATTTTGTTTCACCTTTCTTTATTTTCTTACCTAAATGTCTTGTTTTTTTCACTTGTTTATAATTCACACTGTAAAAGATGATCCTTTACATACATGACTGTAGCTGGGTAACACTGTGATGGTCCCCCTCCAATGCTTTATGAAAATATGCATATTTATATTCATAAGTCTAACTCAAAGGTGCTTTAGACAAAATACCTCATAACCTATCAATTTTAATGTTACGGTCTGTTAAATCTGTATATCATATTTTGATGTATGTATCATTCTTGTATGTGCAGATAGAAATATGATGTGAAGCTATACATAGTTATAAATGTGCTAATAAGAGTCACTGCTGGTGCCCTTGAAGCCTAATAACTGGATGATCAACTCAACGACTTGTAAACCACCTGTAAGTACAGAAGGTGGTTGATCTGGATTAGAAAGACATGACCACTCCACCTGGTACTGAAATCCATTCTGAACCTGGTATTTTTCCACAGAAGGGGGGATATAAAATAAAGGATTCCTGCCATAGGAGACAGTCTATTTAAGCAATGGGAAGCAATCCCCTTTTGTCTTTGGCTAGCCTGGGAAATGGCCTGGCACATCTTAAGGATACAAAGAATTCTAATGAGGGCTGGAGACCAAAGTCAAAGTAAAATAGTGTCTCTGACTTGAACATTATGCCTGAAATAAGAACAGCTTTTTATGGTAAAAATGTGCATGTAATAAGTTTCTCGGTGAATCAGAACTAGCTATGTGTTTTCTATTCATTTTAATTTGGTAACTTACTTTGATCTGTCTGTTTTCATTTGCAACCACTTAAATCCTATTGTTTGTTCTTAGTAAACAGAAGTGTTTATTATTAGGCCCAGTGTAAATAGCTGTTACCTGGAGGGAGCAACAGCTGCGCGTATCTCTTTTTCATTGATAAAGGGAGCTAACCTGATAACTCTTCCCTGTGTAAAACTTGTACACAGAGAAAGATGGATTGATTTGGGGATTTTTGGTCCCATTTGGGGGTTGGTTTCCTGTATGCTGAGCCCTAGAACTGCGTCTATCCAGAGCTGAAGTGGTTCAGTGCATTTTGGCCTGCATTTTGCTCCGCAGTGAGGCGGTTTCCCCACCCTGTGCCTTGTCTGGGGAAGACCAAAGGATCTGGCCCAGCAGGACAGAGTGGTGGGGAGCCCCAGAGAGTAAGAAAGTAGGTGTCAGTGGCATTATAAGCACATTGGGGAACAATCTCAAGAGGTCTTCTGTGAGCGCACTTTGTCACACACTAGTTCTCATGGGATGAGAAAGCCTGGAGAAAGCACTACTATAAAAAAACATTGGTGACTGTTTATGAAAACAGATATGGTAGGATTAATTTTTAGTTTAGAAAACTTCAAGTCTTTTTCCCCTCAAATGTTGACAGGCCAAATTATGTGGTTCTCAATCAAAGGAATTTCAATGAGAGTTGGGTTTGATTAAGGATTACAATATTTGACCATGTGATGTAAACACATTATGTTCATCTTGCCCATGTTACATCATTCTCTTAGAAATAATGAACTGGCTCAGATTAAAGAATTATGGGGTTCTGTGTATTATGGACATTGGCCCTCCCCACCTTCCTTAAACTAGATCGAACATGAGACAGTCACAACAGTTTCTGACATCAGCAAACTTCAATGTGCTGTCCACTTTCTATCCTTTAGAACAAATTTTCTCAACGGGGCGGGGGGGCGGGGGGGGGGGAGGGGTTGGAGCACTGGTGTCTGGATGGGGCACAACAAGTTTTCTAATGCATGGTAGTTATTATAGAAATTGGAAAGTCTTGATAAATGCTATGTCACTCAGGTTTGGCCCAAATACCCCTCTGTCATGATGGGAAGGGGGGAGGTGGCAGCAATTTGATATGTGGGGTGGCAGTGCAATTCAGATTTGGACTGGACAACTCTTAATTGTGATGTAGGGACAGCTGAGCCACTTTTGAGTGAGTGAGTTAGTGACCTGGAACACAGGGATTCAGCACCACTATTTTGGTTGTGCATTGTTTTATTTTTTTTCTTGGTGGTCAAGGATCCTCTTGCTTATATTCTAGTATCACATGCAAAGAGCAAAAGAGGTGCTTGGAATCTTGCAGAGAGTAAGGTTAAGCATGCAAGACATCAAAAATACAATAATAAACTAACAGGCCAAACCAGAAATTTAACAGAAGCATTGAAAATAATTTATATTTATTAATTTTATCTGGATTTGGGGGCTTTCCTTGGTATTTGGTTAGCTGACTGAAATTTTCTGCATAATTGGAGACAGAGGCTGTCATTTTATCATCACTTCTTTCTTATACCAATGCCTCTCTCTTTTTGTCTTGTTTCCAAATATTCAAAGACATTATACCATGCATAGAGCGGAGAACCTTTAGCCAAAATTTCCACCCTGGACCAGAAACAAGATAACTTCTGTGCACCTTCTTCATTCTTGCTTTGACTCACAACTTCCAGAATTCAGGGATTTAAAATAAACAAATACAAAACAAAACAAATCTTTTGGGCCAAATTCTCTCTTCAGTTTTCACAGAGATGCTGAAGTCTAAAGGAGTTCTGTGAATGCATCCAACAGCAGAATTTAGTTTTTCTTTGTCTTTTTGTGACTTTTATGAAAACTAGAGCAATACTGAGATTCCATTAAGCCTCTCCACATAGATTTTGCACCAAAAGCTTTTCTTTCAGTCCTATCTCTGACTCTTTCAAATATAGGAATAGGATGGCTGTTTGTCAAACTGCTTGCTGAGAGAGTGGAGAGCCATCATCTGTCTTTGCTGAGTAAGTGCTTAATCTTGCTTCATTGTCCCTCTCTTTACACAGAAGATCATGGAAGCCTCATTAGATGATTGCTTGGGAGATTGCCCATTGGAAGGTGGGGTTTACAGTTAAATTGAAGCATTTGCTTTTGCTTCTTTGTTTTGTTGATTTCTGGTTGTAAACATAAAATATCAGATCCTCCCTCTGCTAGTGTGAATCAGGGTAGTTTTGTTGACAACAATGCCAATTAACACCAGCTGACGATCTGACAAACTTCATCAGTTTATATGCTCCCCTACTCCAAATACTTTATTCCCTGGACTCTCACTTCAGCTTTTTCCTAAAATAGCATGATATATCATTGGCAATAGTTTACAGAGGAGAGCTGGGCTGTAAATATGTCTTCTCCATTCACATGTATATCTCTTTACAAAGCCTGCCTATCAGCAGCCCTGAATCATGCAAACCTACAATGTTGTAGTTTCTGTGGTGCAAGCCCTTAGAGGTGCAGCACTTTCTGTAGCTGTTGTTGCTAGGAGGCTGCTTATAATTGATGTTCTTGCACTGTTTCTTGTCTTTACTGTTCCCATTTCTGTAAGAATTGAAATTTCACTCTTTCTGTCTTTGCCTGAACATTGCCCTATTCTGGATAAGCTCTATAAGCCTAACCGTTTTTAACCCATGACTGTATTTCTGCAAGCAGTATTGAAAGGTGTCTGTCTCAGCCAGAGGTGAAAGTAAGAGGGTGCGCCTCGGTACGCAGCTCCGGCAAGAGCTGCAGCAAAAGCCAGCAGAGAGCCATTTAAAGAACTGGCATGGACCTGAGTTGCAATAGGACAGTATTTGTAAGAAATTGGAAGTTACTTTCACTGCTGGTTTTAGGGTTTTTCTTCTCTAGAGGACTATGGGTTATGTCTATTCTTCCAGCTGAGAGTGCATGTAATTCCTACCACCAGGAGACATACAGGTGCCGGCTCTCATGGTGCTGGCATGCTAAAGATAGAGTATAGAGACTGCAGAGGAGAGAGCTGCCCTGAATATGTTCCTAGGATCTTGGACGGGCATGCACTCTGGCAAGCATCTGGCACTGGCACCGCTACCTTCTATTTTTAGTGTACTAACTGGGAAGTACATCTCTAAGTAGACATACCCCCAAGGTGTGTATCTTCCTTAATGGAAACCAGATCCTGAGAAGTGTTAACTACACTGGGAACTCTCAGTGCGCTGCACCTAAGTTGCAATAGGGTCTATGCCCTTTAGAACTATATTGTATCCTGCAGTTTGTTGTGAATAAAAAACATGTATCCCTGACAGCAGCAAATCAGCAATATATAAAACCTTTCTTTTGAAATAGCAGCCTTAGTGCTTGCAGCTATCTTTCTTTTGAATTGTCTTTGTTTTCTTAAATAAGTTCTCATTTCTGCTGTTTTTGTGAGGAACAATGCTTCAGATGAGAAAAGTGTTGGTAAACTCTGGGCCTACACTTCATAAGAATGATTTTTAAAATTTTTCTTTTACAAATAATAGAACTATATCGTATCAACTTTTTTCTTTTAACTTCACAACCATTTCAAGGGGGTGAGTTTTACTTAAAAACTAATGGCATAATACAGCTACCAATTTGTAATTTCAAGTCTTCATATCAGTTTATGACTTTGGAAAATGTTGAATCAACATTTTTTAAATAAAATTAATAGATGAAATTTGGTATTGTATTATGCATAGATTTTCCAATAATTTATTGGTCCCACTTAGATCAGAATTGAAATGAAATTTTTGTTGTGGTTGTAGTTTAGGTGCTTTAGCCCATCATGGAGAAAGATGCCAAAATCTGAAAGATATTTTCAGGATGAAGAAAAACAGAAATGGTGATTTTAACCTTTATGTATGTGACCAGTGATGATACTGGAAGGGAAAAACTAGAAAACAAATGTATTCAGCTGGCCTGCATGACATGGCTGATGGATTGGGCAACATGACAAATTGCTTTGCAAGCAGAGAGACTAAAAGCTTGATATTAGGGGAAAATTGTAATGACTTGGAAAACTATTTAAAAAATAACTTTATTCCTCTGTCAGGAGCACATATTGAGGTTGTTCTTCAATAAAAACACATACAAAAATTACAGTATTTTTAATCTCCATAAATGCCATAGAATTTTAAATTGTGATATTCTGGACTATTTCTGTAGTGAGGGAAAGATGCATCTCAAAGGTACCCTTCATCCTATTTTTATACATCCTTGACATAACGTATGCAAACTTAAAAGAAAAATCAAAGGCAGCAGTGTCTAGAAGTCTGAATATATCATGGGCATCAAGTTTCTTGCTTCCAAATTTTAGCCCTGGCGTCCCATTAACTCACTGTCTGGTTGTGTTCAAGTCACTTATGCCTCAGCTTCCTCAGCTGGAAAAAAGCATTTATGTGGGGGCACTGAGAATAACTTAGATAGTATTTGCTGGCAGGTTCCGATTAACCAATATGTCTGTGTCTAGTTCAACATGCACATGAGCTCCAATAACACAATATCATTAGAAGGTGCTCCTTACTCTGGGCAGCTGAGAGAGGAGTGGGGGGGGACTCCACTGCATGACCACTACCAAAAATTAGCGAATATATCCCACACCCGAATATACACTGCTGTTTTTTCTATTTCAGTAAAAAAAATATTGTATACCCCGCGCACGAGTATAACCCACAGAGTATACAAGACTTTTCTGTGCTGGGGGTATATTTGCTAATTTACGGTGTGTGTGTGTGTGTGGGGGGGGAATTAGCCAGCCACTCACCGCCCCAGTTCCTGCGCAGCCTCCGGGTGGGGGAGCACTTATCCCCCCTGGTTCCTCCGCAGCCGCAGGAAGGGGCGGTGGAGCAGGAACCACTAGCCTCTGGGCGGGGGAGCGCTCACCCCCCCATTCCTGCACAGCCGCAGGAACAACCATCCTCCGGGCGGGGGAGCGCTCACTCCCCCCCGCCCCCCGCCATTTCTGTGCAGCTGCAGGAACCACCAGCCTCCGGTGAGTAAAAACCGCTGGTGAGTAAAAAAACCCCTATATACTCCGCACCCGAATATACCCCGCGGGGGTGGGGCGGGGTTTGTATAAACTAATATAACCCGCGGGTTATATTCGCTAAATTACGGGTACCTCTTCTAGGTGGCTGAGAACAGAGAGGGTTGAGCTAACTGCCACTGCCAGCTGTCCTCTGAGCTGCCAGAGGATGGGGACCTCCATTACCATGTGCTGCTGCTGCTGCTGTTCATTTGGCCACCCTTCATCTTTCCTGGACCAGCCAAGCTTATGAGGGCAACTGTTCTGCCTGGACTTCTAGATGCATAGAGGGACACCTGTCAACACCCTCTGACCCACCTGTAAGATGTTAAGACGTGCATCAGTTGACAGGACTAGGGATGTTAAATTACGTGTAAGCAGCTAATTGAGTAGGCGATGGGATTTCCATCCCTACTCAATTAGTCAATAAGAGAGGAAACTGCAGAGCGGCAGTGGAGTTAGCTCCCAGTGCTGGAGCTAACCCGCTGTGGCTCTGCTGTTTAAATGCATTAAGAGCTGCCAGCCTCTTAATACTTTGAAAAAGCAGAGGTGCAGCATCTGGGACTGGGCAGGGCCGGGCATATGCTGATTCCAGGCTTATGCCCTGCCCCTCCCCGACAGTGCTGGCGGGGGGGACTGGCTTTAAGCTGGCTCCTTCCCAGCACTGGCTCTTGCTTCCCCCCTTATTGCCTCTCTGTGATAGAGGCAGCAAGGAAGGGGTGGGAGAGTGACTAGTCAAGTCACTACTAGACTACTGGATATGCATAGCTGGTCGTGGCCTAGTCCCTTACATCCCCAGACAGGCTTTTAGCTGAGGTGGCAGCAGGGAAGCCTCTGCCCTCAGATTCCTGTTTGGAGGGAGAGGACTGAAGCCTCCCTGCTCAAAAGCCCAGGAGCACTGGGCTGGGACTCCATAGAGGAGTGCCACAAGTGGGCCAAGCCCAGCTGAGGGCTTTTGGCAGACTCAGCCCATGCCGCTGAAAAGGGTGGGTCCCTGCTCTGTACAGGCCTTGGAAGATGTCAAGGGCTACATATTTGTCTGTGACCTCATTAACTCAGATGCCAGCAGAAATAAACAAACAACATCTTGCTCATTATTAGTGCCAAGCTCCATGGAAACGGACCAGCTGTATCCAGGAGCCCCCCAACCCTCAAGTCGGGCGGGGGCTTTTATTTCACACTTCACTGGCGCAAACGGCCCTTCCCCAGGTGCGTGGCCTATCAACTCCCTCCCCTTCCTGGCGGGCTGCTTGGGGCCTTGCCGGGCATGGGAGGGGGAGGCAGACAGCGTGACGTTAGCGCCAGCCTAGAGGGAGGGACCGGGGCGGCTCAGGGTCGGAGGGACATTGCAGCGCAGGAGCCTCTCCGCACACCCCGTGAGATGCAGGAGTGCAGCCGGCGGAGCGGGCGGTGCGCGGCGCGGAGCAGCCGGCTGCCGCAGCCACCCCCGCCATGCAGGGAGTCTGGGGCCGCGGGGTGACCGGTACCGCTTGGCATTGGAGACACTAAGGTAAACGCGCCGCTTCCTCTTGCTAGCGCTGCAACTTCCCGCCGCCCGGCCCGGGGAGCGAGCGGGCTCCTAGGCGAGGGGCTCTGGGAAGCCTGGCCCGCCGCTTTCAAGTTGGCCACTTCTCTGCCAGCCCCGGCGACCCTACCCCGCGGCCGGTTCCGGCGCTTACACTGAGCTGCCCTGAAGCGCCCCGCGGGACAGCTGTGGTGTGGAGGGGTAGGAAGGAACCTAAAGCTGCTGCTAGGCTGGGGGAAAGGGTCTGCACAGCGATGCTCGGCTCTCCGCTAGGAGCGGCAGACGCACGTGGCCCACGCTGAAAGCCCTGGGTCTAAATCTGCCCTCTGTGAACGAGCAGTTGTTGCAACTTCTCTCTGCTGATTGCAGCCCCTGCCGGTCTCTCTCTCTCCCTCCAGAGAGACCAGCTTCTCCCGCCTGGGTGCTGCTTGAGCAATGCTCATCGAAAGTTCACAAAGTTGGAAGTCAGAGCTCAATGTTGCAAGAGAAGCGGGGGAAGGCACGTGGGCTGACAGTGACTATGGGATGACTCGGGCTTGCCCGCAGTGATTTTTCACTCTGGGATGCTCGCTCTCCCCTAGGAAGGTGAAGGCGAGGCAAAGGCTGATCTCCCGCCAAGGGAAGAGCTCTCAGCCATGGGGATCGCTGTGACTCCAGCATATCCCGCGGTGCCTTAAAATCAGTTTAAATGTCGGTAATAGCTCCAGGTTGCCGCCTGTATCCAACCTGGGCAGGCTGCCGCCGCCGCTAGCCTGTGTTCGGGCGCGGGATGCGGGGCAGTAGCGTGCACGCTTTGGAATAGGAACAGCCACGGCAACAAACTTGCGGGAGCCAAGGCTGGGCTGCTTCCCCGGGACGCGCTATTTAAACCCGTTACTTTTCCCGCGAGTTCTTTCAACCATTCGGATTCACTCGGCTGCCCAGATTATTTGTGCCGCACACGGCGCTTCCTTGGGCAGCGGCCCCTTCTTCCCATGGTGTCTCCCGCCTGCCTCACCTAGCCCATTTGCATCTGTCGTTGGGAGACCGCACGGGTCCATTGTGTCCATGTCTCACGGCCGGCCGAGCCTGCTTAGCGAGAGACTTGCCTGCTCGCCTGACGGGGTGTGTGTGTGTGTGTGTGTGTGTGTGTGTGTGTGGGGTCAAGTGCCCCGGGGTCGGCATGGCTGCCGAGGGAGTAGCGCAGCGGCTGCGGGCTGTCGTGCGGCGGCCGGGACAGAGTCCAGGACAGAACCGCGCTCCCGCACAGTGATGGGAAGAGGCAGGAGTGAGGACTTGCGGGATGGCTTGTGCGTGACTCTCCGCCCGAGCTGAACGGCGGGAGAGGATGCACGAGGGGCACGGGACGGAGCTGGGGCTGGGCTCGGCCTCTTCCCCCGGGGTGCGTTACGGGTAGGGCACGGCGGCGGCTGGCTCCAGTTCTTAGGTACCTGGCACCGAAGGCAGAGAGGGAGGCCCCGAAGCTGAGCCAGCTGGAGGGGGGGGGGCGGCTGTTGGTCGATCTCTCTGCGGAGCCGGCTGCAGGGAGGGTCTTCGGGGCACGCGAAGAAACTTTTCCCCTCCTTTTGCAAACTTGCCGGTGTGCGCGCAGCCGGACCTGCTGCTGCTCGCGGGAAAAGCGCCCAAGACGCTCTGTCCGTGCACGAGCCCGGGCACTCAGAGCAGGCTGCAGTTCCCAAGTTTAGTGCATATTAGCGTCTGCTTCCGCGTAATGCAAGGAAAAATCCCCTCGCCTCTTAACAAATGCAGGGGCTGGGTAAATGCAAACTGCTGTCCCGTCTCCCTCCGTTTGGTTGATCTTTGTATTTAAATGGCTTGGTTTGCAGAGGCGATGGACGTAGGCCCCCCCGGTTTGCACAGACAGGTGCCCTGAAGTCCGGCTGCTGTTTATGTTGTACTGTGCTTCGCACCGCGTTTGATCACAGCCAGAGGCCGGAACTCTTGGGAGCGAGGCGGCTGCTGTTGCTGTTTCAGTTACTTGATAGTGGCCAGGCCGATCGTGGACGGTGCCTGGAGGAGACTTGCTGCCTCTTGTAGGGGGACGTTGCAAGCGGGGAAGAGGGCGCGAATTTGCCGGGGAATTTGCTTTGCCCAATCCCGCCTTTTCGCAGGGTGATTTCTGTGCTGCGGTTCGCTGGAGCGCAGCGGGGTTTCCCCGGGAGGTGCGATTTAGCTGCTGCTCCGGCTAGAGTGACTTGCTCAACGCCCTCTGTCCTTGGGTACCTGCTGCCAAGGTAGCAAGGAGTAGGCAATACAAAATGCTGCTGCTGGTGGTTGAGAGAGAAAGTTTACTGGTGAGTATGGGGTGCCTGATCTTAGAGTGGACTCCCACGCAAAATAGATTTGCGAGATTGGCTCAATTGTGACAGAATTACCAATTTTAGATAATTTGAGATAATTTCTGAAGGGCTCCAGCACTATTAAATTTAGCACCACATCACTTGTACCTGAGATCACTGTTCAAAAAAGTTATACCACATCGTGCACTTGATAAGTTGGGGGAAATCAGCTTTCCACCAAAGAGAGGAGGAGCTTCTGTTTCAAATATGCAAGGAGTGATGTGCCTTTTATAATGTTTTTCTTTTACAGATGCCTTTTGATTCTCCAGTTGCTGAAATGTGTTGAGTGCTGCAGTCACGTTTCCAACAATGAACAGTTCAAAATCACCAGTGCTGGCAGGATTTTTTACAAACACAACCTGTCACACACACAAGAAGATTTCGGTATTTTTTTCAATAATCTTCATGACGGTGGGGATTTTGTCCAACAGTCTTGCAATAGCAATTCTTATGAAGGCATATCAGAGATTTAGACAGAAATCAAAAGCATCCTTTTTGCTTTTTGCTAGTGGTTTGGTTATCACAGATCTTTTTGGCCATCTCATCAATGGAACTATTGCCATTTTTGTGTATGCCTCTCACAAAGACTGGATTCGATTTAATCAATCAAACATTCTCTGTAGTGTTTTTGGCATATGTATGGTATTCTTTGGCTTGTGTCCTCTCTTTCTGGGCAGTGTGATGGCTGTTGAACGTTGCATTGGAGTCACTAAACCAATATTTCATTCTACAAAAATGACTTCTAAACATGTGAAAATGATGTTGACTACGGTATGTCTCTTTGCTGTTTTTATAGCGTTGCTGCCTATTCTTAGCTTTAGAGCATATCAAATTCAAGCATCAAGGACCTGGTGCTTCTATAAAACAGAACATATTGAGGACTGGGAAGACAGATTTTATCTCTTACTCTTTTCTTGCCTTGGGTTACTGGCCCTTGGTGTTTCGTTTTTGTGCAATGCTGTCACAGGAATTACTCTCTTAAGAGTCAAATTTAAAAGCCAACAAAGACAAGGCAGATCCCATCATTTTGAAATGATCATTCAGCTCTTGGCTATAATGTGCGTCTCTTGCATTTGCTGGAGTCCGTTCCTGGTAAGAGCCTAATATGTTTGTCAATTTTAATGTACGTATGTGTCTGAAGCTTGTCTTTTTTTATCTGTAGGTTGTTGACAGTGGCTAGCCATGGTGAACACTACATAGTTCACACTTTTAACATCACATGCATCTTATTATATCAACTGCATATTGCGTATGGCACTCTGACCTACACATCTGTAAGAAAGATGGCATTTCTTTTCATTTCTGACTAGAAATTAAATTTAGCAGTAAGCGGAATATGATGATTATAAAAACATATTTATACCCTCTAAACTAAAATTAACATTGATGTTAGTGCAACAATAGGAGATTCCCCAAAAATGTCCACTAGACCTGTCTGAAAATAGTGTCATAACATGGTTTCACAAATCTGAGTAGTTGTATTTGTGAGGATGATGTGAATCTTGCATGAGGTACCTGGATTTGTGAGCCCCTGTGTTGCCCATCTCAGCTTCATTAAGTAAGAATTTGTAAGGTGTGCATGTGTCAGCTTGCTGATACGCAGCTTGTCTGTCTTGCTGGCAAACTCTTGAGGATTCTGCCAGTTCAAACTTTGCCTCGCAGTAACAATCAAAGAACCTGAGTTCTCCAGAGACATCTCTCCGCAGTGTCCAGTCTCTCCCACTGAATACTCACATAAGTTAATTGCCTTCAAAAGCAATGAGTAGTTCTGTGGCACCTTAGAGACTAGAAAATATACAGCATCATGAGCTTTCATGGGTAAAACCCACTTGATGAAAGCTCATGATCCTATACATTTTTGTTAGTTTCTAAGATGCCACAAGACTACTCGTTTTTAAAGTTAGAGATGAACATGGCTAACTTTCTGAGACTTTATGTTAAAAAAACCCAAAAACAGTACACATCCCAGCCCTGTTGGTAGCCGAGGACTCGCCCTCTACTTTTAATATGTAATACTGAGGTGGTTTGTAATAAAACAAGAATAAGTTTATTATCAGAGAACAGAGATTTAAGCAAGAACAAAAAGCAGGTCTGGTTACAAACATAACACACTTTCTAGGAATTAAAACTCAATTTCAGCAAGTTGCAATCTTTCTCTAAGCAGGTTTCTCAAGTTTCCAGACACTTTTCTCTTCCAGTTCAAGAGGATCTAGCTTTCCTTGGCTCAAAGGCAACCATATGTTGTCATTCTCTAAATGAAAGATAATTCAAATGTCTCTTGCGTCCAGCCCCAATATTATCAAAGATCTATTGTCTTTGTTTCAAGAGCCAGGAAAGTTTATTTTTGGATGTGGATTCTGTCCTGCCGTCTTCCCACCAGTGTGATTAAGTGTCTTTGCCTCTGCTCATTTAGCTTGATGGTTTTATTTACCTTATATGCTTATAGTCCTTTGTCCAAGCCAAATTTGTTTATCAAATCTGCCCCAAAAATATATTTTTAGGAACATGTTTACAGCATACACGCACAATACCATCTGTGTGTACATCATGCAATGATATTCACGTCCAGCATGTCATCAGTTTACATAAGATACCTTACACAATATGTTTTGAGTTATGCATATTATGGTAACAAGAAGTATCTTAGGCTTGGTATAGGGACAGGGCTCTGCCAGTTGTCACTGATGGACTCCATGGTCACAGATGAGGCCTATAAAGCCTACTCTATATTACATGTTATAAACCATGTTAAAAAAAAGTTTAGAAATGGTTAATTGTCATCTCACATTTATAGAGCAACTTTCCTCATTACTTCCCTTTGTAAAGAGCTTTGAGATCTAATTTTATTATCCCCAATTTACAGATAAGGAAATAGGCAGAGAGGTGAAGTGATTTGTCCAAGGTAACTTAGGGGTCAGTGGCAGAGCCAGGAATAAAGTTCAAATCAGTGCTTTCTTTGCCCTCTTGGCCACACTGCCTAATATGTTGGTTCAACCCATAGCTTTTAAAATCCATTTCAGAATTGTGTTAAAGAATAATGGTAGGGCTGTTAATTTAGAAATAAGTTACCTGGTTTAGTTGTCCGGCCAGAATTTTAGCAAGGTTTTTTGCAGATCAGTACTAGAAGTGGGTGCTCCTATGCAGTCCCTCAAAATACAGCACAGAATCTAGAGCCTGCATGTAGTGGTTCTTCCAAACTGCTTAATGCAGGTCACTCAGGCCACGTCTACATTATAGATAAGATCGAAGCAGCTGCAGTTGATTTTCTGGGGTTCGAATTAGCGGGTCTAGTGAAAACACACTAATTCAAACTGAGAGGGCACTCCTGTCGATGCAGGTAGTTCTGCTTCTACAAGGAGTAAGGGAAGTCAAAGGAAAGAGTGTGCTCCCCTTGACTTCCCGCAGTGTGGATGGCGCCAAAATTCAAGTTAAGATACTTCGACTTAAGCTATGCAATTAACATAGTGGAAGTTGCACATCTTAATTCAAACTTATCCCTTAGTGTAGACCAGGCCTCAGTGTAAATTGTGTCAGTACTCAGAGTTGGAACGCAAACGATTGTCAGTAAAGAATCGTAAAGTTTCAAATTCTTATTTTGTCCTATGATGGCATTAAAAAGCACATCTGAACTGGGGATAGTGTCCATGTTCAAATACGTATATGAAAATGGCTTAATATAACAATATAAACAGTTTTGAAAGAGTTTAACTTTGTACTACTGTGAGGGAGGTAAAGGCATGAGCAATGCTGAATCTTCATTATTTTAGAAAGGTGCCCCTATGCTCCTCTTACACTGGTGGAAAATGGGAGTGTGATCAGACTGAGAGCATTTGCTGTAATAGAACTAATGAAGACATGGGGTGAAATCCTGGCCTACTGTAATCAGTTGGGAGTTTTGTCATTGACTTCAAAGGATCAAAAGCATTTCACCTCTGTTTTTCCATTGATTTCTTTTGGCTTGCACTATAACACCATTTTAACTAATCGTAGCTTTATGTAACATTGTCCGTCTAATGTCTTTCCTACATATTTTGTGGACAAAGTCTTCAGGATGATAATGTAGGATTTGTAGTGTACAATTACTTTCAGTCATCTCCTGAAATAAATTTGGGGCAAACAGACAATGACTGTCCAGAAAAGTAATCGAAATGATCAGTTTACTTGTCAAAAAATCCCAATAATATATTACCCAGTCCCAATATTTATTTTCATAAGAAATCTTTGTCCATAAAAATTGCAGTTGATTTAATTCCAGAAGGACTTTGAATGTCAAAAGAACTATTAACCTACCTTTTCATTCAAAAGAGATGTTCTGTGATGCAATATATGATAAAACACTGAATTACAACCACTCCAATTATTTTTCACTATCGCTCCCTGACTCCTCCTTTCTAGAGGACAAAAACGCTGAACTTTCAGTCTCCTAAGTACATATACATACTTTTTTCTAAAGCTTATAGATGGGTGCTCCTCTAAATATTTTGAAATCATTGCACATGTGATAAAATATTTTACATTATATGGATTATAGTTAAATATGAATTACTTTTATCTTGACAAGCTTCACTCTGAATCCTGCTGTTTAGAGCTCTCTTCTGTTTGTGATTTATACTGACAAATGATGTAATGCTTGCTTTTTGTAATTGAAAATTTATGTAAATATGTTCCTTAGTGAGGTGACAAATAGCTCTGATTAGAGTTGGGTAGTACTTTCAGGTGCTGTCCAAATTGTCCTCACAGCTCTGCCAGTGTACTGCATTTTGCACTTTCAGCAGTCCTGAAATTCTAGCTCTGGATGTCTCCTGAATCCAGGCTTGCCAGATTGTCATGAAATATTTTGCTGGCTTTTGCAGGATGAACAAGTGCTCTTTGGGATTGAGAATAAAACCACAAACTCACTTTCACGTTTGATTTCGTCCTTGAAACTCAAGTCTTGATGTGAAACTCTTCTGATTTAACCCATAGATTGTTGGAATTGCTAGACTGTTAGTAAAATGAGTGCATAAATTAATTGCCATTTTAGCATAAACGTTTGCTTAATAACCTGATATCTTCTATTGTGTGATTAAGCCATGTTCATGCAGAGGAATGGTTTAGGCCCTAACCTTAAAGTTACTTACATTTTCAAGTCTTTGAAAGATTGGGGATTCACTGTCTATCGCTATTATGATTCTACTGAGGATATAAAAACGAATGCCCTTAATTGTCAGCACTTATGCATTTTTGTTTTATTTTATAATTTATTCACTTCAGAGAAGATAAACACATAATAAGGTAACTAAAGTACTACTGCATTTTAGTAAGGGTAGTGGAGCATACATAGTAAAAATAAAATATCAGCAATAACGTATTTATTAGAAACTGGAAACTTCTGCAATGTGATACTGGAGCATATCCAGAATTCAGCAGTAAGTATTATTTCTCATGGTAGTATGTACCTGAAGGGGCATTTTAGGAATAAAGGAATATTCATCTAGGCAAAGCAAATCATCTGGCGTAAGTGAGACTATGAATATGAAAAACACTTTCAGAATTTGAACTGAATATTATAAGAGCGAATGTACTCTTAGCCTTACTCAAGCATAAACTAATTTTAACTGAATATATAGTAAGGTTTTTCTGATCACAACTGGTGCAATTTTAATGAGCAACTTTAGCAATATTCAGCACCTGGTAGGATTGAATTCTTAATTTTATATTTTTCCATCTCAGTTCAGATTTTTTGGCTTTAGTTATATGCTTTCGTATGTGTTGTGTATGCTAGTTTAGACTGTTTTGCTTCTAACTTGTACTTTGAATGGACTTGAATAGCTATGACGGAGCAAATATTTGATTAGTCCATGTGGTGAAATTTTGCTTTCATAAATCAGAATACAAGCATACTCACCCATCATCCATATGAGTATCTACAGTAGATAATAAAATCCATCTATGCAGGTTCCATCCCTTATAAATCTGTGTTGCCCAGTGCACATCACTTACTCAGTTCTTTGTCCTGCATTTGAAATATTTTTGACCCTCTCCTAAACATTTTTGACAAATGGGTTTTGTAAGTAGATAAGACAGATTTTCCCCAGCTACAAACTCCATTTATCCAAAATCTTTTGGCGTTGTCAGATGGATTTGTTTTAGATTATAATATAATAATATTCACTTGAATGAATAATATAAGGTATTAAATCAGACATGTTATTCAGCAAGATATTAAATCTAATATTTGTATAACACTTATCCACTGGTATAAGGTGTTCTTACTAGTGTTTCAAGTATAAATACCTTTTAAATGAGTGTCTAAAGTAAACATAGTCCTAGCTTTCTAAATAGGCTTTTAATCCATTTATCATTATTATATGCTGTTTGTTCACTGGGTAGCCAGAAAAGTGCTAGGTATCATAATACAGAAAAAGTAACAGGAGTCTTTCCATTGACTTCAGTGAGATTAGGGTTTTATTCAGGCCTGGGCAAAATACGTCCTGTGGGCCGAATTTGGCCCTCCAAGCCACCGGATCTGGCCTGCAGATGCTGCGGGGAACCCCAGGCAGGCTCCCCGCTTGCCTTGCCCCACCTGCACGCTGCTTAGAAACGTGGCTGCGGGGTGGTTTTCCTTTAAAAACTGCAGGGGATGGAGAAGTTTTAGGAGCTGCTCCCACTCCCAGCACAATCCCATTGGCCAATTTCTGCCCAGAAACCAGCCAATGGGAGCTGTCTGTTTCAATACCAGACAGCCACCAAGCACAAGGGGCTCCAGAGCACATGTCTGCTGCCTGTGCAGGGGTGGTGCAGGCACATAGTGTTCTGTCTAAACACATGTGAAGCTGTGCTGCCCCACAGCTTAATCAGCCCCACCCAGTCAGAGGCTCAGGGCTCCCTTCATGGAAATGAGTGACTGGGTGGGGCTGATTAATCACCAGTGAAGCTGTGCTGCCTCTCAGGTTAGAGGGAACACTGGCTGGCAGGGAGGCTGATTCAGGAATGGGCTGATGGCTGGTAAGTCTCCTGGCCAGACCCTGCCTCTGGCACCTCTGCCCCCTACTCCACATGCTCAAATCCTCTGCCCCCCTCCTACTCCCCTATCCTCTCCCAGATCAGTCTCCTCCTGCCCTAACTCACAACCCAAATTTCTGTACCCCAATTCCCTGCCCTAGGTCACAATCCAACCCCCAGCACCCCAGTTCAGTGCCCCAGGTCACAACTGCCTCCTTTACCCAATCTCCCTCTCTTACCCCAAGCTCGCTTCTGCACCCAACCTCCATCCCAGACCCTGCGCCTCATCCATTAATATCATGGGAGTGCGGCCCTTGACCACTTTCCAAATTCTTAGTGGCCCCCCCATAAAAAATTATTGTCCACCCCCGGTTTTATTCATGCTCTCTATCCTGAAGAATTAGCACACTAGAGCCCTTGATGTGAGTGGGAGTTGTGCTGACATGAGATGCCTAGCGAGGTGTGACCTAGCCTGGATTGTTTTTTGTTACCAGCACACATGTACGCATTGCTGTGTTTAACTGTCTTCTTTGTAAACCATGAAATACTGAATGACACCAACTTTCTAAATGTTTTTATAATGAATAACATCACCAGTGTTCCCAAATATTGCACATCTGTCCATTGATTGACACCCACTGTTATATTGCATTAAGATGTTAACTTTTTTTTTAGTTAACACTTCCTTCTGTGCCAAAGCATCCTGTTTGTATGGCAAGCTCTTTGGGCAAGGACTGTCTGTTTCTATGTGTAATTACAATGTCTAGGACAATAGCTCTCCATCATGGTTGGATCTTCTAGGTCAGTGGTGGGCAAACCATGGGCTGCATGTGGCCCATCCAGGTAATCTGTTTGAATGTCGCAAAACATTTTGTTGATGTTGACCATCTGCAGGCACTGCCTCTCAAAGCTCCCAGGGCTATGGCTCACTGTGCCTGGCCCATGGGAGCTGCGGGGATCGCACTTGCAGGTGAAGGGGATTCCTGCAGCTCCGATTGAGCAGGAATGGTGAACTGAGGCCACTGGGAGCTGCTGGAGGCAGTACCTGTGGATGGTCAATGTTAGCAAAAGCAGCCCATCAGGGTTCTAGGTGAGACCCTCAAGACAGTTTGGTTCCTGTTGCCCACATGCAGGGTTGCCAGATTTCTCTGGTTTCTATCCACAGTTTTTTTGCTACTGGTATTACTAAAGTGACACGCACATAAAGGACGGGTGAAATGAGGTGTGTGCTGATAGAGATGTGTGCTCCCTCTGTGTCCAATCAAAACACGGCTGCTGTTCAGTTAGAACACCTCTCAAATTGTAGGTTGCACATACAGTTAGCAAAACTACTCTATCCTGGGAGACCATCTTGGTTATGACAATCTTGCAGCACACTGAGATGAAGGTAGGCTAATCATGCGGCCTACTCATTAGCATAGGCTGCCAATCACTGCTCTACATGCTCGTGCAATACAAATACCTGCATCATAATATACAATAATAAAAATACCCCGGACTCTTAATATCCATTGAGACAGAGGCTATGTCTAGACTACAAGCTTCTTTCAGAAGAAGCTATTCTGGAAGAGATCTTCTGGAAAAACTTTTTTCCAAAGAGAGTATCTACACAGAAGAAGCGCAATGAACAAGCAATGTGCTTTTTCAAAAGAGAGCGTCCACATTGATTGGACGCTATCTCACATTTCAGTTGTGATTACTGTGGATGGAGTGGCCACCAGGGCACCTGTGCTTTTTCCTGGAGGCCTCTTCTTTCAAAAAAACACTCTCTTCCGCGACCTCACACGCCTTTTTCCGAAAAAGCTTTTTCGGGAAAAGGCTTCTTCCTCATAGAAAGAGGTATACCACTGTTGGAAAACCCCCTCCATTCTTTCGACTTTCTGTCAAAAGAACGCAATAGCAGTATGGACGTAAGTGTAGTTTTTCTGGAAAAATGGCCGTTTTTCTGAAAAACTCTTCAGTGTAGACATACCCAGAAACTTTCTTATGCTTCCCTGCCAGAAATGAGCAAGCCACTAGTGAGCAGGGCTGTGTGAAGATGTGCTTTCTGCCCTCATGGAGGAGCCTTGCTGCAAGGGAGCAGAAGAGAGCACAGATGCAGCATGGAGCGCAGCCTCCATAGTCTCCCTTAGATTAATGCAGCTCTTGCAGGAATCTTTAGTTTGGAGAGACTGACCATGCTGTTTATTCCATTGAGAGGCAGTCTCCTTCCTTTCATTATGATGGGAGAACTCATAGGAAAATCCACATGAAAAATCTTATATATTTTACTATTCCCTATGTTGGCATGACCCACGTGTTGCATCAGTGGTCCCAATGAGTATATGCTTATTGTGGATTATCAGAGTCACAGCTGATACTCTAAAACCATGGTGTCCAACCAGTTCTGAAGTGAACTAGCCACACTCAGCCAGCCAAATAGCCACATTGTTCAAGCCAACTAGCCACACTCAACTGGCCAAATAGCCACATGTGGCTAGCATGTTGGACATCATGGCTCTAAAAGGCTGTTTCATGCTACTATTTCCCAAACATTTTAACATATAACTTCTGTGCCTAGCCCGATTGTATCAAGTATTTTTCTGTTGCCAAGAGTCAATTCTTGCTCACCTTTACTCACCAGAGCAAATGGGAATTTTTTTCTGAGTAAGATCAGCCCCCGAGAGCTTGGCTTCCCGAAGAAAGCAGAAGGGATTGCAGCATTTTTGTGGCATGCATTTCAGTGACTATACAGTCTGTTACACAGAGCTGCTCTTTTGACAGTGACATGCTGCCTAACCTGTGCCTTGAAATGGAGTGTTTTTGGGCTACATTCAGTTGAACAGATTCTGAATTTAGCACATAAATTCTCTGTGGCTGAAGGGATAATTGCATTTCTCAATATTTTGCTATTTGGATGAGTAAAATGTACTTCCTGTCATTCCACATGGGATGGGTTTGAGAATAAATTGTTATACAGGATCACATTCCAGTTATGGAGAAACATATTTTCCATTTATTTTAATTGTTCTTCTCTGAATTTACTCTAACTCTCCACTGTCCTTTTATTGAAATGCAGGATTGGTGCAGTGGTTACAGCGAGGAGCTGGGTTTCAGGACTCCTGGGTGGGGTCCCAATTCTGGCTACCTCCCCAGGGTTATATAGGTTAAAGGGACCTAAGATACCTAGAACTGGCCATCTTGGGAATAACACTAATGCAGGGAAACTTGGGTAGAATATAGCTGGAAAAATGAGATGGAGAGAGGGGCATGTTAGTGAGTGAGGCTATGTGGTTGGAGTGCAGTTTGCTGCCTATTCTGGGCTGCTGCATGTAGAATTCCATCACTAATGCCAGATTCTCAGCTGATGTAAATTGGCAAAACGTTTTGGAGGTCATTGGTGCAGAACTGATTAACCATCAGGTGAGGATCTAGTTCTTAGTTCAGGGGTGGGCAATAATTTTTGACTTGGGGCCACTTCAGAAATGTTTGAAGTGGCCCCGGGCTACCCCGGAAGGGATGGGGCCTCAGGTGGAAGGGGTGGGGCCAGGAGACTTCTGTGTTTCCCCTGATTGGTCTGGGGGTGGGGAAGCACGTAAAGTCTTTGCCCCCCCCCTCAGAGAACCACCAGCTGTTCTGAACAGCTAGTGGTTCCGTCTAGCTACCAGTGCCCCTGGCAGTGGGAGGAGACTTCTTGTGCTCCCTCTGCTGCCCCCAGGTCAATCAGGGCCTGGGGAGGAGAAGCACATGAAGTCTCTAGCTCCCTCCCCCCCCCCGCAAGGGAGCACCATGCTTAGAGTCAGCTGACAGCTGAGCAGCAGCTGGCAGTTGACTTTAAGTGCGGAGCCCCTTTAGGGCAGGAGGAGACTTCCTGTGCTTCCCCCTCTCCAGAGCAGTCAGGGCTTGGGGCATGGGGAGTGCGTGAAGTCTCCTTGCAGGGTGTGGGCAGGGTGGGAGGAGACTTTGCGTGCTTCCTCCTGCCCCCAGGCCTTGATTGGCCTAGGAGTGGGGGGAGCAGCAAGGCCTCCGTGGGCCAGATCAACTTGCTTGGTGGGCCAGATCAGGCCCGTGGAGGCCCTTTTGCCCACCCCTGGGTTAGTTATTATTAGTATAGTAGAAAGCCTTTGTTTTACAATACATCATACATGTGTTGGCATAGTGGTATTACACTACAAGTTCATATCCGGTGTATTTCTCATGCTGACCCTGAGGTCTGTCTCTACATTGCTGCTTTCAATATCACATTTTTAGATATCGGCAGGTTATATCTCTCTCATGTTACCTTACGCTTATGTGTACAAATCTCATCACATTTATATCTGCCTATTGCTTTTTTTTCTGCATCTCTTTCCAGAAAATGCTGAATTTCCTTTCATTTCCTGATAAATAAAATAGCTTTAAAATACAGTGGAAGCTCTCTCGTGGTCTCTGGCAGGTGATTTTTGTAGCTGAGTCATGCATTTGAGGGGGAAGGTATTTCTGAATGGAAAATTTCATAAAGAAGGGATATCAGTGCTTATTTCATGACCTTCAGGCTAACTTTATGGAAGATGCTGTGTGCCAATGAAAAAGAAATAGCTTTTTATTTGAATAAGGATAAATTAGCCTTTGAATCAGTACAAATGTGTTCTGAAGATTGCTGGTAGTAATGTTAAATCTCTTCACTCATCAGACCAAGCAGCTCTTTAAAAGTTGCTGCTACTGGGGAAATAACAGTGCCATAAATGACTCCCTTAGTCTTTCTGTTCTGCAAATGACAGAGTTTAAAATAGAATGATTAGAAACCATTCCACTTTTTTTTTATCATGGAGTCTTCCCTACATTTTGTGAGTTTGAGATGTTCGAAAACTATTGTAGGTTGGTTTACATGGTTCTTTTTTTCTGCTGCAAAGGGAAAAACAGAATATCTTGATAGGAAAATGATTATAATTTTAGTGCCAGACCTTGCTAATATTGCAACCTGTCTCTGCAGTAGGCTGACCCATCAAAAAAAAAAAAGCTGACCTTCTGTAGAAGCCTAAAAAGAAATAGCCATTACTCTTATGAGTCCAGCACTTGGTCCCAATTCAAGCCCATTTTAAGAGCTTATTACTTTAATCTAAAAAATGAATTAATTTTATAGGAGGAAGGAAGGAGAGAGGCCTTTGCCAGGAAAAGGTCTGCGGAATCTTTCTATCCTTAATCATCTTTGTAATATTGATTCTATTGAATATCTTCTAGAAATTATTTCTTCTTCAGACCTGCTACTTAGCCCAAGTAAGAGGATCTGTAAGACTGAAAACAGTCTTTTCTGAGTTCTTATGGAAAAGTAAATCATCTGCTATGAGCTGATTAGGCTTGCAAGCTTCATTGGCAGAAGGGGATACTTTCTTCCAGATCTAGTAGGCTCTGGATGGTCAACCAGCTTTTAGAGCAGGATTCTCAAACTCCTGGCCAGGGGGCCATCTGAAGTCCAAGCACTTTGTGAAATATATTGGAATAGTTATTAAATCAGGAGAGGGCAGGGACTTACCACACATGTGGCTCCCTGCGCCCACATAGTCCTGGCCACAGACGGCACCGCTTGGTTCAGGAAGTCGTGCTGGCTGTCTCTTCTGAGATGCAAACCATGCTGGCCAAGGATCCGCCCAAGCTGACGTGCTTCTGCAGCCAGTTGGGCAGGGCAGTTATTAAGGGGGAGACAGGATTCCAGTGTGAGAGCACGGATGCTAGTGGGGAGGAAAGCATCCCAGTGTGAGGAAATGGGGGTGGGTGGGGACTCAGTTTCATGTCTTTTGTAGTATCCTGTGTCTGCCCTTCTGGAGCTAGGGGGAGATGCTATCAACTTGCATGTACTGTATTGCCAACCCTAAGCGTTCAAAACTCATGAAATAGTCTTGCCCCCAAAAAGAGAATGGCTTCTTGTAATCACAGATAAAAATATACGTAGGGACCTTTTTATTTGGCAGATGGTGTTTGAGGTCTTTGACTGAACTTAGGGCTTATTTTCTAGCTTTTCTCCACAAACCATGAGACCTAAAGTCTTCCTTGAAAAAAAAAGAAAAAGAAGGCTGGGGTTCTCTTCTAATACCATGCACCAACCAACAAACATAATCTACTAAATTTGAGCAATCACAGTTGATAGCAGTGCCTTTAAGTAGTGAAATTCCCAGACCCGGGTGCTTCCCCGCCCCCCAAAAAAGCTTCAATTATCAGGAGGCTTGTGATCAAATCAGGAGAGTTGGCATCACTGATATCTAGTCAGTTTCACAAAATGAGTTCATTGTTTCACAGCTTACATCTCTGGATGGGATGCCTCTGCACATACCTCCCCCTGGGGTCATAGGGATGTGCTAGCAGTAGGGAAGTTAAATATAGGTTAATTGAATAGTTGATTAACCTCATGAATTTTTATAGGTTACTCTAAGGATCTAGGGCTGTTGCTACACTTGAAAGGTGAAAGTGCTGAAGCGCGGGGTCAGCTGGAGACTCCCTTGCTGACCCCAGGCTCCATGCGGCGCTGCCGCTTTGAATGCCATAGGAAGCCCAGCATCGGGCTCCTCACACATTTCAAAGCGGCAGCACTGCAGGAGCCCCGGGGTCAGCTGGGGAGTCCCCAGCTGGTCCCGGGATCCATGCATCTCTGCTGCTTTGAAATGCCACAAGGAGCCTGACACTGGGCTCCCCACGGCATTCAAAGTGGCAGCGCAGCACGGAGCAGCTGCCCCCAGGCTCTGTGCGGCGCTGCCATTTTGAAGTATCCCATCTTCTTCCCTTCCTCCCTTGTTGCCTCTATCTGATAAAGGCAGCAAGAGTGGGGGAAGCGACTAGTCAACTATCCTGTCGACTGTCTGATGAGCGTTTGCTTATTGGATAGTCGACTAGTTGTTCACATCCCTAGGTTACTTCGACTATTCTATAGTCCCTGGGGGTGGGACTGGCAGCCAGTGCGCTCCGACCCCACTCTCGAGGAGCCCCCTGCCACTCTGCACTGCTGCCTCTGTATCAGCTCCCCTTGCAGACTGGCTGCCTGTTGCCCCATGCTGCTGCCTCTGATACAGATGCAGCGGTGTGGGGTGGCAGCAGCCCTTGTTGGGGGGTATGGTCTGAGCTCCCGGATCTGGCGTGAGCCGGAACTGAGCTGGGCTGCCTGCCTGACTGGCTCCTAATGCACTTGAAATGCAGAGCCACAGCAGGGGTGGGTATCGGACCCGGCCTGCTGGCCAACCTGCTAAAAAATTTACTGGCATGCGGGGGGAGGGGCCGGGAAGATGCGTGTAGTCTATAGCATTAACCTATAAGTTTTTGTTTATCGATTAATCGGTTAACAGAGTACACTTTTAAATCCCTGGCTAGCAGTGACATGGATCTAGGACCCAGAAGCCATACTAGCTTTGCTGCACTGCCGTGGTGGTGGGAGGGGCCCCTGGCAGGTTTTTAATCACTTCGGGGGGTTGGGGTTATGTTGGGGTGGGAGATGCGCAGGCCATAAGGAGGGTCTGGGTGATACATGTGGGGGATGTGCAGAGACTGCTGCCCCCTAGAGCTTTGCCTGACCTGCTGGCCCATTAGGAGAATTTGAGGACTGGCACTGCTCCTAAGGTAAGTTGAGTTTGAGACCCCTGTTTTAGAGTATGTCCTTTAATATAGAGAGAATTTAGTTATTGTTCCTGTTTGATTTCCCCTGAATGAACTGCAAATATATAAAATGGTTTTATTATTTGAACATTACTATGTATTTTTATAAACCTGTATTTTAGGTGTTTATAAATTTCTGGAAAAGAAATTGGCTATTTTTGGCTAAAATTTCACCTGCTTATTGTTAGTCAAAGGAATTGTTTATGTCGTGTGTAAAGTTTTTGTTTTGGGTTTATAACGTTTTTGTTTTGGGTTTGTTTGGAGGAGTCTCTGATAAATTTATATCAGGTTAGTTGGAATTGAAACAAGCAAACATCAGGAAGTTCAGAACTCTGATTTCTGCAGTAGCCACAATTATTTAAGTATGGTAGTGTATATACATGCACACAAAAGTCATATAGTCCCATACATAAATAATTATGGTTGCTGTGGGAATCAGGGCTTTGAATTTCCTGAGCTTGTACATACACAGACACATTCACATGTATATGCCCTTGCACACTTGTATACTCCATATTTACAATGCTTTATCTATTTAGAGAGGTTGAGCAGATCCTCAGCTCATGTAAATCTTAATAAGTCCATTGATTATACTGGAGTTACACTTATTTACACTGATACCGCCTTTATTTAATGACTTTCCATCCTACACTCAGATATATCTTTGAATAAAATAAAATATCTATAGTGAAACCATAACATCGCAGTCAGAACATCACATTACATAGAAATGACTACAAATAGTGGTATGTATTTTTTTTTTTGCTTTGTATAGGATTAAATCATGGGCTTTATGCTCTATTATGTACTTCTAAGGTAATGCTGGATTTTCACAAATGTTGTCTTATTCTTCATAAGTGATCTTATTTTTTCTCAAGTTCGGTAAAATTCCAGTTGGTCTTAGCCTTCCAGAGAAATAATTTGCTGTATGAGACAGAGCTGGGCTGCAGATATTAGACTAGCCATGGTATACAGAGGAGGAGAAACATTTTTAATTTATTTATGTGAGTTTATATTGAGTTCATGTCAGTTTTCAAATGAAGTATGTTTGAATGCTTTCTAAAAGTAGTCATGATATAGTTTACACAAAGATTATTTAGAAATTAGTCTCTGGATTTTTAGTACAACTCACAGGAGGTTGAGAGGGAAAAAAAAAGTCAGATGAAAACCATCATCACGGTAGTAAAAAGACTCTGGCAAAGGAGTAGAATAGTAGAGAACCTCTTCTCTTGCAGTAGTCACGAGACTCTGGAAGGGGAAAGGAGCTTTGATTTGATCAGACTGACACTGATATTTAAGATAGAGCCCTAAAATAGTGACATCATTCTTGCTTAAAATTGCTGGTGTGGGAATGGGTTTTGCCTCGGATGTAAAATCCCATTTTAATCAGTTAACTACTTAAATATTATGTTTAACCGGTTAACCTCTTAAACGGGATCCCATGGGCAAAGGTACTGCTTCAGCCCATCCAGGCTGACAGTTAACTTCTAGTTTTGGTTTGATTTTAAAATTTGGTATTTGATGTTAGCTGAAATTGAAGTGTTTTGAAATATTTTGTTTTGACAAATTTGAAAAACTTCTTTTTTTCTGAAATTCTTTCCTGAAAAATTTGTGTTTTGGGTTTTGTTCTAAATCAGAATGAATGCAATCTTCAAAGTCTTCTACAAAAGAATATCCAGTATCTCTCTCTGACTTGCATGCCTGCAGTTAGTAAACATTTTAAGACCTGCTCATTTTATTAAAGACTATTTTAATTTGTTACTTGAGCCAAAATAGGAAGCATTCCAATTTGGGCTCAGTTATTGTACAATTGATAATGTTCTCGGTTACTGTACAATTGATAATGTTCTTTGGCTAAGATAGTTATGCATGCAGATCCTTTTTTGTTTGAAATATCATATACTGAATAATCAGGTTTGGGTAGCTGCCTAGACTGAGATTGGATCTTTTTCCTGTGACTAGATAAATTCTTTTAAAAGGTAAATATGTGACCCAAGCCCCTTTTGCCAAAATAATTTCACTTGGAATATTTCCAACAATTCTTCTATATTGGTCAGTTTTCATCTGATAAATCAAGGTTAGGGAACCATTTTTGGGTCGCGGCTTGCTGACCCACAGAAAACTCAGTCAGGCGGGGAGCAGCGGGGGCTGGAATGCCAGCATAAGCTCCCTGATGCTGGGGTGGAGGAGCTCTGAGCCCTGGGGGCCTGACCCAAGCAAACTGGGGACTGCATCTGGCCTCAGGGCCTTAAGTTCCCTAGCAGGCAATAAATTAATGTCCTATACTGTTGTGTAATAACCATACTCCAAGCTGTCTCAAGTATCATTATGGATATTTAATTCTGATATTAATGCGAAATCATGTTTCTCCCCTCCCCCCCACAGATGATTATACATATTTCCTGGCTGGAACCCCATGTTTACACAGCCATTAAAGTTATGTCAAGCAGTTCTGCAAGATCAGTTCATACTTTTAAAGAGATCATTAGTTAAATCCTCGTCTTGGTTTCTTGCTTGGCTCTAGTTAACTTTGCTTATCCACCTCTGCGTTTCTGCTTGCTCAGTACTGTAGGGATAAGAGACTAAGTGCTAACTGTGAAATTTATTGCACATTCTTCTCCAGCTTTAGTATTCTGAACTACAGGTTGAACCTCTGTGGTCCAGGATTCTCTGGTCCAGCGACATCCGGGCCATGGAAGGATCATGGATGTTGCTGGACCAGAGAGCCCCAGCCACAGAGGTTGCCAGCAAGTGGGATCTCAGTCAGGCAGGCGCACTGGAGGGCCAGTGCTCTGGTGGCAGGAAGCCCAGCCAGCGTCCAGTATCTGGAGCAGGGGCGGGCGGGGAGTCCCGCCAGCTGAGTGCAGAGCTCCACCAGAGACACAGAGCCCCTGCCAGCTGAAGGTGTGGCTCCATTGCTGGCTGGGCCGGGGAAGCTGCGGCCAGGGGTGTGGAGGTGCCGCTGGCCAGGAACAGGGAAGCCCATGGGGCCAGGGATATGGAGCCTCTGCTGGCTGGGAGCACGTGGCTGGAGGCAGGGGAGACCCTTTGGTCAGAGGAGTGGAGCCCTACTGGGTAGGGGAAGGGAGCCCCACAGACTGGGGCAGGGCGGCAACCGGGAGTGGAGCCCTGCCAGTGGCCGGGCTGGTAGCCAGGAGGGGAGAACCGGAAGAGCAGGACGCTTGACCTTCCCTTGTCTGGCAAACTCCCTCCTTCGGGACCACTCAGGTCCTGAGGGTGCCAGACCAGGGAGGTCCAACTTGTACTTTAATAATGATATCTTATATTTACATAACAGTAGTCACTTACTGTTGAAGTGCAGCTCGTTCCTTATCTTATAAACTCTGAGGGGGCAGGGACTGTTTCTGCTTTCTGTGTCTACACATTCTGAGGATGCAAGTCTCCCAGCATGAGTCAACAGACTGGGGCTAGCGGGGCTCCAATTACATAGCACTTTGATGTTGTGATTTGGGTTGGACCTTAAGCTCTGAAGCCTAGGGATGGAGACTAGAGACAAATAAATCATCTGTAAATGAAAATTAGTTTTTTTCCTCTTCTCTTTTTAATAATAAAAGATAAAACAGTTTCATGATCATCCTTATTAGGATTTATAGTGATTAATTTGTTTGTCAGTGATTAAAAAAATAGCTGTAATTTATTTATTTCAGCTAAGTAAATGTAATAGTGATTCACTCTCCCTGTTGTTTCAGTGAACAGCCTTTAACAAACACTTCTGTAAAGCTATTTGTATAAAAGGGAGCCAGTTTTTTATGGAATTTTAGAATTTTTTTTACAGCATTTTAAAAAAAGCCACATCCGCTTTTGCTTAGGGCCAGATCTGTAGATGTTATAAATCATCATAACTGTTGGCTTAAATGAATATACATGAGGTTTTGGCCCCTAGTGTTTAAAATATCATAGCTTTCTGGTTTCTCAACCCTAGAAGACACATGCACTATAAACATAATTATGAATAAATGTCTGCTTCTATGTCTTTCTAATGACCACTACTATGGGTTACAACCAGAGACTTATGTAATGTAGACACAAATAATAGACTAGAAAATGGACATAGAAAGAAATGGCAGATCCTACATTTTTTCACATGCAGACTTCCTATCGCAGTCAAAGTTTTGACACATCTTGTTTCCATTGAAAACATCGAGAGGCTGGTCATTAATATTCACAGTCTCAGCATCAGGCAGATCATCTCTTTTGGTATCCTTCCTAAAGCTTCTATCAGCAGAGTAGAATTCAGTGTTAGAACTGTTCAACTGTGTATTGCTTGAAACAACCATTCTCTTATAGGATACTAAATAATAATACTTCTACTGTTTTGTAGAAGTGAATGCCTAATCTTTTCTGAAAGTTAAACCTACTATCTTTTCCCCTCTCCAAGTTATCTGTTTTATGCAATTCATTTTGGGAGTAATGGGAGCAGTTACTACTTTAGTAACAAATGACATTTTGTTGTTTCTAAACTAATGAACACACCCACCTATTAAATAACAGAAATATGAGGAATTGCCAAAAAAATGTGATAAAATGAAAAACCAAAGCAATATACATGCCAACTTCCAGTGGACATTGACAATGGCTGATTAGTGACCAAAACCAGCATCTTCCACCAAAAGGTACATAGCATGCAAAAGGGTAAAACAACAATATGGATATTTCTTCTTAGCTGCATTGTAGTTTTTCCTTGAAGTTATTTTTTAAGTTCCTCTAACCCCCATTACTAGCTGGGAGAAGCAGAGGCTCCAACTTGTAACATGCTCTCTCAGCCAGCTTGGCTGTTAGCTTCAGTTTGCTGAAAACCATCCTCTCCCCATTTTTAAGCCTCACTCTTTTTAAAGTTTAGTATTCCTTTTATCCAGGGGTTTGGTCTGGGAAGACTATCCCTTGCAAAACCACCTGGATCCAAGCTGAGGGTATTCCCCCAATTAATGGTTTTTCCCATTGTTCTCTTAAAGACTCTTGGTATTCCTCATCAATAGCACCTCATCTTCTCCATTATTTTATTTCCTGTTGATTTCTTCTTTGCAGTTCCCATTGCTGGTTTAACTCTGTGGATTCAGGCAGGATAATCTAGCACAGGTGACTTAAGGAGCATATGATATTTATAAAAAAATTACATATAACTCCCTCTTTCTTCACACTATATGAACAGCCTGACAAGGGCATTTTCTTTAAGTACAGTTTCTTTAGCTGGCATTTTTAGGCTCTGTGTGCCTTTGTATTGTATGTGGAGTCATCTACTATTTTCATTCCCAACATCACTTGTATTCACTTAGCTTTCCATTCAGATAACCCAAGAAAATTGAGACTGTACCTTTATTTTAGGACTTGTCTGCACAAACACATAGTGCATGGTATAAATCTAATTCTTCTTTGAGTGATTGCTCATGTCCATTTGAACGAGGTGCAGGCGCGCCGCGTGCACGGTTCCCGGAGCATTTTTTCCCCCAGTGGTACCCGTTGGGCCGGCAGATCGCCCCCTGGAGTGGCACCGCTATAGCGGAGCATAAGTACCCCTGCCGGCCCTCCTCCTCAGTTCCTTCTTACCGCCCGTGACGGTCATTGGAGCTTGCTGTCTTGTGCTGATCCCAGCTTGTTATCTTCGCCCGTTGGCAGTTCTTTGTTCTGGGCTCCTACCCCTCCCTTCCCCCCTCCCCGTCCCTCTTAAGGGACCCGTCTCACGAGGCCCTCCTCGAGCAGGAGGTCCTTGCGCTCCTGGAGAAAGGGGCGGTGGAAAGGGTCCCTCCCCACCAGGAGGGCAGGGGGTTTTATTCCCATTATTTTATTATTCCAAAGCCAAAGGGAGGCCTTCGGCCCATCCTAGACCTCAGGGCCCTCAACAAGCGTATAAAAAAGGAGAGGTTTCGGATGGTGACCCTGGCCTCAATCATTCCGGTACTGGATAAGGGGGATTGGTATGCGGCCCTCGATTTGAAGGACGCCTACTTTCATGTTGCAATTTGGACAAACCACAGGAGGTTCCTCCGGTTCGTGGTATCCCACCAACACTTCCAGTTTGCTGTCCTCCCCTTCGGGCTGTCGACAGCCCCCAGGGTTTTTATGAAGTGTATGGCGGTGGTGGCGGCCTTCCTCAGGCGAATGGGAATCCAAGTCTTTCCATACTTGGACGACTGGCTCATCAGGGGTCGATCAAGAGACCACGGAGTCACGCACATAGGATTGGCGCTGTCTCTTTTTGACAGACTAGGTCTCGTAGTGAACGAGAAAAAGTCAAAACTGACGCCTACACAGAACATAGAGTTTATGGGGGTGGCCCTGTGTGCCAGGATGGGGCACGCTTAACTCCCGCGGTCCAGATTCCAGGTGATAAAGACCCTAGTATCTGCCCTGCGGCAGTCCCCGTTGACGACGGCGTGGTTGTGCATGAAACTCCTGGGCCATATGGCGGCCTGCACCTATGTTGTCAGACACGCCAGACTGAGGCTCAGACCGCTGCAGGCGTGGTTGGCGAGATCGTTCAACCAGGCCAGAGACGGATGGGACCGGGTCCTGACTGTGCTGCAGGGTGTCCTCACCTCGCTCAGTTGGTGGATGTTAGAGAACGAGGTGTGCTCGGGAGTTCCCTACCGTACGGCGCTGCCGTCGGTCCAACGCATCACAGACGCCTCCGATGATGGTTGGGGGGGTGCACCTGCAGAGTCGCAGGACACAGGGATTGTGGACCCCCCAAGAGAGGGGGTTGCATATAAATGTTCGGGAACTGAGAGCGGTCAGGAGGGCTTGCGAGGTCTTCCTGACCATATTCTCTGGGAAACTGGTATCAGTGCTGCTGGACAATACGGCGGCTGTTTTCTATATAAACAAGCAAGGGGGGGCTCGATCGTCCCTGCTGTGTCAGGAGGCGGCTCTCCTTTGGGAGTTCTGCATAGCCCACCGCATCCAGTTACAGGCGGCATACTTGCCGGGATGCGTGAATACGTTAGCAGACTCACTGAGCAGGTCTTTCAGAGTCCACGAGTGGTGCCTGAAGGAAGAGGTTTTAGCACAGCTTTTCTGGATTTGGGGTCATCCCCTAGTGGACCTTTTCACTACTGAGGGGACAGGAAATGTCCCCAGTACTTCTCCCTCCTGGGTCTGGGAATGGGTTCAAGAGGGGACGCCCTGACCTCAATGTGGCCTCAAGGCTTGCTTTATGCGTTTCCCCCGTTCCCACTGGTTCCCAAGGTGCTCACCAGGATCAGGCTGTTCAGGTCCCGGGTAATTCTGATAGCCCTGGACTGGCCCAGGCAGTTTTGATATCCCATCCTGCGGGAAATGGTGGTGGCCAGCCCTTGTCGCCTGCCGCTGACCCCCCGGACCTAGTCATTCAGGACAGGGGCGGAGGCATCCTGTACCACCCGGATGTCAAATCCCTCCACCTGATGGCGTGGCTTATCCATGCCTGAAACCCCCCGAGAGGGCTTGTTCGAGGGGGGTACTCAGGTTCTCCTGGGAAGTCAGAAGCCAACCACCAGACGGTCGTACGCCGTTTTCAGTCTGGGCTCAGAGTAAGGGAGTTTGCCCTTCCCAGGCTCCCGTTCCAGTGGTCTTGGATTACTTGTTTGAGCTGCGACAAGTGGGCCTGTCCGCTCCATCGGTACGGGTGCATCTAGCTTCCCTGACGGTGTTTCATGAGGGGTCGGGGGATAGGTCGCTGTTCGCTGACCCTCTTGTGAAGAGGTTCCTAAAGGGTCTGGATAAATTATTTCCCCATGTGAGAGCCCCGGTGCCGCAGTGGGACCTCAACTTGGTGCTAAACAAGCTCTTGGGTCCCCCCTTCGAGCCCCTAGCGTCCTGCCCACTCAGGTTCCTGTCGCTCAAGGTGGCATTTATAGTAGCCATTACGTCAGCACGTCGGGTATCAGAATTGTGTGCCCTGATGGTGGAGCCCCCGTACTTAGTGTTTTCAGCAGACAGGGTTCATCTGCGTCCCTACCCCGCGTTCCTCCCCAAGGTGGTGTTGACCTTTCACATGTCGCAAGACATATACCTCCCCGTTTTCTTTCCTAAGCCCCACCGCTCCCCTAAGGAGCGGGCGTTGCACTCTCTTGACGCGAAAAGGGCGCTGGCGTTTTATATAGACAGAACGAAGCCATTTCGCAAGTCATCTCAGTTGTTTATTGCCTATGCTGATTGGGTGAAAGGGACGCCGGTTTCGGCCCAAAGGCTGTTGGGGTGGATAGCCTCCTGTATTAGGGAGTGCTACGCGCTGGTGCACAGGGAGCCACCTCGCGTGTCAGCACATTCCACTAGGGCACACGCTTTTCGTCCGGGGCCTTTGGGGCCCAAGTCCTGATTCTTGAGATCTGTAGGGCGGCTACATGGTCCTCGGTCCATACATTTACAGAGCATTATGCCCTCACTCAACAGGCGCGGGATGATTCCGCCGTGGGTGCGGCTGTGTTGGGATCTCTCCTGTAAAACAAAGCAAAAGGGGAAGGGATGAGTGGCGCACTGTAGTGTCATGTGCCTGCTGTACCTTACTGTTTTACGTTCTGTGTTATGTTCTATGTTACATTTCTGGATTAAAGTTCTTGTTGTCGCTGAATATCGGTGTGAGTGTTCTGTTAGCCATAGGGTGGTTCTGACCCCGCCTCCGGGGGGGTTTAGCTTGGTAGTCACCTCGTTCAAATGGACATAAGCAATCACTCGAAGAAGAAAACAGGGTTACTTACCTGTAACTGTTGTTCTTCGAGATGTGTTGCTCATGTCCATTCGATTCCCCCCTTGCCTCCCCTGCGTCGGAGTTTTTCCGGCAAGAAGGAACTGAGGAGGGGGAGGGCTGGCAGGGGTACTTACGCTCCGCTATAGCGGTGCCACTCCAGGGGGCGATCTGCTGGCCCGACGGGTACCGCTGGGGAAAAAATGCTCCGGGAACCGTGCACATGGCGCGCATGCACCTCGTTCGAATGGACATGAGCAACACACCTCAAAGAACAACAGTTACAGGTAAATAACCCTGTTTTCTCATTGAGTAGTGCAGCCATGGGTAGCACAGGCAGCAGCAAGTGGCGGCACAGGCTATCTACCCCAAGTTTGTACGTATCCACAGAGTCAAGGTGAGTTTGTGCTTAGAGCAGCTAGCCAGTACGTTGTGCTAAACTACAGTGTTTAGTGTGCTAGCTCTATGTGAGCTAGTGTGAGGATATCTGCGAGCTGGGACTCATACTCATAAGTGCTGAGCATGGACATAAAGTGTCTGGTGGACCCTCCTGCCACACATTGGAAGTTATTTAGTGTGCTTTAATGTATTCCTGTTTTGAAGAGGGGAGAACAAAGTGAATTTAGAGAGCTCTTAGTGCTTAGGCAGCAAGGTCTGCACACACATACACACTTTCTATAGGTTAGTTTTATGCACTGACATGCTGTGAATTAAGTATTCATATAGACAAGAATTTATATTGAGGTTGTGATTTTTAAGACCATATTATGGCTTTACATGGACTTGTCTTTCAAACAGGTGCCCCAATGCAGTTCTACACATAGGATCCATGGGAAAAACACACAAAGCATCTTTGTGCCCCACTATGTAATGTTCAATTTGTTAATCATCAGTGGTTTTCAGAAGAGTCGAGGTTCAGGAGGACAGCTTGCTTCCTGTGGTCTACAGCTTGGTGCCTGTGTTTAGGTCCTAGACAAACTTTTTAGCTCTTTGAGCTTAATTTAATCTTTTCCCAATTTCCAAACTATTCTACAATTAACTTCTGTCTACAGAGCTCTAGTAGTTTGCTTTATTTTAGTTAATACAACCTTTTTGGGATAGGCCATAGGAGAGAGAATCAAAGCTCTCGACTTTTGTTTGTAGTTTTAAAATGTTTGATCTTGTGTACACTAGGGATGTAATCGCATAGTCGATTCACTGATTAACCGATAAGCAAAAGCTTATAGGTTAATGCTATAGACAACACACATTCCCCCTTCCCCTCTCCAATAGTAAAATTTTAGCAGGCTCAGTCCTGACTCGTGCTGGGTCTGGACTGCATTTCAAGTGTATTAGGAGCAAGGCAGGCAAGGTGTACCAGAGGCAGCAGTGTGGGTGACAGGCAGCCGGTCCACAAGGGGAGCTGGTTTTTAAACTGGATCTGCTTGCAGACCAGCTCCTGCCTGGCACCCCGCGTGGCTGCCTATGATATGGAGGCAGCAGTGTGGAGTGGAAGGGGGCTTCTAGGAGTGGGGCCGGAGCGCATTGACTGCTGGCCCCACCCCCAGGGACTATAGAATAGTTGAGTAATCGATAAGAATTCATGAGGTTAATCGATTATTCAATTAATCAATATTTAACATCCCTAGTGTACACAAAATAACTTCCCCCTTGATAAGGTTTACTTTAATGTTGTAGTCATGTCTGAATACAGTACACAGCATCGTAATGTCAATACATTTTAAGTAACAAAAGCGACACAGATAATACTGATAAAGATGCTTGGAGGTAGGGATGTTAGATATCAGGTAACCGAATAGTTGTGTGAAATCTTTGCAGTCACACAACTATTCAATAATCACTGGAGGTGGGGCCAGCAGTCAGTGCTCTTGGGTCTGCTTCTGGGGAGCCCCCTGCCACCCCATGCTGCTGCCTCTGTATCAGTACCAGTTAAAAAAACAGCTCCCCTCACAGACCAGCTACCAGACCACCTGCCACCCTGATAGAGGCAGCCGCGCAGGTGTCCGTGGGGAGCGGGGGGTCTGAGCTCCCAGACAGAGACTGCTCCTGCGGACAGGGGCTGCTGCCACTCTGTGCTGCTTCAGCTCCGGCAGTCACCATATGTTGGGCAGTTGCCACAACTGAAGCTGGCTGTTTGTAGCAGCTCTTGGGGCCAGGCCTGGGGTACACTCCGGCCCCCTGAGCCTCCTAGTGCCAGCCCTAACCCCTAAATCAGTGTTTCTCAGCCAGTGGTTTGAGTACCCTTAGGGGTACTCGAGAGACGTCTGGAGGGTATGTCAACACAACTGAAATTTGGAGAAAACTGAATTTTTAAGTTTTACAGCGCTTTATTATTTTTGTATTTTTTACACCTAAAAATTTCATCGCACTCGCAGCTATGATTAAGTTGTTTAAACAAATGTGTTGTAATGGTAGAAACAAATTTTGTGTGTCTGAAAACTGTAGGTACTGGGGGTACTTACAATTTCTTTTTAAAAGGAGTACTTTATAAAAAAAGGTTGAGAAACACTGCCTTAAAGCACCCCACTCCTCCACTACCCTCCAGTGCCAGCTATTGACCCCAGAGTCCCCTGCACACAACCCCCCCACTGCCAGCCTCCCATCCTCAGAGCCTCCCAGTGCCAGCCTCCAATCCTAAATGCCTCAGTGCCAGCTCCCCGCCCCATAGAGCCCCCCACTACCAGACCCCTCAGTGCCAGCCTCCTGTTTCCAGAGCCCCGTTACACCTTCCAGTGCCTGCCCCTGGTATTAGTCCCATTCCCAGAGCCCCACAGTACCAGCCCTGCCCCTGTAGCCCCCACTACTAGCCCCTTCCCCAGAGCCCCATAGTGCCAGCTCCCCACCCTAGCTGCCCCAGTGCCCCCCAATGTCAGTCCCCTACCTCTTAGGGTAGAGCTCCCCTGTACTAGCCTTGACCCTAGAGCCCTCTAGTATTAGCCTTGCCCCCAGGGCCCCCCAGTACCAGCCCACTGCATCTTAGAGCCCCTCATCTCCAGAGCCCCCCAGCACTAGCCCCCCCCCCACCTAGCTCTGCCTCTCAGCTGCCAGCTGAGTGCTGCTGCCTGGGTCGTGGCTACTCAAAGGCTGCCGTGCCAGGCTCTGTGCCGTGCCAGGCTGCCGTGCCAGGCTCCCACCGCATAGTGAATCACTCTTCCGCATCTGGGAGGAGACCCCCCACCCCTGCCTGGGTCTAGCTGGCTGAGAGGCAGGGCAAAACACGACTTTCCCAACAGCCATGGTGGGAAGGGAGGCATTGGGCAGTGCACCCAAGTCTTGACCCCTAGAAATGCCTTGTTCCGGCAGCCAGTGGTTCGCGGCCCAGCATGGGTCCATGGCCTGGCAGTTGGAAACTACTGTTCTAGGCAGCTTGTGCTCACAGTTGGTGACAGCTTTAAGTACGGTACATGGCTACTTGTAAATGCCAATTGTAGAGACTGCTATTTAAATAACTTTTGCAGACCAGGAATAAAATGCAGATAGATTATTTTTCCACAAGTTTCTGGGGAGATGTGCAGCACTTTAATGTAACTGCTATATGTGAGTAATAAAATGTAATTTGACCATAGCTCTCAGATCAATATTCAAAAACCATCTTAGCTATATTAAAGCTTGTCAGACCATGTTCTTCCACAGATAAGACCACATCATACTGGTCTGTGGTGAAACCTCTGAGGGGAGGAAGAAAATTCTGTAAACTCTCCACGGTATTTGACGGCTGTTCTTAAGGGGAGTGAGGGGCACAGACAAAACCTGCGGAGCCTAACAATCTATGGGGGAAAGATTGCTCAAAACCCCTGGATTCTTATATTTCCATATAAAAAGTGGGATGCTATGTTGGTGCTGGTGCTAGCACATTGGGGGTCCTAAGAGAATATTTTTGTTCCCCGACACATCCCAATAATTAATGGGGAGCCTCCTTGCATTGCTTGGGGCATAAGCAATTACCGAACTTAGTATGTTTATGTCTCGTGCTATCCTCCAGGGGGCCTGCTTTTATGCAATTTCTTGCAGCACATGAAAGTGGGAGAGAGATGGGTATATTTAGGCTTAAGATGTAAAAGCCAGCATCACAGTATGTCCTGTTTCATAACTAGCTGCAAAATGTGCTTTTGTTTTGACTGGTTGGTTTGTAGGTCTCTAAATAGTGACTGGAATGCTAGTTAGCTGCTGTGCCATTCAGCCTATTAGTTGTTTTCTTGTCATCGAGATCCAAATGGGAGTGAAACACAAACTATGTGATATTTATATTTGGAGACTGATGCGGAATCTTGGCACCCTTTTATTTTAGTTGCATTGGGGGAGCCATTCCGGGAGTGCCAACCTGCAGAAATCTGATGGATGTAAAGTTGGGCTGAGAGAGGACTTGTGGTCATTTGGAGAAAAATGCTTTAAACTTTTTTCACCCAACGTGTTACATGTTGCAAAATTAACCTACATTTTGTGAAACGTAATGTAGGCAGAAGAAATGGAGCTGCTACTCACTGTACATTATCCTTTGCTCTGAAGTTAAGTTCTTGAATTACCCATAGTCTTAATTGCATGGGCAGGAAATTCTCAGATCATCTGTCTGTGCCAACCTTCCCCAACAGGGCCTGTGCTCTCCCTTCTCACCTTTGTTTTCTGAGATAAGGATTTGGGGATAATTATGCATGAGCTTCCCCCAGTTATCCGGCTCTTCCTGCACCTTTTCTCCCAGGCTTGTTGCTTTGGCTGTTTAAGTACTATAGGAAATATTTAAGGTAATGCCACCAATAATGGGACTTGGGGATGGTTTGCTTCAGTTAGCCTAGAGCTATATAGCTGCCTCATAGGCTTAAAAGGCTGGGATAGCAGGTATAGAAAAGGCTTTTTCCTGGGCCTGCACCACTCAGATTGTGGATGGGTTAACTACCTGAAGGCATTACTTGGGTAAGAAAGGTGGCATTCACTTTCATTCCTGGGTCTCTGATGAAAGAATATAGGACAAAACAACTTGCTCCTCAGGACAGTGACATTTAGTAGGCAATAGTGCCTCTTTGGAGGTAACTATAGTTAAGAATAAGGATAACCTGCACAGTTGGGAGTGGTGGGCTAATGGAGAAAGATGCTGGAAAGATGCTATTTTTTTTCCAATCCTCAAGGTTCAGTGCGGGTAGGTGGCTCAGGATAATGAACTTGATCAAAAAAGAAAGAGATCTCCCTTGGGTTTGGTGGCTGGTTTTGTGGAGAGGGAGGAAGCAACCAATCTGAAGTAGTGAATTATTGGAATGTTACATTTATCTTTAAGGAATCTGTTTCTGCTTATGATAACCCCACAGATCATCATGAACTCTCCATGTAATGCACACAATGCTTAGTGATTAGCAAATCAAGTTCTCTTCCTAATACTGTACCGAAAAGATAAAGTTATAATATGGCTGGAAATGCAATTGTTTTAGGACTAAATTCTGCTACTTTTTCTTGAGCTTCCTTTTTGCTGGAGACTACTTTTATGGAACTGCTTGCATGAGTGAGTGCTGTATGAGTAGTGATAGAAATGTAGCCGTGTTAGTCTGGTGTAGCTGAAACAAAAAACAGGACTATGTAGCACTTTAAAGACTAACAAGATGGTTTATTAGGTGATGAGCTTTCGTGGGCCAGACCCACTTCCATCATCCTTACAACACCTAATAGATCAATGTAGTCAAGTCACAGCATCTCTTAAAAAGTATCTTGTTTCCTAATTACAGTACTTTGTCTAACTCATTTTATGGGCTTTGGAATGGACACTGAATAGTGCTACATCCTTTTTGAGTTTGATAGAATTTGGACCTTGTAGTCCTACTAAAAATGTCTCCTGCTTTTAATGTTGTTTCTATAAAGAGACAATTTAATATTCCCCAGCAGATGGTGGGCTTTATTCACTTGGCCAGAGGAATCCAGGCTGAAAGTCCGTGGTGGCAAAAATCCTACATAGAGGGGCAGGCATTTCAGTGATACAAGACACTGTCAGCCTTTGCTTATTTGAGCAAAGAAGTGTTAAAGGAGTGGTTTTCAAACTTAGGGTCATGACCCAGTACTGGATTGTGGAATCTCAGCAGTGTTGTCTTCAAGTCGTCATTGTCAAGTCCAAGTCGAGTCTCAAGTCACTACAGTTCAAGTCTCAAGTCGAGTGTCGAGTCCCTAAAGTCACTTTCAAGTCAAGTCCCAAGTCGAGTCTCAAGTCTTAATTTAAAAAATGTCAAGTCACGTTTGTACAAGCCATCAATATCGGCATTTTTGGACAATTTTTTCACCAAGACGATTTAACAAAATTAGCAAGTCTCAAGTCGAGTCTCAAGTCACAAACAAGGAACCCGAGTCGAGTCTCAAGTCGAGTCACCTAGGCGACTTAAGTTGGACTCAAGTTCAAGTCGTGGGACTCGAGACAACAACTCTGAATCTCAGACACTGGGTCTCGTTGCTATAGGGTGATCAGGTGACCAGAGTGGGTGCTAAGGCAGGCTACCTGCCTCTCCTAGCACCACAGACTGCACTGTGCCCCCAAAATGGCCAGCAGTACGCCCAGTTCCTAGGTAGGGGTGGAGGGAAAGATGCTCAGGGCTTCATGCACTGCCCCTGCCTCCACTGGCTGGGAAGCTGCTACTGGCTGCTACTGGGGCGCAGCATGGCCTGCGGTGCAGGAGAGGCTGGAAACCGGCCTTAGCAACCCCGCTACACTGTTGACCAGGAGCTGCTCAAGGTAAGCCCCTCCTGCCCAGCCCTGACCCCCGTATCCCAAAGCTGGAGCCCCCTCCTGTACCCCAAAGCTCTCATTCTCAGCCCCACCACAGAGCCTACATTCTAGTCAAATTATGTTGGGTCGTGGGCATCAGCAATGTTCTTCAACTGGATCATGAGAAAACAAGTTTGAAAACCACTGTTAAAGCAACCCACAGCAGCCTAGAAAGTGGGTGAGGCCATCCTTAAAGAGGGCCTGGTCACGGTGCCTTTGAGATGTATTGAATGTATGGGTTTCCCTGGTCTGAAATGGTCCTGTTGAACTGCATCTGGAAATGAAAGCTGTCTTCCTTTGAGGGAACTATAAGGTCAGGCATTAGCAGTAGTGCTGGAATACAGGTGTAATTGCCTCCCAGTGCTTCTGAGCATGAATGAAATCCTCCCGGTGTTCTTTAGCAAGAGGGAGTGGATTACTGGCCTAAGCATTAGGCTTGCAATACATAGTGCCCTTTGTATCTGCTGGTTTGAATCTTGGCAGAGGCAGATCTACTCTTTGTCTTTGAGGTAGATAAGTTGCATTCCTTTGCAGACTTAATGTTCACGAAACCTTAGAAAATGAAGGTCCTGAGCTCATTAGTCAGATTTATATTTTTCAAACTGTGAGAAGCTAGGTCAATGTGCAAAAATTTCACAAGTGAAAATGGCCATAATCCGTATAAATGAAAATCTACATCTAGAGACTTCATAGAATATTTAGTAATATTTATCTAGATATCATTGGCCACTCTATCTGTTCCTCCTTATTTTTCAGCTAGCTGCCAGCCAGCTCCCATTCCTGGGGTCGTGGCACCGCAGTAGCTAAACATTAGAACTGTGCAGAGAAAGGTAATTCTGTTTCATAGAGGATTTTGGTATTTTGAAATCTAGTTCCCTTCCAATTAGGAATGAAAACCATAAATTCTGAAATTCTCATCAAAAGGGAATGGTGTTCAAGTGCCTGGGCAATTCTTGCGGGGGATAAGTAGAGGCAGGGGAGGTTGCCCCAGAACCTTGAACCCTGGAAACAGAAGTGACTGAGCTGGCAGAAAGCTAGCCAGGGTTTTGAACCCTGCCTTAGGTTCTGTTGGAACTTCAGTAAAATTGGGCTGTCTTTGCAAAATGATCTGATTTTGCTGAATTAGCAAATTTTGTTGACCAGAACTCTGCAGGAAATTTTCTGACTAGCTTCATTAAACATACATAATATTTATAAGATAAATATGAGCATTTTTCAGGATTGAAATGTATTATTTTTATGCAAAGACTTATTTTGCTATTGAGCATTCATTGGTGTGAGGATTATCGGTTACTGCATTGAGAAGATAATTTGAAATAATCACTTTCATTTACATGCTGTCTTAAAATGGTTTTCTAATTATGTAATTAAAAAATTCCATTTTCCAGGTGACAATGGCCAATATCGGAATAAATGAAAATCGTTCAATGGAAACCTGTGAAACAATACTTTTCGCTCTCCGAATGGCAACATGGAATCAAATATTAGATCCCTGGGTATACATTCTTCTAAGGAAAGCTGTGCTGAAAAACCTCTACAAGATTGCCAGGAGATGCTGTGGAATGCACATCATGAACTTGCATATGTGGGAACTCAGCTCCATCAAGAATTCTTTAAAGGTTGCAGCAATTTCTGAGTCACCAGTTAGTTCCAAACAAATAAATCAACAGCCACTTAGTTCAACAGGGCAATAAAATCAAACACACTGGGTATGAAGAAATAATGTGGGTGTAATGATCGTACACTGAGAACACCTTTACATTTGTTAGTCTTTGTCATAATATGAGGGTAAATGATTCAGTTCTTGATTCAGACTATGAGTGGTGTGGTCTGATTGTTTACCAGTTTGATATTGCTATTCCAAGAGTGCCCTAAAAACATTTTTGGGTGAAAGAAGTGTTTTTCAGTAATGGAGTGTAATCAGACAAGATGGATTTCAGACAGGAGTTAGATCCACAGCTCCGTGCCTACAACAGCAAAAATACAATTATCCACTCACTATAGAGCACAATGGTAGAAACTATTAAGCTGGGAGTCATGTGAGTATAGATGGTCACCAGTGCTAGGCTTAAGAAGCATGTGAGGGGGAGGGTGGAGGTTAGTAATAGAGAAGGTAATCATTTGTTATATAATGGCACCTCAGTAACTGAGAGTCTTCATAGATTTTTAAGGACAGAAGGAATTACTGTGATCAACTAGTCTTACCTCCTGCATAACATAGGACTCCTTTGACTTAATTCCAGCTTCAGATCCAATAGCTGTGCTTAAATTAAAACATATTTTTTAATAAAACATCTAATCTTGATGTTAAAATTTGCAGTAATAGAGAATCCATCCCAACTTTTGATAAGTTATTCTGATGTCTGATTGCCACCAGTGTATTATTTCTAGTCTAAATTTGTTCTAGCTTCAATTTCAGACAATGGATCATCTTATACTTTTGTGTGAGAGACTGAAGAGCCCTTAGTGTGAAATTTCTGCTCCCAGTATAGGTACTTACATACTGTGACCAAGCCACCCCTTCCCTTCTCTTTGATAAGATCCTTCAGTCATTTATTATGAGGTATATTTTCCCATCCTTTAATCATTTAATCAGTGTCGTGACTCTTCTTGGAAATCCTCTTCAGTTTTTCAGCAGTCCTCTTGAAGTGTGGCCACCAAACTGGATACAGTATTCTAGTAGTGATTGCACTAATGCCAAAACACAGAGGTAATATAACCTTTCTACTTGATATTCCTCAGTTTTTACTTTTAAAGATCTCATTAGCCCTTGAGGCAACAGTGCAATTCAGTGGATTATCTGCTCTGACTTCTCAGTCGTTTTCAGATTAATTGCTTCCCCAGATAGTCCCCCATCCTGTAAGTGTAGCCTATGTTCTTTGTTCTGCAATGTATGATTTTACACTGCCATGTTAAAATTCCTGTTGTTTGTTACACCAGTTTGTAAAGTGATCCAGATCACTCTGTATTGGTGACCTCTCCTCTTCATTATTTATCACACTTCCAGTCTTTGTGTCATCTGCAAATCATTATCAGTAATGATTTTATGTTTTCTTCCATTGATAAAAATGTTAAGTAGCATAGGGTCAAAAACAGATTGTGGAGGGACCCACCTAGAATCAAACTCTCTCAATTATTGTTTCCTGTTTACAATTACGTTTTCAGACCTGGCAGGTACTTTTTAACCCATGTGGGTTTATTGCTAGTCTGTCTATACCACACTCAAGTTCAGCATGTAGTTTCTTAGAACAGATGAAAATTATGAGCCCAATCTGTAACATTTACTCATCTTAGTATTCCCACTGAGGTCAGTAGCAAATACATTTCAGCCTAAACCCTTGTGAGCCTGTATAAAGAATAGAATTGGTCAAAAAACTTAACACATTTTGAAAGGTGTTACAAGTATATCTGCAACGCCACATATACAGTATATCTGTTTTGTATGCAGAGGCCCATGCTGGTGCATGCAAATAAGAATTTGCATGAAGAAAATGGGCACCTATGTGAGCAAATGTAGGAGTGGTTTGGAGTACAGTCTATTTTTACAGGTGTATCTATGCCTTCCTTTGCAAACTTATGATCAAAGTCTGAAGTGCTGAATGTCTTCAGTGGAAGTTGAGTACTTCAGTATGTATGTGGAGGCTGCCAGAACCTTGCAAAAGGGCCTTTCACAACTAATTTTTCCGTCCCATTTTTATATAAAGCTTTTTTGCTTATCATTTATCACTCATTTGATATCAAAATACAATGTAACTTTCAGTTCCAACTGTCTGAAAATCATTTGTTCAATATTGTGAAAAAAAAGTAATCTGCATTCCTATGTCATTTAAGTAATGCTTCTAGCTGCAAATTATTGTATGCCAGTTATCAGTTGAGTATTTTGAAAGTCATTGTAATAACACTAGTGATATTCACTTTGTACTCTTAGGGGGATCATCCTCCCCCATTGAAGTCAGTGGTAAAACTCCCCTTGACTTCAGTGAGAATAAGATCAGATATGTGGAGACTGAGAATTCACACAGGAATGTGCAGTCAACCTGTGACATTATTATGTAATAGGAAGGCATTCTTGAAGAGCAAGGGATTGATACAAGTGGCAGCATTGATATTCAGTATTTATTGAGTATGATCCAAAGGAGGAGAATCTACAACTGCAGTTCCCACTGTTATCCTAGGGTAGATGAAACACATCATAAGAATTGGTAGTGCAAAAATAATGATCTTCGCCAAGTTCACGTTTTTCAACAAAAGACAGGAGACTGTCTTGGATAAGGAGAGGAGGATTACTAACCGATGCACATAATTCATCAAAGACAAAAAAGACACTTAATAAGCACTTATTAGTTCATCGTTGTAACATATTGTAACATAACAGATCATGCTTATTCATTTCCTTCTAAAGCAAGAGAAGATTAAGGGAGAACAAACTTTGTTTTTGTAACTGTGTTTGTGTTTAGTACCAAAATGGTGATAGAATAGTGTTTATAAGCAGGAAAGTTTTGCTTTTGTATGAAAAATTACAGTGTTAACATCACCTACTTCACTTCATATATACCTGTTCCACTTTGGCAAATTGTTGGTCCAGAATCAGTACTGACATCCTCCCCATGTGGTCCCATTGAAATGAATGTAAGTACGATGTAATGCAGAATGTGGCCTCCTTACTGTACATAACCTGTTGTAAATGTGTCTCATAGCATAAATAAGTTCATCTTTTTGAGGTGAGAATTTTGCTTCATGGGCTGTAGAATAATGTTAGACTGAGGTACTTGACCAGTGAATGAAGCATATTTGCATTCCACTGTGTTGTGAATAAATATATCTTGTGTACTTTCATACTGGCTGAATTGTAAAAAAAAAAAAAAAAAAAAAAAAAAGTTTAACTTTATGTGTATATGTGTTTTCATATATTCTGTGTATTGGTAGCTATTGAATACAAATTGTAGAGTCTCATTAAACTTATTAAAACAATGTATTGAGAGTAATGATATTTTACAATGTTGACAGAAAACCTAAAATACTGAAAAATATTTGATTACAGCTTCTAAACATATGCTTTCAGCGGGTTCTTGACAGTCAGTACATTTCAGTTCAGTAGCAGTATGCTTTGAAGAATTAAGGCTGAATCCTTGTTCACATTACTTTTCACGAATAGCCCCATAGAAGTTAGTAGGGCTGCTGCTGTAAGTAAGGCAGGCAGTATCTAGCTGTGATGCCTCAGTATCTAGCTGTGATGCCTTGTAAGATGCAATTCTGGAGTCAACAGGGTTCAGCATGTTCCTGGAAGCACTCAGCTATCACCCCACAAAATAGGGCTTTCTAAGGGGTAGAGCTTGGAAGATCAAAGAATTTCATCTTTCAATGAGACAGGCAGAATAAATGGGATTTTTATTTAAATACCTTTAAATAAGACTATGCAGACTATAAAGCCTAAAATATACTGCAAGCCCAACTAAGTGAGATTTTTTTACTTAAATAAATCTTTTGCTGTCATGTTATACATGATGGAATATGGTGTGAGGATATGTTCCTACACTCCATGGTCAGACCCATTTTATTTGAACTCCCATCAGAATGTAAAAAATTAAAAAAGAACAAAGCTCTCTGTTCTCACCTTGGTAAGATAGAACTTCCGACTCCCAGTTGTGTGACTGCAGCTGGGAGGAACTGTCCTTTCGTTTGGAACAGAACAGTGTTACTGCACAAGATTGGCCAAGTTTCAAATATTCCAGTCGTAAATACTGGCAAGTGCAAAGTTCTGAACTGGTATGCATGAAGATTCCTCACTCTAAAGGGATGAAAATAAGGGATTGGTGCAAATAAATATTACCAGCAGCATTTCATATTTTTGAGTCTTCAACTACTACTCCTGTAAAGGATAACATGAGGAAAAATGAGATAAAATTGCAATAGGCACTTGCAATAAGAATTTGAATGTATACTTTAGAAGCAAAAACTACAGTAGTAATACATTGATTTGTCAGTTAAAAAATCCTACCTTTTTATGTAAGAAATTTTCAATGATAGCAGAGCTATCAAAATACAGTGTGGGTTGGGAGTTGTCCATATGCAGGCTTAGCACATTAGCACTGATCAGGGTTGTGCAGGTGCATCAAATGAGAAGCTATATTGTATCTTCTGAAGCATGGCTAGTTAGTGCTAGCCAGCTTTCTACATCTACGTCTACACTACTAGAGGTATCCCAGAAAAACTCTGCCGCATCTTTGAAGTTCTCAAAGCACTGCTCACAGTCCCCAGAACCGAGGAGAGAGAAAGATCACAGGGGGAGATCTCCAGAGAGAAGCCGCCACAAAGTGTGTTCTAAGGAGGAGTACTTGGCTTTGAAGGCACACCATGAGGCCCTGGGAGTGGCAAGGTGCTGGCAGAGCCTGATGCGGAGGGAGAGTCCGGTGCCAGAGGTGGTAATTGAAGAACCCTGGCAACCATTGATCCCAGAGACATTTGATGCAGCATGGGAGCTCAATGAGTTGACCTCGTCCCCGTGCACCGAGACCTCGGCACCGTGTCAGCAGGTGCACCCTGAGCCCCAGGTTCCAACCCTGGCGCAATCAGAGGTGCCCCAAGCAGTGCCGAGCACGCACTTGGGTCTGGCACTGTCAGAGCCAGCACTGGTGATGTTACTGGCACTGGGACACTCGCAGGGACCGCTGCCAGCACCCATGCCTACCCCGGCGGCACCAGCAACTCTGGCACCACAACATTTAATGGCACCAGTGGCACAAGGAAGTTTTCAGTCCGGGCCCCCAGTACCACCTTGTGGTGTCCCAGCAGCACTGTATCGGTTAGTGCCTCCGGACCAGTTACCTCCCATGGTCACCATAACTCAGATGATACTCCTGCTGGCACCAGACCCGGTGCAGAGGGGGAAACCTGTGGCCATGGCCCAGAACCAACTATTGCATAGATCACCAGCACCACCATGGTCGGCATCCAATTATTCTTCGGAATCAGAAGCAGAGTCGGTGCATTCTAAGATGTCTTTATATAAGTCCAGATTTCGGCACTGCTCCTGCTCCGGGCAGAGGCCTTGGCACGAAGCCTGTTGGCTTGGCCACCCCAGTGGCAACTGCAACCCCAGTGGCCGTTCTGGATGCCTTGGGCCTACCACCAGGCCCAGGGACTTCCACCGTTCAGGTCGCTGTCTGTGGCATCACTCCTGGGAAGTGCCCCCTCAGCTACCTCTTTCCTGAGGGCCCCCACTTTGGAGTCGGCCCAGTCCTGCAGTAAGTATGTGGTAAGATCTCCTGTGGAAGGGGAGGGCCCTACAACTTTGGCAGCAATGTCAGTAGTAGGTCAGGAAGCCCCTTCTGCCGTAGCCCAAGGTCAGCTGGCAGAACTGGCAGAGGAACAGCTGGGGGTCAGGGAGTCATTGTCCTTCTCACCTGATGAGGCCTTGGCAGACCTTGACCCACCACTTCCATGTACGGATGCCAGAGCCCACCAAGACCTGCTTAGAAGACTGGCAGCCAACTTGGGATACAGGCAGAGGAGGTCCAGGAGGAGTCTGACCCAATGGTGGACATCCTCATGGCAAATACCCTGGGTAGAGTGGTGCTACCACTTAATAAAATGGTGGATAAGATACCCAAAACTTTATGGCAGACCCGTGCCTCTATTCCCCCCATGCAAAAGGGGGTTGAGAGGTGCTACTTCATCCCCCAGGTGGGGCATGAGCATCTCTTTATGCACCCTCCTCAGGGCTCATTGGTGGTGCAGGTTGCAGGGCAAAAAGAGCTCCAGTGGCCTCAAGGGCCTACGCCAAAGTCTATGGAGCCCAGAAAACTTGATTTTCTGGGGAGAAAGGCCTATGCCAATGGGGGGGGGGGGCAGGAGGGAGGAGGTGCATGGCAAAGCTAAGTAGGTATGCCTGCAACACGTGGGTGGCCATGGATAAATTTAAGGATTGTCTCCCCCAAGACTTGAGACAGGAGTATGGTGCCCTAGTAGAGGAGGGTAGGGCAGTGGCATGTATAGTGCTGCAAGCAGCGTTGGATGCTGTGGACTCAGCAGCCTGTACGATGGCCATGGGTATAGTGATGAGGAGGGGCGCCTGGCTGCAGGTGTTGGGTATTCCTCCTGAGGTCCAGAACACCCTACAGGACCTACCATTTGAAGGGTCAGGCCTCTTTTTGGACCAGACAGACTCGAGGCTGCATAGCCTCAAAGATTTTAGGGCTATCCTAAAGTCTTGGGGATACTTATTCCGGCATTGCAGAGGAGGCCGCTTACCCCTCGGCCAGCCCGAAGGCCCTTTCAACAAGTGTTTGGCATTGATGGGGCAGAAGGAGGGGAAGGAACAATGGCCGTAACAGCAATAGTAGAAGAAGTTGCAGGGGTTCAATATCGGACTTGGAAAAAGGGTCCACCCCGCCTTCCAACCAGCAGGCCAAGTCCTCATTTTGAGGGTACGCTCGAGGACAGCGATACAGTCTCTGCCCCATTGCCCCCTTTGGGTTGCTGACTTTCCATTTTCTACCAGGCCTGGTCCCGGAATTCTTCCTATCAGTAGGCTCTAGACCTAGTGGTAAGAGGTTATGTCATTCCCTTTCTTTCCCTCCCTTCTTCCCACCCCCCTTCCCCGTTCCTCTGCAGGGACCCCTCTCATAAGCACCTGCTAAGGCAAGAAGTATCCTCGCTTCTGCAGCTGGGAGTAGTCGAACCCGTTCCAGAGGAGTTCAGAGGGAGGGGATTTTACTTCCGCCATTTCCTTACCCCCAAGTCCAAAGGGAGACTGTGTTCCATTCTAGACCTATGGAACCTAAACTTGTTTGTTAAGAAAGCAAAATTCCGGATAGTCACCTTAGCTTCTATCATCTCTTCCCTCCAGAAAGGAGACTGGTACACTGCCCTCGATCTGAAGGACGCCTACTTTCACATCTCAGTAATCCCCACCCACAGGAGATTTCTGAGGTTTACAGTGGGTCAGGATCACTTCCAGTTTGCAGTCCTACCATTTGGTCTCTCCACAGCCCTGAGGGTCTTTACCAAATGTATGGCTGCGGTCTCTCTGAGGAGGCACAGGGTCCATACCTGAACGATTGGCTGATAAGAGGGTCATCCTGGGAACAAGTATTAGACCATATAGCCCTGACTAGGAGACAGTTCTCCAACTTAGGCCTCCTTATAAACAAGGAGAAATCCATGCTCAACCCCACGCAGACAATAGAATTTGTGGGTGCCCACCTAGACTTCACTGTGGAAAGGGCATCTCTTCCCCGGGCCAGATTCATGACTATGAGTTCCATGATCAAGGACCTCCAAAGGTCCCCCCATGACAACAGCAAGAACATATATAAAGCTGCTGGATCATATGGCGGTATGTACATATGTGGTGAGGTATGCCAGGCTAAAGCTCCAACCTTTACAGAGGAGGTTGTTGAGCGTACACATCCCGGTGCAAGCATCACTAGATGCAGTGGTCACGTTACTGGGGGCTGTGCTCCGCTCACTGGACAGGTGGCTGCAGGAGAGGACGGACTGTGCGGGAGTCCCATTTGTCAGACAGAGCCCATCGGTGCAGCTGTTAACATACGCATCAGACATGGGCTGGAGGCCCACATGGGGAATCTCAGGACTCAAGGTATGTGGTCTCCAGGGAGAATTCCCTGCACATAAACATCAAAGAGCTCAGGGCAGTCAGGTTGTTGTGCTAGACTTTCCTTCCCCAAATGAAAAGCAGGGTGGTCTTGGTGTTGATAGACAACACGACGACCATGTATTATATCAACAAACAGGGTGGAGCTCGCTCCTCTTCCCTTTGTGAGGAAGCCCTATGTCTGGGAGTTGTGTATCGCCCAGAATATCCATCTCGAGGTGACCTATCTTCTGGGAAACAGCAATGTTTTGGTGGACAAGCTCAGCAGGTCTTTTCAGGCCTACGAGTGGCCCATCAGACCGGATATCATATCACAGGTGTTCTGGAGGTGTGGCTATCCCTGTCTGGACCTGTTTGCCACACAAGGGAACACCCAGTGCCAGAACATGGGCCCAGGGCAGGGGTCCCAAGGGGGGTGCCTTTCATGTTCAGTGGCCTCAGGAGCTATTGTACAGTTTCCCCCTGTTCCCACTTGTTCACAAGGTCCTACTCAGGATCAGGAGACTTGGGGCCGTGCTCATTAGGGTGGCACCGGCATGGTCCTGGCAGCACTTGTTTACCACCCTACTAGACCTGGCAGTGGAAGACCCAGTGATTCTTCTGCTGGTTCTGGACCTGATTACTTAGGACCTAGGGGAGGGGAGGCTATGCCACCTGAACCTGTCATCCCTCCAACTCACAGCATGGAACCTGCATGGTTAATGGGGGCAGAGTGACTCTGCCCAGAGGAGGCGTGGAAGGTCCTGGAAAGTAGAAAGCCTTCCACCAAGGTGGTGTATGAGGCCAAGTGGAAATGCTTCTCCTCATGGACAGAGCAGGCAGGGATGGACCCTGATGGGTGCCTCAGTCCCTCTTATTTTGGATTACCTCCTACACCTCAGACACCAGGGCCTTGCTACATCTTCCCTAAGGGTTCACCTGGCCACAGTTGTGGCTTTTCACCCAGGGGAGGGGATAGGACAGTGTTCGCGAATGCGAAGGTGAAGCGCTTCCTGAAGTGGGTGGACAGGTTGTTCCCCTATGCATGCCCGCCTGCACCCCCATAGAATCTGAATTTAGTCCTGACAGGTCTCATGAGGGCCCCCTTTGAGTCCTTGGCCACCTGCTCGCTGAAGCACCTATCGTGAAAGGTGGCTTTATTGATTGCAATCACCTCAGCCTGGAGAATTTCGGAGTTGAGGGCCCTCACATCAGAGCCCCCATACAGAGTTTTCTTTAAGGACAAGGTTAAGCTAGGTCCCCACCTGGCTTTCCTCCCTAAAGTAGTCTCACATTTTCATTTGTCCCAAGACATTTATCTACCAGTTTTCTTCCCTAAGCCCCACTCTATGCCTAGAGGGCAGGTGCTACACTCTCTAGATGTTAGATGAGCACTAGCATTTTATATAGAGAGGACAAGAGAGCTCCATAGATCCCCATAATGTTTTATTTCCACATCAGAGAGAATGAAGGGCTCACTGGTATTGCCCCAGGGCTTATCCTCCTGGATCACTTCCTGTATTAGAGCTTGCTATGACCTTGCTGGTAGGCCAGCGCCCCTGATGGCCCATTCCATGAAGGAGCAGGCATCATCCATGGCATTTGTTGCACAGGTGCCCGTTCTTGACATGGTCCTCTGTGCATACATTTTCCAGTCACTATGCGATTGCTCAGCAGGCCAGGGAAGATGCGGACTTTGGGAGAGCTGTGCTGCAGTCCATTGTGAATTAGGTACTGATAGACTCCGACACCACCTCCTAGGGATTGCTAGGGAGTCACTTAATTGGAATGGACATGAGCAAGCACTTGACGAAGAAAAAACGGTTACTTACTTCTGTAACTGTTCTTCGAGATGTGTTGCTCATGTCCATTCCAAATCCCACCCACCTTCACTGGAGGATTCCGGCAAGAAGGAACTGAGTGGGTGAAGGGCCAACAGGGGCATATGCGCTGATATAGCTGCACCGCTCCAGGGAGCTCCCTGGCTGGCCCAACGGGTACTGCTAAGGGAAAAATCTCCCGAATGTGTGCACACTGTGTGCGCACACCTAATTGGAATGGACATGAGCAACACATCTCTAAGAGCAACAGTTACAGAAGTAAGTAACCGTTTTCTTCATAGGTTACTGCATGTTCACCAATGCCGTAAATGGCTTCTCTTTCAAAAGTCTCCCCCCTCCTACAATCTTTTTCCCAGAATACTTTTGGAGGGAGAGGGTATTCATCCTTTAAATCTGTCAGAAGCAAACAGCTGGAGTCCTACAGTGGTCATTCAGCAACTGGCTGCTGTTTGCTGTATCTACCTGTCCATTGAGTATTTTAAATTCCTTTTATATTTTCTTCCTACTTTTTCATTTCTTATGCTTGAGATGCCACATTCTCACTTCATTAAAAGGCTTTTTAATTTTCTTTTTCACATTTAATAGACCACTCAGTCCTATCTAAGACTGCTATATTTTGGATAAATGAACTACAGTTTAAATACATTCTAAATTGCAGTTATTTATGCGTAAAAGGAACGCTATAAAATCTAATCTCATAGCTGGATATCTTGAAGTACCGCATTCCAAAATACTCTTCTTTGATATTTCATCCTAAAGTAATTTATTGTATAACAATTGCAGTTTACATAGAGTAAGTTTCCATTTCCTAGCTCTGAGACTTGTGCTTTGAATGCTTACTTAACTGAAAATGGGATTTAGGGACTTGAGTCTTTTAGATGCTTTTGAAAATTTTACCCTGAGGCAGATCCTTGGCAGGGTCTGGATGTGGCTCACTTAATAAATTCCCTGTCTTTGCAGGGACCTGCTACACCTCTCTTTCTCTACACTACCACTGAAAGTAGACCTAAGGTTCTATGCTAAATAATGTAGCTGGTGTCAATGTACCTTATGTTGAGTTACTGCAGGATGTACACCACAGGGAGTCAACTTACTTTGCGCTTCTCATTGGGAGTAAAGTACAGGGGTCAACAGTGATCTGCTAAATCAACACTGGTAGATCAATCTCAGAGCATTGATCCTGGCTTTAGTGTAAATGTAGCTTCTGTCCCTCCTATTTTCTTCCTGAGATAGTCTGGGCTCCTGCAGGCTATCATACTTTGGTCTAATTTCAGGTGTTGAGTTTAATGTGCATTGGCTTGGTGGTGCTGATGGCCTGTGAGATCTGGAGGTCAGATTAGCTGACTGGGTGGTCCCTTTTGGCCTTAAACTCCATGACTCTAAATAAGTCTTGACTTACCAATATGAACTCAAACTTAAAAATATTCTAAGACTTTTCATCTGGGGCAGTTACAAATAACCAGGATTCATTTGTGGGAGTTGTCTTGCATTGCAGATGCTCCAGTGTATGTATATTGCATAGTTACTGACTATTTATCCAATACATATCTAGCTATTTGCTTCCTGTATTTCTGAGTTTATAAACTGGGTCAGTTGCCAACACTAAGAAATAATTAGATCTGGGAGAAAAATGTTAAATCTGACTCTCGGTTCAATGCAACCACAGCATTGAATGGGTAATTCATTTCCCATTACCGTTCAAGCAGCTTGGATTTGTTTAAACAAATGTTTGGGAAGGTGCTTTTATTCTTGTGAATATAGCATGTATTCATGTATAATCCAATATTTATTAAATGAGCATATTAACAAATGAACAGGCATCTCACTTACACACATATATGCTCAGTTACTTGATGGCAATCTGATAGGAGACAAGTGACTAGGAATTGTGCTCAACAGTCAGGTGCTGCAAGACTGTTTGGGTTTTTTTAAGTTTATTGAGTTACAGACTAACACGGCTGCCTCTCTGAAACTTTTAGTCATATCTTTCTCACTCTCACAGACAGAACTGAATGTGGATATTTTAAAATCTGGGGGTTATGACTAACTTTTAAGGCCCCAATCCTGCAAACTCTTATATATGTGCTTTAGCAAAAAAGGACCGGAAAAAATTGTGTCTGAAATTTCCCAGGCCATCTTTTCCTGCAGTGTTTTTCTCCTTGAAGTTTTCCTTCCTTCCTGTTAGTGATTCAGTGCCCCAACATTTCTTTAAGTTTTGTTTCTGTCTATAAAGGTCAAGTTATTCAATCAGGAACAGAAACATTTTGTGAGGAGTAAGGGAAACCGATGGGAGCATTTGCTTTAAGAACAAATCATACCTACCTCCTTCTTTCCTTCATTTTTCCACATAGAGGCTATGTCTAGACTACAGAGTTTTTTTCACAAAAAGTGGCCTTTTTTCGAAAAAACTTCACCTGTGTCTAGACTGCCGTCACATTCTTTCGAAATTAAATCGAAAGAATGCAGCGTTTTTTCGACAGCGGTAAACCTGCTTTTACAAGGAAGAACGCCTTTTTTTCGAAAGAGTTCTTTCGAAAAAGGCGTTCTTGAATCTCAAACAGGGCTTTTTCGAAAGAGAGCATCCAGATTGGTTGGGTGTTCTCTTTCCAAAAAGCGGATTGCTTTTTTGAAAGTCTTGTGGCTGTCTAGATGATCTCTTTCGAAAGAGGCTTGTAGTCTAGACGTACCCAGAATGACCAATGTTGTAGGTCCCATATACAGCATGTTATCAGAACAACAGTTAAAATGTAAGAGAGAGAAAAATGTCATTCCAATGCAGTGTTTCCTCTAACTTGCAATGCAGCACAGCTTCACAGGTTATTAATCAGCCCCGCCCAATCAGTCAGCTCCTTGCAAGGAGCCCTGAGCCTCTGACTGGGTGGGGCTGATTAATCACATGTGAAGCTGTGCTGCTGCCCAGTTTAGAGGCAACTCTGTTCCCAAGATAAATAAAAACATCTAATTATTAATACAAATCAGTTACACAGTGCTGTGAATGTACCTAATACTTGGTTTCTTCATCACATAGCGATAGAGACGATTAAAAATAAGTACATATTGCTGGCAGTCACAAGCAATATAAACAGGTATGTGTTTAATTTCAGCACCAAGGTTGCAAAACAAATACTTGTTACAGAAATGGGCTTCACAAAAATAAAAGCATGAAGGGAAATGGAATAACTTACTGACTGTATTAGAGGAACACTTGAGCTATTTGAGGATAAATTATGAAAAATATTATTGCTATAACTTACACTAAATGTATCTATTGTATAGTAGCCCAGCTCTGCTCTTTCCCTGTCCATTGTATATATGGTATTTTTTAATTGTCTCTCATATGCATGATCTTTTAATGACAATGTAACAAATAACTTGAATTGTCAACAGTTCTGTCAGTCTTTGATTAAAATTAAATACTAAAATAGATATTTACAATTTATAAAAAATTCCTTCACAGATTATTTCAGTTTTCGGTAAATCATGCTTTTGCTTTAAACATTGAAGGGACACCTTCAATGAATAGTCCTGTCTTTAGATTCAAAATCTGGATCTCTTTCGAGGCTGGACAGTGTGCCATATTCACAGCAGGTCATAAGCAGGCAAAAGTCGTAGAGCCAAATTCAGAGGTGATTGTAGAGGGAAGGTACATATTCTGAAGGACAAAAGAAACTAGTGTGGCAGGACAGTTACTAATCAGTTAAAGTAGCTCCCTACAATGGTTTAGTATAGGTTGATCCTCTGTGGTGAGGGGCTCTCTGGTCCGGGAACAGAGGTTGCTGGAGACTGGGAGCAGAGCCATCTGGCGGGGCCAGTGGAGCAGTGGAGCCTGCAGCTGGCCAGGCTGGGAAGCTGGTGGGGGTGCTGGTACCAGTGGGGTAGGAGAGGCAGCAGAGATTGCAGTGGGCTGGGAAGCTGGTGGGGCCACCGAGCCTGCAGCCAGAGGAGTCAGGAAGGTGGGGGTGCTTCAGACCCCACAGCTAGTGGGGCTGCGAGTACCCACAGGGATGCTGCCAGAGCTCCTGGGGCCAATGGGGCTGCTGGTGCTCGTGGGGACTGGGGGCTGAAGGTAGTGGAGAGGCTGGTCCTCCCCTTCCCCATCCTGAGCTTCCCTGGTCTGGAAAACTCCCTTGTCCGGGAATAGTCAGGTCCTGAGGGAGCCAGACCAGGGAATGGGGAGAGGGGAGGTAGTGTGTGTATGTGTGTGGGATACCACTTAGAAAGAACAATGTAATTTTTAAGATTTATTGCACATTAAAATAACTAATTTCCCACTGGAAATTTATATCTCCCCATGTGACCCACCCATGTCTTATAGTTATACCTCTCTGCAAAGACTGCTAACAGGCATCCACTCCTACTCTTTCATTATGATGTCTATAGAATCAGAGAGGGGCAAGGGAATGGCACTTGGAGCAGTAGCTAATGAGGAAAAAGTGAGGATATCTTTAGGAACTAACTCTCCCCCCAAATATGTTTTTCCGCCCCTTTTATATACTGTACATGAGTCACTGAGAGCTTTGTCACATCATTGTAATGCAACTTCCTGGGTCATTCAATGCCTTTTTTTTTTAACTTGAAAGTCTGAAAGGCTTGAGTGGGACATGAAATGATTACTGGCTTATTTTTAATTTTTCATTTCACAAAACTTTCTTTGCCACATGCACAACTACTGGACAGCTTTGCACAAAGTGCAGACACTGCAATGGAAAGTGTAAAAACCTCATTAGGAAAAATGAAATAATTCTAAAAGAAACCACTTCATGTAACCACTTCTGAAACAGGGACAATCTGCTGAGAAAAATATCCACCTCAACCCAGGACAATGATACAGTGACAGATTATCTGTCACATTCCAACTTATTTGGCCCAGCTGGCCTTTGTGTAGAGAATATATGATGGCTGGGAAGAAGGGGTTAGCGCTGCTTTAGCATTTATTGCTGAGTGAATGTATTTTCTAGCCTGTTCTCAGAGATGTGCATTTCGTGCAAAGAGTAATTATATTTTATATAAATATGTCAATCACTGATACACACTTCTTTCTAGTAATCCATCTTCTCTTTCAAGAATGCATTTAAGCAAGACAGGACCATTTTTCTGCCTTGGCATCTGTATTATTTCAGTTCAAACTGGAAAATCATTCCCCAGCAGTACCTTAGAACAAGAATAAGTAAAGGCTGTAATGTGCAATATTTTATTCTGTAGTCTTACTGTGCATTTAATCCTACTCCCATTAAAGGCTATGGCAGAACTCCCACTGCCAGCATGAAGCCCAGGTGAATATTGGCACACTATGAAAGAGCTATAGTTTAACAATTTCAAATTTTGGCAAGTACAGATTTTTAAATGACTCCCCCTCTTAGAATATAAATATGTCAAGCAGCCACTCATGAAGCAGAAGGTCAATATTATATGACTTAGCAGAGCACCAGGAATGACAACAGCCAGATTGCACCATTCATGAACATCCAATGGGCTGAAAATTATTTGTATAAATGATGCAGCAATTAATAACAATTTACAAATATGCTCCCAGAAATGAGCAGCAGTTTGCAAATGATTTGCAAACAGAAATAAGGATTATTTGAATAGAATATTATTTGCAGTGAATAACTTTATCAGCATTAATTGCATATATATATTCGGGACATTTCATACCTGTCCTTTATTAGAAATTCTTTCAATAATTGGAAATAATTTGAAACAGTAATTGTACAAAACCAAGGAATAGTACAGTTTTCAAATCTTGATGATAAAATATCACATACTGATTCAGGAAATTGAATATTTACTGATCCTTGGTTAGCTATACTATGTTTGTAACAGTGACTGTATTAAAGAAGTTTGTAGTTCAGAAGAATGGACTGCATTTTCTCAGTGTCTCAACTTGAGGGAAAATATTGTTCTGGGTCAAAGCCTTCCTAAGGATGTACATGAATTAATGTTTAAATGGGTTTCAGAAGGGTAGCTGTGCTAGTTTGTAACTAAAAAAACTTAAAAAACTATAATGGTCCTGTAGCACCTTAGAGACTAATAAAAATATATAAATAGTATTATGAGCTTTTGTGGGCAAATCCCACTTCTTCAGATGACAAATATGGAGCCCCCAAAAGCTCAACTCGTGATACTATTTATATATTTTTGTTAGTCTCTAAGGGTATGTCTACACTACAGAGAAGATCAAAGCTGCCACTGTCGATCTTCCAGGATTCGAATTAGCAGGTCTAGTGAAGACACGCTAATTTGAAATGAGAGGGGCACTCCGATTGATACCAGTAGTCCTGCTTCCATGAGGAGTAAGGGAAGTCAAAGGGAGAGTGTTCTCCCTTCCACTTCCTGCAGTGTGGACAGTGCTAAAAGTCGAGTTAAGGTACTTTGACTTCAGCTACATGATTAACGTAGCTGTAGTTACATATCTTAATTTGACTTATTATGTTGTGTAGACACACCCTAAGGTGCTTCAGTGAGTGTTTGCTTCCTGCTGTGGAGTCTACATATAGAACTCCTGAGATGAAAAAAAGGTAGCTGAACTGTGCTCAGAGAGCTAGGAGGTGGGGGGGGTTGAGTGTAGAAATTAGTGTATAAAAACAATAATCACATTCTACTTCTTTCTCTTTGAAAATTAGAAATTTACAATGACATGAAGTTATATCACTGGAATAAGTAATAGGAAACTCAGATTAGTGCCTATGTGTGGTATTAACTTTTTATATACTTTGTATACAAATAGAGAATTAATCATCTTCACACCCTGGTAAGTCTTTAGCAGCAAAAACTAATAGGTAGAAAAATATTCACTGAAGATGGCAGATGGCAAAGGATGTCACAGGTTTGTATGCACACTTTATATTTTCTCCCTGGAGCAAGGGAGAGAAGCAAATACATACCCAATCTGTAAAAAGGGGCCTAGACAATTATAAAGGAGTCTAAGCTTGACCTTGATGCTAGGCTAAGATCTTAGAGATATTAATGAGGTATGAGATCACAAAACATCTGGAAAAATGTGCATTGACAAAAAACGTGCCAGCATAGCTTCTTAAAGGGTGAAACTTGTTTGTGATCTGTCTGGGAGACTTATTTTGAGGAGCTAATGCAAAGAACAGATGGGAAAAAGCTGTGGATGCAGTCTGCTTGGACTTCCAAAAGTGTTTGACACAGTCCAGAAGACTGAATACATAAACTTAGCCCACATTGGCCTGGGGGGGGAGGGGGGGAAGGAAATTATTAAGTAAATGAAATGAGAAGTATTTATAGGTCAGGATGAAGCAGGTTAATGAGCAGATTTCATACAACAGAAGTCAGTGCAGAGGCCAATACCTTAAACTCTAAGCCTGTGATCCTGGGAATCCTGGTGTTTTCCTGGAACTGGCATGCAACCTTTCCCAAGAGCATCATGACCTTGCTGGTGGTTTCTTCCCCAGACACAGCTACATTTTATCACACCTCTGAGCAGCGGAAGAAAGCCATAGCATGATTACTTAGTGTAACCGTGGATAGGGGACAATGTGATCGAGAAGTGTGTACTCTCTTGTTTAGTGCTAGAAGCAATTATTGCCACGGAGGAAGTTCAGCACAGAGCAACAAAGGTGATCTCCAGTCTAATATAAGTTGTGATGAAAAGTTATGGCAATTTGTTTTATTTAAGAGGAATCCTCAAGGTGACCTGTTCACATTTTAATGGGATGAATAAATATAATCAGGATACATGGTCCAAGTTGGCATGGGGTGTAGCAAGTAAGCAAAAAACCCAAAACCAAACCACATCCCCAACCCCATCCCCCAACAAACAAACATCTCTAAATATACAAAGCTGAGAGTAAACAGGTAACTCAGCAGTGCTAAGTAAGGCATAAGGAATGAAAAAGAAAATTAAAGCAAATTGTGTAAATACATTCAAGAAGCACTTGAACTTTTTAGAGAAGGTGTGGTTAACATGAATCAAAGCAAAGCTAGATGATTTTTAACTCACTCCTAACATTTCTGATGGGCTTTTGCAATAAATGCTATGGGAAATCTTTAGCTCTCTCAGACTGTGGCGTAAATCTAGATTTACTCTATCCAGGACTAATTGACATTTGAATTTCACCTTCAGTTTTAAAGTTGTATAAATGTGATAATGAGCCATAAGCCAATAAAACAACAGTTTATCTTCAATTGTATACTGTAATCACCATGTTGGTCCAGATTCAGATGCTCTTACCAAAACTGAGTAGTAACTCAGTCCTTGAGTAGTAGCACACCACTCAGGCACTATGAAAGGTGTAAAGCACTAGCTAAGGTGAGTAAAAGTATCAAAATCTGACCTACTGGCTTTAGCCAGCACTCTACTTTTTTGTGCATTTTCTTTCTGGCAAGATCTCTTTTCACCTTGTTTTCATTGTCTTCTGAGTTTACTATCTTTTTAAAAATCTGTGTCTGCCTTTCACTTCCTGTGTAGGTAACTGGGATTTATGCATATACCTAATGAAATGTGACAGCTTTATAGTTTTCTGGTATGCATTGACATCACGATTAATGCCATAAACTGTCTATCCCTGTGTAAAGTTTGCTCAGGATGAGTACAAAATTAATATTACTGCCACTCCATCTTTCTTGTATTGTGACTCTCATCAGATAAATCAATGTAAAATATACCACTTTAATACATAAGGGGAGATACATCAAAGATGGCACCTAATACATAAAGTAAATGAATTGAGACATAACATATTTTTCATGTAAACTATAGGGCAGAATAGACTTTCAATAGTAACAACGGTATTTTTCCATTACTAGGTGGAAATGGCAGCATTGTCAATAAGAAAAGGCAGAAGTGTTCAAAAAATAGTTGTTTTCTATATTGGGGCGGGGGTGAAGGGGGAAGCTAGATGAGTTATGGTGCAGATTGATTGAAATACTGTGCATTTCAAGAATAAATAAGGAGGATGTGTTCCAAGCTACACCACTGATGCAGCTCAAGAGTGGGAATGTGGCCAGTTCATTTTGAAGAACTGCAGTTACAGGCGAATACATTTAATTTCCCTGTGCATTTCTTATGATACTGCAAATTGTCATCTCAAGCTAGTGAGCAAGCCAGGAAGTTTTACTTATTAACAATGCTTTTTTGCTGGCAAAACCAGGTTATTCTGGAGAACAACTAGGCTGTTTAGTTTCTCTCCAAAATAGTTTTCATTGTGGATAATGCCAGAAACACATGTTGTGCCATTATACTTGGAAACAAGCAAGTTTATATTTACAATTAGAAATATAATAAAGAGTTCATTGTTGAAATTACCAAATTAGTAACAAATACTAGCTAAATGTAGCAAATTTAGCTAAAAGATTTATTAGAATGTCAAAGAAGGTGAGAGCTAAAAGCAAGGATTATAATATGGTTCATGAAGCAAGACAGAAGAGGTATGTCTAGGCATCATTTATGAAGAATGAAGAAATAACAATGAGTTGAAAAAGGCATACAATTGAAAGATTGCATTGTGAAACTGATTAAATTTGTAATCTTAGAAATTTAGATTCAATTGGGGGTTAGTAGTGCATCATACCAAAACATTGTGCTTATCAGAATTTGGAAAATGTTGCATTTGAACTTTTGGTTGCCAGTCTTACAGTTCATATAACAGACTAATTTCTTGGTCAGATTTCATATTGAATAATTCTAGACAGGGCATGGATTGCACTCCCTTAATTCTAGTTGACTTCCTTAACAAAGAATGCAGAATAGGGAACAATTTGTGGGTGCTTTCTTTAAAAAGTCTTACTTTATGTTGTTCCATTTTTTTAGCTCATATTATTTTAATAGGAATAACCTTAAACGTATAATGAACCTTTATGTGCAATTCAACTGGCCTTTAAACTTTAAACTTCATTGATGGCTGACATATTTTTTTATTCTATTTTTCTATTCCATATTTGATGTATAGACTTAAACACTGTGTCTTTTTTATGTCACCCTTTGTTTCCTTTTACAGTATCTTAAGAAATAGGTTTAGTTTGATAGTCTCAAAAACATATTTAGTGTTCTTATTTGAAACTGAAACCTTCTTTGTTTGATAATTTTCACTAATGTCTTAGCTGAATGTCACAATTCTCGGCCAAACCACATTAAGAAAACTGAAGACTAAATTTTATCCTCAGTTAAGCCTGTGAGTCCCATTGAAGCCAGATTAAATATGTTTAAAGTTATCTGGAAAAAAAATCAAGTGGCCAGACCAGCACAGATGGTTTCAATATCTTTAATATGAAACTTATGATTCAAGTAGATCCAGAAAAAATATTTTTTTGGATTTTTGAAAAGTACTCCAGAGAGAGACAGTGTTATATTTAAAAAAAATCCAACTGGTCAGAAAATCCCTTTGATATTCAAGCTGGCCTCAAAATAAACTAACCTGAAGTTTGCTGTCACCATTCTGTACTGGTACAATATACTACAAAATAAGTTTGCTTTGTGACTAAAGCAGTACTCCATTCCATCAGAATGCTGCTTATTCCTTGTACTCCTTGTCATCATGGGAAAGACATTCCAAGGACTGTTGTGTTTATTCTAAACCGTATCCCAATCAGTTTTGTTATGGTGATTTGGCAGGGAGAAGACAGTTTTGTAACATCAGTGTCTAAAAGTATCTTTCAAGAGTCCTGCCAATGTCAAGTTTGACATTTCTCTGGAGAGAAGAAATTTAGAGCTTCCCCATACCCATGAAATTGTTAATTTTAGTCCCTTCCCCTTTTTAGGTGCTACTCAGGTGCTTCTGAGCGATGTCCATGTGATCCTTCTCTCTGCTAAACTCTTTCAAATTTACAGTTTTTTAAAAGAAAAATTTCTACTTGTTAGAAAGCTGCTTGAAAGAACTACAAGACTCACCAAAATCCTTTAAAATTCAAGTTATGCAACCCATGCCATCTACAACCTGTCATCTACATGTCATCAGTGAAATGCTGTCTGTCTAACATGTGCAACACAAATACACATCAAATACAAATACGTTTTCTTCAAGGGACCACAAATATTGATACTTACTTATTTTCAATGAACTGTAAAACAATAACTTCCATGATTTTATTCTGGATTAAACAAAATATTACAGGTCAGGGTACGTCTACACTGCACGCTTCTTTTGGAATAAGCTATTCCGGAAGGTATCTTCTGGAATAGCTTATATCAAAATAGCGCATCTACACACAAAAAGCACAGCGAAATAGTGAGTTGCTACTTCCGAAATAGAGCATTCACACTGATTGCACGCTATCTCACATTTAAGGCCACCTGGAACCAGTTCAGGCAAGGCATTTGATCAGCAGTTGCTTCCTGGAGCTGCTGCCTGTACAGCTGTTTTTCAGGTTCTTCTGCTTGCTTGCCAACCTCTCTGAGGAACAGCAAGGCATTTGCATTGCGTGCTTTGGTTGTCCTGCTTTTGGACACCACACCACACCCTGCTATGGAGCTGGAGCTGCCTCTGAGCATGCAACAGCCCCTGACTGTTGTGCTTCAGTTTCTGCAGCAGTTCTGCAGGCTGCCCTTCTGGCCCTGCAGGAATATGACCTCGAGCTGCTTAAGGAGACCCTCAAAATGTGTCTTGGAGTGCAGCTCTTTCAGATGCACCCCACTGTGGTGCTCCACTTCTGGCGGCTGGTCACCAGTTCCGACTGGTGGGACTGGCTCATCATGGAGTGGCGGGATGACCAGCAGTGGCTCCAGAAGTTCTATATGAAGAAGGCGATGTTCCTGGAGCGGTGTGCTTGGCTCGCCCCTGCCCGCACATGATGGGACAGGCAAATGAAACCCGCCATCCCCCTTGGAGAAGTGGGTTGCCATCATGCTGTGGAAGCTCACCACACCAGACAGGTACCAATCCATCGAGAACAAGTTCGGAGTGGGGAAATCGACGGTCAGGGCCCTCATCATGTAGGCATGGCGCTTTCGGGCTGCAGTCCCTGGGGGGAGGGGAAGTACTGGAAAGGGGGACCTTAGGGAAAGGGGGGTTTGGCATGCAGGGCGTGGAGTGGGGTTGGCAGGGGAAAGCCCCTGTCCCTGGGTGGTTCTGCAGTTCTGCCTTTACACAGCCCTGTGGGGGGGAGGAGAGGGCAGGCTTCAGAGGAGGCAGCGCCTGGGGTGTTTGTGGGGTGAAGTCGGGGGAGGGCTCGGGGACCTCCCAAGGGCTCTGGCTCCCCCCCTTTGAGTCTCTTGTTTGTTTGTTTGTTTGTCTCCTTCTGCAGGTAGTGAGAGCCATCAACACCATCCTGCTGCATAGTGTCATCTACTTGGGTGACATGAACCCCATTGTTGCTGGCTTTGCCGCCATGGGCTTCCCCAACTGTGGAGGGCTATTGACAACACCCTCATCCCCATCTGGGCCCCCGACCACTGGGCATCACAGTACATCAACTGCAAGGGATACTTTTCCATGGTCCTGTAGGCCCTGGTCAACCACTGCAGCCAGTTTATGAACATCTTCATTGGCTGGTTGGGAGGGCACACGACGCCCACATCTTCAGAAACTCCAGCCTCTTCCACAAGTTGGAGGCTGGCACTTTCTTCCCTGAGCACAGCATCAGGGTTGGGGACGTGGACATGCCACTGTGAATTGTGGGGGATGTGGCCTACCCCTTCATTCCGTGGCTAATGAAGCCCTACACCGGCCACCTTGACCCCAACAATGACTGCTTCAATGCTTGCCTGGGCAGGGCCTGCATGCAGGCAGAGTGTGCCTTTGGGCATCTGAAGGCAAAGTTCAGGTGTCTCCTGCCTCACTTGGATATGGGGTACAGAATATCCCCTCAGGTGGTGTCCACATGTTGTGTGCTACACAACATAGTGGAGTGGAAGGGGGAGGCCTTCCTTCCAGGGTGGGGGAGGGAGGGCAGAGGATGTCCAGGAGGGAAGGGCCTATGAGCAGCCACACACAGCTGCCATTTGCCAGGCCCATCAGGAGGGAGTGAGAATCTAGGAGGCCCTGAGGGAGAGTTTCTCACAAAGACCCCAGTGACACTATCCCCAGGGCCTCCCCACTAGGGGCCTGTGCCTTGCCCCTCTCTGCCTTTCCTCCAACAACCCCTCCCTTCCCCTCTTTCCCCTGTATCCCCTGCAGACACAATAAAAAAAAACTGGTTGATAAAAACAGAACTGTGTTGTGATTTATTAGGGGTAGAAGTAACTTGGGAGGACGAGGGCTGAGAACCTTGGAGGGCAGAGGAGAAGCTCAGGGCTGGGGCTGGGAGTGGCATGTGGCACATGGTTTGGGTGCTTCCTCCACCTCATGTGCAGGGACCTCGGTGACCTTGGTGTGTGTGTGTGTCTGGGGAGGCTATGGGGATAAGCGGAGGTGGGGTGGGGAGGAGGCTGGAGCAGGGTCAGGCATGGGAGGGGGAACGGGACCTGGAACTGGGGCAGGGGCAGGAGCAGGCACTGGGTCCGGGTGGGTCAGGAGTGTCTGGAAGGTCACGTACATGATGCGTCCCTGCTGCAGCAACTCCATCCATGTGTCTGTCCGCCACTGCATGTTGTCCTCGATCTTCTGGGCCTGCGTCTTCTGTATCTTCCAGAGGGTACGTCTGTGTAAAGCTGTAGTCTAGACACACCCAAAGTGTGGAGACATGCTCCCTCATCAGGTCCTCCTGGGCCCTCTGGCACCTGCGGCTCCCCTGGGGTTGGGCAGCTGGCTTGGGTGGTATAGCCTGCCCCACTGTCACGGCTGATGCGGCTGGGGGCAATAAAAAGAGCTGGTCAGTCATCCCTGGAGACACTGTCCATGAAACTTTGTCCTCATCTGTGAGCTGGTCAGAGGAAGGTGATGTCCTGGGAGCAAGGCCATGTGTAGCCTGGACAGCGGGCCCTTTCTTACAGGGGCCCAGACGTCCCCAGAGAATCATGCTTCCCACCCACCCCCCCCCCATGTCCAGGGGACAAGCAGGCATGGGAAATTGCTGGCCACACTGGGATCCAATAGGCGGGAGGGGGGGCCTCGAGCTGCCTGGCCTTCAATCAGAGTCTTTCCCCTTGGGATGCCACCACTGCTGGAGCCAGCTCCAGCAGAGGTGGCATCCCAAGGGGAGAGACCTTGTATTTCTGACTGCTGGGGGGGGGAAGGAGGTGAGGGTGTAGGGGTGTGTGTGTGAGCCTTGCAGCACTGTCCCTGGGAATGGGTCCTGCCTCAAATGTGCAGGCATGCCTGTGTGCTGTGTAAAGCACTCCAGAGTGTGTGTGTGTGTGTGTGTGTGTCCTTGTCCCCAGCCTCTTTCTAGTGGTGGCTCATGGTGGGAGGGTGTCCCCCCCGCGGGTCAGAAGTGTGCATAGCCTCCCCAGAACCTGTGAGCAGGAGCCCACGGGTGCTCTAGTGCTGCCCTCTGGGGCTACGTGGTGCAGACTGGTGCTGCATGTGCAGCTGAGAAGGCCGAGTGACAATTGCACCTGAGCCCCTCAGCGCCCGCCACCCCACCCTGTTTGTGTGAGAAAACTAAGATCACTCACCTGAAGATCCTTCCCCAGCCTCAGAGGATGCTTGGGGCATATCCAAACCGTGGGGTACCGGCTCCAGTGTGAGCATGGTCACCATGCTAGCTGTGTCCTCCTCCTCGTCCTCCTTCTCCTCGTGGGCTGGGACCTTGGGCGGGTGACAATGGGCGTCTCCAGCCCCAAGTCCACCACCAGCGGTGGGGAAGGGGCTGCAGCGCCCCCCCCAGAATGCAGTGCAGGTCTTCAAAATAGGGGCAGGAGTGGGGTTCTTCCCCAGAGCGTGAGCTGCGCTCCCTTGCCCTGGTGTAGGCCTGGCGGAGCTCTTTCACCTTACTTCGGACCTGCTTCTGGGTCCAGGTATGGCCCTTGGTGATCAGGCTATCAGCCATCTGGCCGTATATATTGGTGTTATGCCATCTGGAGCGGAGATCCTGAAGGTTCTCCTCCTCACCCACACCTTGATGAGGGCCAGGATCTCTGCCCTAAACCAGGACAGTGTGCATCTGTTGCAGCTCCTGGCAGGCTCCTGGGAGCCCTCTGCGTGCTCCCTGGGACAGGCAAGGGGCTCTTGGAGGGCTTGAGGGTCTGCCATGATGGCCAGACATCAGGCACTGGAAGCTGCGGTGTGGCTGGAGTCTGTGAGGGTCAGCTTCCTGCCACAAGCCCTTTCCCCTGTGTCTGCAGCTTTAAGAGATGCAGTGGAAGAGGAACTATAGAGTCCTGAGGAGTGTGGATAGAGTGGCCAGCAGGGCACCTGTGGGATTTCCTGGAGGCCTCTTTTTTCAACAAAACTCCCTGTGCTGTGTCCACACACGCCCTCTTCTGAAATAACTATTTCGGAAAAGGCCTTGTTCCTCATGGAATGAGGTTTCCCAATGTCAGAAAAAGCCCTCTGTTATTTCGATTTTCTTTCAAAGTACTGGAATTGCTGTGTAGATGCTAGCATTGTTATTTCCGAATAATGGCTGTTATTCTGGAATAATGGTGCAGTGTAGACTCACCCTCAGACAAGATGTGCCAAGAGGAGAGGAAAAATTTAAAATGCATAAAACTATCTTATACTTGTCCCATTTGTCAGCGCAATAAAAGTATGAATGATGTTCTTTAGAGCTTTTTAAATTAAACAAATTCAGAACTAGCTATGTATTATTCATTATGTGTACAGGCAGTGTTAAAAATATTGGACTTGATTCTGATATCAGGTGCACCAACATAAATAGTGAAATATGGGGAGTTAGATCAAAGAAAAAACTGGTATGAGCTTAGAATCAGACCTTTTATTGGTTGTGGATAAACTTAAAGCATGGATGCCTGTGGAACATTCTAGCTTTTCTGCACACTGAAGGAAAGCTGAAGCAACTTGGCAAATAGTGCAAAAATATTTGCCATTTTCAGGGTCCCTGAGGGTTATAAGAGAAGCAACTTTATATAAGGGCTAAAATCATGCAATTATACACTTCTTTTCAACCATTGGCAACAAATTCAGTGAAACTAGCATAAAATAAATGTACAAAATTAGAAGTTAATATTAGAAAAAATTAGTGCATGGCACACTTGTCCAATTATTTTAATTAGTGTTAAAATATTGAAATATGATAGACAGTAATTATCAAATATTGTAATAATTTAAAAATGGTAAAACTACTTATTCAATTGTGTAATTCTTTTCTTGGATTGCATGCTTTTTGGGGCAGGGACTTCAAATGTATTTCTACAGCAGCTGACATAGAGAGGCTTCAATGCTGACTGTGGTCCTTGGGTGCAATGGTCATATAAATAAATAACAATAAATTATAATTATGAATCCCTAACTTGACTGATGGGAAGAGTATATATAATGTGAACTTAAAGCTAGATTTAACAGCAGCTGTATAGGTTGGCACAGTTTTGAAGTCTGAAGTTATGTTCAGGCTCAGGTTGAGCAGCACCAGGGCTAGATGAAAGACAGGATGGGCTTGCAAACAATTCGAGGGAACTGACTGGAGATGGGCAATCCTGGAAGAGAGGTACTGTCATAACCACATGGGCTGACCAGCAACCTGGGGACTAAGGGGTTAACTATGTCTCCTGTCTCTAGCCAGGTATCTGGTCAGCCAATAGTAATGCAGGTAGGGATTTCAAACTGGGACAAAAGAATTTCTATTTTTTCCCTCCTTTGTCTGAGTCAGAGCGGTTTCTTCCAAGTAACAGGAAGATGGGAAGGCCTGTCTGTCTCCAAGAAAAGTCTTCTTACAATGTGTAAGTAGGGCAAAGTTTAGCTGGTCCGTCAGGTTTTATTTGTTTTCTGGTTTGGGAATGTGGAAATGATGTTTGTGCTATTAAAAGTGGTTTGTCTCTCTTTTGTAACTAAGTTTTGAGCCCATGGGGGGGGGGGTCCCCATGAGTATATTAATTGGTGGCTCTTTTTCATCTAGTCACTATGCTTTCAACTATGATTTTGTTTTGATAATAAATGTTTATTTTTCTTCTAATTAACCTGGTATTGGGTCATTGTGGTGTCCTAGTTTTACCTGTAAGGTCTGGCTGTCTGGCTGGCTAAGGAGTCAGCTACCACAGACTGCAGCTTGTTCTTCTCTTTTCTTTTTCAAGTTCTTTGGAGAAAAAGAGCTTGAGGTACCCCTGAGAGGAGGTTTCCCAAGTGATCTCTTCCCTGGTTTGCTTGGAATACTTGGGTGTTGGCAGCGGATATTCCCAAAATCTGGGTATTAAGATTTTTGGGGGAAGTTTTTGTACCAAAGCCTGTAGAGACCAGGTTTTGGGGTGTTTTGAGGGCCCCCACTTCTGCATTTGTCATGCCAGAGTGGGGAAAAGCCTTGACAGGTACTTAGAACATAACAGCTATTGTGTCACAGTTTCTGGACATCTTCAAATGGATCAGTCACTTCAGGAGATGGGAGTGAAATGGCTGAGCAGTTTCATGCAGATTCTGGACCTAGCTGAAGTATACATGCTGCAATGAAGACCTTGAATTACAAAAGTGTTCAAGAACCCTTCTTCATACAACTTCAAAAAACAATATCTGTTGAAGTAAATACAGCTCTCCATCAGCTGACTATCGCGTATAAGGATTACAATTTATGACGAAGAAATCTCTCTTTTTTTTTGGTCAATTTATCCCCCACATCCCTCACTACATACCATTTTTGGGGTGCTTACAATTTGCTATTTTTGAATTTGAGATTCAACACCATCAAATTTAGAATGTGGACTTTTTTGGGGAAGGGGGGGACAATAACTGATTATTGCACAAAAAACTAATTGAAACCATCTGAAAACTAGAAATGATCAGAAAATTCAAATTTAATCTGGAGATTATGTGCTGAGATTGAAGTTTCACTTTAAATGCAAAATTTGCTTTAAAGTAACAGATGAAAGCTCCAAGTCCTCCACTTCCCATGGTCAAGATTCAGAAATGACTACCACAAGGAAAAGAGTAAATTTTGCATGGAGCAACCTATTGTATGAACCCTGAATAAAATCTGAATAAAATCTGTATTTCCATCATTATGAAAGTAACACTGGTATTTTTATTAATACCAATTGAAGGACAAACCCTTTATTTCTTCTATAAAATGGATCATTATTTTGATCAGGTTAGCTTGGCATTTCACTGTTATTTTTCTCAAATACTTGTTATTTTGCACTTGTTTTTAAAGGGTAGATTTAACCCTGCATTTGATTTCATTTGTTTTATTTATGCACTCGTTGCGAACAACACTGTCCTATAATTCCACTCTACTTAGTCATGGGACTATCATTTCCCCCCCTCATTTTTGTGATACTGTTTTCACCTCTGTGTTAGAGCTCTTAATCTGCTATGATCTTTGTTCTTGGTATTGCATGACATTTAGGCAAAGTTAATCCTTGCAGGAAAGAACAAGAATATGACAACAGGTTGCAGTAGTCTTCCTTATACTCTGATCTTAACTCTATATTTATTGTTAGTTCTAGACAAAGTTGTTCCTTTTATCTAGCTGCATATTTCCCTACCATGGTACTCACATCATCATTGCAAACCTTTGTAACTGTGTAACTCACCAACAGGGCGGCCTATGGGGGAGGGGCAAAGGGGCCTGATGATTTAAAAAGGGCCTGGGGCTCCTGGCTGCCCCCGCTGCTATGGAGACAACAGCAGCTGCCAGAGCCTGGGGGTCCTTTAAATTGGACGCTGGAACCCCAAGGAGCACAATCTGTGGCACTGAGGGCTGGCTGGGGATGGCTAGCCCTGCCCCTTCTGACTGTGGCTCTGCCCTTTCAAGGGCCTGGAGATGGGCCCTCCCCCCGCACCTTGCCAAGGGCCCCAGCAAGTCTGTTGCCAGTCCTGCTCACCAAACAGGAAAAGCATCATTAATTAAGGTACAGAGCTCATCCTGCACACAACTTGGCCTAGTGAAGGCATTGCTTATCTATTCTATAGCAGCATTAAATGACAGAGACCTTTGTCACTCCCTCCATGAAGGGGAAGCCTGCCACATGAAATCCTTCATTGGCTTGGATTCTGGGATGAAGGGGATCAAAATTCCTAACAAGGAAAAACTACGATCTTTATGCTGTCTGGTTCTAAAGGGCAATGATTCCTAAACATAAGCAAGGGATCCTCATGCTGCTTGGCTGGGCTTGGGTCAGCCTTAAAGGATGCATACAGCTGCTTATTATAGATGCATATATTACCTTTTAAAATGTAAGCCTGGCACTCATTTGTGTGTTTCCTGATTTAACATGGTAAATAATTCTCTTACTTCTTTTCTTAGTCAGTAATTTTTGTTAGTTTTATTACAGGATTGGCTACAGGAGTTGTCTTTGGTTTGAGATCAGAGTACAAAAGACCTTGAATAAGTGACTGGTCCCTTGGGACTGTGAGTAACCTGAATATTGTGATTTTTGGTGTAAGTGTCTGTCTGTCACATAGTCTAGCTTACTAGAGGAAATGCCTAAGGGGTCTGTCTGTGACTCCATGTTAAGACTGTTATGGTGCTTTAGGAGTGCACAGTAGTTACTGGACTGGAAATCTACTTATAGAACAGTTTGGGGTTTTCACACTGGCACTCATGGTCAGGAGCTACTCCAGACAGTGAGTGCCTTTCAAAATATTCTTGGTAGCCACGTAAATGTCCAGTTGTTGTTGAAGGAAGTTTTAAATAACAGAGTTAAAATTTTCACCAATTTCTTCAACGATTTGGTCTCAAGCTCTATTGTTTTTACTGAGAGTCCCAGCTTTTTGCTGAGATACTAGAATTATAATAATAGGCTGCTGCTCTCCTCTGCCATCTTAGGGCTCATTGTCCTTGGTAAATAATTAAGATATTAATGATGGACATTGTATATCAAACATTTTTGCTCATGTGACAGACTACATAAGAGTTTCATTAGTATTAGCATGTAAAATATATTACAAAAGATGTCCTTTAGATCTGCTTCTCGCTATATACCAAAGAAGAAACATATATTAATAAGAAGAATGGATGCAGAATTAATGGTTTTCAATTTGTCCTTCATTAAAGTTTGAAATCATTATGAGAATCAAATAATAGTTTTAAGATTTAACATTAATTTAACACACTGATACATATCCAAGACTCCTTCTGCAGCCTCTCTTTTTGGTCCTTTGATTTTCTTTGATGTCTGTTTGTGAATGTGATTGGACTGATCCATCCTGCAGTCAGTTTCCTTTGTGATAGACATGTTCTCAGAGAGTAGTTATTAATGGTTCATAATCATGCTGGAAGGGCATAACAAGTGGGGTTTCACAGGGATCTGTTTTGGGGCCAGTTCTGTTCAATATCTTCATCAATGATTTAGATGATGGCATAGAGAGTATGCTTATTAAGTTTGAAGATGATACCAAGCTGAGGTTGCAAGTGCTTTGGAGGATAGGGTCAAAATTCAAAATGATCTGGACAAACTAGAGAAATGGTCTGAGGTAAATGGGATGAAGTTTAATAAGGACAAATGTATTTCACTTAGGAAGGAACAATGAGTTTCACACATAACAGAATGGGGAGCGATTGTCTAGGAAGGAGTACTGCAGAAAGGTATCTAGGGGTCATAGTTGATGACAAATTAAACATGAGTCAACAGTGTGACACTGTTGCAAAAAAAGCAAACATGATTCTGGGATGCATTAACAGGAGTGTTGTGAGAAAGAAACGAGAAGTCATTCTTCCCCTCTACTCTGTGCTGATTAGGCCTCAGTTGGAGTATTGTGTCCAATTCTGGGCATCACATTTCAAGAAAGATGTGGAGAAATTGGAGAAGGTCCAGAGAAGAGCAACAAAAATGATTAAAGGTCTAGAAAACATGAGCTATGAGGGAATAATGAAAGAATTGGGCTTGTTTAGTTTAGAACAGAGAAGACTAAGAGGGGACATGATAGCGTTTTTCAAGAATCTAAAAGGGTGATATAAGTTGTTCTCCTTAGCATCTGAGGATAGGGCAAGAAGCAATGGGCTTAAATTGTAGCAAGGGAGGCTTAGGTTGGACACTAGGAAAAGCTTCATGTCAGGGTAGTTAAACACTGGAATAAATTGCCTACGGGGGTTGTGGAGTTTCTATCACTGGAGATATTTAAGAGCAGGTTAGATAGACATCTATCAGGGATGATCTAGACAGTGCTTGGTCCTGCCACGAGGGCAGGGGACTGGACTCGATGACCTCTCGAGGTCCCTTCCAGTTCTAGTGTTCTATGATTCTATGTCTAACTATGCACTGCTTTTCCTTCAACAACAGACTTCAATTTTTTTATGGGACAATAAGGATTTATTTAAAGTTTATTGAAGGATTTATTGAAACACCATGCAGAATGGAGAAGCGTTTAATTTGGAGCATACTTTTAGCAGCCATCCTTCGTTAATGACTTTAGTGGATTTATCTTATTTACACTACATTTAGTCAGTGTTGCACCCAGTAAAAGCTTTAATTATGTTCCTTTTCAAATCCAATCTTAAAAAGAATTTAATAAAAAGTTAATTACCTTTTTGGGTTGATTGATTTAAACAACCAATAATCTTGCCTTCTCCCTAAATTTTGATTGTTTTATTAATCTGCAGGACTTTTTACTAATAGTACTTGGTCATATTTTCCTCCTCCCCATAATTCCATGGATTGTGCTAGGTAGGCAGAGGCCTCAAACAGCCCATGGTGGCAGGAGTTGTGGAGAAGTGGAGCGAGTGAACCCACTGAGTGCACTCCACTTCCCCATGGCTCCTGCCAATGTGGGAGTGCGGGGTGGGAGGGTCTGCTGCTGTTGCTGCTGCTGCCACATGCCAGCCCCTGCCTCCCCCCCCAGTAATCCATGAAGCCACATCCTTGGGGGAACAGGGTGCCATGGCGGGGCAGAGGGCTGGGTGATGGTGGGAAAGTGGGGATTGGAGAATAGGCCTGGACAACTCCCCTTCCTGGCCCACCAGGACACCTGGGCCGGATTGTGCAACTGCTCCGGCTGGGGATGGCCTGCAGGCTGGGAATTTGAGACTCCTCAGGGCCTCAGTTCTGGAATGGTCTCTGAGAGGATGACTTCAGTGTGCCAGAGTCTGTATAGGTCTCACTCATCCTCCAGGGTAAGCCATGCAGCTTCACCACCTCCTTGGGCTGGACCTTTGTTCAAGGGCATTGGAACCTCTGTAAACAAGTTTGTGTGTGTGTGTGTGGGGGGGAGAATCAAGGCTAAAGTGGTGAAGGAATTCCTCCCATGCCCTTGGGCCCTGCTGCCTCCCTGCCATTTTGCCATGAGCTCATTCCATATCCTTGCACCATAAGCCCACTCCACTCCTTGCCTCTTGACCACAGTTCCCCCGGCCCTGGTGCCTGCCCGTAAGACTGGCCCTGTGTTTGTTTTCTTTCCAAACTCTACTGTCTTCATGGATCGGATTCAGGATACACATACCAAAATGAAAACTCCCAGGCTCAGAGCGGAGTAAGACCTAAACAGCAGGCTACTAGCATTAAGATTTATACTCCTCCTCGACTGGCCAATATTCAGGCTGTCAGCATATTAGGATGCACAGAACAGGGCCATCATGACAGATTCACATTAGAAAGACAAGGTGGGTGATGTAATATATTTTATTTGTCCAGCTTCTGAGGGTGAGAGAGACCTAACAGACCTGAAGAAGAGCTCTGCGTAAGCTCTGGAGTTTGTCTCTCTCTCCTACAGAATTTGCTCCAGTAAAAGTTACTAGCTCAGCCACCTTGTCTTTCTAATCTCCCAGGACCTAGCATACTGTTATCACCAGGGAACTAGCACTACCAGCACAATGAGCTAAATATAGCCCTGTGTGTGTGCCAAACATTCACAGTACAGCACACTGGGATCCACAGAACAGAATAACAGCGTCAGAAGGCATACTCACAAGACAGTGGGGATGTACTCAATCCCTGAGTGTAAGGGGTCAGCTAAACACCAGGGCACCTACAAACAGCTGTAGTAACTGTGGGATCTGCACTATTGGGCCAGAGCGAGTTGCAAATCGAGGCATTAAGTCACAATCCCATTGCAATGGGATTCAAGCAGCCGGCCTTTTGTGCCAGGCTTTGTTCTCCCAGAATAGTGAGATAGAATTCTAGATGTTACAGGAGAAAATGTGCTCTGTGACCATCCTGGCTTAATCTATCTCCCTGCCAATGCAGGGCTGATCCTAACTGCATGTTTTGTCCAGTCTTGGGGAGAGTGACTCCCCATATACCCTCCTATACCACACCCTGCCTCTGTTTGGGGAACCTGTGCCACTTTGCCGCTCACCAAACTGCACCCATGGATTCCCCTTTCCCTGTCTCCTGATAGTGCAGCAGACCCCACCCAACCCCAGTCCCAGCCAAGCACCCCCTGCCTTGAATGGGACTCACCTCCTGCCTGTGGAGCTGGGCAGGGAGCTGCAGTCACACACGGAGTCTGCCCATGAGAGAGAGGTAAGAGGTGGGGCAGCCCCAGATGAGCAGGGGATGAGCAGGGAGGGTGCTGCTGTTAACATGGCACCTCTGTGGAGCAGAGTGAGTCCTGCACTCATCCTTGCCAACTCGTAAGGCAGTTTCTTTTATTTGAAAGGGGGTGGGAAGGGCATGGCCCGCTGGCCCACCCATTCTGCGTCTGGTCCTTTAGAACTCCTGCTTCACACCATGAGCACCATTCAGCCAGTCCTATGAGGCAAGCCCCTGGGCCATGAGGGAGACTTGTACAAGCTTAGGGGACAAAATATCTCCTCCAGCTTCTGCAATGATACTATGTGTGTGTGCAGGGGTCACCTGCATGTAGCTCATTGAAGGACTGGGCCCATTGGTGCCCCATGAAGAGAGATAAAGGGATTGCATCTCATTACAAAAATGCCATGAGCTGCATCCTTCTACATCTGAAATCAGTGGAAAAGCTGCCGGTGTGTAGAATGGTAACAAAAGGAAGCCTCACACATGCATCAGCAACAGGTGGACATGCAACAGCAGGTCTGTCCCTGAGAGAGATTTAAAGAAGAAAATATATGACTGACTTCTGCTTTCAGTGTCCTGGCGGGTTTTAAAACAAAACATAACCTGGAGACAAGTCAGAGTATAGTGGTCATATTTTCCATTCAATTCACTTTGCAGGAAAGCTCTTCATGGAAGAATTTATCTTTGATTTTGTCTTAAGAACATAATTTCCAGAATCATCACCACAGAACTTTATTTGTCAAATCTTCCCAGTTCTCTGTGTTCCAGAATTATTCAGGCCCTGATAATGATCCCATTTGTGGTGTTTTTAAGTGATCATGCAGTGCTTAAGGAACTTACAGAAGATCTGTTTTATTTTTTGTCTAGTTCCAGCTGGTTGTGCCTGCGATGCTCGGCTCTTAAAAACACAGTCCTGGATATGACATGGTCTTCAGTGGATATGGAATTTTGTGATTGGAGAAGGACTTGACTCCAACACAATGTGTACAGACTTCAAAACTTACAAATACGTACATTTGAAAATATTTGCAAATCAGTTTGCAAATTTATTCCACGCACAAATGGAAAAAAATTAGAGGGAACACTGGCCCCTTGGGGCTCCTGGAAGGGGTTGGGTTAGGGGCAGGCAGTTCTCAGTACCATCTGGAGCATGCCACACTGCTTCCCCTTCCCCTAACCCTCAGAACCACCCAGAGCATGCCGTGCAGTGCTGCAGTGGGAATTTAAAGTACCCGGGCTCTGGCTGCCACTGCTGCTACAGTGGCAGCAGCATCTGGGAATCCTGCACCCTTTTGAATGCTGCTCCCCCCCCACCTGTCCTTTGGGGGGCCTGCAACTCAGATAGTTAATATAAATAGGCTCGCAAAGAAAGCCAAAGAAAAGAACATGAAATCAATTAGAAAATTCTGGGCTGAATGGGATGACTTTGGTCCAGTCTAATGATTTGACTGTGCCTCAGATAGGAGTAATATAACATGACTGAATAAATAAACCTTTTATTTATGAATTCATATACATGTGTGAGTGAGTACACACACATACACATGAATGACAATTTTTGGTAATAAAAATGCCTTTGTTTACTTTTAAGAGCTTTCCCCCAACTAAGAATGTTTTAAGGAAGCAGAAACTAAAAAAATGAGATAATTTCTTCAGTTTTTATATGATTGATAGCTGATGCATAAAAAAACCAAACAATGTAGACAGTGGGCAAGACCATCCTTGGTGAATCTCTATTTGGCCCAATATTTTCTAATTCATTTAACATTACATACTTTGGCCTTGATTCTATTTGCTGAAAAATAGAATACTGCAGGGAAAAAGAAAATATAAAACTTATCAGTGAATTATGAACTTCTCTGTAAGCGGGGTCAGGGTAAACTCTACCCTGACATCTGGTGGTGAACTGTGGCAAGTGGTGCAAAGAGACTTCAGGGGCTGATCCCAATTTGCATAGACACACCCACCCTGTCTAGTATGTGCTCACAGCAGCCCAAATGGTCACTTTGGCCACTGTGGGATCCCCAGTCTCTCTGTTATTGAGGCAGGGGGGATAAAAGTGTTGTTACCCTGATTATGCGAATCAAGGACAATGGAATGATGGAACTGTTTACGACAGAGGGATTCGCCATAAACTAAGTAGCACTTGCTAGACAAGGGGCATGGGTTCCAAACCCTGTCAAATTGAGAGAGGCTGGGGGTAGGTCTTTGTACCTAGTGGTGGGGTGGCCCTGTATGTGGGTCTAAACAATGCTGATTGCACCCTCTCCACTGTGGAATGTCAGAACTACTTTGGATTCTATTAGGAGTCTAGTTGTGAGCTGTGGAGTTAACTTCACTGTGGGCCAGTGGAGCACTAGTGCGAGGCTCCTCTGTTCTAAGCTGATGAGCTGAAATCACTGTGTGCTGAGGGGAGCCCGGTGCTAAGCTGCTGGGCTACTAGCAGAGCAGCTTGCAAGGGACAACCAAGAAGTGCAGGCGGACAGCAGAGCAATTTACCGGGATGACCAGTGGGTGCAGGCGTACAGCAGAGCAGCTGGCGGGGACGACGTGTGGGCAGACAGCAGAGCGGCTGACAGGGACGACCTGCGGCTGGTAGGAACGGCGGCTGGTAGGAGCGGCAGCAGACAGCCAGTGGAGCAGCGGCAGGAGCAACCAGCTGGCAGCCAGGGGCGTCGACTGAGACGGCTGGCGGAGCCGGACAGTGGAGGCAGCTCACTGGACGACAGGTGGAGTGTGGCGGAGTGACTCGTGTCGACGGCGGCGGCAGAACCCCATGGAGAGGCGGAGCCATCGGCGGACACGTAAGGTGTATCGATCCCCGCCCCTCCAGGTTGGGATGGTGAAACCCTGCCGGGTGAACTTTTGAACCCTGGGGTGGCACTGACCCGGGGCAGAGACTTTTGGGGTGTTGGACTTTAGGTGATTTTTTGGGTTGCTGGACTTAAGAGACTTTTGGGGTGTTGGACTTTGGGTGATTTTTTGGGGGGATTTGTGTTGAGGGGGAGGGCCTTTGCTCATGTTTGGTCTGTAAATCTGAGTTATGGTGTTTTCCCAATTTAATGCTGATGTCGGTTACCTCATGTTATAAAAGGTTTTGCTGCTATACTGAGGCTCTGTGCTTGCGAGAGGGGAAGAATTGCCTCTTTGAGGCACCCAGAGGTGTATGAAAGATTTCCCAGGTCACTGGGTGGGGGCTCGAGCCGGTGTTGTATTACCTTGTTGGGAGGAGACCCCTAGATACTGAACCCGGCCCTTGCTGCTTTTTACTTGGCCTGGCAGAAGGGTTACATCTCTGTTGTTCATTCTTGTGATTTTCTGGCCACAGTCGTTGAAAAAGACCTAGTAGTATTACTGTCCAACTTTTAGTACTTATTTCCCTTCAGAATAAATGAGATTGTAACAACTGTTAATGAGTGTGGTATAGTATACGTGCTTAAAACAGCCAGCCAAGCAAAACAAAAAAATCCACTCCTCAGAACACACAAACAAAACCCTTTCAATATACTATAGTCCTTATTAGTTGAAGAGCACAAAATATATATAGGAAGATTTAATTCTTCACTAATAAAGGGGTTGTGAACATTTCTAAACTCTATGTAAACTGTTTTTTAAAAAATTTACAATCTGCAGCACTCAGAGGGCTAATCTGCATCTGTCTGTAAAAAATGGTGATGCTTATCTCCCTAGCGACTCTACTCTTTTGCCTTTCTAGAAGCAGCCTTTATTTATCTTAAATGAGGATGAGTGGATGCTGTGAGAACAAGGACAGCTTACTCCTTTTACCCTCCTTTAGACCATTTCTAAGGATGTTCTCAGAATCACAAAAGTTATAGATGAAAATGACTGTTTAGGTCATGTAGTCTATCTCCCTAGCAATGAATGGGATTGGATCTGAACCTGTAAAACCTGAGGCACAAGTAATTCTTGCTTATGTCCACTGATGTACATTTAGCTAAAGGCATAAGTAAGGACTATTCATTTGAGTAGGGGTTTATAGGACTAGTACTTTGTTCCCTTCTGTACACTTTCTAGTGTTTAATGTGAATGTATGCTGAGCATTTTGGGACAGAAGAAGAAATGAAACTCAGCTTGTAGAAAAATGACGTTTTTACCTTGCCTTCATCAGGTGAAGTCTATCAAATGATGTGTGAAATAATGTTCTGCAGAGAAGGTGTTTGGCAAATTGACATCATCCTGCCTTCACCTAGATGACTGCACCCCAAAGAGGTCAGCCCATATCGAAGAGCTAGCTCCACAAGCTTTAGGTAGCTTTCAAAAGATGTCTTTTATAGACCTAACTTTTAGTCTGAAAGATGTGTGCATCCTGGCTACCATTTGAGGTGTAAGCTTTCAATGTGTGGGCAAAAGGGGGGCGAATGTATTCTTCTTGGTATTGTCTAAGGGATGGAGTATGTAATATGTGTGTGCATGTGTGAGAAAGAGAGATAGAAAGCATCCTTCATTCTCTCTTGGAACAGATACCTTAAATCTTCATTGATAGCTGCATAATTATTCCACTGTCACCTGGTTAGAAACTATAGAAATAAAACTTCAGTGAGCAATTATATATTTCTAATTCTCTTCCAATAGTCATTTAGATGAGTTTCTATGTTTCCCCCAATTCCCAAGAAAGATTTTTAAGTGTATTAAGATTTTTAGTAAAAAATAGTTCTCCACTTACACTCTCAGGCCTGGTCTACATTAAAGGGGAAGGTAGAATTAAGATATGCAATTCCAGCTACGTAATTAATGTAGCTGGAGTTGACATATCTTAAATCACCATCCACACAGCGGGATTCAATGGGAGTAAACACTCCTGTTGACTTCCCTTACTCCTCATGAGGAGCAGGAGAACCAGTGCCAACAGGGGTGCCCTCTCAGTTTGAATTAGCAGGTCTTTACTAGACCTGCTAAATTGAACCTTGGAAGATCGACCCTGGGAGCGCTGATCTTCCACGTAGTGTAGATGTGGCCTCACAAATTATAAGCCATTTGATAGCTTGATGGTAGACTGTTCACTGGATACCCTTTAAGCTTGGAGTTTTCGTTTGAGACTTAAATGTAGCCCTTTATTCTTTCTTTACAATGAACTAAGAAGATCTGGAAGAAATACAGGTCTTGCCTAGCTTGGAAGACCCTATGACTGCATCTACACAAAACAGTATTTGAAAAAAAAATTTCCCTTGGCTGCCACCAGTTCACACTAGCCACTAATAGCATTGAAGGGGACCTAGTGTAGACAAGGCTTTGGCAGCTTCCAGAATTCCACTGTGTTAATTCAATCCTTTCTGGCTCCTCCTCTTCCACCCACCCAACTTCTCCTGTTGTAATTTCCCCCTATTCCCCCCTGTCCTTCTCATCCAGCTGTGTTTTCATCTCCCCTAACTGGCTCTTACTTTTACATGTTGTGTGTGGGCGGCAAAAAATAGGAAAGAGAGTAGCAACAGGACCTGTTGTGAGGGTCTGAGTGGACAGGACTCTGCTGTTTCTAGGCTCTGTGGTGACTTTGTGCTGATGACAGAGCATTCAGAGGGGACTGCCTTGGAGAAGGAGAGATTTTAATTTTAGTTTTCAAAGTATGCTTTATTATTGGGGGCTGAGGGCACAGGGGATATTTTTGAATGTCTTGGTGCATATTCTAGATCAATTAATCTAGATTCACTGTCTCTCACTTTAATCTTTGCTCATGTCTGCCTTTCACTAGAATGCCTGTCTTGGGCTCTGGGTGCCTTGCCATCTAGTAAAAAGGCATTGTACAATCATTAAGAACCAAAGAAGTAGCACATTCCCCATACTTATGTCCTTCTGCATATAAACCTCGGAAATTATACCAAAATCTCCATTTCTTCAAGTTCTTTCTCCCTTTAGCCCATTCCAAAACCCTGATCAAGAGCTGGACTATGCAGTGTGCCCTTCAGAAAAATAAATTCAGGATGGGAAATGAATTCTGTAGTCATGGGACCTGACAAGAATGTGCTGTGAGCTGGTCCATCTTATGTGAGATATCTATTTATGTTCTGCATTACTGGACCAAAGTTGTCCTTCAGTATATCTTTCAGAGTGGAGTTCAACTTTATCCCTAGGCAATTGATGTTTGCATTCTTACAATTTAGGTTTCAGTTGTTAAGTAATGCAGAGGGGCTATAAAACAGGAAGAACCTCAGTTTTGGACCAAATTATTTTCTATCGCAAGATCCAACTTAAATCAGCTACCACATAAACCATTATTTTTGGCTTAGCTGCAGTAATTTTTTTGTAAACAGCAGGATAGCATTAGCGAATGCTCATAATTTAATAGCAGGCAGCTGCAGTTCTAATGCCTGATATCATATGCCTGTTCTGTTCTAAATAGTGAAGATTACAGAGCTGGGAGCCAGTGAAAAAATTATATGAGAAAGAGAGATCATTTTTGCATGCCTCGCTTAAAGGGGAGCATGTTACACCATTTCTACAGACTAAAGTTAACTGATGCCATTTATTGTTTTAATAATACAGTATTTCTAAATTTAATCTGAATTCCCTAAAAGAATGCTGAAAGGAAATCCCTTTTGATTCCATTTTCAGACTAGCCCTGTGGTAGGGTTAATATAACTGTTGCAAGTAGTGATATTTTCAGAATGTTTATGAAGCTCATTCCATTTCAGCATGATGGGAAAATACAGTAAGTACAATGGAAGAACAGTAAGAACCTCATAAGTATTGTTTTTATGTTTATGACAAGTGGAATAACCTTGTAAGCCTTGGTAGTTGGCTAATTCAGTCAAAATGGTCCCGGAACACAACCTCAAGTGTAACCTCACACAAAACTCTGAATTTTGAGGGAATTCAGATTCAAACTCCAGATCCAAACATCCAAAAATTGGGGGGAGCCTGTTTCTGAGTCAATCACAAATTGATACAGATAAAAACTAATTTGAATTTCCACCATTCGAGATAACAGAAGAATTCAAAACTGTCATTGGACCCAAATCATGGTTCTGGTTCTGCCAGGAACCCCAAATACTAGCCTAAACCTAACGTGACTCCTAAACCAAAGAATGACTCCTCAGCACCATGATTGTGTTTACACCTTTCCTTGGATTGTCATATATGTTCCTGTATCATGTCTAACTTTCCAAACGCTCAATTATAAGACACTTACAGAAGGCCTATCAACATGAATTTGGGGTTCCAGGAAAGAAATCCCTTACCCAGGGCCACAAACCCCCCACTCCCACCTGGAGAAGCCCCACGCACCCTGTACCCCACCAGAGAAACCTTTGGCCTGCTGTCCCCCCTTCCCCAGACACAACCTGCCTGCTCTAGGGAAAGCCTCAGCAGCATCTCTTGATTGAAAGATGCTTTTGATATGCCCTATGCAGGTTCCGGGGCTGAGTAACCCCACCCCAGAATCTGCATGGGACATATCAAAAGCATCTTTCAATCAAGAGACATTTTTCCACAGAGCTAGTGCAGGCCCTTTGAAATTGCTGGGCCACTGGATAATGTCCCCCTTTGTCCACCTTGTCTGCGGCCCTGACTTAGAGCAAAACATCACTGAAAGGCTGGCTGCTGGCTCCAGATTTGTTCCTCATCTCTGCAAATGCTACTTGTCTCATACTTTACACTGTATTTTAAAAGATCATTTTGCCAATATCAACAAATTGTTTAAAAGAAGCAGAAATGAATTTCATCACTGAACTGCACTTATTGTTTTATAATAAAGTAAACAGGGTCTGAAGGAGCTCTTCCCTGACATCTAAGGAGAGCTGATGAACTGGGGAAAAGCCCCCAGGAGCAGACAGCATTTGTACCAGCACATCTACTCTTTCTAGAGGATCAGCAGCAGAGTCCTGTGTTGTTAAATTGATCAGTTTTAGTTGTTTGGGTTTAAAATTCACTTGCTAAGCAGGGAATAATGGTGCATAATGAGTAAGACTGTAGACAGTGTTCCTACCCTCCTTTAACATCCAGTGTTAAAAGACAGAGATGATTACATTCATTTGAGATTCATGGTTCTTTCTCAGGGATCACCAAGGACTGAATTTACTGAGAAGCTTATCTTAGGGAACTGAGCCATAGACTTGGTAAGAAGCAGAGGTAAAAGTAAGAGTGTCCACCCTGGTGTGCAGCTCCAGTAAGAGCTGTCTGAGCTGCAGCAAAAGCCAGCAGGGAGCGATTTAAAGAGCTGGCAGGGACCTGGGTTGCAATAGGACAGTACCTGTAAGAAATTTAAGTTACTTTCAGCTCTGGTAAGAAGAGAGTGATGCAGTGAAAAGACGATGCAGAAGAGGCAGCAATAGCAGCAGGGAGTGAAATCACTAAAGAGCTGAGTTCCCTGAGAACTGGGCCAAGCGGTAGTATCTCAGAATGGAGCATGCCAGCTGTGAGCAGTGGCCATGATGATGGCCATGACATGCAGCAGCAGAGACGCTTATGAGTAGACGTGGAAGCTTCACTCATACATCTTCCCCATGTGGCAAACCCATATGAATGACTCCTTGAGCGGGGGACACTCTGACCTTGGACAACAAACCGTGAGTGGGGTGTAGTGGTGGGAAAAGGGGAGTAACAAAATGTTAAGGAGACATTCATCACTTCCACAAAACTAGATGGGAAACTGAGAAAAAGGACACTGCCCAAGATACTGTGGGGTGGGTGTTTACTTATTGGTTGCATACTTTCAAGTCATTGTTGCAGCGTTTCCCCAAATGTAATGCTGTAGTTTTATCTTTTAATAAGTTTTCTTATTAAAGATATTGGACCCAGTCTTTGCTGCCGCCGCCTACACTGCTTGGCCAAAAAGTTATAATAATCTAGATTAAAAGGTATAGACAAAAAAGCATTTAATCTGATATCTTAATTTTTCCAGGGTTCATAAACTTACTTTGTTTCTTAAAAAAATAAATCACACAACATTCTTTCATTATAATAGGCAAATAAATATTTCTCAGATTACATTTAATTTCCAAAATGACTTTGCAGGAAACAAATGTAATTACCTGAGTAATGGCAGGGTATGTAATGCACTGAGGTTCCCACACACCTGTTTAATTAAAAGTAGACATTCTATCTGCAGTGCTGTTTCATAATACATGAGGATAAAATGAAATAGGAAAAACAACTTCTAACTAATGAGGTCCATTCTGAGAGATTATAACAATGCTTACATACTGGTGTTTATTACTGACTTCCTGCTGTATTGAAATGTTCTGTATATTATATGAGACTGTAGCCAATGTACTATGTGATATTTGACTTCTAAGGTCCTGATCCAATGTTTCTTGAGGTCAATAGCTTGTATGTAGTGATTTATATAGGAGTTGCACAAGCTCTAATTCAGCTGAACACCATTTCACATTGTTGAGTGCTACAGTTAATTTATTTATTGCACTTCAAACTTCTTTCCCTTGAGGAGAGGGAGTTTACAATAATGTGAAAATACCATGAAAATACTTTCAGAGTGGGAGCTATTCTAGAGAGCACATACTTGTTATTTGAAATGTCTGGACCAAATCCCCATTACTTTGTAAGGCTTTGGTTTAAGAGGAAAATGTTGGAATCCTCAGAGTTTCAAGAGGGATTCCATTCCTCCCCCTTCCCCACCCCAGAGGTAAATGGATTGGTGTACTGAGCTCTGTACTTTATTACTGGCTTAAGGAATAGCACATAGAATGTATCATGTCTGGAAAACACCTTCTTTCTATCAAACAACTGAAGTAATGAGGTTCTCAGGTCTGATCTCTGAAACAACAACTTCAACGCATTTTGGGGCTGAAGCCTATATGTTTGTGATGCTTGGGATTTAATGGAATGCCTGCATCTTCACTTGTAAGAATCCTTACTCTCCTTCCCCCAATTTTCCATCTAGAAAGTGAGTCCAGATGAACTACCTACCCAATAAAATATTAGATAGTAAAAAAAATCAGTAACCCAAGGCAAAATAGTGAGCTGCAGTATTGAGGCTTGTGATGGAGTGTGTATCCCCCACAGGCCCTGAATGGCTAATATGGGCCTGAGAAGCCAATTTTCATATTAGGCTGTACCTGGAAGGGGAGTTAGACTTAACTGGTCATGAAGTTTATCTAGGCAGGACCTAGCTGGTTAGTATAAAGAGATGAAGTTTTAGCAGAAAGAGAATGTAGGGAGAGAGTCTACAGTCACTCTGGGAATAGAAGTGGAAGCTGGGGGTGGGGAGAAGCTGAAAAAGTCTCCTGAGCACCTGATCCTAGCCAGACTAGGAGAAGCCTGGGAAGAAAAGTTGGGCTAGAGGAGAAGGGAGCATTCCTGGGGTGATGGGCCCTGAGAGAAGGGGGGTAGAATTGGATAAGGACTTTGAGAAGGGAGTTAAGCCCTGTGAAAGAAAGGCAAGGTTAGGAAAGCTTGACTGTAGGAAAAAGGCCTGGAATAAAGGGGGAAAGGAACAAGAGAGACATCTGCAGGAAGAAGCTTGTACCCTGAGACTGGGCCTGAAGGGAGAGGCCACCTGAGGAGAAGGAGACTCCTTAAGCAGGATGGGAAGAAGAGAGACTCAAGAGAAGACACAGTGAAGGTCAGTGGCTCAGGAAGAGCTGGGTCTCCTGGGAGAATGCCCTGGGAGCCAGCTCTGTGTGACAGAGGCTATGTCTACACTACACTTCTTTTTCAGAAAAAGGTATGCAAATTGCACTAGGAAAATTCACTAGTAATAATACTTAAGTGTCTTATTGCAGTCCTCATCAGAAGAACTTTAAGTCATCTTACAAAAGATGTCAGTATTATTTACCCCCAATTTATGTACTGGGAAACTGAGGCACAGAGTGGTGCAATCACTTGCCCAAGATCACTAAAGCTACATCTACACTGCACAGTTATTTTGGAATAAGCTATTCTGGAATAGTTATTTCAAAATAGCTTATTTCGAAATAGCACGTCTACCCTGCAGGGAAGCCTCAAAATTAGTCGGAGGCAGGCTTCCCTAATGTAGATGTGCTATCTTGATTTAGAGCCCTAGGAGGAATAACTTAGAATGGGCTTGGTGAGGGGCTATTTCGAAATAGCAGAAGTGGAGCATCTACAGACAACTTATTTCGAAATAGCTATTTTGGAATAGGTGTTATTCTTCATAGAATGAGGTTTATAGAAGTCAGGATAAGCCATCCATTGTTTCAAAATTATTTCGAAATAATGGAATTGCTGTGTAGATGCTCGCATAGTTATTTCAGAATAACTGCCGTCCACACCCTAATAGGTCAGAGACACAGTTGGGAAAAGAAGCTCTCTTGAGTCCCAGACCTGTTCCTTATCCACTGGATAATGTTGCCTCCCAGTGTAAATGGCATTACATTGAAAAGACTCCCTTATATTTAATGCTTGACTAAATTTAATCATCAAAATGTCTTTGCTAAAAGAAAACTGTATTTCTATGGAAAAATTCCATTTTCAATTAGTTTTCTAATCAGATGCTCCACAATCAGTTTTGCTTTCCATTTGTTGTCAAATTATTTTTGAACCATGTACAAGATATTCAGTAGAGGAAGAAAATAATCCTCTAGAAGGCCTTCAAAATGCCAGAAACTGACCAAGAAAACCACATTTGTTGCAACTGCTTAAGGCAAACACTATGGCTATATCTACACTGCGCATTGTTGCGGCTCATTAGGTATGCAAATGAGGCGCGGTGATATTCATCGCCGTGCCTCATTTGCATATCTTCTTACGCAACAATGCGCAGTGTAGATGTAGCCTACCTCTGTAAACCAAAGAATAGAATCCAAGCAGAGAATCTGTATCTGAAGTTACTCTGTTTGTAATAGTTCAAGCTTGTTTCCTAATGTAAATGCCCCTGTCCTTTGCTCAGCCTCATTTTGAATAGTGATGGCCTTCCAAGGTGTGAGGTTGGGGGAAGAAACCCTCAGCTCTAGATCCTTTGAAGAAACAGGTTATCTATGTTTCTATGCCAGCTAATCATCTGAGGAAGTGAGCTTTGCTCATGAAAGCTCAAGGTACTATATATTTTTGTTGTTCTATGGCACCTTAAAGACTTACTCATTGTTTTTATAGATCATCTATGAAAATGTACTTGACTTTCTGTAAATACTGGAGGAGGTTAGCCGCATAGGGGTCTTATCCTCTTTAAACTCATCCTCTGAGCATTACCATAGACAGGAGTGATGTGGCCCGATAAGTTTTGTCTTTATGAGTTCCTGATTCCTGTAGGACTCACACAGGTGGACTCTTACTGACTGCACTGACATCTCATGTCAATGTAAGGATTGGTAAGTGTAAGAAACCCTTGGGGGATAGTTTAAATTATGCACCTTGAACTTCACATATTGAATTAAAGAACTCTGAACTGTTTGGCAGCTTTTGAAAGACAGAGAGGTTTTGATCCATGAAGTTTATTTAGCGTGGAGTTCTGAGCTTCTCCATCTCTAGGAAGGAATTGTTCTGGGAATTTATTGCCGCTATGCAGATGGCTAGTTTATGACGGGAGTTTCAGGAGTCACTGATTCTGTTTTTGCTGACCATGAATTAAAATTTCATTACTTAGGGTACATATAAATGAGGTAAGTTGCTAGCCATATAATTTTTCATGTGTCTTTACAATGATACACTGTATTCTGTTCTTCCAAGTGGAGAGGCTTTGGGTTTTTAAAAATTGTTATGGGGTATTGTTTCAGATGATTGTGTTGATAAAAGCCTTTTCAGCTCAAAAAGAGTAATTACTCTCTTACTTCATAGGATAAAATTATAAGCATTTGGGAGGGGGTATTATCTCTGTTACAGATGGGGAACATAGACAGTTGACCACCAAAAAAATCTGTGATACAAAGATGAATTTACTCCATCGCCTATTGTTTTGTTCAGCTGGAATTAACTGCCATAAACTTCCTCTTTTTCTGGTGAACAGCTACCTAGCTGCCTCTGGCATGTTCTTATATTCAACACTGCAAGCAGAGCTGACAGCACTATGAAGGACAGATCTTTAAGAATCACTCCTCTCCCCGCACAATATATATCTCTTGTGACCTAGACAGAAACAGTTATTTTATGCTGCACAGGGCTTCTCTGAGCCATTTTGATTAGATTTTCTCCTCCAATACTTAAATATGTTATATTAATATTTTTAAACAGACAAACCAAGAATTACATGCTAAAGACAATCTCAAATGTGACGTATTTAACATAATAGATGCACAAAAGTCAGGAAATTAAAAGTTAAATTTCATTAACTTTTCTCTCATGTGCTTATATTATCAGGATGTTTTTTTTCCGCATAACCACACAGCTGGGGTGGTGAGCTGCAGTTGGCAAGGAGGAGTTTTGGAAGAGATCTAAACCCTCATGCTTCTAAGCATGAAGCAATCATTAGCTGATGGAGTTTAGGAACAGATTTTCCATGTGGGAAGTTTATTGTGTAGCATATTGCAATGAAGTTACTGGTGTTGGCTGCTGACAGCGGCAGGATATGGGCTGGATAGACCTGTAATCTGAGCCGGATATAGGCTGTCTTAGGAAAATAATGGACTGTAAGAACAAAGAACTCTCGCTTTCCCCTCTATTCAGTAGGTGCAAATACAGCAAGTGATGTTGTGACCTTTCCTGGGGTACCCAGGGTTGTGGGACATCTCGCTACTCCCCGCCATTTGTGTGAAGAAGTCTTGTCTGTATCAACTAGGGATCAGCTCTCCAATGTGACCATTGAAATTGGAGAGCTGATCCCTTGCTGGCACAGACAAGACTTCCTCATACAAAGGGCAGGTGATAGTGAGGTGCCTCACAACCCTGGGTACTTCTGGGAAGAGTCACAGGATCACTTGCTGTATTCTACTCAGGCGAATTTTAATGTAACAGTTTTGAAATCTAATATTTTCCCTCTGTCAAACTATTTCTTGTGGAAACATCCTGTGGTGGTGAAAATGACCTGTAGTGGCTCTTGGTAGAGACCTAACATGGTGCTCTTTGAGGAAATTATGTATATATCAAACGTAGGAATCCCTGTAAAATTCTCTATACCCCTTCTGCCAGTGGGCACTCTCTCACAATTTCTTGGGTCATAGATGTTTCCTCTTAAGTTGACTTGAGTATGATTCTCTTCTAAGATTATAAATAGATGTGAATATACAGTTATGTTTAAACTCGGGGTTTTTTCTCCATAATGTTTGCACATGCCCAATGTACTGGAACTGCAACAAATTCTGCTTTTCCACTTCTGTGTGCCATCTGTGCTCTATTCTGTTGCATTTTTTGGACTCCATTTGCCATAAATACCCCTATCTTGCAATGGGCTCCACAGGGGTAGATTTTTATGGTGTTTCGTATAATAATAGGAATCCACAAATATAAACTTCATTATAATATTGGGGCCCCCAAATGCACTTTTTAAAACCATATAATATCTTTGTTTAGGTTAAATCCATTTAACCTTTAGATGAAATTAAAAGATGCTCACTGCAGCCCCCAAGTGTCTTGTGAAAACAGTTTTTGGTTCTTCAGATAAAACAAAATGTCAAAGCTTTCCTGGTTTATAATATGTTCAAAGATAGATACTGGGCAAGATTCACACCTGGTGTAAATTAAGGCAATTCCTTTGATGTCAACACTGGAAGTATTCTTGGGGGTGGAACTAATCTCTGGTTGCAACAGGCTCTCTTTTGCGTAGAAGTTATTTCTTTGCCTGAGCATCAGGTACTGGACACATTCCCTTGTCTGTTCTTATGACTGTGCACCACACATTGAATAAGTGATGTACGTGTGCACCAACTTCGTGCCTGCAGTTGAATGTGTAGGAGACCTGCCTGTTAATTGGATTCTCAGAGTAATTGGGCATTATTTATAAAGATGCTTTAGGCATAATACATCCAACACATAATTCAAAGTGGTGGCACTGTAGTACCAATCTCCTTATAATACGATGGAGTAGCACTATAATAGCAATCCAACATTTATTCTAGTTCTTTTTTCTTAAACTTTCTAGTTCTTTTTTCTTAAGCTTTCAATACTTCAATCTAAAGGGCTTCAATGTCATATCAAAGTCATCCTATGCAGTCCTCTTAGTCCTTGTCTACCCTAACCTCCCCTGTCAGTCTAATCTATGGCATCTTATGTGGGGTAAGGTCTGTGGGGGCTCCTCTCCTGTCAGTGCCCAGCTACTCTTCTTGTCCTGTGGGGTACCGGCATTGATGGGAGAGTGCTTGGGAGATTAGACACAATAAATTGACGGCCAGTGGATTGAATACTGCAGTGTTGCTCCCTTTCGTAGTGAAGACAAGCCCTGACATGCAAGCAAGAAGGAACTGAGAGAGTCTCCTTCCTGGTACTTTAGAAATAAATGATCTGCAGCAGGTCTGCCTAGGCTGCCAGATGGTTTAACCAAAAATACCGAACACTCCTCCCTACCCCCCCCCCCACAAAAAAACAGGGAAAAAATTCTGTTGAGGGGAAAAAAAAAGGGGCGGGGGGGGGGGGACCAAAGTTGTAGAGCAAAAAAAAAAGGACTCAGGACTTTCAGAGTGCCTGCAGAGTCAGAATAAGGTTAGGAATGGTTGCGCACTAAGAACCAGGGAAGGCATTGCTTCCCCTTGGTCTTTAGGCTTTTTGCCGGTGGCCATTTTGTTTTCGTGATGAAGCCAAAACACAGATTCCCTGCGAACCAGGTAAGCAGAGGGTCCGGGGGCGGGGGGGCTGGGAGTGTCGGGGGCCTGGAGAGGGGGGGAGGCCAGGGGCTGGGCCCAGTTACCGAGTGTGTCATAGGGTTGCCAGGTGTCCGGTATTTTCGCCTCCTGGCCAGGAAAAAAATTCAGGACATTTTCTGAATTTTTTTACCGGACAGGAGGCGAAAATACTGGACTGTCCGGGTCAATACTGGACACCTGGAAACCCTATATCTGCCAACAGCAATTCAGTGCTCCAGGGCACATGCAAGCACATTCATACAATGTGCAGACATGGTCCACCTGGTAGGCTCACCAGCTGTCTAATCAGGCACATCCAAAGACTCCTGGACTGCCCCACCCCTGTTCATTCAATCACCACCCTCCCTCCATCACTCACTTTCACCCGGCTGGGGGAGGGAGTTTGGGTGTGGGGAGAGATGAGGGGCACCACTTACCTTGGGTGGCTCCTGGAAGTGACTGGCACACCCTTCTGGCAGTGACTCCTAGGCAGGGGGGACACATAGGGTCTCCGGGTACTGCTGCCTGCAAAAACTGTCCCCACAGCTTCCATTGGCAGCAGTTCACAGTCAATGGGAACTGCAGAGTGGGCACTCATGGTGGGGGCAGCATGAGGAGAACCCCTTAAGAACCTCAGGGATGGTGGTGGCCACTTTTGGGAGTGGCACAGTGAGAGGGCAGGAAGTCTGCCTTAGCACTCCTGTGCTACTAGAAGTAGTGGCCAGGGCTCTGGGCAATTGCCCTCATCCGCTCCCCTTCCCCACACCATTGGTGGGCCTGATCAGCAGTTTTCCTTGTACCTAATGTATCTCCACTTGCCATTGCAGAACCCATGTACCATTGTAACCACTCAGCCTGGGCCTCCGCCATCCTATTGCTGCTTTTCCTGCCACTATACATCTCTTTCTCACAAACTGTGGTCAACTGAAGCTTTTTCCTGTTCCAGTTCCTGACAGTACTACGGCCTGATCGCCTCACGAGTAACTTGCTTGGGCTTGACCAGCTCTTCATACAGATCTCAGCAGCAGTGCGTGGTTATCTTCCAAGCATGGCTCTGAGTAGCACCAACCAAAGCACAGAACACTCTGAGCATTGATTGTCACCTATTAACCAACTATTTTGCCCAATCTTATTTAATAAAGGCCTCCCTGAACTGATTGTGACTTGGTATAGTGTTAATTATTTTAATTTCACAGCACTTCACTTTAGTAAGTGTTCTTAAGTCTCTGCACTGTCCTGGCATCATACCATTGTGATGTGAATGTTTTCAAATGTAGAAAATCTAAAATCTGCTGCATCTGATGAATTATTATCTCCTTGACTTTTAGCATTCATGGCACTGGTTGAGTCAGTAACAGGCTTCCTTCCCATGTACCCTACCCCCAAACCCCCAATTCTATACCTACTCGTCTGATGAAACTGGCAATCTTTGAAGTACAGTTCCACATTCTACATGGAAAAGTGATTATAAAAATGAATAGTGGAATCTTGTTTTATGTGGGGTTTGTTTATTTGTGTTGGTCTCACAGTGACTCCAGATCAGATTACCTCAGTTTGCAAATAAAAAGGTGTGTGGGTGTTTTTCCAGCCCTGCAAACCCAGTCTGGTATCTAAAAGTCAGTGTGGTCTGACAGACTCTCTTTCTCACATCATCAAAAAAGATTGTGGAGGACAAATTTTGTCCTTAGTTACATTCATGCAATTCCACTGCTTTCTAAAGACTTGTATGGGTGTAACGGATGGTAACATCCGCAGACCAAAAAATGGCAAAAGGTTCTGAGTCTGCGAGGGTAGTTTCTCTTTCATCTGTTAGGGAATCCTCAGGGAGTTGGATCTGCTGCCTTTTTCGTGGCGTTGGACCCTGGCGCAAAATGGCCACAGCAGGAATCGGGATGTGGCACGAAGCAGTGACAAACAGATGACAGTTTGTAGGAATAAGAAAGCTCTCAAGAGCTTTGCTGGTGAGCAAACATTTGAATATATTCTTAATTGTCAGACCTTTCACATTGCTCTAAACCTGGGGCCTTAACTTTGATTTCCCATCTGTAAGGCTACGTCTAGACTACACGCCTTTTTTGAAAGAGGCTTTTTCTGAAATATCTTTCGAAAAAGCCTCTTTTGAAAAAGAGCGTCTATATTGCATTATATGGATCAAAAAATCAATCCGCTTTTTCGAAAAAGAGTGTCCAGACTGCTGGATGCTCTTTCAAAAAAAAAAAAAAAAAAAAAAGGCACCCAGAACCGCTTCTGGCAGGGCATGGGGGCAGCATTTACTTCCCGGTGCTGCTCCATGCCCTTTGCAGATGCGCATGCTTAAAGGGATCCCCCTGGACAGCCGTTGCTCTGCTCCTGCTTCTGGCTTGCCTACCTCCTAGAGGGAAAGCAAAGCTGCTGCAGTGCTTGCTCTGGTTGCCTTGCTTTCTTGGACACCACAGCAGATTTTTTTTCTGGTTGGTTTTCCTGCTTTTCATTGTGTTTTTGGCCATGGAGCTGGAGCTGCCCCTGGGCAGGTGATGGCCCCACGCTTCCATGCTGCAGCTTCTGCTGCATCTTCATGACTCCATCATGAAGCTCCTGCTCCATATGGACCCGGACCAGAGCTACGAAACCTTTGTCCGGGATGCAGGAGCTATGCCCTTGCCTCCAAACTTTTTTGGGGACTGGCGGATTTGGAGGCATGAGACGAGTTCGGACTGGTGGGACCAGCTTGTCATGGAGCTCTGGGACAACGAGCAGTGGCTTCGCAACTTCTGGATGTGGAAGGCCACGTTCCAGGAGCTGTGTGCCTGGCTCGCCCCTGCTCTGCAACACTAGGACACCCACCTATGGCCCGCCATCCCCCTGCAGAAGCGGGTCACTATTGCCCTTTGGAAGCTGGCCACCTCCGACAGCTACCGCTTCGTGAGACACCAGTTTGGTGTGGGGAGGTCTACCGTTGGAGCCATTTTGATGGAGGTAAGTCACTTTCGGGGGACAGGCCCTGCTGAGTGGGAGGGCTGAAAAAGGGGGACTGCCAGGCAAGGGTAAGGGAGAGTGGGGGATGGAGTGGCACTTGGAGGCGGCTCCTCAGCCAACCCTGTGCTGATGCGAGGGAGGGGAGCATCCTGACAAGGAGAGGGGTGGGGCGGTAGGGGGGTTCTCCTTCCAAGGTCTTAGGTACCCTGTCTAACTCCCTGGTTTCTGACTGTCTATTTGTGTCTTTCTGCAGGTGGCGAGGGCCATCAATGCAGAGTTGCTGAAGAGGCTCGTTCATCTGGGAGACCGCCTTTGTTGGGCTTGGCTTCCCGAACTGTACAGGAGCCCTTGATGGGACACACATCCCAATCCGTGCACCACCCCATCGAGCAGCCCAATTTATTAATTGCAAGGGCTACTTTTCTATGGTACTGCAGGCCCTGGTCGACCACTGGGGACAGTTTATGGACATTTGTGTCGGGTGGTCGGGGTGGGCACATGATGCCCGCATCTTCTGCAACTTGTATCTCTAGTGCAGGTTGCAGGCAGGGACATTTTTCCCACAGCGGGACCTCGTGCTTGGGGATGTGCAGATGCCGGTATGCATCGTGGCTGATGCAGTCTACCCCCTGATGCCATGGCTCATGAAGCCCTACATCCGCCACCTGGATGCGAGCAAGGAGCTATTTAACATGCATCTTAGCCAAGCTCGTATGCAGGTGGAATGTGTGTTCGGCCGCTTGAAAGGGAGGTTTTATTGCCTCCTCACACGGCTGGACATGGGCGAATGCAACATCCCCGAGGTGGTGGCTGCATGTTACACTGCTCTACAGCCAAAATGCTTCTGAAATAAATGTAGTCAAACTTTACTAATTCTGGGTCACTGAGAATGAAAATGATGCTTAAAATTGTTGATTGGCTCTAGTTTTCAAGATATGCTATTGGGTCAGTATATACGACTTGACTTGGGAATGGCAGAGGATAAGTGAGTTATAAAGGGAAGGATCTCAATTTAAACCAGAAATGACTAAAATACATCTTTGACTGGATCTATGAATAAATCTATGACTGGGTTTGGACAGTACTTGCTTTTAGGCAAAACAATGAATGATGCAATCTGAAGCTGGTATTGCATCATACATGATATGAATTGCATCATGTTATTCCTAGAAGTCATGGATGATGCAATCATAACGAAGCTTACATCACTCTGCTGAACAAATTGCCCTATATCAGCTCTAGAAATCATACAGTATCGTGCTCTCTTATTTGTCAGTGTTTGATTTTGCAAAGGACACATTTCTGTTTAGCCAAAGTGAGCAGAGATGCCTGTGTGAACAGTGCAGATAACTTCTGCTATGTTTGTGGTGAAGTGACTTTTGCATCACAAAAGTGCAGTATAACCACTATGGTTAAGAAAGCCTATCACCTTTATTTTGGCTGCAAAATTGAGATCAGGACAAGAGGTGGGCCCCACACATATGCTGCAACACTTGTGCAACAAATCTTCGCCAGTGGTTGAACAGGAAAAGGAAATCTATGCCTTTGCAGTGCCAATGATTTGGAGAGAGCCAACAGATCATACCAGCAATTGTTACTTCTGCATGGTGCCTCCAGTTGGGAAAGGTGTGTCAAAGAAGAAAAAGTGGACTGTGCATTATCCAAACATTCCATCAGCTATACGCCCAGTACCCCACGGAGAAGGACTGCCGGTTCCTGATGCACCAGAATCATTCTCACTTGAGTCAGACGAGGAAGAGGAAGAGGATGAAACTTCTGGTCCTGAACCATCAATGTCACAGGACCCACATTTTCTCCCATCCTCCTCCTCTGAACCACACCTCATAACACAAGGTGAACTGAATGACCTTGTCAGGGATTTGGAACTACCCAAGAGTAAGGCAGAGCTGTTGGGCTCCAGACTACAGCAGTGGAATCTCCTGGCAGGTGATGTTAGGGTTTCCATGTTCCGTGACCGTCAAAAGGATCTTGTCCCATTCTTCTTCATGGAAGGTGATCTTGTAGGCCTGCAACAACATCGATGGTGTGATGGCAGCCCTCAACATCGCTCACGATCCAGATGAGTGGAGACTGTTCATTGATTCATCAAGACGAGTCTTAAAGCTGTTTTGCTGCATAATGGCAATGTTTTGCCATCAATTCCAGTTGGTCATGCAGTCCATATGAAGGAAACCTATGACAACATGAAACAACTTTTGAGGTGCATAAACTATGACCAACATCAGTGGCAGCTTTGTGGCGATTTGAAGGTTGTTGCTCTCTGCTTGGTCTGCAGACTGGATACACAAAGTACTGCTGTTTTCTCTGCGAATGGGATAGTCGTGCAAGAGATTCCCACTACATCAAGATAGATTGGCCACTCCGACAGTCATTGGAGCCTGGGAGGAAAAGTGTTCAGCATCCACCACTTGTTGAATCAAGGAAGATTTTGTTACCACCCTTACACATCAAGCTGGGTCTGATGAAGAACTTTGTCAAGGCCATGGACAAAACACAAGCAGCTTTCAAGTACCTCCGTGGAAAATTTCCAAGGTTAAGTGAAGCTAAGATAAAGGAAGGTGTCTTTGTTGGTCCTCAGATTCGTGAACTTCTTCGAGATGATGCATTTGACCACACTGCGTGGCAAGGAAAAGACGGCATGGAAAGCCTTCCAGTTAGTGGCAATAAATTTTCTCGAAACAACAAGGCAGACAACTACAGGTTGTTGGTGGAAAACCTCCTCAAGGCATACAAAAGCCTTGGTTGCAACATGTCACTAAAGATACATTTTTGCACTCTCATCTAGATTTTTTCCACCGAACTCATGGAGCAGTGAGCGACGAGCACGGCGAGCGATTTCACCAGGACATTGCAACAATGGAGAAACGCTATCAGGGCAAATGGAGCCCATCAATGCTTGCAGACTATTGCTGGACAGTGACAAGAGATGCTCCATTTAATGAATACAAGAGACAAGCCAAGAAGCGAGTAGACACTGAATAGGACTAAACTATGTACATAATAGTTTTTGCCTTTTGTTTCATAATAAATTTTATTTATATAACCCTTTTGCTGATTTTTAAAGTGTTACATAAACAGGACAGGTGAAATATTATCATGTAAAGCAACCATAAACACATGAAAAGACCTAGGTTTACAATTTATGATTAAAACTCTACTATCTACACAATATACATAGACGTAAAATGTAAAAACTTAAATATCTTGGAAACAGTAGCCAATCAGTTGTTTTAATTGTCATATTTGAATTCAGCACATCAAAATACATAATAAATAGCACATTTTATCTCTGAAGCAGACAACTTCTAAAAAATTGTAGACCAGTGTTACGTGCTCCATAACCTTGTGGAGAGGAAAGGGGAGGCCTTCCTGGTGGGGTGGGGGACAGGTGCTGATGGCAAGGGGAGGCAATTCGAGCAGCTCTGGACAGCTGCCATCCGCCAGGCTCACCAGTCTGGTGTTTGCATCTGAGAGGCCCTGAGGGGAGAGATTCTCTGAAGGAGCCCAAAAACTCTCCCCAAGGCCTCTCCCATGGGAGGTTTGGCCTGGACCACCCATACCTTTCCCTCCACAACCCTCACCCTCATCTCACCCTCTTCCCATAAAGTATATATAAAAAGCCAATATCTGTTTACAAAGAAAATCGGGTGTTTAATAGAAACTATATCAGTAAGGAAAATGTGCTAACTGTTTAAAACAAAACTTTCTCTTTTTTACTGTTCTATTGTTTATATACAAGCTGCATCTTTCACCCCAAAATAAAGATTTTGTTACATCACTGAGATGGTCTTTCACTGGGATGGTAGGGGGCTCAAAACCTGGAGTGGGGCCGGGGGCTCAAAACCTGGAGGGGGGCTCAAGTAGGCCGCTGCTTCCCTGATCACAGGGTCCTGCCACCTTGCGTCCTGGCACCGCCATGGCCTTGGGGTCAGGTGGAGCGAGGGCCAGTCCTGGCCTGGGCAGGAGAGGGGCGGGCAGCTGTTGGGCCTGTGAAGGCTCGGGAGCAGGAGGGCTGGGGGGAGAAGGGGGGGCTGAGAGAGCAGGAAGAGAAGGGGAGCTGGGGGAGCAGGAGGGGCTGCGGGAGAAGGGGGAGCTGGTGGAGCTGGGGGGACAGGGTCCTGGCATGCAGAAGAAGCGGTGCCAGTGCCAGGGACAGGCAAGTCTAGGACCTCCTGCATAGTGGCACAAATGGAAGCGCGCTGCTGGACCAGCTCATCCAGCAGCCTGTTGCGCCACTCGGCCTCTGCCTCCGTCCTCTGCTGAAGAGTCCTGTTGAGGTCCTGCAGGGTCACTACATGCTCTTTCAGCAGGTCCGTGTAGACACGCCAGTGCCTGAGGGTGCCACATTTCTGGGATGGTGGTGGGGCAGGTGTGGTGCTACCCTCTTGCGTGGGGGGTCCGGCTGTGGAGGAAAAGAGGAGGAGACAATCATGTATGTGTGCACCTGCTGTCCCCGAGGGCATGCCATCGCTGGAAGGGGCCCTCCTTCAGACAGGAGACTCTCAGAGGTTTTACATGTGACACCATCGTGTGTGAGTTGGGCAGCAGCCTGAGCATCACAGGGGCTCCACAATGGCAATGGAACAAGATGGCCTCCCCGCACTGCCAACCTGCCTGTGTGTGGTGATCCCTTAAAGCACTCACCTGATGTTCCCTCCGCCATGTCCGAGGACACCTGGGAGGCCTCTGAGGCCTGGAGGACTGGCTCCTGAGATAGGGTTGCTGCTGTCTCTTCCTCCTCCTCCTTCTCCTGATGCAGCTCGCCTGTCCCTCCTTCCTGCTCGTCCTCCCTCAGGGGTTGGTCCACAATATGATGGGGTAACCCAGACTCCACAACACGCAGCGGGGTCTGGACTTCCCCACAGCCCAGAATCTGCTCCAGGTCCGCATAATATGGGCAGCTCTGTGGGGCTGCCTCGGAGCGGGAGCTCTGGTCTCGGGTAGGGTTGCCAGGTAGACCCCGCCAAAAAACTGGACACACTTGGTTGTGGGCGGGGAGAACCGGCCGGGGGCGGGGCTGGCCGGGAGGTGGGTGGGGCGGGAAGCAGAGATGGCGGGGAGGAGGGGTCCAGGGGCCACGGGGCTAGATGGGAGGAAGGGGGCCGAGAGGAGGGGGCGGGAAGCAGAGCTGGCGGGGTGGTCGGGAGGAAGGGGGCCGGGAAGCAGAGCTGGGGGTATCGGGGCCGCAGGGCTGGACGGGAGGAGCGGGGGGCCCAGAGAAAGGGGGGCAGGAAGCAGACCTGGCGGGGGCGGGGGTGCAGCCACTGGCCACAGCTGGACTCCTTCAGGCCGCGCCCTCGGCAGGCACTCCCTTTAGTTGCGAGCAGAAGCCGGGCGAGGGCGGGGGAGGGGCTGGGAGTCTCTCCCCCCGCCTGGCTTCTGCATGCAACCAGAGGCTCCCAGCTGGGAGGCGGGGCCGCGATTGGCGCTGGGAGCCTCTGGTTGTGTGCAAAAGCTGGGCAGGGGGAGTGGCTGGGAGTCCCGGCCTCTGGCCCCAGCTTTTGTGTGTGACCACAGGGCTCCCAGCGCCAATCGCGGCCCCGCCTCCCAGTTGCTCCCCCACCGCCGCCAGGCTTCAGTCCGGCGCCCAGCCGGGAATTCAGAAAATACCGAATATTACACACGTCCAGTATTTTCTGAATTTTTCTACCGGACAGACAGTGCAAATACCGGTCTGTTCGGTAGAAAACCGGACACCTGGCAACCCTAGTCTCAGGCCTTTGCATACCCCAGCTGCAGTTCTTTCACCTTGGCTCTCACTTGGTCCAGAGTGCGGGGGTGATGCCCTTTCTTGGCCAGTCCCTGGGCCATGTGCCCATATATGTCCGCGTTCCTGCAGCACGACTGCAGGGCCTGCAGAGATTCTTCCTGAGACCAGAGCTCCAGGAGGTTTTTTCTTTCAGGCCCTGATCAGGCTGGTGCCCACCTTTTGGAGCCCCTGGGTGGGTCCTCTTCACTGTCCGAGATGGGCCAGGGGGGCCTTGAGGCTGGGACATGGCTAGCACGGGTACTGTGGCTGGCTTCCGTAAAGCAATGCCTATCTGGGTGCCTATGCCTTTAAGAGGCTGCAGACAGAAACAATAGAGCTGCTCAGCATGGTAAGGAAGGACTGTCCACCAGGGCTTCTTCCTGGAGGTTCTTTTTTTTTCGAAAGAACAGGCTCCCTGCATCCACACACACCTTTTTTCGACAGATCTCTGTCGAAAAAGGCATTATTCCTCGTAAAACAAGGTTTATTGCTGTCGGCAAAACCGCTGCGTTCTTTTGATTTACTTTCGAAAGAACGCGGCGGTAGTCTAGATGCAGGTAAAGTTTTTTTCAAAAAAAGGCTACTTTTTTTTGAAAAAACCCTGTAGTCTAGACACACCCTAACTGAATAAAGGGCCAGTAGAAGCCACATGTTGTTTCTGCTGAAATCCATGTCAAAACTACCACTGAATTCAGTGAGCATGGGATCGGGTCTGAAGAAATAATGAGCAGCCACTCTGAACCCTGTGAGAGCACAAACAGCCGACCTGATACATAGAAAGAAACAGATTTTAAAAATGGAAGGGAAAAATTAGATTCTCTCTTTTAATCTCACTGGAATACTATACTTTGTGTTCAAGCTTTTTGTTCCAGAAAAATTTGATTTCTGTAGGAAAAACTCAATTTTCAGTCCAAGACTTTAATCAGAGTTTCCACAATACAACTTAATTTCTCTGTTACTGCCAATTGTTGTCTTTCAGTCGGCTTCAACATTTTTACTAGTAAAATAATCTTTTGCTTATTTTCACTTAGGAAAATTACAATTAATTTAAAGTGTACCAAAAATTGCTTATTCTAAAGGACAATGTCACCTGCAGGCATAAATCTAGAGTTTAAGTGTTCTTCCTTTCATGCTGTTCACCATTTTAATACCTTAAGACTTACTGCCGTTACTGTGTGAAGACTTGTTATTTAGGATATACATCATCTTTTTTTAAAGCTCTGTGTATGAAATCACACAACCTGTGGTTTCAGGGGACTAGTAGGGGAGGTACTTTAAACAGTAAAGTCTCTCACTAAAGATCCTTGGCTTACTGCAATCCCGCTGATCGAGGGCCAGATCCCAAGAATTGCTAAGACCTTGCTGAGGCCCTTGAGCTCCAGCTGAGTTCAATTTGTGCTGCAGATGCTCAACACTGCTTGAGATCTGGCTCCTGGCAACACCATAAACCTCCCCCCAAAACCACAGATTATCTCAGTAAGTGTCATACATTAAAACTGTGTTAATTGAAAACATAAATAACATTCTCTAACAGCTTTTGTTCTAATGCCATACCAATTGTAGAGCTTATGTCTATTGAAATCACATTATCACACAAAAAATACTCACCCGAATCAACTATGCAGCAAAGCAGCATATTTCTTTGTCAGCCACATTTGTCAGCCAGGTTTTCTGAGTGTTTATGGAAACACTATTTTGAATCTGAATTGTTTTTCAAATTATTATTTGTATCATGGTTGCCTTAAGGGCTATATCCAACTTGGGGTTTTTCTGTTCTATTTAATGAGAGCGGGATTTAGCTCAGAGACTCCCCCAAGTAAGACTGAAGTCCTCCTGTGTTAGGTGCTGGAAACATCTAAGACTGAATTGGGGGAAGGACTGGTCCCAGACTGGAAGACTTTCCAATCTGTGAAAGAAGTTTATAAGAACTACTTTGAAGATGAGGCATTATATGTAACTAGTTTCTTTGGTGTTGCGTGTTCGGTTTTACTTTGTTCTGTCTGCTATCTCTGCTATCCCTGCAGTCTGGCCTTCACAGAGCCCTGCTGGGGATGGGGTAGTTGGGGTTGCTCCTACTGTGGGAAGGGGCTTGGGCTCGGGAAATTCCCGAGAGCTCGGGTAACCCTGTGAGTCTCTGTTTGTATCCTTCTACAGAGGGTGAGGGCCATCAGTGCCATCCTCCTGTGCAGGCTCATCATCCGGGGTGATGTGGACCCCATCATCACCTGCTTTGCTGCCATGGTCTTCCCCAACTGCAGGGGGGCCATTGACAGCACCCATATCCCCATCCGGGCCCCCAACCATTGGGCCTCTGATTACATCAGCTGGAAGGGGTACTTTTCAATGGTGCTGCAGGCCCTCATGGACCACTGAGGCCGCTTCACAACATTAACATTGGGTGGTCAGGGAAAGCGCGCGACGCCCGCATCTTTAGGAACTTCAGTCTGTTCCAGAAGATACATGCCATCATTTTTTCCCCCAACCACACCATGAGGGTCGGGGACATGGACATGCCTGCGCAAAGCACATGGGCAATGCAGCCTACCCCTTGCTCCTCAGGCTAATGAAGACCTACACGGGACACCTGGACCCCACCAACGAATGCATCATCGTGGAGGGCACCTTCAGTTGTTTGAAGGGGAGGTTCCGGTGTCTCCTCACCTGTTTGCTGGGTCCAGGCATAACATCGCCTAGGTAGTGACAGACTGCTGTGTCCCGCACAACTTGTGAGAGAGAAAGGGGGAAACATTCCTGCCAGGGTGCGGGGGAAAAGCTAAGTGGCTCACCAGAGCCTTTGAGTAGCCGTGCACCGCTGTGATCCAGCAAGCTCATCAGGGGGCTGTGTGCATCCGGGAGTCCCTGAGGGAGTTTCAGACAAGGCCAGCTGTGACACTCTGCAGAGGCGCCTTATGGGGAGGCCCAGGGGATTGCTGCTCTGTGCCTTTCCTCCCATGCTGTAGAAATGGGTCCTGTAGTGTGGCACAGGGTATCAGGGGCTGCGTGGTACCACAAGATGTTTCCCCTCTGGCTGCAGCTTTAAAGGCTGCAGGGGAAGGCAAAGTACAGAGTTTTGAGGGATGTGGACAGAGTGGCCACCAGGGCAGCTGTGAGGAGTCCTGGAGGCCAATTATTTTGAAATAACCACAGCTGTCCTATTTTGAAATAGCTATTTTGAAATAGGAGTTATTCCTCATGAAATGAGGATTTATTATTTTGGAATAAGAAGCCTGTTATTTTGAAATAATTTTGAAATAATGGGCTAGTTGTGTGGACGCTCACCTTGTTATTTCAAAATAACATGAGTTATTTTGAATTAATGCTGCAGTGTAGGCGTGCCCTTTGAGAAAGAGGACAAACAACATAACCTTACCCTGTATAAAACTTTATAGAGAAAGACAGATTTATCTGGGCTTCTGGTCTCATTGAGGCTGTGCATTTTGGTGCTAAGGCAAGTTCCTTTATCTGAGCTGATCTCAGTGTCTATATTATACTGCAGAGGGTTGTGACCCATCTCTGTGTCACTGCTGGAGGAAGCCTTAGGGCCTAGATTAGCAGAACAGAGGTAAAAGGTGTCTATAAGGGCAGGAAGGTGGCTCAGTGGTATTTCTGCACATCAAGTGAGGCTATGTCTACACTACAGGTTTTGCTGGAAGAGGCAATGCAAATGAAGCGCTGATTAGCATTTGCTCATGCTTCATTTGCATAATCTCTTCTGATCCGTTTTTGCACAAGAGGTTTTTGTGCAAAAACATGCAGTATGGACGTTTCCTTTTTGCGCAAAACATTTTCTCCTTTGTGCGAGAAAATGCTAATCAGCGCTTCATTTGCATTGCCTCTTCTGACAAAACCCATAGTGTAGACGTAGCCTGAGAGGGCAAGGGAGTCCTGACCTGTCACAGGAGGGCTGCACAGAATTACAGACTTTTCAGCAGAAATAGGACTGAAGGTCAAGGACCAGCTATGGTAAACGCATAGATCTTGCATGGTAGATTTCATTAGCAAAGAGAAAATGGATGAAAGAAATATGGTTAAGTAGTTCACCTTTTTTATTCTTGCTTAGCATCTTAGATGGGTATGTCTACACTACAGAGTTTTGTCAGAAAAACAGCCATTTTTCTGATAAAACCTGTGTTACGTCCACACTGCAATCGCGTTCTTCCAAAAGTAAATTGAAAGAACAGAGGGGTTTTTCCAGCATTGGTAATCCTCTTTCTATGAGGAAGAAGCCTTTTTCTGAAAGTGTTCTTTCGGAAAAAGGTGTGTGTGGACGGGGAAGAGGAAGTTCTTTCAAAAGAAGAGGAAAGAGGAAAAAGTGCCCTGGTAGCCACTTCATCCATATTAATCACAGCTTACATGTGAGAGAGCGTCCATTCAGTGTGGACGCTATCTTTCAAAAAAGCAGATCACTTTTTCGATGCTCTTTGGCAGTGTGGATGCGCTTTTTCGGAAGAAGTTTTTTCTGAAGATCTCTTCTGGAAAAGCTTCTTCCGAAAGAATCCTGCAGTCTAGACGTAGCCTGACGTACTTGAGGTCTCTTTTGGTTGATATGTATTTCTTACTCTCTCTGTTGCCTTGTGACAGTTAAACATTTTATGAATTATCATAGGGGAATCACTGCAGAGTTTTACATATGTTTCATAATAGAACAGAATTTAGGGCTGAATTAGGCAATAGGAGTTATTCAAGGGGATGGGAGAGGGAATCCTGCCTTAATCCTTGGGACAGGGTATGCAATATCTGTTCATCCCTAAGCAGTCCCTACTTGACATCAGGTATGTATTAGTGGTTCTGGCCTACAATACATAAGTTTGTTGTTTTGCCATGTTTCTGTGTGGATGCTGCTACTCAGAAAGCTACCCAAGATATGCCAGAGAAACAGAAAACTATTGTTTGGCTCTTCACAGTTGGGCACCCTATGCATTAAACATACCAGTTCTGCTCTCCGACACCGTCTACAGCCTTCCACCATGTGTGTAGAAAGGTCTTTACTTCAAAGTATATCTTTTGTATAAGCTGAAACCTCATTGAAGTGTACTTGAAATTCATAAGAAAATACAAAATGTGTAAAATCCTTTCCCTGTCTTGTCAAAAGACTAAGTGATTTATCTGCATGTTTTAAGTGTTTCAGAAAGCTTTTATAATATATTTTAGGAATAAATAGTGCATTTTCATGCACACATAAATTAACTATATGTGGAACTTAAACTACAATGGAGAGAACACTCATTGTTTTCATTAACTGGATAATATTCCAGTAGTGAAACTATAAAGCATTAATATCCTACTGAAAAGCTAAAACAATTCTGGTTTTATGGTTCAAAAATGTCTGGGGAAGACATGTTTTCTGCTCATAAATCTGGAGAGGAAATCCCAGTGAAATCTGGGTGACTTTCATGTTGACTAACTCCTATGGCCTTTAATGGTTACTTTTATAAATGTCCAAAAATTAGAAAATAGAATCTATTGTTTAAGACAAAGTGGGCCTTCTATAAGATGTGTGAGGTTATTTCAGAAAAATGGTCATTGTGTAGATTTATAGATTTTAATGCCAGTAAGAACCATTATGATCTAGTTAAATTGCCTGCATAAAAATACTCTATATTTGAGAGAATTTGTTTGTCTGTGAGAGAGAGAGTCTGTCTGTTTATCTGTCCATCTGTTTGCTCAAGAACTCCTTCTAAATGGTAAGAACTTGGACCACCAAATTTGGTATTCAGTTTCCTCTTATAATAACTTAAGGCAAGGTAAAAGTTTGGTGTGTCAGGACAATGGGATGTGCCTGGAATGGGATTTGTTTTTTCATAACATGGAATGGGAGGGGGCTGATAGCAGGTCAGTTACTCTGTGTAGTGACCACAGGCAGCAAAGGACCAGAAATGGGAACTGTGACAGATATAATCCCATTGGGGGCAGGGATTGAGGTAGGCTTCCTACCCACCACCTGGGCAATGCAGCCCCCACTGTGCCCAGCCCCAGGGAGCTGCTGTTCAAGCAGCATGGCTCCCCCCATCAGCTCTTGCACCCTCCACACCCGCAGCCCCCTGCCCTGAAGGACCCAACCAACACCAGGTAAATCTTCAAGTTAGGCTGTATATTTAATTTGGCAGTTCTTTAATGTACCCCCACAACTAGCAGTTGAATTACAATGAATCTTCTTTTGAAGAGCAATGAGTCTTGATTTAAAGGCTCTGAATAATGGATAGTTTATCGCAATGGTGGGCAACCTGCAGCCCATCGGGGTACTCTGATTTTAGGCTGCAACACATTTTGCTGATGTTGACCATCCCCAGTCACTGTACCCCACAGACCCCAGTGGTCATGGTTCACTGTTCTCAGCAAATGGGAGCTCTGGACCAGCATCTGCAGGTGAAGGAACCACTGCTCTCGTTGGTTGGAAATAGTGAAGCGTGGCCACTGGGATTAGTGGGGAGGTGATGCCTGTGGATGGTCAACATCAGCAAAATGTCATGTAGCTCGCAATCAGTATAGCCCGATGGCTGATATGTGGCCTGTAGGCCGCAAGTTGCCCACCTCTGATTTACCACATTCCTTGGTAATCTATTGCAGAGATTGATTAATTACTGTTTAAAATTTACATCATATTTCTAGCTTGAAGTTTGACTTCAACTTTCAGCCACTGAATTTTGTTATATCTCTACCTGCTAGATTAAAAAGCTCTCTAATATCAGATTCTCTTTCTGGGGGTAATCAAGTTGTCTCTTACCTTCTTTTCAACAAAGAGAGCTCATGTTTAATCTAAGAAAACTTGATTTTCAATGTGTAAATTCATATATATTTTATATGTAACCTACTTTAGCTATCTACATCTTACCCTATAGTAACTCTGATAATCACATGAACAAATTATACTCATATTTACATTGTTTCAATGGAGTTACCCAATTTTCCTAAAGTTACTCTAATCTTTTAAATGGGGTTATCTTTATAGCATAGATCTTGTTTTACACACATTTAAATATCTGAAACCTCAGACAAAATATTGTAAAGAATTCCTTTAAAATGTTGGTCTAACACACCTGTATTAGAGAAAAATTATAACAGGAAGTTTTTAGAAATCTTTCTTTAATTGTATTTCATTTAATATTTGGTACTCAACTGGTTAGGCTGAAATAATTTCAGAATGATGATGATCTCATTTGAGCCAAAAAATATCTATTGTGACAGACCAAGACCAGTTGTCTGCCGCTCCTTGGCAGAAGGAATACATGCTGGAGCTTGGGTGAACAGCTTTCTCTTTCCTGAGTTAAAAAAAAGGTCAAGCCTAAGTCCAGCATAATGAGGCAGGCATGTGGGGTCAATTAGAACTTGCTAGAAGCCACGGGCTAATTAGACACCTGCAGCCAATTACGGCCTGTGGTACTGTTATAAAAGCAAGGAAGTGCGGGGAGGGGGAAGGAAAAGAGTGAAGGATAGGAAGGAGGAAGTGCTGTGTGGGTGTGAGCTGAGGACTGACAAGCAGGTACCAAAGGAAAGGTGCTGGGAGGGATTGTTTGGGAAAGACGCCCAGGGAAAAGCTGACAGATTGTGAGTGGCAGTAACCCTGCCTGTTGCCACTGCCTTAGGGTACCTGGGCTGGATCCCAGATTAGTGGGCGGGCCTGGGTTCCTCCCCCAACCTTCTCACAACATCTCAACCTCTGCCTGAAGAAGCGAGATCAAGACTCCAGATGGAATTTTACTCCAAACTTATGAACTAGCCGGTGATGAGTATGGCTCAGTAGGCTTTAGCTCCTGCCTCTAGTAAAGAGAGAGAGACCGTGTGGAGGGCTACAGTGAGCCTCTGAGGCTAACACTGTCTGCCAGTAGCGCAAGACCCACTGGGAATAGCTGGAGCTTTGCCACACTGCTTAGACAAAAACACACATTTTATTTTCCCACATCTCTGTGTTGCTTTCGTATTAGCTTTCTTGTCATGTTAGAGCTAACCTCTCTGGCCATTTGGAATATTGCATTTTGCTTGCCCATTTTTTAGGTAAATGCAGATTGAACCTCTCTAATCCAGTAATAGAGATGTAGCCGTGTTAGTCTAGTTTAGCTGAAACAAAAAACAGGACTATGTAGCACTTTAAAGACTAACAAGATGGTTTATTAGGTGATGAGCTTTCGTGGGCCAGACCCACTTCCTCAGATCAAATTGTGGAAGAAAATAGGCATGACCATATATACCAAAGGGATACAATCAAAAAAGTGAACACATATAGAAAGGACAAATCAAATTTCAGAACAGAGGGGATAAGGGGGAAGGCAAATGTCTGTGAGCTAATGATATTAGAGGTGATAATTGGGAAGCTATCGTTGTAATGGGTAAGGTAATTAGGGTCTTTGTTAAGACCCGGCGTAAAGTGTCAAATTTAAGCATGAATGACAGTTCAGAGGTTTCTCTCTCAAGCCTGGTGTATGAAAATGTCTTTGAAGCAGTATGCAGGTAATCAAGTCATTGAGACAATGCCCTTTCTGGTTGAAATGGCAAGAAACTGTTTTTCTTTGTGATACTGTCTGATATCCGTTTTGTGTGCATTGATTCTTTGGCGAAGCGTCTGAGACGTTTGTCCAATGTACATAGCAGATGGACACTGTCGGCACATGATGATATAGATTATATTTCTGGATGAGCAGGAATATGTGTTCTTGATCTTATGACTGAATTGGTTAGGTCCAATGATGGTGTCAGCAGAGTAAATATGTGGACAAAGCTGGCAACAGGGTTTGTTGCAAGGAAAAGTCCCAGGGTTGGTATTAGTGTGGTATGTCCTGTGGTGTTGGTACGAATCATCCTGAGGTTAGGTGGTTGTCTGTAGGAGACTATGGGTCTGTCTCCCAGAGCCTCTCGGAGTGTAGTATCCTGTTCTAGTATAGGTTGTAGTTTATTGATAATATGTTGGACGGGTTTAAGTTGGGGGCTATAGGTGATGACAAGTGGTGTTCTATAGTTGGTTTTCTTGGGTCTGTCTTGAAGTAGATGGTTTCTGGGTATTCATCTGGGTCTGGCCCACGAAAGCTCATCACCTAATAAACCATCTTGTTAGTCTTTAAAGTGCTACATAGTCCTGTTTTTTGTTTCTCTAATCCATCACTCTCTGGTCTGGCAACATCTGTGGTCCAGAATGATTTTTGTTAGCCAAAGGGCCACTTTTAATGGCTGTGGCCAACTTTCCTGCGGTCGCATAAAGTTTGTTTACAGCCACCAGTCCTGGCTCTCAGTGTTCTGTGCTGTTGTGTGTTGCAAGGGGATATGGATTGCAACTGCTTTAAACACTAAGGAGAGGGGATCACCACTTAGGAGTGTAAAGGGTTTGTTCATTCAGTTAAAACTGGGAAGGGAGAGGAATCTCACTCATACACTCAACCACACTTACAGTCCCAGGCAGGATGATAAGACGAGCAGAAGGCAGTTCATGTTGTTTGATCTTCCCAAGTTGACTCCTAAGCTGGTCCACTGGCCAGGCGATCCGAGCAGAGGGCATTCTGGGAGGATCCACTTGATGGTCAACCAACCGTGTCTCTGTCCCTCTCTCCTTTAAGGATCAGCCACATGCAGCCCCTGAGTCTCTGGGCCTCTTGGGGCCGTGTGCACTCCCTGCTGGGGGCCGTGTGCACTCCCTGCTGGGGGCCGTGTGCATTGTTGTTTACTCCCGCTGTTTAACTCAGACATTCTTCTGCACTTACTCAGGGAAGGGATAGGGGGTTAACAGACAACACTCCAACAGTTTAGGGAACCAAATGACATCATTAACAGGTGAGAAAGAGAACAACAACCATTTTAACTCTCCCCTTGCTCCTCCTTTGACTCCAACACCCCGCCCCTTGATCTGCTGATCATCCCATTAGGTGATGTTGTTGGAGGGCAAAGGTTACCTGTTGAAGGCGTACTACCCTATTTCCCAATCTACATTGTTTACCTCTAATTTCTTCCTAAATGTCTTTTAAGAGCCCAGTAAGCAGTGGAAGTGTTGGCAATTCTACTAGACAATAGTGACTGCCCATGGTTCAGCACTGGTCAGGTCCCGGGAGTGCTGGGCTGGAGAGGTTCAACTTGTATCTGGACAATTAGTTTCTTAATTTCTCTCGCTGTCTGGATCATTGCCAAATAGGGCTTATTAAGTCAGAATCCTCTGGAAAGTTACCAGTAACCATATGATTTCTGAGATTGCCTCTGGGACATTAACTTCCCAATTCCCAAGAACTCACCTCAATTCAGACTTGTCTCCCAGGTTCCTTTATTGCAATTCAAAAGAGCTAAGATGAGTTGACCAGACTCTAGGCCAGAGGCGGTCTAAGATGCACCACAACTCCAAAGCACATACACATTTCCAAAACAGGCTGTCACACTGTAGCATCTTCCATTTTATATGGTATCATGTGCTTTTGGTTGGTTCACTAGCTCCTATGGACCAATCCCCATATTAGTCAGAAGCTATCCACAGCTACGTCTAGACTACCTGTGGCTTCCGAAAGAAGATATGCAAATTAGGCACGAATTTGCATATCTTCTTCCGATCCCTTTTTCGGAAAACGATTTTTTGAGAAAAAAAAAGCAGTCTTGGCGGGGTTTTTCACACAACCCCCCCTTTTTCGAAAGAACCCTGTAAACTTCATTTTTTGATAATGGTTCTTTCAAAAAAGGGGGTTTTTGTGCGAAAAACCCCATCTAGATTGCTTTAAAAAAACCAAACAAACACCCTCTTCCGAAAAAGGGATTGGAAGACGATATGCAAATTCGCACCTAATTTACATATCTTCTTTCGGAAGCCGCAGGTAGTCTAGACGTGCCCCACATGCTGTGGAGGGCTGGTAGGTTACATTTTAATCATCTTCCCATTACTGCCTTTTTTACTAGTTACATATTTACAAGGCTGGTGTAACTTTATACTTTGTTCATTCTTTAACTATTTTTTAATTTCTCTGGTCATGCTACCCTGGTAATCTGTTATCTGCCAAATATGCAGTGAAAACTGTCATCAAGCCAGAAAAAAACCCCAACCTTTTTGTTCTCTTGCAGTGTGAATAACACAGCTCTCATTCTTGTCCAGTAATAACATTCTCAGAAACAACCCGGATATGATAACTCCTGCTAAAGAAGAACAAAAAGCTATTTTTTAAACGCACAAAAAGAAACAGCACAAGTTAGGCCCTTCTGGTGGTAGGTCCCTTTTATTCACTGAAAAGCTCCTCTGTGACAATGTACTCTGCTGGTTTTCAAGATGGAATGGAATCAAAGTCAATGTGCTGCCACTTAGAATGAGCGTACTCCCGAAGAGGGAGAGCTTAGGTAGAACGTACCCTATTGTCCATCTGATGAGGTTTAAAGGGAAAAAAAAGCTTTAATAATCCTGCCTGCCCCAGCCTCAGGCTTACCCCTAACATTGGGGCTGGAGCACACAAAATCTACTAGGCTGGGCCCCTTCCTGCCAGGCTTTGGTGTGTGAGGAGAATGTGGGGAGTGTCTTTCTTCTCAATTGGGGGCCAAGTCAGGTAGAATTTGTATTTATTTATTTTGTTTATTTATTTATTTTGCTTTTCACTTGTGTGCGTGCGTGTGTGTGTGTGTGTGTGTATGGGTGGCCCCCGACTGATTTTTCTGTGGGTCAGCGGCTCCCGATCCAAAAAAGTTTCCTACCCTTAAACATATGGGGCTAAAATATGCTTAGCAAGTGCTCTTGTATCCATACTATGAGGAGGGAGATTGACTGGAAACCCGGTGGTGACTGCACACATGTTCAGAACTGTCTCTAAAATACAAGCAGTTTTCTGTCAGAAAAAGTGATTTTGATTAACATGAGATTTTCCATAAAATACTATTGATTTCAGAATTTGTGAACTGGGAGAAAATTGTCAAATCATTTTCAGTATGGTCAGTTTCAATTTTCCAATTCAAAATAATTTTGTTTGAAATGTATTTTTTTTTAAATACAAATGGCTAAATTAGAAACAAAACATTTTTTACATTTATTGAAATGAAACTTTCTGATTCAGAATTTTATTTCCTTTTCTGAAATTTGGCTTTTTGTTCTGATATGGGGCATAAATGGAAAATCCATTTCCTGACCAGCTCCCTTTGTCTTATTGGTTTATTTATATGAAAAGCAAAAAAACCAAGTCTTTGTTTCTGAGGGTATGTCTACACTGCAGAGTTTTTCTGGAAAAATGGCCATTTTTCCGGGAAAACTTCACTTACGTCCACACTGCAATTGCATTCTTTCAACAGAAAGTCGAAAGAACACAGGGGGGTTTCCGACAGTGGTAAACCTCTTTCTACAAGGAAGAAGCCTTTTTCTGAAAGAGCTTTTTTGGAAAAAGGCATGTATGGATGGGAAAGAGGGTTTTTTTCGAAAGAAGAGGCCTCCAAGAAAAAGCACAGGTGCCCTGGTGGCCACTCCATCCACAGAAATCAGAACTTAAATGCGAGATGGGGTCCAATGAATGTGGACACTAGCTTTTGAAAAAGCACATTGCTTTTTTGTTGTGCTTTTGCTGTGTAGACACTCTTTCAAAAGAAGTTTTTCCAGAAGATCTCTTCCAGAAAAGCTTCTTCTGAAAGAAGCCAGCAGTCTAGACATAGCCTGAATCAGACACTACTAGAACTTACCCCAGTGTAAATCCCAGGAGCCCCATCTTTAAATACATTCTGGGGAAGAGAGAGAGCATTCTTGTGAGCTTTCACAGTGGAATACCATGAGTGCTCTTGTCCTCATGAAGTTCAAGATGACTGTTTTGGTCTATAAATATAAAACAGACATAAAATCATAGGAAAGTGGAGGGAAGAGGTGTTTGAGCTGAAGACTTGTAAACAGTGGGTTGTTAGTTTGCTGCTTCTATATTCCTTAGGGAAGCCTGTATGGCTAGCATTTTGGGTTCTTTCTAAGCTGTTTTGAAAAAAAGTGGAATGTATTGTATTAAATTTAAATGTTTTGAAATCTATTCATTCACCTATTTCAGGTTTACAAAATATTGGTTTTGTAGAAGATTATATTCCCTTCTTGTACCCCAACACCAAGCCACATTTATATGTTTATTACTATTCTGGGTTTGTACTTATGCATCATAGTGAATATCTGAGGCTATGTCTAGACTGAGGGCTTCTTTCGGAAAAAGCTTTTCCAGAAGAGATCTTCTGGAAAAACTTCTTCCAAAAGAGAGCATCTACACAGCAAAAGTGCACCAAAAAAGTGATCTGCTTTTTCGAAAGATAGTGTCCACATTGAATGGATGCTATCTCGCATTTATCTGTGCGCCTGTGCTTTTTCCTTTTCCCTCTTCTTTCGCAAGAATTTCCTTTTCCCTCTTCTTTCGCAAGAACTCCCCTTTCCCTGTCCACACACACCTTTTTCTGAAAGAGCTCTTTCAGAAAAAGGCTTCTTCCTCGTAGAAAGAAGATTAACAATGTGTGCTCCCCCCCCATGTTCTTTTGATTTTCTTTCAAAAGAACGCGATTGCAGTGTGGATGTAATTCAAGGTTTTTTTGGAAAACGGCCTTTTTCCCAAAAAACCTCTGTAGTGTAGACATAGCCTGACTGGCCCTTCTGTGACAGAAGTTAGTTCTCTCTTAAACAACAAAACACTACCAGCACCTTTGCAAATGTGTAGACAGCTCAGCTGCTTCTCAAAGAACCAAAGCCATATTACAAAATCACCAACCATATGCCAACTACTTCTCTGTTCTTCAGTTGCTTCAGCTGATCAGATTTCTGTAATGGAAGACTTGGAGCTTCCTTTGTGGTCCCTGATTTCATGCCTTACTACAGAGAAGGAATTAAATTCCATCAGTGCCCACTGCCCAGCCTCTTGTTGCTTTCGGAAAAACGGTTGAAACTTGCAATTTTAGTCAACCGTGCTTTTGTGCAGGGGGTTAGTGTTATATAAAGCAACATATCTAATACTGACCAAGAAAGTCAGCTATTTGAAATCATATGTTTTATTCAAATAAGACATTTTTATGCAAATAATTCACAATAATTAAAATATTCAACCTCCCCACTCCCAACACTCTCCCCACCCCATCCGCACACACATTCATTTAGCAGATTTAGATTCTGGTAGATTAAGTTAGGATTGTGAAGCCTACAATTAACATATGCCATTAGAGGATGAAATTATGCGCTATTTATTTATCTGTACTAAAATAGTGGTTATTTTATGAAGGGAAGATTTGTATATATGTTTTGTCTTTAATAAATTGTGCTTTCATATTAAGCGACTCTAATATGATAAAAGACACAAGGGAAAGATTTCAGTATTTAGAAAGGTCCAAAAGGCTTAGCAACCACAATATAATGGTGGATAAACAAACTGCTATAAACATATTTCTGAGACACAGTAATTAAATGGAGGTCCCAAAAGCATCAAAGCCTGGAAGCCATTAAGTCAGAAATGGTCAGGAAAAAACTGAAACAGAAGACACCTGCTTCAATCACACGGTTGACTACAACTGCAAGTTTCAACCCAACCCTGAATATTTGCCAGGCTATGTGCAGCTGTTCAGATGAGAGGGGCACAATATGCAACCTAGAAGTGAACATAATGAGCCAGGATGGACCTCTTCAGTAGAGCTGCATTGACCTAGTCAAATGGTAACATCACAACATTTTGTTTGCAAGACTTGATTTTTATAGATATTTGTATTCAATCAAATACCCTAGGATCTAACTCTAAGGAAACTAGAATTCAGAGTGAAATAGCAGCCATATATTCAGGTCATTAGATATAAAAAATGTGCATAACACAGGAAGATATAGATACCTAAAGAAGAGAGTGTCTAGTAATGCTAATAGACTTACTCTGGTCTGCATTTCACCCTGGTGCTGTGAAGATTGGAGTCTAGCAAAAGTATCCGGAGACCCGCATATACGGCAGTAGCGACATTGTCTTAAAACTTTTCCAATGCATTCATGGGACTATAATGCAAAGTTGCTGCTTATGACTCTGTGGGTGTGTCTAGACTACAGTGTTTTTTCGGAAAAAGTGGCCTTTTTTTGAAAAAACTTCCCCTGCATCTAGACTGTTGCTGTGTTCTTTCGAAAGTAAATTGAAAGAACGCGGCAGATTTTTCAACAGTGGAAAACCTCGTTTGACAAGGAAGAATGCCTTTTTTCGAAAGTGCTCTTTCGAAAAAAGGTGCTATGTAATGCAAACTGTGCTTTTTTGAAAGTACTGGTTGTCATCTAGGTGCTCTTTTTCGAAAGAGGATTTTTCGAAAGTATCTTTCGAAAAATCCTCTTTCCAAAGAGGCTTGGAGTCTAGACGTAGCCTGACATTCTGCCTTTATAGTGGATGTTGAAATTTGGAAATGTTGATTGAAAACTGTTCAGGCTTTTTTGAATGGGAAGTTATTGGAGAGAAAAATTTATTGTTTACTAAAATGATAAGTAAATAGTTTTGAGAAGCTCTAGTGCCTCAGGAACTTGACATTGGCAGGGGGAGATAGTTATGAGGTCAGAAGAGACTCTTGCTGTCCCCGTTAAGTATAGGCTGACTTTACAAACCATTATAAAGCATTTATGTGTAAGCAGTAGAATGTTATGTTTCCTCATATTTTCTAAAAGTTCAAACTCTTGCTAAACTGCATTACATAGACAAGATGGCACCAAACTATATCCCTGTACAGGACACAGGCAAAATGGGTCCTGAACTGTCTCCTCAAAATATCCTCCAGCATAGGTGGAGATTATCTGAGTGAGAGGAGCCAAGAAACTGTAAATTCTTGACTCCTCTTTCGACTGATTGCTGTTGAGTAATCTATGCCTCATCCACAGAGGCAAGCAAACTACTTGTTCCCCATCTTGTTGGTTGACTCTTGGGAGCCGAGGAAGACATGTTGTGCATTTCATTTGTGGAAAGGCATGTGGTTCCGGAGCCCAAAGGTCAAAGCACACATGTGGTTACAGATGGGGCATGGGACGCCGGTTGTCAGGACAGGAAAGAACACAGCTCTATGCCGTCTTTCATGTGCAGCTGCGAATGTTGGTGGCGGTCGTCCTCAAATTTTGTCACTGCTTTCCTCGTAAGGGAATGCCAATTAGTCCTGTCTGCAGCAGCTAGTTCAAATTGTTGAGGTTGAAGGCCTGTCCACTGCAAGTTGGTCTTCAGGTTGTCCTTATACCTCTTCCTCGGGCGTCCCTGTTTGTGACAGCATACTTGCATGATTGATCGTAAGGAGCGCATGTGAAACTGCTCCATCCATTTGATGTGCCTACGGTACAGGGTCCATGTTTCATAGCCATTCAGGAGAGAGGTGAGGACCATAGCATTATATACCTTGAGTTTAATTGAAAGGCGAATATCTTTGTGCTGGAGAACTTTAATACGCAGTCTCCCAGGTGCCTGACTGGCTTTCTGGATCCTCACTGTAATCTCTTTGTCAAGGGATCCATCACTTGATATTGTGCTGCCCAGGTACTTAAAGCTGTCCACTACCTTCAGCTGTGTGCCATCGATAGTGATGCATGGCTGTGGAGGAGCACTGTTTGGTGCAGGCTGGAAGAGGACTTCTGTCTTTCCGAGGCTAATTGCGAGACCGAACAGTTTGGATGCTTCTGAGAACCTGTCAATGATGGTCTGCAGGTGGTTCTCTTGGTGTGCCATAAGGGTGCAGTCATCAGCAAACAGTGCTTCGGCGATAAGCCTCTCCAGTGTCTTGGTCTTTACAGTAAGGAATCTCAAATCAAACAGTGAACCATCCAAATGGTATCTGATGTAAATACCAAGATCTAGGTCTCTGACAGCATGCATGAGGACTTGAGTAATGAACAGGTTAAAAAGCACCGGGGTGAGTAGCAGCACCGTTTCACGCCATTGGAGATGTTAAATTTCTCAGATGGCACACCATCCGAGAGTACCTCTCCTGTCATGTCGTCGTGAAACAGCTTGATGAGTGAGATGAATTTCAGTGGGCAACCCAGCTTCCTGAGGATGATCCACAATGCATCTCTGTTAACCGTGTCGAATGCCTTCATCAGATCAATGAAGACAGAGTAGAGGTTCATATTCTGCTCAAGGCACTTCTCTTGCACTTGTCTCATTACGAAGATCATATTGACAGTACTGCGATTAGGGTGGAAGCCACATTGTGACTCGGGGAGACTCACTTCTGAAACTGTCAAAATCAGCATGTTCAGGATGATGCGGGAGAAGATTTTCCCGGCAACGGAAAGCAGTGAGATACCTCTGTAGTTCCCGCAGTTGGCTCTTGCACCCTTATTTTTGTACAGAGCAACTGTCACGGCATCACGGAGGGCAGATGGCATTTCTTCCTCTTCCCAAATACTGGTCAAGACATTATGAAAAACCTTAAGTGACTTCTCAGTAAATGCTTTGTACAGTTCTGCGGGAATTCCATCCTTGCCGGATGCCTTGCTGCAACTCATTTGCCTGATGGCCTTTTTAACTTCGTCAATAAATGGAGGATCTCCCAGGTCTTCAAGGGTTGGCTTCTGAGGGATCTGTTCCAGTTCTGACTGATCGACTGATGATGGACAATTCAGGAGCTGACTGAAATACTCTTTCCATCGGTTATTAATGCCAGCCTTATCCCTGATCAATGTGGCTCCGTCTGCAGACAACAAGGGGGCAGAGCCAGGACTTGGAAGGACCAAAGACTGACTTGATGGAGCTGAAGAACTCCCTTGGGTTGTTTAAGTTAGCATAGTGTTGCACCTCTTCAGTTTTCTTCTCCCACCACTGATCATGCATTTTGCGGATTTCTCGCTGAGCCTGGGCCTGGAGGAATTTAAACCTGTCTTTCTTAGAGATGGAGCCTAGGTCATTCTGCCACCCCATAAATGCCTTCTTCTTGGCAAGCAGGTCCTCAATAGCACTGTTGTTCTCATCAAACCAGTCTAGATGATTGCGTTTCTTGGGACCAAGCACTGACTTTGCTGTCTCCATCACCATTTCTCTAAACTGGCTCCACTTCTGAATTGGACCTCCAATCAATGGTCCATTGGCAGTCAACTTTTCATCAAGGCTTGACTGGAACTTGCGCAGATGAGAAGGCTGCTGGAGTCTGGCAATGTTAAAGGCTGTTTGAATGAGCTTTGGGCACTTTGGGTGATGCCGAGCTACGTGTATTTTGAAAATGGTGCAGACAAGCCTATGGTCAGTCCAGTACTCTGTTCCTCGCATGGCTCTGGTGATAAGGACATCCCAAATATCACGCTGACGAACAATGACATAATCTATCATGTGTCATTGTTTCGATCTAGGATGCATCTGGGTAGTCTTGTATTTGTTTGCCATCCTGAACACTGTGTTCGTGATGAGGAGGTCATGTTCTGCACATTTGCTCAGCACCAATAAACCATTGCTGTTCATCTTGCCAACGCCATGTTTGCCTAACACTCCCTCCCATCGACTGTGGTCGCAGCCAACTCGGGCATTGAAGTCTCCCAACAAGATCAACTTGTTGTTGGCCAGCACTGAGCACAGAACGGAACTGAGGTTGATGTAAAACTGCTCAATTGTCTCCTCTGTGCTGTTCATGGTGGGAGCGTATGCACTGATGACTATTGCATACACTTGTGACTAAGGGGTAGGCGTAGCTTCCAAAAGTTGTTTCATCAGACTAGTCTTGACGGCCAGGCTGACTCCATGGATCCTATCCTCATTCTGCACTTTCCCTTTCCAGAAGAAGGTATAACCACTAGCTAGTTCAGTGAGAAATCCTTCTTCAGCAAGCCTGGTTTCACTCAAGGCAGCAATATCACTACCATAGCGTGAAAGCTCTTTAGCGACTAGGGCTGTTCTCCGATGAGGTCTTATTGTGTCCTCACTGTCCATGAGCGTACGGATGTTCCATGCTCCCATTACCAACTTCTTTTTTTTGCACAACATAACCTGTGCGTGAAAAATATTACAGTGGGAAAGCCTTTGCACAGAGACGATCCCACTCTCTCGGCCTCAGAAGTTGGAATCCAGTGGCATGAAAAAATCGTTACTTCTGGAGACTACCTCGGCTGCATTGGATGGCCATGTCACCTTAAATGCTCTGACATGCCCCATGCACTCCACAGTGCACTGCTGCAAAGCCTTCTCAGCCGTTGAACTATAAGGATTTCCTCCACCTGATCCATCGAAGGAGTCTTCGCATGCTGGGATGAGCAAGTCCCTAACTCACCGAGGGTTTCAGACCCATCGGCTACCCTCACCTGGTTTAGCCAGCCTGTCAAAGCAGTTGCCTGGGGTGTGGCCGTTGCCGCATGCAAAGCAACTGCGTGGAGCCACGGGTGAGAGCTGAGTGCCGGTAAAAATCAATGAAGGATGGGCCACTCCTGAAGAAGTGCGACAAGCCCTCATTTAGAGGTACTACCCCGTTAGAGGTACTACCATGCAACCGCAGACACCCCGTTCTTACAGATGGAGTAACTGAGAATTTTGGAGGTTGCATAAGGTCACATAAGGAAGAACTGAGACTAGAAAGGATGTCTCAATTAAGGCTGACACAAATCCCCATCTATTCTGTCAGGGTATGTCTACACTACAAAGTTAATTCGAACTAACAGCTGTTAGTTCGAATTAACTTTCATAGCGTCTATACATGCAAACCGCTAGTTCGAACTTAATTCGAACTAGCGGAGCGCTTAATTCGAACTAGGTAAACCTCATTCTACGAGGACTAATGCCTAGTTCGAATTAAGTAGTTCGAATTAAGGGCTGTAGCCACTTAATTTGAACTAGTTGGAGGCTAGCCCTTCCCAGCTTGCCCTGGTGGCCACTCTGGGCACAACCAGGGAAACTCTTCTGCCCCCCTCCCGGCCCCGGAGCCCTTAAAGGGCCACGGTCTGGCTACTGTGCTTGTGCCAGTTGCAAGCCTGCCAGCAGCCAGCCAGCAGACCCTGCACCTGGCACGGCATGAGCCAGCCACCCGCTGCCACTCAGCCCTCTGCCTCTTCCCAGGACCAGGCTGGCGGCTCACAGGAGCCTGCCTGGGGCTGCAAGAGGTGGGCGCCCGCCTGGTCTAGTGTGGAGATTGTGGACCTCATCGAGGTTTGGGGGGAGTCCTCCAACGTCCACGATCTCTGCACTAGCCACAGGAATGCGGCTGTCTACAGCCGCATGGCTGACAGCCTGGCCACCAGAGGCCACATGTGGACCCGGGAGCAGGTCCGCTGCAAGATTAAGGACCTGCGGCAGGCCTACTCCAGAGCCTCCCAGCCAGGGGCCGACCCAGAGGAATGCCCCCATTATGAGGCCCTGGACCACATCCTGGGGGCTCACACAGTGCATGCCCCCCGGGTGGTGATCGACCCCGGGGCAGAGGGACCCGTCCTGGAAACGGAGGAGGAGGACGCCGAGAGCCAGGAGCCTGCAGGGAGCCTGCCCAGGACCCAGGACCCCCGAAGCACCCCACAGAGCACATCGGCTGTGTTGTCCGAGGCCGGGGAGGGCTCCACATGTGAGTGCCATCATGCTCCCCTTATGTGTATGGGGGGTGTGGGGGGAGAGAGAGCCCAGGGACCGTGCACCTGGGCCTTGCCCACCATGGAGCAGCAGCTGGGTGTCATGAAGGGGCCCTGGCCCCTTCCCCACACGCCAACCTCGCCTTGCAGAGGGGGGCTGGGTTTCACCCACCATGTCCCCAGGGAGAACTGACCACTGCTCTTGTTTCACCACAGCCGCAGTACCTGGGACTGCAGGGCACACCACCCCGCCTGCAACAGCCACCCACACCCGGGCCAGCAGGCGCACCAGGAACCTGGAGGACTACCAGCGGTGGCACCTGCGGCTGCTGGAGCAGCAGCTCCGCATCCAGGACCACTGGGTCCGGGAGGACCTGCGGCTACGGCAGCGGAGCTTGGAGGTGCTGGAGGAGCAGAGCTGTGCCCTCAGAGGTCACCTCCAGACCCTGGTGGACAGGTTCCTGCCTCCTTCTGCTCCGGCCCCTGCGGCCGCCCCAGCTCTCGCTCCTCCTCCCACCCCTACTCCCCCTCCCGCTTCCTCCGCACCCCCGTCCCTCCTGCCCCACCCTCCACACCCACTCCCCCAACACCCCGCACCTGCAGTGCTGCGAGACAGGAGAGCCAGCAGGACCCCAACCCTGAGCTTTCCTTCCTTCCTCCCCTTCCTCCCCCTTCCAGCACCCTCCTCCCAGGTTTCCCCCTCTCCTCTCCCACCCTCATTCCTCCCTCCCCCCAGCCCAGTTATGTAAAATAAAAGAGATTTGTGTTGTCAAAACAGGTGTTTTTATTTTACATTAGGAAGGGGGGTTAGGGAGAGGAAAGGGGAAGGAGGGGAGCGTGGAAGAAGGCCCTAGTGGGGCATGCAGGGAGAGTTCAGTCCTCCTCCTCCACCAGGAAGCTCTCCCGCAGGGCTTCCCGGATCCGGATGGCCCCCCGCTGGGCCTCCCGGACGGTGGCAGTGCGGGGCTGCGTGTACTGGCCAGCCATGCGGTCAGCCTCGGCCATCCAGGCTGGTAGGAAAGCCTCCCCCTTCCGCTCACACAAATTGTGCAGCACACAACATGCTGCCACCACGGGAGGGATATTGAGCTCAGCGAGGTCGAGGCGGGTGAGGAGGCACCTAAATCTGGCTTTCAGGCGTCCGAAGGCCCCCTCGACCACGATGCGGGCCCTGGTGAGCCTGGCATTGAAGGCCTGGTGGGAGGGGTTGAGGTGCCCTGTGTACGGCTTCATCAGCCAGGGCTGTAGGGGGTAGGCCGCATCCCCCACCAAGCAGACGGGCATGTCCACATCCCTGACCCTGGTGTGGTGGTCGGGGAAGAAGGTCCCGGCATGCAGCCTCTGGCACACGGAGGAGTTGCGAAACACCCTGGCGTCGTGTGCCTTGCCGGACCAGCCCACATTAATGTCCGTGAACTGGCCCCGGTGGTCACACACGGCCTGCAGGAGCACGGAGAAGTACCCCTTCCTGTTGATATACTGGGAGGCCTGGTGTTCCGGGGCACGGATGGGGATGTGTCCGTCGATGGCCCCCCCGCAGTTGGGGAAGCCAAGGGTGCCAAACCCCTGGATGACGGCGTCCGGTTCGGCGAGGCAGACCACCCTGAGGAGCAGCACCCGGTTGATGGTCTTCACCACCTGCAGAGGGACACAGCAAACCGTGAATCACTGGGGTGCCCGGGTGGCTGGAAGTGTTCATTCCCTGGCACTGCCCCGCGCCCCACTCCCAGAAGCAACCCGCGGGCGGCGTGTAGTACGGCCAGGACAGACTGAACCCTCCGGTGCGGGGCAATTTCGCCACCTCCCCCGCCCATTTTCCCTGGGGCGGCCCATCCCCTCCTTGCAGCCCCCCCCCCCGGCCCAGTGGCTGGTGGGTGCCGTACCTGCATGAGCACTGCTCCAATGGTGGATTTCCCGACGGATCGGTAGCTGTCCGGCGTGGAGAGCTTCCAGAGGGTGATGGCCACACGCTTCTGGGGATGGCAGGCCTCATGCAAGTGTCCCGCCACCGCAGAGCAGGGGTGAGCCACTCGCAGAGCTCCAGGAAGGTGTCCTTCTTCATCCTGAAGTTCTGGGTCCACTGTTGGTCTCCCCAGCGCTCCAGGACGATGCGGTCCCACCAGTCGCTGCTGGTGTCCAGACGCCAGATGCGGTGGGGCGCGCTGGCGTCTGGGCGCTGCTGCCGCTCCTCCACGACCCCCAGGGAGGCCAGGGGGAGAGGCAGGGGGCTGACGTGCACCAGGTGGTGCAAGGCAGCCTCCACCCAATGCTGGCAGGCTTGCAGCAGCAAGTCCAAAAACTGGAGCAGCATGCCCAGGGTGAGCTCTGGCTCCATGGTGCCAACTGCGGCGGCGTCCCCAATGGGAAGCACCGACACAGGCAGGCGGAGAGAAAAACGCTTTGCTGTCCCTCGGCGAAGTAGGCAAGAAAGCGGAAAAGCTGAGAACTGGCTGTCCAGGGGGGTTCCTTTAAGCACGAGCCTCAGATAGCCTCAGACAGCAGCCACACAAAGCAACTACTGACCTGATGCCCTGCCGGAACCAGTTTCAGCTGCCCTTAAATACGACCCGGCATCCAATCAGTGTGGATGCACTAGTTCAAATTAGCAAAATGCTAATTCGAATGAGTTTTTAAGTCTAGATGCGCTAATTCGAATTAAGTTAGTTCGAATTAGTGCTGTAGTGTAGACATACCCTCAGATGCTTTCAAAGACTATGCCAAGGAGCAGTCCTAAATCCTGCTTTGAGCTCTCTTCTCCATTGCTTTTTTTGGTGGGGAGAGGGAGGAAGGTGGCAGTCAATATTAATATGGATGGCATACTCCCCTCTCTCTCTACTGGCAGTTAAACATATGGGAAATGTGAGAGGAGGCAGTTTTAGCTCTAGCATTTATCAATTTAAGCTATCTAAACCTAGCACTGATTGGCAGAGATACTGTGCTGTCAACATGCACAAAAGATGGATGTGGAAAACCTTAGATAGACCTGAAGTGATTGGCTGGAATTCTGTGGACAACATATTGCTGTGGTATCCAACACACTAGCCTCTTGTGACTATTTGGCCGGTTGAGTGTGGCTAGTTCGCTATTGCAGTAGCCACTCTAGTGTCCCAGCCACTAGAGTGGCTACTGCTTCAGAACTGGTATTCCAACCAAGCAGTGAGGGTTATAATTTGTGCCGTAGTCCCACCCTTCTATAGTAGCTGGCAAAGAGAACTGCCAGAAAATTGTGCAGAGCAGCTAAAAATCGATGCTTTCCACTTAAACACTGTTTGGAGCAGGGACAAATTAAGCATTAGACCTGCAAGGTAGTCTAGAAAGAGAGAGTGTAATGAAATCTGTCACAAGTTGGAGAGTATCTCCCTCAAATTTGGTAATCGAGATGCCCTCCCGCCATTTGTTTTTGTCATAGATCTCTATTAATGTGCAGTTTCACTTCGAAAAGTGACTGTAAAAAGGTTTATTTGGGCAAGAGGTTCACCGCTTACTGTGTGCTGGAGACTTCAGATCAAATGTGTTCCATTTATGAGTGCAAAGATACAATTTCTTTAATTTCTAGCTTTGCAATCTCATCTTGGTCTTTGAAAGTCAAATAGTTCTTTCCTTCTTGTGCTTCATTGCTGGTAATAGTTTTCAGGTTATGTTCTCAGGGAAACTTGCAGCCCCATTCTTCTGGAATCAAAGGAGAGGCAAAACTGCTTTATCACTAAGCAGCAAATTGAGGAGCATAACCGCTTGAGGCTGCCAGCAATAGCAAAGGCTTAAATGTGCCCACTGAAATGAAAAAAGTGGTTGTAGCTACCGTTTGTGAAATTTCAAGCTGCTGAGCTGGGAAATAATGGGCACTATGTCCAAGTGTAAATGATTCGTGCTTTTAAAGAAAACTTTTTCTAAAAGGGAAGATCTGAATATCCCCATATTTGGGAGATTAACTCCTAAGCTGCACTGTGCTCTCCTCCAGGACAAACTGAGGAGGAATCACCCCATGAAACTTGCTGCAGAAGTCTCAAAAGGACATGATTGACAATCCAGGTTTGGCTGGAGTGCTGTGCATTCTAGCCCATCTCCTTCCATCCCTGGCCTATGTGCCTCCTCATCTATGTGCTTCTGTTCAAGTGCCTTGGCAGAGAAAAGCAACCTGAACAAGGGTCCACGATCTGGCCCTTGGGATGTTCAAAATCTGAACTCAGATCTTCATCTAAGTTTTCCAAATGGCTCGGAGCCTTCTCTAAGTTACACTAATGGCAGAATATGGGGAGCTCAAGTTGATGAAAAGTCACTTTTACCCTGTCCCACAAGATCTACACCAAACACAGAGACAGAATAACTGAGAATTGGGGTTATTGAGTTTATGTACAGCAACAGTGGGTCTGTTGTGAAGGCTGACCTATGAATTCACTGTCACTGATCTATACCATCCTTGTACCATATTCTAAAGTCAGAATACTGTGTGCACTGCTTGCTAGTGATTTTTCACTAAAGCAGACTGTGAAGAGCTTCAAAAGGCTCTCACAAAACTAGGAGACTAGGCAACAAAATAACAAATGAATTTTAATGTTGATAAATGCAAAGTAATGCATATTGGAAAAAAACATAATCCCAACTATACATACAAAATGATGGGGACTAAATTAGCAATTACAGCTTGAGAGATCTTGGAGTCATTGTGCATAGTTCTCTGAAAACATCCCCTCAATATACAGCAGCAGTCAAAAAAGCAAACAGAATATTAGGAATCATTAAAAAAGGGATAGAAAATAAGACAGAGAATATCTTATTGCCGCTATAGAAATCCATGGTACACCCACATCTTGAATACTGCATACAGATGTGGTCGCCTCATCTCAAAAAATATATCTTAGCATTGGAAAAAGTTCAGAAAAGGGCAACAAAAATTATTAGGGGTTTGGAACGGCTGCCATATGAAGAGAGATTAAAAGGACTTGGACTTTTCAGCTTAGAAAAGACGAGACTATGGCTACGTCTATACTGCAAGCCTCTTGCAGAAGAGTAAATGTAAATGGAGTGCCCATTTGCATATGCAGCACTCTCATTTGAATTTCCTCTTCCTTTCCTTTTTGCACAAGGGAAAAAATGAGGAAGAACGGTTCTTGCGCAAAAGCGTTTTTGCGCAAAAAGGCAAAAGGTAGAGGAAATGCAAATGAGCGCTTCATTTGCATTTGCTCTTCCGTAAGAGGCTTGCAGTATCGACGTAGCCTAAGGGTGGATATGATAGAGGTCTATAAAATCATGACTGATGTGAAGAAAGTGAATAAGGCAAAGTTATTGTTCCCATAACATAAGAACTAGGGGCCACCAAATGAAATTAATAGGAAGCAGGTTTAAAACCAACAAAAGGAAGTTTTTCTTCACGCAATGTACAATCAACCTGTGGAACTCCTTGCCAGATGATGTTGCGAAGACCAGGAGTTAACAGGGTTCAAAAAAAGAGCTAGATAGATTTATGGAGGATTGGTCCATCAATGCTTATTAGCTAGGATGGGTACGAATGGTCTCCCTAGCCTCTGTTTGTCAGAAGCTGGGAATGGGTGACAGGGGTTGGGATCATTTTATGATTACCTTTTCAGTTCATTCCCTCAGGGGGCATCTGTCATTGGCCAGTGTTGGAAGACAGGATACTGGGCTAGATGGACCTTTGGTCTGAGCCAGTATGGCTCTGTTTATGTTCTTATGCTAAATGAACACGAACAGAGGTGTGGAAATCACTTTCAGCAGGGACTCTCAAAATAGCTAGTTAAGGGTATGATCCTTCATATGCTCCCAAACATCACTAGTGCCACTGAATTTAAAAAGATTAATTGCAAGAGTACAGTTACACATACTCAAAAGTTCCCAGGACTGGTTCCTAGTTTGTGAAATACAACCTACAATGTAAACAAATTTAGTGTGTCTGAAACTGGAAGACTGCCCTTAAATGTGAGGTTTTGATCACTTCCCAGGGAAGCTCAAGAAACCCAGGGGAACAAGAGACTGGGAATATTTTTTTTTTCTGAATCTTCAGTGAAGTTGGTCAAAGAAAAATCACCAGTTGTACTAGCCTGCTTCGCCCAACCCTGACAGTTGGCACCTATACGTTTTTATTGTCCTCAGTGGAGTTACTCCTGACTTACACCACTGTAAGAAAAAGGAGAACTGATGTGATAAGGAATCACAAAGAGAATAATTGCCTTGTTCAGTGTCAAAAGAAACTTTTTAGAAGAAGGAAAATGTTACCCCAAAGCTACTGTCTGTCTGTCTCTCCATTTTACTGCAGATTCTCCATCTAAAATTTTCTTTGGGCTCTTCCCCTTACAATAATTGCTATAAAATAATATGGCTATCCTCTGTCCTATGCCTTTCACTGTTATCGCCATTTCAAATGGTAAAGAGTCAGCAGGAATGAAAAACTGATATACTATCTTGCCCACATGTTAAAAAAAAGGCACCCACAATTTACTATTTATCTCTTTGAAATGTTTTATATTAACTGATGCTACTGTGAGAGGCAAACCAGGCCTGCAATATCATAACATTTATACAGTCTGTCCTAGAGATCACTAAAAAGCATTGCAATGGCTGCTATAAATCATTAGTGTCAGCTGACGGTTATCGCACAGTGATATCTGAGAACTCATTTTTTCCTACTCTAATATCTGAGAATATTGGAGTCACTGTGTGGTATCTGAATCAAACACTGAAGCTGTATTGATATTTACTGGAAGGTTTCTGAACCAGAGCTGCCAGACTTAGGTTTCATTCAGCAGACACCAACCCAGTCTGCTGGGCAGGCTTGGCTTTCTGTCTAAAATACATGACCATCCTAAGGAACAGCTCTCATTTTATCATGTAAATAACTTCATCTGTCAGGAAACTTACCTTTCTCCTCTAAAGTCCATCTTGCAAAAGCTTCAAGTTTTTTTCCCCAAAAGCTTCTCTCTATATAATCTGTTAGAGTTTTATGGAAACTATTATTCTTTGATAATAGCACCACTGTGAATACTAGACTGGAGATGCATGATTTGATTTAATTACATCTCTTATTTCTAAAGCCACTTTAAAGTTCATCTGCATATATTTTATTGGCTCCAAATGCAGCACTCAATTCTTGTTTTACTTGGCTTTTGTTTGTTTATTGCATGTCCAATTTTAGGGTGCTAGTCTCATGCCCATGCTCATCCAAACTCCAGTTGCATTAATTTTGGTTAGGTAAATCTAATATTGTCTCCATTGTCATAATCATAAGCCAGTTTACTTCCTCTGGAGATAACATTTGGATCTTCTAGTGCTAATTACAAGTGGATCATTTCTTGCGCTAGATCAAAACTTGGAATATATATACAAGAAGGGGAGTAAGAATGACCCCATATGCTCTCCACGGAGTGCTATTTGGATTTGAGGATAGGCATGTAGGGAGCACCATGCCCACTTACTTAATGCAGGCATGCATGTGGGAAGAAGTGAGGAACAAATGGAGTCAAAGTTGCATCTTCAATGGAACTGGCTAGCACAACTGACCCAGCCTAGGGGAAGGTGTAATTTTCTATTTGAAGAGTCCTACCAGCCAATTACTACATCGGAAGTGACAAGTCTCAGAGAGGTAGGCGTGTTCGTCTGTATCCGCAAAAACAATGAGGAGTCCTGTGGCACCTTAAAGACTAAGGGTACATCTACATTTGCTCCCTAGTTCGAGGAGTAACGTTAGTTTGGTTCGGACTAATGCGTCCCGGCGTGCACTTTCACTTTCGAAACAGCTGTTGAGCGGAGTAACTCACCGGCGAGATCGTGCTAATGAAGCGCGGGATATTTAAATCCCCGCTTCATTAGCAATTTCAGTCACCTACATTTGCATCCCTAGTTCAAACTAGGGAGCAAGTGTAGACATACCCTAACAGATTTATTTGGGCATAAGCTTTTGTAGGCAAAGACCCACTTTGTCAGATTCATCAATGAAGTGGGTCTTTGCCCATGGAAGCTTATGCCCAAATAAATCTGTTAAGGGTGCATCTACACTACACCATAGCTCAAAATGAGATATGCAATTTAAGCTATGCAGTCTGCACAGTGCCAAATTTTGAAATAACTCACTATTCTAAAATGTCCCTTACTCCTTGTGGAACGAGGTTTACAGGGATGTTGGAATAGCAAGCCCGAAATAACGGGCTTGTTGTTAAGACATGGGATAGCTATTTTGGGATCCTCCGGTACCCTGAAATAGCATTGCTGTGTAGACCTAGCCTTAGTATTTAAGATGCCACAGGACTCCTTATTGTTATAAAGAGGAAATGTTTCCATTGCCTTTTCTGATTTTTGGATAAAGCCCTTCATGACTGATTCTAGAAAAGGCTTTGCGGGGATAGATCCCTCACTTGACTGAAGTAAATGTATAATGCTCCTTGCAGGATCAGAGCTTTACATTGTGTTTGCTCTACTGACACAGAGGAGGAAGGCACTATATAAATAGTAAACTTTTTGTTATGTTGAAATGCCATCCCACTGCCATTTAAAAATATTTTGGATGAAATCTCCAAAATTTGCATTTTTTTTCTGGAGATACAATTATTGATGAGCAAATTCATTAGCTTCATTTCTCTAGCAACTAGCTGAAGACTGCCAGTTCAACTCAAGTGATGTTCACGGAGTACTTTGAATTCCCACGTTGTCTTGTTCACTGGAATTGGATAATGAACATTTATGCCAGTGACATTACTAAGAATGGACTTATTGGTTCTGGATTGTTACACTTGTACCTTGTGGAGCTATAAATATTTTAAAATAGTTGAGTATTTTAGTAGAATCAGTGTTTTACATTGTTATGGTTTTCCAAATTGCACAGACTGATTAGAACACAGATGTTTCAATAGAACTCGAGTGCAAAATCAAGAAGCATAGCAGATATCATTGGGATACGTGTAAAGAGACTGTTGGTCTCTTGGTGGCAGATTACCTGCCTTACAGCTTCACTGGATGAATGAATTAGGGAGCTGACCTGAGCTTTTTCCTGTTCTATAATTTACGATCACAGGATAGCTCAGCTCACACAAAACATGATTTGAAGATGCTTCCTGCTTTTTAAGCCACTTTTCCCACTGTGGCATAAAGTGTATTAACCAAACTACAGAGCATATTAATAAAAAAGCTTTGTGATGGAACCACAATAGCTTTGGTTATGTGCATTTATCCATTTAACGTGATTTTCCACTGGCCTTCAATAGCTGTTTTATCCTGTGTAATGGGGGTTTCTAATCCTCTACTTAATCAGTTTTCCACTTTGCAGTACACCAGTATGGCGTGAACACATTACTTTTTTCTCTGCTCAAGCTTCTGCTACCTCCACTATGACATCAATTTTCCAGGGGCTGCCTCCATATCTAATACTTTCTATCCAGTTAAACCGCTAACAAAGGGCCCCATCCTTACCTGGTGTAAACAGTCCTCTGGAGCTATTCCAATTGATTAATAGCTGAGGATCTGGACCTATATATCCTTGTCACATATGACTGTCACAACACAGATGGCATTACAACTTAGTGTAATGTCACTGTGGTGCAGCACCATGACTTGTTAGTTATGTCATATAAAAAAGCCCAGGTTCCTGCATAGGAAGATTAGTCTAACCCTGGTGAATATAATATGCAGAAAGCCCAAAGACATGGTAAGGCAATCAGCCTAGAAAGGCTTCATGCAAATAACAAATTTGAGGAGGAGTAGGAGGTTATTTGGAGCTTGAGAAATGGGAGGTTCCAAAGGCAGAGGACAGTGACAATGTGTCATCGCATTGTGAGGGACCCAGCAATGATTCCTTTCCATCCATGTGTGGATTTTTTCCCATCCATGTTTGGAATCAATTTTTGTATGTGCATGTGTGACTGTGCACCACCAGCAGAAACACAAAACCTAGCTTTGGATACTCTGCTAATCAGCTGAGTGGCATTTGAATTTCTCCTGAGTGGTTGTCCAAGCACACAGCTTACAAGGAACATGCCCCAAGTATTCTGTGCAATATTCTGCAAGTTTGCCAAAAGGCTGAGCCTCATCCACATCCTGGCTGTTTCATTGCCTGTGTGCATCTAGAGTTGTATGAAATGTACAGAGGTTCTGGATTTTAGTAAGCCCCCTTGTTTGGCTTCAGCTTTGGTGAGTTTGCGCTCTTGCAACTTGTGTTCAGATGACCCCCTCCCTCCCCCCAACTCACATTCAGACTGAGCTCCAAATGCCACATTTTACCAGGCTACTGGGAGAAATCATGTGAGACTGCTGAGTTTCAGTGAATCCTTGGAGTTGCCTGAGTGAAGCAGTGCCCAGGTTTCAAAATTGAGTATAAGTCACCCCAAAGCTCTATGAATGTCAGCAAGCCTGGGCTAAGTTTCAGGCTCACTACAAAACTAGGTGAGTTTACTCCAGTTTTGGGTTTCCTTAGGAAGCTTGAATCTTTCCTTCCTGTTGTAGAAGTCTATTGCTATTATGTGGGTGGTAGGCAAGGGCTATGTGGGGCAATCATGGCCAAGAACTCTGAGCTCCTAATGGAGCACAGAGAGGGCTTTCTGTGTTCAGCCAGCTTCATGGCTGAGAGCAGAGCCCAAATATGAAGTTGTCTGGATACTCCAAACCCTTTTTTTTTAAAGACCGAAACATAGCTATTGCCTTACCAGAAGTGAGCATTGGGCTGCACAGTTAGGTAGGCTTTGACAACATCACCCTGATAGATTAAAAGAACAGTGAATCCCTTCAATAATCACCCAGGATTGTACATAGCAACCTTTTGGAAAAGGAAAATAATGTTTTAAGCAGTAAGCTATGATGTCTGTTTTCCCATTGTTGGCTTAGCTTGAATAACAACAAATGTTTGTAATGGTTATAAAATAAAAAATGTTGTTGTAAAATGTTAGCTAGAGTATTTAACTGTGACCTGCCATGGCAGTTTAACTATGTACTGTGTAAAGAAATCTTTCCCTTTTTATTGGTTGAACAGAAACTGTTTTTCAATTGCATGAACTGTGTCTTTTTCTCAAGTTAATGTCTGGGTGATAATAAGGGATTGATTTTTTTCACTGTATGTTTTATAATTTTGAACAGTTCAGTCAGATATTCTGGAACTGCTACAGGAAGCATAATTAGTGTAATACCCCTAATTACTCTAAGTATTGATTTATAGTACTTTGACAATTCGGGCAAATGATTTTCTGGTTTAGAGCCTTAGAATTATTTAGATGCCTATCTCCCATGGATTTTGATGGGAGTTAGATGCCTAAATACTTTTTGAGAATCTCTGCTTTAGTACATCTAGATCAGGAGTTGGGAACCTTTTTTGGTTAAGGGGCCACAGACTCACAGAAAACTCAGTCGGGGGCCACACACCAGTGAGATGCAAAAAAACAAACAAAAAATCCAAACCCAACAAAACCAAACCAAAACAAACAAAAAACCCAAACAAACAAACCAACCCTCACTGACATTCCCCTTGCACACCAGAGTCTAGGGGAGCCCAGGCTAGTAAATTGTGTGCACCAGCCCCGCAAGGGGGGCAGTGAAAGGGCTGGAATGCCAGCATCGGCTCCACAATGGTTGTGGTGGGGAGTTCTGAGTCCCAGGGGCCGGATACGGCAAGTCAGGGGCCGCATTCCTCACCTGGGCCATAGGTTCCCCCCCAGATCTAGGTGTTATGCCTAATATGCAAGAACAGAGAACTAGCTAATAAACTTATTAATTGAAATTTGGGGTAGGCAGTTTATTGGTCTGAAACCTGCATTTTAATCACTAAACACTGGATGCCAGGTACTATTGCCAGTTTGTGACGAGGTGGCACCAATCCTGCCCTGGCCAATAAGGAGAGAGCCCCACCCCTACAGCCCTGCTGAGCATGCTCCAACTGGAGGACCAATATAAAGTCCAGTGGAGCAGCTCAGTCTGGGCTGACCACTGCAGGGGAAAGAGTGGCTGCCAGAGCTCGGGAGGAGGAACCAGAGATGGATGCTGCAGTGGAGGCGAGCCAGCAGAGACCGGCCAGGGAAACTCCCAGTCTGGAGGAGGTAAGTGACTGCCTCACACTGACTGCTGGGAGGCGAGTAGGAAGTAGCGCAGGGTGAGGAGGTGGAATCCCCCAAGAGCTCAGCATGTCCCTGCTGAGCTAATGGTAGGACACACCGACCACTGACAGGGCCCTGGGCTGGGACCCAGTGGAGAGGGAGGGCCCAAGTACTCCAACCCCCATCCCCATTAAAACCGAAGGGGCCACTACCGTTGTTGTTACTGACTTTGGCCACTAGGCCCTACTACTCTGTGAACAGGGATTTGCTATTGTCTTGGGGTGCTGAGCCCTACTGCCCTGTGGACTGGGATTTCTATTGACTCAGGCCACTAGGCTATACTGCCTCATGGACAATGATGTTACTACTGACTTTTGCTACTAGGCCAGACGCTAGCATGGGGAAAAGGGGTAGTGAGAGGCCTGGGGGTACTTGGGGCTGTAACATTCATGGGGTGAAGCATGTGTTGAGGGGCCTGACAGGCATCTGAGGCGGCAGGATGTACTCACCCCATGACACAAATTCACATCACAGATCTCCAAGCTTTGGCTGCTACATTTTTTGCCTCATCACAACATCCAGGCAGAATTTAGAATCCCTGGGCATCAAGAAAGGATGGAGAGATCCACATTTGTGGAAAGAGAGCCTCAAAGTCAGTGTGGTTTCTAAGACTGGATGAAATTGACAACAACCCAATGGAAAAAAGGGTGGAGGCATTTCCTCATATACAAGGGTGGAATTTTGGGTGGGTAGGGGGGCAGCAGCCATGTGCTCTGGATGCTAAGGGAGTGAGGGGAAAGTACTTGAATTCTGTGAAGGGAGCTCGCCAGCCAGGTGTGAGTGTCATGCTGGAAGGGCATAACAAGTGGGGTTCCACAGGGATGAGTTTTGGGACTGATTCTGTTCAATATCTTCATCAACAATTTAGATGACTGCATAGATGACTTATAAAGTTTGCAGATGATACCCAGCTGAGAGGAGTTGCAAGTGCTCTGGGGTATGTCTACACTACAGTGTTAATTCAAGTTAACTTAATTCGAAATAGTTAATTTGAATTAAGCTAATTTGAAATAATGCATCTATACACAAAAACTATTTCGAAATAGCGTTTTGCTATTTCGAAATAGCGCGTCCACACTGAGTGGACCCTGAACTGAAGTTAAGGCTGGCCGGAACCAGTGCCGGCAGGGAATCAGGTTAGGACTTAGTGTGCGGGGCTGCTGCCTGAGGCTAACTGAGCTCTGTGCTTAAAGGGACCCTACCCCCATCCCAGAGAGACAGTTCTCAGGGTTCTCCGCTTGCTTGTCTACCTCGATGAGGGACAGCAAAGCAGTCCTGTCTTGGAGTGCCCTGAATGCCCGCACTTGGGACACCACAACACTCGGCCACGTGGAGCCAGAGCTGCCCCTGGGCACGTTGGTGCGTCTCGTGGGGTCGTTGCCATCAGCCCAGTTGCACTTGCTGCAAGCTGCCATCTGGGGGGGGGGGTTCCTCAGGGGCTGTCAGGATCCAGGAGGCCCTGAGGGAGAGCGTCCACCCCGAGGAGCCCTCAGAGCCTCCCCGGTCCTCCCCACCGGGGGCTTGTGCCCCATTCCTCCCTCATGTCCTTCCACTTACCCCTCCCTAGCCCCCCTTCCTGATGTCAAACAAAAGACACATATGTTCAAAAATAGAAACTGGGTTTATTGAACAAAACTGGGGGGGGGAATGGGAAAAGGAGGTGGGAGAGGGGAAGAGAGAGGGTGGGAGAGGAGAGGGGGAAACCTGGGAGGAGGGAGCTGGAAGGGGGAAGAAGGGGGAGGGGAAGCTCAGGGCCCAGGGTTGGGGGTCTCACCAGACCAACTTGATTTTCATGCAAACCTGCTCCTGGATTCGCATGTGCCCTTTGGTGGCCAGGCTGGCAGCTATCTTGCCATAGATGGCCGTGTTCCTCTGTCTAGTGTGGAGATCATGGACATTGGGGGCATCCCCCCACAAACCTGAATAAGGTCCATGATCTCCACCCTGGACCAGGAAGGCGCCCACCTACTCTGGGCCCTGGCAGGCTCCTGGGAGCTGGCAGACTGCTCCAGAGGAGTGGTGGAGGGCTGGCTGCCAGTGGCTTGCTGGCTCATGTTTTGGGGCCACTGGGTCAGGGGCAGTGACTGCTGGCGCTGGGCTGGCAGGCTTGGAGCTGGCACAGGCACTGTGGCCAGGGTCTACCCCTTTAATGGCTCCAGGGCTGGGGGAGAGGAGAATAAGTTTTCCTGGTTGTGCCCAGAGTGGCAACCAGGGCTTCCTGGGAAGGGCTGGAGGCTCCCTACTTCGAATTAAGTGTCTACACAGCACTTAATTTGAAACAGCTACTTTGAATTTGGCGTTACTCCTCGTACCAATGAGGTTTACCAAATTCGAAATAGCAGTTTGCATGTATAGATGCTATTAAAGTTAATTCAAAATAACGACTGTTATTTCGAATTAACTTTGCAGTGTAGACATACCCCTGGAGGGTAGGGTCATAACTCAAAACGATCTGGACAAACTGGAGAAATGGTCTGACGTTCCATGGCATGGCTTGTTGATTTATATTTTAGGAAGAAACACTGGTGAATGCATCACTAGAGACAGAGCTGCTTCATCCAGACTCTGGCCCAATGAGATCATGGTGAAGTGAGTGATCTGCCTGAGAGATGGGTGACGGAGCGGAGCAAGCTTTTGGGTCACTCCACTTCCTGTGTCTCTTGCCTTCATGGTAAGTAAACAGAGCCTGACCATGCTGCTTCCAGCACCAGCCCTCCCGACCAGTAATTTCCTTGGTCATGTGGCTCAGGGGAAGGGGCTTTGGGGAAGAGGTGCAAGAAGAGGGGAGTGGGGCAGTGGCGGGGCTTGTGGGAAGGGGTGGACTGGAGGTGGAGAGGGTGGCAGAGCAGCAGCAGGAAGAGGTGGGGTGGAGTGGGGCCTGGCTCTGTAATTCCCCGGGTCATGTAGCTTGGGGAAGGGTCTTCAGAGAAGGGGTGCAATGGAGAGGAGCAGGGGTGGGAAGAAGTGGAGGAGGGGAAGGTGCATGGTGAGGGTGGAGCAGGGGCATAAAGAGCTTGGATGGGGGTGGGACCTGGAGCAGGGAGGAGCTGACCCAGGCCTGGGATGGGGAGGAGTTGCCCTGAGGTCCACACCCCCTAGGGATGGTCTTACTAGCCCAGATATAGAATCATAGAACTGGAAGGGGCCTCTAGAGGTCATTGAGTCCAGTCCCCTGCCCTCATGGCAGGATCAAGCACCATCTAGATCATCCCTGACAGGTGTCTGTCTAACCTGCTCTTAAATATCTTCAGTGCTGGAGATTCCACAATCCCCCTAGGTAATTTATGCCACTGTTTAACCAGCCTGACAGGCAGGAAGTTTTTCCTAATGTCCAACCTAAGCCCCCCTTGCTGCAATTTAAGCCCACTGCTTCTTGTCCTATCCTCAGAGGCCAAGGAGAACAATTTTTCTCCCTCCTTATAACACCCTTTTAGATACTTGAAAACCGCTATGATGTCCCCTCTCAGTCTTCTCTTTTCTAAACTAAACAAGCCCAATTCTTTCAGTCTTCCCTCAGAGGTCATGTTTTCTAGACCTTTAAAACATTTTTATTGCTCTTCTCTGGACTTTCTCCATTTTTTTCACATCCTTTTCGAAATGTGGTGCCCGGAACTGGACACAATACTCCAACTGAGGCCTAATCAGCACAGAGTAGAGTGGAAGAATGACTCCTCGTGTCTTGCTCACAACACTTCTGTTAATGCATCCCAGAATCATGTTTGCTGTTTTTGCAACAGTGTCGCACTGTTGACTCATGACTTTGATTCTTATCTGCTTTGTTATAACTACCCAATCTTCAGGTACTTACTGATTCCCTCTACCCTCTGCTCCCTGTTTACTCCCCGCCCCCTTCTCTCCCATTTATTTTGGGTCTACACATCCTAAACTCAAAATTCCAGTCATCTGAAGAAGTGGGTTGTGCCCACGAAAGCTCATGATACCATCTACGCATTTTGTTAGTCTATAAAGTGCTACCAGACCATTTTTTTTTTCTGTACAGACTAACTCGGCTACCCCTTGAAGCTTCATGTTTAACTTGTCCTCCACTATGACCCCTAAATCCCTTTCAGCTCTACTCCTTCCTTGACAATCACTTCCCATTCTGTATGTCCTGGTGGGCCTTGCTGAATCAGAATTGAAAATCTCCATTGTGTGGTATTTGTGCAGTCATCTCTTATTGAATTGTAGATCTCTTGTTTACAATTTCCCTGCTGGTCAATTGTTTAATATCTGTCTGGGTGAGCATCACTTCCTATGCTGTCACTGGAGAACTTAGAATGGATGTCTCCCAAACTTACAAGGTATTTATATAACAGCCATGTAGCAAAATATCATAATTTCGTACACACTAACAATTTACATATTTTGACAGTACAATGAGTTTCAGCGAATCATGCCTTTCTTATGGTATCTTACACGGCACGCTTTGTATGAAATGTCATAACCATATATATGATTGATTAATATGGAGGTTACAGGGTGCTACAGTACTTTGAGAGTCCAGTGTGTCCCCTTACTTTAGTGTGTCACTTGCTAATGTCTTGCGGGGAGGGATAATGTCCCATATATACATACAGTCCATCCTGGAGCTTAGTCTACTAGGGTAATGTGATTTTGCACCATCTCCAATATATGCCTGGGTGTTAATCACACAGTCTAGTCCTTTGTTTTCAAGACACACATTCCTGATGGTAATCTGATTCTTTCCTACGATGACTTTTATTCTTTTGGATAATAGAAGGTGATAAAGTACAAATAATGATAGCAATGTAAAAAAGTCACACTCTAAGACTGAAACCTACACATGTTAAGTTATCAAGGATAGTTTATAGAATGGTGCTGTAAGAGAATGTACTAACAGAGCCATCCTGTGGCAAGGGAAAATTTATTCTATGTATGTATGATGGTAAATAACTAAGCTGTCTTCAGATGTTTGTTCTCTATCGATATATGTAGACCATGCCAGCTTTTCATATTTAAGCACTGGTTTTGATCTCTTATACCAGTGACGCCATTGGCAGAAGTGTTAATCCAGATTTATAGTGTAAGTGAGGCTTTAGTCCTTTGGTTTCCATTTAACTTTACAACCAGGACCTTTTCCAAGGTTTAATAATTCCATTTTCCACTGTTTATTTTTAGCAATTTTTGAGTTTTATGTAAATGTCTGAATCAGAGGTTTTGTGATCATTCTTTGTCTTAAGTGTATAACATACATTACTAATTACAGTGGTATATTGTGTAAAGAAGAATCTCTTTGTAATGTTTCTTAGTGTGTTTTAACATAATGCCATTTCAAACCACACTGCGTTCAAATGTGCTGTTGAACCTTTTCCAGTGGCATTTACACAGACCCATTTAGATGTAATCCGTAACGCACTAATGTGCTTTAGAAATCATATGCCAATAGTCTGCATTACTGCTCCGTGTAGACAAGTCCGACATACAAGTAACCTTTTCTAGTGTTGTTCTCATCTTTGTTGGATATTTTTTTTCACAGCCGGGGTATTTTACCAGTGTTTATCTGGTAAAACCTAAAATCAGAAGCCCTATTTATACCAAAATTATGAGTAAAATCCTGTGTTGGTCCTGTCACAGATCTGATTGAATTTCTCCCTGGACCTAAGTACTCCTGTATTTATGTCATTCACACCACTGCAGTGATGTTTGTACAAAATATACCTTTTTGTATATCATTTGAAAACTAATAATACACTGATAACTAATGTCATTGTAAAATGCACATGTTCACCTTATATGTGCAGCTATGAATTCCGTCTAGAACATGTTTAAAACAAAGACAGCCTAGCCTAGATAAAGGTGATGAACAGGTTTATCCCAGACAAAGGAATGTTGGTTTTCTTCAATATACATATAAGCTATAAACAAAGTTATCCAGTAGGGATGTAAGAGTTTAACCGATCAATTGGTTAACCGATAAGCTAATGCTTATCAATTCCAGGTACCAGTTAAACTCCTGTAGCTGCTGGCAGGGCCGGGACCCCACAGAACTGGCAGCTGCAGGAAGCCCGCAGCATCAGCAGCTGGCAGGTCCGGGAGGAGCCTGCGACTGTCGGCACCTGGCAGGGACGTGAGTGTGGGTGTGAGGGCCGTGAGCTGGTGGGTTCTTAACTCTTTTCACACCCCTATTATCCAGCTAAACCAGAAGGGGTTACCTTAAGCCTGAACTTGAGAGAAAGAGAATTAACATGGCTCCTGCACACAAGAGAGAAACAGTAGACATAGGAGGCCTTGTTAACTTTGAGAACAAAGACAGTTCTTTGGGAATTAAAAGATCAGACAGAGACCCTTTATTTCCTAAGAAGACAAAGGAAACCAGCATCTCGTAATTCTGTGGAAGGTCCTGACTGAGAGAGACTGTCAAACATGCTGAACAAAGAATTAGTACTTCTCTGAGTGGTCCAGGAGAGGGCTAAACACTTCAGGGCAGACAGATTGTGAAAATTTGGGATGGGAAATGTGTTGGTGGAAACCTAGGCGAGGCTGTTATGGTGCAGGCAAGCTTGTGGGGTCCCAGCACTTGAACCAGGGATGCATAGCACTGAGGGTACTCATATGTCTTCTGGCTATTTGGCATCCAGTGAGCCATAGCAACAGAGCACTTAAAGCACCCAGATAATAGGGCAGGCAGTGACACACCCTCTCTCTGTTCAGGATTGCACCCCATAATGTGAAAGACACACATCAAACTGCTGTGAGGGGTTCAAACAGTGAATCCATCCTGTCCATGGGCAGTGTGTATAATAGGCCAAGGGAGATTCTGCCTCCCCTGACTCTTTCAGTGGCACTGGAACTATTTTTAGGGTGAGGGTAATGAGTTGTGCTCCCTTACACCTGTTCATGCCCCCCAGGCTGGGGTCACACTTAGAGTTGTCAACTTTCCTGAACCGGACAGACCAGACATTTGCACCAATGGCACCCAGCCCAGGAAAGCTGGCAACCTAGTGATAGGTGGAGGTGGCTGTGGAGCCCCAGGCCAAAGCCAGGAGTGGAGACAGTGGGTATGTCTAGACTACATGGCTCCATCAACAGAGCCATGTAGTCTAGACATACCCAGTGGCTGGACCCTGGTGGATGGTGAGACAGTGAGAGTGGAGAACAAGAAGGGAGAAACGGGAAGAAATGTTCCCACGTGTAAGTGTATCTGCTATCAATTCCCAGCTCTGCATATTAAACATGACTTACAGGAACAACTTCTATATTTCTGTGTAGTCCCATCAGTAAGGAGTCAGGCCATATGGTTTCCCCTGCTTGTTTGGTGTGATACATTATTTTAATTTGAAGTTTCAGTCCTGCATGATTATATAAAATGTTAAAACATTGCACATTTTATCCGTGTTTTGAAGAACAGGATTGTTAGTCCTCAGACTTGCCTTTAGTGCAAATACTGTATGCATCATACCCATCATTATTAATTAATCTAAATACTAGCGGATGCTCTATGGTTTGTAATACACCAGAGGCCTAATGAGATGATGGTTATTCATGATGAGCACTTCCTCACGTGGATAATCCCACTGAAGTGAGTGGGAATGCTTGTGTCTGGGTATATTTTCTAGGATGAGTATAGGTTCAAATTCCAGCACCAAAGGTGTACAATATGGAAATGTTGAGGAAAGGTGGGTTAAAGAATAACAGGACTGCTCACAACCTTTTTTCTATGGTAAATTAGAGTCTCACAGAAATGAAATTTTTCAGAGAAAGAGCTTTTCTTCACATTTTGATTTTTCATTGGAAACCCCACACTGAATTTTTTTGCCCAAAAAGTATGTGCAGAGTGGTGGGGGTGGGGGGCTTGTGGCTGTTTTTGGATGAAAATGTTCAAGTTCTCAGTTTTTTGATAAGCTGAAATTTTCCACAGGAAAAACCCTGAACATTTTCCAACAAGTTATAATACTATGTTAACTGCAGTCTTAGACACTTCATTCTTCTTTCACGTAGGATGGTGAATTTCTGAAGGCAACTTCCCCACACAAATCATGTCTTTGTAAATAATCATACTTTAAAGAAGTGACTGAATGGTCGGGCAATGCTGAGCTATGTTGAGCCATCAGGTTGTGGAAGAGATAGGTAGCCGTATGTGAAAAGAAATGCAGGCTGCTCACAGTGTGTAGTTGTAGTGCCTTCACATATCCTTTCCAAGGCTCTATCTGGGCTAGGGGTTAGGAAGACTTTGCAAGGTTGCATTAAGGGCCACATTGATATAATAAGCCTTTTGGAGATTCATGACATTCCAGGGTGCAATCCAGACAGTGATCAACCCTGGAGTGCCTCACAATGCTTTGCCGCTGTAGCTCTTACCTGGGCTGCTCACAAACAGCTTGCCAGCATGCTGGTCACACTAGGTGTGTTCAGACTACACTCACGATCGAGCCGCGTAGATGAGTTTATTAGACATGTAAGGTCGAAGCGCGCATTTAAATGCCAATTGCCGCTCATTTTATCAAATGGCTTCAAGACAGCAAAGTGATGATCAGCCGATTCGCACAGCTGGCAGCCTGACGCCCACGTCGAGGGAGTTTTTGTCGACCGCCCGGCATGCCTCTCACACTGAGGTTTACCGAGCGGTCGACAAAGGCTTCCTCACGATCAGCGAGCGCCCAGACTGCCCGCCAGCCGGATCAGCTGATCGCCAGCACCGCATGGCGCCATTTTATGTAAATGAAGCAGCGATTATTTAAATCGTCGCTTCTTTTTGCTATGTCTAGTAAACTCATCTACATGGCTCCGTCGATGGAGCCATGTAGTCTAGACACACCCTAGGAGTGTGTCTGTGTAGCTATAGCCCATCAGCCAGACTTTTATCACTCTCTTGCTTCTACCAGCCTTGGTTTCTGCTTGCAGGATAAACCCAACACTGAAGACTAAATAAAAGGTTACTGAATGAAAAGTGAACTTTGGGCAGATGAGATGCATCTACTGTGGGAAACATGGAAGGAGCGGTTGAGTATTCTCCCTTCATTTGCCTCCACCCTGATACTGCTCAGTGTCTCCTTCTGTGCTTCCTAAGGAAAATGCCTGATTGGGATTCCCTCCATTTACAGAAGCAGAAGGGACAATCAGCTCTTAATCTTAGCACTGAGTAGGCCTTTCCTTAGCTTATGAGATCACAGCCCCCTGGTGAAAGAGTTAAAGCTGACCATTTGGCTTCAATGGTCTTAGCTCTGCTGTAGATACGTCTCATGAAAAAGTTGTTTTCTTCATTTCAGGCAAGCCAGCCTATTTCCACATGTTGCTGATTATTCTAAGTGCATTCAACCTCCCTTCCTGCACTGCACTATTTTATGCATTATTTAATTCTTTGAATGGCTTTTCACAGGTACACTCAAGGTCTAACATTTCAGCACATCTCTGCAAAGAGTAATTAATAGATTGAGAGCAATCAGCTAGTGAGCTGCACTTGTAAATATTCATTGTTTCAGCCTCACGGCTCATGCTTCCTTAGCTTGGTTGGGAATAGCTGGCAGACCAGGGTGTAAATGGAAATGTAAGAACAGCCAAGAACAGTCACCTATCAACTTCCAAATGAAAGTGAGTGTCTATAAACACTGTGCTGTAATGGCATTGTTTCTCCTAGTGACCTTCTGAAAGTTAAGCTATTCAGGTTCCAAACATTAGAAATGTTAGCACTGTTTCCACTTAAAAAGTTTGTATAACAGGGATATACATAGATCATCTATGGTGCCTAGAATGTGTCAGTCAATGGCAAGGGATGTTTTTTCCCAAACTTATGCATCACGCAAAGCAAACATTTATGGCACTCTCTCAGATATCGGTGCAATATTATTATCTACAGCGTCCAAAGAGAACAGTATGTTTCATCAATCATTAATTAATGAATGGCTGACTTTGCTTCACAATCCTTAGATGTATCTGTTGCACAATGAGGGCTTGATTGGGCCTGGCCCTTTTGTTGGGGCACATAGTGGTGAGACGGCAATAGATCCAGCTCCCTCTTGCACACTGCACAATGGCAGTGCCTCCGCTAGCGATGGCTTCGCTAGAAGGAGATACAGGGAGAAGCAGGAGAGTTATATGACCTGGCAAGTACAGGGGAAGCACATGCTGTGCTCTATTTATGGCGGGGGCAAAGTCCCTCTCCCTAAACTTTTGTGCACACCTGTTGCACAGTGCCCTCAAGAACTCCCCATAGGGCAGTATGTCTCTGCAATTCTCTCTACTATGAAGAGCTTTAAGTCATCACAGCTGAGCCCTAATTCTGTGTCACTAATCTGTTGGGAACATAGGAATTTCATTCTCATTGATTTCTACTGTAGCAAACCTAGGTGTGTGCCTCAGTTTCCCCAGGCACTGCACCACTATCTAGGTGGGGATGGGAATTCCAGGTGTGACTCACTGAGGGTATGTTCACATTGCTTCTACTGAAGTAGGGAGGTAAATGAAGATACCGGTTAAATCAAGCTCGATTTAAATATCCCGCTGATTTGCATGTTTTGGTCGTCGCTTTTTAGAAATTCACTAGCTCGAGTAACTGCTCACGTTTAACACGGCAGTGAATGGAGTCCGATTTAAAGCCTAACCGAATTAGCTGGCATTCCTCCCGCAATGAGGCTTACCAGCCAATTCAAATTAGGGCTTTAAATCGACTCGCTTCACTGCCACGCAGACGCGGCAGTTACCCCGGCTAGTGAATTTCAAAATGGCGACCGTTGAACATGCAAATCAAGCGGATATTTAAATCCCGGGCTTGATTTGCAACTTCGGTATGCTTCATTTGCCTCCCTACTTCGAAGTAGGGGGCAAGTGTAGACATACCCTGAGGGACGATGCTCAGCCCATCATGTTCATAATGGCCCAGGCTCAAGGTAACCTGAGCCTGGGAGGGGGTGTGGACAAAGGCTGGAGGCGGGGCAGGCAGCAGACAGAGATGGGCTGCTGGGTGTGTGAGTGAGTCTTGCTGGCTTGGGGCAGAGATGGGGGTCAAAGCTGATGCTTGGATCCCCTTTTCCCCAAAATGGACTGTACTGACTGTTTCTGGTTCCTGTGCTAACTAAAGATGTTAAAAAGTTTCAGAGGAGTAGCCGAGTTAGTCTGTACAGGATGTTAAATTTAGATTAATCAACGGATAGAATAAGAACATAAGAACGGCCATACTGGGTCAGACCAAAGGTCCATCCAGCTCAGTACCCTGTCTGCTGACAATGGCCAATGCCAGGTGTCCCAGAGGGAGTGAACTGAACAGGTAATGATCATGCGATCTCTCTCCTGCCATCCATCTCCACCCTCTGACAAACAGAAGCTAGAGACACCATTCCTTACCCATACTGGCTAATAGCCATTAATGGACTTAATCTCCATGAATTTATCTAGTTCTCTTTTAAACCCTGTTATAGTCCTAGCCTTCACAACCTCCTCAGGCAAGGAGTTCCACAGATTGACTATGTGCTGTGTGAAGAAGAACTTTCTTTTATTTGTTTTAAACCTGCTGCCCATTAGTTTCATTTGGTGGCCCCTAGTTCTTATATTATGGGAACAAGTAAATAACTTTTTCTTATTCACTTTCTCCACACCACTCATGATTTTATACCTCTATCATATCCCCCCTCAGTCTCCTCTTTTCCAATCTGAAAAGTCCCAGTCTCTTTAATCTCTCCTCATATGGGACCCATTCCAAACCCCTAATCATTTTAGTTGCCCTTCTCTGAACCTTTTCTAATGCCAGTATATCTTTTTTGAGATGAGGAGACTACATCTGTACGCAGTATTCAAGATGTGGGCGTACCATGGATTTGCACTTTGCACCAACTATTCAATTAGTCGATAAGGGCATCTCCACCTTTGAAATGTAGCAAGAGCCCTACTTGTTCTTGCTACATTTCAAAGGTGGAAGTGTCGCAGGGAGCACAGGGCCAGCAGAGGACTCAAGCAGTCCCCCTCTGTCCCCGTGCTCCCTGCTTCTGAAATGCATAAGAGTCTCTTGTACTTTTCAAAAGCAGGGAGTTCAGGGCCAGCAGGGGACTACTTGAGTCCCCCACTTGCCCGTGCTCCTGCAGCGCTTCCACCTTTGAAATGAAGCAAGAACCCTGCTCTTGCTCCATTTCAAAGGCAGGAGCGCAGCCAGTTCCCCACTGCACCCCTGCCTTCCCCGCACCCAATGGAGATGGTGCTGGGAGGAAGTGGTTTTTAAGTTGGCTCCCCCCCAGCACTGGCTTTTGCTCCTCACCTTGCTGCCTCTCTCTGATAGAGGCAGCAAGGTGTGTGTGTGTGCAGAAAGTACCTAGTCGAGTCACTAGTCGACTATCCGATAAACATATGTGAGTACGCGACTATTTGCTTACTTCCTTACTGCTAACAAGTCTGTCCTATACTACATCCCTGTGAACTAATAAACCTTCTATTCTACTTGCTGGCTGAGAGTAACATATGGCTGCGGATGGGAGTGCAGGGACCTGTGACTCCCCACATCTCTGTGACAGATGTACAATATGACATGCTACTGAGATACATGTACCCAGGAGTGGCAGGTGTAACAGGCCAGGGGAGCAGGCTAAGCCTCTCCAAACAGGAGGCAGAACACCTCCCTTTGCAGGCATGCTGGTCCACTGACTTTGGAGTGCCACTGCCAAAAGGACACCCAGACCGTGGCCCCGCCCACACAACTTCTCTTACTGTCCTTGCTCCACCTCTTCCCCCTCTGAGGTTTTGTCCTTGCTTCCCCTCTTCCCATTCCCATTCCTCCCCTTCCTCTGGAATGCCCCCCACTTGTCACTCACAACTCTCTGCCCCTGGAGGGTAAGGGGACCTTGGGAGAGGAGAAGAGTGGTGGTGGTGGTGTCTTTGGGGGAGGGACAAAGAGGTGTGATTGGCAGGTGGGAACTCAGAGGAGAGAGCAGAATAGAAGCAAGGCCTGGGGTAGAGGGAGGATGGAGTGTGAGTGGGCCTTGGAGGAGGAGTCCAAGGGAGGCCAGGCCCTGGGGGCAGAGTAGGGGTGGAGCCGCACAGGAGAAGGCTGAGTGGGGACAGGCCTAGGGACGTAGCAGGAGGTGTGGCCCCCACTTCTATGGAGTTTTTTGCACTTGCATCCAGCCTCCCCAAATACGGGAGTCATGTGTTGTCCATTACTTACACCATTAACTAAAATGACAAATTCTTTAGAAGTCACTGTAACTGCCCTTTCTTGCTTTGTTTTGTGGTTTATTTAAGGAATTGATAAAGCAAGGAGAAAACTTCCAGAATTTTACACAAGAACTGGCTGGAACAAGCTTGATTTTCAAATTAAAGTAAATGTAATACAATCAAGATATTTGATATGAAAAAATCTTACACTGGCTTGTAGATGGCATAAACACTTTTGAAAAAATATAAATAAATGAAAGAAAGAAGAGGGGGATATTAAAAAAGAAGTTGCAAATATAGTTGGATTAGAGCAGCGTGTGTGTTGTAGAGGTCCTGGGTGCATTATCCCTATTTTGAACTCACGTGAAGTTTAAGCCTCCGGAAGAGTCTTGTTTTGATTTTCTGGGTTCAATATGTAACCCCTCCTGTTCGCTAGCCCAGTGTGAGGTTATTCAGCATAGGGGAAGACTGGTGGGAGGTTAAGGCCTGAGGCTGCTTCGTGTGCTCTGAGTTGTGTATTGTGTGTGTGCACCTCAGACCAGACCCACTCAGCTAAACCACCAGGAACAGGCTTTATTCTGTAAAAAAAACATAAAACAGGATCACAGTTCAGCAGCCCCTCCTCTCAGCATGCAGCCTGGGTGCTGCTTCTAGCACAATCCCTGCTGAGACCCTGCTGGGGGCAAAGCGCACATCCTGGCGGGAACCAGGAAGTTCTCCCAACATACTGCAGTTTGTAGTTCACAACTTGTAGTTCCCAGGGCTGCTGCTGAAACTGGACCTTGAGCTACAAATATTTGAAAGGAAAATACAATGGAAACTACCATGTTTCTCTAGATTTCAATTTGCAACCATTTAAGGTCTATTAATTTTATGAGTTTAACATGAAACCTTTTCAGTCAGTTCAGGGTCACTGAAAACTCTGCCCAGACTTGTTTGAAACTGTGTATGAGAGTCTCAGAGGAACACTTTGAAATACCGGATCTCAATTTGGCACCTACATGGAAACTTGATTCCAGGAGCATTGTCTTGGTTTTGTTTTGAACATTTTGCCAAGTTCTGAGCTAAAACATTTCAGACTTTCTTCTGGCAAAATTCTGATTTACGGTATTAACTGGCTTACAAAAATGTTACTTTTGTCATTTTATATACATATAAGAAGAACAGGGTACCAATTTCCAAGGTCATTCACAAAGTGTTACATACTGTGATACTGAGTTGTTGACTTGAGTCCCACAACTTGAACTCAAGTCCGACTTAAGTCGCCTAGGTGACTTGACTCGGGTTCATTGTTTGTGACTTGAGACTCGACTTGAGACTTGCTAATTTTGTTAAATCGACTTGGAAAAAAAATTGTCCAAAAATGCCGATATTGATGGCTTGTACAAAAGTGACTTGACATTTTTTAAATTAAGACTTGAGACTCGACTTGGGACTTGACTCGAAAGTGACTTTAGGGACTTGAACTATAGTGACTTGAGACTCGATTTGGACTTGACAATGACGACTTGAAGACAACACTGCTGTGATATACATTAGCTGCATTACTGAAGTCTGCTTATCACAGCCCATTTATATTTCCATTCCAGACGCACTTCCAATGAGTGATCTTGTAGACAGCATCTCTGTAATGAAAAGTCTGTAGAAGGATCTAATCCAGTGGTTCTCAAACTTTTTGGCCCATGGCCCACCTGGCTCTATACAAACCTTTCTGCGGACCACGAGTTGCTAATGGAAACTCACTGTTAATTACATAATTACACCCAAACCATTTTGCTTGTGCTGCAGCTGGGGAGATCGGTTTAATTTAAATTATTAAACAGATTAAGCATTTTAACTCTCATGTTAGTTTATCAAGTTTCATTTTAAATAAAGTAAAATATTAATTTATGTCCAACATAAAAGGTTTCAATGTTTTCTTTATTTATGTCGGGGCGGGGAGCCTTTTTTTGGGTCAGGGGCCACTGACCCACAGAAAAATCAGCTGGTGACAACACAAGTGAGAATCAAAAAAACTCCTCCAAAAAACCCCAACCCTCACTGATGTGGCTCCCAAATAAGGCACCTCACTCCTCTGCCGCTTCAGCCCCATGGAGCGAGGGGGAAAGGGATAGGGAGGACTGAGGTTCAGGGCTTCCCATAGGCCAGATTTACTTTTCTGGGGTTCCAGAGTTAGTGATTTGGTGGACCCCTTTAGGTTCTGGGGTGAGAACAAAAATTGGGAGTTAGGTGTGTGGGACAGGGCTGCCAGTGACTGGGATAGGAATGGGGGTGCAGGATCTCAGCAGGAGGTGGGGTGCAGAAGCAAGCTTGGGAGTAGAGTGTCTGGTCGGGGGGAGGGTTCAGTGTGTGGGGGGGAAGGTGCAGGAGCAAGGGAGGATGCAGGAGTGGACTGAGGGGAGGGTGTCTGGCCAGGAGAGAAGGTGCAGGAACAAGGGAGGGTGTAGGAGCAAGCTGGGGGGGGTCTTATCAGGGGCAGGGGAGGTGAGTGGGGAGGATTGAGGTTCAGGAGTCAGGGCATGATGGGGAACATTTACCTGGCTTCATATCCCCATTGCTCTTAAGTACCGCCTCCCGCTGTTCCCATTGGCTGGCCAATGGGAGCAGCAGGGAAAGCCTCCAGACAGTGTATCACTGTGCTGCCATTTCCCCAGCAGGGTGCGGAGGGGGAAGCTCAACCCACCCCTCCCATGCAATGGCAAGCCCGTGCTGCTGCTCCACCCTCACAGTTGCCATGCAGCCATGATGCTGGAGTACCAGCTCTGGCTTCCCATTGGGAGGGTGTGTGTGGGTGTGAAGTTAAAGCCCCAACCTTCCCTGCCAGACTGGCTCGTAGAGAGAGAGGCACAGCAAGTGGCTCCATGTGTGCCATGCCCCCCTTCCCATCCCATCAGGGGAACAGCAGTGCATGCTCTGCTCTCTCCACGAGCTGGATCTGGCAGGGAAGGTGGGGGCTTTCTTCACCTGCCCTACCCTCTACCCCCCACACCATCCAAGTGGGAAGCCGGAGCTGGTGCCATGAGAACTGCACTTGGAGAAGCACTGGTCTAACCTGCCCCTTATGTACAATCATTTTTCTGCCTTCCTTCCATTGAGACTAGTTCCCTGAACTCAAGAAGCATCATCCTGCAAAGCCCCATTATTTCAATGTTAATAATAATTAGCACTTATGTGTTGCTTGAATGTTTACACAGATGGGAAAAGTCAGTATCACCAACCATGTCTTCAAAATCATTAATCATCTCCTCTACCCCCTCCCCAGTATGTGACTGACTTACAAATCATGAGGGTTTTTTTTTTTAAATATTGGTTTGCCAAGGAGGGTATGCAAAATGAGGATAATGATATGTGGTCTCCTCTGTAAAGCACTTTGGTGTCAACTAATGAAAAGTGCTATCTAAGAGCTAGATGTTACATTATTGCAACCACTCGTGTTTTCTACTGATATACTTACAAACATCTATAACACATAGTATGGGTCTTGTGAGGGGGCTCTCTCACCACCACAGTGCCACCAGCCATCTGTCCTGGGAATTAGCTCCTTCTGGCCGGCTGGGTGCCTGCCTTCTGGTGGTGTCTCCCCTCTTCCCTCCAGACCACGGCGTCCTCTTCAGGACACTGCCCTCTGGCAGTGCCCACATCAGTCTCTGAGCCCCCCCTTCCGGGGTTGTTGTTTCTTCAGCAGGCCGTGCTTCAGGCCCTGCAGTCTGGGTGCTTGCTTGGCCGGAGCTCCCCTAGCACTGCTCTAGCTCCAGGGAGCCTCCTACTCCCCCAGCAGCCAGGCTCTCACTGCTCTCCTGAGAGTAGCAGATCATCCTCTTATATAGCTCCCAGCTGGGCCCTAATCAGCTAACGCGGCCTCAGCTGGGGCTAAACTCCTGCTCTGGGCTGGGTTTTGCTCTTAAGGGCCAGTGCAGGGCAAGCGCCCTGTCACAGGTCTATAATCTTTTTCTCTCTCTAAAAAAAAATGTTTCCTGCTGGATGACAGAATGATGTCATCACATCATCTTCGGTCTCCTGCTGCCGCTACTGCCTGCCTCTGCCTCCATCCACAGCCACTTGCTGTGGCCAGCCTCAGTGCCGTCCCTCCGGGTGTGGGCTGTTCCAGTTCTGGCTCCCGTTTCACGCCTCAGGGGGCTGCTCCTGGGGCTGTGTCCCCTCTGCCATCCAAGCCTGACCCCCCTGGCCACCCCGTGTCCCCGGGAGAGCCACCACTGCAGCTGCACATGGGTGAGAGGGTTCCCACCTGGCGCAGTCACCTGGTGGCACTGTGGGTCCAGCCTTGGCAGGGTGAGGGTGTGGGCTGTGGGGGTGTGGGAGCAGCAGAGTAATTCCCACAGTAGCTGCTCCCCCGAGCTACTTGAGCATTGACTCAGGTCGGCCACAGGGGAGGAGGAGGTGACAGCAGCAGCTGGGGAAGGTGGGAGGGGAATGGGAAGGGCTGGAGCCCCTTGGCTAGCTGGAAATGCCAGTTGGGGAGCTGACCCTGCTCAGCAAGCTTCGGGAATGGGGAAAGGCGAAGCCTTGGCAACCTTCGGAAATGAGGGAAGGCGGGGCCACACGCAGGACAGAGGGTACTTGGAGCCTGACTGCCCAGAGAAGGTGAGAGTCTGGTGTGGGGTTGCTACAGCCCCAGTACAGGTACATGTGCTCCTGCTGTGTTTGGTGCTCCCTGCACCCTGACCCAGCTCATTCAAGCTCTGGGGTGGTGGTGAATCTGTGTCTGCCTTAGGTGCCCAGGGGAGTTTTAAATGTGTCTGCAGAAGAGCGGGCTTAGGGTATGAGACCCCTACCCCACAAGCTGAGACCCTGCACTCCCAGCCTGCTCACTCATACCCCCACAAGCTGAGTCCCCACATGCCCAGCCCCCTCACTCACCCTCTCCACTGAAACCCTTCACCCCAAACCCCTCATTCACCATCCTGCTGAACCCCACATACCCAGCCCCCTTACTCACTGCCTTGCTGAGACCCCGCACCCGCAACCCACTTCTGCACCCTCCCCCTTGGCCAGACTCTTACCTGCAGAGAGGGGGTTTGGTGAGCATAGCTCTCATATTGTCTTGCCACAAAAGCCATCAGAGAGAGGGGGTTGGCGACTTTAGTAAGCAGGGGGCCCAGCATCCTAGTATGTATATAACATCAATTAATAATGTTTAATTAATTAATGTACAGGTTGGACCTTCCTAGTCTGGCATCCTTGGATCCTGACTGGTCCCAAATGAAGGAATTTGGTGGACCATGGGAGGTACCCTCTCACGATCCCCCAGCTGCCATCCCTTCCTGCAGTTAGGTCTGCTCGGCCTGCTGCTGGCCCCAGCTGGCTCCTTTGTCACCAGTGTTGGCTGACCCCCCTGCTTGGCTGCTGTGGCCCCAGTCTGCCTGCTGTGTTGCTGGGCTGCCATGGCTTCAGTCCCCTCAGGCTCCCAGCTGATGGCCCTCCTGCCACTGAGCTTCTGGCTGGGACTCCCTGGTCCAGGGACATCCATGGTCGTGCTGGACCATGGTTGTTGCCTGATCAGTGAGTCCAGGGTTTGGGAGGTCCAACCTTTCTTTTTTTTTCTTTTATTTGATTTAAATGTGACCCACAACCATTGGTAATAAGTAGCTAGTATTACATGGTAGATAATTGTTCTAATATGCTTCTGGAAAATACAATGTAATCTTTGAGAAATCTTGGATTTACTAGTAGGTAGGGGAAGAGGGACTGTAAAAGGACACAAAATGTCAGCCCTTTGCTTGCAATTTGTGATTGTTTTGTGACCCCAGTGGCAATATAACTTAGATTTAATACTTTGGTTTGGAAATACTGCTGTGGTGCCTCCAAGGAGCTGTAGTTTGGTTACTGTATGGCCCCATCTCCTCTATGGGCTGGGCTTTTGATTGGATTACATCTCCCAGGATGTACCATGTCTCCAACATGGTGATCATGCCACATCATGGGACAAGTGCGAGCAGGGAACCTTGCTGGAAAGGAAAATGGGAAAACTCCTGAACTGCAACTCCCATGAACAGACCACATTTCCAGATTAGTTCTTCTTCATTTTGGACTTTAATAGTTTGATTTTCAAACTTCTTCTGAAAAATTGAAATTTTCTCCAGGTGGGGAAGGAGCACCTGACTCTGTGGCCTTAATCCTACTCATAGTGAACAGTTACCCATTATAAAAACTTGCCATCAAGAATAGCCGTCTCAGCAGAGAAAACTGACATCTGTATCCGCATCTGTGGATGTGCCATCTAATCGTATTCTGCCTTCCACCTGGTAAAGTCATTTCCACTCATATAAAGTGGGTGTAAACTGCTGTCCAATCAGAAGAGCAGCATTTTCAGTTTTCCCAGATGTAAATGTCTACACAGCAATGAGGGCAGGGGATAGTTGGGCCAGTAACCTGGGTCAGAATTGAAGCAGTTCCAATGGAGGGCTATTGTTTTTCATGCAGTGACTGTTTTTTAATTTAAAAACAAATTTCAGCCTTTTATGCCTGCCAATTTATCACTGTTTCTGGGAATTCAATTCACTACAGCTACTTCAGGGTTAGGAGTGAGAACTGTCACAGTTCTGTAAGGGCTATAGATGTATGGCCATCCAGCATCTTGACAGATGAAAGGAAACACAACAAAGTGTCAGTCAATCAGTGGTGCTTGAAAGTAGTGTGGGAGAAGAGACCAATGGACAAGTGGCAAACCTTCCCACAGTGGCTTCCGGTGCACTTGCCAAAGGAAGGTTGGAGCACTCTGTGCTTCCTGGATCACCTGTGGTCCTGTGCCTGGGATCTCTGGCTCTCTGGGATGACTACACCAGCCTTAACCTGGGTTCTCCAGATTGAGAGATTGTGGGCAGCGTTCAACTGCTCCCAGTTGTCAGAGAGAATGTTGAATTTCTTTGCTTGACCTTGCTGCTGTATCGGAGCTATTGGAGCTTTAGCTGTCTTCTGCGTCATGGGCAATTCTTGAGTGGATCCACAGAGAACAGCCTTTGGCAGACTATTTTGAGGCATAGCCTCAAATGTCCCTGCCAATGGAGCCTGAGAGTGTTCAGCATTGTCTGCATAGACTGTAGGCTGATACACTCAAAGATCTTGTTAGTGATCCATTTGTCCCAAGAGACTCCAAGTTTTTTTGTTTGTTTGTTTGTTTGTTTTTGTTTTTTCTGATATTGTGAAGGTGGCAGCTGTTCATTCTCTGTTCTTGCTTGGAGAACGTGACACATCTGACATGACAACTGTTTTCTTGATACTGATTGCTATGCCAAACTTGACACATGCATCAGAGAACTTACTCATTGTGATCTCAATTCATCAGGTGAGGAGAGACAAATGCAAATCTGGGTGACGTGCCTTTTGCTCTGTGATTGCCTTAAGATGAATAGAGAAGAAGATGCCAAAGGCAGGAGTTGCTAAGATCTGAGCCAGACTTGCTTCATGCCACTATCGTAGCTAAACTCAGATGATGTTTCATTTTCTTTGGGCCACTGTTATTTTAGAAGTGAAGGTGGGGAAAATTGATGACAGCAGCTTTTGTTGCTTTGGCAGTAGCACAGATTTTGGATGTATTTGGATCTTGTCTGATGCATCCTCTTTTTCTAATACTTTTACTGATTCAAAGACAGCTAGTGTGGGACCTAATGAGTCATGGGAATGAGCTTGCTGCAGCATTAGTTATTATTGTATTCACTTCAGTAAAATCAAGGTGAATGGAGCTTTAATAAAATGCATCAGCTCCTTTTATTGTTACTGTCATAGGTTATGCCCCCAGGCACCGTGGCCCAAATCAACTCGCAGGACTGGGTCTTGGCCCAGATCCCATTTATTGTGCAACCACCACCTCAATCAGTTTACAGTTATCCCACTTTTTATATCCGGCTACATACAATTAACCCCTTTGTCGGGGCTAGTCTTATCCCAGGCGATTCGAACCTGGCAGGAAGGGGATTCGGGCCCGCCCTCTCTCCTGAGTTCCAACCTAGGGCCCTAAGGATAGGGAACTTCCGTTCCTACCCAGCGGATGGGGTTACCGACCCCAAACCATCTGCTCACGGGTTCCACCGCCCTACCCTGGGCTACTTCCTTCCCCCTCCCATCTCCAAGTGCCATCTCCCCAGAGTACCTCACCGCTCTCCTTCTCCCTGTCATCTGTACCTTTTACCCTGTTCCTTCCTCCCTCCTCCGACTGGCGGGGCCCTTTTGAACTCCCCGCGGTCTCCGCAGGGGTCATCATTACGCCGCAACCGGCATACTCCTCGCCGGCGCAGCGGGTGATGTCATCCGGCCGCACCCCTGTTTGCGCATTTCCGGCATTCTGACGGCTGGCGCCGTCCTTGGTCCTGGCCATTCCTGTCTCCCCAGCAGGCACCGTTTTGTCGTGGGGCTCCCGGCCAGTGCTCATTCGCAGTGCTTCTCCCCGGAATCCCTGGCTGGGGTTCCCCCAAGTGCGGGGCAATGGTGCCCCATCACAGTTACCTTTAGGCATTGACAGAGCAAACACTTAGGCTACATCTACACTGCAGGCTTCTTGCGCAAGAACTATTTTATGCAAGAGTTCTTGTGCAAAAGATCTTCCACAAGAGTGCGTCCACACTGCCAGGTGCTTTTGTGGAAGAGATGTGCTTTTGTGCAAGAGCGTTCATGGCAGTGTGGACACTCTCTTGCACAAGAAAGCTCTGACTGATAGCCATTTAGCCATAGGGCTTTCTTCTGCAAGAAACCCTTTTGCCTGTCTACACTGCCTTCTTGTGGAAGAGCTTTTGCGCAAGAGGGCTTATTCCTTGTGGGGAGAGGAATAACTCTTGCGCAAGAAGCCCTGTTTTCCGACACTTTACTGTAAATTTACTTGCGCAAGAACGCGCGTGCACTGTAGACGCTCTGCAAATTTTTGCGCGAGAACTGCTGTTCTTGCACAAAAAGCCTGCAGTGTAGACATAGCCTTAGATTTGTCTTCTGCTGCCTGAGCTGCAGCTGTTTGTAGCATTTTTGGAGGGGGTGAGTTTGCTGATTAAGAGATATGCTGTAGTTTTCTGGGTATGACACTTTCCAAGAACTTTCTCTTCTTTCTCCAGGCCCCTTTTGTAAAGTGATCAATTTTAACCTACCTATGACAGAGATGACAATTAACTGACATATAGTTGGGAGGAATCTTTGAGTTAAGTTTACAAATCTCTGGGGTCACTGTATTAAATGGGTGCCTTATATATTATTGTGGGCCAGGATAGTATGTAGCCTTTAGGAGGAGAGGGCAGATGTGACCAATATAGGACCTAGATGATCAATGGACTATCTTTGAATCAGAATGTTTTTTCTGGCTCTGAATCTGAAAGTTATGAATTATAGATAAAAAACCCAGCTGTAGGTTTTGAAGAACTGTCACCTACCAGGGCTTCTGATTGGAATTGGGATGACCTCTGGTAAGCTTTCTAATGGATATGTAGTTTCTTCTATTGTTTTCAATACGTTTGTCTGTAGTGCTTTTACCTTAGAAACAAGTGTGCATGCTTATAAAGAGCTGGATGATAACTTGTGACTGCTGGCAATTACAGCTGTTCATAGCCTTTGGACAGAAAGCAAAGTGCAGATGCGGACCTGTTTAGGCAATCTGGGTTGTTCAGAATACCACAGTGTAGGCAAGAAACTGTGCAGGCTAGAAAACCCCAGTCGGGGGTTGGGGTGTGAGAGACATGGATCTTTGAAACAGAAGAGACACATAACGAGCCCAGTGCCTCAACTGGGTGCCCTCAAAGAACCATAGAGAGGGAATACTCTTCCATCACTGCTCCTTTGCATCTTCTTAAATGCTTGTGAAACATGCTGCACCATTGTCCTCCGAGTTTTCATTTTATACTACCATTCCTTGTGGTATTTATTCCTCTCGTTCCATGCATCAGTTGCTTGCAAGTGTCTATATTTTGGTTTTTCTTTATTTGTTTCTAGGACACCTTACTTTTGAAAGAACATCATTCAGAGAATTTGCTGCGTGTCATCCAACAAGTTTTAGAATAAATGCTTTTGACCAAAAGAATGTTTTTGACATAATGGACAAAACAATGCTTGTACAATCTTAAGTGTGTGAAACTATATTTAATGTTCAGTATTTTAAGTTGCTTTAATGACTTTATTTTACAGACAATGGGAATAACCCTGCTTTCATTATCTTAATGGTTTTACAAGTTTTGCTGTTAAGATTATGATGCATAGAATATATTATTTGGGCTCAACAACCAAAGGGAGTTAAAAGTTGTCATGGGTCCAGTCACAGACATCCTCTTCCGACTGTCACTTGATGTGCTGAAATATCACAGAGCCAACCTTCCTGCCTTCCTGGCACCTCTTTACTCTGTCTTCCTGAGCCAAGTCCTGCAGCTTCCTTCAGCACAGACACAGAGATGGGGTCACAGCCCTATGCAGAGTAATACAGACTTTGAGATCAGCTGAGCTGTGGAGAAGCTCAGTTAAAAGAACTTGCTGGAGAGAGTGCTTCTTTTCCTGCCTGCGGGAGGAGTGGGGGAATGTGTGATCAGTACACATGGCCTCCCAGAGAGAGTGCTAATAGGTTCCTCTCCTCCTTCCTCCAGGTTGCCAGGTGAGATATCAGTCTTCCAGATATCAGAAGTGATTGGGAGCAAATGCTGACTGAATGTGGCCATAAACCTGGGCCTTATGCTGCACTACTCTGTGATTCAATGACACCAGACCACTTACTGGTGGCTTGGTGTGGGAAGGTGTCCTACCATGGAGGACGGCATAAGACTGGCTTCCCCAAAAACCCTGTGAGAAGGATCAAAGAGTTCCTATGGGAGAGCTTCATGGAGCTGCACAGTCAAGACTTGTGCTACATTTGCAGACACGTGAACAAGCTGTTCCATGCCCCTGTTCTGTGTAGGCAGAGAGAGAGAGTGTGCTGCACCTCACACCCCGTTGCCTGAACCTGCTTCTCCGCCCCGCTCTCTTGTAGGCTGATACCAGGTGTGTCTTGTCTGGACTTGATTACCATGCTGGGGATGCTGGCTGCCTCCTCACCCCAGAATGTCATCCAGCTGCTCATAGTAGCAGCAGGTGTGAGGTGCTGTCCTGAGCGTCAACTCTCACTCCTTGTGATAGGACTGCCTGAGCTCCTTGATTTTTACCCTGCACTACTGGGCATATCTGGCATATCCTTTTGTCCCAAGGCAGCTTGCGATCCTGTCATAGATCTTGGCATTCTGCTTGCTGGTTTGGAGCTAACTGAGGTTGGAGTCATCTCCCCACACCTTGATGAGGTTGAGGATCTGCTACACATTCCAGGCTGGTGGTCTTCTGCATCCCTGGGAAGTGGAGCCCATAGGAGAAGTATTCACCATTGTCGCATTGTCCGATGGATTGCTCAAGGAACTCATGTCCGTATGTCCTGTGGTGTGCTGCTTGCTCGCAAAGGGCTTGCAAAGCTGGCCACGTAGAACAGGCTATTCTAGTGTTCCTGGGGCTTTTTGAGCTCAACAGGAGAGCAGTAAAGGCGGAAGTTGTGGGCACAGTGCTCAGAGCAGACAGCTGCAGGAAGCCTCCTGGAAGCCAATGGTGTTGAATTTCTGGCAACATTCCATCTACACTAGCATCACTTTGACCATGCATGGTCGGGAATAGCTTTACTTCTGGTGAAAAGCAGGAGTATAGGAATTGACTTCAGTGGCTCCTAAGGGTACATCTAGACTGCGAGGATCTATCGGAAAAAGATACGCAAAATGCACTCCGCTTTTTGTGTATCTTTTTTCCAATACTTTTGTAGGAAGAAAGAGGCTTTTCTGAAATTTGACTATCTAGACTGGGCCAAATTTCAGAATCCCCTCTCTTTTGAAAGCCCCCTTCTTCCTTGTGGAAAGAGGAATACAGGGGCTTCTGAAAGAGTGTATTTGCTCTTCCACAAAAAAAAAAAAAAGCAGAAGAGCAAACACGTTCCCTGGACGTGGCGAGTTTTTCGGGATACCGTATCCCAAAAAACCCTGCAGTCTTGTCGTTCCTTAAGAGTGGTGCAACAGGTTTGGTAGTGTGTACGCATCACTTAGAAAATTGACTTAGGCGGCTAAATTTGGTGTAAAGTCCTAGTATATACCAGGCCTTACTGTTGTAATCAGAATGACACTTTTATCAGAGAAGGGTATCTGAAAAAATACCGAGGAAATAATCATGGTTTAAATTTCTCTGCTTTGGAAAATTCAAGTTCATTTTTATAACCCTAATACAATAGAAAAATGACTAACAACTTCACAATACTTTAAAGCACATTAGATAATGGATTTTCTACTTTACACATGAATATATGCTCATTTATTGGAAAGGACAGATACTTTAGTTCCACCTACACTGTAACTTTTTAATAAAGGTAATAAATCCCAGTAGAATATGTATGATTAACAGAGAAACTCAGCATGTGGTTGTCAGTCCTGAATGTTCTCATATCAAGAAAAGAACAAGGACACTCTAGCTCTGATTTTTTTTTTTTTGGTAGAAGTATCTTTTGAATAGTATCTTGACTCACCTATGAATGATATTTCTTTTCTATCTACAAAATAATGAATCAGACTGAGAACCGTAAGAGGGGAAAGAGAAGCCAAAATGGCTGCTGACCTACTACTATACAAAGCTGTCACTGATGGATTAAATGAAACTTGAAGAAGAGGGAAAGGATTTAGAAAATGCATGATGTTCTGTACCTGAGAAAATGTATTTGAGAGGTGGGGAGAATCTATCACATATCACAAATAATAGGAACGGCACTCTAGACCAGGACTGCAAATGGTCTTTGCAAACATTTTGTGCGATTGATATAAATTGACTAAAGATCTATAATTTAAATACTATTGATGTTTTGAATCTAAACTTTATTTTTACTGCAACTAATTTAAAGAAAGGGCTTTGAATAGAATGGTGGAGGTCTACATTATTTTGTTAATTTACTTCCCAGCAAGGATTGTTCTGTTATTAATGGTACATGTGAGCTGAAATGGCTACACATTTAGACACTTTTTAGTGATTATGATTGCAGGAAAGGACAGTTGCAGGAAAGGACAGTAATATACTATTGGCAATGTTACTTTCCAATATATTGGGTATAAAATGGCATTTGGAATATACAATACATCAGTCCCAAAGTGCCAATAAAATTACTGGATGGTCTGATATGGTATTAAGGAGAAAGAAATAGGCATCTCAAGAATAGCTATCTGGAATAGATAGATTATGTTCCAGGGAGCATGATGGAGGAATCTTGGATCAAAGGAACAAAATATCCATCCTTCCAGATGAAACCACTGTTCCGTGAAATATGGTAATTTATCTGGAAATTGTCAGTCCCTGAGCAGTGGTTCTCAATCTTTTTCTTTCTGAGGACCCACCAACATGCTATAAAAACTCCACAGTTCTCCTGTGCCATAACTAGTTTTCTGCATATAAAAGCCAGGGCCAGCATTAGGCAAGCACAGAAATTGCCTGTGTCTCCATGGCATGAGGCCCCTATGAAACTATGTTGCTCAGGGCCCCAGGCTTCAGCCCCATGCGGAGGAACTTCAGCTTTCTTCCAAGGGCCCCAGTGAGTCTAATGTTACCTTGAAACTAGCTCGAGACCCCAAGGTCCCCCAGACACCTGGATGAGAACTACTATTTCAGAGGACAATGGCTACCCATCATACTTTATGCATCTAATCAATTATATATCACTCACCGGGGAAAAACTTCCTTCTTAATCCCCGAGGCTATTTAATATCAGGAAGCATGAAATTTAATTGTCTTTAGGTGGCATAGCTACAAGTATTACCAATTTACTGAATCTTTCCACAGTACTTGAGTTGCTGATGTGAATTCTATAAACAGACTATGTGTTCTGTGAAGTAGTACTTCCTTTCATTTGTTTGACTTTACTAGACTTAATGTTACTCTGTTCTTTTAATTTGTGTAAACAGAGGCTCTGGTGAGTTTTCATGACACTGTTCCATTCAGGATACCTTGTTTTAGTCTGTGCTAATCTGGATACCTTATTTCTTTTTTGCTGGGTCCTGTATCTTTGTTTCTGTGTCTCTCATTCACCCTAGTCCTGCAATGGGAATCTCATTGATTTCAGTGAGGGTCTGCGTATGGGTGTTTATTTGCAGAGCTGGGGCCAATGTTGTAATTCCCACTGCTGCTTTAGTCATCTTCGTTGTCATTCTTGACTTTATCAACCTCTGTAGCCTGGGAGAATGGTATAATAGAATTTCTCTGGGCAAGACTTGCCAATCTGACTAGAAGGTTCTAGGTTTCATCCTGCGTACCCCAGATTACATATGATTATACTTCTGGAGGTATGTCTGGGGGGCCACAACAGCGGCCACACTCACGATGAGGATAGTACCAAATTACAACAAGTTTTATTATGACAGGTATTAAGATGGCAAACAGAACAAAGCACACAGCAATGATTACATGAATTGACTGAATCACCTCTGAGGGTAACATTAATACAAATCTGGATAAGTAGATTGTGCTTATCTAAGTATACAGAGAGAATTACCTAATATAAAAACTATACTCAATCCCCTTCACCCGAAGGCCGAGTGTGGAAGGACCAGCTTCCCTCCCCTTGTGGGACCTTGGTGCTGGGAGGAGCAGGAAACTTAGAAACAGAGACTGAGAAAGAATAAATAAAGTAAAGAGCTTACAGGAAGAAATACTTGAAGTGAAAAAGATAGATATATCTCGAGCCCCAAGCTTCCTTATTCCTGCAGCTTTTATCCCTCTTTTTGTGTCATTACTGCCCAGCCTTTGATAACCAAAGCCGGAGTTCCATACCCTAAGATTTTGTGGGTACACATACTTGATTGGATGATGATATTGGGACATCTTTTGCATGAATGAAACTACCTGCTACCGCCTTGGATCCAATCCCGGACATGGAAAAAATGGGAGTTTTGTGGTTAAGTGCATCAGGGCCTGCTTCCTTAATTCAAGAGGATGGTTAGCAGGGTATGGCAGATTCTGAACTTACTGAAGTATCACAAGCTCACGAGGAACTGAGTCACACATATCCATCTATGTACTGACCCAACTGACGATTTTGCCACAGGGTCTTTTATAATTTCTAAAAAGATATTAGGCACAAATAATTTTCTAGAAGATAAATTTTCTAGAAGATAATTTTCTTATCCCAATATACTACTGCTAAAGCCTTGCACTACTAGCATTCCTACTAAAATATATGAAAAAGAGATATGATAGGAAAAGACATAGCTTGGCAGGCTACCCCTCAACTTGCTTACTTTTTCTTACTTATATTTTAAAATGTCTTCCAGACCAATGGGGACAATCCTGACTTTGGTCTGGAACATTGAGTAAGAACTGTAGTGCATCATGGAAAAATCATGGCTAAATAGAGATTAAACAAAAGTCAAGTAAGCATTTTGGTTTAAAACCAATTTCCACATTATCATTAGCTTTTTTGGTTTTTACTATTGGTTGTGATAGAAACAATATGTTTCAAAACATTAATAAATGTTCACTGTTATTACTTCATTTTTAATGTTTGACAGTAGTTTAATTGTACCTTGTTTGCATGACTGTAACGAGCTGTGGGTACAAGCTGGTTTAAAGTAAGAGAATAATTTATTATTGCAACTATAAATCGGTCATGTACCTTCTTACTTAACAAAGTTGGCTGTTGATGTTGTATAAGGAACATAGAGAATGTTTATTCCTTGTCTCATGATGTTGCTGTCGCTGATCTTAGCCTTAAAGCTCCTGAATCTAAGTAAAGAGAAGACCACACACTTTTTAATTTTCAACTTCAGCTCTGTGAAAGGGAATTTTATTTACAAATGAAGAGATGGCTCCTTAAAACAATAACAAAACCAGCATTATACTGGTTGCCTTCTTGACAGTGAGCAGAGCTAAATGAATAATTCAGAGAAAATAATTTATTCAAAAAATATATCTCTTCCCCTTTTATCCTCTTTCCCTTTTTAGATTTTTCTGCTCTAGTCTGATGTGGGGAGAGGGAAATTGCCATAGGAAAGTTCTACACATAATGGCAGATCACACAGTCCTGGTCAGCCCTTCCCATCTGCAGTGTACTTGCACATGTGGTTGGGCAGCACCTTTACTGCTTCTCTATGTGTGTTTCTCCCTCTTGCACAATGAAACCAGTGCTCAGGGACCCAGATGGGTTATGAACTATAGGGCTGGATTTATCCTTTATTGTCACTGGTTTTGTTTTGAATGCTGCCAGTCACACAAGCATTGATGTCTGTATGGGTTAAGGAGCTTCAGGGGGTAGCCGAGTTATTTTGTTACAGAAAAAAACAACAAATGGCCTGGTAGCACTTTATACACTAATGTGGGCTGTGCCCATGAAAGCTCATGATACCATCTACATGTTTCGTTAGTCTACAAAGTGCTACCAGGTCATTTGTTGTTTTTTTTCTGTATGGGCTAAGGATGTTAAGTATCAGGTAATTGACTAATCGAATAGTCAATTCTAAGGATGCTAAGGGCTAAGGATGTTAAGTATCCGGTAATTGACTAATTGAATAGTCAATGCAATGACTATTGGATTAGCTGATGGGGGGCCTCTGCCTTTGAAGTGTAGCAACAGCCCTAGGGTTGTTGCTACACTTCAAAGGCAAAAGCACCGCGTGGAGCCCGGGGTCAGCTGGGGACTCCCCCACTGACCGTGGGCTCCGTGCAGCACTGACACTTTGAAATGGCGTGGTGGCATTTCAAAGCAGCAGTGCTACATGGAGCCCGAGGTCAGCTGGGCTCCCTGTGGCATTTCAAAGAAGCAGCGCAGGAGCCTGGGGTCAGCTGGGGACTCCCCAGCTGATCCTGGGCTCCACATGGTGCTGCTACTTTGCAATACCACATGCAGCCTGGGGACACCCCAGCTGGACCTGGGCTGCATGAGGCTTTTCAAAGTGGCTTGAAGCAGTGCTGCCGCTTTGAAGTACCCCCTTTTCTTTCCCCCCCTTAATGCCTCTATCTGATAAAGGCAGCGGGGAGAGGGGGGGAGTGCGACTAGTTGACTATCCTGTTGACTATCCAATAAGCATTTGCTTATCGGATAGTCGATTAGTCCATCACAGCCCTAGTATGGGCATGTCTACACAGAAGGATAAAAGTCAAATTAAGCTACAAAACCTCAGCTACGTCAATTGTGTAGCTGAAATCAAAATAGCTTAAATGGGTTTTTTCCGTTGTCTACACAGCAGGAAGTTGAAAGAAGACTCTTCCTTTGACTTCCCTTACTCCTTGTGAAATTTAAAAAACAATGAATAGTCTAGTAGCACTTTAAAGACAAACAAAACATGTAGATGGTATCATGAGCTTTTGTGGACAAAACCCACTTCTTCAGATGACCGGAATATAATGAGTCCAGATCCAAGGATAAATAAGGGAACAGGGGGGGAGAAAAAGAGAGAGAGTGAATAGATAAAACTTAAAAAACAACAATTAGTCTAGCAGCACTCTAAGGACCAACAAAACATGTAGATGATGAGTAGATAGTTCAAGTAGTTACAGGAGTCTGTTAAAGAGTCATTAGCACCTGCATTGTTTCTTTGGTTGCTTCAGTTATTAAAAGGTGGAAGATAGTGTGTGAGCCATCCAATATCCTTGTTTAGACCATTAGCATAAAAATTAAACTTGAGAATGAAGTTAAATTCCAATCCTTCTCTGTGTATTGGCTTGTGGAATTGGTCTGAAACAAAACAGTGACTTGAAGATCCATTAATGAGTGTCCAGGAAGATTAAAGTGTTTTCCAACAGGGTTTTGTGTTGCCTTTTTGGATATCTGATTTGTGTCCATTAATTCTTTCCTGTAGAGCTTGTCCAGTTTGGCCAATATACATTGCAGTGGGGCATTGCTGGCATTTGATGGCATAGCTCACATTAGTGGAGTTAAATGAGCCTTTGATTTGGTGGCTGATGTCATTGGGTCCAGTGATGAAATCATTAGTATAGGGGTGTGTGCAGAGTTGGCAGCAGAGCTGATCGCAGGGATGGGTTCCAGGATGATTATGATGGAGGTGGGTTGTGTGGTTATAGGAAAGAATTTGTTTGAGGCTAGGTAGTTGTTTGTAAGCAAGAAAAGGCCTTGTGAAACGAGGGTTTTGGGAGTCAGAGTATGAAATCCTCCTGCTTGCCATTATTTTTAAATAATGACTTGCGGTATAAACACGCTCCTTGTTATTTCAGAATAACATCAGTTATTCGAAAATAATGGTGCTGTGTAGTCATATGTGTGTGCGCGTTTGTGTGTGCGTGTGTGTGTGTGTGTGTGTGTGAGAGAGAGAGAGAGAGAAAGAGAGTCTTGTCAGCTATCTTTGGGGGCTCAGACTATCTCTTATTGTGGTATAATAAATTAGGTTAGACATAAAAGACATATCTATAGTCTCTGAATTATTGACTAATATTTCTAAGAAGGGACAGTCTTATTAGGTGTGGTTTGTGAAGTATGCACTTAATATAGCCGCAGGGTATAGTAAAGGGATCAAATATAAGATATTACAGAGACCAGAATACACAATACATTTTGACACTTAAAAAGAAGGCAGGAATGTATATTGATACTAAGAAATGCATCCTTTAAGGAAGAATTGAATGAGTCAAACTGTTCTTCTCTAATGCATCTTATTGTATAAGATTTGCTACAGTAGCAGACCAATAAATAACCATCAGCCTTTTATATCAAGGAAGCCTGTACACACAGAAGATGGATACATGCTGAATTTTTGGTATTGAAACAAAATATCATCTTCTGTAACATTTATCATGTTTACAATATGGCTCTTAACTTACTGTGTCGCAACTGGTAATATTTTCCTTTTACAGATCTCTGAAATTTCTTAACCAGATTCATGCTGCTTTTGTTTCTTCTTGATAGCTAGCAACAACTTGTGCGTGATAGCAATGGTTGCCTGCTTCTGCCTTTTGTCACAAGTGTTTTTGGTTGCACCATGCTGTTTAAGCAAAGTCCATGTTGCACACAAAGGGTATATCTATAGAGCAGCATTATTTCGGAATAACTGATGTTATTCTGAAATAACAAAGAATGCATCTACACAGAAAGCCAATATTTTGAAATAATGGTGAGCTGGAGGACTTCTTACTCTGACTTCTGTAACCCTCATTTCACAAGGAGTAAGGGAAGTCGAAGGAAGAGTGTTCTTCCTTCGACTTCCTGCTGTATAGATAGCACCAAAAGCCAAATTAAGCTATTTCAACTTCAGCTACACAATTGATGTAGCTGAAGTTGCATAGCTTAATTCAACTTTTGCCCTGCTGTGTAGATGTGCCCAAAGGGGAAATGGTGAGGTGCTTGTGACTTACTCTCTCTGTAATGAAAGACTTTGTCTCGGTTATCTGAATTGCCTTAGATGAAGGGTTTCAGAAGAACCTCAGAAGGGTGTTTAAAATTGGAAAAAATGTAACTTGCTTAATCTCTCTATGGCTGTGTCTACATTGGCACCCTTTTCCGGAAAAGGGATGCTAATGAGACAAGTCGGAATTGCAAATGCATCGGGGATTTAAATTTTCCCCGCGGCATTTGCATGAACATGGCTGCAGCTTTTTTCCGGCTCGGGGCTTTGACGGAAAAAAGTGCCAGTCTAGACGCGGCTCTTGCGGAAAATAAAGCCTTTTCCGGAAGATCCCTTATATTCCGTCAAAGCCCCGAGCCGGAAAAAAGCGGCAGCCATGTTCATGCAAATGCCGCGGGGAAAATTTAAATCCCCGCTGCATTTGCAATTCCGACTTGTCTCATTAGCATCCCTTTTCCGGAAAAGAGTGCCAATGTAGACACAGCCTATATGTTTTAGAGGTTTTTATCTATGTTGTTCTGCAAGCCCATTTGTTCAAGAACTTTCTAAATGGTAAAAGCTAGGACCACTAAATTTGGTATGCAAATTCCTTGTGTCATAACTTAAAGCAAGGTCAGGGTTTGGTTGTGCCAGGACAACTGGAAACTGCATACCAAATTTGGAAAGGGACTGTTTTCCATAACATACAAAGGGAGGGGCTGCTATTCGGAGGGATGCAATACTGAGTGTCCACTGGGGGCAGCCACACCACCAAGGAAGTGGCCAGCAGGGCTGGGGCTCCACATTCTTGCCTGCCAGCATGCTGGGTAAGTAGCCCCCGCAGCCCCAAACCCTTTCTCACCCTCCTGGCTCTTGGTCACAGCACTGGGGGGTTGGAAGAGGGGGAGGCCCCTGGTGGCTAGGGGGAACTAGGTGGGAGAGAAAATGCCCCTGGCAGCCAAGACAGGGATGGGGGGGAGAGAAAAGGCTGGTGACCAATGGGATGCCCTGCCCCTGACCCCTCCTGACCCCCCAACTCATCCATGCACCCACCTGCCCCAGCCTCCTGACTGTCCCCCACACGTCCTCAAGGCCCTGCCCTGACTCCTGCACGCACGCATGCACGCGCGCACACAGACACTGCTCTGCCCACACCACAAGTTCCCTGCCCTGAAGGATCCGGGCCATGCCAGATAAGTCTGCTAGTGGACATAAAAAGATTGGTGGTAGTGTCAGGACCCTTTGGAATGCTTAGATTAGTAATTAGATTTTAAAATAATGTGTTAATTAAATAAGAAAACTCAGCCAGCATGGGGCCATCATAGTTGCTACCTGAAGTGGGCTTCCCTTTACCTCAAACGCAGCAAGCAGCAGCAAGAAGTGAATGATTATGTTATCAACTGAAATTGTCATTGTATTACTCTGTTTTTTTATTTGCCACACCCCTTCATTCCCTTATTATATCTATCTCTTTTCTTTTATTGTAACCACTCACTTGCAAATACATATTTTTACAGTTTTCAAAGATTTACTGCTTATCTGTCTATTCTTGATCTGTGTCTTTTCAAGGGTCAGCAAGGCTAGCTTGCTTCCCTGGCAATTCCTTTAGGACAGGCCACAATGTTTTTAGGCAACATCGATATAGTGTAATAGAATCAAGAATCTTCTGGTAACATCTAGCCTTCCTTTAACCTCATTTTGCCCAAAGTTATGTTGTCAATTGTTTTGCCAGCACCAAAGGAAAATATGAGTGTATTCTGCACATAATATTTGCAAAGTGAAAGCAACACCAATAGAAAAATAGTAAGTTGTCTGCGGCCTGGTCTTCATTACAAAGTTAGATCAACATAAGCTGCCTTGCATAGAGCTGCCTTGCATAAGCTGCCTTGCATAGAGTTTGCACCTAGTTTGTATATGCATCTACACTTACGTTTGTCTCCTATCGATGTAAGCTATCCATTATGCCAACATATTAACACCACCTCCTTGACTAGCCTTGAAACATGGTTAGAGAGCTCTGTTTGTCATGGATGTCAAGGAAGCCAGGGATTCTGTGAGTTCCTGCAGTTTCCATGGTTTTTGCAGCAGTGTGGCGGACCTCGGGGCACCCAAGCAGTTGGCATCTGGACCACACATTGGCTTCTGTTAGAGCCATTCAGGTGGTTACACGGCCAGTTGCACGGGCTGCTGCTCTTTCTAAAATGATGTAAACAATTATATATCCTCTCTTGTTTTCCTGTCAGAGTATAGAAAAAATAGCACTAACTTTTACAGAAATATCCAGGTAAAATAATACAGGTTTTCAGCATTTGTATTATTTGTTATTATACAGATACATCTCAATATTTATATATTTTTTACTCCTTTCAGTAAAAACTTTCTGCTACCAATTCTAGTACCAATATTTGGTAATTCAGCATAACCTTCAATAAAAACAAAACAAAACAATTTATTGGAAAAATACAACCTGCATACTATTATGCAAATAAAGGACCTTTATCAAGTCATCATCCAAGATAAGAGTAGTCCTGTGGCACCTTAGGGTATGTCTACACAGCAGCATGTCTGCACGAAATGACATAGTCTTCACTACAAGCCTTTATTTTGAAATAATGTCAAGCTGGAGGACTTCTTACTCCGACTCATGGTAACCCTCATTTCATGAGGAGTAAGGGAAGTTGGACGAAGACTGTTCTTCCTTCAACTTCCTAAAAGCTGAATTAAGCTCATTTGACTTAAGCTACACAATTGACATAGCTGAAGTTGTGTAGCTTAATTTGACTTTAGGGTATGTCTACATAGTAAGGCTAAAGTGCCACAGGACTACTTGTTGTTTTTAAAGTTACAGACTAACACGGCTACCCCTCTGAGGCTTTTATCCAAGACAGATTCACTTGGCATTCCCTAATGTAGAAATAAATCTGTGGCTTTTTTTGAGTGTAATGGTGTTTTATTGGATTACTATTCTATTTTTGGAACTATATTTGCATATATGCAAATATAAAGCTTTTGTATTTATATATTCAATGTCCTTAATGTAAAAATAATATTTTTTATGGTGTGGAGTCTCTAGTGACTTGACATAGCTCAGGGCCTCACAATGCCATACTCCCGCCCTGACCCCATCCTTCCTGTTTCCAGCACCCATGGTGAGCAGTGCTGCCATTCCAAGGGGTATCCTACTTAGCACTTGCAAGGTTAAATCCAGGCAGCTTCCAGTTCTTCATTGGAGCCCGGATTCCCCCCACCAAACCCGCCCTCTTCAACAGTACTTTGCAGAAACTCCTTCTTTTCGAAGTCTGGCACTTTATTTTCCTGGGTGTTACTCCAGGCGGGTTCCCCGGAGCTCTGGTTCTCCCCGCCAGCAGGAGCTCACATCCCCTTTCTCTGACGTTTCAGCGGGTAACTTGATCCGGGCGGGCAGCCAGCTCTCTGGAGGCAGGCGAATTCCAACTCCATTGGCTGCCTGCTTTGTTATTGGCGGCAAAGCGGCGACTTTCACTTTCGTTTCTTCTCTTCCCGGAGTCTCCTCGGCGAGCGCTCTCGCACGGTAAGCACCCCGGTGTATCTGTGTAGAAACCCCGGAGCTCTTACAGGGCTAAGGCTTGAGACAAGGGCTGGGTTTCACCTGCTGGCAGGCTGCTGTTGGGAAACGTCCCTTTCGCTGATGCGAGGCTCTAACGTGGAGCCGGGGCCAGGAGTTGCAAGATGGTCTCATTGCCCTTTGCTGCTTTTATAATTTGCACCGGCGCTTCCTTGAAGCAGTTCCTGCTATCAAACTGTGCAGTGGTGCGTTTCAGATCAGAGCAGAGACAGACCAGATATTGATCCCCTTAGCCAGGGGAATGCTGCGTAACCTAGACTAGGCTCCAGTAAACCAGCTGTGCTGTGTTGCCCCGAAGAGCCCGAATGAGATACAAACGAGGAGGAGTGCCGTGGCGACCTAGAGACTATAATGCCAGCTACCAAAGAGGAAGAGGTGAAAATAGCATCTGTCAGTTGATGTTACACAGCATCCCCGCTTAGCTGAAAGCCCTGCTTAAAAGAAATCCCCTTGGGCCACAGTGAACATGTTGGCAAACATGCTCACAGAGAGATCTAGGATTAGTTGGCATTCTGCAGCGATGGACAGTTACAGTGGCTGTTGAATAGAGATGTTAAAATGCATGTTTTTTGTAAACGTGTAACCGCTGAGCCCCCCCCCAGTGGTTACACGTCTATACATAGCGGGTAGGTGAGCATGGTGCTAATGCTGTGTATTGGCTCCTGCCTGCCCTCCCCCATGTGCTGCTGCCTCAGTGGGAGGCAGCAGGGTGTGTGTGTGTGTGTGTGTGTGGCAGGCAGCTCCTTGGAAGGCAGCATACCTAGAGAGCCATGCGCATCAGCTCCCGCCTCCTCCCCATTGCCTCTGATACAGAGGCAGCAGGGGGAGGAGGGGCTGCATGTAACTATGAGGGTTAACCAATGAGCCCCGGCTCATCGGTTAACTGTGTACACAGGTACACATTCACTTTCCTACTGTTGAGTAGCGATGTGAAGGACTAGTCAACTATCCGATATGCTTATCGGATAGTCGACATGCTAGTAGACTAGCCTCTCCCCCCCTTGTGCCTCTATCAGAAAGAGGCAGCGGGGGTGGAGGGGAGGAGCAGGTACTTCAAAGCGGCAGCGCCGCTTGAAGCCTGGGGCCAGACCCCGGGTTCCACATGGTGCTGCCCCTTTACAATACCATGTGCAGCTTGGGGCCAGCTGGAGTGTCCCCAGGATGTATGCAGCGTTTCAAAGTGGCAGCGCCACATGGAGCCTGGAATCAGCTGGAGACTCCCCAGCTGATCCCAGGGTTCCCTGTAGTGCTGCCACTTTGAAGCATCATGGGGAGCCTGGTGTCAGGCTCCTTGCAGCTTTCGCCTTTAAAGTGTAGCAATAGGCAAAATGCATAGACTATTCGATTAGTCGCTATTTAACATCCTTCTGGGTGTGTGCCTGAACATCCCATTTTGTGATATAATCATATAATGACAAGACAGGTAGTAAAATACTCCCCCTACCAACTCCCCCCTACACTTTAACCAGTGCCCACAGAAGGGCAAAAATCAGTTCTTTAGTTATGCTGCAGGCATAACGCTTTGCACATTATTTTCAGGCATAACGCTTTGCACAAGAGGGTTTTTCTTGCGCAAGAAGGGGCAGTGTAGACAGCTCCGTCTTGCGCAAGAGCCTCTTCCGCAAAATGGTGGCTCATTAGTTATGCAAATGAGGCTCAGCGATATTCACGCTGAGCCTCATTTGCATAGCTCTGGTGCAAGATCGCGCCAGTATAGACACAGCCCTGCTGTGTAGATGTACCCTTAGAGACTAACAGATTAAATGTGGATGCATATGTGTGAATATGGTAGTATGTAAGATCTGGTTCAAGTTATACCTATTGGCATGTCACAGAAATATAATGCATGATTTATTCAAAGTGACTGCATCTTTGACGCTTTGGTTAACTTGCACATTAACAGTTAACAGTGAATGTGTTATCCCAGTGTTTCTCAACTAGTGGTACGAGTACCCCTTGGGGTACTCGAGAAAAGTCTGGGGGGTACATCAACACAACTGAAATTTGGAGAAAACTTAATTTTTGTTATAAGTTTTACAGTGTTTTATTATTTTTGTACTTTTTACACCCAAACATTTAATCGCCTGCCCAGCTACGATTAAGTTGTTTAAACAAATGTGTTGCAATGGTAGAAAAATTTGTGTCTGAAAACTGTAGGTACTGGGGGTACTTATAATTTTTTTTTAAAGGGGTACTTTATAAAAAAAGGTTGAGAAATACTGTGTTAACCTAACACTAGCTCTACCTTCAGGCTGGGTGGAGAACTTCTTAAAATTTTTGTGATAATAATTGAAATCTTCATCAACTTATTCATGTCAATGTATTTAAATATCAGAGAAATTGGCTCACCATTGCAAGAGAAGTCAGTTTTCATGTATGCAAAACATGGAGTGCTGGGTCTAGTTCTTCTTGATACACAGGAAGCATAGCATATGTAGGAACCACTTCCCTACCAATAGTAGAATGTAGAGTTTCATATTTTCTGTCACATAATTCCAATGTATTTGGAGAGAGGAATACTTTGGAAATCTTGTGAAGAATGTTCTTTTTAAATTCTCCAAGTCTGGAGACAAGACAAGAACATATAGGGAAATATAATTGCACATTTCTGAGCAAAAACTGTGCACTGTGCCATACAGAGATTTGTTAATATGAAATTAAGCAATAAGTGGTCTTGAAAGTTCTGCATATTTACAGATAAAGGATCCAAAGAGTAAAGGACAGCTTTATTTTTCTTTATTTCTATAATGAAGAATAATAAACCATCTGACATGATACTAAAAACTTTGAAATCCAATATAGGCAGATCCAAATTGTCTAAAGGCATTCCTTATCAAAAAAAGGCAAGCCCCCACTTCCCCAACCTGGCTGCACAACAAAGATTTCTTTTGACAGACTAATCAGTATGGAAAAACAACCTCCCTCCCCCAGAAAATATTAAGAGAACTTAAAAAGAACAATTGTTATCAATCAAAACAACCAGTGCCGTGAGAGAAGAAATGAAATATTGCAAGGCAAGGTGAAAAACACAAATAACATTGATGTGTTTGTTAATTATTTCCACTTGTCACATAGGTTGCAGACTTATTAAACCAATCTTGTATGGTTATGGAGTCAGTAAAAAACCCAGGAAAAATGCAGGCCTACCAATTTGTAGGCATTCACTGATATTTGTAATAAAAATCCTTAGTTTAAAAATATAGTTAAATTAAAATAATAGTGCAATATATTTTATATAGGCAGCACAACTGGTGATGGCTTTCTTTAATTTTTTCTTCTTCTGTGCTTTTTAGTTTTGTATAACTATGAGCCTTGCAAACCCTATGCACTTTGCTCATGCAAGTAGCTTTCAAATTAGGGTTTGCAGGACTGGCTCTGTGTTTTCAACTGGTAGGGTTGCCAGGTGTCCGGTTTAGAGGGTTCTGTCCGGGAAAAAAATTAAGAAAATACCAGACATATCCAGGTCAGTCCCGCTCCCCACCGACTGATTCTTTCCCCCCGCTGTCCCCCTCGGCCAGCCCCGCTCCCCTGACCTCCCTCCCAGCCAGCCCTGCTTCCCGTCAGCCAGTCCCCCCCACCTGATCTCCCCAGGCCGGCCCTGCTCCCCCCGACCAGCCCTGTTTCCTGCCGGCCGGTTCTTCCCCTCCTCCCAATCCCCCCCGGCCAGCTCTGCTCCCCCTGGTACCCTCCTGGCGAGACCTGCTTCCCATCGGCTGTTCCCCCCAATATTCCCGGCCAGCCCCACTGCCCCCGACTCCCCTGCCAGCCCTGCTTCCTGCCAGCCGATTCACCTCCCCCACCCTCCCGGCCAGCCCCGCCTCCCAGCTGGTGTCCTGTTCCTCATCTGAGATCAAATGTGTCCAGTATTTTTTTTTTGAAGCTACCTGGTAACCCTATCAACTGATCATTAACTGGCCAGGGTGAAAAAATATATAGGAATGACAGAGTAGTTCATTGGTGGTAGTAGTTCTTATATGTGAAAGAAAGCATAGCATCAAAGTAAAAATTTTAAATTAAACCGTACCATAGAATCTCTATGGACAGTATACACCATCCTTGAACAAGAGGGTAACAAAATTAATATATTACTAAGCCACTGTGATATTGTGCGCTACTACCAGCCACCTGACTAACAGTGTTTATGAAATACACAGAGAAAGGTGACAAAGGCAAAAAACACATTAATAATAATGCTTTTTTTTTTTTAAACTGTCCTCCTGTTGACTGGGTATGTCTCACCTCAGAAAGGGATGCAGATGTAGGCTCCATAAATTATTGTTTCTTGGAACAGCTTTTCCTGGAACCCACAAGGGGACAGGTAATTCTGGATTTAGTGCTAAATGGAACACAGAATCTGGTCCAAGAGGTGAACATAGATGAACTACTTGCAGTGACCATAAAGTTAAATTTAACATCATTGAAGGATGAAAATGCCAAAGAAAACCATCACACTAGCATTTAACTTCAAAAAGTGGAACCACAAAAATTAGGAGGCTAGCTGAATGAAAATTAAAAGAAAGTCTCAAGGGTGAATTGCCAGCAAATTGCATACTTAAAAGACTACTTAAAAATAGCATTATATAGGCTTAAATGGCATGTATACCTCAAATTAAATAAAAAGCAAAGCAAAGCAGATAAGTTTCACTGTGACTAAATAGCAGAATAAAAGAGGCAGTTAGAGGCAAAAAGGTATCCTATAGAAATTAGAGGTAAGATTCTAGTGAGTAAAATAGAAAGGAGGATAAACTGTGGCTAGTCAAGTATAGAAATACAATAAAGCAGGCCAAGAAAGAAATTGAAGAACAACTAGTGAAGACATAAAACGAACAGGATTTTTTTAATACAGCAGAAGCCTTCAGAATTTAATGGGGATAAATTATCTTTTTGCCACTCTTTGTCTGTCTTGTTTATTTTAACTGTAGGCTTTTTTGGTTAGAGATGGTCTCATACTGTGTGTTTGGTATTCTGTTAGGCACAGCATATATGTCCTCAGTTGGAACTTCTAGATAATGCCGGAATACAACTGCTACTACTAATGATGATAATGATTTATTAACATGACACTCTAGTGTATCTGGACCACAGAGACTAAACCACTGCCTTTCATCTTTGGTGATTTGAGTTAAAATAATAATACATTCCTCTTTTTGTTGCACTTGTATTTGTAACATCTCTTTTGTCTTTTTAGATTAAGAAGAATGACTGCTGTCAAATCTAGATTAACACAAGATGAAGTAAAGCAACTGCAAAATCTGTTGGGAAGCAGACACTTCACTATTCTCTATAAGGGAAGCATCCATGGCTATAATGCTTCTGTATTTCATGCCAAGTGTGATGCACAAGGGCCAACTTTAGCAGTAGCATATAATGGAAGTGGTTATATTTTTGGAGGCTTTACATGTCAGAGCTTTAGTTCATCTGGAGTGTACATAAATGATGAGAAGGCTTTTCTCTTTAGATTAAAAGAGAAAGAGGGTGTGCTCAGCCCATTAAAAATTCCTGTTAAGACTGCAACAGGTGCTATATATGATCATAGTTCTAATGGCCCTAATTTTGGAGGTGGAGCACTACATTTGCTGGTCCAAAATACAGCAACAGCAGCAACAAGTTCCAACAACACCTACACATACAATGTTGCTGATTTGCATGGAAATGATGTAGGCCTTATAGAATGTGAGGTGTATCGAGTTGAAGGTAAGTTGATGTCAAAAGAGAAAATCTATGCTGAGGAAATTATAGCTGTGTACTCTTAATGTTATGTGTTGCTTTCCCCCTAGATATTAGCAGTTTCCTGGCATCTCCATGGAGAAAGATTACATGGACAACTGAGTAAGTTAACTGTTGTAATCTATCACTGCAGTGATCTGTGGCCACCAAATGCTGTGGCGATGTGAGCTACTTAAGGAAATAACTAGATGGTGCTAGAGTAGACAGACTTGTATTATATGAGATGCTTATCTTAGGTATTAATAAGGCACCTATAACCATAGTGTCCAAGCAGTTCACAATCTGGGGATAAGTCCAAAATGATGATTTCAAAACAGGTCAAACTTGAATGAGTGATGAATGTCTAAACCAAACTAAGATACATGAAGAGCTACACTTACTCTTAGCCCCACTAAGTCTGCTATGGCAGAGACTTAAAGTGATATTCCAGAGGCAGCAGTGCAGGGGAGAGGGTAGGAGAGGTGGCACCCGCCTGCCGCACTATGCTGCTGCTTCTGATAGAGGCAGCAGTGTATGTGGGGGGCATAGGCGAGTGGGAGGGCTGTGTGCAACAGTGAAGGTTAACTGATGAGCCCAGACTCATTGGTTAACTATGTACACATTTACACTTTCACGTCCCTATTACAGACCATGATTAAGAAGCTAGTTACTTATTTGGGCAATTCCCAGAGTGGCATAGTTATAGCGTGGCAAATAGTGTTTTTGAAACATTTAGAAAACATTGTGCATCTCAGCATAGAATTATAGAAATGAGGGGCTGATAGGGACCTCAAAAAATCATCTAGTCTAGCTCTGAGGTAGAACTAAGTATACCTAGACCAGGGGTTAGCAACCTATGGCATGCGTACCACAAATGGCACGCGAGCTGATTTTCATTGGCACGCAAGGCAGGAGCTCAAAAAATTGAAGCCTGCCTGCTGCGGCTTCAGCTGCCCCCAGATTCAACATGCCACAGCAGCAACCTGCCCACCCGCCACAATGCGGCCTCAGCCCCAGTGGCAGCTGGCCCCCAATGTGGCCCTGGCTGCCAGAGTGGCCGACCGAGCAGCAACCCTGGGCCCACAAAAACAAAGTTATAGCGCACAAAAAATTCTAATCTAAACCCACCCACCTTCGCAGCAGCACTCACTTCCTCCTCCTGGAAGGTGAGTGTTGTGGCTGCTCCCGCTTATGGCGATTGGGACCAGGACAGGCCCAGGGCCGTGTTGCGGGTGGCTGCTCAGGCGGCTGCGCTGGTGGCTAGAGCCACATTTGGGGGCCAGCTGCCGCTAAGGCTGAGGCTGCATTATGGGGCAGCTGCTGCCAGCATTTCAGGCCTAGAACACGTGGCAGGCGGGTGGGTTGCTGCCACAGTGTGTTGAAGGCACGGCCAGGTGGGTTGCTGCCGTGGGGTGTTAAAGCCATGGCTGGGGATGGGCCCGGGATTGCTGCTCGGTTGGCCACTCTGACAGCCAGGACCACATTGGAGGCCAGCTGCCACTGGGGCTGAAGCCACATTGTGGCGGGTGGGCAGGTTGCTGATGTGGCATGTTGAATATGGGGGCAGTTGAAGCTGCAGCTGGACAGGTTGCTGCCGGGGTATTGAGACTACAGGCGGGCTGGTTGCTGCCGGAGCGGGGGAGGGTTGAAGTCACGGGAGGGCAGGTTGGAGATGGGGATGGGCTGCATTGGGGGGTGAGCTGCATTGGGGGGTGGCTGCTCAGGTGGCTGCTCTGGCGTGCCATAGGTTGCCGAACCCTGACTCAGAGGCTTGAGTGCTGCTTAAAGTATCAAACTACGAGCCCACGATCAGAGAACTCAGCAAGGCAAAGCAAGGTCAGGGGATCACACTAAACAGTATGATCTGCATCTTAATTTATTTATATATGAAGCTGCTGTAAGTAGGACTATTATTGACTTTAAAAAGTATCACTGGCACACTGACCCATAAATAGATGTGAATAAGTTAAATCTTTGCATTCCACTTCTGAAAGATTGCTGACCCCTGACCTAGACCATCCCTGACAGGTGTTTCTCTAACCTGTACTTAAAAACCTCCAGTGGCTGGGATTCTGCCTCCTGCCTGGGAAGCCTATGTCAGAGCATTATTATTCTTATAGTTAGAAAGGGTTTCTGAATATCGTAACCTAAATCTTCCTTGCTGCAGATTAAGCCCATTACTTCTTTTCTTGCATTCAGTGGACATGGAGAGAAATTGATCACTCTCCTCTTTATAACAGTCCTTAACATATTCAAAGATGGTTATCAAGTCCTCCCTCAGTCTTATTTTCTGAAGTCTAAATATGTCCAGGTTTTTTTAGCTTTTCGTTACAGATCAGGCTTTCTAATTTTTTCATTATTTTTGTCAATCTCCTCTGGACTCTTTCCAATTTGTCAATGTCTTTCTTAAATTGTAGTGACCACTGGACCACAGTACTCCAGCTGAGGCCTCACCAGTGCAGAGCAAAGCATGACAGTTCACTGCATTTAATATTGTCTCTCTGAGAAACTGAAACTGCCATCTCTATGGAACTTCCTTTTCCCTTTCATTTTGTTCCAATGGGATATTACCTACCAGTTCTCGTAGTTTGATGTCTGTTGTCCTCATTCTGCTGTTTTCACTCCTTCCTTTCCTTAGAATCATGAAATCTATCATTTCACCCAAATTGCTTTACCTGTTCTTCCCTGTTATTCTGAATCAAATCTAAAATGGTTGCTCTCTACTTCCTTCCTTCACTGTCTGAAACAAAACATGGTCTCCAATACAGTCAGAGGACTTGTTAGACATTTTTTGCTTTGCTATATTACTTTTCCAACAGATGTTGGGGTACATAAGAACATAAGAACATAAGAACGGCCGTACCGGGTCAGACCAAGGTCCATCTAGCCCAGTATCCTGTCTGCCGACAGTGGCCAGCACCAGGTGCCCCAGAGGTGGACCGAAGACAATGATCAAGCGCTTTGTCTCCTGCCATCCTCTCCAGCCTCTGTCAAACAGAGGCCAAGGACACCATTTTATCCCCTGGCTAATAGCCTTTATGGACCTAACCTCCATGAAATTATCTAGCTTCTCTTTAAACTCTGTTATAGTCCTAGCCTTCACAGCCTCCTCTGGCAAGGAGTTCCACATGCTGACTACACGCTGTGTGAAGAAGAACTTTCTTTTATTAGTTTTAAACTTGCTACCCATTAATTTCATTTGGTGTCCTCTAGTTCTTCTATTTAGGGAACTAATAAATAACTTTTCTTTATCGGCCCTCTCCACACCACTCATGATTTTATACACCTCTATCATATCCCCTCAGTCTCCTCTTTTCTAAACTGAAAAGTCCCAGTCGCTTTAACCTCTCCTCATATGGGACCCGTTCCAAACCCCTAATCATTTTAGTTGCCCTTTTCTGAACCCTTTCCAAGGCCAAAATATCTTTTTGAGGTGAGGAGACCACATCTGTACACAGTATTCAAGATGTGGGCGTACCATAGTTTTATACAGGGGCAGTAAGATATTCTGGGTCTTATTTTCTATCCCTTTCTTAATAATACCTAGCATCCTATTTGCCTTTTTGACCGCGCTGCACACTGTGTGGAAGTTTTCAGAGAACTATCCACGATAACTCCAAGATCTCTTCCTGTTATTCTGAATCAAATCTAAGGTTGCTCTACTTCCTTCCTTCACTGTCTGAAACAAAACATGGTCTCCAATACAGTCAGAGGACTTGTTAGACATTTGGAATCACTTGTGAGATCTTCTTGGAGTCTCTTACAGTCTGCTTCTGTAGTTTAAGCATTTTCCATGAAAAAGATGTTGTGCTTCTCCTAAGTATGTATGCTGTACAACGTTAGCTGTACAGGATGTTCTGTCAAAGATGCCACTTGTCAACAGTGTAAAAAGACATTTGTATAAAGCATGCCACAGTCCTCACTTTAAAAATCAGGAACACGAAGTCACTTGTGCCTTATACCATCCCTCTGAGTGTAGAAAATGGCTGTATACCTCATCCTATTCAGAAACCCTTGCTGTGTTGACAGCTGTACTCCCGGGCAACAGTCACACTCCAATGGACCTGTGCTAGATATTGGTTCAGCTGTGTCAGTTCTACCTGATTTTACTTGTTTGCGATGTTTACACAATGCACAGCCTACAAGACATAAGCCTCATTTGGTAGTTTACAGTGCCTGTACTTGGTTACCGGAATACATGTGTAAAGCATGACAAATTCTTTGCTCTCTATCCATAGGTAGTGAAAACTGATTCACTCAAGCCTCTTACTATGTTTTAGTCTTCTAACACTTTTTACTTAATAACTTTTAGTCTACTTCTAAGCTTGTTTGAATGAATGCAGCTTTTCTGCATTACCTGTCACAGGGTCCGCATACAGAGATAATTTTCCCCTGTGACGTGTCAAAGCAACAGTTTTAGGCAGCATTTGTTGAATACTTTTTCAAAATTTTCAAAGTTGACCACTGATTTGGAGTATGCAGACTGAGACATCAGAGGCCAGATTTTTATAGGCACGGAACACCTGAGTCTCCCATTGACTTCAATAGAAACTATTGGTACTCAGCACCTTCTGAAAATCAGGCCTGAGGGTGTTTTAATTGGGCATCAACAATTGGAGGATATTATAGTTAAAGATCCATTCCATATGTAATATCAGCATAAAATCCTGAGCATAAAGTGGTTTGACTTTGTGTGAAGGTCATACTCTGAGAGATCTGGTTCTTCTTCAGTTGCTCTTGCATGCTCTTTACCAATGTTATCAGGAGGCTTTCCGACATTCTATTGGTGCACGGACGGGTACATGTTTTGATTCTACCTGATGCGGCTATAAGGCTGTCCCTGAAATGTGTGGATTCACAGGATTGAGCCAGATCTAGGAACTTCAGAACATGATGCCTGGTGTAACCATGGTCACTCTGGGTGCATCTACAGAGTTTTTCCAGAAAAAAGGCTGTTTTTCTGGAAAAACAATACTTGTGTCCACACTGCCATTGAGTTCTTTCGACAGAAAGTCAAAAGAACAGAGGGTTTTTTCTGACAGTGGTAAACCTCATACTACGAGGAAGAAGCCTTTTTCCAAAAAAGCTTTTTCGGAAAAAGGCGTGTGTGGATGCAGAAAAGGGAGTTATTTCGAAAGAAGAGGCCTCCAGGAAATAACACAGGTGCCCTGGTGCCCGCGCCATCCAGACTAATCACAACTTAAATGCGAGATCGCGTCCAATCAATGTGGACTTATCTTTCAAAAAAGCACATCGCTTTTTTGTTGCGCATTTGCTGTGTGGACGCCTTCTTTCAAACTAAGTTTTTCTGGAAGATATCTTCCAGAAAAGCTTCTTCCAAAAGAAGCTTGCAGTCTAGACATAGCCTCAGGCTGGTGCGAAGTCCTCAGTAAATTGTATGTTTTATGATAGTTAAAGGTGGAGTATATGGGAGGATGTGGGGATGGAAAATATTTACAGTTTCCTGATTTCACTGTGCCTATATGCAGTGCAAAACATGTGCTGTGATTTCATGGATATTTAATACTATACAAATCTTTTTGTCTTACCAGGGAAAGAGAGAAAATAATGGAGGAAATCAGGACTTACAAACCTTATTTAAATTCAGTGCCACAGATTCGGATTTTGGTCCTTGGTCCAATTGGAGCTGGGAAGTCCAGTTTTTTCAACTCTGTGAATTCTGTTTTTCGAGGTTATGTGACAAGCCAAGCCATAGCAGGATCTGATAACACTAGTGTGACTACACAGGTAAATATTTGGTTCTAATTATATAACATCTAAACCAAAGCACATTTTCTTAGTTAAAAATCAACATTTTCCCCACTAAATAGGAAATCCAGAAATAGTCCATGATTGTCCCCACTGAATTCCATGCATCTGCTTGTGAGGAGAAAGGTATTAACTCAATATTTTCCAGCTATGTATAATTACATATTACTTTCCCTCCCCAATAGTACAGGACTTATCCAGTTAAAGATGGAAGAGATGGCAAGCCTCTGCCTATTATCTTCTGTGACACAATGGGAATAGAAGAAAAATCAGGAACTGGTCTGGAAATTGATGAAGTGTCCAACATAATAAAAGGCCATGTTCCTGATAGATACCAGGTAGGATTTCTACAATTCTGTGCAATTCAAATAATATCTTTAAATGTTTCTTTACACGTACAAATATTATGTCTTACATTTAATTACTGTGGAACAGAACATCTAGTGTGTGTAATATATTCTTGCATATGTGGTACTATACAGTAAAAGCTTATGAGTGTTGATCACAGGTAAGATGTATTTGAAAAGTGATATACTATGGGAAGTTTGTGTTTCAGTCCAATTTTGCACTGTCCTGCACTTTGTGTAATCTTTTACAGTCATGCTAAGTTGATGTGTAAATTGCTGTGTGGGTAGTGTTTGCCAACTATTTTATTTGGGCACAAGAAAAGGGAGAATCAGCCACAAAGTATAGCTGGTTGAAATATTTTGAGCAAAAATGTTTTAAATAGAAAAATGGATTTTAACTCCCCAAGTTTGTGGTGTCTCTTAAAATTCTTTTTTTTTTTTTTTTTGGAAAAAAATTGGAAGATATTTAGCAAAAATGCAATCAATTTCATTATTGAAATGATTCTCTAAATTTTTGTATTTTTTTCCAGTTGGAAACCTAATTTTCAGGAAATGAACATTTTAATTTTTTTTGTGAAAGAATTTGAAAAATGAAGAATAGGTTAGCTTGGTAAAGCAGAAACAATCTTTGTCATTTTGAATAGTTTGAAAACATTGTTTTAAAACATTGTAAAGGGCAACTTCCATATTCAAACTTAGTACAGTGTCTTTTGCCCTGGCTTTTAGTCTTGTCTAGTAGACGGCTGCTGCCTATATAGACCATTCTAAATACTAACTTTTGCACTGTGCAAGAGATGCAGACTTTGGCTACGTCTACACTGCACCTCTCTTGCACAAAAACCTATGCAACTGAAGCACAGATTAGCATATTGCCACACTTCATTTTCCTAATTAATTAGGGGCCATTTTTGCGCAAGAGACTTTAGCACAAAAAAGAGCTGTGTAGACAGCTCCATTTTGCGCAAAACCCCCCTCTTGTGCAAGAGCTGTTCTTCCTGAAAAAATGAGGAAGAATGGCTTTTGCGCAAGAGGGGGGTTTTGTGCAAAAAGGAGCCGTCTACACAGCTCCTTTTTGCACAAAAGCTTCTTGTGCAAAAACGGCCCCTAATTAATTATGCAAATGAAGCTCTACAATATGCTAATCTGCGCTTCATTTGCATAGGCTTTTTGTGCAAGAGAGGTGCAGTGTAGACGTAGCCTTTGATTTGCTATTCAGCTGAACTGGGCTTGTTACAGAAGCAAAGATAGAGGACTAAGGTCATTGTACTTCACTGCGTTGTTGTGAGCATCAAGTTAAGGTTTGTGAGGAGCCAAGCTTCAACAAAGTGCTATTAACTGAATTTTAGAGATATGGAACTGAGGAACAATGATTAGTTATCATGGTCAAAGTTTTATTGAAAGTGAGATCTCCTAAGTTGCAGTTTTATGCGTTAACCACAAGACCAGTCTTTCTTTGATTCACATGGTCCTACTTTCTATTAAACCTCCATTTATAAATGATTTACAAAGAGGTAATCAATGAAGAATATTAAACGAATGTTACAGTCTTGAGCAGCCCATGTATCGATGACTATAAACACATGAGTAAATGTTACAGAGGGTTATAAGCCATACTTATGAGTACATTTTTGATGGACTCAGCAACAGTTGACCATTTATTAAAATATCTGTTATTATTTTTCCACTAGGGATATAAATAAAGAGAAACTCTGTTTCTCTGATTTCAGAGGAGTGATTCTGAATTTACACACATTTACAATAACAGAGATCAGAATTTGGCTCTCCATCTGGATAAGTGAGTGTGAAACTGGGAAATAGGAAATCCTAAATGTTAATTCTGACTTGACCACTGCATATTTGAGTGTAGATGAATTATTTTATCTCTCTGTATATCAGTATTCCTCCTTGTAAAATGAATTAATAATACTTGTCTCCCTGCTCCAGAGAGGTATTGTGGGAATCAGTGTTTGTATAACCCTTTGAATCTTCAGTTCTTTGGAATTACTATTTATTATTATAAAAAATTTCCTTGCAGTTTAATCCAGCTGCCACACTTCGTCCGGATTCTGCAGGCTATATCAAGAATCCTTCTCTGAAGGATCAGATTCATTGTGTTGCATTTGTTATTGATGGGTGCAAAATTGAGATTCTCCCCTGAAAAACTGGAAGACAAGCTGAAACAACTTAGAAGAAAAGTGAACCAGCTTGGTATGTTTTATATATCCTAATACCATAGAACTGAATGAAATGGGCCTGCCCAGGAGGTAATCTGACTTTCAAGCCTGAGCACATTGCGTTATTAGGGGCCTGAAGTACTTCTAGGAGCCATGTTTATCTTTGATGTGGGAGGAGGAATTGCCACATATAGCTATTGAGGTTTACATGCTGGCTGGTTCTTTAAGCATGATTATTGTACTCTGGAGCATCAGGTCCCCTCACCTGGTGAAGGTACGGGCACTGCATTGAGAGAACAGAGGAATTCCTGATCACCTCCATTTTTCTTTACTGTTTAATTTTACACTATGCCTATTGTGTTTCTGCTCCTCAGTACAACAGAGCCCACCTGGGCTACGTCTATACTGCAAAGCTTTTTTGCAAGAGGAAATGCAAATGGAGCACTCATTTGCATGTGTTGCGCTCGCATTTGCATTTCCTCGTCCGATCCCTTTTGCGCAAGATGTTTTTGTGCAAAAAAGAGCTGAGTGGATGGCTCCTTTTTGTGCAAAAAACCCCTTTTGCGCAAGAGCCGTTCTTCCTGAAAAAATGAGGGAAGGCAGCTCTTGCGCAAGAGGGGGTTTTTGCGCAAAAAGGAGCTGTCTACACAGCACTTTTTTGCGCAAAAACCTCTTGCGCAAAAGGGATCTGAAGAGGAAATGCAAATGTGAGCGCAACATATGCAAATGAGCACTCCATTTGCATTTCCTCTTGCAGAAAAGCCTTGCAGTGTAGACGTAGCCCTGTTGATACAGGCCCCAGGAGAGAATTGTGGGCTTATAGGAATACATCTCACCAGGAAAAAAATCACTTTGATTTCATTAATAACTTTAAAATACATATAATCCCAGGCATTAAAACCTTTTTAAAAAAGGAGTAAAGGTAACATTGCTTCATTTAACAGCTGCACTTGAGATGGGAGGCAACAAAGAATGAAAAAAGAACTGAAGCTTGCGAATGCTCCTGTGGTTATGTTTGGACACAATAGCTGGAACCTGATTTTCTCCTCACATGATATGAGTCCCTTCCATAGGGCAGTGGACTGGGACGTAACCTATGAGGGTGAAAACAGGCCCCAGTTGTGCTGTGGAACTTGACTAGGTGTGCCATGTTTTTTGAGACCCCTATTTTGAGTCGTTACTTAGCCCTGGCAGTCTTCCAAATTAGATGATTGAGTCTTTAAATTTAGTGATACTATACTGGAGGAATAATAGTCATTTTGTATACAAAGCATCTTCCCACCAAGACAATTGGGGCACTGTCCAATAACTGTTTAATATTAGTTTAATAATTAATCTTTTTTCTAAAGATGTTGTGCAAAACAAAAATACTTTCACCTTATGTTAGCAGAAGTAGTTCCAATACAGAAACGATGTAAATTAGATGTAAAATCTTACTCATTTTTTGTATAGGGATCCCACAACTGGTTTTGCTGACGAAAGTGGATGAAATTTGTCCTGCTCTTGAAGAAGACATCCAGTGTGTGTACAAAAGTAAAGCTGTTGAGAAACAGGTGAAGTATTGCAGTGTTGACTATGGTACTAAATATAATAAACTCAATCGCCTTGAATAAATCAAGGTATTGTAATACTCTACATCTGTAGTACTTACATACTCTCATATTCATACACACTTTCTTATTCTGGTTTTGTAGGCACAAGCTGAAAATATAACTAAATTTAATACTTCAGCTTTTGGTCGAACCCCCAAAATAAGACCATAAGAATGGACATACTGGGTCAGACCTAAGGTCCATATAGCCCAGTATCCTGTCTTCCAATAGTGGCCAATGCCAGGTGCCACAGAGGGAATGAACAGAACAGGTAATCATCAAGTGATCCATCCACTGTTGCCCGTTCCCAGCCCTGACAAACAGAGCCCTGCCCATCCTGGCTAATAGCCATTGATAGACCCATCCTCCATGAATTTATCTAGTTCTTTTTGCTATCTTGTTAAAGTTGGCCTTCACAGCATCCTCTGTCAGAGATTGCCACAGTTTGAGTGTGCATTATGTGAAGAAATACTTCCTTGTGCTTGTTTTAACCCTACTGCCTGTTAATTGCCTAGATCTTACATTATGGAAGGAGGAAATAACTTTTCCTAATTTACTTTCTCCACACCATAAAAGATTTAAGACTTGTTAAAATTGCAAGGTGTACCTCTGAAGAATAAAACTGGATAATAGGAAAAGATGGCAATACCAGAAACCTGATTAAAAATTAAGGACCAGATTCTTTTCTCCTACCTCACTTCATATAAAATAACTGGAGTTTGGCCGTAACTGGCCAGCTGCAAATTACCCTGGTGTAAATAGGTGTAAAACTGAAAGTAAAAAAAAAAAGAAAAAAAGAAAAGAAAGGAGAGCTTCAGGGGAGAGAGGAAGTAGGAAAGAGCTCTGTTCTGCTGGCTTTTTTTTAAAGCTGATGTTCTTTCAGAGGGGAAAAACACTACTGGATTAATGACCAGTATATAGAATTGTCCTCTTGGGGTGTGTCTAGACTACATGGCTCTGTCAACAAAGCCATGTAAAGTAGTTTACTCGACTTAGTCTATGAAGCGGGGATTTAAATAATCCCTGCTTCATTAAAAGAAAATGGTCGCTGCACTGTGCCGACAATCAGCTGATCCGGCACAGCGCGGCAGTTCTAGACGCCGGCGTGGTCGACAAGGGAAGCCTTTGTCGATCGCCCGTAAACCTCGCTTCACAAGGCATACCGGAGCAGTCGACAAAGGCTTCCCTTGTCGACCGCACCGCGTCTAGACTGCCGCGCTGTGCTGGATCAGCTGATTGTTGGCACAGCGCGGCAGCCATTTTTCTTCTAATAAAGCTGGGATTATTTAAATCCCCGCTTCATTGACTGTGTCGATGGAGCCATGTAGTCTAGACACACCCTTGGACTCCTTGCCCTGTCCCATGCTGACAGAGTCTGACACAGGAGAGAATCCATAAAGGTTTAATTCCCTGCAATATTTAATCTTGTATAAATATATACTTGTCATGGCTCAGTCCCCCAACCTGACACTCTGCATGCAGAGATGGGGGGCTGGCTAGCAGAATAAACTCTGTAAAACCTGTTTCTGACACTCCCAGAGACAAACTTATCCTGTCTCAGTCTTCCTGAGGTCCAAGAAAAAAAGATAACAAATCAAAATTCATTGCCACCACCCAAGTGTACTTAAAAAGATATAAAATAAACCCTTTTCCAGGGAAGAGCTCACTTGGGAATCCCTTCCCTAAGGTAAAGCTCTCCCTCCTGCCCCAACCTCCATTTTGTTTGGAGTTGGGAAAACAGAGGGAATCCACAGAGAACTATGGACTCTGCCCGGGTAACTAGGCGTGTAAACTTCAGGACACAATTATCAACCAATATCAGTTAATCAAAACAAAAAAAGGAAAACTCATAGAATCATAGAACACTAGAACTGGAAGGGACCTAAAGAGGTCATTGAGTCCCTGTCCTCTTTTATTATCAAAACAAAACTACTGTTGCAAGCATAGTAAATTGACTAGGTGGTAAATAGCCATGAGATGACAGACTCAGGGAAAGTCCCTGGGTTGTAATCCTTAGTTACAAAAGAGAAAAACAATTAGCCAGCTCAGACATGATTTCCAAACCCCCAAACAAGGAAAACAATAAACTCTGACGGACTATCTAAACTTTTCCCTACTTATACATTTCAACAAAGTCCATTCTTTGAGAGAGACCCCCGTCTCCCATCTCCCTCAATACTTGGGAGAAACGGCTCTGATCTCAAAACAAAGAAGAGAGAAAGAAAAACCCCTCTGGCCTAGTTTGAAATTCTTATCTGCATTTTTATTGGCTGACTGCCCGAACCCCTTCTCTAGGTGCATCTCTAGTTGCTTAACCCTATCTGCACTCTTCAGGTAAGTCAGACTCTTCTTAGAAGCTCCTATTCATGACAATACCCCTCTGTGGAGAGCTTGTAAAATGCTTCCATTGTGCTTTGGCAGAATTTTACACCTACTCTGTACTCACATTGCACAGCCATAAATGCTATCCCAAAGTGAAAGATTGTGGAGAGGCTGCTGGGGATTTGCAATTCACAATTATGGGGGCAGGCCTGGAGCTATTTCTGTCATCAGCAATCCTCAGAGGTATTTAGGCATTTAACTTCCATTGATTTCATAATTTTGAGGAATGTGGTCCAAGTGACCATGGCTGCTTTCTGGCTGCTTTGTTCAACAGAAATAGTTCAAAGGGACTGGATCAGTTTCTAGGGTAGAGTCCTGACCCTAGGCTTCATTCTGTCCTGTATCTGAAATCTGTTAATCACAAGGGAAAGGGCTGTCAGGAAGCTGAGTGCTGCTCCCTGAATCTGTTGGCTGGCCCCAGTGAAACATAGTTCCAGAGGATCTGTCTTAGAACATAAGAACATAAAAACAGCCATACTGGGTAAGACCAAAGGTCCATCTAGCCCAGTATCCTGTCTGCCAACAGTGGCCAATACCAGATGCCCCAGAGGGAGGGATCACAATAGGATATCTTCACGTGATCCTTCCCCTGTCCCCCACCTCCAGAGAAACAGAGGCTAGGATACCATTCCTACCCATCCTGGCTAATAGCCATTGATGGACCTAACCTCCATGAGTCTTGTATCAGTTTTATACCAGTGAAGATTCACCAGAATCTTCACTGCCAAGTTATGATCAAAATCCAGTGCAAAGGAGCTAGATTGGCCGATATAGCGCATTCCCCTGTATCTAGGGAGGGTAAATATGGACTTCAGTGTAATTATACCAGAGATGAAAATCTAGGAGCGTCTCTCTGGATTGTTATAGTCCGGAGTCCTGGGTATCACCTCTGAGATTAAACAGAGGGTTTGGGCCTCCAGGACTTTATGCAGTCAAGCTACGTCTAGACTGCAGGGTTCTTTCAGAAGAAACTTTTCTGGAAGAGATCTTCCAAAACACTTCTTCCGAAAGAGAGCATCCCCATTGCCAAAGTGCATCGAAAAAGCAATCTGCTTTTTCAAAAGATAGCGTCCATTCAGTGTGAATGCTATCTCGCATTTAAGCTGTGATTACTGTGGACGGAGTGGCCACCAGGGTACCTATGCTTTTTCCTTTTTCCTCTTCTTTCGAAAAGAACTCCCTCTTCCCTATCCACAGACACCTTTTTCCGAAAGAGTTCTTTTGGAAAAAGGCTTCTTCCTCATGGAAAGAGGTTTACCAATGTCAGAAACCCCCCTTTGTTCTTTCAGGTTTTTTTTTGAAAGAACGCAATTGCAGTGTGGATGTAAGTGAAGCTTTTTCGGAAAAATGGCTATTTTCCCCAAAAAACTCTGTAGTGTAGACGTAACCTCAGTTTCTATCAGAGAATTGGCTAAAGAAGAATAAAATAAAGTAAATATGATTTTGTACTGTAGCTACTTCAAAATGTGGTTGTCACTTCAGTTGCAGGATGGATAGGATTTCAAAATGTGTGGTAAAGTTGTTATACCTGCAAGATAAGGAGGTTTGAAAAGCTAAAATACTTTTCAAAACTTTTGCTTAGCTTCTTCAAGGAAGAGGAAGATTTAAAAATAGAGTGCTCTTTAGGATAATCCATTTTGTATCTTTTCTACAGATGCGGATAACTGCAGAGAAACTTGGAATCCCTCTTGCTCAGATTTTACCTGTTAAAAACTATTGCTCTGAGTTGGATCTTTCATGCGATGTTGACAATCTGATACTTTCTGCAGTGAGGCAGCTAATACGTTTAGCAGAAAGCTACCTTGACAATTTCCCTTTTGAGAAACCAAAAAAAGAGCTCTAACATGATGTTTACTGTGATGCTGGATATTTTATGTGCTAACCTTTTAAAAACCCGTGATACCAGAAGCCAAATTTAGTGCTGCTCTAAGCAGTGTTTCTCAAAGTGTTCTGCAAAACCACTTTGAGAAACCTGGTGACTGGCCACAGCTCTCTTTGGACCCCTTTTGAGTGTCCACACACACCTTTTTGCACAAGAAGGAGGTTTTGTGCAAAAACCCTGTAGTGTAAACATAGCCTCAATAAACACACCGGAGCAGCCAGTTAGCAGGTTTCTCAGAGTGGTTTCACGGACCACTGACTTCAGTGGAATTGTACTTGATTATGTTAGTGGTGAATTTGGTCCAAAGGTTTTATATCTTGCTGCTGCTTATGAAGATTAATGGTATTTTTGAATGCATCAAAGTCAGAATAGATTCTCCAGCTTTCAAGATGGGATTCCTTTATTTAAATATTCCACATTCTGACTCTGCTCCTAACCTTCCAGTCAGTAATCACCTTTTCTACTAAAAGAATTGTTTACATAAACCTTTTAAGAAGTTGGCCCCTAATAGTCTTTGTGGGTTGCTTCCTGCTAAATCTAGTTCCTGCGCATGCCATATAGTCTTTATTTTTATTCTTTTGAGTTTATTATATTATTTAGTAAAGTAGTTTTTGTACTAAAATTTTGTAGTTAAAAGCACATACATGAACATGTGACATGACCTTTGTGTTCATATTTCTCACTGAAACCGTTATAAAGAATAGAGGATTGTATTATAAGCAAGAGTTAAATTGGTAATTTACATAACTAGTCTGGACTAGTGACACCAACTAGGAAGTGTGAATTAGTCTAGTTGTTTTGTGGTTTCATCTGTTTTTCAAAAAGCTGTTTACGTTTAAAAGAATTGAAACACTAGGTTGTAAAACATTTATTAGATTAATTGGAAAAATAAATTACTGCATGTACTTTTTCAAGCATTTTCTTTATCCAGGTTCAGGATTGCAGTAATTTAGCAAGAGGTTTTGTGCTTATTGCAGGAGTGGGTGGTGAGGTTCTGTAGACTCTGATGTCCAAAAAATTCAGCCTAGATGATCAAAATAGTCCTTTTTGCCCTTAAAGTCCATGAGAAGAGGTGAGACAGAAATACAAAAATACTACTTTTGCTCTTGCTTACGCTGGTTAAACCCTGCTGTAATGCTATTGACATCAGCATGTACTTCAGATTTGTACTTGAGAACAGCATTTGTGTTCGATACTTCATGAGCTGTAATATCAAATGCAATTGTAGCATTAGAAAGAGTATTTCTATTATACTTTAATAGCTGTGGCTGTGCCAGAAAGAGTTGGTGTGGCTGGTGCAGGTGACCTTCCCATTCTGGCACCATTGCGACCTGACTGATCCTGGATGAGGGATTTTGCCAGACCAGGGGAGATCACTTTGGACCCCTGCCCAGCTGCTGGCCTCCTGGCTGGCTCCCCACCTCCTGCTGGCCCCTCTGCCCTGCCGACCCTGATGGGCAGCCATTGCTGCCATAGCGCTGGGACCTGCTAGGCAGCTGCGCACCGTGGCTCCTTGTCCCACCGAGCTACCGTGGCTTCCAGCCCCACTGGGCAACCGTGCGCTGGGTCTCCCTGCTGGGCAGCCCCGTTGCCACTATGGGTCGGCCCCACCGTTAGCTTGCTGAGGGCAGACCACTGCCCTGCCAGCCCCGCAGGGATCCTTGCCAATGGCCCTTCACCAGGACTCTCTGGTCTTGCAACATCCATGCTGGACCAGAGAATCCCAGTTAAGAGAGTTTCAACCAGTATATAGTTTCTTGCAGGTGTAATCAAGGGGGAGGGCTTTTTCTTATATGATAAACCAGACCTAAAATTGAGCAGTGCATGTTATTTAACAAGAATTCTTTTTTTTTCATTAAATGACTTGGTCCACTTTGCCCTCTAGTGGCCGACAGTTACAAAATACTGATTTCTAAAAAACAGTGCTGCATAAAGATGCTTTAGAAAAAAACTACAATGCAGGATTTTGATTAAACCTCTTGCCTGACCTATGATTCACTTCTTTATTATTTTATTTTCTGTGGCCACACAACTATTTGGGAGGAATTTTATGTCTATTAAAAACATAAGAACGGCCACATGGGGTCAGACCAAAGGTCCATCTAGCCCAGTATCCTGTCTTCCAACTGTGGCCAATGATAGGTGCCCCCAAAGGGAATGAACAGAACAGATAATTATCAAGTGATCCATCCCTTGTCAGCCATTCTCAGCTTCTGACAAACAGAGGCTAGGGACACCATTTCTACCCATCCTGGCTAATAGCCATTAATGGACCTATCCTCCATGAATCTATCTAGCTCTTTTTTGAACCCTGTTGAAGTCTTGGCCTTCACACCATTCTCTGGCAAGGAGTTGACTATACAGTGCGTGAAGTAGTACTTCCTTTTGTTTGTTTTAAACCTGATACTTATTAATGTCATTTGGTGATCCCAAGTTCTTATGTTATGGGAATAAGTAGATAACTTTTCCTTATTTACTTTCTCCGCACCAGTCATGATTTTATAGACCTCTATCATATCCCCACTTAGTCTTGATCCAACTCTGGTGTGAATGAGCCCAACATCCAGCCACCCTTTTTGCTAAGAAAGCAGAGTCATATAGCCGGCCTCCAGATCTCTCCACCAAAAGACAACAGTAAGTGGCGGGAGGGGTGTAGGTTACATCTCCTGATATTTTGCTGTCAGAATGTATTCATTTTGCTAAGGCATATTTTTATAGATATATAGCTACCTTAGTCCAACTTTGTCTTCAGGATAACAATGGTAAAAGCACATTTAAAGTGTATTACATGCCACAAGTAGCACATTTTGATGCTTAACAAAATGGAAAAACAAAATACCTGGGAGATAAATAATCTTTTGAGATAAATAAGAACCTTGGAGGAGAGGGAGGGGAGGGGAGGGAAATGAAACCAAATAGCTGTCGAATTGCAATGAAGCATTTTCAGGGCTTTTATTTCACCTTTCCTCAGCCTACCGTATAAAGCATTTTCCAACTCTGGAGAATCAGACTAGTGTATTAGCATCGGTATGTGTGTATTCTGTTTTTCATGCATCATTTAAAAGGACCATCTAATAGTTCTGCAGTTGGGGCTCTTTTGTCACTTTATAGCTCACGTGCTGAGGCTCACGTGAAGAAGCTGCTGTTTGATATTTTTAGCAGTGTTAACTCTACAAAAACTGAGAGAGAAGGGGTGACTCTACAGATTGGCACTTCATAATCTGGACATAGTCTGGCACTACCCCTGGTCCAGCATTGTCAGGGTGACCCTGTGGGATCAGGAGCATTGCCAGGCTATGGGCAGGTGACGTGTGGAGTCCTGGGTGGCAGCGGGGTAACTGGGGAGAGCCCCTGGCGGCAGCGGAGTCACCAGGCGGAGCGTGGAGCCCTTCCTGGGTGACAGCAGAGATGGGCTAATGTGGAGCCCTGGGTGGCAGCAGAACCATGAAATGAGGGAGGGGAAATAGAGCCTCCTCTTGGGGAGAGCAGAGCCCCAGGCAGCAGTGGGGCAGCCAGGAAGAAAATTATTGACCTTCCCTGGTCCGGCAAATTCCCAGGTCTGAGACCAGTCAGGTCCCAAGGGTTCTGGACCAGAGAGGTTCAGCCTGTAGAGCATTTCTTAATGTGCTTTAGTAAGACTTATCCTGGAGATTATCATGTAGAAGGGCTGATTGTGGATGAATCCCAGCTGAACTGCTGCATGCAAAACACCCATTGGGCTAGGCCAGTTAAGTAAAGTAACTCTTTGTCAAGCCTGCTTTTCTACTATCAGCAGTGCGTTAGAGTGAACTGTCTACAGTGTGGTACCTGTTCTACATTACAGTGTGATAACAGCCACATTGGTTGTTACAAGGGACTTCCAAAATTAACAGTGAGAGCCTCTGTAGCATGAACTAAATAATAGCAGTTACATAACCCACAGTATGGTGTGTGTTACACATCTCCCACTGTGCTACAAAAGACGTGAGTTTGTTGCAGCTTCCAGGTGTAAATGCAAATATAGATAGTACAATGAAGAGTTCTGCTTATCATGCAGATGCAGCCAAAATATTAAACACATTGAGATATGTAAGGAAAGGGACAATGAATAATACAGAGAATATTATAGTGTCTTTATATCAAGCAGTGTTGTGGTCTCATCTGAAATCCTGTCACCTCATCTCAGAATGGACATTGCTGAGTTCGAGTAGATTTAGACATGAGAAGAAACAAACCCAGACCTAGAAAAGGCTCAGAGAAAGAGAAATTGAGACGAGTGGGATTGTTTACCTCAGAAATGAAGCAAATAAGAGGAAACATGATAAATATATATAATAACGTATAGTATGGAAAAGTTAAATAGGGAACTTCTGTTTCATGGTTGCATAACATAAGCAGAGGGTACCGAAAGGCATCAAATACAAAACCAATACAAGGAAATACTTTAGCACATCACACATAACTAGATAGTGGAGCTCATTGCCACAGGAAATTGTTGAGGCCAGGAGGACAAAGAAAACATCAAAGCAATAGCATCTTCTATGGTAGAGTTCTTCACCAGGTAAGGGAAGAGGGGGCAACCACAACAAAATAATACATAGTACAGTAAAACTCCATTAGTCCGGCATCCAATGCTCCGGCACTCCTGATGGTCCGGCACCATCAGGAACCCGGAAGTGCTGGGGCAGCCAGACAGGCTTCCCCCATTCAGCCGCTGCTGAAACTGACCAGCAGCTGAATCGGGGAAGCCGGGAGCAGAGCAGCTTGGGTGCTGCCGGGTTGGTCCCGTAGCGCTGCCCCTCGGGGCTGCGGGACCAACCTGGCAGCATCCCAGCTGCTCTTGGGAACGCCTGGGGCAGAGCAGCTGGAGTGCTGCCGGGTTGGTCCCGCAGCGCCGAAGGATGGCGCTACGGGACCAACCCGGCTGGACCCCAGCTGCTCTGCCCCAGGCGTCCCCGATTCAGCCGCTGCTGAAACAGATCAGCGGCTGATTCCAGGAAGCCCGGGGCAGAGCAACTCTGTGCCTTGGTTGAGGGAGACCAGGAGATCTGGCCCTGCAGGACAGGGTGGTGAGAAACCCCAGAGACCAAGGCGTTGAGTGTCGTGGCTTTGTCAGCACACCAGGAAGCACCCCCAAAGGGTCTTCTGTGATGGCTCCTTGTAACTGAAGGAGACTGGGGGGCTATCACTTCTTAAGGAGATGATGTGACATACAGTGGGTTTAGACACTATTCCACTGGGAAGAGTAAAGCCTCTTAGAGGAAGAGTCTCAGAGGAGTAGATGTGTGATGCCAACATGCAGAACGGAACCTTGGACCGCTGGAGGTTAGAGTATGAGCCGCTACAGCTTGGGCTAAAGCCTGCTGGTGCTCAGTTAACTCATTCTTTCCTTCTGTAGGTGATCTCAGAGCCACTAGCTGGGACTGATATAATATACTGATACTGATAATAGCAACAAATACTAAAATGTGGGGGAAACCCCACTGAAAATGTTGTCTTTTAAGATTTCTTATTGCCAATATTCACACTTGTTTCAAAGCCTGTAACTATGATGTAGTCACCTGTAGGTTTATGTAATAAATGTTTTCCTTTAGAAATTTTATGCCACTAACCTTATATCAGAGACGTAACTCTGTATAATATATGTGTGTATATCAAAGTACTGAGAAGGTTACACTCTGGGCTCTACTGCAGCGGAGAGATAAGCTGCAATACAATCAGAGGAAATACAGAAACACCAACAGGCTACAGTTAGGACCCCGCTGTTCAAACACAGATGTGGTTTTTGCCCCAAAGAGCTTACAATTTAATTAAAGGCAAGACACAGCATGGAGATGGGAGAACAAGGAATAATAATATTGGAAGGCTACCTGTGCCAATTGGAGGCAGGGCTAGTTTCTACCTTTGGGTTTGTTTTCCCTCAGTTCCATTTGAGAGCACCAGTGTATCCCAGAACAGTCTGCAGAGGTCTTGTGTTGTCACAGTGTTTCTGCCTACCTTAACCCCAACTTGGTTCCATAGCAACACTGCTCCTATGGGGCCAACCTGCCATGGACATGAAGCAGCATAAGCTTTGGTGTGGAATCTCAGGAGTGACAATGCATGGAGACTTCATACTCCCTCCTTCTGCCCCCTCCATCAACTGAGCTTCCTTCCCTTGGCCCAATCCCACTCCACATATGGGCAAGGATCTATGGAGTTTTGGAACCAGGGTGGACAATAAATTCCATAAAAACAATGTAGAGGTCCCATAAAGGTTGAACTTAAACAGCAATGAAAACAATTTTAATTGAATCCCAGTTAGGGAGGAAAGTGAAAGGGTTATGTATTCTGAAAGCTACAGGGCCAGCTACTCAGCCGTTGTGAATTGATGTAGTTCTACTGAAATCACCAGCAAAGAATCTAGCCCTCCCCCCTCTCCCCCAGCCTACATGAGGAGCTGTTTACAATCATACACCAAAGGAAAGATTTTTTCCAAATGCCTAGAACATCATGAGAGTCAGAATAAGGCTACAAAATTCCAAAGGCTTTGGCAGCCAAACATTTTAACAAAGATTGACTGTAACTCTTAGAGTTTAATGAATGGCTTCTATTTAGGAACTGCTGTAAGGTTTGAATGGCTTTATGCATAGTGTCTATATTAGGGGCCATCCATGCTTAGCTGCTGTCTGTTTGAAACAGCATTCAAAATTGACATTCATTGTGTCTTGGTCAGTCAAGCAGGAGAATGTGCAGTGGTAAATGAATGAAGTTAAAATAGGTTAAAAAATAGGTTTAAGATAACGTAAATATTGTAATCCTGTCTCTCTCTGAATAAAATTGCTGCTTCTTACACCCTAGAAATAATGAAGGATATTGGGACATATGAATGCCCATTGCAAATTACAGTTAAATGAAGAGTTGGAAGAAGTAGACAAAATTCATTTTAGGTATATTTCAGATGTTAGTAGGTACCCACAAAATAGCCTTCCCATGTTGATTCCAGGAAAGCCTTATGTGATGTTTTTGAACAGCTTTGGGTTTTCTCAGTAAACTAGTCTTCCAGCCCTGTAGTAATGTAATCAGTATATTGTATTGTAATCAGCAATAATGGGAAGGAAAGTGGCACAGGCAATGTCTTTAACCTCCAGAGACAATGGAAATGGTGTTTACAAAGCTCAGTACTATAATGCCCTTTTACAGAGAGAGTATTTTCGAGGTTGAAATAAACTGGGCAGTAATTTACTTAAATCTTTCTGGAATAATTTTAAATGTGGAGGATTTAACCATTGTTAATAATCAAAAGAGTCAGTAGATGGCACGAGAGGCTTGAAAATTCAATGTGAAAAAATGAAGGCAACTACTAAGTGTTCCCTTCTTCAGCATTGTGCCTTATCTCCTGTTTCACCACCAAACCCTCCACTCTGTGGATTCCCTGGTCTCTTATTCATTAGTTGCACTTAGTAACACATAGCACATTTGTTTTTTTAAATTTACTTAATAACCACTTACTCAAACATCGAGTGAAATCCTTGCCCTCTTAAGGCAAGTGGGCGTTTTGTCAGTGACTACAATGGGGCTGCAATTTCACTCATTATTTTGTAAAGATTGTATTGTGAAATGTAGACATTTACTTTCCAGCAGCAACCTGATCTTAGCTATTTCTTCCTTTCCTGCCATCCTGGACCCTTTGTTTCTGTCTGCAGTACAATATTATATTTTCTCCAAATGACACCTGTTGTCCTTTCAAACTAATGAATCAACAGTAACCTAATAGAAATGTCCGATTGGACCAAATTGTTTATCACCTTGTGAGGGAGGTCTGTGTTGTCAGGCCCTCCTGTGTCCCGGAGATCCTGGCAGCACAGGACTTAAAGCCTATGGGCCCAGCTAGCCCCGCCTCACTTTTCCTGCAGCCAGTGCCAGGCCTGAAGGAGCCTGACTCAGTCTGGAGCTGACTAGGAAGGAGGCAGGAGCCCGGTTCAGCAGTCTACCAGACATGAACTGCGGCCTGCCTGCTTGGCAGCTGTGGGAGCAAGTAAGCCCTCACCCCCCCGGGAAAAGGGGGAAACTTACTGAGAAGCCCCAGCCAAGGGGAATCTGGACTCTTGGGGCCACACCCGAATTTAAGGACTGGGCTAGAGTAGGTTGAAGTTCCTGGGCCAGGAACACTTGTGGCAAGGGGTCAGCTCCTCTCTTTTCACCTGCTTACTCTGCACACTAGCCTACACAGCTGTCAGGGATCTGGTCACACACCTTTGTTCACGAATGAAAGGAATCTGTTTAGATCAACCTTTTTCCTCTTTCATTTTCATTTAAGATAATTGAAATAATCCAGACCCATTACAAATAGTTTGGTCAGGTTTAATCAAAAAATAAAATGTGCTGTTTTGATTTCTGCAAATGTCTAGTTGTTTTAAAATGTACTAAATCCTGAAAATACAAACCCTTTTCTTATCACTAAAATATACCACTTTTGGTAATGAAACCTATTGGAAAAATTCCTCCTTAATTTCTATCATCATGGACTAAATTGTGTAACATATACAAGAGTAAATATTGATATATAGTATTATTAACTACATTCAGTAGGTAGGTATTGATATCCTCAGACAAAGAAAATGAAGCTGAGAAGCCACTTCCTGTGTCAGTGTTAGTGCCATAATTAGAACGCAGGACTTCACATACTTTCAGTCCTAAAACACTCTTCCAGCCCTCATTCTATTCCATAAGTGAAAATTAAAATAAAGCATCCAGGGGTCTAGGTGAACCCCAAAATGTCAATGGTATACTCCCCCAAACCAGCAAACTGAGATTCAGACTTCAAAAAAATTGCAAAATGTGTTGTAACAGATTCAAAAGAGAAGGAGCTAAGTACAAGGTTACAGCTTTTACATTTACTGTTTGTTCATTGTGGGTAAAGGGAATAGAACAAAAGTCAGTCTATGATGAATAAAGCAGCAGAAAAGGCAGATGAACAAAGAAATTCACCAAGAAGCCATTAAAAGAACTGTGTGAACAGCAAGAACTGACAGCTGCTCAGAAGAAATTGGAGCTGATGGACTTCCTGCACATACATGCCAGGAGGTGCAATGGGGGTTCCTGATCCAAAGTGGGGTCTAGAGAAATCTCTTTTTTTCCTGTAGGGCCGCGTTTCTCAAACTGTGGGTCCCGATCCCCCAAGGGGTCACGAGCAACTTAGAGGGAGATCACAAGAAACTTGGGGGGGGGAAGGGGAGGTGTCGCAGTATTACAAAGTTTGAGAACCCCTGCTATAGGACATATAAGAGACCAAGCAGATGGTTGGAACTGAGGTAGCAGTGATGGTGAGAGGACCAGACCTGTGGAGGCTGGAATGGAAAGGCTGCTTCTGAAGGAGAGGTAGACAAAGCCTCCCCAATTCTGCCCACCCCACAGTTCAGTTACACCTTTCCCCCCATTCCTCTGCCCTAGTGGCCCAAAGACTGGAAACACTTTGTCCTGGTGCCACAGCCCCAGCACCACAGTGGGGAATGAGAACTCCTCCAGTCTAAGGGCTGTTGTGGAGTGTCCAGGTGTTCAGGCTTTCTCACCACCTCTGTGCATCTGTGGGGGGGATGAGTGTCAGGTTCTGTGGCTTCTCCTGCCCTGCCTGCCTACCTCTTCTGGGCACTGCTGCAGACACTGCTCCTGCGGTTCCCCTGCTGCCCCAAACTGGATGGAGTGAGCACTCCATTTTTCTAGGGCCCCTCATTTTCTAGGGCCCACAGGGGTGGGACCTTAGGAGGAAGAGACAGTGAGAGGGCAGGGCCTCAGAAGTAGGGGTGGGGTTTGGGGAAGGGGAGATGGAGCAGAGGTTGGGCCTCAAGGGTGGTGGGGTTGGGTTTTGGACATTGGTGGCCCCCCCCACTTCTAGGGAGCTGCTCATGCTCCCGGGAAGAAGTGACTCTTACTTCATGGTCAATATGCCAGTATCATACTCAGGGGAGGCTATGATAATCGGGGTGAAGATGTGCCAAGGAGAGAAAAAAAGGTTACTTCCCATTGCAAAGTAAGATGGTCCACCAGTTGATCCCATGAATGCCTGTAATGCACAAAACTGAATAGCCAGTTTGAGATATGATTATGGTTACAACTGTGTGTACATACTGCAAATTCCAACTGATATCTTTAGCCTCTCAAAACAACATGGTGAAACAATTGGTCAGGGGCAAGGCTGCCTTCAAGTACCAAGCCTTTGTCCAGCCCAGGAGAAACGAGGACTCATCAATGCTTATGAGACTTGTTTGAGACTGAAATGACAACCCCGGTCTTTAAAACCTAAGAAAGGCGAGCATTGTCTCCTCTTTGAATACCTGTAGTGACTGAAGAACACCCCTTCCCCCACAAACCATTTTCAAATGGAAGGATTTCCATCAAGAAACTGAGGGACAGGCTGGAAGCTGTCCATGAAACACTGACACATGGGGGAAGGGGGAGGAGGGAGGGTGTTGCTGGGAAACAGTTTAAAGGCAACTTGTATTAAAAAAGGGATTTTATTTAATGTGGAATTTAAAGCCTGAGGTTATGGCTCTGTTTATTTGCTGGGTAACTCTCATATGTTTGCTCTCTGCCTCTTACTGTTTCATCTTTGAAGCTGTGGTTTTCCTGTTAAATAAACCTTTTGTTTATTTTTAACCGTAGGCAGGTCTCCGTGGTGCAAACTATATGTAGTATGTGCACTAACGAAAACTGATAAAGTGGGATGGGGGGAAGGAGAGGGATGGCGGGCTGGATTCACAGCTTTGGAGGTGCTGAACCAGAAGGGCAAAGTTAGCATTTCTGGTACTTAGGAACTCAGGAGGGGCAGATTTGGGGAGACTTTGGAAGGGCTATTAAGCCACCTGGCAAGGAGTAACCAGGTCGCTGGACTCCAGGGTGAGACTTTGCGCTTGTGAGCAAGTTAGGGATCTGGCCCATAGCAGCACAGTCACTCCCAGGCTGCAGGGCAGGAAGTGCCAGAGCTCCTTACTAGGGCTGCCAGTTTTGGTTGGACGTATTCCTGGAGGTTTCACCATATGACATAATCTTTAATTAAAGCTTAATCCTTAATTCCTGGAGACTTCAGGACAACTCTGGAGGGTTAGCAACAATATCCCTTACTGGTTTGGGTGCTCCCCAAAACATGATAAGAGGCTTTACCTGAAAGGTCATTTGCCTAGCTTGCAACATAATAGGGATGTTTATTATTGTTTAAAATGTTAACCTGTTAAATACTATGTTTAATACCCTCCCCCGCAACCTGTGGGATGACATGGGTGGGGGGCTGCTCCAGACTGACCTGGCCTGCAGTGTTGCTGGCTGCTCTGGCCAGGCTAGGCCGACTCCACTACACTATAGGCGTGAGCTGCTGGGCCTGGGCTAGGCCCACTGCGCCATGGGCACTCCAACTGAGGATATGTCTATACTACAGAGTTTTTTCAGAAAAATAGCCGTTTTTCTGAAAAAACTTCAATTACATCCACACTGCAAGGCTACATCTAGACTGGCATGATTTTCCGGAAATGCTTTTAACGGAAAAGTTTTCTGTTAAAAGCATTTTCGGAAAAGAGCGTCTAGATTGGCATGGACGCTTTTCCGCAAAAGCACTTTTTGCGGAAAAGCGTCCGTGGCCAATCTAGACGCGCTTTTGCGCAAAAAAGCCCCAATCGCCATTTTCGCGATCGGGGCTTTTTTGCGCAAAACAAATCTCAGCTGTCTACACTGGCCCTTTTGCACAAAAGTTTTGCGCCAAAGGGACTTTTGCCCAAACGGGAGCAGCATAGTATTTAGCACTGATTTCTTACAGTAGGAAGTCAGTGCTTTATGAAATCTGCGCCAGTGTAGACAGCTGGCCAGTTTTTCTGCAAAAGCGGCTGATTTTGCGGAAAGTGGCCAGTCTAGACACAGCCCAATTGCGTTCTTTCAAAAGAAAATCAGAAGCACAGAGGGGTTTTTCCAGCATTGGTAATCATCTTTCTATGAGGAAGAAGCCTTTTTCCAAAAGAGCGCTTTCGGAAAAAGGCGTGTGGACAGGGAAGAGGGAGTTCTTTCGGAAGAAGAAGAAAGAGGAAAAAGCACAGGTGCCCTGGTGGCCAGTCCGTCCATAGTAATCATAGTTTAAATGTGAGATAGCATCCATTCAGTGTGGATGCTATCTTTCGAAAAAGCAGAGCGCTTTTTCGATGCGTTTTGGCAACGTGGATGCTCTCTTTCAGAAGAAGTTTTTTTCAGACGATCTCTTCTGGAAAAGCTTCTTCCGAAAGAAGCCTGCAGTCTAGGCATAGCCTGAGCCAGGCCAGGTCCACTGCACTGCATTGTGGGTGGGGAGTTGCTCCACCTCAGCTAGGCCGCTGATTACCCAGTTATCTATAATCATCACCCAGTAAGGGTGAATCTTAGCAGGTAACTGGTTAACTGATTAACCCTTTACATCCCTACAACAAAACCAAAGTAAAAACAAAGTAATTCATATCAGTTGAGAAGCACTAATGAAGAAAAGTACATAACATACAAATCTTGACTGTTAAATATATATTTTAATTCTCAGGAGATAATTGTACTGTTAAAATTGCTTGATAACATAGGGCAGGTCTAAATTCCAAATGAGCCTTAAAGCTGAACTTCAGCCATCCTCTGAAATAGGTCTGAAATATTTCTGAGGTTTATTGCCCTTTTGCCACTTACAAATCTAATATTGCGCTTAATTCCTTTCCTACAATTGCTCCCTTCCCCCTTCCATCCTGGAGTTTTACTAGCTTTCATTATATTTGGATTTCACAGCTGCAGCATCAGTGGCTTCTTTCTGTCTTTTAAAGATATTCTGCTATCCCAGTATGGGGGCACTAATGAATGAGCACCATCACCTCCTGAGCAACAGACAAAAATGAAAGCGGTTCCTTAAAAACGGCAATAATCTGAGATGTGCCTAACCTCTGTCTTGAATGGAACAGAGGGATGCAGGTGTGTACTGGTTTCACTCGCTATGGCTTCCCCATGTGGTCGAAAGTGTATTCTGAGCAAGGCCTGGCTTGAGAAAGTGTGAACGGTTGCCCTTCTGTGCACTTCCTTAGCATCTGCTCCATCATCAGCTTGTGCACACATACCTCCCAGATATCACCTTTCCTTTCATCAGGCACTTGATTGCAGCGGAGCATGCTAGCTTGTCTCTAATTAGAATATGCCTGTTCTGCTTCTGAATGTGCCCAACTACACATATAATACAGTCCACTGCTTCCAATGGCATGGAAATAAAACAGCTATAGCATGGCAGCTGTAGCGCTGAGCCATAAGAATGTAAAACGATTATATATGGAGTCTGTAGGGTTTCAAAAGCCTTTCATGGGAGGCTGAGCTAACTTCTATCTTCCGCTCCTTGGGGGCAACTCCTGCTCAAGATGGTGGGACTCATGTTAATTCAGAGCTAGGTTAAAAGGAAGTTAAAATTAGCAGCATGGTCTTCCTTCCTGTTTCTGGGCTTCAAACTCACTACCACTCATCATTAGCAGCCTCACCTTAGGTCAGGTGTTTGGCCAGCAGTGTATAGTAGGGCTGAACATTAAATACTCTAGGCTTCACCCTCTCCAATTTTCCTCCTGAGGCCATCAGTGGGGGGGCCGGGGGAATGAGCATTTATCATTTCAGCTTAGTGTGCCTAATTTAGTTAATTTTATTTAAGAGGGTGCTATACACAGGAAAATGCATTTTTACTGTTTTCACTTTGCTGCTCTTATATATCTGAGGCTGCCACCCCTGAGACAGGGATGTAACACTCTCTGAATTTGCCATGATTTATGGCATTAATGTGTTGTCATTATGTAATGCACTGGCTTAATATATGTGATTGTGTTTTGTCTCCTGAGGGTGGTTCCAATGACTATAGTAAGCTTATGTCTTACTTTCAGCAGAAGGAGTTTTCTTTTAGCTGACATGTAAGGAGCATTTATGTATTTTTGATGCTGCAGGTCCCACCTTGATCAATACTAATTACAATGGTATCTATATGTAGAGGGCATGGGCTATTAAAATAGAGTTAATTTGTATTTGGTTTTAGTTTTCCATAATAACAGCTTTTGAGCATTAAAGCACCTGTTAACATTTCTGTTCACTATCTTCGTTTTATTTGGACTGGTGTGGTGGAGGAAAATTTCCCTTTCATAAACATGTGGCTTATGGGCCCAGTAGTGAGTGCATTAAAGCCAGGGCACAGGCTGCCACAAATGGCAGAGGGAAATGGCCCAGGCACGGTAGAGGAGCTGATGGTATCTCAGCCTGGACTTTGCCATTTTAATGGGAGGAGAAGTGCAAGAGTCTTCATCGACCCTTTTGCAGTATAATTCTACTGAGGAACTAGGAAGTAAAATGGATTTGGATTGAGGAAAAGATTTTAAAGGAAGGAAAGGGAGCTGTATTCCAAATACAAATGTAGCAGAAGAACTGATGTTTTTGTTCCTCGACTGAATGGAGTTGCTGGGAAAACTGAGATATTGGAGATCCATGTTAAATAGTTATCTGAAGAAATTCTTTGGTTACCAGTATCCACATGCCAGATAGAATCTGGCCCTTACTGTTGGACTTTATTTTAGATACATAACGTGTGGGTATTTTTGTCATTTGTAACATGTTTTTCTGTATTTTGTACTTGGGGCTTTACTAATTGTTTCCTAAAGTTTTTATAAGCATGAATGTACAATAGAAAATGATCAGCCAAAAAAGTTCCCTTTTTACTCTTGCAGCCTATGAACTAACATCCCCTCCATTTACATTTAAATCAAAACAGAGACTGTATCACACACACTGGCTCTCTGGAAAGCTACCATGGGGAGCCCAGCATTACAAGTTATTCCTTTGTACTGGATACTAAGACTAATGCTCTTGCTGAGAGTGAAATACTTTTCTCCAGAACCATTTTGAAGCTCAGGCTTTTCCTTTTTACTACAAAACATAAATGAAAGCAATTGTGTACCATGTTTTTAGTATGCTAAATAATGAAATCCTTTATACAATGGAACGTTAGTGGTAGCCATAATCATGTTTTCCTCTCATCACCCAGTGAACATAATTTTAAGAGAGGACCAGTGTAATTATATTCCAGATAAAAGGAACTAGAATATCATATGTGGCTTGATTGCTTTGTTGATAAGACAGGGAAAAAAGGAGACCTGAATACTTATGCAATGAGCAACATATTTATTATGCGTCATGTACTGTACATAATGCATTTGACTTTGCACATAATGCATTAGGCTTACCTATTTTTAAAGCATATATATTTAATATTTTACTGCAGCTATTGCTTTCCTTTGGTAGCTGTCCAGCTATTCATTCATTTGTGTGAGCATGTCTATAGCACATGCATTAGCCTGATCTACAATCATCAGTGCAGGAACAGTCAACATCAGCATCCACAGATTCCACAATGTCCTCGGTGGCGTATTTCCTGTCACTGCTCTTGTGCCATTCAGACAGGCTCACAGCAGAATCTGTCAGAAGAGGGAAGCCACATTAACTAACATCAAGCAAATGAACATTTGAAAATATTTCTAGTCAATATTACTTTGATGGCTGCCAACTCTTTCACCAGAGAAAGAATATGTTCCCCATCCTGCCTCTGCCATGGACATCTGACTGACCTATAGATTCAGAGCAGGAGTTTCATCCATGGTATAATTACTATTATACTTCCCTCCAACAAAATGAATTGCACTTCCTGATGCACAAGATAGAAAGCATGAGCTTGTAGAAGTGCTGGATGTGGATGCCTTTAATAAGGGCACTCTATAGAAAAGCACATCAGCTATCTCTTTTCATGTTATCTCTGCGTACAGGGCTGGCCTTACCATAAGGCAAACTGAGGCGACTGCCTCAGGTGCCAGACTGCTGGGGGGGGAGGAGCCACTAGGACCCAGAGTATAGAAAATTGTGTCTGCTGCTGATGCATATGTATTCTTTCTGCTCTAGATGCACAGAGGTGGTGGAGTGCTGTGCTGGAGGAAGGAGGACACAAGAGACATAACAGGCAGGCAGGAGAAAAGGTGAGAGGGAATAACAGAAAGCAGCAAGAGCTGCAGGGAGAGAGAGGAGGAGGAGGAGGCTCTTATGTACCTCTCTAGCACCCCCAGGAGCCAGGACTGATTAACACCAGCTTCTCAGGGAGCTTCCTGTTTCCTGCTGCTTCCCTGAATCCACTTGAGGAGAACAGGCAGTCAACTGAAGTAGTAGGAGCCAGTTAGGCCCTTAAGAGGCTGATATCTTCCCGTATTCAGGCCCTGCTACCAGCCTGTTTATTTGTCCCCTTCAATTGAGTGTTGAGAGCCACTGCAGCTGGCACAGAACAGCAGTCATGAGTGAAAGAAGAAACGCCCCTCTGGGGCAGCATTCAGAAATAGCAAGCAAACAAAGGAAGCTTTTCTATCTAAGCAGGAAGGAGCTCTCCTGAGATACATAGACACAAATGTTCACGGTGAGCCTTCTGGCCCCAGTGAGGATCTAAGTGGTGAGGAGATGCCTGATCTTCCAGTTACTCAGAGTGCAGGTGACCTGGCAGCTACTGCAGCATCCATATCTCCATCTCAAATGGATGTAACCATGCGCATTCCTGAAGAAAAGTGTAGCTCAGAGGAGAGTGTGGTGGAGGTGCAAGAAACAGCTGCTGCTGAGTTTAGTTCCTTAAGTTTAGATGATCCAGGACTGTGGACCCACTTGAGCAGTAGCCTGAGGGACTTCCTCGTACTGCATGGGCCACAGCAAGTGAAAAACTTCATGTTCCCCAAAGACAATGAAAATAGAAGTTTCCATCCAACACATTACTGGCGTGAAATCCCCAATGGTGACAAAGCGGAGAGGCCATGGCTTATGTACTCAAAAACCCAGAATGCTGCATACTGTTTTTGTTGCAAACTCTTCCAGTCTAATGTTCCAGCCACATTGGGTTCAACAGGAACAAAGGACTGGAAAAATCTGGCTAGAAATCTGACATGCCATGAGAAGGCAGCAAATTACCAGAGAGCATTCCATAGGTGGAAAGAGCTTGAGATGAGACTAAGGTTAAAGGCCACTATAGATGTACAGCGTCAAGAGAAGATTGCATCAGAGTCTCTTTACTGGCAAAATGCTCTGAAAAGGCTCATTGCCATTGTGAGAATGCTTGCTACCTAAAACCTAGCACTCCAAGCTGAAGTTAAGAAAAACTCATCTATGCTCCACAATGACATAGGAGAGGATGGTCGGCCTTGCAACCATCTCACTAGAGCATGAGCTGGCCCAGACTGTGGACCTTCAGGAAGCAGTTCAAATCTTTGCAACCAAGAAGGCACGGAAAGCACCACTTTGATTATTCAAACAGATAAAAATGCCAGTGTTTACTATGCAGACAGGAAAAGTTACATTTGCTGTTCAGGCGTTTAAAGTTAAGTGTTACTTAAAATTTTTGAACAAGGCATTTTAAGTTGTTAGTTCTCCTTTATTGGGGTAGGTAGCAGAGCAGTACCATGAGAGGAGTAGAACAGGAAGAAGGCAAAATTGAGACCTTTCAAAGTTTTGGCCCAAGCAAGGGGACATGGGGGCATCATTTGAGCTCCCCGCCTCAGGTGCCAAAATGTTGTGGGCCGGCCCTGTCTGTGTATGAGGTGTGGAGGGGGTGGGTGGACATTTCATCTCTCTATTTGTCTATATTCATTCTGAGGGATAAGCCCTTTAGAAAATTTTCAGAGGTTCATAAACTTCTATATATTCATAAAGTTTTCCATATATTCTCAAAACCAACAGAGCAACATCAGTTTCAGTATTAACCTTACCAGGTCGCTTTATCAATAGCAGCTGAATATGTCATAAACCCCTACTCCTGAAATAATCTAAATGGAATAATAATATTCATCCTCCCAGTAAACATTATGAGCTGGTTGGAGGCCTAACATTATATATGGAAGAATATTAGAACCTCCATTTAGCTTGATTGTCTAACTAGCATGTGCCAAGCTTTAATGATTTTATCTGTAGTTGTTTTGTCAGACATATGGGCAATATATTTACAACATGCTATATTATAACGAGAAAATCCAGAACTGTTTATATGAGTTTTGGCTGCATCAGTCATCTATACTAAATGAATGAAATGTTAATGAACTAATTTGGTGGAATTACACCTTTCTGATCAACTTGACACATTGGTTTTATGCAATAAACTATAAAACATGTTATGCCAGCATGATGCTTGAGCAGTTTGTTATTAATGATTTAATATTTGAAAACTGGAAATGAGAAACCCTGAAGAGTCTGATCTTGATAGTCATTTGCTTTTGTTTAGCTTTTTCCTCCTGTCTACCTCTTCTAAATGTTTGCATACCAAGGGCCCAGTCCTGCATCCCTTAGCCATCTAAGTAACTCTTATTTGTGCAAATGGTCTCAGTGGTATCAGTGCCTGTCTACCTGAGTAATTATGATGCAAGTGCATCAGGGTTTCTAGGATTGCCAGATGGGCACCCATGCCTCAATCATAAACCAATGCATGTTTTTAAAGCTTGGGGAGTGAGTGCCAGAAGAGGGACTGCAGGATTTGCCTGCAGAGTTCTAGAGCGTGAGGAGGAATTTCCCCCCTCAGTTCTGCACAGCAGTAATTACTCTGATATTATGCTCACCCCATGTGTGGGGGCCTCCTCCCATTGCTGTTAGTGATGTGGGCTCCTCTTTTAGGAGGAGCAAAGTATCAGGGCAAAGTATCAGGGCTAAGCTCTCCCTGTGTAGATCTGAGGGTACATCTAGACTGCTTTCCTCTTCTGAAAGAGGAAATGCAAATTAAGTGCAGATTAGCATATTCTCACACCTCATTTGCGTATCATCTTTTAACCCTTTTTGCAGAAGAGGTTTTTTCTCCAAAAAACGCAGTCTAGATGCAGCTTGTTCATGAAAAAACCCCTTTTTTGAAAGAACCTGTAAACCTCATTTTTTGAGGAATACGGATTCTTTCAATAAAGGGTTTTTTTCGTGAACAAGCCGCGTCTAGACTGCGTTTTTTGGCGTAAAAACCTCTTCCACAAAAAGGGTTGGAAGAAGATATGCAAATGAAGTGTGAGAATATGCTAATCAGCGCTTCATTTGCATTTCCTCTTTCGGAAGAGGAAAGCAGTCTAGATGTACCCTGAGAGAAGAATTTTGCGCTCATATACTAGTGTTCATTTTATGAATCTGGGAGAGAGGATTATGTTTCTAGCTCTGCTTCTGTTGCTACTTATCTGGTCCGCCTACCAAAACAGAAAAGTACATCTCTTAAAGAGTTCCATTGTAATGCTGTTGATTCCCAGCCTGAGGAAAAGCATTTCTGTTACTGAAGAACACCAGTGTCACACCCTACCTTCTTACTCCTCGGGGAAATAAACAGCAGCAAACCCTTGATAAAAGAGGAAGAAGCAGAGGTGGTAGTGGGCTCCTGTGTCTCAGGTTCAGTAGATGAACAAGAGAAACCTGCAGTTGCTGTGCAAACCACAGCAACTGTGTTGACTGCTTTGTCTGATTTTCTTCTTTTATTTTGTATGAGAATGAGACAAGATTATTATAGTCTAGTAACTGAAATCAGTGTGTGGCTTAGAATGATGACACTTCACAGATATGGAGCATGGACACACACACGAAAATCTGCCAAACATGGACATGACAAGATTTTAGAGCTAGCATGGTGCTGAGGGTGCCTTTTCTTTGTTTAAAAGAATTCACCTAGCCACATAACATGGTGCTGTCAGTATGTCATTAATAATCTGTGTTATTCTTCTTTCTGGGCTACCTAGTTGCCAACAGAAGTGATATACCTAATGTTTCCATGAACTGCTTTGGCACATTGAGAATTCTAATAATATGAGCAAAGCATGATGATCTTCTGGAACATGTTTTCATCACTCAGGGTAAGTCTACATAGCAACATTATTTCAAAATAACTAGTGCTATTTTGAAATAACTTAGTTCGCATCTATACAGCAGGCAGTTATTTTGAAATAATGTCAAAATACTGTCAAGCTGGAGGACTTCTTACTCTGACTCCTGTAACCTTCATTGTATGAGGAATAAGGGAAGTTTGAGGACGAGTGCTCTGTTTCAAAATAAATGTCGTGTAGACACTCCCAATTTTGAAATAAGCTATTTCGAAATAAGCTACTCAATTGATGTAGTTCAATGTGTGTTGCTTATTTCGAGTTAAGCCCTGCTGTGTAGACACACCCTCAGATAACATTAGGTTCTTCTTCTGGGGTAAATTGAGTTCTATGGAGCTATGCCAGTTTACACCAGTTGTGGTGCTGACCCAGAAAGTTAATATGCAAAACAGAAGAGTAGTAGTAACTACCAAAGCAGTGTTAACTTCTATGGTACATGAGGGTTGTGCGATCAGTTCCAGTACATTTAAGGATTTGGAAGTAATGCACCAGAAAAGAAACTCTGAGCCATGAGGCCTGATTCTCCTCTCACACTTGTGCAAATTCAGAGTATCTACTTTGCAGTCAATAGGTTGTACTTGTGTCAAGCTGATATAAGTGAAAACAGAATCAGGTCCATGCTTTTAAAAAATCAAATGTGTATGAGAGGTAAATGCCTTCAAAAGCTGTTTTCTGAATAATCTCAAGAACACTTTAACAATATGATTTTTGCTGAGGCATTGCACTAGGGCAGAGCATAACAACCTAATCACACTGCAGTCATGTCACACTACGTGACTGACTTTCAGTTGCTGTGCTCACCTTGGTCTACATGAAATAGCAGAGTGGAATGGGACAGAAAGGACTTTTTGTTGCTTATCACAACTCAATTAAACATCATGAATACACAATACATTTTTATTGGCACTGCTGCTCCTTTTACCACCCCTAAGATTTTTTTCAGACAAATACCACATGCCGAATAATCCACACTGGCGCTTAGTTGCCCATTATTATAATTGCTTATGTCAAATGGGTATATATGAATGGGTTTAGGAAGTAACAGCTCTGAAAGCCATGTGGGTTAGTAGCAGTCTCTGTGGTGATATGCTATGTCTTGGCTAACTGATCTGACAGAGCTCTTCTGATATGTGACAAAAAGTAAAACAAAACAAAAAAATCATACCTCTTGGGAAACAGCGGAAGCCAACCTTAACTGAGGTTTTTTCAGTTGAAGTACAGCCTCTCATACACTGCAGTACTGGATCAACAGAGTAACATGTAGTTTCCTTTCCATCAATAACAGGATTTCTCTTCAGCTTCACATAGCTGCGTTGCAGTTTACACCCTAAGAGGCAAAAGAAAAGGTAGTTAACCTCAAGGAATATGAAGCTCTAATTTTTCCTTACAATAAGAAGAGTCCATATTTTCTCCTCAGCTTTTAAGTACAACTCCCCAGGGACCCATTTTTCACAGCAGTAAGGGTGGCAAGATCAGGACCACAGTTAGTGGGGAAAATTGATTTTTGAAAGAGGAGTTGTGTTTAAAAACTGATGGCACAATATGGCACAAATGAAATTCTGTAGTTCACTTTTTGAGAAATAGCATCTCTTAGGTCTGAAATCTTTTAAGAATAGATACTGTAAGTACAATGACTACTGAATTGCATTAGGAAAAATGTCAGTTGTTTGCGAGTGGATAAGTAATGGCAGTGGTTGCATAATGATATCAAGGCCAATTTTTGTATTGGATGATTTTTAAAATTCTGCGATCATCAACAATAAAAGGATTATTAACATTCACAGGATCCCATGTACCATCTTGTTTCCCAACATGTTTATGGGTATGATCCAGCTACCACTGAAATCAAGGGAAAAAGCCCATCTGACTCTACTAGGACTCCTTATAGAACCAAAGTCAATGAAAAATACTGCATTGTAGGGGGCAGGTCAGCATAATCATAAATACATGCAATGGGACACACTTATACATTATGAATATTTCCCAACCAACATCCCCTACTCACTCCCTATTCAGATCCTCTGATTGTGTAAAATGGAATTGAAGCCAATGTACTAACAATCTCTGTTCTGTTACATAGTTTATTTGATTAAATTAAATCTACATACAGCAAGCTGATTTAGTGCCTGCTCCTGCTCTTAAGCAAATCAGTGGTGATACTCCCACTCAACTCAGCACGTTGCAAGACTAGGTCTGATTTTACCAGTCATGGAGTGAGGAACCACTTAGTATGTGTAAACGTGGCAGAATCAAGCCTTTAACAGTAAATTGCATGTGAGAAACAGGTCTTCACTGAAATACGAATGTGCTCCAGATTCATTGGGATAGTTTTAAATAATGATTAGCCATATAAACAGAAAAGGAATGAAAACATTTTATTTACACATAAATGTTTCTTTTTTCCTTTTTTATTATTAGGGGAAAAATAAAATAAAAATAACGTTTTCTCTATGTAGGAATTGTTTTCATATCTACTGACCTCCAGAGCAAGTTTCTTCTACCAACACCCATGAATGGACAAAAGCTGAGCAGCTGTGTGCCAGCCTACGATTGGGCATGAGGAGTTCATTTTTCTTTTGTCCATCATTATTTCCACAAACACCACAGGTTCTTCCTCTCATCCATGAAACAACAGTAACCTGTAGAGGTAAGAGAACTTTGCTGTCATTGCTAATATGTTGGCCTATTACAATGTCAAAGTGTAAAAGAGAAGAACACTAGTAATATTCAGAAGTACCTTAAGTGTTGAGCCATCAAAAGTCACATTCTCCAGCCCATGTTCTGGAGCTTCTAAGACAACTGTTGTTTCATTTCTATATATTTTAATGTTTTCTGTAAAAAAGATATGACTGTTTAAAAGTGGTTCCTCTAATTTTGAAATAGGAAAGAAAATACCTAATCCCAGGGTTTAATGCATGTAATGATTCATTTACAAAAACTATTTACTATTTACATCTGAATACATTTTTTGTGGACAGGTGAGGGCAGAAATCAGAACTTGTTCTTTTTCTTTGCAAAATACTTCTTGTGATCTATATAGCTGTCACTGATTTTCTGTCCAGTAAAAAGTGCTAGCCTGATTTATACCAGCTGAAGATCTGGTCTTAAATATCTGGCATCTATGATAGTCATTGTCATAGCATTGCACCTACATCTAAGCAAGCATCAACATATTGAAGCAGTTTTGAATGCAAAATGCTTCACATTTCAATGAGCGGATTAATTCCTATGCATGACTGTGGCAAGCACACAATACAAATTAGTATCATAATGGCCCTGATTCACTTATATTAGTGAAAATTAAAGAGTATACCAGTGGAAGTCACGTATGTTAAATCAAAATAAGTCACAGAATTATGAAGCTCACAATTTTTCTTAGTGTTGATATACAGTTATTTTTTACATCTAGCAGTCCTCATTAAGCTAGTAAAATATTTTGGTAATATTTGGATAATACTTAGTCCTGCCAGGAGTTCAGGGGCTAGACTAGATGATCTTTCGAGGACCCTTTCAATTCTAAAATTCTATCATTCTATGTTCCTGTAAATGTTTAATTTCTAAATAATTCCTAGAAAGGTGAATGACACACTGTACCTTTTTTATTTTGATACAGATTGCTGTGTTTTAACACTGGTTCTTCATTACATGTCACGAGGATAGAGGAAGATGGAGAAAGATGGAATCTGACCCGTCTTGAAAAAAGAAAACAAATATGTTGAACTGTGGGAACATTGATGTAAATGACCAACATAGAAACAGCCACAACTTCAGCATCCAGATTTTGAATGTGCCCCCTGAAGTTCATCACTGGTTGAGTTTAGGGTTCTGGTTCAATACTTCCCTAGGAATGAGAAGCCCAAGAGGTAACTGTGTGGGAAATAAGGTGAAATAAGCATTACCTCAGAAACTGAAGAGGGAAGCTGGAGGGCAGAAGAGGATTACTAGATTTACAATTTTAAAAATACCTATCTTTTTTTTGCAATGCAACAGACTTGAAACTAACTTCCTAAAATTCTATATGGAGACTTAAGCCTTAAGAACAATTGCACTTACGATGAGGTAATGTTAATGTACACATCTCTTGAGGAAGAGCGGGGACCGTGTTTTCTTGTTGTGACAATGAATTTAGGGTGAGCTGTACAGTCTTGAGCCACTATGAGGTTGCAGTCTTTATTGAATGAACATCTGTACTTCACTTTATCAAATGTTTTGAAGTTTTCTTCTTTCACTTCACATGTGGCTGAAAAACAACAATAGAAATAAATGACAGATGCAACTTTACTATGGAGATTTTGAAAGCTGCCCAAGAGGTCTGAATAGCCAGTTTCCATTAAAATTAATGGAAATTGGACATCCAAATCTGCTTGGTAGCTTTTAAAATCTCAGCTTAAGTATACGTACTTAAAGAAAGACTTTTAATACTGCAGTCATCTGAAGAAAGCTCATGATACCATCAACATGTTTTGTTAGTCTTTAAGGTGCTGCTAGACTATTCATTGTTTTTTAAGTTTTTCATACTTAAAAGAAAGACATGGCAGCAACATAAAATACTGCTATGCATGCATTGCTCTTTTTGATAAGCAGATAAACAAATCATCTCATGATAGTCTCATTTTAAAGACTCTATTACTACCAAATTCCTGGGAGACTAAAAGCTGAACTCATGACCAAAAAATTGCCACTGTTTGTAATAAGTATTCATTAGAAACAGACAGACCCAGTTCTATTCAAAACCATGAAATCCCACTTCTGAGGAAAATAAATAGGGTTGGTAAACTGGTGTCCCTGTCCTATATCCACCATGTCATCCCTCTTGTGATGGGGATAACAGATTCGTGGAAGGGACAGAGGACAGCACTTACAGCACTTCTAGCCACTTGGGATCTCTGTAGAAAACCCATGAAGTCCTCACCATGTATACAAATCTGAGCCACATGTGCCCACCTTCCAACAACTGCTGAGAAGGCATCTCCTATGGGTGGGGTAAGGGTAACAGTCAGGGTTGCCAAGTTTCCCCAGAAGACCATGCTCAAAGCTTACAGGAGACAGAGTTACTAGAGGGGCCAAGTGTTTACTGCAAATAACCATTTCTCATCTATCAGGGTCTAGACCAGTACTGAAGTAAAATTTACATTGATCTTCTCTAAATATCAGTGACATTATTTCTGGAAGGAAATTCCAAGCAGATACTTCTCGAGTCTGAGGAGCTGGAGCTGGGCTCACAGGCAAAGTCAATGGAACTGGGAGACCCTCATAATAAAAGGTTGCCTGAAAAAAAGCAATGAAAATGCTTTAGGATATGTTTGGTCAATCATACAGGCAAAAAGACACCCCCCCGTGTTAAACAATTCCCTAAAAATGTATTTCAGTAACTGGAGTCATTACAGTTCTCTCAGGATACTGTAGGCATTCAAACCTAGCATATATATTTTTATGAGACTGTTATTTTTGATAATCACTTGGACGTTTTCTTGAGAGATGATCTTTAAATGCTCATTTAAATACATAGGTAATTAAGATGCACAGTTGATGTTTATGGCATTTACTGAGTTCCTGAAAATGAAAAACCAAACTAAATAAACCACCACACTAATTAGGTCCCTGTCTCTTATCCTGTCCCATTGCAACTAGGCAAAGCAGGCTAAAAAGACATATTAGCTGACAGTTTTACAGAATGAAAGTTGGCTTGATGTTATTTTGGTTGAGTTCATATACTAGAGTGAAAGACATTAAATATACCTAGCTAAACAGATGCGTCATTATCACATATGAAAGACTACTGGAAAATTAAAGTACAAGGGTAGGTTAAGGACACACTTCCTTTATGAAAAGCCAAGCTGCTGTTAATTTAAACCAGACCTATTAGGGGATATTTTTCATAAAGATGCACATGGATTAAGTGGACAAAGACCAATTCATCAGGAGGAGTCTGCAGACTACAAAACTGTGCAGGCTGTGAAAACATAGCCCTTCTTCTTTGGTCAGAGGTGTGCTTCATTTGGGAGTTCCAAGGCATGATCCTGCAAATCTGTGTGTAATGGTCTGCAAGAAGCACTGGGCTGTGGGACTTGAACACCAAGCAGCATACAGGGTGCAAATAAGGTTAAGCACTAGCCATAATCTTCCTCAATGCAGCCTTTGTAAGTCATGGGCCCCTTACTCCTGAGACCCCAGGATAAAAATCAAGCAAAATATGTGGGCAGGATGGGCATTTATGTGAGAATATCAACTTCAAAGCCGTACAATTGAAGTATTTGGCTAAAAGGTTCCCCTGTGGGCATCATTCTGTGGGCTGGATTGAATTGGTGGCTGTTCAGTTGAAAGCACTGGGTTCTCAACAACTTCTGATGATGCTGATCACTTTTTTATGTTGTGCTTTATGGCACACTGCACCTATGCTGTGCAAGCCCTGGGTATTCAGGTTTTGCAATAACTCATGTAGGAAGTAAGGTTCTCAGAATCAGCCTAGATGTATTACCCAAAGCCAAACCATACAAGTAGAAAGTATATTTGGAAAACCAACCAACCAACCAACCAACCAAAAGGTCCACATACCCAGGGAGCCTTTATGACTGTAGTAATTGTCCGTGGTGAAGTTGCAACTGCTCTTAATATAAGCTCCTGAGAAGGATTTTTCTGATACACTTCTGAGAAGCCCATCATGAATGCTATTCCAGGGACATATTCTACAGCTCTAGAGATAAACAATATGTAACATGCTCAGGACCTTCATAACATCAACCAGTGTAACAAGAGCAACACATCAAATGACAAGGTATTAGACTGCATACGTTATAGTTGTCCTCTTTATCCAGGATGGAAGTTTTGCCCAAGCCAGCTTCACCTGTACGGCTGGACTCCTTGACATTTGGCCTGTGGAAGCTCTTGCTTCAATTCTATAGTCCCGGCATTCCTTGCCCCACCTGAGCCTGGCCTTTGGGAGGAAAAGAGACATCAGAATTTTGGAAATAAAAATAACAATAAAAATCTGTCATCATGTAAAAATAAATGACTTTTTAATGAAAATTCAGTGCCATCTTCAATGCTTCTAAATATGCCTAAATATACCTCAGGAAAAGGTGCTCTGAGCAGCATAGTCAAATGCAAGATGGAACATCTTGTCTATCCAGTAGCCTAGGATTTGCATGGGTACAGCTATGCTTCATACAACTTGTACATGAATCTGAAATTCATGTACAAAGGAAGGGAATGGTCCAGATTCTCAACTTGTGTAAATTGGCATTTGAGCTAGTCAAACATTTTCCAAATTTAGCTACAAATGTTTTTCAAATAAATTTTTTTTTAAATAACAAATTTTCTGTTTTTCTGATGGCTTATAAAAAGTGGTTGAATTTTTTCAAAAGTTCAAAATGTTGATGAAAAATGTTTGTGAAAAATTTCAGCAAAATTTGTCTTCTTTGTGTGACCATCTCTAATCAGCATAATCATCTGGTTATTTGATATCCCTGGACCTGTTAAAGGTCTAACTTGATGGAGCTAGTTGTTTCTTTACCTGTGCTTTGAAAGGCAGTATTACAGAATCAGCACATGCTTTCCAGTTAGTTTCAGCAAGCTGAACTATCACCAGTTGCACATCGACTTTGGCAGCAGCAGAGTTAATATATGCTGTGGTTTGGTAACCTTGATTTTTGTTGTCATTTCTGACTGCCCGAGCTACAATGGTGAGCCCAGGTGGAAGTACATCTCCCAGGAAATTGGTCTGAAAAACAAAACAAAAATGGCAATGCTTAAATGCACGTATATATATTCAGTGGTAAACATCGGATTCCTTTTCATAGAATCATAGAGCTGGAAGAGACCTCAGGAGGTCATCAAGTCCAGTCCCCTGCCCAAGGCAGGACCAATCCCAACTAAATCAACCCATTCAGGGCTTTGTGAAGCCAAGACTTAAAAACCTCTTGGGATGGAGATTCCACCACCTCCCTAGGTAACCCATTCCAGTGCTTCATCACCCTCCTAGTGAAATTGTTTTCCTAATATCCAACCTAGACCTCTCCCACTGTAACTTGAGACCATTGCTCCTTGTTCTGCCGTCCGTCACTACTGTGAACAGCCTTTCTCTATCCTCTTTGGAACCTCCCTTCAGGAAGTTGAAGGCTGCTATCAAACCCCTGCCTCCTCCCTTCTCTTCTGCAGACTAAACAAACCCAAATCCTTCAGTCTCTCCTCATAGGTCATGTGCTCCAGTCCCCTAATCATTTTGGTCGCCCTCCTCTGGACCCTCTCCAATGCGTCTAAATCCTTTCTATAGTGGGGGGCCCAGAACTGGACACAATTTTCTAGATGTAGTCTCACCAGAGCCGAATAAAGGGGAATAATCACTTCTCTGGATCTGCTGGCAATGCTCCTCCTAATGCACCCCAATAAGCCATTAGCCTTCTTAGCTACAAGGGCACACTGTTGACTTGTTGAGCCACACCGATAGCACCCTCATTCTTCAGCAGTATAGGACCTGGGCTGATTGACAATGAATATAATTCCAGACTCTTCTCATTATTTCACTGTAAGCTTTGGTGGGCTATTCTCTTGTTTTATTTCAGCGCATTAAATAATTTTTAAAATGCACAGCTGTTTTGACACAAGATCCATAACTCACTTAAGCCTTGTCAAAGGACTTAAGATTTTGTGAATTATTTTTAATATTTAATGGATTTCTAGAACACTCATTGGATATTACCATAGCAATATATTCATTCAGACGCAATTCTTATGAGCCATAATGAGAGTTGTGGGCTTCTTATTAATTACAGTATTCATACAATATTATGAATCCTTTGGATATTTCTCTGTGTTGTTGGGCCAGGTTGGTGTATTATTATTAAGATACGTTTACTTGGAATGGATTCAGAATGCTACATATGCACTGAAATTAAGGATCGTGAACACTCACTGAGCTAACTAGTGCTTAAGTGTATATCTCCCTATAAGTAATGCATCTGTTTTACTGAGCAGATGGCCAGATTTTCTCTCTGTTACACTAGACTTATACTGATTACTTCAGGCTCTGCTCTGGAGACTAAGCATCACAATACTAGGATTTAACATTTAAATATACACATTTTTTTCATAGTTCTCAATGAATATATACATTATATAGGACGCATGCCTAGGTTGTGTTTGTCAGTAGACCTGGTGGAAAATTTTCTGTCAAAAGAGTTTTTGATGGAAAATATTTTATCAGTGAAATAGAAATTTTCATTAAACATTCGCATTTTTGTGTTTTCATTAAAACATTAAAAATCGTTCCATTTCTAGTCACCTAAAATAAAACAGTTCTTTGAAACTGAAAGTTTTTAATTGCTGAAAACTCCTCCACTCTTGAAAAAAGAAAAGTTAAGGCAAAAAAAGGAACTTTATAAACCTTTGTAAAAAATTTTCACAGGAAAGAAATCATTTCTGGTTTTCAGCTTGTAAAAAAAAAGATCGCTCTGGTGGATGATGGTGATCGATCACTCATTGTGGTTAATGGCTAAAGGCACAGGCTAGGCCAACACTGCCACTTTTGCAGCCTTTAATTCCTAGACAAAGACAAAATTTCACCTCATGTGCAAAGCTAGAATCGCTGCTGCTGCTGCTGCTGCTGCTGCTGCTGCTGCTGCTGCTGTTCCTGCTGCTACTTTCTCGGGTGCTGCTGCTGCTACTCTTTTGGCGGCTGCTGCTGCTGCTGCTTTTTGACTGAGGGGAAGATGATGATGGTGATGACGATGATGATGATGATGACGAGCTGCTTGATGATGCTGGACTTGGACTCTGAAAAGAGAAATAGGTAAAAAACTGCAGAATAGGTATCTAGCTAAATCCAGTTCTTATCATGAAAACGCTCTCTCCTAAATGGAAGCAACTTGTTTCAATAATCAGGTACTATGTCCCCCATAGTCATCTACGCATTGTAATATATCATTATAAAACTAGTGCTGGTTACAATATTTTTTTTTTAAAAGGGCAAGGTTTTTTCTTCATCCCAAATGTCAAAACAATTTTCCTGTTTTGTGACCTGTCCTCACAGCAAGAACTTTACAGGAAGAACCCATAAAGCTACTACATGATCCTCTCCTTTAACTAACTCCTCAAAACTCACCTCTGCTGTGATGCACACAGAATCTGCCTTCTGATAAGGTTTAGGCAGGTTGCAAGCTCTTATTACTGCTATTGATTGTCTAATAATTCTGCTCATAGCTAGTCTCTGCTAAAATATCTTATTATTTTGTTACTTTTTTTCCCCTCTCCCCCACTTTGTGTCTGTTTGTTATTTACTATATAATTCTATACCACTTCACTCAAAATAGCCTTGATCTTGTTGAGGCTTCTGTGTGTGACAGAAGTATGCAGGTATACTACTACTACTACTAAATAATTAATAATTAATATGATTACCAGTTCATTGTGGATGCTCTAGATAACACCATAGTATTCTTCTCACATTCTGACTCTGGATATCAAATTATTTGGAGTCCACATGAAATGAACATACATGTCAATTTTCTCCTCCCATTTTCCCAGTAACTGATGTTAAAGTGGAACAATCAATAAAAGAATCTTCTTCCTTGCTTTAATCCCATCAATTTGAGTCTGTTCTACAAGTTCTCTCCCTCCAAAGTGCTGTGTTGAATGCCATATCCCCTATCACATCCCAAGCAAATGTCATCCTTTATGACATCCCACACCTTCTGCTTGTGTCAGCCTCTCCGTCTCTTTCCTTCAATCTTGATCTGTTGGACTCTTTTACTGGTACAATTGTCAAGACTGTCCTTTACATGATCAAATCAACTGAACTTACACTCCCTCATTTTTTTTCATTTGCAAGTGTTGCTTTGAGAATGTCTCAAACATACACAGTCCTAGTGTGGTCTTTCTTACTTACACCATCTCAACATTCACATTTTTCTGTGGAGCATATCATTTGCTCATATTTCTTTTTTGATGCTCAGTTGTCAGTGCCATATCTTTCCTCTGCTTATTCTGAGTCCACCTCTCTCCTACACACCTCTCTATTTATAAAGATCCTATACTAGGCTATCTTTCTCCTCACTGTGTAGAATGACATCATCTAAAAACAACATGTACCAAAGTGTCTCCATCTTTTGCATGTTCCTTGCATGGGTATCCAGGATGAGGATAAACAAGAAAAGGCTCAGAGCTTACCCCTAATGTACCTTTATCACCACTAGGGAGTTCTGATCGCTGACATTGCCCTTACATACATGGCTTGAAGAAGCTGCATACAAGGTCTGTATCATTTTTTCCCCCCATGTGCCTTCAGATGACTTTCCTGGGAACTTGGGCAAAGATCAATGGACTCTATATGAATAATTTTTCTCTTCTCTCTGCATTTTTATCACAAGCTTCCTCAGTGCAAAACCAGCGTCTATTGTCAATCTCTCTGGCACAGAGCCATATGGTTTTGTGCTAATATCTGCTTCACTTCTTAGTTTAATGATCATTAAATTAAACACTTTACTGTTGGACCTACCGAATGAGACTTGAAGCGGAGTCGGTACATTTCTGGAAGTTTCTTTTCCTGCAAAATTCCAAACAAATAATTGCCTTCAGTAATTCAACAAGAATAATATCACATATGTATGACAAATTAAAAACAGTTACCCAGTCTACAGATGAATCATAACTGCTGCGACTGGTGTCCTGAGACTTATCATGTTTCCTCTCATCTTTTCTACTAGGTTTGCTGAAAGGATATGACTCCTTGGAACGCCTCTTGGCATCATAGCGAGCTTTAGTAGCATCTTTGCTTCTGCTGCTGCTGCTGCTGCTGCTACTGCTGCTGCTGCTGCTGCTGGGTCTATTGGTGGTGGTTTCACTGCTGCTGCTGCTGCTGCTGCTGCTGCTAGACCTGCTTGGCTGTTTGCGTGCAGCCTTGGAATGCTTCTTCTCATGAAAACCTCTCTCTTCAGGAGCACTAGTAGCGTGTACAGGAATTGGTTTCTTAGAGTGTGCCTTAGCTGGATGTCTTCCTGCAACAACTTTGCTGCTGCTGCTGCTGCTGCTGCTGCTACTGCTGCTGCTGCTGCTGCTACTGCTGCTGCTTTTTCCAAATGGAGATAACTTCTTTGCTTTGGTTTTTGAAGGCCCTTTGCTGTGTGGCACTTTCTGATCATGTCCTTTATGCCCCTTTTGCTGTTTCTTGTCTGATGGGGCCAATGAATAGTCAAATGAAGATGCATCTTTCTTCTTGAGTCTTATCTGGTTACCTGCCTTTGTGATCCTATGCCGAGAATCGCTGCTAGACTCGCTGCTGGATGTACTGGAGCTACTGTTGCTACTTCTGCTGCTACTGCTGCTGCTAGAGCTGGATAATGCTTTTTTGATGCTGATGTTGAATGATTCTCCCTAGTAGAAGATGCGAGCAGAGAGACAATTATTATTTTGTTCCCCTGAGGAAGTTTTTACATAAAATGTTTTGTTGAGAGAAAGAAGTCTTTCTGCTGTCTTCCAGAAAGCCAGATCTAGTTCCCAAATAGAGTCTTCATCTCTGTTTATAACGTATTTTAGTGATGATCACATGGGAATGTGCTCTTAACCAATACATTTAGATGAGTATGTGTAGCAGTTATAATGCATGGAATTACGCATGAATTTAATACTGTACAATATTATTTCCTAATTATCCAAAGTAACAATTGCCTTGTTATTGTCACTTTATTTACTATGAAGATTGTATATATTGTAGGTATATATTGTTTCCCACAAGTCTAGAAGTATACATTATAAACTTACCTGGATCTGGATTGTGGGATCATCAAGGATTTTCTTCAGTTTTTTAATTGCCTTTTTGCCGGAAGTTAGTTCTGTTTTTGTGTCTTCAAATGTCACTAAGCGCACCATTTTTGCAGCAGCTTGATCACCTGCTTGAATTGTCACTTGTATTTTCTCAATTGGCGAGTCTGTATGGACTGACATTACATGGCAATTAATGTCACTGTTACTGTTTATTGTAATTAATAGCAGTAGAAGATAACAATAGCCCAGAATGTGCTAATTTCTGCTTTTATATTATATGTGGGAGATAAAGCAATATTTTTGCAGTTATTTTTGCATTTGGTGAAAATGGCTATTTCTGGTATTTAGTAACTTTGATAGTGTGTCATGAAAATTGAACTTACATACATTTTCAACAGCACTGAGCATAATGCTGGATTAATTTCAAGTGAATAAAAAATTGCATAATCCAGTCAGCAGACCCAGGTCTCTGGAATATATTTCTTTATTGACCAGAGTTTATTAGTGGTGCCTTATTTGGCAACAGCTTTGATCAGGGATTTGTTATCATATCAGCCTTGAGAAATTAACATACCTTTCTGTGTTTATATATTCATTGATTAGATATTGCATTTGCCTCTAGGCTCTTAAAGGATGATCCAGAATTTAGGCTGCTAGCCTGGGACTTGAGAAACCTTTGTTTAATATCGTTTTCTGCCAAAGATTTCCCGTATGATCATGGGTATTAATTTAGTCTTTTGGGGTGTATTGTGAAAATACACATATTAAAGATTGTAAAGTGCTGAATTCTATGGTAAAGGGGGTCATGAAACTGCCTATGGATAGAAAGACAAATATTTATTAATTTCTCTCAAGACAATAGTATTTACCTGGTTTGAAGGAAACTTTAAAAGCATGATCCCCAACCATGTAATAGAGAGGAGCATTTCTGATAAATGCAGCATTTACACTTCTTCCTTCTACGCAGACTTCAACTCCAAATGTACTTGCATTGAAACACATGGAACGAACAGATGGTACTTTCTGTTGGGATGACTGTCCAGCTGAATAGACTTTTTCTGTTGAAATGATTTCTGAAGAGAATCTACCCTATTTCATAACAAACACATGCCGATGTTAGATTCTGTGATACTGATAATAAAAACAATAGAATCCAATTATTAAGTCTCCTGTTTTAAGAACAGATTCCTGTATTTTATAAAGAGGTGATATAATGACTTGTTGAATTTTATGGAATTGCTGAGATTCTGGTAGTCTGATCCTGTTGTCAGCTGGCCAAACTGGACAGAAGTTGAGTGTCATCCCCAGTTTAGGATATCTATTTAGAATAGAAGGGGAATGGACATCAGGGTTTAAGACTAAAGAATGTAATGCCACCTAATAGCGCTAATTATTTTATTTTGCTTTTTTTGCTGAGTGAGTTGAGCTGTGTTCACTGAATCCCAGTATTTCGATAAGCCTATAATTACTGTAGAAGTTCTAGACAAAAAGAAATGTATAATAGAGAATTCTAGCCTACAAAAAACATTGAGCCAAATTGCGGAGCCATTACTCATTAAACCCTTATCAAGGCAAAAGTCCCACTAGGGACTATAGTCTTCATCAGCTAAGAAAGTCATAAAGATCTCCTAAGATGGCCAAAGTGGATTATATTCGAAAGCGCTTCCCCTAAGTACTGTGTATATGGCAAACAATGGTTCCAGAGGACCCGCTGAGGTTGGAACCAAATCTGTTCAATGAGATTTATTGTTTCCCTGAGCAAGGAGGCTAACAGCTAAAGAAACAGAACTACAAGTTTCCATTAGCCAGGTGCATGGTGCCTCTTAATATTGTAAAAGGTTTACATTCAATTTTACTTTTTCAGAAATGAGTAAATACTTCACATTTTTGTGGACTGCCTGACAAGATTCTGGAGGCATACTCCACAAATAGAACTTTTAATGGTAGCTCTTTCTTTTGTTAGTAAATTCCTACTCTATTGGGAATTGTTCAAGATGGGGTCGTTGTTTAGTTGCTGTTCATTTAGCCTCACTTCAGCAGTAAGGGCCAAATTCTGTGCTGCTATTGTCAGTGGATGCAGCAGAGAGGCACTTGTGAAGATTAGGATTGAGCTTGTTTCAGTGCCACAGCTCTACCTTATAGCAGCCTCTTCATGATTGCCTATGGGCTTTTCTATAGCAGAACACTATGGCTATTCCCCTTGTTACCTCTATCCCAACCATGAATGAATGGCCAGTATGCCCCTCTGGTAGGGACTGTGAGGGGGACAGGACAGTCCTATGCATGCCATCCCATCTTGCTCTTACATTGGCGGGGGAATGGAGAGGGGTAGGATATTCTACATGACCATTGTGTCTCCTATATGTTACTAGAGTATCACAAAGATGTTGGAATAGGAAGCCCACACTGAAAACTGTGTCCCAAAAATGGAATTATATTCAGCCATTTGACTTAACACAAAAACTGACATTCATCCCTGAATCAGAAATGCCCCATTCCACAGCATTACATTTCAATTCTACCTATTGAATAATCCAGCCACCTCATGGAACGTTTTGTAACCCTCTGTTAACTTACTTTGAATTAAACAAGAAGGCTGTATGACAGTTACAATGCATTTAAAGGTTGTGGGCCTTTCCCAGAGGAAATTGCTAAAATTAATTATTCAAGACAATGTTATAGTTTCTAAAAACAATTCTGTTAGCCTGACACTCTGATTAAATTTCAGATTTTTGTTATAGCACCACTATTGGGTTATTTTTGCCCCGGGGTTGTACATGACTCATTTTGAAAAAAGTAACACTGGTCAGAAATCATTAATACAAATTCTCTTATGGATAAAGGAGATAATCTTACACTGATTAAAAAACAAAAGGAGTGTTCAAAATCCAATATATATTACCCTTATTTTATCACTCTCGCCTGACGCAGAACCTGAATCGAAGGACAGCTTCATTATGTCAGGGACTGCCTGAGGTAAAAGAACTGGAGTCATCTTAGCTGCAGCTAAATCTTCAACATTTCGTGTAACAGCATATGTCTTAGACCTGTGGAATAAATATGACGGGGAATGTTGTATCGACAAGCACTTCTGAAGAATTATATCATGTGGCATGTACTTAGCAACAAACATCCTACCTTACAAATTACTTCACAGATTTTCACAGCAGTCATCCTGCTAGTGAGATTGTCAAGCTCTGTAAAAGCTGCACAGAAATGCAGACCAACATTTTCAAAGTTGGATGCAAAAATTTAGGCACTTCTATTCATACTTAGGCTCGTAAATATGTGGCTTGATTTTCTGAGATTCTGCACACTTGCCTGCAAGAATCATTGAAATCAATGGGATCTGTACGAGTAAGCACACTGGAAAATGGGGCCACTTAGTCTGGTACCTGGCTATGTATTTAATTGCTTAACTTTTGGCTGCCATATTTGGCAATGATGGCCTTCTTTTTAATTTTCAAAATTTTACATAGCCTAGAAAGGACTAATTTTTGGAATGCTTGTCTCTAAATTATTACTTCATCTTGAAAAACATTTAAAAAAACCCCAGGAAAATAGGCCATGAAATGTAGATTCTTTTGTTACATATATTAAAAATGCCTTTGAAGAGAGGCATCAAGAGTACCTGAGTAAGACACCTGCAACTTGCTGCATTTTTGGTAGATCTGTTTTTCCCAGACCAGGAAAGTTGAATATTCATATAGTAATATTCAGTACAGCGGTTCCTAAGCTGTGGTCGGTGAACTGCTGGTGGTCCAAGTGCACTTGGATATGGTACTGTTAACGTGGGGTGAGATTTTGTATTGTACCTCTAAGAGCTCAGAATGAGAGGAGGGCTGAGGTGGCTTTAAGCCCCGTTGTGTCTTCCCCATCTTGAGCTGCTCTATGGCCTGGAGAATCCTTCCCCAGCCAGATGTGGGGCTTCTAAAGTCCCTTTTTACCTCTCCAGCCCTTTTCCTTGGTGTAAGGAGGCCCGTGCAGAGATGAGGATCTTGGCTCTTGTGCTTGCTCTTTATTTCCAGCTCTTTAATTGCATTAAAATACAACTAAAAATACCTTATGTACTCTCCTAATGCTTCCTTTTCATGTCAGCAATTGCTGAAGCTACCACAGCGTTGTTATGGGATTGTGAATGAGAGGAGGTGGCCTGCCTGACCGCGAATGGGGAGATGGCCTATGAGATGATCTCTATTATAATGAGGTCCACACTGTGCACAAGTCTGAGAGCTCTCAATCTCCCCTATATGAAAGGTGAATTTGTATTCATTTGATGGTGCTCTCTTCCTCTTGAAGACTCTTGCCATGCTGCGTGCACTGTAAAGCACACAATTGCACTTCATGTGGAACACCGCAATAAAACACGTGTCTCCCAGGGGGGCTTTGTTTGCTTTTCCTGCTCTCCCATTTTAGATAAGGACATGACAGCAACGCTACATGCTGAGCGTGAGTAGAACCTTGAAGAACAGAAATATTCTTCCTAACAAACTGAGTGGATAAAAGAAAATACAAATCAACATGCATTTCAGATGGCTCATCTGGGTAAGGGAGACAAAGAAAAAAGCAAATGGCTTTTATTTCAGTCCCATTCAATAATTTAAATGACCACCGAACAGCAGGCTGGGTCTCCAGGCACAAAGCTCTCCTATTCCTTTTTTCTTTTAGTATTATTTTTTTATGCCAATAGACTACTTCTGCCACCTAATGAAAGCGGAGGATCAATTCCTCCCTGTTGTGCTCAGAGAGCTGACAATGTAGCTGCATCAGAGGTGACACATGTCAATGTCTGCAGAATCACACAGCACAGTAAAATAGGCTGCAAGAGCCAGCTCTGGCTCTTTAACAAGAAAAAAACAGTTACAAAGAGGCCTAAAGCTATGGTATGAAAGAATCTGTTCTCTGTGATCCCCACACAAGGGAGAAAATAAAAGGGAGATTTTCCAATATATGTATTAGTGTATTTCTTGGATAAGAGAAGAAGCTGTTCATATATCTGTGATATAATACCAGCCAAATTCTATGTGTATGTGTGCACGTGCACCTGTGTATGTCGGTAAATCAGTTGAACTGGGCCTGTTTATGTCAGCAGTGAGTATTATCCTAAGTACTTAGCATAAACAAAAAACTACCTATGTATGACTCTTCATTATTTAAAAAAAGGCTTTATTCATTTTAAAACAGGAGTACGAAACGACCCATAAGAACTACAAATATAGTACGCAAGTAATAACCCGATGTCCAAATTCTGATCACATATGCACCAATGAAAAGCCAAACAACCTTCACTGAAATCTACAGAATTACTCCTGATTAATACCAGGGAGAATAAATTCATAATCTGGCACAAAAATGTTACAAAAATAAAGTCTTGAACTGGTATGGCACTTCTTTCCCACACACCCACACTGTATCTCTCTAGCAATTACATGTACCACGCACAGGCACACTTTTGTGCTCCTTTCTAGGAGAGTGAAATTATCTCATGCCACATAACATTCTGCAATTGTGTCATTAATCTTATTTATAAGAGGCTCCTGTGAAGCAATTTCTGCCGGGCCAACCTGCAATTTTTTAAAAACTGGGACACAAGCACTGTTCAAGTGTAATGTATATATTTCAATAGCTTGTCATTATGAATGAGAGACACATTTTCAAAGTGTGTAGTGCATTCTCTGGCATCTCTCCATATATATACTTTAATCACAAGGCTCTGATTTTCCCTAAAGCTTATGTACATTTCTTTCTGTAAATGATATAGGGAAAATATGTTTTTAAGTGGCCATCTGTTGGCAAGCTGAATCTAAAACCAATAAATATGCAAAACTCAATAAGAGTGTGAAAAAGGTTTTTAAAATACCTAGGGTTTGTATTGTTTTAGAAATTCAGTTTAGCTTTGATAGGATTGCATTGAAACAAAAGCTTTGTATTTTTCATGTAGTATTATTAGTGGGTAGCTGTGATATGTGTTGAAAAGGGAGTCTCAGTCCTCATTGTGCTGTCTTGTCTTGGGGCTTCAGTGTCTTTGTCATCGACACTTTAAATCAGTTCTTCAAAAGTCAGTGATTTTTTTACCTGGCTTTTATTTGCTGCTGGAAACTTGTGTATCTCACCATTCTCACAGATATGATGTCCCAGCCTAAATAATATTGATTTTTAGGTTTTAATCACAGTACCATCCTCCCTGAAGTCTGATCGCTCTCAAAGCTAGCTCTCCCATGCAGCCAACTATCTTCCCACTATCTGTAATGTCACTGTAAGCTGGACCAGGTGACCTTTTAAGGTCCCTTTCAGTGCTGTGTTTCTACAATTCCTGGGTAGCTCTCTGATTGTGACAAACATAAAGGCTCAGTCAAAGGGCCACATTGTAAAATACAGTTTCATTATGAAGGCTGCTCAAAAATGGCTCTACAAAGCAAACGCCTCCAACTTCACAGCTTCCCCAGCAGAACCATTCCCAGTGGTTTCTTTAACAGAAGATGCAAAGCTAACTAGGTAAACTGTTTTAAAGCATTTCCAAAACATTGACTCCAATAGATTTCTCATGCCTTGACAGGAAGCACTGAACTATTCAAAATATCATTCAAAACAAATCCATATTAAATTAAGCTTTCCTGCTGATTCTCCCCATATTGGCTTAATATTTTTCCTCTTACATTTAAGATTTTATTTACTTGTCCCAGAAGTGCCCTGGTGACCTGGTTCAATGTTTTGTTCTCTAGTCAATTCCCCTTATCTGCACGTTGTTTCACTCTGAGTGCATATGTCATTACTCATTTGTTTTGTAGCCTAGTTTTGAAATGCTTTTATAAGCATATAAAACTTAGCAAAGATGAGCAAAGTTTTATCATCATCAATAAGAAAAACTGATGGTAATAAAACGTTGCTCATCTTTGCTAGAATTTATATAATTAGTTTACATGCTTGATTGGCATTATCTAATGATATCTGTCTAAAATGATTTCAAGTGTTATTTCACAAAGGGTATGTCTACACACAGTGTTATTTCAGAATAACTGACATTTTGAAATAACAAAATGCACGTCTACACAGCAAGCCTGTTATTTTGAAATAATTTCAAAATAATGAGCTTCTTACTCTGACTTCTGTAACCCTCATTTTACAAGGTGTAAGGGAATTTGAAGGAAGAGTGTTCTATGATTCTATGATTCATTCAACTTCCTACTATGTAGACAGCACCAAAAGCTGAGTTAAGCTACTTTGACTTCAGTTATGCAATTGAAGCTGACGTAGCTGAAGTTGCGTATCTTAATTCGACTTTTTCCCTGTTGTGTAGACATGCCCTTAGTATGCTTTGATACATGAAAGAACTTGGGAGGTGAACAAGAGGATGTGGTTTGAATAGGAAGGGTGGGATTCCTGGGTTCTAATCACACAGTTTTAATGCTGGCTCACTTTCTGACCAGGAACAAGTCATTTAATATTTCTGTGACTCAGTTTCCTTTTCTGACAGACAGGGAAAATAAGTTTTACTTGCTATGCAGGAGTGTTGTTCATTAGTTAAAGTTTATATAACAATTTGGAGCACCAGATACATACTCAGTATTATTATTATTATTACTACTACTCCTATTAATTCCTTACTATTTCCTTTAACATGTCCCACTCTGGGATCCAGTGAGAGCAGTTGGCATAAATATTCATTTCAAGCTCATTTCAGGAATGGTTGTGTAGTTCATTCAAGAGACTGAACTAACAACTCTGGGCTTGCACAAATAATTGATGCTCTGTCAACTGTGGAAGAAGCTAGTCCCCCTGTTTAAGCTTCCAACAATGCTTCTGGAGCATATTCACTGGAATCCCCAATGTCAATGTGGAGAAGCTAATTATGATAACCCTAGATAGAGTGAAGGATTCATTGTTGGGTGTAATACAAAATGCCTAATAAGACAGTTTGCAACCATAAGCTGGAAAGGTGACTTTTAAGGGTGAGTAATAATCAGCCTCCTTGGCTGCTAAACTGAAGAAGCCTTTCAGAGCTTCCAGGAGACAGTTGGCATGAATGCTAACTTCAGATGGGTCAAACATTGAATTCTTTCATTGCTGCCATATTCCTAGAACAGAAACGTGTTAACATCTCTGGACATTGTAGATTTCTATTGTGGCTAGCAATTTTTGTATGTGATGACCTTGTTTTTCTGTGTATTTTGTGTGTGAAGATTTTCCTAAGCATTACGCTCTTCCCTCCTATCCCAGACTCTCTTTGTGCTGGTATTTCTATCTATTTTTGCTTCTTTGGCATCTGGCTGCAACAGTTTTCCAGAGTGTTTTGCAGTTGCTCACAATGGTAGTAAATCAAGTAGATCAGGCTAGAAGATCAAATGCCTGCCCCAGGAAAAACTGATAAACACACAAGAAATGCTGAATGCTGTACAATTTCAAAACACTGATTGTGTGTGTGTGTTCATTTTGCTTAAACCTAACCTGTACTTTCAAATGCAAACTTTTTAATTCATATATATTGTGTAAAATCAACAAGTAGTCCTGTGGCACCTTAGGGTGCAGCTACACAGCACCCTTACCTCAAAATAAGCTACATAATTTGTGCTATGCAAATTGCATAGCTTATTTCAATGTTATTTCAAAATAAGGCGCTATTTTGAAATGTCCCTTAACCCTCGTACAATGAGGTTTACAGGGTCGTTGGAATGGCGAGACTGTTATATTTTGATATAACGGACTTGCTCTTAAGACGTAGAATACCCATTTCGGGATGCCAGAGGTATCCCAAAATAGCTCCGCTGTGTAAATATAGCCTTAGGGTGGATCTACACAGCAGGGTTTAACTCAAAATAAGCTATGCAAATTGAGCAACATCAATTGCGTAGCTTATTTCAAAATAGGTTATTTTGAAATTGGGAGCATCTACACAGCACTTATTTTGAAATAGAGCACTCTTCCTCTGACTTCCCTTACTCCTCGTACAATGAGGGTTACAGGGGTTGGAGTAAGAAGTCCTTCAGCTTGACAGTATTTCAACATTATTTCCAAATAACTGCCTGCTGTGTAGACTCAGACTAAGTTATTTCGAAATAATGTTGCTGTGTAGATGTACCCTTAGGGTGTGTCTAGACTACAGTGTTTTTTCAAACAAAAAAAAGGCCTTTTTTGGAAAAAACTTCCCCTGCATCTAGACTGCCGCTGTGTTCTTTCAAAATTAAATCGAAAGAAAGCGGTGTTTTTTTCGACCACTGTAAACCTCATTTTATGAGGAAGAACGCCTTTTTTTGAAAGTGCTCTTTTGAAAAAAGGCGTTCTTGAATGCACAGGGGTTTTTAGAAAGAGAGCATCCAGACTGCTCGCTTTTTCGAAAGAAGTGGTTGCAGTCTAGATGCCCTCTTTCGAAAGAGGCTTGTAGTCTAGATGTACCCTTAGAGACTAACAAAAATATATAGACTAATGAGCTTTCATGGGTAAAACCCACTCCATCAGATGAACTGGAGTGGAGTATATATGAATATAATATATATTTAAATGAATTAATGAATATAATTAAATGAATGTTATAAACAGTTTGGGCCTAAAAGTGGTTTAAAAGAGAAAAGCACATGAAGACCATTGGAGAGAAGTGGTGTTCATTTAAGTATAATTTTTTATTCAATATATTCACTTTATTGACAAGTGAGTTATGCCAGACAGTGCCAGTCAGCCAAATGGTTTGCATGGGTTGATTCCTAAAAAGGGAATGCATTCCATTTTTGAAATATTCCTTTCTGCATTGCCTCATAGGAAGATAATATAATACCTTCCAAAGTATCACAACATGACTAATACAAACGGATATGAGAAAGTTTAGAAATCCCACTCATAAAACAGATGCTGCTTACCTTACAGTAAGGACATCAATTTCTTGGCTGCAGGGTGGGATTTCCAATTTGAAATTCTTATCCTTAATATTCACAGTAGCTGCAACATTCACAGGGAGATTTAGATTTATTTTAGAATGTGCCTCCAATCCAACTTGGAACAGGCGATTATTAGTTCCCATAACAAAGATCATATCCTTCACCATGCTGAAAAATTAGAACAAAATGGTAAAGTTGCATGTATATAGTAAACAGCTGATAGATATTTACAACTTCCCTGTGCATTTGGAGATATGAACATGTTATTTTGTACTAAGTGTTTACCTTACAGTCAGCTTCGATCGCACTTTAATATTGGCATTAAGTAAGTCAGGCAGTCTGAAATCGGAACTTGGAGCTGGTGAAATCTGTGCTTGAACTATTGAAAAGAAAGAGAAGAATATGAATCAGTGTAAATAGTACCTTGCAGTGCTTCATACCATTTGATGTTCAGTTTGCCTTACCACTTCCTGAAACATGTGTGAAAGAAGCATGATACAAGCTTGTTTCCATTGCGAGTCCAATACACGTAGGCACAACATGACGGATTTCTGAAGACAACAAAGCTTTCGACCACTGGGTCCCTACACCACTTTGAAGATTATTTATGAGTTTCTTTATTGAGGGAAGTTTTTCTTCTGGTCCATACAATGCCTGCAATTATAGATTTTCTTTGTTTAAATAAGTTGAACTTGAATATCATAGTCCATGTCATAAATTATGCTCTAGGAGAAAGTCTGCCAGAGGTGATAATAACTACTGTTGATCAAAGTTTGAACTTATTGTACACGATCAGATCCTTACAGCAAAACATCTCCTGAGTGTCGGGGAGAGGGGAGAAAGAGAGTGAAAAAAGAAACAATATTTTAAGCCTTTTGATCATGTGTCTGATGATTCTATCAAAGAGCTACCTGCAATGTTGTTTGCATAGAATTCTTATCAAGTTCACCAAAGAAGATTTCTTGTTCCAACGTCTTCACATAGCCTGTTACAAGAGGTTTATCACTGGGCATTGCCTTCCAATCAGAGAGCTGTGTGGCAAGAGGAAGTTTGTCAGAATGTTCCTGGCATTGGTAGGATTAACCCCTCACTGCATTTTTTTTCTTGTGAACGTACCGTTTTTAGAACTTCCCTCACATCAAATGCACTGTCAGAATCACTGTCAGGTGAGTGTCTTTTTGCCATCATCTCCTGCAGTCTTTCAGTTCTCAGTCCCAACTGTGTAAAGAAGTAAAACATAAATGGAAAAAAAAGGAGGGATAAAAGGCCTGTGATAAAAATAGAAAAGTTGCCCATTTACCTCCAAGGGTTCAGCAATGTGTCCAACTAAATGGGTCCTGAATTTGGACAATACTGCTGTTGGGATTATGCTGCCAATATTATTCAGTGCCAGAAATTGGGCTGACATTCCCATCATAAGAGGATCTAAAGAGAAAGGAAAATATACAGCAAAACGCAAGCTCAGTTAGTTTTTAAAACCACAGAGTGCAGACAGTATCAATTTACTAATTGCATAATATGAGCAATACAGCATGACATGAGAGAGGCCAGAAATCCCAGTCATAAAACTGATGTCATAAAACTGTCATATACAGAATATTCTGCATATTTGAACTATTAATGGACAAAATTACAACTCCTCTGCTTGTTGCATAGCAATTAGGCCATTTTTTCAATTGCTTCTGCTATATCATTTACATCCGGTCAGATTCTGTAACATCAGCTTATGAGATGCATTTATGAGACATCATTCAATGTAACCTGACAAAAGGGATCAGGAATTGAAACAGATTTCCCATCCTTTGCTAACAGTGTGTTATAGATGTCCTATAAGGACAGATGGCGAGGTGTAGATGTGTCTCCCAAATTACTCTAAGGCAGTTAAACACATCCAGTAGTAAATGCTGTAACTCCTTACATTAAGTGGCACTAAGTACGCTGTAATTATTAACTATCAAGTAAATACAGAGCAATGCAATTTCTATGTATTTTCCAGTCTTTAGTGTTATCATGCACAATGGGGCAGATCGTACGGTATGATTAATCTGTACAGAACACCTCAGATGGTCTTGCACTAAAATGGTTTAAAGCTCATCTTTGCACTCCCTTGATCTTCATGCAGCTCTAGTGAAAACAGCTTCAAGGCTCCTTTAAGAAAACTTTAGGGGCTTTAAGAGCAACAAGACCAAAACCACATGTGAGAATCACCATATCACAAGGGCATCCTTACTATACCACCTTTCCCCCAGCTATGCCTCCTCTTCTCTTGTTACGTTAGCTACAGCTAATGTGAGTGGCTGAAGAACCTGTATGTTAGATCTCTGCACTGGATGATCATTCTTACTTTGGAATTACACTTCACATGCTGCTTAAACTGGCTTCAGGCTCAGACTATACCATCTATGTAGCACCTAAGTTGAAAAAACTTTACTGAGAACCTATATTGCCCCAATCAGACACATTATATAACACAGGAATCTAATGGAGAAAGGACAGGAGGCAACCAACTATGCTAGCAGGATCTATAATTTTCATACAGTTCCCAATATAGCTGAGAGATGCCATTTTCATGTATAATGATGCCATATTGAGTCACCCACTAGGGGGAGAACCTAGGGGCTTTGAACACCAGAAGTGCAAGTCTTCACCACTTGAGATAGCTCTATTAGCTAGTAGCATTATCCTTATATGAAATAACCACTAACACAGGACATGACACTTAGGCAGTGTGTTACAGGTGCATGCTGTCTACATTCTAGGCCATGAAGTCTTGTGGTTAATCCAAACATTGTATCTACTGACACTTAATAAGAAATGTTGCTTGTAAATTATTAGGTGATTAACCAAAATGCTTTAACTTGAAGAGAGCAAGGACATTTTCCATTGCTATGTGCTACTAACTCATACTTCTTGAGCATCAAATATTTTTAGTGTTCTGAAAAAATATTTATCAGTGGAAAATTGTGGTGGCACACTCATATGATGCACTGTAGCTATTATATCTGGAAAGATGTGGCAGTATCTAAATATATCTGACTAGATGATATATTTCATGGAAAAAAACAGTGCTAGGAAAATGCAGTATTAAGAAACCCTAAAATATTAATACATATATTTTAATTGATTCTGTAATAATTTCTAGGATATTTAGTGCCAGATCTGTTTTTCCGAAAAAACTCTGTAGTGTAGACATAGACACAGTGAATGTTATTAGAATCAGAATTTGCCTCCCTAGGCAGCTGTGGTAACCAGATCATCTTTCTGTGTCTGGTATAATACTAGATGCTGCATTACTATTGTCACTATAATAATTCCTCTAGGATAAAGTCACTGAAATGTTTTTCACTGGTGACCTACTGCTGGTAAATCCATTCTGAAAGCTAGGCGCTGGATTCTTCTCTAACTCCAATATAATATAGGACTGACTCTGTTTGGGGCAATTGAGTTACCTATATTTAAAATTAACATGTGTGAGGAAAGAATAAGGCCTCCTGTCTCTGGAAGTAAAAGCTTTACACACTAAATTCAGTGTCTCTCCAAACTCCTAGCACTTGTACTTATTTGATAAAGCAGTAGCATTTACAGTTTGACTGCAATTACTGGCTGCAACCAGGAAAAAATGAATCCATTCTCACAGAACACATACACTTGCTACAGCCCCCCACTCTTTACACCCCACTTTGCTACATTGTGGCTGCTCACAAAAATATATTTTAAAGGGAAAAACAAGTTGAGGAATGAATGTCTAAAACTAGAAACATGCAACTGAATATTACTGGAAAATATGTATCTCCCTTAATGCATTTTAAAAGGTACAAAAGTTCACATAGCACATATTAATGATTGTATTTCTTTAGGCTTGCTCTCTCTCCATCTCCAAGGTAGCAAGCATATGTATCATATATTACTGTGGGCATTGTGGTATGTACTATCCTTATTTTTATTGCAGAGCAGATTAAATGGTCATGAAAAATCCATGAAATAAAGGTGGAACAATAACAAGATGTATTATGTCTTCGCAAAAACAATAATAAATAAGTACATCTATATTTGGCATGGCAGGTTGAGAATATTTCAAGGACTTGTTTTTCCTTGATTTCTTACATAAGTATCTTTAAATATCTTGATGAGTCACACAAGTGATGAAAACATCCATATGCAGAGGGATCATGTTTATAAATAGAATTCCCCTAGGGCCCTGCATGGGGGGAAAATGGGTACACTTTACTGAGGCCCAGAGACCGTAGTGGCCCCATTCCAGGCTGCAAATTGTAGTGTGTATGTGTGAGGGGGCTCATTTTACAATTTTGTACTGGGCCCAAAAACATGTTTGGGCCCTTCTAGCTACATATGCCACATTTTTGAGGCTGTCATGGTCATTTGTATGGGGCAGCCACTTAAATAATCACTATTTTAAAATATAACCTGCATGAAAATAGTTTGAATTTGGTTGAGCAATCACGTGGCTTCTTCTCAGGCCCTCTCTTCAGACAACTTGTCCATTCACTGCCTATGACCTGTGTATGAAACTCTGATTGACAGGAATGGGATATCAATAAGATCCCATGCATTGATCTACTGTATTGTACAGAAGAATTAAGGGTAAGATGGTGCAAGCAAAACCTATGGATGTAAATCTGAGTTAGTTGTTCATTGGAAAAGGAAATGTTTGTGTCTGAATATTTTCAAAGCTGAATGCTTAAAGACGGATGCCTATTTTCTGGAGTGTTGAACATTCACAGCTGCATTGGAATTTAGGAGGCATTGCGAAGGGGGCTTAGCACTTTTAGAAATCAGGCCACTTACATTCAGTTTTGGTGCCCAGCTATGATTTGAGAACTTGGCCTATGTCTGCATTGTTCCTAGCATCCATGTTGGGCTGGCAGCATAGAATGTACAATGTAAATCACTTTAAAAGAAAGATGCTTAAGATATGGTATTATGTCCCTGACGACAGAAGAATTTACAGGTACACTGTGCAACTGACAAGCAGTCACGAATCTATGCATAGAACAAGACCCATTACCCTGTATGATTTTCCCTACCCTTAACATATGTGTATTTTATTGCAAAGTCTACAGGTGATTAATATAGATGGAGAAATTTGAGCCTTACCTTTAAACATACTCATTCTGAAAACTCTGCTAAGTCGATAGTTAGATCTCTCAAATTTGGGGCTGAGTATTCTGATAGCCATTCTGCAGGCAGAAGCCCTGAAAGAGTCAGTGAATTGTACCATATTAGCATCTTCCCTGCAGTTTGCAGCAAAACAAGTTTTTCTTTTAGAGAAATAATGTATAGTGGGTGCCCTTACACGACTTGGAGATCTGGAGCTGCACTTCTGCTCAGAGTCCTCAGGGAAGTAAAAATGAAGCTTGCCACTTGCATGCTAGGTTCTCTTGACATAGCATTAGCTAAAGTCATCAAGACAGGAAGACCTGGTTTGGTTTGAAGCAGAACAAAGGCAGCAATCATTCGGACTTCGGGATCAATCTTGTGGTTTAGGAATATCTCCTGGGTAATGTCTTGCACCTGAAAATAGTAAATAAAATTTTAAGCTATTGTACATTTGAACATTTGCAATCAGGGGAGCCAACAGCCTTGCCAGCCCCCTGCGCAAAGTGTGGAGGTGGTTCGGAGCTCCCAGAAGGGGCGGGGCTTCAAGCGGAAGGATGAGGGCTGTGCCATGGCACCCCTAGGCAGCTCTCAGAACTGCCCTTATTACAGCAGCTGAGGCAGCCAAAACAGATTCTTCTCCAGCCACCTCAAGTTTACACATAAATTTAGCTGCACACTGTTATGTGTGACAAATATAGTTTGGCCTGTAAATACTTAGCAATGTATACCTCCATGCTATGCAGCATAAGGGCTCAATCCAAAATATTTCAGGGGGCTTTGAATGAAGCTCTATCTGACTTGATGTTAATTCAATGTTGTGGATTAGCAAATGTTAAAATAAAGGAGGACTGCAAGGATGCAAATATTTCCAAACAGTACATGACTATTTCAAATTAAATAATGAAATGAAAGGCCACTTAGGTAGGACTGATTAGTGCAAATTTGACTGTGCAGTAAATCACAAACCCCAGTCATGGGCATTAAAATACTGCAGCGTAGTTTTTCCAAGAAGTGCATAGTAAATGTAATGAAACAACTGCCTGTGCCACATGAAGAGTGTTGGGCTCAGGGGGAATTATAGCCACACTACTGCTTTGAAACACCCTAGCAGGTTTTTGTTTTCCTCTGAAGAAACCATGGTTCACCTCCCATATCCTGCTTATACATCTTATGAAGCCTAACAGCTATTTTTCTTATTTTTTCTGCTAAAAACACACTCTGGAGTGGCTTACCCTGGAGCCAATATATAGGATTAAGACAACTTCTACAAAAAGTGGGTATAATAGAAGCCTAAATAAAGTCCCGGTGTAATGCTGTGAATTAAGCTGATGTAAAAATTAATTAGAATCATATCACTAATTTTCTGGTAAATAAAGAAAACAATATTCCAATCTGAGTGATTAAAAAAGGAACTTTGAAAATAAGTTAAACCTTAAAAGAATAAGGTTTCTGCTTTACAATAAGACTGTTTTCAGGTGAGGGGAGCAGTAAACCCAGATCTGTGGTGTAAGAGACTATTTTGCTCATAATGTAATTCAAAGACAAAAGTCACATTTAATAAATGTTCCATTTATGGCTTAAACACACTCAAAATGCCTATACATTCATAATTAGGATTCAAATCTGCAATATCTATGAGATATCAATATCTATCTAAGATATGGCCCTGATTTATGATTAGTTGTGACACTTAGTCTATATTTAATATACATCTTTGGAAACTGCTGCTTCGTGGATTCTCTCTCACACCAATGTTGATGTAGCACTAAATGCACTTTGATCAGTAACTTATCTCTCATGTGTCTTTGGAAAATAAGATTTTAAAATGGAAAAAATGCAGACAAGCCAACCACAGAATAATGAACTTATCCTTATACTAAGCTATTCTGTGTGTTCTGAAATACTGAATATGAATGGCAATAAGAATGTCATAAGGAATTGGAGGCGCTCACTCATTAATACTGGATTGATTTAAAGAAAACCACCAGAAGTATGTATAAAATGCCTCACATGTCTCACAACAAATTGAAAAAACATGTTGAGCTTATAGCATGTGCTCAAGAGGGATTCTTTGTTTCCTTACCCGCCGTGGGTCTTTCTTGGCCATGTTTCTCAGGGCCATCACTGCAGTAATTTGAACCCTGACTGAGAGATCAGAAGCACTAGGTGCATATCCTGGCATAAATTTCATCATACGCTTTAGGGCAACTGGATGTCCTAAATTCCCAAGGGCCTTCAGGGCCAGGACTATTTCATCTTCTTTGCCCTTGCTGGATGCTTCAGCTGCATAATCAAATAGTGGCTGAAAAAATGAAAAAGAGGGTTTAAATTGCAATTTTGTTTTGTAGACATTCCCTGAGGATGTGATTGTGTCGTTTTAGTTTGTTCAAATAACTTAATGAAAGTATGTTCAGGTGCATTTAGTGCTCCTGGAAATTGCAGGAATTTTAGCTCTGAAGACTGAAGTTGTGAATTTGTTCTTGAAGCAAATACAGCATAGACCCCCAGCAATGCAGTTCCTCACCAATGTACCTTAAACATGATGGGTTAGAGGTACAAAGGCACAAATGGCAGGAAGGACCCAATTCCCATTGATTTTCAATGAGAGTTAGGAACCTGCCATTGGAGTATTTGAAAATCTTTTCTGACATGTTTAAGGACCTTCCTAGATGCACAAAGACAGACCAGTCTTTGGACCCATTCTATCATTGGTCTTTTATATGAGATGGTTAATAAGGATTCCAGCCTCTGCCAGCTGGACTGGCAATTTTTTTAGCATGGACTTCTAGGGCAACCAGCAGACCATTTCATTCTGCTGCTTGTGAAACAAGCAAATTTTAACATTGTTTAGTCGCTGGGCAGAATTTGTACTTGTGGTCTAAACAGCTGTCATTTTTAATGTGTGTCTAGAACTGACTTTTGCAAGGTAGATGACTCCTCTGACTGCATAAACAAAGGCCCAATGAAAAGAGTCAAAATATCATAGAATATCTTCAATACATAGAAGGTGCGTCTACATAGCACCCTAAATTCAAAATAAGATTTGTAATTTGTGCTACACAAATTGCGTAGCTTATTTCGTGTCTTCGAAATAAGCTATTTCTACCCAGCACCAAATTTCAAAACAACACACTATTTCGAACCATCCCTTAACCATCGTGCAACGAGGTTTACAGGGATGGTGAAATAGTGCACCCATTATTTCTGAAAATATTTTGAAATAAAGGGCACATTTATAAGACATGGGGTAGCTATTTTGGGATACCTTGGTATCCCGAAATATCTCCACTATGTAGACGTACCCAGAGAGGCCTAAAGAGCAACATTTTGCTTTTTAAGATATCGCATTTTGATCTATCAATCAAAAGACTGTACTAACAAGCAAATCCAAATTTAAAACATATCCTTTCTGTCTCTTGCTTTTGTCTCCCTTTCTCCCAATAATATTTGTCTTAAACATCTGGGGGACAGTGTAGCCTAGTGGAGGAAGACTGCTGCACTGTGTTTCAGGACAGCTGGGTTTCACTCCTGCTCTATGCTTGGTTTGCTGGGTGACCTTGTACAAGTCCCTTTAGCTCTCTGTACTTCTGTTTGTTCAAGTGCAAAATGGGGAAAATGATACTTACCACTTTTGCAAAGCACTTTTAAGATCTATTGAGGAAAATATCGGGCCCTGTATAAGAGCCAGATAGTTTTGTTATTAGTGGGCAGTGTAGTCTATTTGTGTAAGTAGATGACTGGGGGTCAAGATTTCCAGGTTCTATTCTTAGCTCTACAACTGACTCACTGCATGACTTTAGGCAAGGAATTAATATTTGTACATCTTAATTTGTACAATCCTTAATTTGTACATCTCTTAAATGGTTATATTTAAAAGTAGCATGCAAGTGTGTCATGAGACTTCAATATCAAACATTTCAAGATCCTCAGATAAAAGGTGTCATGAAATCATGAAGAATGAAATGGTTTGTCCTGCCGACCTTAATTATCTAAATCATAATTTTTCCATTAAAAAATAAAAGAAGTTCGGGTTTTGTACCTGGAGAGCTGACTCAGGGCAGGAGTCTGAAAGGGAGCAGTACTTGTGAAGCAATGATCCAAAGGTTAGATAGGTGATTTTGTGCAGTAAAGTACCTGAGCGTGGATGAATCTTTTTCAGGATGAGCTAGAGAGAAAATAATTGGGCATTATCACATAGCAAGAAATAATGTAATTTTTATTTTGCATGTATGCATATTTTATATAAACCTGCAGGCAGGAAAAGGAAAATTCAACTGATATTTCCTGAAAGTCTGGCTTCTTAGTTGATATAGCTGTTACTGTATTTCACATAGTGACTACATGCTCTCTCTGAGGCTATGTCTACACTACACTTCTTTTTTGGAAAAAGGTATGCAAAATGCGCTCCGCAATTTGAGTACCTTTTTCTGATTGTTTTTTTGGAAGAGGCTTTTCCGAAATGTGGCCCATCTACACGGGGCCAAATTTCGGAAAAACCTCCACTTTTGGAAGAGCCTTCTTCCTCATGAAACAAGGTTTACAGGGCTTCCGAAAGAGTACGTCTGTTCTTCTGCAAAAAGTGTCAAAAGAGCAGACGCGTTCCCTGAATACCAGTGGTATCCCGGAAAAACTCCGTGGTGTAGACATAGCCTGATTTTGATTTGGGTATTAAGTTCTTGTAATCCAAAGAGTGAGTTGGACTGTGGGGTACAAAGTATTCATAAAATGGAGTATTCTTTTTCATTTTATAATCGCATGCATTATAAGAACAAAAAATGAAGATGGATACTAAATATATCGTAATAAATCAGGCTGATGGGAATGTTTAGCACGAAAGCATATGTTACCATCAGACTTGAATCCATCACTTTCTGTGCCACTTGTGAACATACTAATAATTGGTCTGAGCTGGCCTGGACATACATAGAGGGCCAAGTTTTGCTCTTAGAGGCATGGCTCTCATTGAATCTAAAAGGAAATGAATAAATGCCTCCGAGAGCAGAATCTGACCCACAGAATATGTACAAAATTGTATAATAAGCCTGATTCTATTCTCTCTCGCATACCAAGTTCCTCACTGGCATAATTCCCTTGACTTCATCAGAATTACTCTGATTTATAACAATCCTGAGTAGGACAATCAGACCCAATATATTCTGATAAAGCAAAACATGTAGATCTTTCTGTTTAGTTGTCATAGTGTCCCTCAGTTACGGAGCCAATCTTGATCTGACTATAAAGTTAATTTGGATGAAAGAATTCCAGAAATCAAATTTGAAGCATTAAAACTACATCACTTAAGAATATTCCACTGTTTCATTCTGGCTTCATTTATGTCCCTTTGCTTCCTTCTGCCTTTCTGACACAGTCAGAAAATAAACTCTTTTTCAACCTCACTAGCAGATATAAAAGCTTTGTATTTCTGAAGCCTTTGCAGTCTCGCCAAAGGAGTAAATACAATGGATGCTAGAATTGGTGATGAAAGATTAGAGAGTGTGGAAAGCATCTTACCACAGCTTCATCTATCACATCGCGGGTTGGTGTACTTAGATGCAGGCCTATAAGCACTGCCTGAGCTGATTCCATGTCACTGAGCTCTTGCCTTTCAATTTTGTGCCTTAAGAACCTGATTGCCTCATGTTTGGAAATGGCAGGCATTATATCCAAAATCAAGCGCCTGCAATAGGAAAGACAATGATTATCCCCCAGATCTGCATCTGAACACATTCATTTCAGATATTCAATCATAGTTGAAAGAATTAAAGTTACTATTACCTGTATGCAAGCCGGCTAGAAAACTGTTTCCAAACTGACTCATAGATAACTTCTCCTGCAGCCCGGAAAAGCTGTACAAGCCGCAAGAATTTTGCTGGAGCATCCCCGGGAACCCGCTCATGTGTGTGTTCTACCAGATAGCGCAGGTTTTCCACTATCTGCAAGAAAATTAAAATGCACAGCAAGATCACGTATATTCCCTTTCCTATACGTGTTGGCACCCAATTACAGCAAAATATTTACTTCCGGCAGTTGATTTTACCTGACTCTCCAAGTTTTTGGTTTTGAATAACTGCATCGCAATTGGAAGCAATTCACTGCCAAAATGGAACCGAAGTGATCCACGTTTCTGGAAATCTAATGATGGGATTTCTGGGGCATGTTTCTGCATATCAGTCAGGATCAGCTTCTGGCTGCAGTGGGAAAACCCAGTTAAAGAACATCACAAGAAGCAGCATGACAAATAAAGAGATATTCTGCTCTTCATATAATGATGTATTTTTTACAAAAGTGTTTTGTTATCGAGGTGCAACTTTATTCACAAACATATTCACCGGAATCCAGAGAGAGGGTCTGATCCTGAGAGAACCTGCAACTTCCAATAATCAGCTCTTCTCAGGATCAGATCTAGACTTTACTCACCTTTCGGATTAAAGAATAACTTTTTTCAATCCCTGTAGGATTAAAGAAGTACCCAGGGAAGGGAAACTGGGGCAGGAAGTGTATGGGTGGGAAGGTGGGTGGTTGATAAATAAGATTACAAGAAAAGTGTGCCTTGAAGTTCAAATAAAAATAACTGACTTGAACCTTCATCCAAAATTATCACTGAATTTTGAGCCTGTCTATAGGCTCCTGAGAGTTTTTACACACCTCTGCACTTTCTGATTTCAAATGGAAATGAAAAAAGTGAGATACTGCAAAAAATGTTACAGTCTCTTCTTGAATTATTACTGACCCAACTGTAAGCAGAATGTCCTGGGGATTTCATAAGATGAAATGTTCTCATGAGGTTTCCAGCCTGATTTCTCAAGCAAAGAGATTCAGATTCTTTGGAAAAACATCCAAACCTCTGGAAGCTTTTCAAACTGAGCCAAACCATCACCCAACATCATCAAGAAGAAGAAAGGGTGTGTTTGTAAACATTTCTTATCCTTGCCATATTTGTGGCTAAAGGGATTTATCCTATCTGCCAATTGCATTTAAATACGCTATTCAGGGCAATAAAATACTTTTAGGCATTTGTACCGAACATCTGTGAAAATTTCAGTAAAAATAAGATTGTACTTAATAGACTCTAAAATTGACATCTCTATTTTGGAATCTTTTGAAATATTCCACGAACTGTAAGAATTTCAGAATCATTAGAGATTTTTCCTCTTCAGAAAAATTATACAATATTACTTGAAGGGAACTGGGTTCAGGAAGTATAATGTCAAATACACTCAGGTTTCTCTCGCCCTTCCAGGATATGCAAAATGTATTATATACCTTCAGCTCTGATGTGTCAGGAAGAGACATATGTGCACAGAAGAGAGGGGAAAATATTGTATTCATATATAAAGGAAAATGGATATTAAAACTTGGTCTACACTTAATCTTATATCAGCATAGCTATGTCAGCTGGGAATGTGAAAAGAGAAATAAATCTAGTGATATGCCAAAAAATCGCCCTTGTGCAAACGCACTCTTCTTTGTCATTAGCTAATGCTGTTTTGGGAGATGATACTGTGAGAACAGTATTGGAAGAACACCTCTGTCTGATAGCAGACACTGAATCTACATTGGGGACTAGGCTGGAATAGGCTTTGTAATGTAGCCATAGCCTAAGGATTGGGTTAAATGGTAAAACTCCCCCAAGTTCAATGGGAACAGTGAACAATTAATGGAGCAATGCCAGTTGATATAAGCTAGGATCTGGTTTGAGGTGAAATAAATGCAAAGTAATAAAAAACCCCTCTTTTTCCTATTCTGTAACATGATGTCTCTGTATATAAAGCTCATCACTAGAGCTGGTCACAAAATAATTAGTTTCTGTGGAGAATTTTGTTGAAATTGAAAAAAATATTAATTAAAAAAACCTGACTTTTTTTTGGATTTCAGCTGAAAACTGGAAGGTTTAAATTAAATTTTCAGCCAAATATTTTCAGGTTTGGGCCAAAATGTTGACATAAATTCAAAATTTTCCACAAAGAGTAAACACTTTTCATGTAACATTTCATTGGCTAAAACCCCAGTTACTTATCAAAAACAGTTATAATGGAAAAATTTCAATCTGCCATACACATAACTGCATTGGCAACACATCAAATTTCAAACTACTATCCTGTTTTCCTGTGAACTATCCACATGGGTCTTTTTCAGTGACGTGGTTTTCCAGAGAACTTCCTTTCAGTGAGCCACTATATGACAGAGTATTTTATTACAAATACATTAGTTTGCATTTTTTTTCAGATCAAATCACATTTTTCTTGGCTTTTGAGACATAAACCAAATAACCAAGTGAAATAAACTCATCAAACACTGCCAACTTGGGCTAGAAAAATGTGGGTAGTAAAGCACGTTTCAGATTTATGACCAACAGTGAAGGATGTTTTTTTTTTATTATCTGGTTGAAGTTTCATATAATGAAATATTTCCAATCAACATTTGGCAGGTGCAAAGTTCTCATTTCAGTTACGAAATCTGACTTGATTAATTAGATGCTGAATTAGTAAAGGGATATGTATTTTTGGATCATGAAGATGTACAGTACCTTGCTTCAACTATAACATCCCCTCCAGTGACCTCATGGAATGGTGTGAACTGATGGATTTCTTGGACTTCCATTTGTTGAATTAGAGTATCCTCTCGGGTCGATTTGATTTTGTAATAATAAGTAGTGGTTGCCCGGGAATACTTATTTTTCTTCAGAATAAAAGATATTTAATTTACAATCAGTAGATTCATAGAAATTAGGCTCAGAAAACACCATATTGCATCTAATGTGACCCACTTGTTTGCAGGGCTACTCTCTATACTATTCCCATCATGTCTTATGTGAACTCTACTTGCATATTTATATAATGGAGTTCAAGCCCATTGCTCATACTGCTAAGAATTTTAAGCATCGACTTTTCTTAATTTTAAGTAACGGAACATTATTTTGAGAGGGTAGAATATTGTTCTGACTAAAGACAGCATAAGATACTGAACCCCTATTCTGAGGATATTATGTGATACAGAGGCTTTGCATTGGCCAGTACACAAGAATATCAAGCAGAGAGCAAATAGTGAAAATTAAATATAACAATCCTAATTTGCCTTCCGAGTAAAGTGATATAAGCGAGGAACCAATACAGTTAAATGGGCCCCAAACTAGTGCAAGTGAGAGAAGAATCAGCCCCACAAGATGTTTAAACATAAATCCATCTTACTTACTTCTCTGCAGGCAGGGCATTGGCAAGTATATGCAGTACCAGTAACCATCTGAGCTCTCTCATCACAACTGTTTAGGTCCTTGGATTTTGTCACATAGATTTGATTTGCTTTCTTGTTTTCTTGAATCACATAGGTTGTATTGCAGACACCATCAATCCCAGCCTGCCAAAAATTAGAACCAATCAGAATTGCTAGATGCCTAACATGGAGCTCTACTATGCTCTGACTATATGCTTAAATTTTTTTATATGCTATGAAATGGCCAAAACAGAGGTCCCACTGAAAGCACTGAAAATTCCCATTGACTTCCATGGGATAAAAATTTGGCCAGTGATAGGATTGTATTAATTTCCAATTAGGGACTGTAGAATATGAGATATATCTTGGAAAAATTAATAAATATGTGTTGAAATAATTTGATCAGTCAGAATTAAAGTTCAAAAGCAAGAGATTTTAGAGCTGTGGCTGATACTTTGCCCTTACAAATCCCATTATACCTAATCTCCAGCTCATACATTCCGTTATTAGAGGCTTCAGAATAACGGATAATCTGACACACAATGTGAGCAGCAATAATTATACATTAGATTAAGAATAGTGGAGCTTTAATTGTGGATTTTCTTGCATTTGAAGGTTTAACTCAGATGTTTAATACTACTATAAGATTGTATATGTATAAAGCACATTGATTTTCTTCAGTCAGTCAGTCAACAGGACTTGTACTAATTTTGTACTAAAGGAGATAACTGAATGCATTTTTTTGGGGGGGGGGAGTAGATTTCCTGACTTTTTATTGTTAATGGTAGTGTACAGTTGCTCCAGGGACAATCCCTGGAGCAAATGAATCCTAACATTAACAATAAAAAAAACAAGACAAGCAATCAACCATTTCTCCTATAGTAGCATAGGACCTGATCTTGCAGACTTCAATTAAAACTCCCATCAATTAAGTGATCTGTTGCAAGTCATTCTTATTCTGCATAGCATAAATACCCCCAAGCTCTTATTTAACTCACTGGGAGTACGTCTAGACTACAGGCCTTTGTCGACAAAGAGTCTAGACTACAGCCAGTCGCTTTTTCGACAGAGTCTAGACGCTCTCTTTTGAAAAAGCACAGTGTGGATGCAATAGTGCCTTTTGTCGACAGAAGTCTGTTGACAAAAGGCGTTATTCCTCGTGGAATGAAGTTTACCACCATCGACAAAACTGCCGCGTTCTGTCGACTTACTGTCGACAGAACTCGGCGGTAGTGTAGACGCAGGTATAGTTTTCTCGACAAAAGTCCACTTTTGTCAACAAAACCCTGTAGTCTAGATACACCCTGGGAGCTTAGGAGGCACAGGAAATACAAGATCACACTCTATGTATGTCTACACTGCAGAGTTTTTCTGGAACAATGGCTGTTTTTCTGGAAAAACTACACTAACATCCACACTGCAATTGCATTCTTTCAACAGAAAGTCGAAAGTACGCAGGGGTTTTTCCAACAGCGGTAAATCTCTTTCTATGAGGAAGAAGCCTTTTTCCAAAAGAGCTCTTTTGGAAAAAGGCGTGTGGACAGGGAAGAGTGGGTTTCTTTCAAAAGAAGAGGCCTCTAGGAAAAAGCACAGGTGCCCTGGTGCCACTCCATCCAGAGTAATCACAAATTAAATGAGAGATAGCAGCCAGTCATTGTGGATGCTATCTTTCGAAAAAGCAGATCACTTTTTCGATGTGCTTTTGCTGTGTGGACGCTCTCTTTTGAAAGAAGTTTTTCCAGAAGATCTCTTCCAGAAAAACTTCTTCTGAAAGAATCCTGCAGTTTAGACATAGCTTCTCAAGCTCAGATTCACCTTTGTATTGGGACCTATCATGCCTATCTTCCTTTGTAAAGTGCTTTGAGATCCTTTGGGAAATATGCTAATTTTTTTAAATCAGTGAATGACTGAGTAAAACAATGAATACTTGGAGAAGATTTCAGTAGCTAAACTGGCATAGACGTCATGCATAGAGTGGCAACAGAACTACCACATGTAACCAATTCATTTAGAAGTAATAAAGATGTGAAACTGGGCATTGCAAAATAATGCATATGTTACAGCTGCGACGTCTCAATATGATGCTGCAGGGGGAACAAAAATTGTGAAAAATAAGAGATCCTGAAGCTCAGTTCTTGACCTTACTCTGATCATATCAAGTATTTCAGTTTTCTTAAATTAAAGTGGTTTGGCTTACATTTGCAATAAAAATAATTTGGAAGAACAATAATATCACTAAAAGAAAAACCATGTAAATATATTTATGCAAAACAAAGTAAACTGCAATCTGTGTGGTGAATTTTAATGTGGGTGATTTTAAAAAGTATGAAAACTCATAAAACAGTGGAAATTCCAACAGAACATCAAGTACAGCTGTCAATGTTATTATAATAATACAACAGCATATGTACTATATTCCTTTTCAAATAGAAGCTAAAGGAGATTAAAGTATACATGATATCAAATTGCTATTATTTCTAGCTGAAATGTTAATAATAATGCTAAGGATTTAAGACTATTTAAATGTATTGTTCACATTTTTTATAGGCTAACATTATAGCTTTCTGAGTGGTTTCCTTTTGCTGGAGACACAAACTATGTTTACTTGGTTTCTCATGTTGTTAATGCACTCCTGAAATCATTTATTAATTAGATTAAACAGCTATATATTTCTCATGACCATTAAGGCATAGATCTATCAGTGATGGTACAGAATAAATGAACAACTTTCCTCCGAGTCTAGATGTTGTTTACTAGGAAATATACCCTTAACACTGAATTCAGATAAATGTGTTAGAAGAACCATAAGTGTATGCTTATTCAAATTACACCACAAACATAACTACCGAAACAAAGTGCTCACCTCCTGCAAGTTATATATGTTCTGTGACTTCTTCATGGTGAGTTCCAGCACATTGATAACTCCTCGATAGAAGTTAAGACCATCATCTGAGAGATTATCTGGAGCCATAAGATTTCCAACACGGCCACCACTGTATTCAAATTGGACGGGGCTTCTGAGTTGCGCTGAAAGAGCCTGGCTCATTTTTGGTGACCGCGTGAATGTTGCCATAGGCCAGATACCATTGTATTCTGCTGCTTCGAGTGAATGAATCTGCAAGAGAAGGGGAAATAGATTTTTCTTTTCTTCCTAGGATTTTAGGAAGCAACACTCAAGATAAAGCCATGATAGGGACTTGCGGATGTGAAAATTGGCTGAATGGGATGTTTCCACACATCCCATACTTTGCCCAGATTCACAGATTATCTGTCTGGTCAAAAGGTTGGCCCGTGTACAGAAATGAGCTAGAGAAGAGCCACACTAAGCCATATTCTACTCCCAGAACTGTGGAAGACCTGCTATAATTTGTGGGGAAAATAGGGTTCAATGAAGCAGCATTTAACCTGGTAGCCCTTGCTATGATCCCCCTAGCTGAAGTCACCAAGTACAGCCAAGGACCAAGAGCTAATAGCGACAAGGCTGCTGAGCTATTTTTAGAGTCTCAGTTAGTATGGGCTGGAGAGCAGAGTGGAGGAATTGTCCCTCCCGATAAATTTTTTGGGGTCAGAAGCACAGATAGCTGCAGATCTCTCTTCTCTACCTCATATTCTAGCCCAGCTACAGTGCAAAACTCCTCCTTCACCTCCCAACATGCAGCCCTTTCAGTGTGCTTCTGCTGTTCAGTCTCTAGGACCAGTTCAGTAGTTGGGCTCTCAACAGAGACTGCCAACATGGGCGAGAGTTATGCTGGTGGTTTTGTGATGAAGATACGTGTTGAATGGGAACGAGTCTGAGACCATTAATTTTGATTGGAGGTGGATATGAACCAGTGGCCAGAAGTGAAAGGTACATTTTCTGTGCCATTCATGCCTCCAAAACCATGTGCTTTAAATTTAACAGCATAAAAATAAACTTCCCCTATAGCTGAAATGTCATGTCATGTTACAACTAAAGAGAGAAATTTCCTTATTAACTTTCATTATATCCTATAGAAATATACATCAGCAGATAGCCACTTCAGTTGGAAAGTTCATGCACTTTTCAGGCACTGATTAGGACACAATCCCAAATTTTTCCTATATATAATTTAAATTTGCCAAGTGAAATCTTTTAAAAAGTTGTTTTTTTCTTCCATGCACATACAAGACTAAATGCAATCAATCCAGATCAATAAAGTGGTATGTTTCAATACATTCATTGGACACACACATACAGTAAAGGCCAAAATCATTTTCATATAATCAGAAATTGTTAGTAATTACTCAGAAATTTTAATGTCAGCATGAAATGAGGGAATACAATCTCAGTGTAGCACAACATGTCATTCTCCCACTGAAGTGAAAGAAACAGCCGGGAAAAAAAATACTTCTGCCAAATATTGAATGACATCCAGCTGCTATAATATGTTTATTTCTGTTTGTTTGCTAGTTGCAAAATCAGTTGATTAAATAATCTTAGGTTGTACAGTTTGGGAACAATTGAATTCATCCAATAATAAATTATTATGTATTTGAAATTACATTCTGTTGTCTTCCTGACCACAAAGCAGAAGAAATCCTTCAAGCCCAAGGTTGGCTTGAGCTGAGAATTACCTGGCAAAGTGCAAATAGAACATAGGGAACTGCATAAAAAAATAACAGCATCAGTTACATTCTGCCTGAGTAAGTAAAACATATGATGAAACTTAATTATTTTCCCAAAGTTTGAAAAAAAAGTCATATAGGAAGATAATTTCAGCTTTCATATTGGATACATTTTCTTACCCTAATAAGACAAAGTTTTGGCTTAATACCAGTAATTTCCACTTTGCATTTTATTTTCATTCCAGCTCTTGCAAGTCCTCTGTCTGGAAGTCCACTGAAAAAATCAGTTTCATAATCATATGTATAAACTGTGTTTGGTTTGTAATCAGGTTCTGTAAAGAAATAATACCCAGTAGACATTATAGAGGATGTAATATATTTTGTTCCAAATAGCAAAGATCAATTTGTTCATTTTGATATTACTTCTGAAGCACATTAGCTGCTGTAAAACATAATTAAACATTCATATACCTTTCAAATTATATTTCAGTTGCACTAATTAGAATAATATCATTTGACAAGAAAAATACTTACGGTTAAGATGCTGACTCCCTGAAAGAGAAAAAATATTGAAATTAAGACAAAATTTTTACCTCAATCTGTGCAGTAGAAACAGCCTAATGCTTTCCAGTTAATTCTGTTGATTTTTAAACACAGCTGTTTTATTATAAGATCAGAATATATCCAAACTATTCTGCTCTAAATCATGGAAAATTTGCTTTCAGGTATTCTTGTCCACTTATGCACCTTTGAAGTTTATGTTGCTAAATGAACAACAATTAGTATCTTAAACCTTATTCAAAAAAGTCTCTGCTATCTAAATAGACAAGGTACTTACTTACCCACAAGGGTTAGAGTCAGGGCTAGAATTAAGACCTTCATTATGAAGGATAAGGTAAAGGTGAATGTTCAGGGATCTCTTTTATACAGGCACAGTGTACCACATGATTATTTTGGAACTTCACTTTGATGAATAAGCGTATTTCAGAATCAGTATTGATCAATCAAAAAACAAACATGTCTTGGGGTAGGAATGCTGTTAATGCAAATCTATTGGATAATTTGGACCAACTGTATCTTTTATTTTGAAATATGGAATCTATTTCTAATATTTCTTGTTTTTCACCCAGTTTTCCATTTCTCCACACACATTTATACAATAATCCAAAAACTGGCAATGCATATTTGGGCTTACTTTTAAAACAGTGGAGCCAGATTCACAGAGGATGTAACTTAGCATAGCTCCACTGTATTCAGTGAAGTTATGCTGATTTACACCTCCTTTGTGCCTATGTCAGAAAGGAAGATTTTAATCTGATTTAAGGAATATGATTTAATCTTCCAATGACTAACATTGCTGCATCTTGCTTTAGGTCACAATCCTCCAGAGAAAATTATGAAAATGCAGAGCCCCATGGAAGTCAATGCGGCTCTATGACTGTGCTTGGCTCCCCCTGAATAGTCCTCTTTGCACAAGTGAGGCCTTATTACAGACTTGTGTGACAGAATCCCCTCAGATTCTGTTGCCAGTTATACAAGTGTCAATCCAGAATACATGGGCCATCCATTTAGATCAATGACATAACTCTAGGCTTACACCATAAAAATGAGAGGAAAATTCACCATTTTCATGGAAGCAAAAGCATATCACAGGGCTTGGAGGAATCTCCAGAGGTTGTGAAGTCCAGACCCCTCTGCTGAGGCAGAAACATATATCTGTAAAGTCAACAGACCCAGATCATCAGCAACAGAGTTTGAACCTTATGGGCTAAAACTATGTATTTCTACTGCATGAGCTAAAAGCAACTCTCTCTGAACTAAGCCTGTAGAGCAGACTTTACTCTCCATTTCTTAGTGGTCTCAGGGCCACTGTGTTACATATATTTAATGGGCAAGTGATCCTGTTTTGCTGTGCAATGTCTTAAGAGAACACTGTAAGAAAAGGTAATGGGTAAATTTTTCAAAAATACCTAAATGCTTTAAGAATGTTACATCTCATTGAATTTGAAAGGAATGGCCACTAAAGTGATTTTGAAGATGTTCCCCAGTACCTCAGACTCTATAACTTTTTAATGCCCAACTTGTTGTAACAGTGACATTTATTTTAATCTTCCATTGGAAAAAGTTCACAATGTATTGCAAATCCAATTTCTCCCAAAACTAAGAAAACCGCAGTTATGCACTTGAATATGCTCAAGTCTAGAGCTCTGCGTGGATACAAAATTTGTATCCACATCTGTATCCGTATCGGGAAAAATAAGCTGCAGCTATCTGCATTGACATCTGAGGATATAAAGTGTATAACCACAAATTTTCAGGGTTCTAGAAAAAACATTTGTATTTGCATCCACATCTGCAAAAACAAGCTGCGGATAACTGTATCTGGATTCTTGAACATGGACACCCACAGATATAAGGTGGATATCTGTGGATTTGCAGGGCTCTACTCACCTCTATTTTGAATTTAACCTTGTTTTAATGGCAAATGTTTTATATAAATTACATAGCAAATAAAAAACATCGTTTTAGAGTCTGAGTGCTAAAGTTGTTGTGTGGTGAGGGGAGGAGAACTTAAAATGTATGTCTAGTATTTATTTGAGAAAGAAAGCATTTCTGGCAAAGGTAAAAAACTGCTTGCAAGCTTGCATGCAGGCAGCTAAAATACATCCTTCAGGGAAGAAAAATATTTCCTCTGATTGCTACTTCATTGAGAGTAAGAAAAATGAAAAATGGTATGGCATTCCTAAGACTGATTCTGGGCCTAAAATCTGTTCTGTGAAGGCCCCGCTGAACAGTCCCCTCTCTACCATAATGATACTATCCATTTACTTGAGTAGTGATACCCGAATGTAGGAATAACAGACTAGTGCTGTGCCAGAGGATCTGAGAAGCAGTCTTTGGTTGGAGTGCATGGAATAGTCAACTATATAGAATAATCTGATACAAATATGCAGTGCCTAATTGTCAGAGGACAATCATTGTGCTTAGCAGCAGTGACAACACCAGTTACCCTGTAGATGGAGCAGCTATTATACATCACTTTCAGAGATGAACAGATAATCAGTGAGGGAAACCAGTGGTGGAAAAAATAAGCAGAATGAGGGAAAATGCATTTGGGGACCCTTATTACTGATGCTGATAAAAGTCCTGGAAATCCTTAGTTCACATCTGCCTCCCATAAAATAAAATGTATACACCCTGAATATCCCCATTCCTGGAAATCCTGCTCTTTTATGGTAAAAAACATCCAATGAAATGATCTCCTTCTATTAAAACATTAAAATTTGCAAGATATATGTCTGAGTTGTTATGCCAGATCCATGTTTAGGTCATTGGTTTGGTGCCAGTTCAGAAGCTAGAATACCACTTTGCTGGATAATCAAGTGCAAATGCGTTTTCCTTAAGATTTTTCTCTTCAGAGTGTTAACTAGCTCCTCATATTTCTCATCTTGTGGCTATCTGATGAGATCATAGTGTATTTGCTGGCTATAGGGATTCCGTGGCATACATTTGCTGTTTATTGCCATGAGTGGTTTTAATAAGAGATTGATTTCAGGGGCATTGGATGACAGTCAAACTAGAGAGGGTGGCAAATGGACCCACAGTGTGTACCAGTGGCATCCGACTTAAAATTGGATCTGTCATTTGGTCTTATTAACTCAGCTTGCAATTTTCAGTGGGGCTAAAGGGCTACGTCTAGACTGGCATGATTTTCCGCAAATGCTTTTAACAGAAAAGTTTTTCCGTTAAAAGCATTTGCGGAAAAGAGCGTCTAGATTGGCACGGATGCTTTTGCGCAAAAGCGGGAGAATCATTGTATTTGCGCAAGAACACTGACAATCATACATTAGATCGTCAGTATTCTTGTGCAAATTCAAGCAGCCAGTGTAGATTCAGGACTGCGTCTAGACTGGCAAGTTTTTTTGCGCAAAGCGCCACTTTGCGCAAAAAACTTGCCAGCTGTCTACACTGGCGCTTGAATTTGCGCAAGAACACTGACGATCTAATGTATGATCGCCAGTGTTCTTCTTGCGCAAATACAATGACTCTCCGCTGAAAGCCCTCTTGCGCAAATGCTTTGCGCGCAAGAGGCCAGTGTAGACAACTGAGAACCGTTTTGCGCAAAAAAGCCCGATGGCGAAAATGGCGATCGGGGCTTTTTGCGCGTCTAGATTGGCCACGGATGCTTTTGCGCAAAAGCACTTTTGCGCAAAAGCATCCGTGCCAATCTAGACGCTCTTTTCTGCAAATGCTTTTAACGGAAAACCTTTTCTGTTAAAAGCATTTGTGGAAAATCATGCCAGTCTAGACGTAGCCAAGGAGTTCTATGCTCAACTTAGATTGAATTTTAATGGGAGGGGGACATCTAACCCTTTGGAAATTACTAGCCTAAAAGAACATCTCCTTCTGCTTTTCCAAGTATCACCATCTTTCCCAACTCACATGTTCTGTCCACTTAGTATTCCCCCATCAAAGATGAAATCTGCATAACGTGGGGAAAGAAATAGAAACGTTGCACAGATCTCAACAGAATGCTATGAAAATGTATTAATGAGGTGGTGGTGACTCAAGCAGATATTTGAGCCCAGGAGTTCTAATATCAAATGTGTAAGCACGTACTCTCTCATTAACTTTCTTTTAAGAAATCCTCATTTAATTTCAATCTGATTCAACCTAATTCAGTTACTTCTAATGAGAAAAGTGTGAGAGACATTCACTGACTGTATAGTTTTCTTACTGCTTTGCCTTTGTTGATTAGGATGTTAAGTATACAATGACTGATGAAAATATTTGATAAGATGCAATTCTATTTTTTGTGAAGGAAATGCTTACTTTTTCTGTAGCCACATCATTTGCAGACTTTGAAAATGGCTATATGTATAGTGACAACAAATCAGTACCTGAGTGATAACAACTAGAATTCTGCTGCTTCTGTTACTGTTCTTTTGTTCTACTGTAATCAGTGATATAGCTTGATGGCTGCAGTAATATTGTGCCATCATGATGAACTGGCCGGGCTTGCAGAGTACAAAGCGTTGAAACACTGTAAGTAGGACTATTAATCTGAGGCTATTACACAGCATTGGAATAACAGGTATTCAGATATTTTAATATGGCACTTGAAGATGTTTCTATTTTAACAATAGGTTTTATAGTTCAGATAGTCTTGTTCTAGCCTGACAGTGCCACACTTGCATAACTTTAAGGATGGCTGAGCCTTAAAAGGATCAAAGTTTGTGATCAGCTTGAATGAGCACCAAAATTTTAGATGCTGAAGGTATGTCTAAACTGCATTCAGAAGGGATGGTTGCAGGTCCTGTAGACATATATGACATAGTCTGGTCCTGATAGGGCCCTGCATACACATTCAAGTGGCTGCCACCCATTCTGCTGAAGCTTCATTGTTACTGTTATTCAAGCTAGCTTTGATTTAGGTAGTTCAAAGCTACCTCAGGTACATCTCATGTGTTGAATTCACACCTCCTGACTGTAGTAGAGAGATAACTGAATCTACGTAGCTCTCCTCTGTCCCATTCGCCATAGGTCCCACGACCTGAATTTGTTTTCTTGTTTTTCAGGAAGAAAAAGGTACAGAAATTTGTTACACCTTACATTATTTTCAAGGAGTAGCACAGTGTACCACTCCCCACCCCACACAAATTCACTGGTAGCTAAAAAGTCTCAGAAGGGTAGCTGTGTTAGTCTGTAACTGAAAAAAACTTAAAAAACAACAGCACCTTAGAGACTACCAAAAAGTAGATGGTATCATGAGCTTTCATGAAGTGAGTTGTGTCCATGAAAGCTCATGATACCATCCATAGTTTTTGTTAGTCTCTAAAGTGCTGCAGAACTATTGGTAGCTGAAAGAGAGCCCTAGAGATTTGCCACTATCTTTGAGCACTGGGCCCTAATCTAGCTTTTCCCCAAAACATGAGGTCAGAAGGCATTCACAAGATACCACTTTAAGAAATCAGAATAAAAGGAAAACACAAGTATTACACCCAGATGAAATACACCTCAAATAAATACAATTAGCTCCCCCCTACAATAATGAGCTAGTGGGTGCATACTTTCAGGAAGGAATTGTCTGGCCACAGATTTCATTTGCAGACTTTAAAGGTATTGCTAAAATGCAAACAATAAATACAACACAATTTTTTAAATGATGGGAACATCTTACAAAAAAGCAAGTGAAAGAAATTCACAGTGCTACTATTCTATGCCATTTCCACAGCAACACTTGTAATAAGGACTGCCATGTGGACTATTTCAACATATGTTATAAAGGGCACAATGGCAGCATATACTTACAAGGGCTGCAGTATGATAAGGTAGGATGCTTTGAATTTACAGGGTACTAGCACCATTAATGAAACATGAATACAGGCTAATTAACCCAGTTAGAACTGTTGCTTCCATGGTGTCATTGTCTTTCATAACATATTCTATTCAGGTAACAGAGCCTTATTATCTGCAGCTGGCCTGCTGCCGAAAGCCCCACACTCTCCTTATTCTGTGTTTGTGTTGTTAAATTATGGTGCACTGATGCCATTTTCATCCTGCTAATGTATTGCCTAACAACAAAGAAGAGATTAGCAAAACAGCTCTCAAGCAATCACTGTAGGTTAAAATGGATGTAATCGGGTGTCTAAGGCTTTTCCTTCCAATTTTACACAGCTTCTATAGTTGCAGAAGGGTTAAAATTACCAATGAACCTAACATACAGTCACTGAGAAATGTATAAAAATATTAAATTGCCACTTTAACAATGTGGGTTACAAGACAATATTTTGCACTCCCTCTGCTGACTCTGGGACGGTGGATAACTAACAAGGAATGTATCCTAGGTTGGGCCAGACTGTCAGAGGCTATTGTCCAGAATGCACAAAGGAGTCTTTGCTACATCATCTTTATTTAAAAGAGAACAAAAGCCCTGACAATTCAATCCAATGTCCTAGAGATAAAGCAGCAGAGCCAATTTCTTATAATATTACCCCACTTTAACACTGGTCAGCACCACTGATTTCAGTAGTCATACCCATGGGACCAGACACAGTGCCATCACAATTACATTGATGGCAAAATTATTTATTATTGCTGTCTTTCTTTTGGCATATGCAAAAATTAAAGGGGGGAAGGTCTATCTAAAGCCCTCAGTAGAGCTGCTTGGAACATTGTCAATGAAATGGCTTTTCACTGAAATATGCTGTTTTGCTGAAGCTGAAATCGTTCATGCAGAGATACCAGTTTTAATGATCTTTTCAACAGGAAAGCATCTGAGATCCATGGTGGACTCTTTAGTGACTTCCAGAGAGAGAAAGAGAAAGAGAGAGAAAGAGAGAACCCTGAATCAAAACTCGGCCTTTTTGAAACGGGTGTTTGAACACAATTCTTTGTCACAAAATTATTTGAAAGTTTTTGTTTTCATTCCAATAGGAAACAAAAATCAATTTCAAAATCCCAGATATTGTCCAGCCAGCTCTCATCTTCCGCTCCCCTGAACAAATGATACTTCAGCTCATAAGAAAAAATGATACTCGTTATTGGCTCACCCTGCAACAGGCAACAAAACTCCACCCCCACAGAATACCTACCTTGAAACAAAATTGTATTTCATTTTATTTTTGAGCTTCTACAATGGGATTAAAGATAAAAAAGGAAAATGTATTTTTGAAAAGAAGTTAATTATTAAATTAGCTGTAATTATGTGAATTATATATCTGCAGAAAGGGAAGGCACGGATTCATCATCCTCATCCTCATCTTCATCTGTCAGGCTAATTACTTTACTTCAGCTCTTTTTTTTTACCTGAGGTGGGAAGTCCTTGGATAGGGAAAATATCAGTCAACTTGATGTTAGAGTCAGTTCACATCTAAGTGCTAGCAGATAGCTGCTATAAGTTCACCTTGCCCTACTTCAGATTTCATGGTCAGGCAGCTCTTAATTTATGCGGCATTGGAATCCGGACACAACATCAAGCAGTACTGCAATTTAGCCTTTGCATGAAAATATGACTTCACTTAAGAGGAAACAATGGCTGTATAAACTGGATACTCAAGAGTTAGAACCAGATTGTGTACCTAACTTTCAAACAAACATTGTTCATATATAATGTGCATATATAGTGGTTGTATTCCTGGTTCTGGTCACAGTGGACAATAAATAAGGAAAGAAATGCCAGTATAATATTTTATTCTGATAGCCTTTGGATAGACAATGTGTTGATGCTTTATTATGCTCTTTTACCACCATGACCCTCTGTAGCTAGATAGGTATAGGGTTGTGGAGATGTTATGTCTACTTTAACAAGATCATCAGATGAGTAGATGACAGAATGGCCATTTTTATAACAACGAGGAGTTCTGTGGCACCATAAAGACTAACAGATTTATTTGGGCATAAGCTTCTGTGGGCAAAGATCCTTTTTGTCAGGTGCATGGAGTGGGAATTACAGAAGTAGGTATAAACATACTAGCATATAATAAGGAATCCTGTGGCACCTTAAAGACAGGGGCTGTGTCTAGACTGGCAAGTTTTTCCGCAAAATCAGCTGCTTTTGCGGAAAAACTTGCCAGCTGTCTACACTGGCCGCTTGAATTTCCGCAAAAGCACTGACTGCCTACTGTAAGAAATCAGTGCTTTTTGCGGAAATACTATGCTGCTTCCGTTCGGGCAAAAGTCCCTTTTGCGCAAAAGGGCCAGTGTAGACAGCTGAGATTTGTTTTCATAAAAAAGCCCCGATCGTGAAAATGGCGATCGCTTAGCGTCTAGATTAGCACGGACGCTTTTCCGCAAAAAGTGCTTTTGCAGAAAAGCATCCGTGCCAATCTAGACGCTCTTTTCCGAAAATGCTTTTAACGGAAAACTTTTCCGTTAAAAGCATTTCCAGAAAATCATGCCAGTGTAGACACAGCCAGGGGGTATGTCTACACAGCAAAGTTATTTCGAAATAACAGCCCTTATTTCAAAATAACTTTCCTAGCATCTACACAGCAAACCGCTATTTCGAAATAAATTCGAAATAGCAGAGCGCTTATTTTGAATTTGGTAAACCTCATTCTACGAGGAATAATGCCAAATTCGAAATAGCTATTTCGAATTAAGTGCTGTGTAGACACTTATTTCGAAATAGGGGGGCCTCCAGCTTTCCCAGGGAGCCCTGGTGGCCACTCCAGCCTCAACCAAGAACATTCCACTCCCTCCCCCCTCTCCGGAGCCCTTAAAGGGGTAGACTCTGGCCACAGTGCCTGTGCCAGCTCCAAGCCTGCCAGCTCAGAGCCAGCAGTCACTGCCCCTGACCCAGTGGCCCCAAAACATGATCCAGCAAGCCACTGGAAGCCAGCCCTCCACCGCTCCCCTGGAGCAGTCTGCCAGTTCCCGGGAGCCTGCCAGGGCCCGGAGAAGGCGGGTGCCTTCCTGGTCCAGGATGGAGATCATGGTCCTTATTCAGGTTTGTGGGGGATGCCTCCAACGTCCGTGATCTCCGGACTAGATGGAGGAACGTGGCCGTCTATGGCAGGATAGCTGCCAGCCTGGCCACCAAAGGCCACACGTGAACCCAGGAGCAGGTTCGCCTGAAAATCAAGTTGGTCTGGCAAGACCCCCAACCCTGAGCCCTGAGCTTCCCCTTCCCCTTCTTCCCCTTGCTTCCCCCTTCCAGCTCCCTCCTCCCAGGTTTCCCCGTCCCCTCTTCCACCCTCTCTTCTCCTCTCTCACGTCTCCTTTCCCCAGTCTCACCAGAGTTTCATTCCCTCCCCCCCAGTTTTGTTAAATAAAGAGAGTTTGTGTTCATGAAAATACGCGTATTTTATTTGACATCAGGAAGGGGGGCTAGGGAAGGGTAAGTGGAAGGACGTGAGGGAGGAATGAGGCACAAGCACCCAGTGGGGCAGACCAGGGAGGCTCTTAGTGCTCCTCAGGGTGGAAGCTCTCCCGCACAGCCTCCTGGATACTGACAACCCCCCGATGGACCTCCTGGATGACAGCCTACAGAAAGTGCAGCCAGGCTCGCAGCAACGCGTCCAAGAGAAGCACCAGAGTGCCCGGGGCAGCTCTGGCTCCATGTTGGTGTCCTGAGTGAGGACAACCAGAGCACGCAGAGACAAAATGCTTTGCTGTCCCTCATGGAGGTAGACAAGCAAGCAGGGAAACCTGAGAACTGGCTGTCTGGGGGGGGGAGGTCCCTTTAAGCACAGACCTCAGATAGCCTCAGGCAGCAGCCCCACACAGTAAGTCCTGACCTGGTGCCTGCCGGAACTGGTTCTGGCCAGCCTTAAATGTGATTCAGCGTCCACTCAATGTGGATGTGTTATTTCGAAATAGCAAAATGCTATTTCGAAATACATTTTGTGTGTAGATGCATTAATTCGAAATAAGCTATTTCAAAATAACTATTTCGAAATAACACTGTAGTGTAGACATACCCTAAGCTATTTATAACCTTTCACTCAGAAGTGCTCTGGGCCCTGCACATTTACTTTAATCTAGTTGTCATTGTAAAAGGGAGCTCAGGTTCCTCGATAATCTGCCACCTCCCTCAAGTTGCAGATTATGACTCTCTCTTGTGCTCTCTGGGAGCACAAGGACTGAGACCCTTGCAGAAGCACTTAAGAGGTCTCCATGCACCTCTCTCTCCTCCGTTATATCCCATGGAAGGCCACCCACAATTCGGCACTAGCCTTTAAGTTCGCCTAGGCAAATAATTGATCTCACATGTTTTTGAAAAGCACCATATACTTTATTACATGTGTTTATTACATTTATGTCGTGGTTCCACACAAAATGTGCTAAGCATTTTCCAAATGCAGAGGAAACTATTGCCACTGCTCCAGAGAGCCTACAAAAAACAATAGTATTTTTCAGGTATTGCAGACTTCTTTGTTTTATAGACCCAGAGTTTGATTCTCCCTTTAGCTATGCTGTAAAACCCGGGTAACAGAGTAGGGAATCAGGCTCATCCAGTTGCCATAAAATTGTAAGAACATTCCTGTATTATTGACAGCAAAAGAAGTTTATGATAACAGGCTACAAGTTCAATATAAACTCACTTAGGGGCAGAACATATGAAGAGCAGGATGCCTTCATTTCATAGCACTAGGTCACTGTGACATCAGGTCATAGGCCAGATAAGATAAGCAGTTTATAACTCCCAAGAAAGAAACACTTTCTGCCAATGCAAATAATGGACATTGACTTTACCCTCAAAAAATGCAAAATCACCTATCATTATTTGATCAACGACTTTGACGTTGGAAGATTCGGGGATGTAATCATGCAAAAACATGAAAGCAATTCAGACTAACACAGTTTAGTTTTAAAACTAATCTAATGATTATTTCAGTAATGAATTAAATACCTTATATGTCATTAATTTGGAAAAACTTTGTTAAACTTTATAAAATGGATATTTCTGCTATATTTTAAGGATCATTATTCCTTCTTCTGGCATATATAATTTCACTTTAGACTATTAGATGGAGAAGTGATGTTTATATTGATTAAGCAACTTAAACCCACCTGGGCATGGTGGATAGCCCCAAAGCTTTGAATTGTAACTGAATGTGGATGGGCTGAATGCACAGGGTTGGTTCCAAGTTCTGAGATTCCCTGTAACATTTTGTGATATCACAAAAAGTGTACTACTTGTGAACCATTTGGGACAATTTTACTTTTGATTCTAATTCATGGACTCACCCAGGGCTGAGATGATGAAATATGAATTTGATTCTGTGTTTGTGAGAAAAGGGTCTAAATAACCTTCCCAGATTTGTGTGTTTTGGTATCAGGAATGAAATCCAGATCTACATTTCACAGTTACTTCTGGCTGAAATTTTTCATATCTTGTGTCCAGGCCCTTTTACATTCCTCTTATACTGCAGGGCATTCTTTTTCATTACAGTGGATACCACAGAACAATGCGAGGTACTTGTAGAAAAGATCTTCCTTTCTTACAGGACAGGAGTTCTTTTACATATCCAGCCTAGTACATTTCCCTGCCTGCAGTATGTTGTACACAAAATGCATATTTCTGCATGCAAATTGAGTGGTCTAGCCACTGGAATTGTATTTGAATGTTCACATTCTATTTTATGCATATGTAAAAGTTAAGGACCAGACTCTGGCAGTCCCATCCATAAAGCTCAATGCCTGGAGTTATTTCTTTCACTTTAATGGGAGTGGATCAAACACCTACTGAGCAGTACTTTTCTCCATGAGTAGTTATTTTAATTTTCACAGGAATAAAATACTACTCTGTCTGAATAGTGCTGGCAACATCTGGCCCTAACTCACAAAGCATTTCAACACATTTTTACAGGTCCCTTAATGCTGGCCCTTATTTCAGCAGCCATCCAGTTTCTTAGTTTTTGGTACACAGTTCCTGTGATGTGTAAATTCATTTCCTTTTTTTCATCTCTGGGGGAAGCACTAGTAGAATTACTCTTTTCTTGGCCTTTACAGAAAAATTACTAGGAAAACAACTTCTGAATTGTTCTGTATCAGCTCTTGCACTGATCAATAAATAAAAATATTCATTCTTGAAACCAAAGTGTGACATAATTACCAAACTAAACAATTCTGCATGGCCTATAGTGGAATAAAAGAAACACACGGAGATGCCCTGCAAATATAAGATTTATATTCTTTATGCTTCTTGCTTTTTCCTTCATGTTTAATAATAGTATCTACTATTTATTGTATGAATCAGTCTGAGCTACATTTCAGCTGGGATAACCTGGCAGCACTCCATTGAAGTCTATGAACTTATGCAGATTTACTGCAGCTGACTAACTAGTATTTCTAATCTCCCACTCAGGATGCTCTTAGTTATTATAATTTATTTTAATTACTTTTTTCCAGTAGGATCTATACCAATCAACTGATATCTCTGTGAGTGGGAAATTAGAAATACTGCATGAAATTAGAAATACTGTGGTATGTTGTGAGCAAGACACAAGAAGTCATTCTTCTGCTCTACTTTGCACTGATTAGGCCTCACTTGGAGTATTGTGTCCAGTTCTGGGCACCACATTTCAAGAAAGATGTGGAGAAATTGGAGAAGGTCCAGAGAAGAGCAACAAGAATGATTAAAGGTCTAGAGTACACGACCTATGAAGGAAGACTGAAAGAATTGGGCTCGTTTAGTTTGGAAAAGAGAAGATTGAGAGGGGACATGATAGCGGTTTTCAGGTATGTAAAAGGGTGTCACAAGGAGGAGGGAGAAAACTTGTTCTTCTTGGCCTCTGAGGATAGAACAAGAAGCAATGGGCTTAAACTGCAGCAAGGGAGGTTTAGGTTGGACGTTAGGAAAAAGTTCCTAACTGTTAGGATTGTTAAACACTGGAATAAATTGTCTAGGGAGGTTGTGGAATCTCCATCTGTGGAGATATTTAAGAGTAGGTTAGATAAATGTCTATCAGGGATGGTCTAGACAGTCCTGGGTCCTGCCATGAGGGAAGGGGACTGGACTCAATGACCTCTCGAGGTCCCTTCCAGTCCTAGTAGTCTATGATTCTATGAATCTCATGCATATACTCTAGATATCAAGTTACAAAAAAAAAAAAAAGAAGAAGATGGAAAACACAAAAAGTTTCAATATCTTCCATTACATTTTTGTCCCAGAATCTTTGGACATTGTGACTTTAAAAACTAGAAATACAAGAAATAAAGGAAATCAGAAATTTGACATCTCACTCATTTAAAGCTAGATCCTGAATTTCTCACGTTTTATGGTAAATTTACTCTGAGGTCTTCCACATTTTTACAAAGTCCTCATACCCAATAAAACCACTCACATTTACACTTTCCTTTGTGAAAACGTAAAACATGGAATTTTCCATCTCTACCCACTAACAAAATATGCAGTACAGTTATCAAAAGTACCCTTTGACACTGAATAAGAAATTATAAAGCCATCTTGATAGGGCACTGTTCTATTGCTCCTCTGAGCTATCTCATCACATGATTGTCTAGTGATAATGCTATTACCCCATTGACTATTGGCACTGGGCTTGTCTTCAGTGACATGGAGATCAACGCTTCAGTAGACGATCTTCTGGTGTTCGATTTAGCTGGTGACTGCGGTGGTAGTGTTTCTCCTCTTAACTTCCCACTGTGGGGCTGTCCCAGAAAATTGATGTAAGGTACATCGACTCCAGCTACACAATTGTTGTAGCTGGAATTGAGTATCTTACATCGATTTTCTCTGCCAGTGCAGACTGTCCACTGTCTCACAACACTCTTATTGAAGTAGAATTGGTGTTACTATTAATAAGATCAGCAAGAGTATTGCTAAAATTATATGCATTTTATCAATGGGGCTGTGAGGAATTCTAGAAACCTAAATAGAATGTTGGAAGTCAACATGTGGGACTGAGAATGGGCATCTTGCTAGATTTATGCTACCAGTGCCAAACTCAATGTCTTGGAAGCTTTACATACCATTTTGGTGGTGCTTACTACTAAACCTGAAATCAGTAGAAGTTCAAATTTAAGGTAGAAGCCCAGAGTTGATATGAAATAATTCAGTAAATTACTGGAAGGCGTTGCCTTATAATCTTTCAGTGTCTTCCCGCCAATCCACAAAGAAATGTACCCGTAAGAAGCTGTGGAGGAGTCTGATAAATCTCATCTTCCAGGCACAAAAGTATCTGCTGGTAACGACAAAGCAAAATTCAAATATGAGACATGCAGCTAAAAAAATGTTTTATGTGAAAGCACATCAGCAACTCTGCCTATACATTCCCACTTACCCAGTGCACGGGGAAATGTACAGAAGGATCTGAAAGGAGTCATGATAGCACATGCACCATTACTTTGTTCATGTCTGGAGAAAGAGTAAAAATATGGTATGGTGATGAAGCATGGTAAAAATACTGATCTCAGACTACAGCTGGGAAAGCCAGACCAGGCACCTGGGAAACAAGAAAAAAGGAAAGACAAGCAAATAGGCTAACTGGTTAAGACTCACTAAACATTCACTAGATAAAGCAAACCATGTTACCTGCAAGTTATGGCCAATGGACTCTAAAAATATAAAACTGTCCGTATTGTCATTGAATGTGATTCAGCCTTAGACTCTAGATAATAATTACTGGAGTAGCAGGTAGCAGGGGAAACTAGCATATTTGAAATGTAGAGTATATTGAAATGAACAATATTCCACAAATTTCTAAGTGTTCCAACACAAAGGAAAGATTTGGTGCTGTTCTTGGACCTGTGCTGCTACCCCACCTTGGCCTCCAAAGATACAAAAAGCAGGGCTAGCTATTAACTAGAGGTTTCTGACAACCTCTTGAAGAGGCGGGAAATTAGTATACAGAAAGGCTGATTTGCAAAGAAACAAGATGGTGCTAAGGATCACCCATGAACCGAAAAGGAGGGACCACTTCCCTTAGGCATGATGGAGGAGGGGTCATGCCAGTGGTGTAGCAAGAAGGGCCCACTTGGGTGGACTCCGACTTCTGGTGGGTGGACAATGCTGGGGGGAGGTGTGGGTGGAGCAGAACAGCCTGAGGAGAGAATCTTGGTCAGGGGACCTATGGATGCACCTGGAAAGCAGGATCTGTATACAGGACCTGGTCCTGTTCCACTGCCTGCCAAATGCTCCAACCTGTAAGTGGGTGTTCCAGTGCAAGTTCTAGCCCTACTATTCCTGCATCCTGGCTGGATCACAGGATGGAGCAGGGTAAACCCTCGTGCCACAGCCCTTCTCCCTGGCTGGAATGCCAGGAGGCTGGCGAGCAGGACAAACACTGGGGCATGAGGAGAGCTGTGGGATGCTGCAGGGATGCAGCCCACTCACACCCACCTGTGGCTCTGCCCCTGGGTAGTACTAGTGTTGATTAAAAAATGATAGTTGTACATGGGGGCCAAGGAATAGACAGGGGAATTGTGTGGAGAGGTTTCTTCAAAGCTTTGTCTAATTTGGATAAAATTTAGATAAGCATCCCAACTTTTTAACCTTATTCAGCCTAAACACTGAACCTCTGTAGATTTGCCAAACTCTGATTTTGAGGAGGTTAGCTGGAAATCACATACTATATGATGGCGATGGAGACAAGCTTCTCCACGGGGATGACAGGTCTTATGTGGTTGTCCTGTTGCCTGAGGGCAGGGACAAGTCACTCACAGAGCCCGAGGAAAGTGGCCTTCTGCACGTGGAAGTTCTGCAACCATGCTGGTTGTCCCCTTGCTGCAGGACGATGAGGTCCCACCAGTCCAAGCTTGTCTCCAACTGCCAGAAGTGGAGTTCCATGGTGTCCAGGTGACTGAGGGGCATGCACAGCAGCAGGAGTACCAGGACCTGGGTGAACAGGGGCTGCGGTCCAGGCTGGTCCTCATCTTGCTGGCAGTTTGGAAGTACTGCGCCATGAGGCACAGCAGGAGGCCTGTGAGTCTGGCACTGCTTTGCAGCAGCTCTGGCTCCTTGTTGTGAGTGCTGTGGCATCCACACTGCATCCATTTTGTATCCCATGAAGAGGGAGGCAATGGACAAGTGGTGTGAGAGATGCGGCCATAAAGCAGAGTCTCTGGAAGCACGCGACACAGCTTGCTTGACAAAGCATCCACAGGAAGTCTCTGCCTTCCTGGTGCCCTCCCCAAAGCTTCCAGGGGCTCTAAGTCTGAGGCAGGCTCCAATCAGTGTGGACACACCATTTCAAAATAATTCTGACTAATTTCATTGCTGACTAATTTCGTAGTGGGGACACACTATTTTGTTAATTTGGGCATTATTATGTCTATTTTAGTTATTTTTAAATAATTTCCTAGTGTAGACATGCCTCTAGAAAGAATGTAAGAAGGGTCAAGAGGTGGAAAAAAGTCAAGAGGTGGAAAAAAAGAGATCAAGTTCCAGCGCCTATGTCCACAGCCTGTGTTGTGACATGACGAGGCAAGGGTTATCTCTGGTCTTCACACTAGGTTCCTTCTGTAGTTTGGTTTATTTGGCTTTGGGAACTGTACCTGGATTCTGACCACAAGTGAAGCAACAGGTGAAAACATAAAAAAGAATGTCTCTTCCCAGGGAAGTACCAAAGAAAATGTCCCACAAAACATTTCCTTTGTCTCTTAAGTAGGTTATTCCATGATCTTCCAGACACTGCCAGTAGTTCTAGATTGTGCCAGGTAAATATTTGTGTGAGGAATGGGATGGATTTTCTCTGTCCAGATAAACATGGAAAAAGATTAATCCATCCCTGAGCAGGGCAGGGGCAGGAGGAGCACACGGTCTGTACCATCCTTTAGGATAATGCTGTCATCTCTTTCTGGGGTACTCAGACCATTCCACTGATGAGGGAAAGAAGGATTTTACTCCTTCCCCACCCCCCTTGGGCTGATGTGCCCTTCTTAACCCTCCTAATAAGATCTGGGAAAACATTGCTCCAAACTTCTAGTTCTGGCATTTTAATTTAACAAATTAAAAATGATTTGAATACAACAAAAATTATTTTTGTTTTTCACTAATTTCCACTTATTTTATTGGCATCTGAATAAAATACATGCACAGGCCACTGGAAACTTGCTACGCTTTTCACCTCCTTAACTCTTAGGTCCAAAATAGATTCTAAAAAGCACAAAGCAGCTACACAGCATGACACAGTGAGAGACTGTGCACGTGAGATAGTGTGAGAGAACAGACCGTGTGCATTAGAAAATAGTCCAAGGATCTGATTCCCTTGCTGTAGGATACAAGTAACTTCACTGGGAATAATTTATATCCTGTGGTGGGAGGATAGGTTTCCAAAGAGCATATATAGGGGGAGGGAAAAAAACCAGAATGTTCTCTATATACAGCAAGTGGCTCACTTCTTATACATTAAAGTTGCTGTGTGCTTGCAAAGTACAAGAGGTAACCACACTTAAAGCATACATGTGTAGGGCAGGTTAACGGGGAGCCATTTCATCCTACATTTCTTTATCTTTCTCGTGTCATTAGGCAAGAACTCTTCTGCAACAGTTATACCAATCTCATTACTCACCGTGCAATCTTGGGGATGGCTTTCTATACAGCCTCTTCCCCCAACTGTTCATGATCAAGAAGGACAAAGTTCACAGTTTCCTCTTTCCCCAATTTTAATAAAAGCTTGTGATAAGTAATGAACATTCATTTCTATGAGTACATTGAACAGCATCTATGTGATGGTTACAGGAGAGCTTCATAGTCCTTTTACATTCTATAGTATAGAAGTGAGCCTTTGGGGCACCTCAAAAAAAGTTTTAAAACACTTGATTTCATTCAGGGAAGAATCAAAGAGTTTCAGGAGGAGAAATTGTCTTTGCACACATAAAAATGAAGGGCTCTTTTAGCTAGATGACAGCAAACCTGCGTTCTCTAATCCCGCAGGGGTTCTTTTAATAAGTCTCTGAAAAGTTCCATTTGACGAGTTAAACCTTCAATTTTTTTCATACTTATTATAGCCAAGGAGGTGCTAACCTAGTACAATGGGCAAGGGGGAGTTAACACATTACAATACACCACACAGAGTTAGTACAATACTGGGCAATAAGGGATCTCAGTACAATGAGTGAAAGAGGCAGTGACTGCAACACAAAAAATTGTATTTTAGAAGAGAATGCTTTAGGCTGAGTATCGGTTATTTTATAGCTACCAGTACAAACAAATGACATTAGTTCAATATCTAATATATAAAGGAGAATGTTTGTACAGACGGTCCCCGAGTTGTGAACGGTTGAGTTAAGACCGTTTGCATTTACGACCAAAGCTCCCATAGAGCGGTCATAAAAGCGGTCCCCGAGTTATGAAAGCGACCCGCGCTTACTAACAGCGCGGTCGCTATGTAACTCAGTGGGGTCTGAGTTACGAACAGATCGAGTTATGGCCAAGTGTTTGGTCTGTAACTTGTTCGTAACTTGGGGAGAGGCTGTATGTTTGTGCTCTGATAACTTGGACACTATAAGAGCTACTGCAACCAAACTTTGCATGGGATAACCTTACATCCAGGAGAAGGTTTTAAGGTACTTTTGGAACTAATCGGGCCTGAGCTCAAGCTGTAAAAATCACCCTAGGTCCCGTGCCCGCTGCCTGCGGCCCCCAGCACCATCCAGGACTCACCCCCGCCCGCCTGCAAGGTTACATAAGCGATCCTCTTTCCCTCCTCCCCCCCACGCTGGCATGCAGTGCCTCGACCCCCACGCGGACAACGGCTCGGGCACCCGCCCTGCCCCCCCACGGCACCTGCAGCCCCGGGCAGAAGCTGGGGCGCCCCTCCCGCGTGTAACCTCCCCTCCACCCGGCGTTGCACCCTCCTCCCCCTCTGGGGATGATGTGGACCTATATTTTAATCCCTATAGAAATCAGTGCAATTTTTCTACCATTCAAAAAAAGATAATGGACTACTGTTTTTATACATTTTGTTCCTCCGGTTTCCCAAGCAACGCCGGGTAAATCCAGCTAGTATTTAAATATTTCCCTAGTTTTTTAAACCAAGTGCCTGATTCATAGGTTCATAGGCCAGAAAGGACCATTATCATTATCCAGAATAACATAGGCCAGAGATTTTACCCATTGATTTCTGTACCAAATTAGAGTTTGACAAATTTTTTTGGACAAAAGGTTTATTCAGTAAAAATGCTGTTTAGATCTATATATACATGGAAATGGCCCCAGAAAAAATCTAGTATTTCAGCTTCTCTTTTCAAAATGATGTTTTGTTCTGAAAGTATAAAGACTTATTTCAAAAAGGTTAGAAAACTCCTTAAAATGAACAAAAACCCTAGAAAAATCAGTTTTTGTTGTATTAAATATATTATTTGATCCAACATAAAATTTCATTGATGTTTTGGAGAGAAAAAAAATACTCTTTTGGGTGGACCTAAAATTAAAAGTTTGTCCAGTTTTTCAGTTTAGCTACGTATTTACTCTGCCTTTAATTCAATGAATTGGAGTTATAGAGATAAAGTTAATATAGGAATTAATTTGTCCCAATAAATCAGATACCATAGAGATGAAAACCAAACGAACACTTAGACAGACAGATTAATAGCTAGATGTAGATGGGAATACAGCAATATTGTTGCGGGTAGTATCTGACTCTATCTGAATGCAAGTTACATAAATTAAAGCCACTTCATCTGTAATCAGTTTTTTTCACAAGCAAAGCAAGTGTCCAATGTTTCCCTGATTATCTCCAGGCCCATCAATTCTCTTGCTTCCATTCATATTCTCTTCCCATTACATGCCTAACTCTCACAGAATAAGCAGGGACACATCAGCCATAAATTACTGAAGAAAGAAAGAAAGAAAGAAAGAAAGAAAGAAAGAAAGTATTGCCATCTGTCGCTTCATTGTAAGGCTCAATGTGGGCACAGGCTTCTCAAAAGAAATTCACAACATGCACTATGTAAATTTTCATAGGTATTCAGCAAACTAAATTCTGCAAATGTATGTGACCTACTTTATTTCAGACTATTTAACACCTAACAGTATCCCTGCTGCCAATCAAAATGACAACTTCAAATGTTATATATGCCCTTGATCTGAGAAGAACTGAACTGTTGATGGATGACTTGAATAAGACTCATGAAAGGCAAAGGAGAAAATGAGATGTGTAAGAACGAGATTTTACAGCACTGTTGCACAGCTGCATTTGCTGGGGAAAAAGAACTGTGCATTCTGTTGACATGTGGCCAGAATGAGGCATAAGAGGTAGTGTGGGAATGGTGCCTCTGAGCATAAATTTATCATACGGAGTTACAATTTAAGATCATTTTATTATTCATATCAAGGGCAGCTGAGAATCCAGGTAACGCCATTTCTGAATGATTACAAAAAATCCTAATAGCAAAGCTTCATACAAAATGCTGAGGTGCTGAGAAATAACTGTCAGCTAGCATAATGTATGATGCACACTAATTTTATGGATGCAGATGCAAAGAGAAGAGAACCCAAATGCTTTTGGAGTTAGCTAATGCTGTGATCTCAGTACTATTTAAAGAGGTCTGATGACAGGATATGATTTCAATGGCTTTGTATCAAAGAAAGTGGACCTTGTTTTCTAGTATATGCAAGTTGCTTAGTGGCATGTAAGCATGAATTTAGTAGCTAGAACTCATTGAAAAAAATGCGAAATATAGATTGAGACTTGGGTTCAGCATTTATCAGTGGATATGTACTAATTTACAGGGATGTGAGGAAGTATTTCTGGATCTCTTTTGACACCTCTATTACGATTGAGGAAGAGGAATGCTAGACTTGTTGTTGAGGTTCTGGCCAGAGACTGAGGAGAACAAGTACTGAAAGAGCTATTGATGAAGGCTGCAAGGATCAGTTCCTGGTCCATTGACTGCCATGTGGGTTTACCATTGGCTTCAATGGAACCACAGCTTGGTCCTTTGAGTTGTGTTTTTTTTATTCAGTGTTTTGGATGGAGAAAATACAGGTCAATCTATGGCCTGTGCTCAGATATTACTGTCTCTAATCTATGGACTATATGCAATATTCTTATCCCTCACTTGACAGTCCTTGAGGTGTTATGTGATGTGGAGAAAGATGATGATTAGTTTACTCTGTCCAGAATTTACAAATGAAGATGGAAAGTACAGTAGTCCCCATCTTTATTTGTAAGGAGGAAGGTAACTTGAAATTCATTTTACATGCTTTCTAGTAAATCTCTCAACTCTTTATATCTCAGAATGCTTTAAAAAATCTAAAAAATACATTTTTGCAAAAGTATAGAACAAAAGAGCAACTTTTCTGGCTTCTTATCCATAAATAAAAGTTACCTAAATGTGGCAGCTCAATCTTTCTCTTAGTTAACAGTTGTCAAACACTGTCTAGTGTGCTTAATCATATCATTTCCCAAATATAAAACAGGACTAATTGGTGTCTAATCTGAAAACAATTCTCACAGTTTAAGCCTTCTATCTCTCTTTTGGGAGAATACTTGTGCGTTTTTAAACAGGAGCTGATTGCCTTGTCTGGGAGTGAATTATTTTATTCTTCTGCATTAACAGTTCATGAACGATGCCAATAGCTGCAACATGATCTTCTTTTCCCTGTCCCACCCATAACCTCTGCTGTGTCCTGGAGTGTAAACTTATGCCACATCAATCAACAGTCTTCATGGTTTGTAATACAGACATGTGAATTGTGGCTTACACTATGTTCTCTCTGGATTTGTGGGAGTTGGGGCTGTGCAAAAATGAATTAAGTACTACAAAATTTTCCACCATCCTGCTGTTTATATGATTTGTGAATTACATTGCTAAAAAGCAAAAGGAGTTATGGGCTTTCAAAGTGTGGGCAGAAATGGTGCAGGCCTACTGGAACCTCTCAGATAACACATACTTAAAAAGTGAATGGGGGGCCCATGGAGTTGCTTTGGGCCCTAAGCAATTGCTTTATCTGCTTATTTCTAGAACTGGCGCTGGCCAGGTGACAGGGAGTCACCATAACTATGGCCATTTCCTGTTGCCCATTGATAGGTGTAAGCGCGTTGCCCGCAGGGAGGGGTGGCTCCCCCTTGTGGTCAGTGGGCAGCCACTTTGGACCACTATGTTTTCCACTGTCAGTTGGGGAATTAGCAGAGGCTGCGAGGCTGCGTGTAGGTCCTCCCACTAGAGGAGCATCTAGACCTGGCTGCAGTCTAGGGCGAGTAGCAAATAGACAGTTCACAGGCCCGGCCTCAGTTCAGGGTGGGCAACAAATAAGCAATTTATAAACCCGGCCTCAGTTCATGGTGAGCAACACCAGTTCCAGTGCCTGGCCTCGGTTCGGGGTGGGCAGCAATTAAGCAAAGAGTTCAAACCCTGGCCCTGGTTCAGGGCGTGGCAGCTGGCAAACAAGCAGTCTAAAGCCAAGCCTTTGCTCAGGGCATGGCAGCACGCAAACAAACAGCAAAGATTTCAGAGCCAAGCCCTGGTTCAGGGCATGGCAGCAGTTAAACAAACTGTAAAGAGTTCCAAAGCCAAACCCTGGTTCAGGGTATGGCAAAAGGCAAACAAACGGCAGTTTAAGGCCAAGCCCTTGCTCAGGGCGTGGCAGCAGTGGGTGTCGGCTGCAACTCAGGCATAGCCAAGGGTGGAGTCTGCCGCCTGAGAAAGGGGTGACGGCAGGGATGCAGGCCCACCTACACCACTGCATCTCAGCCCAGGGCCCTGGTCCCAGCAGAGCAGTCTGCTGCTGTGTCAGCGGGGATCCACTTTGCAATGCTGCCCGAGCTCTGTCTCAGCTAAAAAAGCGTCATCTTTCCCTGGGCTACTTCCAAACTCCCCTAATGCTGTACCTGGGTTCCGGGCGAGTCTTCAGGGCTCCAGCGCGTCGGCAACTTGGGCCAGGCAGGAAGTCCGTCTGGGTCATCTTGGAGCAGCAGGCCCAGTGGCCCGGACTAGTTCTCTGCTTCTGCAGGGTCTTGCTCCTCCAGGGCCTTTCAGGCCTCCTTGGCAGGCCTTTTGTCTCTCTGGTCCCTCCTCCTGATTGATAGTCAGGTGCTTCGTTAGGTCCAGCTGTCGCCCACCAAGGCTCGGGGAAAGATGGCTCACCCTCGTGGTCAGTGGCCAGCCACTCCGACCCACTACAATTGGGATATCCTAGCAAAGCCAGAAGGACAGTCTGGGGAATCTCCCTAGTATTGGAAAATTTCAGGATTGCTGGATTAGAAAGTGAAAGAGCAGTTGAAGGGGTCAAATTTTCAAACCAGACCCTGGATAAAGTTGCACCAAGGAATTTGCACAGTTCATTTTTGTACATGAAGAAAGGGCATTAAATTACGCACACATACACCCCACTGGGTAAACAAACCTGATTGGGAAAAAAACCCCAACCAAATGCAAGATTATATGCAGACAAAAATTGTACGCTCAGATTGGAAGGTGTAAATTTAGGCCTTGATCTTGACCTGAAGTATGTACTGCAGGTCCGCTGACAGGAGAGGGAGCAAAGGGGGAATTGCCCCAGGGCCTGGTGAGTCAAAGGGGCCCAGAGCTCCTGGCTACGGCCACTATAGTGGGAGTTGTGGCACCAAGAGCCCCTGGCCCTTTAAATCACTGCCAGAGTGCCGCATGGTGCACTCCAGAGCCCTATGTGGCATGCTCCAGATGGCACTGAGGGCTTGGGTGTAGGTGGTGCTGAGGGCTGGCTGCCTCTTGCCCCGCCCCCTTCCAGCCAAGGCCCCGCCCCTTCAGGGAGCATGGAGCTGGGCTCCCCTCCCCACCTTGCCTAGAGATTTGTTGAGTCTGTTGGCTCCCCTGTGCACATGACTTCATCCATAGGGCTAGTCCCTTTAACTTCAGTAGAAGTGCTAGTGTGAGCTAAGTTACACATGTACTTAAATGTTTGATGCACCATAGCCCAAGAGGCTAGATTCTCACCTAAGTTTACATAAGTTTTACACTAGTATATTTAAACTGATTTGATGTATGCAGTGGTGCCTAGTAGCTAGATACACATACACACATTGAGCGTATGCATCTGACGAAGTGGGTCTTTGCCCATGAAAGCTTATGCTCCATACATCTGTTAGTCTATAAGGTGCTACAGGACTCCTTGTCGCTTTTGCAGATCCAGACTAACACGGCTACCCCTCTGATATGATACACACATTGAGGGACTCTTGGGTTTCCTATATACATAAGTCTGTTCAACAGACAATTTTTCCCAGCTCTGTTTCATGATTGCCTTTCGTATGGATGCTTGAATGGTTAGCAACAGTGGGGCAAACACTGTGATTTAGAAAAAATAATCTTTTTTATGCCTTTCATTAAAAATAACATTGTTGATGACCAGAGTATCTGTAATAAGACTTGACAAACAAAAGGTAACTTTGGTTACCAGAAAAAAAGAATGAAGAGGCTAACAAGTGAAGCTAGTTTTAACAAAAGCCACTCTGGCCTTTGATATGAAACATTTGATCTCTCTGGGGAGGGAGGAGATTCAATCTATCAAAAACATGTTTTGTAAGCTAGCAAGTCATATATCTGAAAATATAAAATCTGAGTCGACTCCTCTTACAAATGATCTTGGGAGAAGAAGAGCATGAAGACAGAGTAGCTATAAACAAAGGACAAAATGAAAGCATTGGCAGAACTGTAGGGCATATGGATAAAGAGGTAGGAAGATCATCAAAAGGGAGCATGAGAATAAATATCTGTCAATGGAATGGGTAAGCCAGGGTAAAGGGTAGACAGCCACAAAAACTAAAGCCAACTTTCTTGAACATCTTAGCTCTTAATGCTGCAGAGCATGATCCTGTTTTTGCTTTTCTATTCATAGCCCTCACATCCTCTATTCATGTATATTCTGATTTTACATTTAGTTTTTTCTCTTTCTGCTTATATTGTCTTCTGTTTCTATTACAATAATTAGAGAGCTTGTACAATAAGAAGAAAACTAGCTCAGCTCAGGCCTAGAGTATGTCTAGAGTGTATGTGCTTAGAAGCCTTTTCCCTATCATGATGATTAAAGTACATTCAGGTGTATTCTGTATTCTAATATAGTTCAATCATATTTTAATTAAATTCTTACTGTTTAATAAGTTATAGTAGTGCTAAAGATCACAATACAGATCAGAATCCCTCTTGCTCCTGCTGTCTTAGGCAGAGTACAAACGTATAGGTAGATATCGTCCTTGAGTTTGAGAACATAGAGCAGCAGTTCCCAACCTTTTCCAGATGGGGACCCATTTTGACAATTCAGGAAGACTTGGTGACCCAAGGCAATTAAAAAATGGGGGTGGCTGGGGGCGGGGAGGGGAAGGGCAGTGCCATAACTAGCTAATTTTGCACCTCAGGCAAGAATATAAAATTGTGCCCCCTCCTGTTTATATATTCATAGTAGTTATTTCACAGAAAAACTGAAAATACATTAATAAAATAATAACACTACATTTATTTGAGTTGTGGTGGGGGTAAGACACTCATCCCCAAACCTCTCCCCCTACACTCAGAGGCTGGAGGAGACACACTCAGGGGCTGGAGGGGCTGGGAGTCACACTCGGAGTCACACTCAGGGGCTGGGAGTCAGGGCCTGGGAGGCACACTCTGGGCCTGGGAGTCTCACACACAGGTGTTACAAAAATATTAGAAGCATAATACACATTACTGAAAAAAACAAGAAAAATTTAGCATTTTACCAAACAGTTTCACCTGAACTTAAATTAATGGGATGGTTGAGCTTGCATTTGCTTTGCTAACTGTTGTATCCTTGGAATTGTTGTGGCACCCCCCAGCATAGTCCCAGCCTCTCCCCCCAGGCTCCCGAACACAGTCCCAGCCACTACCCCAGCCAATGCCAGCCACGGGAATCCCGGCCGAGGCAGCTGGAAACCTCTCAACCGGACACCCAGACACCTGGCCCCTCACCCCCACCTACCTGAGCTGGATGCTGCTTCTTCTCTGCGTTCCCTAGCATTCTAACTTCTTTCCCCCCATGTCCAGGGATATGTTCTTACTCCAGTGGTCACCAACCAGTAGATCGGGATCTACTGGTAGATCTTGGAGCCTCTGACAGGTGATCCTGACTGGTTTGGCCAAGAGGCTATCAGGTGCCGGTACGTCAGCTGTCCCTCCCCCCCGCTGAGCACCTCCTGCCCTTTGCCTGGCAGCTTCCTCCCACCCCCCGGGAGCCTCCTGCTTGTGGTACAGAGCAGGGAAGGGAGAGGAGGGGTGCTGATGTCAGGGTGCCCCTTCTTCCACCCTGTATTCTATCTCCACAGAGCAGGGAGAGGGGGACAACAGGGCCTGGGATGGAGGGAGTTTGCTGGCTGCTTTTGGGGGTGGTGCAGGGCCAGGGCAGGAGTGAGCCTGCCTTAGTCCTACTGTACCACCACCCAGGAATCACCTGTGGTAAGCAGTGTCCAGCTGGAGCCAGCTCCGAACCCCTGCTCCAGTCATGTACCCCCCTCTACACCCCAACTCCCTGCCCCAGGCTCAGCTCAGAGCCCCCTCACATGCCAAATCCCTTAGCCCAAGACCAGAACCTATGCCCCAGCCCTCTGCCCCTGCCTGGTGAAAGGGAGGGAGAATGGGAGGATGGAGTGAGCTGGGGCAGGGCCTCGGAGAAGGGGCACGAAGGAGGCAGGGCAAGGGTATTTGGGTTTAAGGTAGAGCCTCCTGGATTGCACTTAAATTCAAAAAGCAATCTCCTGCTTAAAAAGGCTGGAGACCCCTGCCTTACTCTGCTGTGAGTCACTGAAATGGTATTCAATTCAATTGATTGGTTTAACTGCCTGAAGGTTGTTAAACCAATTAAGTTGAGTACCACTTCAGGTGAATGGCTCCTTAAGACTAAGCCAACTGTGGAGCTGACCAGCCGGGGACCTTTTCAAATGTGTGAATGGCTCCTTAAGAGCACCACCTGGGGAGACACTTGGCGACCCTTTTGAAATGTAATGGGAACCCATAGGTTGGGAAACCCTGACATAGAGTATCTAAGGGTACATCTACATAGCAGGGCCTAACTCGAAATAAGCTACACAAATTGAGCTACATCAATTGCGTAGCTTATTTCAAAATAGCTTATTTCTAAATTGGGAGTGTCTACACAGCACTTATTTTGAATCTAGCCAATTAGCCCGTCATAAGACGGGATTTTCAGGTCTCTCCTCCACGTTGGTCTTCTCTCCTGAGCCTCCGGTCTCTCGCTCCGTCTCTCTCTCTCCTCCTCCTACTGCCTCCTCCCCTCTCTCTCTCAGCTCTCCTCTGCCTCCTGCCTCTCTCTTTCTCTTCTCCTCTCCCTCCTGCCTCTCACTCGGGGGACCGCAGAGCCCAAACAGCCGTTTGGGCTCAGCACTCCCTGTGGTGCATGGGGAGCGTGGAGCCCAAACGGTCGCTTGCGCCACTTGCTCCCACGCAGCGGCCCGGCTGAGCGGTGCAGAAGTCAGCCGAGCGCCACGGCGGGAGGCGAAGGGGGGCCGGGCGGTGATGTTAACAGCCAGGGGGCGGGACCTGGAGCCGCTGTCATGCTGCACGTCACCGCCCTGCCCCCCTTTGCCTCCCGCCTTGGTGCTTGGCTGACTTCTGCGCCTCTCAGCCGGGCCGCCGCGGGGGAGCAAGCGGCTGTTTGGGCTTCCCTGTGGCAGCCCGGCTAAGTGGCGCAGAAGTCAGCTGAGTGCCATGGCGGGAGGCGGAGGGGGGGCGGGGCAGTGACGTACATGGCCAGGCCCCACCCCCTGGGCATGTATGTCACTGCCCCGCCCTCCTTCCCCTCCCGCCGTGGCGCTCGGCTGACTTCTGCGCCGCTCAGCCGGGCCGCCGCGGGGGAGCAAGCGGCACAAGCGGCCGTTTGGGCCCCATACTCCTAATGCAGCACGGGCCGCCCAGAGGGAACAGCCAGCATTTCAGGCAACAGTGCAGTCCAGAGGGTACAGCCAGCATTTTAGCGTTAGACTCACAGACACTGGGCTACTATATGTATGGTAGAGCACTCTTCCTCCAACTTCCCTTACTCCTCATATAATGAGGCTTATAGGAGTGGCAGTAAGAATTCCTCCAGCTTGACAGTATTTCAACATTATTTTGAAATAACTGCCTGCTGTGTAGACGCGGACTAAGTTGTTTCAAAATAACGCTAGTTATTTCAAAATAATATGTCTCTGTAGACATACCCTAGGGCTATGTCTACACTGACGGCTTCTTGCGCAAGAACATCTTGCGCAAGGGTTCTTGTGCAAGAAGTCTTGCACAAGAAAACGTCCACACTGCCATGTGTGAGCTGTGCTTTTGCGCAAGAGCATCCAATGTGTGCGCAAGAGCATCCAATGTGGACGCTCTCTTGCGCAACAAAGCTCTGATGGCCATTTTAGCCATAGGGGTTTCTTGCGCAAGAAACCCCTGCCGAGCCTCCGCACTACCCTCTTGCGCAAGAGCTGCTGCGCAAGAGGGCTTACATCTGTTAAAAAAGAGTGTAGCTCTTGTGCAAGAAGCCCTCTCTTACAGCGCCTTACTGTAAATTTCCTTGCGCAAGAGCGGGCGGGCAGTGTGGACGCTCTACGGATTCCTGCACAAGAACGGCAGTACTTGCGCAAGAAGCCGTGAGTGTAGACATAGCCCCCGTGTACAAGATGGACTCACATTGAAAGGGAGCTGGGAAACAGAGCTACACAGGAATTAAGAGACTTGCCTAGATTAACACAGGAGGTCAGATTGCTTACATCTCAGTCCAATGTCTCTTCTGAAAGACATTCTACAGCACATATTATATCAATTTTCCATGCTAACTCCCTTTGCTCACATCACTTTGTTGTCCTAGAGCCCACAAAATCATTCTGTATATAGGAGTCAGCAAGGCAAACTTCCCCACACTAGCCCATCAGTTGCTAGGACTGACCATTTCGTCTCAGGACAGGACTATTATTCTTGTTTTCATGATGGCACATGAATTAACTTCAGGTCCCTGTGGTCTCAGTGACCCACTGGTCTAATGTTCTGTGGAATGACCCCCTCCTATCTATGGTACCCTCGGCTGAAATCCTGCTGCAAAGTTCTGGAACAGTTGTTAATGGTTTGCAAAATCAGGTTGTGATTTTGCTGAAGTCAGTATCCAATGTATTTTAAGTTGAGTATACACATTTTGCATGTTTTCATGTACTTGTGCTATAAATAGATCAAATGGTAAGACACACATAAATGCTTGATTCACGTTGAAGGACTTAAATCCCACCTGGAATGCGAAGCCAGCTTGAAAGGAACCCTTGCCATATCACATTCCATGTGCATCGCTTGTAGAAAACTCCCTTTGTCTACACAGTCCTGGCACAGAGATACCACAAAGGCAATTGAAACAGAAAATTAAAGATTCTTGTTTCAAGATTTCTGTGGCAAAATTCTCTTTTTGATTATCTGACTTCAGAATCGCAAGTGAACACAATTAAATCAAATGGAAATTACACATGAACATGCAAGGAAGTGTACATCCGAACTGTGCCCATATCAGTACTAAACTGTGCCAAAAATATTACTGTGGGCCAAAGAATTATTAAGTATATGATGGGAGAGTTTACTTAGATTCTATGTTTACTTTCAGGGTAACCATACGTTTCCAGTCTACATTACTTAGTTTAAGGGAAAAGGGGTTTTCAAAGATGAAGGGTTATTTTTAGCCACCCAGCTTTCAGTAATTTCAAATTTCAGTGTGGGTGCACACATCACCTTTGTAACAGATTACATCTGAACTGAACACAAAATGGAAGCTGCCTCCAGCAGACAACATAAACCTAGATGCTGGTACACAGAAACAAAATCATATATGCTGCAGCAGGGGGGTGGGATAGTAAGTCTTTTCTAGCATTGATTTATATGATTGTATGAAAACAATGGTTAAGGGCTGTTTGCCTATTGATTTGTGTGTATAGATCCCATGAGCATTAATGGGAGTTTATGTGTATCAAATAAAGAATACACTTTATGCTGGAGCAGATATTGGAGAGTGCTTCAGTTTTAATGGCAGAAAGCTGTTTGGTCTGGTGTCCTAAAATAGTTAAGTCCTGGGTTATTTCAAAATGCACATTCTCTTTAGCTTTTTTGTGGTCACTGTTTATACCTTCAGCCCTTATTCTCCTTGAACAGCTTTGCACAGTTATAAAAGTAAACGATTTAAATATGACTCAAATGAGTAAATAAACCCTTACCCTGCAATTGTTCTAGGCACAGTGAAAGAGCAAACAATTATTTTGACAGGTAGACAGGAGACAGGTCAGAGTGGTCTGCTGAAAGTTTGCTTTCGACAGAGGTCAGCAACATAAAGCTTTTTGTATTGCACGATGACCCACCAGCATTCATGTATACAGACTTCATTCCCAGACAGAATGTTTGATTTCTCATATGCAGTTGTTGGTGTGTCCGTATTTTTTCAATGGTCTTTTTGTGTGTTAAAAGCACACATATGTTTCTGAATCATGCTAAAAAATCATCACCAGTATGAAAATCATGCTTAAAATAAATCCTTACTTGTTTTTGATGTGGTTTCAGTTCGGATAATTAAACGAGGCAAGTCAGGTTCACTTTATATTCATAAGCTTCAGGGGGTAGCCGAGTTAGTCTGTACAGAAAAAAACAACAAATGGTCTGGTAGCACTTTATAGACTAACAAAACATGTAGATGATACCATGTTTTGTTAGTCTACATGTTTTGTTAGTCTATAAAGTGCTACCAGACCATTTTTTTAAAATATTCATAGTCAGTTTCACTTTCTGCTTCTCATTGTTGCACTTGCAGCTACAGAACTGCAGCTCTGCCAACCTCAAGCCTTCAGAAATCACGTCTAATTCCCCACAAAATCACACGGTTGGCTTAAAAATAACCCACTTCGGCTTCTTTTTTATTTGTCTTCTGGTATTTGAGGCTTTCATGGGCACTTGAAAATCATGTGGCCAAGAAGTTTGGTTTTTTTTTTAAATGAATACTGAGATTTTCCTGCATTCACTTGGTTCCAGCAGCCTTAAACAGTTCACCAAATATCGTAAGAGTTGGCAATACTGAAACTTCAGGGGAATATCGGAATGTCAACAAAATAGTTTTCATTTAAAATATTGTGTGGGATGAGCAAGAGTCGCTGAAAAATTAGTTTTGTCCCTGTGTCCTGGTCCCTGTACAAATAATGGTATCTTGGTCCTGTTACTTCCTGTAGAACCCCTTCCTGCACAGACTGGTCACTTGCAAGAGCCACTGAGCAGCTGAGCCAGTGAAACTGACAGAGTGAGCAAGAATGAGAATGAGTGGAGACAAAACAGCAGCAGTTACAGAGGAGATAAAACAAAATAGAAATTAAAACATCTCTGCCCAAAAAGGGAGGAAATGGAGCAATCAGAACAGGGGGATTATAATTGTAAATGGTGCTGGCTGGAGAGATGACAGTGTGAGCCTCCTGACTCAGTACCTTCTCCAGTGCAAGGCTGCTCAATGCCCACAGAGAAGGGTTAGATACACACAGAGCTCCCTCCATACATGGATCTTGAAGGCTGTTCTTACCCACTGAAATGAGCTACCTGCAGCGCATAGGCTGGATTATTCTCTTTATCTCCAGATTGCTGATGTATTACCTTCCCTGATTTCCTTTAAAAGGGGTGTTGAAGCAGCTTGCTCTAATGGAGAAGGCCCTTGTTAGTGCAAGTCCATTGGAGAAGCAGGTTGTGAAGCACACAGCACAGCAGAAAGTTCCTTACAGTTAACCTTTCACTTTAGTTATGTAGTGATGCACAGAGCGCTTGTTCCTTAACGAGGTAGAAAATCGACTTGCTTTCTAAGGGCCTGATCCAAAGTCAGTTAAAGTCAATTAAAATACTCCCCTTGACTTTAATTAACTTTGAATCAGGCCCTACAGTCAAAGCAGCAACTAAGTCCCTAACATGACATATATAAGATTCTCCTAGGAAGGAATGTATTGTCTGCAGAGAGCCTTGAATTATAAAGTTCATAGGAATGCAAAGATGCAGGAGATTCTTTAATGTCTCAGACCACACAGTAGCTCTTCATTAGCAAATATTCTTCCCTTTGAAGATAAAGAAATACACAAAAGGGCCAGTTCCCTGGCTCGTGTAAATCATTGGAACTCCATTAAATTCAGGGTTTAAAATACTCTTTTCGGGAGCCACAATACACAGTAGGCCAAACTCATTTTTAGTGTAATTTGGGACACTATTTCTTGCATTTCTTTATGAGACAGGTGGGTCCTCAGGTGTTATTTAAAAGACTAGAGGGCTTTGCATGCCAGTTCAGATAAAGCAAAGCTTGTTCCAATGTTATATTTTAGTTGCTTTGCTAGATGAGTTCAAGTAAGCCCACTATCATTTAGATACACTATCATTAAACAGCAAATTACAAGTGCACTTTGGTAATTCATGGATACAGTAAGAATTGTAGTTCTTGGTTTAGGATGACACAAATGCAGCAATGCAGGGAAATAAGGTAAGTCAGATTGCCTTCCCTTGCACAGCATCCCAGAGGGAAAGAGAGAGAGAGAGAGAGAGGGTATGTCTACACTACAGAGTTTTTTTCGGAAAAACGGCTGTTTTTCTGACATTAGTTATGTCGAGGGGGTTTCCCGACATTAGTAATCCTCATTCTACGAGGAAGAAGCCTTTCGGAAAAAAGCGTGTGTGGACGGGGAAGAGGGAGTTCTTTCGAAAGAAGAGGAAAGAGGAAAAAGCACAGGTGCCCTGGTGGCCACTCTGTCCATAGTAATCATAGCTTACATGCAAGATAGTGTCCACACTGAATGGTTGCTATCTTTTGAAAAAGCAGATCAATTTTTCGATGCGCTTTGGCAGTGTGGACGCTCTCTTTCAGAAGAAGTTTTTTCAGAAGATCTCGTCTGGAAAAGCTTCTTCCGAAAGAAGCCTGCAGTCTAGACATAGCCAGAGAGGGGGAGGAAATGTCTGTGGCCTTTACTCCTTCATTTCATGTGACCGAGTAAGCGGGGAAGTGTGGAACCTTGACTGCCCTCACAATGGAGCACCAAAGTAAAAATTGACACTAATTACTTTTGTTATGGATTTCACTGTCCCTTCTCTCCTATGCTACCTCACACGCAGGGCATCAAGGGAAAGACTCAGTCTAACTCTTACTGATGAGTCTCAGAGGGGTAGCGTGTTAATCTTTATCTGTTAAAACAACCAGGAGTTCTGTGGCACCTTAGGGCATGTCTACACTAGGAAATTAATTATTTCAAAATTACTAAAATCAAAATAATAACTCCCAAAATAACAAAATCAAAATAGTCAGAATTATTTCTAAATAGTGCATCCACACTGATTGCAGCCTGCCTTGGACTTATAATTCCTGGAAGCACTCTAGGGAGGGCACCTGCCAAGCGTATTTTCAGGGGCTCCTCTCCATGGCCACATCTCACACACCACTCCTCCACTGCCTCCCCACCCCTCCGCGGGACACAAAATGGATGCAGTGTGCTCTGGTTGTCCTTGCGAATGCCACAGCAGTCACAACATAGAGCTGGAGCTGCTGCAAAGCAGTGCCAGACTCACGCACCTCGTGCTGCGCCTCATGGTGCAGTACTTCCAAACTGTCTGCATGCTGCTCCAGCAGAACGATGACCAGCCCAGATTGCAGGTCCTGTTCACCTAGATCCTGGCACTCCTGCTGCTACAAATGCCCCTCAATTCCCTGGACACTGTGTAATGCTGCTTCTGGTGTAGGGAGACCACTCCCAACTGGTGGGACTGCATCGTCCTGCAGCAATGGGATGACCAGCAGTGGCTGCAGGACTTCCGAATGTGGAAGGCCACCTTCCCGGAGCTCTGTGAGTGGCTCGCCCCTGCCCTCTGGTGACAGGACATCCTCATGAGACCCACCATCCCCATGCAGAAGCACATCGGCATCGCCCTGTGGAAGCTTGCCACATTGGACAGCTACCACTCCATCAGGAACCAGTTCGGCATGGGGAAATCCACAGTTGGGACCATGCTCCTGCAGGTAGACAAGGCCATCAACCAGGTGCTGCTATGAAGAGTCATCACTCTAGGGAACATGGACACCATCGTGGATGGCTTTGCCACCATGGGCTTCCCCAACTGAGGGGGGGGTGGAGGGGGGAACGGCTATACACGGCACTCACATCCCCATCCTAGCTGCTGACCACTGTGTCTCGGACTACATCAACAGGAAGGGGTATTTCTCTATGGTGCTGCAGGCCCTCGTGGGACACTTCACCAACATCACTGTGGGGTGGTTGGGGAAGGTGCACGATGCCCGTATGTTGCCTGTTCCAAAAGGTGCACACCGGCACTTTTTTCCCTAACTGCATCATCAGAGTCAGGGCGATGTATATGCCTATCTTCATCCTGGGTGTTGCAGCCTACCCCATGCTCCTCTGGCTCATGAAGCTCTACACGGGCAGCCTGAATCCCACCAAGGAGCACTTCAATGCCAGACTGAGCAGGTGCTGCAGCCAGGCCAGGAGCCTGTGGGCAGGAGGAGGTGGCTCAGCTTCCTTCTGTATCTTGCACATGCTGGGTCCAGCACTGGCAGTGTTCCGCAAAGAGAAAACTTCTATCCCTGCCCTGGGGGGGGAAGGGGAGTGTTGCTGTTGGGGGAGCTGTGTGTGAGTAGCAGATGCCGCGTGGCAGAGAGAGTGGTACTGGAGTACCATCCTCTTTCTCCCCCCACCAGCAGGTTCCCATGGATCTGTCTCCTATGAATCCCCATGCTTGACCGGAAGCGGGTGTTGCCTGAGTGTGAGCATGACCCTGTGCCATGTGCGGCACTGCTGTGTGGCTCCATGGCCCCACCTTCCTTAGTGGTGGCTTCTTGTGGAAAGATGTTTCACCATGGAGGCCAGAATAAGGCAGGCCTCTCCAGGAACCTTGAGAAGGACCGAGGGGTTCTTGTGTGGGAGTGTCATGGGGCTGAGTACTCCGGACGGGTGGTCCATGTGCACCCATGTGCACAGGCTGTTGTGCAACCCCCCCCCCGGTCGAGTAGACTGAGCGAGGAGTGCACAGCCCCTCGCAGCCTGCTGCCTGCCTCGCTTGTAGGTAGGGAAAGTTATAGAACTCACCTAAAATGCATTCCCCTGGATCGTCTGAGGCCTGAGAGACATTCTAGGAGTGGGAGGGACTGTCTTCACGGTGAGAAGCAGATCCTGGCTGGCGGGCATGGTCCCCTGGCTGGCCTCCTCCTTCTCTTCCTCCTCCCCCATCTGTCTCTTCTTCTTTCTCCTCCTCCTTATACACAACCCTGCTCTCGTGGAGGCTGACTCTGGGTGTGTCCTGGCTGGACTTGATGACAATGGTGGAGTGGAAGTGATTGGCCCCTCTCCCAGGATGGCATCGAGCTGTTTGTAGTTGTGGCACGTGTGTGGTACTACTCAAGAGCATCTGCTCTTCTCCCTGGCCTTATTGTAGGCCTGCCGGAGCTCTTTAATCTTCATCCGCACCTGGTTGAGGGCCCAGGTGTGGCCTTTGTCAGCCAGGCTGGCGACCATTCGGCTGTAGACGTTGGCATTCTGCTTTCTGGTGTGGAGATCCTGGAAGTTGGTCTCCTCCCCCAGACCTCAATGTGGTCCAGGATCTCTGCACCAGTCCAGGCCAGCACTCTCCTGCATTCCTGGCCAGTGGTAGCCAAGGGTGCTGCAGGAGTGCTGGCAGCTGTGGAAGGCTCTGAAGGAGCGTTGGGATCTGCCATGGCTCTGTCAGCTCCTGTTGTATGGCACAGGGCTTGTCAACTTGGCCCGATGCTACAAGCCTTTCTCCTGCAGCCTGTAGTTTTAATCTCCGCAGAAGGGGAGCAGGGGAGATGGCAAGTGTGGCCAAAGTGGCCACAAGTGCAGCTGTGAGAGGTCGCTGGAGGCCAGTTATTTCAAATTAACAGCAGTGGCTCATCCCCACTAATGCTATTTTGAAATAATTCCTTGAGGAAAGCAGGAGTACAGATTTCAAAATAACCAGCCTGTTATTTGGAAATAACGGGCTTGGTAGTATGGATGCGTCACTTACTATTTTGAAATAAAGGGGGTTATTTTGAAATAACTCCCTAGCATAGATCAGGGCTTAGAAACTAACATTTATTAAGGCATGAGCTTTCGTGGGTAAAACCCACTTCATCAGATGAATTGAAGAGGAAGTTACAGAGGCAGGGGTATACATATTGTGTTAATGAAGGTAATCATATCAAGGTGGAAATGGCTGATTCACAGTATTTGGTGTGAACATGTGAATATAAAAAGATGGGAAATTGCCTTTGTACAGGTTGAAACTCTCCTAACTGGGATTCTCTGGTCCAGCAACATCTGTGGTCCAGCATGGATGTTGCAGGACTAGAGAGTCCCTGTGGAGAGCCAGCAGCAAGGACCCCTGCAGGCCAGCAGGGCAGTGGGCTGCCTGCAGTGAGCTGATGGTGGGGCCTCTAAGCGCGTGGCAGTGGGGCTTCCCAGTGGGGTGTGGCAGTGGGATTGGGAGACCCAGCATGTGGCTGCCTGGCAGGGCTGGGAGCCGTAGTAGCCGTGGCTCAATGGGGCAGGGAGTTGTGGTACGTGGCAGTGGCTGTCTGGCAGGGTCTGGAGCCCCATTGTGTGACTGCCCAGTGGGGTTGGAAGGGCAGCAGGGCCAGCAGGAGGTGGGGAGCTGGCTGGGAGGCCGGTGGCCCGGGCCAGTGCCACGGGTCCAGAAATTACCTCCCCGGTCCAGAAAAGTCTCTCATCTGGGATTGGTCAGGTCCTGAGGGTGCTTCACCAGGGAAGTCCAACCTGTAGTGCCTTAACCAGTTAAGATCCTTATTAAATACTATGTCAATTGCATTGAATTTGCAAACTCCAGTTCAGCTGTCTCCCTTTGTAATCAGGGGTTTATATTATTTTCTAGAAGGATGGCTACTTAATTCCATTACTGAACATCCAGGGAGGTTAAAGTGTTCCCCTACAGGTTTGTGTGTGTTATCGTTCCTGATGTCTGATTTGTATCCATTTATCTTTGGTGTAGAGCAGGCATGGGCAAAATATGGCCCGCAGGCCAGATCCAGACCACCAAGCCACTGGATATGGCCCGCAGATGTAGCAGGGAGCCCCAGGCAGGCTCTCTGATTGACTGGCCCCACGCGAACGCCACTCAGAAAAGCAGCTGTTGGTAGTTCCTCTTTCACCAACATGAGCCTGGATGGGGAAGGGGGGAAGGCTTCATGAGCTGCCCTTGCTCCCAGCACAATCCCATTGGCTGGTTTCAGGCAGCACACAAAGCACCCTCTCCCTCAGCTCGTAGTTATTCAAACACTCACAGAGGTGGGGCAGGCAGGCTGCCTGAGAACCCTGCTAAGCTGCTGGCTGGGAGTCACCTAGGTAAGTCTCCCAGCCAGAGCCTGCCTCTGGCATGGCAACCCCTCCCTCCCCCCATCCCTCTGCCCTCCCACTCCTGCCCCCCTACCATACGTAACCCAAACCCGCTGCCCCCATAGCCCCTCCCAGATCTGGCACACCAGTCCCCTGCTTCAGGTCACAACTCCTACTGCCCTAGGTCCCAATCCAATCCCCTGCCCCTCCTGTACCACAATCCCCCTGCTCCAGATTACAACCCCCTCCTGCCCTAGGTCTCATCCCAAGCCCCTGTATCCCAGTCCCCTGTCCTAGGTCACAACTGCCTCCTTCAGCCAAACTCCTTCTCAAACCCCATGCTCCCTCCTGTACCCTAATCCTTTACCCCAAGCTCCATTATGCACCCAATCTCCATCCCAGACTCCGCAGCTCCTCCATTAATATCATGAAAGAGTGTGGCCCTTGACCACTTTCCAAAATCTTGGAGTGCCCCCCCATCAAAAATTATTGCCCACCCCAGCGTAGAGACTGTCGGTCTGGCCAATATACATGGTAGAGGGGCATTGCTGGCGTTTGATGGCATATATCACATTAGTGGATGGGCAGGTGGATGAGCCCCGGATAGTGTGGCGTATGTGGTTAGGTCCTGTGATGGTGTCACTTGTATAGATATGTAGACAGAGTTGGCAACAGACATAAAGTCCATTTGGGGGCTGGACTCGATGACCTCCTGAGGTCTCTTCCAGCCCTATGATTCTATGATAAAGAACAGAATCTGGGCCTGGCTGTTACCTCATACTAGTTTTACACCAGAGTAAACCCATCTGAACACAGTGCTGTTGGTGAGAGAGGAATCAAGCCCCCTGGATAGATGCCATTTGGACATGTCTGAGTTCTCAGGGCTCTCCACAAACCACATTACTAGAAAGGCAATGGTGTGGAAACATTTGTTTATATCAGACATTTGTGCTGATGGCTGAATCTTTGTGGTCTGGGTCCAACGCTTCACCCTTAGAAGCTTCAACATGATGAACCATGAACACAATATGAACAATGAACACATAAATGCAGTGTCAGGCAGTGTTTTTTTTGTGACAGTACTGCCCAATATGCAGTACCGGCACCTCCAGATGCAGTACTGACACCTCCAGTCAGAGGAAAGAACGGAGTGTACCGGCACCTCTGTATGCCAATGTCCAACAGTTGGCTGGACTGTGTGTCTTAAAGGTGCCACATCTCTTAAAAGGGCAATGCCGGCCCCACCCAGCTTTTTTTTTTTCTCAACAACTTTTCCCCTGGAATACTGGCACCTTTTTTTTTTTTTTTTTAACAAAAAAAACCAAACAAACAAACGACTGGAGGAAACCCCATACACTTCTCCACCAAATCGTAAAGGCCCTGACCGAGCAACACACATGTTTAAGTACTGGCTTAAATTCCACGGGACTTGATCAAGTACTTTCCTGAACTTGAGCCAGAGTCAGGTAGGGTTAAGCGCCCAACTCCCGCCAATCTCTCTTTAAGGACATTTAACCCCCCAATACCTTCACTAGGGACTCCCCCAATCTCTCTAGCAGTGATTCCTGTGACTCATGCTCCCAGTGGCCTTACCTCATTGAGCTCATGTCTACATTTATGAGACAATCGACCCTCCAGAGGTCAATATAGACCTGTAAATCGAATGCTGAGGGCAGCCCCCGCTGACTTTCAGTATTCCTTGTTCTCCGAGAAGTAAGGAAAGCTGACAGGAGCATGTGCTCCCAGCCTCCTGCTTGGTGGATACTGCCATGGCTCACCTTAAGATAAGCCAACTCCAGCTATGCATTTTGCGTAGGTGAAGTTGCATACCTTAAGCCAGCCTGCCTGGTCTAGTGTAGACCAGGCCTGACTGTACAGCACAAAGCTGCTTCAGGAATTCCTGCCCAAAAGTCACCTCCAGCAAATGCAGAGAAATAGTTGGGAGCGGGCCGTGGGTGGTGGAGGAGAATCTATATGTAGTTTCAGATCTTACCTATAACAGTTACATTATGAAAAATGCCATTCATAGTAAGCCCAGATTTACCACAGCCTGAAGATCTATCACTTTATCACTGTACCAGTTATGCTGACTCTTGTAGCTAGCAGTTTTCAGAAAAAATATCCCTATGTAAATCCTTAATCCCGTTTTATCTGTCTGACCATCTCCCTTGGCATTTTGACAGGGCTCACCACCATATCTTACTCAGCTGTTTTATATTGTGCTCCTCATTTTGGGTCTTTGCCACACCTAGACCAAGAGAGATGATCTCAGTGACATTTCTTCTGATTAGTTAGCGTTCTAAACTTTCTCCAGCAGATGGCAATAAAACACTGTGCTAGGGTACACGCTAAATGGCTCCTCAAATGCCAGTCTTTGACAAAAGCTCTACAGGGTCAGAGGGCTGGTAGATGGAAAAGAAGATGTATTTGCAAACAAAGAATATTTCATCCTTGAAAAAAAAAAAAAGAACACTGTATAAGTTTAAACTACTAGCAGCATCTGTCTTGTGCTGGTATTTGAGAGAAATTATATCCTGCTTACATATACATAGCATAAATGTGTGCAGGCGTATGCTGTGGGAAGGTCAGAGTACATGTGGGGTTCCTGAAAAGAAACAATTCTAATGTCTGGGTTATGTACTATAATAATGGATCTGCATAAAGCCCCGATTTTTAAAAAATGTGTTTATTATCTTCAGGGGTATCTTCTCCTCTTGATGCATGGGGATTTGTGTGCATACTGAAAGTCCTATTAGTGTTAATGGGAATTATGTGTGTAAATCCCCAAATCCCAGTGCACAAAGATGAGAGTGTCCCCTGAAGGGTCTGAAATATGTACTTGAATTAAACCTGGCTGTTGGGAAACTCATCATGCTGCTGCTGTTATTATAAATTTATACTTACTAGGACTAAGTTTCACCTGAAACAACAGAGCCTGAAGTGTTATTTGTTCCAGCAAATTATTTTGTTAGATGTGATAATCAGTTCACAGCAGGACTGCAAGTGGCTACTCAGATTGTTGACAATTCTGGGTCCCGGCCAGCTCAAAATAGCCTCTGAAGTTCTTCCAGAGGTCACAGAGGATACTCCTAAATCCACTTCCTAAGGGGAGAAATCCATGGGTAACAACCAAACAATATAAGCTCTAGTTTTCTGTAGTTGCTCCTGCTGTCTTTTCCTGAGGAGTGGAGTTACAGATCCTGCTCACCCCACTCACTTGCTGCTCATGACAATCAGGCTCATGGGAAGTACATCTGTGGCAGAGCACTCTGACATTTTACTGTGGAAAGTGAGAAGACTCTCTTCTTCCCTAGATAAGTGAGCAAGTCCGGGAAAGCTTTTGATGGGCCTGGGGCCCTAAACAAGCCCTGTTTGGCTGGCAGCTCTATTTTGGAGTCACAGCAATAGGAGTCATGTGGTCTAAGGATTCTTAATCCTTCCCCCACAAACATACACCCCTTTTGATAGTGGATTAGGTCGGAGTCCTTCAAAGAAAGCCCTGCTCTTCTGCTTACCTTCCCATCCCTATTCAATGGCAAACTTGGGCTGTGTTGCAAGATCCATATAGGCAAATAACTCTAGATTGCAATGCTCCTTCGTGCTTCATGACCTGAATTGTGGATAGGAAACAGGATCACGAGCACAGTTACAAAGTTACAGGAGGCAAGGAATTGACTGACATATCTTTTCTGCCCTCCTTTCCTGGGCAGTTTCTAAAATCCTCACCAGATGCTTTGGTTAGTTTTTCACAGAGCAGCCATGTACAGTATAAGCTAGTGGCTTGCACAGCCCAGATGTTTGGCTGAATCCCTTTGCATCTAACATGCCATGGTACTTACATTTAAATAACATTAACAGATACAATAAAATAATAATAATTCATTAAAAGAAATTAATTAATTGAATGATTTAGACTCATGCAATTAATTATTTTAAATCCCAGTCTTCTATTGTGAGGCAGCAAGTGAGTACAACAAAAGTTCTGTTAAACCTTGAAATGGAATAGAAGTAATTTCATTCCTCATTAAAAACACAGTGAATAGCTGCTGCAGCATTGCTGTGTTCTTTGTAATGACTTGTTTCACTGATGGATCAAATAGGCTGTTGACAATGGTTGAATGCAACTGACAAGCTCTTCTAATAAGATAAAAAAAAATCTACATTTTATTGATTACAAAGCAGCAGTGCTAAAATTGGGTTTTTGTCCCTTTACATTTTTTTATTGACTACAAAATAAAGGTCTTTTACCTTTGAAATTGCACCTTGCCCTGGTATTACAATGAATTATAATCCTAGGCTATTCATGCTGCCTCAAAGACCTAAAACATTTGCCTTCATGGCTAGCATGTTGTAAAATGCCTGCATTTGCATATATATTTTACAGGGCCTTTTATCCAAGAACTGTGTAAGATTTTTTTTTAAAAGGGCCAAGTGAACAAGAATTCTGAGAGTCTTGGGATATGAAAAGCTATGTGATATAATAGCAGAAATTATTGAGAGAGGTTCTTTGATTTGTATTAAGCAGGAGGTCAGAATTCTGATCCCTTCTGGCTTTTAATTCTACCAAACTAGGGGTCTGAACTGCTTTGCCAGAAACTCACTAGAACCAAATTTAATCAACAAACTATAATTGTAGCCACTAGAAAGTCAACATTTGCCATTAAATACCTTGATGTGGTATTCTATTGTCTCCTAGGCTACATCTATATTGCACTATAGTTCGAAATAAGATATGCAATTTGAGCTACGCAAATTGAATATTTTATTTCCATCTTATTTCGAAATAGCTTATTTCATAATTTGGCGCTTCTACACAGAACCAAATTTTGAAATAACCTGCTACTCCGAAATGTCCCTTATTCCTTGTGGAATGAGGTTTACAGGGACGTCGGAATAGAGAGCCTGAAATAACGGGCTTGCTGTTAAAACACAGAATTGCTATTTCAGGATACTCCAGTATCCCAAAATAGCATAGCAGTGTAGATGTAGCCCTACTGTTCTGTGTACAGGCAGTATGTACCACATCTTTTATCCATAAAGTTTCTGTAGTACTTAAATATTGAATTCTCTGATTCAATTTAAAACTTTCCACATTCACCTCAACCCCACCTTAATTCAGGAGAAAGCAAGGGGAGAAAACATGAGTATGCCCATGCACACACACCACTTTCTGCCCACTGCTGCATGAGCAGGTAGATCTAGAGAGGACTGTGTTTTTATGCAGGTCTCCAACAGCTTTAGGACAGGCTGCTTACAAAAAATCAGTCAGCAACTCTTTGCTAAGTGACAAGGAGCTGTAGCCAAATGCCCTGGCCACAGAACAAATGGTCTGTCATTGATCTTCTGCCACCTGTATTGAGACCTGCTTCCAGATCAGCACACCTGGTTTGTTAGCTGGACCATGAATTTTGCTGATTGGAAATTGGATGTGAAATTCTGAGAAAACTTTCACTCTGTCTCCCTAAGTCCCAATATTTTCAAATAGGTGAAATCCTGTAGTTAGACATTTAAATAAGTGACATGTTTTCAAAGCTGGAATCTGTAGGTGCCCAGTCCTCTTCAGAGTCAGGTCATTCCTTTCAGTGCCTAAGTAAAGACGTAGGTGGCTCACAAGCTTGAGAATTTTGGCCTAGGTGCACAGTATTGTCATAAACAGCCACTTAGCCTCGGGGGCAGTTAATGGAGAGAAACTTGCTGCGCTGCTGCTGCTCATTCTCTCCCTGCCCCATGGATACACAGAGCCCTTTCCTTTCCTGCTTTGTCAGCCAAGCACTTTCAGTTGAAGGGAAAAGAGGAATTTACAGTGCACCTCGGAATCAGCCCTTCTGTCTCCTGTGTGGCAGCAAAACAAATAGAAGTTGAAAGTAAACACTTTCTACTGGCAAACCTGTCCCTCTTTCTGAGAATGGAGTTACATTCCCCTTTAGCCAGTAGCAGGGAAAAAAGTTCTGCCAGTGAAATGTGTTATTCAAGAGTGTTCACTTTAACTCTGTATTTGCTTTGTCCCACTGTGCGCGCACACACACACACACACACACACACACACACACACACACACACACACACACACACAAGATGCTACCATGTGTAAAATGGCCCTGTTTTCTTCTGACTGACTTTAGTGCTGGGTTAACAGATCATAGATTTCCCTCTTTATCCAAATAAAAGATACAACAATGACAGCTGGAGTGCATGCTTCCCCATACAGTCCTGCCAGTGTGCTCCACCATGATTGGGAAGGGCACTGCCAGAGTGTATGGTTAAGTCAGCACTATACCGTCCAGTTAGGACAAATACTACCATGTACATGGACTAGAGAACACATCTGGGACTCTCAGATCATACATCTGGTATAAATTAGTATAGCTCCTCTGCAGTCAAAGAAAGGAGCTACAACATTTGTGTTCAGCTGAGAATCAGTCTCCTGGTATGCAGATGTCAGGCTCTAAGTGCTGCAAATATTGAACAACATTGTTCAATACAATGAGTAAATTTTGTTTGACTAATTATCTGTTTCTTTTGCCTGGTTATAAGGCTAGATGCTACTTTCATTGACCCTGGAGTAACTGAAAGTAACTCCATCAATCCACTGAAAGTGAGACCCAAAACAAGCTAATTGAATCCGACAGGCTGGAGATGTTAAAAACATACATGGAAAAAAAGGGGACAATTTTTTGTGTGTGAAAAAGTTTTGTGAAAAATGTTTCAATTTTCCAACTGGTTTTAACATTTCCATTTGAAATGCCAGCTCCTGCTCTGTTCTTTATGTAACGTGCGAGGTACATAAAACCAACATGAAGATTGGAGCCTGCCTTGAAGATCTTACAGTTAGTAGTAGATGGACAAAAGTCAAAGGATGAGGGGAAGGATGTAACATCCACTTCAAAGGGCACATCTACACTTCGACCTGGGGCTGCCATTCCCAGCTTGAGGAGATAGACTTGTGCTAGCTCTCACACAACAACAACAGAATGCAGGATGGGCTGGTCATGCAGAATGTGTCCCCATCTGAGACCCTAGGCACATACTTGTGGCAGCTAGCTCCTCCTGCCCCTCTTGTTCTCAAGAGTACACGCTAATTTAGAGCACTAGTTTGAAGAGCGCTAGAGTGAGTATGGCTCTCTGAACTGGGACTTGTCCTCCCAGCTCAAAGTGCAAATATACCCAAAGTATCATACGGGACCTTCAGTACCAATCTGGTTAATTCTGTATTGGCTTGTTTTTAAAATGCATCCATTCTCTGCAGTTCCAGCCTCTCCTCATCCCTCCCCCGCCCCCTCCCCCCATGCCCTGACCTTGTTCATCCCCATTTCAAATGAACTCTCTCTCTCCATTTCCCTTTGCCCAGTGAATTCCTCACTACTGGCTGTAACTTGATGATGAAGATGCTTGTATCCTCAGCCAGCTGGAACTAAGATCAGAGGACACTTGGGGGGGAAGGGGATATTAGAAAATTAACTGATTGGTGTAAAAGAAAAAGAAAAAAATGTTAGGAAACTAAGAACTTTTCAACCCTTTAAAACAAATAAGTGGCCAAAGAGCAGGTTTGTCACAAGAACACATTTTGCGTGATTCAAAGCAAAATATTTAAGAGAGAGAACAGTCAGACGGAGCCTTCTGAAACCAATGGCTACTGGAAGAATGAATCCATGTTCCTGTCTTGAAAAGCTCAAAATAAAATAGGCCAAATTCTATCAGGTACTACCATTTGCAAATTCATGACCAAAATCTTTAGTTTGCTCCAATTTGCACCACATGCAAGGACACAAGGAGGCATCCCTGTTCACTCTCTTTTTGATCTTACCTTTACAAGGACAAATCTGGTAAAGAAAAAACATGTTATATAAAAAGAATCGTTCATTCACCGGTTTCTATGCAGTGTCTCACTTTATTTAGTAATAACTGCCTGGAATTTTCACTTTCCCGTCAGCATTAATAGAGTTAATATGTTCCTCCTGCACTAGCCTCCAGAGAATATACTCACTCTGGCTCCAGATGGATTTCAGAATTCTCTAAAGTTTTGCTGCTATGATAAATGACAGATGTGGGCGCCGTAATTTGGTGTTTAGGCCCACTGGAGTAAAGCATTATGAAATCCTGCTATCCTTCGGTAACACTTGTTCTGTGACAAAGGTTCAGAATTACAAAAAGACTCACTTTCTTCCAACACTGAACAAGGAACTTAGTAGAACAAGGAAAACAAAATTAACATCCTTTCTCTCTCCTTCTGCTTCACTGTAGAGTTTCTGTCTGAACCTTTTGCCTGAGCTTGCCTGTTTGGCTTTTTGCTTCAGATTCACAGACAGTGCACAGAGCCTCATTATAATTTGTCTCAAAGGGTATGTCTACACTGCAACACTATTTTGAAATAACTAGCGCTATTCTGAAATAACGTAGTTCGCGTCTATACAGCAGTTATTTTGAAATAGTGTCAAAATACTGCCAAGTTGGAGGACTTACTCTGACTCCTGTAACCCTCATTGTACGAGGAATAAGGGAAGTCAGAGGAAGAGTGCTCTATTTTGAAAAAGTGCTGTGTAGATGCTCCCAATTTTGAAATAAGCTACCAATTGACGTAGCTCAATGTGTGTAGCTTATTTCGAGTTAAGTCCTGCAGTATGGACGCATCCAAAGTGATGGATTTACACACAATGAATGGGTCTAATTCTTCTCTCCCACTGAGGGCTAGATACTGCAAGATGCTGAATATCTTCTGAAGTCATTTGCAATGCAGGTCACACAACAATTCATAGGAGATGCCCAGTATCTTGCAGAATTGGACCCTTATACAAGTTTTACATTGGAATTGCCCCTGATTTACTGTATAACAAAGTAAGTGAAATCAAAATCAGGCCCAGTGTTCTTGATCTTAACTACTCCCTCTCATAGGCTTGGAAGTTGCATCTTCTGTTCTGAGCATGGACCTATTCTCTCTCTCTCTGATACAACATGTTTTGGAAGCAGAGTCATAGCATGCTTCAGATTTACAATCCTTTTAGCTCTTTGCCAAATAGGAAGGCGGAAATCTGAAATCTGAAATGTGGGTTCATGAAAATATGTGTCTTTTATTTGACATCAGGAAGGGGGGTTAGGGAGGGGTAAGTGGAAGGACGTGAGGGAGGAATGAGGAACAAGCCCCCAGTGGGGCAGACCAGGGAGGTTCTTAGTGCTCCTCAGGGTAGAAGGTCTCCCGCAGGGCCTCCTGGATACTGACAGCCCCCCGATGGACCTCCCAGATGGCAGCCAGGCTCACAGCAACATGTTCATGAGAAGCACCAGAGTGCCCAGGGGCAGCTCTGGCTCCATGTTGCAGAGTGCTATGGTGTCCTGAGCAAGGGCAATCAGAGCACTCTGAGACACAAATGCTTTGCTGTTCCTCAGCGAGGCAGGCAAGCAAGCAGGGACACCTGGGAACCGGCTGCCCGTGTGTGTGTGTGTCCCTTTAAGCACAAACCTCAGATAGCCTCAGGCAACAGCCACACAAAGACACTCCTGACCTGGTTCCGGCCAGCCTTAAATTTGAATCAGTGTCCACTCAGTATGGACGCGGTATTTCAAATTAGCAAAATGCTAATTTGAACTGCATTTTGTGTGTAGACGCGTTAATTCGAATTAGCTTAATTCGAATTAACTATTTTGAATTAAGATAACTCGAATTAACACTGTAGTGTAGACATACCCAAAGTGATAGTTCAGGTCACATGGCACCATTGGCAAATTTCATAGGCTGTGCTGCTTGGGTGGTTTCATAGAACCTCGATGGACCCAAGCATCTCTTACTCTTCCCTTGTTCTTGTACTTTTTCCTGCAGTGTCTGCAGAATTTTTGTGTTGGACTCAAGTAGCCTGTATTACTGTTGTCCTCCCTGAAAGTGTTGCATACAATTCATTCATTACAAAGGCAGAACACAGGGTGTCATTGAAAGCTAATTTAACATTTGGAAGAGAGCTTTTGAATTTTGTTTAGCTGCAGAGGAGACATCCTTTTCAAAAGGCTATCATTTGGTAAGCCTCTCATTTTTTCCAATTATCTATACATTTGTTTTATTTTCCTTCTTAAATACAATCTCCACCGCATCATTTCCCTTTTCTCTTGTCATGTTCAATTTTCAGGTAAGGAACCAAGTGGTTCTTCAAAAGATGGTTTGACAGTATATCTACTTCATCCAAGAATTGTTTATTTTACCTTTAGAAACTTTAAAACTTACATTTAGCAAGATTGTTTTCACCACATACTCTGCATCCCATGCATACTAGCCCTGTGCATTAACAGCATTTTTTTTAAATGAGTCTCCTGATAGGAGCTCCACTCTTGATGAGTGTACACCCTATGCATCCTTGGTCAGAAATGTTAATTAGTGGTGTTCACTCAGCCCAAACACGCACCTTTGGGATCCCCGTGCCCCACATTGAGACTGTATCCGTCTGTGCAAGTGAACAGAAGGCCCTTGTTCCTTCTGTACCACCAAGTCTCAGAGGAAACTCCAAGGTAGAGGGAAAGAAGGGCAGATAACAGAGCCCCCTTTGGGATGCACCTCTAGAAGAGCCATAGTTAGTACACAGGATGAGCACCCTCTTCTTTTTTGAGTAGTGTCCTTCTGGGTGCTCCTCTCTTGTGTCACAAGTGCTGGAGAAGCCTTTTGCCTCTTTAGTACTGAGCCTCAAGGAAGACCTCTCTGAGGCTGTGGTCAGAAACAGAGGTCTTTTTGAGTGAGAATTCCTGGGAGGGGAATGAGATCTCCTCTTCTAAGAAGATTTGGAGGAGGACTGTAAAGATTTCTCTTTCTTAGGAGAAGGTTGCAATGAGGTGGAATAGCCACTAAAAACTCCCAGATACCAACATCGGGAGAGGGTGGGGAGAAGGTCTGTACAAAACTGGTCTGAAGCAGGGCAAAGTGAACTCCACATCATAAGGAATCAAATTTTGGCTTCTTGGTTCTTCTGAGACCTAGACTTCATGGCTAGAGAGAATTTGCCTAGGCAGCAAACACACTTTGCCCTGGTCTACACTGCGGCTATGACTGCACTGCAAGCTTTTTGAGCAAGAAGCTTTTTGCGGAAGAGATCTTCTGCAAAAATTTCTTGCGCAAAAGCGTGTCCACACTACAAAAGCGCATTGCAAAAGCGATGCGCTTTTGTGCAACAGGGCATCCACACTGCACGGACACTCTGGCGCAAGAAAGCTCTAATTCCCATTAACAGAATGATCATCGGAGCACCTGTGCTTTTTCTGATAGGCTCTTTTTGCGCAAGAAACCCCTGTTGAGCATCCTCACATGAGAAGTTATTCCCCATAGAAAAAGGTATACTTATACCGCAAAAAGCCCTCTGTTCTGCTGTTCTACTATAAAATTTCTTGTACAAAAATGCGCTTGTGTGGACTTTCCATGGTTTTTGCACAAAAACCCTGTAGTGTAGACGTAGCCTAAGGCTATATTTTGAAATAACTCCCCTTAGGTCAAATTTATAAGCAGAACGTCCACACTACCAAGCCCATTCTTTCAAAATAAGGAGGCCGTTTATTTCTAAATCTGTACTCCTGCTTTTCTCAGGGAATAATGCTAATTTTGAAATAGTTATTTTGAAATAGCATTAGTGTGGACACTGCAGTGCCGCTATTTTGAAGGACCTATTCCCCAGAGTATTTTGAACTATTCCCCAGCACTTCATAGAGCTCTAAATCTAGGTAGTGCATCCACATTAACGGAGCTTGCCTCAGACTAATTTTGAGTCTTCCCCACAGTGTGTACATGCTAGTTCAATTTTGTAAAATTGGGAGTTATTAAGTCAAATTTAGTTATTCTGAAATAGTTTCCTAGTGTAGACATGGCTTTGAGTGTGTGGATAGCCTCTTTATAGGAGATGCAGCATTTAAACCATAGAGAATCAGGCACACCCTTTACAGGGAGGATTTCCTGTGTTGTATTACAGCATATATCATAGCTTCAGTGAGGGACAAAGCATGCAGCATTAACCCTAGTTTTTCACTGCCTCCATAACAATAACAGTTGAAAAGTAAATGTATATAACCTGCCTTTTACTTTACAACCATTCAAGCTAAATTTGCTGCAGATGCTGCTAACTTCTTTTAGTTCCTAACTCCTTGGTGACAGGTGAAAAAGTCATAGTGGCTGGCATGATTTCTTGGTCATGATATTTTGGGGGATTTTGCTAATCCCCGGTGGAACAAATATGCAGATTATGTGTTGTAACCTGATCTTTCATCACTAACATAAATGAGCGGATGCTAAACTACAGGGGTTAAGATGAACACTTATAAATATGTCAAGAGGGAAAATAGTATTTTAGAAGGAAAGTCTGTGCATTAATTAACAAATGAAGGAAAGGATCAAATTAATGATGGCTCAAAAGTAGCTGAGATACCAAACTTTAAAAAACCCCAACTGTATATAGTCAGTAAATGAGAACTAACTAATGAAAAATCACTACTGATAATGAGCAGATGAGGGAATACTGTATTTGGAGATTGTGCATATATGCAGATCCATTAGTACAGATAATAGGCATCCTAAGACCCTGATCATGCAAACACTTACACATGTGCTTAACTTTATGCACATGAGCAGCTCCACTTAAGTTAATGGGACTACTCATGCATAAAGCTGAGCAAATGCATACAAGTTTGCAGGACTGGGATTTAGGTGCTAAAGGAGAGTAAACAAATTGAATCACTGATAATTATTTCTGAAATCCATGGGGAGCCAAGGAAGTACAAAAGTCTGGCCACTGTAGAAGCTATATTCCAAAAGATGGAGAGAAGGGATTCAGGAAATTACTGCTTTTATGTCAAACTTCTAGTCACAGTAAAATAATGGAACAAATATTGGGGGGGGGGAATTCTTATCTAGAATATAATTAAATGATGGGTAGTAACAACATGGATCTATAATGAACAAATTCAGACAAATCTTACTCACAAATTGTTCAGATTGGCTTGGGTTTATGTGCACTTATTTATATCAATAGTTATGATACATACAAAGAATTAAATCAGGTTTCTAGGGCATGGCTGTAAGGATTGGTGAAAATAAACATCACCTCAATAAAATTCACAGATGGTACTTAAATCTATGAGTCTCCATCATACCCTCTGAATATTAAAGCGTAAGTAGGATAAGAGATAAGAACATTTACCAGCTGGAGAAGGAGATATAGCAGAGAGTTGCAAAATGGCTGCTTTAAGGCAGCAGTTGTTTTGATCAGTCACATTTAAAGGGCCAGCAGTTCTTCAAAAGGTATTCTGGGAAGAGAGGTCCTAGAAAAGTGCAGTCCCTCCCTTGGGAGATTTGGTAACTTCTAGGCATTCAAAGAGAAACAAGTATGTGTAACAGCCTATGGACTTGATCCAAAGTCCATTATAGGTAATGGAAAGACTCCCACATGCCTGCTCAAATTGTGTCTGACGGAAAGTTTCACAAAAGCATTCATAGCTATTAAAAACTACTAACAATAGCAAACAAGGAACAGCTTGCTTGAATCTATTTCACAAGGAAATAAAGTGCAAAATGGCTATTCAAGGCTGCTGTAGTTTGTATCAGCCACATTTAAAGGGCCAGCAACTCTTCAAGTCTGACATTTTTGTTGTGGTGAAATAGAGTGTCAGCACACTGAAGAGTGCTGACTCTTCCATTTCAATTCTATACCAACCCCAAACATGTCATTTGATATACAAATAGCTTTTCCAGTCTGGTTTGGTAGGGAGGCCTTTTCACTTGTGTACATCAGAACTGCCAAATGGCATCTCGAGGGACTCGTGTGTGTCTGAATATAAACTGAAAAGGAGGAGCTCAGCAAAGGGTGTAATTTTGGGAGAGTATGAGGGGCAGCAGTTGTGCGCTCTGAGACATGGCTAGCTTTTCATCCCATTCCCTGGATGCAAAGGGAGTGAGGGGAAAGTACTTGCATTCTGTGCATGCCTCTCAAAGTTGGCTTGTGAAGGGAGATCACCAGCCAGGTGTGAGAGGCATGAATGGAATGCAAGTACTTTCCCCTTACTCCCTTAGCGGGGGGGGGGAGAACAACAGGACACATCCTGGAGAGCACAGCTGCTGCCTCCCCTATCCTCCCAAAATTCTGCCCCTGTTTTCAAACAGTACGTAATGGGGGGGCACCGATCTCAAGCAGGGTCTTTGAAGGCTGCTACAACACAAATAACAAAAGGTATTTTCTGCTAGAGTGGCATGAAGCTGCAGCACTGGGCGGAAGTGCCTGAACCATTCTGCTTACATAGAGGCAACATGCATTTGCCAGCTGCCACCACATACAGCAATGCTCCCTACAGCTGGTCCAAAATGAGCATGAGGTGCTACCCGCCTAATCTGCTTTGGGACACCAGTCTATGTAGGATGGGAGAGCTGTGACCTGTCCATACCACTGCTGGGCTGTCAAAGCCTCTCACTACACTCAGTTACCCATCCTGCTTTCCTTGAAGCCTGAATTTAACTCCCTATGCACAAATGAGAAAATGGCTTATGTGAGAAGAGAAAACTGCCTTGTATGGGCAAACCTTATGAAGAACAGTTTGTAGCACACAATCACTCAGAACTGAGACATAGGAGGGCTGAGTATGGTATCTGCAAATAATTACTTTGCCCACCTAAGTAACATTACAGCTTATAAATAGTAATAATAATTACTATGCATTAATGTTGTGCTGCAAATGCCCACGATTGCCAAGTGGGACTAAATAGCAGAATAAATGGTCACACTGAGATACTGCCATTCATGAAAAAATTAGAGTAGAAAAAAAATTGGGAAAGTTTTAAGTGTAATTTGAACAGTATTTGTGATGGTGGCAGCACATGCTTGTTTCTTCACAGCAGGCAAAGATTACAGGTGGTCTATTCTGTAGCGCTGCTCTTGCAGCCTGAAACTTCCAAAGCTGGGCTGGCTGTGAGGATAATTATCCCCTAAATGCTGTAGCTTCTTTGAAATTCACTTTCAATTCAGTGAGGAATGGAAAGGAAATAATTATTTACAGAAAGAGCAGGTCTTTCTTAACCTAGATCTTATTTATAATGTTCTGTAGCACATCTCCAAATGTAACAGTGAACATACACTGGTTAGTAGAAACACTCTTTCTCTTCCAGCCAGCACAATTTCAAAGTTGAATCTTAACATTTTATTTTTATCTATCTTGTTCACTAATTCCCCTCACAGCCTCCAATGAACCCACCTGAATGTGCCACACACTTTTCAAAGCTCTTAATCTGTAGATATTAAAAGAACCTAAATTAGTCAGTTGGTGATCAGCTGGCCTGACAAAAAGGTTATGCAGATTTCTTATTGGAACAGCAGTTTGTTCATTTTATGCAACTTGCCTGAGTATATGAATTTTCTTAGCAAAGCCATAGATAATGTGTAGGTGGTGTTTTCCATATGCTTATTTCTGGTGGTTCTTATACTCTATGCTTTGGTTTTGTTGGAAGCACACAGAAATTATTGTAATTACTCTGAAACCAGAATAACATTTCTTAAATTGCATCTGAAGAAGTAGACGGGTACATCAACAAAGCACACCGACTCTGAAATACAATTTGACAAACAGAATATTTATGTGGTACATGATTTATTGATTACTCCCTGTCATATCACAGGACCTTTGCTACTTTCGTTATTATTTAATTATTAATTTAAATGAGGTTTTATCCATGACTTTATTTTTCCATTTAAGTCACATCAAAAAATAAAGTAACATAGTTTGTGTGCCTTTATACCTATTGTAGTAGCAGAGTATGCTCCATTTGCTAAGTGCCCCATTCTACAGAGACTTATGCATGTGCTTAAGGACTTCGGTCTCCATGAAAAATACAAGTTTTTATCCACTGTGGAAGAGTCTACTGAATAGCTCAGTAAAAATTAAGTCAAGACTGTTAGGCTACGTCTACATTGGCACCCTTTTGCGGAAAAGGGATGCTAATGAGACACTTCGGAATTGCAAATCCGCGGGGGATTTAAATATCCCCCGCGGCATTTGCATGAACATGGCTGCGCTTTTTTCCGGCTCGGGGTTTTGCCGGAGAAAAGCGCCAGTCTAGACGCGATCTTACGATCTACTTTTAAGTAGGCATAAGAGATCTTCCGGAAAAGGGTTTATTTTCCGCAAGATCACGTCTAGACTGGCGCTTTTCTCCGGCAAAACCCCGAGCCGGAAAAAAGCGGCGGCCATGTTCATGCAAATGCCGCGGGGGATATTTAAATCCCCTGCGGATTTGCAATTCCGAAGTGTCTCATTAGCATCCCTTTTCTGCAAAAGGGTGCCAATGTAGACGTAGCCTTAGTGTCTGTCTGAAACTCAACACTAATTACAAGGGATGCAGAAACTACTCCAGTGAAACATATGAATCTAAAAATTATTAAATAATTGAAAAATGTCAGTACTCAGGTAGCTTAACCTAGAGAATAGCTAATTTTCAAGAGATTTGGGGAGCAACTAGAAAGTGCTGTAGCAGTATCACATGAGAACTGTCTGTTCACCATGCCAGGAAAGAAATCCTCTCTTCCCTAGCTTGCTGGCTCATTCAATGACAGCCACCTTCCACCTATTGTTGAGGCCATTCTCCCTCCCTCAGCCCAAGAAGCAACAGTATGTACTTGCCACAGAGGCTGGTGTACACCACAGAGCAGCTGCCTACTGAAGAAGCTAGCCAGGAAGTGAGAAACTGACTGACCCAATGTGTGGCTGAGGGCCAATTTCAAATGTTCATTGTAGTAGATGGCTAAAGATGAGGGAAAGGCTCATTTTGGGAATAGTATCAGAAATGAGGCACCTGTGCGAGATAGGGCAAGTGTTGATGAGATGACTGATGTGCCCAGTATAATAATATTTCAATAGGATTTAGTGAGGACTAATATAATAAGGTGCTAAGATTTAAGAAACTCCAAGAGTCACATGATGGATCTTCTCTTACATGTATGGACCTCTTATCACTACCTGGGAGGAAAGTAAAGTATCAGCGTAAAGATTTGACCCCTGGACTGAGTTTTGCTCTAAAATATGTTCTTTAATTTTAAAGTCCATTGTAATGAAATCACGTTGTGGGATACTTTCTGTCAAAGGTGCTATTTCAATCTCCCTGAGCATACTGAAGTCGTTATGCAGTTAGCAGAGGTGTTTCTTTGTCCCAGACAACCTTAGCGCAGGTTACACATTTCTATATGAGATAAGAGATGATGCGTTAATGGGTATTCCTGTGAAAACACATATGTAAGTGATATGCATCTGTATATCCCCATAGCTTAAGGAGAATATACAGCTAGCAAAGCAGATGCAGCAAAACATTCAGGCAAAGCAATAAAATGTGTTCTTTATTTATTTAAGTGAACTTTAGGAAACATGTTGAAAGAATGAAACAAAACAGTTCCATTTTATTAACATATTTTACACACAGGTGACCAATAGTAATTACTTCTCTCTTTAAAAGAAATGAAAACAAGATTGCCGCCTGAATTTTCTAAAGAAGATTTTGACAAAAGCACACAATATTTGTATTGAGAAATGTACTGTAACTAAAGACTTGTATGTAAGGATAATAGATAAAAACAAAGCAAATTTCACCATTACTAAAAAGGCTTCTTTTTTATAAATAAAATTTAAAATGTCTTCTTTATTTCAATAGAAAAAAACAGCAATAGGATTTTATAAACAGCTACATATTTACACAGCTCTCTACCAGTAAGGTTACTGGACCTGATTCTTACAGGTGCCACACTTCCTGAGAAGGCAGTAGGAACTGAGGGGTTTACACTTTACAGGATCAGGCACTTAAAAGTGTGACATGACAGCAGCTCTTATAAGGTGACATTACTGGAATTGCAGAAGCAAAATGTTTAATCCTTAATCCTGGAAAATGTACATGAGTAGGTCCATTGACGTCAACGGAATACTCACATGCTTAAAGTTAAGCACATGTAGAACTGCTTGCAGTATCTGGGGGCTGGAAGGAAGACTAGTGCTTGTAGTAAAGGAAGCAAAGGAATCTGCTATATTTACAATATATTTTACAGTGAAAGCAAAGGCACATACCCTGGCATTTACACTTGCATTGATTTGCCCATGTAACTTATGCTCCTGCATTTTATTTTGACAAATAAGGTCAGGCTCCTCAAAATGTCTACCAGATGACAAACTCATAAAAACATATATCTTTTCCAAAGCCTTTACAAGTCACAATGCTAGATATAGAGATCTCAGTCTTTCAATAGTTAAATAAAACCAGCACTGAATTTTTGTGAAGATAGTACAGAAGAAATTGGACTTACAAAATGTCAGTCCAAGTTATTTTATTAGACCAGACTTCAGAGGAATTCCTTACAAGTTAAAAAAAATATTAATATACAACTATATATGGAAGGGAGAAGAGAATTATATGAAACCACAAAACATTTTAAATATCTACTTTAAATTGAACAAAAGCTTGGGCTGAAGCAAACCTGAATCTATTAATACTTTAATGGAACCCATTCCCTGTAGATGGTATTACACAACTTTATGTGAAGAAGCTCATTACCACAAAAAAGGCAACAGGCATGTTTCCACTAGCAAAGTGATTAATAAAATCTGCTGTGCCAGTTGGTTCTCTCTCTCTCTTGCTCTGTACTGCAGATACATCTAATATTAGAAATAAACCCTAAACTACTAAAAGCTTCTAGCATCCTTAAGAATTCTACTCTTCTTCTCTTCTTGTTTATGATTTTTGTTTTACAACAATACAGTTTATTTTATGTATGTATACTGATTGTATACAGTATAGCTCAAATACTATGCATGAATGTACAATGCCTATACTGGAGAGAGAGAGTTACTGAGTTAAGAGAGAACTGTTTACTAGGTCATTTCATGTTTCACAATGCTACATTTTCTGAAATAACAATAACGTCTTCTTTCCTCCCTTCTTCCATTGTACTACTCATACATATTTTTCTTCCATTTACCTTAAGCAGCTGAAACAGCAAGGAACATTTTTGAATAACCTATAGTATTCTTCCTGGATCTGAAATTAAAAGATGGGATTAAAACATGAGATAAATTTATCAATGGTTTGGTAAAGCCAGTATTCTATTTTACTTGGTTTTAAAGGTGTTAAATATTGAGGTACAGATTTTGGCATTAGGAAAGGACACCAAAGACGACAATCTCAGAACACCGTATTGGAAAGTGAATATTAAGCCCCAATTCAGATCCTAATTGAAAAGGATGAAGACCAGATGTATTCAACCTTTTACGTTATTTCATAGACTAGTTGCATTGTAATAATGTTTAACAATGAAACGAATAGTTTTTAAAACCCTAAACCTGAGAGAAATACCTGAAGAGATAAGAATTTGGGGTGCGACCCGACTGAAGTCAATGGCAAAAGTTCCATGGTCTTCAGTGGGGTCAGGAATACACCAGTTGGTGTCCTGCAAACACACACATGAGTAACTCTGCATAGGTGAATACCTCCTTAAAGGGTTAATTCAGATGCATAATGTTACACAGATACGGTAAACATTTGCAGGACAGGCTCCTGATTCTGTAGCTATATATATGAAAACTCACATGAAACATTTCCCACAGGAAAAATGGTACTTACTTTTCTAGACAAAACACAAAGAAACAGGAAGATGAACATCCCCTGAAATGCATTGAAGATTGTAAAAAGATACGCCGTGACCACTGATCCCTGAACGACATGAAGCACCCCAAAGATCCAGGTAGCCCCAAGAAGGAACAGGAGAGCAAGAGCACCCCGAGCACAAGACCTAGGCAAAAGCAAAATATTGCAGTCAGTGTGGTGACAAATGTGATTTTCTTCCTCTAATCTCTCCTTTGGAAAATGAATTCTTCACAAAGGTCTGAGGACATTTAGCCCTTTGCAATGACATGGTGTGTACTTTAGGATGTGCTGCAGGACTATTGCAAGAATGTGCTCACAGTCATTGTAGAACAGTACAAGAGTAAAAATGAATGCCTTGAAAACACTGGCTTTCTTAATTTTCATACAAGTTTCCTCTGGTGTACTGCAGTGCTGTATGATTTGATTTTAAATATACTGTGAGTGTAATTCCCTAAAGTAAAACATATGTCTATTATGAAGGATTCTCCATCCCAAACCAGAAAAAATGTACCGTGTGTTCTTAGGTCAGCACAGATGCATGGCATCAAAGGGTCTTATGGCTCCCTGATCAGAAAATGGAGCAATCAGTAAAACCATATACCCGCTTAAAAAAAAACATTTTGCCTTTACAACACAAATAACTTCACATAGTTCCTAGTCAGAATATTGCTGCCTTAATATGCTATAAATTGATAGGCTGTGATTTATTTTTGCTAATATTGTGTATAGCTCCCTTACTCTGGCAAATGTTATCTTGAAAATGAAACCACTCATTACTTCCTTATTCATTCTTAGCCCTGTCATTGCAGGACTTCCTTAAAGCAGAAGACATTTTTAGCATTGTTCCTCTGAAAATGAATAATTTTCAACTTCATTAAAACCAGCTCACTACATGAAGCTATGAAGGATGAGGGATAAGAGAAAGTAATCAATCAAACCATTTCTAAATCCCAACTATAAATCTTGGGCAATGCATTGAAACTGCAGGAGTGTTTCTAAGCAACACAAACAGTAAGTTGTTTTCAATGTTCCCTGTAGTACACTTCAGCTTTTCCTGCACAAACGGTTTTCAAGGTCCCTATAAATCAGTTTTAAAGAGAGTGAGTTGATGGAAAAATCATAGCAGCATGCAAAGTAAAAATCCTGGGGAAGGAAAAAGAAAAGAAACAGTGAGCCTCATTGTACTATTTCTTCACAGATAAAGTGACTCCCTGAGAACTTGGTTTCTTCTTCATATATTTATTGTATGTCTCTTTACTCAGGGAGAAATCTTTTAATTCTGATTCAGTCTCAACTCATGAAATCAGTTTTTGCCCTAGAAGGGGCTGCAGGATATGATGCTTCCAAAGGAATGGAAAATTGGTCCTTTAATCCTGACCATCAGCCTTTCATCTTTTCTTTATAAAGGCCAGACTCTGATACTCATCGATGGCTGCGTCTAGACTGGCATGATTTTCCGCAAATGCTTTTAACGGAAAAGTTTTTCCGTTAAAAGCATTTGCGGAAAAGAACGTCTAGATTGGCACGGATGCTTTTGTGCAAAAAGCATCCGTGGCCAATCTGAAACGATTTTATAAAAAAGCCCCGATCGCCATTTTTGCCATCGGGGCTTTTTGCACAAAACGGTTCTCAGTTGTCTACACTGGCCTCTTGCGCAAAAGCATTTGCGCAAGAGGGCTTTTTCCCCAGCGGGAGAGTCATTGTATTTGCGCAAGAACACTGACGGTCATACATTAGATCGTCAGTGTTCTTGCGCAAAATTCAAGCAGCCAGTGTAGACAGCTGGCAAGTTTTTCCCCAAAAGCGGCTGCTTTTGTGGAAAAATTTGCCAGTCTAGATGCAGCCATCTTGTGCAGTGCTTGTATATCCTGCAAGCTGCCCCATTCATGACAGTGGGACAATCTGAGGAGTAAGGAGTTGCTCAATGTGAGCAAAAGAGGGCAGAATCCAGCCCCAAATAAACTTAATCTGATAGCAGAGAATTACATTTTTTTCTAAAACCATTTGAAAAATCCTGGTGTAGGCAAATTCATTATTTTTGCAATGATCACTTTAGTATCTAATTGTATGTAAAGTTATGGATGGTGGAATTTGTGTTAAAAGGGAAACTTACCTTATATTTTCATAACAGCTAACTTCTGGCTTTAACATTGCAGTGTGTTGAAATACTTTGTAAATAATCACCCCAAAAGCCAGCAAATTAACCTGAGGAAAAGAATGGTTTTGGTTTTAGTTCAGACTAATGTGCAATATCAGTTGTGCATTTAAATAAAACAAGTAAGCTAAAGATTTCTGTGCACATGTAATGTAAAAAAACCTGTTGTTGGGGGGCAAAATCCTCTCTCCAATGCACATATATTAAAAAAATATTTATGATCCCTGTAATAAAGAATGATCAAACAGGTCTGTAACTCTTCCTCACCTCAACAGTATCACCAACAGTAGCCTGCAAATGTTTTTATTGATTTTATTGGGAAATCTCTTATATTTCCTGCTCAGATTTTTTTCCTCTGTGTGCATGTGTATTTATAAAAATAAAACCCTACAGATTTTTCATTATATGTTATATTGATAAAATGTATGTTTTTGTTGCCAAATAATATCAATGGCATAATATAGTCTGAGGTCTTTAGGGTGAGTATACTTTCAAGCAGAATAAAAAAGCAGAGGTTTACCCAAATAATTTCAAAAATAACTTTGGTTGATGGATTCATTTCTGGGTATAATGTGTTATATTTTTATTTGTTTGACTAGGGAATAATTTTTTAGTGATTTTTGGACCAGTTTTTATGATGATGGTGCTTTATTTGTGGTTGAAACATAAAAAAAAACTAAAAAAGAGGTTTTGCAAATGATACTCAATTTGCTTGCTTGGCCAGGCTTCACTGAGCTTTCATATTTACGTTTCTACTACATTCCTCTTACAAGATGTATGGGTTTGCGGTCTTCCTTTTTTAAATTTCTTATTTTGGTTTGCAACATTTAACATCAGCATCTATTAAAAATGTTAATAAATGAAGCAAGTTTCAAATGGGTGTCTTCCAGATTCTCTTTGTAAATGCTTGTGGGATTACAGCTGTAGACTGAATAGAATTAATATCTCTCTGTCTTGTTTCTCCAGAATGATCGTGTTTATTCGTCCCCTTTCTCTTCCTTTAAAAAAACATTATAAAAGTGCAGCATCACCATTAAAGTATCAGTTTAATTTTCTAACATTTGCTGTCTGTGGTCTCAGAACATTGTTGATTATGTTGGGGGATATTAGGTATGTTGTTAAATGCAGGCTCTGCTTTAATTAGCCTGCTTTAATACAGTAATAACGTATTTACAATTTGATAAGACAGGAGAGAGAGCTGATTAGTAGTTTAGGGAATTAATTCTTCATTGAATACCTTGCACTTGCACAGATCACGAGAGATTTTCCGAAGCTACTTACATTTAAAATTGTAATCTATAATATCTCCTAAACCAGCAATTTTTCAAAGTTAATTATAAGTCAGTAGTTATGATAATTATATGCAGAGTTACATTTTATCATATATTTGCTGGTGAATAATAGATCAAGTAACTTGGTATATACAGTGTAGTCTGCATAGCCACACTGAAGTATTTTTTAAAATATTGTCTAAAAAGTAAGGTAAATGTGATCAAAATACTGTACAGAATACGCACTGTAATTTCTCTATAAAGTGGCATAAGATTGGTAACTTTTGAATCATGATACAAAGCATGGCCTAGTTTCTCTTCCATGGGCCTGTTTCAAAATCCACCAATGCCAAATAAGACTTCATTGACTTCTATGGGCTTTGTAGCAGGCCCTGTGGACAATCCCTATTATTCCTTACCATGGACAAAAATGGCTTGAAAGGTGAGGAATGGTGTCTCATTCCACATACTTCCCACAGCTCCTATAGGACAGGAATGGTACAGCCAGTGGGAGCTGTGAGTTGCCATACCTGCAGATGAACAGGTAAATAAAGCGCAGGTGGCCCATTGGCCCACTCCTGGTCAAGGGGATGGGTGAGGTTAATGCTGGCTTCATTGGAGTCTGCTATGAGAGCGTTATTGTACTGTGTGTCTGAAATAGCCTCATAGGAGCTTGTGTTATAGGGTAGTGACTGTGAGCTTTACTTCTGAAATGCATGGCATTTTGGAAGAGTTATTACAATCCTAAGTATGTTTTTAACCCATGTTCTAACATTTCCAGGCACTATGTACATAAAAAATAATGAACCAAATACATTTGCAGTGTGTACATTAAAGTGAGAAATGCTCAAAACAGAGATTTGTATGCAAATTTTTCAAACCCCAGCAAGACACTTTTTGGACTGCAGCTTTACCTATTAGATGACCCAAGAGGAGGAGATAACAAAATAGTTACAGTTACTCCCAAGAAGCCACACTTTTCCTAAGTAAGGAAGGAATTGACAGTATGTCTTGTTATAAAGTTTTGCTTTCAATAGAACAGAGGCTAAATGTCTTGAGAAACTGTTGCACGTCCTGTCAGGGGGCTCTGTGAAGTATGTATTTGTTTTTGGTCTGCTGTTCTAACACCATATGATCTAATGGGGGAAAAGGGAACTGTAATATCCCCTAGAGAGAAATCAGGTCTGGAAACAGCATTCTCTTGCAAAAAAGCAGGGGAAACGGCAATGTACACTCATAAAAACCAGGTGTTGTGGGGCAAGTGGCAAACTGAATTCTTATTATTCCGCTTTTCCCCTTTAACATCAGGTACACAATTGAAAAGCTTCTGATTTAGAACCCAAATCTGCAGACCAGCAGCCCTTATTCTCGATGGGGACTGAAGATGTTCAGCAACTTGGAGGATTGGGTGCTTTGCAAGTACAACTTTTGCAATTACTCTCATTTTTCTGACATGTCTGATGAAGTTCAATTACGTAAATGGTTGGCCAAAGAGCATAGAGTAACAGTCCCTAATATACCATCAACAGCACATTGCCTGCTTTTAAATGCATTTACCAAAGCATATTTAGTAAGACTTATCTTACTTTCTAATAGCATTTATGCACATTGGTAGATTTGTGATTCTACAGCTTTGTATGTAAATAATAACAAAAAAAGTGAAGGAGTGTGTAAATGAAAAGCCACTGAAAAAGGAAAATTATCAGGGTTTCATCAATAATGTATGTTGCAGAAGGAGACCGCTATGTGTATGATTCAATGTAATCCCAGATTCCTCCAGGGAGTGTCACAAATGATATCCTGGAACACTGGTTTTCGTGTTAGGAGGACCCAGGATTAAACTGAGAGATATTGACAGCTCCCCATTGGGTACACATTTAAGACAACTCAAGGAATACAAGTTATTTAATCTTTTGTTGGCACCTTCCAGACATTAAACAGCTGGCTTTGAATGCACTTTTTGCCATACTGTAATAGAAGTGCTACATTTTGATTTGCACAAAATACAATCTTCTTTTGTAGGATCCTCCATATGCAGGACAGGAAGGTTCAGAAATCCAAGATAAAATCCTGGCCCTAGTGAAGTCCATGGCATGACTCCCATTATCTTTAGTGCTGCCAAGATTTCATGTTCTGGAGGAACAGTGAAGTATCAAAAGATTTACATGTACAAATGGATAATTATCTGAGCCTCTTTAGATGCATAACTCACTCTATAGTTTATGGCCCTCCTACATGTATGTCATGGTGAGTGATGTCCTCCTAAAGAAAAACTCACAGGATTAAAACAATGCACATTCCAAGAAATCTACAGAGCCTGTGATTAATCAGCTTGTCATGAGAATTGGTTTGTTTGCCAATGGAATCAGCAAAGGTGTGTCTTTCCAACCACCTTATTCCATGATCCATGGAGAGAGTTATATAAAATGGTTTCACTCTACTTGCTTGTCTACCTCAGCCCTGAGTTAGGATGGTTCCCTCTGAACTCTGGGTGCTGTTTCTTTCCTGCCTCTGCTCTCCTACCCTTACATTGACAGCATGGAGATGGAGTCTTGAAGTTTTCTGGGAACTGCTGATATAAGAGGCTAGATATATAGGAGTCTGAATAAAGTGAACATGTCACTGCAAGGATTCAGAGAAGTACTGAAAAATAGCATTATGTTATTGTGTAAGCAAATTACAAACTTCCTTGTTGAGCTCTAACTGAATTTGGCAAATTATGTAATCGTATAAAGATGATCACATAGGTTTTAAAAACCTAAATGCTCCAAGCTGTTGGAGTCATGCTAATAGTATATTGCTTAGCAACTGCTAAGTTTAAAAATGATCTTTAATTCCGCTGTTAAAATGTTAAAAATGGAGTATTTTATAATGGCAGAATAACAATGTTATATCCTGGAGTAAATGTTATGTTTGTACTTCGCATTATATGAAACACTTCTGTATTTAGCATAGAATGCTAATTATTTTTTGCTGAGTGCTGAATATTACAAAATATATACAATGTATTAAAGGATGCGATTTAATTGCTTGATTCTGCTATCCATACTCATGTTGAGTAGCAGCTTACTCCATAAGTAGCCCTTACTAAATCACTTTCACTTGAGGTGAAAGGGTACTATTCAATGTGAGTAAGAGTGACAACTGGCAGCTTACTGAGCAAGGAGATTTGCCATCATTTTGCTCCATCAGTTTATGTTACAGCTTTCAGATTTTGCAACCAAGAGAATACTTTTTTTTTTTGATAATGTACAGAATGTGTGGCACAAGAGCAACTGATTGCACAAGTATGTACAATGGGTTTCTGCCAGATGCTTTGTTATAAGGAAGAGCATAGGATAACTCTGCCCAGAACTGTCTAAACGTAACCATTTATAGATCAGTAATAGTTTAATTTGAAACTAAGCTTTCTGAAGCCATTTCAAGAACAAATGTATTTACCAAAGAGAAAAAGAATGTATATGTTCATAAATAGTGATTCTGCTCTAAGAACACTGAAGACACAGTTTAGCTTTCCACAAAATAATAAAGTCCTTTTAGTTTCAGACTCTAAGGCTCTCTCTCCATCATTACAAAGCAGAGCTAGTACAATAAAGGAGCTAATTCTAAAGAATCAGATGTACTAGTTCTGATTCAGTCTGAGCACTCCACATTCAAACTTCAAAAATGAAGCCCCCAAATCATCCTTTTTTCCTTTTTTCAGTCTCTGTCTCAATAATTGATGAAACCATCTATATGCTGATGTCAGATCTCACAAAAAAGAATGAGAAAATTTCTCCTGCTGCTCTCTTAGGCATATACTTGAATTTTTTACACACATTAGATTGAATTGGGCTCCTTCAAACAATGTCTGATGTTCAGCACAGTTGTATCTGTATCATTCCCTTCAATGATCCTTATTATCAGTGGCAGAATTAACGCATCCACAATGAGCTGAATTCTGCCATGGAGAGAGATTTCTGTCTGGCTACCTGACTAATGGACGGGTACAACGGCAACATTTAGTGGGACATTATTTCTGAAAGGGTAGAATAGAGTTAAACTGCTAACAATATAACAGTTCAAGCTTCAAATTGAAAATGTATGCCATATTAATTGCATAAAATTGCACACAAGCTGGCAGTCAAACAGTCTGGATTTTGTTTCCTGTCTGATTTCTCTCATTATCATCTCCCAGATGAATACAACTTCTTAAATGCTTTACTTATACAACAGTTGCCTTACACAGCAGTGGAAAATGTAGGAAAAAATTAAGAATTTGTTTAGAATAAAGGCAAGGTCTCCAGTGGTACAGGCTAGATTTTGTGACTCTAATTGTTAAAGCAACTTCACTTATTTAAAAGTGTGAATATGTGCTGGTTGAGTTCATTTCAGACCCTGTCTCAATAATTATGACATCTTCTCATGAAGTTGTATAGCTATGAATATTTCATAATCTTTTTAAACACCTCAAGCTGTGGATTTAGCAATTTGATAAGTGAGTAGTTGTCAACATTTCTGAGAACACTTTTAGGGAGGCCTCAATAAATAAATGTTTTTCTACATTTCTCAGGGGAGTGCATAGCGTCTGTTCTCTGAATCTCTCTGGATTCAATTCAGTTTGTCAACCAATTGCGGGGGCTAGAGCCACAAAAAAGATAATCTGAGAGTTGCCATGCCCAATGCTTCGAGGCTCGGCTGCCTAGTGGAATCTGCAGAGCTGTGTTGTGAGTCCAAGCTCTTTATATGATGCCTGGGAAGAGTTAGGCACTTAAGAATAGGATACACAAAAGCCAATAAACTGAGCAGGGAACCACCTGAGCTTGCTAGTAGGAGATGCTAAGGCAGGGAGTGTGGCCTAACCTCTTCCCTTCAAAGGGAGTGAGGTGCATCTTTCCACATAGGATTCACAGCCAGAAACCTCCTCCTAAAGCACCAATGCCAGGTCAGTCATTCCACAACGAAAATGAAAATATTGACATAACAGTGGTGCTGAAGTCCCTGCTTCAAATTAGGCAGCGTAGAGATTTGAACCTGGGTTTCCCACACAGATGCTCTCACAACTAGACTACCTACACCTCCTCCCTTTCAGTTCTGAGCAAGGCCCTGAAAACATCTACTGAACTGGTCCCATAGGTGACATAAGTAGGGAACACCTAGTTTGAGAACCCCATTGGGACTTATGTACTGAGCTGCATACTGCACTGGCAGAAAAGTAGGCAGGATGGGAATTTAGGTGCCTAAAGAGTTAGTTGGCAGCTGTGTGGGGTTTTGAGGACCTACATTTTGGATGTAGTTGCCTAATGAGGCCATTAGGCTCCTAAATTGCTTTGTGGCTCTCACCCTGATTTACTGGTTAATTCTGATCCTGCAGACAAAGTGGACTTCTGTGCAGTGCAGAGCTCCAGATATCAATGGGACTTCATTTGGGCATAAAGACTGGCCTTCTTTTATTCAGTTGTAGGATTGTTGCCTATACTGGTCAGTATATATGAAACACTAACAGTTCTGAGAAAATTATTTATTAGATTAACTCTGCCCCTTTTCCTGCAAAGAATCTGTATACTTTGAGCCAAGTCCCCATACAACCTCATCTGTGCAGAGGGGATTTATAGCTGTCTTAAGTCAGTGCCTAAAGTTCTCCCTTTCTTTTTCACAGAGGTGGCTTCACAGGGGTCATCCGTGCTCCAGGTCCCCAAGTATGTTGGCCATTTGGGGGTGTGCAAGCAGCTGGGAGGGAGGGTACCAAGAGTGAGACAACGTGACCAGCAGTATGATGCCTTGAGTTGTCCCTTTGCAACCTAAAAATACAAGGTTTGTATGGGGAAATACACCCCCCCCCCGGAAATCTAGTTTTTATTTTCTCTCTCTCTCTGTCTCTCTCATTCACACACACACACACACACACACACACACACACACATACAGGAATCTAGTTTTTATTTTTTTAACAGATTTGTTCATTATTTGATGTATTATTTATCAACTGCATTTTGATGTAAAATTGTTCTCAAGCTATTTGTTATGACTTTTCCCTTGAATATTCACTATTTTAAATAAAATCCCCTAAATCACATGGCATTATTTCTGAACCCAGGTTGTATAACTCTTATCCAAAGAGCTTTCAGGGGATGACCATGTGCCCCTGTCAAGGAGAATTCTTCCACAAATCTGTGGTCATGGGAGTATTTGTAACATTTTTTCTGCAATCATTTTTGTGAATAAAAATTCCCTCCTGTGAATGTTTGTGAAAGATGAATCAACGTAGTAGAGGAGAAGCAAATTCCCATTTGAATAAAAACTAATGCTCATGAATATTTTCCCTGGTATTCACTCATTGATGTTGGTTGTAGAGACAGTCATTAGCTCATCATGAGGAAAAGTACAGATGACATCACTCTTCTCTACAGATTGTCTAAAGCAAACCTATGCATTCCTTTCCTGGAGCACTTTAAAATAAGACAGAGTGGCTTCGATAGCATTTTACGAGATAGAAAAGTAAGACGAGAAGTCAGCCAAATGTCAGTGGCTTTGGTGAAAAGCAGCATGGAGGTAGGATATGTGTGTGGATATGCTGTGAGGAAGCGGAGTAGTGCACTTGCCCAGTGCACTCCACTTCCCCCATGGGGGCAGGCGCCACAGCGAGTAGAGGGGGTGCAAAACTGCTGCTGCCATATGACGCCAGTCCCCCCTGGTGATCCTCAAAGCTGGGTCCTTGGGGACAGGGAGAGGGTGGGGTGACGAGGTTGTGCAATCACTCCAGCTGGGAGCTTTAGACCCCTGATGTAAAGTAATTTGCAAGGGTATCTTGCACCTCACCTGTATTCCTCTCCTTACCTCTTTCCTTAGTTGTTTTTCCATGATGGAGGAGATTTTACTTTAGTGAGTGGAATGTCCCTCCAGTTCTCATGAGTATAGGCATGGAGAAGGTGGCAGTGGACCCGCCATATACTGGCAGAAACTGAAGGGCCTTTCTTACACCACTGCTGAGAACTTGAAGTGCTCTGCACCCGCCAGACTATAGGGCTGTCTGAAAAGTCACCTTTTAACTGTGATAAGTGAAGCTGAAGATTGAACTTTGGTGGCAGTTGCTTCTGGTCACTATATCTGGAGTTGGTAAATATTTTTGTAGACTTTCAGCACCACTGGTTAAGAAAGTGGGTTTTTTTTCACCTCCCCCATCAGAGTTTCTTCTCAGTATAACAACTTAGGAGAAGGCCATTTCCTGATGATGGGAAGTGGTTGCATGGCCTCTTTCTCCTAAACTTTGCAGGTGCTTGGGAACACGGGCACTAAGGATGGTTTGAGGCATGGGCAGTGGGTATAATAGGCCAGGGAAGTGCCTTCCCTGGAGCTGCTGCTGACCCACCACTGGACAAATGGGCTATGATTCTCCCCCTTCCCTGATAACCCCACTGCCTCCTCCACTCCATACTGCACCCCCATAGGCCCTCACTGCACTGCATCCTCATCCTGGGATGGGGGAGTGAAGAGTGACTGAGAGAGCCAGCGGAATGAGGAATGTCTGTCAGGCACTGCTGGGGCAGATGGGGAAGGGGAGCTTCAGGGTGGAAGGAGCTAGCATTTGGGGAAGTTTCCAGCTGGGTCCAGCACTGGGGCTGGCTAGACTGGACAGGCTGCTGGCTCAACCAGGCACTGGGGTCGGCCCAGTGCTCAGGGGCTTGTGGAGCATGGTGCGGGGGGCGGGGACTTGGTCCACTGGATCCACGGATCCCTCAGGGCTTTTCTTTTTACAGTGGGGGAAGGGTTTTGCGGGACCTGGAGTAGAAGGGATGGGGCTTGCAGGTTTATATCCCCAAAGTGGGGATTCACCCACTGCCTATGGTTTGGGGAAGACATGGGTGCAGGGTTGAATCTCCCTCTTGTGCACAAGTACCAGGGCCTCTGTGAGAGACCAGTTATAATCCAACTCTGGTAAGATTAGGGAGCTATAAACTGGAAGTTGCACCTGACTGGTGGGTGCCCTCAGGTTTTGTGATTACTTAGTACAGCAGGGCTTACAGATTGCTAAATAACACTGCAGTTTGAATGACTGTATTTCAATCAGGGTTGCAACCTTGAACTTGAAATCGACTATCATTGCGTTATGGTTTATTTCACTTATCCAAAGAAATGGAAAAGTGGAACATTTTTCTGAAAGGTGAAAAGACGACTATTAACACTTATATTTGTAGAGAATAATAAAACTACAGAAAGGCCTTGAAATTAATTTCCACTAAAAAGGAAAACTTAATAACAAGAGTGGATACAAAACAAGTGGATAAAATGGCTTATAGTTTCTGGAAGATGCGCTCTAAACACTAGAGACCAAACAGTACACATCTGTGTAAGAAATGTAATAGGTATTTACCAGAATGCATTAACCTCCAGGAAAGCTAAAACTCTAAGGACCATAAATGTTAGCTGAGAAAGTGTGAGCTGGTAGCAAAGTTTGTTATGGCAGCTGCTGGAGGTCAAGGAACCTTTTAAATAACATATTGTAGGCTATCAAGAATACTGGCCATGAACTTCACAGTTAGAGAAGAGAAATAATAATCTAAGCACCCATATCAAAATCTGAAGTGACAATGGGCCTGATTCACCATTCCATTAGTCCAGTTGTTGATTTTTAAACCACTGGAACTTCATTGATTTTATTTTAGAGGAGTTAAATTATAAAACTGGAGTTGCAGAGTGGCAAATTTGCCTGATATCTGAGAGCTAAGAAACACTTTTTTCTGTTGAACCTATTTTCAATATGAAAGATGTGATCAGCCAGAACAATCCAGATTAAAGCACCAAGTGTGGGAAAGTTGCTAGTACATTGAGAACAATGCAATAATAGTTTTGTCTAGAACATCTTTTGCATTGATTACAGCAATATTACCAATCCTGAATCATCCTCACATGCACAGAGTTAGTATGAGAGCTAGTATGAGAGCTGTTGAAAAGTACTATTCAGTTCATCTTACCATTTTTGTGGAATAAATAATTTGACAAATAATGGCAAAATTAATCAAATACATTATCTGATGAATATTTCTTTAAAGTAATTGATCAGCTGTAATGAATATGCAGGCAGTCCCTTAATGAAAAGCATTAATCTACTGGCAGCCTGCTTTCATCACTCACGTGTCACTCTTCTGTGTTGTGCAACTGCAATGTGTATATTTCATTCATTTACCCATTCATTTATACACATGAAATTCAAAATTGTACGGTTAATCAATCACCACAATTATTAGAATATTAGAGTAACTCATCTGATGAAGTGGGTTTTACCCACAAACGCTCATGATCCAATATAATTGTTAGTTGCTAAGGTGCCACAGGACTACTGATTGCTTTCCCAGGAAGTAATTTTAGCCTATACTTTCCAGGCCCAGTTTATAAGAATAATCTAGAAATCGCAGGAATTCTTTTATAAGACATTTCTGTAGTTGCAACCACCACAATTTCCAGTTATTTCAAGAAATTATAGCCTGAATCTGAGGCAGGCCCTGGGGCTGGGAACTAATCCTGCTGTGGCTCTGCAATTTCCTACCTTATCGACTAATTGAGTAGTCAGTGGAAATTCCATTGACTACACGATTAGGTGAGTAAATGCAATTTAACATACTTATGATAAAAATACCATTGTTAAACTGGAATGCACACCTAATATGTTAACCCTATTGCTTATAATATTTTCAGAATCCAGTTCTTTGCTCTGGCATGCCAGGTACATACAAATAGAGGTACATTGGTATAACTGGTGTGTTGGCTGAAGTTGCAGGGGGGAGGGCAGGAAGGGGCGGCTTTGTCAGGGGCCTTTCTTCCTCTTAATGGGCAGTTTCAAATGTGTGGGAGGCTCTCCATGAGATCTCCATACAGAGGTGGACTTTCTCCTATGCTAATATTGTGTCTTATTAAAAAACACCCCATGCTCTATGTGTGTGCAAATCATGCTTCCATTTTACATTCTCTCTTTGACATAGAGATTAAATCTACAAGACTGCATTAAATAAACTAGAACATTTTCTCTCATTTTCATACCTTTTATCACTGGAGCTTACTTTTGTATTTGCCTCATTCAACCATACAGTTGTGGGTGTGTATTATATATTTTCTCCCCTGCATGCCTTTAGTAAATTCATTTTTATATAAAAAAGTTTACGTTGTTATTACAACATAATTTCTTTGAGATTGTATGCTTTTATCTAATCTAAGACACAGTTTTAGAGAAAATGGTTGTAGTTCTACAGACTACAAGTATTAGGAAGAGGAAGTAAGATGTGAAGTTGTGGAAATTATCTTCAGCTTCCAGCTTGCTTTACAAAGGTTTAAAATTCCTTTCTTCCATAACTCAATCTAGCAAACTTTTGACCCCCTCCTTTTCATGTACAGTCAGCATCTAATAAATCATAGCAATAATAATTCTTAGATAGGATCAATAATTCCACTGGTTACACATCAGGATTCTAATGGAATCTTAATATTAATAAGCAACCACCTTAGGCAGTAGTATTACTATTTAAACAAACAGGGAAGAATACTCTTTATGATAAAGACCTGAGCTTCTTGTGCTATTACTACAGTAGATTTAAAGAGCAAAGATCTGTTTGAAACAGTGCACCCAGAGGTAGATAATCCATCAGCCCAGAACTAGTGCTGTTCTTAATCATTTACATGTTGTCTCAAAGGCATATTACATTATAATCCCAAACCACAAATCTCTGAGGGCTCCATTCATAAAACAGAAAGCACCATGTACAGTACATAGGATTTCCTGTTGACTAAGAATGTAATGTTTCTGAGTAAGAATTAGAGCTGCAGTGAGCTGCTCATTAGAGATTTGAACTCTGGTGTACAAATCCCTTTAGGCTTGCTTGGAAAAGCCTGTGAAGTCCCTGCCATTGGTTAGTTAGGCTCAGGATTAAAGGCAGGTTTGAAAGCTGCCAGTATATATAGTTATATTTGAAGACTCTGTAGTTCTATCTGTTTATCTCAGAACAGAAGTAGCATTTCCTTTTCAAAGTGCTTAATTGTTTTGTGTTTTTTCTCAGAGATTTCTCTGATGATTTTAAATTAATTAATCTTTCTTTGGAATAGCAACCTTGGAAAGCCTTATGGAAAGAAAAAGGGCTTGCTAATTAAAAAAGTATTTCCAAGTCCTCATTGCCTTGGAAATAGCATACATTTGTTACACTTCCTTCATTTACCACTGTACTTGGGAAGGAGGAACAAGAAGAATGAAATAATACCATCAGTATCCACTCCACAGAACTTAGTACTGACTTTATCTCCTAAATCAAGCAATTCATAAGCTTTTTTCTATTTTCTCCTTGGATAGAGTTACCTGGTTTAAACGCAGAGCTGGCAAATGAGCCAATCCCATGAAGTATTTTGAACACCTTCCAGTGTATTTCACTTTTTAATTTTAGTTAAAACCCAATCAAAAAATTATCTAAACTTATAGCAGCAAAACAATCTGCTGCGAATGTGGTAAATTTCCTTGAGGAGTTATTAGAGTGCGCACACATGGTCATTAACAGATAATAATCAATGTGTGATATTGTTAAAATAAACAGTTTCAGAAAGCATGTTCATTACATAAGCAATCATAATAAAAGAACTGTGGGCCTGTTTTCCTGATCTGTGACAGAAGGAAAGTGTAGGGAACTATTCAGAGTGGTTTCTTCCTGCAGAGGGAAATTACTTGGTGGTGTACCACTGACATCATGGGTATAAACCATCCCAATCTCATCCCCATGTTCTTCTTGATGTAGGGTGCACTGTGATCAGGTTATTATATTTAATGTATTCTACCTACTACTGGATGACGGGACTGCTTCTGGGATCACAGGCGATTAGACATAAATTAGAGCAGTTCCAATGTTACTCTAACTTATGCCAAGGGCTGAGCTAGCTTCATATCTGAGGTTATGGACAAAAGTTGGGTCAAATTATCTTTGCATCTTTTCCTCTTAGGTCCCGCACCAGGCATACCTCAGTTGGACCTGAGAATTGAAACTCATATGGATATATTGTGACAGTTCTTATATTTGGAGCCCATAATTTTATAGAGTTTCTCGATACTAACAGTGAATTAATGTAAAACATAGCACTGTCAAGAAATTGATAAAAAGAAAAATGGGTTACCCTCCCTTAGAGATATGAAGGATGGGGATGGAAAGAACAAGGAAATGTAAACCTTGTAAGTTATTCCCTCAGAAGAAGGGGATAGTCCATAAAGTAGGCAGGAGAAATGGCATCCTAAGTCTGTGATGCCATACAATAGAGGAGAAAACTGAGTCTTCACTGTTAGTCCTACCTCCTTTCAGCCCTGACAACTTGGCTCCTGCAAAATATACTTTTGCACTACTTTGATCCTAGAGTTACTCTCCACTGGTCTAGTTAGAATCATAGAATCATAGAGCTGGAAGAGACCTCAGGAGGTCATCAAGTCCAGCCCCCTGCCCAAGGCAGGACCAATCCCAACTAAATCAACCCACCCAGGGCTGTCGTCAAGCTGAGACTTAAAAACCTCTAAGGATGGAGATTCTACCACCTCCCTAGGTAACCCATTCCAGTACTTTACCACTCTCCTAGTGAAATAGTTTTTCCTAATATCCAACTTAGACCTTCCCCACTGTAACTTGAGGCCATTGCTCCTTGTTCTGCCATCCATCACTACTGTGAACAGCCTTTCTCCATCCTTTTTGGAACCTCTCTTCAGGAAGTTGAAGGCTGCTATCAAATATTCTTCTCTTATGCAGACTAAACAAACCCAAATCCCTCAGTCTCTCCTCATAGGTCATGCGCTCCAGCCCCCTAATCATTTTGGTTGCCCTCTGCTGTACCCTCTCCAATGCGTCCACATCCTTTCTATAGTGGGGGGCCCAGAACTGGACACAGAACTCCAGATGTGGCCTCACCAGAGCCAAATAAAGGGGAATAATCACTTCTCTAGATCTGCTGGCAGTGCTCCTCTTAATGCAACCTAATATGCCGTTTGCCTTCTTGGCTACAAGGGCACACTGTTGACTCATATCCAGCTTCTCATCCACTGTAATCCCCAGGTCCTTTTCTGCTGAACTGCTACTTGTAACAGCCTGTAACAATACTTGGGATTCCTCCATCTCAAGTGCAGGACTCTGCACTTGTCCTTGTTGAACCTCATAGATTTCTTTTGGCCCAATCCTCTAATTTGTCTAGGTCACTCTGGACCCTATCCCTGCCCTCCAGAGTATGTACCTCTCCCCCCACCTTAGTGTCATCTGCAAACTTGCTGAGGGTACAATCTATCCCCTCATCCAAGTCATTAAAAAAATATTTAACAAAACCAGTCGTAGAACCGATCCTTGGGGCACTCCACTAGAAATCGACCGCCAACCTGACATCGAGCCGTTGATCACTACCCGTTGGGCCCAACATTCTAGCCAGCTTTCTATCCATCTTACAGTCCATTTATCCAATCCATACTCCCTTAACTTGCTGGCAAGAATATTGTGGGAGACCGTATCAAAAGTTCCCCATGTAGATGTTAGATTGGCTTGAAATTTGCCTATGGCTTCTGTGCTAGGCTTGGGAGGAATGGGTGAGTAGGTACTACATTGCACTGAGGGCATTGTCCTGTATCTGGTTGAGTTGTAGGGGAACAATCCACAGCTAGCATGACAGAGCCCAAGATTTGGTTCCCTGAGTTCAGAGGGAATTTTGGATACACACATAATGCAAGAAGAATTGGGCCAAAATATATCTGGTACATTATTCAGCATGAAAGAGGTTAATATTTTCATGCGCATAGCCATGTGCTTAAACTATTTTGCTTTCACTCTACTTACATTGTGCATTGTCATGTGCTCTTTTAAAAAATCCACACATTTATCACCACACACATAAAAAATAGTTAAAGATTGTAACTGAACTGACCATAGAGGCCGCAAGGCTTCTGCTATACCTTCTCCTTCTTAGAGCTCCTATTATTGCCTGATCACTGTCAATCTTCTCACACACAGTGGTGCCCGATTACAGATGAAATGGTTTGTTAAACTTTACGGCACTTAGAAATGTTCTTGAAGCACCGAAAGATGTCTTATTTAGAATGGAACATATAATACCTGCCAAATTTGCAGGTTTGAAACCACTTCCAATAAGAATTAAAAAGGCCCTCTTCCCGTCTGAAATAGGGCTATCAATACTTGACTTGTCTGCCCACGTGAAATAGAGGGTTCTTGTCTTTGACGTCGCAATTTAGTTTAAAATAGCTTTTATGATGACAGGGTACATAGGAATGATAAAACCATAAAGATGACAGTCTAATCTTCTAAGATGACCGATCACTGATAAAAGATTAAGTAACGCGACATTTCAAATACTAGATTATCTGTCTGTTGGCACAGTGTCTGTATACACCTCCTGCTGAGCCTTGCTGAGATACCACTGACATGTGAAGCTCTTGCTTCTTACAAACTAAAAATGCTGCACAGAATTCTTCAAACTATCAGGTTAAAAGAAAAGAAAAGAAAAGAAAAGAAACAGTCATGATCTGTAAGTTTTGTTAATCAAACATTTGTTTTCCAGGCTAGCAAAGCATTTAGATGATGCACAGCATAGAAATAATTTAGAAACTCAATAATATAGTCTAAAATAGTCAGCCCTGCCCTATAGTTAGCACTCACAAATAGACTGTCAATAATTTAGTAATTATTAAATACCTTTTATTATCAGTTTTATTCACAATAATAAAAAAGAACAATTATACTTACAAGAATTATTAGACATGCTGGTCCTATAAAACTCCATATAAAGTTATTCTTTGTGCTGAGCCAACATCTGAAAAGTAAACAGCACAGAATCTCTTGAAAATCTGCCCAACTCTTACACACACTTTCTTAGCATTCTTACACCATATTACCCATTGAAACAGACATGAAAAACAGCAACTTACACTTCCGTAGTGCCGTAATATTTATATCCCAGTGCTGCTGAAATTCCAACCACCACTGCTGGACTCACATAACCAAAGATATAGAAGTTCTTGTGTAAGAAGCCCTTGTTGTAGATTACTCCTACAACTATAAGGTATAGGTGTATGCCTTCGATGCACATCCATGCGAAGGCAGCTAAAAGGAAATAATGGAGCAATCCAGCAGTGATTGAACAGAAGAGCTAGAAAGTCAACCAGAGAAAGCAAAGTCATAAATAGTGATTCATTAATGTATTACTATTGCAATATATGACCTGTGGCTCTGTTAATTAATAATTATGCAAAATGGATATTCTTACAATCCAAATTTAATCAGGACCCGGGCTGTTGACCTAAACACAAAACTAAATCTCTTCATTATTTTTCTATAACAAACTAAAATAAAGAAAATATATCTAACTTTTTAAAATCAAGCTGTGGCTATGTCTGTGTGTCGCTTCTCACAACCTCACATCTATAAATGGACATTCGACCTCCAATCAGAGCTGACTAGTCTAGATGTTGTGCTGAATTAGTCAAGATGCATTTCTTTAGATACCAAAATTAAATTGCCTGGCAAATCATCATTTAAAGTTCTATTTTAAAATGTATGGGCATTCTGCAGTTATCTCAATACTTTAAGTGGTGACAAAAGTTGGGTGCCACTAGTGGTGTAACATTAAGGAGACAGCAAGGCTGTGTCTAGACTGGCCAGTTTTTCTGGAAAATCAGCCACTTTTCCGGAAAAACTGGCCAGCTGTCTACACTGGCCGCTTGAATTTTCGCAAAAGCACTGACTTCCTACTGTAAGAAATCAGTGTTTTTTGCGGAAATACTATGCTGCTCCGTTCGGGCAAAAGTCCCTTTTGCGCAAAAGGGCCAGTGTAGACAGCTGAGATTTGTTTTGCGCAAAAAAGCCCCGATCGCGAAAATGGCGATCGGGGCTTTTTAGAAAGCGTCTAGATTGGCCACGGGCGCTTTCCGCAAAAAGTGCTTTTGCGGAAAAGCGTCTGTGCCAATCTAGGCAGCGCTTTTCTACAACTGCTTTTAGCGGAAAACTTTTCCGTTAAAAGCATTTGTGGAAAATCATGCCAGTCTAGACATAGCCCAAGTGTAGAAAAAGTCAGGCTAGAGAGGTGGCTCAGGTCTAGGCAGATTGCAAAGACCCTAGTGAATAAATTCAAGAGCCCACTCTCCTAAGAAAGAAAGGGATATGTTATTTGGCACATCTATAAACAGACATTCGACCTCCAATCAGAGCTGACTAGTCTAGATGTTGTGCTGAATTAGTCAAGATGCATTTCTTTAGATACCAACATTAAATTGCCTGGCAAATCATAATTTAAAGTTCTATTTTAAAATGTATGGGCATTCTTTTTGTAAATAATTCTTGTAAAATCACTCTCTTTAGTCAATCAATACTGCAGAGCTTGTGCAGCAGTTTCAAATGATATTTTTCAATCAATTTAAAATACCGTTCTGCAATAACTGAGAAAAGAGAAGATGCTTTTTTAAGATATTGTCCATTATTAAAGTTATCTCAAGCTAATTAAAAATCATGTACAGCTGAAAATTTCAAGATGCTAAAGAGGGCTTTTTATATCACCTAGATAGATTAGAATGGGATTACTGCACCACCCTCTTTCTATCGAGACTCAGCTACCTCTGGTTTGGTACACATTAACCAAAACTTTAAGGCAGGAATTGTGGAATACCACATTCACTTGACTCCACAGGATAATTTAGATATACAGAATATATGTAGCTGAACTACAATCTTCCAGGGAAGGTCAACATCCTTACATTTCTGGAACAGTGTTGTGAGGTCGTAAGTGACAGCGAATGGTCACTTTTAGATTTTATTTGATAGATGGCACCTCTAACAATGCAGTGTCCTTAACATAAGGCTGGGGCTTTTGGAATGATTCTGAGGGAACATTGCCATTCATTGATTCATCAGCATTTGCTTTGAACAATACCTAAATGCTTAGTTGATGGGACTGTTAAACATTAAAACATTAGGGTTGTAAAATAGTTAAAATACCAAACATGTTGAGGCCAAGTTCTCAGACAGTGTAAACTAGCAAAGCACCATTGAATTCAATGGAGTTCTATCAATTTACACCAGCTGAGAATGTGGCACCATTTCTTTAACTAAAGAATGCATAGAAAAAACATTTTGTATTCACTATAAGTACTGTGGAGAGTAGGAAGTCAATAGCACTAGAACATTCATATTAACATCAGAAAATGCTGCATGCTATATGGAAAATGGTACTTTATACTGTATATTTACTTTGCAAATGTAAAAATCAAGGAGTGACAAAGGCTACGCACCTTATTATTGTTCATATTAATTCCAACAAGAAAGATAAGTTCTGCCAGGAAAAGGCTGCAGCAGAGATTTTTGTGAATTGTCGTTCTAGTGCTTTGAATTTCACTGAAGAACCAGAAGGTAAAAATGCACATGGAGAGGCAAATCAATGAAATAATTATTCCTAGTTGAGTGATTCTTGTAAGAATGTTATAATTTGTAACGCCCTGGGGGAAAATTATAATATAATAGTTAAGAGAATAACTCTGTACCTTGTCAAAAAACCTTCATTCTGTAACATAGTTCCTTTTACCTTTTTGCAAAACATACATCAAAACTGTTTGTAGGGTTGCAGTGCAAATGCACGCTTCTGATAATTTCAAAAGTATTGTTTTTTTGTGAGGCAGATACAATATTGAGGGAAACCAACAATAAAATACATATTTCAATGTTCTTAACACCAGTGATGTGTTATTTCTTTGTCAAGTATCAGAGGGGTAGCCGTGTTAGTCTGAATCTGCAAAAGCGGCGAGGAGTCCTGTGGCACCTTATAGACTAACTGAAGTGTTGGAGCATAAGCTTTCGTGGGCAAAGACCCACTTCGTCAGATGCATGTAGTGGAAATTTCCAGAGGCAGGTATAAATATGCAGGCCAGAATCAGGCTGGAGATGAAGAGGTGGATCCAATCAGGGGAGGATGAGGCCCACTTCTAGTAGCTGATCTGGAGGTGTGAATTCTAAGAGAGGAGAAGCTGCTTTTGTAGTTAGCTAGCCATTCACAGTCTTTGTTTAATCCTGAGTTGATTGTGTCAAACTTGATTGTGTCATACCGACCGCTATGCTTACCTGCATGCCTCCAGCTTCCATCCCGGACACACCACACGATCCATTGTTTACAGTCAAGCTCTGAGGTACAACCGGATATGCTCCAACCCCTCAGACAGAGACCTACACCTACAAGATCTTCAACAAGCATTCTGTAAACTACGATACCCACACGAGGAAGTGAGGAGACAGATTGACAGAGCCAGACGTGTACCCAGAAGCCTCCTGCTATGGGACAAGCCCAAGAAAGAAACCAACAGAACACCACTGGCCATCACCTACAGTCCTCAGCTAAAACCTCTCCAACGCATCATTAGTGATCTGCAACCCATCCTGGACAATGATCCCTCGCTTTCACAGGCCTTGGGAGGCAGGCCAGTCCTTGCCCACAGACAACTTGCCAACCTGAAGCATATTCTCACCAGCAACTACATACCGCACCATAATAACTCTAACTCAGGAACCAATCCATGCAACAAACCTCGGTGCCAACTCTGCCCACATATATACACCAGCAACACCATCACAGGACCTAACCAGATCAGCCATACTGTCACTGGTTCATTCTCCTGCACATCTACTAACGTAATATATGCCATCATGTGCCAACAATGCCCCACTGCTATATACATCGGCCAAACTGGACAGTCCCTACGTAAAAGAATCAATGGACACAAATCAGATATTAGGAATGGCAACATACAAAAACCTGTAGGGGAACACTTCAATCTCCTGGACACACAATTGCAGATTTAAAGGTAGCCATCCTGCAGCAAAAACTTCAGGACCAGACTTCAAAGAGAAACTGCTGAGCTACAGTTCATCTTCAAGTTTGACACAATCAACTCAGGATTAAACAAAGACTGTGAATGGCTAGCTAACTACAAAAGCAGCTTCTCCTCTCTTGGAATTCACACCTCCAGATCAGCTACTAGAAGTGGGCCTCATCCTCCTGATTGGATCCACCTCGTCATGTCAGCAGCCTGATTCTGGCCTGCATATTTATACCTGCCTCTGGAAATTTCCACTACATGCATCTGACGAAGTGGGTCTTTGCCCACGAAAGCTTATGCTCCAACACTTCAGTTAGTCTATAAGGTGCCACAGGACTCCTCGCCGTTATTTCTTTGTGTAATATTTTAGCATTGGTATGTGCTAACATGGCTTTTAAAAATGATCTAGCATTCCTATTTGCTAATATGACTTTAAAAATCTGATCTATTACTAAATGACAAATATATTGACCATGACATGACATGAAAACATTACCACATTGGCGTCTTATTCATATTTGCCTATATAGCATAAGGGTATCACTTCAATTTAAACATGAGCAATGAAAGACTTAGCAATCACAATTGCTTAAAACTTACGTTAGTTCCAGATACATAGCATGGAAATGGTCTAAGATATCATGGGCTATTTTTAATGATTATGTGCACAAACTTTCTGTGAAGAAGGATAGTTCCATTGGTTACTTGGTATTCAGCAAAAAGAACCTCTGAAATACGTGACTGCATAAGGGCAGGCTGTGCCTGGCCATAAAGTCTACCTAAGTATGAATGCTAAATACAAGCCCAGAGATTATCCTCTTAAAAAAAAAAACTCCATAAAGACATCTCAAAAGTCTTAAATTTGAACGGACTTAAGAAGCTTTTTGGCAGCTAAGAAGCACCCTCCATTATATGAAGTGCACTGTATGGAAAAATTGTCTTAGCACAATGTACTCATGCTAATGCTCTTCTTATTGCCAATTCTGGTGCCTAGAAAGCTGCCTCCTCAGGCTAAAACCTAGGCTCCTGTGTGTCCTATATGGATTCCAAAAAAATTGAGGGTTCTTTTAATGTAAGTGGGGTACAAAGTGAAGAGTCATTTTCACAATTCTGTGATGATTATGAGGGTCCTGGTTTTAATGCTCATGCATTCATGAACTCAGTCCTGTCTGGCTCTTTCTATACAATTTTCAGACAATTCAATCTGCAACTCAGGGGATACATTTAAAGGAGACATTACAGATGGTAAGACATACATATGACAAAAAGCATTGTGAGAAAAATCCCAGGCCACATGGTTGCTGACCACTTCAGATAGCAGTAAATCCCACTGTAGCCTTGAAGTGGGTTTTAAAATAATAATAATAAAAGAACAGGCTGTAGGTTTGGAGCAAAATTCTTTGCTGCATCGCTATCCCGTCATATAGCAAAATGGACAAAAAAGAAACTCAGACAGAAAAGGGAGGAAATGTGTTTGTCCTGTTCATGATAAATTGTGTGTTTGCTGAATGAGAAAAAAAAAAAAGAGATGGAACCAAGTGTGTGTGGGGAGAAGTATATTAGAGGCATTGAAAAAAAACACATTAAATGAGGATGTAAGTATCTGGTAAAACACTAAGTGAAAAATAGCACTTACAACAGAGCCGCCTGAAGACATCAAAACAGCAAAATGAGTCAGATGATTACATTTGCATGAGGTATGAGTAGTGTTAGAATGCGTCAGCTCACAGCCTTCCGTAGACCAGTTCCCATTCATTGTGTCTGTTGAGTAGTTCCAAAATGCACATTTAATATCCTTATCTGCAGTCTGGAAGAGAAATAAGATGTTTTGCTGATGGTGAAAGGCAGGAAATTTTCCATCAAGAGACTCTTGTTACATTAGCCAGAACAATTCATTAAAACTGTATTTTACTGAAGGAAGATTCAGGGGAAAACAAAAACAAAAGAAAAAAAGACATAACCCCCCTTCTCCAATCCAAAACCCAAACCTGCAGAACAGAAAACAAAACACAGAAACAAACAGAAAACACTGCATGACCTATCCCATGCAATTAAAAAAAGAGATTTAATTTCAAGATTGAAATACCCCATCCACCTAGTTAACAGCAGACCAAGTAATTAATAAACTTTCCTGGTGTTTACAGAAGTGTCAGACTTTTGTATGTGGTACATGCACCTTTTGAAATGGAACAACTCCCAACATTACAGATACATTGCTGCTCCTGTGGTACCCAATACAATGGCCTTTTCATTTGTAACCCTTTTGCAGCATGGGTTTTTTCTGTTGTCACCCTGAGTATATTGGCATGTGTAAAGCAACCAGAGATGCCTCAATCTACACGTTATATGAACTAGAGAAGGACTTTAAGATCAGCTCACAACTCAAATTACCTTGTGCTGCAACAGTCACAGCATGGGGAGAAAACAAATTTGTCCTATGCATTTCATAAATCCAGCCAGAAGATCATGGGAAGGAGGAGGGAGCCAGGAGTTAGTGGGCAGTTAAGGCTATTTCTGGTTCAACATCAGAGCACTGACATTCAATATGATGCTGGCAACTGCCAAGACCACTATTATTATTATTATTATTATTATTATTATTATTATTTGTATTGAATTCTTTGCATCAGTCTTCACAGCTGAGGCTGTGAAGGAGATTCCCAAACTTGAGCTGTTCTTTTTTAGGTGATAAATCTGAGGAACTGTGTCATTAAAGGAGGGTTTATAACAAATTAAACAGTAATAAGTCCCTAGGACCAGATGTTATTCACCCAAGAGTTTTGAATGAACTGAAACGTGAAATTGCACAACTACTAACTGTTGTTTGCACACTATCATTTAAATCTGCTTCTCACCAAATAAATAACTGGAATATAACTTATTTCATGACAGTTTTTAAAAAGGGCTCCAGAGGTGATCCTAGAAATTACAGGCTGGTAAGACTAAGTTACCAGGCAAACTGGTTAAAACTATAGTAAAGAACAATATTGTCAGACATATAGATGAACATAATATGTTGTGGAAATGTCAACATGTAAAGAGAAATCGTGCCTCACCAGTCTACTAGAATTCTTTGAGAGGGTCAACAAGCATATGGACAAGAGGGATTTAGTGGATAAAGTATACTTAGATTTTCAGAAAGCCTTTGACAAGGTCCTCACTGAAGGCTCTTAAGCAAAGTAAGGTGCCATGGGATGAGAGAGAAGGTCCTCTCATGGACTAGTAACTGATAGGAAGTTAAAAGATAGGAAGCAAATGGTAGCTATAAATGGTTAGTTCTCAAAATGGACACAGGTAAAAAGTGGTGTCCCCCAATGGCCTGTTCTGGGACCAGTCCTACTCCACATAGTCATAAATGATCTGGAAAAGGGGCAAACTGAGCTAGCAAGATTTGCAGATAATACAAAAGTACTCAAGATAGTTAAGTCCCAGGCAAACTGTGAAGAGCTACAGAAGGATCTCTCAAAACTGGGTAACCGGGAACCAAAATGGCACATGAGATTTCATTTTGATAAATGCAAAGTAATGCACATTGGAAAACATAATTCCAACTACACATATAAAATGATGGGATCTAAATTAGCTGTTACCAGTCAAGAGAGAGATCTTGCAGTCATTGTGGATAGTTATCTGAAAACATCCACTCAGTGTGTAGTGGCAATCAAAAAAATGAACAGAATGCTGGAAATCATTAAGAGGAGTTATATAATAAGACAGAAAATATCATATTGCTTTTAGATAAATCCATGGTACATCCACATCTTGAATACTATGTGCAGATGTGGTTGCCTCAACTCAAAAATATATATTGGAATTGGAAAAGGTTCATACAAAGGCAACAAAAATGATCAGTGGTATGGAATGAATTTGATACATTCATGGAAAATAGCCCCATCGATGGCTATTAACTGGGATGGGTAAGGATGGCGTCCATATCCTGTCCGCCAGAAGTGGGGAAGAGCAACAGGGAATGGATCACTTGATGATTATCTGTTCTGTTCATTCCCTGGGGCACCTGGCATTGACCACCGTCAAAGAACAGGATACTGAGCTAGATGGACCTTTGGTCTGATCCAGTATGGCTGTTCTTATGTTCTTATTGTGGTATGGATTTGACTTGCGAGTCATGGCATGGCATGAGCCAGGACCATAATGTGCTATGTGTAGTAATGTACACAGAACAGCAAGACTGTCCCCATCCCAAAGACTAAACTCATTTCACATGATATATGTACCAAATCTGAAACCCCAATGACAACAGTTAGTGCATCCAAATACTGCTCCATTGGCCTCTTCCCCACAAAAAAGCGTATCAGTTGAGAAATACATTTCTCACCTTCAAAAGGAAAATATGTACCCTTACAGCCAAAGGAAGCTACATTGTAGTTCTGCATTCAGTTCTCCTATGCAAATCTGATGCTGTCTGATATGAAGCATTTCCCTTTTATGGATATAGCTCTAATCATCTGATAAACTGTTGGAGAGATTATCCTAAGTACGGAAAGGTCAGAAGCCTGAAAACTTCTGTGATCACACTCATAACTTTTTGCCCATCATTACAGTCCACTGATTATTTAGTTTTTACTGTTGACATATTCTAGTAACATTCTTCTATGGTAGCCAACATATCCTGTAGGTACAGTCATATCTCATAAAATAATTACAGTACTGTTTTTTTCTTCAGTACATCAGATGTTGATTAAAAAAATCTTACCTTGATGTACTTTAAAGTAAATGTTATTTTCTCAAGCTCGTAGAATGTAGGTGGATTTGAATTAATTGCAACAGCAATAACTGATGAGCTTACTGTCTCTTTTGGCTCTGAACTATCTTTCGATGAAGAGTTGTTAGATGATGAAAGCAAAGAACCAATATTGCTATACCGCAGAAACACAACTGCAACAGTGCCTATCAATCAAACAGACTGTGTTTAGTAGTTTGTGGGGTTTTTTTATAGTAGAACAAAATTGAAGACATTAAGGAAACAATAAACAATAGACATTATTACTGCTCTTGCATAAAATATGCAAAACAGATGGAATCTTTATGGAATACTTATAAAAATGTTTTAGAGACCACGAAATATAGCCTTATTTAAAACAACGTAATGTCCATTGGAATTAAAAATGTGTGTATATACCGGATGTTCTAATAGGATAGATGCACATTTTTTCTAAAGCTGTGCACACTTGCAGCAATATTACTTCCAGCTGCTGGTCAGGTGTCAGATCTTGTAAGATAAACAAGGCTAATACCACTGATGAAATCCTGGCCGCATTTTTAAATCAACAGAAGTCTGGCTATTGATTTTATTGGACCCAGGATTTCATGCCCAGTCTGTAACTGGATAGGAGACATGAAGCAAAACAAAACAAAACAGAAACCCACAGCAATACATAGGATGCTTCCTCCTGAGTCAGTATTGATACCATGTCCTTTTGTGGTGTTTAGGAGCTTGCTTTTGATTAGCTGTCTACCCAGGTTAAGACTGAAAAAGAGCTGGGGCAATAGATTTGGGGCATCAGTTCTGATGTTCTTGCAAAATTCTAATTTCTCATTACTATTCATATTTCAGTGACACCATAAGGTCCCAACTAAGATCAGGACCCCATTATGCTAAGTGCTGTTCAAACACATAAACTTACCATGTCTAGACTACAAAGGAAAGTCGGGAAAAGATATGAAAATTGCGAACTGCGGTTTGCGTATCTTTTTCTACTTTTCTTTCTAAAGAGGCTTTTCCAAAATTTGGCACATCTACACAGTGCCAAATTTCAGAAAAACCTGTCCTTTCAAGCCATCCCTTCTTCTTTGTAAAACAAGTTTACAGGGATGGTCAAAGAACACGTACACTTTTCCAAATTTTTTTCAGAAAAGTGCATTGCTTTTCCGGGATACCAGAGGTATCCTTAGAAAAGCACTGCAGTCTAGCTGTAGCCTAAGAGACAGTCCCTGCCCCACTGAGCTTACAAATTAAATGGACAAGATACACTAGTGACAGGGGCACAGAGAATTGAGAAGCGACTTGCCCCAGGTCACCCTGTAGATCTAAGGTTCAGCCAGAGTTAGAATCCAGGTTTTTTAAATCCCCGAAGACAGTGTCCTATTCATTACACCACACCAGTGGTTCTCAAACTTTCTTACGCTGTGACCCTCTTCTGACAGCAAAAATTACTACAACCAGAGCACTGCCTCCCAGGTTTAAGGTGAAGCCTGAGCCCCACTACCTAGAGCTGAAGCCCTTGGATTTGACTTCAGCCCCAGACCCCAGCAAGTCTAACGCTAGCCCTGGCAACTCCATTAAAATGGGGTTATAGCTCATTTTGGGGACCTGACCCACAGTTTGAGAACTGCTGCACTATGCTATCTCCCCCAGATATTACGCCTGCCAAAATTCTCCACTTTGTTTTAGCAGGGCATTTTTTTTCTCCATAGCCTGTCCTAAAGTGTTATATAGTGGTGATATATGCTATTACACAGCTGTTGTGTTTCAATCTAGTATGATCATTAGTATTTTAGTACATTTAAAACATACTGTAATAAAACATACACAATTTTAATGGCGGCCTGTATCTATATAAAAACTGGCAAAAATCAGATGTGTAATTTTCCTGTGGTGCATTTCACCAGTAGAAGCAATGGTGGAAGCTGCAACACAGATAGAACAGAGGGCTAGACAACATGGTGCTTCAAATGCTGTCTTCTACTGCTATCAATGTCACACCTACACATTGCATTTGATTTTTGCCAGTGATTAGCTACCAGGAATGTTGCTTAAACCAAGCTATTGTTTAATGGCTTTTTCTTACCATTAGAATTAGATGCTTCCTTTTTCTTTGGAGATATCTTTATATAATCTCCTTCCATGTGTGCATGAGGATGAATATGTTTCATGTGGTATAAATCAAAAGCAAAAACCTTGAGAGCTGTAAAAAGAAAAATACTATGCAAATCACTTCCATTACAGTCTAACATAATTTACAGTTAGGTTAATAAATGTGACATTGGATTGCATAATTATTGTGAATTTTAAAAATACACTTTTGTGCCAAATATTTCAAGGAGAAATGCTATTAATATGGTACATGTTTGCTTTAAACCTCTAGACTTTGTTATTCTAATGCATGCATTTTTTCTCTCATACCTTTTATTCTTTCCATGAAAAATATGTTCTTTTATTTACTTTGCATTAAATTAGGCACTGGAAAGAATAATGTAGGTTACTTTAGGAAGAGCTATTGCTTTATTAAAAATTCATTTCTGAAAGGGACCACAAATCACAATTATAAAAAGCAAAGGATAAAATCCTCCATTAAATAATAACATTTGAAAAGTGAATATCTCACAGTTATCAGTCCATGGTACAAAATGCACATTGCACCATGATGTAATGATGTATGCTGTCAACAAACAAAACAAAACCAATCATCACCCCTCAGGACAAAAACTACATTAGAGGACATTGAGCTCTTTACTCAGTTCATTATAGTTCAGAGTTTCAATCACCCACAATGGGGAGAAAAAGTCAATCATGCTTAAAGAAAAAAAAATCTAAAACTTGACTGACGGGCTAGAATCACTAAACTAGACCATCTGTATTGCTTATACTGCAGCACACAAAACAATATGAGCTCTTCAATAGACCAGCTGTCAGAAAAATGTTTGTCAGGACTTAAGAAATAGTTCTTCATGGCTGAAGTTTTGGGTAGCCTGCAGTTAAGGAAGCTGCACCCTGCAATGCAATGAAGAATGACACAACATTGTGGACCTTGTCTCAAAGATAAGTGTGTTGGAAACACATTGGCATTATGGGTAAGATGTTGACAGTGCTGAATGGTAATGGAAAAAACTTAAAAATGTTTAGAGCTTGGGTTCAATTTGGATAAGAGCCCATAAGTTCAGATTCTCAAACAAAACTTTGCCAGAAAATGACTGAACTTTTCAAGCCTCTCCATTAGGTCCCTGCATTAGCATCTGCTCTCTTTAGGGTGTAGCCAAGTAAAGCACTCACACAACTAGTGTAAACCCACACAAATGAGTCCATCTGCATTACAAATTACAAATGCAACAGGCTCCCTGAAACAGAAAGAACCACTGTGTGTGAAATCTCTCCCTCACTTCATCTCACAACAGCTAATCTCCCTGAAGTGAAGGAAGGATCTGTTCTTCCTTAGGAACTGAGGGAGGCTTTTTTTTAGCATCATGGTGCATTTTGGGGGGCTATCTGTAAAGTGGGAAATTGATGTGACCAGGGGAGGTAATACTGAATTTTACTGCAGGGTCAATCAGAGGACATTTGACTTACTCTGGAAGAAGGAAAGCAGGATGGCAGGTCACAACCAAGAAAGGGAAACAGTTTAGTTTGAGGATAGGAGTCTCAAAAGTGCTCAGCACCAGAGTTACTCTGTTCTCACTGACGTTTATAGAACCACTGTATGACTGACTTCAGTGAGAGGAAACAGGTCAAAGCTGAGAACTTTTGAAAATCCCACGTTTACGGTATGTCTACACTGCAAAACTACACTTACGTTTATACTACTATTGTGTTCTTTTGACAGAAAGTTGAAAGAACGGAGGGGTTTTTCCGACAGCGGTAAACCTCTTTCTAAGAGGAAGAAACCTTTTTCTGAAAAAGCTTTTTTGGAAAAAGGCGTGTGTGGATGCGGAAGAGAGTGTTTTTTTGAAAGAAGAGGCCTCCAGGAAAAAGCACAGGTGCCCTGGTGGCCACTCCATCCACAGTAATCACAACTGAAATGTGAGATAGCATCCACATTGATTGGACGCTATCTTTTGAAAAAGCAGATCGCTTTTTTGTTGTGTTTTTGCTGTATAAATGTTCTCAACAGAAGTTTTTCCAGAAGATGTCTTCTGGAAAAGCTTTTTCCAAAAGGAGCCTGCAGTCTAGGTGTAGCCTTTCTGTCTTCCTAAGACAACAGTACAGAAGAGAAGCAACTTATGTATGGAGGAAACAAAACTAGCCAGGATGGGTAGGAATGGTGTCCCTAGCCTCTGTTTGTCAAAGGCTGGCAATGAATGACGGAAGAGGGATCACTTGATGATTACCTGTTCTATTCACTGTCTCTGGGGCATCTGGCATTGGCCACTGCTGGAAGACAGGATATTAGGCTAGACAGACCTTTGGTCTAACCCAGTATGACTGTTCTTATGTTATTACGTTATGTTCTTATGAAAGAAGCCATGAGAGCCAAATTGGATCTTCCATGATATCCTTATCTGAGCATTCCTGATAGCTGTGCCCAGGACCACTGATGAGGGGGCAAAGGAGGAAACTACTCCAGGAAAAAAATAATTCATAGCTGCAGCTACGAAACCCTGTACCCTTTAAATCACCATCAGGGCCCTGGGCAGCACAGTCTGAGTGGTGCTCAGGGCTTGTGGAGGGGGTTGTGGTGCGGTCTGGGAGTCACTGAGGGCTGGCTGTCCCCACCCCACCTTTCTGGGCATGTCCCTTCCACTTGAGACCCTGCCCCTTTTAGGAATGCAGAGCTCCCCCTGCATATAGCCTAGGAGCTGGACAATTCTGTTGGCCCCCATTATTGTGCCATCCCCAACACAGGGCTGGGCCTTTGAGGCACAGGCTAGTTCAAAGTTTGCTTACATCGCTTTTAGGGAATCGAAAATAAAACAAAACGTGGAGCATAGAGTTCTGTTAGCAGCTCTGATTTTTGTTCTATTGGTGTTTTTTATAATCTGTTCCAAAGCACAATGATTTGCTGAAGGCAGTGTGATGCCTGACACTTTGGTCATTAGTGAAGGTTGAACTGGGACACATTCAGAGCTGAAAGCATAACCTGCTGCATCATCCCTCTAAGAGCCAAGCTAAATCCTGAGCTTGCGCACAGTGTCTTACCCTGAGTGAAGTCACTACAGCTAGCTGATTTACATCATCAGCGTGTCTGTCCCAAAAACTGTAGACATTGGTTGGCTGCTTTTTTTAAAGCAAAACTCATACATACCAAAATCGGTGGGTTTCATTTAACACTACGACTAAGCTCAATAATTTATACTGAAAAAAACTTCACATTGTAATTGACATCTAAAGTATCACTTACATTCATTTTCTTTTTCTTACCCATTTCACTTGCATTAACATCTAGCTGTGTTGTCTTTTTGAAGTTCTGTGACATGAGCAGCGTTGCCTGTTCTGCAGCATGCATCAATTTAGTGAGACTTGTTCTTCTGATTTCTGTAGGGAGGGCTTCCCAAAGTGTAATTTTATCCTTTTGAACAAAATTGCTCACGGTGTTAACAAACACCTGTCAGTATAAAAATATTTTTAAGCACCAAAGCCTTATGCTATTTATAAAAGAAAAAAGTGCAACAGTAAGGCCCATGCCACTTACATTAATGGTCACATTAGTAAGTGCTTCCTTGTCAGAAATTGTGTTATTGATGGTACTTAGAGATGGGTAAGATACAGATAATGCTTCTATATATGAAATCATATCTACAGGTGAAAGTTGTCCTGAAGAGTTCCTACTGATTTCTTGCAGGAAAGCCAAGGGTTCTTTTATAGTCCTAATCTGAAAGAAACAGGAAATCAGTATATTTAGGAGAGTCCACTGGCAATTCAACCAGCAAAGCCACAGTTGCTGGCTTTTTGGGAATATGACAGAATTGCACAAATATGAGGAAACAAATTTCTGTGAATTAGTGAATAAGGGCCAGCTTCTACACACAAATAAGAGCACAGCAGGTCAACGGTATACTTATGGAGCTACTCCAATTGAGTGGGCATGCCAGAATTTCACCAGGTGGATAGACATCATAAAAGGAGAATACATAACCAGCATACCTTCTTAATTTATTTTGACCAGTACAACTCAGTTTTATTTAGCATAATGTTCCATAATGTACCAGAAAATATTCTGCAGCATATTTTGTAAATATAATTAAGTCCTAGTAATATGGCAAGTAATATGGCTCTCACCTAGATCCTTTTCTGTTAAATCTTCGTTAAAAGGTGGAAACAGATGGCCAGTTTTTTTTAAAAAGCAGACAATAAAGCATACAGATTACGAACATTCTATTGCATACTTAAATCTCACAGCTATGGGTTGGAAATTATTAAATTGCTTCCCTACTGAAAATATTAATATAAAATAATTACATGGAAATGTTTGTAGAAAAATGTTTACATTAGTAATCAGCAGAGAAGGAGATCTGGATCTCTATTAGGTGCAAGCTAGGGTTCAGATTCAATGTCCTGGGTGAATCAGAGCAGAGTTTCAGATTTTCTGGCATTAAAATTCAATGAGATTTCATCCCTAAATAGTAGAAGCGCAACGAGATCAGCCAATTTGGTGAGTTTCCTGTGATCTCCAAAGATGAATATCTCATGAGATTGTGCTCTTGTGAAAACAGGTCTCTTTCCATTTTTGATCTAATTCAGAATCAAAACTATGCTAAGGGTAGGTTCCAAACCATCAGCTCAAATTTGAAGCTTTCCTTTTCCTTCAAAATTTAAATTCAAGGTTTTAACACCGCCGTAGTTTAAATATAAGTTTAAAAACAGACAGTCATTCAGCTTTAAGTTCAGATGCTGTATTTATCCTGTCTCCTCTACTTAATTTATATTAAACATATTAATACAATGTGTATCTTAAATTGTAAAGTATATCTCTTACTTTAGAGACTGGGTTCTTTTAAATATGATAATTGAGGAAAGCAGCTTGCGATAAAAAAGCAAACATGCACAGTCGTGATTCTCTTACCCAGTCAAATCAGAAACTTATAGTTTTGTGGACTTACCAGTTTATTTAATTAGCTGTTTGAAATCTATGCTTGTAGGGGAAAGTCTGGTTCCCCAGTTCTTTCACATGCAGCCTAATACATAATATTTTGAAGAAGAGAAAGATATTGGTACCCAAGTGTATTATTGTTCTATTTTATACTTTGTCACTTGCCTTCACTGCCTTGAAAAATTATTTTTCTAGGTTTCATTCAGAACAAACAAATAGCTGCACATAATTAAATGTAGAAAGGTGTAATTTCAAGAACTTGCCATTCAGAAACTGTTGAGTGATTACCATACTTCTGAATTCTATGCACAACATGATTTAGTTCACTGGAGATACAAACAAAACAAAGCTTGCAGGCAAATTAACACTGTGATTCAAATACATAACCCATTTCAAATAAGCTGGAAGTATTATAAAGACTTCTATATATATGCTTACATGCAACTGTATCTTCAACTATTTGTTCAAAGCACCTCAACGGATATTTTAATTGAAATAACAGTTTCAAATAGGAAACAAAAAAATTACAGATTCATCTATAAGCCTTTGCTACTTACTTCAGTTAAGGTTCTAGTAATATTTTCAGTTATACAGTCATTATGTAATTCACACTTTGCCTTTGGAATTTCTGTAGACATTAAAAAGAAGATTACTCAATTACAGTAACAGTTCTTGGATAAGAAAACCCAAACCTTTACAATATTTGGAATGTGTGCATTCATATGGATCATTCACAAGCATCAACTATTAGGAACTGATTTTGACCTCCCTTACTGGTTTTTCGCTGGTGGAAAGTCACCAGGCCCCATTCTCTGCTGGTTTAAATGGGAGCAGCTTCATTGACTTCAGTGGAGTTTTGCCAATTTACACCAACAGAGAATTTGGCTCATTGATTAACTGTTTGTATAAGCAAGAGAACTGGACTTATATAGTTTAGAATACATGTCAACAAAATGCCAGGCTGAGTCTTCTATATGGACAGATATATTGTACATCGCAATTACATTTCTAAGAAAAGTACATCTCAATGATAGTTTTAGAAAATACAGGTGTGAGCTCCTTGCCTCTTTTTTATGTCTGGCTGATTAATCTAACTGAAGATAAAGAGACACTAGTGGGTTTCCCAGAAGATGTAGTTCTATAATAACACATAAACCTTTATAATATCATTTACCTTGGCAGGAAGTGCCATCATTTGGCTTAAACTGTAATTTTCCTGTGGATGGTTGATAACCTTCCTTACAAGAGCAGTTATATCCCCCATCCACAATTTCACATTTCGCATGATCTCCACAGGCAACAGTTACTGCTTCAGCGCACTCATCTATAGTTGCAAATATCGTGAGAAATTGAATTTTTTATTAAGTATTTAAAAACTAACACCTTGCTGCCTAGTTGATAAGTTATGCATACAGCAATTTCATATAAAATTTACACAAAATAATAATAATAATAGTAAAAAAAAATAGCAAAAAGCTAAAAAGGACCCAAATTTAATGGCAATCACATCTGCCAATTATATCACTTATGGTTTGGTGCAATAAAGCACAATATTAAAACATTCTTATCTGAGAGACTGCTGATTTTTTTGCACAGCTCCATGTTTGCTGAAAAAACCTTGTGTTTGTACATGCACTGTATTTTTCATATTTTAAAGTGATTTTAAAAGTGAATTCAACAATATAAAAATACTACATGATGTATGATGAAAATAATCTCAAATCTAATTTTTCTACATATTACACTAAATAGATTATAACAACTTTTTGATTCAGTTAGAAAAGAGAGGAAACTGGTATACACACAGCCTTTTGATTTAAAATCAATGCTTTATTATTTTAGTATTTAAAAGGATGAATTTGACTATCTGTTTAATCTAATATTTAAGTTAAGACTCTTCAAAAAGTGCTTGACTTATCTATTATATCCACATTTAGAGTTAATTTCTTTAAAACTGTTGATGCCTTCTTAATTAATTTGGGTACGTAAGTAGTTGAGTGGGTTAGTTAAGTAATTCAATTGATTGGGAGCATGTGGGTCTGAGAATTAAACAGAAGAATTCTAGGAAAGAAATATGAACTGATGAATTCAGAAATGCAGGGCAAAAACTGATTTGATGGATGGGAAAGCGGGTCTCGTATTATGTTGACTGATTGGGACTAGCAACCAAAGAATTTAACTGATACATTGGGGAAAGTGAGTCTTTGAATTATACTGAATAATTGTGAGCAGTGGGCCGGGGGTCTGAGAAATGATGTACTAGAGGACCAGGTAAGTCCTGAACAGGCTGCAAATATGAAGGACTAAAATAATAATGGATGAATTTGTAGCTGAGAAACCAATACATGTGTAGATTTAGAAGAGGAGGGGATGAGAATTAAAGGATTGTGGAGGTGCAAAACAGAAATGATGATCTAGAAAAGGGGCCAAAATTAAACTCGTGAATTGGGGATTACTGAGTGCATTGGGTGGCAGTTGTGGGGAGCAACTGGAGATGGGTTTGTGGGAGGGTAAAGAGATTAATGAATTGATGGGGAGGGGCTCATGCTAGTAAGAAGGGTTTAAGACAGAACAAGTGAAGAATGGATGGGGGGATTACAAAATGCTCTTTCAGTTTTGAGGAACTGAGAATGGGGTTTTCAGAGCTGCTACCATTTAGAACAGCAAGTGGATTTCTGGTGACAGTGAGTTTGTGAAGCAGAAAACATGTGAGGCAAAAAATAAGTCTGAAAAAAAAAAGGATGTACTTGTCAGAGAAAGGAGAAAGTATGGTGTGACGGGGCGCGGGACTCTGAGGCAGTGGAGCCCTTTGAGCCCTGCACTCCCCCGCTTCTGGCGGAGGCATTTGCCGGCAAAGATGCAGCCCCACAGCGGTCACGTGCGGCGTTCTCTTGGGCTCTTAGTGTCGATGCGCTTCCAGAGACGAGTGTTGGAGCTGGCGCACGCCAACCCCTGGGCGGGACACCTGGGAAGAGAAAAGACTCTACCGCGAATAATACAAAGATTCTTTTGGCTGGGGTGGATAGGGAGGTGCAAGATTTTTGTAATTCGTGTCCCGAGTGTCAGCTGACCCAGCCGTGTGGAGGTCCGAAGGCCCCCCCTTGTCCCCATGCTGGTAATAAGGGTGCCCTTTGATAGGGTGGCGATGGACCTGGTAGGCCCCTTAGAATGGACCTGGGCCGGCCACCAGTATATATTAGTGCTAGTGGACTATGCGACCCCGTACCCCGAAGTAGTCCCCTTGAAAAACACCACAGCCCCGACACTAGCCACCGAACTGGTGAAGATCTTTGCGAGAGTGGGGATTCTGAGGGGAAATATTAACTGACCTAGGGACCAACGTGTCCTCTAAACTAATGGCCGAGTTGTGCAGATTATTGCGTATTAAGACCTTACGCACCTCCGTATACCATCCGCAAACAGACGGATTTGGTGGAGCGGTTTAATCGTACGCTTAAGAACATGCTCCGCCGGTTCACAAAGGAGGACCCCCAGGAATGGGATAAGTTATTACCGGTGCGAGAAGTACCCCAGTCCTTGACGGGGTTCTCCCCGTTCGAGCTCCTGTATGGGTGGCAACCAAGGGATATCCTAGGCCTAATTAGGGAAGCACGGGAAGAACAAGAATCCCGGGCGCAAGGAACGGTACCTTACGTCCTACACCTACGTGAGAAGTTGCAACAGCTAGGGGACTTTGCTAAGGCTAATTTGATGCAGGCTCAGGACAAACAAGCTTTCTATTATAACCGGGAAGCCAAACTGAGGGAATTCAAGCGGGGAGATAGGATACTCCTCCTGTTACCCACGAGTGAATCTAAGCTGTTAGTGAAGTGGCAGGGATCATTCGAGATCATTCGAAAAATAGGAATGGTGGACTATGAAGTATGTCTGGTAGGCAAGTGGCGAGGCATGCAGGTGTATCACGTCAATTTACTAAAAAAGTGGAACCCAAGGGAAAGCCTGCTAATAGACCCTCTCCCACAGCCCACAGACCTAGGACCCTGGGCCGGGGACATGGGGGAAGCCCGAGCCATAGAGGTGGGGGAAGACCTCATGCTGGCCCAGCTAGACGAAGTACAAGAGATTTTCCGAGGTTATAGCTCAGTGTTGAGCGCAGTCCTTGGGCGTACTAGGGTCCTAAGTCATCATATCGCTACTACCCCGAGGCGTAAGGTATGGGAGCCGGTGCGCCCATTACCGAGGAAGATGTGGGAGATGGTGAGGGAAGAGGTACAGAATATGCTACGGCTGGGGGTAATTGAGAGTCACATAGTGCCTGGCGCAGTTCGATAGTGTTAGTCCCAAAACCGAATGGCTCGGTGCAATTCTGTATAGATTTCCGGAAAGTTAACTCCATCTCCCGGTTTGATACCTACCCCATGCCCTGGGTGGATGAACTCTTAGAGAGGCTAGGCCGAGCCCAATATATCTACACCTTAGACTTAACAAAGGGGTACTGGCAGATCCCCTTTACCCCCGGCCCCACTACAGGAGATTTATACCAAATTTTGTATCCCTGGCAGCTCCCTTGACAGATCTGACGAGGGGGAACCAGCCTAAGCAGGTGCCATGGAATGGGCAATGCGAATGGGCATTTCAGCAGCTGAAGTCGAGTCTGATGCAGGCTCCGGTGCTGGCACAACCGGATTTTCAAAGGAATTTATGTTGCAGACGGATGCCTCGGCAGTTGGGCTGGGGGCCATCCTGGCACAAGATATCAAGGGGAAGGGGCACCTGATACTATATCTTATCCAGAAACTCTTTCCCCGGGAACAAGCATATGTCACGATAGAGAAAGAAGCACTGGCTGCGAAATGGGCAATAGAGACCCTGAGGTACTACCTGCTCAGGAACCCATTTAAGCTCGTGACAGATCATGCACCTCTGCGCTGGATACAGTCAATGAAGGAATCGAATCCGCGCATAATGAGGTGGTATCTGGCCCTACAGCCATACCAGCTTGAAGTACAACAATGGCCAGGAACAAAGCACAGGAATGCCGATTTTTTCGAGAATAATGGAAGAGGAGGAAGACCCCCAGAAAGGAACCGTGAATGACTTAAAGGGGGGAAGGTGTGATGGAGCACGGGACTCTGCAGCGGCAGAGCCCTTTGAGCCCCACACTCCCCAGCTTCCGGCGGAGGCATTCACCGGCGAAGACGCAGCCCCATGGCGGTCATGTGCGGCGTGCTCTCGGGCCGCCCCTGTGTTAGCGGGGATGGGGACTGGAGGTGCTGCCATGGGACGGTGAGGGGCAAGGCCGAGGGATGTCAGGCGTAGCGTGGCCAGTGCGCCACTTCAAAAAGGAGTCGGGCCACACCTCAGTGAGAGGAGCGAGGAGGAGGCCAACTCCAGGAGGATGGAGGGTGCAGGGGAGAGGGGGCCCACAGCGTCCCGAGGAGGGACGGAGGAATCAAGGACGCCGGGACACTTCGGAAGAGTGACGGAAACAGGGTCCCTGTGAGTACGGCGACAGTCAGCTGAGGGGGTCAAGCAGAGGGAAGGAAGTGACCCAGGACGGGGTAAGGGAGCCGCCATCTTACCTGTGGGTTGGTGAGTTACGGGGATTGACCCCACCAACTCGGCAGCGAAGCTGATTCTCTGCCCTTAGGGTCCTGGGTTGGGACCTGGAGCGGGGGCGGGCCCAAGTCCCCATTTCCCTCCCGCCGGCATCTTCTGCGGAGGGCCAGACCTGCCTAGGTCAGTTAACATGGACCTCGGACTGAAGGACATGGGTTTTCGGAGTGAGAGACTCGGTAGCACTCGGGGAGAGTTAGAGGGTTAGGAGGGTAGTAAGCCAATCGGTGCCCCAGTGATGATGCAGCTGTACGCCTGAGGGGAGCCCGAGGCATAACATATGGATACAGAGGAATGGAAATAAATTTGTGGAAAGTGGACATTAGGTGATATGGACTAGAGAGAGAAGGGGAAAAATTCAGGGAATAAGGGATAAGGGCAGAGTTTTGGAATTGGAAGGAAGAGAGAAAATTAAGGAAAGATTAATATAATGAAAAGGAAAAAAATAGAAGAACAGAGGAATGAGAACAATGGGAAAGGAGAAAGAAAACGATTCCACATGTCTTAGTGGAGGGAAGAGGATCGATAGACAATGGCATGTGAAGAATGCACAAGAGCTCTATGCTTTTGGTGGGCATCATTTGTTGATCACTTACTGGAACATAATTTGCCAATGGCAAGCATGTCTGGTTAAAAAAATTAGATAAATGCTTTAAAAATCTGCTTACATGCACAAAATTGAATGTGGCATTTGAACATTTAATGGAAGAGTCTAAGAATCATCTCACTGCATTTTCTTTTATTGCTTTGCCCACTGTTCCCATCAACAATTTTACTACCATTTCAAAGCAGATTGTACGTTGCTTTTAATAAGTTAAGATTGTCAGCTAAAGTTTTCTTTTGTATTTTTGTGCAGGGGGCTTTTGGTTATTTTATTTTAGATGAATGTTACTTTAGAACATACAGGAGACAACAGCTTGCCAATGATTTTAGAAAACGATCCATTTCCACCTGGGGTTTGTGGTTAGGAGCCCATTCAGTCTCCCATTATTTAGAACAGGAGCAAGTTTGAGCCCCAAAAGCACAGTCTTGCAACTCTAACTCATTTGAATAGTCTTTAGTGAGGAGATTCGTGAGTGATGGTTGAAGGACTGGACTCTTTAATGAGAAGACCATTTGCCAAGGCTCAGCATGGAACCCTCCCTTTCAGAAGATATTCAGCATAAACCTTGGAACTGAGCTTTGAAGCCTTTATAATAGCTCTGATCAGAAAGAAATATTAAAGCAAAATCCCCCAAAATAACACCACTGACACCATTTAGTTAGTAGGAAAAGAGATTTATAACTTTTCATTATATTTCTGCTTTTTTTGTCAGTGCTCATTTACTATAGCAGGCAAGATAATTCCCATTAATAAAGGTAGTGAGAATGGTTATTATGTTCAGTCTTGCCAATTACTGGATCATAGCTACATTTCTTTGATTCTCCATCAGCCAGTCAAGACAGCTTGATGTCTACGTTATAAATTATGCTTATTAGTGGCTTACAGGGAACTGAAAAGTCCATTGGTAAAGGACCAGATGTTCCTTTTGGTTCTGTGCTGTGGAAGGGAGCCATGTACACAAAGTGGATTCCAAGTTGTCCTAAGAAGGGCATATGTCCTAAGAAGGGCATATGTAAAGAGATAACAGCTATGTGGCATAATGCCATATCCCTACACAAACGGCACTCAAAAGTGCTATGAGGGAGAGAGAGAGGATGCACGAACAATCAGCTGTGGGATGCACGAACAATCAGCTGTGGGATGCACGAACAATCAGCTGTGGGAAAAGTCAGAAGCCGAATGCAGTAATAGCACATGGCTGGAAGAATACTGTAACTTCTTCCAGAAACTGCAATGCACAGATGTCAAATTCATTCTGGATAAGGACAAATTCTATTTATAAATCCTTAGGGTGGGCTTACAATTTAGGACTTTGACCCACATCAGGCCATACATAGTGTACAGTGATCAAGTGTGGAAAATGGCTTTTATGTAATAAATAAATGTATTATTATTTAACTTGCATTCAACATCACAAGTGGGAAAATATCCTCCCCTTTAGGATCACCACTATTTCTAATTTGTGTTTTTGTTCTTTCCCTATTCACCTTTGAGTCCCTTTTCCTTTCTGCTCTGTGTGTTTCCTCCTCTGCAGCATGCTCCAATTTTTCTTCTCCCTGTGGGCTTTATCAGTGCCCCTCTTCCTAGCCTACCTGATATAATGATCTGGATTGAAAAACTTAAGACTGACATGCAAAGTACCATCATTAGGTATTAGAGTTAACTTAATGGGTGAACTGACATCGCCCAGAACCACTCTTTCAGGCTGTCTTTAGACCCAGGAAGACAACATTGCCTCGATTATGCTTCTTCACATATGGAAGGTTAACATTTTTAAAAAGCGTAGATTGTGCAACTTAAGAATATGTCTTGGTGCCACATAAATACAGCAAGTGAGATGGCTGTTTGACAGCACTGTCCTAGTGCAAATTAAGAAGCTCTTACTTGTACAACACAGCCAAAGCTACTAGATTTCTGTTGTAATACTAGTGTCCACTTAGAGTTCCATTGTCTATGTGTATATGACATGTGTGAGACCTCTCCCACCTGTAGCAGATCCATGTGTTACAATGTAATCCTCTGAGGCTTCCTCAATAAACTGCAAAACTGATGGAGGAGCAAGGTGCTGTGTTTATTACATATCTACCAGTCTGCTTTACCATGTATTTTGTACCTGTATTTAACTGGATACTATGTCATGATATTTTTGGTTTGGAAAATGTCAGCTCTATCCACACTGATGTGCACAAAAGAGGAGAAAAGCCCACAATCAAGGCCCACTAGAGGTTGACAGTAAAACATGTACACTCTAAACATTAGGGAAACAAGGCTTATTATTAATAGTTTGTAATACCATAGTGCATAGGAATGCTAGACATGCAAGACAACTCCACTGTGCAAGGTGGTGTCCAAGCACAGAAAAAAGGGATGGTTCGTGCCTCATCTAGATGCTTACAATCTAGAGTACCGCTGCTTTGAAATCAGAAACTTCAGCACTTTTTAGCATATCCAAGCTAGCTTGGATCTAGCTCATTTGAATAATAATAGTGAAGCTGCAGCAACCCAAGTGGCAGCACAGATTAGTCTCTTGAGTACATAGCTAGCTAGCTAGCTAGCTCAGGTATGTCTACACACTTACGTCTGCAGTATGGACATAATATTAGTACAAGACGAGAGAAATAGATGGATATAAACAAACCACAATAAAAAGTAACCTCTCTCAACTGGCAAAAAAGGAAAGCAAAAGTAAAGAACATTCAATTGAAACAGCTTTGAAGACAAGACTTGTGAAGCTTATGATAAAAAAAAAGACATCTTCTAGTATTAGATAATGTTTATAGTTCATTGAAGAATCCCAGATAACTTGAGAATCCCAGATAACTTGAGAACAGTGGCAACTTGGTAAAGTGTAACCATGATATCAGGATGTGAGATGCACCAATGAAAATTAGACTAGATCACAGTCTAGCCTAAAATGCAACTATTTTGCTTATATTTGGAATGGTACAAAAAGAAAGACGCTGTCAGAACTATCAGGCTAGGAGACAGATATCTAGAACTAGATATATAGTCAGCCCAAAGATGATATACCTGGGTAAAGAGGCAATGGATTTATCGCTTGTTTTCTCATTCCCCAAAGAGTATCACAGCACACAGAAAATTACCAGAGGATTGAAAAAAGAGAAATAGTTACAGTTTTTCCAATGAAGGGCAATCCTTAAGGACTGCAAAATTGGTAGGAAATAATATTTTCCCAGAGAATATTTTCTGTCTTGTGATCCTAAAGACAATCCATCAAACTTCTATGGAGGCAGGAACTGAAGGACCGCACATTCTACTCACTGTCTTAAACCAGAACTGAAAAGAAGAATTAGTGCCGGATGAATATTGGAATAACGGCATTTTGGAATATTGGCCACGGTCTGATGCTGAGGTTTGAGCAAAGTGAACATGGCTGGGACAAACCCTAAAGGCCATTCTGCTGGTCCTGGATCAATGGATTACTGCGAATTCTGACCAAATCTCATCTGGCCCCTGCTAAGCCCCTTGTGCTGGCAGAGCCAGGAGAAGGTGGCATAAGGTAAAAAGAATGTGGGCCACCATCTGGCCTTAAATCTATATTCCTATATAAAGCTACAGCATTTGGGTTAAATCCTAAAGTTCTGTTGAGGTCAATGAAACTTTTGTTGAGTAAATATATTAGGAAGCAGACTTTTGTTATTGAGATATTTGAGCTTAAAACAGAATATCAGGTCTGTACCACTCTGAATTGTAGGAAGCTCTTATCCAAATTGCACAGAGCAGAACACCTGAGAGTCGTTTACTGGATTTGTCCAATGAACAGAAGGCATAAGAAATGAATGACAATTTAAAGCTGTCTGTCTGACATTATAGTAACTTACCTACACAAGAGGTTCCATCATTAGTTACAAACTTCTCTTGACCACTGCTAGATCTGAATCCAGTTACACACATACAGTAATAACTTCCCACGGTATTGGTGCAGTTGGCATTCTCTCCACAAGGTTGTGTAGCATTTTCACATTCGTTATCATCTGTCAAGACGCAAAATACAGAAAAAAATAATGTTTGTTTACATATTTAATAAAATAATAAAGGTTTAATCTGGGCTGTGGTATATTTTATGAATAGATATTGAGACTGATAAGCAGATTGTTTAGTAATGACCTTACCAATGCCAAAAACTTAATGATGCTCAAAGACACACAGGTATCTAAAGTGAAACCAGCTATGTATTTGAAGTGAATAGAAATGCATGTACGAAGCAATGTTCTAGTAGGAACCCCCAATCCCAACCATGTACCAAGTTAGATATGCTCACAGTTGGCAGATCTCTAGATAGTGACCTAATGTGATATCCTGTGTCTCAGGACTGAGAGTTCCCAGACACTGTTGTATTGTTACCACCACCCAATATTGGCTGACACCTGCTGGGATGTATCATAGCCATTGGTGATTCAGTCATGCTATATAAGTCAGAAGAAGGCACAGGAAGTTGCCGGAGCAAGTAGGTGATTCCCTGTTGCTGCTGCATTGGCTTCTTCTTCTTCCTGCTTTCTTCATTCTGCACTCAATCCTGTTCCTGATTCCTTCTGTGTCCCTGGCTCCAATTGCTTTATTCCTGCTCCGTACCAAGCTCCTGCTATGTGCCTGATCCTTTCCTCTCCACTATTTCCTGCCTTTTGCCTCACTTCTGACCATCCATTACCAATCCCAGCTCTGCCCCTAGACTCTGGTAATTGGCAGTTGACATTATTGCTGACCTTTGACTTTATTCCCTGACTTAGACACATCTTGCACCAACCAGATCTGATTCCTGCTCTGACTTTCAGACAATTGTCCCAGTCCTTAACATGTGGTGTCCCCAGATTTAGACATTGAGGCTGGGCCATGGACAGGTGCCAAAAGAATGTACAGTTATACAGTATATTGTTCTACACTGCCATCCTTTCAGAGATTTTCGGGAAAAGATTGCATTATTTTTGCTATGGAGCTTCCTCCCCTTAGGATCCTTGGGATAGTTAATGCCAAAGAGCAGAGGACTTCTGCCAGGGGTAAGAGCCCTGACCTAGTTAATGTAATCTTCATCTCTAGCAAATCCCTGGGCGAACCACCTACTATAAAGGCAGGCTCTGTGATATATTTCAGAAAAAGGGCCAATCCCATGTACCCAATGGAACAACCAGGAAGGAACTCCATAAAGGTAACATTCTGAAGACTACCTCTCTATACAACTTTCCTGTGAGTTTTATCATGTCAGCAGTGGAGAAGGGGGAATAATCCAATTAGTCTGACAAAACATTATAAGACGTCATAGATCCGTTCATTAGTCAAGTGAACCAATACATCCAACACAACTATTTCTTCTATAGTCTTTCATACACATTACATTTTGGATGTTCTAAACAATTAAATAATCATCTGACCAACCTGCATCAGTAAAGTCAGTAAAGTCTATTCATGCTAGCAAGATGACATATCACTGATATTTTCATGCACTCAAATGTTTTCCCAAAAACCTCAAAGAAAAAGAAATAAAATAACCTACCAAATCACTCCAGAATAAAAAAAATATTCCAAGAAATTTTTTTAATCCTGAAAGGGGGAGTTCCTGGTTATTCCTATAAAGTCCACTAGGGACTTTGTTCTTGCTTTTACATGAAAGGGGCTCAAATTCTACATTGATGGGGGCATTATAAAAAGCTAAGATAGACAGTTGTAACTATTAATTACAGAATGAAAATTATATGAAAAGGCATGAGAGCAGGGGAGAAAAAAACGATGGTAAATGTCACAGATAAGGTGTTCCTGAACACCGAAGCAAGACTGTGCCAGTGGCTGAAAACAATACCAAAGCGCCAAATGAAATGGGAGACTGGCAAGAACAGCATGAGCCAACAACTATAGAGGAACAAATTTCTGTAGTGTAACTTTTTCTGGCATAGGGACCTTTTCAGCTTTAAACTTAATAGGAAGCCCTTTCACTACATGTGATTTAACACACCTTTCAGTTAATTCGCAGTGCAAATGCCAACTCAGGAACATCAAATGGATTTACAACATTCTCCAGGGGACTTTGGGTCAATGCTAATGAATAGATTACACTCATTATAACTAATATTGTAATTTAATTTAATAAGGAATCCAAGTGTAAAAGCAATTTGCTAATGTATGTTAACAGTATTTATTTTATAGCTTTAGCAGCTGTACTTCTGAGAAAACAATAGAGAAGGGTGTGTGATTTGGCTCTCACTTACAAAACACTGGTGTACACCCAAATTAACTTCAGTGAAGTAATGGAATTGCTTTGGGGAAAAAGTGGTGTAAATGAGATCAGAATTAGACCCTAGAAACTGATAATTTAAGCTGTGAGTACTTCATAGTTTGTGGCATGCATCTCACTCCAATGGCAAGCATGCTAGAGTACAAACTATAGAGAATTTTAACCCCCATGCAGTTTTTCTTCAGAACCCATGTTCTTGGGGACAGTGACTCTGACTTTGAATTGTGTGTGTGTGTGTGTTGCTCAAAATGGTCTATGGGTACTATCATTATAACCCTAGCCATTCAGTCAAAAAATCAGTATGGCTACGAGTGTGCCATAATTTCAGCTATTAGGATGGAAATGTTTTGTGTTGGGGCAGACAATGCAATGATTATTGGAAAACAAGGCACACTAGGTTTGGAAAATATGAGGAGGTGGAACCCTTAAAAGAACAAGAGTGGTGAGAAGACTGATTATACGGATAGTGATTTAAGACCGGGGAAATACAGCTGAATAGACAGAGATCATAGAATTTTGTCAGTGGGAAAAATGAAAACGCCTGTCTTTGTTTTCTAGTGTCTTGGACATAAGAGCTGCAGTCCCTCAAGTCTGGCTGTATTACAGCTCTCAAGTGGCCCAAAGAACACTCTCAAGCAGAATAAACTGACTCATACAGTGGACATCATTAAAATCTTTACAGTTTTACCTAATTAACTTTCCTGTGGCATTGGCAGTATTCCATATATTTAGGATGCTCATAAATATTTTAATTGTAATCACCATATATTAGAAGGATCTCCTGTTCTGGGAACCTTTTCAGAGAAGTGCTCCTGCTCCCCCCACTTTTCTGAGAGAAAACAAATCTCTTTTTAGTCGCTTTACAAGTCTGGCTTGTTTTCATTAATCTGGCTTGCCTAGCTAACAAGTACAGAATTTTAGGCTGCTTACACAGAGGCATTGTAGGAACTCCATACAAGCAAGATTCGGAGAGTAACTTCCCATATTACTTAAAGTTACATTTACAGAGTTGCAACTCCATTTGTATCAGTGGCTCTAATCCAGATTTACTGCCATGACACAGAATCAGGGATAATTTTGTTCCACAATGTTTAGGAACGTCCTAATAACTGCACAAATGAAATATCTCAGTGTCAAGGAAAGAGAGAAACTATTTATTGAACCTAAAATTGCTGATCAGATGCACAGCAGGAAGCAGAAGTTGGTTGCTCTCTGGCCCTAACAGCACTGTCTGTAAATGTAGGCTACAACTATGCACGAGTGTGAAGAGAAGTAAGTCTCAGCCTCATGGGAGTGTGAGCCTTAGCATCCTTGATGCGAGTGGGATTGGGCACATGCTGTGAGGTGCTTTACTGGATTGGAGCAAGAGTTCTGAGCTTGCAGGATAGAGTATCTCAACCAGAGGAACGTGGTGGTCACACTGCATTGTTTTCATTAATGCTTGATAAAAGTCACCAATTGCTCCTTGGCAAGGTCATTACCTTTCCCTCCTGCTTATACTGTGTACCTGCACTGTGAAAGATATACTTTTCTGATGAGGGACAAGGCACTAGAAATAGGAGGAATGGGAGAAACTATGAGACTCGTCTTGACAGAGAGATAATCTTTGAAGGGAAATGGTGGAAATCCCATCACTTGAGACAATTAATTTAAAATAACTGGACCAAGCACTAGAAAATGCACATTAGAGAAGTAGCCTGCATCTGCAGAGGTTGAGAGATGCCCGGTAGCCGTATTTGATATGGCAATTTAGACTTGTGCAGAGTAAGTGCAAAATGCTACCAAACTCAGAATGGCAGCATTTTACATCATTTTGCATAGCTGTCAATGGTGACACAGGATGCATAGTAGAGAATGAGGCAAAACATGACCTTGCCTTCTCTAACCTGGCCATCAACTCTCCTTTTAGGAAGATACAAAGCTTGACATAATCTAGATTGGAATGAAAGAAACCTGAAAGTTATCAGACATGAAACTCAGCAATTTACATTTCAAAAACAAGCAAGCATCTGAAGGGCTGATCTGATATCAATGAAGACTTGACAGTAAACTTTCATTTAGCTTTCCCTACACTCTCAGAAAGATATAGATATAGATACAGATATTGATAATCTCTCTGGTCCACAGAATTATATCCCCACTATATGTGTGTGCACATGTGCATGCGCATGTGTGTATAGACACACACACACACACATTGGGGATATAATTCAGTGGATCAGGTCCTGCTCTCATTTAAATAAATGGGAAAACTATCAGTGACATCTATGGGACAAAGCTGATGTTCACTATGAAGAAAAAAATTTGGAGTGACTTCAAGGGACAGAAAGGGAATGTGTTTGCAAGAAAAAGGACAAACTTTGAATGGTCGTGTTTAAATATTCCACTTGAATTCACACAACATATTTTAAAACCACTAATAACAATAAAACATATTTTTAAATTATTTATAGTGAAGATATTGAGATACGGTATAAAAAATCCAGTGTGAAGCCCTGTGTTTAAAGATGTTTTTCATACATAATTTACAGTGCTCTCAGATTTGTGGTTTATGGGAGTCAGACAAAATCAAGATTTATAGATTAAAAATTCTATAACCCCTTCTTAAACAAATTTGTTTAGCAACATGGACAGGAAGGAGGATACCCTAAACGACAAGCAGGCATATAAGCCATTTGCTTTGTTGCTGCCTAATTTAATTATGACATGTGCATGCACTGTAGAACAACTGCTGGCAAAGAAACCCTTTAAGCATTACAGACAGTATTTCAAGAATGCAAACTGAAAATCAAGAGGAAGAAATGACATAACTGAAATAGTTATTTTAAAAGTTTTTTTTTAAAATAATTGATTAAAAAATAAATGACTTTCAGAAATAAGAGTGGCGAAAGGACTAGATGGTAATGCTGCATTCCAATCTATTTTGTACACAAGAGGTTCACAGGCTGATCAGTCTTGAATTCATTTGTTTAAGCAGTGTTCTATACTATTTGGTATTCACTGAAATTAAATATCACAATGGGAGGAGACCATGAATGACCCTAATTAGCCAAAAGACCCAAAAGAGCTGTACATGGGGACAGGTATATGTGTTAGTATAGGGTAGGATTCTTTTTTGTTAAAAGTACAAAATAAACTGATTGTCCATGCGGGTTTCAAAAATACAAGGCTAATGCTATAGCCATCTATTTTCAGAGAACACTTTATATTTTATTATGTATAGGCATATTTATAGTCAAAATCAAGCCAGTTATTGGCCAAACTTAATTTCTCTGCTAGTTTCAAGGTTACACATTCTAATAGACAGGTTCTAAAAGAATATGTCTGAAGGCTGATGTGCTTCCAACTTGAATCGGGATGAATTTATTTCAGAATAAACATGGTAAGATATTAGTTCATGAATGAATTTTTTAATTATAATTTTAAAGCCTAATCTGAAGACTACTGATGTCAATATCAATGCATGTCTTTCCACTGACTTCACCAGGCTGAGTATTGGGCCTATAGGCTTTGTCTGCACTGCAGGGTTTTTGCGCAAGAAGCTTTTTGCGGAAGAGATCTTCTGCAAAAACTTCTTGCGCAAAAGCGCGTCCACACCTCAAAAGCACATTGAAAAGCGAAGTGCTTTTGTGCAAGAGAGCGCCCTGCATGGACACTCTTGCACAAGAAAGTTCTGATGGCCATTCACAGAATGGCCATCAGAGCACCTGTGCTTTTTCTGATAGGCTCTTTTTGTGCAAGAAACCCCTGTTGAGCCTTTTTGTGCAAGAACTCTTGCGCAAAAAGGAGTTATTCCTCATAGAAAGAGGTATACCTACACCGCAAAAAGCCCTCTGTTCTGTCATTTTACTGTAAATTTTCTTGCACAAAAATGCACTTGAGGTGTGTACACTCCATGGGTTTTTGCACAAAAACAACTGTAGTGTAAACATAGCTCTTCCTCAACCCTATAGGTAGTATACCGATAGTTCATGAAAAGCTGTAACTCTTTCTTTCAATGCATTTATAAGAAAGTTTTACATGCAGAACATTTCTTAGGCATGGATTCTAAATTGTGGATGAAATACAACTTTTGTCTTAAACAACTTTTGTCTTAAAATAATCATTTATGAGTCTTGAGTCTACCATGTTACTGAAAAATGCATCGTTGTGCTTCCCAGCACGACTTTAACATTCTGAATTTATAGTACTAACTTCCCTCCCCCAAATTCTCTATCCCACTCAACTTTTCCGTTTCTCTGGCAATTACCCAATTTTAATGCCTAATGGAAACTAAATTATAATGTCCAATATGTGTTGGAACTATTACAGTTACAAAATGATATCACTGGTCAATAATAGGGAAGTAGCTAAAAGTCTCTGAAGTGCCCTGTTAAATGTATAGTTTGACTTGAAATACTTTTTTTTTTTTTTTGAGAGAGAGAGAGAGAGCACAAAGTTTCATGGCTTCTAGCTGAGAAAACAACTGCCTTCAAGGATTCCTGGTACATTTATTGTATCACCATCACAAACTTTATTACAGTGAGAACAGTTTCTTAGTCAAGTAGTCTTAAGTTCAAACTGCCATATTAGATCTTAGCCAGAAGTACTAGCACTGTTTTTTGTTTGTTCTGCCCCAGCTACAAAAGTTTTTCAACAAACAGTGTTGAAAACTCTGATCTGTAATATAGACTCTCTGTTTTGGGTATTTTCAGTTGTCTCAGAACCACACAGAACAAGCAGTTTGCTAAAATTATGCACTAAGTTTTAAAAAGCAACAACTGAACCAGCACAGTAGCTGTTTTCCATAAAGTAGTCACACTTTTGATATTATTATGGATCATAAGATACACAGCGCATACCGATACTAATATATGCTAACAACTTTATTGTTAGATTTTCCTCCATCACTGTATGATACTGAAAGAAGCAATTAAAACAAAGGATCTGACTGAGGCCTTATTCAGGCCAGCATAAACCAGGATCCCTAGTGGTCAAAAATCTGTCAGGGGTGGTTGTGACAGCACAAGCCTGGGGACTAGCGTGGAGCCATCACAGTCTGAAAAATGGACAGCTCTAGCTGGGAAGGAAATGTAGCCAAGGTGGCTGGGGAATACACAGATTCATTGCATTCTGCTGTTCTCCTTTGACAGCAGCCTCTACTGCCAGAACTCCTGTAAAGCCTCTGGGGGAAACTTAAAGCTGACCTTCCCCAGCATCACCCCCAAGGGAGAGCAGTGGTTGAAGTGCCTCACTTAACCCCTCAAAAGCAAGGAAATGAAGGCTTCCTGTAAAACAAATTCCAGTGCTACTCACCCTGCTGTGCTTAGCCTGTCTAGAGGTCTCAGAACAGTGGGCGATCTTACATATATTACCCGTGCGCTGTGGTACAGTATCTCTACAGTTATGAGAGAATGACCTGAGAATAGCAATGCCATTAACAATCCAGCTCTCCTTTCTGCAGTAAGTTACCATTAATGTTAATTTAACACAATTTATTTATGCTTCTCAAAACATTCAGCATTCAAGAGTGGTCCAAATGAGCACAAAAGACCAGATGCTTGGATGAAATATTTGAGAGTGCAAACCTGGGCTGGAAATCTCATTAGGATTAGTTTATTTCATAATGGGCCTGATTCATCCTTGATCTATGGTGCCTTTCAAGAGCTATGCTGGCACAAAGGGAATACACAGCATTCATACAGCTGCATGGGAAATAACTGTACCTCTTTCCAGCTGTGCTTTCATGACTATGTACCTCCTTGCAAGAGTTTGTGTCACTGGAGATGCCCCAGGCATTTTAGTGGCAAGATGTGGGGTTTTAGCTATGTGGGTGTAAGACTTCCACAACAGTTCCAAACTAAGCCCTGGAAACCCTGGAATCAGTGAGGCAAAAGTCTGCCCTTCCCGGCTCTGCACTGGTGCATGGGCAAACAGGCCAGTATTTCTTGTGCTTCTAACTGAACAATGGGGCTGCATAAACAGACACTTGTGAGGTCCTGGTTTGAACCTTGAAGTGCAAAGCAGTTCCCCCAAAATGAAAGACAAGGAGAGGAAAAAGGACTGCACAATGTGAAATCCAAAAAAGGATTCAGGTTGGATTTATTCAGAGCGTGGACAAACTTTCTTCTGTTACCCCAAAAAGTATTCTGTGTCGTTTATAAACCAGACATTACAAATTAAATGTGAAATGAATATATTATTGGGATAAGTGTTAGTAATGAGAAGTGTCATTTATTTAGCTGCACAGAACAATGCACTTCTCCGCTATTTGTGGAATATCATGAAAAAAATCTCTAATTTGTGATCATTCATATGTGAAGAACAGAATAAAAGAAAAAAATCATTAAAATGCTTCTTCTTGACTAGAAAGAAAATATTTACCCTGCAAACCTCAGCTGGGATTCAAGAAGAAGAAGCAGGAGCTCAAATTAGTCAAGTTAGAGAAGGCAAAGTGAGCTTTGGCGTGTGGGGGAGGGAATCGGTCATTTAGGATCTGTGTGAAGTCTAGAACAGCTGTGCATCATCTCACTGTTATCATTCAGAGAAGGACCTGTTTGCCCAGTAGTTCCCTTAGCACAGTCACTCCTCTTTCCTCAGCAAGTCCTCTGTGAGCGTGCATTTGGGGAGGAGACATGTGTCACATCCCCCGCATCATGTGACGATCCACTAAAAATGTATGTGGGTCTTCAGCACTGCACTGTGAAGGGGGGAGGGTACTCAGGAGCCATAGCAGACAGAAAACTTAACTGTACAAGGTATGTGCTACTGTGGTGCTTAGTGGGTAAGTTCCAGACTCCATGGTGAAAGAACATTCAATTGTTCTGTTCACTTGGGTGACTCCTACCTCTCTCACCGACTTCAAAATAATTTGAGGAAAACTACACAAGTTGCGAATTCCCACATAGGAGTAAGTACTCCTCCCACCCTGCAGGAACCCAGTGGCACTGACTGTTCTATGAATTCATCACAAAGCAAATGCTGACTTCAATGGCATGTCGATTTACACCAGTAGAGCTTCTGTTCTGGTGAGATTGTATAACACAGAATGAAAGGAGAGTGACCTGTTTGTACTAGCTTAGTTATAACAGAAAATGATGAGTCACAAACAAAACTGAAATGCTGGCAATCCAGGTTAGGAGTGAGTTGTCTGAATTTTCAGTCTATTACTTAAAAAACAATGAGTAGTCCTGTAGCACCTTAGAGACATATATTTCGTGGGCAAAACCCCCTTCTTCAGATGAGACTACTCATTGTTTTTAAAGTTACAGACTAGCCTGGCTACCCAACTCAGTCTATGACTCTGAGGAATGAATTTGTTCTCTGAAAAATGGGCTGATGGAGACTTTACAAGAGGAGGAGTTAAACAATGATCCAATTTCTACTAAGAAGTCACATGCAGTTTCTATCTCTGACTAGTTACAAATACAGTGAACACATTTGGAGAGGAGGTGAGCAAATGAGATACTGTCATGTATGTCTAAACTTTCAGGTCCCACCCCAAAGATTATAGAAAAAAACATGCTAGCAAACAGTTTGATTAAAAAAAAAAAGAAGAAACATTTATTGTGCTTATTTAAAAAAAGAAGAAATGTTTATTATGTTCTGGGCAACACTCTCCAAATTTGCAGACAGCCAATAAAGACATTTATTCAGAACCCTAACATTATCAGCTGGGAAATACATTACTATGCTCTGGCTTACAAGAGCAAACCCTGTCATTACAGTGTGCATAAACAAGATTAGGCAGACACCCATTGGGCTTTATCTAACAAGCTACTCATAACATGAAACAGACAACAAATGGCTTGAGCTAAACAACACTGCATTAGACCCAAGTATTATGCCCAGGGTTTGTTTATATGGGGGCCAAATCTTCAGCCTGTCAACATTAGGCCCAAATGGCAGCAGAAAAGTCCCATTTCGCAGATGGGAGCGGACATATTGAGGGGAATTTCACAACTCCTCCCCTTGTAGGGGAACCCTCCTCAGGAGCACTGAGAGGAGTTTTAAATAGGGCTGGAGTTTGACTGAGACCTTAGTATACTCCAATGGTGTGGTATGAAATGGACTGTGGTAACTAGCTAGATTGATCTATACAGAACTACTCACAGGCACAAAGTAGGCAAATGCTTACATATGCTGCTGGATATGCCTATCTCATAGAACTGGAAGGGACCTTGAGAGAGGTCATCGAGTCCAGTCCCCTGCCCTCATGGCAGGACCAAGTACCATCCCTGACAGATTTGCCCCAGATCCCTAAAGGATTGAACTCACAACCCTGGGTTAAGGCGGTCAATGCTCAAACCACTGCGCTATCCCTCCCCCTCAACGAGACTCTGCCTTGCTTGGTCCATTAGAGAGTTGGGGCAAGACGTTAAATATGCATCAGATTGGGATTCTGATCTCTTTCAAGTGAGGGAGATGCGTGTTTAGATTTAGAGATTGGCTCAGGGTCATCTCTACTGAACACGGCACTGTCATTCCCATGCTTCCATGACACAATGGGAAATGACAGTCCTGCCTCTACATTTACCTGAAGTAAATGCAGCCACAATTTACTCATATTAAGTGTGGGAAGTGTCTAGTACTGAAGTAGGGCCAGTTCTATAACTCGCTGAAATGACCGGAAAGGCTCCCATTGACTTCAGTTATTTTTTATCAGACAAAAATGGCACAGAAGCAGAAGGAAAAATGAGAAACTTATGGCCCATACTCTTCTCACCACAAATGGTCTTGTTTCCAAGTTCCTTCTTCAGAGAAACACAAGCTGGCATGTTCCCCATGTCAAACCTCCCACATTGGACATAATGTGCTCGATACATTATGGCAAGGGAAACCAACATCGGGTGCTTGGATTTCCTCTAGTGAAAAAAGTGAATTAAAACAAGGTGATGCATGGTTGCATTAGAATATATTAGATGTGGCTTGCCAGCCATGTACAGGTGTCAATGTTTTTCTGACCACTGCCGATAAGGATTTTGGACACTTCCATGCTTATTATGTTAAGTCATTCTCAGTTTGTGTCATGTTTTTTGTTGCTTAGCCCACTTACTTTCATTAAATCACATCTTCTAGCCAAGAAGTAAAGAGGCATGTCCTACAATCAGAAAATGTTTTCTTTTAAAAGGAAAGCAAGCAGTGTAGGAGTGTCAAGTTGAAAAGGATTCTTTGGTTGATAATGCCCACTGCAGCATGATACATGTAGTGCAAATAAATGCTTCATTTCAACAGTGCAAATAGAACAGTATTTGTTTTCAAACTAAAAACAGACAACATCTCCACTGTAATTTCTTGTGGACTTCCCAGTGTATTTTCAATTTGCTATATTTGCAGAATAGCATTACAGATTAGAAGGACCAGAACCCGTGATGCTCAATTCTAAGTGTACATCTCAAATTAACCCTTTCTTGGCATTTGGGAAAACAATGGTTTCTCCTAAGAAATGAATACCAGAAGCCATTCTACAACATCATTCAGAAAAGTTAGAATTATTAGCTTGAATTAAAGGCTACCATTGATCATCCATTTCTGAATCCTCCAGATGCAGAACTGTATGATTTGAACAATCTTATGAAATACATAAGCCCGGTAGCATAAATTCAGGATGGAGCATTTACATCTGCATTTACTTTCTTAGTTTCTTTTGCATGTTTAAAGCAGAACATTTAAACCACCTACTCTCTGGAAAATAGTTTCACATATAACTACCAAGTACCCTTTTATGTATAGTACAGGTAGTATCGTTACAGTATGTGCATGTACACGCACGCGTGTGCTTGCGAGCACTCAGGGTTGGACACAGAAAGGTTGCACTTTCTAACTACACAAAATTGAATGCCCCCAGCAAATCAGGCCTGCTTTGCTTTTTCTCCTCAAAGACTATAAGCAGCATAGCTCCACTCAGTTATAGGTTACCACTCAGCTTTCCCTATGTAAGCACATTAATTCTTATGATAAAATCATTATAGAGAAAACATACTAAAATAGAAGAACCAACATGCATCTTAATAAGCCACCCAGAGATCGGGGGCAGTGGAGCGCTGCCATGGCAGTACTGCCATACCTTACTGGCAGGGCTGCTGATCGGAGGAGAGCAATAGGGACAGCAATGTGAAAGCACTGCCATGGCAGCACTTTAATATCAGCCGGGTATGGGCTGGTACCTGTAGCCAGTTCTTACTCGTGTACCATGCCAGCCTGCACTAGTCCACTGTCACCTCTGGGTGACGCTTCAAAAAGTGGAATTCTTGCATTACCTATAGCCTGGGGCACCTTTGTGCACCTTTAATCTCCTCTTAAAGATTTCCTGGGAGACCCAATTAACTTTAAAAGTTGATGCTTGTTTTACCTATTGGTTCAAATGGCCCATTACTGATCACAGCACTACCCAGGGTTCACATAAGTCATGTCTCCCCTCTCGAGATGTTACATACAATACCACAATAAAACAAACAGTTGCCATTTAATATAATTAACTCCTAAAATACTTAAACTTAATTCAATAAGGTTTGTCCTGGACATTGCAGGAAATTACTTCTCTGTCACACCCTCCATTCTGATAATAAAATAGACTAAAAAATGTGGTAAAATTACTGTGACAGAAGTAATAGTTCAAATAAAACAAACTCTTAAAGAAAGACCTTCTGAAGAAGATAGTTGTTCTACGTGGAGCAACATGCACTGATTTTTAAAATCTGGGGCTAATTGTCCTCTGAGTGGAGAAAGTCCTTTTCAGAGATCTAGTCTGGGTATCCTAGATTGAGATTGTGATAGGCTTTAGTCAAACACAAATTATGGGGCTCAGTCTAGATGTTACTGGATGCAATTCTATGGCCTGTGATACACAGGGGGTCAGAAGAGATGATCCAATGGTCCATTCTGGCCTTAATTTGTGACTTGATGGAAGAAACAGAACTATGTCACTGTGTCTCCTTTGTTATTAAGGCCAAGTTAGTAAAGGAAAAACAACCCCAGTAAGAAGATCATTTGATATTAGCATAGAGTGGATACTTTTTTCTTTAATTGCCTATGCTTCATTTTTCTTTTCTGTCTACATGTGAACCATAAAGCTACCATGTCATCAAGCAGCTACACAAGAACTCCCTTTGCATCAATGCGACTCGGTGATAAACAGAATACCTTCTATATTACTTGTAAGCCATTCAGTTTAAATGTTCCGGAATTCAGTAGCTTCACTATTCAATAACAGACTAACTCACAAAAGGAAACCATTTCAATCTATAATTGAGAAAAGCCATTACTTTTTGGAAAAGTTCCAGTCTCCAAAACGGAAGATATCATGTACGGTCTGGCAAGCTGAGACCTAGGAGGAGACATCCAGACTGAGGTATTCCGCCCAGAGGGAAAACATCCCAGCCACACTTCAGCTAGACTAATTACTTCAACTGTAATGACTACTGTAAGTATTTCTAGCTACTGTTAATGCGGTAAGTATTCAATCCTGTGGTGAAAAGGATTGACGGCATGTTCTTAGACATGGATTCTTAAAAATGCATTTCTGGTAACAAAGGTCACCATCAAAAGGATAGGGCCTGATTATCCTCTCCTTTACTCTGCTGTGAATTAGGACTAAATCCACTGACATCAATGGAGTCACATAGAGTAAGAGAGGGAGAATCAGTCACCCCTGTCAAGGAATAGCAGATCTTGAGTTCTCACAAGTCAGTTTCCTGTTTGGAGCAGAATTTGGAGACTTGGAGCCAGGTATTTGTTTAGTGCAATTCATTTACAAAATGAACATGTGTTTGGTTTTCTGGAACAGAAGTAGAAACAAATAGTATGTAGATAACACTCTATCACAGGAACTTCAGGCTGGACACATCCAACCCTGTCCATGAAACAGCTCTCCTGCCTCTGTCTCAGGACTCACACTATCTACACTGTTTTTAAAAAAAAATGCAGGCTAGATGAGCCAGGCTAAAAATCCCTGACAACTCAGCTTTCTTGGGTTAGTTAGCAGCCAGGACTTTACTGCTATTAAAGTAAAGAACACACTCCTTGCCCCTAGTGTAGATATATTCAGTCTTTGCCAAAAATGGACAACTTTACAGAACAACTTTCTTCTTACTATCCCTGTTTATCCGCAGCTTTAGAGTTGTTGTGTAATGCTGGCAGCCCCAAGCTGCCTTCAGACCACATGGTTTGGTGAGCTGGGTTTCAGTCCTCCTTGTGCCTATTTACAATACAGAGGATTCTCAAAGCTTGAACTCTAATGTTACGTCTAGACTACATCCCTCTGTTGGCAGAGGGGATGTAAATGAAGCACTTCGAAAGTGCAAATGAAGCCAGGATTTAAATATCCCATGCTTCATTTGCATAATCGCATCATGGCGCTCTTTCAAAAAAGTAAAACTGCAGTCTAGACGCAGTACAGGATCTTTTGAAAAAGGCTTCTATTTTCGAAAGAACCCGCGTCTTATGCAAATGAAGCGCAGGAAATTCTAATCCCGGCTTCATTTGAAATTTCTAAGTGTCTAATTTACATCCCTCTGTCGAAAGAGGGGTGTAGTCTAGACACACCCCTGAGGTTTACAGGAGCTTTTGAAAAAGTGCCCTGTTTTCGAAAGAACCGCATCTAGATTGCAGTTTCAATTTCGAAATAGCGCTTTTTCGAAAGAGCGCCATTACGTGATTATGCAAATGAAGCACGGGATATTTAAATCCCAGCTTCATTTGCACTTTCGAAGTGCTTCATTTACAACCCTCTGCTGACAGAGGGATGTAGTCTAGACACTCCCTAAGTGTAGAGTGAGTTAACCCATTCACTGACTCCTATGTGTGTAGTTATCACATTAGAGCAGTAAACTGGATTATAACAGGAATGCAAAAGTACTGCAAATATAGTTTATGGCATTTAGTTCTTTCCATGGGAACTTTGCCTTTGTTGGTCTTATCAGTGTCCCCTAATGACAACCCTTTAAGGTATTTGCCAATGGTTATTGCACAGCGGTTTCAAGCACCACTAGTGACCAGAACAATTTATGTAAATCACCTTTTTAGTTATTACTAAGCATGTTTGCACTTACATATGTGTACACGCGCACACACACACACACACACACACACACACACACACACACATGCACACATATTCTTAGCATAGACATTTGAAATTACAAGTTTTATACAGCGGGCAAACTTGAAATGTTTCTGCTTAAAAATAATTAAAGGTTAAGAAAACATGACCCATGCAAAGAGATTAAAAAATTAGGTTTGCTTAGTCTGGAGAAGAGAAGTCCGAGGTGAGACATGATAACAGTCTTCAAGCATGTAAAAGCCTGTTATGCAGAGGAAGGTGATACATTGTTCTCCTTAAACACCAAAGACAGGACAAGCAGCAAGGGGCTTAAATTGCAGCAGAGAGATTTAGGTTAGATATTAGGAAAACTTCCTGTTAGTGGGGGAGCCAACAGCCTTGCCAGACCCCTGGGCAAGATTTGGGAGGCCAGCTCTCTGCTTCTGGAAGGGGAGGGGCCTTAAGTGGAAGGGGCAGGGCAAAGCCGCCCGGTGCTCTAGCAACAATTTAAAGGGCCTGGAGCTCTAGCTGCCACCATTACTACAGTAGTGGTTGCCAGAAGCCCCAGGGCCTTTTGAAATGCTGAGCCCTGGGGCAACTGTCCCCTTTGCCGCCCTGTCAGTGGGCCTGCCTATCATGGTATTTAAGCACTGGAACAAATTACCAAGGGAGGTTGTGGAATCTCCATCATTGGACATTTTTGAGAACAGGATACACAAACATCTAATAGGGAAGGTCTAGATCAGTAATGCTCAAACCTCAGTGGTTCAGGAGTCAAAATGATTGACCAAATATTCTAAAATTGGTTAATGAATATAGTAAAAGCATTCTGATAGGTTAATAATGAAATCACACAGTGCCTCAGCAATGTCATATGCTGCAAAGAGCCACAGAAGATACATTAAAGAGCCATTTGCATCTCCCAAGCCTCAGTCTGAGTATCAGTGGAATAGATAATACTTAGTTCAGAGGACTGGACTAGATGACCTATCGAGGTCCCTTCCAGTCCTACACTGATTTTGACAGATTCTATGTGCCTGAGAGATAACTTGTAAGCATACAACAGGGAATATAGCTGAAACTCAGTGTGACATTTCAGGGTTCAAGCCAGACAAGTTGTGTTGCTGCCTGCCTTGCAATATTGAGCAGCAACAGCCAGCCCAGAAACCAACAGCCAGCCTACGAGCCTGTAGATTTCACCCTGACTTCCACCTTCTAGTTCTTTTTGCAGGGTGACCCCAACACACTCCCAGCGCTGAATTTTCCCCAAACTGTCTGCCAGTCTGACAATCCACTGAGGCTCCCAGAATAGTGAGTTACTGTGTTCTCCCTCTCAGCCGCCGCAAGTGAGAGTTTTGCTACTGCCAAGGTGGATGACAGCTCCCTAACACACTAGCTTGTCTTTCTTGCCTGCAAGCTCCTCAGGACTCTGGCAGTCCAAACCTTGCCTTGCACATAATAAACAGCACACTGCAACTGCTGACTTCCCAGAGGTGTCTCCCTGCGGTGTCCAGCCCCCTTCTTACTGAATGCTTAAAGTTACTAAGTTTGTTGCTCCTTAAAAGAGATAAGATACTGTAGCCTATTAATTTAACTGTGTTTCAAACTCTGAGGTTATGTCTACACTCTCCCCCTAGTTCGAACTAGGGAGGCTAATGTAGGCATTCGAAGTTGCAAATGAAGCCCGGGATTTAAATATCCCGGGCTTTATTTGCATGTTCTGTCGTCGCCATTTTAAATGCCACTAGTCTGGACTAACTGCATGGCACACACGGCAGTTAAGCGGTAGTCGAACTAAGTCCTTAGTTCGAATTACCCTGTTACACCTCATTCCAGGAGGAGTAACAGGTAATTCGAACTAAGGACTTAGTTCGACTACCGCTTAACTGCTGCGCAGCCGTGGGCAGTTAGTCCGACTAGTGGCATTTAAAAATGGTGACCGGATGGGAATATAAATAAAGCCCGGGATATTTAAATCCCGGGCTTCATTTCCAACTTCGAATGCCTACATTAGCCTCCCTAGTTCGAACTAGGGGGCTAGTGTAGACATACCCTTATTTCAGTCACAACCCTGAATAGGTTTATAGCTCCTAAAATACATATTTCAATCATAATGTAGGAGCTAAGGAACCAAAATTCAAAATAGAATTTGATAACATTTTAGACAGAGGTGTTTTTCCAGTCTGGTTGACTTTACCTTAAGAAAGACAAAAATTAAAAAGGTGCAAAAGAAGAATGTGAATGGAGATACAAGAAGACAGGACTCACTACTTTACAGCCTACATGATAGCTATAGCCAACTGATAATATCTGTTCCATAATCTAAAAGCAAAAGGACAACAATAAACTTCAGTAACACAGAATATAGTTAATATAGAACTCACTTCCATAGAGGCCATCGAGTTGTACAGCATTCTTTCCTCTGTGTTGATTGGCTATTTGCTCCAAGCCTCTCCCATTCCTTCCCTCTGTCTCTTCCCCTCAGACTTACTCCATACCATACCTGCCCCATCTCCTCATCTCCTTTCTTCCCCGTCTCACCTGCTCTGTTCTCCTTTCCTCTCTCCCTGCCCTTGTCTTCTTATTTAGCTTATCTCTGCCTAGTTCAACCTCTCTCCCTCCTCTCATCCCCCAAAGTGTCTTGGAACTGCATGTTTGTTGTCATCACATCACATGGACTTTTCTGCTCATGTGTTATGTCCCTTTCCCCTACCCTTTAGAATGTAAGCAATTCAGGGCAGTGTTTGTCTACTCCAGTGTCTAAAACCAGGCCTTATTCCCTGTTGGTACTGAGACACTACTGTAACAGCCATTGTTATTATAGTAAACTACAAAAATCATAGTCTTTTAGCTTTACCAGCTGAAATAAAAAGAATAACCAAATCTGTGTGTGATATTGTGTGGGGTGTCCGAAGTACCATTTCCAGCAGTGCACAAACATTTGGATGTGTTGATCAGTTTCTTTGACGTATTGGCCACTGCATTTGGAGTTAGAACACCAAATGAAATGAATCTGCAGCCTGGTATGTCATGCTAAAATTCAAGGGTAAGATTCTTAACTATGTTCCAACTCATTTGTGCTTCATAAAATGTCCAGAATGGCATAAAGAGGCCCTGAAAGGCCTGAGAAACTGCCTTTTAAAGACCCTGCTGCAAGCCCTGGCATGGAGTGATCCTGAGCTGGGGTCAGGAGGGGCACTTCAAAGATGACACCATATAGCACCTCCCACTGTAGGAATTCAAAGCAGCAGTATGACCCAGGGAAGTTGCTGTAACTTACAAAACTCCAGGGGCTGTGTAAGTCATGCAGGGGCCCTCTTCAGGTCCAAAAGCAGCAAAGGATCCAGAAATTGCACAGGTATCTTAAAACCAAGTTTTGTCCTTTACACCTCCTTCCAGCCTGTGAGTTCTGTGCTGCTGTGCTTAAGAGACAAGGCACAGAATCTCATCTCAGTGTTTTTTCCTATGTTAAGACACAGGAAAGAACAAAGAAAAACAGTTCAAAATTAGCCTAGTTTTAGGTCATCCTCAAGCTGCAAGATAATCAGGATTCTCTTGAGCAGATGCACATGTCTTTAGTGCCTGTTTAGCCAAAGGCTATATCATTTGTGTTGTGTTATGTACAAACACAGCCTATTGTGACAAGCCACTGAAGTCTTGAAAGTGTCTCATCTTTATTTCTGACACTACTTTTATCCAAGTAGTAAAAAAAGGTCACTACAAGAACCTTAAAATTTAAATTGTTTACATCCCACACGAGGCGATTAAAAGAATGCGGCAAGGACATCCAAGGGAGATTAAACAGGGCCATTTTTCCACAGTTGTGCTTTAAATGTTTTTGTTTCTGCCTACTGTGGCGTTAACAATATCATTGTGAAATCCAGTAAAATTTCCTTATTTAAGTCTTAAGTCTTTAAGACTTTAAGTCTAACAAAATGCTTAATCAATCAAAGCGCAGAAGTGCTCTGTCATGGGATAATTGCAAACTGGCCTGCCACCAAAGGGCATCCACAGGCCCTTGCCTTTCTTAACTATACAGTGGGAAGAATGACAGCCATTTTATTAGCTGAGATTCTGTTACTCTTACTAGATAAAATACTCTGCTTTGCTGCTCTGATATTTTCTGTCAGTGAAAGAGAGCTAACTGTTTCAACAGCATATTTAAAGGATGGGTTAGTGGCAGCATATGTTGCTTAACAATAATGTTGTATGGAAACATCTAGTGAAAAGAGGTAAGCAATGTACTAATTGCACTTCATCAGAAAGAGAAAGGAAAAACGGAACACAATTTCTGCTGCAGTTACTTTCCAGTCAAGACATAATTACAGAGCCATCTTTCTAGACTACATTTGTTTCCCTGAGGGCAGAAGATAGCCAGAGAGAAAATTTGTTCAAGGAGGAAATTTAATTGGAAAATGCACCCCCAAAAAAGTAGAGCACCCAATATTATAAAATCATAAAATATTTAATAGATTAAAACTACAGTTTTGGGAAAGAGGATAAAGGGACCTATTACTTATATTTCATAGGTCTCCCCAATAAAAGCGAATATTACGGCACTCAGAAACATGTATCTTACTTCACATGCTTGGTTAGATCATGCAGACCTTGAAGGCTAACAGAAAAATCTGTCATGCAGTGCAATATGCAAACCCATTTAATTTTTTATTGAAATCCTTCCTGTCAGAGTGGACTTTTCTTGAATTCCAAAACAGCCAGCCTGTTAACTAAACTCTGAAGGCAGATAAGTCTGCTTGTCGAGACTATGCTTATCTCACTAAACTATCACCTTGGCAGTAATTGTATGAAGTGCTGTAGACACATTTTAAAATTCAACATTACTCACCTGGTACCATGCAGTCCCTTTGATACTTCTACTCTACATAGAGAGGAAGAGCTGTGGCACCTCCAACAGTACTGTGTGATAACGGCTACAAAATTCTGACTTAAAATTCTGACCACTATAATGTAGAAGGCATGATAATCTTGTGGAGACCAACTGGGCAATTTGGAATGATGTTCAGTACAATACACTGGGCTTCATCACCTTCTCCATTGGCAATACAGAAGGATACCCAGGAAAGAAAGGCAAGATGATCCTGTAGTTAAGTACCAGACAGACTCAGATTCATGTTCTGCTCTTGTCTTTGCCATTGACTTTTAGTGTGATGTTGGACAAATCTCAATCTGTCTGGGCATCAATTCCCCATCAGCAAAATGTTTGTTTATTTATAATCCCTTTAGGGCAACAACTGTTTCTTATTATGTGTATGTATGGCACCTAGCACAATGGGGCTTTGATCTCACTTAGGATGTCTTGCTGCTAATGTAAACAAGTAATTAATAATAAGAGGAGTGATGAAACATTGCAAAGTTTCCTTTCAATTCCTATGTTGTTTTGTGAAGGACAGAAAAGGAATAGGGTGTGGCCTTAAAACAGGCTAGCTTGGAGTCCACTGATATTAAAAACTGAAGGTGGAACTCCCAAACCTTTGGAACCCCTGAAATCAGTGCAGAATTGGAAACATCTTGTTGAGTCTCAGGAGAATTAATCGACCCTCTGCGTTGGCTCCTGAGTGCCTTGTTGCTGTCTCCACTTTCAGTGGTGCAGTTTCATTAGAGCCACAGCAACAAGGATTCCACAGCCAATGTTTGTTCCCTTGGGTTTCATTAATAGTTGGTCAGTGGATTCATTGATGAATGGATGATGTACATTCCTGAGTAGGACGTTAACTTGTAGAACACTGATCAGGATGTTCTCCATTAAGACATTCTCTCCACAATACAAAACTCCAAGCAGTGGAGGGTCTAAGAGGTAAATTTTAGTAAGGAAAAAAAGCAGATGCTGGGCATTGGGTAGAATTCCCGGTGCTATTTTACTGTGAACAACCCACACAATGATATAAATACCAGTTGCTTTAGAAATGCTTAAACCGCACAAGATTAATAGTCTCATGATACCTAGTATTTTTTCTAAAGCCTTAGCCCTGGAATAATGTGATTACATGAAAATCTTAGTTTACACAAAGTGAGAAAACTACTCCCCACAAAACTTCCAACATCTATCTGTGGCTGCAAAGTAAAGACTAAAATAACAATTTTAAAAAATCTCATTCTTTTGCCAATCTCATGAATTTTTGGTAGCTAACTCATGCATTTCTGAATGCTTGGTCAAGAATTATTGCCACTTTCAGTGTGAAATTCAGTATAGTGTTGCTTTTTAATATAAATATCAGGGATATGGTGTAATTTTTAAAAAGTTAATAAGAGAACTACGTCATTTGTCTATTAATATCATTCATTTAAGGCTGGGCTGAGGAACCTTTTTTGGCTCAGGGGCCACTGACCCACAGAAAAATCAGTTAGGGGCTGCACACACAAAAAAAAACCTCACTGAGAAGCAGAAAGACCCTCCTCACACTCCCCTTGCACACCAGAGCCTATGGAGGTCCAGCCTCGTAGATTTTGTGTGCTCCAGCCCCATGGTGGGACAGCGGGGGTCCTGGAGCACCAGTCCAGTCTCCCCAATGCAGGGGAGCCCTGAGCCTCAGGGGCTGGATCCAGGCAAGCCAGGGGCCACATCTGGCCCCTGGGCCTGAGGTTCTCTCCTGTATTAAGGCTTCAAGAACTAATGTCTGGAAAAGTGATGGGCACAGAAATGTTTCATCTCTAACCACTCCTGCAAACAATAACCACTGCCACATTTTTGACCAGGCCAGACTAACTATGCCTGTTGAATGACCATCTAGCTTGTCTACTTGTTTTACAAAGAAGTTATGCATCTATAGTTACTGTTTGTGTGGATTTATTTAAAATATGGAAAAGGTTTTCTTTGTCTTGTTTCTGTTTGCTGCTCAGCACCTGGCCTGAAGCAGGTTAGCAGCGACAACCGCACTCCTCTTTCTGTCTCTGTGCTTACTAGAAAAAGGATGCAGCTTAGAATCTAGAGTATAAGGGTACAACAAGTAAGTTTGATTGGCATCAGGACCAAATATGTAGCAGGTAAGACATGTTCAGAGTAAATCATAAGTCATAATAAATTGCAACAGAGAATCACAACACAAGGGTGGAAAGAATCCTTAGATGGAGGGAAGGACTAGCAGTTGTATACAATGTCATATAGTAAAGGATTATTCAATTATCTAATAATCAACCCTTTAGACAATGCACTGTGTGAGAAGAAAAGCAACTACCAAGATTTTATAACAACAGATGCAAAACAGACACATCTGCCTTCCTCCATACTGGCAAATTGGTTGCTTTAGTATGTTCCATTTGTTCTCCTGCCAATTGCTGATTTCTTGTCAATTCAGTCTGAAACTTGGAAGAAAATTAAATAGTTTGATGACATATTGGTTTCTGTATTTTATCTTTAAAATGCAAAATATATATTTCAATGTTCTTAGTAAGAAAAATTTTCACCCCACCAAAAATTGCAGCAGAAAGATACTGAACTAAATGGAGCTTTGCCAATTTACACCAGCTGGGAACTAGCCCATTGTTTTTCTGCATATTAACATAGAAAGTGTTATTTATGTGTTTAGATCTTGACACCTTAGAAATGAATGCATATCCATATGCTTTAGGCACCCATGAAAATACATACCAGTGTTTTCTTTTAACATAATGTATATGGATTGCTCAAAGAAATGCCCCTTAGAAAAGCCTTTAGTAGCCAAACTAAAGACAACCTACACACCATGCTCAACAAATCAAATGGGAAATGAAAAATGATAGCAGCATCTACTGCCACAAAAACCTTGTGCCAAAGAATATTAAAATGATGGAATCAGTACGTTGGCTTACATATTAAGGAATACTAAAATACCATGCAGGTTCAATATCTCATTTTACAAGTGACAATAGTTATACACCATTTATCAAAATGCATCCTATAAAGAGTCTTTGTATATTGTCACACAGCCCTGGTCGAGTTCCTCCAGCTGGACTCACCAGGCTGCTGTGTTTGGGACCCACCACACTAAAACCTTGTACATCCTTTGGCCTGAATATATTATAGCACTGTTTGTTTCCTTGGCTGCTCTAGAACAATTCCTAGGCAATAACTATCTGCCTTTTATGTTCATGGAAATGGGAACCTTCAGCACAGCTGCCTTAGACTCCAGGGCCAGCGCTGACTGCTAGGGGAGCTGACAGCCTCACAGGCCCCTTCGTAATGTGTGTATGGGGATGGTTCCTTGCTCCCAGAAGGGGCGGGGCTCAGGTGGAAGTGGCAGTAGTGGAGGCAGCTAAATCTCAGTGGTGCCCAGACTGCAGTGCCTCGCCCTCAGCCCTATGAGATGCCCAGAGTGCACTGCTTGGTGCTTTGGCGGTGATTTAAAGAGTACAGGGCTCTGGGTGCTGCCACTGCCACAGTAGCAGTGATAGTAGCTGGGATCATTGGGACCTTTTGAATCACCGGGCCCTGGAGCTTGCCCCTGTTCCTTCTCTCCCCTCCTCACCTTCCCCACTCCCTGTTGGCCGGCCTGCTGATTCCCTTAAGCTTAAGCATAGCCTTGCACAGAGCATTACTCTTGTGCGTGCTCTGGGTTTACAGCTCAGGTCTTCCAGGACACCTGACATTTAAAGCAAATGGATACACAGGCTCTGTAAGCTCCCCAAAACTCCAATCATTCTTCACTTTAGCTAGCTCAAGAAAACTGAAGATCTTGACAAATTAATAAATGCCTACATGTATTTCCCTTCCTCAGTTTCTTCTACACTCATGAGTGTTCTTTGTGCTCACATCAGAGTCCTCTAGAAAAGGGCTTTCAACCTTTCCAGACTATTGTACCCTTTTCAGGTATCTGATTTGTTTTGCATACCCACAAGTTTCATCTCACTTAAAAACTACTTGCGTAAAATCTGATATCATAATGAAATCATCATCATAATAATAATTAATAATAAAACTGTCACAGTACACTATTATAGAAAATTGCTTGCTTTCCCATTTGACCATACAATTAGAAAGTCAATCAATTGGAATATAAATATTGTACTTATATTTTTTATACAGAACAATATAAATAAGTCACAGTACGACAATTTAGTTTGCACTGACTTCGCTAATTTTTTTATTTAGCCTGTTATAAAACTACACAAATTTTCTAGAGTTGTTTTGCCACTTGGAAGACCTCTGCATATCCCTGGGGTACATGTACCTTTGGTTGGGAATCACTGCTCTAGAAGTCCAGGATCCCCCTCTTGCACACTGCTTCTCCTCTGAATCTAAGAGTCTCTTTCTGTCCTCTGGGCTCAGTTCCTACTTCACCTAGTCATGCAATTACATAGGTCCCCTTTGCTATGAAAGTTTGCTCCTCTCTCTTGTCCAAGCCACTGGGACTTTAAAAAACTAGCATAGACCCTTTAATTCGTAGCCCTCTTCTGAACAAAGCCACTACTCCAAACAGTCCCTGCAGAACTGGTTTCAGCCAGGTTGCAAAACCTCCATTATAATAATTATGGGCTAGATCAATTCAGGGGGTGATAAGCTTTTATGATTGGCTATTCAAGGCCACACATACCTGGTGAGGAACCTTCATCCTCAACGTAAGGCGTATGATTTAACAACACAGTAAATGACAGGCATCAGGATACATTATAGAGAGACAGAATGGCCCAGTGGTTAGGATACTAACCTAAAACTTAGGGAACTGAAGTTCAAGTTCTTGCTCTGCCAGAGGCTTCTTGTGTGACCATCAGCAAAGCACTTGGTCTATATATAGTTTAGTTAATCACCAGAAAATTGCACTTTCCTACTTCTACAGGCACTGAGAGGATAGATACATGTAAGCCTGTGAGGTGATCCATATAAGAACCTAAAATAGATGTTTTCCATAAGAGAAGGGTCTGATATTCTTCTTACAGTCACGACTATAAGGCTAGTGGTGAAAATGAATACTCAGCCCTTCAGTCTGTCTCCTTATTGTATTTTTTCTTTTAGATCTAATCAGCAAAAAGTGGAATAAGATTAAAATACACAATGTTCCTCATATAAGAATAAAAACTATAGAGTGGGCCCAAAATTTCCTAATTTAGGCATACAAAAGCATATATCTAAGTTTAGAGGCTCAGTCCATTAGTGCTGATTCTCCAGCTATACTTTGGAAAGAAGTCTTAGCTGCCTCAGTGGCCTGGTCCCCAATTTTCTGCACCTGTGGGGTCCTCACTAAGGGAGTAGGTAGCAACAGTGTAGGTTGGGGACAGGGCAGTCTCTCAGTGATGCATTATCTTTTTCATAGAGACCACCTCCCACCCCTACCACCATCGCCACCTTCCTCCTCCTAAACTACTGCAAGAACCAGAGAAGAGGGAGTAAACCCCTGAAAGTTACACTGTCACAACTGAAAGTTGTTTGAATAGGCAGAGGATGTAAATGAAATTGGCAGCCAGATTCTAGTGGGTGGAAGTGACAACATCTGCCTTTCTGATGTCTGCTTGTCAACAGAGGAAGTATGCTTTGGTCTATCAACCATATGGCACGCAGGACTGCAAGAAACAGAAATCTCCTGTGTGAGCTAATGTTATTTTCTTCCAGAAGCTGGGTCAAGATTTTTGTAATATGTACAAAGTGTCCATGCTGTTCTTTCAGACATTACATGTTTTTAACTCTATTGTTTTCGCAAGGAAATCCTTGATGATGTTCATAATGAAACCCATTGTCCTTTTGAGGAATGTGGCTGAGAGAGAGAGAGAGAGAGAGAGAGAGTGAGAGAGTGAGAGAGAGAGAGAGAGAAAAGGAGAGAGAGTTGAAGAAAAATGACAAGTGATGGCAGTAAGGACAGGCCCAAAGCAGTTTCCCTGGGGTCCAGTAATTCAAAGGGACCCAGGGCTCCCAGCCACTGCCTCTACTACTGTGGCAATGGTGGCAGCTGCACTCTAGGCAGCTCTGTGGACTGGCTGCTCCCGGCCCTATCATATCCACCCAGGTACCCACCCCTTGCAAGAGCACAAGGCCCACCCCCCATCTTGCCCAGGGGCCTGCAGAGGCTGTTGGCACTCCTTTGTAATAGAAAAAAAGTTTGAAAACAAATGAGCATGTTCGGACCCCTTGATACAAAAGATTAGGGAACCTAACCAAGCTGGTGGCAAATTGTCATCAGCAGCAATAAGTGAGCATTTTCCTAAATTGTCACTGTTGTATATGTTTGCACTACTGCTCATTTAGGTATCCACCGGCAAATTAACCTCGGATGGTAGATGCCTACACGCATGCAGAGTCCCATACAGGCCACACAGAGCTGTTTGCTAGATCAGAGTCTGGGAGAGCAGTCCCTCATGATCCCTGTTGATTCCGAGCCATTATTAAAGTTTCTATCCCATCACAACCAATTTTCTCCATTTGATTTTCTCCCTCCTGCTCCTGCCAATAGATTCTTGAAACTGAACCATGTCACGGATTTGCTGCCAGCCAGTGGGAGAACGTATAATTTCCATGCAAAAATAATTCATGTAGGATGTGATCCGGCTTTTCTCAGGCTAGTATAACTCCCACTGATGGCAGTAAAAATGATGTGTATGTATGGCAGACTTAACCCACAGTATTCACCCCCAAAGTGGATTATAGGCACAACAGTTATCCTCCTTGTGATGGGGTGTACCAGGCCCTGAGGCCCTTGCTGGAGGCTTGTGGCCTTGCCCCACCCCACCCCAGAAAAGGACAATAGAGAGGTCCTCCAAGGAGGCTAGAGTGGCTGCAAGAGAAATGGCTAATCAGGGGTCAGGAAGGCCCTATAAAAAGAACTGATGGACCAGACAGCAGTCAGTGACTCTGAAGGCCTCAAGCTGTGAAGATCGGGTGACTGGCTGTCTGAGGGAGTGGCAGCACCGCAGACAGCTCTGAGTAGCTAGCTCAGTGAGACTGAAGGACATTATGGGACTCTGAGATGAAGTCCTGAGAGCAAAAGGATGCTGCGTGCAGGATTGAAGCCCTAGGGGCAGTACTCTTGCCAGAGTGGATAATGTACTCAGAGAGACTCTACATAGGGCACCAAGATTGGCCGCTGGTATACGTATACCCCAGAAGGGGTTTTGTGTTTGATCACATTCAGGGAGAGTGATTCAGCTGGAGGGCTGAGTTGCTGAAAAGGCTTTCAGCTTTGAAGTAAGAGAGCGCAGGCACATGCACTTGGCCAGAGAGGGGGCACTTGCAAGAGGTGCATGCCGCCCCATTACACTCCTCCACACAACAAAAAGCATAGATAGCACAAGAAGAGAATCACAGATGAAAGGTTTACTATGAGCAGAAATGAATGCATTACATTTCACAAATAGAAACTGGATATTTAAAAATGTATTAGCCTTATGATCAGCTTCTAAAATCACCAGTGCAATGTCCTGAATAAAACAGTAATATGAGCATTACCAGAAAATTAAAAAAATAGCAACTTTAGGAACCACAGAATTGAATGAAAAATTATAGGCCCTGCACTGTATTTCTCATCTCCACTAGTTATACTTGAATACTGAATATGGTTCTGCTGTGCACAATTTAAAAGGAGGTTGAAAAAATGGAAAGGCTACAGAAAACAGCACAAAATGATTTGAAGGCTGGAGAAAATACCTGACAGTGAGAGACTTAAAGAGTTCATTGTGTTTAGTTTATGAAAAAGAAGACTGAGCAGTTACTTGATTATAGTGTATAAGTATCTTCACAGGGTAAAATACTGAGCACTAAAGGGCTCTTTAATCTAGCAGAGAAAGGCACAATGTGAACCAATTGCTGGAAGCTGAAGTCAGACATATTCAAGTGAGTAATAAGGCACAGATTTTTAACAGTGAGGGTGATTAACGGAGCAAACTGTTAAGGGAAGTGGTAGATGGTCCATGTACGTGGCCAGACTTTCATACCAACATAGGGAGCCTGATTCAACCCATAATCTCTTTTGGTTTTGATTGTTGTGTGGGCTGCCCTGATATTTTCAAAACAAAACTGGATGCCTTCCTGGAAGATGTGTTTTAGTCAAGCACATGTGACTGGACTCAACACAAATGGTAAAAGTTATGGCTTGTGACATTAGGTCATCTGACTAGATGATCTAATGGACCCCCTAGGCCTTAAAATTTATGAATCCATGAACTTCAAAATTTGTTAGCAATCTCTAAAGAAGAATGGGAAGGAAAAAAGAACAAACTTGGAAGTTCTCTCTATCAAAAAACAACAACAAATGGTCTGGTAGCACTTTATAGACTAACAAAACATGTAGATGGTATCATGAGCTTTCGTGGGCACAGCCCACTTCTTCAGATGACCGGTCAGACTAACAGACTAACTCGGCTATCCCCTGAAGCTCCTCTCTAGCAAGGCTACATTTAATCTGTAGTAAAAGAATGAAACAATTATTAAGGGGTAAAAACACTGGGGAAGAGACTGGAGGATAACAGAATTATAACCAATAAGCAGGTTGGATTTTCAAACAATATATTACACCAGAAATAGGCAATTACTTTTTTTGAGAGTTACCGGGTTAGTGGATAGAAGGTACATTGTTGCTAGAATATATTTGGATTTTAGTACAGCATTTGATAAAGAGGCTCACAAAAATGTTACTAGATTTATATTCTTGGATAGAAGTGCTGTCATGTGGATTGAAAAGTGGTTGAAAGAATGTAAACAAAGGATAATGAGTCATGACAAATGGCACTGTACTGAGTTATGAAGAGATGGCCAGTTGAGTTGCCACAGGCATCGGTGTTAAGCCCACTTTTATTTTACATATTTTTTAATGTTCTGGAAGAAGAGATGAACAGCTTGTGAATTAAATTCACAGATGATACTAATGTAGGAGGTGTTGTTAACACCAGTCAGGACAGAGAAATAATACAAAAGCAACCAAAAAGGTTAGGAACAGCAAGAGTCACTGACAGTATTTACATGTGCTAAATGTGAGTACTATGGGAAAATTTGAGCACGATTAGGGAGGACCACGGGCAATTTGTCTATGCCTAATCAACAATGGGGGCAGCTCTGACAGCCATATGGTGACACAAAGTCTTCTGTACAAAATCCCAACCTTGGGATTTCATTTCTATAGTCCCAACAGTGTTTATACTTCGAGGTGCCTTTTTTTTTGTAGCACTGTCTAGAATCAGTTTAGAAAGCTATTGCAATGAAGCCTCTCGGGAGGAGATGTCAGAGCCTTGCATGTTGATTTCCTGTTGGAAGAGAAACCCGTGACACAGAGTGTTGATGTTTTCTTCATGTTACTAACGAGAAGATTAAGGGGTGACTTGATTACAGTGTATAAGTATCTACAAGGAGAATAAATATTAATAAGGGGCTTATCAGTCTAGCACAGAAAGGTATAATATGATCCAATGGCTGGAAGTTGAAGCTAGACATATTCAGATTGGAAATAGGTGGTAAGTCTTTAATGATGAGAGTAATTAACCCTTAAAACAATTTACCAAGGGTTATGATGGATTCCCTATTTTTGACAATTTTTAAATCAAGATTGGATTTTTTCTAAAAGATCTGTTCTAGGAATTCTTTTGGGGAAGTTCTATGGCTTTGTGCTATACAAGAGGTCAGACAAAATGATCACAATGGTGCCTCTGGAATCTATGCATCTATTTCTTTTATCCCCCCTTGCTCCCTTTCTCCTTGGCAAATATATTTATTTATGCCAGCTCCTTGGAAACAACTTCACCCAAATAATTGATTAAGGTAGAGAGCAAACTCTCTAGCTGTTTGCAAGAGCTTCTCCCAACAGAATCTGACTCACAAAACCAACAACGCACCACTTTTTCAATGACTGTATATTGCTTCTACAGGAAGAAATAAATCACTTATTAGAATATATGTAACAGTGCCATCCAGGGACTCACTCCGCAATAAGTAAGTCTAGATCATTAATGGGGTCTCATTTGAAGTTTATCAAATCTTAATTGGAAATAGGTAGTGCTGGAGACAGGCAGGTAATACCTTCTGCAGAAGCTTGCTTTCATTGTTTGTACACATTTTCAAAGTGTGTCTATAATCCAGAAACTCCCTGTCAGTTGCATACTTCACATTTAATGGTGCACAAATAGCATAGCTGAAGTTGACACACTCACTGCGGCATCTTAAGCATGGCAAAATCTGCAAAGGCAGCTCTCCCTTCAACGCTGATTACTCTTTTAGTCTTGGTGGAGTACCACTCTTGATGGGAGCACACTCAGAGATTTATTGCATCTAAGCAGACACAATAAATTGATGGTCAGTGGATCAATAGCTGCAGTGTCAATTCCCGGTGTTGTGTATTTGGTGAGGAGAGGGGCCAATGGAGCCGTACATAGTATCTGAGAGATTCTCCTTTCACTTCCAGTGGCCAGGAATTCCAGTATAGGAGCTGTGCCTACAGAGGGATTCTATTGTGACCCAGTACCCTGTCTGTAGGTTGGGATGTGCGAATTTTCTACCAGATCCAAATTTTCTACCAGAAGCTTTTGATCTCTGATTTTTTTCAGCAGATTTCAAGAAATGTAGATATCATTTACAATTTGTATTGCATTTGCACATGTCTATAGAAAGAGATACCAGGAGAAACACAAGGATCTCTCTCTCTCTCTCAATGACTTTGAACCCAACTTAGTATACAAAACTAAAATAGATTATGGTCTGAATTAGACCTCCTGGGTTTGTATAAAACTGCATGTTGGGACTATCATCATGTTTTCACATTTATCAAATTGTAGCAAAGTAAAGCAGTGGTGTATACTGCACGTATAAACACTCCTACATATGTTCATTATTCAGTGTTAATATAGCAGAAAAAGAAAAATAAAGCAACCTATTAAGGATTGTAATTGCCTTCTTAGAAATGAGGTCTAACGTGGCCATTAACAAAATAAAGAATAATTATGAACAAAAATGTATAAGACAAATAGCATCCCTAGTGGGACCCTGCAAGCTGGTACACATTTAGAGTAGCCTTAAGTTATGCCATGGATTGAGGACAGAAAGAGGGCAAAAAGCCACTATTTCATCCCTTTAGTAGCATGACCATTGCTTCTGCATACATAAGAATCTTGATCAGAACACCTACTAGCGTGCAGGATATTCTAAATGAATGGATTTAAAAGCGATTCAATTTTTCAGTCTTTCAGAGCTGCATCTTTATCTGTGTCCAGTCTGACTTGAAGAGATTACTCAGGAGCCAAAATTATTTTCAGGAGATCTTAAATGTATCAGTGTCTGAGTAAACATAGGTTTTGTTTTCAAGCATTATTTTCAGTTTCACCAGATGTTGCCTAAAATTAATTTCAATCTTCCTTCCTTCCCCGAAGAGTGAGAAGATCATATGCTCAGCTGGTTAAATTGCCACAGCTCCATTGAAGTCAATAGCCTCTGTGAAATAGCATAGCTTTGAGGATCTAGCCTGTTTGAGGAGAGTTTCAAGTGGAGTTCTATATGGAGTGGCCAGGAATTATCTTGAACACTGAGGTTGGGTCTCTGTGTTGGCCAGGGTGGCCGCCCAATTTAAAGGAGCCCAGGACTCTGAGCCATTACTGCCACTATCAGTGCAGCAGTGGTGGCTATTGCAGTGGGCTGTTTAAATCACTGTGAGAGCCCAGCATGGCATGGTCTGAGTAGCGCTGAAAGCTGGAGCCCTAGCCTCAACTTTTCATCTGAGGCCAGACCCTTCCAGGGGGCACAGAGCTGAGCCTTCCCACCATTGCCCAGGGCTCTGCAAAGTCTATTGCCAGTCTCCGTGCTGGCTCCAAATAGGCTGGAATAGAAAGCTCTTGCCGAGAGCAGATGCACTGAGATGATTATACAGATTCAGTGGCCCTAACATGCCATGCAAGTTTGGGGATTGAAGATGGAATTCCAGCTCACAGTCTGGGATAGCAGTCCTGGGAAGGAAAGGGGCTGTATTACTGTCTTGTGTATTGAGTTTTCCATTCTTTTCAGCCACTCCCACTCTTCACCCACTGCAAGCCAATTACTCTGCAGGCTACATGAGTTCCATAACTAAAAGAGATACCAAAGATAAATGCAGTGTATATGAGAGATCTGATAAAGTGTTCAAAGACAAAAAATCGCCAATGAGAGGAGGTGGATCCTAACTGGGGCTATGTCTACACTGCACACTTGTTTTGAAATAACAGAGTGCATGTCTACACAGCAAGCCAAAATAATTTCAAAATTACGGGCTTCTTACTTCAACTGCTGTAACCCTGATTTCACGAGAAGTAAGGGAAGTTGAAGGGAGAGTGTTTTTCTTCAACTTCCTGCTGTGTAGACAGCGCCAAAAGCAGAGTTAAGGTACTTCGACTTCAGCTACGCAATTAACGTAGCTGAATTTGCATAGCTTAATTCAACTTTAGCCCACAGTTTAGACATACACTGAGTAAGGAATATATGTCTGGTTAAATTGGCTATATCAGAGCAGAAAGGAGGAATCATGATGTGATGGCTCTATTGGAAAGGATATTATGGATGGAGCTGTCACCAAGTATTCTAAAAGCAAGCCTTCAATTCCAGGTTAATAGCGGGGAAGGGGAGCAGTTAACCACCAAAAAAAGAAAACATAAGTAACAAGGAGGGATTCAGGAAGTGTTTAGTGTTGTGCTGTTCACAAGAAAGAATAATATTCCTCTATATACTTTGCAGATGATTAAAAAAAAAGAGCTGGCAGAATGCCTTTTCTTCCTCCATTTGCTGATGTTAAACAATTTAGTAGTGTAATGTCCTTATGATTTTCTAAATCTCATCAATAAAGAGGATATTATCTGTTTATTTAATTACTGAATCTCTTGTGGTAGAGGAGCCATTTCCACTAGCAGACCTAACTCATCCATATAGTTCCTTCCCTAATTAAAGGGTCTTTGCAATTTCAAAATAAAGTAAATCAAAAGTAAAAACAGTTAGCACACAAGCATATAAAAGTAAGGGCCAGATTTTTAATTGCTCAGAACCCACACCAAGGACTGTATTTTTAAAACAGCTCAACTCCCATTTGGGAACTTAAATAAAAGTTAGATTTCAACAGAGCTCAACTCACAACCTTTTGGAAAGTCTGCCCCAGCTTGTAGGGTTCTATGGCTGTTGTGGCTTTTAAAATTCAGTTACAAGTCACTGCCCTACTTATGATGGAAATTTGGCACTCCAGTATCATCATATTGATCATGAATGTTACTGATTCAGTAGTTCCTACCACTAAAGGGAGAGTGTAGTTTACACAGACACCAAGTAAATCTATTTTTTATCATAGTGCCACAGAACACAGCTAAAAGCTGACCCAAGGGCTACTATCTGGGCCCTGGTCTACACTAAGGAGTTATTTTAAAATAATTCCCCTTATTTTGAAATAACAAGTGGCATGTCCACACTACCAAGCCCATTATTTCAAAATAAGGGGCTGGCTATTTTGAAATAACTCCTTCTTTCCATGGGGAATAATGCTTATTTTGAAATAGTTATTTCGAAATAGCGGTAGTGTGGACAGTCCAATGCTGCTATTTCAAAATAACTACTCCTCAGAGTCATTTAAAGTAATTACTCCCCTGTGTTACCTGGGGTTCTAAGTTGAGGTAGCGCATCCACATTAGGGGAGCCTGCCACAGGCTAATTTCAAGGCTTTCTTGTAGTGTGGACATGCTATTTTAAAATAGTTGTTTTGTGAGTTATTATTTCAACATAAGTTATTTCAAAATAATTTCCTAGTGTAGACATGCCTTGAGTTCCCTCACTCTGGGCCAGGTGTTTGCTCTTCTAGCCAGAAAATACAAAAAGGGGCTTAGTTGTTTCCCAACAAAATGGAGGGAGATCCCTAAATTCCTGCCTGGACGAACCTAGCCTGTATCCACATTGCAAAATGGCTCTGGTAATAGCTGTCATCAATACTCGAGTTTAAGCCTATACCCAGTAACAGACCAGATGGCTTGGCTGTATAACAGCACCACACTCGAGCTAGATATTTTATTGTGTGGATGGAAGGCAAGCTAGGACAGCACTCTAGGGTTGAGTGTGTGAAAACAAAGATTTCAGTGTAGATGCCTGTTGGAGCACCCCTCTCCCTCCCTCCCCCCAGCAAGGGTAGTGCAAGCAAAACAAGGTACAAAAAGTTCAACTAAGGAGTGTTTTCTTTGCGGCACACAGCTGTGTAAATATTACTTCAGTATCTCCTGCTACATCCCTCTCACTCTTAGGCATTGTGTGTATAGTGATACATCTGAACTTAGCACTTCTGTAGCCTACCGTTGCATCCTGACACTCCTAGGTCATAACACATTTGAGCTCTTGGCTCATCCTGTGAAAACAACGATGCCACATGGTTCATGTTCAAAAGCAGACTATGATCTCATTTTTCTAAAGACAGTTTTACTAAAAAGTTACAGGATTTTAATCATGGAAGTAGGAGTAATAAAAGCTAAATCATATTTACAATTATGGCACCAAGATTTGCATGACATCCACTTATTATACTGTGTTAGATGAAAAGGTGCTGAGCCAGGGCCATGCACCACTTACAGCTGCAACCCAAATTCATTTCTATTCTGTTTAGCCTCCATGAGAAGCTGTGTTAAGTTATAGAAACTTTCACTAAATCTGCTTTTAAGTCCATATTCATTTGAAGCTATTTTCCTTTCCTATTTTCTCTGTGGTGCTAGAGAGATAAAAGTCTCTAGCTATGTCTACACTACAGAGGTTTTTTTTGGAAAAATGGATGTTTTTCTGAAAAAACTTCACTTACGTCCACACTGCAATTGCGTTCTTTCAAAAAAAAACTATCAAAAGAACAGAGGGTTTTTTCCAACATTGGAAAACCTCTTTCTACAAAGCAGCCGCCTTTTTCTGAAAGAGACTTTCGGAAAAAGGCATGTGTGGATGGGGAAGAGGGAGTTCTTTCGAAAGAAGAGGAAAGAGGAAAAAGCACAGGTGCCCTGGTGGCCATTCCATCCATAGTAATCACAGCTCAAATGTGAGATAGTGTCCACACTGAATGGATGCTATCTTTCGAAAAAGCAGATCACTTTTTCAATGCACTTTTGCAGTGTGGATGCTCTCTTTTGGAAGAAGTTTTTTCCGAAGATCACTTCCGGAAAAACTTCTTCCGAAAGAAGACTGCAGTCTAGATGTAGCCTCTCTGTATGCATTGTGTATCCTTTATACCACAGGACAGTGAATCTGACATTTTTGTATCACTCGCTCACTCAGTTTTGAAAGAAATGCTTATACCGCTATGGATATAAATAATGAAATATGTTACTGTCCCTTTTGGCAGGCCTCAATGGGCCTGACCCTCTTGGTTATTGAACAGTCTTAATTTACACTAACTCGTACTCTACACACTATACATTAATTTTAGGCTAGTGGATCAAGGGAAGTACAGATCTAGTCACCTCACTGTGGGTTATGGGTGACCTCCAGTATTCCTCTCCATGATGGTTCATGTAAGCGAAGACAAACTTCTGTTATAGTGTGATCGCTCCACAAAAAGGAGGGCTGCGGGGAAAATGGCAAGCTGCTGGCTGTTTGGGGACTCTCTCCCATGCTATGGAATCCTCATCTGCGAAGATGCTGTTGGTTTCTGTCTCCCTTTGGCTGGAGTGAGTGCAATGGGGCAGAGGAGTGGTATTCCCCTCTATTCAGAATTCATCCTTTATTTGGCCTCTTGCACTTTGACCAGTATTCTCTTCATTGGTCTTTGCAGAGCAGCTTCTTAGGAATGGGAAACAATCTCTCACATTTTCAAAATGCTACAAACTAGCCCCAAATCCTTTACAGAACCTGTTTGCAACAGATAGATATTAAATATATAAACATGCTTGTCACCATCTATACTTGTGCCCTCCCTCAAGGTAACTTATTTAGATAGCTGTCTATGTGAATAGCTTTCATTATGAATAAAGCATAAACATCAATGCATACCTGCAAGAACTATTTTTACTATATTGAACACCTCTAACATAAACAAAGAATGGATTTGGCTGTTTTTTGAACAAATAACCATTTATTGTGGAAGAATTTCAGCCAGTTACATTTTCCTCTTGGAAGAAAAAAGATCCTTGTGTCAAAGTAAAAAATGGATTATATTAAATCATAACTAAAATAAGGAGACTTTCCACCACATTGGTTTACAGAGTCAAGGTGAGTGAGGTAATATCTGTTATTGGACCAACTTCTATTGGTGCTACAGACAAGTTCTTAAGCTTACAAAGAGCTCTGTCTCTCTCACCACCAGAAGTTGGTCCAATAAAAGATATTACCTCACCTACCTTATCGCTCTAATATCCTGGGACTAACATGGCTACAGTTGTGTAAACAACATCACTTTACCAATAACTTCAGATTGTCACACTTTCCTGAACCTAAAAGCTACCTCTAGACACCGGGGCTATTTCGGGATCCCTGAAGTATCCCAAAATAGCAATTCTGCATCTTTAAACAAGCCCATTATTTTGAAATATATTTTAAAATTACAGGCACACTATTCCAGCGTCCCTGTAACCCTTGTCCCACGAGGGTTAAGGGACTTGCCGGAATAGTGCTTTATTTTGAAATTTGGTGCTGTGTAGACAGTGCCAAATTTTGAAATAAGCTATTTCGAGGTAAGGGTGCTGGGTAGACACACACCCAAACTGAGCCAAAAGTTCAGTCCAAACATCAGATAAACATAACAGTGAAAAGCCACCCCCCAAAATATTCTAGGCAGGTTTCTACCATTCAGGGTTTGCTACTACACACCATACAACTCATGCATTTTGTATCTAAAGAGGGCTTAAAGAGATCTGAACTCTTCACAGAAGTTCTTATGCCAGTGCCAATCTACCTCCTTGTTGCCAGCATCGTATAGAAAAATGGAAGAGGTCAGGATGTTAACGCTCCCCTCTAATCTTTTCCATCTATGTGTGGAATAAACTTTTTATGTGCACTGAGGCATGTGTGAATGTGCACCACCAATACCTAGTTGTGGACGCTCTGCTAATCAGCTGGATGGCATTTGACTTTCTCTTGAGTGGCTGTACAAGCGGGGAACCAGGTAAGGATGCCTTTCACTACAGCTATTTTCTGGCACTAGCATAAATTAGAGGAGTTTCAGCCAAAGGCATCCAGTTCTCTACACCAAGGCAGCCAGATCACAACAGTGCTCAGCTGAACCTTAAACTTTCTTTGAACATGCAGCCTGATTTGCTCTGGGTCCAGCACAACTGCAGCTGTGGTCTGGTCCTTGGTGTTGATTCAATGTTAATTCACCCACAAAGCTCCATTTTTAAAATCATCATGCATCTCTTAACCTTAGCTCTAAATCCCAAAGTAATCCCATAAGACCCTACCCATTAGACAATGAACAGAGATTATTCAGCTTCCTTGTACCACATCAAAACAGCAGCTTCCTTCCTCCCAGTGATTACAGTTGTGATTAACTGCAGAGTTCAAGGTGAAAACAAAATATGGTCCCATGTTTATATGGCTTCCTTTAACTGCCACAAACCATAGTGCCAGATATTTCAATTAGAGTATACCAAGGTCACAAAATCAATTTCTTATCAGTACAAAACACACATACTATCAATTTTATTTTCAAAGTATAATCTCCAAATTAAATCTGTGTACCTAAAAATATACAGTGCAAAAACTAGTCCTTAGGTTCCCTTACCCACTCAATAGCATTTTCACAAATGGCACCTGGCTTTGTGCACTGTATTTAGAATACAATGTTTGGTTAGATTCTAATCTTCTTGGAGAATGTCATTATCTCTTTCTATGGCAAATAGGGGCCCAAAGTGTCAATTTCCTTCTTAAAGTCTTTTATCCATACAAGATTTGTACAGGGTTAGATGTTCTGTCTGCCAGCAGCTCAGCTGGCAATTTTTCACAGTCATACACAGAAAAATTGTGCGCTGGCATAGTATCCTGGATAAATTACATATTTCAAATGAGGTTGTATGCATAACACCATGACCTCTGCCCAATTCATACCAGGGAAAAACTAAGAACAACTCTTCCAATATTAAACAAGATAAGTTATGCAATGGGGACTCAATAAATTGAGAAGACGAGGCCAGCCACACATAGAGAAATCATTTACATACTTTATGGAAAACAACAAGGTACCTGCACAAAAATGATATCCTCTCTCACTTGTATAATTCTTTGAGATCCTACTTTAGCTAACACGTTTTCTCTCAGCTCTCTGCTTAGTCACAAATACAGCTGTGGTGACAGTTGGAAAACTTTACTATTGTCTAAGTCTAGGCACTGGGTATAAACATCTCAAGGGAATGCAAATTATGCAAGCAATTCCTTTCCAATAAACCTCTGTATACATTTTATTTTTTCCAGAAATTAAGTCTTACAACTGAACAAATAAAACAATAGCAATTTTATATTTCTTTTCATTTTCTTGTTAGAAAGATAACTCCATATTTTTGTTCCAAGTTTTTTCTAGGGAATATTGTTGCATGAAAATTCAATTTCATACGTATCTGTATACATACATATAGGTGTATACCCAAATATACATGCATGAATACATACACACATTCTGGAAATACATACTTTCCCTTTATTTCAGCAAACAAGCTAGATACTGTATACATATTTGTTATGTCTGGACCTTGGGATCACATTCACTTTTGATGCTAGAAATACCGGATATAAAATCGTATCTCTGGTAGACACAAAGTAGAGCAGACTAAGATAATATGTTTACAGATTCTTAAATGAATTTTCCCACATCCTCTAAACATGCAATATGTTGATTGATATTAGAGCCACAACACAGGATGAAAAGGATCTTTCTTAGAAGAAAGAAGTCATCAACATTTGGCAAATGTTAAAACACATTTTGAATTAAATAAACAAGTATCCATCCACATTTGGATGACCAACTTGAAGGTTTAGGGGCATTTCTGAGAAGGTGAAATTAACGCTTTTCTATCATACCAGCTACCAACATTTTTTTAGCTCTATTCAGAGTCTGTCAGAAGCAATTTAAAAGTATGCAAGGGATATGATTAAACATGTGGAAAGAGGAAGTCTTGTTCCTTCCTGGCCCATTGAGAAAATTCATTTACTAAACTTTACTCATGCTCAAAGTATAATTTCAAATGAAATAAATATGAACAAAGCAAACAAAAATAGATTTTTTTCCTGTCATCTGAGAGATATATCATTTGTAAACATGTAATATCTCACCATTTCTTCACTGTTTCATGGGACCCATTTCCTATGAAATAGGCACCCTAGCCAAGAAACAACATTCCAAATTAGTTTCCATTTGTTCAAATCCATCTGTCTACCGTTGTTTTGTGTGAAATAATGACAACTACAACTGTTTGGGCCCCAATAATTATGTGTGTAATAGTAAATATTACTTAGTGCTTGAATACTGCTTCTCATCCCTAGATCTCAAAGTGCTTTTTCAAAAGTGGGGAACTGTGATCCTTTAATGCCAACTGGAGGAGTACCCAACATACTGTAACTTATATCAGGCCTGACACAATCACTGTCCAGCACACTCTTGTCATGATATGTATTCAAAAGGTGTTTTGTAAAGGATCATATGTAAACTGGTGACATACTGGTCCCAAAAATCATTGAGCAATGTGTATTTGTTGCATAAAAGGAGATATATATGTGTGCTAGAAATATGTTCTTCAAATGTGGTTGAGAGGCAGTGCATCCATTAAGCCTACCATAGGCTATGTCTAGACTGCAGGCTTCTTTCGGAAGAAGCTTTTCCGGAAGAGATCTTCTGAAAAAACTTCTTCCGAAAGAGAGCGTCCACACTGCAAAAGCGCATCGAAAAAGCGATCTGCTTTTTCGAAAGATAGCATCCACACTGAATGGATGCTATCTCACATGTAAGCTGTGATTACTATGGGCAAAATGGCCACCAGGGCACTTGTGCTTTTTCCTCTTTCCTCTTCTTTCGAAAGAAGAATGGGAAGCGACTGGCTAGGAAGGAGTATGTCAGAAAGCGTGAACAGTGTGACGCTGTTGCAAAAAAAGCCAACATGATTCTAGGATGCATTAATAGGTGTGTTGTGAGCAAGACACAAGAAGTCATTCTTCTGCTCTACTCTGCGCTGATTAGCCCTCAGTTGTGTCCAGTTCTGGGTGCCACATTTCAAGAAAGATGTGGAGAAATTGGAGAAGGTCCAGAGAAGAGTAACAAGAATGATTAAAGGTCTAGAGAACATGACCTATGAAGGTAGACTGAAAGAATTGGGCTTGTTTAATTTGGAAAAGAAAAGATTGAGAGGGGACATGATAGCGGTTTTCAGGTATCTAAAAGGGTGTCACAAGGAGGTGGGAGAAAACTTGTTCTTCCTGGCCTTTGAGGATAGAACAAGAAGCAATGGACTTAAACTGCAGCAAGGGAGGTTTAGGTTGGACATTAGGAAAAAGTTCCTAACTGTCAGGGTGGTTAAACACTGGAATAAATTGCCTAGGGTGGTTGTGGACTCTCCATCTCTGGAGATATTTAAGCGTAGGTTAGATAAATGTCTATCAGGGATGGTCTAGACAGTACTGGGTCCTGCCATGAGGGACCTTCCAGTCCTAGTATTCTATGATTCTATGAAAGAACTCCCTCTTCGCCATCCACACACGCCTTTTTCTGAAAGAGCTCTTTCAGAAAAAGGCTTCTTCCTCATAGAAAGAGGATTACCAATGCCGGAAAAAACCCCTCTGTTCTTTCAATTTACTTTTGAAAGAATGTGATTGCAGTATGGACGTTACTCAGGTTTTGTCAGAGAAACGGCAGTTTTTCCAACATAATTCTGTAGTGTAGACATACCCCCAGACAAAGGAATGTAGATTCTCCTTTCTGACTGGACTGATGACAGAGTGCAATTAACACATATTTACATATAAGGTAAGCAATGCCATCGGGCTAACAACAGAAAGAAAAGAGTTTAAGGATCATGCTGAGGGACAAAGTCTGCATCCCAGGAAACCCTGCCAGTCCTTGAGGCAGAGATAATGGAATTGTGGTAATATCAGGGCAGCAAAAAGACATTTAAGGAATCCTTCACTTAGGGAAGATAGGAAATAGCATCTCTTGGGCCTGGAAAGTTGGATCGCCTGGCCAGGAGAGAGGGGTGCTGCTAAATTGACATAAGTAAGAAGACTGCCTAGGCAAAGATTGTAACTTGATAAAATTAAGTTTAGTCACTAGAAAATGTGTTTCGTTTGTAACCATGACTATCCCTTTTCTCTCTTTCTTCATATCATTTACATTTCTGTTCTTTGTTAATAAACTTATTCTTAGTTTAACTGTAAAACATCTCAACGCTGTTATATTGAATTACAGTGTGAGTTCTCAGCTAAGACAACAGCTACGTGTTGTGTGCTCTGCTCTTTGGAGGCAGTGAACTTAATAATTTCTGAGAGTTCAGTGAGAAGTAACTGGACACTACAGAGGGACATCTCCGGGGACACAGGGTTCACTGATGGTTGCCTGCAAGGCAAGGTTTGACTGGCAGAGTCTTGCGGAGCATGCTGGTAAAGCAAACAGGACAGCGTGGCAGGGAGCTGACACAACTTAATCTCCAGCAAAGCTCACTCATGCTGAGACAGCAGGGCAACACAGTGGCTGACAGTTTTGAGTATCCTCACCAGAATGGCACAGTAATATTATCCTCAGTTTACATATGGGGTAAGTGAAGCACAGAAAGGCGAAGTGATTTGTCAAAGATCAACCAGCAACTCAGTGGCAGAGCCAAGAAAAGAACCAGATCCAGTGACTGATTCCATGCTCAATCCACCGTACCATTCTGCCTATTTGTATGAGAACAGATATATGCACTTGGTTCTTTTCAATCTATCATCTGGATCCTTTCAGATATGTGGCTTATCCTGAAAGAATTAACCATAATCTCATTAATAATAAAATCCTCATCCAATCTGCTGGATGACATATACTGAACAAAATTTTAAGATCCTGGCAGGCATCTTTGTTGGGATCCCTCATGAGGCTATGCACATTCCAATGTTCTTCTGCTTCCCTGACAGCTCTGTTCTTGTGAGATAGCATGAGATTAAAATTAATGTGACTCCTTAGTTATCTCATCCTGTCCGTTTACAAGAACATGGCCAGTAAGGATGCGGAGGTACAATGTGAGTGCCGCTCACATCTCATGCACATCCATATCCGCAATGATCGCAGCATATCCTGGGTTTTCTTCTATCCTCTCCAGCCAGGCACCTAGGATGTTAAGATTATGTTTGCAATGGGATGGCTGATATGGCGTTTGGACGGGGGAGGGAGAAAGAATTGTGTGCAAGCAGAAATAGAAATTAATAAATACATTTGAAAAATCAGGTTTTATGCAGAGGGTAACATTTTGGACATCTCTGCCCTGACAGCATCACCTTAAATAAGGCACCACTAGACAATCTGTCATTTAAAGTGTTGGTCTTTCAGATAGGTAAATACAGCATCTTCCATCAAAGGACTGCATGTTATAATTATTAATAAAAAAGCCTCACAGAGCCCCTTGGGAAGGGAAGTATGATTATTCCATGTCATAGTTGGGAAAATGAAACTGTGATGTTGGATAGCATACTCAAGATCAGAGGCAGTCTTTAATAAAACCAAGAAGAGGAACGAAACATTTCACCAAATGAGTTTTTTTCTATCCTCTGTTTATTTCTTCAGATTTTATATTGTTCATTCGGAATCAAGTATTTTCTTTAGAGAGAAACCAACAATATCGGGCTCACTCCTGTGCAAAACAAAGTCTCTGTGATGCATCATGTACAGAAATGCTTCAGAAGAATTTGTGATTGCCTAAATCAGCACCATGCCTACGACTGCCCTTTGTCTGGAAGGCAGAAATAGATTTGGCCCAGCTATTCTGGCATTCTTGCAGAATGTTCTGAGCATGCTCAGTATGACTCAAGTTTGCTATTGAAACTTGCTACTGACACAGGACTGGACACAGGAGTTAAAGTGCTCATCACCATTTGGGAAGCCTTCACAACTGCATGTTGCAGAGCTGTGCTTAGGGTTAGACCTTCCAGCCTACTGACCTGAAAGAAGAATAGGTCAGAAAAATTCCACTAGGTCCCTTATATTATCTACTAGATAAAGAACAGAATTTTAATAGAAGCACAAAGACAATTTTAACCCATATCCTTGTACAGTATACCAAAGCCAGGCACCTTATTCACATGACTGTGCGCATACTTCACTCAGCTAGCCTCTTCTCCCTGACTCATGGTTAACCCTACATAATAATATGAATGGCAAAGTCAGTCAATATTAAAGCAAAGAAAAAAATTGCTTTCAATAAAAGCTAAGGTCTGAGTACAATGTGCCGGTACCAAACTTTTCATGGCTTCAGATCTTCATGAACAGCAGACTGAGCACTTGATACTGCAAACTCCTACTCAAGTGAGCAATCCTTGCCCATTGGCTTCAGCAAAATTACTCATGTGAGGAACAGTTTGCAGGCTTGGAACTTGACTTCACTTTCATCTTACTTTTAGTTAAGAAAGCCTGATCTGCTATGACAATGATGAGGAGGTGTAATACAGGTTGAACCTCTCTAGTCAGGCACTCTCTGGTCTGGCAAAATCTGTGGTCCGGTATGATTTTAGTTAGCAGGATGTCTACTTATCATGGCTGTGGCCAAGTTTCCCGCGTTCCCATTAAGCTTGTATACTGCCACTAGTCCTGGCTCTCAGTGCTCTGTGTTGTTAGTTAGCCCTAAGTGTCTTCTAAAAGCCCAGTGAGCAGTGGAAGCGGTAATGCTGCTAGATAATACTGACCTCCTGTGATTCAGCAAATTCTCTGGTTCGGCACCAGTCAGGTCCTGAGGGTGCTGGATTAGAAAGATTCGACCTATACCCAAATGATGACTTACCCAGGGCAACACACGGGCTCACAGAGATTAGGGGTACGTACATTGCTGCTGGGGATCCAGGATGAGTACACTAAGGCTATGTTTAGACTACATCCCTCTGTCGAAAGAGGGATGTAAATTAGGCAAATCGAAAGTGCAAATAAAGCGAAGATTTAAATATTCCACGCTTCATTTGCATAATCACATCACAGTGCTTTTTCGAAAAAGGGTATTTTGAAAGTGAAAGTGCCATCTAGACGTGGTTATTTTGAAAAAAACCATTTTTTGAGCTTTCGAAAAAGAGGGTTTTTTTCAAGGCCAGAAGGAACCATTATATGGTTGAGTCTCATCTATAATACTTTTTACTGGCCCATTACCCTGGATTGAGCCTATGTCTGATTAACATCTGTTGTCTCCCAGCTCCTCCGCACTATACACTGATACCAGTGAAATGGACTAAGAAGTGGGTGGACTGGATCCTTCATGTCAGTGGTTTCAGGCTTTTTTGGTAAACACAGATGGAAACGCTTTGTGACATTTCATGATGTGTATCTGCTGCTAACAACAAAAATATCCTTAGCTGGACCAACATTTAGATTAGACTGTTTGCTGCTAAAGACCATCTCTTTATAGAAGAAAATGACTAGAGACAGTGATTTTATAGGGTCATGTCACTGCATAAGGAAAAATCTCTCTGGAAACCGTTCACCTAAAGTATACCACTAGTTGGCCATAGAGACACTGATGAATCAAAATGAATTCAGTGACTGCAGTGAAGCCTGGATGGTGGAATATGACAACATCACATTAGGATGATAACCTGGTGTCTCAAAGGAGAGATCATCTTCAGAGTTGGCTAAGGCCATAAAGCCAGCACCATGTGTCTCAATAAAACAAGATACATTTATAATGTGTCTACATGAGGATTTCCAGAAGGCTTTCAATTTGATTTAGCTGAATTCAGGTAAATTACCAACAATCTAACAGGGCTTCTGTATGTTGGTATAAATATTACTTTACACAGACTGTGAGTCTAGAAAACTGATAAATATTACTCTGTTGCATATTGGACACAGAGACATGATAGCTTTTCTGAGTCCTGTGTCTTACTAAAGTTTAAAGTTGTCGTGATGGCATCATTTCCTACTCATGGTGTGTGAAAAAACCTTCATCTACTTTACAAATAAGATTTATTAATCTTTAGAAGGCTAATTTTCATGGACATTTACAAGGACATCTGGGGGGGGGGGGATATTGTGTTCCTATTTTTCCTGCCTGACTCCTTGGAATAAACAGCACTGCTTCATTTTCCTGCCATATTTTAGAAAGTTAAAGTAAACACGGTGATCACACTGTTTACTTTAATTTTTTTGCAGTGTGCCAACAAAGCAGCAAATTGGCAGTCAGTATGCAAGAGAAAGCCAGTGTTGAAATGATAGAGCTGCTCAAGAAACCTTACACGGTGTCAGCCCATTTTTCTCTGTTTTAAAAATAAAAGGTTAACTTCCATTAAACTTCATTTCTGCACTCTGCTTTTTTCCAAAGGCCTGGAAGTTTTTAGGAATGGAGGAAATCAGGATTAAAAGCAACATGTAATTTACATGGCCAATTGTGTTCTCATGAGCTTGTAAAGATGTTTTTTTGGGGGGGAGGGGGTAGGAGGAGGAAAGCTTGTCCTTTTATATATAAAGAAAAGGATTTATGAAAGTGGCAGATATAGTCTATTTATTTGTACAAAATCCACAGAAATCTTGCAGGAAAGGAAGTTAATTCTCTGGTAAATCAGTCCTATTTGGTTATGTGTTTACCTTAATGATAGCTTCATGTTTTACCTTTAAGTTAGCTGTGCAAGTTCAACTACAGATGTAAGGAAATATGCAACTAAAACCACATGCATTATATTCAAAATATACAACTACTACTACTATTATACATGCCCTGTTCCAAACTGAACCCTAGAAGGAAAACAGTTAAATTCTATAAGGTCATACTCTTTGTGCCATATTATAAATATAGAGATAGAGCCATAGACATTTTACAAGAAATAAGAGAAATGTGAGATTATTTTTCAACAATGAAGTGATTCATCTATATCTTTCTGGAGGCTTACATGAAGCTAGAATTTATCACAGGGTAAATTTTAATCCTAATATCCAGTCAGTCCCATAGCTATGTTCACTCCGGCACATATTCCTACTAAAGACAATGGGATTATGCATGTATGTAACTATTTCCAGGACTGAATGAAACCATGATTTCAGAAGCTCCAAAACATGACCTAATTGAAAATAACTGAAATATGGTTGAAAAAAACCTCATGGTTCTAAAAGAATAATTATTTTAAAGTGCATGATTTTGACATTAGAAAATTAAATTCATACATATGTGTGTCTCTATATAGACACAGTGAGTCTAATACTCTTGTGTACTCTAGAGACACTTAGCCAGCTGGCAAAGAGAGGCCAAGTTAACTAACAAACCTCATTCCCTAAGGTATGTTGACATCAGTGCTTCATGATTGATCAATGATAGTGCTAGGAAGTAAGTGTAACAAGACTATATTGCCTTGTGCTCCACAATAAACTCAGAGGGAAATGTCTAAATGTATCACATTGAAAAGACAGAGTTGACAGGGAAATAATTTTTACAAGTACTGAGAAGGTGTTACAAGCAACTGAGAATAAAGAGACAAATTAAAACCACTTAGAAATAATTGACTGTCCCCCTTTAAATAAAAATAGACAGTTTTATATAAACTTACTCGGAATTAAAGTGACAACGGATATGTTTTGATGTTAAAAGCATTTTACAGAGAGAAAATCATGAAGACAAAAATGGAGCTTGAGCTTCTTTTTCAAAAGAAACAGCTACTGTGGTATGGTTGGTTATCAACAGAAAGATGCAATGCAGAGAAGAAGATAGGCCTATGCTGTGAAACATTATTCATGTCAATGACAGTAATTATGACTGTTACAACCTTTCTAAATAACAAAAAGGGCTAAAATTCTAACATAATGGCATTATATGCACTATTTAGAAAAAATGCTTATGTTAACACATGATTGATGGTCTGCTTTGAAGGTGACTGAATTATCATCATAAAAGCCTAAAATTATTAATTGAAGAGGAATGTGTAGCTTGCCTTGGAAGAGTAGAAACATGTGCTTCATGCCCTCTCTAGAACAACAAGATCTAATACATCTAAATAACTGCAGCTTCACTCTACTTTTTTTTAGCTTTAACCTAATTATAATGGGGTGTAGCCTGACTATATTTTTATCCTTTTTAGAGCTTATCCAATTAAAATTGGAGTGAACGTGATGCGATTAGAAGAAAACATGTAGTATTAACAGTGTTCTGCACAACAAAGCCTCTCTTTTAGGAAAAATATCCCACATATGAACTATTCTATTAAGTTGGAAGGTAAGTGACTTTGGTTTTTAGAGGTAGTTTGTTATAGAAACTGTTGGTCTCACCTAATTGAGGCCTCTAATGTACATCTACACAGCAAAGAAAACTTCAATGCCAGCCGACTGCAATGCCACTGGGCTTAGCTATGGGGGTGTATCATTTCTCTGTAGACTTCCCGGCATGGGCTGGAGCCCGGGCAGTAAGACCATGCAGTGGGAGAATCTCAGAGCTCAAGACTGAAAGTTTGCATTGCAATGAAACAGCCCTGCAGTCCAAGACCCACAAGCCTACGTTAGCTGGTGTCAGGCAAGCCACAGGCTTTGTTGTGTCGACATGCCTAACAGTCCTGATTTCACTGTGAAGCACCATGAATTTACCTAGAAGCTTGTTTTAAAGTTATAGGACTTTGGTAGGAAGGATTCAGCTTCCTGACACTTAGCATAACACTATACAGCTAATCAATCCTGAAGCTTTGGGAATGACTGAGACTTTGGTCTTAAACTGCAGCTGTTTAAGTGCTAACCAGTGAGTGTCTCTATGTCTTCGGAGGGGGGAATTTTTTTAAACAAACAAAATATAAACATTTGAAACACTTCAGATCTTGGGAGGTGCGATAGTGAAAGAGGAGATAGTGATTTTTGCTGTAAATTTAATCAGTCTCTCATAATTGCTCCTCACTGAATAAATATCAAAGTGATGCAATAATGAGAGAGAAGGAAATGGGAGCTGCAAATAATATTAATTGAAATTCTTGTATTTTTTTCATCGAATAATTATTCACATATATGGATCTTTATTCTGCCAACATGCATTGAATATTCAACTAACTGATCTAATGGATGGAGTACTGGACTGGGATTCAGGTGACCTGGGGTTTTTGTCACAATTTTTCATTAATTTATCACCTACTTATACCTAAATGTTCCTTAGACACATGTAAGGAAGGCAGAGTTCCCAGACAAGCACCTCCAAATTCTTTGCTTTCATAAAAAGAAAGTAAATTTCTAGCCTTTACGGCAGTGGTTCTCAAACTTTTTGGCTCATAGACCACCTGGCTCAATGCAAACCGTTCTGCAGACCACCAGTTGTTAATGGAAACTCACTGTTAATTACATAATTACCCCTGAACCATTTTGCTAGTGTTGCAGCTAAGGAGAATAGTTTAATTTAAATTATTAAACAGATTAAGCGTTTTAACGTTCTCCTACTAGTTTATCAAACTTCATTTTAAATAAAGTAAAATATTAATTTATGTCCAACACAAAATATTTCAATGTTTTCTTTATTTATAGCAGAGGGGAGTCTTTTTTGGGTTGTGGGCCACTGACCCACAGAAAAATCAGTTGGCAACTGCACAAGTGAGAAGCAAAAAACTCCTCCAAAAACCCCCAACACTCACTGATGTGGCCCCCAACTGAGACACCTCACTCCTCTGGTGCTCGAGGGGAACGGCTGAGTTCAGGGTTTCCCATAGATCAGATTTACTTTTCTGGGATTCTGGGGTTAGTGGATTTGGTGGACCCCCTTCAGCTCTGGGGTGGGGACAAAAATGTGGGTGTTCAGTGTGCAGGACAGAGATTCTCACAATCACAGGGTCCAGGAACTGGGGCTTTGGGAAAAACATCAGATATCATGAGAGTTGGTAGCACTAAGGTGGGTAGCAGTGGAAAAAGACAGAGAATCACTGTATCATAGAATCATAGAATATCAAGGGTGGAAAAGACTTCAGGAGATCATCTAGTCAAACCATTTGCTCAAAGCAGGATCAATCCCAACTAAATCATCCCAGCCAGGGCTTTGTCAAGCCTGGCCTTAAAAATCTTTAAGAATAGAGAATCCGCCACCTCTCTAGGTAACCCATTCCAGTGCTTCACCACTAATGAAATTGATTTTTTCCTAGCATCCATCCTAGATCTCCACCACTGGGTTTGCAGCTAATCAAACCAGAGTCCCAAATACTCCAAAAGGGAATGGTATCAACACTGTCTCAAGATGAACCATGCTTGTTCTGCCACTACTGAAAACAACCTCCCTCTTTCCTCTTTGCAGCTCCTCTTCAGGAAGTTAAAGTCCAGAGGGGTGGGAGAGAGGACAGAAGGAAAAAGAGTTGAAAGTAGCTTGGGAAATATATATAACTATTTATTTTAAGAAAGAAAAGACAGACAAAGTGGAAGAAAGTCCGACAAGAAAGCAGGTCTAATAACATAAGAAATATGTAATGTGATAAATTACATTAAAATATTAGCTAGAAAGTTGATTGTTATGCTGCAATTAAATACACTGCCCACAATTCCTTTAAATTAACAGGGCTAGGCCTTCAGTTTTTTAGCCTCAATGTAGGTATTATCCTGGTTATAAATTTACTTCTTAGACTAACAGGTACTGGATAAATTTTTTATGTCCTGTAGCAATGTACATAGGTAAAATATATTTACCATGACAGAAATGTATGCCATTTCCTGTGAATCCTGGGAAGCAATAGCAGCCTTGCACTCCACCTTTAACTTCACATTCTGCATCTTTATGGCACGTCATGTTGCAGTTCTGAGAAGTGTAGCCATAGTCCAGCAAAGTGGACATAAACACTGAAAAAAATATAAACCATGTTTGTTTCTAAAATGCACATTGAAGTCTAAAATCAGAAATGGGAAGGACGTACACAGCCAAGTGGGGATATTCCAGCAATCAGACACATAGGTGAACACAGTATGTTGGGGAAGAATTGACACAGCATCTGGAACAGCTCCTATAAGAAGAGAGATTAAACAATCTAAGACTGTTCAGCATAGAAAAGAAATGATTCAGGGGGCTAGAATAGAGGTTTATAAAACCATGAATGGCGTGGAGAAAGTGAAGAAGTGTTATTTACCCAGGGTTCATGCAGTGAAATTAATAGTCAGCAGCTTTAAAACAAACATAAGAAAATACTTCTCTCAATGCGAAGTCAACTTGTTGAATTCATTACCAGGGGTTATTGTGAAGGCCAAAAGTATAACTGGGTTCAAAAATGAATTACGTAATTTCAAGGAGGATAGGCCCACTCGTGACTATTATCCAAGATGGTCAGTGACACAATCCCATGCTCTGGGCGTTCCTAAACCTCTGACTAGCAGAAACTGGAACTGAACAACAAGGGATATCTCACTCGATAAATTGTTCTGTTCTGTTTATTCCCACTGAAAAAACCTTGCAGGAGCGACTATCAGAAGCAGGACATGGGGCTACAAACAGCACGGGTTCAACCCAGTAGGACCATTCTTATGTTTTAATGTACAGAGAATGGTAGCACTGAAGTGATGCAAAGGATTGAAGCTCCAGTCCTGCAAAGCTTACTCAATAAGACTACTTACATAATTAAAGTTCAGTATACATGTAAGTCTTTGGAGGATTGGAACCTGTGTTCAACAAATTTAAAATGGTGGTCAACAAAGAACGTTCATAGTGGATTGGGAAAAACCTTTTCAAGATTTTCAAAGCTCTCTACTCCTTCACGCTGAAAATGGGATATTTGCCTCTGTATCCAGAATTATACAAGGAGTGTAATCCAAACTGCCCAACAATAACAAGATAAAAATATCAGTGAGAGTTCCCCAGATCAGTTTTAAAACCACATCTATCAATAGCTAGTTAATCTGAGAAAAGATTAAATTCCCACAGGACAGCTTTTGTAGCATTATCATTTAAAAAACCCTTCAAATTATTTTAAAGGAAATCTTTTAAAATATTATGTCTGTCTTCCCACAGTGCTACCTTCTATTTTCTTCCACCCAATGATTCCTGAATTAAGACACTCCCCCTTCCCATTATATACATGCATATAGTTTTCAACACAAAGAAAGTCAGAGATAATGCTGACTGAGGAAATAGTTCACAAAAAGTTATACAAACTTATTGACATGTTAAAAATATATAGTTAAAAAAGTCAGGCAGCTAACACCGAAGAGAAAAAACGTTTCTGACTTTGTACTTTACAAACCATTAGAAAGACATACGCAAAATTACAAAACATACAGCTCCTTCTTGGTATTCCCTGCTGCAATTCTTCTCTCAACCAAAATATCATACTGAATATTTGCTAGTCTAGTATTATAGTCACAGCTTTCACTGCCCCAGAAAAGTTCATTGGAAAGCTGCTTTACTGAACATATAAGAAATTCACGAAAACCTCAAAAGATTAAAAATTACACATTTGTTTAAAATTAATTCACTTCCTACCAAGTTTCATCTTCTCACTCATTTATTTTTACTCTACAGAACGTTTTTCAGATATTGGAAGCAAAAAAACTAGGGGAGAAGTGAAGTCCAAGAACATCCCTAACCAAGAGAAATCAATAGCTTTGGTTGTACAGAGCAGATCACAGAATGAAATAAATGTAAGCACTTGAGGGATTCAGAGAGCGAATACCTATGTCCACTGAGATGCTAGGGTTACCCTGATAAGATGTGGTAGTTAAACACAGTAGCAGCACTAACTAGACTTCTGGGAACCTTTTAATCACTGTTACCCATGAGTTTTTCCCTCACCTGCCACTGACTCCATCCTTTGCTTAGTCCTTGCAAAGTTGTCCCCCAGTTTCATGTTTCCAACCCCTTTGGCCCCCTTCTTCCACATGCCCCTCACTTATTTGGGAAGGAAAATCACCTACCTAGGAGTGGGAGCAGTTTCATTGGTGGTGCGGCTATGCAGCGCTTGGTGTTGAGCCCTTGTCTAACAAAAGAACCTACCCTGCCTTAGATTGTATGAGCATGTGCAAACAGTCTGCACACGCCCATTAGGAACATGAAGCCCCAGTGAAGCAGCTGCCCTAACCTTGCTCTTTGCCCTAAGCCTCATTTCCCCAGAAAAACTTCCTTAGTGATTCAGGAGCTGCGTAGAGAGGGTAGAGGAGAGGAACAGATCTGCAGGGGAAGATAAGGAGCAGATGTGAAAGCACAAGGAAATAGGCAGGCAGTGGTGTGGTATGGAGGGTGTTGGATCAAATTAGGGGTTGAGTAGGCTAGAGGAGCAGTTTGAGGGGCTCAGAGGGCAGGGGAGGGATGGGGAAGCAGATTGTCAGTGTGAGGCATTGGAGGAACAATTGGTGGGGGTGAGGGATTGCAGGCCAGATAAGGAAAGGTCAGTGACAGGGAGGGTGGAAACAGTTTTAGGCAGTGGAGCGGGGGTGGAGCAGACCAGGACTGGGAGGGTAGCAGTCAGCGTGTACAGAGGGAGGGATGGCAGTGCAGATTGGAACAGGGGAATGGTGGCCAAATCACAGAGGGTGGGCGGGTCAGACGGTGGAGTGCAGGGGGCTGGCAAGCAGCTCAGAAGCTGCTGTGTGCCTTCCCTGACTGCTCCTTGTCAGAACCTCACACTCATCTCAGAGCGAAGACGCTGGCTGACCGTAGTTGCTCTTGTCTCTATTGCTTTCCTCATTTTGAGGGAGGTCCGGATGGCTACCAGGCGCTGTCCCTTTAAGGGTAACAACCTGAGAAACAGTACAGGAAATCCATTGACCTCTGCTTTGTGAGGAAAACAAAGATATGGGGACAGGGCGGAAGGAGGCAGGAAGGCAAATGCATGGCTGGGAATGTCAGGAGCAGAAGGAGCCAGCATTTCTAAGGATTTATATGACTGATGCAGAAAGTTGTGCAGTATTCAGAAAGGTTGATTCAGCAAAGTATTTAGGCACAGGTTTACTGCTAACGATTGTCATAATCTGATTCCTAGTCAGCAAAGCACGTGAATCAATGGGATTTTAGCATGTGCTTAAAATTACATACGTGAATCGAAGCCTAAGCATTCAAAGGAAGCATGTGTCTTTTTCAGATTAGGAAGACCATTCTATAGGAGACATCCTTTTTCTCTCTGGAAATTCATAGCAGGTTATATTGAAATGGTCTCTTGTCTCTGGCCTCCAGTCAAAAACGCAGGCCATCAGAGGAAATGTACCAGGTAGGCTAGGTACTGTCATTATTCCAGATCCAACAATATTGCTGCGCTATCTTGATCCAGGCACAGAGATTAGAATCAAAGAAGGCCCATAGGCTGGAATGGAAACTTCTGATGAATGGCATCTGCTGTGCAAAGAAAGCACAAGGGGGATGGATGATAAGAGCAGAACAGAAGATGTAGGTGGTGAGGGAACTGAGAATGAAATGAGGAACTCAGATCAGACTGAGCAGGCAACAGGGAACTAGGGATTTAGGAATGTCTGAATGTGATCTTAATATTGGGAGGGTGGATTATTTTTGCAATAGAATACTGGAAAAATTACGTCATCTGTCAATTGGATTCTGCAGAGAATAAGATTGCTCTAATCAAGGATGATAGAAGGATTCTGTGGTTAGAATTGAAGATTTCAAAGTCGTTTTGGAGTTTAAACCAGCTGGATTTACTGATAGTGTCTACCAGTATATAGGGATATGTAGTAGGTTGTTATGTAAGAAGAGAAAAGTAGACACTTTCAAAATCTTCACTGTCAAAGTGTTCACAATCTGTTGAAAAAAATTAGCAAGATATAATAAAATCTTAAATTGATATTTGTGTATAGTCATGTTTATTGACAGAGAAGGTTAGGGGTATATGCACACACACACACACACACACACACACACACACACACACACACACATATCCCTTTGCATTTGAAATAGGGATGTAATAGTGTAGTCGATTAACTGATAAACCAATAAGCAAAAGCTTATAGATTAATGCTATAGACTATACACATTTCCCTCCCCCCCCGCCCGCCCTCCACTGTCAGTAAATTTTTTAGCAGGCTGGCCAGCAGCCTAGCTCAGTTCTGGCTCACACTGGGTCTGGGACCTATCCCCACTGTGGCTCTGCATTTAAAGTGTATTAGGAGCCAGGCGGGCAGGCAGCCCGGCTCAGTTCCTGCTTGTGCAGGGTCTGGAAGCTCAGACCCCTCCTGGACAGGAGATCCTGCCACCCCATGCTGTGGCCTTTGTATCTGCAGCAACCAGTCTGTGAGGGGAGCTGTTTTTTTAAACTGGCTCCTCTCGTGGACCAGCTCCCACCTGGCACCCTGTGCTGTTGCCTCTGATACAGAGGCAGCAGCGCAGGGTGGCAGCAGCCCCTGTCTAGGAGGGCTTGGAGCTCCTGGACCCAGCATGAGCTGGAACTGAGCCGGGCTACCTGCCAGCCCGGCTCCTAATATGCTTTAAATGCAGAGCCGCAGCAGGGTAGCAGACTCCTTGTGAGTGGGACCGGAGAGCGCTGGCTGCTGGCCCTGACCCCGGGGACTTTGGAAAAGTCGACTAACCAATAAGAATACATGAGGTTACGTGATTATTCAGTTAACCGATATTTAACATGCCTAATTTGAAAATGGCATTTAAATAAAATTACATGTCAAAAGGTGACATGGGTGTCAATGCTGAAAAATCTCTCCCACCTCCCTACAAATAAAGAAACAAACAAATGATTTATGACTGCATGGTAAATATTCCCATTTGTGTGAGCAGGATCAGGGCCTTAGTTAGGCATGAACATATGTATACGTACAGATGAGGGTCCCTAAATTTTAAATTCTGATTTTTGATCGCTATAATCACAGAGATTAAAGTATCCTGTATCAAGCTGAAAAGTTCTCAAATAAATAGCTGTGTGTTTGATGGGAAGACACCAGTGCGCTCTTAGAAATAATTGGATATGTTCCAGCATTTGCAGTATGAAGTTTATTTGCCTACAATGTTTTTGAAAGGTAATTTAGATGCTGATTATGCCAACAAGGTTACAAAGCTAAAACCCCACTGATGATGAATGGGGGTAGTTCTCACTTCCTCCGGCTTTGTCTTAGTCAGCTTGCATAACAGATAAACAATTGCTCTGTTTTTCATTCCAGAGATGACTTACACCACCAGAAAAAATTAAAAATCAAGTGAATGAAAAAGATTTGAGTTCCCAGTACCCTTCAAAAAAGTATCATGCAACAGAGCTGGGATGCCAATAGGCAGACTAGCTGGGGTTTTGCAGATCATATAAAAACTACCCCCTCTGTGGCTCTGCATTTAAAGTGTATTAGGAGCCAGGCAGGCAGGCGCCTGGCTCAGTTCCAGCTCGTGCTGGGTCCAGGAGCGCCTGCCACCCCGTACTGCTGCCTTTGTATCAGAGGCAGTAGCACAGGGCAACAAGCAGTCAGTCCGTGAGGGACCTTTGAATATACCATTTAAAGATAAGACATTAAAAATGGAAGCTGGACATTTTCCAAGGGGCATCCCATGCCCCATAGAATATATTAGTGTATAGTCCATTTTGAGGCAAGGGCTATCGTGTTGGCTATGTCTAGACTAGGGAGTTTTCCTGGGATACCAGAGGTATTCTGGAAAAACTCCACCGCATCCAGGGAACGCGTCTGCTCTTCTGACATTTTTTGCGGAAGAGCAGACGCGCTCTTTCGGAAGCCCTGTCCTCCTCATGGCACGGGGAAGAAGGGCTCTTCCAAAAGAGGAGGTTTTTCTGAAATTTGGCCCAGTGTAAACGGGCCAAATTTCAGAATAGCCTCTTCCGACAAAACTATCGAGGCGCAATTTGCGTACCTTTTGCCGAAAAAAAGCAGCAGTCTAGACATAGCCTTTGGGTTGCTAGCATAAGAATGCATGTGTGGCATTGGCTCAGAGGTCCTACCAAGTGCATTTGAGGTCCTTGTATCCCCAGCCCACATGCAGCTCAACTCCAGTATACTTTTACATGTCACCCTCTGCTCACAGTCTCTCTCACATAGAGCTCTGCTCCAGCACACACGCGAGCACTGTCAGAAACTTTCATATATACAGGGCCAAATTAACTCTTCTGGCTGCCTGTGATTATTAGATTTTATGGGGCTCCCTAGGCTCTGGGATGAAGCCAAAAATGAAGGGTTCAGAACATGTTGTTCCCTCTAAGCTGCCCACAGCTTCACAGGTGATTAATTAGCCCAGCTCAGTCAGTCAACTTTGCCTATGGAGCCCTGAGCCTCTGACTGGGTGGGGCTGATTGATCACCTGTGAAGCTATGCTGCTGGGCAGTTTAGAGGAAACAACTGCACTCAGGGTATGTCTAGACTACTGTCACCAGAGCCATGTAGATTAGTTTACTAGACATACCCAAATGAAGTGGCGATTTAAATAATCGCCGCTTCATTTAAATTTAAATGGCTGCTGCGCTGTGCCGATCAGCTGTTTGGTGGCACAGCGCTGTAGTCTGGACACTCTGCGGTCGACATCAAAGGCATTTGTTGACCTCCCAGTATGCCTCGTGGGATGAGGTTTACCGGGAGGTCAACAAATGCCTTTGATGTCGACATGAGCGTCCAGACTACAGCGCTGTGCCGCCAAACATCTGATCGGCACAGCACGGCAGCCATTTAAATTTAAATGAAGCGGCGATTATTTAAATCACCGCTTCATTTGGGTATGTCTACTAAACCAATCTACATGGCTCTGGTGACAGAGCCATGTAGTCTAGACATACCCTCAGAGAGCAGAGGGGGTTGTGGGTTGAGGTAGAGGATTAGATGTGGGAGGGTGGGCTCTGGGGTGGGCCTGAGGATTAGGGTTTTGGGGTGAAGGAAGGGTTCCAGGCTGAGACCAAGGAATTTGGAGTGCAGGAGCAGACTCAGGGCAGGATATGGGGGTGTAGCATCTGTGAGAGAGTTACGGTATGGGAGGGGTAGAAGGATAGGGTGTGAAGTGCTCAGACCCTGCTACCAGGGAAGGGGCAAAGGGGACAGCTGCCCAGGCCCTGGTGATTTAAAGTGGTGATTTTATAGTGGCAGCGGCTGGTGCCCTGGGACCTTTAAATCACTGCTAGAGCCCTGGGTACTGCACGCTAGGCATTGCTGAAGGGCTGGCTGGGGGAGGCTTGTCCCAGTCCTTCTCCTTCTGGGGGGGCCCAGAACCAATCTCCCCCAACTTTGCCCAGGGCCAGGTGAAGTCTTCAGCAGTCCTGGGGGAGTCTTACATGGGGCAGATTTACTTTGGTGACCCAGGCCCTGGGAAGAGGAGGGGGGCCAGGTGCACAGTGTCCTATGCTCACCTGCAGGCACACCCCCCCAGAGCTCCCATTGGCTGTGATTCCTGGCAGGAGGGCAGGGAGGAGGAATAGCAGCATGTGGAGCCATGTCCCTCTATCCTGCCACCAGGCAGGGCCAGAAGATGGGGGCTTTAGTGGCTGCAGCCCAGATTCCTGGGCTTAGGGACCTTGCAAAAAGATCTGCACCTTTGGTGGCCTTGAGATCTTTTTGTAGGGCCCCTCTCAGTTTGAGCTGCAGCCCCTCAAGTCCCTTTCTTAATCCAGCTGTGTGTGTATGTGTGTGTGCGTGCGTGTGTGTAAAAAGCTCAGCATCCAACCAACCACACTCACTCTTTCAACCCCCCCTTAACCCTCCATTTCTATTACTGAAACAGCTAAAAAGAGCTGGTGAATATTTGATGTCAACAGTTAAAAGTTATCCTGGTTGTTCCCTTTTTATTTCCCTCTATTTTTCTTTTTTGACAAATGGAAATTTGCTCAAATTATCAAGATTTGTGCCAAAAAGAAATGGCTTCAAACACAATAGACTGAGGAAGCAATGTTTTGGAAAAAGCCTTCGTTCTTCTGATTTTGTTTTTGTAAATATCAAACTAATTCAATTGTTCTAAATCCTATCTATACTCAGCAATTCAGAGTCTCTTTGCCACTTAGGAAATGTTTCATTTATCTAGTCACTGAAAAGGGCATTTAAGCCATTTCCCCCCCAGGCAACACAAATCTGGATACAATTGAAAATGTAGCTAGTATCACATCAGAATGAAGAGTTTCCTTGGTTTCCAGAATTTATTATCAAGAAAAATATTCAGAGAAAAGTTTCCCAGAATACACAGTTCTATCATAGAAGCAGTCTGCAGCTTCTCCTTTATAACTGCTTCCAATCACCTCCCTATCTAAGTGCCTTATGAATCCTTTTCATTTTATGTGTAAACATCATATTCCATTGAAACAAATAGGACTGAATATACCCGTTGGGATGATTACCTCTAACAATAAACACATACGCATCTTACCCAAAGCTGACTCCAACTGCAAATTTGAATGTACAAAGTCAATTTCTCTCTAGTCATTCTTGTTTTGCTCTAGTATCCTGGTGATACTATAAGGCATTATATGTGAATTGCAATGTTTGTGAAAGATAAATAGCCCTGCAACTGCAGTCCTCTTTTTTTTTCCACAGATCAGGTGCAGGATGGGAAGCAATAATTTAAGGATCCTCGCAGGCAAACTCTTAAAGGAATTAGTTTCCATCACCATTTACCTTCTACTGGGACGAGCCACAAAGGTGCCAACCTCAAGCTACATATACATCTACAATACAACAGAAAGTAGACTTAGGTTATTTAACTCTACTACCTTAAGTCAAGTTACCACAAACTTTACACTGCTGGAGGTTGATGAGAGAAAGTCTCTTATCAACTTCTCTTACTCTTTTCATCTAGGTAGAAAACAGGGTTGATGGATGAGCGATCTGCAGTCAATTTGTCTGGTTGTAACTAGACCCACTAAATCAACCACCAGTGGATCAATTGCAGAAGGTCAATCCGGTTTGTAGTGTAGATGTAGCCTTATTGTTATATCAACACTTCTCCAGAAAGATCAGGACTGAGATCACAAACTAATTTTAAACAGAACACTGTAGTGACTTCAGATAGTTACAACTTTTAGTCACTGCTGATGTGAGCTCATTTTGAATTGCAGAATTATAGATGAAAGGCTCATTTATTATGGTACCAATCCCTTAACCTAGAAATTTTCAATCTAAGGGTCATGATTTGTTCCATGGAGGTCATAATCACCTCTTATTTCTTCATGGCTCATTGAAAGGAAGATCTCTGAACTATGGAAGAGGAGTCTTGACAATGTCTTCTGTTGAGATAGACGGTCCCAGCATGGAAAAAATGAGAATCTCTGCCTTAGCCCATCTAGAGTATTCTTTTACAATAGCCCAGCCCAAATTGCCACACAGTTGTTCTACATTGGCTTTTTACTATCATTTCGTTTATTAAGAATCTGGACAGGTAGCATATCTTGATGTTCTTGGTTAAATTCCAATTGGCTTGAGGACAGAATAAATACTAACAAGGATCCCAGGTTGTTTCACATGATCATATGCAAGTCGTCTTTTCTTATAGACTGTAGGATACAATCATGAGTTCAGAAAGAAGTGGAAAAAAGGCCCAAATAGTTATTTCCCTCTTTTAGGTGTATAATATATTGAATTGAAATCCTCTATCTGCTAATTTATCAAGCTCATTTAGTATGAAACCCTCTCCCTCAGTGCTTCATGAATGAACTGTGCATTGGGAATGTCTGTATTGGAAGATAGAAGGGATTTTGGCCCTAGTCCATAAAGTGCAAGTCACTCCACAGAGGTTACTTTACAGCTTGAGCAACCACTTCTTAAGGAAGAGAACTGGAAGATCTGTGCAGGGGTGAATCCTCCAGTCCCATCTCCATCTGCACTGAATTACCTATTCAAACTTCAGTAGCTCTTGAACTTCAACCTATGTCCTTGAGGGGGCAGCTAGCCTGAGTTTGAAGCATTGCATGAGTCAAGTTAGATACTTGTGTGTATCCTCACAAGAGTTGGGACGGGGCAATACTTGAGTTATACTTCAAGCTAACATTATAGCGAAGGCAAACCCTGACATAACCTGAGGAGTAAGGGAGTATTCAGTGTTACTGTGGCAAAATCTAGCCTGTGGATGAGCAAATACCAGCCCGTGGGCTAGATCTGTTCTGCCAGGGTTAACCCCTGGTGAGCCCCCATACCGCTTTATTTACCTGTGCCTCTGCAAGTATGAGGAATCATAATTTCCATTGGCAATGGATTGCCCTTCCTGGCCAATGGGAGCTGCAATCTCTTGTACCTGTGGAGGTGCAGGTAAATATAGTGGCTGCAGCCCATCCGGGATTAACCCTGGTGAACCGCCACCATTTTATTGCTCTCCCCTGATCTAGCCCTTTTAAAATTATTATTCTACTTGTATTATTGTTTTGGAAGTGCCCTGAAAGGTTTGGTAGAGTGTATGTGTGTGGAGGAGAGGGCTTTGTAAATATTTTTGTCGTCTAAAATTATTATTAATATATGAAACCGGTGTGGTGATTTATTAATAATAAATTCTTCTACAGGGTTGAACAAATGTAGCTGTTTGACTCCCCCCTGCTTTATTGCTACTGTCCAATAAAAAGCTTCCCTTAAAAATTATCCTTGCTATTTTCTTTCAAATCATGATTTACCTCCTCCTTTCTTTGGTTGTTTAGAGCAATACCTCAAACTAATATTTATCTCTGGACCTATTATCTTTTAACTCTGACCTTTCCAAGAGCAGGATAATTAACCAGGCTCTATGGCAGCTTAAAAGTCTGCCATCATTTTCAGAATAAACCCCAATTTTCAGGGGATTTACAACTCCACTATAAAAATGTCCTGGTCTAAAGCTTGACAGACAAGTTCTGTTTTTAGTTCCATTTAGATGTGCTAAAAAAAAAAAGTCATCGTGATTTTAGATTTTATTCTTTGGTGTGTTGCCATAGTTTCCAGCACTGGAACATAGGCAATGTCAAACGGACCTTCATAGGCCAGTGAAAAGGCAATTATGCGATGCTATAACTGATGAGTTAAAAAGTATCTTCCCTGTCCCAGCTACAGGATCATGTTATGGCTGAGGTATCTTTTATGACAAGAGATAGTAAATAGGAGCCTCTGATTGGCTTCTGTTGTGCTATATATTATCAAATAGTCCCTAATTACTTTTTTGATTTTCAAACTAAGAATACTTAAAATCTCTCCTGCATTCCTTAGGCCACTGATTATGTCCATTGTTCTTACCTGGATCTTTTCTATTCCAAATATATATTTTTTAAGCTGACTTTCCCTATTTTTGTAAGCAGTCATCAAAATAAGAATGCAACTGTGTCATTTACTACAAGGTGTAAATCAATGTATAGTCTGGACAAATGTCAGTGATTTTTTCCCCATTTACTTTCGGAGCTAAAATTGATCTTGTGCAGAGGCCTCTGCACCAACTCAGTCCTTTTTTCGATAGGGCTTAAGTGGGATCTAAGCAATGCATAGGACTTGTGTTGGCCCTCTACACAGGGGTGAATGTCAGCCTTTTTGCTTTCTGACTGCTGCTGTGCACTATACCCATGCTAACTCTTAGATCTGTTCCAGAGAGGTTACAGCTAAATTAGGTCCCATCAATATGTGCAAGTAGTCCCAATGATTTTTTCCAGTGTTCATTACCCTGCCTGTGTCTGCACTGAACTTCATTTGATATCTTGTTACTTGGCCACCAATGTTTTATTGGGTCCTTGTGTAATTCCTTGCTTTGCTTGCTGGTTTATATTAACTGAAATCATGTTGCATTGTCAGCAAATTTCAGCTCTTTGCTATTCAGCCCATCTCCAAAATCATTAAATATGACTGGTAAGCAAATAGTGGAGGAAATTATTCATGAATATTCATATGAAATCAAAAGCAAATTTCATTTCACAGTATTTGTGACCATTCCTTCTTCACTTCCTACAAATACTTAAGTGATTTACCAGTGCAGATGCATACCAAAAATTCAAGTTAAGCTCACAAATTGTCAACTAAAGCATAGATATAATTATATGTACATCTGTAAAAGTCATGCCATATTGGGTAGGAGTGTGTGCTACTTTCCTCTCCTCAATACCCCTATATGCGGGGATGGGCGGGCGGGGGGTGAAGGGAGGAGGTATGTGTTTGTCAAAGAGCCACTTCCAGGAGTTATGTACCACATAGAGATCCCCATATCCAGTAGAAATCTGACACCAATGGGATAAGCGGTGTTATAGCTGTTGTGTGCCATCAAATCAATCTTAATGAAGACAGGAACACCACACCAGAGGCTCCAAGATTAGTGCTTCCTTACACAAACTAGTCAGTAGACAAGGGAGGGAGGGAAAACAGAGAAGTAAAGTGAACTGTCCAAAGTCACCAGAAGAACAGGAAATAGAATTTAGGCTCCTAACTCTTAGTCCAATGGCTATCCACTGGGCCATACTGCCTCCAGTTTTCCCAGGTATTTATTACACACTTGCCACACTGGGGTCTAAGTGCCTTATCATGGGACTTATGTGTACAATTAACACAATATACATTATAAATGTTTACATTTGACCAATATTATTCACACTAAGGGCATAATTTGTTACTCAACTTAGTTGAGTTTGGATCAAATGAAGAGATGAGGACTACTGGAAGCTGGTTGTGATGCTATGGTTCGTAGGTACCTGGCCTTGGCACAAGTTTGAGCTGCACAGAGGCAGCCCTATTTATTCCATGTCAGTGGAGGGTTGCGTAGAGAGGAGTTCTGCTATGCCCCACTTCCCTGTCCTGTTCATACAATGTTTTGAAACATTCCTAACATTTTCCTGCCTTTCCCGGCACCAGGGTAGAAAGCCAGCTGACATATGAAGTGGAAGAACCATCATCATTAGATCTGTGCCAGCAGAGCGCTCCTCTACATGTGGTCAATCCTCTACTGGTATTCTCTGGATACTTTCAGGATTCTTTGCCACACTTACAATGTGCAAATTGGTCTTAGCAGTCAACAGAACCCAGCCCTTAGAATTATTCATTGTGGAAATTCCCAGACCATGAATACATTCAACAATTCAAAAACCTGCTTATAAACAGAAAAAAATAGTTGAATTTCTCTAGCTACAAATCATCATTAAATACACTGAGAAATACTGAGCTTAGCACTGGTCCTTTTGAGCCCATTAGTATCTTCTTATATTCCTGAGAACTGGCTGGTTGGTCCTAATTTGTCTATCTCCTACCTATTTTATGATCAAAGACATAAGTCTGACTAGATGATCACAAATTCTCTTAAAAAGCTCTTGCAAGGGTCTTTCTTGAACATTTTGAGATAGGCCAGATAAATGACATTCTCTTGCTCTGCTTTATCCATTATTTTGCTATCAGTCTCAGTGATCCTTCTGTATCAAGTTAGGAAAACACAAACTGGAGCAAACCCTCCCTCCCTCTCTTTCAAATTCTGTAACACTTGCATAGAAATCTTAGGGCTGATATCACTTTGCACCCTTAAAACCACATTGAATGAATGTAGTAAATCAGTGGAGAATTGGACTTACCAGGAATAAGGATGTGGTAAAAATGTCAAGATCGGACCTTTACAGAAGTCAGACTATGTGGTCCTCTTATTTATACCAATTCAACCTGTGGTACAACTATAGGATGCATGGTGCAGCACAGAGAGGAAGTTAGTTGACTATTGTATAGATGTGTAAACAAATGAGCTTGTGTTGGTGCAGCTAAGAGGAGTTAGTTTGTCACACTGAGTGTCCCTATAATTATGAATTATTATTTGTGAAGTACCAACAAGGTGCTCTGTAGACAACTCTGAAGAGTAATAATTTGTATTACAAGAGGATCTAAAGACCTGTCATATTTATTGGAGTGGGATATATAGGCCCAAACATGACCCTCACATAACATTTGGTATTCCATATACAGAGGCCTATCCCTGCTTAGCACCATGGTAACAGACTAGGAATTTCATACTAAAAGTTAGAAATGTATTGATTGAAACATGCAAAAGGAAAAAATTAAAAGAAGGTAAATAGCTTTGATGCTCAAATTGAGTGTTTAAAACAATAAAAACTTATTAAAATCTCAACCTAAAGAGGATGAATATTGGGTAAAGCTTTTTATTTAGTCAAACAGCCCCTATTGTTGGGAAAGGAAGGTCTAGTTCTGTTGTTCAATTTTGTATTGGTAATAATGATAACCATGTTCTTGTCCAGACAGATGATGGAGGGAAAAAAGAAATAGGATAGTAAAGATGTGGAAAATGCAGATTTTGATGATTTTCTTTAGACATAGGGCAGTTGTTCCATAATGAACGATTACTTTAGCTTGTCAGATCAGCCATAATAGCTGTTGTTCTGGATCTGGTCAAGTCCCTCTCCTGCCAAGCAGAAATGGATGGACCATCTCATCTTGCTACCCCAATGCCATGCAGTGCCTCTGATTTCAGATCAGGTGAAAAGCAGAGAGAGAGAGAATGAATGGGTTATGTTAGTGGGTAAGAGAAAGAGACACAAAAGGGAATTTTTCATCATAGCAGGAAATAAGGGTTTGGCTGAGGCAGTGATGATGGTCAAGCATCTTTACTGGAGTATTATGATAAAATCCCTTCTGTTGCAGCATTAGGGGTGGGTGGAAGTCCGTCCCTCTCCTTCCAACCTCGATTTTGAAGATCCAAAAAGGGGTAATTGCTGGAACAGTCCATCGTCTCATTGTTCTGCCCGCCAATTAGGGCTAATTCCAAAAGCACCAGTTTTGATCCATAGAGTTCTAGTTCCTTACTCCTTTTGTATTGCTATTATAATTTCACATAGTCATTGTGTGGTATTAGTAATCCCCCCCCCCCATTTAAATTAATTCAGTCTGTCTCCTTAAATCTCTTCTTGTTAATATTTTTTTGTTACAGGTTATTGTGTCCTTTTATGAACTTTTCTCAGGTGAACTCACACTGAAGATAAATTTGTAGGTCCAGTTATTACAAGAGGCCCCAACAAAGATTGTACTAGGTTCTGTACAAACACAGTAAGAGGCATTCTCTGTCCTGAGGATCTTATAACCTCAATAGACAAGGCAGACAAAGAGTGGTGAAGTGACTTGTCCATAACCACTGAGCAGGTCAAATAACTAGGGACAGGACTCTGGTTTCCTGACTTGTAGGTCTGTGCAGTGCATTATTTGTTAGCCATGTTACATATTACTCTTTAAAAAAATATAGTGAAGTGATTTTACCAGAAGTAAGGTCAGCTACAACAGTCTTTAATACCCAGAATTACTCTGTGCTTCTTTGTAGAGTGCTCTACGTTCAAGCATTCTCCGGTCCTCTGATATAATTATTGTTCTTAAAGCAAACAGTGTCTTTTAATAGTAGCTCAGCTTCTTAATTCTTTGACTCCTTCAGAAGCTTCTGATACATTGCCTGACCTGCTGGGTCATTAATCGATGTGATTTTTGAGTCAGCTGTAGAAATCAGTAGAAATAGGATTGCCAAAGTCAGGATGAAAAATATTCTCTCATGCTTTGTAGTGTCATGATGAAAAGCAACAAGAAATACATATTTATGACAGGCTCCCTGTAGTACCATGAGTGAGGCTCCTGTAGAGCCAAGCCACCTAATAAATCACTGAACAATCCCTACACAAACAAAAAACAATGGAAGTTCTGCTTGTGTGGGGTTGCAAGCTTGGTCCTTCAAAAGAACTGCACTATAATGAAACTGTTCAAATTCTGATTGAATTGTCGCCACAGAGATGTTCACTGATCAATGCAAAAGATCTCAGTTGAACTATTTTAAAATAACTGTTTCCAATAAATATTGCTGTTGTATTTTTCTCTCTCAATGGCTTATCTGTGGAGTGGTGAGGAAGCATTTGCAGATGTGCAGATATTCATATGCAACTTCCTTCATAGAAACTTTTGTGGTCAAAATGAAAAGAAAATTAAATTGGGATTACATTGTTTGGATGTGAAAGTGCAAAGGTTCAGGACTAAATTAAAATAACACTAATTTTGACCCCCAGACAAAGTACTTAAGAGTTTTCCAATAAAGACCCCAGGTTTATTTTGTGCTTATTTCTTTTTATTGTTTTAATTATTAAATAAGTAAAACAATTACAGAGTTACAGTACATTTGTAGCCATATTTATGATAATTTGGACAACCTTTGTTTCACCCTGGTGCAGTTGCTTGAATTTTGATGATGTTATCCTAGTCTGTGAGACTTCAAACTATGGTTCACCCACAAGAGAACTAGGGCCCTGATCTGCAAACACTTATGCACCAAAGTAAATGTAGGCATGTGAAAAATTCTACTTAGTTCAGGGAACCATCAGACATGTAAGGTGAGGGCCTATATTTGCATTTCTCTATTTCACATTGTTTGCTAAACCTCATTCTTTAAAATCCTTCCCTAATGAACTCTTGTCATCTTTGGTTTAGTGTTTTCAAAGCCTTATCATGTAGATGGTTTTCTTAGAGATTTAAGGAGAGACTCTGAGGACACTGAAGTCAATGGAGCTAGGCTGGTATATGGCAGCTGAGCATATAACCTATTAGTCTCATTTTTGTGAATGTACAGTATGATGGATTTATTTAAACTTATGAAAAAGAGGTCAGATAACACTGCGGTATTAAATATCTCCTCTTAATTAAGAAAGCTGAAATTAATTTTTATTCACTGCTTATGCTTTCCACACCAAGACTAGAAAAGTTTATGGATACTATATAGTTTTAAATGATGGATCTTTTTTATGCTGTTTCCTTCTGGTCCATTACAATAGGATTTGAGTGGAACCATATGATTATAGTCTTAGGTTGACATGCAAATGGACTAATTTTGTTCCATTTCCCATTCTCCTTACTGTCCTTGTCAATACGATGGATAAATCTTGTGCTGTTTTCTGTTTCTGATAGCTTTGTAAGGCTGTCATCAGTGTGAATTAATCTTGTGCCTGCATTACCACAAAATTCTGTGTCTTAACGGAGAGTTATCATTGAATGTGAAGCCCAGTATACTTTACACTCAGTCTGTAGTGTCACTCCTGCAATGAAATTGTAATGAGAGCTAAAAAAGGAACACAAAAAAATCTATTGTTATCAAGATCTTTAAATTGTAATTTTGTGATCTTCCTTGAATGCAGCATTCACTGAATAATACTGAGGAAGAACATGGCAAAATAGCTGATTGGAAAATTCAAAACTTAAAGTTACTTTAAGTAAACTTCCAGATTGTTTAATCAAGTAACCATAGTCCTGAGTATTTCTAGTATACAAGCAATTGCTTCAATAAAAGCCATTATTCTGACAGGATATTACTCTTCAGCACATAAAAGCAATCTTAAAAATGGTAATGACTGGATTTAAACTTAGAAAAACAAAATTTTCAGGATTACAGCTTCCACATTTAATCCCTTAACTCTCCTCTTTGTGCATAGTTATTACACAGGTTTGAAATCAGAGTGTGATGTTGTATGTCATGTAATTTAATTCCTGTAAGTGTTGAGACTCACCACGCTATGGGAAAATGCACTTCAAAATATTGTTTTTTAAATATTGTATGTATGTAAGACACTCAGTGAAACCACAATTTTTAATGTTCCTTGCACTCCTATACAATATATAAAGGGCTTAAATGACATGATTTAAACCAGATTTGCTTTAAAAATTCCTCTGTGATGAGGGCTTGCATACTAAATTCTAAACTAGCTTGACTTTTTATTAGTGTATTAAGGTTTTTCTACATGGGGATGTTACTTTGGATTAGTTTGTTTGCTCTAAGAGCATTGAATTAACTATGTTGAATTGAAATGTGCCCACACTACTTTGTTAGGCTGGTTTAAGGTACTTTTTTATTTTGCAAAGCATTGCTTCTACATAAAGTCTGTGCTTATTTGAATTAACTATGCAATATCCCAGGCAAATATCTCATGGTGCAGTTTTCCACTGCTCAGCTTTATGATCTGGGATTTTTCTTGCAGTGCATTGTAGGAACCTGTAGGAATTCTGAGACTTGAGATCAAATTTACAAACAGAGTAAATTATTCTCTCTTGGCATCTCATAAGTCATTTGCATTTTGCCAGGGGGCATGTGCATCTCTGCAGGCTGTCCTCGCACTGGGGAATTAATGCAATTGGCAAACCAGGAGAACATGCAATCTTGCTGCCTGTGAGGATGGTGTCCCCCAACTAGTGCAGAACTGGAAGGAAACAGTAGTTATCTGTTCTTGAAAAAGCTGCAGTGCCTTGCAACGTCCATTGTCTTAAGTTATCTTTGATGATAGCCACAGATCAGCATAAAGTAACATGGCAAAATAAGTTGCATTCTGCAGTAATTGTTCTGAACCCCAAGGATTCCAATATCTAAGGCTGCCTTATGATGCTTTAAAATTTCTGTGACTCTAGTAACATCTTGAAGCATGATTTGGGCTATTTACCCTCATAAAATCTCAAGGTAGCTAAAAACTAAGCAGAATAATGAAACTATGAGAGACAGATTTTTTCTATTGCTTTTTCTCTTTTCTGTATTTGCAACAGTAAACATGCCTGCTGTGCATTTGATTTTTTAACCTCCACTGGATGGCAGAGGGTGGGATGGAAGGCTTCTCAGGAATGTGAGGTTGGACGTGGCACATATGGCAGATGGTTGTGGGTTTTGATACTACAGGGAAATGAAGTGTTTAAGCTTTAAGTGTCTGGCATAGATGCTATTATGAGTACACTGGAAAGGGAGAGATTTAAAAACTGAGCATGCAGAGAAAGGCTTCTAGCTCCACCCCTATGGTGATGGATAGCCAGTACCAGGAAAGAAAATTGCTTTGTCATACATCACATAATACTTACTGGTACAAGTCCCTTCTGTAGCATTTTTCAGGCTGGCTTTTTGTAGAACTGTCCTCCATGGCAGTTTCAGTATGGCTACCTACATCAGGGTTTTGTGTAATCACTGAATCTGATAGATCACATCCTCAGAGTTGGAGCCCATGTGGTATACATGGAGATGAGGGTACATGCTGTGGTGCTTTGTGGAAAACTGTCTGCCCCATTTTTCTTGGGTGTGGCATCACTTGCAAAACAGCAGTCCAGTTCTTCATAGTATGGGCAGCTAGTGGGAGCATTACCAAAGGTCCTGTTTTGTCATCCTTTGTCTTAGGTACTTCTGTTACAGCACATTTGCTTTGTCTCAGCCCTGGGAATAAGTCTGGGAGTTCCCCTTTCAACTTTATTTGCTCTGACAGTGTCTTGTATATGTCTGCATTCTCTTCTCCAGAGGGGATGGAGCATAAAGCATGCAGCTCTGATTAGTGGGCAGTCAAGTCCAAGAGCTCTGCAGGATCCATATGGAAGCACAGGGGCCTGACTGCTGTATTGGATAGGTGGCTCTGGGTCTACGAATTGGCCACTATCTTGTATCAAAAAGGGTACTCCTAGATGGAGTCACATCTAGTCACAATGATCCCAGAGCAGTGGAGGGCACACTGCTACAAAGCAAGTAGCTGGAGGACTGCCTGAAGCAGATTAGTTAGGAATGTGACCATACATACAAAGCTGCAAGTGGAAAAATGAAACATTGTAAAATAGAGTTTCTTCTGTTCCAAGCAGGAATATTTATTGCAACACAAGATGTCAAATAATTTGTTCTAAAAACTGGTTGCGTGCAGATGCAAGGCTCTAAGGTGAGAAAACTAAAGTTCCTTTGATGTAACATCACAATATAGACAAGCCCTTAGTAGAAGTACCAAAATAATAGGCATTTTTGTAACACATTGATAGATGCCTTAGGAACACCTTAGATGGAAAGATAGTTACTAATCTCTGTACATACAGATATTTTAATAGAAATGGACCTTTGCTAATTGTAGATGCTATTATTAAGCTGGGCCAAATGTAGTTCTTGCACATGTAGAACACATTAATTTTGATAGAAATTTTACTTGAGTAAAGAATGAAGAAGTTTGGTTCCAAAATTCTGATAAAATACTGTTTATTTCAGTTTAGGATGACAAGATTTGTTCATGCTAAGAAAATAATGTCTCAACTGACAAGCCCTCAAGATTTCAAAGGCAGACGAAGAGAGCTTTATTCAATCAGAAGGTAACGAAGATGCTCATTCTGACACATCACAGCAGTCTCAATAGAATAAGAAAGACACTCAGGGGAAAAGAAGAATGTACTACTAATCAGACTAACATGAAAGCAGTCTCGCTAAGTGCTAATGGAAATCTTCTTTATTAGTTTATAACTGGAATCCAGTCTTTGTGCCACAAACACTGGTCTTTGAATGGAACATTGTGGTTTAATTGATGAAATCTTGGTTTCTAACAAAGTAGCTGATATATTCCATGAAACAGTTGGCTGCCTGACAGCTTTATTAAGTTATATGGGGCTTTGGCTTTTCTTACTGATTCAGTTGTAATATTCCACATTTATTTCTATACATAAATGAATTTCACAGGAAGGGCACATGGGAGATCCATAAAGTGAGCTGGTATGTGTATGTCACTAAAAATATGGTGGGATGGCAGCTATCACCTCAATGGTTCAAGGAGGGCAAGGACATGGAGTAGCAGAAGACTGGCTGCATGGGCAATGAAAATCACTGAAGCACATAAGTTTAATATTGCTACATGGAACAGGATGGGGCAGTCAGACATCCTGTGGATGGAGAGAGCCAAATGGAACGATGAAGAAAACCCTGAACTTTATTAGTTTACATTACTACCTTACCCCTGCCACTCCTTAATGGGGGACTTTGGCCATTATTGTTATATATGTTCCCAAAGCTGTATGAAGTTAAAGTTATGAAGCCTAACTTATTTACAGGCCTTTGCAGTGTATATCTCTGTACGTAGGAGACAGTACTGAACTGTCTGTATCCAACTTACTGGTATGACATTAGTCACATGATGACTGTCTCTCACAGCGGTTCCTCATCTTATCAGAAAGTGAACAACTTTCACTTAGAGTGGCTAATGAGTTTACTCCGCAGCTGCTCACGTTCATCAGAGGAGTTCTCTTTCTCCCCTCTCCAAGGTGCATTGTTTGGCTTTCTAGTATCAGATTGAAGGTGAGAATTCAAATCACTTTTTCAAAGCTACTTTCCCTGATGGAAAGCCCCATTGCCTATTCAGGGCCAGTAACACAATCTGGGCAGGAGTACTGTTAAGAAATGGCACATGTGCACTTAGATTAGGGATTAAATGGAATATAAATTATGCATTGGCATAATATTCCAGGTTTCTAATGACTTCAGCTGGCTTGGGTGAAGCCTAGGGACAGTCTCCATTATCAAAACTCTACTTAGGAGGCATGGCAGAAAACAGCCCCAAACTGCTGGCAAGGGAGACTTTGTAGCCTTGGCATCCATGGGGAATACACTGATTCAACACAACCAGCCTTTACTGATTAAATCCTGCTATTGAAGCCCCAGTGTCAATTAAGGGCATGTCTACATTAGGAAATTATTTCAAAATAACTAACTTTGACTTAACTTACGATTTTACAAAATTGAAAGAACATGTCCACCATATGGGGAAGCTTCAAAATTAGTCTGAGGCAGGCTCTATTAATGTGGACGTGCTACCTCGACATAAAACCCCAGGTAGCACTGGGGAGTAATTAGTTCAAATTACTCTGAGGAGTAGTTATTTAGAAATAGTGGCGGTGGGGCATCCACACTAACACTAATTTGAAATAACTATTTCAAAATTAGCATCATACCCCAAGGAAAGCAGGAGTCAGATTTCAAAATAAACAGCTCGTTATTTTGAAATAACGAGCTCGGTAGTATGGATGCTCCACTTATAAATTCAACATAAGGGAGGTTATTTTGAAATAATGCCCTAGTGTAGACCAGGGCTAAAACTGGACCTCACTCCTACAGAAACTCTGAGGAATGGAATGTGGCAACAAATCTATTTCCTCTTCCACCTTCACCCTCTGCACCTCAGGGATAATCTCCTTTAGGTGCTGGTGGGTTAGTTAGCCATATGAAGTATAAACTGTACCTCCCTGAGACATTTTAAATGAACCTGCTCCACAAATTACAGGAATTTGCTCAAAATGTCATAATAGTTAATTTCAAGGCTCAGAACATTTCAATAGAAGGGCAGAGTGAATAAATATTACCATTTAATTAACATTATACAATAGGTTTCTTATACAAGCTGCTACAACTCTGTTAAGTGATAGGTTTATATGGCAACAGTTTGAAACTAGTGGATTTACTGCAAATACTACCATAAATAAACCTTCACAACCCAATATAGGTAACACAAACAAACATTTATGTCTGTTGTTTGAAATACAGCATATAGAGTTATGGCAGGTGTGACACCTGATAGCTAAATTGAAATTTATAGAATGCATATGGCAAAATTTCATTTTTCTTTTTCATTTAATGATCAAAACTCCATGACAGACAGTGTAAAATGAAAACAGATGAAATGAATTTCCACATGGGTCCTGCCAAGTTTCATTTTCTCTGTGAGTTCTTGGAAAGCCCAGAATCTATTCCCACATGTACGGCTGGAATCTGCAGATTCTGCAATTTACCTCTTCATTCTTGCCTCTGACAGTCCGCCAAGTTCTGAATGTTACAGAGTGATCGAAAAGACATGTCTGTTTATTATGGTACCAAGATCTTTCCAATTGACTTGATAGGCTAAAATACAAATAAATTAAAAAAAAAAGTTGTAAAAAAAAAAAAAAAAAAAAACTCTCCAAAGCCACAGTCATTATAGGCTTATACTGGTGAAAACTGTGACACTGGATAACAGATGAAGTGTACTGGAAACCTGATATGGGTTTTTAACTGTGCGCTGAGGTAAAAGGTGAACCTAGTTAACTAGGCAACAGATCCTTTTATTCACTCTGATATGAAACAAGATTCTCTGTGGAATAAATTTCAGACAGGCATGGAGAATTCATTTTTACTCCGTTTTAAAATACAGTCTAGAATAAGCATGCCTTAAGCTACTTCTATAGGGCCTGCCATCATTAAAAAGGTGGGGGGAGGAGAACAAAAACCAACCAAATAAAACTCCCCCAAATACACACCGCCACCACCACCAAAACAGCAACCAACAACCCTCTCTACCCACCCCCCCCTAACAAACACAAAATGTGTTAAATCGCGTTTAAGAAAAAGTGGCAAATTAGACACAATCTTTTTGAATCTCTGCCCTTGTTCAGAATTCCTGCCTCATCTTTTCATCAGAAACTGCTGGACAAACCACTCAGAACCATATGTTTGCACTTGCTGAAATCTATATAGTGTAAATGAAAGGCAATTTTTAAGGGCTAATGTGTGAAACATTAAAAATCCATACTATACAAACCATAAATAATTTTGCCAACCGCTATTCAAGCTATATCAAACATAACATACATCATGATATATTATATAGTAACATGAAATAATTTGAACACTGATGATTGACTCACTGGGAAGCTTTTTGTGATATGGTATATTAGGGACTCCATAAAAAAGCTCTCTCATAAAGGGAAATAAATTCAATCTGATTACTGAAAGAAAACAATTGCCTGGTGGTATTAGAGGCTCAATTAAGGAAATTAAATTTACAGGGGGAGAAAGGTAGAATTTTATGCATTTATTGCACAGTACAATGAAACTGACAGATTTTTAATGTCAGATAATAGTTATTTAACTTTAATTTTCTAACAGTGATGTATCATTTAAAATTCAACAAGAACATGCCAAAAATCTTCTTGTGAATCATATTTCACTTTGCATATTATTAAATTTATTAATTTGAATTAGAGATGCAACAGAACCCCCTACCTGCCTGGAAAATAGCTCTCTAATAAGTCCACATTTACATGTTTACTGTCTAGGGTTCCAACTCAGAAAAGATTTACACACTTTACATGCTTTAGACACTGTGGTAGTCCTAGTAGAGTCAATGGCATTACTCACAGTGAATCAAAATAAACACGGGAGCAAATTCCTGCAGGATTAAGGCCCAAAGAGCCAAAGAGTGAGTGAAAGGAAGCATCGTCTTCATTGGGCAGATAGGGTTCTAGGGCACAGAGAAATTAAAGGACTCACCCAAGATCACACAGAAAGCCTGTGGCAAAGCCACATTTTGAATGCAGATTTCTGAAGTCCCAGTCTTGTACTTTAACCATAAGACCATAATTTCCTCTCATTTTGGAACTGCATACTCACTGTTTTTTACCTCAGTGCAAATTTACAAAAGAATCATGTAACAGTAGCATGATGACAATAGCCTTAAAACATTGCCACAGGTTGGCATTGTGTTTATAGAGAGCCCATTACAAACATCCTGATGCTGTACTATCATAACACAAAAAATAGGTAATATTTTGCAAAATAAAGCAAAGAACATTATCTTGGACAGCATTCCAATGGGACAACTTAGTAAAACATCATGAAACACCCTGGCTGTGTCTACATTGGCACCCTTTTCTGGAAAAGGGATGCTAATGAGACAAGTCGGAATTGCAAATGCAGCAGGGATTTAAATTTTCCCCGCAGCATTTGCATGAACATGGCTGCCGCTTTTTTCCGGCTCGGGCTTTGACGGAAAAAGCGTGCCAGTCTAGACGGCTCTTGCGGAAAATAAAGCCTTTTCCGGAAGATCCTTCTTATTCCTGATTTTAAGAGGAATAAGGGATCTTCCGGAAAAGGCTTTATTTTCCGCAAGAGCCGCTGTTTAGACTGGCGCTTTTTTCCACAAAGCCCCGAGCCGAAAAAGCGCAGTCATGCTGCAAATGCCGCGGGGAAAATTTAAATCCCCGCTGCATTTGCAATTCCGACTTGTCTCATTAGCATCCCTTTTCCGGAAAAGGGTGCCAATGTAGACACAGCCCCTGTGTTTCTAAGACATGATTTGAGGTCTAGTGGCCAGATTCTACCCATATTCACACTAGAGTAACTGCATTCAGTGAAATTACTCATGATTTACACTAACATGACAGCAGAATCATACTGTAGCCATTCAGCCCACATAAGTCTCTCCCTCTCTGTAGGAAAGTGTGTATGTGTGTGCGCACACACACACACACACACACACAGCCTCATAATACAAATTTTCTGTTAACTTACTAAAGGAATAATTGAGCTTATTTCACATTTACTTTCTTAATTGTTTCTTTGAGACCTATGGAGTCCCTTGTTAAAACCCATGCTCTGATGTAAAGAGCAGCTTGCACTGTTTGTTATTTATCATTTTACTTTATGTGGATTTTGTATCTGTAGAATTTCAAATAAAACATTAAGCCCCCCTTCCTCAAAAAGGAAGTTTAATAAGTACAGAAGAGATTTGCATAAAGCTTTTAAAAGGGAAAGATTAAAAAAATGCAATACATGATAGCAGTTGAGAATTGTAGGAAAACAACCCAGGAAGCTTAAAAATATAATCTACTCCTGTTAGTTGTGAAGGGAAATAAGAGAGAAGGGATCTATCAAAGGATAAAGCAAGACCTCTGAATAATAGAATAGGAAGAACCATCCTCAATAACTTAGACATGGCAAAACTCCTAAGTAAATACTTCTTAGCTTTTAATAGGAAAGAATAAGGAACAAGCATGTACTGGGAGCAAAAATTTAAGAAACCAAAGGGAAAATGTAAAACTAATCTGCAGAAAGGAGTCTGTAAACACATATTTAACAAATGTTAACAAAAAGAGGCTCCAGGATCAGAACAGAGGCATCATTGGGGCATGAAGAAATTGGCTGAAGAACAAGTAGAACCATTAGCAATAATACTTCACAAATCTTGGAAGTCATGCTGCAGCTCCCAAGAGCTGAAGAAAAGGTAGTGCTAAAAAGAGGAATGATGGACATTTATCAAACTTTTAACCCGATCTCTTGTCCAGGCAATGAACTTGAAAGCGTACCAAAAGACTTTATTTGAGAACAACTGGTATGGTGGAAAACATTGAATAAGAAACTCAGACATGTTAGCCTGTAATTTTAAAAAACAATGAGTAGTCCTATAGCACCTTTGACTTAATATATATATAGTACCATGAGCTTTCGTGGGCAAAATCCACTTCCTCAGACTCTGCTCATCTGACAAAGTGGGTTTTGCCCACAAAAGATCATACTACTGTGTATATATTTTTGTTAGTCAAAGTTGCTACAGGACTACTCATTTTCAGTTAAAGAGTTAATTTAGGTTTGTAAAGCACCTGGTTCATTAGCTTTTTCCCTACAACAGACTAGGGAGTTGACAATAGTGTGCAAACCAAATCTGGATTTTAGCACTACTGCATGCAGATGAGTTATAAGAACACAAATCATTGAGGTAATGAAGATGGATTGCTGGGTTAAAATGACAACATGGTAGATAAGTGATAAAAGTGAGTCATTTTTGGACTGTGTTTTATCAAAGATGAGTCATAGTTTAGTTCTGCCAGCATTGTTCAATATAACCTCTAATGACTCTAAGGAGTTGATTAGTTATCATTGATCAAATCTTCAGTTAGAATTGGGAGCACCAATAAATAAGTTTATTGTTTGTTAAGTACTGCTGCTAAATACATTAAAAGGTCTCTGTACTGGACTTTAGTTGGACCACAGTTAGATAAGCTTTTATGTCAATGAAAAGATCACACTGGTGGAAGAGTAAGTACTATCTTACAAATACATCTTGTGAGTTTTCTTTAGATAGTAAATGGAGGAAGTAATGGCAAAAATAAACCTTGCATTCTAATACCATTAAGAAAAAAGACCAGTTCTGTGCTGGGATGGGTACACAGGGATTGATCTTTTGCATCTTTTGTAGTCACACTTGTGTAAAATGTGGGTGTAAAATGCTTGCAAATGAGAACGGTTGAATTTTAGTACCACTCTGTATGGGTGCAAGTGACGATACAAAATGGAGAGAAGTGGAGTCTCAGGCCAACAGACAAGAGGAAAAACAAGAGGCCTCAAAGTACAGCATTCTTCATATATGAAATTGCATTTAAGAATACTGGGCATGATTCTGGCACCATTACTTTTCAAATGATCCCTTGAAAAGAGAAATATTCAAAGAGAGGCAACCAAACTTCTTAAGGGACACCAGAATTTACCTTTCCAGAAGCTGCATAGAACAGATTGGCTTCCGCCCTATATCAGCTGTCTGATAGCACACACAGCTCTGCCTGCCACTGCTCCTCAAAATGCTTCAGTCAACATTAATTTGCACTGGCTTGGATTGGGGAGATGGGAACACAAAAGTAAATAACCAGCCTGTGTTCCCAGGAGCTCTGTGGGAGGAAGGAAGATTCCTCTCATAATGCTATGTAGCTGTTACTGCTGCCTCAGGCAGGGGCACCATTTCAGATTTTAGTAAGTGCATGCTGTGGTGGGGAGGGCAGAGTGATGGGACTGGGAGGAGACAGAAGACAGAAACTTTAGCAGTGTTACTGAGCATGCTCAGTACAAGTCAAGCAGCAAACTGGGGGGATGGGTGGGGGAGGTGGAAGAAGATCCTGTCCATTCTCCTACACGCACATATCACCTCTTTCTATGGGCTACAAAGGCACTTGGAAACTCTAGCTTTTTGACTGATAAATTAGCAATTAACTGTAGGTGATGGCCACAGTCTTCAGTTAAAACCTCTCCAATGCATCATCAGTGATCTACAACCCATCCTGGACAATGATCCCTCACTTTCACAGGCCTTGGGAGGCAGGCCAGTCCTCGCCCACAGACAACCCACCAACCTGAAGCAAATTCTCACCAGCAACTATACACCGCACCATAGTAACTCTAACTCAGGAACCAATCCATGAAACAAACCTCGGTGCCAGCTCTGCCCACATATCTACACCAGCAAGACCATCACAGGACCTAACCAGATCAGCCACACCATCACTGGTTCATTTACCTGCATATCTACCAATGTAATATACACCATCATGTGCCAGCAATGCCCTTCTGCTATATACATTGGCCAAACTGGACAGTCCCTACGTAAAAGAATAAATGGACACAAATCAGATATTAGGAATGGCAATATACAAAAACCTGTAGGAGAACACTTCAATCTCCCTGGACACATAGTAGCAGATTTAAAGGTAGCCATCCTGCAGCAAAAAAACTTCAAGACCAGACTTCAAAGAGAAACTGCTGAGCTACAGTTCATCTGCAAATTTGACACCATCATTTTAGGATTAAACAAAGACTGTGAATGGCTAGCCAAGTACAAAAGCAGTTTCTCCTCTCTTGGTGTTCACACCTCCACATCATCTGCTAGAAGTGGGCTTCACCCTCCCTGACTGAATTAACCTCGTTATCTCTAGCCTTAATCTGGCCTTCATATTTATACCTGCCTCTGGAAATTTCCACTACATGCATCTGATGAAGTAGATCTTTGCCCATGAAAGCTTATGCTCCAATATATCTGTTAGTCTATAAGGTGCCACAGGACTCCTTGTCGCTTTTGCAGATCCAGACTAACAAGGCTATGCCTCTGATACTGTCTTCCAACAGTGGCCAATGCCAGGTGTTTCAAAAGGCATGAACAGGAGAGGCAATCACTAAATGGGAGACTGGGGATGGATCATCCTCAGCTACTGGCAAATGAAAGCTAGGGACAAAATCCTTACCTATTCTGTCTAGCAGCCATTGATGGACCTATTCTCCTTGTATTTATTTTGTTCTTATTGGAACCATGTTATAGTTTGGGCCTTTCCTCCATCTCCTGTCAAAGAGTTCCACAGGTTACCCATGTAGAAATAATTTCTTTTGTTTGTTTTAAATCTGCTGCCTATACATTTCATTTCTCCTGTGTTATGGTAGGGAAGGAGTAAATAACATTTCCTTATTCTGTTTTCCTACACAATTCATGATTTTCTAGATCTCTAGAAAATATATTCCCTTACCCTTTAATCATTTATTTTCCAAGCTGAAAATCCCAGTCTTTTTAATCTCTCCCCAAATGGAAGTTGTTCCTAACCCTTAATCATTTCTGTTGCACTTTGAGTACCTTTTCCAAATCCAATATATCTTTATTTTAATAGGATGACCAGATATGCATGCAGTATTCAAGATGTGGACATGCCATGACTTAATATAGGGACAATATGGCATTTTCTGTTCTATTATCTCTTTCTTTTCTAATGATTCCCAGTATCCTGTTAGCTTTTTAAACTGCCAGTGTACACTGAGTAGATGTTTTCTGGAAAATTCCACAACGATTCCAAGATCACTCTTGAACAGTAACAGCTATTTTAGACGCCATCATTTTTGTATGTATAGTTGGGATTATATTCTTACATATGCATTATTTTGCATTTATAAACACTGAATTCCATCTACCCTTGTTTTGCTCAATCACCCAGATTCAAGAGATCCCTTTGTAATTTTTTATAGTTAGCTTTGGATTTTGAGTAAATTTTCCTTGACCCTTTTTCAAGACCAGTTATGAATAAGCAGTGGTCCATGCAGACTCCTGTAGCAGACCACTATTTATTGCAACTTTTTTTTTTGCCCCTATCTTTTATGTGGAGCCAGCAATGTTTCATGATCAACTAACCATCCTTCAATTACTTGAATGACAAGCCTTTTGTTTTCTTAATCACCTTGCCTCCCTCTGTTTATAAACCATCTCCCTGCCCTAAAGCAAAGCTGGGAGCAACACAAACTCTGTTGCAGCATTTAAGCAGACCTCAAGTATGAAATCCAGGGGGTCGTGGGTGTCCGGGAGCCTTAGTGGGGGATGGCTTTGCCTTTCCAAACTGCCAGACATGGCCCCACCCACACTTCTCCCCCAGAACACCATTCTGGGTGCAGAGTGTTGCTGCCTCCAGTAAACACCCTCCCGGAGCTGGGGCCGTGCCATTCATCCTCCTCCCCTGCCTTGGTGTGCCAGAGCTGGAGAGTCTAGGACTGTGCGGCATGCCCTCCTCCCTCTCCCTGTGCTTCGGGGCTGTAGAGTCTAGGTGCATGTGGTAATGGGGAGACTAGGACGAGTGCACACCTGCCCGCTCCCCTTCCCTCCCCATGGTTGGGGGGGGGGCGTTCACATTGTGCTGCCCTGCCTCCCCATAGGGACAGAGAAGGGGTGGGGCCTCATCAGAAGGGGTAGGGCTGGAGATGGGACTGGGGGCTTGCCTCCCCCAGCCCTACCTTCATCAACATCCCATGCAGAAGGGTCAACCTTTGGGGGGGGGGTGTCAGGGCTGCAAAAACTACTGTGGCATGCTTCCTCTTTCTCCATGTGGTGGGAATGACCACATGGCCTTCTGAGCTACAAAGCCACCTGCCTCTCCCAGGCCTGCCAATGGGGAAGAGGAGGCAATGGGGGCAGTTGCCCTAGCACATAGCAATTCAAAGGGGCCAGGGTTTCCAGCTGCCACTGCTATAACTGCAGAGTGGTAGCAGCTGGAGCTCTGGACTCTTTACATCATTGTGGGAATGCTGGAGTGCTGTTCCGTACAGGTCTGAAGGCTGGGGAGAGGGGGCAGCATCATGGTCTAGGTGGTGCTGGGGACTAGCTGTCCCAGCCCGTCCCCTTCCTCCTGAGACCCAACTCCTGGGAGGGGTCACAGAGCCAGCCCCCCCACACCGTGTGAAAACTATTGGCTCCCCTGGCCTCTCCACATCCCAAGCCACTCATATTGTATAATTCGCAGGGTGTCCTAAAAGCTGTGTGTTGTGGCACTAATCCTGCGTGAATACTATAAACCCAGCTTTTGTGCTGAAGAATCAGACAGTTTTGTTATGTCCACAACTCTCTAAATTCACAAGTAGCAGTGTGGCCCTAATAAACAAATTTTAAAAAAATCTGTCTAGTTTCTGTATTGAGGAAATTCACATCACTCATTTTGGTGGCAGTTTTCTTTGTTTTTGTGCAATACCTTGGTTTTTTTCCTTTTTATTTGCTATATTTATTTTAATTCTAATCCCTTATGACTGATTTTTTTTCTGTTCTGCATGGTAGAAGTTATGTTAATCATTTTATTTTGTATAAAAAGAAATTAAAGGGTATATTCTCCAGTTTTGGCCTGTTTGCTGTCATGACTCATGCTCTTAAAAGTTGTTGCTATTGCTAGTGAATTTCTCCCCGGTTTTTAAAAATATCTCTTCTCCAGTAAGGCGTATGTTGAACAAGAATAATAACAATTTCTCTTTGAGTGCCTGCCATCCTGACAACAAAAGAGAATAAGAAACCAGACGGGCTTTATTTTAGCAAATTAGCCATATGTCTGACATCAGTGGGAGATGTGCCCTGTTGAGAGAAGAGAATAGTGCCTATTTTTTATAGATCTTTGCCAGGTTACAAATTTGGCTTCTGATTTGCAATATAGAACTTCCTGGAATCTTACAGTTTCTTGTATACAGTATTTTTTTAGCCAAATATGCTAAAAAACCTAACCACTTTGCATATTCATCTGCTTAGGAAGAAACAATAATACATTCCAGTCTGAAAAGTCAACAGAATAATGATAACCAGTGATTTATTAATTTGTAACAGCAAAGCCAAGACCCCAATGAGAATGGTGCCCCCATTTTGCTAGTCACCATGCAGAGAAATAGCAAGAGACATTCTTACTCTTTACATTTAAAAGTTCACAGTCTAAGGCTCTGATCCTGCAAAGACTTGTGAATGTGCTTTAACTCTCACTACAGAGTAATGTCATTGATTTCAGTTGTTTTAATCATGTGCTTATAGGTAGATGCATGAGTGTTTGCAGAACTAGGGCCTAAATTTCCAAGATTGACAAAGAATGGGAGAAAGGAATATTAATATCCCAATTTTACAGATGGGGTGCTGAAGCCCACAGACATTGAGTAGTCAGGGTGTAAGACAAGGAGAAATGTAAGTAAGCCAAGAACTGAGCCCAGATATTCTGAGAGCCATTCCACTAACTAAGTCACAAGACTGGCCACTTGATTTTTAGGTAAACTGAAGTAAGACTTAATTAACAATTTGAAAAAAAGGAAAACATTATTTTTCTGAAAGTGCAATTTATTTCCAGCAACTTTACAAACTTTCTTTGGGCCTGATTCTGCCTGATTCTTTGGACCTTTATTCTTGCTGAGTAGTACCTTAATATGCAAATAATCTCATCAATTTGAGTGGTGCTACTTGCAGAGTAATGTATTAAGATGAGTAATGGTAGCAAACTGGGTTCTTTATAATATTTTCATAATGTTGCTCTAAGTTATTTTTAATTGCACCAGTTAGACATTATTTTGACATTTGTACACTTGTTTCAGCTTACATGGTATCCCAATGTTATTGTGCTTTTCATTACCATAATTTTTGATGTGTGGGTTTCTATTTCAATGGGGTTGATCAAAATTAATGTAGTCCCTCTACCCAATGGCATTTATTTTGGTTATAAGATTAGAAATGTAAATTTGCAATAAAAGAAGAAAATAGGAAGCTGTTTTTAATGAATATTTTACACATGACTAATTAACAGAATCCCCTACAGGAATTTGGAAGTAATAAGGAATTGACTGAAAATAAATTAAAAATTAATAAAAGGGTCTCCAAACAACATTGTTTATGAGTGTTACCAGTTTCATTCTTAGTTATGAATATTTCAAGCTGTTTTGCTACTCAGGATGTATTGTTCTTGGAGTGTTAATAATTTTAGAGGTGATTAGACAAAAAAGGAGTAACACACAAAACAAAATGTCTTGAAATGATAAAGCCTACCTGGGGAAAACTTCCTAATGTACAAATAATGACTTAATAGGCAGGTTTTTTTCTAACAATACCTGCAAAATGATGCTTCTGTCTCTGTAAGTATCCTAAGCTTCTAAAAGGAGTAAACAGAAATGCTCTCTGGCTTTGATTCACTGAGTAATATGGAAACATTTTGTAAAATGATACTTCAGAAGAGAAAAGAACTGCAGAAACTCAGCTCATCACAATCATTATTGATTATTTGTTGATCTTGACTGAAGGAAGTAGTGATAATGTACTGAAAGACAACAACATGCAGAAGAAACCTAAATGATTACTTTCTCCCTTTAAGCCACCCCTCAATTGGAAAAAATAAACACACACAGTAAAACCAATAATAACCTAGTTCATATGTTATCTCAAACTTTGTGTCACTTCAAATCAAAATAAGGTTTGCAAATCAAAGTGAAATTCTGTCACATCAATGGAGCTGTCCCCACATACAATGGTGAATGGTAATAATGGGAGATTGTGTAGTTTAGTCTAGTGTAATTCTAGACTGGGATTCTAGACTGTGCTGACTTCCTGGGTCTGCCACTGACTGGCCTGCTGGATGAACCTAAACAAATAACTTCTCTCCCTGTCTCTTAGTTCCTCCATGTGCGAAATGAGGATGTTGATACTGACTTTCTTTGTGAAGTGTTTTCAGATCTAAAGATGACAAGTACTCTATAAATATTAGATATTAATTATTACTATTATGTTCCCTCACCAAATTTAGGCACAGGATCAGTCCTTCAATCCTGAAGAATAAGAGAAGAAACTGTTACATCTCTTATTATTTAATAATAATCCAGCTAATCCTGGATTACTATTAAATAACCTGTATCCTGCTCTTGAACCAGGTAATCCTAATGCCAGGATCATGACATCCCATAATTAAAGTAAAATCACATTAGGAAGGCATAATTTTCAGAAGTAACCAGGTTAATGATATTAAAACCATGTCAGATTTTAGAATTGTAGGCATTTTTTTTCAGAAAGTTTCAAGGATAGGCCTAAAATCTCCTCTCTGACTTTATTCCATCATCAAAAACTGAATCTGCAGAAGGCAACACAGATAAGTTTAATAAAGATGTGGGAGCTATAGAAATTATTAAATCCACAATCCATGATTCACAAATGATGGGCTGGGTAGGAGGGGGAAGAATCTCTTGAATCCATATCTTCAAGAAGTAAAAACATAACTTTACCTCAAGCACTGGCTGAAACATGAAGCAACAAAGAGCTTAAACTATAACAAGAAACATATTTGTGTGAAAGTTGGGCATCAGCAACCAGAGCAGGTGAAGTCCAAAAAGAACAAATCTCAATCCTTTAATACATGCTTCTAATTCTTCACATCACCCAAACAGTATTTCCACTAGTAAAACTGAATTAATAAAGTTTAATTATCTATCTAAAGCACAGTATGACCATTGGATGTGAAGCATTATTATTATTTCTGATTATAATTCTAAATAAGCTTCTCTGGGAATCGGTATGTATAGTGTTTACTAGACTGGTCACTCAGTTTCAATGGGCATATCATAGAAGATTTTAATCCAATCTCTTTTGTCTTTTCTTATATTAAAGGTATCCTTTTATCCATTATTAGAATTAGAGTGTCACATGAGTACAGAAACAAGAGGTAAGGAAATATTTTAAATATCTATCACTACTGTGCCTTTATACTTCATCACCTGAAGAGTGTGCGGTAATTGGGATAATAGACTGAAAAGAAAGGCATGTGACCTTCTTTCCACCTCTAAATAATGAGAGTGAAATGCTGATCACATTGACGTCAGTGGCAAAACATCCCATAAAATAAGTAGGATCAGGATTCTGTTCAGAGCCTCTATAAAATGACTATGCATACCCACATTCCTGACCAAAGACACTGCCACATTTCCTGCACTTTTTTCAAACTTGTCAATGAAAGAGCCAAAGAACATTTTTTTTTTTAACATGAGCATAACAACATATTTTTCCCTAATCACATTCTCAGAAATGGCCGAACCATTTATGCGGACACTTTCCAAATATCTTCAGCCTGAGGCAGTGACTCTATATGGAAAATCTGAAGTTAGAATTTGGCAAAGTTATAAGCAACTGAAAATAGTGTTTTATAATGGGAAGTGTTAGTACCCTAACTCAAGAAGGGCTACCTGCTCTGTTTAATGCTTCCCATTATAAGATACTTTTTTCTGTGGTTTATAACATATATGTTAATTTTTCTACAAGTCTCATCCGGAGCTCATTTTATGCAACAGGAAAACTGTATTGCCTATATGCTCCATATTTCCTGGGAGCAGAAGAACCATGTTACCATGACATGGTTTGTTCTTGTACTATTTCTGGCCTAGCTGAAGTATTGGAAATCTTATAAGAAAGTTTGGTCACATGATTTCCAGCTCAATACCAGTCACACTGAGATAAGATATGGATAAGCTTCTGAACTTCTGGATGCTTATCTGAACTTCCAAAACTTTAGTATCACCTGCTGTTAATTTTAAATAACCAACAATACATTCTTAAAGATGAAGCATTTCTCTGTGAGTGTGCAGACAGATCAAAAGTGGATCTAGCACTTATTCTTTTTCAAAGCCATAAAAGTCTTTTCCTTTTTTTTCCATTTCCCAAGCAAAATCTCTGAAATAATCTTTACCAAATGATTTATAAATGCAATTTGTTTCTGAAAAAAAATGTAAGTAAGTACAATGCTTCAAATTACTATCACTAAGAGCTTTTAATTAAAGCCTAAAATATGTATGTCACTGTAAAAATAAATTAAAATTTCCTAGGTTTTATTAATAAGGCTACTTGTTAAGGTTTCCTGAAGCAATTGTGCTTTTGAAGATAAGCTCTAAAATAACTTTAGTCTGGCATTTATTTTTATTCTTTACGGCTTTTCAGTCCTCCCCCGGCCCGCCTTCCTATTGGAAATTTTCACTATTCTTTCTGTGGGAAATCACCATGGGTGTTTCTGCCTGGAAAGGAGGACATAGTAAAAAAAAGTATGAAGCAAAAAAGATGCAGATTTAAACATGGATAGTTGCCACAAAGCACTGGCAGTAACTCCAAACACTGGCAAGAACTTTTTATTGGAAGAATCAACACCGTTTTTCTTGTTTGGAATAAATGCCTTTAACTATAGTATGAGAAGAACAGTGTTGTAAGAGCTCATTGGGGTGCGGTGTAACCATCAGTATTAATAGGGACTTCATGCTAGAAAAACCTGCAGGTTGTGAATGAACAGCTGGGTAACAGTTTGATTCACAGATGCTTCAATGTTTCTCGAAAAGCCTGTGGTGAAATTCATGGATGTTTTACAAATAACAAATCCATAGCCATTCCAGCTGTGAAAAGTCAAGTCACAAATAATAGTTTGAGGGTCTAGGCCAATTACCCCCAGTGCCACAACACACTGGACTAGATAATATACAGCACTTACAGTGTAATACCTCAGCACTTATAAAAAGAGCACAGCTTAGTTATTGGAGTCTGAACATAAACACTTAAATCCAGAGCTACTGCTATGCAGTATATCATGAAAATGATCAGGGGGAAACCGCTCTTTCAGTTAAAGACCAGGACAAAATGAGCTCCAAATTTAGGTTGTAAGAATAAATTTTATATAGGATTGTGTTAGGTCAGGATAACCTGGAACTGCAAATAACCCTGGTTTTATTATCCAAATTGAGAAAAATAGAAACAAATCCAATAAACAGTAAAAAGTAAATGACTGTTTTCAAAACTTTTTCAGGTGTAAGCCTGTGACTGAAGTGAGTGTGTCACTTACAGGATCAGTATTTGTAATACAAAGAAGGTAAATATATTACTTTTAATCTGGTATGGCTCTCGACTTACGTTTCATATTCTGTTCAGAAAGCACTCCAGCTGAGTACTGAAAAATATAGACTTGGTGACATATATTCAAAATAACTTAACAGTAAAGAAAAGTTAAGACTCACATAACAAGATTTAATTTATACTGTGCATTATACAAATCTTTACAGAGATATAAAGCAAGCTGTTCAACTGAGCAGCATAGGAGAAGTACTCCTGAAAACCAGATTTATAGGAACATTTGCAGAAAGACAGAATTATTCAACATTCATCTATGCTATATTGATCTATAATGCTGTCTTAGTCAACTTTCCTTATGTGCTAACAAGGTAAGCTCTAACAGTAATTTTTTGTGCTCTGGTCACTTAGTGTACTTAGTATCTTTTTGTCATCCTGATTATCTGATTTGGTCATTTTGATTATCAAGTATTTTGATGATATTTCCTTCTGAAGAAGGATTATGTCCAAGAGTTTTCCCACATAATGTTGCATAGAATTGCAATTTGGTCATCATAGAAAAACAAAATTCTTCTTGTATTAAAAACAAAAGTGGTAGTAGTTTATAAAACAGGAGTATCATTGGTCTATAAAACAGGGGATTATCAAAAACATATAGAAAAAAATTGTTCAGTTGACATTCCCAAATCTGTTTTATTCTCATCTTCAATTAGAAACTAGATTCTATCAAAAATATTGTTGGCATTCAACCATGTTAGGGGTTTTTTTTGGCTTTAGCTCAGTTTATCATACTAGTGATTTTCTTTTTTGAATTTATAATTCAAGTGTTCTTTTAGCTTTGTATCTTTCTTTTGCATCTGTGGTTGATTTTATATGTATAGAAAAAGTGCAAAGTATTCCTATTTCTGTTACAAGTTGTAGAAATTACACATATTGTAGCATATAGAAGAAAAAACTCTTTATCGGTTTATTAGATCTATTACCTATTCAAAATTCTGGGTAGTTCTGGTTTTTGTCTATGGCAGTTTTATGATATTGGGCAAAAAAATCATATTGGGTTGACCCCAAAGCTATTTGAAAAAATTCAAGGACTCAAAAAGTACAAAGAAATTTGAAAACAAATATCTTATTTTGATCTTTTAAAATGCTTTTAATTTTTAAAACATAACATTGAAGACCATTTTTCATAAAAGTTATTCTGAACCAAAACATTTGTTTTAAATGTTGAAATGTCTGAATTTGTTATTTTGGATTTTATTCCTGCTGAAATAATTCATCAAAATTGAAATGAATTTGCTAAATGTTGTGTTTGACCCAAATTTACATCTATTACCCAATAAGGTTTCAGATAAAAAAATTCTCCTAGCTTTAGCCCTAGGAACCTTGACACATGAGATGAGGGTTAGCGCTACACATTCCGCTACTGTCAAGGGTCTGAGGTAAACTAGATTTTTGTTGTTCATTTTACAACACCAACAAAAATATAAACAACAATTTATCTACCTCCTTGACAAGTAGCAGAACTGTCACCATCCATGTGCGATTTAACCCTCATCATAAACCTCCCCTGTGCAGTTGCATCTCACAGTATGCCAGGAAGATTAACAAACCCAAGCTATTTTAGACGAGGAGGCTTGTTCTACTTTTGCGGGCTTCTTACAGTGAATGTTTTACTTGCAGTCCTCTGTCTTTGAAATTGTGGGGATCCATGTTGGGCACTCCCACTGATCACAACAAGACATATGATAGGAGGTCTCTCAACTAATAAGCTCCCAAGCCATTTGGGGCCTTATAGGTCAAAATTAATGCCTTAAATCAATCCAGGATCCAATAAGCAGACAGTTCAGATCATATAACTGCCATCAGGAAATACCACTAAATAGGCAGCCTGCAGATTCAATGTCTGGATTTAGTTAAGTTGTAAAGGGCAACAAAGCAATTGAGGCTTGAGGTTGCAATAGTGGGCATCATGGAAGCAAGGTCTGTGTCTGAAAGAAAATGATGTTTTAAAAACAAACATGCACAGAAAATTGTACCAGCAACTACCAATTAGCATTGCTTTATCACTGATTTTTGTGGTCACATTTCACTATAATCATAACCTGATACATTGGGGCCATCTACTCAGCTCAAACATATGAATAGAAAGATGATTTGCTGTTGGCAAGGAACACAGTCATTCTTCCCTTAGATCACCATATTTTTTAAAGTGATGATATCTGATTTCTTTTTCAACAGGAGGGAAGACAACATTTTGTAATAATCATCCACTAACTCCCACCTTTCACTTTTAAAGAGTGTGTTGGCACAGGGAAAACATTTCATTTTCAAATGAAAAATCCTGATAAAAATGGATAAATAAAGAATTTGATTTCAAAAGAAGTTAACAATCATGTTCCAAGACCACAGACAATATCTGAAGAACACAACAGGTTTAACTTAAAGTCCTAAATGTCCCATAGCTACACCATCTTTGGCTCTGCTTTTGTGAGATAAGCAGTGTTGAACCTGGACAGCGCTTTAATGGGAGAATTCCAGGTACTTTCAATCACCATAGGGCAGAATGAGAGCATGGAATCTGCCTAGAAGGATCAGTTAAGTTTCAGAGATTTATTTTAATCTCTCTCTCACTTTTCTCATGTCTATGATAGGAATATGGAGAACATTTAAAAGACACAAAATGCGCATGGGTCCTGCTCTGATGACTATCTATAGCAAAAGTCCATCTGAAGTCAAGAGGTTAAAGCACACTCTTCCCCTCAAGGGCAGATGCCATGTACTCTTATGGAATTTGCTGCAGCTGTAGATAAGCCTAAGAAATTGCACACTAGGCCATCATAGAAAAGGAATCTCTATTCATGGGGAAATTATTCTTCAGTGCATTGAACAGAAGTAAAAAGATCTGTAAGTGAAATTTTTAAAAAGTATAGATATGCTTCTATATCTTGTTTATTAGTGGGACATTCATGCTAAACCCTAAAATCTCGTAGTGTTTTATGATGTGGAGAGCAACTAATATTTAACTACACATTGAGGTGAAATCCTACTTCCACTGAAGTTAATGGCAAAACCTCCAAATTCAAAATTGGAAGTATGGTATAAAAAGATTACGATTTTCATGAGGATTTGCAGAAAATAAACATGCTAGGACAAAAACAATTTTCATATTTCTGAAAAGGGCAAACTATTTCTTTCATGAATATTAAAAGCATTTATGGTAATTGAATACATATCAATGTCACAAACTTGCCATTAGAAGTCCTGATATTGGATACATAAAATAGGCAGTTCACAGGGAGGCAGAACATTGACAAAGAAAATGAAGACCTGAAGGAATTAAAAATGTACAACATGCATAATACATTTCTTTTATACCCTCCACTTTAAAAGATATTGCACTCCTCTGAGCAGTTCCTCTGCTTTTGCGTGGACTAGAAGGTAATGTCAGCTTCCCTTGATTGGAGCATTAACTCATCATGCATTCAGTGAAATGGGATGTCATTAAAAGTGAATTCCATGAGCACAGTGAATGGATTCTTTAGGTGCTGGTAATGGTTCTATTGCTCTGATACTGATACTGCAATTTCAAGTAGGTCTAAAATCCCGTTTGGCACTTAAATTGTTAAACAGTCTCTAAATTTGGCTCAATAATGCTTCAGATGACAAATGAATTTTCCACGTAATATAGTCTGGTAACATCTTGGACAAAGACCACTTTTGAATATTACTTTTGATGCAAAGAGTTATGGTCCTAAATCATGGTAACCTAATAAAACTATACCAAGAATTACTCAGATCTAAATCCATGGTCAATCCTGAACCCCCTTCCTCTGAGCCCCAATGAAAACTTAACATTATTTTCCTTTTTTATTAAATTTGTCATTTTTAATGTTCAAGATAGTGATGTTTAGGACTGTTCATTTTGATTCAGGAAAATGGAATAATCACAACAGTTAAGCGAAATCTAAAGAAAATAACGTTCCATTTGGGAGAAGAGCTAGGAGACTGTGGGCATATAGGGCTGAAACCATGGGAGTAGGGAGCTTGCTAAGCATTGAGGCTGTAAAACTGAATACTGCAAAGGGACTAAGCACTCTAGAAGACATGCAGTCATCGGGTGATTCAATTCTTAACTCCTTACTGCAGATACCTTCTCTAGGTCTGCTGCCAGCCCCTGTGCCTGAGGCACCTTTCCTTGGGAGTCTCCCCCTTGCTATGTCAGTCCCCTCCCCACCATTTCACAGGCCCTATTACAGCCAGGGACAAGGAGAGGTGGGGATTAGAGTGAAAAATGGCTCAGAATGAGGAAAGAACTAATGAGCTTTGGGTGGAGCCAGGAAAGAAGGTGAGAGGTCAACAGGAAAAATTGCTGATTAGAGTGTAGATACAGTGTTGAATGACTTAAGTGCTTATTGACTTGCTCTTTGTGGCTTGCATTGGTAGGATGCAATCTAAAAGCCCCACCTTAAAAAATATTTTGGGGGGTGGAATACATATATGATTTTCACCACAGTATGCACTGCGTGGTGAATACACAATTCACCACGGTAATTGGGTTGTGAGTGATGGATGGAACTACTCACTAAGTCATGAGAGGTGGAATAATAAGCAAAGAGAAGACTGAAAGAGTAGTGATGTGGTTTACTGTACTTCAGTTAAAACTCAGTCCAAAGCTTTGCCCAATTCCTAAGACCCTAATAGATGTCTTGGAAGCAAGAACTCACCCATCCCTCTTTTCTGAGGCTTTGCCAGCAGTAAGACCCCACATTTGGGAAAGACCCATATTGCATTTGAAATCAAGTCTTCTACACTGTACCTTGGACCATGGCAACTAGAGAAACTCCAGAGAGTATAATTCAAAACTGGGCAGCAAATTGTTCACAACCACTGGCAGCTCCCACTGATACTAATGTGGGAAGGGCATGGAGCCACCCCCCTGGGAGCACCGAAGGCAGGAATGTGTGGGAGGGCATGTGCTACCCCGGCTTGCCTGCTGAAAAGCACCATTGTTTGAGGCTGTATAGTGAAAGGATATTCTTGTGTGTTTCCCATCTGTTCTCTGGATTATTCAACTCTCCACTGCTTGAAAGTACTCCCCCCATGCCCCAATTTCATGAAAAAAGAAGAGATAAAAGAAGCACATAGTTGTGAGGCCCAGATAATGATCCTTTCTTTGTTAAAGCCCCCAAATGTGAAAACCCATAGAAAATCAACTCAGCCAAGAATAAACTTGTCTTCCATTTCTCTTCTTCCTTTTGTTCACCCTGCTGCTAGTCTCTATCACAGATTCTCCTTCAAACACTCCCTATCAACTCTGATACTTCCCAAGCCAGGAGACTCTTTTATCTTCTTCACCATCATGATAGCATAGCACATTTCTTCAGGTCAATGCACATCTTTCTCTCTGACCCTTCAACCTAACAAATAAATGACACTCAAACATCAGAAGAAACTAATACATCCAGGACCAAGATCAAACAAAAAACACATTAACTATACAGGTCTCACCTAATCCCCTTTACTTGCCTTTGTGTCATTCAGAATAAAATCACTAAAACGTTAACTAAATTAATCTGAATATTCTATTGATATGATTTTTGAAATCATGTTGGGTTTTCCAGTTCCAGATGTCAATAGAGGAGATCCTGAACCTAAAAAGCCAGTGATTTTTCATCAGGACATGCATAGGTATAGAAATATTTTCTAAAAAAAGATATGGAGTATAAATAATATCAACCTGAATATTACATTAAAGCAGAGAGAAATGAAAAAAGAAACAAACAGGAGACACAGTGCAAAGTAAATTTGTTTTGCTTTCTCTTTTAATAGTCTGCTGCAGTGTTATTAGTCTTGTGAACAAGCTGCTTTTAAAGATACATGATTTTTAACCTGAATTCCAGGCTGGATTAACTCAGGAACTTTAGGGACTGCAGCCTAGGGCCTTGGGCTAAGGGGGGCCCTGCAGTCCCGCTGCTTCTTTTCATTCAACCTGCATCAAGTGTCTGCACCATTGTTGCCATGGGATGGGCACCTTCAGCTCTCTGGCATGCCCCAGCAGCCCCTACATCAGGGGTGTTCAAAGAACATGCATACAGGGTTCGCAGCTCCCATTGTCCAGAAACCATGACCAATGAGAGCTGTGGGCATCTATGGACAAGGGCAGCCTGCACCATGCAAAGTGCCTGGTCCCTCCATCTATGGGCCAGATATGCTGGCCATCTCGAGAAGCAGAGCAGTGGGAACCAGGACCGCAGGGGATCCTGCCTTAGTCCTGCTGTGCTGCCTAACCTGAAGCTGCCCAAGTAAACATCTCTCAGCTGGAGTCTGTACCCCGCAGCCCCATCTGCACCCCAACATGCTGTCCCATCCCTGAGTCATTCTCCCTAGCTGGAGCTGCACCCTGCTCCTGCACTCCAATTGCCTGTCCCAGTCCTGAGCCCACCCCTGGTACTCCAAATTCCCAGGGGCACCACAAAATCTAATAAGCCCTAGCTCACAGGAGACTTAATCCAGCCTTGCTGACCTCACTATATAGTATTATACACTAACAAGACTGAATTGGGAAAATGATATCATGTCAATTGTATCGTAAGCCCCTCAACTGTTTCCTGTTTTACATCATTAAAAACAGATCAAAACACTCATTGGACTCCAAAAACATTGCAGAGCACCCAGGGCCAGCTACTGTATCCTTCTGCTCTAAGAGCAACAGCCCCACTTATGGAAGGGAAGGAGGGCTTTTCCTCAGTTATTTTAGGGAGAGTGTGACAGGTTACCCTCAGGGGGCCCATCTGGGACTGGGGTACTGATGCATCTTCTGACTCACTAGCTTGGGCTCCTCTCACACCGTGCTTCTATGACAAGCTGCAGACCTGCTCCCCATTCTACATTTCCTCCAGCATTCACAGGCAGAAAAACACCAAGCTGCAGTTACATGCAGTCTCTCAGGGTATGTCTAAACTACAGCATTAATTCGAGTTATCTTAATTAGAATTAGTTAATCTGAATTAAGCTAATTCGGATTATCGCGTCTACACACAAAATGCAGTTCGAATTAGCGTTTTGCTAATTCGAACTACTGTGTTCACACAGAGTGGACGCTGAATCAGATTTAAGGCCGGCCGGAACCAGGTCAGGCAGGGCATCAGGTCAGGAGTGTCTTTGTGTGGCTGTTGTCTGAGGCTTGTGCTTAAAGGGACCCACCCCATGGGCAACTGGTTCTCAGGTGTCCCTGCTTGCTTGCCTGCCTCACTGCGGGACAGCAAAGCATTTGTGTCTCGGAGTGCTTTGGTTGCCCTCACTCGAGGCACAATAGCACTCTGCAACATGGAGCCAGAGCTGCCCCTGGGCACTCTGATGTATCTCGTGGACGCGTTGCCATCAGCCTGGCTGCACCTGCTGCAGGCTGCCATCCGGGATGTCCATTGGGGGGCTGTCAGTATCCAGGAAGCCCTGCGGGAGAGCGTCCACCCTGAGGAGCACTCAGAGCCTCACTGGTCTGCCCCACTGGGGGCTTGTGCCTCATTCCTCCCTCACGTCCTTCCACTTACCCCTCCCTAGTCCTCCTTTCTAATGTCAAATAAAATAAATGTATTTTCATAAACACAAACTCTGTTTATTTCACAAAACTGTGTGTGTGGGGGAATGAAACCCTGGTGAGACTTGGGAAAGGAGACAGGAGAGGGAAGGAGAGAGGGTGGAAGAGGGGAGGGGGACACCTGGGAGGAGGGACCTGGAAGAAGGAGGCAAGGGAGGAAGGGGGAGGAGAAACTCAGGGTTGGGGGTCTTGCTGGCCCTCCTGTCTCGCAGCACTGCACGTGCGGGGGCATTGGCATCCCCGGGGGGGAGCGGGTATGGCAGGTGGGGCAGGTGGGAAGGAGGAGGGAGGAAGAAGTGGGAGGGGAAGCAGGAGTGGGAGGAGGAGCGACAGCTGGGGCGGCCACAGGGGCTGGAGTGGCAGCAGGCACCAATCTCTGCACCAGGGTCTGCAGGTGATCCCATATGACACGGCCCTGGGCAAGCAGCTCCCGCAAGCCCTCCCGCCGCAACTGCAGGTCTTCCTCCACCCAGCGCAGTAGAGTTTTCCTGCTTTGGCCCAGAGTGGCCACCAGGGGGAACTGGGAAGGGCTGGAGGCCAGCTAATTCGGACTAAGCGTCTACACAGTGCTTATTCCAAATTAGCTAATTCGAGTTTGGCATTACTCCTCGTAGAATGAGGTTTACCAAACTCGAATTAAGCACCCCACTAGTTTGAATTTAATTCGAACTAGCAGTTTGCCTGTGTAGACACTAGGAAAGTTAATTCAAAATAACGGCTGTTATTTTGATTTAACTTTGATGTGTAGACATACCCTCAGTCCCTACATGAACCAACAATAGTGAAGGTATAGTAAAAGTAACTACCAGCTTCCCAGCCTAGGACCCTAAAGCTGTACTATCCTGCCCTGATCCAAACCCCAATCAATATGAATTTGTTATGCAGTTTACCTTCCCCTCAATGTGGAGAGGAAATGCAACAAGCCCCCTGAGCTTGGATTCCCAAGCACTTCACTGAATATTCTGGTTTATATTAAAGCATAAAATAAGTTTATTAATTACAAAGAGGCAGATTTTAAGTGATTATAAGGATTGCAAACAGAGCAAAGCAGATTACCTGGTAGTAAATAAACAAAAACACAAATTAAGCCTAGGATACTAGAAAGATAGGATATGATTTAGCAAATTCTCACTCTGGGTGATGATATAACCAGGCCACAGATTCTGAAGGTGCAAGCTACACTTGCTTTGCAGTTTAGAATCTTCAGTTTTGGCACATGGAGGCTAGACATCCATTAGTCCAGCACTTCCCCTAGTTGAGTCTTTGTTGCTCAGGTGTTTCCAGGAGTCTTCTTGCGTGGGGAGTGAAGAACAACACCTGATGCCACTCCCCACACAAGAAGTCCTGTGGCATCTTAAAGACTAAACTAACAGATTCATTTGGGCATTAGCCTTCCTGGGCAAAAACCCACTTTTGTCAAATAAATCTGTTAATCTCTAAGGTGCCACATGGTTGCCCCTCTGATACTTGCTTTATATAGTTTTAACATATGGTGAGAGCCCTTTGTGTCAGAACACTGACATCCCAAGATGGAGCCCAGAGTCATGTGGTCACAGGAATCTTGCTGATGCATAGCAGCCATTACTTACAGGCTATCTGGAATAGTCACAGAAAGGTTAACCAGGTGATGGATAAGCTTCTCCTAAGTTGTTTTTCCTAATGGCTCAATATCCTGAGTAGGGTCTATCCCACCCACAATCTAAACTGAAAGCATCTTGCCTACTGGGAGTAACCGAGGTATAGCTATATTCAAAAAACATGTACATAGTCAGTAGTCATCATTTCAGTTAAAAAAAATGGCACATTCATACAAATAGGATAATTGTATTCAGAAAATCATAACTTTTCCAATGACATCTTACATGATCCAACTTGCATAAAATAAACCATAGTTATACTATAATCATATCATAATACTAATACCACTATGAAGAGTATTGGATTCAATGTCACAGAGAGTACAACTTTGGGGTAATGGTGAGCTTCTATAATCTATAAAGTTATTTGCCTGCCTACCTTCTCCAGCTTTCCTAGAGATGAGAACGTTGGATCTTCCTGGGGACCCTGGTGCCTAGAGAGTCATGATGCTAAGTGAAGTTTGACAGCATGAATATCCCACTTTTAAATCTTCCAGCGTTGATAATTATATCAACCTCATATATTACTTGATGGGTAGAAATACTTAGGAATAATCATTTTAGCATAATTAAATATCAGTTATTGCAAAATGTGGATTGAAACCAGTCAAACGAGCAGCCGGTGGACAGAGCTCATGAGGGCTTCTTTGTCAAGACTTTGATAAATCACTTTGCTTTGCAAGGTCTGTTGTTCTCTCTTCTCAGGATCAAACTGTACAACTCAGTGACTTCAGTGCATTAAGTAAATAATATTTTTTATAGGAGAAATTCTATACATGGGGCCAGATCATCATATAGTATTAACTGCCACAGATCCATACATTTCAATGGTGGTGTGTCTATTGAAGATATGGAACACATTGTTTATCAAGTGAGCAAAGAATAATATGACACGCAAAGTCCATTTGTAATTTCATTAAAGAATGGAGGGTGGGGAGAGAAAATAAAGCTGTCACCTTTTAACACCTCCTCCCCTCCAGCTTTGCTTACCATTTTCTAAGTGTATGTTTGGCTTAAATGTTTAGTTAACATGTATCCAGCTTTTCCTCTGAATGTTCAAGTAGTCAGTAACTCTCATGGGATATTTCCATCCTCCCATGAATGCTGGGAGACTAACAAAGGAGCCAGGTACTCCCTGGCAATCATATTCTCACAGGTTAAGAAACACTGCAAACACTAGGCTTTTGACAAAAGCCTACATGCCTATTATGGGGAACAGGCATGGAACATCTGTATTTCTCACAGTTCTTGCCCCACTCCAATCCATGACAGATGGGTGAATTCACAGGGAAGAAATGGCTATCATCTCCAGCCATCTTTATGCATACAGACCCATGTTGGTTTTCTCTTGCAGCTTGTTTTTTTACACTTTTTAGAGAAAAAGTTCTAGAAAATATCAATAAAGCCACTGTGTCTATGAAATTTGTTTTTTTGTTTAACATTTTATGGCTAAACAGGCCTATGACATTGACTGTCTGAAGACTTTTCCCTCTGAACTCTTGTTCCATCGGATATTCCATAGTTTCCCATTTCATGGGTATTTTTGGTTCTCTCCCTTTCACCAGAGTGAGACATTCATGCATGAGGACATTTATTGCCAAATCAAGCTTGAAATGCCACTTCACTTTTGCTTTTATTAACTACTTTTACATGATCATCACCATCATCTTGTTCACTGTGCTTCAGCCAAGAACATTAGAGAGATGTCTGCAGCAGATCACTGCAGTTGAAGGGTTATGTTTTTCCCCTCCTCCCTGACAGTCTGTGTTTTGCAGCAATACAGAGTGAGAGAAAATACTAACACCTGGAATGGAGGGGGAAAAAACAAACAAAAGCACCATTGAGCTTCATTATACATAGGCACTCGAGTAAAAAGAATATCAGCGCAATTAGAGCCTGATCCAAAGCCCATTAAAATCAATGGGACCCTTTCCATTGACTTCAAAAGCCTTTGGATCAGGCCCTAATCTGGTGTGCTTCTCCAGATCAGAATGCAGTACTTTCTGAGAGAGGTTGCATGTGAATAACACTGCTGCACCCAGCTTTGCTGTTACAGGGACACCACATTTCCTTTTGCTGGCATTGTCCTGCCATCATGATTTGTTCTGCAGCAGATTGTGGTTATTATTCTAAATCCAAAATGCTTTTGAACAAAATATCATCATCATCAACTAGGATCAGCTCAGCAGTTATATAACATAACAGGCACGGCCTGAGCTGACACACCATCGTAATACAATGACATCCTGGAATCATGTCATTTTAATGCCCCTATAAATATTCTCTAGATTTTTAAAACATTTTTAGTTCTGATCAAAATCCTGTAGTGAAATTAAATGAGGTCAGTCCTGAGTGCCTGAGTGTTTTGCGCACACACATTTTAAGAGCAGGCAGAAAGTAAACAAAGCATTTCTCTCCACTGCCATGAATTAGAAGGTGGCATACAGCAGAAAGTGTTCTAATCAATAGCAACAACTTGTTCCTCAAATCATTATTCGGTATTGATTGTTGACATAGTAAATTGTGTCCTGGCAGGATAAAATGGAATGCTACATTCACTGAATTTAGTACCTAAAAGAAGAGGCCGAACTGCATAGAGCTGGTAAACACCAAGTACTCTCTGCTTTTGAACATGCATACACCTGCCAAAAGGGACAACAGCTCATTTCCTGTTTGGGGCTCCTGCTAGCTCAGCTTTCTTAAAGGAGACATATCGCAAAACTGTTAGCTAAACTAAGCACAAAAGACTCAATTGTGGTTTTAAGGCACATTGCCCCAGGGATGTGCAGATCCCCTCTGCCCTGAGAAGAGCACTGGGAGATTCCTGGTATATAAAGAGACTGGAATACACCTCTAGGAGTAGGGGCTGCAGCATAGTCCTGCTGCACATCCGAAGAACAGAGCATCTGGTGCTGGCGACTGTTGGCCCATAATGGACTGTACAGACCACTAATCTGATCAGTGCTGCAGTATCTACATTCTAGTGTTCCCTCCAACCCAAAACCCTGTACATTGGAAAAGCACAATTTCTGCATTCATGACCCATTTAACTGCTGAATAATGTTCCCTCTAATCTTTTCCATGTGTGGATGTTTTCCATCCATGTTCAGAATACATTTTTATGTGCACCAAGATATGTGTGAACGTGCATCACCAGTAGTAACAAAAACTTAGAGGTGGGTGCTCTGCTAATCAGCTGGGTAACATTTGAATCTCTTCTGAGCAACCTCACACTTGCACAGATTACTGGGAACAGTGCTGCTAATCCAGGGCGATGTCCTGGTAGACTGGAATTGGGACCGAAGAAGGCATTGATTGAAAGAAAGAAGACACAAAGAAAGGAGTGGAGAGAAGAAAAAAAGGACAGAGTTAGGGAGAATAAGGTGAGCATGGATGAATCAAGGAATAAAATCTGAGTTGTAGGGTAGGGCAGGTGTGTGTAAGGCCTTGAAAGTGAGGAGAAGTTTAAACTTGATAAGATGGGGCAGCTGAGGCAGTCAAAGAGATTTTTTGTCATCTCAACAACAGGTGAATCAGCTAATGTCAGCAGTTACATTTTAGATCGTCTGATGCATTGCACGAGTTGTAAGTAAGTGTGATTTTTTTTCTAATTTATATTAGGGAATATTCTACTATACACTTATGGAAAACACAAACCTAACAGCATGGAGACAGTATATCTCCCTTATATTAAAATCACGTGCACATTCCATCTCAGGGTCAGCTACAAACATGTGGATGGTGTTTCTCCAACAGTACCACTTAAAAATGCAATGATAAGGCAGTATAGTCATACAATTAATCATATAATCACACACCTATAATGACAATGCTGGTCAAGTTGTCTGTGAGAATTAAACCTGGGACCTCAGGATCTAAAACCATAAACCATTACTGCTTGAGCTAAGGGACTGATACCATTAGCTCATACAGAGTAGCAAATTCATAAACCAGTGTATGTGGTTCAATCACTAGAAGGAAACTAGGAGCCACAGTGGACTAATAATACGTTTGTCTTATATAGCACTTTTCAGAAGCAGATCTTTAAGCACATCAGCAAGGAGTTTAGCATCATCATCTGGGTTATATACTGTGACATTGTGCCCAGCAGGATGTGAGGAAGTGGAGTTTTGCTGTTGCTAAGCTGCATGTCAGCTCGCTGACATACCAGCCTGTCTGTCTTGCCAATAAACTCTTCAGGATTCTGTCAGTCCAAACATTGTCTTGCAGGTAACAAGCAGTGAACCCCAATTCCTGAGTTCAACAGAGATATCTCTCCACAGTGTCCAGTCCTTCTCACTGTGACACTCTCAGAAATGATCAAGTTAGCTGCCTCCAAACAGATGGAACATAAACAAGCCTGTTGGTTTAGCTGAGAACTCACACTCCACTTTAATACATATCTTGCTGTGAGTGTTTTGTAATAAAACAAGAATCTATTTATTAACAAAGAATAGAGATGTAAGTGATACTAAGCAAGAATAGATCTGGTTACAAGCAAAGCAAAACAAAACACTTTTCCTAATGACTAAAACTTCATTTCAATAAGTTATAATCTTTGTCTAAGCAGGTTTCCCTCAGCTCTCTGCTTTCAGGCCAAGAGGATACAGCTTTCCTAATCTCAGAACATACTGTATCTTATCATCCGTCAGTGTTTATTAACTCAAATGTCTTTTTGTTCCCACTTGTATTCCCCAAAGTCTATTGAATTTGTTTAAGGAGCTAGGAAGTTTTCCTGGGTGCAGATTCTTTTTCCTAGCATGATTGCTAAACACTCTTCTCCCCTGCTCATTAAACTTGATGGTTTTGTTTACATTATATGTAAATGTATTTCCATTGTCCACTACCTGTAAGCAAGCTGAGTGGACAAGAAAATATATATTCTTTTATCTAGGTTCATGCTGGGACTCCCAAACGAATTTTGAGACCATATTTCCAATGGCATCTATAACTTTTTGCATATAACCTGAATATATATCATACAATAACTTTTGGGACCAGTTTGTCACCAATTTACGTATGATATCTTGAACGATACCTTTGAGATTTATATTATGAAAACAATGTGTTGGGAATAAGTGTCAGACCTGGTAAGAGTTACAGTATGGAGGGGTGGGCCTTTGCCAGTTGGCGTTATGGGCTACCAAGGTCACATACACACATAATAAAAATGAACCACTGCAGAACACTTTTCAACTAAGCCAGAATGAGGATAGGAGAAATATGAAATAAAATATCCACTAACATTTCACATGGTTGTACCACAGCACGAGAAAGTGGAGAAATGTAGCCTAAACCAGTAGTCTATTTCACTGTTAATCTCAACGGGTTTGTCTACCCTTGCACCCTAGTTCGAACTAGGGATGCAAATGTAGGCATTTGAAATAGTCAATGAAGCGGGGATTTAAATATCCCACGCTTCATTAGCATGATCTCACCGGTGCGTTACTCTGATCTACAGCTGTTTCGAAAGTGAAAGTGCGCCTCGGGACGCGTTAGTTCGAACCAAACCCCTTGGTTTGGATTAAGGAGTAACGTTAGTTTGAACCAAGGGGTTTGGTTCGAACTAACGCGTCCCAGCGCGCACTTTCACTTTCGAAACAGCTGTTGATCGGAGTAACGCACCGGCGAGATCATGCTAATGAAGCACGGGATATTTAAATCCCCACTTCATTGACTATTTCGGAATGCCTACATTTGCATCCCTTTTTCAAACTAGGGTGCAGGTGTAGACATACCCTACCACACATGACCAGAGTATTAACTGTAGAATGCCACAATTAAAGGAATGCTAGAAAATTTGATACATAGAGTATCAAGTTTTGCAACAGGTAGTAAGCAAGCAAAACATGAGGACCATAGAATGAAAAGTCTGCCATTCAAGTTATAAATATGCATTCTCTCTCATCCTACAGTGAGAATGAAATTAAATTCTCCATTCTTCAGTCCAACTGCATCATTTAAAATTAATTTCCCAAAAGAAAAAGAAAGGGCTCAAATAAGGTCAAGCTCTACTACAGTCACTGAATAAAACTAGACTTGTTGCCAAATATTAATAACCTCTAGGTGTGATCATTAGTAGGGACAGTAAGATTCTAGCTCAAGGCAAAATAAGTTAGGTCTTAGAAAATTGCTTGGATTAAAACTGCAAACTGATCAGCAGCTGAGGAAACTAAGCTAATTATGTCCTGATGAACTCACTGTTTTCAGCTACCAGATTGTTTTGTCATGACATTCCAACCAACATTGTTCTTAAAATAAGATAAATATCAGCTTGCAGTTCCAAGGCAACTTTCAGCTGAGGATACCAGCCCTAGTTTATATTAATTAATCCCCACATCAGTTGAGGAATGCTTAATTACAACTGAAATGAAGCGACCTCTGGAGTGAAATGCAGGAGCTCAGTAACACTATATAAAAGCTTAGCGAGGTATAAAGAATTCTCTGCAGCTGAAGTGGCAGGGGAATTCTGGGTAGGCAGAGTGTAACAGTCAATTTACAATTGGCCCAGACACTAGAATTCTTACCACAACAGTTATACAAAGCGCACGAGAATCTTTAGTGACAATCAGTGCTGAGGTTCACTGTGTACTAGTGTAGCACAGCATCTCGAACATTTTGTTGTGAAATGAATTCATTGATAAGTAGGTGTGCAGAACAACCACTGCCACAATCTGTAATGTATCTCTTGGAGGACTTCTGGTCAACCATTAGTTTGATTCCCTTAACCTCTGAGGGTAGGACAAGAAGCAAGAGGATTAAGTTACAGCAAGGAAGGCTTAGGATGGATATTAGGAAAAACTGCCTGATAGAGGGGGGTCTACCATTGGAATAAATTGCCTAGGGAGGTTGTGGGATCTCTGTCAATGAAGGTTTTTAGGAACAGGTTAAATAAACACTGGTTAGGAATGGTCTAATTATTATTTAGTCCTGTCTTGAGTGCAAGAGACTGGACTACTGAGGCCCCTTCTAATCCTACACTTCTATGATTCTATTAGTTTGTGAGATCTGATGGAACTACAACACAAAGTGACACAACCACACTCTTAGAAAAAAGGCATATAAAGTCTAATCATTTAATGATAATTCTTAAATCCCATTAAAGCCAGTGTGAGTTTTTCCAGTGACTTCAATGGATTTTCAATCAGGTCATAGATTCAAAACGTGAGAGGTTCAAATAATTCACGGTTTTTAGTCTAAATGATAGCATCAGCAATTTTTGATTACACTTCAGACTTGTTGACCCATTTCTTATAGTCATAGTGACTGCCAGATCAGGATCCTGAGGAGATAAATAGACTTTAGAGATTTAGTCAAGAGTGTCCATTCCTAAAGAGAGATATGAAAGGAATTTTGAAGGCATATGTGGTTAAAAACGGACTGTCAAGGCTAGCCTTGCTCCAACTCTCTCACTGGACACTTTAACAAAGATGGAAGAAGTAAACGGTTTGGAATTAAATTCAGATTTTTATTTAAAATCCAGCTTCACAATAACAGGAGGTATGAAAGGAAATGGGTGAGTTCCTCCAAAGTTGTTGTGCTTTGAACAGGAATAAAGGCAGGAACTAAATGTGTCAATAAATACAGCTCTGAAGCTGAATCAAGTGAGACAGCAATCATTGACTGAACTCATGCTTACTCTGATTAAAAACATATTTGCAATTTTAAACAATTTTGATTTCCATTAAGGTCACCGTTCAGGTTTTATTTTATCCCTTATGAAACTAGCTGCCCATAGCAGGCATTACAGACTCAATAACAAACTTTTGTCTGTTGAGTCTTAGCAGAGAATGAATACATACATACATACATTAATACATACATCACAGGTAGCTTGATGTCCTCCAAATTAAATCATGACATGATTAAAAACATGGCAGAAAGTGCAGAAAGTATTGAATACAATCAGTATCAAAGCTGCAATATATATAAACCTAAATGCTTATTTTAACATTGCCATGAGAAACATAAGGTAATCTGATTATTCCATATGAATCAGCCTTCATAGTTCCCTTATATTGCAAAAATAACATCCTGCCACTAGCAAAGCCAATGAGTACAGACTGTTCCAGTATGAAAATATGTAGATACGTAGAATGTTGCATCTGAAGTACTCAGGCTGTGGTGAGCTGAATAGACAAATTTTTATACATCTAGTCAGAAGACCCTGCTAGTCTGGTGAAGGCTTTGGCATAATTAACTTCTGTGGGGGTTTCTGCCTCTCTCATTTTGTTAACTTGAATGGACCAGTAAAAATAATATATTACCTATAGTTATCTCCATAAAGTCAACATATGGTAAAATCTCTATGGATATTGATGAGGGAATAAAAGCACAACACTTGTATTTCAATGCAGCATTATTGATGGAATATGTTAAAACACTCTCCTAAATAAAAAGATGGCTTCACATCTCTTCTTGTACCATCATCTTCAAAAATGTTTTCCAGAGCAGCTATTTTAGGAAGAAAACCGGTAACAGTAATGTAATTGGTTTGGTTTGGAGAAAGTTAACCTACCAGTGAATCAGTAGTATGGTGGGATAATGCGACCAAGCTCCCCACAGACCAGGACACAATAACTCAAACTGGCACCAGGTCCTGCCTGAACAAAAGATACACAGTCTGCTGACATATCTCCACTGCTATAAAGATCAATATGCTTCAAAACATGCCTTTCATCCTCCATGGACACTTTCCATGCCTATCACAACATGTGGTGTTTCTCATCCACTACATTACATGTCTCAATAACAGTTATGTGGGTGAAACCAGACTATCGCTATGATGTCGAAGGAACTGACACAGAAAAATGATAAAAGACAAAAGCACCATATTACCTGTGGGTGAACACTTTTCTCTAAGTAATCCTCATCCTCACAGGTAACCTGCACAGAACTTTCAAAAGACAAGTGTAAGTGCTTAAATCTGTAACTTTGCTAGGCACTAAAAATCAAGGATTGAACTGAGACACTAGATTTATGACTCATTACAAGAATCTGTAACCCACTACTTCCTCGCTTTTGTCCTATGCTATAAGGGCATTAACGGACCACTTTACATTGAATGACCCCTTAAAATGTGTGCTAACCATTTACACTAAACTGTTTAACCTTGCATTTAGTTGTGACGCTCTGGGGGCAAGTCTACACTACAAAATTAAGTTGACTATGTAGATGTACAACCACTGCAGTAATTTAATCAGGTTTGCAAGGCCACACCAAGCTGCTTGTGTTGGCGGTGCACATCCTCATCAGGAAAGCTTGCACCGAATTAGCTGTCAGTGCGAGGCATTGTAGGTTGGATTCTGGAAGGAAGCAACAGCCAACATAAGCAGGGTCTGCACTGGAACTGCATTGTGACATAAGCTGCCTTACATGAATGTAGTGTAGACTAGCCCTGACTTGAGGAAGAGCTTTGTGTAGGTCAAAAGCTTCTCTCACACCAACAGAAGTTGGTCCAATAAAAGATAGTGCCTTACTCACCTTGTGCATCTGAGTGGTTCTCAACCAGATGTATGTGTACTTTTGGGGTTACTCAGAGGTCTTCCAGGGGGTACACAAACTCATTTACTTATTTGTCTAGTTTTAAATAGACTATACAAAGAGCAGTAGAGAAGTTAGTCATTACTAAAATTTTATAGAGACAATGACTTATTTATGGAGCTCTATATACTATACATTGAGATGTGAATATAATATTTATATTCCAATCTATTTATTTTATAATGATATGATAAACAACGAGAAAGTAAACAATTTTTCAGTAAGCTTGATATGTCACTTTTGTATTTTTATATCTGATTTTGTAAGCAAGTAGTTAAGAGAGGTGAAACTTGTGTGTATGCAAGACAAATCAGACTCCTGAAAGGGGAACAGGTATCTGGAAAGATTGAGAGCCAATGGTCTGTACAGTTTCATAGTAATTTGTAAAGTGAGTGACAGGGGGTCCTTTTCCTTTCAAAATATGGAAGGCCAGATCTTCAGCTAGTGGAAATTAGTATAGCACCACTAGAGTTCCACTGGCTCAGTGTTTCTAAGAACCACAATTTGCAATATTTTGAAATCTATTATATATTTTGAAGAGTTTGTTTGTGGATTTATTTGTGCAAAATAAAGTCATACTTCACGATTACCTAGAGGCTAAATTTTGCATAAACAATCCTGCCACTTAAATTAGCAGAACACATTACTTTTTTACACTGGAATATGCTGAGTGGTTTAAATCAGTGTTTCTCAAAGTGGTCCATGGACCAATTTTGAGAAAGCTGCTACCAGGCCACTCCAGTTTGTTTACTTACTAACTCCACAGTCATGGAGCTTGGGGCTCCCATTGGCTGTGGTTTGCTGTTTGCAGCCAAGGGGAGCTGCGGGAAGCAAGCATATTAATAAAAAATTCTATTACATATATTTCATTTCTTGAACTTTCCTATAAGTGTAAACTATGCAAAATGACTTTGCCCAGTCAACTACAGGCCTCACCTGCTAGTCTATATATTTGAGAGAGTTTATCTGTCTGTCTGTTTATCTGTTTGTTCCTTAACTACTCCTAAACAAGAAAAGCTAGGACCACCCAATTCCATATACAGCTTCCTCTTCTCATAACTTAAAGCAAGGTAAGTGTTTGGTTGTGCCAGGAAAATGGGATGCTCCTGGAATGGGATTGCTTCTCATAAAACCAACCAACCAACCAACCAACCAAGACAGAATCACCAGGCAGGTGAAAGGGGTTGCCTGGGGGTACACCCCTCTATCTGGGACTTACCAGAGCTCCATGTCTCCCACCCACCAGGTGCCCTTTAGGCCTCCTTCAGCTCCCCTCTCCCTGATTCACACAGGGATATTGCTGACTGGTCCACTTTGTCACGGAGCGAGGGGAAAATGTACATTTTGCTGCATTCCTCGCTCTGGCTGAGGAGTGCAGGGCACAGACAAACCTGGATCTACTCCAGCTGGGAGACATGCACCTTTCCCCCGACTGTGCCTGCTGGAATTGCAGCAACCGTGGAGAGGCGCGTCTCATGTGGCCCCAAGCTTCTGTGGTGAGAGAGGGCTGGTGTAATCCTCTCTCTCATGGGCAGCCTGCATATCAAACCTCTCATCCCCAGCCCCACCCCAGAGCAATAATTTAAATGTAGCATGTACATTTTCATTTTATTTTCCAAAAAACAAAAATTAATGGAGATAAGGACCTGAGCAATGCTGGGTAAATCTTCACATAAAGTTACACTATTCATTTAGCAAACTGCAATGTGTGAAGCTACTGTTTTAGCATGCCACCTTTGGTATCCAGACACTTTTAGCTCACCTTTCTACAACAACTACTCTTCAGTATGAATCAACATTAGAAGCCAATTTCCCACCTCAGGAATCTCTCCTGGAAACAAATTACATGAATATTTAACACAACGGTTTGTTATGAAAAATTAATCTTTAGCCCCTGCAACGCTTCATACTCACAATATGCCCAAAAGCCAGCGTTAAAAATTTAACAAATTTTATTTGGGGAAAAAAGTGAGTCTGTGTGGAGGGTCCACATTAATACAGTACACAGAAACCAGGGCAAAAACAAAGCAGAAAACAAGATTAATGTAATAATGAAAAGAATAAGCAGCTTTCATGAAGATCATAATATATGTTAGCAAAAGCACAACTTTCAAATTTTCTATATAAAATACCAACAAGTATGGTGGAAGCACTCTGATTCCCCTCGGGCCTACCTGTATCCCCTACTTTGAATTAAATAGGGAGAAAAACAGATTGGTTTAAATTTTACAACAGTTTAGGCCTGAAGAAAACTACACATTTTCCCCAACACAAATCAGCTGCATTTAATTCCCCAGACAGCTGGCATGAACACAGCCTCTCCACAGGACACCTGAATTACAAAATTAGCACATTCAGAACTCTAAATCACATTCCATTACATCAAGCCCTAAGGTCCAACATTACTGAGAGCAGGAATAAATTGCAGAGTTTCTCCTGAATTAACCCTCTTAGAACACTCTCAAAGTTAAATTGCCCTTTCCTCCCCTTTAAAGATATATGGAAATTTACACATTTCCTCCCACCCATTCTAATCTATTCTGATTTTTGCCAAGTGGCACAGTTTATGGGACATAAATTGAAAATCCTTCTTTATAAACTACACTTGTAAATTAGCCCACCTCATGCTGTTCTTTGTTACTTTGAAAACTCCCAGGGTAATATGTTTATGTCTGGTACCTGGAAACAACATTGGCAAAACACTTTTCTCTCATAGTATGGTTTTATTGAAATCTGAAGTCATGCTATGAAAAAAAAATCTTGGTTGCAGTTGATTTTAAGTTTCTTCCAACATATAAATAATCAATTGTTAAAATTACGTGACATTAAGGGACAGCTGTTCCTCGATCCACATAGTAGTAACTTGGTCTTATTAACACATGCTTGCCAATTCCTTGATATAGTATTACTATTATTTATTGATTATTTCTGTGAGCATCTACAATGTGCTCATTGCTATACAAATTTGAAGTCCAATGCTGTGCAAGTTCAATTTTTAGACCTGCAGCTACAGTCAATTTTTCATATTTTGAAGTAAGTTATTCTTCCAGCAACAGGAGAAGGATAGAGAAAATCATAGCAATAATCTTTTTTTTAAACAAGTATAGTGGTTATGTGTTTAAAAGTTTCTTCTGCTCTGAAAATTTCTGGTTTCAGAGTTATCTAGCTATATATTTTAGAAATGTGCATCTATCTGTCTGTCTGTCTCTCTGAGAGTCCATTTGTTCAAAGATTCTTTCTAAATATCGAGAGCTAGGACCATCAAATTTGATGTACAGCTTCCTCTTCTCCTAACTTAAAGCAAGCTCAGGATTTGGCTGTTCTAGGAAAATAGGAAGAATCTGGAATGGAACTGTTTTCCGTAACATGGAAAGGGACGTGGCAATTTGTAGGGACACTATACTGCAGAATGACCACTGTGGAGCAGTGAGCATGGAGGAGAGCTATACTGCAGAGGGATCACTGGGGGAAGCCACAGCACTAAGGGTACGTCTACACTGCATGGCTATTTTGGGATACTGCGTCTACACGAGCTGCCTGTTATTTTCGAAATAATGGGTGCACTATTTCAGCATCCCGGTAACCCTCATTCCATGAGGGTCAAGGGATGTCTTGAAATAGCAGGTTATTTCAAAATTCGGTGCTGTGTAGATGTGCCAAATTTCAAAATAAGCTATTTTGAAATAAATTCAAAATAAGATTAGCAATTTACATAGCGCAATTGGTGTATCTTATTTGAGTTTAGGGTGTTGTGTAGGTGCACCCCAAGAGTGGTGAATTGGGGTTGGGGCTCAACTTCTTGCCAGTTACTGGACTAGGTACATGCCCTCCCTGCCCCAAATCTCTGACCCTGGTCCTTGGTTGCAAGTGTCAGAGTTGGGTGTGGGGGGTAGGAGGAGGAAGAAGAAAGCCTCTGCTGGATTGGAGGGGGAGAAAAAGCCCCTGCCAGATGGGGGGAAAGGCCCTGCTGGATGGGGGGGAGAGAAGGTACATGGGGGGAGAGGGGGAGCAGGGAAGAAGGCAGACAGGGAGGAGAAAAGGCCTCTGCCAGATGAGGGGGAAGGGGAGAAAAGGTCCTGTCAGGTGGGGAGGGAGGAGAAAAGGCCCCGCCATAATCCAGAGGAGCCACAACCCAGGTCCCCTGAGCACCACCTGTCTGTCCAGCACACCTGTCCGCTGGGTGGCCTGCACAGCCTCTTTTCCTCCCCTGGGCCCAGTCCAGGGAGCACTGCCAGGAAGGCCTACACAGTCCCCCTCCTTTGGCCTCTGTATTGGGCCTGGGGAGTGCCAGTCTGTGCAGCCCGCCCCACCACCTCCAGACTTGGAGAAGAGGAAGCTGGTGGGGCCAGCCTATGTGGCTCCCCTGCCCTGAACCTCCTCACTCTGGCATGGCCAGTGAAATACTCGCTCCACGATGAAGGTAATTATTTACCAGCAAAACAAGCTATTCGAATCCTAATTATTCATGTTAGTGATTATCCAAAATTTAATTTTATTCCCGAGTCCAAAATTCATAGATAAAACTGAATTAGGGTTCCAAAAACTCCAACTACCTGAATATTTTGGAGTTCCTTTAAGACAGCTATATAATCAATATTTACCTCTGTACCTATTACATAGATGGGTGAGCTGAGGCAGAGAAATAACATAACTGCTTCTGACTTTCAACAATCCAGTGCTGGAGTAGCACGGGGAAAAAACTGGCCAGCAATGGTCCTACCACATGCTTGTTGCCTCAAGGCATTCTATCGTGAAGACACTCTTCCCTGGTCTATACTAGGGAGTTATTTTGAAATAATTCCCCTTATTTTGAAATAATAATCGGAGTGTCTACACTACCAAGCCCATTTCAAAATAACAGGCTGATTATTTCAAAATTTGTATTCCTGCTTTCCTGGGGAAATAAACTTATTTCAAAACAGGTATTTCAGGAGTTGTTATTTTGAATTTAGATATTTCAAAATAATTTCCTAGTGCAGACAGGCCCTTAGTTACTAGTGGATAGAAAGTCAGTACCTAACAGACTCTCCATGAACAAAACAGGCCCACATATTGCACAGAGCCTAGTAACAGTGGTCAGACTCAATGGGGCCACTTTCTGAGTTTGTTGGATGGCTTAGACCTTGGGTAAGGAAAGGGTAAACGAGATAACCTGATTGACTCCCAGTTCAAGGAAAACTATTGCCTTTTGCTGAGTTTGCAATAACACTGGACATGACCACAGGTGAAGTTCAATTACCAATGCCAAGGCAGACAAAGTATTCCAAATTTCTCTTTTGAAACCACTAGATTTCCCTGACTTGAACAGTCTGACCTTGTCCTTCATTACACTGAGGAGGTTAAGAAATGAGGAGTCATCTGAGACATCAGTGGCAGCCCAGACATAGTGGATCAGAGAACCGCTGACCACAAAAGATGATTCCAAAGAGGATTTTTTCATCCACTGGGACAGCTGCATCTAAAGGACAGATGAGCCTATTGCCATTGAGCGCTGGCAGAGGAAAAGCAGTTTTCAGCTACTTGCCCACAAGACAAAGGTGTCAAACCTCTGTAAGGTTTAGATGATGTATCCAGTAGTGAAAATACAGGAACGTGGAGACTGATGAAAGTGGAGTTAGTTTATAAATTTGAATTGCTGAGTATTTTGAGAAAGAATTCATGGAATTCAAAGGGCTTAATGGAAAATAATTACAAGGAAAGAGAACAATTTGCAATAAGTGGAACAAATAGAAAATAATGAAAGCAAACTGGATTCAATCTAATCTACTGAAACTAAACTCTTAGCTGAGCGCACGATAATGGAAATAATTACAATTACTGATTGTATGGATGATAACAAAATAGCTATGGAGAATGGGCGGGAGAAACAGATGTTTCTGAAAACATTGTGTGTATTAGCCTTATTGAGAGTATTTGAATATAAATAAAATATCCATCGTAAGCAATGTTCCAACTGTTTTTGGATCTTCTATTATTTATTCAGTTTAGTGGGAAAATTTTATCCTAAGGCACACTTTTGCCTTCCCTGTCACTATGCATCAATTATACTATATACTGTACAATTACACTGTCCTTTGACATTGTTTTCTCAGTTCTATTAATATTTATAAACAAACCCCCTGTAAAATGCATTTTAAAGCAATAACCATTTTAACACACATAACCATGAGATGTTACCCAGGGTGAGTTCTAATGTTCTGTATTAATCACTACTGAGGACAACGTTTGATGATAGAATTCCAAGGTTTTTCCCCCCATAAACTCTATACAGATTCAATCATTGCATCTTCAAAGTCCATGGTGTGTGTCAGCTCATGTTCAAGAAGCCAGCAGTGACAGAGAATTGAGATGCACTGCCTTTTTGCATTCGTTATCAGCTTTGCCTGGGAGAAAGAATATTCCTCACTGCAGTCCAGTACCCATGAAAAACACAATTGAGTATTCAGTAAGCATCTAACTAACATTATTTATGAATAAAGAACGCAAGGAACATCTACATGAGGGTAGTGTGGTGTAGTGTTCAGAACTAGGACTGGGGGTTAGAAAGCCCAAACTGTATGACTCTGCCACTGACTGTACTGGGCAAATCACTTACTTTTTTCTATGCCAGGTTCCTTGTCTTTTTGAGGGGCATAGACAGAAAGTGACCTGAAGATACATGTTGTAACAGATCATTATTATTATACACTTCTGCCAACAGCTAAAATGGGATAACGTGAGGTTTCTGGCCAATCAACTAATCACTACTGCATAACAAAGGCAATTTACTGCTGCTCCAGCCTCCCATTCTTTTCAGATAGGAAATGAACCCCCTTCCTCTTAGGTCCAAAAATTTAATTTAACAATGTATTGGTAAAAAAGATTACAGAGCTCTCCTTTCTTTGGGGAGAAAGATGAGGGGATGTTCATCTACTGTAGCATATATGGTGGTTTTCTGAGAACAGCAATTACAGGTAAATCATTTTTTCTTCTCCAAAGATTCATATAACAGGAGATTACACTCTTGGAAACTAGGAGGCTCAGGAATGTCTCTGTAATACAATAAAATAGCGTGAGAGGCAAGAAAAAGTGAATCCCCTTTATAAAACAAAACAAACAAAAAACCCACCAAACACACCACCACACCATCATACCAAACCAACTAAACAATGCAAATGTGTCTGAGGGGAAGAGGATTTTTGTCAATGTTACCAGGCCAGGGAAGACTGACTATTTTGATTGCTGTCTTCAGGTCAAATATAGCCTTTACTACTTAAACCTGGACTACTCTTAAAATTTAGGCTGTCCAGGTTGTCAAAAACCCACATCTCGATCTATGTAGCAATGCAGATTAAATCCCCAGGCATAGTGTACTCGAAAGTAGGTTTATGGGAAAAGGTCCACTGACCTAGCTACTGTCACATCAGCATAGCTATGGTGATCTAGCTATGCTACTGTAGTCCTCGTAGTGTAGACATACCCTTAGTGCATATGTGTGTCTAGACTACATCCCTCTGCCGGCAGAGGGACATAAATGAAGCAATTCAAAAGTGCAAATGAAGCGGGATTTAAATATCCCGCGCTTCATTTGCATAATCATGTAATGGCGCTCTTTCGAAAAAGCGCTATTTTGAAATTGAAACCACAGTCTAGACACGGTTCTTTTGAAAACAGGGCACTTTTTCAAAAGATCCTGTAAACCTCATTTTTAGTTTACAGGATCTTCCGAAAAAGCACCCTGTTTTCAAAAGAACCGCGTCTAGACTGCAGTTTCAATTTTGAAATAGCGCTTTTTTGAAAGAGCGCCATGATGTGATTATGCAAATGAAGCACGGGATATTTAAATCCCCACTTCATTTGCACTTTCGAAGTGCTTCATTTATATCCCTCTGCCGACAGAGGGATGTAGTCTAGACACAGCCTATGTACAGAGGATTCCATGCAAACCTCCTATGTGAAAAGCCTGAGTTTGTTGCAGTTCCTATTTATCTTATGCTGAATGTCCTTGATGTGCCCCTGGAGTCATGGGCCACCAGACTAGTAATGAGAGATTTTATCAGACAGCATATTGACATGCTTCTGTTGGAGACTACAGAGTTTTTTCAATAATACTTGCAGATTCCAAGTTAACTCTGGGTAATGCTTATGGCCCATGTGAAGAGGAGCTTTTGGGGGGATAGGTAAAAGGATTCTTATTGTACTATTTTACAAAATATTTCCATTTGAATTGGCATCTCCTTTGGCATGTCCTTTGGCAAAATGTTTCCAAGACACTGGGAGGGCTCCAGGTCATTCTTAGCAGAACTTCTAAGGAAATCCTTTGTGATCTGTTCCAAGACACAGAATAAAAGTTTTTTTCTTCATTCCTCTAAGATCCAAGTGGATGGTAATAGAGAAATAAATAGACAAGATAAAAAAGACACACAACATTTACAAACATCAGGAACAAGAGGCAACAGAATCTCTCAGATACAATAGAAACTGTGGGGCTCAAGACCTTAGTGTGTCCCCTGCGGCAGGCTATGATGTTGCTAAGAAAGCTAGTTCACAAAAAGATTTACCTGTTATTTCAAATAACTACAATGGAGGCAATGCTATGGTGGAGAAGAATTAATCTGTGGTGAGAGGAGCCAATTAGTCATCAAAACAGAGACATGTTGCTGCACATATGGGAAACTGGTTGCACCATCCAAAAGTGCTCCTTCTCAGAGTACAGACAAAAAGGAGCTGACTGTTGGAGCAGTGGTGGTGTTGTGTGGGTGATCACATATATTTCCCTGCAAAGGCTGATGTGATGGACTCAGAGGCTTAGACATTTGAGTTTGGGTAATTCTTACCTTGGAAGATTTTTTTTGCTTATCTTTGCAAAGTCCTCACAGATCTTCCAATAGAAGGTGCTATATTTATGCCAGGTAGATGTTAGTGTGAAAATATCCTGCAATATGATGCACCAGCTTTTGGCCCCAGCTCGGTCTCCTTTTTGTTTTTCTGGCAGTGTTAACAGGGCAGAAAGCTGTTCTAAAAGACAGCTAGTGCATGCCTTGAGTTGGCAGAAAAGCGGATGGCATAGAGGTGCTGGCAATGGGAACATTCCAAGGTGAGCCACAGGAATAGCTGGGAGCAGAGCCAGTGTGATCACCAACCAGCAGAACAGCCCTAGGGCAGGGGTGAGCAATCAGCGACAGGAGCCACAAGTGGCAGTACTTGTGGATGCTCAGGTAAATATAGTGTCTGGTGACCCACCAGGGGCTAACCCTGCAGAACTGCATCTGGCCCATGGGATGCTTATTGCCTATCCCATCCTAAGGATCTGTCTGAGCATCTGTAACATGGTGGCACTCACCTCCCATAAGTGCCCCCATCTGGCTGAGTGCATGTGTCTGCACAGCCTCTGTTTAATCAGCCTTTTTTGGCTATTCAACCCTTCATACTCTGTGTGAATCACAACCCCTTCTGAGTTACATGCCTAACAGGGCCCCATCTCAGTGCCCTCTGGTGTCTCAGTTTGTTTCCCCACTCGGATAGAAAGTAGTGCCTCCAGGGTTCCCCTCTGGGAGATGAGTTCCTTGCCCTTACCTTAGGGCAAGGTTTCCCAACCTATGGGTCGGGACCCAAATATGGGTCGCCATTACATTTAAAAAGGGTCACCAGGTGTCTCCCCAGGTGGCTGTTAAGGAGCCATTCACACATTTTTTGAATTGCCCTGGATCACCAAGTCTTCCTGAATTGTCAAAATGGGTCCCCATCTGGAAAAGGTTGGGAACCGCTGCCTTAGGGACTTATTTCAGAGTCAATATCAGTCCATATTAGCTCGTCACACAGAGCTCTCCAAGGTGCTGCTACTCCCTCAGCCAACCAGTCACCAGGTATTTACTCCTTCAAGGCTTCAGTGATACTAAGCTGACTCTGGTCCTGCAGCTTCATCTTAAAGGCCTTCCTGGCTGCTGATTGGCTGGTTTCTTTGCTAGCCTCTTTGGAGGACTTCTCTATGGCCCTTTTATGGCATCAGGGACTAGTTCACTCCATTCTATCCTATAGATGCCTTTAGCTTGTTCTAGTAGGTTAAGGGCCATTTTAACACTCATTTGGACCTAAGATCAGAAAGCAGAAAACTTAGTTTATAGCCCCTTTGTCCTCACCTCATGTATCACAGCTAAGTGAGATCTGGGACAATATTCTTTCTATATAAACTGCTGTATAGATTAGCTAACCAGGCAGTTCTAAGTTTCTTGGTACTGTAGTTTAGAAAAATTGTATTGATATACCCCAGCTTTTAAGACACTTTGAGATGAGATGACATTTTATTTTACTTACAACAGGTAAAAAATAACAATCCCTTTAGAGTCTTAGTTAAGCATAGCATATGGACAGCACATTGGCCACAAGAGACATTATAAACAATGAATGACAAAAAACACCTCCTCAAACACCTTGGCATTCTACGATCCCTTGAAAAAAAAGCCCTCCTGTCTCCTTTTCATGATATTCTCAACAAATTGGCCCTCCTGTGGGTTACTGGATCAAGCAATGCAATTGGAAGTGTGATTTAATGCAGGACCCTTAACAACCACAGGTTACATATGACTAAATTGTTCCTTATTTATAAACATATCACTTTTCACTGGCACAGTTTAGATGGCAAAAGCTGCTCTTTCATTAGCAAAGCAAGACTTGAGCATTACAGCAGGAGGAGGAACAAGGTCACAAGATCAGTTATGTTAACTGCAACCCATTGTCATTGAATTTTGTTTGTATGACCCACACCTCTACCTTGGAGACAGCTGAGATTTAGAAGATACAGCAGTGAAAACCATTGTGAAATATCAGAACATGAAACCAGGGGAGATTAGGTAATATAAAGAAATGTGCAATGTTTTTATTTATGTAGAGAAGAATTTCTCCGATCACTTCAAATTATTTTGCATGCTATTTTTTTCTCTGCCTTTTTACTGGGCTGTCATGTTAATGGATTCACGTGCTGTTTTCTGTTTTCAGTCCAATCTCTGTCACAAACATGGAAAATCCATATGTTTTAATAATTTGTAAACTTCCAAAATGTCCTCTTCTTTGGCCTAAACTTGTCATTATTATGTAACTTAATTGGTCAGCTCTTCTGCGTCTTTTCCTTTTCACAATCCTATCACTGTGGAGAATAAGGAAAGAGTCATTGATTTTGTCAATCAAAAATTTACACCACACAAAAGATGAAAATAACTTCTTAAATATTTACTTGAATAGAATTTACACTTCCATTATGATGTAGGTATCCTGAGATAAAGATAGAGAGGCATTTTACTCATTCATCTGACAAAGGTTGATTTAAACTGTGACATTTCCTAATTTCATTACAATCTCACAATTGTATCCTTATAGGATATGGCTACACAGTAAAGAGTTCACAGCTGACCTACTTCAGCCAACTAGGGCTCACAAGGCTCAGACTGTGGGTTGGATTCATTGCTGTGTTGTTTTCTGGCTCAATCTGGAGCCCAAGCTGTAGGACAGAGGTGGACAATAAGTGGCCCATGGGCTGGCTGCAGTTTGCCAGGGTTAGCTTCAGGCAATAAAAGACTCACTGCAGCTCAAGACTGAACACTTGAGTCAGTAGGAATGATCCAGCCCTGGGTTTTAATTTACTGTGTATACATACCCGGAGTCTTCCTTCAAACCAGATATAAGATATCCAAAAGAAATGAGCTTTACCCTTTTGCTGGCTCTGTGAAGGAGAAAGTAGTTAGAGACATTGAGGCTAATGGCAAGTGGGACAAATTACAACATAGTTTTACAAAAGGTAGATCGTGCCAAACCAACCTGATCTCCTTTTTTGAGAAAGTAACAGATTTTTTAGATAAAGGAAATGCAGTGGATCTAATCTACCTCGACTTTAGTAAGGCATTTGATACAGTACCACATGGGGAATTATTGGTTAAATTGGAAAAGATAGGGATTAATATGAAAGTTGAGAGGTGGATAAGCAACTGGTTAAAGGGGAGACTACATGGGTCATACTGAAAGGTGAACTGTCAGGTTGGAGGAAGGTTACTAGCAGGAGTTCCTCAGGGATCAGTTTTGGGGCCAATTTTATTTAATCTTTTATTGCTGACCTTGGCACCAAAAGTGGAAGTGTCCTGATAAAATTTGCGGATGACACAAAGTTGGGAGGTATTGCCAATTCAGAAAAGGATCTGGATATCATACAGGAAGATCTGGATGACCTTGTAAATTGGAGTGATAGCAATAGGATGAAATTGAATAGTGAGAAGTGTAAGGTTATGCATTTAGGGATTAATAACAAGAATTTTAGTTATAAGCTGGGGACACATCAGTTGGAAGTAACGGAGGAGGAGAAGGACCTCGGAGTCCTGGTTGATTATAGGATGACTATGAGCTGCCATTGTGACATGGCCGTGAAAAAGGCTAATACGGTCTTGGGATGTATTAGGCGAGGTATTTCCAGTAGGGATAAGGAGGTGTTAGTGCCATTATACAAGGCATTGGTGAGACCCCATTTGGAATACTGTGTGCAGTTCTGGTCTCCCATGTTTAAGAAGGATGAATTCAAACTGGAACAGGTACAAAGAAGGGCCACTAGGATGATCCGAGGAATGGAAAACATGTCTTATGAAAGGAGACTCTGGGAGCTTGGCTTGTTTACCTTAACCAAAAGAAGGCTCAGGGGGGACACGATTGCACTATTTAAATATATTAGAGGGATAAATACCAGGGAGGGAGAGGAATTATTTAAGCTTAATACCAATGTGGACACAAGAACAAATGGATATAAGCTGGCTAGTAGGAAGTTTAGACTTGAGATTAGACGGTTTCTAACCATCAGAGGAGTGAGGTTCTGGAACGGCCTTCCAAGGGAAGTAGTGGGGGCAAAAGATCTATCTGGCTTCAAGATTAAACTAGATGGGTTTATGAAGGGGATGGTTTGATGAGATAACATGATCTTGGTAACTAACTGACCATTCATTATCAGTGGTAAATAGGTCAATGGAGGGATGATAGGAGTTACTATAGAGAACTTTCTGGGTGTCTGGCTGGTGAGTCTTGCCCACATGCTCAGGGTTAGCTGATCGCCATATTTGGGGTCGGGAAGGAATTTTCCTCCAGGGTAGATTGGCAGAAGCCCTGGAGGTTTTTCGCCTTCCTCTGTAGCATGGGGTACAGATCACAGCTGGAGGATTCTCTGCATCTTGGGGTCTTCGAACTATTTGAAGGCTTCAATATCTGAGATATAGGTGAGAGGATTATTCTAGGAGGGGGTGGGTGAGATTCTGTGGGCTACATTGTGCAGGGGGTCAGACTAGATGATCATAATGGTCCCTTCTGACCTTAAAGTCTATGAGTCTGAGTCTATGAGAGCCTAAAAACAAACAAAGAAAACCCCACCACACTGACACATCTAGAAACTTGAAAAATGGCAGTTCTCCTAAGGGGTTATAGCTAAAACTACCCCAAAGTTCAGTTCCTAACCTTTCTTAATACTTCCACAAGTCATAGCAGATTTCAAGACAATCTGTCCAAGCAAGCCGATTTCAGAGCACCTAGAACATTGCCCTTCAAAACAGGAAGGCCAGAGGCAAAGGGATCCACTACACATCTATTTGCAGTATAGGAGCCTTGGAAAGGTCTATTCATCTCAATATGATATCCCTAGTTGAATGAAATACAACCTGAAACATTAGCTCTGGGGCATGCAAACTGCTCCATTCCTTTGCATAGATGTCCCCATCCCTCTCCCATGCTCTTTAGAACCTGTGTTATGCATGCAGTATGTCTGTTCTCAGCTCCCTAGTCTGGCTCATGGGGGTGGAGGGGAGGGCTGAAAAGAGGTCTTGGATACTCCTAAACGGGCAAGTACCAAGAACCTGACTCATGTGAGGAGGGAGAGAAAACAGAGGCCCAACCCCTGAAGATGGGCAGAGGCCTCCTAAATCCTGACAAACACATATGGACAGCATGACCAGCTCAGACACTCCCTGTTCAGACGAGCAGGCAGGGAGGAGGGCTCAGACCTCCTTAAGGAACAAGAATGCCCCAGATCTATGTACGTGTACAGGAGAGGCACACATGGGAGGTGAGAATGTGGAGCTGACAGATCTCCTGTTCCTAATGTCCACTAGTTCCCCCTGCAACTCATTTCCACATCTCCCTACTCAGTGTCCCACCCTTCCACTCCACCTAACCCCCATGCCTCCCTTATTTGCCCCTCCATCTCTGTTCCCTCCACTTCAACACAGCCTCACAACCTCCCTTGCTTCAACACCAGACTCCTCTCCTCCTGTTCCTCCACTCATCTACCCTTTACTACCCCTCCCCTTCCAGGAAGCATTCGTATGTGTAATCCCTACCAATACTTTCCTCTCCCCCACCAATAAAACTGCACCCATGACTCATAAATTGTAACAGTCTCCAGCTATTCAGTCAATCCAAAACTCCTTTTGTTTTAGGCTTGTGATTAACTCTTCATTACTTAGGTTAATTGAAGGGTGAATTCACAGCCATCAATCTCAACCTGACAATTTAACATTACAAGACCACAGAAAGAAACTGTTTTTGTGGGGCAGGCTGTAACTCAGGAGCCTGTTGATCACACGATCCCAAATTGAGCTCACTAATGCTATCCCATGCTTGTGTGAGGTACTCCAAATTACGAAGGCATCTGTGGATTTCAGAGTACTTACAAGAGACAAGTTTTACAGCATGTAAAATTACAATATTTTCTGTGTCGGTGCAAGTGCACTGTAAAGAAAAATCTATATTTTCTTAAAGATCTTAAAGTTCTTAGTTTGCATCTGCCAAAGTTTTAGTTGTTACCATGCATTACCTTGTGTAAAACTCAACAGTTTAAGACTTTTTTGACCTGCAGCACATAAGTAGTTTGGTCTCTAGCTATGCACAGAAATAACTTGCCTAGATTTTTTTTTTTTTTTTAAAGAAAATGACTATTATTTTTAGGGGTTATATATCTGCTACTTCAAGCTCAAATAATCCCAACTTTAAATAACTAACTCTACCCTGTACCCTCCTGTGGCATACCAAATTTAAAAGGAATCCAAAATACCATGTCAGTGTTAGAGCACTTAGAATGCCCACCTTTAAACTGACCTTCTTATGCTGTTGCACAACTGTAAATCATCATCTTAGAGGACTTTCTAGTAGCATTTATTGTCCTCTCTTTTCATCATAGTATCCATCTTCTCGAGAGCCCACCACTACCACATTAAAAGCACTTTAAAGAGCTTTAAAATAAAACTAATATTCAGGGTGAATGGACAGGGGTATACTGCAATTCTAATTTTATCCCATTTGTTGTTTTGATCCTGTTGTTATTATATAGAGCTCTCTTCTGGTTAGTTTTAGACAGCTTCACTTGTTTGTTTGTTTGTTTGTTTTAAATTCTGGGTTGAGACAATTCCCTGCGTGTCCACTAGGGACTCACTGCAGGGTTCTCTTTCCTTTTTCAGGATATTGCTAATGAAGTTCATGACTGGGAAACACAAAATGGATGCTGTTTTGAAAGAAGTCATGTGGGTGGCCTAGCCTGTGCAATGGAGTAGCATAACTGTGGGGATGTTAGGTTAGCGGAACCAGAACATGGAAAACAGTGATCAGGTAGAAATTACCTTATTTGTCAAAGGGGTAGAGATTTGAAATGAGAAGTGTGCCCTTTAGAAAATGAGAACCTAACCCTTTTTGCACTACACTACAATAGTTCAAGCTTATTGGAGTGTGCATTATTCTCTCTTTTTCACTTGAACAAATCAATTTACTGCTTGACAAATAAGTACATAATGTAGAATGCCAACTTACAGATTGGTATCATTAAAGAGAGAGCATGGTTATATTGACAAGGGACCATATTTCACCTACATTTCAGATCTTGTGATACAAACTTTGTTTATATAGAATACATGACCCATTACATCTGCTATACTGCAAAAAACCTAAGATATGATCAAATAGGACCAAAATTTAAAATCTTGGTAGTAAGTATTTAAAATCTTGTATATGTACCACAAATAACACTGGACGATTTCTTTAGAGGCATTTATGAGTTTGGAATTATTTTGTTATATATGTAACAAGAGTAATGCAAACTCTTTTGCACAATTTTTTAAAAAAGGATTTATTAAGTGCAAAACCTCACATGCTCGGTCTTTAGTGTAGCTTTAAGTAATTAGCCAATTTTCATTATAGTTCAAAATATTCACATAGAAATTAAATCTAATTGATTAAGTTTATTATGATTACATTCCAGAAATCTAACATTAGTTTGATAGGAAGATAGGAAAAATCTGTCTTTAATATGGAGGTTCTATAATTATTTTCATTATTGTAATCAAAATCTGAGGGAAGGGGGTTAAGTCAAGCTCTGTCTTTAGTGTTGTCTCTTCTGCTGTATTGGTACAGGGCATTCTAATAAAAAAAACCCCACACACTTTCCACTTTTAAATTATTCATGCTCTTTTTCATTAAAAAACCAAAAAGTCAATTTAAAAACTTAGTAAAATTTTTATGAAAGTCAGAGACCCACAATAACTCTGACTTTGTATTCCAAGATAATGACCTCTCTCTTTATATTTCTTTTTCTTAATAAAAGCAAATTTAAAAATTTACATCATTCAAGAGAGATGATGCCCCATAAACAAAGAATAAGTATGCATAGCAGTCCCCCAGGTTAGACATCTGTCACTCAAATCACCGTCATGCCTCAAGCTACCCTGATACAATCAGAAAAGAAAATGGAGTTAGTTAGATGGGTTTACAGGATGATGTCTGCATGACTGACAGATGTTGTGTTCTAGCAACATTATGTTCATTCAGTTTTTATTATAGAACAATTGCTTTTAATAGCTTTTATGTTTATGTTCAATATGTTGTAAATTCACCTCCATATACACAAAAATGAACAGAGAAATCTTATGAATTGGTTTTCATATTTTTTTCCAATAAATGCAATTTTCTCAATAGAAAGTAATTTGGGCAGCTGGTGAACTGTAGAGTTCACCAATCTAGGAGTTCTCAAAGACACACAAACCATGTCTTCATGGTTCAAGGAAGAACTGACATTACGCCCGAAAGGATTATCAATCATCAACTTCACAATATCATCTGTTGTAAATTGGGAGTCTGATTAATAACAGCGATTCAAGCATGTTCCTGAAAACTGTGATCTTTATTGACTAAGTGGACTGGTGACTTTCTCTTTTCATGTTGTTTGCACTCAATTTGTGCTGCTTTCAGTTACTGATACAGTACATTACTATTTTTGGTATGATTGTTTTCCACATTATATAAAGTCAATAGAAAAATGCCAGGTGAAGCAGGTAAAGTTTTCATCCATTTTGTATAAATCTTGTTGCCCTACTTTTGATTTTCTTTTTCATTCATCAGCAACCTAACTGAACCTTGATACTTCTTTCATATCATTTTTGGGATATCAAGAAAACAAACTTTAACCTTTCTTTTTATAAATATCCCTTACGGTTCTTATCCACTGAAAAGCCTGTGTGTGTGTTTTTTTTTTAAGAGCACTGAATAACTATACTTGTTGCCTTTATTCAGATAGATGGATTCAATAATTCTTTCTATATGTTCCTTTCTAATCTGGCTCTAGTTGTATCTAATTTTCCATAATAGGTTTCAAATTAAAACAATAGGTGAATACATGTGGCCCAACTGGTTAAGGAAATTGTATTCTGGGTTCTGATTCCAACTCATTTACTGAATTCACTTTGCTACCTTTAGCAAAGAAAGCCTTCCTAGCTGGGGTACAAATGTTTGTAAAGGACCATGAAATCCTCAGGTGAAAATTGCTCTATAAATGTGCAGCACTTTATTATAGCCATTTTTTTGGGAACAAAAAACCAAACCAAAACAGAAAACATTATAAAAATGTCAGATGTTTTACCCCACATACCTTTGGGGTAACATTGTCAGTGCTGGATAACACAAACTGGATGATTTGGAGACAGGAGACACTAGAATCTCTCTTAAGAGAGATGAAATATAGTACTAGGGTTCTTAGAGATTCTGAAGAGCATGACATGAAAAATAAAGCTATATTTTCACCTGGTTAAGACAAGACAGTTCAAAATCTTGATTAGTTTTAAAGTGCTGATTTTGGAGATAAGTTATTGGTTTCTATGCTTTATCTTGACCCACTGTCATTTATCTTTTGCTTATACCCATTTAACAAATTTGCTAGTGGATTTAGCTGCATATATTTGTATTCCATACTCAAGATGATCAGCCTGAGAGTAAAGCATTTCTTAAAATTTGTTCTGAAGTCTGGTTACATGAGATCATATACATTCCTTTAGTCAACAGCTAGAATAAATTCTCATAAATTAGAAGAATTAGATTGGACTGACAATCTTTTTTTTAAACCCCCTTTCATTTCCCTCAATCTAGCCTTTGTGAGCATCTACTGAATAGTTCTTATGGCAGAAACTAGTCTAACTGGCCTTTGGCCTCCTGGTTCACAGCAGTTTCTCCTTTTAAAGCTATGAAAACACATGCCATTCCCCTCCCTATGGTACAATAGATGAATATGAATGATAATGGACTTGGCAGATTCTCACAGCGCTCCCCTTGATATTCTTTTGTATCAGGGACCTGTAGTTACTGAAGTTGAAGTTTCTTAGGGCTTGTCTACACTTGAAATCCTACAATCCCACAGCATCAGTGCTGCAGCTGCACCATAGAGTGTTTCATGTATAGACACTGCCTATGAGGATGACAGAAGAGAGTGTTCCATGGTGCAGGTAATCCACCTCTCTGGGAGGTGGTAGCTAAATCAACAGAAGAATTCTTCCATCAACCTAGAGCTGTCTGCACTGGGATTTAGGTTATATTAACTATGTCAATCAGGGGTGTGAATTTGTCACACACTGGAGTGTTGTAACTAGATCAACCTAACATTTTCGTTAACTTTTTAGGCTTTAGTTTTGCAAGAGCAATTTTAGTGGCTATTGGAACCCATTAGATATAGAAATGAAACCATATGCTCTGAAAAGCCTCCATCTGGTACAAAATGCAGATGCCCATCCGGTAAGTAATACCAGTCAGCAAAATGCTGTTGTCTGCATTGTGTAGAAGATCAGACTAGGATCACAAAATGGTTCCTTCTGGTTTGTAAATTTAATTCACCTCCCAGGTGTCCACACTTTGCACTGGTTTCTTTGGATAAGTCTACACTGCACGCTTATTTCAAAATAAGCTATTCCAGAAGAAATACTCCGAAATAGCTTATTTTGAAATAGCACATCTACATTAGGGAAGCTTGCCTTGGACTAATTTTGAGGCTTCCCTGAGTGTAGATGTGCTATCTCAATTTAGAGCCTCAGGAGGCACTGCTGAGGAATAACTTAGAATGGCCCTGGTGAGGGGCTATTGCGAAATAGCAGCAGTGGAGCATCTACACACGCCTTATTTCAAAATAGGTGTTATTCCTCGTAGAATGAGGTTTACAGATTTCGGAATGGCTGTGTAGATGCTCACATTGTTATTTTGAAATAATGCTAGTTATCTCAAAATAATGGTGCAGTGTAGATGCACCCTTTTTGATTATAGAGTATCTAATTCAATGTCCCTTTCTTGACTTTTTTAAGCCTTTCATTACTTTAAAAGTGTCCCAGTGTAGCTAACAACAGTGTCTCAGCTCCATGGGTTGTAATGCTAGTGTAGTGTTGCTGGCTATAGTGCTGGGCACTGCTGTCTGCCATTGTATTTACTACAGGTGACCCCCACATTTACAACCTAATTGGTTCCTGGAGAACTGTTGTAAGTCAAGCCATCATAAGTCAAACACTTATTTCCCATAGGCGCAATGTTATAAATGGCGGTTCCATTCCTGGAAACCCATTTCATACCCTAAAAATACCAAAATTGACTACAGAAATGGAGGAAAACTAAACTAAATAGTTCAAATAATGCACACAAATAACTAAAAAGTGAAGTCTGATGTGGCGGAGATGTGCATAGGTCAAGCAGCAGCTGCAGACTGGTGAATCTAACTGATCTTGTGCGTTTCCTGTTTTCGGATGACATGTGGAGTCTGCATCGTATGCCGTCATAAATATGAGCTGCGGATGTAAATTGGAGGGGTTTAGGAGATATCTTGCATGAAAAAAATGGTTGTAAATGTGGGGAGTTGTAAGTCGGGCGGTTGTAAGTCGGGGGTCGCCTGTACCATGTTTCCTAGACATGCTCTTTACCAGATTAGACAACATGATGGTAACAGCACCTGCAGAAGCCTTGTCTACACTGGGGATGCAAGAGCTGCCCGCTACGTGGCCTCAGCCCTGGCGGCAGCTGTCTCCTAACACAACTTCAGCCCCGACAGCAGCCAGAGCAGCCGCCTCACAATGCAGCACCGTCCCTGCCCCCATCCCTGCCCACCATGCGGCCCCGGCCTTGGGAGCAGCCACGCCATGCACCTTCCATATTCAGCAGGAAGGTGAGTGCTGCTGTGTTGCTCTACGAAGGAGGTGGGTGGGCTCTGAATTTTTTGTGCACGGCCACGCAGGCATGCACCTTAGAGGGAACACTCCTCACAAGGAGGCTTTGGGGGGCGGGTACCTTAACCATTGCACCACTGGAGGAGCCCCCCAACCTCCCTACATTTTGGGCCACAGGTCGTGGGTTTGAGCCCCTTCCTCGACCAACTTGGACCTGGCACCCTTGGACGTAGGATGGATACGGGGGCACAGAACATAGGGAGGTTGGGGGGCTCCTCCAGTACCCACCTCTGGAGCCACAAGTCGAGGGTTTGAGCCCTGTCACAGCACCCTTGTGACGCAAGACCAATAAGGGGGCACAGAACATAGGGAGATTGGGGGGCTCCTCCCGTGATGCAGTGGCTAAGGTACCCGTCTTCAGAGCCACAGGTTGAAGAGTCAAGCCCTGCCCTGGCACCCCTGGGACATAGGACAGATAAGGGTGTCCCAGAACATAGGGATGTTGGGGGGGGCTCCTCCAGTAGCACAGTGGATAAGGTACCCACCTGCAGAGACACAAGTTGAGGCTTCAAGCCGCACCCTTGGAACGTAGGATGGATAAAAGTGTGCCAGAATGGAGGGAGGTTGGGGGGGGGCCTTCCTCCAGTGGCTTGGTGGATAAGGTACCCACCTCAGGAACCACAGGTCACGTGTTCAAGCCCTGCCCTGGCACCCATGGGCCATCCCAGGGATGAACCTGGCTCATGCATCAGGTAAGGAGGATTCTTGGTGGCCCAGGGAATAGGGCATTTGCCTGAAGACAGTAGGGCTGTGGACTCAAGGCCCACCCTGGGAGCAGCCTAGGTACTTCCAAGATGGTGCCACCTACTTCCATGTGGTCAGGACTAATGCTACTGCTCTGCTTCTGTGAACCAGACACAGAGCAAATCAGGCCAGTGTAACTGAGTGGAAGAATTGCTTCCTTATGTTCAAGCTTTATTGTATGCTGAATTGTAGTGATGCACTATGAAGCAGTTAACACAAAGATCTATGCCAGGAAACATTCTAACAGCTCCAGAGCAGGTGTTACAATGGTTTAACCACCTGCCATTTAAAAAAAACCACATTAAATAGAAGACAAACATCTAAACCTACAAAACATTTGTATCCCTGCCCTCCTCTAAATTAATTACACCCCAACTGATTAAATTAATACTTTGGAAATACTCTTCTGGACTAAAATGCCCATCAGTTTTCAGAGTATGCTGCTGATCTTACAGCTCAGTAATAAATCCCTCTAAAAGGAAGAGCTGTAATGGAAATGCTGACAGCCTCTTAACTAAAGTAGGAAAAATAACACCATGATCCCCCTCGAAAAGAGGACCATAGCCAATATTTGGCAAGGCAAAAGGGATTTCATGATAAGATCCCATTATACTCTGGACATTCCTACTATATATTTGAGAGTTGGTTTATCTGTGAATGAGAGAGTGAGGCTGTCTGGCCATCCATTTATTCAATAACTCCTCCTAAATGGTAAGACCTAGGACCACCAAATTTGATTTGCAGCTTTCTCTTATCATAATTTAAAACAAGGTAAGGGGTTGGATGTGTGTGGAGGAGGGGCTGAAGCTTGTTCCCCCATGCATATGGGGATGCATAAAACCTTACAGGAAAGATTCATAATCAACTGGCAGGTGAAAGGGGCTGGCTAGGGGTGTGTCCCTCCTTCAGGACTGCCCCAGTCTCAAGCCTCCCCCCTCCCCGGCCCGGGTGACCTTTAGGGAGTGTGAAGGAGGGAGCTGGCTATTCCTCTTTATCAGGGAGCAAGGGGAAAGTGTACAAAGTTTGATCCATTCCTCAATCTGGCTGGGGTGTGCAGGTAGCGGATGAACCTGGATCTGCCCCAGCCAGGGGACGTGGGCCCCTCTCCCAGCTGTGCCTGCTAGAGGTGCAGTAGCCATGGAGAGGCACTTCTCACCTGGCCCTAAGCTACTGCAGTCAAAGAGGGCTTGGGCAGTCCTCTCTCCATGGGCTAGGCTTCATACAGAACCGCTTCTTCCCAGCCCCGTGAGCAATGATTTAAATGAAGAAAAACAAAAAAATAATTGAGTTAAGGACCTGAGCAATGCCAGGTAAATCGTCTAGTAATAAATAACTCAGGGTATGTCTACACAGCAAAGTTATTTCAAAATAACTTTACCAGCATCTACACAACCTAACTGCTATTTCGAAATGAAATTGAAATAGCAGAGGGCTTATTTTGAAATTGGTAAACCTCATTCTATGAGGAATAGCGCCAATTTTGAAATTGCTATTTCGAAATAAGCGCTGTGTAGATGCTTATTTCAAAGTAGGGGGCCTCCAGCCCTTCCCAGGGTGCCCTGCTGGCCACTCTGGCCCCAACCAGGAAAACTCCTCCCCTCACTCCCGGAGCTTTAAAGAGGCAGACTCTGGCCACAGTGCCTGTGCCAGCTCGCCCAGAGCCAGCAGTCACTGCCCCTGACCCAGTGGCCCCAGCATGAGCCAGGCAGCCAGTGCCAGCCAGCTCTCCACTGCTCCCCAGGACCAGGCTCCCAAGAGCCTGCCAGGGGCTGGAAAAGGCAGGCAGCTTCCTGGTCCAGTGCAGAGATCATGGACCTAATTCAGGTTTGGGGGATGCCTCCAACGTCCATGATCTCTGCACTAAACGGAGGAACACAACCGTCTACAGGCTCCCAGCCTGGCCACCGAAGGCCACATGCAAACCCAGGAGCATGAAAATAAAGGAGCTGCAGCAGGCCTATGCCAGGGCCACAGAGAGCAGCTCCCAACCACGGGCAGACCCAGACCCCTGCCCCTATTTTGATGCCCTGGACCACATCCTGGAGGGTGGGACGGTCCGTGCCCCCCAGGTGGCCATCGACCCTGGGGCAGAGGGCCCTGACCAGGAAACGGAGGAGGAAGAGAAGGAAGGCCAGGAGCTGCAGGAGCCTGGAGGGAGCATGCCACGCAGCCAGGGCCTCCGAGCTGTCCCAGCGGGCCTGTCGCCGGTGTCATCCAAGGCCGGGGAGGCAACAACGTGTGTGTCACTGTCCCCTTATGCAGGTGCGGGTGCGGGTGGGAGTGGAGGGAGACCAAGGACCATGCGCATGGCCCTTGCTGACCACGGATCACATAGCAACCTGTGCATGTGCTGTGCCACCCCTGGGCACGTGGCCCCAGCTGGCTGCCACACAGGGGCCTTGGCCTGTTACCCACACGCTTATAAGTATGAAGGCACATGACATGCTCCTGACCCCGGGGTGGGACATTGCACAATGCCCTCTCTCTCCAGATGCCCCCTCTACACAGAGGCAGGGCACATTCCTCCCCCCCCCCCCCCGCACTATATACCACACAGGGGCATGGGTGCAGTCCCGGGCCAGCTCGCAGTCCCGGGGATAGCAGGACATGCTGAACATGTCCAGTGTGCAAGCACATCGGCTCCGATGGTGCGGAGACTTGCCGTCCTCACCTTGCAGAGGGGGTCTGGGCTTCACCCACTGTGTCCCCAGGGATAACTAACCACTTCTCTTGTTTCTCCACAGCTGCAGCAGCTGCGAGTGCAGGGGCGCCCCAGGCCAGCAGGCTGACCCATAACCAGGAGGTGTACCAGTGGCAGCATCTGGGGATACTGTTAGGCCAGCACTGCACCCTAGACTACTGGGTGCACGAAGATCTGCAGCTCCGGCAGGAGAGCTGCCGGGAGCTGCTTCCCCAGGGCCGTGCCATATGCGACCACCTGCAGACCCTGGTGCACAGATTGGTGCCTCCTGCCACTCCAGCCCCTACTGCCTCCCCAGCTACCGCTCCTCCTCCCACTCCTGCTCCCCCTCCTGCTTCTTCCTCCCTCCCCTCCTTCCCTCCATAACCTTCCCCCCGCACGGGGACACCAAGACCCCCACACCTGCAGTGCTGGGAGACAGGTGGGTCGGCAAGACCGCCAACCCTGAGCTTCTTCTCCCGCTTCCTCCCCTTGCCTCCCCCTTCCAGCTCCCTCCTCCCAGGTTTACCCCTCCCCTCTCCCACCCTCTCGCCTCCCCTCTCCCGCCTTCATTTCCCTCCCCCCCCAGTTTTGTTCAATAAAGAGAGTTTGTTTTCCTCAATACATGTGTCTTTATTGTACATCAGGAAGGGAGGCGGGGGTAAGTGGAAGGATGCGAGGGAGGAATGAGGCACAAGCCCCAGTGGGGCACACCAGGGAGACTGTTTCTGCCTGTAGAACATGCTGCTAGGCTTGCAGCAACACGTCCAGGAGAAGCACCAGAGTGCCCAGGGGCAGCTCTGGCTTCATGCTGCAGAGTGCTGTGGTGTCCTGAGTGAGGGCAACTGGAGCACGCAGAGAAAAAAAATGCTTTGCTGTCCCTCAGCGAGGTAGGCAAGCAAGCAGGGAAACCTGAGAACTGGCTGTCCAGGGGGGTTCCTTTAAGCACAAGCCTCAGATAGCCTCAGGCAGCAGCCACACAAGGTAACTCCTGACCTGTTGCCCTGCCAGAACCAGTTCTGGCCAGCCTTAAATGCGATTCAGCATCCGGTCAGTGTGGACGCGCTATTTTGAAATAGCAAAACGCTATTTTGAAATGCATTTTGTGTGTAGACGCGTTATTTCAAAATAAGATATTTCAAAATAACTATTTCAAAATTAGATATTTCGAAATAATACTGTAGTGTAGACATACCCTTAGGGATCTACACAGCACTTATTTTGAAATGGAGCACTCTTCCTTCAACTTCCCCTACTCCTCATACAATGAGGGTTACAGGAGCCACAGTAAGAAGTCGTCCAGCTTGCAAGTATTTCAACATTATTTCAAAATTACTGCCTGCTGTGTAGACGTGGACTAAGTTATTTCAAAATAATGTTGCTGTTTAGATAATGTGTACCCATAGGATGCATCTACACAGCACTCTAAACTCGAAATAAGATATGCAATTTGCACCAAGCAAATTGCATATCTTATTTTGATTCTATTTTGAAATAGCTTATTTTGAAATTTGGCACATTTACACAGTGCCAAATTTCAAAACAACACACTATTTCAAGACATTCCTTATCCCTTGTGGAACAAGGATTACAGGGATGCAGAAATAGTGCGCCCATTATTTTGAAATATATTTTGAAATAACGGGTGGCTTGTTAAGATGCGGGCTTTCTATTTTGGGATACCACTGGTATCCTAAAATAGCCATGCAGTGTAGACATTACCTTAGTGGACTGTTTTTCAAAAAGTGCTCACCACTCTCAATTTCTGGTCAGTTTTCAAAACACCTTAAGCTTCGATTTAGTCACCTTGCTCCATGGGAGCTGTTGGGTGCAGAGGACTTGTGGATCTTTACTGAGATGTCTTCATGTACATTTTGCTCTAAGTAGGAGATAGTTTTCTTTAAGGGATATATTCTGTAGCCAACTAAAATGTTTGGCAGGGAGAAAGCATCCAACAGAAGCAGGTGCAGGAAGCAGAGACACCTTGCAAGGAAAACTGTCTTAAAGTAGAAATGGTCTTTATGGGCACCTTCTCAGGTGTGTCACTGTGACGGGGGCGGCGGGGATCGCGGCGGCTAACCCTGCGCCCCGCACTCCGGCGCCCGGCCGCGCCGCCGCTGAGGAGCCGGAGCGGCTCCGCCGGGTTTGCTCGGCCGGCGCCTGCGCCATAGCCCTCCCCGTGGGTGGCCCAGGGGAGGGGCCGGCGGCCCAAGGCGCATGCGCCGGTGTCCCCACCAAGGCGGGTGGGCTTCAAAAGCCGGCGGGGGCTGGAAGCCAGGAAAGGAGGATGGGAGGACACCCAGCGACGGCCAGCCAGGAGGAGGCCAGGGACCTCGCGGGACCTGGCGGAGCACCCGGACCGGTGACGCGGGAGCAGGACTGCCAGCGAGTGTGAGTCGTTCCCCAACTCCGGCGGATGCGGGAGGACCCACCGGGGACGAACGGGCTGGAGGAAGCAGCCCAGGACGGGGTTAGGACACCCCGGGGACTGGTGAGTTGCGGCCGTAGCCCCCCCGGTCGGGCCAGGCATTTGGGACGCCTGCCCTTAGGGTCCTGGGCTGGGACCTGGAGAGAGGGAGGGCCCAGGTCCCCCTCCGACCCGGACGGTAGCAGGAAAGCCAGGGACATGAGGGAAGACTAGAAAGCAGGTGGAACCCCGCACGGCGGAGCCCCCAAGCGGGCACCAATGGGGCGACCCGTAACAGATGGTGGAGAATATGGGCACAGACCCTGAACCCCTAGACTGAAAGGGGGCACAAAAAAAAACAAAAAAAACCCCCCAAACCCCCCCCCAACGGATCCGCCCGCAACTGCCCAAAACGGCAGCAAACCTGAAGTGGGGCAGGGGGCGCCTCCCCGGGGCGAAGGGGCAGAGAACCAGAGCCATGGACCCCACCCAGATCTTCGAGTGGCTCACAGAGCAGCAAAAGCAGCAACAACAGCACCAAGTGCAGTTGCTGCAGCAGCTGGCCGCGCATGGCCAGGAACAGCAACGCGAGCTGGTTAGGGAAATGACCCAACAGCAAGAAAGATGGGTGCAACAGGGGCTAGGCCAAGGAGCCGGGGCCGGACCGCTGGGAGGTGGGACCGAGGGGCCGGCCGGCATGCCCCAGTTGCCCATCAGGCTGACCAAGATGGGGCTGTTGGATGACCCCGAAGCGTACCTCATAACGTTTGAGAGGGTAGCACAGGCCGCACGCTGGCCTGAGGAGCATTGGGCCACTCTCCTGGCTCCCTACCTCACGGGGCCGGCGCAATTGGCGTACAGGAGCCTGGCCCCGCAGGATGCCTTGAAATACTACAAGGTTAAAGAGGCTATACTAGACCAGATAGGGGTCACACCAGAGACCTATAGACAGAGATTCAGGACGGAGCGGTACCCCCAGGAGGCACGACCGCGGGCGGTGGCTCAGAAATTAAAGGAGCTGGCCTGGCGGTGGCTGGAGCCCGAGAAGAGGGATAGCTCCCATTTGGCGGACGCCGTAGTCCTCGAGCAATTCCTGCAGGTCCTCCCCCCAGGAGCTCAGCAGTGGGTGCGCCGTCACTGCCCCCAGGCGCTGACCGATGCGGTCACCCTGATGGAAAACTATATGTCGGCGGAGACCCCGGGAAGGCCTGGAAAAGGGGATAGAGAGGCCCGGGGGGAACGACCACCGAGGGGCAGAGCACGCCCGGAGAGGGGCGCAAAGGGGGGGGAGATTCGCTGGGGCCTAGAGCGGGGAGTCGCCAGACGGGTGCCGGCGATAGGAAAGGAGGAACCTCCCGAGGACACAGGAGGGGGCGCACCTCAGTTGGAGGCGGCCGGGAGGGGCGGCCGGGCGCCCTCCCCCGCTGCTATGAGTGCGGACAAGAGGGGCACTTCAAGCGTGAATGTCCCTTTATGGACTGCTCCTTCAGGCAAGGGGTCCCCCCGGGGGTGCCCCCCTGTCCGAGCCAGGGGGCTATAGTAACCACCAGAGTACTGGTGGAGGGGGTGCCGGCGCAGGCATTAGTGGACTCGGGCTGCGGACAAACAATGGTCCGCAAGGAATTGGTCCCGAGCCCCGAGCCTGCCGGCTCCACAGTGTGGGTGCGGTGCATCCATGGAGACATCCGACCCTACCCCACGGCCTGGGTGCGGATGCAGTGCCAGGGAGAAGAAGGCATGTCAGGTGGCCTTGGCCCCGCAGCTCGCCTACCCCGTGGTCCTGGGGCGGGATTGGCCGGGCTTTCGGCGAATTTTGCAGGCCTGGCACCCGGCGGGCCCTGACCTGCAAGCAGAGGCGATGGAGGGCACGGAGGCCGAACCAGACTGGGTCACCGATCGGGATTTCCTCGACGAACAGAGGAACGACCCATCCCTCGTGCGAGCCCGGGAACAGGCCCGGGGGAGTGAAGAGGACGTTAGCCCAAGCCAGCGGGAGACCCACTTTGAGATACGGGGGGACCGCCTATACCGCGTGGCCCAAGAAGCCGAGGGGACGGGGTGGGTGAGACAGTTGCTGGTACCCGGCCGCTACCGGAACAAGGTGCTGGAGCTGGCCCACGCGAACCCTTGGGCTGGGCATTTGGGCCAGGAGAAGACCCTGCAACGGCTCACGCAGCGGTTCTTTTGGCCAGGAATCTATAAAGCCGTCAGGGACTTCTGCGATTCATGCCCCACCTGCCAACGTACCCAGTTACAGCTATGCCCGAAGGCCCCGCTGGTGTCCCTCCCGGTGGTAGGCGTCCCCTTCGATAGGGTGGGCTTGGACTTAGTAGGTCCGGTGGAGAAATCTGCAGCCGGGTTCCAATACATCATGGTCCTAGTGGACTATGCGACCCGTTACCCGGAGGCAGTGCCCCTACGGAATACCACCGCGGCAACGATAGTGGGGGAATTGGTCAAGATATTTGCCCGAGTGGGAATCCCAAAAGAAATCCTAACCGAACAAGGGACTAACCTTACATCCCGCTTGATCCAAGAGCTGTGTAGGCTACTACGAGTTAAGACCCTGCGGACCTCCGTCTACCACCCCCAGACGGATGGGGTGGTAGAACGGTTTAATAGAACCCTGAAGGAGATGCTGAGACAGTTCTTGGATGAGGAGCCCCGCGAATGAGATAAGGCCCTACCCGCCCTGTTATTCGCCATCAGAGAAGTACCACACATCTCGACCGGGTTCTCTCCTTTCGAGGTTCTATACGGACGGCAGCCTCGAGGCATTCTAGATCTTATTAAGGAAACCTGGGAGGAGCAGGAGCCCCGGGTCCAGGGGACGGTAGCCTATGTGTTGAAGCTACGAGAGCGGCTGAGGCGACTCGGGGACTTCGCCAAGAGGAATTTACAACAAGCCCAGGACCGACAGGCCCTCGCCTATAACCAAGGCTCCAAACTGAGAGAGTTCGAAGCCGGGGACCGGGTCCTCCTCCTGCTGCCGATAAAGGAATCGAAGCTGCTAGCCCGATGGCAGGGCCCCTACGAGGTCATCCGAAGAGTCGGACCGGTGGATTACGAGGTGTGGTTGGAGGGGAAGAAGGCTAGGTCCCAGATATACCATGTCAACCTCTTGAAGAAGTGGAGGCCCTGAGAGGCCCTGCTGATTACAACAGAGCTAGAAGAACCCGAAGTCGGCCCCTGGACCGGGGAGATGAGGGACAGAGCGAGCCCTGGCCTTGGGGAGGACCTGACGCCCGCCCAATGGCGAGAAGTAGAGGCGATCATGCGGGAGTACGCCACCACCCTAACCAAAATACCCGGAAAAACCTCGGCGATCTGCCATCATATCGCGATGAACCCCGGGAAAAAGGTCTGTGATGTGCTAAGACCCCTCCCCCGGAAGATGTAGGACACCGTCCGGAAGGAGGTACAGGAGATGCTAAGGCTAGGAGTGATTGAAGAGTCACGAAGCGGGTGGAGGAGCGCCATCGTACTAGTGCGAAGCCCGGCCAGGTCCCTCCGATTTTGTGTAGATTTCCGGAAGGTGAATGCAATATCCCGATTTGACGCATACCCCATGCCTCGAGTGGACGAACTGCTAGATAGACTGGGACAGGCCCGCTACATCTCGACCCTGGATTTAACTAAGGGGTACTGGCAGATCCCGCTGATGCCAGCCTCCAAAGAGAAAACAGCCTTTTCAACCCCGTTTGGGTTGTTCCAGTTCAGGACCATGCCATTCGGCCTGCACGGGCGGCCGCGACGTTCCAGAGGTTAATGGACCGAATCCTCACGGCACCATCAGGACCACGCGGCTGCCTATATCGATGACATCATCATCTACAGCCAGAGCTGGACGGACCACACACAACACCTGTGGGGGGTGTTGAGAACCTTGCGAGAGGCCGGGCTCACGGCAAACCCCAACAAGTGCCATATAGGCAAACGGGAGGTGACCTACTTAGGATACACCGTGGGGGGAGGAAAGCTGAGACCGCTAACGGATAAAGTGAAAGCCCTGGCCGAGTATTCGTTCCCAACAACCAAGAAACAGGTGCGGCAATTTTTAGGCTTGGCTGGATATTACCGGAGGTTTATCCCCCAGTTTGCGACCATAGCGGCCCCCCTCATGGACCTGACGCGAGCCGGCCAGCCAAAAAGGGTGGTAGGCTCTGGGGAGACAGAGAGGGCTTTTAACAAGCTGAGGACCACCTTGCTGGGGGCCCCCGTGCTAAGGCAACCGGACTTTGCGAAAGAATTTATAGTACAGATGGATGCCTCCGCCGTAGGGTTAGGGGCAGTCTTGTCCCAGGAGGTGGAAGGGGGGGAGCACCCCATCTTATACCTAAGCCGAAAGCTGTTCCCCCGAGAAAAGGCTTACGCCACAATCGAATAAGAGGCTTTAGCGGTAAAGTGGGCGATTGAGTCGCTCCGATATTACTTGCTCGGAAACGTGTTCAAACTAATAACCAACCATGCCCCCCTAAAGTGGTTGCAGTCCATGAAAGAGACTAACCCCAGGATAACAAGGTGGTATTTGGCCTTACAGCCCTACAGGTTTGAGGTGGCGCACCGCCCCGGGCGGAAACACACCAACGCAGACTTCTTTTCAAGGACGGAGGAACTAGAGAGCGATGCAGAAGAGGTAAAGGCAAGAAACTCAAGGGGGGGACGGTGTGAGACGAGGCGGCAGGGATCGCGGCGGCTAACCCCGCGCCCCGCACTCCAGCGCCCGGCCGCGCCGCCGCCGAGGAGCCGGAGCGGCTCTGCCGGGTTTGCTCAGCGGCCGCTGCCGGCACCTGCGCCGCAGCCCTCCCCGCGGGCGGCCCAGGGGAAGGGCCGGCGTCCCCGCCAAGGCGGGCGGGCTTCAAAAGCCGGCGGGGCTGGAAGCCAGGAAAGGAGGACGGGAGGACCCCCAGCGACAGCTAGCCAGGAGGAGCCGGCCAGGGACCTCGCGGGACCTGGCGGAGCACCCGGACCGGTGACGCGGGAGCAGGACCGCCAGCGAGGGTGAGTCGCTCCCCAACTCCGGCGGACGCGGGAGGACCCACCGGGGACGAACGGGCCGGAGGAAGCAGCCCAGGACGGGGTTAGGACACCCCGGGGACCGGTGAGTTGCGGCCGTAGTCCCCCCGGTCGGGCCAGGCGTTTGGGACGCCTGCCCTTAGGGTCCTGGGCTGGGACCTGGAGAGAGGGAGGGCCCAGGTCCCCCTCCGACCCGGACGGTAGCAGGAAAGCCAGGGACGTGAGGGAAGACTAGAAAGCGGGTGGAACCCTGCACGGCGGAGCCCCCAAGCGGGCACCAACGGGGCGACCCATAACAGTCACTGCAAAAGTAAATAAGAACGATCTATTGAAAAGTTGTTGCCTAGGAAGATGGGTTACTGTGTAGTTGGATGTCTTTTCACTGGATTTAGATAGAGAGATGATGTGGCCGAGGATTATATTGGATGCTCCCAGAGGAGCAAAGATAGACCTATGGATGGAAGTACAATATTTGGAACAAGGAACTAAACACTGTAATGATCTTTGTAGCATCCGGGAAAGCTCTGGGGATATTAGGCATGATCCAGTCCCACTGAAGGCAATGGGAGCATTTCTGCTGACTTCAATGTGCTTTTCACATTGAGGCTATCTTTCCCAACCACCAAAGTCCAGACATAGAATCAGAGGAGGAAAAGCACCACAGGCAATAAATAAATCAGCCTCCAGCCAGGCCAGCTGCCACAGGAGAGAGAAAAAGACACAGCCAAGGTGACAACAGGCAGGATATCAGAGAGCTGTAGACAGACAAGCAGGTGGGCAGAGTTATTGCTGGTGGCTGGCTAGCCAAGGACATTAACCAAACTCTCAAACATCCAAACAGTAGAATAGTGAGAGCATCAGGAAGTGAACTGCTGCGCAGTAGAGCTGCAGGTGAAAGCACAATGGGCATTGAAAGTGTGAAAATGGTTTTGCCGCATATTGGGAGGGTGAGAAAATGGAAAGAGAAGTAACCTGTTCTTTCTCCCCACTGAAGTCCGAGGGAGTATGATGAGGCCTGTTGTGTGCATGTAACTGGTAGTGCAAGTTAACAGAATTCAGCTCTCACATGTTTCCTTAAATGCCCAAGAGTTTAATTTAAAATCTGAGTGCTTTTATGTCCTAGGTCAGGTGCTTTGTTCAGCTAACGTATTGATGTGTGTGGACATCAAAGGCACATTGTGTCACTTGTACCAGCTGTCATCTAGAGAAAGAACTGCACACACATGCCTGTCTCCTTTACAGGCTGTTGAAGACCCCAGGGGTCACATTTGGGCCAATCAATCCCAATGGGCCAAGTACTGTCGATCTTACCAATCCAATTCCCGTCTTTAATTAAACATGGCAGTTCCAGCCCTTTTACCACTGGAAGATTCATCTTCTTTGATAGCAGGATCAATAACAAAGGAAGAACTTTCACCTAGTCACCATTTTAACCAGTTATATTCCCCTTCCTCTGAGGCTTCCATAGGTATTTAATGCAGTGTGGAAACAGGTAATGAGCTCTCAACGTGGACCTTTCACCCAGCCCTGGGCACCTACAGACATCACTAGCAGGAGGCTCCAAAATGACAATTTTAATTTAAAAAACTGACATTGAATAGAACTTGATGTTCATACATGGGAGGGAACTTTATTCACCAAGGGTGAAGTTCACTGCTGTGCAGAGGCCAGAAACCACAAGGCCTAAGAATCACTCAAGTGCCAATTTAATGCCCTAATGGGGAAATGAACTCCCACACAGAGACCCAACACATCCCTTAGGTGGGATGTAAGTGGTATATAGCCTAAAGGCTTAACTTGGGACTTAAGAAAAGCATAGTTTGTGCAAGGGTAAATTTCACCCCCCATGAGAACTTTCTGAGCTATGCAATGAAGCCATATGGGCAGCTTTCAGTTCCATTCCCATTAGTGCTGTATCGGAAGCCAGCATCTCTATTAGCTATGAATGCATATTTCTAGATCCCATGCATGTGTGCTTTATTTGGAATGTGCAGTAAACATTTCAGCTTGGCAACTGTGATTTACATCATCCCTTCGCCCCTGTGGTTCTTTTTCTCTGACTGGATAGCAGTATCCTCCTGCCGGATGCCTGCTGCTCTGTCCACCTGTTTAGAATTTACTTCCAAAATTTATCTCAACTGCACTATTTTGCTCCTAGAGAGAAGCAAGTTAAAATGTTTACAAATTCTTGGTGGGCTCTTAGATCCCTTCTGCTCAGAGATTCCGAAGTGTCAATGAAATTTTATGATTTGTGTTTCTGATCTTATGATAAAGACCCCCAGCCCAGAAGAAATATGTTAATCTGATTCCTGAAATGTGCACACACACATTTCATCACAGTTAACATTATAGCTCTAGTATTTTCTAATAAGAATCAGGGGAACATGTACTGTATCATTGTTTAAAGTACATCCCAAGTTCTGTTAGCATTCTGAACACACATAGCATGAGTTCCCCTTTTCCCCACATGAAAAATTTCTGTAAAATTTAATAGAGAATAATAACCTCACTATAAAATATTTAAACCATCCCTTAGACTATAACAGAGAATAATACCCCTATTATAAAATTCTATTGGATGGTTTAAGCAAGCTGTAGAAATGAACTCATTCTTTATTAAACCCTGTACAGAACCCTACTGGTTTCATCCCTGTTAAGGAGTATACCATATCAGACTATAACATTTCCAACTGTACATATATCTCCTCACATAGCACAGAAGTAAATATGTTCCTACTTTCTCCCTGTCTCTAAACTAAATGATTATAGACTATTTTGAAAACATATGGATTTCCTGAGTAAATGATCTCCTCAACTTGTAAACATTATCAATTTCTGTTGTTGCATTTCTGTGAGCTTGTATGCATGCACTTATATGAATATATGTAGATGAGGTGGGGAAAGCTGGTTAGTTTTGCATGTAATTTAATAGATTCTTACTGGAAAAAATATTAGGATTTCTGGAGATAATCTGTAGAACAGATGTATACTTTCCCCAAATGAAAAACATGCATCTGTTTTCTAGAAATATAAACAACAACACACAAGCAATTGCACAAACAAGCTGAGGTTTGTTTTTCTACAGATGGCTCTTATTTTTACACAATTGAAAAATCTACAGGGGAAGTATATAAATTAGGGAAAAAACTGCATTAATTTCATTGAGATTTTGTAGATCTCCTGGATAAAATATTCACACATACACATACAAGTTGTTCCTTAAAAAAACAAAAACAAAAACAACAACAACAAAACTCTCCCTAAACAATAGTTTACCTAGTCACAAATCCCTGGTCTCTTTATCAGTGTATTTTTTTGTTTCTGTTACCAGTAGATCATTTTGTTTTGTTCCAATAATCTGAATTTAGGGAATCCAGTCAGGAATGTTCCAGAACAAACCCTGTTGATTAGATCTTCCTCCTTCAGACACAAAGCTGACAGGAGGGATATGCTGCTTTTAAATGTAATGAATAAAATATATAATTTATATATTTTCTATATAAAGATATTTTGGGCAGCCACAAAAGAATCAATAAAATAGGGTTACCAAGAATGTCAATAATGCCCATCTAGACTACAAAATATCTTAATGTAATTAAGCATTGGAATTAATTCTTTAATCCTTGCATTTTCCCTTGTCCATTTGAGAGATGGATCTCTAATTAAAATTTCCCTTTGGTTACACTAATGAAAACAATATAATCTAGAACTCTAGTCACAGTTACTATGTGTGGATAGCAGTGATAAGGCTGGGTAATTGCAGTATTAATAGCTGGTGTTTTATTGTGCCTGAAAGCAAAGTAACAGTATAGAAATTCACATAGCAACTTGAAACCAAAGGCACACTTTAAAATATTTCTTCCTCAATCACTTTTTCCTTTCTTAGCTAGCATAGTAACAATTGTTTTCAGTTCATATTCTCCATAAAGTTGTTCCCAGTTCATAGTATCCTCACGGGTTTCCCATAAACAAGAAATGCAACTCCAGCAGCTCTAGTAGCTCTGTGAAAAAGAGGAGCCATTTTTAACAAACCCTGCTAAGTCTCTTCATTTGCAGCACAGGCTACAGGATAACCGTCTAATGCGGTAGCCAGTTTAGCATATCTTTGTACCTTTGCAGAGACATGAAGCACTATTGCAATGTTTTCATATTGCTTAATAATTGCAGATAGTAAAAAAATCTCAGCTAATGCCAATTGACTTCAGTGGTGCCAGCTGGAGGGTAGCTGAGGGTCTGGTCCATAGATGTGTAAAAAAAAAGGGGGTAACATAAAATCTCTTTGCTAAGGATTACGCAGCAAAGTGGTACAGAGATATTTGCTAACTTATAACTAACCCTTGCAGAGTAGCACCACCCCTGGAAACCCTGCCATCACAGTTAGGGCAATTGGGAAAACATACTTTCCAATGTGAATATAACTCTCCCTTAATATTTTGGCAAGACCACACCTTTGGGCAAATCAAATCACAGGTGCCAGGACTTGATCAACCAACATTTTGGGCTAAACTGTAATGGATCTCAATTAACGGATAGTGGACATGAAAGGATCATACCCCTTATCTGCTATGTAAGAACTCAAGCAAAACTTTAATGCAATTTGCGTGTGTTTTGTGTGGCTGGTATATAATCTTTAACTAAAGTTTTCTTCAGCCAGACTAGCTAAATAGGTGTAAGCCATCTAAGCTAATATGGGACTCCATTCTGACTCCCATGAAAATCAATGGGCATTTTGACAACGTTCTTTGGCACATAGTTCCAACAGGGTCTGGAACCATCTCATACATTATTCCCTGCCCCTTTCAAAAGGCTCTGGGCCTTAAACAAAATGAGATTCACATTGAATAAACGATCACAGAGATATGTTAAAAGACAAAAGGCCAGATTGTCAGCAGGTGTAAACTGACCTAGTTCCACTCAGTTCACTGGAGCGACACTGTTTTACACCTCCTGAGGATTTGGCCTAATCATGTCTCTGAGAAGCATATTTGCATTACAATCACATGTGCTTGTCAAAACATAATTGATTTGTACATTCCTCACATGAATACTAATCTCTTAGGAGTTCTGTGCATAACAAATGGTTGTAATTCTGTAAAACTAGGTAGATATTTTGAGATTTTAAGCTCTCATCTTCCTCGGGTTCTGTTCATCTCTTCTTCCACAATCATCTCCAATTCCTTGACCATTCCTGTGAATCCCCACCCTTCTTTATGGATCCATTGTGCACATGAATTTCTTTCAGATGCCCCTCGTGGCCTTTTTGTGGCTCCTTCAACCCACGTTAGGTATGTCTGCACCACAGAAGTGTGATTTCAGCATGTGTAGCCAATCTGATCTAGCTTTACCAGCTAGCACATCTAAAAATAGCAGTGGAGCCATGCCTACATATGCTTTGATATGGCAACTAGCAATCTGCTGGATCCGGCCCGTGGCTGCCTCGCCGGCATCCTTATTATAGAGCAGCTGCAGCTACTTTAAACAGCAGGCTGCTAATTGCTATGCAGTTAGGACAGGGAGGAGAAAGGTTTGGGTGCTGTCCATGCCCCCTAGCAAAATCCTTCAGCTCCCATTGGCCAACTTCCAGCCAATAGGAACTGAGAAATTTTGCTGAAGACAGGGCCAATGAATGAAGCCTCCTCACTCCCCCCGATCACTTACTCCCTCAGTCCTTCCCTCCCTGTGCAGGAGCAGAGCCATGTGGAGCAGCCCGGCCAGTACACAGGCAGGGAGCCTGGCTCAGGTTTCTGCAGAGCTGCTGTCTGGGAGCCACCTAGGTAAGTGCCTCCCAGCCAGAACCTGCCTCTGTCACCTCCCCTGCTTCTCCTTCCCCAAATCGCTGACTCAGGCCACCACCCAAACATTCTTTATTCCCTCTCCCCATCTCCTCCAGGTCACAGCTCCCTCCTAGACCCTCTACCCCCTCCTACAACCTTCCTGTAGGCCAGAAGCCTTTCCTGTACACATACCTCTCCTTGACCCTGCACCCCATTCCCCTGCTCCAGATCATAACCCACTCCTTCACCCAAACTCACTCTCAGACCCCACACTTGCTCCTGCACCCCAGTCCTCTATTCCAAGCTCCCTTTTACACCCTGCTCACCATCCCTGACTCTTCACCCTCTCCATAGAAGAGTGGCCATTGACCACTTACCAAAATCTTAGAGTGGCCGCCCATTAAGAATTATTGCCCACCCCTGGGTTAGGCACAAGAACACATATATGAGGTCTCCAGTACACATGCACAACCCACAATGAAGCTGATCCTACCAGCTCTATTATTTTTAGCCATGTTAGCACAGATAAAGCTAACATGAGCATGTATACCCAAGATTCACTGAAGTGTAGACATATCCATAGGCTTTTGCCCCTTTGTTAGTGTTTTGTCCATGACCTCAGTTACACCTGGAAACTGCCTTTGCCACAGGGTTGAATATAATATCTCAGAGAAAAGTTCAGAGCTAAACACTAGACTGGAATACCAAACTGACATGTTCAAATAATTGGTGTTGCACAATAGTTTATGGGCCTATTTGTGCCCTCGTATAAGTCTTGAGAAGGATCATCATTGATTCAAATAGGAGCAAGTTTTTGTCCCTTAAGTTTAACATTTATTTAAGGCAGGTTAAATTGAATTTGATAGTGTCCCCATATATAAATGTGTCCATGGTTTCTTGACAAATCCTTGACAAATTTTGTTGTAGTATTTTGAGCTGTCTTTCCAGCATTAGTTTTACGGAGCTTTACTCTTATTTAATGCTGCTTTTGTTCTTTATTTCTTTAAAAAACAATCCCTTAAATACAGGTTTCCTGAAAGATGTCTTTACACATTGAAGGATGGATTGAGGGAGCCTTTAAAATAATTCTTTCCTTTTACAAACTTTGTATTTTTTGTTTTAAAAAAGATGAAAAACATGTTGCAACTTTAACAAATGGTTTCCTTATGTTAAATAAAAAATCATAAATGCCAACTTGTTTGCTTTTGATGCTTTTGAAGTGTTATTGCTCTTCTGAAGGAAAATGGAGAGACACTGGAAGATTTTGTTGAAGTGACATCCAGTAATTTAAAAGTGAAGCATTTTAATTTTAGAAGACATGACAGCTCTTTCTCTCTCCCCCCACCCACTTCCCTTCAGACTGGTGGACAAACAAAAAGCTTTGAAGAGACATGTCAGAATGTATTGATTACTCTGCAACTGCTTCAAAAATATAGTGATATTGACACATTACACTGTGTATATTGCTGTTCATTAGAACATTACACTTCAGATAGTTTCTGAATACACTGTAGAAATAAGATTACACATTATGACTAATATATACAGTGAAGGACTATTTTGGTGGAGTGTTGAACCAGTTACTTAGTGAGTGAACTGAAGATATTATTAAGTTCCACTGATAATCTCTGTTCTGACCTAATTGTTTCAGGTTTTTTCATTTGTAGTGTCATAAGAATTCATGAAGGTTCGTAGCAGTCATGTTAGCACCAAGACTTGACACATACTTAGTTTAGCTGGGAGCTTCACACTATACTTATTAGTATTTAAAACTGTAAGCAACTCTTCCTCCCCCTTTCTACCCCATCCCCAAATATACACAGGCTATTAAGTCAGTCAAGCTGCAGTGTGGTGATTATGCTGACAGTGGATCTATATCTGAAAAGCCTCACACCCTTACACCCTCACACACATGCATGCCCATGTGGATTTTTTTGAAGTAAATCTTCCATAAAACATAATTGAAATTGGATAAAATGCTTTATTATCTCAGCATCTCTTTCCTTCAGACATGTGGAATTTTTCCTCCTCCCTCTAAGAATGACAAAATAACATGAAAACATAAGCTGTTTGCTTGTGTTTCCTACCTAGGAGGTCTGGCTAGCTGCCACTTGGTTTTTTCTCCCCCTTTTTATTAGGATTGTTTCAATATGCCATTTTTCTTTTGTTGCCCAGGTGCAGCTGTCTTTTCAAGAGTCTCGCTGGATATGATTCTGATCTCACTTAAATCAGCCTAGTACTCTATGTTAGTGGCAGTGGAGTTACTTCCGACTTACTCTGATTAAGTGAGAGCAAAACCAAGTTCTCTCCCTACCCTCTCCCCCATAAAACACTTGGCAAATGCAAATTTTTAAATGCCTATCAACCATCCTTGGAGCTCATGCCAGTGCTAATCAAATTCTTCAAATTAAAATGTAACAGTCGGAACCAGTCTAACATGTCACAGCAAAGTAACTTGCTGAAAAGTGAGGGGAGGTGAGAAAAAAAGGTTAATATAGTGGGTGAAATCCTGACCCATTGAAGACAATAGGAGTTTTGCCATTGACTTTATCAGGGGCAGGATTCCTTCCAGTGTGCAGGAACAGAGGCAATAGATACAAGCAGTGGATTAATCCTTCAGCAACAGCTCACACGCTGAATAATGGAGTTGCAAATGGGGTCTCTGATGAAGACTGGGGCTGTGGACACAATTTCCTCCCCACCTCCCAACATTAGGATGGTCAATGTGTTCAGACCCAGGACTTCCTAAGAAGCCCTGTGCAACCCCTCTCTGCAAGAGGTTTTCTTTTATGTACTCCTACCCCTTAGAGCCAATCCTTCACTCCAGTCCTGTCTCCAGCTCTCATCTGCATTGCTGTAGAGACAGCTACATGGAGCGGGGGCTTGGGTGTTCATGACCTCTTTCTAGAATTCTGTTCAGGGGGTCCATAGCCCTTCTGTGCTCAGAGAGGAGAAGGCACCAGGGATTTCCTTCTATACTGTGTTTGTATATAGCAACTATAGCACATATCGCATAACAATAGCACACACCTCACCATCACTCACATAAGGAGCAGCTTGACGCACAGGAGGTCAGTGAAACTACTTATTTGAGCAGATGCTCACCCACATAAGAAATGGAGGGGCCCATTGTGTTTTACAGATGCTTGAGGCCATGTCTATACTACAGATAAGATCAAAGGAGCGTCAGTCAATCTTCTGGGGTTCGAATTAGCGAGTCTAGTGAAGACATGCTAATTCAAACTGAGAGATGGCTTCTGTTGATGCCAGTAGTCCTGCTTCTACAAGGAGTAAGGGAAGTCAAAGGGAGAATGTTCTCCCTTCGGCTTCCTGCAGTGTAGATGGCGCCAAAATTTGAGTTAAGATTCTTCGACTTAAGTTACGCAATTAACATAGCAGAAGCTGCATATTTTAATTTGAATTTATCCCCTAGTGTAAACCAGATGATTGGGTTATGATTAGTGCAGTTATAGATCAAATTAGGGACGTTAAGTAGCGGTAAATTAGCTAATTGGGTAGTTGATGAAATTTCCATCGACTACTTGATTATTCGATTGGGGGTGGGGGTGCTCACTAATCCACTGCAGCTCTGCAGTTTAAATGTAGTAGGAGATGATTGTGAAGGCAGCCTTGATCTTACTACATTTAAACTGCAGAGTCTCAGCGTGGCTAGCTCCCAGGGCTGGCACAAGTGGGAACTAAACAGTCCCAGTTTGCGCCGGCTCCAGAATTGCTGTGGCTCTGCCTCCCCTGCCCTCCCCACACCACAGAGACAGAACTGACTCCTGCTCTCCCCCTTGCTTCCTCTGATACTGAAGCAGCAGCGGGTCAAGGAATGGGGGGAAGCGAGTAGTCAAGCAGTGACCTGATTACCTGATAAGCCTAAGCTTATTGGGTAGTTGACTACTCGAGTACAGGTTGTACCTCCAAAAAAACCAGCACTCTCTCGTCCGGCAACATCCATTGTCCAGAAGGACCCACGGATGTTCCTGGTCAAAAGAGCTGGGAGCCTAATGGCAGGAGAGCTAGCTAGGGCTGGGGCAACAGGGACGGCAGCCCGGCTGGGAGCAGCGCAAGACCAGAGTCCCTTGCCCCGGGAGCTGGGGGTTGCAGCTGGAGTCCCCTGGCAGCTTCCTGGAGCGCAGGGTTAGGGCACTGCAGCAGCCCCTGGGAGCATGGGGCTGAAGTTGAGCCCTGCAGCAGTGCGGGGCCAGAGCCCCACAACACCCCCTGGAGCATAGGGCTAGAGCCCCATGGCTGCCCTGGATGTGTGGGGCCGGAGCCCCATGGCAGGAGCCAGAGCTTCTGCTGCCCAGGAAGCCGGCAGCAGCTGGGCAAGCAGCCCTGTCAGGTTGGGGTGGGGAGAGTGAGCCAGGATGCCTGCTAAGGCAGCCTGCCAGCAGCAGGCAATGGGCTTGGGAGGCAGTGGCAGGAGACCTCCCCTTGTCTGGCCAATTATCTCATTCGGGACCAGTCAGGTTCTGATGGTGCCAGATCAGGGAGGTCAAACCTGTCGTTGCTTCCATCCCAAGACCAAATCCAATCCAGTGCTAAGTACTGATGATACAAAGTCCTTTGAGTAAAGTGCTTTGTCCTTGCCAAGTGTTAGGAATTACAAGATTACAAAAACATACATCAAGGAATCCACTGGGAGTCCTCATGCACATCCTGCGGTAGGGAGTAAGTTTGCATAAGAAGCCTCCCTACACTCCTGCCCACGCTACCAATGTAACTGGAGCTACCAAGGAGGAAGTACAACTATTGGCAGATTTCATCTCTTGCCTGCAGCACGAGGATAGGTGGGAGTGGATGGAAAAGTGTGAGTACTTTGTGCTAGCAAAACAGCTTTGCTACGGGGGAAAGGTTGTGACTCTCTACCCCATGCTCTTTACTCAGGCTGGGTTACATTCCTGCTCTAAGAAATTAAATTTGGACAGTACAGAGATCTAAAACTGTAAAGGGCTATAAAGACACAAACAATCCTTGCACGTCAGCAAAAATTGGCCAGATTCTGCTCTCTGTTACACAAGAGTATCCAAGCGAATGGGAGTTGCCCCTGTGTAACTGAGAGCCAAATGCTGCTTAAAGTGCGCAAATCGTTATCATTTCTTTTTTTCAGGAACACAATATCAGCTTGATAATATGCACTGCTTTGTTCTGAGTTGTCAGTGCACCTCCCCAAACAAATTGTCCCGCTGTGGTTTTATAATCATGGGAATATTGTTTTAAATGGTCACATCAGAATGGCTGTATTCTGGCTCCAAACTTCTCTGGAAAATAGCCTATTGAATCATATCGGAAATTAGGGCAGAGTTGACTTCCTGGTAGACTCCAAACAATTAAACATCTCTCCTTGGAATGTACAGTCTGTTCTAGTTGGTTATTTATACAGCACTTGGCAGCCTGTTATAATCAAGTCCATCTTGGGGACCCCACCCATAGAGCAGTATCTACTGTAGGAAAAAGAAGGAAAGGAAATTAGCAATCTATTATTTCAGAAAATTTTAACAAAGTTTGTTTTTCCTACAGTCACCATGATCAGGTTCTGTACAATGTCTCTTTATCTTTCCATGTACCTCTTATTAGCTGAAACACCAAACCTACTGTTGTGATTATCTGGGAAGTAAAATAGGAAAGTGAATGTCTGCCACATACATTGAAACATGCGCTTACTGTTGTGCAAGACAAATCAGCAACCTTCTTTTAGATGATCATATGAGAAAACAACCATCTTTCTTCTATAAGGCAGTGCCAAATGGTTCAGCAGAATTTAGACTGCCAGACATTGACAGCCCTCAGCTCCTGCAGTTTACCAGGGAGGCTAAGCAAGTTTTCTTTCTTAAAAATAGTCAAATTTTTATCTTCTTGCAGGTCAAAATGTGCCACTTTCACATGGATTTCAGTGGACAATTGAAACATACCAAAGCTCAGCAATGTCCAGGAATTGAGAAGGGATTCTTGAGATTTTTCTACTAGAGGCTAAGAGGTAAGAATTGGAAAAATCCTTACAAATGCTCATCCAGCCAGACTAAGAAATTCATGGAAACATTTTAAATTGGTGAACAGTTTGCCACAGATACATTTTGTACTTTTAAATATCCTACTCCCCATGTAGCTAACTGGATTGCTTCAGTCATGTTACTTTGCAAGATGTGACACTGTGGCCCAGGACTCATACGTCTCAGAATGCAGTAAGCAGCAAAAAGAGGTAACCCAAATGGATTTTAAATACGTATTAGTTAGAGTTTAGTCACCATTTCTTTGTGCTGTGCAGCCAACACATATTAACTGGGTTAATATAAATAAATCTTTTACCTTTGAACTGCTTTGAATAACTGAGTTTTGCTTAAAGAATAAGGTGCAATTAAGAACTTACATCCTATGGAGATGGAAGTGATAGAAAACAGATTAAAAACATAACATCTCATTATTTAAAAACATAAAATCTCATTTTCAAAAGAATACATCCCAGTATTTTGATGGGTCTTCCCTGAGATGTAAGAGGAAAGAGAAAAGAAATTAGAGAGCTTCCTTTTCTCTGTGGGATCTCTATAAAAATTCTATTTCCTTGTTTCCCTACAGGCTTACAGGACAATGCCACATCTGGGTCCCTCATTAGTCTTCTCTATTCTTCCTCAGAAATTTCTCCTTTCAGACCTCCCTGCATTTGAAAATTCTCAAGGGTCCAACACATCTGGCAGTAAATCAGAAAGACCTTTGACTATTGCTGCATTAAGCATGCTCTGGGTTTTAGTGCATAATGCACTCTAGGGCATATTTCACTACAGAGTGCACATGATTTCAACTGTTTATCTATATAAGGCTTAATTTTGGATATCTATAAATACTTTTAAAATGAAAAAAACTTTTGTGGCTTTGGTTTAGAGATAAGGGAAGATTTTCAAGAGCACAAAGAGTAGGTAGGTACCGAACTCTTATTGAAAGCCACTGGAAGTTTGACTTTAATCTGCTATTTAAACCTTGGAAAACCTTCTTCCTAATCTGATGAAGATTACCCTAAAGAACAGACATGGAATTCAAACACCAAAGCCATGGCAAAGTTGTTACTTTATGTGTCGTGAAAGCAGCAACAGTCTGGATGCCTGGCCTATGCTGGTACACCTGCTTAACCCTGATCTTCGAGGTTTTTGGAAAAATCTGAAGATGAGTTCGTGCAGGAGGAAGAGTTAAATGAGCCTGGGAGAACATTTCAGGGAGGCAGGAATTAAAGATATCAGTTAATTTTCATAGAGAAGAACAGAACAGAATCTTTTGGAAAAAGATGTGCAGCTTACTGGTTGATTCAGGGAGGAGGAAGAGGTGGGTGGGGTTGTTGGAGCCCGTGAGATGGAGTATTGGCTGAAGTCAGAGAAATGGATGAAGGACTCCTTGTGTAATCTTTATGGGTTAGGGAGACTTCTGAATATGGTATTGTGGCTGAAAGAGGCCTAAGTGCCTGGAGAGAAAGTTATGCATGTGTATGTGTGTGGGGCATTAGTTTCTGTAAGGGATGCAGGACAATTTTTACATTATTTCATCCTTATAGGTTCACCACTTTTTAAATCAAAATAACTTTTCAGCAAGGTATTTCACAAGGGCAGATGAAGAAAATCTCTCATTGGTATTTTTCAGAACTTATATCTTCATTCTTTCTGCATGAAAAACAGAATGAGAGTCTACAGCTTATAATAATTCATGCATATATACTTCTCCCTAATGCTGTAAACAACAGGCTAAATCGTGTAAATTCAGACTGCATAGAAAAATATTACCTGCCTAAGAGAATTCATGAAAGTGTGGCGCTTTTGCGACACTAATGTGCACTGTTAGCAAACAGAAAACTTTAGGAGCAGCTCTAATGTTGTGGAACAGTGATATTAACATTGACAATTAACACAGTTAATGTGCAACTGATCCTTTGCACTGTTACACCACTGAATATAATAGATGGATTTTGTTATAATGACCCCATAACTGTACAGCAGACACTGCCTGCTGGGCAAGAACAGAATTCTAATAGCATACTCTGATATTTGTATTTATCGCTATGATGGTGGTGCCTAAGGGTCGGAGGACTAAGGGCCTTGTACCAGACACACTTGCTAGACTCATGAGCACATCATTGACCTATTATGAATTTCTCTCTCTCTCTCAATTATACGTCTCCAGTGTGATGTGTGAAATACTGTCAAGTGGCCTTCCAATGGGTTCAGGCAACGTTATACACAATTAATAAGGAGAATTAAACAGTTTAGCATTTCATTTACCATACTGAACCAATGACATGTATACCTTAGCTGTGGGAGCATGCCATGCTGGGTTGGATGTTGTGGCCATGCCCTCTTTCCACTGATTTTTCTTCTGGATACCATGACCTGTTTTTATTAGTGTCCCTTCTGCGTGCAGCTGCAGCCCACAGCAACACAGTCTAGCTTTTGTGTGTGTGCGTGTGTGCGAGACACACACACACACACACACACACACACACACACAAGGGCAGCCTGTTTTGTTTGCAGGTCAAGTGCCCTTGAGTTTGGAATTTGCTTTTTTTCCCCACATTTCCTTACTGCTGCACCCTGCACATCTGACAGCACAGTCAGGGCCAATGTATTCAGCACTGCAGTATTTAATTCAGTTTGCCAAGACAGATTAGCTCCCAACAGCTGAAGTCCGGACAGATTGCATTTCAAGCTATTTCACATTGTTTTTTATTTTTAATTATTCAGGTTAGGAATGAAATGTAGTGGTTATATTATGCTAATATCAAACTCATTAGTGTTAGGCTGAAAAAAATGGAGGAGATAGCCTGCCAAATGCTAAGTCTTTGCATTCACATGCATCCCAGTAAAGTTCATTGAAGTGGGAATTCATCTTTATACTCTGGATTAGAATTAAACTCTTGGCTTATTTAAAGAGTGATGTAAAGAATCCTGGCTCAGAAGATGTTCCTAGAAAATACCATTGAACATTGCTCCCTTCTGTTACTCTTTTGGCTCATGTGCCATGATGCCCAGCGAGCCCCATTCAAAGCTCCCCCAACAGGAGGATTTCCAATGACTCCAATAGCCTCTGGATTAGACCCAGAGCAGAGCATCAGTCTCAAACTGCAAGAGCTTCACAGAAAGCTGTGTGACAGACAGAGCCTGCTAGCCAGGTATGTAGCATTATACAGTTAAAATATATGAAGAATCATTCAATTACCCTTAAACATAAATTTAAAGAAGTCTGGGAAAACAAAAGAATATTTTGCTCCCTGTGCCAGAGTGGACTCTGCCACCTACGACCAGAGTGGACTCTGTATATTTCTCTCTTCCTGCACATGGACTGTTAAGGTACAGATGGGGCCCATCTCTTAAAATTCAATGCACTAGGCTATGCTGTAAGTCATGCAAATGAGGCCACTGTTTGGCTACAGGATATACTGCTTGCTCAATCCTGAATCCATAAAGGATCTGTAGCCCCCCAGATCAATGGCAACGACCTGAGCTTTAAAACACTAGTGCTGAAAGTTGGGGTGTGGTAGCATCTCTTGGCTCTCAGAACCTCCCCTCCCCCTCCCCCCACTATATAAATTGTTGCAGAATCATTGGCTGTAAATGTTCTCTGCTATCAAAATTGGGTAACTAGGTTCATGGATTTCATGGCACTAAAGGGAGAACGCTGGGAGGAAACAGAAGGGGACCACCCATAAAAGGCAATCACCATTTCTAATGTTTAGATTGGTAAAATGTGAAAGGTATCTTTAAAGGAAAGGATAGCTTCTTGCTAGAAATTAGAGAAGAGATTTATAAGGTTCCAAATTCAGGGACAAGTGGTGGTTAACCCAAAGGGCTAAAAGTCTCAGAGGGATAGCTGTGTTAGTCTGCAATTTTAAAAACAATGGGTAGTCCTGTGGCACTTTAGGGCATATCTACACTAGAAAATTATTTCAAAATAACTAAATTTGAAATAATAACTCCCAAAATAACTATTCTGAAATAAACTTATTCCAGCAGGAGCACAGATTTTGAAATAACCAGCCTGTTATTTTGAAATAACGGGCTTGGTAGTTTGGACACTCTGCTTAATATTTCAGAATAAGGAGGATTATTTCTACATAACTCCCTAGTGTAGACCAGGGTTTAGAGACTATGGGTATGTCTACACAACAACATTATTTTGAAATAACTAGCGTTATTTTGAAATAACTTGTTCCGAGTCTACCCAGCCAGCAGTTATTTCAAAATAATGTCGAAATACTGTCAAGCTGGAGGACTTCTTACTCCTACTCCTGTAATCCTTATTGTATGAAGAGTAAGGGAAGTTGGAGGAAAAGTGCGCTATTTTGAAATAAGTGCTGTGTAGATGCTCCCAATTTCAAAATAAGCTACGCAATTGACGTAGCTCAATTTACGTAGCTTATTTTGAGTTAAGCCCTGCTGTGTAGATGCACTCTCACATGTATATAGAGAGAGTATAACATATATATATATATATATATATATGTTATCATGAGCTTTTGTGGGCAAACCCCACTTCTTCAGATGAGCTATGAAGGGCTAAATAATGCTCTAACATGATAAATAAATCCCCAACATGATGGCATTTTTCACCTATTGGGCAATAGTTTTGAACTCTAACCTCAATTATAAATTTTATATTATTCTATATTTTAACCATATATTATTCCACTTACAAAATGCTTTTATATAAAAAGTATAAGATGGAGGGGAAAATCCCCCTCTTATTGTTATATGCATATGTAATATATGATCCATTTTACTTAACAGTTAACATTTCCCCTTTAATATTTGTTCTAGTTAATTGCATTTTACATTAATATAGAGGAACTAACCTCAAGATATTAACATGCTTCTGCTAGGGTTTTGCAGACATTGCTGGCTCATGTTGCAAAGTTGCTGTATCTCAGGAATAATTTGATCTTCACAGGATGGGGCCAGGAAATCTAAGAAACATTTGTTTGTTTTCTGATCAGAATCCAGTATCAGAAGCTTTAAAGCTTTGCTCTGACATGTAGAGAAAGAAGTTCCCCCCTCCCCCTTTCCCCTCACCTCCCGTACTCGCTACTACCTTCTTGAGCCAAAACAACTTCAGAAATACTGAATGCAGAGTTAGACAGAGCTGGAAGGCTAAAAGTGGTTGTGGATGCTAATCTACAGTAGTAAAGAGTGCATTGGCATTCATTCAACGCAAATAAACCTTGGGAAAAATACAATGGAAAAGAGGTGAAATTCTGAATGGATTTCCAGTGAAGCTGAATATCTGCAGCTTCTCTTGTCTTTATTAGGAGTACAAGGGCTCAGTACCACAAAGTATCCAACCACATTTGTCCCTTAATATTTTCTCAGCCTGTTTCTGGGTAAGCAGCGCATATGGGAAAGATTGGGTAGCAAAGTCATTTTGATCAGGGGGTCATAATGAGAATATTATATGTTTACGTCCTTCCTTCCATTTGATTATCTGTACAGTGATCTCCATTTTGCACTTGCTGTTTAAAAAACCTGTGCATTGCTTCATGGTTTCAGGAAATAACTCAAGTAATGTTAATTAGCAGCCTAGGCAAAATTGTAGATGATGTCTGATATAACCCCCAATTTTAAGTGGTGATTAGAGGACTCTAGGCAGAAAAAAAATCATCAACCTGCTGCTAGCAAATAAGTCTTTTGAGATTGAAACTAGATTTACTGGCTATCTCTGTTCTTGGATGTGTCAAAAATCTGGGTTTTCTCCTGTAAGAAGGTAGTTGACTGAACACCTTGAGGCTTCTAATAATTGATGGTGTGAAGCCAGGTACTTTTGAAGCTAGTTTTTTAGATTATATGTATCTAGTTCAATTTCTCAAAAACAAAACACACCACTTCCTTTAATGAAGAATAAGAGAAGTATTGAGGAAGCTTTCAGATGACATATCCAGTTCTGCTGAGAATTAGTTTGACTTACAGACCTTTAAGATGATGGCTTTGATTATTCAAAACCCCTAATATATTTTGGTGTTGTTAAAATAGAGCACTTATTAATATTTTAAACAAGATCTGAGATGATGATTACCAGCTTCTGGGCTATAACCTTCCTTTCCCGCCCCCCCTCCCCACCAGTAGGAGTGATAGTCATGACAGAGGTTTCAAGAAATCATTTGGAAACAATTCCATCCCATGGGTCATCATTAGACAATGTACCTCAGAGACTCGGGTGATGAGTGTGGTAGAAGACGATTTATAGAATAGAATGTCAAAAGCCAAGACTTTTACCACTTAGACTTAAAAAAAAAAAAAAAAAAAAGTCTGCTGGCTGATAGTAATAGTAGGGTCTTGTGGTCTGGAGGAGAGTAGATCATGACTAGAGCTGGTCAGAAATTAAAATTTCTATCCCATGGCACACTTCTGAAATTGGTTTTCATCCCAAAATCAGAACAAAAAGTTGAAATATTTTTTCCACAGAATGAAACCTTCAGAAAAATTTCATTTAGTTGCTACATTTAGTATTGAAATGCCCAGATTGAAAGGTTCTATTTCCATTAAATTGAATAACATTTGGGTTTTGGTTCAGTTCAAAATTAATTTGTATCCACCTTGCTGCCATGGTACTTCATGCTTCGATTCTCCAGTATGGGTTGGCCCTCCATTTTGACTACATCTGCCGTATCCAGCAGCAGACCACAATACATTAGAACAGATGTAGATCAGCTAGGAGCTTGCTGTACAGAGGAGATAAGGAGAGGAAGAACTTGAACTACAAATCACATGGTGCACAGTGGAAGCTTAAGCAGACACAGATTAATGTCAAAGACGCCAAAAATAAAATGCTTGGATTCAGTTCAATAAACTAAAATATTTTGATTGAGGTAAATTTGTCCCCAATGGATTATTTTATATTCATTCTTCTGCCTGAATATAAAAAAACTCAGCAAAATCAAAATTTTCTTGCAGAAATTTGTATTCTACAGGAACTGCATTTTCCATTTAATATAATTTTCAACAGAAAATTGACCAGCTTTAATGATGAGAACTAGGGGCCACCAAATGAAACTACTGGGCAGCAGGTTTAAAACAAATAAAAGGAAGTTCTTCTTCACACAGTGCATAGTCAATCCGTGGAACTCCTTGCCTGAGGAGGTTGTGAAGGCTAGGATTATAACAGGGTTTAAAAGAGAACTAGATAAATTCATGGAGGTTAAGTCCATTAAAGGCTATTAGCCAGTATGGGTAAGGAATGGTGTCCCTAGCCTCTGTTTGTCAGAGGATGGAGATGGATGGCAGGAGAGAGATCACTTGATCATTACCTGTTCAATTCACTCACTCTGGGACACCTGGCATTGGCCACTGTCGGCAGACAGGGTACTGGGCTGGATGGACCTTTGGTCTGACCCAGTATGCCCGTTCTTATGATGACACACTGTCAGTGTGGTACAATCTTTGTGTCTTCTCCTTTCTTTGGGTTCTTATGATATTACTCTGACATGGAAACTGAAGTCTACAGCCCACATTTCGGAGCATACTACAGAGGTAAGTTTGTAAAAATACTTGTATCTGTACTAATTCTGTTTGTGAACACCAGCCATTTATTTTTCCCCTTTCATTTCAATCTCCCATATTTTTAATTTGCAACCAAACCTCTGTACTTCATTTTAATGTTATAAATAAGGCTTTTGGATTCAATGATGTTGCCTGGCACTATGAGATAATTTTGCTGTTAGGGCACATCTACACTACATGGAAGATCAACACCGGCACGGTCAATCTTCCAGTGGTTGATTTAGCAGGTGTGTTATAGACCTGCTAGATTGAACTCAAAGAGCACCTCCCCCCCCATTAATGCCGGTACTCCTGCTCCTCACAAGGAATAAGGGAAGATGACGGAAGTGTTTGCTCCCATCACACAGCAGGAGGTTGAATAGGGATTGAAGATACATTGAATCCAGCTATATAATTTACGTAGCTGGAATTGTGACTCTTACTTAGACCTTCCCATGTAGTGTAGACCAGGCCTTAGAGTTCCCATGTAGTACTTACAGATCTGAAGATAGATTTTTTCTAGTTCCCTAAAGGGAGAAATCTATCAACTCTTTAACAATCAGTGATCTGCATTAGCACCCGAAAGAATGAGCTTTGGTGTATAGAACACATCATCTTCGATAATTTAGTTCCCATTTCACATTGATAGATATATTTTTAAATGAGATTTTGACCTTGGTTTGGGCAGTGACATGATCTGTCAGGGTATGTGTATCCATTTCCAGTAATCACAATACCTTGTATAATTATTTTTTCTCCCTGTATTGATGAGTCCCTGGAACTCCTCTCAGTGCAGAGTTTAATTAACAAACAAATGGAAATTTCACCCTCATTAGTCATATATGCACCGGACAGAATTTGTGCAATGATTAGCATCATTCTTATAAAGAATACAAGCGTATAAATTTTAACATGAAAACCAGATATGCTGATTACATTTGTCCCATTTTGTAAGCATTTCTTATGAAAATCTGCCCTCTCATAATGACAATAACCATCCGTGGAGTGTGATCCCCTCAAAAAACAAAATGTGAGTTCACCCTGATGCATCAGTTAATCTGTTTAATATTGTTTCCAGGTCTGACAACATTGCTTCTCTTTGAGACAGCATCAGCAAACACAAGGGAGCCAAACAAAATATTTGCTGAATGAAGGACAAACTGGTAAGAAAGAAATTATATTTTGCAGCCTCACACAGTCATTGTAAATACAGGAGAAAGATATTAAATTATTGCTATGAGACTGTCTCCTTTTGCTCTAAGGGTTTCATTTCTTTCACTAATCTCAGAGTCCAGATTTTCTTTTCTCTTCAGGCTCTTCCTTCTTTCTGCATCCAGGGACGCATAACCGTCTCATTGTTATTTGCTTTCAAATTGATGCTTCTTTGCTCTGAAGCATCTAGGTCTCTATCTGTTCCCAAATCTCTCTCTCCCTTTTTGCACCAAAATCATTTCCCCTGTTTTCCTTTCCAGACTTCCCCTCCTCCTTTCTCTCACTTGCTTTCCCCTCCTCTCTTCTCTGACAGCTGCAACACCACAGGGCCTCTGGAAGCAAAACATTTCAAGAGGAAACAGCTGGATGAGAAACCAGAGTAGATAAGTCCGATGAGCCAGAGCAGAGTTTGGAAGTTGGTCTGCAGGGACCATAAATCTGTCAGCTGTGTCTACATTATGACCCACAAATAATGTCAAAAAACATCCAGGTCAAGTGTTTCATTGGCAGTGCCTAAGCATTCTATGAACGGTCTGAGACATATCTGCCCCTAGTGGTTACAGTTCAGTTCTGCAAATAGAAACCGCTTTACTGGGAGGAGGATGGAGAGACAAGGGGCTTTCATTCCAAAGTTAGGCCAAGGAGATAATAAAAAGAACAGAGACAGAGACTCCAAGGTGTTCTGTGAGGGTGAGTGGGGATTCAATGTGCACCTTAGAGCATACCTGAATGGGATAGTGGTCCTAGGACAGGGGTGTGCAATAATTTTTGAAGGGGGGCCATTTTACAAATTTCAGAAGTGGCTTCAGGCAGACCTGGAAGGGGCGGAGCCTCAGGCAGAAGGAGCTGGGTTGAGAGCTATCCTACCAGGAGCTTTGCTTGCCCTGGGGTCCTCCCCCCTGACTTCTGGCCAATGGAAGGGACCTCAAGCAGATGGGAGGGTGCTGAGGGCTAGCCTCGTCCCAGAGTTGTCTGAGGAGGAGGCTTAGAATTTACATAATACAGCTCACAGCTTCTGGCCCCTGCTGCTAACCTGTTGCCTGGCATCCACCTGGCAGGCACAAGCCCTTTGAACAGAAACAGTTTAAAGGTCTCGCACCTCCCAGGCAATGGGCGAGTGGGACCAAGAGCTGCAAGCCATTTTAATTGCTTCTGTTTAAAGGGCTTGTGCCTGCCGGGTGGCTGTCAGGCAATGCAGCCACCCAGCAGGCGCGAGCCTTTTAATAGAAGCAGTTGAAAGGGCTTGTGCACCCCCAGCTCCCTCGCAATGCAATAGAGGTGCCAGGAGCTGCGAGCCCTTTTCATTGTTTCTATTTAAAGGGCTTTCATGTTCCCATGGCTGCCAGGCAACATGTTGCCCGACAGACGTGGGGAAGGCACAAGCCCTTTAAACAGAAGCAGTTAAAAGGGCTCATAGCAATGCGCTAGCGATGCCAGAACTAGGGAGCTGGGGATACACAAGTCCTTTCAACTGCTTCTATTAAAGAAGCTTGCACCTTCGCTGGGGCTGCTAGGCAAGGCACGGGGAAGATGCGAGACCTTTAAAAAGAAGCAGTTAAAAGGGCTTGCACATCTCCAGCTCCCAGGCAGAGAGCTAGGGGGTGGGGCCTGGAACTGCCTCTCGGGCTGAATCAAAGCTCTAGGCAGGCCACATCTGGCCCACTGAGAGGCTTTTGCCCACCCCTGTCCTAGGTGGTATGCAAAGGACATGGTAAGCATTAGTATAGTGGCATTCATAAGGGGCAGAGAGTGAGAGTGAAAGACTGACAGGATTGTAGATTTGTTGTTAAATTTTGCTAAGCATAATATCCTTATCTCTATCTAAAGTAGCCCCCCCTTCCCCACACACGCACTCAGTACATGTGATGGACTAGCACAGAGGCAGTAAGGAGAGTAAAGGAACAGGCTTTGGCTACAGATTGGTGTGAAAATGAAGAAATCAGAAGTCAGTGTTATTTTAACACTCCTCTTCTAGGTTCATTTGCACTGGATATATGAAGTAAACTGACAGAACTGCATGCCTCACAGATTATTCGGGGAGCTCCAGCTACACAGCTAACACACAGTACAGCATACTCAATGGGAACATTGGAGTGTATTTAAGTGGAAATATTTCCTTATCAGAAAGGGTCACCAGTGTAAGGTGGCAAAAGGTGACCTGTTGAATGAGAGAGTCATTAGTGTTGATTCCCATTGTTCTCTCTTCCAAAAACATTCTGCTTGCATTGCCTCTATTATTCTTCCATATTAACTTTTTTAAAAGAATGAAGCTGTTAAGATAGCCCCAAATTCCTTTTATTTGATGGAGTTCCATAGGGTAAAGACTGTCTCTTATGTGTCTGTAAAATGCTTAGTAAAAGCAAGTCTAGGAAATTCACCAGTACTAAAATAATAGTGATAAACACAGAATTTGATTTTCTGCTATGTCTGAAATTTGCTGTGCTGCAGAGGAGACAGGGAACCTCTCACAGCTCTCTGATGCTTTACACATGGCTCCAGCACAAGTAAAAGCTCCAGGCTGGCAACTTTAACATAACTGACATGAATTCCCTTTGAGATCTTATCCTGTTAGAAACTCCACAGAAGACCCTTGCTGTGCCGTGTACACTCTCTTGCCCTGTCTCCTTCCTGCCCTCAAAATAGTCCCTCCTTTCTTTCCCGAGAGAAAGAAAAGCACACGAAGCTGTAGAGCCTTTACCATCTTTATCTCCTGTGGAGATTCCCCACTATTGGAGGAATTCTACAGTGGCAAACGCTGGCTGTTTCAATTGAACTTTAGGATGCAAAAAAAACTTTGGCAGATTGGTAATTAAAGCTTATATTTATTTGAACAGCAGTGGTGATTAGAGGTTCTAATCAGAATTGGCTATCCCAGTATGCTAGGCCAAGCCCACAGTAAGAAACAGCTTTTACAATCTAATCTGAGAAAAGAGGAAACAAAAAGAGGGAGGGAAGAGATAGATAAACGTAAGATCACATTGCTTCATCATTTAATCATACAAGATGAAAGTTCTAGTGGTTTCCATTTAAGATTGGATAACCCTGAGCATCACACAACAAAACAATTGCTGAAGATTGGATTTTTCATAGCTATGATAGAGTAGGTCCTGAGGAGAGAGTTGAAGAAGAGAGCTGTTACACTGTAGTTCAGGGATTGCATTTCATGCATAAAGGACATGGTTTGGAAGAAGCTGACAAATGAGAGGATGAAACTGGTATAACTGACAGTGGAGAAGAGAAGGGTGTGGCTTCAATAGGGCTATGTCTACACTGCAATGCTATTTCAGGATACCAGGGTATCCCAAAATAGCTATCCCGCATCTTCACAGCAAGCCTGTAATTTTAGGCTCGCTAATCCAACATCCCTATAAACCTCATTCCATGAGGAGTAAGGGATTTCCGAATAGCGGGTTATTTCAAAATTTGGCATTGTGTAGATAGCACCAAATTATGAAACAAGCTATTTCAAAATAAGATCGAAATAACATACACAATTTGTGTAGCTCAAATTTCATATCTTATTTCGAACTACAGTGCAGTGTAGATATAGCCCTTAGGAGACTAAAGCAGACAACGAAGGAGAGATAGATAAAGATATCAGTTATTATTTCTTCCTCATACAGATGACAGATCTCTGAGCATGCATAGAAAAGAGAGACAAATTGATATAACTTAGATGGCAGGAAGTATTTTTTCTCTCGTGCCATAAGCTCTACAGCTGAACTGAATGGAATGGTGAACTTGTAGAGATAATAATGGCAGGTTATTGAGGAAAAACACTAATTCAAAAAACAATTAGGTGGTGTCCAGGCAGAGAGAGATGGAAATAGAGTGAGTGCATGGGAATGAGCTGTGATGGGCCAAATGGCCTTTAACTCATTCCCCAAAAATGTCTTGTACTTGGTCCTGATCACTGTCAATGAAAGTTTAAAATGGTATCTGTTTTACAGTTCATAGCACTAAAGTGCAAGCCAGGCCAGTATTTATGGCAGCAGCAATGCATGTGCCTGTAATTGTCTTGCATCAGACTATGAAAGGGCAAACTCTGTTATACTCATTCTGTGCTGAATAGCGATGCTACTATATAGTTGTATTTTGCATTGTACTTTTTTATTCAACTGGTATTTTCCCCATAATTTTATGATTGTTAGCAGTACATCATGGTCTATAGAAATATGTAATCTGTGCATATTGTCAGACCAAACAACAAATTATGGGATGTGTGTATCAAAATGTTTTATATACCTGGGAGTTGAAGAAGAGAACTTATATGCTTGTGCACAGACTGAAGTAAAAACAAAAAAGTTTCCTCCATATGTATTCAAGGTTTTATTTGCCTTATGAGTAGAAAATCTACATCTCAACAAGCCTTTCAAGCAAAGATGAGATAACATTTTCAGTGAAAGCTTTAAAAACAGGACACAAATGTTACTTATGTTTTCAGTCAAAGGACTCTTCTAAAAATTACAGCCAAATCAATAGTTCAGAATTAATAATTCATTTGTGACAGTTGTCTCTATTTGATGATGGTAGCTGCAGGTGCAGTACAATTTCCTCAAATGTGTCCATTCATTGCTTGAATTTATATGGACTCTTCTCTTTTAAAATTGTTGTATAACAAGGTATTCAGAAGGCAAGATGCAAAATTCAAGCTTTGTTGGTTTGTTATATCACCTGGTATAGTTCAGATTGCCTAATGGATGAGTATGATCTAGATAAGAATTTGGGAAAACGTAAAGCTTTTTATTTTCAGAAATATCCCATCAAGATTAGGCTGCTATGACATTTACAATGTGAATGCAGAGCATTTAAACTAGATTCATTTAAATTTCAATGTTTCATCATTGCATATAGACAATATGCCATATTGGAATTTCCACTGCTATGACGGGGAGCTGGACTCCCACACTAGCCTGGAATGAGACCCCTCCTACAGCCTTTGCAAAGGTAAGAATTTACCCAGCAATCACTCCAATGTCATAATCAGTATAAACACTGAATTTTATTTATAGCTGTCACCTTGGTCAGCATCCTCAGAATTTCAACTGTCCCAGCAAGAATCTCTCTATGGTGGAAGCTTGAGTTCCTGAGTCCAGGTCTCTGCTTCTGCTGCCACCTGCTGCTGTAGTGTTGGAACTGACTGAATTTCTCTTCTGGGTCTTGGTTGTCTAAGGCAGTGTTTCTCAACCTTTTTTTTTTTTTTTTAAAGTACCCCTTTAAAAAATTATAAGTACCCCCAATACCTACAGTTTTCAGACACACACAATTTTTTTACCATTGCAACACATTTGTTTAAGCAACTTAATTGTAGCTGGGCAGGCGATGAAATTTTGGGGTGTAAAAAGTACAAAAATAATAAAACGCTATAAAACTGAAAACAAAAATTCAGTTTTCTCCAAATTTCAGTTGTGTTGACATAGCCCCCAGACTTCTCTCGAGTACCCCTAAGGGTACTTGTGCCACTGGTTGAGAAACACTCATCTAAGGCAATGTCTCCACCAGCACATGTGTTGCATGTCCTACTCTGCAACATTTTATCATTATCTCAAAGCAAATGTTAATGTGAGTGTGTGTGTGTGCATTGCAAAGGATTTAGTTTAGCTCGTTTAACAGACTTCGTGCAAGAGATTTTGTGGAGGAATTTAGGGAACCTGCCATCCTCCTACATTATGCATTGCCCTATATATAATACAATAATTATCTGTGTTGGTCATTAGCACTGTGACATGAAGGCTTATTGGTGTCAGCTGGGTCATTGTTCTGTAACTGGGACTGGGATGCCCTTTTGTTAACTTGCAAGGCAAAGTGACGGCTCACATAGCACCCAAACAATCTCCTTTTGGCTAACAGATGAAATGTCAGGAAGCTGACACCCAGTTATACATCAGCAAGTCTCCCTCTCTTGCTGGGTGGTACCGGATAACAAGGTGACTCACTGCCATGAGCACAGCTGTCACAAGCGCACAGTAGCACCAACAGGGGACAGAGAAAATTGTTTTCCAAATAGCCAAGTCTTAATATTCCTAGAATAACTTCTTCACCACAACTTTGCACTTTGGTATCTGCTAACGCTTACACATGCAGGCTTGAAATTTGCTTACTGTGACCATTTGTACGTGTAAAACTTGATCACGTTAATGTCTAGAGAAAGTGAACAAAAAAGGGGTATGAAAAGCAAAGCAAATGCATTTTAAGTTCAAGTTGAAATGTGATTGTGAAATAGTATGGCAGTAAACATCCAGACAGTATGTTTGATAACTTTCTAATTTAGGAATACTTATTTTGTCTGTGGATTCACATGAGGTTATGGCTATCAGGTGGCTAATAATGAAATTTCTACATATTTGAAAATTTAAATCACTGTATATTGCAAGTTTGAGTATTATTACTAACTCCCATATTATATTTTGGAACAGCATTGTTTAGATAGCCAATTCAGTAGACTGAAGACACATCTAGGGAATTTGACTACACTGCTGAAACTTTGCATATTGAGGAATGTTTACATTGTAATTGGGGATGAGAGTCACAGTTTGTGTAGTCATAGTCATGCTAGCTCAATTAAAGCTAGAGTGGGTACACCCTACAAGAGCTGCAAATCACACGTCTGATTGTAGGGTGGACGCACCCTTAGTGAAGAGTTTCATACGATACTAAAGAAGCCACAGAGGTAGAAAGAGAGATTTATACACTTTATGTATTTTTGTCTCCCTCTCCGTCTCCCCCGGCCCCGCCCCTCCAAACTAACTGGCTTGTTTAAGTCTCTATGCTCTTTGGACCCGATAGTGTCATTTTCTATATGTTTGTGCAGTGCCTAGCACAATGGGATTGTCACTTGCATGGCTTCTAGGTACCATGGCAATATAAATGAGACTAATAATTACTGTATTCCTATTTGTCTGAATAAACTAGGTCAAGTTATCACGAACCTCTGGACCATACTAGTTTCTTTTATTCCTGTCACGGCAGAAAAAGGCCTAGGTCTGAATAATATAAAGCCAAGAGTTTTATAGGATGAATTACTGATCATAATGGAAATCATCGCAGAAGCATAGAAATATAGGGCTGGAAGGGACCTCAAGAAGTCATCCAATCTAGCCTTCTACAATGTGGCAGGGCCAAATAAATCAGCATCCCTGACAGTTGTTTATCCAACTTGTTTTTAAAAATGTCTAGTATTTTGGACTCCATGACTCCCTTGGAAGCTTATTCCAGAGTTTAACTACCCTTATAGTTAGAAAGGAGATTTAGGTTAGATATAGGAAAAACTATGTTGAAGATTAACCCCCTTCCTTCTTGTGCTACCCTCAGGGGATATGGAGAACAATGGATAACTGTCATAGAATCATAGAATACTAGGACTGGAAGGGACCTTGAGAGGTCATCAAGTCCAGTCCCCTGCCCTCATGGCAGGACCAAATCCTGTCTAGACCATCCCTGATAGACATTTATCTAAACTACTCTTAAATATTTCCAGAGATGGAGATTCCACAACCTCCCTGGGCAATTTATTCCAGTGTCTGACTACCCTGTCCTCTCTATAGAAGCTTTTAACAATATTGGAAGACTTACCAGGTCTCCCCTCATTCTTCATTTTTCACATGCACAGTTTTGTCAACTTTTCCTCAAAGGTCAGGTTTTCTAAAGGTTTCATCATCATTTGTGTTGCCTTCCTCTGAACGCTTTCCAATCTGTCCACATCTTTCCTAAATTATGGTGCCCATAGGTGGACATGGTTTTCAAGCTAGGGCCTCAACAGTGCCAACTAGAAAGGTACAATTACCTCCCGTGTTTTACATACACCACTTGTTAATACACCCCAGAATCATATTAACCTTTTTTGCAGCTGAATTATATTGATGACTATTTTCAGTTTGTGGTTAACTATAACCCCCACATCCTTTTCAGCAGTACTACACCTAACCACGGGACGTAGAAAAAAATTGTGCGTGTCTGAAAACTGTAGGTACTGGGGGTACTTATAATTTTATTTTTTTTAAAAAAGGGTTACTTTATAAAAAAAAAAGTTGAGAAACACTGATCTAGGGCACATTTCTCTAGTTTACTTAAGAGAATGTTATGTAGAACAGTGTCAAAAGCTTTACTAAAATCACAGTATATCACACCCTACGGCTTCTCCCTTATATAGTAGGTAACCCCATCAAAAAAGCAAATTAAGTTGGTATAACATTTATTCTTGGCAAATCCATGTTGACTATTCCTTTTAGTCCTACTATCCTACAGATGCTGATTGTTTAATAATTTACCCCAATATCTTTCCAGATATTGACTTTAGGCTGACTGGTCTATTATTCCTCGGAACCTCCTTGTTCCCATTTGTAAAGATAGGTCTTATGTTTGCCCCTCTTCAGCCTTTTGGCACCTATCCTGTCTTTCAGAATTTCTCAAAGATAACTGGTAATGAGACTGCTTTGGATATTTTCTTCAGTATCCTAGGATTAATTTCATTGCTGACTTGAAATGATCTAAATATTCTTTAACTTGTTTTCCCCTATTTTTGCTTGCATTGCTTCCCCCAGTTGTGAATATTAATTGTGCTGAGTATGTGGTCATTATTAACTCTTTGTGGAAATCTGAGGCAAAATTGATATTAAGCACCTCAATTTTCTTGATGTCATCAGTTATTATCATAGAATCATAGAACCATAGAGCTGGAAGAGACCTCAGAAGGTCATCAAGTCCAGCCCCCTGCTCTAGGCAGGACCAATCCCAACTAAGTCAACCCAGCCAGGGCTTGGTCAAGCCGAGACTTAAACACCTCCAGGGATGGAGACTCCACCACTTCCCTAGGTAACCCATTCCAGTGCTTCACTACCCTCCTAGTGAAATAGTTTTTCCTAATATCCAACCTGGACCTCTCCCACCACAACTTGAGACCATTGCTCCTTGTTCTGCCATCTGTCACTACTGAGAACAGCCTCTCTCCATCCTCTTTGGAACCTCCTTCAGGAAGTTGAAGGCTGCTATCAAATCCCCCCTCACTCTTCGCTTCTGCAGACTAAACAGACCCAACTCCCTCAGCCTCTCCTCATAAGTCATATGCTCCAGCCCCCTAATCATTTTGGTTGCCCTCCGCTGGACCCTCTCCAATGCGTCCACATCCTTTTTGTAGTGGGGGCCCCAGAACTGGACACAATACTCCAGATGTGGCCTCTCCAGAGCCGAATAAAGGGGAATAATGACATCTCTGGATCTGCTGGCAATGCTCCTCTTAATGCAACCTAATATGCCATTCGCCTTCTTGGCTACAAGGGCACACGGTTGACTCATATCCAGCTTCTCATCCACTGTAAGCCCCAGGTCTTTTTCTGCAGAACTACTACTTAACTGGTTGGTCCCCAGCTTGTAACTGTGCTTGGGATTCTTCTGTCCCAAGTGCAGGACTCTGCACTTGTCCTTGTTGAACTTCATCAGATATCTTTTGGCCCAATCCTCCAATTTGTCTAAGTCACTCTGGACCCTATCTCTGCCCTCAAGCGTATCTACCTCTCCCCCTAGCTTAGTGTCATCCGCAAACTTGCTGAGGGTGCAATCCATCCCCTCATCCAGGTCATTAATAAAGATATTGAACAAAACCGGTCCTAGAACCGAACCTTGGGGCACTACGCTAGAAATCGACCGCCATCCTGACATTGAGCCGTTGATCACTACTCGCTGGGCCCGGTCTTCTAGCCATCTTTCTATCCATCTTACTGTCCATTTATCCAATCCGCATTCCCTTAACTTGCTGGCAAGAATATTGTGGGAGACCGTATCAAAAGCCTTGCTAAAGTCAAGGTATATCACATCCACTGACTTTCCCACGTCCACAGAGCCAGTTACCTCATCATAGAAGCTAATCAGATTGGTCAGGCACAACTTGCCTTTGTGAATCCATGATGACTATTCCTAATCACTTTCCTCTCTTCCAAGTGCCTCAAAATGGATTCCTTAAGGATCTCTTCCATGATTTTTCCAGGAACCGAGGTAAGACTGACCGGCCTATAGTTCCCTGGATCGTCCTTCTTCCCTTTTTTGAAGATGGGCACTACATTTGCCTTTTTCCAATCATCCGGGATTTCTCCCGATCTCACGACTTTTCAAAGATAATGGCCAAAGGCTCCTCAATGACATTTGCCAACTCCTCAGTACCCTCGGATGCATTAAGTCCGGACCCATGGATTTGTGTACGTTTAGCTTTTCTAAATAGTTCCTAACCTGTTCTTTACCCACCACGGGCTGTCCATCTTCATCCCATCTTGAGTCACTTAGCGCAGAAGTCCAGGAGCCGACCTTGTCCGTGAATACAGAGGCAAAGAAAGCATTGAGTACTTCAGCTTTCCCCACATCATCTGTCACTAGGTTACCTCCTTCATCCAGTAGGGGCCACACACCCTCTCTGATCACCTTCTTCTTGTTAACATGCCTGTAGAAACCTTTCTTGTTATCCTTCACATCCTTAGCCATTCCATTTGCGCTTTCGCCTTCCTGATAACCCCGGCATTCTCGAGCTATACATTTAAACCCCTCCTGGTCATTTGTCCAAGTTTCCACTTTTGTAAGCTTCCTTTTTGTGCTTAAGTTCACCAAGGATTTCCCCGTAAGCCAATCCGGTCTCCTACCATGTTTGCCTCTCTTGCTTCAAGGCCGGGATGGTTTCTTTCTGTGCCTTCAATAAGGCTTCTTTAAAATACTGCCAGCTGTCCTGGACTCCTTTCCCCTTCATGTTAGCATCCCAGGGATTCTGCCCATCAGATCTCTGAGGAGTCAAAATCTGCTTTTTGAAGTCCAAGGTGTGTATTTTACTACTCTCTTTTCTTCCTTTGGTCAGGATCCTGAAATCTACCATCTCATGATCACTGCTTCCCAGGTTGTCACCTACCTCCACTTCCCTATTAGTTCCTCCCTGTTTGTGAGCAGAAGGTCAAGCTGCGCACGGCCCTGGTCGGATCCTTCAGCACTTGCGTCAAGAAATTATCCCAACATTCTCCAAAAACTTCCTGGATTGCCTGTGTACTGCCGTATTGGTTTCCCAACAGATGTCAGGGTGATTAAAGTCCCCCACGAGAACCAGGGCCTGCGATCTGGAAGCTTCTCTCAGTTGTCCGAAGAAAGCCTCATCTATCTCATCCACCTGATTCGGTGGCCTGTAGCAGACACCAACCACAACATCACTGCTGTTGTTTGCTCCTTTAAACTTAACCCATAGACTCTCAACAGGTTTTCTCCTCTTTATACTGGAGTTCAGAGCAATCATAGTGCTCTCTTACATATAGTGCAACTCCTCCTCCTTTTCTCCCCTGCCTGTTCTTCCTGAACAGTCTATACCCTTCCATGACAGCACTCCAGTCATGCGAGTCATCCCACCAAGTCTCTGTTATCCCAATTAAATCATATTTCTCGGACTGGGTCAGGGCCTCCAGTTCTTCCTGTTTGTTGCCCAGGCTTCTCACATTAGTGTACAAACACCTCAGGTAACCAGTTGATCGCCTATCTTCTCCATTGAAACAGGGTCCTCCTTTCTTGCTCGTTCCTCTCTGCATTTCTTCCCGGTACCTGACTTTCCCACTCCCCTCAGGGTTTTGGTCACCGTCCCCAGCGAACCTAGTTTAAAGCCCTCCTCACTAGGTTTGCAAGCCTGCCCAAAGATGCTCCTTCCTCTCTTGGTTAGGTGGATCCCATCTCTTCCTAACAATCCTCGTGCCCGGAACAGAGTCCCATGGTCGAAGAAACCAAAGCCCCCTCTGCGACACCACCTGCGCAACCACGCATTTACATCCTCAATTCGACGATCCCTGGCCAGTCCTTTCCCTTCAACAGGGAGGATGGACGAGAACACCACTTGCGCTCTGAGTTCTTGGATCCTTCTTCCCAGCGCTACATAATCCGCAGTAACCCGCTCAAGGTCATTCCCAGCATCCATCCCCCTGAAGCAAAGAATCTGTTTTTCTTTGTCTTTCTTTTGCTCCTCATGTATTTACTACTGTCTTTATCAGCATGAGTTGTGGGTATCCTGGGCCTGGGAAGTCTCTGACTTCCCATACTGTTTGATGTGGCCCCACCCATACTTCACCTCTAACTCCAGTCCTGCCTGCTGTTCCCATGCTAGAGGTTTGGGCAGGTATGCTAGGGGCCACTCTGCTCTTCCTGTCCTGCTGCTGCTGGGAATGCACTGGCTGTCCAGTACTTGGGGCGATCAGGCCACGCCACTTGCTCAGTGCGGGGCTGGCAGCTTGGTTATGGATGCAGGCTTCATGGTGGGTTGGCTGGGACCGTGTTGCCTGGATCTCCAGCACTTTGGGACTTGGGAAGGCAGGGACTATGCTTCCCAACCACGTTGCACTCTGGTGCTGTGGGAGAGGCTGGCACCATGATGCCTGGCTATCTCTAGGTCCAGGGATGGGGAAGTTATGGCCACTCTGCTTGGCTTTCCAGCACCTTTGGGGCTGAGGTTGATACCCTGCGGCAGGGGCCAGTGGACAAAGCAGGAGCTGGGCTCCAGTGGCATGGAAGAGTCAGGGCATTGGATAGAAGTGGCAGAATTGGGGAGCCAGGGGTTCCCCCATCAAGCCAGGGGGTTCCCCACCATCATGTTTATGACCTTTACCAGGTATAATCCATTTTGTGCTGTAGCCTTGCTGATTTTTCCCTACATATTTTTCTGTTCTTTTATACTCATCCTTATCAATTTGACAATCTTTCTTTTCTTTTTTTGGTAGGATTCTGTTCCTATGTTATTAAGAGTGCCTGGTGGAGCCATACTGATCTCTTCCTTTCTTTCCATTGTATCAGAATAGTTTGCAGTTGTGCCTTTAACGTTGTCTTCTTGAGGAACTGCCAGCTCTCCTAAACTTCTTTTCCTTAGATTTTCTTCCCATGGGATCTTACCTACCAGGTCTAGGAGTTTAACGTCTGCATTTTTTAAATCAATTTTCCTTCTGCTGCTGCTTTCACTCCTGCCTACCCTTAAAATCATGAAATCTATCATTTCATGATCACTGCCACCCATATTGCTTTCTACCTTCAGATTCATAACAAACTCCTTTGTGTTAGAATCAAGTCTAAAATGGTTGCCCTCTGCTCATTTACTCCACTTTCTAGAACAAAAAGCTGTCCCCAGTATATTCTAAGAACATACTAGAAATTTTGTTTTTATCCATATTACTTTCCTAACAGAGGTCTCGGTAGTTAAAGTACCCCACTGGAATCAGGTCAATTGCCAACTGAATAATAATTTAGTGTATGGACTAATACTTCCAGTTCTTCCTGTTTATTCCCCATACTCCTTGCTTTTGTGTACAGACATCTAAAATATTGATCAGGTTCCCCTTAGTCACTGTTTGAGAAGATCTGAAATAACATGGCATCACCTAAGGTTCAGGGGAGATTCTTTTTTCATAGTTAATGGAAAATTCAACTGAGTTGAATAGTCAGATTAATTGATATGTTTTCATTAAACTATTTGAAGATGAAATATTCAAATAACATGGCTAATGTTGAAAGAATGGCTTTAGGTTACTCCCTTGCTGTGCACACAGAGACAGTCATTGAATCACTGAACAACATTAGCTGAACTCTGTTTCTTGAGAGTGGATGTGGGATCCCTTCCATCTGCAATGAACACATTATTTTTCTGAAGAAGGTGGCATAATGCATTTAAGGGCACCTGGCAAACAAGCATAGAAATGCCTATAAATAAATAAAATAGCTGGATTAAAACCATTAACTTACATGTGGGATCAACGCTAATGAGACTCTCTAGAGGAGGCAAGAGCACCCTTAACAATAAATAATAATAATGCTTTGCACATATACAGACACTCCAGAGATGAGCAAATTATTCATAGTGAATAATTTACTAGACAAACTTAGCTTCTCTTTTCTGCTTCCAGACAGTGAGAGAGTATTTCACAGTTTCCCTTCATTTATTCAAACAATTTTATTTTATCATTCAATGGACTGATAGAAAACAGTTCACTCTGCAAAGATGATGTTTTGTACTTAAACTTCAACCTGTGTTATTTAGCTATGATTGGTCACATGGCTGTTTCGGTCTTGCTTACATGACTTTGAAACTTCTTCCACAACTATTTGTGCTTTTAAAACTCACTTGCTCGAACGTAACATCAAAAGTGTTGTGTAAAGACAAAGAGAATTCAAACAAAATTCAAGTCAATGTCAACACATTTGTTCTTTGGCATATTCTTTTGGCTGTGCAGAGTACAGTTCATCATGACTCTAAAGCACTATCCCAAAGTGGGAGAATAAATCATGAAAGCCATGGGAGGAGGCAGCTTTCATAAAAAGAATATGAAATGGCAGGGCAAAGCCTGTATCTGATGCACTCCAATTGCTCAGCGAGAATTGCCAAGGAATTTTAGTTACCTGCAGTTGGTTGAACATTTTCCGAAGAAACGGTTTTCTATCAAACAATGCCAGCTCAATGAAATAGAAGCATTATGTGGGTATGAATCAATTTGGTTGATTTTTCCTAGGGAAAATTATATAAACAATTCAATGAGGAAAAGTTTCAACTCTTATATTATACATTATAACATAACATTGAAATGATAAAGTCAAGGGGTGCATCTAGACTGGCATGATTTTGCAGAAATACTTTTAACGGAAAAGTTTTTCCGTTAAAAGTATTTCATAAGCGTCTAGATTAGCACGGATGCTTTTGCGCAAAAAGTGCTTTGCGCAAAGCATCCGTGCCAATATAAACAGCTTTTGCGAAGAAAGCTCCGATGGCCATTTTAGCCATCGGGCTTTCTTGAGCAAAAAATTAAGGTGCCTGTCTACACTGGCCCTCTTGCGCAAGTATTCTTGTGCAAGAGGGCTTATCCCTGAGCAGGAGCGTCAAAGTATTTGTGCAAGAAGCACTGAATTCTTACATTAGCACGTCAGTGCTCTTGCGCAAATTCAAGCGGCCAGTGTAGACAGCTGGCAAGTTTTTGCGCAAAAGCAGCCACTTTTCATAAGTTTCCTTTCCAAATGTCATTCCAATTTGGGATGGAAGAAAATTTTGAAATGTTTGAATTTCCCAGAGAATAGAAATTCCATTTCCAGCTAGCTCTATTATCTACTCATATTACCATATCCCACTCCATGGAAAGATTGGGTGGAGTTGTTTCTCTTTCATTCTTCAATATCTCACCATATCAGTTTAAACAGTGAGTTCAGAGGGGATTAAAAACGTGCTACTGCTTGGAATATAATTGCTGTGTATGTGTCTCTCACTGTATCCATTGTCCCTGGGGATGTGTGTATGGCTATATAATATTTTACAAATGTGCCACAGTATGTATTACAATTTTGTAAAAAATACAAAACTGAGGCTCCCAAATTTGCACCAAAGAGATTAAAAAAACCACCAAAACACCCGCTCCCCACATTTTTCCCTAATGTTGTCCAGCCATATTTTTATCAGACTAATTAACTATTATTTTTCCTAGATCTTTACATCCTTCCTCTATTTGTTGCTACAAAAATGAAAGACAATATGTTTTTGTGTTTCTCACAGCTGAATCCTTTCAGAGTTGACAAATGGCTGAACAAAATTGAAGAAATGTAGAGTATAAAGGCTGGTGAAAAGGTAGATGGTATTTGTAACCATATTTTATCTGTTTTAAAGCAAAGCAAGCAAGCTCCATAAAAACAGCTTGACCTTTGAAAAGTACAATACTTGACACATCACAAGAGAACACTTCCTCCGTACGTGTAGTAGGTTAGGGTTTTTAGTATGTTAGTTTATCTGTTCTGGGTTTAGTGGCCACAAATTGCTTGAAGCATTATTTAAAAAATATAACTCAATAATTTAATCTAATATTAAAATAGAAAAAACTGTCTAACTCAATTCTGCCATGCTTAGCTATGTCATGTAGTTGCATACTGATCAAGTAATCCCTTTTACTTCAAAGGGTCTCAATGTAACTAGAAGGCTATGGAGCTAACAGCTGAGGATCTCATTTATAATTTTAAACCCAATATTGTCTCCCAAACATTTTCAATAATGACCAAGATCTACAGTTCTTGGTCATTATCACAGGCATCCTAATACCAGTCAATTTTGGAAGGGTGGCAAAAATGCCTAAGTGTACTTACATGAAATTATACATTTACATAAGGAGCCAACCTCATTAAAATTAAACAAGAACCCTAGCTAGTAGTTCTATAAGTTTTGTTACATTTTATTGTTCATTTTCTAAATGGTGCTAGATCCTATTTTATTCCAAGGCTGACTGTTACAATGCTTAAATACTATAAATAACCTGTGTGCAGAAGATTTTGCAAGATCCAAGTTCGCATGATAATTCACACCCAGGTTCCATGCGTTTAGAACTGTACCCAGAGCACTAACAGTTTTCAGGTGACCCATCACTAATTTGTACTCATGACATTTTTATTGGAGTTGTGCATGCTACTTTACCTGGAGAGTGGTTGTTTTGTATCATCTACCAGATGTTTTGTCAATTAAATTCAGGGAATGTGTCAGTGTATATAGTTCCTTGTACTGCTAAACTGAAAGAGCACAAAAACTGAATACTGGAGGACTATTTCATACTGTCAGTATCTATCATTACTTTGAGCAGGGCTCCAATATTGCAATAATATCTGCCAGTTGCAACTGACTGAGCCTCATATGAAATCAAATAGCATAAGAGTGCGTGGAGCCAGGGCCAATGTCAGCTATTATATGGCAGCTTGTCCTAAGGGGACATGCTGACAGACTCTCAAACGTTTGTTTAATATTTCTTATTGAGTTTCTCATAGAGAGACTACCTGTCTTGCAGCAATTATTTGTGAAGGAGACAAATAAGAATGAAATGGGAGCAGAAGAACCTGCATCTCAAAACTCATATTTGATAAAGTGTACTTGTGGCTAGTTTTGAATTGCAAAACCATCAATTATTAAATGGAGCAGTTGTGAAACTTGTGTGGGGCAAGTAGCCACATAATGGGATGCAAATATTTCTGACTGGAATACAGTTAGAAAGGGAAGTGTCTCTTCATGTTCCCAGTATAGCAGTGTACTTCACAGTGGAAATATGTCAAATATCTAGAAGTTTAGGTTGGTTTAGGTTGGTTGAGGAAAGCGTGAGGGGTAATAGAATGTTCTGAAAGTTAATACAGTACCAGTATTATTTTCAGCTTCCCTGGCAAAAGAACAAGCCAAGGAAGACATTCTTCCTTGGAATAGAGGATAGCTGTAGTGTCTCAGCACATACTGCTGGAATGTCAGTGCTTCAACTTAGTCTTCTTTAGACAACCTGCTACAACTATGAAATTTCAACATGAGTATGAATGGCAGAACTTAGCCAAGGTGCAAACTGGAGCCTTTGTGGTCCAAAGCCAAGAAGTCTGACATGTGAGTGACAAGATAGCCTCCCTGCACACACATGAACTGTTAGAAGTCGAGCGATGCTATACTTGGGATATTACTGAATATCTCTAATTTAAAATAACTTAAATCAAAAAGGCAAAATATATCTCTCCCCTACAGAAGAACATCACAAATTGTTTCTCCATTTTTAGCAAATATAGGTCCCAAGCCAATGCCCACTGAAGTTGGTACAAGGACTCCCACTTACTTCTATGGACCTTGCATTGGGCCAACAGTGAACTTTCTTCTTTCCCTTATACTTCTTCTTATCCCCTTTCTCTCTCAACATTCATCTGGACCCAACTAGAACCTTGATTCTCTATCCTCTTTCCCTCAATGCCCTGCCTACCCTAGATGTATTGTTTGGCATCTCCCCCATTTCCCCAGCATCCACAGTTTGATACTCCTCATTCTTTCCCATGCTTCCTGTTTCTCCACTGACCACCTCATCTTTCTGAATCAGGGGAAGTTTCCAAGGGTGAGTGATCTGTAGACAAAGATGACTTGACAGGATTGTTGAATACAACCCTAAAATTATGATACGCTAACCTTCAAACTACAAAATGAGGGCAAGCTGCTCAGCTGTCTCAAATTAGGTCTGCTAATGCCAGTTGAGCTTTGCAGAGTTACACTAGCTGAGAATCTGGCCCAGTATCTTTAGTGGAAGTATACTGATTTAGTCAACTGAGAATCTGCCTCAGGCTTAGATGGAATTGAGTAAAGAGAAAGAAAAGCAGCTTAAAAGGGAAGAGCAAATAGCACTCTGCTGGGGAAGCGATCATGCTTGGGAAGCAGGATGGGGAGGGGATTTCTAATGTTGGGGAGAGATGGAAATATGAAATCAGTGGGAGAGAGAAGTATTTGGCTGGGAGAACAAAAGGAGGTGCAAAAATTATGGTGTGCACTGAAAAATGGGTGGATGCATCAGAGATGCAGTGGTCAGCAAAGGAACAGGAAGCATGGGACAAAATGAGGATGGAGGAGAAATATTTCAAAGTTTGGGTAGGCAGCCAAACATTTTAGGATTAATCAGAGCTGATCCAAACCTGTAACCCATTGGAGGCTCACCCATCACTTATCTTGGCCCTTTCCTTAAAAAAAAAAAAAAAAAAAGTAACCAAATATAATCAATTACAGGACTCTGGGATGCATGGGACATAATTCAATATAACTGTAACATGATGCAGTTGCAGTGGAATGGCCTGTATTTTGGCTGTAGTAGCAGTGAGCTCTTTTTCCTACATGTCACAGGTTATTGTAATTTACTATCTGAAGATTTCTAATTAAAACCATGTGCAGCACTTTTTCTTTTCTTTCTTGCTTTTTTTTTGGGGGGGGGGGCCGGGGTGGTTCACACAAGGGGCTCTATGATTTCCATAAACTTGGCCAATTGTGAACTCATCTCTCTCCACTAGCTTGTAGCCCAACTGTGTGCAATAAGACGACAATTCTGAGAATGATCTTTGGTTACACTCTATCGCTGTAAATTGCTGATGTCCTCTAATGGCCTGTAAAATATAAAACTAAACCACTTAGTCTGAAAAAGCTAAAATGAATGCTCTAGTGCAGGAGAAAATGATTAGATTCTTTTAATTAAAGCAAGGGCTTCATGCAGCAACTCATTGGCATTTTCTAAGGATGTGAAAGGTACATTTTTGGTCCGATCCCTGCCCTTGATACAGCTCTTTTGTTCCACTGTAGTGACGCAAAGGGGCTATAGGGCTGTCATAAGTGAACAGCAGGGGATTATCCAGATATAGAGGAATCATGGAGATGTGATATAGTCAGTTCTATGTCACCATCCCTGCAGAGGGCTCTTGGGCAGTGGGCAACAAGGGAATCTGCTGATTTGAGGATGTGGCTAAAGTGCTAGTATGCTTCGGCAATCATATGCCTGGGTAATGGAGCCCAGAAGATTATTACCAATTAGTGCAATTTACAGACACTCTACTTTGCACCAGTAGTTTAATTCTCCTACCCCCTGCTTCCCACCGGGTCCTGCTCAGAGTATAAATCAGTCAAACCCTAGAGCTGGCCTCACCATACCTATAGTATTAAACAAGCATAAAACTCCTTCACAAGGGATGAAACATCTGTTTTAAAATGTCTATAATTCATGTTTTGTACCATAGCCAGATCTGGGCACGTGCTCTACATTAAACAGGTTGGATTGACTGTCAAACTCATTGAGTTTCTGGCTGGTTTCTTGTCACCTACAGCACTACTCAGATTCTGGAGCTATGGCTTTGCCGGAGATCCTAATAATATGAATATGGAGCTGTCAAATAAGTCTGTGCAGCACATAGATACTACAAAAATAAAGGCTAGACATGATGATTCAGAGCAGTTTGATTCATTGTGGTGGTTACTCCATCCTTCATCTTTGGACAGCTCTCTCATAGGCATCCCAATAAAGATAGACAATACAATGCAGTGAATTTTTACCACAGTTTCTATAAAAAAAAAAGAGTCTGTACCCCTAAAATATCATACATTAACCTTTATATTACAGAATGAGGGCACACTGCTTAGTTGTCTTAAATTAGCAGAGCACTACTAATGCCAGTGGAGGTTTGCAGATCTACATAGTCAGTGGAATTATTCAGATTTAATGACTTGAGGATCTGGACCAGGTTTTGGTTTAAAAACTTGAGGTCTGATGTGAGCACGGTGCTCACTCAGAGGGACACATAGCTGCTCACTAGAAAGGTTTGTGCATTCAAATGCAGAAGTTACATGCCTCTCTAATTGTTCATCTCCATGTGCAATGATTGAACTTCCATGCTCAAATGCATGGCAAAATATACTGACGCTCTCTTTTGCAGAGCTGGCTCTTAAGAAGATTAATCTTGACATAGAAACCCTTCAGACCGTGTAATTTTATTTGCTTTTAAGTTTTGCCTGGTTGCAAGATTAGGTTGGTGTGGTTGTATTCTGAAGAGTGACTAGAGATAGAATTATGATATTCCATTTTTATTGCTTTAGGTAAAAATGTTCTCAATTTACATTTTTGTTCTCATTGTACCAGCTCAGCAAAATCAAATTTGGATACATTTTTTTCCCCCATGCATCATCAAAACCAACTCTTTTGAAATGTTCACATTTGTACTTCAATTACACATATAATGCACCTCAGAGTGATCAGAGTCAACTGATAATGATACAGGAGAATTAAAAAAACCAGTTTGACTTTTGTATGACTGGTAGAGTTTGTATGACTGGTAGTTAAAAACACAGTAGAGGAAATCTGATATGAAATCCCTGAGAAAAATCAGGGAACCCAAAGGCTATTTTCAGGCCCTTTCAAGTATATTCAGAGATACAGAAAAACAATTTTAAAAAGTGGAGAATTTCGTTTTGTATCTTTTAGGATCAAGTATTTTCATTATCTAGCATTCTCTATAATCTTAAAACAGAGGATGTAGGAGCAACTAGCTCTTGATAAAAGGCTCAATATTTCCTATCACTTATCCTCATCTCTATAACATGTCTTAATAGCTCACCACAAATGGCAAGATAAGGTACAGAGGACAATCAGAAGGGTATAGACAATAGGATACTCCATAATCAGACTCCAGGGAATTAGACATAGCAACACACAATTACAACCTTATTCTGGTATTTTAAGAAAATGTCTGGGGAGGATTAGCTACCCAGTTCTCAGTAACAGGGACCACATAGCTAAATCACTTTGAAAAATATAGTGGGATTAGGGACCAAGAATCCCATGTTTGTCCTGTCTGACTTGTACAATGATAGAAGCATCTCTAATAGAATATCGTGCCTTTTTTTTAAAGTGGTTTCCCATTGTAAGCTGTATGATTTATGTGGGGTAAGTGTTCTGTTCTTTGTGTGAGTAGTTATTGTTGATGTATAGTGACTCTTACCAGCAATACTGGGAGTTGGGAGCCTAATTTCCCCACTTGCTGTGCTGAGAAGTTAATGTACCTTGATTTGTTCCAAAGATCTTTGTTGGGTGCACTCTGCTGCTCCAATCTTGCAAAAATACTGCACTAACCCATCTCACACAATAGCAGGTGACCTTTGGCAGGATATCCTCACCTCTGAAACTGCTTCTAAGTATGGTGGCAGTCATTTTGCTCTTTTAAGAGCACAACGTCTGCAGCTGTGAAGGTAGGGTAAGGTGGTGAAGTGGGATTATCTTGATTTTTAAAAAAATGTGTTAGCACAAAGTGCTCCAATAGGAGGGTTAAACCTAAAGGGGAAGGCTGGGCAGCAAGTAAAGAAAATACATTCTGGTGTAAGTCTAACAGAAAACGTATGTACAAATTTAAGATACTTCTAATAATGGGAAAATGTAGAACCCTGTGTTTGCCTGCATTCTGACATCTGTAAATTATAAAAAGAAAACCTGTGTTCCTATTCCACTGAGACAGTTTGACTGTGCTTAGAAATATTCTTTCACCTTTTTTTTTTTCCTGGATATTCACCTCTCTTTGGATTGCATGTTCAGACCTGCATTCAGAAGGGAGCAGCAATATTATTTTAAGGTTATTGATTCTAAAGATGGCAAGGGAGAAATTCTAGGTCATTATGCTGCAAGTACCTGAAGTGAGAAACCTGTCATAAGAAAACAGGATTTTTCAGTATTTGAGACAGATTGGAGATTGATGGAGGGAGACAGAGAACAAGACTGTATGTGTGTTAAAGCTAAAGACACTGTGTGGAAATGCACTGCTAAAGTTCAGTGATCTCAGGATATGACTCTTACATCCAGTGTTATCCTTATAGTTTCAAAGAAGTGAAAATATCCAAGCACAGCTGTAAAGTCAAAATTCCTTAAAAGCAGCTGCTGACCAATTCCAGATGTTTGAAGTGGTTTGCTTTATACAAGTCATAAAACATAGCCAGCCTTTTACTCTTAGGAGCATAGTTTGGGACATGGTATGCGCCTGGGTTACATAGTGGCTCTTGACATAATTTAGATGATATAAAGTAAAAAATGCTCAGGCTTGTAAAGTATGTTCAAGAAAGCAGCACTCAGAGGCATTGGAACCCAGCTACATTCTGCTGCAATGTATTACTTAAGTACTGTGCTCCTGAAGGAGGATGCAGATGGAGCTCTATATTTTTTCAGTAGGAGGTGCAGTTGAACTCTGATAACCTGCAGCCTACATTACCACAGGGATCATCACAATGCCAGCTGCCTGCCACCCACGTGTTTCTTTGGCCACTAATGCCTGGAGGCTCATTGATTCCATTAAATTTTTGCATTCCAGTTATTATTTGCATTCCGGTAGTGTTCACAGCTGTGCTGGGCACTGTGCACACACAGAGAAAAACATAGTATTTGCCCCGGGATGCTGGCAATCTAAAGCCCAATCCTGCAATCATCTCTATGCAGGAAGATCCCTGCAGATAGCTCTCTGATGTCACTTGGGCTGTTCACAGCAATGAGAAGTATTTGTGTAGAGGCCACTGCAGGACTGGAGCCTAATTCTGTCATATTACAAAAATGGACAATTTGCTTGATATACTGGAAGAAAAAGGAGTTTAAAATGGCTAAACTGTCACTCCTGAAAAATCTTGTGTTCTGTGTGAGTTGAATATTTCAAACATCATCGGCTGTTGACAAATGTGTGTCATTGGCAATCCAACAAAGTTGGTCATTTTACATCAAATGATATAAATTTTTGTTTGGTATCCAATAATGTGATTTTATAACAAACCTCATTTATCTCCCTACGCTTCAGTTATGTTAAAAATATGTAGGGCAAATATTTGTCACTTCACAATGAATTGAGAGGCAACGTGTCATATTACATAAAGACATTGTTTGTTGTCACTATATTACAATATTGTTTTCAAGAGGAATAGCGGGTAAGATTTTAGATGTTCCAGATGCATAAAGAAAAGCAAAGACTTTGTAGTGGTCTATGCCAGATGAAGACAGGTGAGTATATACATTGAATATAAAAATGCCTAAAACCCCTGGCTGAAGTGTTGAGATAGCATGTAGGATGACAATGGTTCTTTTATCTCCACAGATCCCACTTCAAATTCTTATTTGACGTACTAGTACAAATGAATGTGATGGAATCATCTTCTTAATGCCTAATGGCCATATGGGCCTGGATTTGTAACTATGGCCACAGCTCAGAAGGTGAGATATAGGGATGGCTTTGAGCTAGAGCCAGTCAAAAAGTGATAGAACAGATTGTGCAAGAAATCAGTTTTGTCAAAATCAAAATGCTTCTAGGGGAATGTGTTAATTCTGATCAAGTTTTCAACAGAAAAAAGTCACAGAGTTCCCCCCCCCCAAAAAAAAATAGTTTTGATTTTGTTTGGACATTTATTTATATATTCACATTAATATGTTATAACAAAACAAAATGAATGAAAATGAAACAACTTGCTGAATATATTTTTCATTTTGCAGAAAAAAAATGGCTTTTTTGTTTGGAGTAAGTCAGTTTCCAACTCAATGGTAACACAGGTTCCTAATCAGCTCTACTCTAGCTGTACTGTAGACCACCTGGTGCTCCCCTGATTCTGGGACAGGTCACGTACTGGTTTGGATCTTGGCATAATTTAGAGCTACCTCTATTTAAGTATATTCTGGGTGCATAAGGCCCTGCTGTTTTAGGTTCTGAGGATGAACCACATACAAAGTTCTAAGCTACCCAAGGATTCCTCTACTCTGTGACAGAGCACCAAACCAGTCCCTTTTTACCCAAAATTTATGAGCCTGATTTGTGTTGCAGACCCTTTGGCACAATAATAGGTTGATGTAGGACAATAGAGTCTCACAGCATACTAGGATTGCATGTGGAAACTTTACCACCATCTGCTTGCACTAAGCCTGGCTTAACCCAGTGCTAAATCCCTCATTTTATGAGCAGCAAGTTACTCTCTCACTCAGACACTTTACAGTGAATTAAATGGAAGTGCACTAGATGACATAAATATGTCCTTTGGTGTAATTACATTACAAAGACATTTCAGAATTATTTTTTAAAGAGAAAAACAGAAACTTTCTTTAAATATAATGTCCAAAAAAAGCAACTTACAAATAATGCTGTTTGAGAAAGTATTCACCAAATGAGAGCAAGATGTGTTTCTTTCTAAAATATGTCAAAGCAACTTTGTTCTACAAATCAGAAATGAGTTAATAATGAGCTACATTTTACTCTGTACAATCCTGTTGGTCCTGTGACTTAAAATGAGTGGTCATCCATTCAGTGGGGCATCCAATGATGATGAAGGAAAGCAAGAAATGCCTATAGACATTTTTTCCTGCATCCAGTGCTTACATTTCAGGTACATTTCAGTGCTTACATTTCTGGTACACCAGGAATTTTGGTGTCCCCAGGTGGGAGGAGTGTGATACCAACATTCAGTCTTACTACAGTGGAAAGGCTACCTGATCAAAAGTTATATGCTGTAACTTCTTTGTGCTAAGACTGCTTGGTAAACTTGCCAGCACTAACTTTCAGGAGTGGCAATTGTTTTGGGGTAAGTCAGTTTTTAGGGGTCCTATTTGAAACATCTGAACAGGGTCTAGTTTTCAGAAGATGGATGCTGAGCACTTTCTGAAAATCAGAAGACTTGCAGCCCCAAACCGGAAGACCCAAATTCACTTGTCACTTTTACAAATGTGGGTCACCATTACCAGCTGCCCGTGCTCGAGAACACATTTGGAATAACTTGTTAGTATGCATCCATTTGTCTTAGCCAGTAGATTTGGGTTTAGGAAGCCAGGAAACCAGGCTGAAATTTTTGTGCTATTGAAGTCAATGGGAATTTTGCCACGGATTTCAGCTGAGCCAGGTTTTCACCCCAGATACGTGCATTGATTGTGAATGTCAACAGCGGGATTCCTGATGTAGCTTAAATTATTAATGGAGAAGAAATTCTGAATGATAGCAGAACCAGATATACCCTCAAAAACAATAAGAAGCTGCCTTTAAATTCTCTTTAAACTGGGTGAAATGCATAGTGGAGGTAAAAAGGTATCCCTGATGAAAGCTACCAGGACCAGTTAACATTTCCCTTCTCATGAAGAATAAGTGAAGTAGGTTACTCATTAAGTAGTGGTTACTCAACATCAGAGGCCTTGAGTATGCCTAGAAACTACATCTGTTAAGTGGTTTATTCTCTGCTCTAACCATCATTCCCACAATGGTAGACAATTATTATTGCTACTAGACACCTTACAGTACTGATAGACAGATATGATACTAGCCCTAAAGAATTTACAGTCTAAGGCTCCAAACTCTTTAATTTATAGTCCACAAACAGTGCTTGCATAGAGCCAACTGCAGTAAATAGCCTGTACACACATGCTATCAGCTGAAGGCTTAGGGAAATAGGATTGTCCATTTGTCTCTGATAACAAATAGGGATTAAACATAATAAATAGGGGTGGATTTGTCGTGAGATTATATATGAACTAGCAACAACTGCTATTATACTATGCAGCTACCAATAACTGTTTATATTTTGTTTTAAATGTGTAAAAACATTTCCTTGTAATCCCTTGATCTGTACAGTAATTTCCTTTTGTTCCTAACTGTTAAAGCCATCGTTGAAGTACTCAGAAGGAACCATTCCTGTTCCCTCAAGACAGGGCCACTTTCATCATAAAAATGAACACAGAAATCAAAGCAAAAAACCAAAAGTGGGTGAATTCTGCAGTACAATAGGATAAGAGTTTGGATGGCTGTAGAAAACTATCCGTCATTATTGTTTTAAATTGCTCTTGATTTGTGATTTGCGCGTGGGAACAGATCCAGTGCTCTGCACCCTAATCTTTCTTCAGATTTATCTTGTGTGTTTCTTTTCTGCTCTTAGGATATCTAAAATTCCACTTACTCAGTCACTACCAGGAAAAACAACAACTTGTGAGCTCCCCCCTTGTTGATAAGTAGGCACAGTTACTTATGGATATCCTATTGTGCTCACCTCCTGTGGTCTTGAATTTTGTTATTGGTCAAACCACAGTGCTCATGGGTCAGCATTCCTCACAAAATACGTCTACTTGAAAATTTGTCAATTTGAGTTTTAAAAATAGCAAATAACCACTTGTCTACAGGCTTCTGCGAGAAAAACATAACAGAGAAAATCTTCAAAATCTGGAATTAGACATGAGAGCTTCATATTGTAATCTACCATACCACTGAAGTAAATACAGAGAATATCCACTTTTGAAGTATAATATGTACAGACACTGATGTGTATGCAACATCAATGCAGCAGCAAAAAGGAACCTATGAAAACAAATAACCCAATAATTTGGAGACATTGTCAGGAAAATAATAAAAAGCAGAGGACTCAATATGGTACTAGTGTAAATAAGTATAGCCCCTCTGGAGATGAAAAGCTATGCCAATTCACCCAGCTAAGGACTACAATGCAGGCATCTAACTGAAAATAGAAAATAAAGTAAAAAGTATAGCTTTGTACAGCTAAATTGGTTGGACAAATTGGTTTAAGGTAATTACTGGGATTAAATTATAGTGTATTTGATTCACAATGCACTTTTTGGAATCAAATGGGAAATTTCTATTTATTTATCTGTATAGGAAGCAGTGTCATGAGTTTCATGCTATTTTTCACTTTAACACAAACTCACCTAACTAAGCCAAAATTATCCGGTCTTTTTCTTTGCAATTAAAGAAAATACACTCTTATAAAGGGGACTTCTTGGTTATGCTGCTCTGTGAAATGTGAGACTGTGCAAAGAAGAGGAAAAAGAGAATCAGCTGGAAAGAGAGATGAAAAATTCCAAGATGTATTATTTAAAAAAGAAAAAAAAAGAAATATATGAATCTCTAACCTAAACATATCTAAGGAAAAAAACAACAACTATTTCAGAAGAGGAGTATATTTAATTGACTGCAGCCTCAGGAGAGGTAATTTTTGTGCCAACAAGTTATGTGGATTTTATGTGCCTATTAGTCTGCTATTCAATTAAAAAATGTGCACTTACCATGGCAACTTCTGCGTCTCATGATACACATGCTAATTCTGAAGTATTTCTATAAAAGCACCTTCTTAAACATAAGCAAACACCATCATCCATGATCTCTTGGTGTTAACAGTCACTAAAAGGAAAGGTAGTAAAGTGCACAAAGTGCCAGTTTTTATAATTAATTCATTTTAGAGGAGAAGGCTAATTCTGAAATACAGACACATCTCAACACAGCAACATACCAGGATAAATCACATACAGTATTATAAACCACTGTAGAGTCCCATAAATGGAGAATGTCTTTAAGGAAGTCATGTATGCCTTGATTCAAGATAGCAATGTTAAATATTTTTTCCTTCTGTTTCAAATCTATTTGATGTCCTTCCTCGTATTCCTTTGGAATAAGACTTACACAGCCTGAGCACCTTGAGTCCAAGTCAGCTGACACAGGTCAAGCATGGGTGTTTAATTGCTGTGTAGACATACCCAAGCACAGTAGTGCCCAGGCCTTTGTTGTACCAAACTTGTTGGTACTTCCAAAGCCAGAGGGATTTAATGTGGCATGGTAGGTTAGAATGATTTTGTATTCTGACTAGTTATACTTCCAAACCATGGCAGTTGCCATGTTCAAGAATATCACCCTTAAAAATGGTACCCTAGTATTTATCTTCTAGAGATGTTACCCTAGAAATGACCTAGATCAAATGGATAATACAATACTGCCTTGAGACACATACGACCAACAGAGGCTTATCGTCAAAGACCATTATACTGAAATGGGATGGACAAGTGATCCCACAGAATATTCAGACCCCCTTTCTAGCAGTACAGACTATGTGTTTCTGGAACCACTATGGGATGATTAATATAAAAACCCCAATGCCTCTGAAGCCCAACCAACCCGGGGGATAACAAGAGGGACTGGTTTTACTAGTTTTCAGGAGGCTGGGAGACCAGGAAAGCTTCTGATATAAAGGCTGAGTTCATCCTGACAGAGGGCCTTTTTTCTGACTCAGCAAAAGGCCATACATATTTGATCCAAAGGTGTGTATGGGGTGGTGGTGATGAAGCATGACTCAAAGCTTGATGAAGGGTTCAGAGTATTTTGGTCTGCTAGAGCCCCATAGGACAGATTTTTGATCAAGTTTTGATATGTTTGGATCCATTTATTGCTTCTATTACAGTCTCTCTGAATGCTTTTTATTCCGGAATAAATGTATTCTATTCAGAGAGCTGGGTAGTCCTTGTTCTCAGAGAGAAAGCAAAGCACAGGTGCTGGCCTTCAGGCAGACTGGCTTGCTGGGGATATCAGCTTGTGATCTGAATGGTGAGCTTTGAATTTCCTCACTTGTGAAGCCTGTAACACATTCAAAGGGCAAATTCTAAGCTCATTTTCCTCTTCTTGTTCCCATGTTACAGAAGCAGAAAGCATCTGCTCTCCTCCTCCAAGCTCTCCACCTGCCACTAGGCTCCCATTCGATCCCCTCTCCAGTTTTCCCTCACTCCCACTCTTACCCGCTTCCTTACACTCACTCTCTTCTGGTTCTTTCCCTTCATAATACAAGCAAGTGCAAGTCCCTCCCATCTTAAAACCTCCCATCTTTAACCTCACTTACTTCTCCAGCCACTATCCTCTCTCCCCTTTCTCTCCTCAGTCTTGCCATCTACAATCACTACCTGGAGTTTGACTCTTCCAATTCCATTCTACATCCTCTCCACACTGGCTTCTGGCCTTTGCACTCCATTAACAATCTTCCTTCTTAAGTCTCTACTGAACTTTTCCTAGCTAAAGCACAGAACCAGTACTCCAGCCTCAATTTCTTTGATATATCAAGTCATCTTCGACAGATCTTCTTGAAACATGGTTCCCCCTTCTCAACCTTGGCTTCAGTGACTCTGTCTTCTCCTTGTTATTTTCTTCCCCTCTATTTGCTCCTTCACTGTCTCCTTTGGAGGATGCTCTTCACCCCCCTCTAGCTTTCTACAGGACTCCCATTCTATTCTTCCTTGATACTTTATGGCTGAATAATCTCATTCACAAACTCAAATTCAGCTACCATTGCTATGCTGAGGATTTACTGATCTCTACTCCTATCCAAACTAAAATCTTGAGTTGTCTTTTTTGCATTCTGTTGTGGGTGTCTCACCAACAACTCTTGATTATCATAACTACAACAGCCTGAAGCCATACTCCTAGGCTCCCGGCTCCCTCTTAAACTTGACTGACAGGCTAAAAGCTCACAGGATTCTAGCTGGTGAGCGGTGGAGGAACAGGCATCCTAGAAATCCCACAAGTCCCACCAGAGATGGAGGATTTGGAACTTTAGCTTGCAGGCTCCTTGTTTGCCAGCAGACGTCTGACAGGCTGCCATGGATCTGGGAGCCTAAAATGTGAAAAGCCCCATCATAGCTGGGGACTTCAGCACTTGGAACCTGATGCTTTCAGGCTCCCAGAGAGCCAAGCAATTAAGCTGGCAGTTAAATTTTGAAACCTTTCTGGCAGGCAGAGTTCCAATACAAGTCCAAAAATCAAACCATCTGCTTGAAACATTTTGATTTTGACCAACCAGCAATCTCTGATGGAAAAAATCCACTCTGTAGAAGAATTGTGGACCAGTGGTGGTCTTCACTTTCAAAGTTTATTAATGGGCTTGGTTAGGCTGCTGGTGCACTGATACCACTGCCTAGCATGCTTGCTGATGCCGTGTTTCATTGTTTTCTTGAACTCTCCTGTGCATAGCCACCCATACTTTCTCAATTTATGCTTACACTGTAAGCTCAATTTAGGGCAGGAATTTTTTTCTTTATTTGTTCAGAATCTTAGGGTCCCTCGTGGACTAGGGCTTGTAGGTATTATGAATATATTGCTGCTAATACAACCTGTAGTGAAAGAAAGTTGACAGAATCTAGGGATGACCAAGAGGGGATGGATCACTTGAAATTGCCTCCTTCTGTGCATTCCCTCTGAGGCATCCAGCACTGGCCACTGTGAGACAACGATGATACTGAGCTAGAGAGACCATTGGTCTGACGCACCATAGCCATTCTTTTGTTCCAATGAAAGCAGAATTTGCTCTTGTAACTCAACTTCAGTTCACTATTTTGCTAATTATTCCTCAGCCAGAAGAGAATTCTGCTCCCTCTCGTATAACTGTTTTGTTGACTCAGCTTTTACTGATGTGAGCATGGCAAATTGATGTCAGTAAAACAAGCAGGTAAGCCTGAACATACATGGTCACAGTTTGCTTGAAAGGTGGCACCATTTTTATTAGTCACATTTCAAACTGAACCATACTTTCCAGAAAACTGTCATTTACCTTGCATGTGTGTCTGAATTTATCTCTTCTTATTTACTTGATGAGGGAAGGCCTTAGTTTATCTACCTTCTAAGATCTAGCCACATTTATGCTGTATAATTTATTCCTTATATTGTCTTTTTTTGGTATTTGCAATATTTCCATATGCCAAATGTTTTGAGATATAATATGAAATAAAGTTGCAAGAATGGCTGGTATATCAAACTAAATTCCTGACGGGTTCCCAAACTCATTTTTCAAAGGTGTTGTGCAAGTTTCCTTTGAGCATGAGGACTGAGAGTTCAGACAGAGTGATCGCTTTCTGGAAAGAGCTCACTCACAGCTGTTATAGTATTTTTTATCTGTTATTTTTTTTCTGTGTATGCTCATTATTGCCCTATCACCGGTGGGTGAACACTTTCCACAAAGTGACCACTCTATTTCTGACCTCTCTGTCCTCATCCACAAAGGAACCTTGCACAGCACCTTCAAGAGATGAGCCTGGGAGCTCACATTCATAACTTTGCTAGGTACTCCAAACCATGGGCTGAACAGAGGCACTGGATTTATGACTTATTCCAACAATCTATAACCTGTTTAACCTCTCTTTCTTCCTCCCCTTCCCAAGGTTCTTTTTTTGCCTATGACCGGAGAGATGCTAATGGACCACTTCACCTTAAATCAGGGGTTGGCAACCTTTGGCTCTTTAGCCTATCAGGGTAATCCATTGGTGGGCCATGAGACATTTTGCTGACATTGACCATTGACAGGCATGCCCCACCCCCACAGCTCCCAATGGCCACAGTTCACTGTTGCCAGCCAGTGGGAATACTGGAAAGCAGCACGGGCTACGGGGACATGCTGGCTGCCTCTTCCATCAGCTGTCATTGGCCAGGAATGGTAAACCGTGGCCACTGGGATCTGTGCAGGTAGGAGGGGGGCATATCTATGGACGGTCATCAGCATGTCTCTGGCCCACCAGAGACTACCCTAATGAACAAAGAGCCTAATGCTGCCAACCTCTGCATTTACACGGTCCCTTGAAATAAGCATTTAACTCTATATGCTAAACAATCTGTTCCATTTTGCATTTACCTGTGATACTCTGAGTACATTTCCCAGATCTGGAGAAGAGCTCTGACACCTAATCAATTGAAGTTAGTCTAAAAGATATTATCTCACTTATCGTGGATGTCTACGATCATGGAACCAACACAGCTTAGCCCTCAGTAAGTAATGTAAATTGTGGTTTAGGAACTGTATTCTCATGTTAGTCCACTGAAAATTTTAAGATGCTGTCTAGGAATGTACTGTAATATGGTACAGGTACTTGGCAATATTGTAGCTAACATCACTCGAGGGAGGAGCAATTCTGAGCTGCGTTTTTCACTGGATGTGAGTGATTTTCATGAGCAAACTACAATATCATGTTTGTGCCACATCTTAGCAATCTTGGGAAGGGAAAGTAGATAAAAATCTTCAAATTTTTATATAAACCCTTAAGTCTTTAAATTGGATTTTACCACTTTAATAATCCATACCTAGTTAAAATTTGTGTTTCCCTGAATTCCTGCTACTGTAATGAGCCCTGAACATCAGGCTGAGAATTTGATCAGGACAACACAATTAATCACCAGTCCATGCACAATTTGAATGATACAAAAATTGCAGCACACAGTTAGATTTTCTAAGTAAAACCAATATTTCATGCAATGGAAAGGATGAAGTTTCAATGCATAACAAAAAAGAGTTTGAGTTTTAAAAAAACCTGGCAGTCAGCAGGGCCACATGAAGGTGAATGCATAAATCAAATAACTATACCATCTGTTATAACAAACTTAACAGGAATTAAGTGGCCCATATTTTCTAAAAATATCTTTTGTTGCAGTGTGCAAAAGTACATCTCAAGAAGTGACTGATGAAGAATATTGGAATTGGACTTTAATTAGGAAGCTTTGGATTTGGAATACGATGTGAGCTCAGTCAAACTATCAGAAAGATGAGCTTATTAGCAGAGAAATGGGAATGAATATAAATGTGCAGTACCCCCTTACAGTAGTTGAACAATATGTACCTCCTTGTTGAGAGAACAGAATAGGATTAAATAGTACATACTTCATAAATTACAGTGTGTGGGCATCGAAGTGTGCCTACAAGCTCCCCTCCAGTGGTCTTATACACCAATCTGATTTACATTTTTGGTTCTGTTTCAAAAGACTGGGAATTTCATGAACAAAAACCTATAATAAAGAAAAAAACCAACAAATGGTCTGGTAGAACTTTATAGACTAACAAAACATGTGGATGGTTTTGTTAGTTTATAAAGTGCTACCAGACCATTTGTTGTTTTTTTTCTATACAGACTAACTCGGCTACCCCCTGAAGCTTCTTTAATAAAGTATTAGAGTTGAAGATGTATTTCAGTGGAGAGATTGTTATCTTGTAAATGGGGTAGTCACCAGAAAGCATAAGCATAGCTCTGGTGGATGAGGGCCAAAAAAATCCCTGGATCAGACAGATTTTGATTTTCAACATTGTCTTCTGCAGACAAAGATGGTCCAATAGCTGGGGACATTGCCCAGGATATAGGAGACCCAATTTCCTTCTGTTCCACAGACTTCCTGGGTGACTTTGGGCAAATTACTCAACTTCTCTGTGATTCAATTTGCCATCTCTACAACAGGGATCTTAGAGATGAGTTGGACACTGCTGGGATCAACCCATCCATTGGAATGCCATCTGAATGATACCCCAGTGACCAGCTGGGTTATGGGATACATATACATTACAGTATCACCCCCGTCACTCCCTTTCCATATTCAAATCCAACACTAATCAACAGAAACAAATCAGGGCAGAAGAATGCTGGTGGTTACTTTCTTTCCCCTACATCTCTGGCCTATTAAAAGAGCAGCATGGTAATTTGTACATTCTACTACATAGAAAAGAGTGTTAGAGACCATATTTGTGTTATATGTTTATACAATGCCTAGCATCATAGTGATCTGGTCCCCGATTAGGGATTCACTATTGCAACACAAATAGTAACAGGGTTTATTTGTTTTTTAAATAAAAAGGAACAACTTGGCAACTGGGGTAGCACAGACAGTCTTCCAGTTTCATTAGGGAAGAGACATATTCACATAATATGGTGATAGGCATGGTACAAAACTCCATACAGAATAGAGGAGGGAAGATTTTGAAGATCAGATGAGATGTTCTGAAAAAGAGAGGTTCTGAAGGGACTTTGAAGGGGACAAAAAAGAAACAGAAGCTAGACTGTAGAGGAAATTAAAAAATGAAAACAAATATGAATTTGTACAACTGAGGATGGAATATTGAATGAGAAAAGAGGATAAAAAACCTGATCCGAGAAAAAAAATAATAAAAACAAATTTGTAAAGAGCAGGAAAATACACATTTTTTTTGATCTAGGGGGTCTATTATTGCCTCTGCAACAAACCTCTTCTGTCATCTTCACCTCTCTGTCCCTTTAGTTTCCCTCTCCCAATGCCTTTCAGGGAAGGCACTGTCTCATATTATGCATGTGTATAGTGCCTAACACAATAGGGCCCTGATTTCGGCAGGGTGCTACATTTCCCATGAAGCACTTGCACTGGTGCTTCTGTAACTCAAGTAAATTTTGGGAACATCTGGTCAGGAATTTCTTCTCTCAATAACTTTTAAACACAGACAATGAAGTTTCTGCAAAACCACATTTTTTCCTTGGAAAAATTTCAACATCATAAATACTTTTCCATCAGGAAAACCAAATTAAAATACTTTGTTCCAAGTCAGTTCATCCCATTGAATGGATTCAAAAAGTTTTGAAAAAGTAAACATTGTGTAGGGAGTTGTAGTTTGGATTCTGGATGGCTCCTTTAACTCCCCTCCCAGTCTTTTATGGACTGCTTTCTTTGCTGGACTACATCTTCCATGATGTAACACAGTGTCCCTGGTGACCAAATGATGTTGTGCATCATAGGCTTGCATGGCTGCAAGTGCTTCATGGGAAATGTAGTCTAGCTGAGTAGCTCATGAGGACATTTGGTCACTGAATTATAACTGTCATGAAGCAATGCAGTTTAGCACTACACAGACTCAAAAATAATTTTTTTCACCATTTCCAAGTAGAAATTTTTCAAAACTTTTTGTTCCATTAAAAATGTAAAAATGTATTTAAACTTATCATTCCAACCCAAGACAAAAATGAATGTTGAAATATCCAATTTTTTGCTCAGCCCTGTTATTGGGTATCAGGTATTGGCTCATATCAATGCATCCATGTATGGGTATGTCTACACTGCATTCCTCTTTCGAGAAAGGAATGCAAATGCAGACAAACGAAATTGCAAATGAAGCGCGGATTTGAATTTCCCACGCTTCATTTGCATAATTGTGTTCGGGCGCTTTTTTGCAGTCTAGACAGGGTTATTTAAAAAAAACCCCTTCTTTCGAAATAACCCTTAAACCTCATTTTATAAGGTGTAAGGGTTATTTTTAAAAAAAGGGTTTTTTTCTCGAAACAACCACGTCTAAACAGCGTTTTTTATCTCGAAATAGGGTATTTAGAAAAAGCGGCCGGCCCGCGATTATGCAAATGAAGCCTGGGAAATTCAAATCCATGCTTCATTTGCAATTTTGTTTGTCTGCATTTGCATTCCTCTCTCGAAAGAGGATCGCAGTGTAGACATACTCTATGAGTCCCAGATTGAAGAAGAGTGACCAATTACAGTGGAAAGGGCAGGGTAAGGAAGAAACACCAAAAAAACCAAAACCACAAAAACCCAAACAAACCTGTAGTTCAGTAGTAGAAGCAAGCAGATGAGAGATGCAGTCTCTGGGCCAAGAAAGGAGATAAGAAGAAGAGTAGAGAGCCAACAGAGGGTCTTTTGAACATGTGAAGTTCATCAAACTGCAAAATTAAATCTTTGGGCATAGAAGGTGATGGGAAGATTTGGGTGATAGTTAAAATGACTGCCATTATATAATGTGTGTGTGTGGGGGGGGCATTTTATTGCTCTTCTCTGGTGTGTGGGAGGGAGTGGGCTCCCTATGCAAAGGGTGATGCAATGCCTAGAAATTTATATTATATGGTAAAAGAAAATGAGCATATATAGAGCATTAATCACAGAAATGAACATTTTATTTGTTTGTTCAGGTGCTGGGTTTTCTTGTGGAATACAGTCACAGTCTAATGTCTTACTCTGAGTACTAATACACATAAAATACCAAAAAAGGAATGCTGTTTAAAAAAAAAAAAAGCTGTTTTGGGTCACTCACTTGCCAGACAGGCTATGTCTGGGAGTTCTGACAAGGTAGCAAACTCAGTCACCAACTGAAAAGATGTAGTTCACATTAGGGACTGGCATCTAAGCTCTACATACCATACCAGGCAGGAAAGGTAATTCTAACAAGTTTTGAGGGAGAAACCTCAAAGCCCTATAGTACAGAGATGAAAACAGAAAAGGTCTATAGAAATGTCTCTCAACCTCAGTATAATTTAATAGAGAATACGATATTATTTCTACAGGTTTTTGACCATGCATCTAGAATTGTATGGCAGAGAGAGGCTCTAAGATTCTCTAGAAGGTTTTACAAAAACCTACAGAAACATTACTTTCTATTGAAATCTAGAAGTCTTTGCTGTAAAGGGAATTTAAGACAACATAGGGATCTCAGCGAACTGTTCCCCTCTCTTCTCTTTATCCTTTAAATATGTGCTTCCTGAGGCCACAAGTCAGAGATAAGTTATCAATGTTAGTTCTCTTTCAGTTTAGGAGCATAACAGTTGAAGGGTCATTTTTGCTGGTGATTCACTTAATTTTCTATACTGAATATGGTCTCTCCACAAGCTAAACTTGGGTCCCCTTGACCTCAAAATGGAAAAACATGTCACAAAGGCACGAATACCTGTTTGTTTACAATAGAATTGAGACACAGAATTGGCCTTTATGGGAGACAAAGAAAAGCAAGACTGTATACTACATAGCAGTATTTGCTGTGCCAGAGAGAAAGTCATTGTATACACAATAAAAAATAAAAGAAATAAAGTACTGTCTAGAATTCACCTCTTTCCTAATGCCTGTAAGCCCCTTGCAGAAGAAAATGTGATGATCATTATTAGAAGTCTGTTAGCGACCCCCATTAGGGGATAACCTAGACCCCTGAAGGTTTAAACTTTCAAGTTGATCTGCTGCACTATGTGCTGTGAGTCAGTTTCCACTAGATGTGAACATCAGCACTCTCTTAGAGCATATTCAAGAGTCCCACAGATATCATCAGTGCACATGTAATGTCTGGCTCAATGGAAGAAGCTGTTGCCAAGGGCTACATTCTAAGAGTAATATTGAACCATATTTCAAGTCTAATTCAAGGCTCGGCTATATTGATAAGGATATAGCAATACCCACAACACTAACAACATTAAACAATAATATATTTTTAAAGTACTTGCATCTGATGCATTTTATTGCAAGTATTATTAGACTTAAAAACATACTGTCGGTATATATCTAATTAAACTGCAGTAACCAGCTATAAAAGCTATATATAAACTATGGTTGAATTCATGTAATTCTCATATTAAAACATTTTACCATAAGATGTCTTGTTTAAATAAACAGTCTTTTATAGTGGATGTTCTCTGATTGTTATTACCAGCTCTTTCCAAGAGAGAGCAGTAGTGAATTGTATTATCTTTTCTGGAGATAGCTTTACCCAAACATAAATGTATATTTTCAACTTTATAACCTTTCAACCTATTGACCATGAAAAATGCTCCAACATAACCTGACACATATAAATGTTTAAAGTCCAAAGGGTAATTATCTATATTCATAGTTAAAACTGTGCCTTGATTTCACAATAGAAACCATATGTTCACTCAAAACACTTTCAATAAGCTAAATAACAGCCAGATTAACCCTGAGTGAATTTACTGGTTAAAATAATAGCAGCATCTTCTTCTAATTCAGTAGTTCATTTATCATTTTTGATCAAGGCATTGAATGTGAACTTTCAATATTTGAAAGCTTAACATGAAAAATAAACTGCATGCAAGAATGGTAGAAATTCTACAGATGTTTAAATCTTATCTTTATCCACACAGAATGTGTGTGATACTGTTGTTTAGTTGAAAGTGGAACTCCATGTTGCCATGCATTTAATAAACTAAAAACAATTCTCTCTCCCACATGACAAAGACAATGATTTGTTTATCATTTCTCCCCTCACTCCATCTCCTTCCCCTTCTCATCCTCCACCTCCCCATTCAACACAATGCTGGGCAGAATGCAATTTAGAGCAATTCTTGGTCATTTTATCTTATGAAAAATGCCTCTAAGCCCAACTCACTCCAAGGAAGGGTATTAAACAGAGGAGGGCACACTGTGTATGAGACACATAAAAGATTCTTATCTAGCAAGAAGAGCAGAAACTTTGGTGGTATATTAAATGGAACCTCATTTAAGTTTTAGAATAAGTCAGCTATTTAGATATACACCCTCTTATCTTCTTCCCGGTAAGATAGAAAGAGATTATTTGGAACCTTTGAAACCAGTGCAGCAGAAAATTACAAACAGAAGACAAAATTGTATATTACAGGAGTAATGACAAGACAAAGGAAAGAGACATTGTTAAAAAAATATGGAAAGAGGCAAATGACTTTTCAGTGAGTACCAACACTGTGCATGTTAAACTGGTTAAAAGCTCCTTCTTTCCCTACTTCAAGTGTCATTATACCCCATCTAGCAGCAGAAGAGAACACCTCCAGCAAGTACATGGTACACAGGATGCTTCATTACAAAAAATGGTGCTTTCTGCCTACAAATTCAAATTGACTTTTTTTCCTATGTACATTATACAAACCCTGTGGAAACTGCAGTGGGCTAGAGTGCAGAGTAATCTGGGAATTCTGCAGAAGGCTCAGTGGAATGTTGGCTTGGTTACAAAGTCATTATTTCACGTGGAAACTGAAGCCTGCCCCTCTCCCTCTCCCACACACACAGATTGCAAAAAAATCTGTCTGGACAGCATCACAGAGAAAAAGCAAACTCCTGTTGTGCACACAAGGTGCTTTGTTCCATCACTTCTGGCTTGGCAATAGAGAAAAAATGACTCTCTCCTGCAGGGTGAGGATGAAGCCACGTGTTTGGTTGATTACCATAAGAATATATTTCTTCATACATTTGGACTCTTCCCTTGAACGGCTGGTATTTTAAAATGCTGCAATTTTTTCATCCATCATTGCAAGAGATGCCCTAAACAAGTCAGCAGAACAATTCATCCTTAGAAAAGCTAGCTCTCAACTAATTTATTCACTATGCAAGAGTCTTCATATGGTTCTCTTACACACCTTTGCCATCATTTATGCATCATTTACCATATAGATAGGAACTGCTAATAAATCTGTTATGTGGAATAAATCTGTTATGTGGAATACTGTAAGTAAATGGAAAAGGTCTTTCATATTTAATATCTCAATGACTCTGTAGCCTTCATTTTGTCATATTGTAGATTATTTTGGAGAAGGTTTACTTGAGCCTCTGTGTTATTTATCATTAATGCCTCTCCACATCTAAATATAAACCAAACACTAGGAGTATTTGCATTGCTGGGAAGAATTGTATTAGATTCCCAGTACAAGTTACTGAAAGTTAATACTGTTAGAGTGTGACATACATGGCTACTTGGAATTACAATCTGAGTTGTATAAACCCATGCCTGAACAGGGTGACGCTTTTGTTTTTATATCAGATCCTGTCACCAAGTGTTTGCAGACTTTGAAATTCAAAATATTTTGGGATTGAAGATTTGGGAATTTATGTCAGTTTACGTGAGCTGAAAATCTGGTCCATAGTTTTTCCAAGACAAATTATCTCTATGAAACTTTAACAGAATCCTGGCTAATGTTTGTGCACATATGGCGTTTCTAGAATTGGACATGCCATCAATGGCTCAGAATGAGTCACATTAGAAAACATCACATGACATATGCCAGAAACCTATACCAAACCCAAAAAGAAGAGCAAACAGCTGTCTAAACCATTCTCAGAGATTCAGACAAAGGAAAAAATAGCATAGATCACTGTCTGTCAGCATGTATGTGTGAGTGCATGTGCATAGCCTGGTGGGGAGAATCTAATCAACCACTCCTGGGTTTATGAACGCAGGTCAGATCTGAATCAAAAAGTTTTCCTTTCCCATTTCTCTATTTGCAATGAAGACAGTACAACAATCTACACACTTTTACATTAATTTCAGGCCCAAAGAGATTAGGGATCAATGCAAATTGAACAGGTCATTAAATCCCCCACTCAACAAGCTAAACAGCAGAAAAGAAGTGATACACTGTTGATGTTAATCAAGTGGGATCATGCTAAGTAGGTCAAACAGAATCCTAAGCTTAAGTTGGGCCTAAGTTGGTGGGAAGAGAGACACTGTGGGGAAAGCTGGAAACAGTAGTTCCTCTTGTTAAACTGAAGTCACATATGCCTAAGAATAAGACTCAAAGAAACAAATACATGTTCATCATTCAAACTCTGGGTGCAAAGAAATAATTTTTTTTTTATAAGAATTTGAAAACATTACATTTGAAAACATTCCAAAGAAATAATTTGCAAACATTACAGATCTTAGCTCTTTGTTAATGGGTCCTTATTCACTTCACAGACCCAGTTTTTCAAGTCGACTTTTAACTAATTTTTCAAATAGGATTTCAATCCAGACTGTATAATGCCTACTGTATTCTCTTCAACTGGAAGTATAGTCATTCTAGAAAAAAAAAATCTATCCAATTTAATATGAAATTTTTTCTTTTAAAAAGCCAGTTCAGTTAGTGGTTTCCTTTGTTGTTTGTTCCATTATTTCACTGGTCTATGTCTCAGTTCCCACAAAGACTTACACACATGGTTAATGTTAAGCACATTAGTAATTCCAGTGAGTTTCAGGATTGGAGTCTTAGAAAGTAAATTTCATGGACAATAACTGCTGCTCTGATTTTCTTATATACAAATCAGGGATTCATCTTTTTTTGCTCTGCATTCTTCTAGCAGTTCTCAGTTCTGCATGGCTTTTTGAAAGAATTTGTCAGTGGTTCACTAATTTGTTTGTGGATTCTCTTAGTATCACAACTACACATCAAGGCTGGCTGATCCAGAAGTGTTCATGCATTCAGTATCTCCTTCCTTGCTTGTTAGAAATAGTCTAGTTTTACAAACTCTTCCTTGCTAATTGCTGGAAAATATTTTCACTTTCTTTCCTATTTTTTTTGGTAAAGGCATACCTTAAAAAAAAAAAATCACCTTTGCAATGTTGTGTAATTAATTTAATCTTCTTTTTGTATGTATAAATACTCCTTCCCTCCCCCCCCCCCACATTAGGCCTTTATTAACTGTAAAAGCCTTTTGTATTCTCCTTAACCCCTACAGTTTCACATCATCTCATTCTTCTCTTTTTGGTGCTCTCATTCCTACAATACTTTGCTGACTGTATTTTTGTTTGGCTGTCTCACCTCTTTTCCAATATATTTTTTTTAATTTCTTGAAATTTGAGCCAACCCCTTGTGAAGTCACACTGACCATTTAATCTTCCCTTCTTATGTATCCTTTTTTCCCCCTTCAGAGAAACCTAGAAAAGTTAGTCAAACTTTAATTATGGCACCCCAGTCGTCTTGCATGCATCTAACTCTGCCATTGACTTCAAGGGGGCCAGGATCCCCCAAAAGTCTTACTTCATCAAAGTTTGCTCCCCTTAAATCTAATACTATTGGATAGTTTCATGCTATGAAATAGACCTGTTCCTTACTATACTGCATTCAAGTACCCAGTCATCTCTGATTCTAGACTTATTATACTCCCTTTCCCAATAAGTTCTACCCCCTCATTATGAAGTAGATCCAGAGTGGTTTCTCCTCCTCTTTTTTTTTAAGCATCAGTTTCTCCCTGACAATGGATGCTCAGGAGTATCTAGCTCAACAGGTTAATGGGCAGCTAAAATCCCCCATGAACAATGTAGCCAAGAATTTTCTATTCCTGTTATCCTTGTTTAGATGAGTTGTAGCTGATGCACACTATTATTTCTGCTTTGCCTTTCCTTCCTTGCATCCTTGTCTAAATAATAATCACTAGAGCAATTGCCACTGTTGAAGTGTAGCTGGTTGGCACTGGAAAAATATTTTAACATAATAGTATGACCCATTCGCCTCTTCTCCTCCCCCCCAATATATTTAATATCTGCAGTCAGTTCACAACTCATTACTTTGAGCAGCCTTGCAGAAAAAGGCATGTTTACATTAGCTATAGAAACACTTGTAATTATATTAACCACAGCAACTTCATAGAGCTCAAATCCAAGTTTCGTAGCAATTGTGTTTTTATATTTTTCAGACATTTTGAAAAGGATTAGATCACTGCAGCTTATTTAATTAACTTCACCATTTTAATATATTTTAGTAAACTTCTCTCTTGAGAGTGAATCAGAGCAACAAAAATGGGAAAGAAAAAAAAGACAGAATGTATTCCCCAAACAGCACTTCTAGGAAAATACAGCCATGTGTTTATGTATGTGTTGTCAAAGCCTCCTACAGTGAAGAATCAGACCTGCTCAGCTGTGTCTCGTAGGCCTTTACCGGTTAGCAAACATTAGTGATTCTTGTTTAAGTTTGCTTTTTGGATTCAAAGGGTGCAAGTTCTATGCCCACTTCTGCCAAGATAGTCTGAATTGCTATAACCTGCAATGCAAAGACAAATGTGAATTTCTAGATAGTTAAGGAACTATTCATGTACAGAGAAAGAAAAAAAACAGACTTGCCTTCACCAAACGTGTAACAGCCAGCCAGTGTATGGGTATATAACTCAGAGAAGCCAGGAATAAAACCTGTGGGGTTATTTACATCTCCATGAGTGTTTTTGTTATTTACCTCACTGCTGCTAATCACATAATACATATCTCATTTGTCCCAGGTCTTTTTCCACATCTGCTTCTGCCACTAAATATAGTGCAGAAGTGTTACTCATCATGGCAACTGGAGTGGGAGTAACTAATTGATTTATATTACTTGTACTTATCTAGTTTTAATTGATCAAGTGCTATTTGTGGTAAAATGTCCCTTAAAATCATTAAACAAACTGATTATGAAGAGGTGTGGTAAATGGGAAGTTACCATAGATGCTACTTGGATAATGCAGTTAAGGAGGCTGACTGTGAAGATGAAAGCATAAATCAAACACCTATGCCTCCTGAAGCAGTAAGCAGGGAATTAGGATAATTGCAGCAGGTGGGTGTGGAAGTCTGAACAGATAGCTAGGTATGAATCTGTTTTCTTTTAAAATGGAAGCTACTGCTCTTATTCTCACCATCTCAGCTCTCCTTTCTCAGCTGAACAACAAATAAAAAGACTTTGTGGGCTCTAGTAAGGTTGAGTAGAAAGGATCTGTCTCATAACTTCAAGCCATTCTTTGAGTTCTGACACATTCCCTCTTTGCCAATACTGCTGTTTATACTGTTATGCAGAAAAGAACAGCCAGTAAGAAATACTCAGTATAGTGCATTTGGTAGCCTCACTCTCAGTATACCTTTAAGGGGTGAAAAAAGTGAATAATCAGGAACAACCAGTCTCCACCAATCAAATAATACAAAGAATGTGGTTTCCTTGCTGGGTGCAGTTTTGCAGCATATTCTGATCTTAACTATTCCTCTGTAAATACAAATCAATTCTATAGATGCCAATGGAGTTGCTGCTTTATAATGTGTAACAGATGTCTAGCATCTTTTACATTATGTTGCTTAACACACACCAACATTATCATGTTGCAACTTCTCTGGGACAGATACTGTCTGTATGTTCTGCTTTTGTATAGTGAATATACAGTAGGTCCAGGTTTATGACTGGGTCACCTAGCTGCTATGGAAGTACAATGAAGCATCACAAAAGGATGATAAAGTAGTTAAAGTAGTTAAGTATTGTCCTTGTTAGACAGATTGACCAAATAAAGCATAAAGATTATTCATCTGATTTTCTAAAGTGCCTAGGAACCATGACTCACATTAACTTTGAGAGGCTGTGAGCATCATAGAATCGTAGGGCTGGAAGAGACCTCTGGAGGTCTTCAAGTCCAGTCCCCTGCCCAAGGCAGGACCAATCCCAACTAAATCATCCCAGCCAGGGCTTTGTCAAGCTGAGACTTAAAAACCTCTAGGGATGGAGATTCCACCACCTTCCTAGGTAACCCATTCCAGTACTTCACCATCCTCCTAGACTATGTCTAAACTACACCCCTCTGTCGGCAGAGGGATGTAAATTAGATGTTTCGAAAGTGCAAATTAAGCGGGGATTTAAATATCTCACACTTCATTTGCATAATTGCGTCATGGCGCTGTTTCAAACAAGCTCCATTTTGAAACTGAAACAGCGGTTTAGAGGCGGTTTTTTCGACAACGGGGTGCTTTTTCGAAAGATCCTGTATTCCTCAAAAGTTGATCCTGTACTCATTTTTTGAGGAGTACAGGATCTTTCGAAAAAGCACCCTGTTGTCGAAAAACCGCCTAAACCGCGGTTTCAGTTTTGAAATGGCGCTTGTTCGAAACAGCGCCATGACGTGATTATGCAAACGAAGTGCAGGATATTTAAATCCCTGATTCATTTGCACTTTCAAAACGTCTAATTTACATCCCTCTGCCGACAGAGGGGTGTAGTTTAGACGTAGCCTTAGTGAGATAGTTTTTCCTAATGACAGACCCAGACCTAGACCTCCCCAACTATAACTTAAGATCACTGCTCCTTGTTCTGCCATCCGTCACTACTGAGAACAGCCTCTCTCCATCCTCTTTGGAATCTCCTTTCAGGAAGCTGAAGGCTGATATCAAATTCCCCCTCATTCTTCTCTTCTGTAGACTAAATAAGCCTAAATCCCTCAGCCTCTCCTTGTAGGTCATTTGCTACAGCCCCCTAATCATTTTGGTCACCCTCCTCTGGACCCTCTCCAATGCGTCGACATCCTTTCTGTAGTGGGAGGCCCAGCATTGGACTCAATAGTCCAGATGTGGCCTCACCAGTGCCGAATAAAGTGGAATAACAACTTCTCTAGATCTGCTGGCAATGCTCCTCCTAATGCACCCTAATATGCCATTAGCCTTCTTGGCTACAACAGCACACTGTTGCTTCATATCCAGCTTCTCATCCACTGTAATCCCCAGGTCCTTTTCTGCTGAACTGCTACCTAGCCAGTCATTCCCTAGCCTGTAACAACGCTTGGGATTCTTCCATCTGAAGTACAGGACTCTGCACTTGTCTTTGTTGAACTCATCAGATTTCTTTTGGCCCAATCCTCTAATCTGTCTAGGTCACTCTGGACCCTATCCCTTCCCTCCAACATACCTACCTCTTCCCCCAGCTTAGTGTCATCCATAAACTTCCATAAACAATCCATCCCCTCATCGAGGTCATTAATAAAGATATTGAATAAAACAGGCCCTAGAACCGACCCTTGGGGCACTCCACTTGATCACCAACCAGACATCAAGCCATTGATCACTACCCATTTGGCCCGATAATCTAGCCACCTTTCCATCTGCTTCACAGTCCATTTATCCAATCCATATTTCCTTAACTTGCTGGCAAGAATATTGTGGGAGACCTTATCAAACTCTTTGCTAAAGTCAAGGTATTTCACATCCACTGACTTCCCCATGTCCACAGAGCCAGTTACCTCATCATAGAAGCTAATCAGATTGGTCAGGTATGACTTGCCTTTGGTGAATCTATGTTGACTATTCCTGATCACATTCCCCTCTTCCAAGTGCTTCAAAATGGATTCCTTGAGGCGCTCCTCCATGATTTTTTCCTGGGACTGAGGTATGGCTGACTGTTCTGTAGTTCCCTGAATTGTCCTTCCCTTTTTTAAAGATGGGCACTACATTTGCCTTTTCCCAATCATTTAGGATCTCTCCCTATGTCCACGAGTTTTCAAAGATAATGGACAAAGGCTCTGCAATGACATTTGCCAACACCCTCAGATGCATTAAATCCGGACCCATGGATTTGTGTATGTCTAACTTTTCTAAATAGTTCTTAACCTGTTCTTTCTCCACCAAGGGCTGCCCTCCTTCTTCCCATACTTCGTTGCTTAGAGCAGTAGTCTGGAAGCTGATCTTGTCTGTGAAGACAGAGGCAAAAAAAAGTACTTCAGCTTTTCCCACATCATCTGTCACTAGGTTACCTCCCTCATCCAGTAAGGGCCCCACACCCTCTCTGATCACCCTCTTATTGCTAACATGCCTGTAGAAACCTTTCTTGTTACCCTTCATGTCCCTTGCTAGCTGTAATTCCAATTGTGCTTTCACCTTCCTGATTACTCGCTACATTCTCGAGCAATATATTCATACTCCTCCCTAGTCATCTGTCCAAGTTTCCACTTCTTATAAGCTTCCTTTTTGTGTTTAAGCTCACCAAGGATTTTCTCAGTAAGCCAATCTGGTCACCTACCATATTTGCTTTTCTTACTGAGCATTGGGATGGTTTGTTCCTGTGCCATCAATAAGGCTTCTTTAAAATACAGCCAGATATCCTTGAATCCTTTGCATCCCAGGGGATCCTGCCCATCAGTTCTCTGAGGGAGTCAAACTACGTGACACCTATTAAAATGAGGAATACGAGACTTCCCTGTGATCACAGAAAGGAGACAGAGGTATGAATAGTACTGTTTACAAGGTTCTAGAATTTTACTGTGACCACTTTTGTCCTCATTAAAGTGAATTTGCTCCATTTAAAAACATATTTTTGGAGACTGGATTTCACCATTTTAGATCAGGGTATAAACAAAAGTGAGTATGGTGGCTTGTCCTTACTTTGTCATGCACACCCATGGCACTGCATCTCAATAATTATACAGAGAGCAACATTAAAGTCGAGCCAACATTAAGGTTAGCTGTGTAAATTTATTTCAGTCCTTTGTGCATGTGTATTATGGTACAGTCTTTAATTGAATGATCACATACTAGTTGTATTCACAGGGCCCCTGTTCATATGTGTAATTTCTTAAGGTTTTAGGACTGCAAACCAAAAACTGAAATCCCATAAATCACACTGACACCTCTAGGGGTCATCAATAGGGTTGGAACCTTTAAACCCACTACACAGATTTCTGCTATTCTGTTAGCTGCAGTGATGGAAGTCTATGCTATGGATCTAAATTTTCCAATTCAAAAGTAAGATAACCTTCTACTGCTATGTGTATAAGCACTAAAGGGAAAGGGAAGAGACAGTTTGCCACAGGATTTCACAGATACATGTTGGCAACTGAATAGTGAGACTCAGAAAATTTGGGTTCCATTCCAGGTGCTTGGAAGGCGAGGGCATGGTCTACTGTACATAGTCTCTTATGCCCTGTTCTACCTGAACCTGACCCCAGTCCCCTCCCCTCTCTCCACTGGTTCCTAGTCTCAGTCTCTTGCTCACCTGTTCTGCTCATGAACCTTTTCCCGTCTACTCTCTCTGCCAACACTGGTCCCCTCTGCAGGTTTCTACCTTCTCTATTCTGTTGGGGCCCAAGCAGGGGAAGCATCAGGAATGCAGAACAGAAAAAGTCTTTCTACTTTTATTTTCCTGTGCCTGCAGCCCCAATGGCCTCTGGCTGCTGGGAATACCAATTGCAGGGGAAGTCCTCAGTCTTTATGGTCCCAGAGTGGAGCATGCTCAGTACCTCTGGAGACTTGGGAGAATTTAGCTGCCAAATTCTAAAATGTCTCACTGAGAATGTGCAAACTGAAATCTTTCCAATAATCAAAGCTGGCCCAGTATTAAAAATTTGCACCTTTTTGTCACAGAAAAGCAGAAAGTTCATTACAGAAACCAAGACGACCGTCCTGCCAAATGTAAGCCCTTGCTCCAAATCAGACCACCCTACAGCCCCAGGTTTGACTGAAAGCCTCTGGTCCTGATTGAAGACCAGTTTGCTCCAGGCCCGGGGTTTGAAAGGGCACCTAACCCAAGTGGTATCGTGACCTGGTGCACAGGGTTCATGTGCCATTCAGGTTTGGCCTGGATACTCCAAAACAGAGTTCCCATCTTTGGGTGCCATGATTTTTGCATTACAACCATCCCATAGAATAAAACCACTACAACCCTAGTCCCAACCATAAGGCAACTCCACAAGGCTGCCACTGTATTTATACTCTGAAAACCATGCTTGCAGTCCAGTTAGGTCTTTCAATGCTATATCAAAACACCCGCCATTACAAATCAGGGCTCTGATTGAGAAATGCAACTCATTTTGGGAGAACTCTTAGGCAAGAGATTTACATTTAAACACATGTTTAAAATCTTTCCTGAACTGGAGTCTTAGGAGAGCAGAATGAACCTAGGGCAATCAGCTCAACTCCTAGAAGAACTACTCAGTGCTATCTTGCCAAAGTGTCTTATGATACTGGATGCCTGAAGTCACCTCAGGGAGTGTTCAAAGAGTCAAGTTCACTTAGTTTTGCCTAAGAAAACTAAATTTAAAAAGTTAGATTAATAAATCTCTTCCACACAAACTGACTTTTACATTTTCTCATTTTATTGCAATTCTTCAGCAAATCTCTAGACTGTTACCCAAATGAATTTTCCTGTTTATATGTAAGTAGAGTATGAAACAAAATAATCATTGAAAAAGTTTAGATTTAACAAGAGAAACACAGTTGACAAAGAGCACTTTTTAAAATCCTACTTTCCCATAGGATGCCATTTTATTGGTTCTGCCATTTTATTGGTCCCCCCCACCCTCCATTTGTCTTACAAGTATTTTTAGGTAAGGAAAAGAATGGTTCCTGATGTCTTAGAATGTTTACAGTATGTCCTTTTGCTGCAATGTGTGTTAGCCAAAATAGGTTACTATGGGCTTCCTGTCTCTAGCATGCAACCTTTTATTATTAGCAATCAAATTCCCTTCTGAGCCATCTGGTTTATAGGTTTACAATTTCACCTTGTCTCCCAATTTACCCAGGACTAGGACCATTTTTAATGTTTTTTACTTTGGAGTGCCCTACAATTTTTCAGTAATAATAATGGTTACTTCTGTGTAAATCAGTTAAAAATATCATGATTATATTTTCAAATATCAGTTTGTATGAAAGAGATGTGCACAGGCAAAGAACCACATAAGTAGTCTTCAAAAACTTGCTAGCTTCTCCCAAGATAGATAAGATCACTTCAATATCTGAGGTTCATTGTACTTTCTTACACTCACAATAGGAAATTCCTTGAACTTTGGCCAAATCGGCTGGGGCGGGGGAAGGGGAGAGATAAGGATAGAATGAAAATTTATCCTCTCACTTTACGCAGCCTATCTTTGAGCTCTCAGGATTGTGGGTCCTGGCACGTAGCATGTAGGGATTACAACCAAACATGCTTCATTTTAGAAGCACATCGCCAGAGAGTTGATAAGATGCTTGTTCTCCCCTCCACTTCCCAATGGCAAGTGGCGCTAGCTGGAATGCAAAACTCGTTTTATTAAATGTGCATAGATTACTATTCCATCCACCCACAGCAGCCAGGAGGCATGGTTGGGAGTAAGCCCTACTTGGGCTTTTGTCTTAAAAATGTACAATCTATGCCTTAAACACATAAGGAAATTTTTCTTTTATTAACCTACTTCTTTGTAACTGTGCCCATTTTGCTTTCATTTCCCTGCACATACCTATTTTGAAGGCACGATATAGATGACAGCATCAGTGCAGGACCTTTACAGATGTTACCAACAAGTAACTGACACCCACTGCATTTAAGAAGACCATTCACTACAGGTTGAACCTCTGTGGTCTGGGACTCTCTGGTTTGACAACATCCACTGTCAAAGGATGTTACTGGACTAGAAAACCTGTGGCAGAAGTTGCCAGCGGCTCAGAGCAGAGCTGGCCAGTGGAGCCCATGGAGAACCAGAGCCCACAGATGGCAGGGCCAGCAGGCATTCTGGTGAGGCTGCCGTGAGGCCAGTGGGAGTTCTGGTGGGGCTGCTGCAAGGCTGGCAGGGCCACCGGGAGTACCAGCAGGGCCTCTGCAGGTCATGGAGCCAGGAGGCTGGGGAGATGAGCCCAATAGGGAGGCTGGTGCCCGCTCCCAGACTTTCTTTGTTCCAGCAAACTCCCTTGTCTGGGATTGGTCAGGCCCCGAGGGTGCTGCACCAGGGAGGTCCAATCTCTAGTAATATTTTTCCTATACGTAGAAGGTAGCTTACCATATTGGTAATATTAAAAACAATGAATAGTACTGCAGCTCCTTAGAGATTATACACACACACACACAGTATCAAGAGCTTTCGTAGATAATACTACAAATATTATGGTAATTGTCAAGTGTGTAATGGCAACCAAAACTTAACACACAATCCATGGGTATCATGTAACAATACTTACACTCCCCAGCATACATTATTTAGAACTGAATAAACTTTGGGCACTAAGCTTACTCAACAAAAATTCTCTCTTCAGCCTTTAATGGTGAAGTTATTATGATCCCTGGTCAAGATTAACATTTTTATTTCTCCTCCACACACTTTTTCATAAAACATATGGACTGAAACAACAAAGTGCTTTGTAATCTCTCTTGATAGGTGCTCCCTAAACCCTTAGGCTTCTGCTCTCCTGAGTCTAAGGGCCAAATTTTCAAATAGTCCCAAATTTTGAGTATGCAGATAATAGAATCTGTACATGCAAGTCATTTGCCACTGTAGCTTGAGTGTACTAATTCATTATATGGGAGTGTAAATTGATAGGGTGTACAGAACTGCATCCCACACAATGATAAGAGGGTGAATTAAAGTGCTTAGATAGTTTGACCCATTAAGCATTAAGGGAGCTCTTTTCCACTCATATAACTGTAGAGCCTAATATTATAGGATGAGAAAAGTAGAAAACACATAATCAAGTCTGCTCTATTAACCATTTAAGGAATCTTTGATAAAACCTACTCTTATAGTAAATTGCTGACATTGCGGGTAAATTGTGGGTGCTCAGCACCCTGGGATTGAGAATTAAGATTTAAATAGGAGGCTTCATGTACTGATCCAGCATCAGGGGATGCAGGATCAGAACCATAATTTGTGAGGCAATTGCTCCGATAACTGTGGCAAAATTTTCTACTTCTTGAATTTACTAGCTTCAATGTCACAGCCTTGATCTTTTTAGAAAAAAGAGAAACAGGATTTAATCAAAAATCCTTCTGAAAAATCATTTCACAGAAAGACGTAACTGAGACGCTAGTCTTCAAAGATATCATTGGAAATACTGATGTCCATCTACTCTGTTTTTTCTTGCTAAACCATACACCTCAGTTCATAGATTGCAAGACCTGAAAGAACCATTGTGCTCTTCTAGTCTGACCACCCATATAAAACCACAGGCCACAGAACTTCTCCAAAATAATTTCCTTTGAACTAGAGCATATCTTCTTAAATAAAAATCCAATCTCGATTTAAGAAAAAACAAAACAAAACTAAAGTCGGTGGTGGAGATTTCATCATGACACTTCATAAATTGTTCCAATTGTTGATTACTCTTACTGGTAAAAATGTATGCATTTCTAGTCTGAATTTGTCAAGTGTCAGCTTCCAACCACTGTGTCATTGCATACCTTTCTCTGCTAGAGCGAAAAGCACATTATCATTAATTATTTGTTCCCCATTTAGGTACTTGGATAGAGGTGGAGGGGAACCTCCACCTTCTCTTCATTGAATTATATTTAGCTCCTTGAATCTATCACAATGAGACATGTTTTCTAATCTTTTAATCAGTCTTTCTCCTGGCTCTTCTCTGAGCTCTTTGCAAATTAATCAACATCCTTCTCAAATTGTCTGTAAGCAGGAACTGAATGACTGCTGCAATGCACTAATTCTAGATGAACTCTTACCAATCAGCAGCCTCATCATCTCAGCTATGAAACTGACCTAAGAACTTGATTCATATCTGTAAGTCTGGCTGATCTTTTAACCACAGTAACTGTATTTTAAAATCATTTTTACATTTAGTTCATAAGAATTGGCTGTAAGTGTGTATTTGGGTAAGATCTGAAATATGTATTGATTTGGAGGGTAATGTGTCTGATTTCCTGGAATTGGTCAAACTTTCAATATTAAGAATAAGGTTTCAAATAGCTCTCACTATATAGTTTTGGCTGTGTGGGTAGAAACTAAAGGCTGGTTTGCTTACAGTGAATTGTGTTTTAGCCTCTTGGTACCCAGTAAAGTATTACAGAGCTGTTTTGTTACTGGCTTAGTACCACTAATTATAGAATAAACCACCCTTTGCAGTTTGCCCTAACTGAGCATTGCCAGCCTGGCTCTTCTAGAAGCCACAGTCACAATATCCTATTTAATATGCAGTTATCTGTTGAGAATGTACTTGTTATGTACCAAAACAGGAGATAATGAACTACAGTAGGAGATCAGAAGCCCCTTGGAACACACAAGATATATACCTAAGGAAAAGCAGGAGATGGTCAGATTTCCCAGACACCAAAACAAGATAGGAGATCCTATCCATCCAATATAGGGACTTGCTATGTCCCACAGAAAAGGACCATCTTACAAATATCTTATTCAGTCTGATTGGGAGACTCCTAACCCTCCAACTGAATCTAAGCAGGGGGGGTCCACCTCCAAACATCAAGGAAAATCCTGCATAGTATCAGTGTCAAGCGGTCTTGTAGATTCCTTCTCTAAATATACTATGAGGACTTCAGATGAATTTTTTAGTTAATATCACATTGAAGAGGGCACTTCTGCTGCTCACGTATTTTCTCTCAGACTCTTTCATGTCAAATAGGTATTGCCATTTTTATTTAATAGTGTCTGGGGTTTTTTTCCCCCAGGCCTCCTGGTTGTGTTTTCATTTATTAGGTTCTCTTCATATCAGCTGCTGTTCTCTTTTGTTCTGATGCCAAATTGTCTCTCCTTGAAATAGTCTGAATAGAACATACCATAATTTTTGAAATACCTGTAGGCCAGAAGGTGAGCAAACTGGCTGCATTCTAGGTATTAGATTTCTCAAAAAAAATTGTGTTCAGCTGGTTCTAAGTCAATGCAGAACTGTTTGAAAACATTTGTACAAATGAAAAGAGGTTTGATACAGGTCAGATCAGAAATAAGGCACACATTTCTAGTGCTGAATGTAATCAACCATTCAAACAATTCACCAAGAGTTGTGGTGGACTCTCCATTACCAGCCATTTTTAACTGGAGACTGAATGTTTTTCTAGGAGAGATGCTTTAGGAATTATTGTAGGGGAAGCTCTATGGCCTATGCTATCCAGAAGATCAGACTAGACTATCACAGCAGTCTTTTCTGACCTTAGAATCTATATATTCTTAGATCCAAGCTATGAATATTCAAGATTTTCTCCTTGACCATCAACCTTGTGAATATTCTGTTGCACACTCAGACACCATCCACCAATAAGGCAGCCTACATTTGAGTCTTAATTTGGCAGGCAACCATGCTTTTAATGTAGCATTAAACACATCATTTATATTATTTGCATTACATTACCTCCCAAAGCCCCTAATCAGGATGAAGACCTTATTGTACAAGACACTGTCTGAAATGATGACAAGAAATCACTGATAAATAAGAAGAGGCTTATATAGTACATTGAAATTTCAACTCTCTTGTGGAGAGAATTTGCACCAACAGTCTTACAATATGTTTCTTATTGTGGCCAGACTGTAGGATTTTTATCCTTTATGAATACAGATGATAGCAAATCTGTTCTGGTTCACAAGTATTGCTAAGTTATTTAACACAGAGCCAAGGAATTCTTAAAATTAAAAAAGTATTCTTAGTTTACCAATTGCTATATAATTCTATATGCAAGATATTATAATGCCTCTGCAGATCATTAGCCAAAAATTGTGATGGGGAGATGGAGGTGGGGAAAATGTCAGTGTCTGAAGTAATTTGTTCACAGTATATGCATCTGACTGCAATGTTATATATATATATATATATATATATATATATATATATATTCTTACAGGCCAAGATAGTTCTCCCCTTCCCCAAATCCCCATGTGAGTTCTGGCATTGCAAACAAGGTACTATGAAAATTTCTACAGATGGCTGCTTAATGTGTAAATTAATTTGACTCAGTAAGGATCATTCTAGTCAGTGGCAGTTATAATTATAGATCAGTATAAAATCTTGCTCTACAAATTTGTACAACCACAGAACTACCATACATATACACATTTATTTAAATACTTTAATTATTTACTGTCAGGATTTGTGACACATGTGCTTCAGCTTGCAAACATTAATAAGAATGATACACCACTGTGTAGCTAGCATAAAATAAACAGGTGATTAAAACATTGCAGACAAAACAAAAAGAAACCCCCCAGAAAACAATACAAATCAGACCTCACATATCCCATGACATACTGATTTCTAAGGAACATAACAGAGCAATTCAAGTACTAAATTTTAGAAAAAAAATGTTAGCACCTCCAAATTAGGTCCTCATTAAGATGCTCGATAGAAAGGTTTAGTAAAATTTAAAGTTAACAGGAAAAGTTTATTTTAAGCAAGCACATTTACAGTTCATGAGAGCCATATACATTTTCAACTTTTTTCTTTGATGAGTTTAGGGGATCAGCAACCCTGAAAAGCACATCTGTTCCTGTTAGTCATGTTGGAGAGTATTTCTCTTCTCTGTATCAACAGGCAAAACAGAAGTCCCCATGACAAGTAGTGTGCAATTGACAATTTTTTCTTCTTTTTGCAAAGATCCTTTTCTTTAACCCTGTTCACACTTTAACTAAATACTAATTAAAATTAGTAAATCTGGAGTACTTGCTCCTTCAAAACAAAAGCATATACACACAAAAGAAAAAAAAAAGAGAGAGAGAGAGATAAAGAAATAAAGGTATGATAGGATGAAGTCTGCTGCTTTTATCTTTCAAAACAAGCCTTAATTTCTTCACTACTATAGGTCTTTAAGTAAATATTGCAGCATCCTTATCTGGATTTTGAGGGAGCACAAGGTACTAATTTGGCTATGCCTACATCTGAGACATACTTCAACTGAATACCTGGTTTTTGCCCACATGTAGTACAACAGAACCTCCACTAAACTGAGTATGAAATAATGACACAAATTGGAAAAAAAATGGCTTTGGTGATACATTTAATCTTCAAGTACAAAACATTTTGAACACTTTCTGAAGGGTTCATGCTGTGGCTTGTCTGAGTGCCCCACAACCACAGAATTCTTAAGTATGTTTACTTGGATAGGTCAATAACTGGTTATCCCCCAAACTTCTCTCCAGGCCCACTAATAACAAAAGTATTACTTTTTGCTCATCGTGAGTTGTCAGCCACACAGTATCCAGCACGTTCATTCTTTCTCAGATTGTAAATGAGAGGGGTTAAAGAGGACCAGAAACTAAAAGTTGACTGCCTTTTTTGTGGCTCTGAAATAAAAAACCTTAAGAAATGAAAGATATATTTAAATAAGCCATAACTCTATATAGTAGCAGCATCAAGTACATGAGGGAGCAAGTGTTTGTTAAATCAAAATAATGGTATGGTTTAGTCTAGGGTGCTACTCTGGGATTACTTCTGTTACATAAACAAGGCTACAATAGCTATATAATTTGAAGAAAAATATCCTTGTCCCCTTATGTTCTGAACAGAGTTTGTTCTGGATGAGGTAAGTGACCAGCACAAATCAAGGTTGCATAAACTACAGTGATGGTCATGGGGGAAAAAAATGATGTCTAGGATACCTCTGAATTTCCTTATGCCTGCTAGAGGAATTAACTTTAGTAAATACTCTCTGGCTGAGATAAGGACATGGAAATTTTGCTAGGCCAATTGTATTCCAGACAGGATAGAAGTGACTGTGGTTAGCTGGGGGAAGCAACTAGAGGACATGGTGACATTAATGTTGGTCTCTGTAAATGAGTATGTGTCCGTGCCATTTGTTGGTCTGGTTTGCCATGCAGCAGGGCAGCTAATATCCTAGAAAAAGACTGCATAGAAGCAACAGCCTGGGATTGCTTTAAAATATTTTTCCTATGGCCAGGAGACAGTGACTGTTCCTTTCGGTTGATGATCTTTTAACAAGTCAGCCATATCTTTGCTGTAATCTGTTGAGTCAGCCATGCTCTCTATCTGAAGATGCCATTTCAAGCCATCCAGAAACAAACACAAAATACAGCAGCTTGCTTGATATGTGGAATATCTTCCCAAAAGCACATTCAACTTGTACTCTACAAACAGCACCGGCTGTTGTGGGCTTCCAAGGAAAGTTTAAGGTGTTCATTTGGACCTATAAAATCCTAAATGGCCAGAGAAAGAGAACACTTCTTTCCCCATGCTATACTGTCAAGAGCTGAGATCAAAAGAGCTGCTTGAACTGAAACCGTATTGGTTGAACATGAGAAGGGGCTGCTGGCTGGGTATTCTGTGTCAGAGCCAGATTTTGCAATTTGCTTCCCATTGTGGTCTAGTTGAACCTTCATGACACGTTGTAATGCTTATCTTTTCCCCCAAAGACATTTGAAAATGGAGATGGTAGGGTGGGGAAATACTGAAGGGGGTGATTTAAGCTTCTGAGTGGCCTGGATTTTTGTGCTGCTTATTAATGCACTGTGCTGCAATATGTGGATTGTGTTTGGGTAGTAATACTCTTGTATTTTTAAGTACATCAAAATGATTTAGAGCACATAGACAGGTACCTTAGCTTACTTATCTGGATTTATATTGAATGCTATGTGGTATTGGTTGGCAGATATTTACTTATTAATAACTACTAGAGCTAAGCAATGAATGAACTCCCCCAACCCATGTAGATAGCTTTTTCTAGTTGAAAATTACCTACAAGAAACTTACGTCTCAAATTTATTCATTTGAAATAAAGTTATTTTATACTAATAATAATTGGCTCTATATATTCTTGCTTGTTTACAATAGTTCTTTATGAATAGTCAAATTCCATGCTGTTTTGATTAGATTTATAGGTCACTTGGAATCTGTTTTGATTTGACAACTGTTCAAGAACTCATTTCTGGCAAGAATAATGTTTAAGAGCTCAAAATTTGTTTTCCCCTCAATATTCTGTAATAGTAACATTAATACCAAAAAAAAAAAAAAAAAAAAAAAAAATTCAGGCCAGATGGCAGCACTGGTCTTAATGACAGGTCAGTTCCTGCCCCAAAGATCTTACATTCTAAGTCACTGCAGAAGAGAAGGAGGAAAATATAATAGTAAAAAGCATGTCTGTTGCTTTTCGCCTTCTGTTAGTCATCTGAAGCTTTATACAGAGAATTCCTTCCTGGATTTCTACTGGAAAATGGTGTATTGTAAACAGTGTATAGAGAATTAAGTGAGCTGAACAGAATGCAGAGATTAACATAACGTACAGTTAACCATGTCTGCCATATGTTCAATTGTGCATTTGGTATGAGTATAGAGGGATAATTATATAGTAATTTCATGTTCCACTTTTTCCTATAATTTACATAAGAAGCACTAGGCTAAAATGATGTTAATAGTCTGAGACAAACTCTCAAAGTAATGGAAATCACAGCTGAGGATTAAACCTTTAATACCTCGTTACAATGAGGATTGGGAGGATGGTGTTAAGGTAGCTCTGTAGCTCGTTGATAGAGGTTTGACGCCTTACCTGAAAGTTTCCTAGCCTTTTATGAAATTGTTTTGGGTTGTTTTACTTTAATTCATTGCATTCATGCAAGTTTACTTTGTACTACAGCTTGAAGGTAACTTTCTTTTAAACTAATTACTGCAGTCTTTGGAAAGTGACATCACAGGGCAAACTCTGCTCTCCTATACATGGTCTGGTTTCACTGCAATCAGTGGGATTGCAATTTTGATCAGGGAATTGCCATGCTCCTAGGCAGTGAACATTCTCTTTTGATGGATCAGGAGCTTAGGAAGGGGACAGGTCCCAGACCAATATAGCTGGGCTGATAGTAAGTAGTAGGAGAGGTCAGCAATGGCATGTACTCTATCCACTATAGGGGCACCATGATGGTCATGTCATTTCAAAGTGTTTTGACATGCAAGGATTATAAACAATAATTTGTATGTATAGGTGTGTTACACAGAGAATGGAGGGGAAAATGTTATCCAAATGGGAGCACAAGAAACATATGACAGGGGATCCAGGGAAGGGCTGGAAGAGCTGCTGAGCCAAGAAGCAGGTGCCCAAGAGAAGGTGGGCAGGGATGGGAGCCCTGAAGTCCAGAGCAACGGCTGAGCCAAGGGAGCCAGAGCCCAGACCAAAAATAAAAAATAAAAATAAAACAATCTGCCTTCAAAACCCCCCACAATAAGATAATAGTCTAGAGCACTAAAGCTAGTGGGCAGCAGATATTACCACAGTAATTCAAGTTGAAGGCATTGAATCCAGACTCCCAAGTATAAAAATAATCATAGCAATATTGAAGTCAATAGCATATACCCCTTTACACCAGCTGAGGATCTGGCTTTTTCTATTAGTATATGTACAAAAATGGGTATAAACACCAATAGACATTTAGGTTTTTATAGACTGAGGAGGAGACAATGCCCCACCCTCTCACACCACAAAAACCCCTTCCTGCAAAAGCTACTCGGCTCCCCACATACAGAATTCCATAGCTGGTGACTCCTCCCACTGTAACTAGGTGTTAGGAGTCTATGGCACTTATTCACCTCCACATCAGCACCACACTTGCAAGTTGAGTTGCTGGTAGCTTTTACCTTGTATTGGACAGCCACAGCAGGTAACCTTTCTTAATGTTCAGCTCCCCCGCAGGGCTCTGCTCCACAATATTCCATTTCCTTTAGTAGTTGCACTGATGTTGGTTATAGAATCAAGCTCTCTCTATAATCTGTTGGTTTCTGTTTGTCTTTGTGCAACGTGGATAGTCCACTTTAATCAGCCTACCTTAAAAATTAGAGGATGGCTGCAGCAATTTTAAGACTATGCTTTTTGCTGAGCAATGACAATAAGAGAATGTTTATTGAGCTTTAACTGATTTGTCTTACCGGAATGTCACTAAGTTTCCAAACTGACTAGACAGCTCTGCAAACACATTAACACTTTTAAAAATCCCAAGCTAACAGCTCATGAGTGAATTTTATATTATGCTTTACCCATTTTGTTTAAAGACACAGATAAATTACTTTCTACCCAGTTTCAATTCCAAAATTGTTCCCACCTCGTTCAAATGAAGGCCACTGCATAGACCGTTCTGAGAATTCACACAAAGACATAAATCGGTATTGCGTTCCCTTTATCCCTCTGTGCCAGCTACCTGCATAATTGGTAGGAGTTTGGAGGGAAGCTGCTTCCTCAGAGCCATGAGTGCCCATTCCACAATAAAGGGAAAGAGTCTTGACTTCCATCTATCCCCCCCAATGCCCTAAGGCATATGCCTGAGAGCAGAAGCAAGGCAGGGGACAGAGAACAATATTGCACTGCGTCACAAGTGGTTTCCTGGTCTGCTCAAGAGGTAGGACTTGCAGCAAAACCCCAATCTAGTTTTAAAGGAGCTATCAGGCTTCTTAACAGTTGAGGCACTTTTATTGGACAAACTTCTTTGGTGAGAGAGGCAAACTTTCATACTTCTTTGCCTCACCTACCTTGTCTCTCTAATATCCGACCAATACCGCTGCATAAAACAGTACAAGTAGCCTTTGTGCTTTTATCAGGAAGTATACCTGCAACTGATTTCACTTTAGAAATTAAATTCAGTGCTGTGTACAAGAAAGATATTTTTAGAAGTCATTGCATGTATTCTGCCAGGAATGCAATAATGAAGAAAGGACAGTCAAATATTTCCTCACATACCCTTCCCCCGTGAGTTTACATTCTGGACTTAAACATTCTGGATTTTTATTGGAACTATTTGGTGTCAAACCTTACATGCACAACACAATGAGATTCTGCTCCCTTGTTTTTGTCTTTCTTCTACTGGTAGCCTTAGTGCAGCTCTGAGACTTGTAGGACAGGAAGGGATCTCAAGATGTCATCTAGTCCACTTCACAGCTCTCATGGTAGGACTAAGTATTATCTAAACTAGTGGCTCTCAACCATAGGCCGCATGTTGAGTAGCCCTGACCTAATGGTTCAATAGCCATGGTGTCTCACGGCTCCCATTGGCTCCAGTTCATCATCTACAGCCAAAAGCAGCCTCAGGAAGCAGCAGCCCGGGCCACACCACTTTCCATGGCTCCCCTTGACTAGAAACGGTGAACTGGAGCCAATGGGAGCTGCGAGGTAAACTAAGTAGAATGGACCCGCTACTGGTTTTCCTGAAGTGGGCCCATGGAACAGCTTGAGAACCACTGATATAGACCATACTTGACAGTGTTTGCATAACCTACTCTAAAAAATCTCCAATGATTGAGGTTTCACAATTCTCTAGGTAACAGATGTTTTTCCTAATGTCCAATCTAACCTGCCCTTGTTGCAATTTTAGCCCATCCCTTCTGGTCTTATCCTCAGAGATTAAGGAGAACAATTTTTCTCCCTCCTCCTTGTAATTATCATTGGTGTATTTGAAATCTGTTGGTTTGTTTAGTCTGTCTTCTCTTCTCCAGACTAAACAAACCACTCTTATTACTCCCGGGTCTAGTAGGACTCCTTTACTCCTTTCTAAGGAGTCATCTTTTATTTTGTACATATGTGACTGATTAATCTTTGCTTCCTAACTTGAGTACTTTACATTTGTCCTTATTGAATTTTATTCTGTCTACTTCGGACCATTTCTGCAGTTTGTCCAGATTTTGAATTTTAATCCCATTCTCCAAAGTACTTGCTACACCGTGACACCAAATTTTCTCCCCCGTGGAAAACCCAAATCAAAAACTGCCCAAAGGAATTCAGCAGCAGATAGTGGGGAAAGTATTCCACCGCAACTGCTTGTTGCCCCATAATCCTGGAGCACAGTAAAGTCTGTGAGCTGGAGCAAGGTTCTTCAAGGATTGGCCACATTCTCCTCACTTTTAGGCCCTTCTCTGCATTTCCAAATATAGAATCCCCACCTGAGACCAGCCAGGAGGTATAAATGCACAAGGACTGGCTCTCTGTAATCACAATTTTTCTCCAAATAGAACTGCAAGGGGGCACACAGGCGTTTTGTTCCAGCTTCTGACTCTCTATACTCCAGGTTCTGTTATATTTCTCTGTACCCCTTTCATTCTCACCTTACATTCCCTAACTTCTGTCTCTCTCCCCATCTTCACTTCATGTTCCACCCCAGCTTTCAATCTTTGCCTTCACATCTCTAAATAAACTTTTTTCTTCCAGTTCCCCATTTTATACCTGTCCTCTCTTTCATTTTTGATCTTCTCCTGTACCTCTCTCTGCTTCAGTTTGTACTCCAGGATGAATTAACACTTGGCAAGGCAAGAGCTGTATATTCTCCTGTGGAAGGAAGAAATCATTCCCTTACCTCTCTTCTTCCTCTAGTGCCATAAGACTGAAGAAAACAAAGGCAGAGAGAACAAAATGTTCATTGCTCTCTAGCAGCTTGATGCTGCAGGTAACATTGCAGGAAGACAAAGACACCAGTAAACATGTTAGAGAAGTCAGTGGAATCTTCCCACCTGAATGAACATGCTTTGTTTAGTTACTAATAAAGATGCAACAACAGGAAACCAAATTCAAACCAAGGCCATATATCTGACTGGATTTCCATTCTATAAAATCTACTTCAAAGCTTATAACATGTGGCAGGGAACACAATTATATGAAAAACTGAATGAAAAAAAAAATGAGAGATAGAAATCAGAAGTCTGGAAACATTAGTCTTTATTTCTTCACTCTCATTGGAATAGCTTTGGTTGGATCCTTTTTTCCTTTGCTGCTCAAGTAATACTTAGCTTGAAGAAATGAAGAAAATTGTAAAACAAAGTACATAGCCCATCTGGATACATGACCCAGTTTGAGACAGGCTTGGCAAATGTTGATGCCACATATTTGTAGGGTTGCCAGATGGTTTCAACAAAAATATTGGACACACTTGACATTACATCACAATCTACATTACATCTTATTTAGACAATACCGGACATTTATATTTTTCATTTATATTTTCTCAATTTGTTTCCCAAACAGAAAGCTCAAATACTGGACTCTCCGGTTCAAAACTGGCAACCCTGGCAACCCTGCATATTTGTCAGAGTCAGTTTCTTTTATCAGATGCTTTAAAATGGGATTTGACCATAATGGCTCTCCATTGAAGGCAAGTGTTCTGTTTTTAATTCTTAAAAGCTAATGTTCACATAATATTTAATGGCGCGTACAAGCTGTTTTCTTTAGAGGTGATCTCAGATGTATCCACCACCTCTATGAGTCACCAGGTGTATACCTAAAAAATAACCACTGGGATTTAAAGCTGTGGAGTTGTCTTCATTAAAATAAAATTAAAAAAAAATCCTATGGGTGTCTGTTGGTGCAGCATTTTACAAAATTTTGTTTGGTGCAGACAGCAGGATATAAAATGTATTAAAAATTACAGATGCATCCCAAAAGTTAGTTCTCCAGCATCTGAAGAGGTTTATGTCACATTGTTATGTAATCTAAATGTGTTTTTTAAAGTCACAAATCACAAGAAAAACAAACACACAAAACAAAAAAAGCAGGCCCTGTTCTATCTATAAACAATGGTCATCAGCCACCATTTCAAGTCAGTGTCTCAAATATGTTCTACAGGAGTTCACATTTCTGTTATTCTGAACACACAAAGCAAGATTGATTAAAAGTGTTCTTCCATTTACTATCTAATAAGCTACAATAATCTTCAGTCACTGCAGGATAAGGGGAGTTCAAATACTTCCTGAAAAAGTGAAGGACAGTAGTTTATATCATCTGCCTTTATTAGAGCTCAATCCCATTGTCATTAATAAGATCACCTCAATCAATTATACCTCATGACTGATAACCCCAACAAAAATAAATACAATCAATAAAGCACACAATTAAGAAACCAAGGCCTTTGTTTAAACTATTTAAAATACTCTGAATAGTGGTACTGATTTTTTTTTTTAAGTCTTACTTAGAAAGAGTAAAGATTTGGGGAAAATTCCTCGGTCTTTATAGTGTTTCAAGTTGGAGCCGTGTATAAAGGTAATCATATAACATAGCTGCTGATGCTACTTATATGTGATACACTGTGGGTTATCATAATCTAAGTGCAGAAGAGTTAAACATTCTAAACTGAGTGTTTCAACATTAGCCTCAATGTGCATATTACTCAAAAGATTCATTCTTCCATGTCCACTAACACTGAACCTCCATCTTTCCTAGTGTTGAAGAAATAAGCAGTTGTCTAAAGAGGCTGTGGAATTTCCATCATTTGAGATTTTTAATAGCAGGTTAGACAAACATCTGTCAGAGATTATCTAGATGGTGCTTGGTCCTGCCATGAGGGCAGGGGACTTGAATTGACAACCTCTTCAGGTTCCTTCCAGTTCTAGTATTCTATGAAACCCATAAAATACTGATATTCCAAATGTAAAGATTTTTTGTAGTGACAAAATTTGAGAGGTTGAAGAGATGAACGCAAAGGAGTTGAGAGAATTATGCACTACTAATCAACATCAAATGCTCTTAGTTTTACCCTAAGAGGAGTAAAGACAAATCCCTGAATGCGCGGTCTACACGGCACAGTTATTTCAAAATAATGTCTGTTATTTCGAAATAACAATGAGAGCATCTACATAGCAATTCCATTATTTTGAAATAAATTTAAAATAACAGACGACTTATTCCAACTTCTGTAAACCTCATTCCATGAAGAATAATGCTTATTCCAAAATAGCTGTAGTGGATGCTCCATAGCTGCTATTTCGAAATAGCTCCTCACCAGGGCCATTCAAATTAAATTACTCCCCATTGCTTCCTGGAGCTCTAAAGTGAGATAGCATGTACACATTAGGGAAGCACATCCACATTTGGGAAGCCTGCCTTGGACTAATGTTGAGGCTTCCCTGTTGTGTGAACTTGCTATTTTGAAATAAACTACTTTGGATTATTTCTTCCAGAATAGCTCATTTTGAAATAAGTGTGTAGTCTAGACATACCCTATGAAGTCAATAGAAGGCCAGAATGCAAAAATTGGCCTAATTAAATCCAGGACTTAAAATATTGTCATGGTTGGCCACAGTACAGAGACCTGATCTTCATTTATTCTGATAGTTGGATAAGAATCCCAAACAGGCAAGTACAGAAAATAGACAAGTTGTGGAAAGTGAGCAGTAGCCTTTAGAGTTAGGCTGTTCTCAACACTAAGAAATGCAAGATGTAAAAGGCTCAGAGGAAGAATACTTTGGCTGAAATAAATGGACTAGGTTAATGTTAAACAACTGCGGTTCTAAAGCCACATGAGACTGGTTGGAGCAGTACATGCACCACTTGTGGAGCCCACTAGACTGGTGGTTAAGGAATGAGCCTCAAAATTGCTTGGCAAACTTAATTGTAGTATCAAAGTGCCAAAACAATACACTGATACTTCAAAGTCCGTTCTCTGGCTTCCAAAACAGCCTGAAAGAGATGGTGGGCAAAGAGGACAAGTAATCTGCTAGCAGGGAATATGGAAGGTCTCCTCTTGAGTCTCAGAAGTCCATACCATAATCATGGAACAATATCTTAAATTCCTTTTGTCTTGCAGGGTGAGTGCTATTGAACAACATTGAGTTCAAGAGTGATAGAGTTTTAGAGAATTTGCTGATTTATATATGGAGTCATCTTTGTGATTAACATGGCAACACTTGATTACTATAACTAAAGATACACATCCTAAGAGATGTTGTCATGTGCATGAATTGCCACAGACAGCAAACTAATGAGTAGAGAGTTTAGGATTACAAACAAACAGCCATCAATATGATCACCTTTTCAGTATTTTAAGTTTAGGAATTAACTTCCTTTTAGTGCAGATCATTTTATAGTTGTCCATTATGAGGTTCCTCACACCTTCGAATCTGTGGCTAATATTGATATCCACAGATCTGATTTAGTTGAGATTGAGATCCCATCTTTTAATAGCATTCCTGAAGATCCAAAAATGTGTCAGATACATCAGTAACTGATGTCACCTGATGTCAGTACCTTTCAGGATAATACAACTGGGAATATAGCAGAATGAGAAAGTTTAGTGCCCCAACTTCAAGTGCACTAAATTCCAAAGGTACTCCGGCTAAATCCAGTCATGTCACAGACTAACTCAAAAAGAAACTCTAAAGAGATTTGCATAATCAGTATTACACAAATTAAAAATGATTCACATTAAGGAGGAGGAAACCTCAAGAACTTCTAAAGACTGCTGAGGATTTCACAATTTGGATCAAAATGTGTTAATTTTAGAAATTAAACAGCGTCTTGAATGATTTTTGGAGGCTCTTTGCTCTGGTTAGGTGAGAAGGAGAGTCAATGGGAATTGGGTGCCTATGTTTACCCACATGCCCCATTAGCTTTGATGCCATTATTATTACTTGCACTTTTGATCATGGCCAAAAGTCAGGAAATGAAGAGGAGCATACAAGCAAATGACAGCCTGTACCAATTGGAGTTATTTTGAACTTCATAGTGTAAAGTAATAATTAAAATGATTTAAAATGGATTTTGTTATGATCTTATTTTATACATAGCCATTGGAAAGTGCTAAATTGCAACTGTTTTTAGTTATTCATATTCAGAACGCATTTTAGGTATGTTTGAAAACTAAGAAAAACATTCTGGGTGAATAGTAACTGACAGTTTAGTTAGTGACTACTCAATCTAGGTTTTATAGTTAACCAAACCAGACTGGACATTTTAAGTCTTCAGAAATAGAGAAGGATAAAGTGAGAACATCTCCGCCCCGCCCCCGCCCCCCCATCCCCTCTTAACAAGGTATAGAGGGGACTTCTTCACATGATTATTTTCTGCATTTCTCTCTCTCTCATATCATTAGGCTTGTGAAGAAATTTGCAGTTTTCTTTTACTATAATTTACCTTCCAACCTTCCCTAGTGAGTTGATATCATAAAGAGTCCTACTGAGAATTTTGTTTTGCACCATTGAGCGACTCACTTTAAAATTATGTAATTCAGCACATGTATATAAATGTATATTTCATACATAACTAGGGGGCTGCCCCCCCCTGCTCACTACACTTGCCAACCCCCTTTTCTCTGGGGGTAGGCATCCCTGGCTCTCCCCCTGGCCACTAGGGAGGGCCAGGCCAAGGCATAGCAGTCCTGGCCTGCCACCTTTCTCTCCCCTCTCCCGGGTCTCCCCCTTATTTTCACAGAGGTTGTCGAGCACACTGCAAGCTGCCACCACCTGAGGGGGATGTTCTAGTTGCTGAGGTCCAGGTGGGCAAGGGGGCTCCAGAACCTCCTCTTGAGGCAGCCAAAGGTACCCTCCACAGCGACACAGCACCTGCTGAGCCTGTTGTTGAAGCATTCTTTTGTGGGGTCCAAGTGTCCCATGTAGGGCTTAATTAGCCAAGGAAGCAAAGGGTAGGCTGTGTCGCCCACGATGCAGATGGGCATGTCTACCTCCCTGACCCTGATAATGCAGTTGGGGAAGACTGCCAGCATGCATCCTCCATATCAGGATGGAGTTCCTGAATACATGGGTGTGGTGCGCCTTCCCCAACCATCCAACATAAAGGAAGGGAAAGTACCCCTTCCTACTGATGAAGTCCGAAGCACAGTGCCATCAATGCCTTCCCTCTCCCCCTCCCCCGGCCCGCGCAGATGAGGGAGCCCATGGTGGAAAAGCTAGTGACAATGGGGGTCAATGCTGCCCAGGGTGATGACCCTCTGCAGCAGGATGGCATTGATGGCCTTCACTACCTGTAGAATCATAGAAACAAAATCACAAGGTTGCCAGAGCCCTCAGGAGTTCCCTGAATCCAAGCCCCTCCCCACACCAGGAGCAATCCCAACTAAACCATCCCAGGAAGGGCTTTGTGAAACTGGGACTGAAAAACCTCCAGGGAGGGTTCCATCCCCTTTCTAGGGAACCAATTCCAGTAGTTCACCACCCTCCTATGACAATAGAAAGAGAGTTAAACCTGCATGAGCACAGGCCTGAAGGTCCATCTTCCCACATCAAACCTGATGAAGCGATAGCAGTCCAGCGTGGCAAGCTTCCGAAGTGCAATGGCAATATGCTTCTAAAGGGGGATGGCATGTGTCCTATTACTGGAGGGTAGGGGCAAGCCACTCACAGAGTTCCAGGAAGGTGTCCTTCTGCATGTGGAAGTTCTGGAGCCACTGCTGGTTGTCCCACCAGTCTGAACTGGTCTTCTGGCACCAGAAGCATCAGTACACAGTGTGCGAAGGAGGATGGAAGGGACTGCGTTGCATGAAGGAGCACCCGGGTTGGGGTTAGGTGGTGCCTCATTCTGAGCTGGTCATTGTGGTCCTGCACTGCCACCAGGACAGCTTGCATAAACTGCACCAGGAGTTTCAGCAGGAGGTCTAAGAGTCAGCGACTGCTTTGCAGCAGGTCTGTCTCCATGGTGGAAATGTTGTGGCATCCACAAGGACAACCAGAGCATGTGGTGTGAGTTTGCTGTCCTTTAAGGAGGTAGGCAATGGAGAAGAGTCTGACACACAGCTGTAGAGGGGAGCCCCTTCAAACATGAGACTTAGATAGCCTCAGGCAGTAGCTCCAGGCAGTGACTGCTGTTCTGATGCCCTGCCTGGAGTGCTTCCAGGGGGCTTTAAATGTTATTCAGGCTCCAATCAGTGTGGATGCTCAATTTTTACATAATTCTGTGCTATTTTGATGGGCACTTGTAGTGTGGATGCGCTATTTCAAAATAGGTATTTCAGGAGTTATTATTTTTAAATAACCTTGTAGTGTAGATATAGCCTTAGAGTAAAAGAGAACATACACTCCCTCAAATAGCTTCAGGAGGTAGCCAAGTTAGTCTGTTACAGAAAAACAACAACAAATGGTCAGGTAGCACTTTATAGACTAACAAAACATGTAGATGGTATCATGAGCTTTTGTGGGCACAGACCACTTCTTCAGATGACCGGAGTTATGAGTTTAGGATGTGCACAACCAAAATAAATAGGAGAGGGGAAGTTGGTTGGGACACTACCAACTTAACAGCTATTGAAGGTGCAAACAGCTCTTTGTGTAGACTCTTAAGTAAGGAAGAATACTATCTATTGACTTTGATTCTTACCTGCTTTGTTTTAACTACCCAATCTTCGGATACTTACTGATTCCCTCTAGCTCCCTGTCTCCCACCCCCCATCCTTTTTTCCCCCTTCCCTTCTCCTCTCCTATTTATCTTGGGTATGCACATCCTAAACTCATAACTCCGGTCATCTGAAGAAGTGGGCTGTGCCCATGAAAGCTCATGATACCATCTACATGTTTTGTTAGTCTATAAAGTGCTACCAGACCATTTGTTGTTTTTTACTCCCTCAAATTGTTAGACATTGTCATAGCTAATGACAGGATTCATACTTTCCAGACTCAGGCAATGGCACCAAGAATCTCTCTCCAATAAAAAAGGTTAGTTGACATTTTATATCACCATAAGGTTTTACTTGGCTTGCTTTGTAACTTTTTCCAGTAGCATGCTCCCACTAATTCGTTCTTCCTCACCTCACTGACTGGCTGAAGAAGGGAATTATAGAAATCTGGACAAGTAACTGAATTTAGGAAGTGAAAAATTGCCCAGCCTTACAGGTCAGGTAACAATTGGCAGAGTACAAATGAGATATCAAAAGTACAGGGTAAGTCGAATTTATCACATGGCTCTGGCCCTACAATTAAAGTGTATTGACAGCACCACGCTATAATGTCTGTGTTCTAATTAGTCCTGAAGAGAGTGCATCTTATCTGTGGATATATAAGTGGCTGCATCTCTTATTCAGGTTAATATTTCAAATCACCCATAATGAGTGCAATAATATTTATACTATGTTGTCATTGAGTCTGTATGGAGATTTGTGAAATGGCAAATACGGAGAGTTATTTTAAATTTGAATAAAGCTATTTTAGCCTGTAAAATAAGGAGCTTTTATGCCTTAGCCTATAAAACCAGTAGTTTCCTTAACTTTGTACAATGTCTAGAGCAGTGTTTCCCAATTTTATTTGGCCACAGACCCCTTTTAAACTCAAAAGAATTTTGTGGAACCCCTAATACCAGTCTTATATATGGAGCTGAAAAAGTAGACCACAAATCAGTAGGGATAATAATAAACAAATGCTAAACAAAGTCATGAGGTCAACACAAATGAAAATTGTTTTCAATAAAATTCATAAATGCTTAAATATTAATTATTATTTTTTTAACTTATTAAATGTTATTGTAATGGAATTTTCTCACAGAACCCATATTTTCACTTTGCAGAACCCCGGGGTTCCGTGGAACACCATTTGGGAAACACTGGTCTAGAGGGCGTTTTATCGTTCACTCCACAGGTCACCTAAAATAGCAATATAATATGTAATAAATAAAAGAGCACCAGCCTTAAGATCCAATATTGTCAGATTTTCCAGGGCTAGTAGTATATAGTGCCTTACTCCAATGAAAAGCCTTCCCAATGGTACAAAGCTCCCATTTCTAGCCCTGCAGGGCTGAGAGAGATGAGATTTTTTAATCCAGCACCAGTATAGGACCCATATTGCTTATCATAGACTTTGCACACATGTACATTTTAGGAGAAAGTTCCACATTTGTAGAATAGAAGGAAACATTTATCTGCTAAATTGCCTTAAAGCATAGCAGATGTTTAAATTTATGAAGTTTAGAATGTTAGATTAAGTCCCAAGGAAATAGAATTAATGGAGAGAGAGAGAGCGCAGGCCTGGTGGTCAAAACAATATGACAGATTGCAGAATCACACGCAGCATTTTTTTTACAACATAATTCTGCAATGGCTCACATAGCCATCACACCCACCTATGCAGTTCAGAACTTTCTGATGACACTTGCAAAAGCCAGATGTTCGAACAATGGGCTAAGGTCCAGACAAGCTTCTTTTAAGAAATGTAGGCATATTTTTTTTTTCCGTACTGAAGACTTGTAGGTTTCTGTGGTTCTCCCAGACATTCTCCTGTTTTGAATTTTACAATTACATCAATGGACCCAATTCTTCTTCCAATGAATCCAACAACAAAAGAAATAATCGATTCACAGGGAAACATATTTAGGTCAAGAATCTATTTATGCAATTTTAGAAAACACTAAGAGGAGATGCCAAGTTTCAGTCTGAAGTAACAGCACCAAGTGGAGTACTTGGGTGTTGAGCTGGCCTCTCTCAGAGGGATGCATTCCCTCCATAAGTAATCTCATTTCATTCATGATATAGTCTCAGACGCGTAATGGTAAATTAATTTAGATCACTATATAGGGGAAAGTAATAATGCAGAATCCTCCATTGTCTAATATACACACAAGTGTCATGTATACCCCCAGTATATTTCTCCATGGAACATTAGGCCTAATCATTAGAGATCCATTAAGAGGATGACGTTTAGATAGCAGCTATATTTGATACTGTCTCATGTCGGATATTAATGACAAAAGGCAGCAAGAAGAGTTAATGGATTTTTACTGATTCTATTATCACCAAAACTTTTTGCTACATAATATGTAAGGATTTTATTTTTAGAGGCACAAATTAACCATACTGCATTAAATCTATCCATGGAGTAGAGGGGAAGGTTTTACTCAGTGAAATGGTGTGACCACACTTTAATGTAGTTGAAGAACTCAAATGTCTAAATGATCTTTCCATAATAATAGAATTAATTATTGCAGCTATTAACTTGCACTTAAAACATGCAGAAAGGCTACAAAATAATGTAGTCAATTATAATTCGTATCTAAAATGTATTTGGAAGCTTTCCTTCCAAAGTATATCAGAGTTTACTAACTTTTTTATATTATACACAACAGAATCACCATGTCAGTTATTATACTGAAATGCAGCCTTCCCCAATGTCACTTTTTCATTGCAACGCAATAAAACATTTACTTTACTACAATTCTAGAAGATGCATTGTTAGGAATAGCTGAGAATATTGACAATTAAAATGCTGTTTTTTAGACATTAACATTTCATGGGACAAAATTGGTTTCAATTAATTTTTTGTTTCAAAAAGATTTTGAAAAAGTTTTGAAATTGTCAGAATGAACAAGTTCCACCTTTTGGGTTTCAAGAACTTTGAACTCTAAGTTTATTTGTAGTTAAAATAAAGGTTGAAATTAAAGCAAGAGCTTTTGATTAATGGAATTTTTTTTTAAATTGACCTTTTGTCCCCCACTGGTTTTTTTTGAATCTCCAATTCTCACAAGACAGAAAAATTATTTCTTACTCAGCTCTAATTTTTACTACAGGGGTAATGTAAATAAGACAAGGGACAGAGCCAAATTCATATTTACAGATAGAAGGTGGGTGAGGTAGTGTCTTGTATCAGACCTAAGTCTGTGTGGCTTGAAAACCTGTGTCTCTCACCAACTGAAGTTGATTCAATAGAAGATATTACCTCACTCAGCTTTCACCCTAATATTCTGGAATTGACACTATACTGACACTAGTAGAGCTAAAACTATACTGCAAATACCCTAAGAGTGATTTTCACTTAATATGCTGGAATTTGGCAGAGACAACAAATTAGGACTATTGGATTCTCTCTCTACCTCAAATTACAATAGTCTCAGTTTTAGATTTTTCTGGGTGAGTTTGTATCTCTAGCAATGCAGCACAGGGCCTGAAACACCAGTGCAAGCTCCACATATCATCTACTGAATGAGCTGATGTTCTTGTGTTAATCTTTTGAATCTTTACACTTGCTCTGAAAGATGTCTAAAAACCCTGCTTCAGGCCCAATCCTATCCAGGAAAAAAAAAAAACCCCAAACACTTATGCATGTACTTAAAATTTAAGCACATTATTTGAATTTTATTGAAGTCAATGGGTCTAATCACTGCTGAAATGCCAAATCTGATTAAGGGTGTTTGCCTAAGGGGACTTTTTTAATTTTAAAAGTAGGATGTTTTATTCTTCTATTTCTTCTTGTTACACGGTGAAGTTTCCTACTCTCGTTCACTCATTTTGAAAGACATAATCAAGCCAGAATTCTGTCAAAATATGCTGTAATCACATTTTTAAAAGTGCCCAGATTCAAAGAGAGAGAATGTTAAATACATTTCAATATAAATTATAAGGCAAAAATAAATAAAGTGATAGAATAAATGAAAGTCAACATTTAATGTCTCATGTAGTAATGCCACAGAAATTAATTTTGCAGCTTTAGAGTGTTTTGATTTAGCTCACTTCTATCAGTTATCCAGAATTCCTGGAAACAGCCCCCCCTCATTAGTGGAAATATCTTCTATTACTGTGATTATATTCAAACACTATGTGTTCATATAGTCTAAAATCATTACAATTAGATTTCTCTGTTTTTATGGTATCCACAATAGGCTGAGCTATGTCAGATACATTTTCAATATAACTAAATTACATTAATTCCAAACTTTTAGAGGTTTTAAACACAGTTTTATAATATTTTTAGTAGAAATACCAGTTTTTCTGAACAGCTGAAATGTAATATTAACTCAGAATTGCAATAAGATGGTAAATGTTACCTTTTCATACTCTAAGATCCTGGAGTTTTAAAATTGGACAAAACCTTCCCAGAATCAGCGAGGAGCTGAAATGGTTCCCAGTGTAATTTAAAGCAGCCTTGGGGCAGCTTTAAATCATGCTGGCTGCAGCAACTTATAAGGACTAGTGCACTAGCATGGCGCTGTGCCCCACCTCCTGGGCCCCTCACATACAGTATACCCTCAGTAGATTCCCATATGTTGCCAAGGTATTGTTGCAAGCAGAGCTGGGACTGAGAACCTGGACCAACCTATTTTTTGTATGTGTGTGTACCCTGTCAGAGACAAAAGCTATATTAAAAAAGAGATCCTTTTCAGGGAGGTAAACATAAGGTATCCAAAAAAGAGTGGGGGGAAGGAATCCTCCCAAAATAACAGAAGAAGTATGTCCCTTTTAATAAGTTTTGAGGGAAAGGGCAGTTGTAACACAGTTTACAAGGCTTTTACCTCAGGACCCTGCTTCAGAGCTCCCACACTTTTGCAGTCTGAGCCTGGTCAAGCTAGTCTCCTGGAGCCTGAGAGAAAGACAGAGAGACAGGTGCACCTCTCTTCTATCCAGCTTTCTGTTGCAAGATCTCATCCTCAGGTAAGGGCTTTCTCAGATTATACCTGGTTGTAAGATCCAGCCTGTCTCTTAAGAGGATAATACTCCCCTTCACACTAAGATATTGAAGTCAGAGTTGGCTGCAGATTCTCAACACCTCATAAAGGTAGTATTTTATTTAGGTATCCCAGTGTTTCTTTAAGTGTCTAAAATTAGGTACATTGATTTGAAGGTCTAGGTCTGAGAATCTAAAATGTATTCATTAATAAAATATACAACCGCAAGACACTCCAGTTCTCCCATATATCCAACATCATTCTCCAGTAGAGATCTTGGTAATTTACTTTGTCTGTGCCCCCCCTCACTTATTTTAGATTCAGAAATAGATCCTTGTAACCTTGCACTCCTTTCAACAAACCTCTTGTACATTTTTATAACTTGCAAAGTTGAAAGAGTTACAGTTGTATTTATATAAGCCACTATTACAAAATTAGAACCCAGCTGATGAAAGTAGAAATCCCTGCATAATAAAAACATTGGTCACCCTGACAACAACATAAATGTAAGTTTATCATAGTGCAGAAGAAAGCTTTTTAAAAATTGTAGCATGGAACCATGAATTAGCTGTAAACATGGAACCACTAGAAGTTTCAAATAATTATAGGTCATTTTAGGAGTGATTTTGGCTTAACTGGTTATTTCAAAAGTGTTAAAAAACTATAAAATTACTGCAAAGATGACAGGGTAGCATTGTTAAGGAGACTGCTGTATAACTTGATTTTGATAGGGAATTGAATAGTTTGTGCAAACTTATAGCTCAGTTACTTAATACAGTGGTCTAATAAGACTATTGCACACCCGTAAGCAGACTGTTAAGTGAATTTTCCAGTTTATGGAAGATATTTATGTATGATAATTATAAATAAAAGTACTTCAGTGACCTCGGATACATGATTCCACTTCTGATTCTTCTTAGCGCTGCTATGGTGAGTCATGGAATTTGACTATGAAAAGTAGCAGATTCACCATACTCCTGAGAAGTGTATATTGGGTTTTAATTACCCAAAGAAATAAGGGTGGTTTTACACATTATTCAAGAAAGGATCAAGTTCCCTAATGTTACATGGTGGCTTTGGTTAAATTCTTCTTTAGAGGGAAGAACATCACCTATTGAATACCAGTAGTACTTTCCTCAATACCTGGCAGGATTTTGGGGGGCGGGATGAGAGGAAAGGGCACATGCTGTGTCTACAGTAGCTTCTTTTCCTTAGATTTCCTACCATTGCTAGCACCAATGCAGGCCTGTGAGTGGGAGCATAAGTGTACTCAAACCATTTGTCAGCTACCAATATTTTAGCTACTGTATCATCCATTGCTGCTCAAACCTGGGCTAGATGATAGTGGTTAAAACAATGGGTACTGTTGCCTTTTGTGTGTGACCTAGTCAGTTTGGTTCCATCCTACTCAATCACCAATAATTTTGCCATTACTTCTGTACAGATAAACGAGTACTGGTGGTAAATGTTAGAAACAGGTAAGATAGAGAGGTATCACATACCTCAATACTGTTCATGTGCCACCTTATTTATCTTGAGAGGCCTCATGAAATAAATTAAAATGGCACTGCTGCAGTGTGACTCAGATACAGGAAGGTTTGCCCAACTGCTACGAATAATTCAGTTTGCAAGAATTGGCTGAGCCCAGTCCTTGTTTATTTTGACATTAAATTTCCCTCTCCGTTATGACCTACAAATGATGTTCATGCAACATCAACTATGAAAACTCATGAGCAGTGCCTGCCAAATGCTCAGTGTGTGTGGTGTACATAGGTTAACCTTTTTGGCAAGTGTAAAAAGTCACAGGTTTTATGCAATACACCCGATACACAACACTTTTCATGTCATTCTACTACAAAATGCAATCATAGTCTCACTATTTGTACAAGGAAAGGAGTGGCAATTTCCATTTTGCTATCTGTACTTAAAATACAACATATTGTACTGGACCATTATCTCCAAGTCATTCTTTCTACCTCTCTTCCTCCTCAGTTTTCACTGCTTCTCATTCTACAGCAGATATCCACTTGAACAGTACAAGCCATCTGTAGTTTATAAAACACCTTTAAGCTATTGTTTTAAAGTTTTATACCTTTTAATGGTTTTCCTATTTATTTCCTGCTGATACCAACACATAGTCTGCCAAAAGCAATCTTTAGTGGATACTAACATATTCATATTGAACATTTGATCCAGAATTTTTTCAGATAATAAGCAGAGTGAACATCTGTGAGAAGTAGATAATTTTTAATATTTATGGATAGCTCATTTCCATGTTGTAATCCTTAAGATGGGAATCGGGTTAGTACAAAGCAAGTCATTGCTGTATATTCCCATCATGGTTAGGTAATGAAGGGAATAGAGGTTTTGAAGATGGAATACCAATGAGTTTATTAATTAACTTTGGAAAAAAGACCTCACCATTACTCTCGCATTAAACCAAATATTATGTAGAATATCTGTGTGAAGAGAATTATCTTAGACATTTTTAAAAACTCTCACGGTGCCCTTATTTCCATGGGCCAAATGTTTCTGGAAACATACCTACATTTCTGAGAAACACAAAGCTAGAAAAATTAACTCTTTTGGCCTCTAAGAAATGGACATTCTGTATTTTGCTGATTTAAAAAACCAAAAACAAACAAAAAAACCCACAAGATGAGAAAAGGCAGTATCTATCTGAGTGTGAACCAAAGACTTCTTGATGCCTACTGGCAGAGGGCACAGGAATATATAGGACTTCAGATATTCCCCTGGTTCAACAAATTGGTCATGACAACATGTTACACTGTTTCTCATAATTATCTGCACATACATTTGTGTAATGATCTGTAAAGAGACTTATGGCTACATACTCTGAAAATTATTAGCAGGTCACTCAGAGGCAGTGTGCATTGCAAGAGAAGGTGTGGGAAGAACACACAACAAAGAACAGTGACGATTATCCTAGTTATGGTTAAAGGCTGGGTGTATAGCTGGGGTATGGAGGTAAACCTAGAATCCTTCCATCTATGAAGGTAAACTACCAGCAGGCTTAATTTTATGAAGGTAGGAAAGGGGAGGTCCCAGCCAAAAAACAAACAAAAAAACCCACCCAACCCAAAAACAAACAAAACAAAACCAAACCTCACACCTCAGTAAAAGGTAATAGACAGTCTTGCAAATAAAAATTTAGATTCTAGCAAGAATACCATATTTTTGTTTCATATGTAACCATTTCCTTCTCATATTTTTACTTCCTATCACTTGAATCTCTGTTCTTTGAGAAGAAACACATTCTTGTGTTCACTATAAATCTATGTCAGTGCTATATGTTAAGTGCAGAGGTGATCCAGAGATAATGTAATAAGCTGTTGGGTACTATGCCTTAGGGACTAGAGTCAGAGTTCTGGCAGTGTTTGGTGGAACAATGACTTGGGATATTCAGTAGGCATAGGGGTTAGCATGTGCCTCTTACTTGCCTGCAGATGGACAGCAGACCCAAGGAGGGGAAGTGACTCATGACAGGTATGGACAAAGCTCTCAAACACTATGAGCAGGTGATAGACAGGTGCCTCACAACTCTGGTCACCCTGACAAGCATTAGACTGAGCAGTGTGTATTTGCCTTACCCATAGGGTTGTCATGTGTCTGGTTTTCAACCAGAAGGCCCAGTCAAAAAGGCATCCCAATGGCTCTGGTAAGGGCTGTTAAAAGCCTGATCGGCAGTGCAGTGGGGCTAAGGCTGGCTCGCTGCCTGGTGTGGCTCTGCAGGGTCCTGAAGCAATGGTGTTCCCCCCCTCTATCTCCTACATGTAGGAGCAGCCAGGGGGTTCCACGCACAACTCCCTTCCCAAGTGCCAGCTCCGTAGTTCCCATTGACTGGGAACTGTGGCCAAAGGGTACTGCAGGGCCAATGCCTGCGGATGGGGTAGTGTGCAGAGCTGCCTGGCCTCATCTCCATGTTGGAGCTGGAAGGGGGGACAGACCTCTGCTTCTGGGAGCTTCTTTGCACAAGCACCACCCAGAACCTATTCCCCTGAGATTCTTCCCACCCCCCCCAACCCTGAGCCTCAACCTTGATCCCTCATGCATCCTCCAAACCCTTCAATCTCAGCCCAGAACACTCTCCTGCAGCCCAACCCGCTCATCCTTAGTCCCACATCAGAACCCCACAACAACAGCTGGTGCTTTACTCCCCACTTCAACCCCTGCCCTAGCCCTGATCTCCTCCTGTCCTCTGAACCTCTCAGCCCCAACCTGGAGCACCCCTATGTACTCAAATCCCTCATCCCCAGCTGGAGCCCTCAGACCCCCTGCACCTCAACCCCCTGCCTCAGCTCAGAGCCCCCTCTCACAACCCGAACCCCTTATTTCCCCCAAATCCACACTCCTAACCCAGGACCTTTACTCCCTCCCACTCCTCAACCTCCTGCCTCAATCCAGAGACCACGCCCACATTCTGAAACTCCTGACTCCACCCCTGACCTGAAACTCCCTCCTGCACCTTAACCATGGTTCAATCCCAGAGCCCACACCCCCAGCCTGATCCCTCTCTCCCTCAGCCCTCTGGAGACAGCGAGTGACAGAGGAAGGGGAGATGGAGTGAGCAGGGGTGGGGCCTCAGAGAAGGGCTGGGGCAGTTGTGAGGCAAAGTTGTTCAGTTTTGTGCGAGTAGAAAGTTAGCAACCCTACTTACACAAGTCCTGTTCACTCATTGGCAATTTAGGTCAATTGATAGAACCACTTTCTAGGAGTCAGAAGATCATGGAGGATTGGATACCAAGCCAGCCCATAGGAGAGGGAAGAGAAGAAAAAAAATTCCAAATCTCAATTCTCTCTCCCCAAGAGACAAATCTGGAACCAGGAACCCACAAACTAGGCTTGAGCCTTTGGAGTGGCGGAAGGGTGCACTTTGAGCTGAACAGTCTGACAGCCACTAATTTAATATCAAATTTTCAAAGTGTAGGCATGAAGTTGGCATGCAAATTGGCCACCTACAAACTGTGCAGATGATTTACAAGTGACAAAAGCCGAAATATCTATTTTTTTATTTTTGCTCTCAATCACCAGTCCAAACCTCTAGTTCTTTCTTCCCTCTCCCTAACACCTACCATAATGCTGAACGATCATTCAATCCCCAGCCCCGTCTCCAGTTTATGCTTACTAACAGTATGCTGTGTCTCACCACTATTCAGTATGACCACCTTCCAATAGCACATACACACTTTAAAATAGTTAGCTTGGGTACTGAGGCATATCTGAAGAATGACAATTCCATTTCCTGGCAACTTTCAAAATTTGTTTTTGTTCCAATAAGGAACAGAACCAAAACCTTTAGACAATTTTGCCAAGCAGTTGTGTTGACATCTGTTTTTGAATCAAATCCCTAACTTTCCAGTTCAGAAAGGCTTTTATGCACAGAACAATACTCTCTCTCATCTATCTAACCTGGAGTTTACTGCTTAGAATTTGGCCTGTTTTGCCTGATTTATTGTGATCTGGAATGAAAAATTATTTTTGGCAAGAGGTAGTACAGAGATTTGTGTTCATGGCTCCTGCCTTCCAGGTTAGTGCCCTGACCATCAGGCTAGAACAGCATTCACCACCTCTCACTACTCTAAAACCAAACAAATAACCCCCCTGCCATGCCTCTCTGTGAAACAAAACAGCAAATTTTACTGAAATTTCATCTCATCTAAAAAATGTTGACTGTTCTATTCAACATCTATGTGAGGTAAATATCTTCCCTCTTTTATAGGTGGGGAAAATGGATTTTCCCAAATTGGCAGGCACTCTTTTCTCCTGGACCTATGCCCAAACCACCCTCCTTTTAAACCCCCCTCCCCCCACAACCAAAAACAAAGCTTTTCTTTTAAAACTAGTTCAATTTGCAATACTCAAGACCCAATCACCATTAAGACTGCAGATATTCACGGAAAGCTCCAACTCTTGGAGATACACCACACAGCAGACTCAGATTTTTTTTTTTCAAAATGAAAGCTAAACACAAAGAAAAGCTTGTGCAAGTGAACGAAGTGTAACAAGCACAGTGACATCTGGAGGGAGTCTGCAGACAGCTTGAAAACAATAGTATTAAGAAGTATAAACTACCACATTTGATTATATGTGCCTTTACTCTGGGCACAACCTATGCTGGCACCCTCCTAAACAATGTTTTTTTGCAGTCAATCCATCATCATTTTTCAGGACTGGTATTGGCAAAAACCAGTACAAAAATGGGTCATTTGATTAGATAGATGGGACCCTTGTCCAGAAAGAGTCCCTGCCCTCATGAAGAGCTATGGTTCAGTCTGCCCACAGAAGAGTGGTACTTATCTTTTACCAGACTGTTCATTCAAGTAGTCTCCACTACTGCCACCTCAAGGAATGGGTTAGCCATTGATTAAGGATTCAGTCTTGTGTTGGATCCACGTTACATTAATGCTTCCCCATTGTCTCCTAACTGATGCCACTTCATCGGCCCTTTTCTTCCTTTCAAGCCAAGGTTTGTCTTCTAGTCCAGCTTCTATCTAGTGTCAGCAGTGATCAAAGTGTTATCGGACTTAGATTGTTGATCCCGGAGCCTCATGGGACCAAGGTCAATGCAAAGGCAGAACATTCAGCCCATGTGATTGGTGTTTTGTATGCCCCATGGCATGCAGAGACATTCAAAATAACTAAACTCACCAGGCCCAATTCAAAACTTGACCACGGCCAACTCTAATTCTGAATGAAGCGCCACCTACTGAATCATCCTTCTATATACCATTTTCCACTGGCACCTAAGTTTGCCTTGGATACCTCCTATCCAAGCGCAAATTCAAATTGATATTGCTTAGTGCATTAGATCAAATGAGATCTCTACTTGGAGCTATGCTACCTGGCACAAAAACCTGGCGATCAAAGGAGGAAGACTAACGCAGCAGAGTATACATGGGGCATTGTATAGGAAATGGTTTCAGGCTTGGCTTCCTTTCAGTATTTCAACTCCCTCTCAGCAGTTCATCTGTACATTTGCTTTTTACAAAGATTTCAAAACAGATTTTACATTGAATCTTTAGAAATGCATTCTGACCCTAACCATTACAGGGAAATAGAAAGGAGTACTGCAGACATATACCTAACCTCCATTTACACAGGGACAATGAAACATGCAATTAACATTAAAGTAGCAACACAACAGCTTACATTAGAGGACACAGTCCTTATGGTAGCCTCTGCAAGACTGCCAGTAATATAAAACACCCACACATACCCCCAAAAATAGTCAAGCCTTATAAAATATCATGAGTGTGCTATGAAAAAAAATACGTTGTGGTACATGTGCTAGGAAAATGAAATACTAAAAATAAAAATCAAGGTTACCTAACATGTGGCAGACATCAGCAAAGGGTCAGGCACTAAAAAGGTAGCTGACCTGCAAGTTGCATTTGGAGGGTTGGAAAGACCCAGGAGTAACATTAGCTATTATCAGAACAGAAAAGCCTCTAAGTAATGTAGAGTGCAATGAACCAACTGTATTTCTGTCTGTAAGTGTCACTCTGGTTAGTGTTGCTGAAATTATCACTAGTACTGTATGTCTGGCAGAAGAGGGATTATGTTTGTTTTATCAGCTCTTTAATACAGCATAGTAATTACTAGAGAATTTACCTTAGGTCAGGGCTACTCAACTTTGGAAGCCCCAGGGACCACGATGATACTCACAGCACACATCGAGGGCGGCAACTTAAGTGCGGTTGCATAGACATGCAAATACATATGCATAAGCAAATAGCTTCGTTCACACTGACGGGCATGAATACAAAGATTAAGGCAAGACTATACAACACACAGGCCCAATTTAAGTCAGTTCTCCTGATATTAATGAAATGCAATATTTACCCCATTTCCACCCATATGATAGCACTTTTAATGAGCAATGACAGTCCAGGAATTTAACTACTAAAACGCATATCAACAGAAGACCATTATATTGATGACTTTTTTGCTTTGGCTCCCACCCATGGGCCACGTGTTGAGCCCTGCATAAATCCAAACCCACCGCGGGCTGCAAACAAATGGGCCACGGGCCGCATGCACTCACGGACCGCATGTTGAGTAACCCTGCCTTAGGTGATACTTTTTAACATAAAGCTATATTTAGGCATTTATAAAGTTATATATTTCTTGTACTGAGTACAGGCTGGGGTCATGGATAGATTAGATAGTGAGAAAGGCAGGGAATCATTCTTAGTTCACTAGCACACTTTGGTGGAGGAAGCAGGGCACATAACTGAAACTGGTACAGAACTAACACTGTGATGTTGGTTTAAATTATAAGAGAGGCCTCATTTGAGGCAGATTCATTATCTAGTCTTCAAATCACCAGCGCCTGATGAAATGCATCCTATAATACTCAAGGAGTGATACAGGTGGTATCTGAACCATTACCCATCACCTTTGAAAAGTCATGGAAGTCAGGAGAGATAACAAAAGACTGGAAAAATATAGATGGGAAAATATAGTGCCCATCTATAAAAATGGAAATACAACCCAGGAAATTACAGACTATTCAGCTTAACTTCTGTGCCAGGAAAGATAATGGAGTAAATAATTGAAGAATTCATCTGCAACCACCTGGAAGATAAATGGTAGCTAACAGCCAACATGGATTTGTAAAAAACAAATCATGTCAAACGAATCCGATAGTTTTCTTTGATAGGATAACAAGTTTTGTGGATAAAGGAGAAGCAGTGGACTTGCTTAATAAAGCATTTGACACGATCTCACCTGACCAATAAACTAGGGAAATACAATCTAGATGGGGCTACTGTAAGGTGGGTGCATAACTGGCTGAATAACCATTCTCGGAGAGTAGTTATTAATGGTTCACAGTCATGCTGGAAGGCCATAACAAGTGGGATTCCACAGGGGTCAGTTCTGGGACCGGTTCTGTTCAATATCTTCATCAATGATTTAGATATTGGCATAGAGAGTACACTTATTAAGTTTGCAGATGATACTAAGCTGGGAGGGGCTGCAAGTGCTTTGGAGAAAAGGGTCATAATTCAAAATGATCTGGACAAATTGGAGACATGGTCTGAGGTAAATAGGATGAAATTTAATGAGGACAAATGCAAAGTACTCCACTTAGGAAGGAACAATCAATCAGTTTCACATCTACAGAATGGGAAGTGACGATCTAAGAAGGAGTACTGCAGAAAGGGATCTAGGGGTCATAGTGGACCACAAGCTAAATATAAGTCAAGAGTATGACATTGTTGCAAAAAAAAAGCAAACATGATTCTGGGATGCATTAAGAGGAGTGTTGTGAGCAAGACACAAGAAGTCATTCTTCAACCGAGGCCTAAGCAGTGCACAGTAGGAGTATTGTGTCTACTTCTGGGTACGACATTTCAAGAAAGATGTGGAGAAATTGGAGAAGGTCCAGAGAAGAGCAACATAATGTTTAAAAGTCTAGAAAATGTGACTATGAGTGTAACCCTTCTGCCAGGTAGGCCCGGCAGCAACCAGGGCTGGGTTCAATATCTAGGGGTCCATCTCACACAGAACCTGCTCGAGCCCCCACTCAGTAGTCTGGGAAATTCACACCCCCTGGGCGCCTCTGAGAGGCAATGCTTCCCCACTCGCAAGCACAGAGACTTACCCAAACTTTCTCTGTACCCCACGTCAAACGCCCCACTTACAGCTCTGTCTAGTCAGTGCAGACCCTGACACATCATCCTGATGACTCTACTCCTTCAGCCTGAGACTATGCCACCTTTGTGCTGCTCCTACTGGCCGCCTGCTGGTCGTTCCCACCAGCCGCACCGCTGGCTGCCTGCCGCCGCTCCTACCAGCCGCCCGCTGGTTGCTCCCGCCAGCCTCTCTGCTGGCTGCAATGGGTCTGTCTCCCGGACAAACCAGTGATTTCAGCTCTTAGTGATTTCAACTCTTTAGCCACTACCTAGGCTGACCAAAGATTCCAGCTTCCACTGAACTAGCAAAAAGACTCCTCATGAAGTCTGCTTTAGGTCTGTCCTTAAAACCAGGGGGGAAGGGGCAGGTTGAGCCAGCCTTACGGCTCACACCTGGCAGGCATGAAGCAGGCTGACTCAAGCCCTTTCTCCCCCCAACTCAGTTCACTCAACTCTGGCAGGGGGGAGGCTTGTTCCTCTGAAATCTCTTACAATGATGGTGTCTCTCCTGCAAGCACTGGTGTCATATTTTACAGTTCCCACATTTAGGGGTAGCATGATTTGTGACCCCCACAACAGCCCCAAATTAGTTACAATATACCACATTCCATTCCAACACTGATCCTCCATCAGCCTTGGCTGAATTGGATTTACATAGCCACACCTCAGATTCCTTCCCCCTCCTGGCATGAGCTGTATTTACATATCAACAGTTAATTATCTTGCAGAGCTAAACAATTGGAGTGAGCACACCCATCCCCAGGGCAGCTCTCTTCTTTTAGCTGGCTGATAACAAGCAGTAATTCAGACCCGGCTTACATCAGGAAAGACTGAAAGAACTGGGTTTACTTAGTTTAGAAAAGAGTAGACTGAGAGGGGACATGAATCAAGTTTACAAGTATCTAAAAGGGCTCGTCTAGACTACGCAGAAGATTCGAAAGAGGATATGCAAATTGTGGGAATTTGCATATCTGCTTTCGAAAGTGAAAGTCAGGATGCGCCTTTTTCAGCAAACTCCACCCCTTCGTCCAAAAGCTGCGTAAACCTCATTTTTGGAGGAAAAGCTCCGCTTTTGAAAGCATAGTGTAGTCTAGACATAGCCAAAGAGTGTTACAAGGAGGAGGGAGAAAAATTGTTCTCCTTGACTTCTGATGATAGGACGAGAAGCAATGGGCTTAAATTGCAGCAAAGGAGGTTTAAGCTGGACAGTAGGAAAAACTTCCTAACTGTCAGGGTGGTTAAACACTGAAATGAATTGCCTAGGGAGGTTGTAGAATCTCCATCACTGGAGATATTTAAGAGCAAGTTAGACAGACATCTATTAGGGATAATCTAGATGGTGCTTAGTCCTGCCACGAGGGCAGGGGACTGGATTTGACAACCTCTCAAGGTCCCTTTCAGTTCTATTATTCTATGATTCTATGTGCAAATCTCTTACAGTATCAGGGAACTAACTGGTAGGGTTCTGTGCTACCAATGCAAGACCTAGGTATTGTTTCCAATCCTGCATCCTTGGCCCTGAGCCATCACAGGCAGGGAGTGGAAGAAAGATATTCAATCCCATCTCATTAATAGGAAGATGTGAGTATTCAGGAAGAAAACAATTAGCTACTCTGTAACAATCTGTGAAGTGATGCTAAAGGAACTAGAAAAGACCACACTGAGTGGTTCTTGGCTAGACAGATGAGGGTTGGAATATGGATCTTAACTGGATTAAATAAAAATGAGGAGTGGTAAAGAGGAGAAATCACAGCATTCAAACAAGGACAGGGAGGGTCCCAGGATAAATAAAAACTAGGCCAGCTAGTTTAAAGTCAATCAGTAGTTAAGGTGGGAGGAGCAATATTTTGAAAGCAGAGAGAAGCAGTTTGGTGAAGGAGATTGCTTCTATACACTTTTCACCAAACTAACTCTTGCTGATGTCACTTAAGCCTGTATCCAAAATTGGGGTGACTGTGACTGATACAGACTTCACATGGAGTCACACAAAACTTTATCCTGCCAGTAAAATAAATATAAAAATCACTCCCTCCCAAAAGGCCAAATCCTTAATCACAAAGAACAACTCTGCAGGACGTCCATTAACACATTGGAACAGCCACCTGATGCAATGGAATCAAAAGAAATAGCAAATGAAAGACTGAGTAATTATCAAAGGAGCTAATGAGAAACAGGCTTTACCAGGTGGTGTCTTCTGTTCCAAGGGAGCTTTGTTGACAAGAGTTGTGCATGGCCAGGGAATATTTCATTCTGAGTACAAATTTCCTCCTTTTCCTGAGTCCTTCATGTTATGATCTATTTTGGCTATTTGTTACTTTCTTTGTGACTAAAAGGGAGTATTAATGTCACTCACATCTATTCAGTTCTGTATGGTAAATATTAAGCAAGCCTATGCAGTCTAAGAACAGGTGTAATTTAGCACCTTAAATCAATTTGTTCACCTAGTTATTTTGATTCATTAGCTTGCCTGCTAACAATTTCTCTGGTGTTACACAAGCCTACTACATTCACACACTCCTGCACTTTCATCCTCAGAACTGCTATAGATGGTGTTGGGAAAGAAGCATTGTCAGTAGGTTCTTTCCTATTCTGAAACTTAAACCTTATTGAAAAGTCCAACAGAATTTAATAGAGAATGGAAACCTTCATATGTGTTTTTTAAAATTAACTTACAGAATTTCCTATCTGGATGTAATTGCCTATTAAACCATAACCTTGAAGGACTACCTCTTTCAAGGAGCGAGAAAGTGCTCTAATTGTAGCTACACATCCATCCCATCCTTAATGGTGCGAGGCTATCAATACATACCAGAGGTGGCAGTTTGTATGACTTCTTGATGTTTCCAGACTAAAATTTATGGCTGCCTACAATGGAACCTCTAGAGCACCACAAAGCAGGTCCAGAGCCAACCTCTTCAAGGATAGGAAGGTGGAGAAACAAGCTAGGCAGAGGAAAGAACAGCTATAAAACGGAGTCTTCAGGAAAGAGGGTGGGGCTTGATCTTTTAACAAAGGAAAAGAATCTCACCCTCTTCCTCTCAGTATCTTTCTACAGTCTCATTCTGTCTAGAATGAGAGTCCTCAAGACAAGTATCAGCTATTCTAGTGTTTTGGGCAAATTCTCCTAGCAACACTGAGCTCCACCCTTTCACCAGGGGATCTTGCATAGTGTGGTTAGGGAGAAAATATGCGTAGTGATTTTTCAGTGAATTAAAAGGACAACAAGGAACACGTCTAGTAGAGTCCTTTAGAATTTGCCCAGCCACTGTATTTCAGTCCCTCTAGTACATTATAAACACTTGAAGGATGGAATAATAATGAGAAGGACAGGAATTTTCACACTTCAAAAGCAAATTTTTAAAATCAACATGTCAAAATATATACAGTCAGTGAGATACTACTTTATTTTCCAAGATTGTGAGGAGCACCCTATATGTACAAGCACAGTGGGTGGCAGATGCATCGTGGTGTTTTGAAAACCATGCTAGCGTTACAAGTCATCATTTTAAACATAAGGGATTTCCTGGCCCTGCTTCAGGATAGTGGGCTCCGTAGGAAGCCACCCAATCTGGGTTTTCCGTCAATCAAAAAGTGAGCTTACTGCCAAGTGGGTTGAGTTGTGTCTCTGCCATAGGGAGAAGCTTGCTGTGTCTCTGTTTTCTTTCTTTCTTTTTTTTTTTTTTTTGGTTCTTGTATGTTAAGATTCTGTATTCTAAAGGAATAAAATTCTTTTACCTTGCAACTTTTCAGAAGGGGGAAAAAAAAAAAATAAATAAATCGATGTTTTTAATTTAACTTTTATTTGTATGCCATGATCATAATATTCATGAAATGCAGCTCTTGTGATCTGTGAAGATTATTATAAACCTCATATTTACTTTAATTTCTGAAAAAAAAAAAAAAAAAAGGATCAGACATCTAATATTTCCAAGGTTTGTCTGCTTGTGATTTTTTTATTCATGTGCTCACAAAAAGTAAAAAAAAAAGTTTTAAATTTGTAGGATTTTAACTTCAAACATTGTTTATTTTATTGAATAATTACCATATATTGTAAATTTGAATCAGAAACTCATAAAGCTTCCATTACTCTTTCTGTAACTAATTTGAATTTTGTGATTTGTAACAGTAAAAATGTTTTGCCCTAAAATGAATTGAATAGGAGACTCAATGTTAATTTCGTTAGCAAATATTTGCTATGAACTCCAATCATGACTTTCTTTTGTGCAAACTCATTTTTTAACAATATATAGTAGCTGGGTAGTCAGAAGATGAATTGGGGCAGCCACTCCAGGCCCTATGCTTTTGGGGGACCCACAGCAGCTGCCCCCACTGCCCTATGGATGGAAGTACCCGCAGGATTACAGGGGCCTGGCACAGGGTGACGGCAGGGGTTGCCCGCCTATACATGAGTGGTTAAGGTTGCCATATGGTTTCAACAAAAATACTGAACACACTTGACATTACATCACATCTTATTTAGAAAATACCGGACATTTATATTTTCTCAGTTATATTTTCTCAATTTGTTTCCCAAACAGAAAGCTCAAATACTGGACTGTCCAGTTCAGAACTGGACACCTGGCAGCCCTATGTGTGGTGGGAAACCAGAATCGCCTAACAGCCTGCTCCATTCCACCACACCCTCCTCTCCTGGCCTGCTGTTCCCTACTTCTCCACAGTCATGAGAAGCAGAGTGCCCTGCCACTGCGGCTCCCACCACCGCATGGTGAATGGGGTGTAGGTGTGTGACCTCCGCTGCTCCCGTGCCAGGCCCACTTTAACTCCCCAGACTGTGTTGCTTGGGGGAAGGAGCATGGTGCCCCAGGCCCCGTGTCCCCCTTGGGATGGCTCTGTGGGTAGGAGAATACTCACCCTGCTTATCCACAATTTTGGTGAATGGAGCATTGACCAGCATTTTTGCTGCTTAGCAGTATATAAATAACCTAAAAGAAACTAAACCCTTTACAAATCGATTTAAGTAAGCAGTTGTTCCAAATACTATTTTTATTGTATGAAATGCCATTTTAAAATACGGGCACGTTTTGGATTAATTGAATCCTTTCAAAGATTCACAGATTGATCCTTTGTGCTGTAACTCCTCACACTGTTACGTTGGTCATGCTTTATTTCTTAATGATAATTGGGTGTTAAAACTGCAAAAGTGCCAATGTTGCTAACACAAGCATTTCTAACACCACAAGAAAATGGAGATACTTTATCCTGTGTAATGCTACCAAAACTGCAATTTATTCATTGAGACAGTTTCTGTATGTTGAATAAATACCAACTGCTTATTAGTAATCTATTTAAACAACCCATTTATCGAAGATGAGTGGCGGTGTAGTAGATACATATCAAAATTACGGTTTCTAAATCCCACTTAATATGTTTTGAATATTCAATTGGTCTTTAACCTACTCTGCGCTAAGACTGTCAAAGATATTTATTCTAATGGTTTTGGTTCAGGAAAAAAAAAAAATCAAAGCTATTGAATGTTAAATATATATGCACCAATGGCTTTTTACAAACGTATTTACTGACAGTAAAATCTATGTAATAGATACCAATTATTAAAACCATATTTAACTACAAAAGAGATATTTAACCATAGATTAAATATTGTAATAAGACTAAATTAAAAGCATCAGATATTTATGATACTCATGGTTAAGTCTAATAAGAGATCTAGTTCTTTATAACTTGTCTAGGACTATGGTAAGTCAGAAGTAGACTGAGCTACCATTGCCACAAGTAACAATTTAGGAAGAGAGTTATTTAATTTCCTGGAAAGTCAAGTGCAGGAGAGAACTCTAGTAGATGATCAATCAGCTAGTAGGTAGGCAAAATCATGGGCAAAAGTATATGTTGTGAAAGGGAAAATTCTCTCTCCCCCTCCTCTTACCAGTTATCTGATTAAGCATGTGAAATACCATTCATAAAACTGACATAAGTTTTCTTATTCTAACATGATATTGAATAATTTAATTGGACCATTTCCAGGATGCGACTTTTGTAATCTTTTTACTTTGTAGTATTGATTATGTGAGGATGATAACCTCTTAGTATGAAGCCTGCCTGTGCTTTTCAAAGTCTTGTATTGTATAATTTATAATAGGGAGTTACCTGAGACCTGGGATTTCTTATTAAACTGTCAGAGCTTGGAGAAATCAATTTAAAAAAATTTCTTTTGGCTGTATTTATTGTATGTATGGATTGAAAAAGAAAGATCTGGGAACAAGGATTCTTTTGAATAAATCAACATGAATTCTCTCTTACCCACAAATATACACCCACCCACTGAAACCAATGAGATGATTACTAGGTAGATATTAGTCCTTTACATTCTGCAGTTTTTCTCTATAGGATGCAAACTTTAATATCTATTTCTTAGAAAACTTAGCTTAAAAGAGGAAATGCTAGATATCAGAAATGTTTATATGCACTGGAGGAAAGGAATCTCTCTCCTGCTTTTTGACTTAATATAGCTACCATTTTACAATATCCACAGTGATGATAATTGCTTAGCAACGGACTGAAGGGGATTTGCATTAGGTGATGTACATACAAACAATACCAACTAAACAATTAGCACAAACAAAAGAATCCCTCTATCACAAACACATTATCACAGCTGCACAGAAAACAAACTCTGAATGTTACTGTTTAATTACTGCCAAGAAGGTGGTTTTTGTTTAATTTTAAGATTTCTCAGAACCACTAGTGTTCACAAAGAAACTGCTGAAGTTAGTGCGTGCCTGATGCTAGAGAGAGCCACTGACCATGCACATTAATGAAAGGTTACATTGTTATCTGAGGTGCTGAGAACAAGGCCACCTATATACTTGCAATTACATAAATAGTTTAAAAAACATGTCCATTTAATAATTCTTCTGTGCTGAGATATGAAGACTGGACACATGCTGCATAGAATGATACTTTTTACAGAAGTTAGCACCCATGTTTTTGTAGCCTTTCCCCTTAAAATGGCAGCTGCATGTCACACGCTACATTCCAGATAGTTGCTGCCCCTTAATGGCAGCATTCTAGAGGTGCTGTGTATATACCATCTTAAAAATAAAGCTTTAAGAGGCAGGTTGTTATATGAAGTGATACAGTTAAACCTTCCCAGCCACTGTTCTCTTGCAGAATGGCAGAAATTTTGGAACTATATTTTGTTCTCTCTCCAAGGAAGAATGGCAGGCTGCTGCAGTCATTTCACCTATTAATCTGTGAAAATAAAGAATTTTTAAACATGCCTCAGCTGAATAGCTTTTTAGCTAATCACCCCATCACCTTTCCAACCTGGGGATCCTGTAATTTTCCTGCTGCTCCAGCAGTGACCAGGATGGCATTTATGTGTCTATACTTGGTCAACAGACTGCACCATTTCTCTTCAGAAATAAACTCTGCTGCTATAATCTATACCTCATCACCTCAAAACCAGGTGATAGCAAAGCATTAGGTGGAATACAGATATAAATAAAACCAGTGAATCTTGTGTAGTATGTATCCTGTTAAGTGAAGTCCTCATGGCAGCAAACATGACACCAACTTTTGATAATGATAGATTTCTGGGTGTAGTTTAATGTGTTGGACTGGACCTACCTAGTCATAACTGGCACATGTCAAGTATTGCCTCACTTTCTTTGTATCAAATTGCCCTAGGAGAATTCAAGATGATGTGCTGTGCATTTAAGCTAATGAGGACGGACGGGATTCTCCTTTATAAGAGAAGAAATTTGGAGTTCTTTCCATTTTCCTCTAACCCAGGCCATACATAGCCCAATTTCCTAACTGTGAGTATGTCTAGACTACATGGCTCCATCGACAGAGCCACGTAGATGAGTTTACTAGACATAGGAAAACGAAGCGGCGATTTAAATAATCGCCACTTCATTTACATCAAAATGGCCGCCGCGCTGTGCCGATCAGTTGTTTGGCGGCACAGCAGGGCAGTCTGGATGCTCCACGGTTGACAAGGGAAGCCTTCGTCGACCGCTCCGTTATGCCTTGTGAAATGAGGTTTACCGGAGCGGTTGACAAAGGCTTCCCTTGTCGACCGCAGAGCATCCAGACTGCCCCTGATCGGCACAGCACAGCAGCCATTTTGATGTAAATGAAGCGGCGATTATTTAAATCGCCGCTTCATTTTCCTATGTCTAGTAAACTCATCTACATGGCTCCGTTGACAGAGCCATGTAGTCTAGACATAACCCTTCTGTTCATGGGGCAAGGTCTGCCTCTTTCCCAAAGCTGATGGGGAAGGCCGGAGGCACTGAGAGCTGATCAGAAGAGTAACTTTTGTGGGATGTTACATCATTTACATCCAGCTGTTGGAAAGTCTTTGGAGCCCTGGTTGTATTTCATAAAGTGTTCTACAGACTAAAACAAACAACAAATATAGCCCTGGGAGCTCCCTCTCTCTGAGGCCTAGTCAATATCACCAGTGTGCAGTTTCCAGGCCAAATTATTCTTGTGCCATGCAGAGTCTGTTCCTTTGTAAATCAAATTGGGCCTGGGGTGAGCCAATTGTTTTGGTTTTTTTAAGTCCCTCCCTATTCCTCCATTTGAAAGCAAATGGGTAAAAATAGATCCACAGCTTGGTGTTTGTTAAGACAAAAAAAAGCAGTATCTTAAATGAACGTTGAACTTCAAAATAAGTTTGCCCAGGATTTCAGTATGTTTCAGAGCCTTTCCAATGGACATTTTTTTTTTTACCAATATTTGCCCCCACCTTACAATTTGCAGCTCACATGAGCCTTCTTTCATTCTTTCTTTCTTTGTGCTTGTTATTTCCTGGTGTTATATTGTCCCTCCATAGAAATAGCATGGCTGAATGGGTTTGTAGACTACCTTTTTTAATTGGACCAAGTATTTTCCCTGCAAATAGAGAGATAAAACCCAGCATTTTTCATTTAGGTCCAATGCATTTTTATTGGATGCGAAAAGCAGATAATAGCTTTGGCAGTTGCTTTAGGTCTACTGCTTCAAAATAAAAGTTAGGGAAGATAGCATTTTCTGATTGGGTCCATTTTTCTTCTATTGAGGATGAAGATGTAGGTTGACAATTCTCAATTAGGCACTCCTTTCTCCTATCAATAATGAATTTCCATTTTAAACAGTACTATAAAATATGTCCCTCTGATTACAGTAAATGAAGTCTGATAATTAACTAACCTGATAATGTGAACAGCCATTTGTTACAATTTTACAATAAAAAAGAAATATTATAAAGGACATTTATTTTGTTCTAATAGATATTTGGGAAATTGGGATTTAACAGTCCCTAAAATCATTCCTATACTCTAACAGAGACAATTATAATACATGACTTTTTTTTCTATTTAGCAACCAATTTTACAGACAATTAAATTACACTAAAGTAGATTAATCAACTCTAATGTGAATCAATATACTTGCCTTCACTATATTTTGTGCTACTGTAAAATACACAAATTGAGATTTCTGTATTGTAAAGTAGATACTAACCATTTTCACTCTTGGTTATTACACAGTTAACACACTTTTCATGGCAAATCAATCTATAGTAATTTAGATAGGATGTTCATTAATCAGATTAGGCATAAATCAATCGTTTTCTAAAGAGAAGAGTTACAGGAATCTGTAGAGATTGGCTGCATTGATCTTGCCTAAATTTTCAGTGGGAATGAGAAACTACCTCCAGATGAAGTTAGAGTTCTGCTAAAATGATACCAATATTTAGTACCAAATTCAAATTGATTTTTTTTTTTTTTTTTGGTTCTGAAGTGATTAAAAAAAAACCCTCATGATACAAAACATGCGCTTTTCTATGCCCAGATTTCAGTGAGGATTGTGACCAGACATTCTTAAACTACACCATAAGTTGGTCTTGTGGTATTTGCAGTCAAGATAAGAAGCAGGAAACACACACAACTCAGAAGGAAACATTGTGAGAATTCTAGACAAATTTAGCACATTCCAGACACATTTAGCACATTCCAAAAGGCAGGATTTGAACTCAATACAAAGGCTAAACATTCTGCATTTCACTCAGTACTATTTTTAAATTGGTTCATTAGCATGGTAGATTATGCAAAAAGATTTACAGAGTTAGGTTAACCATTGTTGTGAGGGAGGCAATGATGCCAGTGGATCCACTCTACATAAAAGAAAGGCCATAATGGGTTTATGGATTAGACAACTATTACTCTGGAACACGCTTTAAAACATATTTAAAAAAAAAACCACACAGCCTCCCACAGCACTTGACCAGCATCATACTAAGGGAGAACCTAACACATGCTAGAAACTATGTTTGACAGAGCCTTACTGATTAATTAAATGGCTGTTCATTAGAGTTAAGATTGGTGGAGTGAAAAGATTGCTGGAAAGGAATGTTATGAACAGTAGTTTTCCACAGGAAAAAAAAAAAAAAAGTAGTGAGTAAAATTTTCAAGAGTACCCCAGAAAGGAAAAAAGGATACATCTTTTGCTTTCTCTGACATAATCACCACCTACTTTGCTAACTAGTAACCTGAAGTTTACCCATCACGGATACTTAACTGATTTGTAGTTTAGACTTTGGTTCTGATAATAATCCAATCTTTCAAATGATTAGCGAGGCCTCATCTGAACAATCCAGACCCTATGTCTACTAGATGGGTCTAGCAATTACATGCCTTCACCAAGTTACATAGGAAAAAAAATAAATCCAAACACTTCAGAAAATAATTATTTTGAATTCCATTCTTACAATAAGAAAAGAAGGGGCCTCCCCCCCCCCGCAAACTTTCAGTAAGTGGAGAGAATTGCAGTGAGTTGCAACAGGGCGCACCATGTCTGACATTATTACACATTTTGAATTCAGAAACAGGGCTACTGTTAAAGTGGATATTTTCAAGATTTCTTTCTAATATGTCAAATCTGTCAGGAGAGTTTGGACACTTGCCCAAGCATTTATATCCCCTTTGTAAGTAAGTGAAGTTCCCATTAACTCTCTTGGTTATTTGCGCAAGTAGGGATTGAGCAAACCCTGAATACAAACTGGAGAATTTGGCCCCTGAACTTTTGGTCAATTTTCAGGCTCACACAGCATATGCAAGGGACAACTCCACAATGGTAGTCTATTAGTGTACAACATAAAAGCCAAGCAAAGACTCATCACACCATTTCAGCAACGGTGGAGAAACCAAGCAAAATCCACGACCACCCCTGAAACAGATTTTCTTCTAGGAGACACTAATTAGCCTTTTTAGCAGGGGGACTCAATCAGATCAACCAAATCCTCATCATACCAAAGGGGGCCATAATACCAAAATCAAATGAGAACACATACACAGACTAACTTTTTCCTCTCTATTGAGGAAGGTACTCGGCTCTTCTTTCCTAGAAACACACCTTCAAACCACATCAGGCTTTAACAGTTTATAGCTTACCTTTTCATTACTGCATAGCTGCCAGCTCTGTCTTTCAAATGCCTCAAGTTCCATAGCTGCCAGCCCCTCTCTCCAGGCTTAATACCTAAGGTGGTCTTTTGGGCTCAACTTTTCTTCTCAGCCTTTAGAGTATAGGACCACTGCAGCTGGAAGCAAGCCTCCCAGCCTGGCTACACAGACACGGACCCAGTATGGCTCAAGCTAATGCACAAGTGTTTTGGCTTAGCATCTTAAGCCCACTCAAACCTGTAGCCTGGGCCACAAATTCACAGTGATATTTTTAACATGGTAGGTTGAGCCCCACTTGTGCAAGTTTATATATCCAGAGTGGAAGGCAAGGCACATACTTCAGATCACAAACATTTTATTGTTTGACCAAACACTTATAAATGACAGTAATTTGTTTCAAGTTGTACCCACCTTCATTGCAACACTGCATAATGGCATAATCCCAAGAAATGTTAGGCATAGGAAAGCATGCTAGGCCATAACTATTCATTATAGGGATTTCTTTGTCTTGTAAGCAACTAATAGGGCTTTTAGATTATTTTCTTTTATGTCTCTCTTTTGTTTTGTTTTGTTTTGTTTTGTTATCCTCTGGGTTTTTTTTTTTTTTAAAGAAAGTTTGATTCCACTTCGAAAAGTCACTGTAAGAAGGACATTGAAAGTGTACCAAGCTTGGCAACAATGAGTGGCTTCTACATCAAAGCCATTGATTTTGCACAGGTGTAACTAATGGGAATTTAGTAAACAACTTTGTTGATGATGCCTAAAAAAAGAATAGACTCCAGCTGTGTTGGCTCTGTAAAGATAGGAGGAGTTAAACACAGCATAAACTATTTTTTGTCATTAAGTCAGTGGATATGGTTCAGAATACACATTAGGAAGACATTTGTCAAATAAAATGATGTTTTACTTACTCAACTTTCTGAACAGAGACAAATATCAAGTGTTTTATGTAGTTAGGGTTACTGTGCTAGATATAGGATGCATGGTTTGAACAGAAGGCAAAATTTAGTCCCAGCATCAGTGGGTGCAACTGCTATTCAAGCCAACTTTTTTCTAATTTTGTGATTTCACACTGTTCGGATTGATTCAGTGAAGCACATAATAACAGAAGTGCTTATAATAACCTAGAACAATTGTGTAATAGTTTGAGCTGGATAACTCAGATTTAATCTTGGACCTGCTGTTTCTAGCAACACCTGGGATCCCCATAAATAAAGACACTCAAAATGACCTTGCCTTTCAAACTCTTTGGCTACATCTACACTGCAGGCTTCTTGAGCAAGAGTTCTTGTGCAAAAGGTCTTCCACAAGAGTGGGTCCACACTGCCATGTGCTTTTGTGGAAGAGATGTGCTTTTGCGCAAGAGCGTCCATGGCAGTGTGGATGCTCTCTTGCACAAGAAAGCTCTGATGGCCATTTTAGCCATAGGGCTTTCTTGCGCAAGAAACCCCTGTTGCCTGTCTACACCGCCCTCTTGTGGAAGAGCTCTTGTGCAAGAGGGCTTATTCCTTGTGGGGAGAGGAATAACTCTTGCTCAAGAAGTCCTGTTTTCTGACACTTTACTGTAAATTTACTTGTGCAAGAACATGTGTTCAGTGTAGACACTCTGCAAGCTTTTGCACAAGAACAGGTGTTCTTGCACAAAAAGCCTGCAGTGTAGACATAGCCTTTAAGTCTAGGTTTGCAGATGTGCAGAGGTTTAGGTACTATAGATAGTCATCTTTTTTTTTAAAAAAAAGTGTTATTTACTTTGCCTGAAATGTTTCACTGTCACAGATGATTAGTCCCAAGATTAAGATCATTCTCTGAGGGGTTTATTTAAAACATAAAATAACCCAAAATGTTATGCCATGAATAAGTCCTTCTACTAGGGGAAAATAATGGTAAAAATGCCTTGGAGGAGCACCTCTGTTGTAAAATTCCTACTTCTTAGGGAATTCCTCTCTAGCTAAAGCCCTTGCTAAGTGAAATGCCTAGGGAAACATTTTTGATGGAATACTCCTGAGGGCTGCCTCTCTCGTTAGAGCCCCCACCTGCACTCTCTCTCGCTGATTGCCGACCAGGCTTTTATCATTGCATGTAGAGCACAAATAACCAGCAAGTGATCTAATCCCTTTTACAAATTTCCACCTTAAATAGGCCCAACAAGATCCCTGTACTCAGCTGCTTTTATTTCCTCTGTCTCTCATGTGATTTCCATACCACATTCCCCTGTCCCTATTTCTGATGATTATGGCACTCCCCCTTCTTCCTTTAATTCTGCTGATCACATGGCAGATGTTCAGTCCCTGCAACATCAAAGCAAGTAAAATATTACTGTTTAAGGGTACAAAGGACATCTGAGTATGCAGTTCCCATTGAAAGTCTATGGGAGTTAGGCATTTACTTCCTTAGTGCTCTGAACTCTTCCCTCACACACTTCTACTTCCTTTGGGCCATTCAAGTTTGCTTTTAGCTAAGTACTATTTTCTAGGTGGAAAACCAGGCAAAACTAAATCAGAAAAAATAAGTTTCTTGAAACCAGTAAAAATAGTCGACATTTGTTGTTGCTTACTTTATGTGACCTTTTCACACTCCTTTTGCTCACCAACAGAGGAATTGCCAGGGCAAGGAAAAATACTTTTGTTGATCTGTGTATGGAATACGCATTGATGTCAATGAGAGTTGCTAGTACTTATCAAGGGCACAATAAATGCCCTTGACACTTAAGGCTATAAGAAATTTGAGGTTTTCTGAGTGATTTGAGTTTCTTGCTTTCATGCTTTACTAGGGCATTATTAAAACTGAAAGCCACACAATTTTCTCACTCAAAGACCTTTTCAATAGTTAAGAATATGCTTTCAAGCCGTAACTGCATCTGTACATGTGGTTGTCCCTTTATCAAGAAAATATATACACATTTTACTTGTGAAGCTGTCAAAAATCTTGACAGCTAAATAATTCATCTTTGGAAGTGTAGATTCATTTCTGCTGTTAGTTGCAAGGAGTAAAGGCCTCTCTTTCATAGGCTGGATTCAGTGCCACATTGATTATGCAAATGATCTTTGTGATTTCTTTAGGCATATATTACTTACCTTCCAATTTTAGCATCACAAAAGGTAGGCCTGAATTGTGGAGCCAATGAATTGTTCTTATATTAGCAAATTATAGCGACTAAAAAAAATCAGCTCCCTGTACTTCTTCCTACAAGCTCCCATGAGCCAACAGTATCATTAACAGCAATAGCCTTGTTTCCAAACTCTACTTTCATTCAGTTCTCCAAGATATCTCCAGTGTTTTTCTGAACTGCTATGAATGGGCACAATAACCTGGGCTATCACCAGTTAAACTCATTGCAAATTTTTCATTTTTTTTATTCCAATGAAAACTATCCTTTAAAACATGTTTTGCAGACTTTTTTTTAATGATTTCCCAACAAAAACATTGTTGTGTTTTGGTTTTGGGATTTTTTTTTCTCTGTTTCCCTCCTTTCCCCTTCATTTTCATATTGCCATTGAAAGAGTGAGGGAAGGCGTGATGAGAAAACATGGAACTCAGAAAATGGAGTCCTTTTCAGTTTAACTTTTGTGTATTGAAAAAACAAAACATTTTGAACTGGAGAGTATGTTGTGAAAAGAAGGCCTCAGAAAGAGCACCTAAAGTGTGCCGATGCCACAAGGGGGCTCCACAGTATTAGCAAGCTCCTCTTGAATATGCGAATTCAGAAAAGGACAGACCCCTCCCAGCCAAGATGGCTTCCACCAAGGACACTGGGATTGTGCTGATTCTGCTCAAACATCATGGCAGACACTCTCCCTGACCCTCCCAAGGTCTGCCCTGGGGTTGAACCCAGCACTTTGATAATCTAATTCCTCAGTTTCACAGTTAAAGAAACCTTTTTATCCCAGGCAATGGAAGAATGGGAGCATCATTAGGACAATCCCCCTTCTAAAATAATGATTTTCTGTCAGAAGAGGATGCCCTCTGGTTTACACCATCATTGGTGCGAACCCGTAGAATGGACCTAGAGACAGCTACTCAGGGTAGCTTTTGCTTACTTTGACCAAAATGAGCAAAACACCAAAAATGCAACCATCAAACGTGATTAGTATGCATTCTGTCTGTCTGGGGATGCTGGTGTTCCTGCATGCACTTGAAGTTGGGGTAATAGTTTTTGGTTATTTATTGTTTGAAAATGATTTAAAAATAGGAATGGAAACTGACATTACAAAGACTTATTTGTAATCATAAAGCAGAGATTACCTTCACCCAGAACCCACTTGAGCCCATGCATCCTACACAATCTCACAGACTGATATAATCACCCGAGAAATGCACACTGGGGGTGTATTCCATATGGAGTTATTATTTGAACACCGTGGGAGAGCTTTATACCCCTAGACCCATGCTATTCATCCTTTTCCAGAAAAAGGACTTTGATTCTTGAAAATATTACTAAAGCCTAGGAAAAAGAGTGGTCAGCTGACACAATGCAAAACACGTTTCTATAGGTTTACAGTTCTGTTTAATTTAATGAAGTATGTAGAATATATTGGATACACAAAGCCAACATAAGGTTGAAGCGCTTCCTTCAGGTACACAGGCACTGTGGTAATGATGAAGTAACTCATCTGCACATGTTGTGGGAATGTCCTCTGGTTAAACATCTGTGGAATCAAATTGACTGTCGAATTAAAATTATTTAGGGCTTTAGCATCAAACTTTGGTTGAGGACTACATATTAGGATATTTACGCACAAATTTCAGCTCTCATCAGTACAGCATTCATAATTTCTGAGAGAAGCCATGATCACACACTAAATTATTTTAGATGTGGAAAAATAAATCCATGCACAGAACAATGGTATTCTGACCTCTCTGATTTAGCAGCTAAGGACAGGATCACTTTCCCCTTCAAGGATCAACTATATGAGTTTAAAGAAATCTGGGCTTCATTTTTGGAAACATTTGACTAAGGAACACCTCAGAGCCCAGTAGCCAGCGTACACCTCTTCCCCTTTTGACTCTTGCCTCCCTTTCACACTTCCCCTCCCTGCTTTGTCCATGTTGTACTGCCATTAACTGCAAAGTATTGACTTACTTGGTTGTATAGCATGAGATTGATTTTTTTAAAATGATTTTGCATATGTATGTTAATGCTATGCTACATGATGCAGATGGTAATTTTATGCATGTAATTTTCATTTTGCTATTATAATATTTGCATTGAAAAGTGGAAAAACCCTTGAAGCAGTACACTGACATTTTTTGAAAACAATTTTTTGTAATATTTTTGTAAGTCTTCTGACTATTCTTCAACTAGTCCTAATTAAAGCCGACAGGATAGTGTCACACTCACACATACACACTTCCCTCTGCAATGAAAAAAATCGCATTTAATCACAATTGTGAATCACAGGCGTAGCACAATTATTCATAGATTTTAAGGCCAAAAAGCACCATAATGAACATGTAGGCTGATCTTCTGAATAGCACAGACCATAGAACTTTCTCAAAGAATTCCTAGAGTAGATCTTCTAAAAAAACCATCAAATCTTGATTTACACATTGTCAGTGATGGAGACTCCACCTTATATTCATAACTATTCAAATGGTTAATGACTTACTGTCAAAAATGTACACCTTATTTCTAGTTGAAATAGTCTTGCTTCAATTTCCAGCCATTTGACCATGTTATACTTTTCTCTGTTAGATGGAAGAACTTCTTATAAAATATTTCCTGCTTGTGCATATTAATAAACTATAATCAAGTCACACCTTAGTCTTCTGTTTGTTAAGCTAAACTATGTCATTACAATGATTCTTTCTTGCTTATCTGGACTGAACCTTCTGCATCCTCCAAAAAGTGCTTGCTACACATATCATATTGTAAATTTATACCTATTCACATCCAACTTACCAAGGGCCAGTGAGTACAGATAGATATAGGTTACATACCAAGACAAGGTGCTAGAAGGTATAAATGAAAATTGTGGGCAAAAGAAAGTGTGGGAATCAATTTAACTCACATCATCTTATATCCTTTCAGGTTATTTTTCTTTCTACATTTTTATTTTGGTCCCTCTTTTGGTGTCTAGTTACACCAATTTAAACTCTGTGGGTCAGATTCAGATATGACACACCCTGGGATGTATAATCAGTGGACATGAATCTATGTTACAAAGATAGTATGACTCCTCTTGGCTTGAAATCATGAACACTGGCCAATGGGAGCCATGGGGCTTTGTGGCTACAGAGTCTTTAGATAAACAAACCAAAGCAGCCCATTAGCAGCTTTCTCAAAGTGGGGGTGTGGCTTAGTTTGAGAAACACTGTTCTAGACTCACCTCTGAATTTGTTCCAAAGATTTAGTATCTACCACAAAGGAGATGAAAATGGTCTAGAGAAGCAACAGTTAGAGGAAGCTAAACAGCGGGAGATTTTTTACAGCAAATTCAAGAAGTGGAAAAAATAAGTCAAAGAACAACCTCTATTAGAAAGTTAAACAGTATGAGACTTTTCACAGATACTGCAAATAGCAGTGAGGCAAAAATAAGCCAGAAAAGCAACAGCTAGAGGAAGCTAAGCAGCAGGAAACTTCACAGAAAAAATAGGAGTAAAACAAGAATACACTAGGGAAACAAGAGCTGAGGGAAGTTAAATGGTTGGAGACTTCAGAAAACACAAATAGCAGTAAGACCTAAGTAGGCTGGGAAGAAAACAGCAACTTAAAAAAATATAAAGATAATGTGGGAACTCAAAGAAACAAGACATGCTTTCTGAGGGAGGGGAAAGCAGGGATTATTTTTTATTGATTTTCACGAAGAGACAATGAACAATACAAAAAGGCAAATGACTTACAGGTTGGTTTTATTGCCAAATACTCCATGCTTCACAGGAGCTCCAATAGAAGTATGCAATGATGCAATTTTACAACTTGTCAAAGCTGCGAGACCAGATAATGCAAAACCTAGAAAATACTATGTAGGCATATCATGTTAAGGTGAGGATAACAGTAATAAAATAGGAAGACATACATGAATAGCCAGAGAAGGGAAGGAGAGATTGGGGGTGGGGAAGAAAAAAAGGAGAGGGGTTAGGAGGAATGAAGTTCTGCAATCCTTTGAGCAGTCTGAATAATTTTCTCCCGGTGATCTAGAAATGTGTCTACATTTCTTCACATTCATATAAATTTCCTCTTCTGTAATAAGCTTATCTTTCTTTGGTTGCTAACTCAAACAGCTGTATTCTGGACATTATTTATTCTTCCATTTTTGTAAAATAATGCATTTGGTATTCATTGCAGCCCTCAAGCATTAAACCTTTTGTAGCAGAGTTGAACCATTTTAGCAGGTAAATAACATAGGATTTATCTTCTGGTTGAGATTTGGCTGCTATATTAACTCTGATGTCCGCCACTCTTGTGTTGTCCGATTGGGTATGTCTGCATAGCAAAGTTATTTTGGAATTCCAGCCTTTATTCAGAAATAATTATGTGAGCGTCTACACAGCAATAGTGTTATTTTGAAATAATATTGAAATAACGGGCTGCTTATTCCCAAATCTGTAAACCTCATTCTGCAAGGAATAATGAGCCTTCTGAAATAGTTATTTCAAAATAGGGGCTGTGAAGACAGGACAGCTGCAGTTATTTCGAAATAAGGTGCCTCCAGCCCTTCCTAATATACCTTGCTGGCTGCTCTGTCCACACTCAGAAAAATTCTATATTTCCCCTCCTTCCCCAGAAGCCCTTAAAGCTGCAGCCTCAGGAGAAAGGGCTTGTGGCAAACAGGAGGCCCTGACAGCCCTGAACCACCCTTCAACTGCCACTGCCTTGCTTTTTACAATGAGTGACTTAGTTGCTCCCATCCAGCCCTCCACTGCTCAAAAGGAGCAGTCAGTCAGCTTCCAGAAGCCTGCCCAGGCCCAAAAGAGGCGTGCACCTTCCTGGTCTGGTGCGGAGATCCTGGACCTTATTGAGGTTTGGGGTGATGATTCCAACCTCCAGGATCTCTGCACCAGGTGCAAGAATGCGGACATCAATGGCCGAGAGCCTGGCCAACAAAGAACACATCTGCACCCAGCAGCAGGTGCAGATGAAAGTGAAAGAGCTCTGCTAGACATATGCCAAGGCCAGGGAGGGCAGCTCCCTCTCTGGGGCAAAACCCCACACCTGCCCCCACTTCAAGGATATGGACAACCTGGAGGGGGGCAAGGCAGTCTCTTCACCCCCTGGTAGAAGATTTGGGGCTCAAGACGCCCACTGTTGTTCTTGTGAGGAACAGGGAGGAGGTTGAGGAGAAGTCGGATCCGGACAAGGCCAGCACGATTACCTTCCAGACCCTGGTGCCAGTACCCCTCACTGTGGACGTGTCCCAGGTGTTGTAAGAAGCTGGGGAAGGCACATCATGTGAGTTCCATCATGTTTCTTTCCCACAGGGAGTGCATGTAGTGGGTGGCAAGTGGTAGCTGGGTGGCAAGGGGTAGCTGGGCACTCCTCACTCAGCCCTTGCGGCCTGGGGATCACACAGCAGTATCCCTTCTGGTTGATGAAGAGAGATCCCTGGAGGTTGGGGGCCTGGATGGGGATATTGGTGCCATCAATAGCCCCTCTGCAGTTTGGAAGCCCATGTCGTCAAAGCCGGCAATGATGGCATCCACGTCACCAAGGTGGATGACACTGTGCAGCAGGATGGTGTTGATGGCCCGCACCATCTGCTAAAGGAGACAAACCAGCAGAGATTCACAGGGGTGCCTGGGTCCTTGGGAAGTCCCACAGCCCACCTCCCATTCCCACCTCCCTCTCCATCCCTCCCACCAGAAGCAACCCCCCACTCACTCCATCACCCAGCAGGGCTTTGTGAGGGCAGGACTGAAAACGTCTCTTGGGGAAGGGGCTTCAACCATCTCCACCCCCACCCCTTTCCCTAGGGAACCCCATTCCACCAGTCCACCCCGCCCCCTTGGAACAATAGCTAGAGAATACCATAACTGCATGCGCACAGCCCCGACTGTCTATCTCCCCCTGCCAAGCTGGTTCCCAAAGGATCGGTAGCTGTCCAGCGTGGCAAGCTTCCAGACTGCTGTGGCAATATGCTTCTGGAGGGGGATGATGGGTCTCCCTGTTGCAAGTGAGGGGCAAGCCACTCACAGAGCTCCAGAAATGTGTCCTTCCTCATCCTGAAATTCTGGAGCCATTGCTGGTCCAGACCCCAGAGACGGTGGTGCACGGTGTGAAGGGGAGGGAGGGCAGGATCCAGCTGCATGAACAGTGCCCACAGAGATCCAAGAAGGTCTCCCAGAGGATCTGGGGATTGGGTTCCTTGAGGGCCTGGTATGCAGCCTGCAGAAACTGCTGTATGAAGTGCAGCACAAGCTGCAATAGCCTTTGAACTGCCCAAAGGCAGCTCTAGCTCCATAGCTGGCAAGCTGAGGTATCCGCAAGGGCAACCACAGCAGGCAGAAGCAAAGGCTTTGCTTTCCCTTGAGGAGGTAGGCAAATGAAAAAATCCTAAAACGCTGTTGTACGGGGGTGCGGGGGTCCCTTTAAGCAAGAGTCAATAACTTCTTGACGCAAGTGCTGAAGGATCCGACCAGGGGCAGTGCGCAGCTTGACCTTCTGCTCACAAACAGGGAGGAACTAATAGGGGAAGTGGAGGTGGGTGACAACCTGGGAAGCAGTGATCATGAGATGGTAGATTTCAGGATCCTGACCAAAGGAAGAAAAGAGAGTAGTAAAATACACACCTTGGACTTCAAAAAAGCAGATTTTGACTCCCTCAGAGATCTGATGGGCAGAATCCCCTGGGATGCTAACATGAAGGGGAAAGGAGTCTAGGATAGCTGGCAGTATTTTAAAGAAGCCTTATTGAAGGCACAGAAAGAAACCATCCCGACGCGTAGCAAGAGAGGCAAACAAGGTAGGAGACCGGATTGGCTTACGGGAGAAATCCTTGGTAAACTTAAGCACAAAAAGGAAGCTTGCAAAAAGTGGAAACTTGGACAAATGACCAGGGAGGGGTTTAAATGTATAGCTCGAGAATGCCAAGGGGTTATCAGGAAGGCGAAAGCGCAAATGGAATTGCGACTGGCTAAGGATGTGAAGGATAACAAGAAAGGTTTCTACAGGCATGTTAACAAGAAGAAAGTGATCAGAGAGGGTGTGCGGCCCCTACTGGATGAAGGAGGTAACCTAGTGACAGATGATGTGGGGAAAGCTGAAGTACTCAATGCTTTCTTTGCCTCTGTATTCACGGACAAGGTCGGCTCCTGGACTTCTGCGCTAAGTGACGCAAGATGGGATGAAGATGGACAGCCCATGGTGGGTAAAGAACAGGTTAGGAACTATTTAGAAAAGCTAAACGTACCCAAATCCATGGGTCCGGACTTAATGCATCCGAGGGTACTGAGGGAGTAGGCAAATGTCATTGAGGAAACTTTGGCCATTATCTTTGAAAAGTCGTGGAGATCGGGAGAAATCCCGGATGATTGGAAAAAGGCAAATGTAGTGCCCATCTTCAAAAAGGGAAGAAGGACGATCCAGGGAACTATAGGCCGGTCAGTCTTACCTCGGTTCCTGGAAAAATCATGGAAGGGATCCTTAAGGAATCCATTTTGAGGCACTTGGAAGAAAGGAAAGTGATTAGGAATAGTCATCATGGATTCACAAAGGGCAAGTCGTGCCTGACCAATCTGATTAGCTTCTATGATGAGGTAACTGGCTCTGTGGACGTGGGAAAGTCAGTGGATGTGATATACCTGGACTTTAGCAAGCCTTCTGATACGGTCTCCCACAATATTCTTGCCAGCAAGTTAAGGGAATGTGGATTGGATAAATGGACAGTAAGATGGATAGAAAGATGGCTAGAAGGCCGGGCCCAGCGGGTAGTGATCAACGGCTCGATGTCAGGATGGCGGTCGGTTTCTAGCGGAGTGCCCCAAGGTTCGGTTCTAGGACCGGTTTTGTTCAACATCTTTATCAATGACTTGGATGAGGGGATGGATTGCACCCTCAGCAAGTTTGCAGATGACACTAAGCTAGGGGGAGAGGTAGATACGCTTGAGGGCAGAGATAGGGTCCAGAGTGACTTAGACAAATTGGAGGATTGAGCCACAAGAAATCTGATGAAGTTCAACAAGGACAAGTGCAGAGTCCTGCACTTGGGACGGAAGAATCCCAAGCATAGTTACAAGCTGGGGACCAACCAGTTAAATAGTAGTTCTGCAGAAAAGGACCTGGGGGTTACAGTGGATGAGAAGCTGGATATAAGTCAACAGTGTGCCCTTGTAGCCAAGAAGGCGAATGGCATATTTGGTTGCATTAAGAGGACCATTGCCAGCAGATCCAGAGATGTCATTATTCCCCTTTATTCGGCTTTGGTGAGGCCACATCTGGAGTATTGTGTCCAGTTCTGGGCCCCCCACTACAAAAAGGATGTGGACGCATTGGAGAGGGTCCAGCGGAGGGCAACCAAAATGATTAGGGGGCTGGAGCATATGACTTATGAGGAGAAGCTGAGGGAGTTGGGTCTGTTTAGTCTGCAGAAGCGAAGAGTGAGGGGGGATTTGATAGCAGCCTTCAACTTCCTGAAGGGAGGTTCCAAAGAGGATGGAGAGAGGCTGTTCTCAGTAGTGACAGATGGCAGAACAAGAAGCAATTGTCTCAAGTTGTGGTGGGAGAGGTCCAGGTTGGATATTAGGAAAAACTATTTCACTAGGAGGGTAGTGAAGCACTGGAATGGGTTACCTAGGGAAGTAGTGGAGTCTCCATCCCTAGAGGTCTTTAAGTCTCAGCTTGACCAAGGCCTGGCTGGGTTGATTTAGTTGGGATTGGTCCTGCCTAGAGCAGGGGGCTGGACTTGAGGACCTTCTGAGGTCTCTTCCAGCTCTATGGTTCTATGATTCTATGAAGAGCCTCAGAGAGCCTGAAGCAGCAGCCACATAAAGTAACTATTGACCCAATGCCCTGCCTGAACTGGTTCCGGGTGGCCTAAAATGCAAGTTAGCATCCAATGAATGTGGATGCTCTGTTTCACAATACACAGCACTATTTCCATGAGCATTTGATGTGCTGGCGTGCTATTTCAAAATAAATATCTTCCAATATAAATAAACAAACATATCTTCCAAAATAACTTATTTCAAAATAAATATGCAGTGTAGACGTAGCCCTTGTTAGCTCGAGAGATTTAAATTAATTTTATTTCTCTAACTTCACAGAAGATGGGCTAGTTTGCAAGCTTTACACCCTCCCCCCTCCCATCCACATCTATCAAGGATTATAATCTGTGATTAAAGACTAAAGCAGGATAAAGCACAAACACCACAGATTTATTAGACAACAGGATCTAAACAACAAGGACCCCAAACAACAACAAATAATAATGGCTCAGTTGATAACAATCATGGTATAGACATAAAGTCCACAGCCCCAAAATCATTTAGATATATGCAGGTAAGCAGCATCCACACAATTAGTTTGCTAGATATATTTGATGGTTACATTATGGTTTTAACTCAATGTAACTAGTTATGCAAAAGTGATCATGATCATTGCCCCTTGTTATCATTATATAATCATAGAATTGTAGGACTGGAAGGGGCCTTGAGACATCATTTAGTCCAGTCTCCTGCCCTCATGGCAGGATCAAACACCATCTAGATCATCCCTGACACTAAACTTCTTGTCTATCAAGCCGTCATTCTCCAAGCACTAATATATGGGTCTGAAACCTATACAACCTATAGACATCACTTGAAAGGCCTAGAGAGGTATCACCAACGCTTCTTATCTCCATAAAATCTTGAAGATCAAATGGGAAGACAAGTTCACTAACATTAGTGTTCTGGAAGAGGTAAAGACCACCTGTATCTAGGCAATGATCATCCGTCAGCAACTTCATTGTTCGGATGCCAGACCATCGCCTCCCAAAACAGGTCCTGTTTTCTCAGCTGAAAGAAGGATACTGTAATGTGGGAGAACAGTGGAAACGCTATAAGGACTTGATAAAGGAAGGATAACTTAAAGAAGTGCAACATTGACGTTGACATTTGGGAGACACTCTCCAGGATCACTCAAAATGGAGAGAAGTCCTATTCAATGTCTCCCTGCATTTTGAATTTGCCCACCGACAAGCTGAGGAGGATGGGAAGGCACAGGAGGAAGGGGAGACTGGCTTCTAGTCATGGTCAACAGCCTCCTATTGTACCTGGAAATATCTGTCTTCATTGTAATAGAACTTGTGGTTCAAGGATCAGCCTTATCAGCCACCTGAGGGTCCACAACTCCTATGGAAGATGCTCATACTCGGCAACAAGTGATTGCCCATCATCATCATAATCTCTGACCGTTATCTGTCTAGTATGTTTGAAAAATCTTCAACTATAGAGATTAAACAACCTCCCTACATAATTTACCCCAGTGGTTAACTACCCTAATGAGAAGATTTTCCTAATGTCCACCCTAAACTTCTTTTACTGTAATTTAAGTCTATTGCATCCTGTCCTTTCCTCAGAGGTTGAGAACAACTTGTATCCTTCTTCTTTGTAACGGTCTTCTATGTACTTGGAAACAGTTATCATCTCCCCTCTCAGTCTTCTCTTCTCTAGACATCTCTAGGCCCATGCTATATCTACCAGCAGTGGCATGGCAGTCTACATCAGTTGAGATAATATTCTATTCTCACAGTTCCCTATAATGCTTAGTCAGCACTGCGTCACTGCTGTTCACCATAGTCTGTGTGCGTAAGGCACCTTCACATTGCTCAGTGCCTCTATGCTTATACCAGAAGAAGCACAAGGTTGCCTATAGAGAGGCCAGCTTTCCAGGCACAGAGAGGTTCAGATTGGATTTTTTGTTGCTCACAGATTCAGGGTTTGGGTGAGAAAGTTCATGCTTCATTTCCTCATCTTCAGGCAGCTCTGTAGGGTAAATTGAGGCAGTCCATAGTATCTTGCTGAGAACTGACAAACTGAAACCTGAAAGTATTAGGCCAGCCCTGGGAAACATACAGTACAACAGTTACTGGGACCCTGGTTCCCCTGGCAACCACATTCCAAAAGGGCCTCACTTTGATAAGGCCAGTACCAAACAACGAAACAACCACGCGGGATTGTTTTTCATTGTCTGCTTTGTTCCTAGAAAATAAGCTTGGATCCCAAAGATCGCACCAAGGCAATACCACCCCCGCAGGCGATGCATTATATTTCTGGCCGACAAAATGACCATCAACATGTCTTTGTTTATGTTGGCTTATTTAGCTTGTTAGGAATAACTACCTGTATTAGTGATAACATGTTTAAGTGGCAATGGGCGGAGATACTGTGTAACTGTCGTAGACCATTGGCTTATGTGCATATCTCACTTCCGCTGCTAGATCTATCAAATCACTTCTCCCCCGCCCATCCGCTACCTATATAATCTAATGTATGTTTTGGTTAAGTTAGTGCTCACCGGGCTAACCCCTGATGAGTACTCCACCAGCTGTGTGAACCAATAAATCCTCTGCTTGTTTTCACCTGCACCCACTGTGTCCAAGAAATTATTCCCTACAAGCTCCTTCAAGCAATCACAGCCATGACAATTCACAGTAGGCAAGGGCTCAGAATTAAGTATTCATTAGTGACACAGTCCATGCATGTCCATGCTATGCTGCTGTCATAATTCAAACCCTCAAATAGAAAACACAGAGCATATATATTGGCTCCATCTTCACTACGTTCAGCCAGGAGCAAAATGGGGGCACAGAGGATAAACATAACTGGGCTAGTTAGATGTTCATGGTTTGGAGGGTTCTTTTCTCCCCCTGGAACTTTTTGTGCAACTGTCTGTAAATCAAAATATCAGCCAGGGAAATGACTGCCTCCAAATGATTCTTTCTCTATGACACAAAATAACAAGCCTGATGTGCTCTACAGAAACAGAATAACAAGCTGACTTATTTGGAATCCATACTGATTGTACATTGATAGACAGTATTCTTCAAAAGCATTTTGTACCAAAATAATGCATAGTTGTTAGAGGCTTGCTTTTGTCCTTTCAGTATAAAATGGGAAAATTGCACCACAGCCCTGCCTCTTAAACTGGTTCTGCTTCAAAGGGATTTAGCCTAGTTTTTCATAAATGTAAATAAACATACTGCATGTAGGCTTTATATTTTTACCTTAAGTTCAAATTCTATGTGACATTGGCGTTCTGGTGGGATGCTTAAAGCATGATACATTCTTTTAAAATCTGTGACTGATAGACTTTGACTCTGGGACAATGGGAGGAGCAGAACTGTAAGCCCCTCAGTGCTGTTGATGAACTGTGGCAATGAGCACTCCTTACTTATCGGTGCTTCTTTCTCCCATTTAAACCATGTTTGTCCACAATCAAAGATAACAGGTAAGCTAGACTATGTCTGAACCTATCTTTCCTTTATCTCATTCTGATTCAGATAATTTTCCCTCTATGTTTGCTTAGGCACAATTCAGAATGAGACTCACACTTCTAGTGAGAAAAGGACCATGTCTTTCACTGGAGGGAAGCATGGCCTGAGATGTGTTGATTAGTGTCAATGATATTTCTTCTTCATCAGAGTTCAAAGAGTAAGCCACGAAAAGCCTCCCCAACTTGTTTCCCCTCTTCTTTTGGGAAATGGATATCAGACACGACATTCCAATTTCCCATTATAAAAAGAAGTATAAAGATTGGACTTTAGGAAGCCCATTTTCCTCCTCCTTATTTGTAGGGAGGATATGGACATGAAGCCACCCACTTTCACTCCTTGAGGATAGAAGAGCCAATTCAAAGTGAAAAGGAAACATGCATTTAAGTGTTTGAAGGGGAATAGAAGCTTCAGGGGGTAGCTGAGTTAGTCTATTACAGAAAAAAACAGCAAGCAAATGGTCTGGTAGCACTTTATAGACTAACAAAACATGTAGATGGTATCATGATGACCTGAAGAAGTGGGCTGTGCCCACGAAAGCTCATGATACCATATACATGTTTTATTAGTCTATAAAGTGCTACCAGACCATTTGCTTGCTGTTTTTTTCTGTAGGGGAATAATTAGGCTACAAGTGGAGATGAAACACATGGGTTTGGGATCTCACAAGAGCATATATAAATGGTGAGAAGATCTGCTACTTGCCATTCTGGGGACGTCTACACATAGTACGCGTCTATACAGCAAGCCGTTATTTCGAAATAATATTGAGATGGAGGACTTCTTATTTCAATTCCTGTAACCGTAATTTCCTGAGGACTAAGGGAAGTCAAAGGAAGAGTGTTCTTCCTTGAACTTCCTGCTATGTAGACAGCACCAAAAGCCGGATTAAGCTATTTCGACTTCAGCTACACAATGGACATAACTGAAGTTACGTATCTTATTTTGACTTTTGCCCTGAAGTGTAAATGTGCCCTTTGTGTTTTGTCAATGAGGAAGAGTAATGGCTGTTTTCCACGTGGCTATCAGTTCCTGTGCGTGTGCTGCTATTTTGATGATCTGTTTGGCCTGATACTGCCCCATTGAAATCAGTGACTTCAATCATAGCAAGATCAAGTCTCATTGGCTGAAGCGGTGCTTGTCTGCAAACAAATGACCTTTCAGTACGGAGGAAAAAGATGAGTAAACTACCTACTCAGGAACAAACAGTGTTTAAGGATAATTTATTGTCTATTCATTTAAAATATTTTATATCCAAATACAAAAGAAATTAGGTTGAGTATTGTAATGTGTATACCTTAAAAAGAAAATATGAACTAAAGTCTGTGAAGTACAGGGGAAAAAGGATGTTACGTGTCTCAGAAAACAGGATTTCACCCCTATTTCATTGTCTGAATAATACTGTAGGAATGAAAACATAAGAGGTTACTCTGCAGTTTCATTTCAAAGTGTTTTTGTTTGTTTTCAGGGAGTATGGTACAATCCTTGGATAAAAATACATTTTATAGATTCTGCAGGAAATCAGTATTAACTGATTTCAATGGCCTTGGTCATTGGGGTACTAATTATAACAAGTTTTAAACAGCTAGAGATATTTTTCTGGTCTGTAGTACAGACAGATTATGCCTCTGGCTGCTCATAATTCTCCCTCTTAATAATAATGAAGCTTAAAGTCATATTATTTGTAGCAATCAGAACAGAAAAGATTTGGCAGAGCTGATGGACTGAATTTACATCACATTACAGTTTTTACCCTTGAGTTATTAATTGGTCAGTGTTATGCTCATTTCTATTACTGCTTTTTGTCTCTGACTTACTAATATGTGCTGACAGAAGAGAAGACTGATTTTCCCCCAGGGGCTGAAAGGCCAGTGCTGGAGTGGAGACCATGACTGTTGGCTGACATTAGCAAGCTATCTATATAGGAATAGTGAAGTATTTGCTTCTATATTCCCAGACATTGCCTTGCATAACTACAGCCAATTTAGCTACAAATCTCCATCTTATCTTCTGGTGGCAGTTCACTGATGCCTGCAGTTCTCTTTGCTGCAGACACAGGGCAAAACTCACAGAGATTCCCTTTGGCCTGTTTTGCTGTAATTCTAAGCACATTTGAGGCAAAACAGTACTATGAACAGAGCTGGTCAGAGAAACTCCAATGGAACCATGTTTCATCAGAATACACAGATCTGTAGAAGTAAAAATGCTTTGCAAAATGGGATTAATTTCACTAAAATTTCATTTTAGAAGAAAGCAGGGGGTATGGGTGTGCAAATTCTAACAGTGTTGAAACAACCCTTATTGACATTTTCAAACAAAAAATGTTTTGTTATTTTGAATTTTTGTATGTTGCATAATACACAATTGAAAGTGGAAATGTAAAATGAAATATTTTGATTAATTGAAAGCAAAGAATTTTCAATGGTATTCATTCAAATTTGGAATGAAGCCAAAATTCTGAAATCTTGAAATCCTTTGCCAGTTGGAATGTCTGTCCATAGCTATCCTAGTGAACATAACGATTTTATATCACAGTGGTTAGCTATAGTTTTAAAAAAGCATCTTAAACAAGGTATACTAATTAATTGACCTAAGCTTTAGTCCAGCAAGTTTTCATTTATCAAGATTCTTTCAAAAACTAGTTGTTTGGGATTTAGGCACCACTGTCCCCTGAAACCATCATTTCCTTTGCTCGCAATCTTTCCTTGTCTTTGTAGGAAGGACACCTCCTTCTGATGGATACACATCTCCCCTTAGATTTTGAGATCTTTGTTTTCTTTGAGGGCAGACTGCATTAAACCCCTATTCACAGTAGTTTTCTTTAAAAAAGAGGAAAAAGAATAGTCAACCAAAAGAAATTGTTTGCATAAGAGATCTAAAGTTAAACTTCTCATAAGCTACGTTAGGAAAGGTTTCTTTTCTCAGCCAAGCTGCAGTAAAATGAAAAGAAAACTCGTGTCTCTTGAAATTTGTCCATTTATTGACCCCCTTTTGTCAGCACAGCCTGAAAGAGTTTCTCCTTTCTGTCTCTCTGCAATCTCTCTCTGTTTCCTTTATGTCTTTCAAACCCTGGTCCAGGCATCAGTTCTTTTGATATGCCTGGCTTACCAGAGTCTCCTATAAAGGCGTCTTTCCAATTGTTCTGGTCTATTATATCAAACAAGCCCCTCTTCTATACTGCTTGCTGGGAGGACCTTCATTTGGTGTCAGTGACAATATTTATCCTCCCAGCCTGGAAGCTGTGAATGGAAAGAGGTTGCAAGGGATGTTAATTAGCTCCCTTCCAACCTTTAGCATCTTGATCCAGAAGGTAGCTTCTTGTCTGTGGGATGAGCTCCATTATTTACCTTTTTGTTTGAGTGAAGAAAAGTAACTAATAGTCTTCCATACTTCATATATAACTTTGCTACATATTAAATATCACCACTGAGTGAAACTAGTTTCTCTTTGATAATCAGTAGGATTGCAATCACCACTACAACTTTCAAAACAGTTATATGAAATGTAGGCACAAGGCTGCACATTGGTCTTTCAGTTAAGACACAAAATCAATACTCAATAGATGGGAGGATGATTCATGGCCAGGTACAGACTTCCTATATGACCTTGGACAAACCACTTACTCTCATCCCTTCAGTTTCCCATTGGTAAAATGGGGATAATAACACTTTCCTGAGACACAGATAGTTATGCACATAAATTATGTCTGTGAGGTTACATGTTACATTGGAGAAGGCTTGATAAGTTATAAGATAGATGAAACATTCCTATTAAATGATAATGACCTCCTTTGTAAAGGCCTTTGACCTCTGGTTATGAAAGGCACTACACCAGAATGAGGTATTATTATTATTTATTATTATTAAAGTCAATGGGAGTATTGATATCTCATACAAGTGGTTTGAAGTTAGAAGAAGAATACCTAGCTTTCATACTGTACTTGTGCATCACAGATTTCAAAGTGCTTTACAAAGGAAGGTAAGTATTGTCAGTTTGGGGTAACTGCACATTGACACCCCCCATGGTTTGCACTAGGCATGGCCTTTCAGGTCTCAGGTTTATATCTGTCAACACTGTCTAGGCAGGAACACATCTTTCTTTATAGACCAAGCGTACAGATGGCAACCTCTCTGCAATTCACTGTGATACTCTCAGGAAGTCTGACTAACTCAGTCCTTGAGTTTCACTTTTTCAGCTCCAGAGATAATGACAGTGACCAGCCAAAGCAGAATACACTTATTTAAGGACCAGAGCATGCAGAGAACACATATAAAACAATACAAAGGTCAAAATCAAGGGTGTCATGTTCAAGTCCTTCCAACCCATGAAGAGAACTGGGTATCTCCCTTGGACAACAGGTCAGGTCCATTTGTTTAATCAAAAGGAAGGCCCCTCTGTCAGGATAAATTCAGGCTTTATACCAAAACTCTAGCTTTTGTCTGTCAGATTCTAAATAGTTAAAACCAGTCAACAGCGCATGTCTCAGGAGGTCAAGTCTCTAAAGGCAGGGCATCTACATAACTAGTTTTTGGATATGGCATTAAACACCCTAGTGATTTCAGATAGGATGGGGTACCCTCCATGAGCACACAAATCAATAATACGTACTGATGTAGAAGTCTAAGAATATTCTATGGGTTCATCCTTTGGGCCATCTCAGCATTTGAAGTTGTCTTGCTCTCAAGGGTTGACTTAGTCATAAAGCTAAGCTAAATACAATAATTAAATACAATAATACTAACAGTGAATAATCGCAAGTTAGGGTCATGTTCATCCAAACTATCCCATGTAACTTGATGTTACAGATGGGAAGATTGGACAAATCCATTAAATTCTCTATGCCCCAAAGTTACATAACAGAGCCAGGAATAGGACATAGGTCTCCTGAATCCTTGTGTAGTACTCTGTCCACTGAACTATATCATATAAAATGACTTGGTAACTGGAGAGTGAGCTTTGGATCATCTGTAGGACACATATGGATGCCAGTTGTGGGATGAATTTGGTGGTCACAAGACTCATGGTGAATGGAAAGAAACATATGTACGGTTAAAATAATGTGTTGTGTGAATGCTGACGTTCCTTTAGCCTGCCTTCCATGAACTTCTCTGTATGAAGAATAACAATAGAGCAAGACTTTGCTTCATGATGAGCAGTAAACAATCTCTATGCATACCAAGCAATATTAATTTACAAGCATATGGTTCATATAGCAACAAGGTCAGACAAATGGTTCAGCAGTAATAAGTTGCATAATTCAAATCCAAACATATATGTATTTTAATAATACTATTATAAGATATCTATGAATATAAGGTGCCTTAGCTTCTGGCCCTAATTTTCACAAATGCTGAGCACACATGTCCCATTCAGTTTTGGGTGCTCAGAACTTCTGAAAATCAGAGCCAAGGTGTCTCCAGTTCGGGACATAGAATGTATGGAAACTCAACAATTTGGACTTATGAACCTTGGGCAATGGTCTAACTGAGCTAATAACTCAGTGTTTCCAAGTGCAGAGCCATGTCCTAGCTACCATGCAGCATGACACATGTGGTGCTAATTTTGAGGATACTGGTATGTGTTACATTGAGAGTCATGAGGCTCTGTCTATGCATTTCCTAATATAACTGTGTCATATAGAGGGAGGGAGTTTCAGTATGAGATTTGAGCTTCTATTGTTGAATGTTTTCTCTAGTCCTTGCTTGTCCCCAATTGATTTGTTAGTTTGGCTTCAGCATCATGATATAATTAAATGAGCTGTTTGATTTCAGGATGTGTAGGTTGAAATTTGGTAAATTGCCTTCAGTGACTATCTCAATAATTTATCAAAGGCAAAAGTTATGATGAATTAGGTAGAAAGACTTTCCTCCTATATCAAGGTGAAAATTTATTCTCAGATGCCCCTGGCATAGAAAGTACCAATCTAATCCTTGTACCCTGAGAGCAGAATGTTCTGCAGATGACATAGACTCTAAGCTGTGAAGCAAATCTGAAAATCATGGATTGGTCAAGAATTTTAGACAAATTTTATATGTTGAGGCTGATTTATGTGACCCTTTAATTTGTGATGATAATTTAGTTTCATTCGTATTAATTTGACATGTTCATCAGAAATCAAAACTCTAAATTTTGTTACTTTTTTCCTGATTTGTAGTGAATATTCTGAGGCTACAAACAAACCTAAATATCAGGTTAATAAAATATTCTCCACAATTTATGTGAATTTTTCATTAATTTACCCTGGATGAAGTGTGGAGGGCACTGTTTTTGAATAAAACATATCACCTAGTGATTAATCAAATCCCAGTTCTGATGTGAGTATAATCTAGTCAGCACCTGAAGGGTACACAAGGACAAACAAGTACTTGGAATTAAGAAAGTGGTGTTCCCAGTTTGAACGTGCCTAAAACAAACTTATTCAGCTAGAAAAAAATAGATTTTTTCCCTTTAAAAATGGATGAATAAATTAAGGTTACCTTGAAGAGAGACAACATTGGTTGCATGCAACTATTGTATTCATTTAAACAACGTACTCATTTATCATTTCAACTGATTACATAGAATGGCAAAAACCTTTTTGCTAAGCACAATGTCTCATCTCTTACTAATTCAGAAATTGATATGAGCCTTGATTTTGTTCATTCTATGCCAATGTTAATCTGGAATAACTCCACTGAAGTCAAGGAAGATACAACAGTGTAAAACTTGTGCAAGAGGAAATTCTCGTTCATTTTTTCTGTAATTTTTTTATGGCCAATTCAAAGCATGTTAGATTCCTGAATCAAAAGGAATTCTCTGCAAAAGTATGCATAGATATTTCTGACAACTTAGGTCAGCTACTGAATTCCCAGTGATATCATGTGCCAAATGTTATGATGAGCACTCCCTAACGAAAAATATGCTATTCTTGTGTGTGCACATATATTTCGGATCCTGAGATTTCCTTCTTTTTATCTCTTCATCCCGCAAATTTCCCATATTATACTTACCCTTCTAGCAGCTGAGGAAGATAAGAAGCTGCTCCCTGTGAAGTCAGTCTTCGCTGCATGGCCAGTAAGTATTCTTGCGGTCAAGGAATTGGGCTCCACTGTAATGAGTGCAAACATGATTTTTCTTGAGGCTGCTGGACTCAGACTAAGGACTTGTCTATAGGGCAGGTTAGTACTCGGCATGCATAGGTGAGAATCTGCAATGTGCCAACTTGCCACTCTCTAATATTTCATGTGCACCCTGTTACAGTGCACTGAAAGTTCTGTAGTGTGCTTTGCCATACTACCACTTCAAACAGCAGTACATCAAAACACACTGTAAAACTTCTAATGTGCTGGAACAAGGTTGGCATAGAAAACTAGTGTGCAGCAAGCTAGTAAACTAAAGATTCACACCCAGGCTTGCCACACACTAAATCACTGTGGGTATGTCTAGGCTGCAAGCTTCTTTCGAAAGAAGCTTCTTCGGAAGAGATTTTCCGAAAAAACTTCTTCCAAAAGAGAGCATCCACACTTCAAAAGCACATCGAAAAAGCGATCTGCTTTTTTGAAAGAGAGCGTCTACACTCATTGGACGCTCTCTCGCATGTAAACTGTGATTATTATGAACAGAGTGGCTACCAGGCACTTGTGCTTTTTTCCTGGAGGCCTCTACTTTAAAAAAAACCTCCCTCTTCTTCATCTACATACACCTTTTTCCAAAAGAGCTCTTTTGGAAAAGGCGTTCTTCCTTGTAGAATGGGGTTTACCAATGTCCGAAAACCACTTGCATTCTTTCAATTTTCTTTTGAAAGAACACAATAGCAGTGTGGATATAAGTGAAGGTTTTTTTGGAAAAACAGCCATTTTTCCAAAAAAACCCCCTGCAGTGTAGATGCACCAGCTGTGTCTAGACTACATCTCTCTTTTGACAGAGGGATGTAAATTAGAGACTTTGAAATTGCAAATGAAGTGGGGATTTAAATATCCAGTGCTTCATGTACATAATCACGTAATGGCGCTCTTTTGAATAAGTGCCATTTCGAAAGTAAAACCGTGGTCTAGACACGGTTCTGTCAAAAACGGCAGGCTTTTTTTGAAAGATCTTGAGTATGAGGCATACAGGAGCTTTCAAAAAAGCCTGCCGTTTTCAACAGAACTGTGTCTAGACAGCGGTTTTACTTTCGTGAAATAGCTCTTGTTCAAAAGAGCGCCATTACTTGATTATGCACATGAAGCACGGGATATTTAAATCCCCACTTCATTTGCAATTTCAAAGTCTCTAATTTACATCCGTCTATCGAAAGAGGGATGTAGTCTAGACACAGCCACCGTGTGTATAGATCCTGAGACCCTGCAGTTCTCTTCAGCACTCGTAGACTGTGTCACATGTGGGGTTAATTCTAAACCATAGTCTGTCACTAACCAGGCATGGAATGGGCTAACTACTTTATGCTTACAGGCCTCCCAAACAGAAATCACAAATGTTTGAACATTATTTAAATATGATTTTAAAAGGTAATTAGCCCATTTTAGGCATAGATTCTGTTGAGATCCCATTTATAAATGGTGTATAAAAGGTTAATACATGATTGGTAGATGTTTTAATAGTTAATCAGCTGGACATTGGTTTATCAATGACCTGGAAGAAAGCATAAAATCATCATTGCTAAAGTTTGCAGATGACGCAAAAATTGCTGAGTGGTAAATAATGAAGAAGGCAGGTCACTGATTCAGAATGATCTAGATCATTTTGTAAATTGAATATAAACAACCAATATGCATTTTAATATGACAGTATAAATATATACATCTGACAATAAAGAACATAAGTCATGCTTAGGAATGGGGCACTTCATCCTGGAAAGCAGTGATTCTGAAAAAAGGATTTAGGAGATAGTTGATCTTCAGCTGAACACAAGCTCCCAGAGCGATGTTGTAGTGAAAAGGGCTAATGTGATCCTAAGATGCATAAACAGGGAAATTTTGAGTAAGAGGAGAGAGTTATTTTACCGTTGTGCTTGGCAATGGTGTAACTGCTACACAAGTACTGAGTTCAGTTCTGGTACCCACAATTCAAGAAGGATGTTCCTATATTGGAAAGGGTTCAGAGAAGTGCCACAAGAATGATTAAAGGGTTAGAAAACATGCCTTTTAGTGATAGACTCATTCTATTCCAGGAGCTCATTCTATTTAGCTTAATAAAGAAAAGGTTAAGATGTGATTACAGTCTATAAATGTCTACTTGGGTAACAAATCTTACTATATATTTTATAAATGTACATCTGTCTGTCTGTCTGTCTGTCTGTCCATCTGTGAGTCCATTTGCTCAAGATCGCCTCCTAAACAGTAAGCGTTAGGATCACCAAATTTGATATGCGACTTCTTCTAACTTAAAGCAGGGTTTGGCTGTGCCTGGAAAATGGAATGTGACTGGAATTTGATTGTTTCTCAAAAAATGGAAAGGGAAGGGTCTGGTAAGAAGGACAATTATATTATAGAATGACCATGGGGGTGGGAAGGCAGAAGGGGACAGAGATGGGGATCAGGACAGCTACAACCCCATTGGGCCAACAGATGATTAGAAAAAGGCAGACATAGTGCCCATCTGTGGTCTCTATAAACTGTGCACTTCTGTGGCTGCTCATAAGAGATTCAAATGTCTCCATCTGATTAGCAGAGTAGCCACTCTTAGGTTTTCTATTTCTACTGGTGGTGCACAATTGCACATGCCTCAGGTGCACATAAAATTATTCTGCACATGGAAATAATCTGCATATAAATGGAAAAGATTAGAGGGAACATTGGTGCCTAAGCTCAAAAAAGGGAAGAAGGAGAATCCAGGAAACTACATACTAGTCACCCTCAACTCAGTCCTTGGGAATATCATGGAGCAGTACCTCAAGAAATCCGTTTTGAAACACTTAGAGAAGATGAAGGTGATCGGGAACAGTAAACATGGATTCATGAAGGGCAAATCATGCCCGACTAATAATATTGTCTTTTATGAAGAGATAACTGGCTTTGTGGATATGGAGAAAGCAGTGGATGTGATTTATATTGACATTAGCAAAGCTTTTGAGATGATCTGCCACAGTATTCTTGTCAGCAAGTGAAAGATGAAGGGATTGGATGAATGGACTATGTAAGGTGGATAGAAAGCTGGCTAGGTTGTTGGGCTCAACAGGTGATGATCAATGACTCTATATCTAGTTGGTAGCTGGGATCAAGTGAAAAGTCCCAGGGGTCAATGCTGGAGCCGGTTTTGTTCAACATCTTCATTAATGATCTAGGTGATGGGATGAATTGCACCCTCAGCACGTTTGTGGGTGACACTCAGCTATTAGGAGAGGTAGATATACTACAGGTTAGGGATACAAGCCCGAGAGACATAGACAAATTGGAGAATTGTGCCAAAAGAAAACTGAGGAGGTTCAAACTGAGGATGTGGACAAGGTGCTTGGAGGAGTGCGATCGACCACATGCTCATTTGACCCCTGCCCTTCATGGTTTATTAAATCTAGCTGGGAAGGGATGACTGGCTGGGTCCAGGGGATTATTAATGCATCTTTTAGATCTGGTATGGTTCCTGCTGCCTTGAAAGAGGCAGTGATAAAACTGTTACTCAAGAAGACTTCCCTGGACCCACATGACTTAAATAACTATAGCCCAATTGCTAATATTCCCTTCTTGGGCAAGGTACTCGAGCGGGCGGTGGCGTTGCAACTCTAAGCTTTCTTGGAAGAAACAGACTACTTAGATCTATTTCAGTCTGGCTTTAGGTCTGGTTTTGGAACTGAAACAGCCTTGGTTGCCCTGGTAGACGATTTACGCCGGGAGATAGACAAGGGGAGTGCATCCCTGTTGATTCTCCCAGACCTCTCAGCGGCTTTTGATACCATTGACCATAATATCCTTCTCGGACGCTTGGCGGAGTTGGGTATTGGAGGCACTGTTTTGCAATGGTTCCGGTCCTACCTGTCGGGATGTTTTCAGAAGGTGGAGCTGGGAGGCTGCTATTCGACCCCGTGGCGATTGTGCTATGGGGTCCTGCAAGGTTCCATATTGTCCCCTATGCTGTTTAATATCTACATGAAGCCGCTGGGAGAGGTCATAAGGCGTTTTGGAGGATGGTGCCATCAATATGCAGATGACACCCAACTCTATTTCCCTGTGACATTAGAACCAGGTGTGGCGGTGACTGATCTAAATCAGTGTCTGGAGGCAGTGATGGCTTGGATGAAGTCAAATAAGCTGAAGTTGAACCCAGATAAGACTGAGGTCCTGTGGATCAGAAGGCCATCTATTTGTGAATGTGGCATGGCACCTGTTCTAGATGGGGTTACTCTCCCCCTGAAAGAACAGGTACGCAGCTTGGGAGTCCTCCTGGACCCTTTTTTAACATTTGAAAATCAGATTTCTTCAGTGGCCAGGAGTGCCTTTGGGCAACTTCGTTTGATCCTCCAGCTGTGACCCTTACTGAACAAGCATGACTTAGCCACAGTGATCCATGCTCTTGTTACATCCCGACTGGATTACTGTAATGCACTTTATGTGGGGCTGCCTCTAAAGAGTCTTTGGAAACCTCAACTGGTCCAGAATGCGGCTGCTCAAGTTTTAACTAACACTAGTTATACGGAGCACATTATGCCAGTGCTTCGGCAGCTGCACTGGCTTCCGGTATGTTTCCGGGCACAATTTAAGGTTTTAGTTATGACCTATGAAGCCTTAAATGAGTTAGGTCCGGGGTATCTGAAGGACCGTCTTCTCCCATGTGAACCTGCCTGGGGATTGAGGTCAGCTGAGGAGGCTTTGCTTCATGTTCCCCCACTAGTGGAGATAAGATTAACATCTATGTGGAACAGAGCATTCTCAGCTTTTGCTCCCAGGCTGTGGATTTCTCTTCCTCGGGATATTCGCATGGTGCCAACGCTAGTGTTGTTTTGGCGTCAGGCTAAAGACACCCTTTTTATTCGTGCTTTTATTAATGTTTGAGTCTGTATGTGTGTGTTCCTCCTCTCTATATGTTTTTAGCTGGTTATCCCTCTGGGGTCTCATATTTTAAATTTTTATATATATTTGTATTTTTTTTGTAAGATGCCTTGAATATTTTAAATAGAAAGGTGGGGTACAAATATTTAAATAAATAAATAAAATAAATAAACAAAGAAAAGTGCAGAGTAATGCACTTAGGATGGAAGAATCCCATGCACATTTGGGAACTGATTGGCTAAGCAGCAGTTCTTCAGAAAAGGATCACAGAAGACAAGAAGCTGGATATGAGACAACAGTGTGCCCTTGTTGCCATGAAGGCAAATGGCATATTGGGCTGCATTAGTAGGAGCATTGCCAGCAGATCGAGGGAAGTGGATGAGGCCACATCTGGGCTACGTCTAGACTACATCCCTTTTTCGTAAAAGGGATGTAAATTAGACGTATCGCAATGCTAATGAAGCAGGATTTAAATCTCCGCGCTTCATTAGCATAAAATGGCTGCCGCTTTTTTCCGACGGGCTTTGCGGAAAAAGCGCCAGTCTAGACGCTGATCTTCCGGAAAATAAAGCCTTTTCCGAAAGATCCTTATCCCTCTTGAAATAAGGGATAATGGATCTTTCGGAAAAGGCTTTATTTTCCGCAAGATCAGCGTCTAGACTGGCGCTTTTTTCCGACAAAGCTCTGTGCAGAAAAAAAGTGGCAGCCATTTTTATGCTAATGAAGCGGGGGAGATTTAAATCCCTGCTTCATTAGCAATTGCGATACGTCTAATTTACATCCTTTTTACGAAAAAGGGATGTAGTCTAGACGTAGCCCTGGAGTATTGCATCCATTTTTGCCACCCCCACTACAGAAAGGATGTGGACAAATTGGAAAAAGGCCAGCAGAGGGCAATAAAAATTATTAGAGGGTTGGGGTGCCTGACTTATGAGGAGATGCTGAGGGAACTGGGTTTACTTAGTCTGCACAAGAAAAGAATTGGGGATGGGAGAGATTTGATAGCAGCCTTCAAGTTCCTCAAGGGGGGTTCCAAAGAGGAATGAGCTTAGATACTGTCAGTGATGGTGGATGATAGAACAAGAAGCAATGGTCTTAAATTGTAGTGGGAGAGGTCTAAGTTGCATATTAGGGAAAAAGTATTTCTCTGGGGGTGGGGGTGGGATGAATCACTGGAATGGGTTATCTATAGAAGTGGTGGAATCTCCGTCCTTAGAGGTTTTTAAGGCCAAATTTGACAAAGCCCTCACTGGAATGATTTAGTTGGGATTGGTCCTGTTTTGAGCAGGGAGCTGAAATAGATAACCTCCTGAGGTCTCTTCCAACCTTAATTTTCTATGATTCTATGAATTTATCAAGTAATACCGTGGATTCTCCATCACTGAAAATGTTTAATTTTGGATTGGATGTTTTCCAAAATATATGCTCTAGGATTATTTCGAGGAATTCTATGTCCTGTGCTGTAGAGGAGCAAATCAGACTAGGTGGTCATAACCGTTCCTCTGGCCTTGGGTTCTATGATTTGTTGTAGACTGTTACAGTAGGCAAATGGGTTAGCAGGTGTCTTATAAGCATTTTTTATAATCTGATGTGTTTATAACAATTTATATCACAAACTTTTTACTTCTAAAAGCAGGAAGTGAATCTTCCTGCAGAATTTCTTCCTGACATAGGTTCATTTCTGGCTTTTAGAAGAAAAAAAATCATTTGCTTCTATACTTGCTTATCACATCTATAAATTATTTATTGACCTTTTATAAACTGTTGTTAAAAGAAATCTTATGCGTGATCTACATTTTCTCACCTTTTTCTCCCTTCTCTCATACACAAAGCTATTCCTTCTCCTAATCTTGAAACCTTCCTAACAGATAGCAGGGCTCTAAACAGAAGAGATAGATAAGCCAGTAGAAAGAATGCATTCGTATATCACCAATACACAAATATACAAATCATCAAGTAAGAGTGCCACTCACTGATACATGAACAAATGTGAATTTTTGTGCGTGCAACTGGGAAACATGTATATTTGCAAATAAACCAATCATGTGCTCTCCCTTAGAAATTTTGATTCTAAAATCTTTCTAGGTAACTTTTCTAGTTAACTAAGGCCTCAAACCAAAAAAAGCATTTAAGCATGCAAAGCCAATGGGATGACATACAAGTTTAAAGTTACCTACATGCTCAAAGTTACCAGATGCTCAACTGACTTACTGAACTGGTGTTTTGTAATGGAGTTCACCCATTCCTAACTATTTTTGGCCAGATGTAAAGTCACAGCTTTCACACTGGGCTATGATATCCTGCTGTTGATTTCTCTGCCTGGTAGTTCAACCCTTCAGTTGGGCCACCATTTTTAGTACAACCCTTCTGGGATCTCAGCCACTGCTCTGCTTATTCAGGGTCTCTCATGGGCCTCCCTGCCTGGAGAGCTGTCCTCATAGATTTGCTTCCTCCTCCAGGCTTACAGCCCAATTCCCTCTTTTACGACAGTCACCTTTTCCTCTTTATTAGGAAGAACCTGATTCCCCTCAGCTGGGGCTTATTCTGAAAGCAGGTTGGAACTTTTTCTGCCAGTGCAAAGCATCCTGTTACAGACCTAACTTTAAAGTTTATATCCAATAAAGTATGCAAAAATTCTACCTATTCCTCTCTTGAACAATTCACGTCCCTCAAGTGATTTTGGTTTTGGCAAAGTGAAATATTACATTTCTGGTCTAACAAGCTTAGATCTGTGCAAATGGAGTCTTTCCATTAATATGACAAGTAAGTAAACCAACCAGGGAATTGGCTTAATCCAGTGTAAAAATCAGATGGAAACACCATTTCCTATTTAACACATCCCAGTCTAAAATTCAAACACTATTAAAAAACAGTCATGATAAGGGTTCAAATGACCAATACACTTGGCATATCTGCTATCTTTAGTCTATTTTTTCCATGTCAGAGAAATCAGTATGTTAAGCTGGTTAGATCCTCTTTTTACTGTTTCAATGTCACCGGTGTTTTCTGAATAGGAGGGAATTTCCTACCTGACACTTTGGGGTAATAATTACCCTGTAGGAGACCTTTCTCATTATTCTAATAAAGAAGCAGACAGTGAGTGACAGGTTTGTAACATATTTGCTAATGCCAATACAATGAACAATGTCCATGAAGTCTAATAGGTTCATCAGTTCAATATGAACTTTACAATAGATTTATCTCAGAATAGGGCAACTAAAATGGCATTGCATTAGAATCTATCATGATGTCAGTTAATTACTACTTTGCTATGTTAAAATATTTAACAGAAGATATATCTTTCCATCTTTTTGTAGCAAAACCCAATACTTCTTCTGGCATTAGTGGTACAGTGACATTGCAACTGACCCTAAACTCACAGTTTAAGGCAGAAATAATTTAAACATAATTATTGGAATTTCAAAGTGCTAGAAATGAAGACTGTTCATTTTCTAAATGAAATTATCATTTGCAAGTAATGTAACATAATGGGACAGGATTGTTTAAAATTATTGTATGTCAGCCAAGGGGAAATGAACATTATTTATTACTGGCATGGTGACAGGGCAAGCTGAAAAGAATTGAGGCTGATGGTTTTTAGATATTACTCTAGTGGTCATTAGGTCAATAGTTAGTTAATTATAGGCAACTCTGAACATAATGTTGGATTTAATCAAAACATACGGTGGATGAAGTTTACAATTCCTATTAACAATTGGTTGATAAGAGAGACTAAACCCTCAAACAGTCAAGTACTGCAGTATAAATATGCTATTAGGCCCAGTTAGTTTGTCTTTGTAAAACATTTTTGAAGATCTTGTCCTCCCTAGACTTGTATCATGAGATTCAAAAGCATCATCTCTAAAGAAACTTGCATATCCTTCTTCAGGCATCCAATATGCTACCTAGTGATAAGAAAATTATGTAGTATAATGAAGCAATGTGCACAGTCAACTTGCCTCAACATCACTCATTATAAATCTGTGTCCTTGACAAATAGTAATTAATTATTGTTTATAAAGTGGTTGGAAGATGAAAGTCACTATTGCAAATGATAATTTAGAATTGCAGGTGTTTTCATAGCCTATTTGGCTGTTTTAGTGAATATTTCTTTTGCCTATCATTAAAAACGTCTATGAAAGAGGTTCCTAACTGAAGTTGGCTCCAGGCTGCCCCTCAACACAAAACAGTGTCATCAATGCTACGGTCTAACCCAATATCATCATTCCTATAACTTATCAAAGTGTGAGGGGAAAAATGTAGTGGTTCTCAATTTCCTAATGGACACTCAAGTCATTTTGAGAGAGAGAAAGAAGACTAAAAGATAATAGAATATTCTATATAATTCCTATCAACTAAGAACATTGTAAGAACTTTTACTTATCCTTAGGGTTCCTATCAACTAACCTTGAGTTTATTTCCACAATTACGGCACTATGGAAGCCCTGGGGAAAAATAAATAAATAGCAGCTTTACAGTACCTCATGACATTTACTTTTATTCTTTGTTATTCAGTGCATTAGCTTGTTTAGCCACTTTGACATTTAATACAAGGAATATGTCTTTTGCATCTAGTTAGAAAGGTCTACAACACACTTAAGGTGATGATGACTAGGTTCTGCTAATCTATATTTTAGTAGTTTTATATTCACACTTGTCAAAAGCTATCGCATGGTTGAAATTATAAAGGCAACTGCTGTTGATGAAAAGTACTTTACCTAGCTGATGGTGTAATGGCTTCAATATAATATTTCTCACTGCCTTCACTTTGAGTCATTTTCCAAACACCTGCCTAATGTTTTTCAGTTTTCTAATGAGCATTGTGCTTTTCAGGGAGAGGAGCGGGCAGGAGCAAGGGAATGGCTAAAATATTACAGTTCTTATTATAGAAAAGGCATATCTTCCCAGGGCATTATAAAGACTGTAATTTCATAATTTCATCTCAGGATCCCTATGGCTACACTGCTCCTATATTTTATGACATTACAGGCACCGTGGAAAGAATTATAGTGTTCTAATACTCTTATTCTTCCCATTATCTGTATTTATGTCTAAACAAAGTTATGCGATTGGCACTTGATGGAAGAATAGGTTGAGGCATGCCCTCTTGAATGATTTTCAGCAATTTAAGAGACAACTGCATCTTTAAAAAATACTTTTACAAAGCAGGTTAGGCAAACTGAGCATTTGCAAACCTTTCAAATCTATGACTGACCTTATAGTTTTTTAAAGATTTGTGAATGCTGCACTGGAAATTTACAACAGTTTGAACAATTTTCTCGAGGAAAAGTAAAATTTGAGTGCTTTCCTCATCGATTCTTCCATAAAATCAGAGGACCTATTTTTTTTTCAAATGTGTTGTGACATTTTCACTATGATTTGTCCTTTGGAAAAAAAATCCCTACTAAGAAGTGAAAAATGAGTCTTCAAATCAAATTCTTTTGGAAAGGGAATGAGAGAAGTTATTTCATACAAGTTCAAGGTTTCTAACTTCCATGCTGAAAATGAGTACAATTGGCCATCCACTACCACTGATGTCAATAGGCTTGGAATCGGTTCTCAGCATGGTTCTTTCTCCACATCACATTATTGGCTAAGAGCATACATGACAGACTCATTGAGACAGAAGACCAGAATATAAGAAGTGTAGCAGGTCTTGACTGAGACACACATTGGCCAAGCACTATGAAGTAGTTTACCCTTTTATCACAGCAAACATTGCATCCTGTCTTCACTTTCAAGACTCTTCGAGGTATATTCCCAATTGCCTATCACCTGTCATTCAGTATCAAGTAATTAACTCCCACTTCCTGTCATCCCATGATGCAGCCTCAACTAACCACTGGCAAAATTTTCAAACAAGCACCTTCATGTTTTCTCCCATGCTGGCCCTCATGGTTTGGCGGCAGTGTTCCCTCTAAGATTTTCCATCCATGAGCAGAAGGAGTTTTTTTCTTGTGAACCAATATTGAGATTATGTGTGCTTGTTCAGATGTGTCACTGAAGTTATTAACAAATATCTTATATATATTTTTAAAAATATTATGGAAAAAAGAATACTAAAACAAGGAATAATTAACAAGGTACATGACTTTAGAGAAACATTTTTCCTACAAATCATCTCCATCGTAGTTCTAATTCTGAACAATTTATATTCAGTATTAAGATAACATACTGAGAACCCTTAGCTTTCACTGATTTGAGGACACCCAGGAACTTGTGTGATTAAACAAATAATGTATGCTTGCTTGTTACACTATACAATCTAGCAGCCTCAAACTCAGGCCAGAAACATACTCCCTCGTTAACACTGATCTGAAATAATACCGGGAAATTCACAGTTCTGATATAAGGAAGGAAAGTCTGGCTGTTGGAACTGGGCTTCTACGTCAACTCTTTGCTGTTTAAACATTTTGCCATTCAAAAAACAATAGATTGCCCCTCAGGTTGGATTCATTTTGACTTTCTGACTATCTGAAATCACAACTTTCCTGTTCAGTTCTGGGATCTGGGCACAAGGGGAATTGGGGTGGGGCACTTACCTGGTGCCCTACTCCCAGGGGCATACATGGCTCCACACACACACACTCCACCACTCCCAGGCTCTGCCCCTGCCCCAATGGGAGCAGGGATGGAAAAGCCTCCACATGAGAGCTTTGCTGCTCAGCCATTTCCCCAGCTGGAGCTTGCAGAGCTGCTTCCTCCTCCCCCTAACAGGGTCTGAACCACAGGTGTTTCCAGATCAGGGACACATAGATTGTGGAGGTACAAGTGTAATTCATATTTCTGAAATGTATTGTATTATTCATTAGTTTTAGGCTTGTTCTGTCATGGAAAAGAATCTATTACACTCTAAACAAGTAACAGGATATGAACAATATAGCGGAGTCTCTGGGTGATCGAGATGCTAAGGGGCACTCAAGGACAATAAGGTCATCATGGAGAAACTCTTTGCATTGGTTTTCATTGCTAAGAATGTAAGGAAGATACACAGACCTGAGCCATTTTTTTTTAGTGACAAATCTCAGGAACTGGCCCAGCTTGAAGTGTCAATAGAGGAGGTTTTGGAGCAATCTGATAACTAAACAGTAATAAGTCACCAGGACCAGATGACATTCGCCCAAGAGTTCTGGAAGGATTCAAATATAAATCTGCAGAACTACTAACTGTGGTTTGTAAACTCTCCTTTAAGAAAGAAATGACTTGAGGATAGCTAAATTGATGCCATTTTCAAAAAAGGGCTCTAGAAGTGATCCTGTCAAATACGGGCTGGGCATTTACTTTAGTATTTTGCAAATTGGTTGAAACTATAGTAAAGAACAGAATTGTCAGACATATAGATAAACATAATTTGTTGGAGAAGTGTCATCATGTTTTTGTAAAGGGAAATCATACCTCACTAATATACTAGAATTCTTTAAGGCTGTCAACAAACATGTGGACAAGGGGGATCCAGTGAATATTGTGTACTTAGATTTCCAGAAAGCCTTTGACAAGGTCTCTCACCAAAGACCCTTCAGCAAAGTAAGCTGTCATGAGATAAGAGGGAAGGTCTTCTCATGAACTGATAACTGGTTAAAAGATAGGAAACAAAGGGTAGGAATAAATGGTCACTTTTCAGAATGAAGAAAGATAACTCATTCCCATAACACAGGAAGTAGGGGGTCACCAAATAAAATCAGTAGGAAGCAGGAAGGAAGAGAAAAGGAAGTATTTTTTTGCAAAGGACAGTCAACCTGCAGAATGCCTTGCCAGAGGATGTTGTGAAGGCCAAGACTATAACAGGATTCAGAAAAGAGCCAGATAAATTAATGGAGGATAGGTCCATCAATGGCTATTGGCCAGAATGAGCAGGGATGGTATCCCTAGCCTCTGTTTGTCAGAAGCTGGAAATAGGTGACAGAGGATGGATCACTTGATGATTACCTTGTTCTGTTTATTCCTTTTAGGGCACCTGGCACTGGCTGCAGTCATAGGATAGAATATTGGACTAAATGGATATTTGTCAGAACCAGTATGGCCATTCTTATGTAACAGTATGTTACATTCAAAGATATTATACAAATTTGCAAATGCTCATCACACATGATGGTTATAGTCACATGATAAACTGAGAAAGTATGGGATACATTGTTATAAGTTTGATCTTCCCACTTAAATTCTGTCAAAAAAATCCATCTCTACCAGGACTATCTCCAATATCTTTGCGTATTGATTATTTCAGAGATAGAATCAATTTGAGCTGGAAATAATACAAAACATTATCTCTCTGAGTAGCTACCCTGAGCCATTGGGGTAAAAAGGTTAGGTGTGATTGATAGGTGGCATGTATCACTTGACAGGTGATATAGAGAGACCCACAGATGCACTAAACTTCAGGCTGTTACAGGGTGGCTAAACCAGCTATGTCATGATACCATCATACACCTTACAAGTATTTAGGAGAGGGATATCACCATATCAACTAAACAGTGTTAGTCAGTGGTGAGCTGCTTACTTTTAGAAAAGTCACTTTCAGAATGGAGAGAGTTCATTTAGTGGGATAACAAATTATGCAACACAGTGGCACCCACATAAGTAAGGTATTTTAGTACTGTTATTATTATTGTTTTTAATTTGTCTTACCATATTCATGGTACCCTAATCATGACCAGGACCCTACTGTACTAGGGGGTGTACAAACACAAACCAAAAATTAACGTACTATTTCTGGGTACGTCCAGATTACATCCCTCTTTCGACAGAGGATTGTAAATTAGGCACTTTGAAATTGCAAATGAAACCAGGATTTGAATTTCCTGTGCTTCATTTGCATAATCACGTAATGGCGCTCTTTCGAAAAAGAGCTATTTTGAAAGTAAAACCGCAGTCTAGATGCGGTTCTTTCAAAAAGGGAAGGCTTTTTCAAAAGATCCTGTGGTCTAGATCGCGGTTTTACTTTCGAAATAGTGCTTTTTCGAAAGAGCGCCATTACGTGATTATGCAAATGAAGCATGGGAAATTCAAATCCCCGCCTCATTTGTAATTTCAAAGTGCCTAATTTATATCCCTCTGTCGAAAAGAGAGATGTAATCTAGACACAGCAGCTCTGTCGGAAACAGCTGCAATTTGGATTTTGGTATTTCACCAACTTCACTTAGACAGATCAATTAGTCATTGTGATTTTTGAAGATAATTGATTTTAATTGCCTTTATTTGCTTGTTTATGTTTAAATTGGAAAAATGGAATTAAATGACTTTGGATTCTGGACACTACCATATTATCTCTGATCCAATACACAGGCAGTAATTCAGTCTGTATATACAATTGCTGCTGGTGTTCATAAACCAACAGGCTCTTGTGGTTTATGTCATCAGCAGAAAACCAAAACTGAATTATAGTCTTGCATTCAATCTCTGTGTTCTGCACAAAAATTGCCAGTTTTCAGAAAGTTCAATTTAGAGACATGGGATCTAGAGACCTATAAAGTGTATTTCTTTCCGTCAGTGCCAAAATCAAAGCTGTGAGTATTCAGAAAGAAAAGCATAATATAAAAACAGTCCAGAATACATCCACAGTTTCATAGACTCAAGAATGTTTTCATTAATTTTCCAGGAACTTGAAAAAGGCAACATTCTACATGATCTCTCTAGAGATGTCCCAAGAAGTTAACCAGACACTGAAACACAACCAAGATGGAGAGCTGGAGCAGGGGAGAAATGAGAAAAAATGAGAACAGGATTTTTCCCAATCAGCATGTTAATTACCTGTGAAAAGATGCAAAGCAAACACCTAACAAATATTTTCACTAGTGGCAGAACAATCTATTTTATAAACACCCCAATAAACCATCATTCAAAATGATTTCATTTCATATTAACTTTAAGAGAAGCTATGCTGTTTAGTGCCTGCAGCAAGGTATTTGTCATCAGGAATTTTAGGCTTTACTCCTGCCTCTGCTACTGATTATTTGGCAAGCTACAAAAATGAACATAGTCAAGTAGTTGAACTACCTGCACATTGTGGAAGAATTTATTTTATTCTTACGGTGTCAGACAAGTACCTAAGGTCAAATAGAAATAGCAGGTAGATACTATAGTTTGCATTTGAAAGTCTTGTAACACTAAAGGTTTTAATTTGAAAGAATAATTAACTCTAACATAAATCTGTAGAAGCAGTCATTGTTTGAAACTTTTCCTGTTTTAACTTGTTTTCTTTATTGACATTTCTTTCAGGCGTCCAAATTTACATTGGCAGCAATAGTAAAAAATACACATTACTAGCGTTCCTATGCATGTAAACTGCACCTTTTCAACATGTGTCAGTTTCTGGGCAGAGAAAATATAATTCCTAATTGAATTCAATAATATAATTCAACTGAAATTTCATGCTGACAGCATGAGCCCCATGAGCACAGTACTTTGTGACAACAACAGAACACGGAGATTGTATGACATCCTATGTATTCAGCTGGGGACCGTAACCTGATACGCAGAAGACAGAGAGAGTGGTTATTTACAATTTAACTTTGATGTGAAGGAGGAGTTTCACCATGTGTCAAGCACCATATGTGATACTGGAGAAGAGTTTATCAAAGGTGACAATGGGGAGAGGATAAGGATGTTCTTATACTTGAAAGATATTAATTGTATGGATTGCAGAGGTTTACTAGTAAATTTACCTACAGTCTTTAGAAGCTTATTAATACTTGGAGTTGGTATAGTGTTGATAAAATTATAATTATCTACAATGTGCCATTTTGATGAACTTAAAAACAGAATATGCTGGGATTTGGAGGGCTTAGAGTTTGGATTAATTAAAAAAAATGTATTTCTGTAATTTGTAATAGTCTAGGCAATTTGCTCCAGAGGAGCAGAATTTTCTTAGCAAGGTATATCATGCTCTATCTCCTCTGACCAGCTCTGCTTGCTGGACATGGAGGAGAGAGCTCTGCCTTCTCCCTATCCTAGTGTGTGCTAGACAGTAGCAGTTACCACAGTGAGAAAACTCCCACTGACTTCAACAAGATCAGCATTTTAATATAAGTCTAATTAACGCTCTGCTTGCTTTCCTTAGGGCTATTACCTGGTAAGGATTGCTGCTGGTCAGGCCAAAGGGAGGAAGGGCAGCTTTGAACTACACTTTTCTTTCTTCACTTTGGTACAAACACTCAAAAGCTCTGATGCCAAATTATGAAGGTGATACTGTGAACTGAATACTCGGATTTGAAATCAGGCAAAATAATTACAAAATTCTATAACTCTTTATACTGAAGAGAATAAATGAAGACTAAGGCCCTTGAGACCAGTTTTGTAATATCATGCAGAATTCAGAATTTCCTACAAAAGAAATGTTCAACCACTGCATACTATTAGCTATCTGATGTTTAAAAGTCTTATTTACTGATTTAAAATTTGTTTATTAGGCAGATAGTTTCATCCACAGATCAGGTGAAGAGATACCCTTTTAGCTAGGGATTTAAAGATTTTCAAATTCATCTGTTTCTTATTGAAATGTACCAACTTTCCTTCTGGACACGAGTTCCAAGTTAATTACATCCTGGTCTTTTTTTCTTGCTACTGTATATGTAAAATCCTATTCAGTTTTTGTCAACTAATCTTTAATAGTAAAATTTTAAAATGTATTTAGTCCCCTAAATATGTAGATAGGGGATTAGTGGGATTTTCTAAAGTCCCCATGTGCCCAACTCCCAATGATTTCAGAGGCATTGATTGAAATGTTCTGTTTTAGGGAATTCTGAATTATATAACAAAACTGGTATAAGATCCAATCCTAAGGGCCTTGGTCCTCATTTATTCTCTTTGGCATAAAGGGATACTATAACATTATTAAAAGGAAATACTAGCAACATTTTCAAATGCAGTATTTAAAAAAAAAATTAAGCTCTTAGAAGAGCAAAATCTTGATTACATATTGTAAAAATGTACAGAGATTTAATACATATAATTTTGTAACTTATAATAAAGAAAATCAACCTTTAATGGGCACTCAGAACTCATTTTCAAAAGGACACAGTGAGGTGCAACTGCACACAAAATGCATGGAAATATTTACCTACAAGCAATTTAAGCACTGATGGAAAATAGAAATATTTGTATACACAATTAGATGCTTAATAAGAAGTCTTTTGAAGATTGATTGAAACAAACAATAGCTTCTGTAATGATAAAGGAAATGGCGAACATTCAAAAGATTATTTTTATAGATTGCTATGCAATATTAATCACCACTCTTTACCTCCAACTCCTTTTTAAGTAAAGCTATTCACAAGGTTTGACTCAACTTCAAACACATTTCAAAATGCTACTGGTTTGAACCTGACTTGTATTTCAAACCAGCAATTGTTAGACCTTTAGTGTATGTTTTTTTTCTTCTTCTCTGTTTGGACAGTCACAGATTGTTTGAGAAGTTGTGAGTGATGGATTTATGTTCAAATCAGATGAGGCTCAGTGTAAGACTACAGATGGCTGGATGGGGCCCAGGTGAGAAAAGGAGCTGTGCAGTGTTTTCCTCACAATACACTCTCATTAACTACTAAAAGACTTACCTGGTGTTGCCTGGATCCTTCAGAGGAGGGGGTTGGCAATGTGGGGGGATGCAGGAGTCAGGGTGGGGGTTGAGGAGGGGCTCAATCACATATATAGTCCATGACGTAAGGCTGCCATCTTGGTTGCCTCCTGACCTGGAGTGGGCCTATACACATCTCAGGGCTCCTCAGGAATTTTTCTCCAACACGCTCTTATTCTAATAATATCCATATCACCAGGTCATATATTAATATAGATCTTTCAGATCATAAAAGAAAGTTCAGTGCTAAAATTAAAAGTACTGGGCCCTGTCATCTTCTGTGAATCCAGACTCTTCATCAGTGTGTAGTCTTTCTTCAAAACAAATCAATAATATAAACAATATCTGATCTTTCTGGACCTAATAAAAGTGGATTCTTTCTCAACTTCTTGTCCCTTGTATGGGACATGGCCATGTGGCTGCAGTCCTGAGTTTTCCTTCCAGGAATGTTTTCCCTGATCCAGGAAGTAGTGCAAGAAAATGCCCCTTTCTGCACCTTCTCACTGAAGACATCTTACTCTTGTGGCTCTTTATAAACAACACCTGTTTCTTTCCCAGCTAGCTCTGATTAGTAAACTAGGCTAGTTGGCCCAAGACCCTTAAAAAGCCATGGTGCCTATTATGGTCAAGTTGTCCCATTTACTGTTCTGGCAAATCTTCGAGCCCATGCAAATAAACGAAGACCTACTGAAGCCAACACATATTTCAGCACTGATAGTTGTGGGGACTGAGACACAAGAATTCAAATCAAAACTGATTGGCTTGATTATAGATGGTGTAGCAATCCAAGTGGCATCCAAGTTTAGATTACTAGAAAAGAAAATATTTGTGGCTATTTTATGATAGACTTAAGCACCATTGTGACTGAAATCTCTTTTTATTTTTCAAAGAAAAAGCATCCCTTGTTGACTAAGGATTAACTGCTATGCTAGAAGACATAGCAGCAGAACCTAGCCGTCCATGTTCGAAAAAAAAAGTCCTGAGAAAAATCAGCTGAGAGAGTAAATATTCATAGATTCCGAAGCCAAAAGGACCACTGTGATAACCAGGTCTGACCTGTGTAGGCTATAGAAATTCCCCAAAATATTTCCTAAAGCAGATCTTTCATAAAAATATCCAACTATGTTGCAAAAATTGTCACTATGATATTTGGTGTATAGTTTCAATGGTTAAATGCTTTTTCCACTAAAAATTATGCTTTATTTCCAGTCAGAATTTGCCTAGTTTCAACTTCCAGCCATTGAATCAGGTACAGCTTTCTCTGATAGAATGGTTTCACATGTTGGCACTTATAAACTGTAATAAAGAGGCTTCTTAACCTTTTATTACTGTGACTTCAGAAGGACATGAATGTAAAAAATAGATCTATGCATTTGAAGCTGCTATTAAACATGGATCCAGATTCATGAAACAATTATTTATGTGGCCTAATGATTAATAACAAGGAATTGGCCCATTATGGCAAGGTAAAGTCAGCACCCTAGGCCTATTTTTTAAATATTGGAGGAGGAGAATAAGAAGAAGTCTACAAGGGAGTAGCATTCTAGAAAGACTTGATGCAAATATGAATGGACAGGGTAATGGGTAGAGATACCCCAGCATTCTCTGGTGGCTCTCCACTGGCTTGAGGGAGCATCAGGTACAAAACAAATTCATGGGCGTAACAGCATCAGTAAAAATCAGTGGAGGAATGGGCTACTAACACTCTGAGGTCTGGTCTACACTGGAGGAGAAGGTTGAACTAAGATTCACAACCCCAGCTACGTTAATTGCGTAGCTGGAGTCCATGTATCTTAAATCCTTGTCCACACAGCATGAGGTTGACAGGAGCAAACACTTCTGTTGACTTCCCTTACTCACCACAAGGAGCAGGAGTATCAACACCGACAGGGGTGCCTTCTGAGTTTGATTTAGCATGTTTTCACTAGACCTGCTAAATCAAACCCCAGACAATTGACCACAGCAACGTTGATCTTCTGCACAGTGTAGACGTGCCCTGTATATTCAGCTCTGAATTTCATATCAGATGGATATTACCCAGAATATTATTTAGCTAGTGAAATTCTTACTTGAATATAAACATAGTTTTAGTTCTCCCTCACTGACCATCTTAGACTATTGGTAGCACTGAAGTTTCTATTAAAACTAAGACAAATCTATGCATAAGATCAAGTGATAGTGAAACATCCTAAAACAAAAAAGGGCAGGAAGGAGGGAAAATAAGATCCTAAAAAGTACAACCATACAAAACCAGATTGCCGCAAAATGTTGTTAGACAATCACAGAAGCAACAATATTTATTTTAAATTCACTTCAGCGAATGAGACAACATCCTTAGAACTGGGACTGCCACATCTGGAGCCAACCTCTCAGCTGGCATAGCTCCACAGAAGCTACTGAGCTCTGCTTTTATACATCAGTTAAGGATCTGGCTCTTTATTCCAGACAACCAATTGTAAAATCCCAGCCACTCAAGTACAAGTGATCAAAATTTGTCTCCCTCAGCCTGAACGATAGGAAAGCTCATGTGCAATAAAAGCCTTCAAAATGTATCATCATCATGCAGAACTTCAGTGCTACACACATATCATACCTTATGAATTATAGTGAGTTCTAGCTATATTACAATGCTTTGCTAAATTGGACTCCTATTTGGTTAAAAAAATTAGAGCATAATCAGTTGCTATTCTCTTGTTATTTCTAATTTCTACAATACTGTCTTGATTTTATAAGCCTACAGGAGATGCTTTTCCTTTCACCCTTTTAATGTTACCTTCTCTCTTCTGTGTTAGTTCTCAAGAAGATGGTTATGTAATTCTCTGGAACAAGAAAAGATGTCTCATACGGGTGGCTTGAAAATGCCAGCGATAAAACCCACCTTTCCCTCAAGACAGTCAGACCTGGCAAAAATATGCTTATCTGGAGTAAAAATAACTAACTACATAAATAAATGAGGGGAAGGGGGAAAAAGGGATGATCATGCATGTCTTAAAATAACATTACCAACCTGACAATTTTAGACCAGCATTCTGGATATTTGCATATATCCTATTAAGGCAGATTGTTCACAAGTTTAGAATTCAGATGTTGACAGTTAATTTACAGGGGTCAATCATATATATTTTTAAATGGAAGGTTTCTTATAATTGTACCTTAAAAACTGACATCTAAAGTCTTTTGATAGACAAGAAAAGCATTTGCTTAAAAAAAATCAATAGATGGCATTCTGTAGGCAAAAAGACTCCAAAAAAGACCTGACTATTTTTGGACCATTAACATCAAGTCAAGGTTTCAAATGGTAAATTGAATTAGAATGGGTTTGACTAAGTGTTCTAAACAAGTATATATTCAGTACATTTCAATGCATTATACAAGCACAGAGTTCATTAAATTGCAAGCATTTCTGTGTTCATCTTTTAGGGAACACAATCAATTATTTTGTCTTTGTGGAACAGTCAGACTAAATTAAATTTGACTCACACAGACCAAATGAAACCAGAGCTTGGCTTTTACAGTATCTCAAAATAAGAAATGATGGGGAACCTAGAATGTTTCATAGTTGAACGAAAAATTATTTTTAATTGATAACTGTATGCCAAAGAAATGCCTCAACTTATAGTTGCTCTCAACTTCTGAAAGCAGATTTACCCTAACCCACAAAGAAAATTCCAGCATCGTAGAAATCTTTCAGATCGCTCAGATATTACAAGCCTGACTGCTGCATTGGCAAATTTGTATTCCTTTTAGGTTTCCATCAAAGCCTTTAAGGTTTACATTACAGAATTCCTACTGACAGGTGCTATGCAAGCAGCACCATTAAGATCTTCTGGAAATTTCCATTGCAACTTAATAAGAGGAAACAGGTACCAGGATTCAAGAGAAGGACACATTGACAAAACAGTTTAGGATAACAATTTCACCAGAAGCCTAATCATTCAACTATTTCTCTGTAGCTTAAAGAAAAAAAAAAACAAAAAAACAAAAAAAAAAGAGGGGGGTAACATTACTCCTGCTGCTAGAGTTTTTATCTGAAAGGATTTTAATTAACTAGATTAAATGTTTAGAGATACCTGTTTGCTTAATTTATTTTTATTCAGAATCAACTTTTCCTGATAACAATCACAGTCTTTCTCCTGTGTTCCAGACTGGCACTCTATTTTCCAGGTCTCAGGACTCACTGATAAGAGAAAGAAAACTTCGGGAACAACTAGAAGTCTTTTGATGATGTTTACACAAACACAATTATTTTAGATGAGGCAACTTGTAGTTTTGTAACAGCATTTACCTCTTTTCAGAGTGAGCTGTTTGTCAGAGATTTGAATTCTGGCAGAAAAATAAAAGCCCTTATTGTTAAAATGATGGTGTTTACCTATATGATTTTAATAGGAGAGTTACTATGAACGAGTTTGTAAGCTTGGTTTTAAAGTGCACCTGTCAACATCATGCAATAGGAAATAGTTCTGGTTTGGGTTTGTAAAAAATTAGCCTTCTGCAGAGCTGCATTGCTGATACCAATTTTACATGGTTGTTAACCCAAAATGATATTTACTGTAGGTCTGATAAAAATCCCCACAACAATAATATTAGTAACATATTCCCTTTTTATAGAATATCTGTTACTTAAAATTACATACTGTATGGGGCATTATAGGTTACTGTGGTAAATGGCAGGAGAAAAAGTGAACGAACTGTTGATTTTTCACTCTCTTTTCAAAAGTTCATATAAGTTAAGCAAAGCTAAACTATGAAATATTTTCTGCAATTTGATGGTGAAAGAAGTAGCATGCGGACAGTTTAGCAGCTAGACAGGATTATAAAATAAATACTCTGTTAGTTGGTAGGCATATTTAGGTACTCAGAGAACCGGCAGGATTCAGAAATTGAAAGATCAGGAGCTTGATTCATGCTTTAAAGCTCAATTCACCTTGCTGGTGCAACCTGGGTGTTCAGTGGTGTAAGCCTACCTATAAAGGCACAAGGTACCTCCAATTTTTTACTCTCTCATGGAGCCCAGAGCTCCCTGGTGTAACCAGAATAAGGCACGACTAACACAGAATGAAGCAGTTCTAGGCTGGCTGAGAAATGCACAATTAGCACACATTCTATGAATTTAGTCAAAGAATTTATTTTACTCACAGCCATAAAATAAAGCTGTCTCCTCAAGGCAAAAAACTTAGGAGGAAAGTGGCAGTGCTAATATTGTCTGTATTTCTCTGGAGATGAATGCTTCAGCCAGCATATCTATCTCCATGAGTTCAGCGGTTTCAAATTCCACTATGTAGCCCTGCAAGGATGAACTGGCCTTGATAATACAAAGAGAATGGAGGAAATTTAAGATGGGAAGTAGAATATGAGCTATATTGTGCCTCACTCCTGACTTGGCTTCAGGGGCTTCAGAAATTAAGAGTTACTCCTCACTTTGCATAAAGACAATGGGATTGTTGGCACTACTTTCACATCAATGTGATTTCTGCACAAGATTTGATGTATTAAAATGGATATGGATCTTTTTAGTTTTAACTAATTATTTGTTCTTTTCATTCTTTTCTCTTTGTTACAAGTTTCTGTGTAAGATACGGCATTGTATATGGACCTTAACAAATTTTGGTTTTGTATTACCATAAACCATTGAGAAAGTATAGCAAGCATGTGATGGGAAAATAAGATGGCATAGTCTGCTTTTTCCTCCTTCTTTAAAGGACAAATTACTTCTAACAAATGGCTCTAGGGACTTTTACAACACTTAAAGTACTAAAAATGCTTTGAAGTCCACCCTGGAATTAAATAAGACTTGTATAGAATAATAACAGTCCCTATTCTACAATCCAACCCATATCCAGAAAGGCGAGACAACAGATGACTCATGCCTTAAAGTTCAACAAGTCTGGGGTCTGACATCCCAAGAGGGAAAACAAGTGTGGGTCAAAGAACCTGTTGAAAAAATGCCCTGTCCTAAGTCTCCTTCCTTTGAAACTAGAGGGCTGTTAGTCTGAGCTCCTCCACTGATCTCAACTGAGACAGTATCACATGGGAGAGAGATGGTATTTGAATAAGGTAGGCCTGATCCACAACCTATTGTAGTCCATTAAGACTCCCATTGTTCCAACCCTGTCAGAGTTTATTAGTCTGAAACATACAACAATTCAAACACCATCCCAAAGCTCATTTGAAGTTAGAGCCAATTATGGAGTATTGAACAATGTGCTCACTGTATGTGGAACACAATGCCCCTGGAAGGGTAGTTGTCAGCTAGGATCAAACCTCATAGTTCTGTTTTAAAAACACGAGCCACTCCTACCTGAGCTAAGCAAGCCAGATCTGCAAACCAAAGCTGTAGTAGCTTTATCTATCTGTGTATGTTGCCCAGCCACCACTACATAAGGACAGAGAACCATGATGAACAGCCATGGGTTATGTATGAAATACCTTTAAATGGAGAAGCAATCAAATCCTTCACTAGCTTAAGCTTCCAGGTGATCCTAAAGTGTAGGTACACTGAACTATTCTAGGGTATATATTACGGTGAAAAAACCATAATTGCTCTTATGAATGTGTCCATCCAAAAGAAAGGAGTGCTCTGTTCTGGAAACACAAATGAAAAATATGCTCATGGCTCCTTCTGCTACTTGGTCATTCTCTAGCAGTCAAAGGTCTTTCTCAGACTTGCTTTGACCAGAAAATCAGAAATGCTGCCAACAGCAAGGTTGCTTTTAAGAGATGGTGCCAGGGATCCTCTAACCAGACAACTAAATAAAGTTGAGCACAAGATCATTTTGGGGATGCTCCCTCTGAAAGGTAGCGTTCTTTCTCACTGTCTTGTGTAGCCAGCCATAGAAGTTCACCATATTATAAAAGTAAAAGACAAGAAAAGTTCATGTTAATTAAAGCAAGAATGCAAAGTTCTTCAGAACTATAAGAGCTCCTCTCCGGCCGGTCCCTGCCCCTCATAGGGAATCCAGCCCTGGCCTGGGTGGGTGGACATGCCTATAAAATATTTTAGCTTAGCCAAACTGATCAGCATCAAAATCTGAATTTAGCTTGAAATAACGGCTAATCAGTAGTGACCCAATGTCACAAGATAAAATGCTGCAGTAAACAAAGAAGCTAAAATGCTGATATGTGCTTAGTCAGCAACTGCAAAGCATGAGTTTTCATATTTTAAGCAATTCTTAAGAAATAAGTATAAGCAGAATTTGCAGATGTTCAACTGCAGAAATGCCATGATAACTAATTGATGTAAATGCTAATGAGCAAAATGAAACCTGGAGGAGATGGGAACCCCAATATTAGTAGGATGTGGAAACTCAGATAAGGAAAAGAGGATGACCTCTTCATGAATATGCACACACTCCAGTGAGCACCAATGTAACCATTTATAAAAGGTGCTATCTAGCTTATGGGCTATGGGACACAAACAGGAAAAGCCAGACTGAAGAACACGTGTTCTGGGATTCACCACCAAGAGACTTAAGTGATGAAAGTACTAATGCTGGATATTTTGTGCATCTCTCTGTTGTCTGTTTTGTTCTAGTGTTTTTGGCAGTGATTTTTTAATAATAAAGGTATTCATACAGGCAAACATGACTACTTCAAGCTGGTTCTTACATTCTCATTGTGTCTCTCAATCTCACGATAATCAAGATACTGTAGCTGAGTTAGATCCAGAACTCTCTGAGACCACTGTTATCTAACCAATTACAAAATACCAATTATACTAATTTGGGCTCTATTTTTTAGCTTAAGCTGAACATAGACTGTGATGGAAGCTTCAGGGGGTAGCCGAGTTAATCTGTGCAGGATAAACTTAAAAAACGAAAACTGGTCTGGTAACACTTTATAGACTAACAAAAAAATAGGAAGTATTGAAAAACTTAACAGAATGACTATAATGGAAGAACTGGTAGATAACTCTGTCCTGCATTGATAGCTGCTTCTAACCATGCTGTCAATACTGAAATTTTCTTGTGCAGCAGCATGTTTCTGGCAACTATATAAGAAATTATTTCATCTTTGTACAGTTGAATGTAACTTTTCAAATTGTGAAGCAATCTGCAGTTTTGTCTACCTGTTCTACTTTTTCCATCCAGTGCTGATTACAGAACTCTCATCTCTGGTAGTTACTATGATGATCTGCAATGTTTTGGGCCTGACAATCTTCAAAATCCTTAAGTGAGCTATTGCCTGGAGGTGTATTAACCTCAGATTTTTGAACTCCATGTTATCATTACACCTGTTGGGTATTTTGTTGATTTATTTTTGTGGGTCTTTGATCAGTGTTGAATTTTCATCTCAATATGGTTGTCACTGTCACAATTTCTTCCCTTTGCCACATATATCATTGCAATCTGATTTGTACATTTAATACTTGGCATTTTGAACTAAACTAGAATGCACTCAAAATATTCCTTCCATGAAAAAAGAACACCTTATATGTCTTTATAGGCCTTTTACTGCAGAATACAATGAATCTATCATATTGTCAGTCCAATTGGATAGCTGTGGCTTACTAGTAGAGGCATGTGACCTGATTTTAAAAAAAGGAAGAAACATAAATGCATACACAAAGTATTTGCCAATTTGTGCACCTAATTACTGAAATTATGCATACAAACCAGGTAACAGCATGAATAATTGTCCAATTAGACACTTACTTGACCAGCTAGACACTTACTTGACCTTCTCTATTAATATTAACTCAATATGTGCACTTATTTCTCTAATGGAAAAGTTTTATAGAATTTGGGCTTCAATTCAGAAAAATACTTAGGCACATGACTAGTCCCAATAAACTCCATAAGCCTAATCACCTACCTAAAGTATTTTGCTAGATCTTTTAAACTAATGTATAGTAGGAATAACATTTTGTTAAATTCTATGTGATGGTCTGAAAACCTACAGGACATTATGATTTTCTAAACATTCTATAGGACTTTTCAACAAGAACTGTGATAATTGTATATGTAAATTGCACACAATTACTTGCATAACTATTTTTTAAAAATAAGGCTTACAAGAGTTACTTATTACTAGACACAAATGTTTTCAGAATGCTGGTGAGATATTTTAGTCCCCAAATTTTAACATATAAATGTTTGATACAGGTATAAAAGCAAAATCGCATATATCGTTATTTAATGAGTGAGGACATAAACATCCTCTTCATCAAAGCAGTCCTGTTTGCCAAGAATAAACTCTTGACAGGCAAGAGGCATTCTAGTGATTCCCTGCTCAAGATAGCCCTTTGATAGTTGATTCCAGCTTCCTTAAGGTATTGGCACAACTATTGAGCTCTGTGTTGTTAACAAAGCTTTCACTGTTTTATATCCAGTTCATCCCAGGTGAGTTCAGTGACAGATCTGGAGGCTAGAAAAGCAGTGCTTTTGAACATACCATCCTGTTCCGTTCTACTTTAAAAGCTCTTTCAGTGCCTGCTTGACTGATAAGATCACCGTGCTACACAAAACTGGACCAATGACACAGATAAGACAGAGGAACCTCTATCTGCAGAATATTGTGGTAGCTCTCTGAACACTTGCTTGCTAATTGCCATCTGCACTGCTCCCTAAATATCTCTCAATCTTCATCCTTATGACTAGGCAGATAAAATAATGTCCCATGTAAGTATACATACAACATAGCATCTGTTCATTGTGTGATAAAAATCAAAAGTGTTTGCACTTATACTTGTCATAAAACTTCCAAGTTGCTGAAATCTAATAATTATAAGAATTTGGCTTCTGAAACCTGGAGAGAAACAGGCTGACAAAACTTTATAGGTATATATAGATGCACAATTGAGTAGGTTAAAAAAGTAGCCCACAGGCTTGTGAAACTTGGCTGTACCTTTTACATTTTAAATTTTTAAAACTTTTTGAATGCTTCTCATTTTAAAAAAATCCTTAAAAAATCTATTTCTTGAAATAATTAGCAAGAGCTCTCATACCCAAAACAAAAAGAATGGCTGATTGAAGTGGAAGATTGAGGAAGAGAGGGAGAAAAGATAAAGTAAAGACTTCCCCAAATGAATGCCCTAGAGACAGCCATATAAGGACAATGAGGCATGTTTATTGATTAAATTAGAGCCCCATGACCAAGATTCTGTACACTATGCTTTACCTCTGCTTAAGCTATGCCAGCTGTAAGGAGAGGGTTTAGTGCCATGAGATTCAAGGGGAAAAAAGGAGCAAACATGTCCAGAAATTGTCCTGATTTCCCAAGGAGCTTCCATCAATATGACATCAGAACTTTTAGTCAGAAGAAAGCTGAATTTTACACCACACAGCACTGAACATGCTAACAGTATATCACTCCACTCTTAGGATATGTCTACACAGCAGGGCTAAAGCCAAAATAAGCTATGCAACTTCAGCTACATCAATTGTGTGGCTTACACTGAAATAGCTTAACATGGCTTTTGGCACTGTCTACACAGCTAGAAGTTTGAGATAGAGCACTCTTCCTCCAACTTCCCTTACTCCTCGTAAATTGAAGATTACAGGAGTGGGAGTAAGAATTCCTCCAGCTTGCCATTATTTCAACATTATGTCAAAATAACTGCTTGTAGTGTGGATGTGGACTATGTTATTTCGGAATAACATCAGTTATTGCTAAATAACACTGCTGTGCAGATGTACCCATGGGCTGTGTCTACATTGGCACCCTTTTCTGGAAAAGGGATGCTAATGAGATAAGTCGGAATTGCAAATGCAGCGGGGATTTAAATTTTCCCCACGGCATTTGCATGAACATCTTGCTGCTTTCCGGCTCGGGCTTTGGAAAAAGCGCCAGTCTAGATGCGACTCTTGAGGAAAAAAAGCCTTTTCGGAAGATCCGTATTCCTCTTAAAATCAGGAATAAGGGATCTTCCAGAAAAGGCTTTATTTTCCGCAAGAGCCGCTGTTTAGACTGGCGCTTTTTCCGTCAAAGCCCGAGCCGGAAAAAGCAGCAGCAGTTAATTATGCAAATGCCGCTGGGAAAATTTAAATCCCCGCTGCATTTGCAATTCCGACTTGTCTCATTAGCATCCCTTTTCCGGAAAAGGGTGCCAATGTAGACACAGCCTTAGTGTGGTTGGACCCACACAAAGGTCCCAGGTGGCTGTAGGTTTGGAAGCAATATAGAACCAGTTCTGGCTGACATTCAGAGTGCATCCACATACAGGGCTTACCTCGAAATAAACTATGCAAATTGAGCTATGTCAATTGCGTAACTTATTTCAAAATAGCTTATTTCAAAATTGGGAGTGTCTACACAGCACTTATTTTGAAATAGAGCACACTTCCTCTGGCTTCTTTTACTCCTCATACAATGAAGGTTAGAGGAGTTGGAGTAAGAAATCCTCTAGCTTGACAGTATTTCGACATTATTTCAAAATAACTGCCTGCTGTGTAGATGCGGACTAAGTTATTTCGAAATAATGTTGATGGGTAGACATGCCCTCTGAAATTGGAGTGTTGAGAGTCCAAACTGTAAAGTACAGTGTTTTTGACTAAACAATTATTTCAATTTTCTTGCTGGCTATTCAGGTTACATATGAGAAAGTTGGGGTTTTCCTGGATTAACCTTTTCCTTGTGTACTTTAATCCCCAGGTCAAATTTTCACAGCATCCCCACTGCAGGAGGTCAATGGGAGAAAGTCTTCTGCTGACTTCCCTTATTCCTTGTGTCTCAGTGGAATATTGGAGTCGACGGGGACATGATCAATTATTGATTTAGTGAGTCCTTTCTAGACTAAATTGAACCCTGGGAGATCAATGTCCAAAATTCTGATTTCTTGATAAGTGGAGACACGCCCTGAGAAGCTGACTTAAGGACTGGCCACCTGTGTGCTAGCAATTTTATTTACCATTTTATCTGCTGGTGGGCAGGCTTTGATATATTTGCTGCTAAACTTCCTTCGCCAATTTTTCATTTTGTATCTTTTTCTCGGTTTCCAAAAAAATCAAGCTATACAACATGCAAGAATGTTTCCCCAGAAGTACCTAAAATCTGCTATCTGAGAGCTCTGTAAGAATTCCACAAGGAAAACATTGCTTTGAGAATTTACTTAGTGCAAACTTACATTAAGATAACAAAATTCAGCTGACTCAGTAGAGGTGTTTCCTAGCAAAGGGCTGGAGCTGTGAAATTCTAATGTGAAGCCAAACTTTTCTAAAGTTCAGGAGTGTTAAGAGGCACAGCTCAATTTCACTTCCAGACACTGAACATGGATAGGAATTGTTGTACTGGATCAAATCCATAGTCCATCTAGTTCAGAACCATGTCTCCAACTGTGGTCAGTATCAGTTGTTTTGAGGAAGTGTCTGAATGGACACTTATATACTGATAGATGAAGGTTTTTTTCGTAATCTCCACCAGTTTATTAGTTGAAACATGACAGTTTTATTCCCCTTTTATTTTGTCTAAAGTAACCGTGAATGTTTTTATCCATATAAATATCCTGTAGCCATGAGATCCTCTGGTTAATTATGTGTTGCATGAAAAAGAATGTCCTTTTATGAATTTTTAGTTCATTCCATTGAATGCCCCCCTTGTTCTGAGAGAGGGTAAACAATAGAGCCCAATTTATCTTCTTTTACTAGTCATTACTTTATTTCTGTCTATGTTCTGTCTTATTCACCTTCATCTCTAAACTGAATAGCCTGTCTATTTCATCTGGCATTGAGAACTTTCTCATTGCTAAGAGATATTTTGATACAAAGTTGGACCTGTCTTCAATTATATAACAAACATGGACATTTCCTATAAATTTTAGCAGGAAAACTGTGTGACTTGCCCACTTTCTGTCATTAGAGGAAAGCCTCATACCATCATGCTAGGGAGAATTAAGATAGTCAACAATAATGTAGTTAGAAGAAAAAAAATTTATAACACTTCACAGTAGTGTATATAATGACATGTGAGAGTGTGAGAAACAGGAAACCGATTCAGACACCTCAGATATGTATAGCTCTTTAAGGGAAAGGTAATAAGCAGCTGTGATATAAAAAAAAGATTAATCAGCTTCACATGTAAAATAAAAGCATTAAAAAGGTCTCTGAAAAAGTCATGACAAGAGATCTAAGGGGAAAATATCAAAGATACAAAATATAGCCACAATTTAGCTAAGGGCAGTTATGTAAGTAGCCACCACTCATACCTCTATTTGCCAAAAAGAACTCAACCAAAATAATGAAAGCTGGCTAGAGAACAGGAGTACTGTCCAATTTCTAAAAGTTTTTTGATCATATCACATTAATTTGAATATAAAAAGTATAAAACAGGATTACAGAGAATATCAATAAATTATTTAATTGTTTCCATGACATTATTTGTGTATTTTTAAAGTAATATGTGGAACAACAGGGCCAAATTGTGAACAGGGTGAATGAGTATCATACCACTGAAGATAACATAGCTACAACAACTTGTGCCAGGTAGGAATCTGGCCTATGGTATCCAATTTAGCTACAGATATGAACAGTGTGCATAGAGTAGAACAAGTCAATTGTTTTCCATCTCTTTCTCCATGTAAACAAAGATACGATTTTCTTTATCAGAAGTGAAATTCTGATTAAGTTTAGTTTCTCTTTCAAGCATTTAAGCATTTCCAGTGGATTTTGTTTCATGAAATGGTTGAATGCATTCTGCTATTTTTAATATTCCATCTCCTCAGCCATGTTGGTGTAAGTACATACACTGGAGAAATAAATAGTTCTATTTGGGCACTTTATCACAGATTTTAAAAATGCTTTGATATCACAAAAAAAAAAAAAAAACCCAAACCTGTATTATAACTGACACAGAAAAAAATCAGACTGAAGATAGTTCCATTATCACTAACAATTTAGCTCTTTACATTTTGTTTACAGCACTTGTAATGGCATGTTTATAATTTAAGGTTGTTGGATCAGATTTCCCTAGAATACTTATGCAGAAAGTGCTTTGTACTGACTCAGGACTTGACACTTTGGGATGCTGGGTATTTCCTGTGAGGTACTGAAAACCCAAAACTTCAATCAGCGCTGAGGGAGTGCAGTCAGTATTTCATAGCTTCAGGACTGGATTTTAAAATGGACTGAATTAGGCCCTGATAAGGAAAGCTCTTAACACCTAATTGAAGTCAATGGTACTCAGGCTTTAACATTCAGTCCCTGCTTTCCTAAATCAGGTATCACATAAGAAAGTGTGAAGTAAAACTCTAATATTACAATTCTGAGGCATTTTGAGGTTTTCTGTTCTAGTTTTTGGACCAAAGCACGCTGCAATCTTATGAATTACATGTTAACAGCAGTGACAGAATGCTACTAGAGTATGGAAATATTCAACACATAGTGGAACTTTGTCCTATTATACCCATTCCCTTCCATCACCCACATACCAGGAGAATTTCTGAGAAAAAATATGTGGAAAATGAACATGGTTATTTGTAACAACATTTTATGCAATCTTAAAATTAAATGTTGCCATGAGCAAAAGCTACAGTTTAATAATTCTCTATGTGAAGAAACTAATGTTAAATGAATGAAGGTCCAAGTCAAGCACTCAAAACACAGGCAATGGCATAATTAATATTACCAGAGGAACCTTAACATTTCCTTTGGTGCTAAGGAATTATGATAGTCTCTTAAAACATTAGCATGTACTATTTTTTTCCAGGAGGCTCCCTACCTCATTGGTCCTGATCTTTAGATGTGCTGTATCTACACACAGTTTCCCTGACATAGGCTGTGGTTTTCCATTAACTTTGCACAGCATCCCAGTCCAGCCAAACCCCTTTGGAGGACTCCCACATTTGTCTAACGAGAGGCTTATGCAGGAAATACTAACAGTACATGGTGACAGATAAAACAATTTTCAGTAATAATCTGGACAAAACTTACTGAATTTAGTTAAACCTTATTTTGAATTGCTTGTGTATCATTGTAGGACAGCATTATATGTAATTCCATGGGGGAGAGAGCCCTCCAGGAAACAGAAATGGTGCAAGGTGGTTACAAATTTGCTAAGGTTGTAACACCTTCAGAGAGCTACTACTACCTCGAGAAAGGCTTGCATATATTGGTTCAAAATGAATTTTCCTGGGACCAACAAACAAAGTAAAGATAATTGTTAAATAACCTAAGGCAAAAATCACTCTGAATCTTCTTTCTGATCCCACAACCAGACAGGTTGTTCTGTTTGGTGGAGGAAGGGGCAAATCCTTCCTGGGAAGGGTTAGAAGTACTTGGCCTAGTCTGTGTGCTTGTTCTCAGTTAACAGCTGTTATGAACTTGTCACTACAGCAAAACATTTTAAGGGATTTGAAGGACTGTCCATCCTCACCCCTTCTGCCTGAGGCCCTGTCTTTTCCATACCCAGAAGGATTGAAAAATTACTTTAATCCCTGGATGAGACAGTATGACAGCTGGGGAATTCAATGAAAACATCTCAGTCAGGATGGAGGGAAAGAGGTATATCTCTGCCCATGAATGAAGGTAGCTGGGAAGTGGAAGCCTGAGAAAAGGTGACCTTGCTGGACCATAGAGTGGGAACACAGGTGCAATTGCCTTCACCAGGGACATATCAAAACCCCTTTGGAGCAACTTCATATCACCTTACTGAGGCCATGTCTACACTAGGAGATTATTTTGAATTTACTAAATTCAACTTCTGGGCACCTGATTTTACAAATTCGAAGTTCTGTGTCCTCACTACAGGGAAGAATTGAATGTAGTTTAAGGTAGGTTTCATTAATGTTGACGCGCTACCTCATACTCACAACCCCAGGAAGTACTCTGGGAAGCTGCGTGAGGCCACCTGGAGGCTAATTAGTTGGAATTAGTGGAACCAGAGCATCCACACTAAAGTTATTTTGGACGTACAAGTTCTGGAATAGTGTTATTTCTCATGAAAAGCAGAACTACAGAGTTCGAATTCTGTGGCCCCTTTCTCCAGAATAACAGGCTTTGTAGTGTGGACACATTGCTTACAAATTTGACCTTGGGGGGACGACAGTCCTAGTGTAGACCAGGTCAGAGTAGGCTACACAGGACACAAAGTAATATGCAAACTGTCATTTATCCCACGAATTTAGCCTTTTTCAGCTCACAAATTCTTTGCCTCTATTCCAAATTTGATAAATTCTTTTCTGACCGTACATAAACTGTACTCTGTGCATTTTCAATATCCGCAGTTTGTTATGTGAATTCTTTGGGTTAGTTTTACTTGGTCAGCTAAAAATCACATGGTTTTTATTAGTATTCCTTGATTGAATGAATTTGCAAGGACATGGAATGAAAACCCACAAGAGAGAATTTAAAAATTGGTTTGTATAAACACTGTACATGCAACTTTGAAATTCACTTTCGATAAAATTTAATCATGTAAATATTTACAGAAAATAAATGCAAAAGGGGTTTGGTTTAAGGATGACACAAGTGAATGAATTAAAAAAGTTAAATGAATATTTGGAAAAGACTTTCAGTAGTACCATTCAGCTCTTGTCAGAAAACTTTGAAAAAATACTTTTAGAGGCAATGTTAAGGTTCCTTTTAATCACTTAGGATTTAAAACCAGATATTGATTCATCATTTCCAAATTTCTTCTAAGATTCAGTAGCAAAGACATATGACATAAAGCAGCAGCAGATGTTGCGGAGCCGAGTGTACAGTTGAATACATATTTCTTCACAGTTTCCATGAAATAACATTTAAGCACTGTAACTCCCTTGATAATTGCATGCTAATTCATTTTAATGTGATTTCATTACCTTCTGATAACCATGCAATTAATTCAGGTCACCAGCAGTAATGTGAAGAGGTCAGAAAATCAGAACTTACTATAGCAAGTAACAAAATCTTTAAATCAGTGGGGTATTTTAACAAGAGATTTAAGGAGACATAATAGATTATGGATTGGACTGTTCTCTAAATTAGCTAGAGCCAATGGACAGAAAGCACTGCGGGAGCTATGTAGGCAAACTATAACAATTAAGAGAGAGCAAAAAAAATCAGTATTTCTGGGCCATTCAATATCACATTCTCTTTCCAACCTGTTTAAGAACAAACCACAAAAGGTTTAGAAGTTTAGTTCAGGAAATGATCCAAATCGAGTAGCCAGAAAATCTTGCAAGAACAAACTTCCTGACAATTTTTGGTGGTACTTGTTTTCATGAGACCACTTTCCTTTCAGAAAAAGCTGATTACTTATTGCTGATCAGCTGAGGCAATATTTGAGGCCAGGTGCCATGACGCTATAACAACCCCTACTAACTAAGAAAAAACAACCAGATAAAACAATTTAATTAGAGAATTACACTTCTTTCTTTTTTTTTACCAAGTTGTGTGTGAACTATGAACAATTTCCTGGAACAAATACATAATTTCTTAGTTTGTAGATATTCACTCTTGAAAGCTTTTGAGATTTGAGATTCAAGCTGTGTCGGCCAGTTATGACTGGACCCAAATTACATGGAATGTTTGCTCCCCTGGTTGGATAAATATAACTTTTCAAGTCAGGTTTATACTGCACATAAATACATTTACATGTACAGAATTTACTTTCCATTAATATTCTTTAGTATTCATTGAAAATTGGCAGTTTTCAATTATATTCCTGCCAGTAAATTTGTTCATTAGAATATTAAAAAGAAAACAGAAAAGGCACATGAATACAGCCAAACAAATCCAGTTTATTCATCCAGTTCTAATACATTTGTAATGCCATATTCAAAGATAACACAAAGTTACAACAGGGGAATTTTCCAAATGTTTTTCTATGTAAATGAGAAACACAAGCCCTAGTAAAAGCTAATAAGGTTTGTGCTCCTAAATCACTTGGAAGAACTAGACAGTATAGTGAGTGGGATTTCCAAAAGTTTTTAACTTAAATTCTAGTTTTCTCAACATTCCTTCAATTTTTTCTTCTTGGTCAATCTATTCCCAACTTCACACAGATGCCCCAACTTCTCTAAATTGGTGTCCTTCCCAGATCTTCCTCCATAATCCCTGCAACTCCTTCCATCTCACATGCTCTTTCATTGCCCAGGTCATCCTCAATGTGGAATCTTTCCACAGCATTTAAGATTACATTTTCAAAAGCACTTATTTGGCTTAGGACCACAAGTCCCATTACAAGACAAAGAGACTTGTGCTCCTAAATCACTTAGATATTTTTGAAAATCTGACTTCAAATTCATTTACAATAGAAAAATAGAGAGAATAATTCTAAGACATCTTTTACAAATGCATGAAGTGAAATGCACAGAACTGAGCACTAGGAAGTAATATATAGACAGTGAAAAACAGTCAAGGCATACTGAAACATCGAATATAGGGGAGATATAAATGTGCTTTCACAAACCATCTAAGAGAGATGATAGGTAAGCATCAAACCAAGCTTAAGGTTGTGTGACAAAGGATCAGAATTGTCCACAGATGATCAAGGAGGATTATGTGACTGATGGTATTAAATGTCTCTGAAAGATCCGGTTACAGATGTAGTATTTAGCTGGAAGAGATTTTTTGAAAACTTGAAACTAAGCGTAATTTCTGTAATATGATAGGATTTAAAGCCCGACTGACATTTTCTATGCAAGTCACATTTTTTCTTGAATTGGGGTAACCTTTCCATTATCTTAAACAATAAATTAGAGTTTAAAGTTGGGAGGTAATTGGAAATGCAATTAGCAACCAGGTTAGAATAACACATTTCTCCCAGTTGGCTACCACGGTCAACGGGCATCTTCAAAAGCGGTCGAACTACAAAGAGAAAGATAAGGTACACACCTGCCTCACAAGGTGTGACAGGACTAAAGCTTGCTTGCTGGAACATTAGAACCATGATTGATACAGCAGATAGTGATCGCTCAGAACGGCGCTCCGCTCTAGTTGCCCACGAACTTTCAAGACAAAATGTCGACATCGCTGCTCTTAGTGAAGTCTGCCTCTCTGAGGAAGGCAGCCTTCAAGAACATGGTGCAGGTTACACCCTCTACTGGTCAGGCAAGCCAGAGTCTGATAAACGCCTTTCTGGCGTTGGCTTTATGGTCAGGAACTCCATTGCATCCAAACTTGCAAACTTGCCAACGGGCCACTCAGATCGCATTATCTCCACGCGCCTCCCACTTAGAAACAAGCAGCATGCCACACTGTTTAGCGTGTATGCCCCAACTCTTCAAACGGATCCAGCAGAAAAGGACAGGTTCTATAGTGATCTGCGCAACCTCATTCAGAACGCTTCCGTAGACGACAAGGTTATCGTCCTTGGTGACTTCAATGCCCGAGTAGGTAAAGATTCAAAAGCCTGGAAAAGAGTGCTTGGCAAGCATGGTGTCAGAAACTGTAATGACAATGGGCGCCTCCTGTTAGAATTCTGTGCGGAGCAGCAACTTGCCATCACCAACACCATGTTCCAACAGAACGACAGCCTGAAGACAACCTGGATGCACCCTCGGTCTAAGTGTTGGCATCTTATAGACTACATCTTGGTGCGCCAGAGAGATCTTCTAGATGTTTTACTCACTTGAGTAATGCCCAGCGCGGAGTGTCATACGGACCATCGCCTTGTGTGCTGTAAACTCCGTCTCCATTTCAAAGCCAAGCCAAAGAGGGGAAGTGCCCCAAGGAAGAAGTTCCATGTTGGCAAACTCCAATCAATTGAAGTGAAAGCTAAATTCCAGGCGAATCTTCAGTCAAGGCTTGAGGATTCCAGCTCTCCCACAAACCCCTCTTCAGATGCTCTTTGGAAACATCTCAAAACCACCATCTTGCAGACCTCTGAAGATGTCCTAGGGTTTTCCTCTAAGAAGAACAAAGACTGGTTTGATTAAAACAATCAGGAAATTCAAGAATTGCTGACGAGGAAGAGATCCGCCCATCAAGCACATCTTGCTCAGCCGTCCTGCCCTGATAAGAAGGCAGCCTTCCGCCTTGTATGTAGCAATCTCCAGTGCAAGCTTAGAGAGATTCAAAATGAATGGTGGACCAAACTTGCAGAGAGAACTCAGCTTTGCGCGGATACCGGTGACTACAGAGGGTTTTATGAAGCCCTGAAGGCGGTGTATGGCCCTTCGCATTACATCAAGAGTCCCTTGCGCTCTGCAGATGGCCAAGTGCTCTTCACAGACAAGGTGTCTGTCCTGAACCGGTGGTCGGAACATTTCCAGACTCTCTTTAGCGCCAACCGCATGGTACAAGACTTAGCAATCCATTGTATTCCACAACTGCCAGAGAAAATAGACCTGGATGAGATTCCTACTCTAGAGGAGACTGTCAAGGCCATTAAACAGCTGAAAAGTGGCAAGGCAGCAGGAGTCGATGGAATTCCACCAGAGGTTTGGAAGCATGGGGGCCCAGCGTTGCACGCCAAACTCCACGAGCTCTTTGTCTGTTGCTGGGAACAAGGCAAACTGCCACAGGACCTCCGTGACTCAGTCATCGTCACTTTGTATAAAAACAAGGGGGATAAGTCGGACTGTTCCAACTACCGGGGGATAACTCTGCTCTCTGTCGTGGGAAAAATTCTTGCAAGAGTACTTCTTAACAGATTGGTGCCCACCATTGTAGAAGAACTCCTTCCAGAGAGCCAGTGTGGCTTCAGAGCTAATAGGAGCACCATCGATATGGTATTCGTTCTTAGACAGCTACAAGAGAAATGTAGGGAACAGAACAAGGGATTGTACGTGACTTTTGTCGACCTTACCAAAGCGTTCGACACTGTGAGCAGAAAAAGTCTGTGGCTAATCATGGAGCGACTAGGGTGTCCCCCAAAGTTCTCAACATGATCATCCAGCTACATGAAGACCAGCGTGGCCAAGTCAGACATGGCACTGACCTCTCAGAGTCCTTCTTAATACGCAACGGTGTAAAGCAAGGCTGCTTCCTCGCGCCGACTCTCTTCACGATCTTCTTCAGTATGATGCTCCAAAGAGCCACAGTAGAACTTGATGATGAAGACGGTGTCTATATCCGATACCGTACTGATGGCAGTCTGTTCAACCTGAGGCGACTAAAGGCCCATACTAAGACAGTGCGGCAACTCATCCGAGAATTACTCTTCGCTGACGATACTGCCCTTGTTTCTCACACGGTGACAGCGCTGCAGCGCATAACATCCTGCTTTGCAGAGGCTGCCGAACTTTTGGACTAGAAGTCAGCTTGAAGAAAACGAAAGTTCTCTATCAGCCCTCACCTCGGGAAGATTATTGCCCTCCCTGCATCACCATTGGCGAGTCAGAGCTGAAGACAGTTCATCAGTTCAGCTACTTGGGGTGTATCATCTCCTCGGACACCGAGGTTGATAAAGAGATTGATAACAGACTGGAAAAGGCAAACTGTGCATTCGGTAGGCTGTATAAAAGAGTCTGGAACAACAAGCATTTGAAGAAAGGTACGAAGATTGGTGTGTACAGAGCCGTTGTACTGAGTACCCTCTTGTACGGTTCCAAGTCGTGGGTCACCTACCGGCATCATCTGCGTCTCCTTGAGCGCTTCCATCAACACTGCCTCCGTACCATCCTTAACATCCACTGGAATGACTTCATCACCAACATTGAAGTCCTCGAACAGGCGGAGGTTACTAGCATCGAGGCCATCCTATTGAAGACACAGCTGCGTTGGGCAGGGCACATCTCTAGGATGGAGGATCATCGCCTGCCCAAGATTGTGCTGTATGGCGAACTCGCCACTGGCCACCGCGACAGAGGAGCACCGAAGAAGAGGTACAAGGACACTCTGAAGAAATCCCTTGGCGTCTGTCATATTGACCACCGCCATTGGTCTGCTTTAGCCTCGGGAACGAGAGGCCTGGAGACGCACCATTCACCAGGCTGTCTCCTCCTTCGAGAATACACGTAGGGCTGGTCTTGAGGACAAAAGGACATGGAGGAAGAATCGTGACACCACAGCACTAAACTCAGAACAGAATTTCCCTTGCTGCCACTGTGGCCGAATCTGCCTGTCCTGCATTGGACTCGTGTCAGTCACCAGCGAGCTTGCATCAGACGTGGACAAACCCCTTCCTAAATCTTCATTCGCGAAGTTAAGCCATGAGAATAACACAATCTGAAATCACAGAACTTAAAGATATATGTAGCAATTGCTGGGTTGATTAACATGTCTACAAAGAAGTCCTTAAGTACTTGGAAAGTAGAACACATTTGGTCTGAATTTTGGGTAGCCATGTTTGCCCAGCATCTCTTGATGTATATGTATCCTTATTTTGTACTTAGCTGGTTAGGAGTCTATTATGAAGAGACAGTTTCAAAGAAATACAAAATTATGCAACTTATCCTCAGGGATTTTACTAGAAACATCTGCATGTAGTAATGTTCCATTGTTGAGAATCATGGTAAATTGGATCCTTGTTGTTCATTTTACATGGGCTAGCTCATACTAGCTTATTTCCTCAGGTCAGGCAAAGCAACTAATATTTTAAAGAAATTTTATTTTCGGCATGCAGGTACATGAAAGGTAAATGAGCACACAGAACCAAACATACATAATTTTCTGGCAATTCATTCTCTGGAGCATACAAAAACAAATATCTTGGTAAGGAGTAATAGCAATGAGAGATGAGGTGAATATTAGCCACTGATTCATACTGGGATGAACAAGCCTCTATAGGCTCACTTGGAAAATCCATATATCTTTACTAATAGGTGTCAACTGCTAAGGCAAGAATTACAAATGCTTCACTTTTACATATACAAGTAAAGTATTGTTTCATTCCTTACTTCATTATTTTTTATGGTTTCTTCATGCATATTTACTGGGTAACACTTTAGTGCAATGCTCTAACTGAAGCAATTAATCCTAAGTTACAGTGAAAATCCAGTTGAAGTACTTGCGTGCGACATTCACATTAATACCAAATGAGTTCATGGTGATTAATGCTATTTAAAAGATACCAAAGGAATTAATATTGATTAAGCAATTATTTCAAAGTGTTACTGTTTACTGTAATGTATATCAACTTCAGTTTTGGAATGATTTCATTGCACATTGAGTCTTACTGCTGGCTAGCCCACATTGAGCCATAGCACATTGAGCCACAGCTGGGATGTGAAACTAGCATGACTTTTACCACATCATGTGTGACTATAGCTTGTATCCCACACGGAGGACATCCTGCTTCTGACTCAGAAGTGTGATAAGCAGCTGTCTTCCCAGTAGATGCAAGTTTGCTTCATAATATTTTCAGCAAGAAACTGTATCCTCATCTGCTCTTTTCTGAAGCAAGTTCTACTAGTTGGATCTCAAGGGGAATAAATATGAGATTCTATAATAAAAGATAGGATAATAAATCAGGACTCTATAAACGAAGAATTAAAGAAGAGTAATATAGTGACAATCAATATTTTTTGGGGGAAAATAGATCTCGTCAAACTAACTTGATAGATTTTTTTGAGGAAATTACACACTTGGTACCCGTGGTGATGTAATACACTTAAACCTCTGTAAAGCATTTGACTTGGTACTAGAAGATATTATGATTAAGAAAACAGAACAGCACAAAATCAACATGCATACTTACATGGATTAAAAATAGCTAACTGTGAGGCTCAAAATGTAAATGGGTAATCATCATCAAGATGATGTTTACCTAATGGGATCCTGTAGGAATTGTTTCTTGGCCCTCAGCTATTTAAAGTTTTAACAATGTTCTAGAAGAAAATAGAAAATCATTACTCATAAAAATTGCAAATGACACAAATGATTTCATTGCATATTGAAGGGAGTAGTAAATAATGATGATGCCAGATCACTGGTATAGAATAATCTGGATCTCTTGGTAAGATGGATGCAAGCAAACAATATGCTTTTCAATACGGTCAAATGCAGGTGTACATCTTGGAACAAAGAATGTAGGCTATATGTACAAATGTGGGATTCTATGCTGCAAATCAATGACTCTGGAAAGGATTTAGGGGTTATGGCATATCATCGGCTGAAAATGAGTATCCAGGTAGATGTTGTGGCCAAAAGTGCTAATTTCATCCTTGCATGCATAAATAGGGGAATCTCAAGGAAGAGTACAGAGGTTATTTTAACTCTCTATTCGATTCTATTAAGCCCACTCCTGGAATATTGTGTGCAGATCTGGTATCCACGATTTAAGGATGATGTTGATAAATTGAGAAGTGTTTAGAAAAGAGCCACAAGAATGATTAAAGGATTGGGAGAAAAGCCGCATAGGGTACATCTATATTAAAGTTTAAGGTGTGATGGTAGCGTGAGGTAGATAGCACAAATAACGAAAGCTGTGAAGAAAAAAAGAGTAAATAATCAGGATGCCTGGAGTGCTTGCATTCAAGTGATTAGCTTATGCTGAAGCCTGTTCTGCCACATCTTTACTGCTATTGTCATCTGGCTTATGTGAATTGTAGCTCTCTGGTCTGTTAGATGAAGAAAGGATAGAAGCTTGGTTCCCCAACCAACAGCATGCAGGCCTGCCCACTTAACACCGCATTGAGGAGCAGTAATCAGTGCATAATAAAGGGACAGCTTTGGTCATTTCCCCTCTGGAGCAAGAGAGAAGACAGGGAAACCTGGCCTGTGCTAAGTTACATTCTGCCCTTTGCTCAAGGCATGACTGACTAAGCATCACACTAATTTACAAATTCTACAAATGAACAAAATAAATTAACATAAGAAATACAGGGAACAATTGAAAAATTAAGCACCATCTGCCATCTTTCATTGTTCTATGCTCTCCAAGGAAGCCTTACTTTCTCAGCAACTTCCAGTTTCTAACAACTCCTTGGATTCTTTCCCTGATGGACCCTCTCTTGGACTGAAGGCCAAATTCTGTTACCTCAGGACAAAGCTCAAATAAACTCACCTTTCCTATAGTGGTGGTCAGTAAATTTCAGCATTTTCCAAGGGCTATTTAGATACTACCATCAACTGGCATTCAAAGTAATTACTGGCATGACATATATGAGACAATAGTAGGCAAGCTCTTTTTGTAAACCATACTACTGTAAGTCTAGAAGCATGATCCTCCCTGCACTCCGGTGAAGAATAAGTAACTTAATAGATGCCTCAAGATGAGAGAGTTCTAGTAGTGTAGGCAGAAATAGAAACCGAACCCATTTTGTAGATACTGTATATGCTCTTTCAAAATATACAGCACTCAAGTGACACAGATCAAACAGAATCCAAAAGAAATTGAAGTCCAGGTGGCTGGAGAGCTTGAGTCTTGAATGAGGAACAACAATAACTATATTGAGGATCCAATAAGGGACTCTTTCTAGAAGCTCAACCCCAGCTACTATGCTTTCTAATGCGGAGTGGAACACATACAAGTGCACCAAATTTTAACAAAGCTGCCAGTGGTGACCAAAAATGGCTGCATTGCAAGAATATTAACCAGATCTTCTAACTATATGCCAGCTAATGGCATGAGGAGATGCAATCTGGTAGCAATGAAAGACACTGGGGTTTTTTATAGAGCAATAGATTCTATTTTCATTTGAGATAAAATAGAGCTGCTGTGTAGACTCCAGTCCCTCCAACATAAAAGAAATGTGAATAGTGCTTTCATGTAAGGAGATGAAATGTAGTCTCCCAAGAGTTTACTGGTATAGGACAATGCAAACAACATGAGAGACTTATTTTAAGATGGATTCTATGTCCCTTAAAGCATTGCCTTGTTGTAGCAAACAAAAGAGGGTTTAGATAGGAGCAGGGCTCTACTTTTCATAAGAAATGAAGTCACTTCCCTGCTCCCCAAGGGAAATTACTTTCTGTGAAAAATCTCTGAGCTCACAGACTAGTAGCTCAAAAGGGAACTCTGAAAGCATTGTGCCAGCCTGTGTCATATGCCGTCTTCAAGTTTTTTTCTGAAAACCATTTTCAGTGAGTGTTGTCAAAGCTAGCATTTGATCACAGGTGCTCCAATCTACCTGCTTGCTTGATGTACTTACTATTGACGCCTCTTCTGGGGAGATGCACTGACTAATGAGATGCTCCTACACCTTGACTGGAACAGACAACAGAGATACTGGTCAGTAGTCTGCAATATTATAAAGGTCTATCCCTATTTCAGGAGAGCAATGATTTTGGACATTTGCCATGTTTTTGGAAGTCACCTTTAGTTGACCACTTGTGGGAAGAACTGCAATAGCCATTGTTGAGCAGAAGTCCCAAGGAACTCCAAAATAACTTTGTCAATATGTTGTCATAGCCAGCCATAGTGCTGCTGCTAATATCGGTCAGATTTTTGTCTAATTTGGTGGTCATAAATGGTTCTGTGCATTGTTAAGTGATGTTTCTCTGATGGAATTGACACAATTTGTCATAGACTTGTCATCTGACATGCTTCTCATGAAGGGCCTTTGAGACATTCAGCAGACAGCAGCTTGGTTTGGAGTGACAGGTGGTTAGGTGATGCTGGTGGCTGCTGAGCTGCACTAAGATGATGAATCAAATTTCAGTATTTCTGGCTTAAGTGAGTAATGTCTTGATTCTGAGATGTCTCTTCCTGCCATGCCAATCTAGTGGCATCTAGTGATTTAATTAGGTTGCCAGCAATATCTGGCTTACCAATGGCTTCATACTGGCTAAGTAGTTTAGTACATTCAGTATCAAGTCACAGTGTGTACACAGCATGGTGGCCATGTGATATGGATACACTAGAAGCTTGGAAGATAGTTCTTGTGAGTTTCCTAAAACTTTATTGACTGTGATTATTTATAATGGCACAGAGAAAACACTTTTTTCTAGATCACCTCAGTACATCCAGGCTGCCTTGCTGAAGTTCCATGTTGTCCTGATAAAGGGTCTAAAGACTGGATGTTTTAGGAAAATAGAAGATCTGTGTTGGCTGTGTGAGAAGTCTTCTAAGACAAGGCATGATTTAGGTTGAGAGTGACCATCCACAGATAATATCCATGAGAGCATTTTCCTAAGTGGAAAGTGCCTCTTTGCTTTGCAACATGGATGAGGACAAGATCATTGTTAGATGCCCACTCCACCAGCTTGTCTGCAACAGCATCTGATGCCAAGTAACCCCTGAGTCTGGATGGAGGCTTTTGAAGTCATCAGCATAGACAGTTGTGGGTACTACTTCTGGCAAAACTTGCTGGTCTCAGCTAATATTTGATATTTAATATTAAACATTTGTGATCTAGAAACCGCACACCTGAGTCACATCAGACACTACTAAATTTAAGCAGAGTGACATCATAGATGTTTGGCTAGATGTAGGTGACACAGCCTTGTTTGGCTTGTTGGATATAGCACAGTAGTTGAACCTGGCTATCTGTGATGACGGGGGGGATCCCTGCATTTGGCTGCTGACAATCCTTCGGCAGTCTTTGGAGAAGCCTGATGACTCCAACATTGCGGGAGAGTGTGCAGAATTGCATCAGGAATGTCAGTGGACAAGTGATCAAAATACAGCGCTAGAAAAGACTTTGAATGAGAGCCACGGATTGGATCAGTTTCATTGGTATGAACTGGGTACTCACTGGGTGTGCAATGAAAACACCAATCTGTTGCTTCATCCATAATGGCTGAGTGGTGGTTGTTCCAGAAGACATTAAGCACTTGGATGAGAATAACTAGGGACAGTCAGGTAAAGAGGATTCTCATCAAAAGTGATCATAATTTTGTGGGTTGTGGTCCAGTATGAGTCAAAAAAAACAATAGCACCAGGCCAGAGAAGACTTGAAGTCACTTGTTCCCAAATGCCATGCTAGGCACATTGTGATGCACTTCAGTTTAATAGTCTGCTATAATGTGGCCCCTGAGCCTAGCATTCATAGCTTGGTACAAGTTATTCTTACTGTCCATTTGCTGAGTGGTGGTTTCCTGGATTCTGTTACAAAGATAAGCTGCTAAGGAGAGTCATAAAATAAAATAAAAATAAAATAAAATAGTGTAAGAGATTTTATGGGAACTGAAGCACCAGAAGAAAGTACAGTAGAGCTATAAACACCAGAGTTACACGCTGACCAGTAAACCAAGCACCTCATTTGGAACCAGAAGCATGAAATCAGGCAGCTGCACACACACACACACACACACACACATGCACACACACAGTACTGTGTTAAATGTAAACTACTAAAAATAAAAGGGTCGTTTTGAAAAAAAAGTTTTGACTAGGTACTTGTTTTATTTAAATTAAGATGGCTAAAAATAGCATCTTTCTTCTACATAGTAAAGTTTCAAAGCTGTTCTAAGTCACTGTTCAGTGGTAAGCTTTTTTTGAAAGAACAACCATAATGTTTTGTTAAGAGATATGAACATTTCAGAATTATGAACAACCTCCATTCCCAAGATGTTTGTAACTCAGGTTCTACTATATTTCCCCCCCTCAATCCATAATTCAAGAAAATACTCTGATGTTGCAAGACAACAGAGCCTAATACACTGGAAAAAAGTACAAAATGTTTAAAAGTAGCTAAACAACTTAAGATTCCATGTCATTTGTAAAATGGGACTAAGTCTATTTTTGGGAATTGTACCCAAAATGCTTAATGTTGGAATTTTCAAAGGGATTTAGGTACTCAAACTTTAAGTAGGAGAACTAATCATATATAATCTAGTTCTGCAACAACTTGCACACTTGAGTAATTGGACTGCTCCTATGTGTAAGTCCTCAGAATCAAACCAATTTTCTGGTGGAAAAACTGAGGTAGTAAAGTTACTTAAGCAAGGTCACTCAGCAACTCTCCATCACAGTGATCATTAAAATGCAGAAGTTCCTGATATGTTCTCATTTCTCTTGGATACTGGTGTGATAGTACTAGATGTATATGTATAGCTATCTTGACAACTTTTCACAACTCTGCTTTGAAGTTTGGAATAAAATTTTTCCTTTTGTGATCCAGCTGAGCCTTTCATCTGACTTCAGTATTCTTAGATACACAATGTAATTCACGTAATTTGGAGTTGCAAGACACAATTCCCAGGTGAATTAAAATCTAAATGTTTCACCTTCCTTCCAAATACAGGTGTGAAGGTGTGATTTGTTATTCCACAGGCTGTATTACTTTTGATGGCAGCACAGTCCATTATCAGTTTGAATTAATGTTACCACCAAATAATGTTGGTTACAGATGTTAAAAACATTTACACTACTAAAGACAGGTGAGTTTTATATCAGTAATTATTATTTTATCAGCTATGTACATTAGAAAGATATTGCAAATCCTTCAAAGTCAGTCAAATTGGTAGCGAAAAACACACATGAATTGTTTTGAAGTCTATTTTCCTCTAAAGTTATAGCCAAATATATTTTAAACATTTTTCCTGCATGATCCTATATAAATGGAATATGTATTGGACATTGCCAAGGGAAAGGTATAATTAAGTCCTGATTATTGTTATACTATTTTTAAAGGGAAAAGGTTTATCTTTTTATTTATCAGACCAGAAAACACCATGCACACTTGTTAATTATCGTGCTTTGTAATGCCCCAAATTTCTCATTCCACATGGTCAGTTTCATATTAAAATTCAGGGAGTGGGAAATAATACCTAGTGCTGCCTGTCAAGTTGGAATACTCTTCTCTGCAGAGTAGAAGCAGAAAGCTTCTGGGTCTTAAAATATAAGAGATATCTAGACTAATTTATTTAGGAGTATGCTGTACATTGTGTAATGGAATGGCAAGATGTAGCTGTAGTTGGATGGCCAAGAAAGGGAAATCATCATCCTTAAAATCTAGAGTGAAGCCAAGTAAAAGTTTAGTGGCTTTTATCCAGAGAGTAAGTTGGGGTTTATGTTGTATGATGGGTGTGGCAATGAACATGAGCGTGTGTATGCATACAGACAAAAGATAATCATTGCTATACCAGTATTTCATTATGTTACATGTTTTGTGTAATCATCATGAAAATAGTTTTATCAGGAGCCAGAAAAACCTAATAGAACACTAGTGACCTTGGATTAGAGAAGATATATAATTTATGTAACCAACCAGTTCTTGGGAGGGGATTGTATGCTGGGATTACCTTTTTATGGTGGGGATTTACATACTGCATGCAGGCTGCCTAGCCCAGCAGTTGTATACACCTGTCACACTGTCAGGGTGGCATCAGGAGGGAAAGAATGAGACTTCCTGACCTTGGCCCTCTGACAGCATCTCTTGCAGCTATTTGTAATAAAGATGTATTTGAAAATGAGGGATCATTTCAGAAAATCCAGCTGCCAGACTGTAAACAAATACTGAACCCCTGAACCAGAAGTGGATGAAAGGATAATTCACTCATCCCGAATTTGATGTTTTTCAGTAATGGATATTCAGCTTTTCAGACTCATCCACGCATGCTTGAAGTGAATAATTCATTACAACTGAATGGGCTTATGCTGTTCACCTAGAATTCAGACAAGGTAATAGTTCCAGTCATAGATGATAAACTAGGCCATAAAACATATTAAGTCTACTGCCATCTTCATAAAATGGCATGAGCTTTTTGAATGGATATAACTTTTTCTCTCTCTCCTATTTCCCTGCAGAATACTGAGTGAGTAAAACGAAGAAAGGCATATTGTTCCCCATACTGGTAACATGGAAGAACCACAGAAGCTACCTGTGGATCACCTGGAAATAAAATTAGTCAAATTAACAACTTTGAAATGTTAGAGTCTTCTGCCATTGCTTTGTCTGTGAGCAGGTCGCTCAGTGGAAGAGAGAGAGAAACACATGACTTTTTTTCTGAAAACTGGCTGTAAAAGACACGAAGAAGTGAGGCTGGGTGACTTTCTTTGACACTAATAATCCTCTTTCTAGAAAAGAGACGTTATCATTGTCTGCAAATTTACCACAATATTATCATCAGACAGGGCACCCAATGGACTGCCACGGCCCTGGGAAAGGAGGGGAGGCTCAGCTCCAAGCCCCATGGAAGAGGCAGGGACTCTGGAAGAAGGGGTAGGGCTGGAGCTAGCTTCTCCCACCCAGCTTTAGCATTGCCCAGATCATGGTGCACAGGATTCTGGTGGTGATTTAAAGGTCCCGGGTCTCCGGCTGCCACTGCTGATGCCGCGAGCATTGAGACCTTTTAAATTGCTTGACCACCAGGCAGCTGCCCCTCATTGGTGTCCCAGGTAAGAGCTGATGCAGTATCTCATGATATTGAACCTAATTTAAAGAGGTGCTGTGTCCCAGAAGCTTTGGCTTCAGCTTGAGTTGTGTGTGTGTGTCATCTGACATTCAGCCTAAATCCTTATTAAAGGGGCAGATTTTCCCTTCAGATGTACACTTGTGTCTCCAGTAATCTCAGTGAGTTCACTGGGACCTATGGATACAAAGACTAATTTTGGTTTCTGTTATAATAAATATTAATAGTAGTTTCTTTATTTTTATGACATCAAAGCCTTTATATTTATACTGTATATTTCTCCTCACTCAGGAAAAAAGCTTTTCACCTGATTTCCACAAAAAATTCTTCCTTCTCTTTTCTCTTATGCTGCTGAAGTTAGCGAAGATGCCCTGGGCTGTATAATTCAATGCAATATTTCTATTTCTAGGTAGAAGATGGAATATGTTGTGTTTCCTTTGTAGGGGAGTACATTTGAAATATGTAGGCTTTCGGCCCTTTCAAAAATCCATCCATAGATGTCAAGATTAAACATGGATTGAAAGCTAGTTTATTATGTTAAGGAAAATTTGGCATTTTTTTTTAAAATAGAGCTAAAAGGAAGGCATTTTTTCCTTGATGTTGTCTCCTTTCTCTATCAACTTCCAAGTTAAAATATGACTTGGAAAAACATAGCTGTAGTTTTTCACTCATTGAAATTTCTTGTAACATTTTTGTTCAAGACAAGCAAGCTACATCTCAGACTAGTTTTTCCAAAATAGAAATTTGTATTTTTAAGAACTTTTAACAAGATGAGTTTACAGGACTACATTTGGAGAAGGTTAGGTGCAAACATTACTGTAATACAGATTTTCAAAGGCTTGAACAATCCTTCAGTCCCTGTAGAGTTTTAAATGTTGCCAAAAATCTGGTAGACCTAGGCTTTAAGAGGAAACATGAATAGCCTCATTTTCAGAAGTGATGACCTCATACAGATAGTACAATAGGGGCTTATGCCCAGCACCTCTGAAAAACTGTAAACCTACAGCCCTTTTATTTGTGAAAATAGTCTTCAAAATGAAAACTGACAGTAGAAGTTGTATGTCACAATTATTTTTCCTTTAACATTTTCTTAGTAGAAATCACAGATCCCAGTCATCATTCCCAGCTGTTTTGTGTCTAACACTTAAACTACAGCTCCTGTAATAACACAATTCAAGTGTCTTAGTCTCCTATGATCCCATTTTACAGTGAGGAAAATTAAAATACAAAGAAAATATCTGACTTGCTGAAGGACACACCTGTGACAGAGATGGGAATAGAATCATTGACTTCTAATCTAATACTTTACCAAAAGCCAATCATTCTATCTTTAAGCTACAATCCTCTTCAAAATTTCTCCCTCTTTCTCCCTGTTAGTGACTGATAGTAATCACAACGTTACCTTCAGCTTAGCAGGTTTTCTATCTGGGAATTCTCCAGCGTCCATTAAGAATACTATATACAATAATTCCTGCGAATATAAACCTTTGCCATTTGCTCAGTTTTGAATTTTTGAATTTTCAAGAGTATTGGTAATTCTATTGTAAATAACCTCTCATAGTTCAGGTCACTGGTATAGACATAGGGCTTGGGGAAATTGAATAAGAAAAGCTAATAGAAGAGCATAGGCTTTATACTTTCTAGCTATGAAATCATTAACAATGAAGTGTCCTTCCTTATAAAATCTCTCATTTCTTTAGTAAGGAAAATGTTAGCATGGTTTAAGATGGAAAATTTAATTTCCTGTTTTTATTAAAAATAAGTGTAGTCAGTAGAGTTATAAACATTAGAATTTTAAATAACATTGAGACTGCTAAATAATATATAATTAAATGAATGCTTGTGTGATTAACTTTTACTGTTGTGCGCATCATATCTCAGACTTAGACTATAAGAGACTGAGGCATCTTAGGGCTACCACAGGATAATTAAACAGTGATAAAACATCACTCAATGTACCACTTTTCATGTAATAAATTTCAATAATGAAGTGAAATATGCAGTTATATGAAACAGAGCAAAAAATCCTACAATATAAAAAGGATGAAGGATTTTATTTTGCAGGATTAAATTAGCATATTTTATTTTTCTTCTTTTTTTTTAAACACTGAATATTTTTACCCTGCACAGGAAAGTAAAGCATAAAGAGGATTTGCAAAGTCAAGTGCATCACTCTCACTTGTTTAGCATACATAAGGATACAACCAGAGAGCCTTTTCTGACTAGGCTGTAATATCCAAGATGGTATCCAGGAAAAGAATTCTAACACAAATTACTCCCACATTTTAGTTTTGCTTAATATTACTGCTTTGAAGTCCCTGAGAAGCAAATGGAATTAGACTGGATTTTTTGAGCCTATGGAACAATAGCTTGCTTTTGTCATGAGACAATAATAAATGTATCGTACTTGTAACAAATTTTGCCAGGGTGACCCAAGAAGTTGACAGCATTCTTTATCTTCATATTTTCAGACTCAGGAGATTTCTCTAGTTATTCTATATTATGTTTTCTCAAGACTGTAGTTTCAGTAAGGGCTGAAAAATGCTGAGCACTCCTGTTCTGATCCAGAACATAAGCAAGGGCTACGTAACAACTACACAGGCAATTGCTACTATATAGTATACTAGCCAATTAGCCCGTCATAAGACGGGATTTTCAGGTCTCTCGTCCAGATCGGTCTTCTCTCCTGAGCCTCCGGTCTCTCGCTCTGTCTCTCTCTCTGTCTCTCTCTCTCGCTCTCCTCCTCCTCCTGCCTCCCCCTCGCTCTCTCTCAGCTCTCCTCCGCCTCCTGCCTCTCTCTCTGTCTCTTTCTTTCACTTCTCCTCCCCCTTCTGCCTCTCACTCTGGGGACCGCGGAGCCCAAATGGCCATTTGGGCTCCGCATTCCCAGTGCTGCATGGGGGGTGCGGAGCCCAAATGGTCGCTTGCGCCACTTGCTCCCATGCGGTGGCCTGGCTGAGCAACGCAGAAGTCAGCCGAGCGCCATGGCGGGAGGCGAAGGGGGGCCGGGCGGTGATGTTCACGGCCAGGGGGTGGGGCCTGGAGCCGCTGTCACGCCGCACGTCACCACCCCGTCCCCCTTCGCCTCCCACCGTGGCACTCGGCTGACTTCTGTGCCGCTCAGCCGGGCCACCGCGGGGGAACAAGCGGCGCAAGTGGCCGTTTGGGCCCCGCACTCCCCAGGCAGCACGGGCCACCCAGAGGGAACAGCCAGCATTTCAGCAACAGCGCCGCCCAGAGGGAACAGCCAGCATTTCGGCGTTACAGACTCTCAGACACTGGGCTACTATATATATGATTAGTAATCACTTTACTTGAGACAAAGAAACAAATTTGTAGTAGATCCTTGCATCTTGGATGAGACAGTTGAGAAGAGCTGATTTTCTTGATTGAATAATTATTGGCATGATTAGGGGTCCAGTTCTGGGATTTTACACTGGGTAGACTCAATGGATTCAAAGGGACTGCTTACATTAGTCAAAGTTCCTCAATCTGTTCCTTCAGTTGAATAATAATCAATGGCTACCCTATTCATTTTATTTTCTAAATAAAAATTAAAAAGTGTTTTCAGAAGGCTAGAATAAGATCAAAACTTCACAGGTCTTTACAATGGGGAGAACAAAAACCCTTACTGCAAACCCCACTTTTGAAGCAGTTATTACACAAACATCTTAATTCCCATTTCTGTAATATATATCACACCCACGCTAGAATCAGGGGACAAGGGGGCCCACCCCAATATTTTGCACAAGAAAGATGTGCGCTCTATATACAATATTTAAGTAGTATTTTAATCCCTCTGCCACTTTGGCCTGTTTCCTCCCACCCTCTACAAATATTTCCATGCCCTTTTATGACCCAAGTTCAGATCTGAATCCAAATGAGAGGGGTGAAATCCTGGCCCCATTAAAGTAAATGCAAAAATTCCCATTCATCTTGTCTCTATTTAGATGACCACAAGCCATGCACTGTCTGTTTCTGTATGGCACATAGAGCAAGCCTTGGAGGACTTTGATTAATGAGACATTTCCAGAGATGATCATTTTTGTCTGCTTCCAATGTGAGAATTATTTTTTCCATTTTATCACTGTGATGATTTTTGTTTGTTTTGTTTTTTCAATTGCAGCGAACCCTGTGTCTCTCAGTGGCCCCGCTGATAGCACACCACTGTGCCTACTTTAGCCTCACTTCTGTAAAGATTTCTTAGCCCATGGGCTGCAGATATCTCAATACTTTAAGTGGTGACAAAAGTTGGGTGCCACTAGTGGTGTAACATTAAAGGGACAGCAAGTGAAGAAAAAGTCAGGCTAGAGAGGTGGCTCAGGTCTAGGCAGATTGCAAAGACAATAGTGAATAAATTCAAGAGCCCACTCTCCTGAGAAAGAAAGGAATATGTTATTTGGCAGGGATATATTCCCTGCCAAAAAAACCAAAACAATTTGACATCTCTTTTTCAAATGCTGGTGAGAAATCAGCTAGAGGAGATGGATTCAGCCAAGAGGAATAGCTCAAAATTTTTAATTCTGTTTGGAGACAGGTATGGGGGAGGTCAGAAGTAAATATAACTACTAAATTGCATCAAAACAATGTTAAAATGCTTTTTATAACAATGTCTATTCAGCAATTAGAAATTAGCATTCTATAGTATAACCTTTATCTTTAAGAAAGCAACATTAATTAAAGGGAATATTTTTTTTCAGGTCATTCTGACCAGTCTTTCTACTCTAACTCCCCATATCATTATTTCTCTTTAATAGATTTATCAATTATTTTTCCTAATTTTTAGTTGCTTAGAATCTTCTGTATCCCTTAGTAACCTTGTTTTAATACATTTTATTTGATTTTTTTATATCCAGTCTTGAACATTCTCACTCATCACACAGCTGTTTCTTCTTACTACTTCAGTCATGCTAATTCAAACGCAAATAACACTGGAACTATAGGCAATCTTCCCTTTTCACTTCATTTTCCAGTTCTCTGTTTTACTGGTTCTATCTGTACTTTGCTGTTATGCACATGGGCACCCTATGGCTTTTCTCCATGGCTTTGAAGGTTTTCTCCATTTTATTTTCAGTTCCAAGAGCAAAGTCAGAAAGTGCCCTTCACTCTTGATTCAGCTCTGTTAATGGAAAATGATTCAGCTCCAATTATAGGAAATGCCCCCAGAGAAGGCAGGTGACATAATAATGTGACATAATAATCCTCACATGTGTAAAAAAACAATTAGCGTTTACTAAATACATTATGTGATTAAAATATCACCATCTCTCCTAAACTTATTTGGAAACTACAGGATTCATGAGGGCAGCATTATTAGCAATAAAACCTATGTGCCAAATCCTGAAGCTCATATTCAGGATCAATTTTTCATCCCTTATATGACACCCATCTACGGGAACCTTCACTTGGGTTGGAGAAAACTTCAACAAAAGAGTGCTGAGTAAACTTCAACAAAAGAGTGATGAGTAGCTATGTAGTCATTCAACTGGAGTCTACACCAAGCTACAAAGAGGATTTTAGCCAGTGAAAGTTAGTAGACAGACCCATCTGCCATGTAACCATTGGGCTTTAGAAAAGCTCTGAAGAAATAATCAGTAGTCTGGTGACCAAGGCACTGGCCAAGGGATCAGGAGATTCTGGGTTCAATTTTTGGCTCTACAACTGTCTTCCTGCATGACCCTGCATATAACACTTGACATCTCTATTTCTCATTCTGCTCTATATCTGTCTTACCCATTTAGATTTGTCTCTCAATGTGTTTGTAGAGTAATTACCAGCATAATATATCAGCAGTCTTGATGAACCATAATTTGCATCTCAGCATAAAACACACCTCCAGAGACTCAAGTACTGTTTGCACCTATGAACATAAAGTGCAATGAGCAAGTTCTTCAAAAAACCAGTTTTATGAAGACCGAACTACAGGAATAAGAGATACTTGCTAGAAACTAACTTTCCTGTAAATTACTAAACTTTTTAAATATAAAAATATTTTAAAAAATGGTAAACATTCCAACATGAGGTTATTAGAGCTAAGCTGTTGAAAAGTAAGCTTAATGGACTACTATAGTTTTCATATGTTTACACATATGGCCACACATATATTTTTTCCTGTCATAATTAAGAAAAATATATTGTTTTCTCCTATAAAAGTGTGGAGGAGAAGGCAAAAATTACCATTTACATTTTGAGGCATCTTTTCATTTCTTGAAATTATCTTATCAAATTCCAGTAACATAATCTTGGTGTAATTGACATTGGTATAGACATTTCTGGTCTAATTTGTTGAGCACATATAAATCATGCTGAAGTCAATTTAAGCTCCTGGTGTTCAGTGTCTTTGAAAATCAGGACACTAGGTCTAATATATTTCCAACCATGGGTTCTTAATGTTAGGAATGAAAATCCATAATTTGGCAACTAAAATAGTAGCCTGAGATGATAAAGACCTGCAATTCCTATTGACTGATTGGTCAGTGGAGGACGACTACAGGCAATAAAAAGGAGCTACAGGATTAGAAGAGAGTGCAAATGATAATTTCTTCCAAATTCTACTTTATTCTATTCTCTTGGGGAAAAAAATATTTTCAATCTATGGCCAAAATAAAATGCCAGTTTAGACTTAATTCGGATACTTTAGAGATACAGGAACAATATTACTGTGCTTGGCATAACTGAACAAATAAAACTATGTGACCTTCAATTACTATCCTCAGTCAATGCAGATCCTTTCTTCCATATTTCATGTCAAATATCAGAAACAGCTCTTTGTGTAAGACTGAACCAGAAAATCATTGCATAGGGAGACATTCAAAAACCATTATTTTGCTGCTATCTTATACCAACAACTCCTTTCTGGCCTTAAACTCTATAACAATGTGCTTACTAGCATGATGTCAGAAAGGGGAAGAATGGACACTGGTATCTAGATCATCTTGGCTTATTTACTCTTGAAATGTGTATATCCACTATTACTCGTAATTATGATTACCTTTATCAATAATATTTACATAATCGACCAGGGAGTGAATAAATACACAGCAACAAAGAACTAAGTGTTGCTAGCCATACTATTTTTTATTATCTGAAATGAGCTGCTATTACAAGATGTGACAATAGAGCAAATAGGATGAGATGGTTAGAATTATATATTTGCTTCTGAATTATCTTTTTATCTTTCTGACTCATAAAATAGATCTTTGATTCCTTGTTATTATTAGATATGGTGTCAAGCTGTCAGAACCATGATTTGTAAATAACCCCTGATTTTCTTTTCTATTCACTTTGTTTCTTAATGTCACTTAAGAAAACAAGGTGCTTTCTAAAAATTTTAATTTTGCAGGTTTGCTGATTTTTCTTCTGTACAGTTTATATTCTTATAAAGGTATGATTATGTTCAGAAAATTTTATAAGATAAAATACCTTTGTAGCACTTAATTTTTATCATGTCAATACATCTTCACTAATTCCCTAAAGGTAAGTAAATATAGTGGAAAGGTGAATTTTGACCAGTTATGGTCAAAAAGAGGGATGAAAATTGAACAAGTTGCTTTCTCCCTTATTTTTATTTCCAATTTTGAAAAATCAAAAAATTTCAAAAATTGGAAAAAATTATTAGCCTTACAGTTAGCTGAAAAATGGAGTGGGGAGTGAGTGGGGGAGAAGAATTTATAAATAAATGCTGAACATTTTCCAGTATTTTTAAATTTTGCAATTTGAGTATAATTTTGACATTTGCAACATTTTGACCACCTTTGTTCTTCATGCTAGTTTCTCCTCAAGGTGAAGATGTACAAAAATCTTATAAAGAACATACAGAAAATTTATTTTTTTTTGCTAGTTTTACACTGCTGTTTATAAACGGGATATAATTTTTGCTATATACCAATTTGAAGATATAGCAAAGGAAAATTAACAAGAGTCTTTATATGTTTTCAAGTGGAGGCGCCAGCTTTACTTTATATAAACACCTCATTGTTGGTGAGCATGTTGTGTTTCTGTGTGTATTATTTTGAATGGAGAGTATGTCAGAAGATATTGTAAACCTTCTTTAAATACACACATTTTTGGTGTTTATAGCACCATTTTTGGTGTTTGAATACCAAACATGTCAACATTTAATATTAATTAACCAGGCCATTCTGTACATGTAGGACAGCTATTATGTTCACATTGTGCTATAAATTAACTTATTTCATTTTAAATATGTATTTTAAAGGACCTCCTGGCATTTGTCCTGAACCTGGGTTCTTTTTACTTGCCAAATAACTGGAACAACAGCAAGTAAGTATGGAATCTAAGGAACTGTGAAATGAAAAATAAAGATTTGATAGAACAATTAGTGAAATCAGAAGTTTTACATTAGGAGAGATGGAAACAGAATGTGGACTTCTTGTGCTTCAATTTCTTGTAGGACCCATGCCTTTTTAACATGTTAAAACATCCTATCTGTCTATGTGCAGGACTGGGCAACAAGAAACTTTCATGTTCTAATTCCAGCTCTGATACTGACACCTTCTGTTGCCTCGTGAAATCAATCTCAGTTTCCCATCAATACACTGGAGATAACAAAGTAGTATTTTGAAGATTAACTAACTAACGTAGAAAAGCACATATTGTTCTCAACACCAATATGGAAAACTGTTCCCAGGAACTAGACTGAGACTTCCATATTCATTTCATTTGTGGCCTGAATTAACCTAGCTTGTACTTGGAGGCATGATCTGCCTTTGAAGTCCACTTGAGGGCAAACTTGTTCTTTGTGCTACTTCACAGACTGAAAAAACACTGCATTATAAATTTGATTTAGTTCATCTTGAAAGTGATACATCACCTTCTGAAATGAATTAATCTCTCACTAAAAAGACCAATCACCTTCAGTTGCTGATATAGTGCATCCCCTATTAAATCAGATGCATTATTCACTGTGTCAGATATATCACTTGTTAATTAAGATACTACATTTATATCAAAGTCCTAAATCAAATACTTCACCCATTAAATCTTATCAATATTGAATAAAATAAATTGCACATTAAATGGAGGCATCACCCAATTATAACATGCTGCTTAATAATGCTATAAAGTTGTGCAATGCTTTCCATTATAGGGTAATGCACTAACTGGTGTTTAATGTCTTGACAGATTCAAATCTTAAAAAAAAAAATGGCGTGTGAGTTGCCAGTCTTGATTTTTTTTTTTCTTAAGAATATTATAAATCATTTAAACTTGAAAAACCACATAGGCTGCTGGTCCTCAGGGGAACACATTAATAAGATTACATCTGAATAAAAAAAATTAGAACTTAAAACTTTATTGAAATATTCTCAGAGATGTGCTCTGTCTGTGGCATAAAAATGTCCAGTAGCAACTCCTAATAAATACCAGCCATGCTACTGATAAGAATGAATGTGGCATTTGGAAGGGCTCTCAAATGGTCTACACTGCACTGTTTTTCCAGAATAACGACTGTTATTCCGGAAAAACAATACTAAAGTCCACACTACAATTCCGTTATTTTGACAGAAAGTTGAAATAATGGACAGCTTTTTCCAATAGCAATAATCCTCATTCCATGAGGAATAAGCACTTTTTCAGAAAAAGCTTTTTTGGAAGAGGGTGTGTGTAGATGTTCCACTGCTGCTATGTCGAAATAGCTCCTCACCAGGGCCATTCTAAAGTTATTCCTCCCCAGTGCCTCCTGGGGCTCTAAGTCAAGATAGGCTCTCCTAATGTGTACGCACTGCCTCGGACTAATTTTGAGGCTTCCCTGTAGTGTGGATGCTCTATTTTGAAATAAGCTTTTCCAGAAGATATCTTCCGGAAAAGCTTATTCCGAAAGAAGCTTGCAGTGTAGACATACCCTAAATCTTCCAAATTAAAGAAAACCTGACTATGCCTATGCATGGAGGCATAACAACAACAGCACATAGCACTTACATAGTGCTTTTTATCAGTAGATTTCTAAGTACTTTAACAAAGGGATCCACATCATTATCCCTGTTTTATAGATGGAGATACTGATGTACAGAGTGGTAAAGGTCACCTAGTAGGCCAATGGCAGAGCTAGGAATGGAATGGGCAGATCTCATGAGACTCAATTCAGTACTGTATCCACTATGCAATACTGCCTCCAATATGAAGGTGAACATTAGTGATACAGCTATCCCTGTAAAAACTAAAAACCTGACCCCTTGAGACTTCTTTTGCTCATTTCTACAACTGAATTCAATCTCAACCTTTAAAGTTCTGATATGTTTAGATACTTTTTCCCTCCTCCCTTTGCTTCTAGTTTCCAGCTAAGATCACAACCAGAAGACATAAAACACTGTACGAAATGTCGTTCTTTTGGTATCTCTGGCAAAAAAAACCCCAGAAAGCAGATGTGCTCAAAAACTCATGAAAATCCCTGTTGTGACAGTTTCAGCTGTGTTTTGCAGATTCATGAAGTCCAGATAATCCACATAAACATCTGAACCTTGTTCAAGCCTTTCAATTATTATGGTTGTCAGTATGAACAGTTTGCCCCTTCCCCCAACATATACTAAGGCTACATCAAAACTATATCAGAAAGTCAAGCTAAGCTATGCGACTCCAGCTATCGAATAAGATAGTTGGAGTTGATGTACCTGAGGGTGCTTTACCACAGGGTCTACACTGCAGGCAGGTCAACAGGAGAAAGGCTCCCATTAACTTTCTTTTATTCTTCTCATTGGGAGTAGAGTGGAGGAGTTGACAGCAGAAGGATCTGTGGTCAATTTGGTGGGTCCTAACTAGTCCCACTAAATCAACCACCGGTGGATCAATCTCAGAGCATCGATCTGGGCTGTAGTGTAGGCTTAGGCTAATAATTAATAGGGGTACTCCTTGAGCTGTTCGGGACCCTGAACAATTGTTTAGTGTGCTTATGCCTAGCACTGGCTTTGGTCCGATTTATTCCTTTGATATTAATCCAGCAGCACCACACAGAGTATTCCATAACTTAAATTCCAATGCAAAAGCTACTGAGCTGGCAAGAAGGCTGCTCTTGTGGTTGTGGTGCAAATCTGTGATTCAGGAGACCTGGATTCCTATTTTCATTATTGCCATGCTTCTTGTGTGAGCTTGGGCAAATCAACTCTCCTCACTGTGTCTCATTTTCCTCAGATATAAAACAAGAATGTTGTGGGGATATCAGCACTTGTAAAAACAATTTTAAGCTCCTTGGTTAGGGAATACTTATAAGAATAAAGAGCTATATTGTGACTTGGAATGTATGATCACAGAAGGGAATAAGGAAAACTAACAACCTTATGCCTCGTACACCCATAGCCTACCCAGACCTCATATCTGAAGATGGAGGACTATTTATCTGCTTAGTCTCTCCTCAGAGCAGGGTCTGGAAGGAACCAGGAATGAGGCCCTTTAGCTCCATATCTCATTAAAAACTGGGGAATCAGCAGCAGAGAGGATATTGTGATTTGCTGTAGGTATTAGTCAATAGCAAATTACTACCGTACTGGAGCAAAGTGAAAACAGAGACGGAATTGCAACTCATAGCATCTTTGTAAAAATGCTTCACGAGTTACAGTTGGTGCACAGAGCTGTGTCTTAAGTCAAATTCTAAGCCAGCTTTTATGAATACTTGGCCTTTAATTATTTTACTATATAAATATTTTATCATTTCTTTCCTCTCTCCTTTTATCTTCTTAGCCTTGTCCTTCTTCTGTTCCTATCTTTTCTCTCTTTTGCCCACTTCTCCTTTCACAGTCTTCTCTCCTTCCCCAAATTTTCCTCTTCCAACCTAATTCAGACTTTCCCTCAATTAACTCTTTGGACTTTTGTCTCTCCCACCAGTGCTTTAAATTGCTTTCCTGGACATTTCCCATCTCCAAACTAAAAAAATTACAATCAAACTTCCGAATAAGCAGGTCCATACTAAGTACTGTGTAACATCCTCTGAAGCACCTGACATTGGCCATAGTCAGAGAAAAGATACCAAACCAGATAGACCAAAGTTCTAATCCAACATGGCTATTTCTCTTTTAAATAAGACATTGATGTACTAGCATGTTGTGGATTATTGTAAATGTTTACATAGCTTAGCACACTAAAAAGTGTCTTTGCTTGATGAAAAGTACTAAATAGTCATACCAAGCAAAATATTATTTTTTATTAAAAAAGCAAATTTAAATTTTGTAAAAATCTGCTAACTTCAGAAATTAAATGAATCAAATTATATTAATTGGTTCTGAATCAGTCATATTAATGAATAATTTTCCATAATGGACAGTGGTTTCAAGAAAGACAAATTCATCCACTTCAGACTTCTGTGGGTCAGCCAGGATTTGATGCCTAATAGAATGCCAGTGAATTAAACTGCTGCCTACCATGCCTCTGCCAGTTACTATGCCAATGTACCTCCAAACATGCCTGCAGATGGAGATACCCAGTATTTTCAAAAAGAGGTTCAGATCCTCTGTAGAGCAACACACATTAAACTTAATTACAAAGAGAAACCTATTTCTGTTATACAAATAATATCCCCACGAAACCTAATTTAAAATAATTGCCTACATTGCTTTTGTTCCAAAGGGAAAACAAAAACTGAAAGAAGTGCTGACATATTGAAAATGGTGTTAATTATATTATGTTATATTTTGCTTTGAGCTTTTTAGGCACTCTGGGTTACATTTTAAATGAGAAATCTGAGGAAAGCTGTGATTTTAGAGAATGATCCGTGTACATCTATGGATAACATATTTCTACAGTGAACACAGTTTACAGAAAAATAAACAGGATTTCTCCCCTTTAAAAGTACTCTACACTGTGTTATTTTTCTCTTGTTTTTTTAAAAAACTATTTCTGCATTGTACAGAAAATGGAGATAGATATTTTGCAGTTTGCAACTTGGGGTACTGAAATGTCTGAAATTAAAAAAAAAATCTTTCACATAAAAGAGTTATCAGTGTGACACTGAGTCATATAATAAATAGATGTGGATAAATTTATTGGATTATATGTGACAGCACGTATGAAATCAGTGGGAAGTAATGAGTAACCTTATATTGATGCCATTCTATTCTGTCACAAATAATCTGATAATGTTAACCAAATCTATTTGTCCTGTCTACCAACTCTGTCTTCATATCTCTCCTCGAAATCATAATAGTCCTCAATGAAACATCGCTCACCACAAAGCATATACATTAATGTAGCCATTGGAAAGATGTTTCTAAAATTAATTCTGGGAGACAGTTTTTACATCTTTTTATAATTAAGGTTCAGTGATATCATTACTATGCTATAGTTCACTCAGGATCTGATCCAAAGTCTACTGAAGTCAAACTGATTAAGTGAAAGACTACAGGTTGAAACTGTCTAGTGTGGCACTCTGTGGTCTGGCAGGCAACATCCATGGTCCGGCATGATTTTAGGTAGCTGGATGTCCACTTATCATGGGTGTAGCCAAGTTTTCCAAGGTACCATAAAGTTTGTTTACAGCCCCCAGTCCTACCTCTCAGTGCTCTGTGCTGTTCTTTAGCTGTAATTTACCCCAAAATGTCCTCTAAGATCCCAGTAGGCAATGAAAGTGTTGGTAATGCTGCTAGACAATATTGACCTCAACCCCCAAGCCTGTGCTCCCCAGGCAAATGCCATATTCCCCTAGTCCATTTGAGAGCCCACACCCCATTCCAGGGTATGGTAAATTATTTGGTTCGGCACCGGTCAGACCCTGAGGGTGTCAGACTGGAGAAATTCAACCTGTACTTGATGGCCATTGGGTATGGACCTGGCCTTCAAACTATTCAGATGACCTTAATGCTCTTTAGAAAATTGAGTGAAACTTCACGACTCTCTGTAAGTTAATACCCCAGAAGGACAAATAGCTCCAGAAAGCTTAAATGACTCCCCAAAGGTCACAAAGTAATTCAGTCTAGCCATTGAACAGAACCATTTCAAAGATCTGTGCCAAACTACTATGTCCTAGTTGCTCCATCTGCTTGTTTTGTTTTTTCAAAAGTGTTCTTACGCTAATCAAATTCTGTTCTCTCACCCACAGGAAAAGTATCTTTCAAGTAATGTATATAAAAATTAAATTAGGAATTTTGATGTATGTACTACAAATAATATGGCTATTAAAGCCTGCTCAATAAGGCCATCTTGACTTTGCTCTGTAGTTTACTTAGCATGTCTATTCCCAGAAGAGAATTTGTGAGCATTATTCAAAGAGAAATTTCAACAAGATTAATCCAAATCTAAGTTTAATACATATTTTTTTCTGAGTAATGGTGACTACTAAATCAAGGGAGAAAATAGTACTTTTTTCCAGCTCCTTGATCAGCCAAACATTACTTTGATCAGGAAGAGAAAGCACTGAGATTGTATAGTCCATAAAAACACCTGAAGAGAAATAGAACAACATTTAATGTATCATCCATTTGTTATACCTATGATTTGTGGTACTAGCAACCTTATCAGACATTGGTGTCTGCTAACATATGAATAAGAATTTCTTTTCAATATGGTATCAACTGTACATTATTATTATACCTTATCATTATTATTAAATGATTTATGCAAGTATTCAAAGACTCAGGGAACTCTAAGGCTCTTTCCAATGAGATTTTTTTATATATACTGGAGATGGTAAAAACTTAAGAACAAAAAATCCAATCCTGTTTTCACTGGACGACTAATAGTTTGAAATCAATAGAAGATCATGGCTTAATGTCTCAACTTGGAATTCTTAGCCCTGATCCAAAGCCCAATGAAAACAATGAATGCCATTTGGATCACATCCTATCTGCACACAAAGCCATCATTGGTGGAAGACGTGTGTGTCCTACTAGGCTCAGGCCTTGCTAGAGCAAACATCTTCCTGATTAGGAATAGGAAAAACATGCAGTGAGGACAAGTAGAACATTAATTGGATAAACTGTGCTTAATACAACACTCCCATAAATTTATCCTGTCTTATTTTTCCAGATATAGTCACTTAGTATTAGTTTTGCATTTTCTCTGGTTACAATATTTTGTGTATCATGACTTTGAGAGGGCAAAATGTCTAAAAAAAAGAAAGGAAATTTGTTTTGGATATTATATCAACATTTAAAAGATAATTACCTAAAAGTACAAATGTGACAAGCATCTCTACAAACATGGAAATGTGCAGGTTCTGTACATTGAGCTTTGGTATGAATTATGCTGTGTTATTCTCTTCTGTCATGCCAGAATTAAAAAAAAAAGTCACAGGAATCTTGTAACAGAAACACACTTTGTTTGCACAGGTTGTTCAGCTGAAATCAACACTGGAATCTGTAAGGGAAACAATAGTTCCTACTACCTTGGGACTGACAATATGGCTGACCAGCATAAAAGCTGTTATTGCTTAATATTCTCTTGGCCTTGTGTTTCCTTCTTTAATTTCTTATCCCTGATGCACTATATAGTGAGCTATGCTGAGAAATCTGGGTTTTCTTATTCCTCTGTGCTCTCCAACTGCCAAAATCATACAAGCAAATAAGCTACAAAACAAGTAAGTGTGAGGTAACTTCACAACATTTGTCATTAACAAAATAACATTAAAAAAACCATTTGTTTTATTATGAAAAAATAACTAGTTTATACAAAGCCAAACTTGTCGCCAAGCATCATTATCTAGTTACAGTAAGTCTGGTCTAAACCCAGGCCACTATTATTTATTTTAATATAATTTCATTATTTTAAAGAAAATTCATTAACTTATTTGAACAAACAGAAACATTCTGGTTCTCTGGGCTGGTTCCTTTGTGTCTGTGATCAGAATATGAATAATGATTTATTACTGACTCTGTGCAGCTTCTCCTGGAAACTGGCTTAATATAAACTGACCACAGGAATACTATCCAGTCATTGGATTATTGTGCCTCTAATTTTTAATTTTATAGGAAATTAGATAGGAGTTTATAGCCAAACCATGACAGATGTTCTCACTTAAATTTTTGGAAGTGCTAGTAATCCAGTTTTTAGACCTGCACATAGTGTAAGATACTGTTCCAGACAGTAAGCTAAAAAAAAAAAAATTTAGTGCCTGTGAAAAGTAATATACAGATAGCTCCAGAGATTGAAATTCTCTGTTGGTTTACTGGACAGATACAGAATGGGTAGCCAAAGCTTCTTCACCTTTCCTCCCAGTGTGCACAAATCTACACTGGATGGATCACTTTCAGTTTGTGTGTTAATTCAACAGCTTTTTCTCTCCTGAGGTTATTCTATGGGTTTTGATTAGTCTAATAGTGACATGGAGCAGACTGAGACAACCAATTCCATTCTTCTAAGAAACTAGCCATCAATCACATGGGAATGACTTTTAACCACTACTGATTTAGGCACTGATCCTGAGTGAGGATATTTTAGTGCAGAACTCTTACAGGTATACATCCCCATTCAGCAAGCAAAAGGATCACAACATTCTGTACCTGGTGACCCTAGAAGGCTTAATGATATCTCATTCTAGAAATGGATGGTTGAACAAAATGCTTTTTGAAGCTTTTTAAAAAAATGCATGTTTTTAAAATTCATTCAAAATGTACCTTGAAATGTTTCATTTTAATCAAAAAATTGAAACTATGTTATGTATACTGTCTCTTAAAACTCTTCAAAATGTTGTTTCATTTTAGTGGGGAATATATTTCTTTATCTCCTTTTCTTTTTAATACTAGCAAATGGGGGTGGAGATACCTGTTATCATTGCTCTTAGACTTCCAGTAACAACTCCATCATAGGGAAAACTTAAATTAGTCTGTCATGATAGAAAGAGGTAAAGGGAAACATCATACAAATGGACATAAAAATGAATGCATTTAAAGCATTTCTGATGTAGTTAAAATTTGCTGATATTGTTGGCAAGAGCTAATTAGATGTTGAATTTATTCATTACATAAATAGAACATAATCTAAACCAGGGTATATGCAACCACACTTAAGTTGCGACCCTCAGCGTGTGCTGTGAGTATCATTGTGGCCGCCGGAGCTTCCAAAGTTGAGTAGCCCTGATCTAAACTACCTAAACCTCTTACTCGGGCTGAAGGTATACATGAAACATGCTTTTTCAAACATCTTGCCTCCTCTTTTTCTATTTCTGGTTAGAATCAATATTTTGAAGAGCCACTTTTTCAGTTTTTTAATAATTGGTATGTTAATACTTCAACGTCCTTCCATGTGTATATGCACTGCATGCATTTCAAGGCTATGAAAGCCCTGAATATGATATGCTGTTGGACAACTCCGTCTAGCTCCCATATGCACATGGAGGATGATGTTTTGTAGAATGCATGTGCAAAGTCATAATGCACGGAGGAAGTAATTTTGTTCTACAAAATAACGTCCACTGCACACCTTTATGCCTTGCATTCAAGTGTGGAATTTCATGCCTTACCAAAAATGGCACATCATGCCCGTGTAATATAGATAATTAAATATAGATTTATATATTTTTATGAGGTGCTCAGATATCATGACCATGGACAGAACATAGTTAGGGATAGATGATGAATGGTCACTGGTAATTGTAAATCTGTTGCAATCAATCATCATTATTGTATGTTCTGGAAATATGCAAACATAAGTGTGATTAAATCAAAGCCATGGATATAAAAAAAGAGAATCTGTATCTGGAGTTAGCATGATTTCCAAAAGAAGATGCCATTACTTATGAAGGGCAGAAAGGATCTCTGTAATCTTAATTATGGCAAAACACATTATACTCAGACACTGGAAAGTTAATGAAGAACCATTTGTACAAGACAGGATTTAAGTCTTAATACCAACAACTAAATTAAAAAATGTGCACATAAAACAGAAAGCTTAGATGAAATCTGGAAATCATTCACAACTGAATGGAATGAGATCCTCTGGGTAAAGATCCCAAAAGATGAAGAGAAGTAAGCAATGGAGGTCTTCAATCTTTAATAATAAAACACCCTGTTTCTGTCTTTGCCTCCATATGTGTTGGAATTGTTATAGTGTAATTATACATGTTCATGTCACCAGCTAAATGAAGTGTGACATTTTTAGAGGTTCTTTGGCACTGAGTGGAGGAAATCCAATTTTACTGTGCTTTGATAAATCAATGCTGCAGCTCCTGTTGGGGAAGTGATCTTGCTAGCTTCTTTGAGAAAAAAATGTATTCTTCACAGCAAGCAAGATGCTGGGTAAACACAAGGTGGGAACAGGCTAAAAATTCTGCAGACCTCCCACAGACTTCACCAAGAGCGGACAGGTTGAGAGAGAAGTTAAAGGGCAAAGGAGACACTTACCCAGAAAAAGGGTCTCAGTCTAAGCCAGATTTTGATGACCCTCCCGCCAACACTTTAAAGCAGCTAAAACAAGACAAGGTGGATAAAAGTGTGTCACATCCTGATTGTTCTCAACACAGGCAGCCTGGTTTACCAGAAATGTTCCAGTCTATGGACATGTTGCCAGACCTACTGAAAGAGAGAAGTACAATGTATAAGCTATGTGTGAGTACTACAAAAGCTGCTCAATAAGGTTCAAAAAGAAGTTCTGGATCTAGAATCTTTGCTAATATAGCTACAGGTAAAATCCCAAGATGTGTAGACTTCCTGCATGACTGGACATTTCTGAGATGATCTCCTCTTGATATTACCATATTGCACCTTTACCTTTGCTCCAAACCTGCATAAGGCTATGATTGTTGGCCAGCATTTGGCCCAAAGGAAAATAAGATGCCCAAGCTATTATGCATGCACCCACTCACAAGATCACTGGAATCCCATTCCGAGATTTCAAAAGCACTGAAAAAGCCGAAGGGATTTGTGGGAAATGAGGTCATTATCTCAGTGGATGTCTTCAGTGATTTTGATTGCAATAGTGATGCAACTTTTACTTCCTTCATTCTGTCCTTTAAAGCCCCACAGTGCTTTGTACTGATGCTTACTGTATATATTCTAACCGATTAACTGGCTTTGTAGAATAATATGCAAATTGTAGGTTTACTGAAAATGCTCTCAGGTAGCGTGATTCTCATGTGATTAAAATATCTTTATAAAAGTACTCATGACTGTACAAAGTAACAGCTTAAAAAAGCTATTGTCCTTTCTAAAAAAAGAGATCTTAAAGAAATGTTAGGATGATTCACTGCAAAACAAATCTAGCTGGACTGGTCAGAGGAGGCTGAATATTGCATAGTACCATAGAGACTTATATAATACTGTAGCTGCTTTGCAGTAAAGAAGTTAGAGTGAATCTATTGCCAGCTGTTCTTATTACATTAACCCCCTCAATCTGACACCCCAGCAGGATTGAATTTAGATTGCAATATGAACAATTCCATTCCATTAAAATCCTTGTTACCAAGACTTCAAAATAGTTAAGTGAGGCCCTGGATTTTTTTTCTTTCATTTAAACAGACCTTTGTATTCAGGGGACTGGGTTTTGTTTCAGGAGGCAAGAAACTTTTCACTTGCTAATTCTGGCTTGAACCTTAACAAAACAGCACACTTTTTTTTTCCTGGCTAAAAACTCAGATCTGTGTGATTTCATAAAACTGGCAAAAGGACAATTTTTTCCCTCAGTTTCACATTGTGTGGAATTCTATTATTATTTACCACCACCCCCCTTGAAAAAAAAAGTTCTAGTCAAGATATAGCAAATACTTGGCAGTGGCAAAGTGTCCATTGGGTGTCTTTAAGTTACCTACAGTACAGGCAGTCTGGATAAGTTTTCTGGTCTTCCATGCAAATTTTACAGATGCTACTTCAAACTGTTCTTGGAACCCTCAGAGGCATTTAAAATTCAGTTGTATAGCAGAGGCACACTCATCTGACCTTTTTGTATTTAGTCATGCTGTAAAGTGATACCGCACAAGTGCAGAGAGACATTAAAAAGCAGTTCAATTGAGAGATATGTATATATTTATAAAAACTCAGTAAAAATATGTAGGGGGGCTATAAGGCCTTATTGAATTGCTATTAAAGTCAATTTAAGTTTTATAATTCAGGTATTTCCATGTGAATATAATTACCCTTACATGAGAAGTAATTAGTGCATAAGTAAACCTGCTAGACTTTCACGTTTGATGGGATCCCGCATAGTATAGGTTGCAGTTGGGAAGAATTCACTCTGAAATCAGAACTATTCTAAGAGATCTGGAACATGTGACATATTAATAGACTACAGAGCCTTTCACACTGAGGGCATGTCTACACTAGGAAATTATTTTGAAATAACTTATTTCAAAGTAATAACTCCTGAAACAACTATTTCAAAATAAGCTCATTCCCTGAGGAAAGCAGGAGTTATTATTTTGAAATAATGGGCTTGGTAGTGTGAATGCTCTGCTTGTTATTTCAAAATAAGGGACCAGGGCTGACAAACCCAATTCTATTGTCACTTGCTCTCGTTCTACATAAGAGTAGCTCCACTGAAATAGCTAGAATTGCTCCTGATTTACAATGGTGTGAGATCAGAAATGGCAGTCAAGGTCTTTGGTTTTAAATCTTGGCTGAGATGCTAGGGACGAAGGTATGTTGTCATCTTCAGTGACATTGTGAGAAGAGCGGAGTTTATAGCCTTACTCCCAGGTAGTGTGTGATGGATTCTGTCTCGCTGTGATGGGGCGCTTGAGCCCCGCACTCATGCCGGTTCCGTCCTGGAGTTGTGGGGAGCGCCGCCATCAGGGCAGAAGCGGTGCAGCACCTGTTCTCAGGCATCCAGCTGCGTTTAGTGAATCGACAGAGCCCCAGGACGGGGCAAGGAGTAGGAAGTGGCCCAGGGCAGGGCTCTTTGGGCCTGCAGGTTGACGTGCTTCAGGAGGATTCCCCATCAACCAGGCAGGGGAGCAGCTGTGACCCCACCTTAGGGCTCTGGGCCGGGACCTGAAGGAGAGGGAGGGCCCGGGTCCCCCTACTCTGTCACTGGCGGCTGGAGATCGGCAATCGTGAACAAGCAGGGACTCTGATTTGCAGAAGGACCAAAAGGTCATGCTCGTGGGACAAGAGAGAGAGACTCTGTGGGGATTGGAGGTCACTCACCAGGGAAAGGCGGCCAAGCCCCGGACTCAGGGTTGGATCCGGATTGAGCACTATAGATGAAGTGGGAGTGTATGTATGGGGCATTGTATAGGGAAATAAACCAGCGGTGAACGCCCTTCCAAGTGACTCACTGTAACACTCCCCATCACAAAATTATCTCAACAATATACCCCTTAGCTTGCTCTCAGCTATCTCCCCCTACTAACTCAGAGCTGAAGTGATACTTTTGGGATAGAATGCAGAATTGCACTATTACAGAATTTATCTCTTCGTTAGACAGCGAATTTCAGTCTTCAGCTCTGTCAGGACACAATATTTCACAAGCAATGAATTTACTTTTTCTGAAACCCTGTTATTGTTTCCCCCCTTTTCTACTTGTCTCTGTGGCTCTTGGTTATGGGTGGAAACAAAAAAAAATTATAAGTTACATGAAATGTTTTCTTACCCTATTTGTAACCCAGCCACAGCCAGGAAATATAGGTAATAGTGGAAGATTCTTTTCCAAGATTTCTTGTCCACTTTCAAGCTCCAAGAGAAGTAAATGTGTTGGGATAATGTTCAGAGCTTTAGGATGCTCAGCTATACCGAACCTTTGAAGATGACCCATTTGTAAGTAATATATTATACAGTAATGCTTAAGACATTCCATTGTAAATTACACAGTGTTAACAGTTTGTGATTTATAATGTTGTCAGAAATCAAAGAATACCCACTCTCATGAATATATATATTATTTTTTAGCTGTGGCAGTACTTGATTAGCAACAAGATAAATTAGCTAAACAAAAAAGAAAGGGAAATGGTAATTTAGTACACCATTTCCAAATGTAAATAAAAATCTTCATTTCCATAATCAATCCTGACTCTTCCAAAACCACTAAAGCTCATCAATACCCCTACCTTTCTGCTTCTTTTCAGTTGTGCCATGCTGCCTGCTCACTCCTATGTCTGTAAAAGTATATCAGCTGTACAGTACTAATACCCACTGAAAAGGCTAATTTAGAGACGTTAATAGCTGATGCAAGCCCCCTCCCCAAGGGACAATCTAAAGCTAATAATAATAGATTTAATCAGTCATCTGGGTGTTGCTTACACAGCAGCCACAAACAGTAAGAGAAAAAAGCTGATGGTGTGGAGTTTCAGAAGGAAAATATTATGGGAAAAAAGAATGCTCATTCTCTTGCTAGCTTTTAGAGCATTTGTCCATTTCTGGCTTGAGCGTCAAATTCAGTTTTCACATTCACATGAAAAAATGCCAGTGATTTCAGTGGGAATTGTATGCAAATATTTGAGGTTGGAATTCATCCCATAGTAACGACTAAATCTCAGAAGATTCTACAGTCTAATTTGGGTTGGAGAAAAACTGAAAAGACATAGCTCAGCACTTACACCTCCTATTACTACAGAAGTGGGCAGGCTTCAATGAATGTTTTCCCAAAAGCTTTTCCAATTCAAGTTAAGAGATCTCCAACTGTTATGAATCCTTGTTAGGCTTGCAGTTGATCTAGTAGCAGTGTGACCAAGTGAACCCATTTTGTTTTCATTTTGTTAAGATGAACTTATTTCTGATTGAGACCCTGTTATACTTATGCATCCCCTTGCAATATCAAAAAAGACTATCAAAATACATTGTTAAAAGAGGAAAACCTAAAGGCAATTCAGAAAAATGAAGCTATTGTAGAATCAACTGTACTGACCATCCATGGGTTCCTTGGTAGAATGGAATGTATTGGCATTGTCTTTTAAGCTCCTTAAAGAGCTGGGATCAGACTATCAGGAAGGAGTACTGCTGAAAGGGATTTAGGGGTCATAGTGAACAGCAAGTTAAACATGAGTCAACAGCATGACACTTGCAAAAAAAGCAAACATGATCTTGGGATGCATTAACAGAAGCGTTGTGAGGCAAGACATAAGAAGTCATTCTTCCGCACTACTCTGTGCTGATTAGGCCTCAAGTGGAGCATTGTGTCCAGTTCTGGGCACCACATTTCAAGAAAGATATGGAGAAATTGGAGAAGGTCCAGAGAAGAGCAACAAAATGATTAAAGGTATCATTTACCAGGGGCCGCAAAAGGCGGGTGCCTTCCTGGTCCAGTGCGGAGATCATGGACCTGATTGAGGTTTGGGGAGAGGCCTCCAATGTCCATGATCTCCGCACTAGACGCAGGAATGCGGCCATCTACAGGCGGATGGCTGACAGCCTGGCTACCAAAGGCCACATGCGCACCCAGGAGCAGGTGCGCATGAAGATAAAGGAGCTGCGGTAGGCCTATGCCAGGGCCACAGGGGGCAACTCCCAAACAGGGGTTGACCCAGACCCCTGCCCCTATTATGATGCCCTGGACCACATTTTGGGGGGGGGGGCAGACGGTCCGTGCCCCACAGGTGGTCATCGACCCTGGGGCAGAGGGCCCTGACCTGGAAATGGAGGAGGAGGAGGAAGAGGACGACAGCCAGGAGTCGCAAGAGCCTGGAGGGAGCGTGGCACTCACCCAGGACCCCCGAGGCGTCACAGCAGCCATGTCACTGGCCTCAACATGTGAGTGCCATCAGTGTCCCCTTATGCGGGGTGGGGCGGGCGGGGCGGGGCGGGGCGGGGCGGGAGGAACGCGTGCGGGCCTTGCTGACCACGGAGCACGCAGCAACCTGTGCATGTACCGTGCCACCCTGGGCATGTGGCCCCGGCTGGCTGCCATACAGGGGCCCTGGCCTGTTACCCACACGCGTGTATGTATGAAGGCACATGACATGCTCCTGACCCCAGGGTGGGACACTGCATGATGCCCTCCCTCCACAAGCCCCCTCTATGCAGAGGCAAGGCACATCTCCCCTCCCCACACACACTATATACTGCACAGGGGTATGGGTGCAGTCCCGGGCCAGCTCACACTCCCAGAGATAGCAGGACATGTGTTCAAGCACATCAGCTCTGATGGTGCGGAGACCTGCCATCCTCGCCTTGCAGAGGGGGGCTGGAATTTACCCACTGTGTCCCCAGGGATAACTGACCACTTCTCTTGTTTCTCCACAGCTGCAGCAGCTGCAAGTGCAGGGTACACCACACCACCCAGGACATCCTCCTGCACCCGGACCAGCAGGGTGACCCAGAACCAGGAGGAGTACCAGCGGCAGTACCTGGGTATCCTGTGAAGGCAGGTCCGCATCCTGGAGCACTGGGTGCATGAAGACCTGCAGCTGCGGTGGGAGAGCTGGTGGGAGCTGCTTGCCCAGGACCGTGCCATCTGCAACCACCTGCAGACCCTGGTGCAGATATTGGTGCCTCCTGCCGCTCCTGCCCCTGCTGCTGCCCCAGCTATCGTTCCTCCTCCCACTCCTGCTCCCCCTCCCGCCTCTTTCTCTCCCCCCTCCCCACCCACCCCTCACTCCATACCCACTCCTCCCTGGGGATGCCGAGGCCCCCACAGCCGCAGTGCTGGGAGACAGGTGGACCAGCAAGACCCACAACCCTGATCTTCTCCTCCTTCCTCCCCTTGCCTCCCCCTTCCAGCTCCTTCCTCCCAGGTTTACCCCCCCCCCAACATCTCCCGCCCTCATTTCTCCCCCCCACCCAGTTATGTTCAATAAAGAGAGTTTGTTTTTGGCAACACACGTTTTTATTTTATATCAGGAAGGGGGGTTAGGGAGGGGAAAGTGGAAGTACGTGAGGGTGGAATAAGGCACAAGGCCCCAGTGGGGCATGCCAGGAAGACTTCACTCTTCCTCCGTCTGGAAGCTCTGCAGGGCCTCCTGGCTACCGACAGCCACTCCCCCCCGATGGGCCTCCCGGCTGGCAGCCATGAGGGGCTGCGCATACAGGCCAGCCAAGTGTTGGCCTCTGCCATCCAGCCTGGCAGTAAACCCTCCCCTTCCTTTCACACAAATTGTGTAGCACACAGCACGCTGCCACCACATGCAGAATATTCCTCTCGGAGAGGTCTAGGCGGGTGAGGAGTCATTTAAATCAGGCCTTTAGCCAGCCAAAGGCACCCTCCACCATGATACAGGCCCTGCTCAGCCTGGCATTAAAGGCCTGCCGGGAGGGGTTGAGGTGTCCCGTGTAGGGCTTCATGAGCCAGGGCTGTAGTTGGTAGGCCACATTCCCACCAGGCACACAGGCATGTTCACATCCCCGACCCTGATGTAGCAGTCGGGGAAGAAAGTCCCGGTGTTCAGCCTCTAGCACATGGAGGAGTTGCGGTACACCCACGTGTTATGTACTTTGCCAGACCAGCCCACGTTAATGTCCAGGACACGGCCCCAGTGGTCAGACACAGCCTGCAGGATGACCGAGAAGTATCCCTTCTGGTTTATGTACAGGGAGGCCTGGTGGTCTGGGGCACAGATGGGGATGTGTGTCCCGTCGATTGCGCCCCTGCAGTTGGGGAAGCCCAGAGCGCCAAAGCCCTCGATGACTGTGTCCACGTCAGTGAGGTGGATGACTCTGCAGAGCAGCACTCTATTGATGGCCTTGACCACCTGCAGAGGGATACATAAAACCAAGAGTCACTGGGGTGCCAGGGTGGCTGACAGTACTCCTTCCCCCGCCTCTGCCCCATCTCCCCTCCCCAGGAGCAACCCCCCCTGCAATCCTGGATACCGTGGGCAGTCCGTAGGGAGGCTGGGACAGAACAAACCCTCCCGGGGAAGGGACTAGCACCACCTCCCCCCCTTTTCCCTGGGGCAGCCCATCCCCTCCTTGTCCCCCCCCCCCCAGGCACAGTGGCTCGAGACTGCCATACCTGCATGAGCACTGCTCTGACAGTGGATCTCCCCACGCCGAACTGGTTCCCCACGGATCGGTAGCTATCCGGCGTGGAGAGCTTCCAGAGGGCGATGGCCACACATTTCTGGAGGGGACTGGCGGGCCTCATGTGCATGTCCCGTCACTGCAGAGCAGGGGCGAGCCACTCACTGAGCTCAAGGAAGGTGTCCTTCTTCATTCTGAAGTTCTGGGTCTATTGTTGGTCTCCCCAGCGCTCCAGGACAATGTGGTCCCACCAGTCACCGCTGGTGTCCAGACACCAGATGCGGCAGGGCACGCTGGCATCCAGGCGCTGCTGCTGCTACTCCTCATCCCCCAGGAGGGTCCGGAAGAGGGCCTGGGGGTCGGGCTGCAGCAGATTCTGCGAGGCAGACTCCGGCAATTGCTACCAGGTTTGCAGCAAGACATCCAAAATGAGCACCAGAGTGCCCAGGGGCAGCTCTGGCTCCATGGTGCCAAGAGCTGTGGTGTCCCGAGTCAGGGCAACCAAGGCAGGCAGAGACAAAAATGTTTTGCTGTCCCTCATCGAGGTAGGCAAGCAAGCAGGGAAAGCTGAGAACTGGCTGTCCAGGGGGGGTTCCTTTAAGCACAAGCCTCAGATAGCCTCAGGCAGCAGCCACACAACAGTAACTGATCTGATGCCCTGCTGGAACCTGTTTCATCTGGCCTTATATGCGATTCAGCATCCAATCAGTGTGGACACACTATTTCAAAATAGCAAAATGCTATTTCAAAATGCATTTTGTGTGTGGACGTGTTATTTCGAAATATCTTATTTCGAATTAACTATTTCGGAATAAGATATTTCAAAATAACGCTGTAGTGTAGACATACCCTAACAGAAGATTGTTATTGGAGTGTCAGATAAGTATGTGATTGTGGTAACTCATAAGTTACATGACAATGCATGGCTCACAAGATAGGTGCTCAGTCACGTGGTTTTTATAAATCACAATATAAATAAATTAATAAAGGTAGAACTGATTTCCAACTCTTTAATTAAAAATGTATAGTATATGATTGCCTGAGTATTCTACTGATGAGTTTTCAGAATTTATTTATTTTGCAAGAATTTCAAATTCACCTTCACAAGTATGCATCAATCCTGACGTTAATGGTTTCTGATGGGTCAAAAAGCAAAAGTACTGAATTACATGAAAAATGGCATTTCAGAAATAGCCAAACCAAAGAAGTTCTTGAATTCCTTCAAGAAATCCAATTCTCACTGTCACAGTTTCAGGCCAACTGCACATATATTCTCCCCTTTGTACTCTACCAAGGACACTTGCTTCAAACAAGACTGCCTGTGTTTTGCCTTCTCTGTGAAGGCCCTATATTGCCCACAGATATAAGTTACCACACAGTTCCCCCATCAAGTGCATACAGGCCCTAGCCCATAAAAATACATAAACTATCCACACACTTAATACATTATGATCTCCCAAAGACATCAGTCACAGTTATTATTGGCCTAATCCTTACAGGTGCTGAGCATTCAAAAAATCTATTGGTTTTAACAGAGTTAGACTAAGGATGCTCAGCATCTGTCAGAATCGATGTGTACGTTTTCAGACCATCAAGGCTCATATGTGTTCTTATCTAGTGAGCTCAACTGGACAGCTCAATTCTAACTGTAAGGTTGATATGGCATGTCCAGCAATACAGCAGCATCTTCTATTCTGAAAGGAGCTAGTTATCTGACTTGGTAGTTAGTCTGCAAATGGCGGCACAATATCCTAGCCATGTACTTTGTTTGCTCTATATGTTTAATAGTCTGATTGTCTTTCACTCACACTAATATAAATCCTAACAACTACACTGAAGTCAATGACATTGCATCAGTGTTAAGCCTAGTATTTCCAAATCACCCTATAAGCTTGACAGATAGAAAAATGATGGCATACAATTCAGTTACATCATTCAGCTGCTTGACAGAACATATAGATGAACAATGGATGAGCGAAGTATTAAATGGAAGTGTTTTATAGTACTGCAATAATTGTATGACTGATAATTATTGATTGCCATATAAAGTCTTAAAAAGCATTTCGAACTCTGAAGGGAATGTATCAAGAAAGTAGTGATAGCCACTCTCCACAAAGAAAGGAAGACCCCATCAGCTATAGCTGGGATGTAGCCAGGCTAGCACGGAAATATCTTTGACATATTTGCATAGCTGCTTGAGATGTTTATGCTATTTCTAGAAGCTGAAAAATCCCAAAACTATAAATGCATATAAATATTTAGGAAAACAAGAGTCACCTTGTCTGGCCAAACTCTATTAACAAGCCAATCTAATTTACAATTTTCAGTAAATACTTCACATTGTATAATACAAGAGAAGTTTCAGTGAAAGTCAGGCGCACCTCTGCCAATTAAAACCACATCCCCCCAGCAAAAATGTCTTCCCTTCTCACATGTGATTTAGTTTGTAGATTAATACAAAAAAACCATGAAGTAGCCAGAAAAACTGCAGCTATGTCAGAGGATGGAAATTTTTAAGAGTACATGCTGTCTTTGGAGAAAACTAGACATGCATTCACTAGATTGGAATATACTTTGCTTTTTTCCCCAACAGGGCTCAGAATACTATTCAGAGAGCAGATATATCTTTGCCACCCTTTATAAAGCCTCTTGTTTTATAGACATCTGTGTGGAGAAACCCTCTTAATTAAGAGTACTTCAGAAGAACATGTAAACCACTCAGACCATACTTTCCTTCCTTTATCAAGCACGATGAATCTCACGGGTACATCTACATTGCACACTTATTTCGAAATAAGCTATTTCGGAAGAAAAACTCTGAAATAGCTTATTTCAAAATAGCATATCTACACTACAGGGAAGCCTCAAAATTAGTCTGAGGCAGGCTTCCCTAATGTGGATGTGCTACGTCGATTTAGAGCTCCAGGAGGCACTGGGGAGTAATTACTTTGAATGGCCCTGGGAAGGAGCTATTTCGAAATAGCAGCAGTGGAGTGTCAACACAACTGCTATTTCGAAATAGTTATTTCACAATAGGCATTATTCCTCATGGAATGAGGTTTACAGAAGTCGGAATAAGCCGTCTGTTATTTTGAATTTATTTCGAAATAACGGAATTGCTGTGTAGTCGCTCGCATTATTATTTTGGAATAAATGGCCATTATTCCAAAATAATGCTGCTGTGTAGATGCACCCAAACTATTTAGTATCAGTTATGATAGGGAAGAAAAGTTCATCTTCAGTCCTCTGATCACTGTATATCCTGAAACATCAGCAGTAGAAATGTTTACTGTGTCAGAGCCATGCGGCCAATAAAAAGCATGAAACTTGTCTGAATCCAAATTAAAACAGAACCAAACAGTTTAAGTCATAACACATGATTCCTGGTTCATCATCTTGTCATTGATGGTGGCAATTACTTCCCACAAGGAATAGAAGACTGTGGTGGAAAATTATGGAATAAACTACTTACTGGGAAAATGTCTTCCTATTCTCTCAGCAAGAGGTTTATTTATGCCCTGAAGCAAAACGCTTTATAATCCTTCAAGATTTTATCTTTCTAATCTTTACTATATATAACTCTCAATATGCACATTAACCAGAGACAAGCCAATCCTTTTTGGAATCTCTATGAAATCTTTCCCTCAATGATGTACTGTGGCAATGAGTTCCACAGGTTAAACTGTTCAGCCTGTAAATAAGGATTTATTTTGATTATGTTTAAACTGGTTTCCTATATGATCTGTTAAACCGCTTGTGGCCTGATCTGTAGAGGTTTTTGGTCAAAATTAGCAAGATTGTCCAGAAAGTAATCTTTATAAATTTGGGCTTGAATAATAAATGAACAAAGCTAACTAATGGCACTTAGTGATATGGTTATGTGAACACCTCTACTGGTCTTCAAATCTCTTTACATTTTCAGAACATACCAAAGAGTACAAGTGTCATTCAAGAGAAAAGTAATATTTACATATGTAAAACCAAACATTCTCCTATAACCTTAAGTACTGATACCTAATATTTGTGCTGAATAATGTATTTTTATGTATCCTGATTTATGCACGTGAACATGGTTGATTAATCTGTCCTTATATGGATACATTTGTATTAGTGTATAAAAGAATGATAAATATCTTGTCCCTCTGGAATGTTTAAGGACCTATGCAATGGAGAAGATTTTGCATGACACTGAGATTTATTTATAATATAAACTTAGCCTCTTATCTCAATGTGATTTGCCAAGTTACATAAGCAAAAGATTTTCCTGTAGAGAGTAACTTTCCAAAATAAATGTTATAAATGTGTGCTAGAAAAATACATTTCCCCATTTAAAGCTTGTTAAAGACAGAGTATATACAATGGATGTATCTTGCTCTCCATATTGCTGATACTGCTGATAATACTGTACATAAGCTATTTTATAAATGCCAGGTGGTGAAAATTGTTCTGTTATCACCATTTACAACAAAAATTGAGATGACCAGACATGTTCCTTTTCCCCAGTATACTGACATGGCCTGTTCATTATTACTATTGGCCACTCTTTATCCTAACTCTAGTTTCAGTTAAAATGTTGAAAGTGTGCCCTCCAACCATTTAAGATACAGTCCCAGCCGAAACTTTGCAGTGCTTATCAGGAGGAAATCCAGAGAACATTTTAAAAACGAAGCATTCTTGCCAAGTTCCTGAGCATATCTAATTTTAATTTTCAGGCATGAAATAAGAATTAAAGGATGTCATAGTGAGAGTCACAGTGCAACACTAAAATAATCGAGTGGAGGATGCCCCATTTGCTAAACAAGCTGTTTCTCATTGATAAACTTAGAGAAAGTCAGTTCTACTTTTGTATGCACTAGTAGACTACATATAAAACTTTTAAATGACAATGTAAACGTCATGTCAAAAGTTTGAAGCTCAGTAGGAAGTTAATACAGGATTTTTGCTTTTCAGGCAGCTGCTGCTATTAATTACTTCTAATTGTTAACCAAACACGAGTGGCGATGTGATTTCTTAAACTAAACAGGATGCTAGCCTCTATCCTAAAGGCTGCTTTAGATAGGTAGCACCTACAATCACTCGTATTGGGACTTAAAGTCAGTGGGTGTCTCTCACAACAGGAAGTTCTGTCTTACCCAGGTAGGTCTCACAGGAAGTCCACAGTCAAATTAGGAGCTGAACCCAGACACTACTGAACCCAGTACTACAATATCCACCTTGTACTCAGCAAATGTTGCCACTGTTACAGTTCAGGGCAACAGTTTCTGTTTTTCCTCTTCATAGGACAGCAACAAGGGCACCCTCTATCTGGCTTTCAGCTCCCCTGCTGCTGCCTTTCTGGGTGGACACCCATGTGTCTTTCTCTCTTTTGACTGCAGTATATCCATGCTGCAGGGTTTCTTGCCTTCATTGTGTTATTCCCAGGATACCTGCTTGCTTCAGAGATGGTTAACATGTGAAACTGCTACAGTTATTACTACAGAATTTCCTATGCAAGACTGCTTTATTCTAAGGTACACAGCACTACAGGAAAAAAAAACATGTTAAAATCAATGAATGAATTTATACATATTCTAAAAAGCTTACCTCAGTTAACTCCAACCTGGATTCTCGAAGGAGCAGTCCTTGAATTCCCTACCTGATGGGATTCCCTGTGACAAGTCATCACAGCTTCAACTCATAACAAGTACCCAGTCTTATGGGACCTCACATAGCCAAGTCCCTCCAATCCCATCCTAATGATTGGGGCCCTTCCTGAACCAGAGTCCAGGCTGGATCAGAAAGAAGGCCAGTCAGTCAGTTCACAGTCTATTTATGCCAAATTTCTTTGTTTGTTGCTCCTGGAAATCTTGAACTAGTTTATGCAGATCTCTGAGGGAGGGGGTGCCAACAGAGGAACTCATTAATATTCCCCTATTAGAGAAGGAATGTACACTGCCCCAATAACACAGACACAGCTGCATTTGTAATACAGTTTTCTCCAAAGGCATTAACCCCAATTCAACAATGTTTATCTTAATTCCATTAGGTTTGATTCCACAGTACAGAATATCCTCAATCTGCCCACAGCCTCTTTTTATTCTGCTCAGTATGAACAAGAAGGGGATGGTAAACATCTTCTCTATAAGGGCCTGGGGCTTTGAAATTTGACCATCCCCCTTGGTCTGAAGGAGTCTCAATCTGTCCACCTTCAGGCTTGCAGCATAATTCGTTTTCCCATCTTATCTCCCCCTGACCCCAAGTATTTAAAAACTGGGGTGGGAAAGGAAACCCCAGTTGGGAAACTGGTTTTGAGGTTTTACATTGGGTCATTTGAGGTTTTACATTGCCTGGTTTGCTATTGGTCATTGTATTGAATTGGGCTACTGTGAATGAGGGTTATGGGTTGTCTTTAGGGATGATTTTGAGCATTTGTGAAAATCCAGATAATACATTCAGTTTTGTAGTGCACTTAGGACTGTCTTGAAATTGTGAGCAATTGCTTTAATGTGTGAGGGGTAGGTCCTGGTGCTTCTTGCAGGTTATCTAGAGAGCTCTGTAGGAAATAATGTAATCAGAGTCAGTCTGGCAAGAGCCATCTTAAAAGCAGGAAGGTGGGGACTTGTGCCTTGCTGTCTCAGGGGGCAGCCTGCTACTCTCTCTTTGTTTTGGGGGTGGGGTTTTTTTTTGGTGTAACTGTTCTGTATGCTAAGAAGCAAAGCAGAGTAATGTGTATTTATGCTGTGAACAAGTTTATGTAGCACAGTTATTCAAAGGAGTTGAGGTAGCTAAAAAGCAGTCACAAACTTAGAACATCAGAAACAAGTTTTCATTTCAACATAGCAGTAAATAAGGCTGCTTGTCACAGTAACCATATCATAGAGAGATAACTCCTTCTTATACAGTATGGTGGTCCTGCCCCTGTGTTATCTAACTTAGTTCTGGTTACACCAGAAAGGAGTAGTCAAACTGGAGGATGCTCAGAGGAGAACAAATAAAATATCCGTGTGAACAGGGGGGAGGTGCATTAAGAATTGAATTCTGAGAAAATATTTTAAGAGTGCAATGTTTATAACTTGGGAAAGTGGTATCTCACAACCACATCCTTCAAAGGGATTGATTTAAGGAAACACTTATGCCCATGCATAGTCACACTAAAGTCTTTTTCAAGACTAGGAGATGACATTGTGCGAGGTCTCTGGGTTTCCATATGATGGCACTATGTCCTGCCTTTCTCCATTCCTCTGTATGTCTGTATTTCAGAAAATATTATCTTGACTCCTCCACATCCTACTTTGAGAAAGCTTCTTAATTGTAAAATTATCTAGAGTGAAACTGACCTGTAGATAGACCAACGCTCATCTAATTATACTTAATTTTACTGAATTCAGCATTCTTTCCTTTTTTCTTACCTTTTGTGGTGTCTCAGCACCAAATACCTACACCAGACAAATGTTTAATTCAGAATCCAAAATCTCCGAGACAGATGGATAGATATTCATTATACAAAGGGTTGGTATTTTTTCAGTTTTATCCCTATAGCTTTGCACTTAATGAATGTTTGTGTTGCAGGCTCATTTTAATCTCACAAAAATCATCTTAAAATTGCTAAATTCCACTTAATTTTGTGTTAAAACTTTTTTTGGAGGTTTTGTCACAACCATAAAACATCTGTGTAAAGCCAACTCTCTACGTACCATAAAAGGCTTGTAAAACTTTTCAGAAACATGGGCTGAACTTTAAGTTTGTAATAAAAACTTATATAAGCAGAGTTTTGCCTTGTTTCAGGTCAGGATTTACAGTGGACAGTTTGCATAGTGACAATTCAAACCTGCACCTCCTCAATGTTTTCTCTACTTCACTGAAACATCAGCAGATGGTGTTATATGGAGAACACTATCAGTGCTTTTGGAGCTACAAGTGTGATTGGTGCTGCCAAGATTTTTGAATTTGTTCTCAGAGCTGCCACATTCAAAAGTGATCTTCCATTACTGACATGGCTGCATAGGAGCAGCTGCCTGAGTACTGGCAGGAAATCATTCTGATTAGTGCCAGAAGGATAGGTCATTGCTTTGTTTATAGATGTTTCAGTATTATTTTCATGGCGAGAGGATGAAAGTACCAGGTATTTTGCAGCAAAGGCTTTGCTAGCAAAATTTTTCAGTCTCATTTTGCCAGGTCAAGAAATTCAGGGGAAAATGCACAAACTCTTTGATATCATCTACAGTCCTTACACTGACAACACAAAAATTCTACCTTTCCAATCCACACTTCTTTCCATACACTCAGTCCTTCGTGTCAGTCTATGTCTCTGACATCTCCCTCTGGATTTCTCATCAACAACTTAAATAAAACATGACTGAGAGTGAACTTCCTATTCTTTCCTCCCAGATCTTTCCCTCCCGCTCCTGTCTATATCACGGACAACATTGCCATCCTCCCTGTCACTCAGGCCCATAACTGGGAGTTACCTTCTACTCCTACTCAGCCTTATTCTGTTTATTTGCTTTTGTCTTTTTCTATGGGCTCATGTGCCTGTTCCTCGAGGCCACTTTTCTTACTACTAAAAATGCCAGCTTTGAAACCTCATTTGTCTGCTTCTCCCCCAAAAATGTCTCAGGGCTTTCTCGTGTGCTTTTCCTTATATATGCAATGCCCTCCCTAAACTGATCTTTAAGGCAACTGCCCTCTCAAGAGATGCCTCTGCTGTGATACCTTCAAAAACTAGTCAAGCACTGCCAACAAATTTGGATGTCTGCTTGGAGACAGCAGATTTCATTTATTTATTAAAAGAAAGAAACAGATTTGTCTGTAATTCAGATGGTGGATACCAACAAATTAAGCAATAGTTGGCCATTGTTACCAAGTGATCTTATTTTCATTATCCTCACCCTCACTCCCTCCTTATTTCCTTTTGGGTTGCAACTCACCTGTTGCTTCTTTTCTCAAATGAGATGACAAGCTGTTTGGGATAGGACCCTAGTTTATCTGGGTGTTTGGATGGCCACAACTGAATGGAGTTTCAATCTTAATTGTTTCTGGTTTCTACTGCCATATAAGTACATAATAATAATGATGTCTTAAACAAAACCTTGGTACATTATGAATTGTGTGCCAGACTTATTCCTCCAAAATCTGCTTGGAAGAGAGGGAATTCTACCACTGTAGGGGGTCTCTTTCAGGTACTGAAGACAACTATATGGGGGGCTGGTTATGAAAATGGGAATTGTCTTACAAATAACTACATGAATTAATGAATACATATTAGAGTTCAATCTGTAACAAGTAGCTTCAAACTTTGAGAAAATTAGGAACACAATTGACATTTTGGATCACACCAGGGGTCCCCTGAATTCAGCATTTGTCATTAACAGTGGCCAGTACCAGATGCTCCAGGGGAAGGTGCCAGAAACCCTGCAGTAGGCATTTATGGGTAACATTTCCTCCTAACCCCAGAGAGTTAGAATTTGCTTTAAATGCTGGAATCAAACTTTCCTCTTTTTAATTTGGAATAAAATTTTGCATTTCACTGCCAATTCTGATAAAGACAACTTTGCATATCTATGGTGCCTTCCATCCCTAGATCTTACAAGCACTTTACAAGGGCAGATAAGTATCCATATCCCTGTTTTATTGGTGGGGAAACTGAGGGAAAATATGTGACAACTCTACACCCTGGGAACAGATTCCAGGATTCCTAATTTTCAGCACCCCTACTCAAAAGCACCATACAATGCTGAGCTACTTTAGAGGATACCTTTAGCTGAAAGAAAGGAATAATAGTAGAATTGCATCTCCTCCTACCATTCATGTTCAACGTGTACAGTCAACCCCTTCATTTTCTCATTCCTCAGGGGGTCCATCATCTCTCACCTCCTGTTTGGCAGGCCCTATACTAAGTAATGCTGCACAGTAGGAAGAGAATAGGAAAGGAGCTGGAGAGAAGGGATGGCAGCTGCTCTGCGAAAGGGGAATATAGCCATACTTTTCCCTCCACAAATGTATTTAGCTTTCACATTTTAATTTTTGGAAGAGACTTTTGTCATATTGTCCATCCCAGATGGACACTACAGGCAGGGGAGCTGAAATGAAGAAATTTAATCATTAAAAATGCTTTCTCTCCAGGACATGGCTGGATTTATTTTTCATTCTACTTCATACCAGTGATTTCCTTTTCCAATGATTAAATAAATGCTTACTAAAATAGTAATAATCTAATAACTGCCTTTTCAGGAGGACTCTGTCACTTATATTTTGTATGTACACTTAGCCAATTGCTAACTGGATTGATAATGAAGGAGAGGGTTTCTTCTGGAGAACTTTGAGAGTTAGTTTTCTAGGGGTTTAACTTGGAAGAGGCAGGAAGGTACCTGAGCAAATCTTTACAGTCAATGTGAATGCCTCTATAGAATTAGTTTCTTTTAGTGTTTCTCAGGCCTTTCTTCTACTCTCTTTCATTTTCTAACAGTAATGATGCCTTGGAGTTCACCTGCTGAATTACTTCAAATAGCCCAGGCTTGGGTTAACAAGAGCTGTTAGTAACAAACTCTATTATAGCCTACAGCTGAGTGTAGTTTGCAGCTGAAAGTAATATTAGTGAATGAGGCAACAACAGTGGTTTGGAGTCTTTCATTCTTTTTTTATTAACTACACATACATAACTAGAACCAAAGAGAAATGATGATTATATTACACTGTTGATTAGTTTGTGCATGGCTGCTTTGATTTCTAATTTACCCTTAACAGAGTCTAAAGCTATTTCCTGGAGCTTTTGAGACAGCATTTATGTTGGGAGTGGGTTGTAGTTTCATGGAATAATGGTGGGCAAATATCATTGTTGGATCCCAGTTGGTTAAATCAGTAGAACTAAGCCTGATCTTCTCATCTAGGAGTGGGAAATAAAATCCCTGGATTCAGGAGAGAATCATTAATTCTGGCACTGAAGTTTCTGAAGAAGTAATATCTCTATTATTGTTTTTTTAGAAGCCAGTTTTGTAGACTGGCTTACACCTGATTGTATTTTTTATTTAGATTTAATATTATATTAAAACACCTATTTTTGTATTTCATTATATCTCCAGTTCTGTTACTGCATGCAGTTGAAAAATGTGTCCCTCATATCATGCTTACAGTTAACAATTAGAGAGGAAGTAGCCAGTGTCCTAAACCCCAAAGTAGATGTCTCCTCTAGCGTACCTACCTGTAATCTCACTATTTGTCTACTCTAGTCTCCTGAACTCTCTCTCATCTTCTTCTTACTTTATCCTCAACCACTTTTTCCTTCCCTTTTCAGAGTATTCTGATGGCTTTTCTTTCTATCCCACTTCCTCCATTGACACTGCTGATGCTATCTGGGGCTCTACCCTTCACCATCTCTTCCTCTCTCTAATCTTCCCCTGGTGATCTCATTTGCTCCTATGGCTTTAGGTAAAGTTTTTAAACCTGCCTAAGTCTCATTGTCATGGTCGAGAGTTTCAAAGGCACTGAGGCTTCTGATGAAGTGCTTAGCTGTTGTATTCCCAGTAATTTTAATGGACCTTATCCAAACAAAATATTTTATAGAAAATACTGCAATTTTATTTTACATTCCTATTCTGGATAAAACCAAATTTCAAAATCTTGGTATTTCCCACAGAACAAAAACTACAAATTTCAATCAGTCCCACTGAGCTTTTTATCTTTCCACCAAAACCCTTAGTTTCTAGGGGGAGGTGTCATGAGTTAGGCTCCAAAACCCTATTTTGCCTCCACTGTGATCCACACAATCCCTGACAAATCTTGAGGTAACTGAACTCCTTCTATACCTAAGTTCTTCGGAGTAGAAGTGTGACTGAAGTGCCCTTGGCTGTGCACACTGTTGCCTCACTTTAGGCATGTGGACAACTACCTTCTGCCTAAGATCACACCATTTTAAAAATCAGGGGAAGATAGGCTCTCGGTCACTGAAGTCATGTGCAGGCCCAGTCCAGAAGGCATGCTCAGAGCCTGCCCACCAGATTGGGTCCCATTAAAAATCCACCTGGAAGGAGGAAGGAGGAGTGGTGCTTCTCAGTGGCTAGAGCACTTTCATGAGATATGAGAGAGACAGATTCAATTCTTCCCACTCTACCAGGGAGCAGAAAGGATTTGAATGAGACTCTCCCACCTGCAAAGAGAGTTCTCTAGTCTTTGAGCTATGGGATATTCTGCCATGGGGCTCCCTCAGTCTTCCCAGCTGAAGTTATTGCAATCTGGAGAAATGTTAAAAGAACAGCTGAGCTCCAAACACTAGACCTCGGAGTCACTCCCATTCTCTCTTTCTTTCTCTTGGGACCAATTACTTTGTTCCCAGTGTCCAGTACAAATAATAAAAAGACACATTGAAGTCAAACTTGAAAGCATGTCAGGTTGACCCCAGTAACTGGGAAGCAACAGCCCACAACAGACCAAGGTGGTGACAGATTATGTTACAATGGAATTTTGTATATAGAGGTAGAGGTAGAGAGATCCTCTTGATATTACAAGGAAATCAAAATCAATCTGTAACTACAGGAAGTTTGCTGCAGCGCCTCTCTAATAAAACATCGGTAGAGCTGAAATCAAAATCCTAATCCTTCAGAAACATAAATATCAGTTCAGTGTAGAAAGAACTCTAGAGACTACAGAATTTACATTTGGGGTAAATTCACTGCTGGTATCCGGAGGCACATCTCTATTTACTTTAATGGTGCTATGCCCATTTACACAAGAGACAATTTAGCCCAGACACTCTGCAACAAGCCAGTAGAGGGTAACCCAAGCCCTAAGATTTGATCTTTCTCTCCCTGGAATCAAAAACCCCTCCCAATGAAATTAATGGGAGCAGGATTGAGTTCAAAGCTACCCAGAACCAAAATAGATAGGAAAACTGATTAATCATAATCTGGTTTCTTAACAGTGCATGCATTCTTAGTAACTTCAAACTTTACTAAAAGTTGGAATGGGTAGCAACAAACTGTTCTTGATTTATGTTAGAGAAAAGTCAAAAATTTAAATCGGGGTAATAGTTAAATAACCTCTGACTGAAAGATTGTGTAATCCATTATCTTCAGACTTAATGGAAACGTTCTTCTTTGTCTTTAGAGAAACTGGAAATTTTTGGGTCCAAATCATAATTAGAAGGGAGGCTAACATAGGTCTCTGTAATGGAAGCAGGTTATAACCTTAACTTGATATCCATAATACGTCCCTGAAGAAAGGTCCTTTACATCCTGAAAGCCTGTATAGTATCATTTAGAAGCTGGTCCACTAAACGGAATAACAGTCTATCTTGCTTAGCTTACTTTAGAACTTTGATTCATACTCTGCTCACTTCTTGTCCCAGTGGGAAAGATTTATTTTTAAACCTCTTTCTCACACTTATTAAAATAATTCCCTCCTCACCAGGAAATCAGCCTTGGGGATGCCTGTTTCTTTAGCTAATATTTTTTTCTTTTGCAGTTCTTCAACAAGTTCTGAATTCCAATTGACTGGTAAGAAGCTTAGTTTTTGTGCACTTAAAACAAAAAGATGTAAAATACTGTATTAACAGAGCAAAAAAATCCACTCATACAGTAGCAGATGTAGAATATTACAATCAGGAATGTGATGAATGAATGGGTGGACCAGTATGAGAAAGTACCATTACATGAATATTTCTGCACAAAATTGCTGCATCGTCATTAAAAATAGCATATTGTATAATGATCTTATACCCTGATGTCTTGCAAAGTTGTCATTGCACTGCCTTGGTAGGTAAGAGCGGGAAAAGAATGTTTCCTGGTGGCTGGACATAATTCCAAAAATGTTTGGAGTATATTGAGAAGGAATATGAGGATCACACTGAGCCAGGGTTTCCAATAAAGGCACAGAGTATGGCTTTGTTTCCTTGCCAACATTGTTTCCATTGCTGGTACTGCTCAGATCAGAACTTATGCTGGTTTAGATCGAAAGCTTTCTATCATTGAGCAGATATGGTAACCAGTGTCTAACTTGTTTATTCAAGTCCATTGAAGAAGTATTTGCTCAAGTATATAAGAAGGAAAACATTAAAAATGGAAAGTACCCATTCTCCAGATACTTACTGATGCTCTGTCTCCCACCCCCCTCACTTTTGATTCCCTCCCCCCTCTCCTTCCCCTCTCCTATTTATTTTGAGTGTACACATCCCAAACTCATAACTCTGGTCATCTGAAGAAGTGGGCTGTACCCACGTAAGCTCATGATACCATCTACATGTTTTGTTAGTCTATAAAGTTCTACCAAACCATTTGTTGTTTTTTTCTGTAACAGACTAAATCGGCTACCCCCTGAAGCATTAAAAATGGAGTCTGTTTCATAGCAAGCTCTAAATTTGTCATTTAGGCATATGACTATAGCAGTAGTAAATGGAATACATAGTGAATACAGATGGTGCATTCTACAGGCATTGTTGACATAGACAGCATGGGGTATTGTAGGCCAACACCACTTGCCATTTGTTTTGTTCTTGCACAGTGTTTGCTGAGTCTATCCTCATTTTGGCCCCATTCTTGGAAGCTCTGGTGAACCATGACAGTATAGGTTTTAAGTTATAGTCGTTCTGCACTGTGGATCAGTGCCTGCAATGTGTCACTCAAAGCTGCTTCAGGAATATTGAATGAACATCTGAAAAAGCAGACAAGTTGTGCCTATTTCCCTCTATGTGTCTATCTATGCATCCCACAGCAGAAACCTGTCTCATAATAAGTTATTAGTTAGGTCTTTTTGTCACAGATCTTGTGTTACCTGCCTGTACAGCACCAAGTGCAATAAAACCTGATGTGGTTAGGCCAGTGGCCACCAACCAGAAGATCGGGATCTACCAGTAGATCGTGGAGCCTCTGACAGATGAGCCTAATTGGTTTGGCCAGGAAGCTATCAAGTTCTGGCACTTCAGCTGCTCCTTCACCCACTGTCTTGCTGCTCCTCCCTTCCGCCGAGGAGCTGCTCACCTGGGAGCCTCTGGCTTGTTGTGCAGCATGTGGGAGGGACAAGGGGGGGCTCTGATGTCCGGGTGTCCCTCCTCCCCAACTCCTGTACCCCATCTCCACACAGAGAGAAGGGGATGGGGGGAACTTGGCAATGCAAATCTGTCACTCTCACAGACAGTGTGTCTCTGTCGTTCTCACAAACACACCCTGTCCTTCACTCTCATCTCCCGACCCAACACATACATGGGGTGTTGTTTTTGGGTTGTTATTACTTCTTTTACTTGCAAAGTGGATTATTTTTGAATTTTGACTGGTCTGTGCGTTTCATAATTTTCATTTCTCTCTTACGCTTAAATGTAATTCTTTGAGGAGTGAGTTCTAAAATACCTAACCTGTCATGGCTGGAGTAATAATCCCTGTTGTAATTGCTGCTCTTGGAAGTGACTGGCATGTCCCTGCAGCCCCTGAGAGAGGCAGAGCAGGAGGCCTTCACATTCTGTCCTTGCATGCTGGCAACACTCCTGCAACTCCCATTGATAAATAACAGGGAACCATGGCCATTAGAGGCTGTGGGCTCAGTGCCTGTAGATGAGCGGCAGCACGTGGCACCATGGAGCCAGCTGCTTTCAGAAGTGGTGCAGGGCCCAGGCAAGAGTAAGCCTACCATAATCCCACTGTTCCACCACCTGGAAGCCATCTCAGTTAAATGGTGTCCAGCCAGAGCCTGCTTCCTGAACCCCTGTGCCAGTCCAGAACCTCCTCCTGCCCCAGACATGAGTCCCTCTGCACCTAAACTCCTTCCCAGAGCTTGCACCCTGAAACCCCTCCTAAACCCCAATCCCCCACCCTGGGCTAAATCCGGAGCCCTTCCCACATACCAAAGGCCCAAGACCAGAGCCTGCACCTCAACTCCCTACCCAGCCTGCTGAAAATGAGTGAGGAAGGGGGATGGAGTGAGCAGGGTGAGGCCTTGGAGAAGGGGTGGAGCAGGGGCAGGGCCTCAAAGAAGGAACAGGAAGGAAGTGGGGCAAGGGTATTTGGGTTTGAATTAGATCTTACATTGCACTTAAATTGAAAAAGCGATCTTGTGGTTAAAAAGGTTGGAGACCACTGGATTAGGACTTTGATCACTACCACTGATACTAAGTTCATCCAACTCCTGACCATCAATACTCATGCTCTATGGAACCATATCAAATACTGATGTTGCTGCTGCATTTCCTTGTTTCTGCTGTACTTGCTTTCTCTTGCTCATAAGCTAGTGCATAATATATGTTCACATTAGAGTGTTTGTCCCTGGGGGAGGACTTTTCATTCACATAACTTTTTTTTTTTAAACATGCTGCTCTATGTGACACTATGAGATAAAGAAAGTAAACAAGCCGATTTTATCATGAATGGCTGCCATACCTCAAATCCAGAAACTATGTGCACTTGCTTAAGGAACAGATCCTTTCTGGTTGGTGTCATTTGATAATTGTAACCATACCTTGCTCTTATGTAGCAAGTCTTCATACAACAATAGAATGGGGAATAAATGTTCTATGGCTATTTTATAGATAAAGAAATTGAGGACCACAGGGGTTAAGTGACTTATACAAAGAAGATAAGCAAACGAGGCAGAGGTAAAATGAGACTTATGACCCAGATTTTATGACTTTCCAAGCACTATTTTGTGGGTGTTATCCTGGCTCTAATGAAGTCAGTCATGCCCAATTTTCACATAGGGTTGCCGGGTGTCTGTTTTCTGCCAGAAATATCTGGTCAAAAAGACACCTTGGTGGCTCCAGTCAGCACCAGTGACTGTGCCACTAAAAGTCTAGTTGGTGCAGTGGGGCTAAGGCAGGCTTCTACCCTGGCTTCATGTGGCTCCTGGAAGTGGCCAGCACGTCAGGCTCCTAGGCATAGGGTGGCCATGGGGACTCTGTGTGTAACCTTCTCTTTGAACTCCAGCTTCAGGAACAATGGGAAATGGAAGCTGCAAAGGCAGCAGCCTGGGGATGTGGGCAGCACACAGAGCCCCCTAGCTGCCCTTCCACTTAGAAGCCAGAGAAGGGACATATCTCTGCTTCTGGGAGTTGCTTTTGGTCAACACCACCTGAAGGCCACACCCGAAATCCCTTCCTGTGTCCCAACTACCTTTCCCAGGTCAGAACCCCCTCCCGCACCTTAACTCTCTCCCAGAGCCCGCACCTCACACCCCAATCCCATGCCCCATACCTGAGTCCCCTTCCACGCCCAGACTCCCATCTCCATCTTCATCTCTGAGCCCATACTCCCAGCAGGAGCCCACAACCCAGCCTTCTGTCCCAGTTCTGAATCCCTTCCTGCACTCCAAATCCCTTGGCCCCAGGTCAGAATCCTCTCTCGTACCCAAACCCCTCATCCCCAGATACACCTGCACCGCAGTCAGAGCCCTGACTTCCCAATACCCCAACTCCATGTCCCAGCCCTGAGCCCCTTCCTGCATTATGAATTCCTCATTTCTGGCTGCACCCCAGTGCTCAAATCCCTAGCCAGAGCCTTCCCTCCCACATCCAACCCCCCAGGCCCAACTTGGTGAAAATGAGTGAGGCTGAGGGAGGCAAGCTGGAGTGAGCAGGGGGTGGGGCCTCAGAGAAGAGGTAGGGCAGGGCAGGGCCTTGGGAAGAGGCATGGCAAAAGTAGGGCTAGTGTGTTTGGGTTTGTGCCATTTGAAAGTTGGCAACCCTAATTTCACCCCATATCATACTGCCTCCCAAGTAGGGCACACTGTGTTTGCAAATTCTCACAATGTATGACCCTCTCTTAAGATATTCAGGTAAAGTGACTTCCAATTTTGTATGCAAAGGAAAGAATGGCTTGCTTAGGAAAACATAAGTATTACTAAAAACAAGCTGGCAAACATGTCTCTTGATGGAATAACCTGGTCTTTATGGTATGCATCATATTGCCCCATTATTAGAGGCAATAAACCCAAGGACAAAGAGCACAAGGAGTAAGCACTTGGCAATCTCATCATGCAGCTCTGCAAAATATTCCCTGCAGTGTAGGATTGTTCAAAGCTGCACATGCTGCGTGTTGCTTGCTGAGCGAGAAAACTAGCTGCCACTCACTGAGGTAGATTGAAAAGAAATGAAACCAAGTGACCTGTTAACAGACATGTGGCATGTGGTTTCTCTAGGCTACAGATCAATATATAAGTAGTCAACTTTTCAAACCAGTTGCTCTTTAAGCCTTTTGATTGGGTGCAGTGGTCATTCTCGGTCCTCAACGAAGGCCTTATTTAAAGGTCTGTCAGTGACAAGTCACACCTATTTGTCCCTAAAGGAAGACCTTTTCTCTCTATTCCACTCCCACCTTTCATGATTTACACTGAAAATAAGTTCCCATTGTTCATACTCTATTTTTTCCAAATCTCTTACTGTATTAACACTACCTTGTCAGTATCCATTTTAAACACTTACATGTCAATGAAACCTTCAATCTGAGGTTCTGAGAATATGAATGAATGAAGCTACACACAGATCCTCAGTTAAGTAGTTATTAATTATTATTATTATTATTTATTCCACTGTTACAGATAGGGAAACCAAGGCACACATAGGCTAAAGGCATTTTTAAACCTGGGCCCCCCAAATTAGATAGCTATCTTTGTATTAGATAGCACCTGATTTAGTGGCCTGATTTTCAGAGATGAAAAAGCTCTGATGAAAACTTCTTAGAGCTCTGGGTGGTCAGCACTTTTGAGAACCAACATTTTGAGGAAATTTTAATTAAGAGAGTTGCCAATGGTCACAGAGGGAGTCCATAATAACCCTAGAGTTAGAAACCTGAATTTCTAGCTCCTAGATTCATGCCTAATCACAAAAATAAGCAGGAATATGATGGTGTTCTACAAAGCTCGTTACAGCAATAATCATATCAGTAACCTCTAATAAAAGTACTTATTCCATTTAATAGTAATGTCTGTGGTTTCCCACCTTCATTTACCAGCTCTCATGTTCAGTCTTCTTTCAACTTTCATTCTTTTGAACTCATTTGTTTCTTTGTGAATGTTCTGTTATTTTGTCACTTTCCCCTCATGTCTGAATGGGTCTTTCACAGAGCAAAATCACAAAAATTGGTCGTGGGATTTAGGGACATATGTAGGACCTGGAACTATATTTTTTAGTTAGCTTTAAAGCATAGCTTCAAATTATAAAAGTTTGTGACTCAGACATTACTTACAGAACAGCATATAATAGGATTCATATCAAAATATTAGCCCCTTTCATTGCCTGTCACATGTCCACAAGTAAACAATACAGAAAAGATTGCAATATATCATATAGCTAGCATCCTTGGGGTAGCATAGCAGGAAAGGAACTGAGCAAAATACAAATGGAAAGGACAAAAAGCCTTTTATACATGACATCAGTATGAAAACCTGTTTCTAGCAATACGTCTGTTTCCATTGATTTATAAGGATTTAGTGGTTTAAATGTGACAAAGTCTTGACATTTGATGTGAAGGATGTACCTCAGGCATCTGTTTATGAATGTCTGTAGCTAGTGATTTGAAGACTTTTTAGTATGCCAGGTCTTTCATCCAAACAAGAGCACACTCTTCACATTTGTGTTGAAGATTCGCAGTTTCGTCTTTGCAGATATTATTTGTGAACTCCATATGGGACAAAGAGTCTTGAAAGTCTGTTGCTTTCCCTATCCTAGCACTGATATCCTTGTCTGTTCCTCTGTCTCTGCCCATAATATTCCCCAAGTAGATGAGCTGCTCCACATCTTCCAGGTCATCCCCTCCCAGTGTGATGGTGTTGTGGTGGACTGGTTGATCCTCATTGTCTTGGTCTTTCCTTTGTTAATGCTCAGTCCAATCATTGAGGCAGTTTTTTCTAGTGTTGCGGCCTTTTCTTCCATGCTTCCATGTTGGTATGAAAGGAAGGTGACATCGTCAGCAAAATCAATGTCCTCTAGTTGTTTGAAAAGTGTCCACTGAATGCCCTGTTGATGGCCATGTGTTGTCCTGCTCATAATCCAGTCTACTGTGATCAAGAACAGGAAAGGTGATAAAAGTGGGGATGGCTAGGCTACACTCTCAGAAAACCATCATCCAGTTCATCCAGCATCATGTCAAGCTTTCACATGGAACCCGCAAGGAAAATGCAAAAGAGGAAGACCTCGGACAACGTGGATGTCTACTGAGATTGAAGGACAAAAACTGGGGTACTCTTGGAGTCAGCTAGAAGTTTTGTCTCAAGACAGAGTGAAATGGAGGAGACTTGTAGATGACCTATGCTCCACTCGGAGTACAAGGGTTTAAGAAGAAGTGGTTTAAATAATTATAATTTTCATATCGAACATTGTTTGGGAAAGACAACGTAACATAGTGTGGAATATAACATCCTGTGACATGCCAATGGGGAGTGAATTTAGCATTAATACCATTTTAAAAAAATGAACTATAGTTGTTTCCTGTGTTGTTCATTTCAGTATTGCATGGTAGAAGTGAATGTTTCTCACAAAATAATGTGGAGCTTTTTTATATTTTTAATAATGGTGTGCTGAATTTGGATCATTTCATTTGCAATTTAAGTAATGCTTTGTTCTGATGAGACCTCTGGAGGTAGTTTTGACATTTAAAAGTGATGTGAAGAGATTCAAAGTGATTAAAGCTGTCAAATGTTACCCTAATTGTGTGACTGCAATCTTTTCAGCCTGTTTCAATGAGTGTATACATTATACACGCTGCACAGCACTTCTGTTTAGATTGAGGTTTTTCATTAATTCCAGCCTGATTGACAGAAATTATTGCAAGATCACAAGTGAAACTAAATTAGTTTGCTACTTCAGTCAAGTAACATGCACAGCCATGAACATTCAAGGTAGTTTTAACTATTTACTAGTTTCTCACAAAATGAATGTTACAGTAGTGACATCTTTCCCAACAACCATACTGACCTTTAGCAGTGAGGAGTTATTATATATGTTAAAATTATTTTAACTTTATGCAAGCATGGATTTTGAGGTTATTTGTTTTTATCTGGCAAAATGTCTAATTTGCTACTGTGGTTAATTATGAATAGAATATTTGATGACTAAAATTTCAGTAATATTTTTGCAATCACTTAGGGCAGCTACAATTGTCATGGATATACTGTATATGTTGAGTGGGGGAAGACAGAATACTGAAGAGTATCTAGATTTTTAGATTATGCTTGCATATAATAGAATCCAAGAAATAATAGTTTACACAGACTGGAAAATGTAAGCTGTAGACCAGGGAATATTTTGTAGGGGAACATATTGCAAAGAGATGTGGTGACCTAGCTGGATTTGCAAAGACCTGAATGTATTATTTTTTGAAATCAACATTATAGCAAAAAAATGTACTATAATGGGAGCCGAACCATGCTCCATGTCTAGTTCCTATGATTATGAAGCTAATTTCTCTGCTTTTCCAAAAGCAGCACGAGAGTTTGCAATATAATATGAAAGAAAATTGAATCAAACCTGGAAAGGGCAGAATTATTAGATTTTTTTCAGTCATGGTGGTGATTTCTGCATAACAGAGGATTATTAGATGTAGGGTTTAGAGGCTCTGAAGAAGATATTGTTTGTGAAATCTGTAAGGGAAAAGAAGGAACTGAACTGGCTGCTTTTGTAAGACACAGAAGTGGAGTCTGTTTACATGAAATTATTGTTTCTAATAAACAAAACTCTTTTTGTTTGATCTGCTCTGGAAAGAATTTGCTTTCCCATAAACCTGTTACCCCCATATTTATGTATAAAAGTCTGCAAGGTGATTAAGTCCTTCGAAAGAAATTAGCTAGTAGGAACTCTGTGATAAACTAGGCTGATGGTTTCTTCAGTTGGTTAACATGCCAGAAGGTTTGCCACTGCAGCTGGGACCAGATTTGTGAGAATCAAATTAAACACAGGGTCAACCAGGAAGTAAAAAAAAGGCCATAGTGGTTCTAGAGTGAATGAAACAACAGCAGGGTTTGCTGGCTAAACTAGAGTCATGTTGATGACAGGGATGATAGAACCTTGAGGTATCTGTGAGTTCCTGGAGAGAATGGGAGGAGTGAACCACAGTGCAACTTATTTGGGCACATTTGGGATGACTGATGAATCAGGAAAAGCAGTATGTTGAGCAGGTTCCCAGGATCTCATATCTGGGTAAAACTGACACAAGTAACAGCACCCATGGGGCTTGTTAGCAAATCTTTTGTCTCCAGTAAACTGAGATGTGCTTATTGTTAAATATTCCTACCAGGTTTATTTAAGGAGAGTTAACACCAGATTGTGAACCCTGAACCCATACTGGCGAGCTGTGATTTGCTCTAGAGTCAGTGGGATTGTTCTTATGTGTCACTGCCCTTATTTTCATTGTTAAGCAATCTGGCCTTTATTGAAAAATATTGGATCTGTTATTTACCCTAGAGAGTAGTTAGCATGGTTTTGGAGACTGTCCCTCTTTATAAGAGGTGGTTAGGGCACCCAATTAAATCATTGCCTATCTATGACAAAATATTCAACAGCATGCAGTAAATCTTAAAATGCATGGCTGAAAATGTAAGGAGACCTTTTCTTAGACCATTAATTACATCAGTAACTATGTTTCTTGAGGGTTTAATGATACCGCTTCTCTGGATATGCAATGAGCGAAGCTTCTATAGGACATGAGAATTGGCCAGAAGGTACAGATCAGAAATAGCCAGATTAGGTGTGCTACTGGAAGAGCTAAGCAGGCACGTAGACACAAAAAGACATAAAAATGAATCTTAATACTGATAATGACAGCAGCAATTACTGTGACAAGATTATCTCAACTGGAGTTATCCTTCCAAGGGCATCTCACTTGAGAAAAGAATTTAACTGGTTCCAAGCAAATAATCTTACAACAAGGACACAATGAACAGGTATAAACAATATCTGATAAATTCATCCGAAAGACTGAAGTCAATAAGGGCTGAAAGAAACAAACGGGTTCAGCTTCTGCAGCAAGAGGTTGCATGGGCATACAGGCTCCATCCCCACAGATATCCTCGTGTAAAAGGAATCATTCTTGAATTGCAAAGGGCCATCTCACTAACATTGTCCTGAGATCTTTGTAGGCCAGCACTGTGTGTGCACAATTGTGTAAGCATGATGGACAGGAATCTCTTATGATTTTCAAAAATATTTTGGCAGGCCTCCCCTCAAGTGCCCAGGCATTCTTTGTAGAATCCTATCTCTGTTGGCACTTTGCTATGAAATACATAACGTTGGGCATATATTTTAAAAGCTGTCACAAGGAGATAGGAGATGTAGTGACAAAGTAAACAAGTTCTCTTTTTCTTGTGCCACCCGATTGTTGTTGCTTCTACCCTACTCAAGTTCAGCAACTCACTGTTTTCAGGTTTGCAGAGAATAGAAGAATTTCACATTTCAGATGCTAATTGTTTTAGTTGCAAATTATTATGTTGCTTTTCTTGTTCCCGGTGATTCATTGTCAGCCTACATCAATGCCATGTTCTGTGTTAAGGGAATTATCTGTGTCATTGATACCTTCGGAATGCTGCAGTCATTTCAGTTGTGTGGCAGTCTCTTGACGACAGGTTAAGAATTCATTATACTTCATAATTATAGCAGTTAACAATAAAGCTCAGGTTTGGATGGCTTTAATGCTTGGTGAGGGTAAGCAATAGAGTTGGGTGAATAATTCATAACAAATAATTTATTCAGTGAATTTGCCAAATAACTTCTGCAAATAATTCTTAATCTTCAGCTTGTTTGTAAGCAGTTCATTGTGCATATTCCCATATTTAATTTTGAGCTATTTAGATTGAACACATAGGTTGCATGTTATGTTTCTGCTTTCCGAATAGATAACCTAATATAATGTTCTCATTTTTGGAGCTCATAATTTGCTTTTCTCCAAAAATCCTCCACTTTTTGCTTAAAATTGAGCAAGAAACTTATTGTCCAGAATATTCATAGCAAACTTGAAAGGGGTGCAACCAGAGACAAAGTGAACTCATTTAAAAATCCAAACAAAGGTTTTAGGAATTATTAATTTATTAATTTAATATTATTATTATTCTATTATTATTAACACTTCTGGTGGGCATTATTACCTTGTAGTAGCCTTGTAATGTGTGGGCAGCATTTCCTCTCTGTGGAGTGAGTGTCTGAGGGGAGACTTGAAAAATCACCATCCTGACTCAAGTTTTTATCTTGGCGTAGGCATTGGTGTGTCAAGCAAAACTCCCCAAATTCATTAATTTTACTTGAGTTACTAAAGTCCTTCAATCAAGTGATGCCCTTTATCAACATTTTAACTATCTCCTTAGTCAAATGCTTGTGATGATGGCCATTCTTTTATATTATTTCATGTGAACACGGTAAATAACTTGAGTCACTGCTGTGTATGATAATTTAACTTTGTAACTCAGGCTACAGCACTACCATTACATTATTCATTCTCAGCTGATGTTTTGTAACTGGTAACTGTTTGGGGGCTGTCTGCTGTGTCCTAATGAAATGATGTGCTTGTAAACCTCCTCAGGAGGGAGCTGCCCAGTTGTTTCATAACATGAGTTTATAATTAAAAAGAAAACGAAAATTTCTGCAGAATGTTTTTTCCCCCAAATTCTCTTTAGATTAGCAATAACTCTGCAATGGCAGAGCTAGGGCTGATTGTACACGCATTCATTATGAAGTACATACTCCACTGACATGAGCTTATCACATAAATGAAGTAATTGATGGTATCTGTACTAAATAATTGCCCAAGCTGCCAACTAATGTGTTTGTTCAGTGTTATAGTGGGAGTTATTTAATGTTGAATGAGTATACACCTTAACCACTCTCAGAAGTTTAAACAAGATCCCTCAAAGCTATTATTGTAAAAGCGTTTTCACACAAACTAGAGATATGAGTAATTACATTATCCTTGTTGACAGCCGTCCACCCGTTGGGCAGATATGACTATCAACAGTGGAGCTCTGACTTTCAAATGTTTGCTGTAAGATGATTTATGATTATAAATTTAATTGCAGAGAGTGGTCTGAAATCAATAAAGGGATGGTCTTGTTTTAATCATCATTCCTTTGGCTCTGTGAAGATTTCCTATTGGCTACTGGTTTTTTTGGTGACTTTGGGAGCAAAGATTAACATTCAAATTTGCAATTTTTCCCAGGTGTGACAATTTGAGGAACTGCTCTTGGTGTTATGAAGTTGGTATTATGGAAATTGTTGTATCATAGAATGCCACTAGATGGTGTGGAACCCAGCATTTGCAGACCAAATGCAATGGTGAGTCATTAAGGTTAAGGACTGTGGTCTGCACTTGTTAATGGATATGTGATGGGGAGAGCCTGACTGGGAAACCAGTTTCTACGGGGGCAACTCTCATAAATCCAGTCAGTTTTTGCCAGTATTTTAACAAGAAGTTCCTACAGCTAAGTTCTCCCATGATGGAGTGGAAATGAGGAATCAATTAATTTGTCCCATTTGGAACAAAACACTTTCTCATAACCAAATAAAAAGAAGGCAAAAAGAGCATTTGCCACAGAAACATCTATTCAGCTGTACTTTCTCCGAAAAGCTTATATTTTACCCCTGAAAAATATACATGCCATGAATTGAGAGCATGAGCATACTGTTTGAGGTGTATATTTGGAAGAAGAAAATCAATGAAGACCTAATAGAGGACTGAGAAAAATCAACATATTTTTCAATATTCTGCTATTTGGTAGAATCTGGCCTCTATCAAAATGGAGAGAAAAAATATCCCTAAGGAAAGCCCACTCTGCAGGCCAGAAGCCTCTGTTAGGTTTGCTGTTTTAAACATATATTTTCAGTATACCAGAGGTATACAGCAATCCAGTGAGAAGAAGGAAGCAGAAAGGGATGAAAGGCTAGAGGGGAAGAAAGAGTTTGTAAAAAGATAACAATATTTAGTGCTTAAGGGGAGCATTTCATTTTCATTGCACTTCACAAAAATTGACTGATTAGTAATTCTCACAGCAGTTGGTGAGGTAGGTAGTAAGTTTCCATTTAGGAGGTGTGCAATGGATAGAGCTTGATGGGAATGGAAGAAAACATCAAGGGCTGTCTGAATTCTCAGCAGCATCCTGGAGAATTATTCCTTATTATTTTGATTTAAGCAAATTTTAGCTTTTGAAATCAGAGCCCCATAGTGTTCCTCATTAACAGCAGTTTTGCTGGCACTGCTTCCGCTTTTTATTTTCAATTAAAAGGCAACAAGTGAGTTCTTTGTGTTCTACAGTAATACCAAGCATTTATGTTTGCAATATATTGGTCGTTGTTTCTGATGGTGGGGATAAGGAGAGGTGAGAGTCAGTCAGTGGCAAGCTCCCAGCAGCTGTCACTGCTGCCAATTACTTAGTTTTCATTTAGGAAAGGCAGTATGGGATCTTTAGCTTTTATAGTACCCAAGGAAGACAGGCTGGTGATTATTGGTTTTATATAGTCCAGGGTTGCTGCTCACAGATAGACTACAGCGAGCTGTGCGCGTTCCGCCGCTGGCTCTCCTGCCACTTATTGTTTTCAATTATTTATAAAACCCAAGTCATATCACAGAGCTCAGCACAGACTCAGAGACAGTTTGCTATCACTGTGCTCTGTCTACCGGCCTACCACTTTCACAACAGAAAGTGACAAAAGCAAATTGATCTAATGATGGCGGACGTATTATGAAGTCTAAAACTGGCCTATATTTTACATTGAAACAGGCATAACCATGTTCTGAAAATGTTACCTGCTGCCAAGGTCATCATTTCCACCCACAGCCATCACCATAATGTCACTGTCACCACCAGTTTAATTGTGCCTGTTGTAACCCTTACTCTATCCACTCCTCTGTTTCTTGTAGCTGCCCCCATCCGCCTCTATCTGGGCAGATATATGTGGATATCTCTTTTCCTCAGGGCTACAGACCTGCCATGAGTCTGAACTAAAAGTAGTTTTAGAAAGAGGCAGGAGCTCTGGATCTGTGAACTCAAAAACCCAGGGAGTGATTTTTGAAGAAACCAGTGAAAAAGCTTGTACATAGGACTGAAAATTACAGCCTGAGGGCTGGGCATGCTACCCTGCAGGGGGAGTGTTTGGAATAAAACAAAAGTAGTTGCTTTAGGGAACAAAGCAGGGAAGCATTACTGAACACAACAGATTCCTGCTTGATTTCTCCAAGACTGGAGCTTATGAAAGAAGGAGGGCATGAACCCTTTGATTTTAAGAGATCAGCAGGGGGCATTGTTGTGGTGTCCTGAAGAAGGCTGTCAGACCCTCCAAGAAGGGCTGTGACTTCAGGGGAAGAGATAGGTGAAGCCTTAGATCTTCATTTAGACTTTTGTAACCCTAGAATGGAGGGAGATTTTCCAATGTATCTAGGAGACCTAAACTATGCCCCAAAGGGCATAACTGAAGCAGCAACCATAACAAATTTGTTCAATGCAGATGAGGATCTGTTCAGAAAAAAATATGCTAACCAGCAAAGGCATCACATTTACAACAAGTAGTTTCTCTCGCTGTACTAAAGGAAATTAGGACCACAAAATATTTTTAGTTGCTATGAATGAGTGTATGTTCAAATCTATTCTCAACAAATATGGGGCCTGATTTTATCAATATGGAAAGTTCATTGAATCCCCTGGAAAATCTGTATGTGGAGTGCTTGCAGATTTTTAAGCCATCCAATGAAGCATGTGAGGTTTATATTGTTAAATAATTGGATAAAGAAAAAAAAATCAGCATGTAAAATCTAAGAGTGACTGAAAATGTTGAAAGGTGTGCATGGCCTTGTATGTCTAAAGTGCTACTCACAAGGAGCTGACAATATTTTTCATATTCCATTCCATTAAAATATCTTGTTACAATGTATGTTATGTGAATGATGACAAGCCAGCTTCAAATTTGCATTCTCTTGGGATTGTAGTTTCAACTCCATATATCAGATCTTTATCCCCAGAAAAAATACAGTGGGGTATTAATCAAGAACAAATCAAAGAGAAGAATCTGACTCATATATTCCCTTCTCTTCCCCCACTATACATCTGAGCAATGTAGGTTTCTTGTCTAAACAGCTAGTAGAATAATTCATAATGAATAATATATTTGATGATTTTGCTTCATTTTCTATTTGCAAATAATTTGTGAACATTTCACATTTTTCTCAGATTTATATATTTTAAAATATTCATAAATAATTGTTTCTGAGAGTAGTTTTTTGGTCTGTGGATTCTTCACAAGCTGTGTGAATGTGATATTCAAAATTGGAAAGTCATACTGTTATGGCTGAGCATGTAGGTCACTTAGAATTTATTTCAGTGAGACTATTCACAATTGTAAAGTTAATGAAGTACTCTGGTGTTTGTAAGTTTGAGGCCTAGGTATGTTTTCTCAGAACTAAGATTCCAGTTAATTTTTTTGGCAATTTTGAATTACAGATTCATTTTCTATGTATACTTTATATTTTTTCCTTAAAATTCAGTTTTCAGGATAATTTATTTCAATACATTGTTAAAATTTTCATGAAAAGTAAACACAAATCATGCACAATGCACTTGAACTGAAGCAATATTTACTCAATTCTAGTCTAAGAAAGATGTTCCAAGGTTGAATCAACATGTCTGAAAAAACATTCAAAAACATACTTAAGTCAGCCAGCAACCAAATGACTGTCATTCTCATAAAATATTGAAATTCATATTAAACTTGTTGGGTTATATTCTCATTTTCACTAAGCCTCTTAAGAATCTGGCTGTATAGGTCAGATCTATGCAAAACAGAAGGTATGTTCTTTAAGGCATCTGGACATCACCCTAGCAGTAAAATGAATGTAATGGTAGTTTACTTCCTCTTTCAGGACATTGTACTCTGACCAAGTAATACAAAGAGGCTTAGTGAAAATGAGTGTCACTTGAAGTTACAGTTGTGATTCCCAGTTCAAGGGTTATACCCATACTGACTGAGTTAGTGCACTAAAAATAGACTGTAAATATAGCAGAACAAACTGCTGGGACAGGGGTGCTAGTCATCCTGATTACATACCTGTCCAAGACTCTTGACAGTTAGATCTTGCCTCTGAAGGCTACATTATTTTTAGTGTACATGCTTGAGGTGAGTTAACATGAATATCACCTCCTCCCCTTCCTGCGCACCCCCCCCCCTCAATATATTGGCATACCCAAATATACTGAGGTGAAATCCTGACTCTATTGAAGTCAATGGGAGTATTGGTGCAACTCAATCCCTTGTGGTCTGTCTGGAACATGCAATAATTTGGTCTCTGAGTGGCTGTATTATTTCAATCTAATTTTGGTTGTTGATTTTTAGCTTGGGGGTGCTGTTGGTGCCCTGTGAGAGATCTGTGACCAGGGATCTGGTGGTTCCTTTGGATCTTAAATTCTCTGATTTCACTGAAGCCAGGATTTCATCCTATATTTAAAAACACTCTACCTAATCAGATGTGGAATAGAATTACTGAAGCTTACATGATAATATTAAACATATGAAGCATTTAACACTGTATGTTTAAATATATTTAAAGACACACAATGAGAAATAGCCTTGCAATGAAAACTAATGCCACAGCCAGAAACTCTCATCTTTCAAAGTGTCTGCAAGGCTGGAGCCCTATGCTCTTTAGAGTTCCAATGACATCAAAGGACTTCACTCAAGCTCACATGTCTGCCCATAAGTTTATAGAATCATAGCCTCATATGACATTTCCCTAGTCTTTATAAGTATATTCAAAATCCACTCTATCATATTCCTTATTGGCTAAATACAATGTACTGACTCAACTTCATGCCATCATTAGCTTTTCTCTAAAATGTTGGAAAACATAGCCTCAAGACTGCATGGCAGCATAAAGAGGTGGCAGAGGTTTGACTATGGGAAGACGCCTTTGAAATGAGCAATAACTCATGTTTTGTGTCTGCTTATTATTCTTTCTATATCTTGGTTAATACGCTCAAAACAGTTATTTAACAGAGGACAAGAAAATAGTTTATCTGTTTTAAAAAATTTGCTGGAGTAAGTCAGTCAGAATATCAGAAGGAAAAGGTGTATGGTTCAATACTACACTCTTTAGTAAATAAATTCTGCTTGTCAACACAGATGTATGAAAGGATTATTTAGGAAACATTCATTTTTCTTTTAAAACTGCATTCAGATAAATGAAAAAAAACTTCTCCACCCTTACGCCAAAGAAAAACCATGTGTTTGAGGGTATGAGTACATAATGTTGTGAATTCTTGAATGCTGAATGAAAATTGAATGAAATAAAAATAGAGACATTCTTAGCAACTGTAATCTGTTGTATGTATAATTGGCATATTCTATATTAAAATGCTGGACAGGGACCCAGTCCAGAATTTTATTTCAATTTTTCTCTACACAAGTGCAAGGGTTTGCCTGCTTGAATCCCACTGTAGGATTAGGGCCTATATAACAAAGCACTTAGGACTGCAAGGTATATACATTCACTCACAACGAACACAAGCTCCAACTGGCAATATGCCATTATTACCTGAGAAATCTCTATGCATTTCTGGTGATGAGGAATTCTTTGCCTAGTTTGGTTTGTACATAGCATTACATATCACTGGAATTAAAAATACAAATAATTTAGATTAAACAGCTTTCTACATTTCCTAAGAATGTACAAATTTGGTGCTCTTTTAACATAGGAAAAAGTGAACATTCCCCTCCCTATTTAACTACATGCTCTTCTTTGCTCCAGATTCCAGATGATAAAAGAATGTGAAGGTGGAATTTAATGTGCATCAGATGAAGAAAAAGGTAGAAGAGTCATATAGCCATGTCTGCATTGTGTTTGCAGAGGGTACACCTGGACAATAGTAAAGAATGTTAATATGTTTTAAAGGTAACTTTTGAAAGATCTAAACAGGTTGCCAGCATCTGCAAACTTGCATCTACACTGCAGAAGAAACCCCACAGCAGCAAGTTTCAGAGCCCAGGTAAACAAAGTTAGATTCACTCTACAGGTTAAAGATAGCTAAGTTCTCTGAGACTGACCAGACCCCTCTCTCCTTCCCCTACCCCAAAGCTGACAGCTCAAACTGCAGCCTGAGGTTGCAGTGGGAATGTCTACACTTATTTTTAGCTCAGTAGAAGGAGCTTTGAAAGCCTGAGTCAGTTGTTCAACCAGACTCTCCACCTTCTTGGCTCGGTCTCCACTAGTCTGGCAGAACTTTCTCCTCAGCACTTCCTTTTTTGTGCCTTCTTCTATCCATTGCACTAATGGACTAATTTGTTCTTTAGTCTTCCTCGACCAATTCACATCCATTAATTAGGCAGTCAGGGCCATCTGCTAAAATTAATTTGCACTTAAGTGATCAGAGTACTAGTTCATCTGTTGGTTCCCAGCACTCATTCACAACATGGGAGGATTCTTTAGGCCATAAAATGATAGAGAGAGATTTGATTAAAATATTAATTTGCATATGCTACTCACTGTCTGACAGCAAATTTAATATCCACAAAATGAAGTGGTATAGTTTAGTACGTATTATTAAAAAGTTTGTTAGTTAAGATTCTAGTTCTTCAGTTAGTTCTTATTTAAACAGGTCTAATTGTCCAATATCCATTCATTGTAACTTCCTGTAGGAAAGATAAATCTGTAGAAATGATTGATTACTCTACAGCACATGAGTAAAAAGGTATCTGCTTAATTGCATGCCCAAACTATCACTCAATCATGTATTTATTGAAAGGCAAAATTGATGTTATCACACACAACTGGAATTAATAACTGAAGACAAGTTGAGATATTTTTGTGGAAAAGAATCTGAGGGTCACAATGGAAACAGCTAAAAATTAATCTTCCTCTGCTTGCCAGTGAGTATAAAAATGGAGTAATGTGTACAAGCATTCCAGAAATGAGTTACAGATATACTCCCTATGCAGTGGCATAGCTCATACATACACAGTTTAAGTCTATGGCTTCACTTTAAAGAGCCTTTAAGAGTAATATAGACCCCTGTGCCAATATTCATGAGCTGAGGGGCTGGCAATTTGAAGTCACTGCAATTTACATCAGTTGCAAATCTGATCCTTTCTTCATGAAAAGAAGCAGGAAGCTTTTCATTAATGCTGAAAAAATAAACCTGTTTAAGATGTCCTGTCACAGATGAATAGGGCCAGGCCCTCAACTGATGAAAATTGCTATAGCACCACTAAAGTCAATGCCAATTTACACCAGCTGAGGATCTGGCCTTTATTTCTTTAATTAAAGTTGATCCCAAGATATTAGACAAGGTTTTATCAGGCATTCTGGATTATTGTGCAGCACTTACCTACTGTACCTTAATCAACTCAGCCCAAACTGGTTTTATTAAAAATAGATTAGCATTCACCAATATAAGAAGAGAGCTTAACATAAGACTAATATGCCCTTGAAGCATAAAACCATTATTATTTCACTACATGCAAAGAAGATGTTCAACAAAGTTGAATGTCCTATTTAAATGTTTGCATCACTGTGGAAGTTCAGATTAGGAAATGGCTTTTATTAAAACTATTATGAAATCCCCCTTCAGCTGCAGTGATTAAAATTGAACAAGAGGCCTACCATTTATCGTAAACTGAAGCAGATATCTAGGGAGTGCCCCTTTTGCCTTTGTTATTTTCTGGTTAGTCTTACGTTAACAATGAATGTACTAAAACAGAGGCTTTGTCTTCACTAGAAAAAAGTAAAGTGCAGCTGCGGCAGTGCTTTAACGTGGCAGTGTGACCACTCCAGAAGCACTGAAGAAAGCTCTCCCTGAGCAATAGATAAACCACCTCCATGAGGGGAGTAGCTCACTGCACTGAGAGTGCGGCTCCCAGCACTATAGCCTGCTCTTCTCTGTCAATTCATAGCTCTGTAACTTGCTGTGCTTGGGGGGGCGGGGAGGGGGGATTGTGATTTTTTCACACCTCTGAGCTAGAAAGCTGCAGTGCAGTAAAGTTCCAGTATAGACTTAGCTTCAGACTATAGTACTAGAGTGCATGCCAATGACATAATTACCCACCCATCTCAAATCTTAGGAGATGGATGAAGGCCAAATTTGGTAAGTTTGAAAGCCTACAGTTAGGCAACTTAATTCAGATTTATACATCTAGATCATTACAGGAATCATTAACACCATTAAAATCTGGCTACTTCAGCTTTGGTTTGATGGAGAACAATCACTAGGAACCACAGAATTAATCTGTAACGTCTTTTACAACATCTCAACATCCAGATCATGGCTATTATATTTGCAATCACAGTTATGTTCATGGCATGCAAACACAGGAGTTTGAAAAGGTGTTTTGTTTTTAATCATTCAGATTATAACATAATACCACACACAGCTTCTTAAAATCCAGAACTTCAACACACCAGAATCAGAAACACAGAGAGAAAGTAGGCTGTTCCCTCGGGCAGAGAGGCACAATCTACCCTATCTTGCAGCAGGCTGTATGCCAGGAGACTGACTCTGATCATAAGCTTCCCTCCAGAGTCCCAAAACCTGCAAAGAGGACTAGGTAACCCCTTGCTAAAGTGACAGCCTACAATTCTGACACAGTTTTCAATACACTAATGACTGCATGATTTAGGGCAACCCTAAGGGACTGGACTGGATTAGGTAACAAAAGGCAGCTTTGTCTTCCCATTGAGATGCACTGGATGAAATCAGGAACCTTGGATATGGATTTAGGCACTGGATTTTAACATTAAGGGGCTCGTCTAGACTATGCCAAAGTGCCGAAAGAGGATTTTTCAGCCCCCCCCCCATCTTCTTTTTCAAAAAGCCGCTCTTCCTCAAAAAATGAGGTTTACGTGGCTTTTCGAAAAGGGGGTTGCAGAAAAAAACACGTCCCAACTACTTTCACTTTCGAAACCTCCACTTTCTTTTGGCACTTCAGCGTAGTCTAGACTATCCCTTTAAGAGTCACCATTTGAAGATTTTGGAAAAAACTCACTGAGCTGATTTTACAGTAAAAATTTTAGGTTATGAACATCAGTGGGTCAGAATCTAACCTCTCTAAATCTGGAAATGCAAAACTCCTTTAAACATGGGTTAAAAGCAACATAAGGAATTCCTTGGTGATGTATACTATGTAGTGGAATCTCTATTTCACTATGCACAAATACAAGTATAGGAGCTGTTTCTCAGCCATCTCTAGTCCTTAGTTATCTCCAGAGATTGGAATGACCTCATGAAGATTATGGGTAGTAAGTGTAATGTAGATGAGCCTTCAAACTGTTCTTTATTATGCCTGAGGTAAAGGACTACAGCACTGGGAGAGAGCAAAAGTAGCAAAGTCACCTTTCCAAGAAAATGGGCAAGGAGGGAGCTGTAGCAATGGTTCCATAGAAGATTGTGGTATTGTATTTGATGGGAGCCAGCATGCTTCCACATTAATTAATCCATCTGGAGCATCTTCATTTATTCCCCGTCTTTCAGTGAATAATCTCTGCATGTAATACACAGATTAGTTCATAGAATCATAGAGCTGGAAGAGACCTCAGGAGGTCATCAAGTCCTTCCCCCTGCCCAAGGCAGGACCAATCCCAACTACTGCTGTTTAGTTAGCATGAAATGGCTATTAAATACATGGAAGGGCCAATCTTTCCCAGAGTATGTGAAACCTATCTTATGAATAGGCAACATCCTAAAATGTTAAATGATTTTCATCCCAATGGGTATTTTCCCATGCATTTAAAACAGTATGGCTGCATCTAGACTGGCATGATTTTGCACAAAAGCAGTTGCTTTTGTGCAAAATCTTGCCTCCTGTCTACACTGGCCACGAGTATTTATGCAAGAACACTGACATTTATGCAAGAACACCGACGCTCCTGCTTAGGGGATAAGCCCTCTTGCGCAAGTATTCTTGCGCAAGAGGGCCAGTGTAGACAGCCACGTTAATTTCTTGCGCAAGAAAGCCCGATGGCTAAAATGGCCATCGGAGCTTTCTTGCACAAGAGAGTGTCTACACTGGGCATGGATGCTTTTTGCGCAAAAGCAAATCTTTCGCGCAAAGGCACATGCCAGTATAGATGCTCTCTTGTGCAAGAAAATCATACCAGTCTAGACACAGCCTATCTGTTGGAAGTCCTCCCAATATGCCAACTATATTGCAGTTCAAAATTATTTGTCTCAGTTTGGCTCAAATAAAGAGTAGACTTTTTAAGGAACAGGTAGTTGTTCTGTTGACAATCTGCATTTTTTTCACTGAGTGACCTTGCAGGTCAAAGTCATGACTGAATAGCTCAAGGCTCACTAATATACAACTCAACATAATAATAGAAACTGTTTTTAGTGCCATGATCTCTGATGTTAATGGTACATTGATCACAGATAAAAGGCTAAACCCATAAGAATTAGCAAATGGACAGAGGTGATAAGCAGGAAAAATTGATTTCTCTTCCTGTGATCAGGGCCGTCCCACAACATTCAGGCACCTGAGGCGGGGAGCTCAAATGACGCGCCCATACCCCCTCACTTGGGCCAAAACTTTGAAAGGTCTCAATTCTGCCTGCTTCCTGTTCTACTCCTCTCATGGTACTGTGTATCTAGAGCAGAGAGAATACATATGCACCAGCAGCAGACACAATTTTCTACACTCTGGGTCCTAATGGTGCCCCCCCACAGTCTGGCACCTGAGGCGGACGCCTCTTTTCACCTCATGGTAAGGCCAGCTCTACCTGTGACACTCCCTTTGTACATGATTGGAAGTTTCCTCCATCCAGCCATCCATTCTCTTTATTACTTCATATTTGCTACAAAGATAAATAATAAATAAAATTATAACAGGTATTTTAATATTTATGCAACTTGTTAGATCATCTTCTAATAAAGAAAATTTATTCCCAGGTCCAGACAGTATTTTTAGAGCTACAGATGAGGTAGCCAAAAGAGCAGGTTTCTGCAGTTTTCTCTTGAAAGTGTACTAATACAACCTATGGAAAATATATTTTGCTTTCTATAGAATAATATATTAATTTGTGCTTTGAAGTCCATGAAAGTGATTTAATAAAGTAAAAGATTGCAACTGCTGGAGGTAGAAAGGGCATGATGGAGATTCCAGTCCATCCTTCTGCTAACATGTGGCATGCTGAAGGGAGTACATTTGGATGGGCTGCAAAAAAAAACCCAACAAAAAAAACCCCAAACATGCACAGCTTATAGTGAACACAGGAGTATGAAGTCTTTTAGGGATAGTTTATAAGGGAAACACAAAATTATTTTTATAATAAAAATCCATATCACAGCTTTATCTATGGGGATGCTGAGAGATACTTTGGCATAATGTGAAATCTTTTTTGACAAAATGCTCAGGAAGTCAGCAGGGACTTTTACCCATATAAGGGCATGAGTAAGGCACTCAGGGTATGTCTACACTGCCACCCTAGTTCGAACTAGGGTGGCTAATGTAGGCATTCAAACTTGCAAATGAAGCCCGGGATTTAAATATCCTGGGCTTTATTTGCATGTTCCCGGGCGCTGCCATTTTTAAATGCCCCGTAGTTCGAACTCCCTGCCCGCGGGAGGAGTAACGGCAGTTCGAATTAGGAACTTTAATTTGAACTACCTAGTCCATGCCGTGTGTAGCCGCGGGCAGGGAGTTCGAACTACGGGCATTTAAAAATGGCGGCGCCCGGGAACATGCAAATAAAGCCCAGGATATTTAAATCCCGGGCTTCATTTGCAAGTTCGAATGCCTACATTAGCCACCCTAGTTTGAACTAGGGTGGCAGTGTAGACATACCCTCAGGGATTTGGCCCCACAGGATGATCACAGTCATATTAGGGGTTAAATATATAAAGAACTAAGGGTATGTCTACACTACAGCGCTATTTCGAATTAACTTATTTTGAATTAGTTAATTCGAAATAAGCTAAATCGAAATAACGCATCTAGACACAAAAACTAATTCGAAATAGCGTTTTTCTAATTTGAAATAGCGCGTCCACATTGAGTGGACCCTGAATCAAAGGTAAAGCTGGCTGAAACCAGTGCCAAAAGGGCATCAGGGTCAGACTTAGTTTATGGGGCTGCTGCCTCAGGCTAGCCGAGGTCTGTGCTTAAAGGGACCCAACCCCCCATTCTGGACAGACAGTTCTCAGGTTTCTCTGCTTGCTGGTCCACCTCGCTGAGGGACAGCAAAGCATTTGTGTCTCAGAGAGCTCTGCTTGCCCTCGCTCGGGACATCACGGCACTCTGCAACATGGAACCAGACCTGCCCCGGAGGACTCTGCTGCATCTCGTGGACACGTTGCCAGCAGCCTGGCTGCACTGTCTGCAGGCTGCCATCCGGGAGCACCATCGGGGGCTGTCAGGATCCAGGGGGCCCTGCGGGAAAGCTTCCACCCTGAGGAGCGCTAACAGTCTCCCTGGTGTGCCCCACTGGGGGCTTGTGCCCCATTCCTCCCTCTCGTCCTTCCACTTACCCTTCCTAGCCCCCCCTTCTTGATGTCAAATAAAAGACACGTATTTTCAAAAATATAACCTGTCTTTATTTAACACAACTAGGGAGGGGGAATGAAACTCTGGGGAGATGGGGGAAAGGAGGCGGGAGAGGGCAGGAAAGAGGGTGGGAGAGGGGAGGGGAAAAACTGGGAGGAGGGAGCTGGAAGGGGGAAGCAAGGGGAAGAAGGGGGAGGGGAAGCTCAGGGCTCAGGGTTGGGGGTCTCGCCGGGCCAACTGCCTCCCAGCACGGCGGGAGAGGGGGCCTCGGCATCCCCGGGGGGATGGGGAGGAGGGTGCGGAGGTTGAGGTGGGGGGTGTGGACATTGAGGAGGAGGGTGTGGAGGTTGAGGAGGAAGAGGTGGGAGGGGGGCAGGAGTGGGAGGAGGAACAGTAGTTGGGGGGCAGCAGGCGCAGGACCGGCATGGGGCAGCATGCTCTGCAGCAGGGCCTGCAGGTTACAGTTCATCGCTCGGTCCTTAGCAAGCTGCTCCTGGCGGAGCTGCAGGTCTTCCAGCATCCAGGCCTGGATGGTGAGGTGCAGGGCTCACAGGGCCCCCAGGTGCTGGTCCCGATACTCCTGCCGCGTGCTGGTGGTCCAGAGCAGGCCGTGGGTGCGGGAGCATGTCCCGGGCGGGGTGATGCGCCCTACACGAGCAGCTGGTGCAGCTGTAGAGAAAGAAGAGAAGTGGTCAGTTCTCCCTGGGGACCCAGTGGATGATGCCCAGCCCCCGCGACGTGAGGGCGATCGTGTCCTGCACCGTCAGAGCCGATGTGCTTGTACAGAGGCCATGGTCAGGATGTCTGGCTCTCCCCGGGATTGGGAGCTGCCCCAAGACTGCACCCATGCCCCTGTGCCGTGTATAGTGTGGCCGGGGCCGGGGGTAGATGTCCCCTGCCTCTGTGTAGAGGGGGCATGTGAAGGGAGAGTGTCCTGCTGGGTCCCACTCTGGGGTCGGGAGCGTGTCGAGTCTCTTCACACACGCATGTGCCTATTGGGCCACGGCCCCTGGGTGTCACACAGCTGGAGCCACCTGCCCAAGGGTGGCATGGCACGTGCTCGCATGTGCACAGGTGGCTGTGTGAGCCGTGGGAGGCATGGCCCATGCGTGCGGTCCCTGGTCTCCCCCGCTGCCTCCCCCCCCCCGGGTAGGGGACAGTGCTGGCACTTACCTGGTATGGCCTCCCCAGATGACCCTGCTGACTCCGGTGCCGGGACAGCTGGCGGTGGCCCTCTGGTGTGCCCGGGTCAGGCCCTCCAGTCCCGGCTCGCTGCCTCCCTGGCTGGCGCGGACCGCCCCACCCCCCAGGAGTCGGGAAGGTCTGAGGGCTGGTAGGATGGGGGGTAAGTGGACACCTAACTGTCTGGTTGGTGCTGAGGTCTGGCTGCCCCAACCTCACCCCTTCCGCCCCAGGCTCTGCCCCTTCTATTTGTTTTCAGACATCCTTCCCACATTGCCCAGCAACCTAACAATCCCATCTGCTCTCCTGTGAATGAGATTATCGAAGGCCCAAGGCCTAAAGGAAACCCCATAATATAGAAGATCTGCTTTGGTTCTCCTATTTGTATAGCTGGGTCCCAGTACAAATTTATAAGCATTCTGACTCAAATTATGCATTGACTTTAGTCAATTAGCCAGAATTTGATCTCAGGCATAATATTCCTCTTTACTTCTGGTCCTAATCAGTTTTAGAAGGCAGATATGTCCCTTTAGAAAGCTTCTACTTTCCATCTTCAAAGTGGTAGGCAAAATGTGTGTGATACAGACATATTACTACTTTTGTGTCAATCATTTCTTCACACTGACCCCTTACAGTCTCCAAATCAATATTTCAGGGTTTAAAGACTCAAATCTGTACTACTTTGCACTTGAAACAACACTGTTACACAGGTTCTAGATCAGCACAGAATTTGAGCCTAATGTAGCTTGTATATCTTCTTTTATAAACACCTTCTTGAAAATCCATTTCCATAAATACAGATATAAAAGAATACAATGAGTTATGTCTCCCTGTTAATATAAAACCCAATACCACACGTGCAGGTAATAAAAATCAAAACACGTTATATAATTTATTTAGCCTCACTTGCTAAAGCATGATTTATTCTGCTATGTCCTCCCATTTAGTGAAATTACTCCAAAATAAAGTGAATTACTAAAATGCATAAAACAAGACAGTAATGTATAATGTGGTTTGTGACAGAATTTACTGTAACCTTAATAGTAATTATATAAAATATATTGATTTAAATTTCATAATCAAATTGCACAGGTAACGAGCCATATCTTTTGTAATTGAGTTGTGTGCACAAATGTAATTATAGTAATGGTATAAAAATTTGATGATGCCAACTAGATTAGATTGAACTTTTGGTTTACTTGAAAGAATATGCAGAGATTCATAAAAATATTAGACGTAGAACTTTATCAGAACATAGGACTTATATTTTCCTGCATAGGGAAGCTTAATCTCTCAAAGATGTGACTTGCTGAATTCTAATCAGGTTTTATGCTCACAATAATGTATAGGATATGGCTGCAGTGTGCTTTTAAAAGGCGGGGACCAAATTTTGCTTTTTTTTGCATGGAGACAGAATATATCAAAGTTGTTTTGGCTAGACTCTTATGGTAAGCAGCATTTCACACCGAAGGGAAGAGATTTTGTTGTTGGAAATTATCCTGTGCATGAAGATTTAAAGTGACAATAAATAGGAATACCTTTCATAAGGAATTCATTCCTGAACTCTGCATTGATGTTGGAAATCTTCATCTACTGGCTAATCCTGGGTATTAAATATGGCACCACCAAATGGTCAGTGAGCTGGGGAAGTGCATGGCACAGTTCGAGATAATTCTTCCCTCCATAACTGTTTTACTAACTGTAGGTAAAGAATGACATTTTTTATTGTGACCATGGTCCATAGAGTTGCTAGAATCACATATCCTTGCCTCATGAAAGAAAGCAACGCTAAACGAATTTGTAAAGCTTCCTGGAAACATTTTATTTGTACGTATAAATTACCAAGATATTTTTTCATATTTTGCTTTCAGCCTTCTTTATGTTCCACCAACCAACATTTCAATATAGTGCCCACTCCTCCTAGGATAAAGCAAGGTTTATATACCAGCTTGGGTCCTAATTCATTGGACACAATGGAAAGACTCCCATTGATTTAAATGACCTTTGGATGAGGATCTTAAGGAATCAAAAGCTATTTTAACTATTTTCCCATTTATGACTCCCATCCTTATCCCAGATACATTCATAACTCCCACTGAATTCAACCATGTCAATGAGAGCTACATGTACAGTAGAGTCCTGATTACCCGACCTAAACGGGACCGAAGGGTGGTCGGATTACCGAAAATGTCGGATAAAACGGAAACTGGTATGAAATCAGGTTTATTACTTATTATTCTACAGAACAAGTAACATAATAGAGTACAGAACATTTAGTATGCAGTATGGCAAAATGCTAAAGTTATTGTTTAAAAAAATTAGTGATTGAAGTTTGTTTCCCAGCTTTGTTTCTCTTCCTTGCGGCAAGGTCGCGCCAGCGTCTCAATAACATAACATCACTAGCAGTTGCCTCCTCTTGTTGTTCAATGTAAGCCAGTGCCGCCTCGAGAGCCTTGACCCCTTCGCTATGACTAATTCTCTCTGTTTTGTCATTGTCATTTGTATCTTCTTCTTCATCATCTTCATTGTCATTGTCATTGTCATCCCAATTCACCAGAGTTATTATGTTGCGGTCAGTCAGTTCTTGTTGCTCATCTTTCTCCATCCATTCCTGTATATCATCATCATTCACCTTCTCACAGCCTGAAATTTGTTGTAACAAAGGTAGCAGGTTATCCCAATTTTCTTGCACCATTTCTTGTGTGTTTTCGTCTTCCGAAAGTAACTTTCTCCATGATCTTGCCAGAGTTTGCAGTTCAATCTCTTCCCATGATTGTGCAATCCAATAAATAACATCTTTTATGTTCGCTGTCCCTACCTTATCTAGCTTACCATTTCTATCATCTATCGCCTCAATGAGCGTAGTTAAAAGCTTACAACGATATTTTTTCTTTAACGCTTCAAGCACACCCTGGTCCATAGGCTGACACAACGAGGTGATATTAGGAGGAAGAAAAATCACTCTAATGTCCCCACTGATCAGTTCATCCTCATGAGGATGAGATGGCGCATTATCAATGACAAGGATTGCTTTCCTTGGTAGGTTTAGCAAATTCAAAAATTGTTCTACTGAAGGAAGAAATTCATTGAAAACCAGCCTCGAAAATTGCTGAATCCATCCATGCATTCCTCTGATTCTTGTATGAAACTGGTAGAGCAGTAGGTGCTATGTTTTTGAAAGTTCGTGGGTTTTTTGCCTTTCCAATAAATGTGAGTCTTAGTTTGTGGTTACCAGTAGCGTTACAGGCTAGAATCATCACTCTTTCTTTACTTCGCTTTATACCCAGGAGCTGAAGCTTCAGCCCGGGAAGCTAGAGTTTTTGAAGGCAGCATTTTATAGTTTAAGCCTTCTCATCGCAGTTATATATCTGCTTACCTGATAATCCTTCATTTTCGATGAGACAATGAAAATTTGCTTTAAATTTCAGAAACCCTTCCTGATTTGCCGATAATTTTTCGCCACATATACTGAGCTGCCTTAACCCGTATCTTTTTTTCCAGTGATAAAGCCAGCCTACACTAGCCATGAAATCAAGTTCCACTTCATTAAATTCCTTTTAGAAACTCAGGGTATGTCTACACTTGCAGCCTATTTCGGAATAGGGCTGCAAATGTAGGCATTCGGAATTGCAAATCAAGCCCAAGATTTAAATATCCCGCGCTTGATTTGCATCTTCCTGGCCGGGCACCATTTTTTGAAATTTACAAGCCCGGAATAACTGCCTGCGTCTACACGCGGCAGTGAAATGGGCATTCGAAATAAAGCCCTATTTTGAACTACCTGTTATTCCTCCTGCAATGAGGTTTAACAGGTAATTCAAAATAGGGCTTTATTTCGAATGCCCGTTTTCACTGCCGCCGCGTAGACGCCGGGCAGTTATTCCGGCTTGTAAATTTCAAAAATGGCGCTCGTCAGAAGATGCAAACTGCGGATATTTAAATCTTGGGCTTGATTTGCAATTCCGAATGCCTACATTTGCAGCCCTATTCTGAAATAGGCTGCAAGTGTAGACATACCCTCAGAGCTTTCTCTTGCAGAATTGGGCCTGTGATAGGCATGCCCTTATCCCTTTGCTGTGTGAACCATAAGAACAAAGCTTCACTCACTTTTTCATATTCACATTTTTTCATTGTTTTTCTGTCCTTCACTCCTGCACTTGAGGGTCAATCAGAGCACCACTTTTCTAACTCACTTCTTTTCCTCTTCCAGTCACCAACTGTAACTCGCCCCACACCGAGTTCAGATGCAATTTTTAGCATGGACTCACCTTTGTCTATTCTCTTTAATGCTTCAAATTTTTGTTCAATGGGAAGAACCACTTTTTTTCTCTTTTCACATGCCATGTTACTCAAACAATTAAATTATATTACAGTAAGGGGAACATGCAGTTGGAAAAATGAAACACAATCACAGCACAAACATAAATCACTGGCGCAGAGGAACAAACGAAGCTACGGCCATGGCAGTATGTGACGCATGGACGCGTAAATAGCAAGTCGAATGGCTATGTCGGATAAACCGGAAGGTCAGATAAGCGAAGGTCGGATAATCCAGACTCTACTGTATATTCTTTAAACAGCAGCTCAAACTTTTGTCCAGCTCTCACTGAGCCAATGATAGTTTCCTTGTGACTTCATGGGGAATTGGATTGGAGCTTAAAACAAACAAAACAAGCCTCCATCTTTTGAAAAAATATTCTTGCAAAATGTTCTCATAAATATGCGGATGTATCTGAACAACCAGATTAATCAATATTTTCTTTAATATATCACTCACCTACAATATTATCACACTGACCAGGCAAGAATTTTAGTTTTGCCATGGCAATACAGGCAAATCTGGATTATCTAAATCTTTGTGGAGGTTTCTGAAACATTCAGAGAAATGGAGTTTTGGATTAACAAAGTTTGTTTCTACATGGATTATAGATTCAGAGAACATAGTAAATTAATGAACAGCTGGAATTTTCCTGTGCCAGCTATAGACAAAAACACTATTTTCTCTCACAATTAGATATGCATTATACTTATATGTATCCTGATTCATTGGAATTAAAGAGATAAATATGAGCTTACTTTGGTTTTTGTTTGTTTGTTTGTTTTGGAAACTCACATTGCTATATATGGACAGTGGACATACTCCAAAATTAAAAATAAAGAAAAAATTGATATTTTTTAGAATGGACTTTTATTTTTTGCTCCAATTTCCTATACAGAGATGATAGATTGTGTATGGCAGTGTTAATGCTTCATATTGTTTCCTTATTATCCCGTCTGAGTTATGGCTGAAAAAACCAATAAATACAGTGGGATCCTCAAAAGAAAAGTACTCTGTGAGTCCAAAGCATTACTGTTATTAAAAAGTTTAAAATTAAAAAAAATCCTTTCTCTACTGAGGAAAAATACAATCAGGTGGCCAGGAAACCAGGAGACTTCACACATATTATTAGAGTTATAGTTTTCAGCAATCTAGTGATTTATATATTAAAAAAACCCTAGATTTTTTTCCATGGTTTCATTCATTTCACATAGCAGGTCGGTAACATTAATTTTCAGTAATATAATACAAAAGTCGCTTATACAAATTAAAGTCAGTGACACACAGTTTAGCAATGTAATGCAGTGTGTCTACTCAATTACAAATAAGGACACACTTTATGTATTCAGGTTAAAATTTATTTGTACCGAGAGGGCAGGCTCTAGAACCTGTACAGAGAGATACATGGCCTTTCTCTTGCGTCATTCATCTTATGTTATCTGGAGCCTAAACTCTATATGAAAAGTGCAGTGTAATTACTGATGAGTCATATTCTAATATGTGGAATAAATTAGTTCCAACAAGCATATAAAAGATTTTGTCTGGTGCTTATGGAGAAGCATTTAAGTTCTAAGACAGAAAGGCCCTGCAGAGCAGATTAGCCCATTTTGGAGAAAAGTTTAGGTTGATATTTATATGTATGTTATTATAATTAATGTATAAACTGAAACTCCATGGAAGAGCAAGTCTGAACTGTACATTGCATGGATTTGCTTTGCTCAGAAGAGGACTGGACTTCCCCATGGTTTATTACTAAATATTAGGGCTGTTAAGCAATTACAAAATCCATTGTGATTAATTGTGTAATTAAAATATTCAGATTAATTGTGCACTTAATAATAGAGTACCACTTATTTAAATATTTTGGATGTTTTCTATATTTTTAATGTATTGCTTTCAATTACACCATAGACTATAAAATGTATAGTGCTCACCTTACATTTATTTTTATGATAAATATTTGCACTGTAAAAAGCAAAAGATATAGTATTTTTCAATTCAGCTAATACAAGTGCAATTTCTTGATCATGAAAGTTGAATTTACAAATGTAGATTTATGTTAAAAAATAACTGCTTTAAAAAATAAAACAAAGTAAAACTTTATCATTTACAAGTCCATTCAGTCCTACTCGTTCAGCCAATCACTCAAAAACAAGTTTATTTACATTTTCAGGAGATAATGCTGCTTGGTTTTTGTTTAAAATGTAACCTCAAAGTGAGAACAGGCATTCACATGACACTATTGTAGCTGACATCACAAGATATTTATGTACCAAATATGCTAAAGATCCATTTTTCACTTCATGCTTCAACCACCATTCCAGAGGGTAAGTGTCCATGCTGATGACAGGAGCTGCTTGATAAAGATCCAAAATAGTGATAAATGTTCATTTTTATCATCTGAGTGTGATCCCTCCAGCAAAACAGCAAAGCCGCGGAGGACGTGGCGGCGGGACAGCGGCGCATCTCGGCGGTCCCGCCGCCCGCGTCCTCGGCGAAAAGCCGCTCGCGCCTCCCCTGGTCTGTCCCCAGCAGAACAGGGAGATGCGGAGCGGCTTTTCTCGCCGAGGACGCGGGCGGCGGGACCGCCGAGACGCGCCGCGGTCCTGCCACCCCCGTCCTCTGCGGCGAAAAGCCTGGTCTGCTGGGGGAGGTGCAGCTAGTGCATCCCCACCAGCAGACCAGGCTTTTTCTCGCCGATGCCTGGGGTAGAGCAGCTGGGGGGCTGCCGGGTTGGTCCCACAGCGCCGAGGTGCGGCGCTACTGGACCAACCCAGCAGCACCCCAGCTGCTCTGCCCCAGGCGTCCCAAGTCAGCCACTGCTGAAACTGACCAGCGGCTGACTACAGGAAGCCCGAGGCAGAGCTGCTCTGCCCGGGCTTCCTGGAATCAGCCGCTGGTCAGTTTCAGCAGCTGACTTGGGGACACCTGGGGCAGAGCAGCTGGGGTGCTGCCGGGTTGGTCCAGTAGCGCCGAGGAGCGGCGCTGCGTGACCAACCCAGCAGCACCCCAGCTGCTCTGCCCCAGGCGCCCCCAAGAGCAGCTGGGGTGCTGTCGGGTTGGTTCCGCCGCGCCAAGGGTCGGCGCTACCAGACCAACCCAGCAGCACTCCAGCTGCTCTGCTCCCGGCGTGTCCGATTCAGCCACTGCTGGTCAGTTTCAACAGCGGCTGAATCCGGACGCCTGGGACAGAGCAGCTGGGGCGCTGACGGGTTGGTCCCCGCAGTGCCGCACCTCGGTGCTGCGGGGACCAACCTGGCAGCACCCCAGCTGCTCTACCCCAGGTGTCCCCAAGTCAGCTGCTGCTGAAACTGATCAGCGGCTGATTCCAGGAAGCCCGGGCAAAGCAGCTCTGCCTCGGGCTTCCTGTAGTCAGCCGCTGGTCAGTTTCAGCAGCGGCTGAATCGGGGACACCTGGGGTACAATATGTACCAGTTCCGACTTACATACAAATTCAACTTAAGAACAAACCTACAGTCCCTATCTTGTACGTAACCTGGGGACTGCCTGTACATTAGAGTGTTATTCTTTTAAGACTTCTGAAAGTATGTTCCACACTGCATCCCTCTCAGATTTGGGAAGGCACTACAGATTCTTAATCCTTGGATCAAATGTTCTAGCTTTAGAAATCCCATATTTTGATCTTCTTTGTGCTTTGTTAAATCTTCTGAGCATGTTCTTTTTAAATGAACATGAGCTGGGTCATCATCTGAGATTGCTATAACACGAAACGTATGTCAGAATGTGGGTAAAACAGAACAGGTTCGCCTTCATGGAGTTCAATCACAAATTTAATTAACACATGTTTTAAGTGACATCTGCATGGAAGTACGTCCTCTGAAATGATGGCTAAAGCATGAAGGATCATATGAATGTTTAACATATCTGACATGTAAATACCTTGCAAAGTTGGCTACAAAGGTGCCATATGAATGCCGGATCTAATTTTCTGGTGACTTTGTAAAGAAGTATTATCTCTTTCATCTTGTCAATTGGCTAAACAAGAAGTAGGACTAAGTGGACTTGTGGGTGCTATATCTTTACATTTTGTTGAGTGCAGTTACATAACAAAAAAGTTTACTTTTGTAAGTGCACTTTCACAATAAAGAGATCACCCTACTGAATTGTATGAGGTGAATTGAAAAATACTATTTTGGTTGTTTATCATTTTCCAGTGAAAATATGTGTAATAAAAATAAAGTGAGCATTATATAGTTAGTACTGTGTTGCAATTTAAATCAATATATTTGAAAATGTAGAAAAACATCCACAAATATTTAATAAATGTCAGTTGGTGTTCTATTGTTTAACAGTATGATTAAAACTGTGATTAATCACAATTAATTTTTTAATCGTGATTAATTTTTTTAGTTAATCATATGCATTAACCACGATTGATTTTCAGACAGCCCAACTAAAAATTAATTATTCTGGACCCATTATAGAATTGTGAAAGCACATTTATGCTACTTGCCACATGCTGTAAGCAAATCAAAAAAATAATATTTCTACAAATTCTAGAATTATTCCACGGCAGTCTATTTTCATTGGGTGCATCTACACAGCACTCAAAACACAAAATAAGATACGTAATTTGTGCTACACAAATTGCGTAGCTTATTTCCAGTCTATATTGAAATGGGCTATTTCAAAATTTGACGCTGTCTCCACATTGCCAAATTTTGAAATGATGCACTCTTTTGAGCCATCCATTAACCGTTGTGCAATGAGGTTTATAGGGATGGTGAAATAGCATGCCCATTATAACGGGCATGTTTCTAAGATTCGGGATAGCTATTTCAGGATACCTCATTATCCCGAAATACCTCTGCTGAGTAGACGGACCCATAGTTCCATAGTGAAACTAGAATTGTTTGATTGGGGATTTTTCTGGATTCAAAAAAGGATATGAAGATAAATGATCATCTTTCTCTAAAGTATTCATCATAAAGGAAGTTTAACAAGTGAAAATAACTTTAGATTTCAATGGGAATCAGAGCCAACCTTTATTTTTTTAAATGGGAGTATATAGTTAGACTTCTAAATCCATATTTCAGTGCTGACCAGATTTTAAAACATGCTGACCACCAAAGAACTCTCATTAAGGTCGGTGGAGTTATTTATGGAGTAAGGTACAAGTTGTACCTCCCTGGTCTGGCATCCTTGGGACCTGATTGGTCCTGAACTAGGGAATTTGCCAGACAAGAGGAGGCTGGCAGAGTGGCTGTGGAGCTTTGTGGCCAGGACCAGAAACACAGCTTCACAGGAACACATGTAACCCTGTGGCTGCTGGGCTGCACTCCTGACCTCTCACCTCTCTCCCCACCCCCTGTACTGGCCGTGGGGCTTTGCTTCTGGCTCCCAACCGTGGGGATCTGCAGCCACCTTGTCTCTTCCCCCAAGCCATTTGTTGCCACTCCTCCCGTTCTCTCCCTGAGCTTGAGCAAACCATTTGTGGTACTTCAGAAGCTTTGGGAGGGTGGTAAAGGAGTCCCTGAGAGTGGGGCCTGGCTTTCCCCCAGACCAAGAGCATATATGGGGCTACTGGACTACAGATGTTCTCAATCAATCGAAGTCTGCCCTCTAGAGGTCCAACCTGTACTAACAGCCATGAGTAAAAATAGCAGAGTCTGACTGTTATTTTTTTGGTTGCAAGCCTGATGCCAAAAATTATTCCGAAATGTGTCTTCTTAAAAGTCATGCCAATATATGCCCAGGTACCTTTTGCATGTCAAACAATCACACCACTCTTTCAAAATTAGTTTTGTCCCCAAAACAGTTAAATCTGGCATTTTAAATCCCCATAGGTAATATCAGATCTACCATCTCACCAGCACTGTTAAATCTCATCCCATTCTCCCCCCCCTTCAGATTGGTTGCAGTGTTACAAATTATCTTGATAAACTATCAGCAAAACTAGTGAATATGACTGATTTTTTTAAAAAAAATATTTACTTATTTTGTTGTTAATTTCATTTTGGGTGTATTGCATTTTGTCTGCTTCTGATGTGGTCCATCAGCTGTCAGAAGCAAAGATAATATACTTTTTATTGTGTTTGAATTTATTCACTCCTATTTAATAATCTACCTATAATTCTTACTAATGTAGCTTGATCAGAATTTCTTTTGTGAGTTAAAGAATGGGGTAATTTTTTGAACAAAAAGAGACATTTTGTGAGGCAGATGCACATACAGTTAGTGCATCACTAATTGAGACTGCTAGGTATCAGAAAAGAGGAAGAAAGAATGGAAGAAAAACATCTCATTTATTTACAGGCACAAGTTATTGAAATGTGCATTTCAATGAGAAATATTGATCTACCTTTCTTTAATGAAAAACATCTAATATGCAACATGATTGTGCAATTCAAAGTAAGGTTTTCTATAGCTAATCCTAGAAGCACACACTTTCTTTTGGGGTAAAATTATAGCCTTTAATTTCTTCAGCCAAAAAGCTTCTTGAATGAAATTCAAGATCAGCCTTTCTAAAGAAGCAGTTAATGATCTAGCTGCTCATAGTGTAGTTGTATCTCCTTTTATCTGAAGTGCAATTAGAATATTTTAACAATTCCACATGCTGAAACCAAACAAAAAAAGGCAAACTTATCTCAGTTCTTGCTGATCATTCAGTTTCATAAGCTGTTTTACAATAAGCTGAAATAGAAGCTATGAATACTACCCTTCCATTTCTGAAAGTTATCTTTAACTTCCATAGTGTATAGCTTTTATTACTCATTCAGTAAACATAATATGCTGTGTACACACCTTATAAGCCTAAAGCTGTTGAAAATTTCATACTTAAAATATTCTTTGGAATACTAACAGCAGGACCAGGTTTCTAAAATGTCTCTACTAGGGCAGTTTTTTGAAAATGGGAATAGCTTCCCCACTATTTTGGGTGCCCACAGCTCATGTTTATATATTCATGCTCATAAACTTGTTTCTGTCTTTCAATCACTATAGCCTCTGTTCACCATGGCATTTAAGCACATGCCTCTTTTTTAGCCTGTGAATAGTAGTCAAACTAATGGGACTTCTCTTAAAATGAGGCACTTGCTAAAGTAACTTGCTGAATGGGGCCTAAGTGTAGCTCTGGGGCTTGGAGGATCAAAAGATGGACAATGTTCAGCCCTTACATTTTTAACTGTAATGTCCCTAATTTTGTTTTCTAGGGAATGAATGGAATCTCCAGACTCTACCAGAGGCATATGAACATTTCTCCAAAGTCCATTCACATTGGCTGCCACTTGTTGTCTAGGGAGAGCCAGAAGTATAATGACTCGGCTAAAACATGTTCTCTTGCTCTATATACACTATGGGTATGTCTAGTCTGCATCCCTCTGTCAGCAGAGGGATGCAGGTTAGGCAGGTCGACATTGCAAATGAGGCAGGGATTTAAATATCCCGTGCCTAATTTGCATAAAAATGGCCACCGTGTTTTGCAGACTCAGCACTTTGTCAGCAAAAAGCGACAGTCTAGAGGGGGATCTGTCGAGAAAGAAAGCCTTTTTCGACAGATCCCTTATGCCTCCTTCAAGGGGGATATTTAAATCCCTGCCTTATTTGCAACGTCAACCTGCCTAATCTGCATCCCTCTGCCGACTGAGGGATGCAGTCTAGACATACCCTATGATTGCACATGATATTAAGAGCCCAAGGGTAGTTTGGGGCAATTGTGCCATTACTATGGCATAGCCACAAAAATTACCTAATGCAATTTCCAAAAGTGTCGCTGAGAGATGAGAAAAACTGGCTGTGAATATCAGAGGCATTACTTGTACAGAGCCACACACACGTATTTGTAGCAAAAACAAGCATGGTAATGGACTTAGAAAACAATTCATAAATCACTGAACATCTACATAAGCTCTCACCCAAGTTATTACATTTCAAGTTGCTGTACAATGAGTCACAACTGGCTTTTATGAGCATTTGGGCTTCATGCTTATTTACACTAAGGCCTCTTACACTGCTGTGGCCTTCATGTAAATAAAAAAAAATCACACCACATTATGCATTTTGCTAGATCTAGTTGCATTTAGTCAAACTCTGACCTTTTCAGAACAGAACACGCAGATCTTGTGACACTAAAGTAAAATCTTCAACCCAGTCTTAAACTTTTTGCCTCCTCAAAGGACAGAACAGAAACAAGCGTAGGTTTAATCTTATGCCAGCGATTTTTTTTAAATGTTGGCCCTAAATGTAAATGTTTGTAAATCTCCAAACTTTAGCAAATCTGGATATAAAGGCAGAACTGTGCTTTAAAGTCAAACCCTGATACTTCTAAATCCAACTGTAAAAGGGCATGATGCTCACTTACTGCCATTTATGTGGACTCACATGATTCAGAGGGCAGGCAAGTGTGGTGCATCTTCATCAGACACAAATTTCAGAGCTCCACGTTTCATAGCCAGAGGATGGCCTCAATAGTAAAGGAGGCTAGTTATGTGGATAGCCCTTCACTTGTCAGGTTGGACACTCCACCACAGCATGAGTCATTGTCTACAGTGCTGCCTCACAATAATAATGTGGGGAGGAAGCCAAACCATGCCAACGAATGCCTATTGCATTTTGATCTGATTGCATATTGCTCTGAAGATCTGATGGAGCTATGTGAACTAGCACAACAGGTTTGTGTACAGTTCAAGCAGCCACTAATACAAGTGGCCAAATTCAATTTCATGTTCAGAAGCTGAGTGCTGCCTGTAGTGACTGCACCTTTGGATTGCAGAGCAATATTCACCTGGAACACACATCAGGGCCCATACAAATGTGTAGAGGACCAAACTGTATGGTCCCCAGGGGATCCTGATAGTTTTCATATCAAGGTGGTACATGAAGAGATGTACAATTTCAGTGTCTCAGGAAGCATAAGGGGATAAAAAAATCCAGTCTTTGAAAGCAGGTGCTGTTGTGGAGAGTTTGTGTCTCTCCTTTCATTCCCTCAAAGGCCCTGGTGGGGAAGAAGATTATCTTCTCCCTGAGGGGTCCATCCTTTTCAGGCTTAGAGTTCTGTCTTGGAGAAGAGTTGTGGTATTTTGCTGGCTACATTACTATTCTGAAGAAAGATCTTCCTGGTGTGATATCTTTGATGCAACTGCATCACAAGGAATTTTGTGTGTTGGCAGTTGTTAGTATAAAGGACCAAAGCATAGGTGGTCTGGTGCTCACAGCTGGGTTAATAGTCAGTAAGCAGAATCTGAGGATTTGCTAGAGCCAGCGCCAAAGTGAAACTGGGTTTACAGGCTAGAGATTAGAGCTAGTACCAAGCTGGAGTTAGGGTCAGGCTAGGAGCAGAGGTCATAGATCTGGAGTCCTAACAGGCCCACAATCTATGTTATAGCCCAGATAGCCTCCTGGGGCACCTTCCAGGTTAAATTGGATGGTTGGCCAATCAGGGACATTCGAATACAGTCATTCTGTTTCTCTTGAATGGTACATCTTGCAAATTCTCCAAAGCATTCCCTGACTCCAAGTGTCCATGACCTCCTGGTAGTACTGTGGGAACATCAACTGGCTTGAATGCTGCAGATCCTGGTTCTGGGCTGTGAATCCTTATAGTTAATATTAGTCCATCAATAAAGGGCTTTAGCTTAAATCTGAAAGAATAATTCAAGGGAATAAGTAAGAATCTTGCCTTCATGTCACAATAGACGTATGCCCTTTGTGGACAACAAATACTGCATCTTTAAGATAACTCTCTGACATTTGGGAGAGGTTATTATATGCATGGATTTGAATCTTCCCAAATGAGGGCTAAATTATTCACACTATATGGCCTGACCTCCCATTGAAATGGGGAGTTATGTGCATTAATACCTCACTGGTGGCACTCAGCAGCTTGCAGAATCAGGGCTCTTTGCAGTAAATACTAGAACTACAGGTTAAACATCTGTAAACCAGAACTCTCAGGTCCTGCTGGCCCCTGGGTATTCCTGGACCAGAAAACCCCAGTGGCTAGGAGTCCAGCATCAGGAGGACTGGTGGCTGGGAGCTCTGCTGGGGCTGGAAGCCCATCTGGGTTGGTGCCGGGGGGGTCAGCATCTTGGCTAGAGTTGGCAGTGGTGGGGAGGGACAGCCCAGCTGGCACTGGGACCACAGCCCAGCGGCCAGCGCTGAAAGCCCAAGCAAAAGCAAAGCTGGGCAGCTGGGGGGAGGGGCAGTGACAGGGCTGGCCTTACCATGAGGCGAACTGAGGCGGCTGCCTCAGGTGCCAGACTGTTGGGGGTGAGGGTGCCACTAGGACCCACAGTGTAGAAAATTGTGTCTGCTGCTGGTGCATATGTATTCTCTCTGCTCTAGATGCACAGAGGTGGTGGAGTGCTGTGCTGGAGGAAGGAGGGCACAAGAGACATAACAGGCAGGCAGGAGAAAAGGGGGAATGGGGGCGTCATTTGAGGTCCCCTCCTCAGGTGCCAGAATATTGTGGGCCGGCCCTGGGCAGTAGCAGCAGCGCTGGCAGCCCAGCTGGGAGCAGAGCTGGGCAGTAGAGGAGAAGGCTGGCCAGTAGCTGGATCCAGGAGCGGAGCTGTTCTGGGGGAGCCAGAATTTACCTCCCCTGGTCTGGCAATCTCCCTCATTCAAAACCGGTCAGATCCAGGGGGTGCTGGATCAGGGAGGTCCAACCTGTTCTGTATTTCTAGTACTATCAATGATGACTGTATTTAATTCTGGGTATTAACAGATGATGTTTCAGTAAACCAATGAAATGCTATTGTCTGTTCAGTGACATGTCTCTTGAGGGAGCCTTTAAACTGAACACCTGCATTCTTTTTAATCCCAAGAGACTGGCACTTAGATTGAAATATGTATGATATGCTGAACAAAATGCTATCATTAAGACCTCAGGTCTGGATCTTATAGTATGAGAGTGGCAGGTCTTGCTCATATATGATTTGAATGGACTCCATACAGCAGGAGGGCTGGCTATACAGAACAAGTCAATATATATAAATAGGCTTTAGTCTAGTCTGTGTTTTTTTCTTAAATAACTATTAGCAAACCCTGCTTTCCAGCCCACTGTCTCCCATTTTACTAATATTTATTTTTCTTACACCTAGAAACCTGAACCCCAATGTGTAGTTTGTCCCTCCTGCAAAGAACATAAAGTAATTATAAGATAAGAAATAAGAAGTGAATACAAGTACCTGGGGAGAGCTCTAGCTAGCTGCGTGATCATGTCACTGAGCACCAGCTGTCTAAACTTTGTTTCTACAGCTTCACTAAAGAATCATGGACCAGAAGGTTCTCATTCCATCCAAAACATTCGTCACATGATGCATATGGTCACGGCTCATCTCTTTCCAGGGTTTTGACTTTATTTTCAAATCAACTAATGGCAACATACATACATAGCAGCCCAAACCTTCTCTTCAGTCTTGGCTGCTCCAAGCATTCCTACCTGAGAACTGTTCAGTTCAGACACCAGGTTCTCCCTGTTCAGAAAGGCAATCCCACCCTACATTTATTCCCAAAGTGGAGTCAATGAACTCTGCCTTCTGCAATTGAATCGCCAGAAATCTCTCAGGCGTTTTCTGTAGTATTCCAACATGTGCTCACAGGGTATGACAGCAGAAGAATTCTGCCACCCTGAGTTCCTCAGACTGTATTCCTGTCTTGCAACCACACTTTTAACGTAAGAGATATAACCAAGTGGATCAAGAGCTGGTTGTGTTTCCAGATTTCCACAGGGTTTAAAGGATGTTTGGATTTGATGTTCTGTAAATTGGATCTGGATTGAATTTTTCCTCTTCTATGGGGTGGCATTGGATTTCATGCTTGTCACAGAAATTATATCCTGGCACAGGCCCTCTTGGCTGGAAGTGGTATTGCAGCAAGACATGCCTCAGTTTCCCCACTGTTTTCTATGGCTCATTCTGGCCATAGATATGGCTTGATCCTTCAGATAAGCCATGGCAGTGCTGGGGCTTCAGAGTCTTTCACTTAGTCAAACTGAAAATACCAAAATAACCTAATCTTTAGCCCAGCCAGACTTAATTTACTACAGTGGAGTCCTACCTGCAAAGAAGGAGACTTAAAGACTGTCCCAAAACTAGTCCAGATCCTGGAATTCAACTTCACAACCCAGGTACCAGAACACCCTTCATCTACCCAGGGTTACCAGTCAGGCTATAGATCCTAATCAGCTCATGTCTCCAGCTTGGCTCCTTATCCATCACCAGACATCTTGTGTACCTTTCCTTCTAGCTCGTACCCAACATTTGCCTACTTTTTAAAGACTAATTCAGCGCAGGTATATTGGGGATGGGTTACTTTAACAGGGTTGACGGGACCAAAGCCCCTGGCCCTTAAAAGGCCAGGCCGCTCTATTAGGGTATGTCTACACATCAAAGTTATTTCAAAAAAACAACTGTTATTTCGAAATAACTTTCCTCGCATCTACACAAGCCAACCACTATTTCGAAATTAAATCGAAATAGCAGAGGGCTTATTTTGAAATTGGTAAACCTCATTCCATGAGGAATAACACCAATTTCAAAATTGCTATTTTGAAATAAGTGCTGTGTAGACACTTATTTCGAAATAGGGGGCCTCCGGCCCTTCCCAGGGTACCCTGGTGCCCACTCTGGCCTCAACCAAGAACACTCCTCTCCCTCCCCACCTCCCCAGAGCCCTTAAAGGGGTAGACTCTGGCCACAGTGCCTGTGCCAGCTCCAAGCCTGCCAGCCCAGAGCCAGCAGTTACTACCCAGTGGCCCCAAAACATGAGCCAGCAAGCCACTGGCAGCCAGCCCTCCACCGCTCCCCAGGAGCAGTCTGCCAGCTCCCAGGAGCCTGCCAGGGCCCGGAGAAGATGGGTACCTTCCTGGTCCAGGGTGGAGATCATGGATCTTATTCAGGTTTGGGGGGATGCCCCCAACGTCCATGATCTCTGCACTAGACAGGGGAACGCAGCCGTCTATGGCAGGATAGCTGCCAGCCTGGCCACCAAAGGTCACATGCGAACCCAGGAGCAGGTTTGCATGAAAATCAAGTTGGTCCGGCGAGACCCCCAACCCTGAGCCCTGAGCTTCCTCCCCTTCTTCCCCTTTCTTCCCCTTCCAGCTCCCTCCTCCCAGGTCCCCTCTCCCTCACCCTCTCTCCTCTCTCTCCCACCTCCTTTCCCCAGTCTCACCAGAGTTTCATCCCCCCCCGCCAGTTTTGTTAAATAAAGAGAGTTTGTGTTCATAAAAATACATGTGTTTTATTTTACATCAGGAAGGGGGGTTAGGGAGTGGTAAGTGGAAGGACATGAGGGAGGAATGAGGCACAAGACCCCAGTGGGGCAGACCAGGGAGGCTCTTAGTGCTCCTCATAGAATCATAGAACCATAGAGCTGGAAGAGAGCTCAGAAGGTCATCAAGTCCAGCCCCCTGCTCTAGGCAGGGCCAATCCCAACTAAATCAACCCAGCCAGGGCTTGGTCAAACCGAGACTTAAACACCTGCAGGGATGGAGACTCCACTACTTCCCTAGGTAACCCATTCCAGTGCTTCACTACCCTCCTAGTGAAATAGTTTTTCCTAATATCCAACCTGGACCTCTCCCACCACAACTTGAGACCATTGCTTTGTTCTGCCATCTGTCACTACTGAGAACAGCCTCTCTCATCCTCTTTGGAACCGCCTTCAGGAGCTAAGTAACAGGTGAGTGCTAACAGGAGTTTAGAGAGGAGTTCTCCAGGAGGAGAAGCAGATACAGGACTCTTGAGGGAAGTGTGTGTTGTTTTGGGGCTTTCTTGCTGTGTGCTGAGCTTGTGTTTGTGTGTGAGGGTTGGTGTGTGTTCTTTTTGTTTGTTTTTCCCTGTGTTTGTGAGTGAGGCTTTTTTTTTTCTTTTCTCACTTCCCCTTTGCCCTCCCCCTTCCCTTCATGGAGTGTGTGCTGTGATTGGCTGGTGCTGTGATTGGCAGGTGGAAACTGTTGGCTTCTAATTAAAGTTTGAATTCTAGAAGCCTCTGCTGATTGGCTGAGCCTTGGTAGGGGGAGGGACTTTCAGGCAGTCCAGGGCTTTATAAGGCTCCTTGGGCAAGCGACCAAGGAGCTTGCGAACAGGTGAGTGCTAACTGGGAGTTTAGAGAGGGAATTGGGAAGGGGGCAAGGTTCTCTTGCCTTTCTTTTTAAATCCCTTCTCCAGGACAGCAGGGATGGATGGTGATGGTTCTGCTGTTGTTACCTGCATGGAGTGTGCCATGTTTGTCTTCCTCCCAGAAGAAAGAACAGATTTCATCTGCACTATGTGCAAGCTGGTCGCCATTTTGGAAGAAAAAATTAGAGGGCTGGAGGCCCAAGTGTTGACCCTACGCTCGATCAGAGAGGATGAAGACTTCCTCGATAGAAGGCAGCGTTTAATCCTTCAAGCACGGCAGGCGGAAGAGCCGGAGAGGGCAGTACGTGACCAGGAAGAGAACTGGCAGCATGTAACTTCTCGAAGGGGAAAAACGCCAGCATGGGAATCCCCCAATGCTATAGAGGTAAGTAATCGCTTTCAGGCTCTCTCCACAGGCTCTGTGGTGCTGAATGCTTTGGAAGGGATCTCACAAGGAAGAAACCGGAAGGGAACACCATCTACTGGAAGGCATGGGATGCATAGTCCTAGGGATGGGGTTTCACGGCCACCACCCCAAAAGAAAACGATGGGTGGTGGTGGTCGGGACTCCTCCTAAGAGGGACTGAGCCATCCCTCTGCCGTCCGGACCTGGAATCTCAAGAGGTATGCTGCTTACCGGGAGCTCGCATTCAGGATGTGACTGAGAGGCTTACCAAACTGATCAAACCTTTGGCTCGCTACCCCTTCCTGCTTCTCCACGTGGGAACTAATGATACAGCCAAGAATGACCCTGAGCAGGTTACTGCGGATTATGTAGCGCTGGGAAAAAGGATCCAAGAACTCGGAGCGCAAGTGGTGTTCTCGTCCATCTTCCCTGTTGAAGGGAAAGGACTGGCCAGGGATCGTCGAATTGAGGACATAAATGCGTGGTTGCGCAGGTGGTGTCGCAGAGAGGGCTTTGGTTTCTTCGACCATGGGTCTCTGTTCCGGGCACAAGGATTGTTAGGAAGAGATGGGATCCACCTAACCAAGAGAGGAAGGAGCATCTTTGGTGGCAGGCTTGCAAACCTAGTGAGGAGGGCTTTAAACTAGGTTCGGGGGGACGGTGACCAAAACCCTGAGGGGAGTGGGAAAGTCGGATACCGGAAGAAATGCAGAGAGGAACGAGCAAGAAAGGAGGACCCTGTTTCGAATGGAGAAGATAGGGTGATCAACTGGTTACCTGAGGTGTTTGTACACTAATGCGAGAAGCCTGGGCAACAAACAGGAAGAACTGGAGGCCCTGGCCCAGTCCGAGAAATATGATTTAATTGGGATAACAGAGACTTTGTGGGATGACTCGCATGACTGGAGTGCTGTCATGGAAGGGTATAGACTGTTCAGGAAGACCAGGGGAGAAAAGGAGGAGGAGTTGCACTATATGTAAGAGAGCACTATGATTGCTCTGAACTCCAGTATAAAGAGGGAGAAAAACCTGTTGAAAGTCTATGGGTTAAGTTTAAAGGAGCAAACAACAGCAGTGATGTTGTGGTTGGTGTCTGCTACAGGCCACTGAATCAGGTGGATGAGGTAGATGAGGCTTTCTTCGGACAACTGAGAGAAGCTTCCAGATCGCAGGCCCTGGTTCTTGTGGGGGACTTTAATCACCCTGACATCTGTTGGGAAACCAATACGACAGTACACAGGCAATCCAGGAAGTTTTTGGAGAATGTTGGGGATAACTTCTTGACACAAGTGCTGAAGGATCCGACCAGGGGCCATGCGCAGCTTGACCTTCTGCTCACAAACAGGGAGGAACTAATAGGGGAAGTGGAGGTAGGTGACAACCTGGGAAGCAGTGATCATGAGATGGTAGATTTCAGGATCCTGACCAAAGGAAGAAAAGAGAGTAGTAAAATACACACCTTGGACTTCAAAAAAGCAGATTTTGACTCCCTCAGAGATCTGATGGGCAGAATCCCCTGGGATACTAACATGAAGGGGAAAGGAGTCCAGGACAGCTGGCAGTATTTTAAAGAAGCCTTATTGAAGGCACAGAAAGAAACCATCCCGACGCGAAGCAAGAGAGGCAGACGTGGTAGGTGAAAGCTCAGGGTGGAAGCTCTCCCACAGGGCTTCCTGGATACTGAAAGCCCCCGATGGACCTCCCGGATGGCAGCCTGCAGAAAGTGCAGCCAGGCTCACAGCAACGCGTCCACGAGAAGCACGAGGGTGCTCAGGGGCAGCTTTGGCTCCATGCTGCAGAGTGCTGTTGTGTCCCGAGTGAGGGCAACCAGAGCACGCAGACACAAAATGCTTTGCTGTCCCTCATTGAGGTAGGGAAGCAAGCAGGGAAAGCTGAGAACCAGCTGTCCGGAGGGGGGGGGGGGTGGTCCCTTTAAGCCCAAGCCTCAGATAGCCTCAGGCAGCAGCCACACAAATTAATTCCTGATCTGATGCCCTGCCGGACCTGGTTCCATCCGGCCTTAAATGCGATTCAGCGTCCACTCAGTGTGGACGTGCTATTTCGAAATAGTGAAATGCTATTTCGAAATGCATTTTGTGTGTAGACGCGTTATTTCGAAATATCTTATTTCGAAATTAGACATTTTGAAATAACGTAGTGTAGATGTACCCTTACAGTGCTCCACTGCAAGATCAATTTATAATTAACATACAGCGTAATTCTGCAATGGTTTCTGATATCGTGTAGCATTAAGATAGATTGACACTTACATATTAAGGTGAGAAAGATACACTGTATGAGGTAGGGTGACAGAATTAGACCCATATATTTTTGAACAACAATTCTTAATTCAACATTAATCTAAAACCTGGATAAAATAAATCATTAAATACTAAAAATAAATTGATTGTTAGCACCTACATTTCTGAAATGGACATCCAGAAATGTTTATAGGTTGTACTAGGCATAAAAAAGCCCACAGTAACCAAACATGATTATAGACTGATTCCCAATAAATAGAAAGAGCTAGGTTTTCTTTTGGTAAAGAAGTTTACTGAGAAGCAAATTGGTACATTTTAATATAATAATGGTTGTCTTAAAATAGTCAATAGGTTTAACATTTGAGACAGAAGGAGAGACAGGGATAGCGACAGAGACAGAGAGACAGTGAAGGGGCCTATGCCTGAAAATAAAAATTAACAAAAATGGATCCATTCTAATACCAACTTTCACATAGCTAGATAACTAATGCATAATTATTTAATTGAAATTGGAATTACTCCTCAGTAAAAATATTGTTTCTGCAAAAATGCAACAGTAATTTACCATAGAGCTTGATTCATTGCTAAATATTTGCAAGTTTCTCCAGAATGAAAGGCTGAAACAGCTGTAAGAATTGAGTTCACATCAGGCCAGCTGATTTAGCAAGAAAGCATCCGCTCCGAGGAAGTCCTTTAAAACATTCAATTTTTAAGCATCAATCCATGAAAAAACGTGGAGTTACAGTAACTGAGGAATGGAGAATGCATGACCACGTATTAGATACTGGCAAAGAGCCAGAGCCCACTTTATGGGTGGTGTAGCGTGCAGGCTGCTCTTCCTCGTATTGTTGGCTCATTCTACATGCGGGCAAGGCTAGGCTCTGGAATCCTGCTCCCTTTAGAGCGATGCACACCCCCCAAATGATTCTTTCAAGGAGCTGTTCTGCTGCTCTCTTCAGTACAGACACTGCACTTGTGAATGGCCCTTCTCAGGGGTACACCATTCACAAGATTCTGACTGTATATTCTTTCAGCTTGTCCAGCAATGCTCTTTATGGGCCTATTCTAGTGGGGCTCTATATTGAGGTTACATTTCTTCCAGTATCTGCTAAGTGTTGTCAATTCTTGTGATTTAGTGTATCACAGTTACACGCACACATATAAGAGCAGGGGTTTTATTTATAAAAAGCCACGACTCTTGTAGTCTTGTGATTATGTGAGAACCTCAGCTTTATTATAAAAAAACCAAATGTTTCTAGACATCCTGGCTGTAGGAATGAGCTTCAAAACATGACTCCTAAAGGCTCAGAAACCAGAAGGTGATATCTATTGACTGTTGCAACACCCTTGACTTGCTGTTTTGCAAAGGCCCCATCCCTTCTCTGAAGCCCCAGCCCCACCCTCCATTGCTCACTCTCTCCTACCCTCACTTTCATTCACTAATTTTCACCAGTCTGGGTCAGGGAATTGGAGAGTGTGGAAGGTGAGGACTCCAAGATGAAGTGTTTGGGGTGCAGCAGGAAGGGGCTCTGAGCTGGGGTGGAGGTGAAGCTGAGGGGTTTGGAGTGTGGGAGGGGCTTTGAGCTAGGGCAGGGAAAGAGGGTCTGGAAGAGGGTCTGGAAGAGGACTCTGGGCTGGGGCCAGAAATGAAGGGCTCAGGGTGTGAGAGGGGACTTCAAGCTGGGGAAAGGGTTTGGGGAGTAAAAGGGGGTAAGGTCTCTGTCTGGGCTCTGGGGAAGGGTCAGGGATGAGAAGTTTGGGGTACTGGAGGGAGCTCTTGAATGGGGTTGAGAGGTTTGGAGTGGAACAGGGCTCAGGACAGGCAGAGGTGTGGGAGGGGAGAGGGGAGGCAGGTTCTGGGAGGGAATTTGGGTATGGGAATGGGTTCTGAGCTGGAGCAGGATGTTGGTGTGTGGGAGAGGGTGGAGGCTCTGGGAGAGAGATTGGGTGTGGAAGAGTCAGTGGTGGGATAGGAGTTTGGGAATCTGGAGGGGTCTTGGATTATGTGATGTGATCATGTTTACTTATAAGGAATGTAGCACAGTAGAAAAAAAATAACAGGAAACAGTCGCTTTGTTCATGATTCCAAGACTGCCTTTCCAGCAAGTATTCTGTACCCAGAAAAGCTCTCAATTAGCTATATGTCAGGGCCAGCATCCTGTCAGTTTGGGATGAAAAACTTTGCTTTAAATCAGGCATTAAAATCTCACAGTGTAAAATAATTTGCTTAGGGAAATCACTGATAGCCTGTGGGTTTTTTTTTCTTGAACATATATCTCAAATGTTTGGATTGTCTGAGACACAATAGAATAAAAAAAATTGTAATGATTTTAACTGGGCATTTTCAACACTTTCCAATGTTGAGGTGTGCAGACCCAGGGTTGATTTTAAAGTGGAACCATACATTGACATTTGGTCCATCCGAATACTTGTTTTTGCCTGACAATTCATTATATTGAATACTATGAGTTTGTTGGGTAATCATTAAAATCAACTAAATATAAAGATCCTAAAATTGAGACAGACCCCCCTCACCACAAAATGCATTCATAGAAAATTGTCCAGATAAGTTTTTGTAACCATTTACAAACAAAACTGGACTTTGAATGAAAAAACCCTGTTTAACAAAGATAAGAAATGTTGACATTAAAGACTCCTCATGTGCACTACAAACTCCTGTCCCCAGACAGATTAATGAGTAGCACTGGATACTACACATATGACTTGTAACATTGAACTGTAAAAATGAAGGATTGCAAAATGGTAAAATTAAAAGCTTTGTGAATTATGTTTTAATTATCTGCAATTATGGGTAGTGACAGATAGGGTAACTCTTAGGCCAAGTCCTTGATGAAATAAGTATGGGTTTGCCAATTCTACTTTTACTTAAAATTCTTGTCTACTTAAAATGTTACCTTTGTTCAGTCAGTAATAATATGGGCTGGAAGATGTAAGTAAAAGATAAATATGTAATGATAAATAAAACCTTTTTTCTGAGAAGATCCAGGGCAGGGTGACATGGACATGACCCAAAAATTGCAAATCCAGCAAGAAAAATATAGAATTTGAGTAATTGGAGCTTGCATGCATAATGTAGGAGTAATGAAAATCCAAAAGGATGGTGTGCTAAATGCTAATTGGATCAAGATTAAGTAATCTAATGTAGAAATAGATAAAAGACCTAAGGATACATCTACAATGCACGGCTATTTTGGGATACTAAAGGTATCCTGAAATAACTACCCAATGTCTACACAAGCCACCCATTATTTTGATTTTTTTTTTGAAATAATGGGTGTGTTATTTCAGCATCCCTGTAACCCTCATTCCACGAGAGTTAAGGGATGTCTTGAAATAGTGCATTATTTCAAAATTTGGTGCTGTCTAGATTCGCCAAATTTCAAAATAGCCTATTTTGAAATAGATTCAAAATAAGATACACAATTTGTGTAGCACAAATTGCTGCGTCTTATTTTGAATTTAGGGTGCTGTGTAGATGCACCCTAACTGGATATTGGCCCAAATGGAAGAAATATCACATCAGAAACTGAAGAATGGGACTGAAGGACCAGACACAGGGATCAGAGAAGCCAATGACTATCATGAAAGTGAAAGCACTGCCCAGAGTCCAGGCATGTGGTAGGTTGGAACCATTTACCAAATGCTGTGGTGTGTCTTACTTGTCAGGCAAAAATATATAGCCACACCCTATAAGTGACAAACATTGTATGTGAAACTGTATAAATCCAGGTGAAAACCAATTAAGTCTAAATTGGATTTGTAACTCAGTTTCCCAACTTTCACCCCATTAATCCCAACATTAATCCCTAATGCAATATTGATCCTTTATGTTCTCAGGGTAGAAAACAGCTGACTGACCATTTAAATTCTTTAGTTCTATTTTATCCACAATGGAATTTTAGCTCTCAAACTATGGGCTTTATTGTGAGACACTGTTAAAGGCCAATTCAAAGAAATTATATTCACTAGCTTTTCTCAAAGATTTCTAAACACATGGCAATTCTAAACTCTTCAAGGATTATTATTTATATTACCATAGTATTGAGTAGCCTTGACTACAATCTCTGTTCCTTTATACTAGCCGCTCTGCATAGATTTAGTAAAAAACAACCCCTGTCTCGGTCTTTGTACTGAATTTAGCACAATGAGGTTATGGTCCTTGAATAGGGCTTTTTACATGTTATGGTAATACAAACAATGCATAACTAAAAGTAATAATCTAAACAGACAAGACTGATAAAGGGTGAGAGAAGTTTTATCATTTCCATTTTGCAGATGGGGAATGGAAGCATAGAGAAATGAAGTGGCTTGCATACACACAGAAAGAGACAAGAATCAAACCTAGACCTCCTGAGTTGCAGTCCAGTACTTTATTCACAAGATATGCTTCCTTTCCAAAGAAGCCATGCTAACTTCTCCTGATCAGTTTATATATACTCAGGAGCTGTATTACTGTCTAATTAACTGGACTGATACTAACTACATCTCACTGGTCTATAATTTTGGGTGATATCTTTTGCCCCTATTTAAAAAATAGTGACAGTTGTCACATGACTGTCTTGAATGCTCAGGAACAGAACTGTTTAGAAAGGCATATTATCTACCCCGTTAGTAGTTGAGAGATGTCATTTTTTCTACTCTCAGAACTCTTAAATTAATACTATCGGGTCCAGGTAACTTTCTGCTGTTAAGTTTCTTCAGGTGATTCATCATCACCTTGCCTTTGGAGACCTCTGCTGTGGATAATGCCACATCTTGATTACTTGTGAAAAAATAACCTCAAGATAGAAATTTCTCCCTCATCATCAGTCATAAGGACTGATGCTAGGAATTCATTTTGCTTTCTTCAGCTTCCATATCTTCTTTAATTGCTCCTTTTTTTCTAGCAACCCTTAGTGTCTGACTTGAAGAATTTCTTATTTTCCTTGATAACTTAGCTCATATTTCCCCTTTGCCCTCTCTCTCTCTCTCTCTCTCTCACACACACACACACACGTTGTCTGGGAATGATAATTATTTGTTCTATTTCCCTAATTTGGATTGAATTTCCATTTTCATACTCTTCTCTTTTGGCCTAAATAGTATTTTATATTTTATTTAGAAGAAAACTGTCACAATGAACTTAACTAGGGCAGGATTAAACTTGGCATGTTGCATCTTTCTTTCACATTTCTTGTCCTCAGTATTTCTATTAAGATGGAGCATGGTACATTTATGAATAGGACTGTATGACAGGTTTGCTTGCAATAGCAAGGTACTGGACACTGTGACATAGAAGGTCTCTACCTGTCCTATGTAATTAATGGAATGACTTGAAATACAAATTTATTTACTATATGGATGTCATTTTGGTGCTATTTCAAGCAGTCATTACATTGCTAACAAACTTAATTTAAAGTTAAGATACAGTAAGTGGTCTTCATTTCAAATCATGCAGCTTAACTGAAGGTTAATTCAATCAGTGTCCTTCAAAATCAATATTTAATTTAGTACAACACGTTTTAGTGTACTGTATTACTTAAACAACAAAAACTATGTTATATTTGGACATTTAGTGAGCATTATAGGCTAATGAATTATATATCAACAGCTTCAGCCTGAGCCAGAAGGCCAGAAAAAGCAAAGGCTATAGTGAACTCTAGTGGCAGAGTGACTATGGAATATACACAATTAAAATAATGAATCATTGAATTTGGGTCTAGGGTGTATAATGGGATGTACTCACATCTCATGAGCGCCTCCTGTTGGCTGGGTGTAATTATACACTCTTTCTTCTCTGCTCTTGGTACCCCCTGTTGGCTTTTGCCTTCATCAGATTGGTCTTCAATGGCTCAGCCATGCAGCTAAGTCACACTCTAAAATGGACAAATGGATGAATCCTTTCGGGGTGACAAAGGTCCAACAGTTATTGCCTTGCTCTATTGCCAGGCCCTTATTAGTGTCTGCAGCCCTGCCTCTGGGCTCAGTTCTCAGCTCCTTCTGGGCTAGCTTTTAATTTTATCCCTGCCCTGTTAGAGAGCTAGCCATCAGGGCTTTCTCCCTGGAGACTGTTTGCCCTCAGTGGATCTCGGGTGTCCCAACTCTCCAGTCAGATTCAGATTTCTTATTCACGTCAGTTCCCTTTCAGGGTAAAAGTCCAAGAAATGGCTGACTTTTTCCAGAGTCGTCAGCCCTATTTATATTCCAGCCCTTTGCTTGAGCTCCAAAATAAAACTTGCTCCCTTCTCAGGTCTTTGTCCTCTTTGCTGGTGATGGGAGAGGGGTGGGGGGGAAGGAAGGAGAATCCAGACCCTTCCACTACTCCAGGTCCCAGCCAAAGGACCCTATAAACAACTACTTCCATGAATAGTTTCTGTTGCTGTTGCATTCCCTGGATTTCTTCCTACATAGCCCATTTTCTCTTCACCTTTACCTCAGGACTGAAGTTCTCAACTTATCTTCTTCCTCACTGAATGCCACAAGAACCCATCTTCTGGCTCTCTCTTGAGCGCCACTGACCAGCAAGGAGCACCCTTCCTTGCTCCTCTAGTCTCATCCAGATCCTGCAGTTCCTTTTAACTAAGCCTGCTGACTTTTGATTGGCTAATTCCCTGTAACTTTCTAGGTAGGCCTGGAAGATCCATTTCCACTGCTCTTTCCTGAAGCAGGATGTGATAGGGCTCCAAAGCCTCTAGCAGCGGGCCTGAAAGGGCTTGGTGCACCCCATCACAGGGTGAAAAAAAGACAATCATAACTTTGCTAGATACTAAAAATCGTGGACTGAACAGAGACGCTGGATTTATGGGTTATTGATGGGTTATGAATCCGCTTCTCTCCTCCTCCCCCCTCAGCTATTTCCCATCCCCTACTCCTTCCCCTATTACAACTGGAGAGGTGTTAATGGGCCACTTTACCTTAAACAGTTCCTTGAAATGTTTTGGCTACTTATAGAATAAAAGACTGTTAGAACTAGAAGAGACCTCCAGCATTAGGACCAAGCACCATTTGGATCATCCCTGAGAGATGTTTATCTAACCTGTTCTTAAATATCTCCAGTGATGGAGATTCCACAACCTCCCTGGGCAATTTATTCCAGCGCTTAATTGCCCTGACAATTAGGAAGTTTTTCCTGATGTCCAACCTAAACCTCCCTTGCTGCAATTTAAGCCCATTGCTTCTTCTCCTATCATCAGAAATTAAGTAGAATAGTTTTTCTCCCTCCTCCTTGTAATACCCTTTAAGGTACTTGAAAGCTATTATCATGTCCCCTCTCAGTCGTCTCTTTACCAAACTAAACAAACCCAGTTCTTTTAGTCTTCCCTCACAGATCATGTTTTCTAGACCGCTATTCATTTTTGTTGCTCTTCTCTCTTCTCTAATATCTCCACTTTTCCTGAAATGTGGTGACAAGAATTGGACACAATACTCCAGTTGAGGCCTTACCAGTACAGAGTAGAGCAAAAGAATCACTTCTTGTGTCTTGGTTATGCTAAACAATCTGTTGCACCTTCGATAAGCCTAAAACTTTAAGAAGGTAGTAGAGTCGGGAATTTCCTCTACCACCAGGAACCCAATGGACTTACTAAATTACCTAGTCACAAAAAACGTTAGCTCAGTAGTCAAAGAGGACAATGAAATATGGAAGGTGCCAAGGAACTCAGTAGAGTTTAACAGTGCACTGGAAATATTGGAAGCACTGTCCCTTTGCAGTCATAAAGCAATGTGGATTACAACTCAGTCAGGTAGGCATTTCAGCACATCAGGTTCTATCCATATTATCGTGAAGTGCTGGAGCAGTAAACTGAATACTAAAAGGGGTTACTTGAAGGAGCATAAACTACAATGGCCTCATTCTCTGCTAGTGGCATCATGTGTTGTCGTATACAAAAGTGCAAAGGGAATGCAGTGTTTTTTGGGCTTCACCGTGGTTTATAGGTTCCTTGCTCCCACTCCTTGCTCATGGTAAATGAAATTTTCATTGCCAGATGGTGGCATCAATGGCAGAGATCAAATTAATGAAGGAAGACTTTCAGGTATGTTTTTCCTTGACTGAGTCCTGATGCACAGTGTAAAGTGGTGAGAATGTGCATGTTTTGAAAAATGTTGTATTTGTCAGATAGGAGGTGAGAGTAAAAATCATGAAACAATTATGCCATAACTCAGATAACTTTTTCTACAAATGCTTGTTCTATGGTTAAACTGAGATCAGACACTTCTTCCCATTAGTAACAAAACTCTTCATAGGGTAAAATGTTAAATAGGTGTGAAAAACATCTTAAAGTGGGCACCTGGTTGCCATCTTCACACCAACATCTTCATAAGCACAAATCCTTCATATCCTTCCAAATAAGCTGTCGGTGATTTTCTGATTGATTATATATGGCTTTTCCTCCCACTGTGTTTTATAGTATTTCTTAGAAAATTGAAAATTATTTCACCCCCCACATACTTCCTTTTAGTAAGGGGACTGATTTTAATTATTCTTGCTAGGATTTAAGGCAGAAGTTTAGAGAAAGGGAAATTATTTCCATTCAACTCCAAAGAAAAGAATTCTTCTAAGGGGATCTGAAAGATTGTTATTAATAGACTGATTGTGTTAAAAAATAAAACCAAACCCATAGTTTTTGTTCCTTTGATGTTGTTTCCTTTCATTATTTGCTTATTACATCCAAGATAGGAACAGAATTTTCTTCCCTTCCAATCCTTCCATTTACTCCTTAAGGAAATCCTTGAATCAAAGAAACAAGACATTATAGAAATAACTAGATTTTTAAAGTAGAAGAGGCAATTTATTCACTACAGTAGCTTTCTAAAATGAACAAGTATTTCTCAGGAGTTTTCAGCCTATTATAAAAAGAAACAACTCTTCTTATTTTGAAGAATATATCTACCCTTGTGGGACAGATTACTTATACTAAAGGACACATTACTATTAATACCTCCTAGAGCCCAGGATAAACTATGGTACATCAAAACAGTATATTAAAAATAAGAAGATAATCAGAAGATATTCCAGAGAATTACAGTCTTCAACAATGAATTATTTGCTATGACTTTGAACTTTAACCCTGTCATGCAAAAATTAATCTAGTGGTATATTGTCATATATAATTTTGCACTGTGTCTTTCCCCCCCTCAAATGCCATTACCTGTTTTGTTCTGATGTTTTTGAAAAAGATATATAGTCAGGCAAACCAGTTACCTTAATCATTGTCTACTAAGGATAAAAAATGTTATGAAACTTAGAGACTTACACAGCTATCCAAGGGGGAAAATACAACCTTTTAATGCAGTTTTGAGCCACAATGCTTTTCCCTAAACATGATGTTGTTGTTATTTTTATCATTTCTCTGAAAAAGAGCTGGTGCTCAAATTTCAGCAATTCATATAATTGCCTCCCTGCTTGGGAAATCACCATTATATTCAATACAGTGAGCTTTGGAGTGATTTAAACAAATGAAATAATGAACACAATTAATTAGCATAATGGACATAAAATGAGTAATTCCATAGGAGAAGTGTTTCTTCAAAAACATTATTATGGGCTTGAGGAGGAAAGTGATCTTCAGAAAACTTCAAAAGTGTACTCTATCAGAACAATTCCACAACTTGTATATGTTTGGGTAGTGGCATTAAGTAAATAGGGAAAGGTGTCATATATCAACACTACACACAGTCCCTGCAGTATTCAAACATTCAGCTATTTGAATTTAATTTTGGGTTCATATATGCCATAGCATAGGGAAACATTAAGAAGGACTACTTAAGAGAGACAAACATACATAGACATATGCAATACCTACTTACTTTTTTGTACCTAAAGGAGTAACTCAAATGTGGTACATTACTAGATCTATAAACTGTCTCCAATAATGTCAGTCAAGTAATTGAAACTTGTTTTAATTACCAGAAACTGACAGGCTTGTCTCATTCACTTTGTTATCAATATTTACCACCATTGCAACAGAATGGTGGAAAAGATGACAGAAACATAAGGCGAAAAGGATAAAGAATAGGAACATTTTCTTTTCCTACTCTGGTGCCTTCAGAGTTGGCCAGATTAACAGCACTGCAGACTGAAACCCTCTAGCTACCCAACAGGTACAACATGACACTTTTGCTCACAATGCCTTGGGAAAGTTCTCCAGCTTTGTTCTGATAGGACTGAACTTCTTAGAAATGTGTCATTTGTGAAGCTGGATCCTGTTACGTTTAATCTTTTCCAGGAACTAGGCTCAGACATCAGCACACATAAGCCAATGGGCAGCCCTCAAATGGTCATGAAATTTGTCCATTTCAGATGTAGTTAGACTAAAACAAGTGATTTAAGAAAAGAAAAGCCTCACCCATACAGTTAATTGTCCCTTAAACAATACAACTCATAATTGTATTAGTATCTGTGAATGGCCTAATGAATCTGTCCAATTTTAGATGAAGCATAAGTTCCACTATAATCAACATGGTAAGGCATGTGGACAAACAGCAATTACTTGCAGAATTGCTTCAGATTTTTTGCTGTGGTTGATGTCTGGGTAATGAAGCTTCCCCTTAAGAGTTCCTCAGCTGCAAATAACAGATTAAAAAGAGGAAGAGTCTTTCCTGGTTTTTTTCCAGGTGTTTCTGAACAGAGTGGCAAATTAGAGAGATATTTATTTTAAATAATGAGACTCTGAAGCTCCTGCTAGAAGATTTAGAGAGGAACCTCTCAATATCCATTTTTTAAAATGAAGGATTTCCCTAACAAACCTGTAGACTTCTTACCTGAGGAATCAGTGCAAAGCCACACAGACAGGAAAATGTTATTTCTGCTAGTCTCTTTTTCTGGCACCAGCATAACATGGACAATTGATGTAGTCACTTAACTCTTCTTCCAAGCTAAATGTGTGCGTGGGCAGGGGAGAGATATGCCCCATGTACTGCTCATAGTTCATCAGTAGCTTGTAGGACCAGATTGCCCCTTACATGGGTATATGGAAGAAGGGAGAAATTGGGGAAAGATGTCTGTCTTCCCCCTTCCCTGCTTTCATGTGCTCCATGGATGGGCCAAGAATAATCACACTTTCTGTGGCTGAGGGAATGCAGGGACTACTGCTTCTGAGCAAATGCTTTATAAATGCTTTAAGTTTTTCCAATCAGTGAAAAGAAGTGATACCATGTGATTTAGATGACTAGTGTATGGTGTGCATAGCCTTTGGAGATGAGGCCAGGGAGGAGTCTGAGTATTGGAGATGGTAGTGGTGACAAGGAGGAGTGCTGGCCACCCCTCTGCTCACTCAGATTTGGTCCCACTGTCATGACAGAGGAGCCACAGGATCAAATTTGTGTGGGTTAGCCACTGCTGCTCTTCTTTGCTGCTCCCATTGGAAGGGTCAACACTGATGACTGGGAGCCCTTGGCAATGGTATACAATGTGCATAACATGCTTATGGCTGCAGGAGCTGGTGGGATGAGAAATCAAGGATATAGTTCAGATATATCTTGAAATTGTGTTTATGCTCAATACATGTACACAAATTCCTGATTCCTGGTACACAGTGGGAAGAACAGCAGCCAGTTTCCTGTTCAGATGTACATAAGTCATCCATGTCAGTGAGCGCCATGCCCAAGAAGCTCCACTCTTTTGCCTCCTCTCAAGGTCATGCTCACATTTTCTCTTTGGATCCCATCTATACTTCTCAGGCAACGATGTGTAATTTCTGCACTCTGTGTCAGGTGACTCCACATGACAGACAACACAGATACAGGAATGCTGGGGTAAGTGTTACCTGACTGTTTTCACTATCAGGGAAAATCATTCCTTGCTGAAGGCCTATGGACCCACAAATCTCATCTAAACCCTATTTTGAGGATTTACCAAAAAGCGATTAAACCCAAAAGTCTATTCATGGGGCCTCTGGACAGTCATGTGTAGTGGGATCCATACATTTTTCATCATAATTGACTGTATCTCTACCAGAAAGCATAATATTATAGTAAAGAGAGGTTTTTGTGTACTTCTAACAATTACCAAATGCTGAGCATCCACCTTCAGAAAAGAGGTCTGCTATTGAGCAGGTAAAATCTTTGGTTGCTTCTGAAAAACTTGGTTAGGATATAGTCTTTTTAGCTATTTCATGAACTTCATAGCATTTTAATGTCATTACTTCAGCTCTTCTCTGTTCAATCCCCTTTTAAAATTTTGTTTAAACATGTTGCATTTGATGCCCTTTTTTTTGCACAACTTTCCTTGGAGTCTTCCCACCCTTTAGGGACATGTCTGGAGAAGGAAAGGTTTAATGAATTGCAAATCAGAAATATCTACAATGCAGGAAGAAAAGCATTTCACACTTTTCCTGAGTAAATTACATGAAAATTACATGGAAATGGGTCAATTATGTATTGAGAACAACAACACTGGCAACAAAAAAGATAAAAAAATCCTCTCTAAAAGGTGAGAGATGAAGTGACAAAAGCTAGAAAATTCAAAACTATAAGTAGGCAAAGTCAAGAGATAGACAGCAGGTTCTTAACATTGATTTTTTCGTATATATCTTGGTTTACAAACCAGCCTTAAAATTATTTCTTCTCTCTTACTCCTGTGCTTATAATGTGGTTAGACAAATACAAATGGGGGCACATTTGATGCATGTTTTTGTTATATTTACCATCAAATTATGTGGCCTGTGACCAAGCTATTGTGGAGTCTGTAGTGCTAGTGGATTTTCAGTGTAATCTACCCCTTGCCATATGATTGAAGTGTGCTCCAAAATCTAAATTGTAATTCAAAGATAAAGTCCACCCACCAGGAACATAATAACTTTTAAATATTCCCAACAGGGAATAACACAAACCAGACTTGTTAGTCTGTAAACATATAAACATGTCTATTAAATTTCAGACTGGAAGATATTTGTCTTGGGCTTTGAGCATGCACAAAAGAGAAACAGGTGGTTGAAAACAACTGTTCCAGGAACATAGACGTTTGGAAAATAATTAAAGTCCCAAAATATTCCCAGCATGAAAGGTGGTCCAAGTTAAAAGGACATAATGGATACAGTAATCCTCAGAAGAGGTCAATAGAGTCAGTAGAAATAGGAAGATCCTATAAATTGTTTCAGATTTGAATCCTTTGAGGCCTTTCTTCTTTTCGGCAGGAGTAAAGGATGAGACAGAAGCTCAGCTTCACCCAGAGAAGGCAGAGAATTAGCAGCACACTGGGCTTAAGGTAAAGGGACCCTGAAGGAATGCAAATCCCCTGTTCTGCTAAAAGAACATCTTTTCCCCTCTCCCTGGTGAGGGAATAGAGTTTCTTTTTCCCACCTCACTCACTAGACAGAAATATCTGAAATGGGAAAGACCAGAAGGAGCCTGAGCTTTTGGAGTTCTCTATCAGTCGGTGGAACAGCAGTAGCTGAGAGCAAAAGAAGTATGTACTTCTGCCTTCTCCATGAAAAGACCTGTTCCTTCACCCAGCTTCTCCTAGGAACAACTCCAAGAGGCATAGAAGACAGAAGACAAGATACCATCTCCACCAAGCATAATCTCCTCCTCTGCTCTATGGGGGGAAAAGCCTGGATGCAACAAATTGGCCTTTTTGACTCCCTCTCTCTTCATGACTTCTGTGGGTTTGGAGTCTAAAGTGCAGGACATTTAGGAGAATTTAGGGTTCATATGTGATTTGATGGAAGTGAATCAGGCAGGATGGAACATGATAAATGTATGGGACAAAGAGCAAAATAGGGGGGAAGGGGTATGACTGAATCTTGTCTCCACCCTCTACACACTAATAATATTTGTACAAAATGTATTTTCTGGGGTATCATTTGAAAACTAATAAGTCACTGATCAATGATAAGGTAGTGTGTGTGTAGCAATATTATATGTGAATTTACAAACACAAGCTGAAAATATGACTGAAGTGTGTTTATCAGTCAGGTCTTGGGAATGGGTAAACCTGTTCCTCAAAGACAAAGGACAAGCTGATGCCTGTAGACCGTGTCATCAAAACTGATTGGCCATCATCTGTCATGTGGCCATTCTTTGGCAATGGAGGAGGATAGGAACAGATGGATTGGCATTTTAGCAAGCAACAATGTGGAACTTCTTTCACCTTGAGACAATGTCTCTGTCCTCAGGAAAATGCATTTCAAAGAGTAACTGAACTATAAAAGTAAAGAAGAAAAACGATCCAGGTTCATTCTTTTTTCTCGCCATCTGCTCTCTCATCCTCTTTCACGTAAAAAAACAAAGGAACCACCCTTTGGATTTTGGGAGGGGTTCTGACCAGTTGCTGGGAGCAAATGGTAAGGATATTACCTTGAACTCATTCTAGATTGTTAAGTTTTAACTACTAGAAACGATTTTGTCTTTATTTTTTGTTAACTATTTCTGACTAATACCTACTACTTGCACCAACTTAAAATATCTCTCTTCAGTTAAACATACTTGTTTTATTTTTAAATCAAAACGAATCTGGTGTTGTGTTTTAACTGAAATGTTTGGTAATCCCAACTGAAGTAACAATTGACCCCATACAGGGGCAATGGACCTTTAATATCTAAGCTGTCCAGGAGGAAGCTGGACCATTAGAACCAGGGAAGACGACAGCCTCCATGGGCCTGGGCAAGGTGTGTGTGTGGAGTGGGAGCCAGCTCCATGGTCCCAGAAGGGGCAGGGCCTCAGGCAGAAGGGACGGGATTGCATCAGCAAGCCCTCAGCACCACTTAGACCATGGCACACCTCCCACCTCCAGCCCTCAGAGCCACCCGTAGCATGCTGCATGCACTCCAATGGTGATTTAGAAGACCCAGGGCTCCCAGCTGCCACTACTGCTACTGCCCCGGGACATTTTGACTCACTGGGCCCATGGGCAATTGCCCCTTTTGCCTGTACCTGTTGGCAGGCCTAGCCAGAACACACATTTTGGTAGAAAATTTGGGGCTGGAAGTGTGCTGGGGTCACCCTGCAGATACTCAAACTGCTGGGAGACAGAGTATGTCTGGAGTGCTGCTGACAGGCTGCTGGGAGGCAGAGGTGCTGGACCAGCGTGTGACTTGCATACTGTTTGGCTGTTTGTGAGTCGCTCAGGTTGGGAGCTACAACATCAGAGTCTTTAAAGTGCTACATAATCCTGTTTTTTGTTTCAACATCAGAGTGGTGAGGCACCCAAGACTGCAGGGCAGGTGGTGAGACAGCCACCCACTATTCTGGATTGCACCCAAAAATGTGAAAGAGGGATAGAAGAGACATTTAAATGGCAGAAAGGAGGATAAGTTAGTTCAGCGTGAAAGTGAAAACTAAGAAGAAAAGAGGGGAGTTTAGAGGAAGAAGCTATAAAGAATAAAAATCAGCATGTCAGGATAGTGAGACCAGTGGAATCAATGGGAGTCATATCATGAAGAAGAATGACTCCACCAGACAGGCATGCAGGCTAAGAATCCATCAAAGAAGGCAGTTACAAAGGGCAAGTAAGTCCTATTTTACAGTGGATTCTGAAAACAAACTTTTTGGTGGGAGAATCTGCTCCTTTTTTCTCTCCTGTGGCCTTAAAGAGGAATGAGAACACCCAAGGACATATATAAACTGTCTGACTTTGTTCCCTGATTAATAAATAAGCATGCTTTTCAGAAGCGATTGTTTCTAAAGGAGCTTTGGTAATGTATTCAGTTCTGAAAATGGAAGAAGTGAAAGTATGCTGTGATATTTCTTTTCCCTGAGATTTGTAATAAGGTAGCATTTGCATTGCACTGTTAATCCTACTGGCTATATAGATGGGGAAAAGACACCAGCTGTCAGTAGAACAAGAATTTATACATTAATATTTTATAGTAATGGGCATGCATCTGAATGCTAAAAGTTTAGATGTGCTGTAGTTACTAGTAGAGCAAATCAGAAAATGTTTTTCACCCATGGAAAACATAGAAATTTTGAAAAAATGTCATTGTATTTTGGACATTAACTAAAATTCTTGTAATTTTCACAAAGTGAAATTTTGCAAATAAAGCATTTTGGATCAATCAAAATGTTTTGCTTGGACAAATTTGAAACATTTCATTTTGATTTCTACTCTTTTAAAATATATTTAGTACATGAAAATAAATTTCTAAACAACAATTCATTTTGAAATTAAAAATCAACACTTTTCATTCAAAAATGTCAAAATATTTTAACAGTTCTAAACATTTTCCATTTTTTTCTATATGAAATTACTTTAATATCAATAGGATTTCATTAAAAAATCTGTTTTGTCAAAATATCTTTTTCTAATGGGGAAAATTGCAGACCAGTTCTAGTTACTCATATTACAGTGTCTGTGTCCATCTGTTATCTCTTGTTTATACATAGACTGCAAGCTCTTTGAGGCAGGAGCTGTCTTTTTGGGGCTGTGTTTGTACAGTGTCTAGCACAATGGTATCCTGATCCATGACTAGGGCTCCTAGGTGCTATGATAAAAAAAAAAAACAATCAAAAATACTACACCAAACAGAAGTTAAAGATGTATTGGATGGTGGAAAAAAGGATATAGCAGGAACACCTAGCAGTGTCACATGAAAATTAAGCAGCTCAGGCAAGTGTACTGGAAGAAAAAGGAGGCAAATGGTCCATTCAAGTCAGAGCCTCAGACATGCTACTTCTATGGGCAGCTGCATGGGATTGTAGAGGGGGGACCAAACCAGTGTCCCAAACTGTCCATTGATACCTCCCTGTCAGTGCGCCAGCCCCCACAACCCCCCTTCCCCAGGTGATGTGGGGACAGGGCACTCACGTTCCAATGTCACGGAGGCCCCTCTCCTGGATTTAGTCTGGGCCCGATAGCTTTAGAGGCTGGGCGTGCTCGTGTACCAGGGCAGAGCTCAAAGCATGATAGCCCAGTCTCCCTCGGGCCGGATCGCGATTAGTCCTAAGGGTTATAGTCCGCGCCCGTACAGGGTGTCCTTCCAAGTACACGGGGGGGAGTTAACCTCTCCCTTGATTCAGTCTGCCAAATCCTGCCGCTAGTTAGTTTGGGTTGAGTAGGGGAGCTCAGGCCCTCCCGCACTCCCGAGTTCCAGCCCCAGGACCCTTAGGGTAAGGCCACAAGGACCTTACCTGAATGGTGAGTCACTCCGGGTTCACTCACCACCCCTCTTGGGGATCGCTGGCCATCGGTCCTGGCGTACGCCCATCTTGGACCTCCTTCCTATGTGGTCTAGATGCTCCTTCTCCAGGCGTCTGGCCCAGGTGACGACGGCATCTGTACCGTCACCCCCGGCCGGTGTCCCCGCCCGGGCACTGGAGTCTGGGAGCCGTCCGTGCTGGTCGTCTCCGGTCCGGCCCCGATGTCTCGGGTGTTTTCTGCGCCGGCCCCGGCATCTCTGGCCGCTTCTGCGATGGCCCCGGCGTCTCCGGCCGCCTCGCTCGCAGCCCCGGCGTCTCCAGCCACCTTTTCTGCCAGCTGAGCCGGCGCCGGTTTTAAATGTGGTGCCTGGCTTAGGGCGCACATGCAGCAGCGTAGGAGGGGGCCACGCCGGTTAGCCCGTCACACTTCCAAGCAACTATTCAAGCAGGCTCTGGCAGCAACGAGGAGAACATTGTAGGTGGGAAGGAGGAAGCAGAAGAGGAAGTGGATGCTCAGCATCAGAATCTAATCTCACAGATAACCAGGAACTTCTTCTAACTTTGGAGCCAATTTGCTCCCAGAACCTATTGTTGCCAATCCTCATATGGCAGGGAGGGCACTTCTGATTAGTACACATTTGTAATCATGCTACTGTGGTTAAATGCAGCCTGAGCACTTTGGGTACATGGTGGTCAGTCCACCTGCAGTGGGAGCTCCCCAGAAAAGTTTGCCAACATGTCTGCAGATAGAGTGGTAATCCTCCCTGCACATCTCTCTACAAAGCTCTTACAGAGGTACTCTTCAATCCTTCTCATAAGGTTTCTGAGGAGGGCTGCCTTATTCTGTCCTCCATCGTAAGATATCTTACCACACCAAGCCAGTACCAAGTTACCAAGGGACGGTGACCAAAACCCTGAGGGGAGTGGGAAAGTCAGATACCGGGAAGAAATACAGAGATGAACGAGCAAGAAAGGAGGACCCCTGTTTCAAATGGAGAAGATAGAGTGATCTACTGGTTACCTGAGGTGTTTGCACACTAATGCGAGAAGCCTGGGCAACAAACAGGAAGAACTGGAGGCCCTGGCCCAGTCCGAGAAATATGATTTAATTGGGATAACAGAGACTTGGTGGGATGACTCGCATGACTGGAGCGCTGTCATGGAAGGGTATAGACTGTTCAGGAAGAACAGGCAGGGGAGAAAGGAGGAGGAATTGCACTATATGTAAGAGAGCACTATGATTGCTCTGAACTCCAGTATAAAGAGGGAGAAAACCTGTTGAGAGTCTATGGGTTAAGTTTAAAGGAGCAAACAACAGCAGTGATGTTGTGGTTGGTGTCTGCTACAGGCCACCGAATCAGGTGGATGAGGTAGATGAGGCTTTCTTCGGACAACTGAGAGAAGCTTCCAGATCGCAGGCCCTGGTTCTCGTGGGGGACTTTAATCACCCTGACATCTGTTGGGAAACCAATACAGCGGTACACAGGCAATCCAGGAAGTTTTTGGAGAATGTTGGGGATAACTTCTTGACACAAGTGCTGAAGGATCCAACCAGGGGCCGTGCACAGCTTGACCTTCTGCTCACAAACAGGGAGGAACTAATAGGGGAAGCAGAGGTGGGTGACAACCTGGGAAGCAGTGATCATGAGATGGTAGATTTCAGGATCCTGACCAAAGGAAGAAAAGAGAGTAGTAAAATACTCACCTTGGACTTCAAAAAAAGCAGATTTTGACTCCCTCAGAGATCTGATGGGCAGAATCCCCTGGGATGCTAACATGAAGGGGAAAAGAGTCCAGGACAGCTGGCAGTATTTTAAAGAAGCCTTATTGAAGGCACAGAAAGAAACCATCCCAAAGTGTAGCAAGAGAGGCAAAAATGGTAGGAGACCAGATTGGCTTACAGGGGAAAATCCTTGGTGAACTTAAGCACAAAAAGGAAGCTTACAAAAAGTGGAAACTTGGACAAATGACCAGGGAGGGGTTTAAATGTATAGCTCGAGAATGCCGGGGGGTTATCAGGAAGGCGAAAGCGCAAATGGAATTGCGACTGGCTAAGGATGTGAAGGATAACAAGAAAGGTTTCTACAGGCATGAACAAGAAGAAGGTGATCAGAGAGGGTGTCCCTACTGGATGAAGGAGGTAACCTAGTGACAGATGATGGGGAAAGCTGAAATACTCAATGCTTTCTTTGCCTCTGTATTCACAGACAAGGTCGGCTCCTGGACTTCTGCGCTAAGTGGCGCAAGATGGACAGCCCGTGGTGGGTAAAGAACAGGTTAGGAACTATTTAGAAAAGCTAAATGTACAAAAATCCATGGGTCCGGACTTAATGCATCCGAGGGTACTGAGGGAGTTGGCAAATGTCATTGAGGAGCCTTTGGCCATTATCTTTGAAAAGTCGTGGAGATCAGGAAAAATCCCGGATGATTGGAAAAAGGCAAATGTAGTGCCCATCTTCAAAAAAGGAAAGAAGGACGATCCAGGGAACTATAGGCCGGTCAGTCTTACCTCGGTTCCTGGAAAAATCATGGAAGGGCTCCTTAAGGAATCCATTTTGAGGCACTTGGAAGAGAGGAAAGTGATTAGGAATAGTCAGCATGGATTCACAAAGGGCAAGTCGTGCCTGACCAATCTGATTAGCTTCTATGATGAGGTAACTGGATCTGTGGACGTGGGAAAGTCAGTGGATGTGATATACCTTGAGTTTAGCAAGGCTTTTGATACGGTCTCCCACAATATTCTTGCCAGCAAGTTAAGGGAATGTGGATTGGATAAATGGACAGTAAGATGGATAGAAAGATGGCTAGAAGACCGGGCCCAGCGAGTAGTGATCAACGGCTCAATGTCAGGATAGCGGTCGGTTTCTAGCGTAGTGCCCCAAGGTTCGGTTCTAGGACCGGTTTTGTTCAATATCTTTATTAATGACCTGGATGAGGGGATGGATTGCACCCTCAGCAAGTTTGCGGATGACACTAAGCTAGGGGGAGAGGTAGATACGCTTGAGGGCAGAGATAGGGTCCAGAGTGACTTAGACAAATTGGAGGATTGGGCCACAAGAAATCTGATGAAGTTCAACAAGGACAAGTGCAGAGTCCTGCACTTGGGACAGAAGAATCCCAAGCATAGTTACAAGCTGGGGACCAACCAGTTAAGTAGTAGTTCTGCAGAACCTGGGGGTTACAGTGGATGAGAAGCTCGATATGAGTCAACAGTGTGCCCTTGTAGCCAAGAAAGCTAATGGCATATTAGGTTGCATTAAGAGGACCATTGCCAGCAGATCCAGAGATGTCATTATTCCCCTTTATTCGGCTCTGGTGAGGCCACATCTGGAGTATTGTGTCCAGTTCTGGGGCCCCCACTGCAAAAAGGATGTGGACGCATTGGAGAGAGTCCAGCGGAGGACAACCAAAATGATTAGGGGGCTGGAGCATAGGACTTATGAGGAGAGGCTGAGGAGTTGGGTCTGTTTAGTCTGCAGAAGCGAAGAGTGAGGGGGATTTGATAGCAGCCTTCAACTTCCTGAAGGGAGGTTCCAAAGAGGATGGAGAGAGGCTGTTCTCAGTAGTGACAGATGGCAGAACAAGGAGCAATGGTCTCAAGTTGTGGTGGAGAGGTCCAGGTTGGATATTAGGAAAACTATTTCACTAGGAGGGTAGTGAAAAACTGAATGGGTTACCTAGGGAAGTAGTGGAGTCTCCATCCCTAGAGGTGTTTAAGTCTCGGCTTGACCAAGCCCTGGCTGGGTTGATTTAGTTGGGATTGGTCCTGCCTAGAGCAGGGGGCTGGACTGATGACTTTCTGAGGTCTCTTCCAGCTCTATGGTTCTATGATTCTATGATTACAGCATACACAGAGTAGCATAAGGTTCAGGTTTCTGGTCACATTCAGACAGCTTGTGCTCCCAATCATGCTCTTGATTTGGAGAAGACTGATATCACACATGGTGACCTGGGTAAAACTAGGGAAGTTCTGTAAGGGTGCATCTAGACTGCAGAGTTTTTTCAGAAAAATGGCTCTTTTTCCGAAAAAACTTCACCTACGTCCACACTGCAATCGCGTTCTTTCAAAAGAAAATCAGAAGAATGCAGGGGGTTTTCCAACACTGGTAAACCTCATTCTACAAGGAAGAAGCCTTTTCCGAAAGAGCTTTTTCTAAAAAAGGTGTGTGTGGATGTGGAAAAGGGAGTTCTTTCAAAAAAAAAAAAAAAAAGGCCTCCAGGAAAAAGCACAGATGCCCTAGTGGACACTCCATCCAAACTAATCACAGCTCTATAGTTCCTGTCTCCTGACATCTCTTAAAGCTGCAGGCACCCTGTACAAGCCTTGTGGCAGGAAGCCGGCCCTGGAGCAGCACCCTGACCACGCGGCTCTCCCTGCCACAGGCCTGCTGACCCATGGAACAGCCACAAGCCCCCCAAGACATCCCTGCCCTTTCAGGAAGCAACACCAGGGGTCCCAGGACCCATCCAGGGGCACCAAATGCCAGGTACCTTCTGGTCTGGGGTGGAGATCTTGACCCTTCTAGAGCTGTGGGGGGAGGAGGAGACCTTGAAGGATCTCCACAGCAAGCACTAAAATTCAGACATTTATGGGTGCATGGCCAAAGCTCTGGCCCAGAGGGGACACCTTCTCCACACCCTCGACCAAGTCTGGAGCAAGGTAAAAGAGCTGCAGCAAGGGTACGCCTGGGCCAGGGAGCTCAGCTCTTGCTCTGGGGCAGGACCCCACTCCTGCCTATACTAGAGAGAGCTGCACCAGATCCTGGGGGTGGGGAAGCCCTTTCCCCACCCATACTGGTTGATTTGGGCTTGGAGACACCCGTAGTCACCTGGCCAGAGCTCCTAGAGGAGGAGGAGGATGATGACAAGGAGCAACAGCAACTGCAGAAGGAGGAGGATGATGCTGGTAGCATGGTCACCCCAGGCCCTGGACATCTCCCAGGTATCATCTGATGCTGGGGAGGGATAATCAGGTGAGTGCTCTCAGTTTGTCACATACACAGGGCATGGGAGGCAGGCTCCGAGGGGATGGAGTGTGACTGTCGCTTGGCATGCTCGGCCTGGACAGCGTGCAGCTGTCCGTTAACGTGCACAGGCAGTGTGTACCACGTGGTCTCAGGAGCCAGCCCCAGTGCACACACGGGCTTCTGCTCACAGGCTTGGGGGGAGGCCCCCCACACATCTGACCCTTGGGAGGGACGTCCTTCCCCAGCCAGCCGGAAGAAGGCTAGGCACAAGGGCGGACACACAACCCCACACAGACCGAGGAGTGTCGCACATAGCACATGGCCATGTCTGCATGCATGAGGCATCACCCGCTCCTGCAGACAGCACTGCCAGGTGCAGGTGTGTGTGTGTGTGCATGTGTGTGGGCCTCAGGGAGGGCCAGGCCACTCCAGGCTCCTCTCCCGCACATGGGATCCCACTGTGGCCGGACACTTCCCTGGCCTGCTTGTCCATGATGGGGGTAGGGAGGGAAAGCGGGCAGGATGGGACCACTATGAGGCAGGGACTGCTGTGCAGGCCACACATGGCCTTGCTCACCATCCCCTGTTCCTAGGACAGTTGCTCATTGCTCACAGAGGAGGGCACAGCCTCAGGGACAGTGTCTGCATGGATGACTGACCGCCTCTCCCTGTTGTCCTCCACAGCCGGACCAGCCATCACTGAGGGGTGATCCACACCATCCCAGGCAGCCAACCGAAGCCGGGGGAGCCGCAAGTGCTGGAGGGTCCACCAGGACCTCATGAGAGAGCACATTGCAGTCCTGCATGACATGCAGCAAACCCTGGCCCAAAAGATCTGTGATAATGCCAAGTGGTGCAATCGCATGTGGAACCAGTTCATGTGGTAGGGCGAAAACATGTGTGCCACCATCTGGGAAGTGATGGCACTCCCGGCTCCTGTCCCAACTCTGGCCCTGTCCCATTCCCCTCCCCCCATTCATTCCTGCTCCCCCTACTCCAGGTCCCCCTGCCATGCCTCCTCTCCCTACCTCCCGTGCCAGAGCTGACCCCGCTGCAGCCCCCGCTTCTACCTGTCCCCCTGTTGTCCCAGGCCTCACCCAACCCTGAGTCTGTCGAGGTCCCACCTTGCTGGTGCCCCACGCACCACTCACAGCCCTGATCCACCTTCCTCCCTCCCCCCTTCAGGTTCTCAGCCCACCTCCTTCCTCCCCAATCCAGGTGCTCAGCCCCCCTCCACCCCAGTTTCTTTTATTATAAAAAACAAAACACAAAGTTTTTGTTGAAACCAAAACTGGTGTATTTATTATTTGCACAGGGAAGGGGGAAAGGAGGGGATGTGGTGGGAAAGGTATAAGCGGGGCAAGGTACAAACCCCCATTGGGGAGGCCATGGGGAGGGTACTTCTCCCTACCCCCACTGCCCCATTGGGGAGACACTGGGCTCCTTCAGAGAACCTCTCCCTCAAGGCCTCCTGGATGCACTCCCCGGCCTGATGGGCCTGGCAGATGGCAGCTGTCCACAGCAGTTCAAAGTCCCTTCCTTCATGACCAGCCTCTGTCCCCCACCCCGGGAGGAAGGCCTCCCTTTGCTCTCCACTATGTTGTGGAGTACGCAACATGCAGAGACCACCTCGGGGATGTTGCGCTTCCCCACATCGAGGCATGTCAGCAGGCACCTGAACCAGGCTTTGAGGTGCCCAAAGGCGCATTCCACCTGCATGCAAGCCTGGTTCAGGTGCGCGTTAAATTGTTCCCTGCTCTGGTCCAGGTGGCCAGTGTAGGGTTTAATGAGCCACAGCATCAGTGGGTAGACTGCATTGCCCACAATACAGAGCAGCATCTGTACATCCCCCACATGAAAGTCCCGCTGGGGTAAGAATGTTCCAGCCTCCAGCTTGTGATACAGGCTAGAGTTCCTAAATAAGCGGGCATCAGGTGCCAACATTTATCCAGAACCACCCAAAAATATGTTTTTCCCCCTAAATCAGGCACTAGAAGCCTAACCCAAAATTCTAACATGTGGCAGGAACTGTTGGATGGCTCCCCACAGTGCATTGTCGTTATGGAGGACACACTCTGTCGGCTACATATGCTTTATAAATTGGATGCTAAATGCTGACCTCAATGAATTCAACCAAATGTTCATAGTGTAGACATGCACTTTGATAGGACAAAAGACTGGCTAGTTCTGAGGAGCAGTAACACACTTTCTCAACGTTAGTAGTAGTACCAGCTGTGCAGTCCAGTTTACACTGAGTGTATTAGTACTATGACCACCCAAGGGTAATCCTGGGCTCCAGGTGTCAATTCAATACCTTTCATGAAGTCTAAGTTTGCTAAAAAAGTAAAATAAAATAAAATACATAAAATCAGTAAAAGTTTAGAACATCCAAACTTATTTTTAAAAACAATATCTGAGATTTTGTACACTGAGTTTTAGCCTGAAGTGATTTTTTACAGCTGAGTTATAAACAACCAAAAATAGGAGGTTATATAATAAAAGTGCTGACACTGTCTTAACTACAGCCTAGAGTTGCAAACAGCAATGCTATAATGAGTCAGGCTCATTGTGTTTTCACGGGCCTGGTTTCATTTTTAGAACTTTAGTGCTGATAGCCTACATTTGCACTACATAAACCTTCATGATGAAATATTTTACCAGTTATCTTGAAAAGAGGGGAATAAAGATCATTTTTGTTTAATTAGGTCTCCCATTTGCCTACAGGCTTTAGGAACTAGGAAATTTGCAAGCTTGTTTCTACAAATTAGTTCTGAAAGTAAAATGTGTCTTTTCTGTTTCTCCATCAAGGTAATGTGCATTGCTCACATTTATCATTTTTTCCCCTAATGAGCTGTTTTAGATAGTCAGCGGCTTTTTCTGCTCTATAGTTCACTGAGGGCACTGTGTTATCTGCATTATTCATTACTGAAACTGTGGTATATCTTGGTTAGAATCTAAACACAAAACAGTTCCCAGGCATAACCCTATGTCTTCTATAGAAATCATGAATTATGTAATGTACAGATTTTTCCACAATAACATCATTTCTTTTTTTCTTGGCAAACCAGTCAGCTATTTTTATTAAATATTGCTCATCTGCCATATGGACTCCTGTATTCAAGTTAATTATGAAACTGAAATGTGGAGACACTATGAATCTGTAAAGTCTTTTTCCAATTAAAACTATTTTAGGACACACACATACAGAAATAAGTCTTACATGATTATGCACATCAAGAACAAAGTTTTTTTTTTTCCAATATGCCACAATGTTACACAAGTTCTCTCATTTGTTGTTACTTTTGGTATTTTATCCAGAGTTTAAACATGCTTCAGTGAACAAATTCTATTATCATTCAGTGTGGGTGGCATAGTATGAAAAATCCACAATAACTGCAGCAACAGCAAAGCAAATACCAGTAATGAAAGAACTGCAAGGATCTATATGCCTGATTGCTGGGACTTGTAATCTCACCTTGTTCCTAGTCATAGCTGCGTAGTAGTATATGAAAAATGGGTGATTTATTTGGAGAATATTCTGCCACTGAAGTTGGAGAATGCCATTCTTGTATGTGGGCAGGATCATTTGCCCTCAGAAATAAAAAAATGAATGAGGATAGACAGTAAGGTTGTGCTGATAAATTAGACAAACCCTCTATTATGGCATCTAGCATCCTTCAGCCTTATCTCATACCTTATGCTGCTGCAGATGACCATGACATGTAGCAGACTCAAGATCAGTAGAAGCCTGTAGTCAGGGAAGTGGCAGTGTTGAGCATTCGATAAAAAGACAAGCACAGGCATTCTTTCACTGAGCACTACAAATGCTTTTAACAAAGCTTCATAGTTAACAAAAACAAAGCAAAACACCAGACTTGTTTCAGAAATGCTTCCTCCAAAGTGCACTTATCATCCAAGAAATGCACATTTCACCCACATACAAAGCATGTTCTTTTACGTTTATGGTTGCGCTGCAAATTTTTTAATATTTATGCTTTGCTAATTCCAAGTGGTTACAGAACTTCTAACAAAGCAGCATATATACGACATTCTACTTTTCTAGATAGAAAGAACTGCCAATGCTTTATTGTAGCATTACATTTTCCCATTGCTTTCCCAATGATATTCATGCTAGTATCAAATGCTAAGATCTATACAGGGATTAATAAACACACTGGGGCTGTGTCTACATTGGCACCCTTTTTCGGAAAAGGGATGCTAATGAGACCAGTCGCAATTGCAAATCCGTGGGGGATTTAAATATCCCCCGCGGTATTTGCATTACATAACTGCCGCTTTTTCGGCTCGGGCTTTGCCGGCAAAGCGCCAGTCTAGACGGGATCTTGCGGAAAATAAACCCTTTTCGCAAGATCCCCGTCTAGACTGGCGCTTTCGGCAAAGCCCGAGCCGAAAAAAGCGCAGATGTAATAATACCGCGGGGATATTTAAATCCCCGTGATTTACAATTGCGCTGTGTCTCATTAGCATCCCTTTTCCGAAAAAGGGTGCCAATGTAGACACAGCCACTATGCTTACTTGGTTGGTGGTAAACTACACAGCGTAAATCAAAATATTATTTGTACATCTTTTGATAATTGGTTAGAAACTGATTTCTGCTTTTCTTCCCTTCTTACCTTAGCCCTATTGTCTTGCCTAGTCACTGTGAGAAAATGCAGGAGGAAGTTTTGATGAATGGGAGCGCTGTGATAATGGTGTTTGTGTTACTAGTCTCCCTCCAACATCAGAAGCATTTCTGCTTGGCCAATGTGACCTCATCTTTTGGAAACTTGTTGAGAACAAACATTATGTTACTTACGGCCTGGAGAATGTTTAAGGCTGGAAGTAAGAAAGACCTGTTAGATAATCTTTGTGATAATTGTTTGTGAGGAGAAAAGAACCCCACAACATCTTAACCATGAGTTCTTCTGTAACATCATAATGTGTGTGACATACATGTTCCAATTGAGCTTAGACTTTTTCAAAGCGTTCCCCTATGGATTATCTCAGACCAGAGATAAAGGCAAAGGAAGCTTTTGAGAGTGTCTGAATTGGAGCTGTCTCTTCTCTCTCTTAATATAAAGGAAAAGAATTTATCAAAGGGGTAGAGTTGAGGTCAGAGACTTTCTAGAAGCTAATGGTGCAGATATTCTCCCTAACACTGAGCCAGTGGCATAGTCAGCTATAATTACCAGCAAGGTTATTATGCATCCGCAGTGACAAGCCTGAATTTCTACCAACAAATATTTAAGCTTTAGGGAAATCCAAAATTAGCCCTTTCCCCCCCTAGAAACACTAAGAAACAGAAACACTTTGATTGATGAATGAAAAATCCAGTCCAGGGAAACAGAACAGAAGCAGTGAGCACATTCCCACGGGACAGCAGGAAGGCTGTCACTCCTGTTATGGGAATCTGAATTCAAGTCCTAGGGCAGACTCTGTGAGCTTCTCAGCATCTGTCACTCCCACTGAAGTCTGAGTGTTTCAGATACTCAGCAAGTGCTCTGTCATTATCAAGAATTGGTCTTCTGTTTATAAACCATTCAACAAACACAGAGGCCCGACAATAACATCCCAAGTTTCCTATTACTATCCCTTCCACGGCTGTAATATGGAGTGTGAATTTGTCTCTCACACCTTTGGCTGTATCAGATTCATTTTTTAAAAGGGCCTGTCAGTCTTCATGTCTAGAGAAGACCCTATGTGCAATGGGCAGCTAATGTACACAGGTCACTTATTTTAATGACTAGGCCACTAAACTAATAGGTTGGAGTCTCATTCTGCAGCCCTTTCCCATCTGAGTAGTCCCATTTAGTTTGAAAATATTGCATTCCAAGTGGAGCTTCCTGAAATGACAGTGAGCATAATAAATGACCCTGTAGTTTCAGCATTGTAGAAAGTTTCATTTCTTGCATTTAATTGTCCTTCTGATGCACTGAACGTCTTTGAAAAAGCAAACGCCCTCTAGCAATGGGCAGGGTGATGATTTTCTTCATGTTTCAGTTCATAGCTTCATTGGAAAATTACAGCTGACTGCAAACTAGAGTGGTTGCTCTTCTTTTCAGGAAGCAGACAAGTCCACATATTTTCATAGTGTTGTGGATCATTGTTTCAATTAATACTTTCATGCTGAGATTTCAGACAATATTACAGGCAATTATAAAAAAAATCACACTTAAATTGAAAATGTACTACTGTGAAACAAGGCAAGAAACAAACAAACAAACAAAATACCACAACAACACTGAGAAGCTTACAAATACCTAACACGTGTTAGTGTGATAGCTGCCATCTTATCTGAGACTGTCACGGTCCGCGCATCCCCTCAGCATTCCGGGTGTCATCATCGGGGAGAGGCAGCCATTCCGGTCGCACCTTGCTTCCGGGCCACCCTCCTCCCTTCCCGGGGTCCCCGTCTAGGACGTCTCTTAGTCCCTTCGAGTCTCAAGCTGCTAGCGTTCCTTACGTTGAGGACCACCCAGCGTTTGCCCAGGTCGGGCTTTGTTCGCCTAAACGACGGATGAAGGGGAGGGGGACCTGGACCCGCCCTCGCTCCAGGTCCCAACCCAGGACCCTAAGGACAGGGATATGCTTCCCTGCCTGGTTGGTGGGGTGACTCGTAACTCACCAACCCCCGAGCAACCTCCTGGCTCCTCCGCTCAGTCCTGGGTCACTTCCTCTCCTCCATTCGGTCCGGCCTCCGCGTCCACCTCTCGGCCGCCCTGAGTCACCTATGGTGACCTCGGCTCCTCCGCGATGCGGCGTGCTCCTGGCCTTCGGCCCTTCCCGGCTCCCCTCTTCCACGCGCTCGGCTTCCTCTGCTTCCCTGTCTACCCCCTCGGCCACCCGGGCTTCCTCTGCCTCCCGGGCTTCCTTTTCCCAGTCCGCCCTTGCCTCCCTGGCTTCCTCCTCCCAGGTCGCCTTTGCCTCCCTAGCTTCCTCCTCTCCCCTCTGGGGTTTCCTGGGGCTTCTTTTGAACCCCGTTTCACCCTCTGATATCACACTGTGCTGGCCCCCGGCGCCGGCTATGACGTCATCCCGCGCCTCGGGCCAATTCCGCGGGGCAGCCCTGGAGCAGGCAGCGCAGGTACGGCGCGCCGCTACTGTCTCCCCGCATAGAGCCGCTGCGGGGCCAGCTGTAGTGCGGGGCTCAGGGACCGCGGACACAACGCCGGTGGGCTCAGCAGCCCCGTCACAGAGACACTAACAACTGACGGGGGGATTCCCATAGCAAAAAGCATGATCATCTGCAGCACGTTTTAAATAGCTAATTCCCTCTAGTTTGGGATATAATGGATTAATATTTTCTTCAGACTGAAGGGTTTTGCAACACACACTCACCTAGGGATTCCACTAGCATGATACAGTTTTAGTGGCTCCAGTCACTAGTTCTAGCATAGTATTCTGGTGACTCATTTGCTAACATTTCCAACACATTTCAAGAATGCCTTTGTAGTTTAAAGCAAATATTCAAGCATCTATTTTAACTGTTATAATGTTAATTGGGTCTAATAAAAGGCATGGATTTTCTAAAATTCTCATGCTCCTGAATAACTCCTTATGACAACTATTTTGCCAATGTTGAGATAATTATAAATAAGGTCTTTTCCCACACATAAGGTGAAATATTACTTCCATTATTCATAAATCCTTATTTTCAGTGAGCTCATTTCAACCATTGCTATAGATAATCCTATATTAAAATATTTATTCTTCCTGACAACTTATAAATGCATTGTTAATGTCTATAGATAAATAATAACTTATTTGCTGAGGGCCTGATTTTGAATTACTTCACATGGGCCTCATTCAGCTACCACAGAAGTCAATTTCCCATCAACAATAATGCAGGCTATTGGTAGAACCCTGTGAATTTGTATCCACATTCACATCAGTATCCACAAAAATGAGCCGTGGATATACGTATTGACATCTAAGGATGTGGATACACATGAATATAAAGCAGATATCCACAAATTTTCAGGGTTCTAGATACAAAATTTGAATCCACATTTGCATCCGTAGCTGCAAAAATGAACTATGGATACATGTGAATATCTGTGGATTTGCAGGGCTCTATATGTTGATGACATTGTGCCATCTAAATTATCACACAGGTTGCTTATTCTGTACACCAAGACAATATCCAAAACATGAAAACATTTTGTGACAAATCAGAAATAAATAAATTGTCTAAGTCTGTGGGTGAACTGTATGCAAGGAGATAATTAATACCACCTCTTTTAGCTAGGCTTTAAATGGTTAAAATGCTTATTTGAGGTTATTTTGTTGCCTACATTCAAAGAAGTATTATAGTACTTGAGAAATGCAATTGATATAAAATGGTAGCAGGTAAACAATCTTGAACACCCTGCATGCACAGAACTCCCAGAGCCAAACACTGGGAGTTCCACAAACAAAGGGACATAAACTATCAGGCCTTTATGATTCTAGAGAATAGAAGTATACAACTCATGCAAAGCATGTCTGAGTATCATGTCCCCTGCAGCCTCATTTGAAGCTATAAAAGCCAGTTTTTCATTTTCAAATTATTCCTCTGGGCACAGATAATGCTCAACGAGGCATTTAAGGCAAAAATGAAACTTGTGAAGCTTCAGAAGGCAGTGTGGGAAATCCAAGATGTTGGCTGTGATGTGGCTGGTCTTATGGGATGTGGCAACATTTTGCAGCTTCTCCTGTTTTTATCACCACATTTTCAAAATATTGGTCATATCATTCTGTGGCATCATTGGGGCAAACTCAATGTTACATGGAATGGAAAATCCTTACCACAAGTGACATTCAGATATCTAACAGCAACTGAGATGAAGAAGTTCCCTTCACCTGAAATGAAACTGAAAAAGCTTGCCAGGGCAGGTGTCTTCAAATCAAATATCACTAAGGGCACATCTACACAGCAGGGCAAAAGTCTAATTAAGCTACACAACTTCAGCTACGTGAATTGCATAGCAGAAGCCAAAATAGCTTAATTTGGCTTTTGGCGCTGTCTACACAGCAGGAAGTTGAAGGAAGAACACTCTTCCTCCAACTTCCCTTATGCCTTGTGAAATGAAGTCAGAGTAAGAAATCCTCCAGCTCACCATTATTTTGAAAGAATAGCTTGCTGTGTAGACGTGCATTGTGTTATTTCAAAATAACATCAGTTATTCTAAAATAATGCTGCTGCGTAGACATACCCTGAGGGTGAGATTGAGCTTGGCCTTGAACAGGTGAAAATGGGCAGAAGTCACAAAGAATTCCAGGTCTCATCTTGTGCCAGCCATAATATGATCAGTGAGTAAAGGCATTGAATATACCTACAGCTGACAGCAGAGCTAGCCTCACTGAATGAGCTCAGGTGAACATGGACTTCTGCATCAGCCAGCAAAGTTGTTTGCGAGGGGCACGGACATTGAGACTGGAGGGAAATGAACACACATGCTTTTGGGTAGTATAACTATTGTAGGCTTCTGAGTAGAATTGGTCCACATTGAGTTTTCACTTAAAATGTGAGTATAAAATCAATTTTAACAAGGAAAAACTGATTCGTAATTAACATTTTGGTATAAATTGAAGGTGGGAGAGTTGACTAGCTGTTGAAATGGTGACAATTAAAAAAAATTCCCTGAAAATTGTTACTGCTTTTCCAACTCATCAGAATTCTATGTGGAGGTTCTCAATGCAATACAGACTCTTCCACATCCCCTCCAGCCTGGGGCCATGACTCAGCTCCAAAAGTTTTCCTCTAAAAAGTTTATTTTAGTTTTCTCATTTTCTTCTTCATTTACAGTCAGAACTTCATGCTATGAGCCAATCACCTTTAGTGTTCTTCCCACCTACCCTCCTCCCCCCCAACAGGCTCAGATCCTGACCTCAGTTACACCAGTGCAACTCAAGAATACCTCTGTTCACTTTAACAGTTCCATTACTTTTTACTAACATTTGAAATGCTCCCTTTGCTCACTCCCTGAACTTGCATAAACTGAATGAGTTGTGTTGACATTTTGTGGCTAATATTTATATTTTAAATATTTTTCTCACAGAGAGCCTCATAGGATACACATCTCATGCTGTGAGGATCCCAGAGAACAGCAGTCATATGTTATTACTCAAGCACACTTTGGTGACTCACAATAAAGTCAGAAGAGGATACAAACATTTTGCAAATATTCACTGTCAGTAAATTGTATCAATGAATTCTCCATAAATATCCTTTTGTGAAAATTATTTTGCAATACATTAAAATGTCAGTAAAGGTGAACTGTGAAGAAATAAATGGATTTATGGAGTATGACTTTTTTTATTAAAGGTTTATTGCTTTTTTACCTTCAAAATATTATAAAAAGTTGGGTGAAATCCTGGTCTTGTTAAAGTCAATGGGCATTTTGCCATTAACTTCAGTGGCAACAGCATTTTGTCCATGAATTGACTGGTTGAAAGATAGTAAATAAAGGTTAGGAAAAAATGATCTGTTTTTTAGATGGAGAGAGAAGTGAACAGTGCCCCTTCTCCCCGAGGATCTGTCCTAGGACCAGTGCTGTTCAATACATGCATTAGTGATCAGGAAAAGAGGGTGAATCACGAAGTGGCAAAGTTTGCACACAATAGAAAATTATCCAGCAAAGTTAAGTCCAAAGCACAATGTGAGGAGTTACAAAGGGATCTCACAAAACAAGTGACTGGGCAGCAAAATGGCAGATGAAATTTAATGTTGGTAAGTACAAAGTAACACACAGTGGAAAAAATCATCTCAAATATACACATACAAGTCTCAAATCCGGGACTCTCTCTCAAGTCTGGCAACCTCTGAGATCCGGCAGGAGCCCCAGCCTCAGGAACCCTGGAGCCTAGAATAGAGCCCAGGAGCAAGGCCAAAGACCAGCGGGGGAGCACTGACCTCCCCTGGTCCAGCAAATTCCCTGGTTTGGGACTGCTGAGGTCCCAAAGCTGCCAGACCAGGGAGGTCCGACCTGTACAGTGATGGACTTCAGATTAGCAGTAACCACTCAAGAATGAGCTCTTGGTATCACAATGGCTAGTCCTCTTAAAACATACATTCAATGTGCTGCAGCAACCAATAAAGCTAATAATATATTAGAAACTATTAGAAAACAGTAAAGGAGAGAAAATATTATAAATAATGCCTATATAGCTCTCCATTGTGGATTCACCCCTTGAATGCTAATCCCTGTTTTGTTTCCCCATTTCAAAATGAATATTATGGAACTGGAAAAAGTTCAGAGAAGGGCAGCAAAGATGATCAAGGGTATGGAACAGCTTCCTTTTGAGGAAAGACTAAAAAATATTGGGCTGTTTAGCTTAGAAAAGGGACTGCTGCAGGAGGATATCATAGAAGTCTGTGAACAGAGAAGTATTAATTACCCTTTCATACATTCCAAAAATCAGAGATGACCCAAAAAAATTACGTTGTGGGATTAATAAGAGGAAGTTCGTGCCATTGTCAGAGACAGGGTAGTGGGCTAAATGACTCATTGGTTTGACCCAGTACTGCCATTGTTATGTTCTTCTCTAGTTTTTCCAGATACCACACAACCAATCTGTGGATTTCATTGCCATGGGATATTGAGGTGACCAAGAATATAATAGGGCTCAAAAATAACTGGTTAAATGCAGAACGATTAGGTCCATCAATGGCTATTAGCCAAGATGATCGGGGATGCAACCCCATGCTTCAGTTGATCCTAAACCTCTAACTAGAAGAAGCTTGGAATGGAAAACAGGGATGGATCGCTACATAATTGCCCTGATGTGTACACTCTGGTGTGGGATGCTGTCAGAGATAGGCAACCAAAGCCAACAATGTAGGCAGGATGGACCTTGGTGTGATCCAGTATGGCAGCTATTATGTTCTTCAGTTTGGTTTTGTTGCAGGTCTCATCCAGGGATTGGGCATCTCTGAAGGGTTAGTATTTAATCTTTAATGAAGGTACTTTCCCTAAAGGAAAGAAACACATTTAAACATTCAAATACAAATAAATTATCTCTATCACATCATTACCTACCAGTTCCCTGTTGAGTCTATCCAAAATAAACAATGAAAGTAAGACGTAAGCTCTTTATATATACTTATAAACAGAAAGAAATAACTTCCAGGCCTTTTTTAATGCATCACAAAGAAGGACACCTACCCCATTTACTTTCCCTGGCAAGTGACCTTTAATTTCTCTCTCTCCAAAGAGACTATTTTGACTCAAATTTTGTCTTTTTTTGCACGCTGATATTAATGGGGTTGTAGGTGTGCGACTGAAGGCAGAATGTACCCCTGTGTTTTCAAACCAGAAAGTTACCAGTAGCACAACAAAGAAATGAAAAATCAGGAGTCAAAAGCATTTTCTGCAAGGACACACTATTATAGGATAAGAATTTCAAACTGAGATAGAAGGGAAAATCCTCTGAAATGTGTTTATCAGTGAATGACCCTGATCAGCTGTGATCCATCAGAAGAAGATCATTACTATAGCCATCAGGGTAGTGAAGGAGACAGGCTAAAATGGATTTGAGACTATTGACACATTTTATTAAAGTTTATTTACAGTTGGGGATAAGAGAACATAAAACCAGAATTATGGAACTTTTTTAACTTCAGTGATTATATCTCTGTAAACCTCTGTGAAGTATTTGAAGTATTTGAACCTCACAGTAATCCTTTCTAGCAAATACCTTCTAAAAGCAATGCCCTAATTCTTGTAAATGTTTATATTTAATAAGTATGTTCATTTATGATTGTTTCCCTTTTTGTAAAATCAAAAGGGCCTGAACTCTTAAAAAATAAGACTAGACTACAGCCTTGATTTAGCAAGGCATCTGCTGAATACCATAATTGTTTAAGGATCTACCCAGCAAATTATTGCCTGCCCTGAGGAGGTTCTTCACTTTTGGGAGCAACTGTGTAAATCTAGTTTATAAATCCAGTTGGAGTCTGTAACTCTAACGCACAGGCACTAATGACTGACACTGAAGACAAAAGGGAATGTATTGTAATGCTGCCTTAACAGGGGCAGAATTTTCTCTCGCTGATGGTACAGACCAAATCTTTCTCTCCAAAATGGAACTCAGTGATGGAGAGAATGAAATGGCCATAGGAATGAAAGTTCACTTCCGTGAATGGCAATGTGAGGGAGGGAGAATGAAGCAGTCCCCCACAGCATCAGATCAAAATGGGACTCATTGTCAGTTTGTGGATGGAATCTTAATCATCTGCTGCTCTTTTGAGATGCTAGATGCCTCCGTCCCTAATTTCAGGAGTTTGCTTTTCCATTTTCAAAATCTGGTGGCAAACTCATCCCTCTACTGCAAGCTTGCCGGTTCTGAGTACCACTGACACCCAGTGAAGGAAGAAGAAGGATGGGCCAAGAATCAGGTATAGCATTGCTCAAGGAACAGAGTTTGTTTACATAGCTATGTTCCCTACTACTCAGCAAGTCCTGCTGATCCTACCCACACTGCAGATTGTGCCCATGTGCACTTTCTTCTTAAAGTCAGCCTCATGTGTGAGAAGCAGTCCGTGCCTGGCAAGCCTTGTGTGCTCCAGATGGGTGTATATACATCTTTTTATTGGCTGGGACCATTTATTAATGTGGAAGAAGTGTTCATGTTATTATCTGTTTCCTCTTGTAATTTGTTCTCCTGCCAGGTCAGTTCCAAGTCTCTCCCATTGGGGGGGGAAGGGAGGTAATCCGTAAACAAAACAGAGGGAATTAACACAAACAAACTGGGTTAGTAAGTGAGAAAGGGAAATGTTTTCTCAGGCAGGGACCCTCAAGGATAGACACCAACTTCCCCTTTAGCTGGTGAGTGCTTGACTCCCCCGCCTGCGCCCACTCCACCCCTTCCCTTAAGCCCCTCTTTCCACCCATTTCCAGCTACTTCTCTACCTTCTCCACCGAGCAATGCATCCCTGCTTCTTCCCCTCTGAGAACGTCCTGAATGCTGTGAAACTGGGGGGGGGGGGAAGGGAGTTTATCAATAAGGCCACCAGCGAGTGTGAGGTGCTAGGGGATGGAGGAGCTTGGCTGCTAGTGGGTGCTGAGCACCCACTAATTTTTCTCTGAGGGTGTTCCAGTCCCAGAACACCCAAGGAATTAACATCTACCTTCAAACAATTGTTGGGAGAGACCCTCTCTTCCCCAGGCCTTTTCTTTCTTTCTTTCATTTTTCCCCTTCTTGGGGATGGAGATGACACTCCAGTTGGGCAGGCCAGACTGGAAGGTGGGGACTGAATGTGGAGAAGGGGCTGAGCACAGGAAAAAACTTCTAAGGGTGCCCCTGGCTCTCTGTGACATTCAGGCCAAAATTTCCTGAATCATTTTAGAGAGTAGTTATTAATGGTTCTCAATCCTGCTGAAAAGGTATAACAAGTGGGGTTCTGCAGGGGTCTGTTTTGGGACCGGCTCTGTTCAATATCTTCATCAACGATTTAGATATTGGCATAGAAAGTACGCTTCTTAAGTTTGCTGATGATACCAAGCTGGGAGGAGTTGCGACTGCTCTGGAGGATAGGGTCATAATTCAAAATGATCTGGACAAATTGGAGAAATGGTCTGAGGTAAATAGGATGAAGTTTAATAAAGACAAGTGCAAAGTGCTCCACTTTGGAAAGAACAATCAGTTTCACACATACAGAATGGGAAGCGACTGTCTAGGAAGGAGTACGGCAGAAAGTGATCTAGGGGTTATAGTGGATCACGAGCTAAATATGAGTCAACAGTATGATGCTGTTGCAAAAAAAGCAAACATGATTCTGGGATGCATTAACAGGTGTGTTGTGAGCAAGACACGAGAAGTCATTCTTCCGCACTACTCTGTGCTGGTTAGGCCTCAGTTGGAGTATTGTGTCCAGTTCTGGGCACCGCATTTCAAGAAAGATGTGGAGAAATTGGAGAGGGTCCAGAGAAGAGCAACAAGAATGATTAAAGGTCTAGAGAACATGACCTATGAAGGAAGGTGTGACGGGGCAGCGGGGACCACGGAGGCCAGCCCCGCGCCCCGCACTCCGGCGCCGGGTGGCGCAGCTGCCGGCAGGCGCGAGCGGCTCTGCCGAGCCTGTTCGGCGGCCGCTGCCGGCGCATGAGCCGTAGCCCCTCCCGTGGGCAGTCCAGGGGAGGGCCCGATGGCCCAGGGTGCAGGAGCAGGCGTCCCCGGCAAGGGACTCAGGCTTCAAAAGCCGGCCGCGCCAAGAGCCAAGGGGGGAGGAGGACTGGAGGACGCCGGGCGACGCCAAGCCCGGACGGGCCGACCCGGGGCCGTGTGGGGCCCGACGAGACGCCGGGACCGGCAACCGAGGAGCGACGCAGCTGGAGAGGGTGAGCCCCCCCCTTACCCTGACGAAAGTGGCGTGGCAGATGGGGACTGACCGGGTTGGAGGAAGCAGCCCAGGACGGGGTCAGGACGCCCTGGGGACCGGTGAGTTGCGGCCGTAGCCCCCCCGGTCGGGCAGCGTGTCCAGGACGCCTACCCTTAGGGTCCTGGGCTGGGACCTGGAGAGAGGGAGGGCCCAGGTCCCCCTCCGTCCCGGACGGTACCAGGAAGGCCAGTGTGGTGTGGGACCGTGAAACGAGGGGGTAGAGCCCCTACCGAAGGGACCCCAACCGGGATACAGACGGGGCGATCCGTGACAGAAGGCTGAAAGAATTGGGTTTGTTTAGTTTGGAAAAGAGAAGATTGAGGGGGGACATGATAGCAGTTTTTAGGTATCTAAAAGGGTGTCATAAGGAGGAGGGAGAAAACTTGTTCATCTTGGCCTCTGAGGATAGAACAAGAAGCAATGGGCTTAAACTGCAGCAAGGGAGGTTTAGGTTGGACGTTAGGAAAAAGTTCCTAACTGTCAGGGTGGTTAAACACTGGAATAAATTGCTCAGGGAGGTTGTGGAATGTCCATCTGTGGAGATATTTAAGAGTAGGTTAGATAAATGTCTATCAGGGATGGTGTAGACAGTACTTGGCCCTGCCATGAGGGCAGGGGACTGGACTCGATGACCTCTCGAGGTCCCTTCCAGTCCTAGTATTCTATGATTCTTTCTTGTTTTCCTTCTTGCACATAGGATGTCCACTCTCCCATGCTCCTGATTCATTCTTTGCCCCATAGAAGTGGAAAGGTCTTCCAAGGAAAATGGTGTCTGAACATGGGGAAACAAATTCTATCCTTTTGCTGGAGCTGTTTCACTTCAAGGTCACAGGATGATTTTTTTTTTATCGTTTGGTTTTATTTTATTCACAGAAAATTCACTGGTCTGTTCAGAAGCTCCCGGAAGCGACGCTCCAAGGCAACACACATCATGGTGAGATTCACATACCAAAATCAATTACAATCATTTATACATCCCCACAGGTTTCCCCTGGGGCAAGTGGTTGTAATGAAGGACCCTGTTACTAGCTATGCTTTTACAATCCTCTCAGGCAGGGCAAGCACTGCACATTGTTGTCCTAGAGGAGTCTGAGTGGAAGCAAGAACTTGTATTTCAGGTCAGCAGAGAAGAGCCATCCATCTATGCTGCAATTGATGACTGACCACATCTCTACAAATAGAAGGGACTCATGAGTTACAGAGGTAGCTCCAATAAGTATGCTCTGTGCTGAAGTGTAAATGGATGTATGGAGTTTCTGCTCTTTGAAGTCTGCATGCATCACCAGCCAAGAAAATTCATGGCAAGTTAATAAGGTTCTCATTGAGGTAGGAATGCATTACGACTTCCTTATAAGTGCCCCCATTACTGCACAGGCCAGGCTTGCAGCCCAGGGCCAAATACATCCATTGCTATCATTTCAGAATACTGGAAGTCCTGGACTAAAATATACCCGTTGCTCCTATTTGGGTTGACAATCCAGGTAGCCCCAAACATTTCAGCCAAGTACAAAAGGAGGTGCTGTACTTTCAGGAAAAGGAAAATAAGCACTCGAAGTCTAATATCCCAACCCATCTTTCTACCAATAAGTGCATAGCTAGTAAAAAGTTAATGCAAAGTGATTAACTATTTTGTCATTCTTGCTATCCATTTTTAATTCCACATGGTGTCAGAGGGGAAGCAGTGACACCTGAGAAATGTCATGGATTCCACTCTCAGTGGTAACACATTACAACCTTATACTTGTAATAATAATGTAATTGAGCATATACCATAAATCTCTCCTATTCTTATGATCAATAATAAAAAAAGGAGGATGAAACTTACCAAGATCCAGGTCTGGGCTGCACCCCAATGCTGTCCCCAGACTGGTTCTCCAAATATGAACCAAGGTTGTACTGTAACTGTTCTAGCAGCATAGCATAATCGAGGACTGCTATCAGCATTGAGAGTACTGGGGAAGAGGGTGTTTCAGAGTTGCAGGCTCTCCACTTGTAGTACATCTGTGAAACAGAGCTGACATGTCTTGAGCCTTTCTAGCAGCTGGATGTATTACTGCAGACCTTTTTTCATTCCTGGTGTCAGACTTTTTCATGATGGGCTCAACTAACACACAACAGGGTTACCTGTGCTTACAGTTGTGCAGACCACTTGGTAAGGAAAGACTTAAAGTGAAGCATCAGTATTTGAACCAGGAGGCTTCTTCCAGATGACAGAAGTCAAATGAAAAGTTTCAGGATAGAAGGGCAGGGATCCGCAGGCCTAGGAGATTGAGGGATACCATTAGCAAACTCTTTGGTCATGAGCCTGGTGATCTGGGCCTCTGCTTACATGCAAGCTGCAAAATGAGAGGACTTGGACCAGCTCTGCAGTCAAAGATTTGGAGCCATACCCCTGGGTAAGTTCCTAGGACTGTATTCTGAAAGGCTTCTGCTTTGTGTCAGAATGCCTTGTGTGTGCAAGGCGGGGGGGAGAGACAGGGCCGACTTATCCATTAGGCACAGTAGACACAGTGCCTAGGGCCCACGATACTTTTAGGGGCCCACAAAAATGTTTTAATTTCTTTTAAAATCAGAAGAAAAAAAATGAACTTTTAGGGTTGAAGAAAATGTTTTAATTTTTTTCTCACATCAGAAAAAAATGAAACTTTTAGGGCCCACGAAAATCTATTAAATTTTGCCTAAAACAGAAAAAAAAATAAAATGTTGAAGTATTTAAAGTTATATCAAAAATAATTATTGATATTATTATGAAGGAAGGGGCCCACGAAGGCAAAAGTGCCTAGGGCCCACGAAAGTCATAATGCGGCCCTGGGGAGAGAGGGAGTTAGACTTAAACCTGAGTCTGAGCCTGAGTTTTAAATACACTGCTCTGTGTTTGTACAGAGCCTAGGATCAGTGGGGCTCTTTGCTCCTTGTTAGTTCCTAAGTACTAATGTAATAAACATGTTGTAATGGATCAATCAGCTCAGATCCAATTCCTGATCTAAACTCTGTGATGCATTTTTCCTTTTTATACTGTCTTAAAATAGCAGAACCAGAGCTCACTCAGTGAAATTAAAAGAACCCGAATTTGGGAAAAAAGAAAGGAAGAAAATGCTACAATACTTGGTGCAGCATGCTATATTATAGTACATGAAGGAGTCATTGTCTTAGGAAGTCATGTGGCTGAATTTTACAAAGCAATAAACTGGGTGATAAACACAACACAGTCATAATGGTTTGCAGATTTGACTGGAATTAACAATCAGTTTATCAGTCTATTCAGAAGCTCAGCTAGCATAGCAGAAGACATAATTTTTTAAAGATGGTGCACATGTATAATAGCTGGCCGAAATGGTACCACACAACATAAGAGTAATGTGGTCACTACATATTTCATTATTAAACAAGAGTGTCTATTTTAAAATGTGCAGCATACTTTGATCTGACAACCAATTAAGTTCCTCTTTCAAACCAGACTCTACCTGCTTTTGCAGGTGCACACTACTGTGCTATGTAACTGAGACCAGACTATTTATGCACAGAAGTGGAAGGGGAAACATTTGACCCATTTCAAACACAAGTAACTTTGGTGGAGAAGCACAAAGAGCTGCATTCTGTACTTTCCCTCCTCAAGTCTTATGGTCAAATGAGCAGAAATTATTTTTGTATTTGTTTGAAAAACTGACCAAAAGTTTAGCTATTCTGGCAAGAGGCACAAATCAAATATTTGACATTTTTATTATGACAATATACTACTACTTATTGTGGTATTTTAGCTCTGTTACTTTTCAGACTTTTCTGGTTTCAATGTGCTATTCTTCCCTTCTCTTATCCTCTTTGGAAATTGCACAAATTCATTTTATTAACTGAACTGGTTTTCATGGAGAACTCTTTTAGCTGTTTAATTGCAGGAAGCCTGAATTCTTTTTTCAGAGGACTATATTTACTGATTCCTAAATTAAGGGTTGCAGTACAAAGCACTGGGCTACAGAACATGAGATATTGCATTTTAAACAAGAAATAGCCTCTCAATAGTGCAAACCAACTTTATTGGAGAGATCAGAGGGCCAGATTCTCAGTGGGTGTGAATTGTCATAGCTTCAGTAAAGCCAGAGTTGCTAAGACAATTTACACTAGCTAAGGATCTGCCCACTGAACTCTGAGCTGACCAGTGTTGCCTGCAACTATTAGTATTTTCATTATTAAAATTTTTATTCGGTCATCTTCCCCTCTCTGAACTGCATTTGATAATTAGTGCCTGATCATGGATCCACCACCCTATCCAATACCAGCTGTCTCATGTATTTATATGCTCCAATCTTGCTTGATTGCAATGGGGATTTGCATGAGCATAAAATGTCTGCCCCATATGAAACAGTTTGCAGTATCAGCCTTTACCTGAAAGAAATTGTGCACATTTTTGTGAGGTTCAACCTTCCCTATTTTAGACCTATATATGTGCTAACTCAGAAGGATAGAAGATATATTGTGAGACCTCAACTTCGCAGAGTACAAAGCAACAGGGACAGGGTCAGGGGTGAGTAGAAGAATGGAAGAATTTTTAGGGATCTAACAAAGCGATAAAGGAATCTTTTGTAAGTAGCACTTCTGTTCTTGAATATACTTCTCTTCCAGTCTCATCTCCCACTCCTGCAAATAATGCAAATGCTCTTGTCCTGAAGACACCGAACTCAGACAATATCCAATGGATTTTACTGAGTATACTCAAGGAACTTATTGCTATTCAAGAAGTGAAAGACTAGCAGCAAGCCATCTGCCCATTAGTCAAGGGCAGCTTCAAATTACAATGGGCTGGGCTCAAAGGCAGCCCTCTGTGATTTCAAAGACATGCTTTCACAAATCAATCAAGAGCTGCCAAAAACACATCCCCTCCCCTGAAAGCTACATGTCGATTTGGGAATCACTGAAAAAAAAATTCAGGATTGGGTGTTTAAAACAGACTTCAGACTTTTAAAAGCAGATTTTCAACTGCCTAAAGTAGATTACAAGGAATCAGGCAAATAGCAATACAATGAAAAAGTCTCGCAACTCATTGTTTGCTCAATAAAACTCTGAACTGTGCTAAATGAGTTGTATTCCTTGTAAAGGTAGTGGATAGTTCTTCGCAAGGGAGAGAGAAATTTTATTTGTTTGCTAAAATCTAGTAAGTGCCATTTACTTGCTTTTGAATGAACTGACTAGCATATAGAGAGATGATTTGATCAATAATAACAAGTACTCTAAGCTCTGAAAGTGCTTTAATATTATTAATTAACCCACTCTTTCAACACCTAATTGAAAGCATTGATTGGCTACACATGAAATTACTTCTCAGAAATAATTTGTAAATATAGTAGCAATTAAATAGCTGACCCTGGAAAAATGTATGCTTTCAAATAATTACTTGCATGAATGGATCTTGTTACAGTATCCCATTGGAGGAGAAATCAAGGATGAGAAGTCAGTTGTGTTTTCTTAATAGAATTTGTTTATTTTCACTTCATTCACTAGTCCTTGAATAGAGATGGTCACAAATAGCATGCAGGCAATCTGCTCTGTTGCAAGTCTCAACTCAAACACCAAAGCCCATTTCAATTGATTCAAGATGGAGATTTGATAGCAGAGACCAAATTCTTACTATTTGCAACAGCTCCCCACAAAGAAACGGTGTCACAAAATGAGCAATGCAACATTTCTTTAGATTGTACACTGCTCACACAGTAAGAAAAAGCACCTAGGACTATGCATAACAGTGCCATCTAGTGTCTCCTGCAATAACAGTAAACACATAGCAATAGTCATAACCATCTAAGATTAATGCAGGTCCTCAGAATTATCTAACAAGAAAGGTAATGAGTATTGGCCATCAGCTCAGGTGTGCCTTCTCCTGTCAATTTTTCTGTGGAATTGCCAGGCCTAGAGCCTTCAAGCCTAATTCCTGCTACCTCTTACCACACTTGCTTAAATGATAATACCATGATCATTATTGTATAAGTAAGTTTATAAAATATTTCCATCTACAGTTAATAATTGATTGTCAATGTTCTTATATTTTTTTAACAAACAGCACTATGTTAAAAATTTGACAAGGACAAGGAATATATTTAATTAACAAATCAATTAAATCCCCTTTCCTCTCTCCTCCCATTACAACAACAGTCTACCTGTGACCCTAGAAAACTGGCACACTGTGATTTGAAAAATGAAAAATTGTTGGTTGACAGGCACTGCAGGAAATAATTTGGAATAAGCGTAATCTGTTCAGGTTAAAGTGGAACACAGCACGGTTGATAAAAGCATGCACATTGCCCCTCCCACTGCCGAAGGCAGGCAGCAGCCTGGAAGTGGCTTTCCTGACAGTCTGGCTAATAGGACACAATCATTTTCTCATTCAGTTTTCAACTAACGTACAATGTCAGACTGGCACTAGCGCGATTTCCACAGCAATACTAGAGCTGCTGCTGCTACCACCATTATGGAGATTTGTTTCGGTATTTCGTTGTTGAAGTCACAGGAGAAAGTCATTAATACTGGAGGCAGAGTACAACTCCATCTCTAATAGTGACTCTAATCTAAGCCTAGGGCCAATTCCCTCTTGGTACCTGCTGCTGCTTGTGTAACTATAGGCATAACAGAGATCCTGCTGCAGCTGCTGCTTCTTTGGTAATAGTATAGACTTTAGGCTTAATAGTCCTGGCTGCTGTCTTGTCTTCTTCTATTATTAATACTAGGGAAGCTAGTTTGAAGCTCAAAGGCAGACATGGGCCAGGTCTCCCACATGAGTTATCTGGCTGTGAATATAGCCCCAAGTGCTACAGCTGCAAACACTCCCACTTTTCTGCGGACCATGAAGCCTGGCGGGAAGGCTGCAGATGTTCCTTCTCTTGTCATATTTTCTGAGGAATTGCCAGGCCTAGTGCCCTTGAGCTTAACTCCTACTACCTCTTTACCACACTTGGTTAAAGGAGAGTAGACTTTCGATTACCCTATAGTCTCGAAACCCTGTAATGAGCGATTTTCTTCTCCTTACTTAAATTCCTTTTGTAATAGTGATTTGCCACAGCACATTGGCACCAATTCATCTTTGCTCCCTCTCCCCCCCTTGGGATCAAACTACACAAACAACAAAATGAGAAATATAAAATGCCCCTTTGCTGTGGTTCACGATAGGAGAGAATAAACAGGACACAGCACTAGGTGTATCAAAGCTAGAAGACAATTTAGTTGAAAGTGACCCTGAAATGATAGGTTCCTTCATTTTTAGAAAGGGAAGCAGTGAGAGCAGCAGGAAAGGGGCAATGGATCGCAACAAGGCAGACTTCAACAAATTTCAAGAATGGGACAATAAAGTCTTACAGGAAGGAAATCTCAGGGAAAGAAGAATTCAGGAGAGGTGACAGTTTCTCAAGAGCAATCTCTCCCGATGAACAGTATAGATAAGAAAAATAGTAAGATGCCAATATGGCTCCATCAGGGGCTCTTTAATGATCTGAAAATCAAAAAGGAAACCTACAAAATCCTACAAATAGTGGAAAGATGGGCAAATTGCTAAGGATAATTACAAAAGAACAAACACAAAGATATAAGACAAGGATCAGAAAGGCTAAGGCATAAAATGAGTTACAAGTAGCAAGAAGAGGTTCACGTAAGAAGAGGTTCCATAAATACATTGGGAGCAAGAGAAAGACATAGGAAAGTGTGGGTCTTCTGCTTAGTGAACAAGAAGTGCTAATAGCAGATGTGTTTAATGCCTATTTTGCTTCAGTCATCACTAAAAAGGTTAATGGAGACTAGGTATTCAATGTGATTAATAGTAATAACAAGAAGGAAAGAATTCAAGACAACATAGGGAAAAATATTTAAATAAGTTAGATTGGCAGATCCTGATGAAATTCATCATAAGATATAGATAAGGAAATAGATGAAAAATCTGAGAATCATTAGCAATTGCCTTCAAGAACTCATGAGTGGGTAATGTCCCAGATAATTAGAGACAGGTAAACAATATCTTTAAAAGGGGGAACAAAGAGAAACTGGGAAATAATAGACCAGTCAGCCTAACTTTGTTTAATTTATTTCAGTATCTTTTGAAACATTGCTCAGTTTATAAGCACCTAAAATTATAAGTAATAATTATCATGGATTTGTCAAGGACAAATCACACCAACTAAATTAATTTCCTTCTTTGACAGGGTGACTGGCTTAGTGAATAGGGGGAAATGGTAGGCATAATATACCTTTACTTTAGTAAGATTTCTGACATAGTCCCACATGACAGTCTCTTAATCAAACTAGGGAAATGTACTCTAGATGAAATTACTGCAAGGTGGGTGTAAAACTCGTTCAGACCATAAACCAAGAGCTATTATCAATGGCTCACTGTCAAACTGGGACAACATAACTAGTGGGGTCCCACAAGCACATGTCCAGAATTTGGTGTTATTCAACATTTTCCTTAATGACAGATAATGGAGTGGAAAGTATGCTTATAAAATTTGTGGATGACACCAAGCTTGGGGCAGGTATGCAAACATACTGGAGAATAGAATTAAAATTCTAAATGACCTCAATAAATTGGAGAGTTGGTTGGAAGTCAACAAGATAAAATTTAATAAAGACAAGTATTGAAATTTAGGAAAGACAATTACATGTACAACTATAGAATGAGGAATAACTGGCTGGGCACTAACATTGCTGATAAAATTAGAGGTTATAGTAGAATATAAATTGAACATGAGCCAAAGTGTGATGCAGTTGTGAAAAAGTCTAATATCATCCTAGGGTGTATTAATAGAAGAGTCATATGTAAAACATTTGGCCCTGGGGTGGTCTCCACTGCAGTTTTGTGTCCATTTCTGAGTGGCATATTTTAAGAAAGCTGCAGACAAATTGGGGAGGGAGTAGAAGAGAACAAAAAAAATGATGGAAGGTTTAGAAAACATAACCTAGAGGAAAGGTGAAACCAAAAAAGCAACGAACAACCTAGACATGTTTACTTCTAAGAAAAGCAGATGGAGGGGGGATCTAATAATAGTCTTTAGACATCTTAAGGAGTGTAATAAAGAAGACATGGATCTGACTCAAATTGTGTGGCATGTGGGTTAATTAGTTTGTCTGTCTGTTAACTAGTTTGTCTGCAGCAAGGGAGGTTGAGGTTGAATACTAGGAAAAGCTTTCTAGCTATAGCGTAATTAGGTACTGGAACAGGAGGTTTGGGAACCCCTGTCATTCAAGGTTTTTAAGAACAGATTAGACAAAAGCCTTTCAGGGATGACCTAGATATATTTGGTTCTGCCTCTTTTGGGCTCTTTGGCCCTTTTTTTCTACTTACAATGATTTTGTAAAACTTCTTATGCCACTCTCTTTGCCAGTCAAAGGTATGCATTGAGTGAGTGGTAGCACTTATTCTAGATAGCTGAATACTAAATATAACATTGCTAGGGTAGTATATGCAGCTTTTAAATTGTATATTTGTTCATTCACTGCTGCTTATTACCTTTTTGGAAGCTTGAAACTTGTTTTCTTAGCAGTTTTCTGCTGCACCATTAGCCGTATGCCCTGGTTCACTATTGTTCAGTAGGTCATAAATGCTAAATAAATGTCACCGGTTTACAGTAATTTTAATGATAAAACTGGCATTGGGAAATGTGATATGTTTTAGGAAAAGGCCACATCAGAGCAGTTATCTGGATTCTGCAAAGGGATATAAGGAAACAATAATGCAGGCCCAACTTTATGTATGCCAAACTAGCAGTGCACTATCCTACCTACTAATATAGCATCCGTAGGAAAGGCTCGAGCAATTTTTGTTGAAAATATTTTTCCTGTGAGTGGACAGAAAAATGTTAGAACTTCTGTGTGGAATAAACTTGTTGTGGATCAGGGAAATGATCATTCATTGGTTCCTTAGTAAATGTTGTTTCCTCAGAGGGCTTAGAATCCTATCTCAGACAAACCTCCCATTGAAGTACACCTCTCTTTATAAAGTCATTGGGAGTTTTGCCTGTTGTAGTTTCAAGGAACAGGTCCGAAGGTAGCACTCTCAGGGTACATCTACACAGCAGAGTTATTTCAGAATACCTGACGTTATTTCGAAATAACATAGTGCACGTCTACACAGCAAGCTGCTATTTCAAAATAAAGTCAAGATGAAGGACTTCTTACTCCTCATGAAATGAGGGTTACAGGAGTCAGAGTAAGACAAATCAAAGGAAGAATGTTCTTCTATCTCCTTCCTATTGTGTAGACCAGTGTTTCCCAAATGGGGTTCCATGGAACCCTAGGGTTCCGCGAAGTGAAAATAAGGGTTCCGCAAGAAAATTCCATGACAATAACATTTTATGATTTCAAAAAATAATATTTAAGAATTTATGAATTCTATTGAAAACAATTTTCATTTTTGTTTGCCATAAGTGTCCCTGGGTAATGCCAGCTGAGCCAGAAAGGGGGGACGATTTTGTCACTACTCAGCGCTGTGCACGCAATCAGTCAGTGGTGTGATCACTTGTTATATATCATATATAAGACTATTATTAGAAGTTCCATGGCCAAATAAAATGGGGAAACACCGGTGTAGACAGCGCCAAAAGCTGAATTAAATGATTTCAACTTTGGCTGTGCAATTAATGTAGCTGAAGTTGCATATCTTAATCTGACCTTATCCCATAGTGTAGACATACCCTCAGAGCCAGAGAATAATGGTTTTACTGCTCGTCAGAGCATTTTTAATCAGACTGGCATTATACTAAATGCTGTGGCTGCTTCTATGAATTTCTAGGGGTGTGATAATGGAAAACTGCATCGGCAGTTCTGCAGAAGGATTGAATTCAGGACTGGGACAGAGTTTAGGATCTTGTTCTGTAACTGACCCTCAGATTTCTCAATGTTGCTGCACTTGGAGTAGGAAAAAGACATGTAGCCTATACTTGTGAGGTGCTCAATTCCCCCAATTCACATCAACCTGAATGGTTACTCAGTACTCGCTCAAAGCAGGTGCTCAACAACTTTGAGGGATCAAGCAATTACGAAAAACAAAAGCTCTGGAGACCAGCTCTCCTCATTCTGTGGGAAGACCTGCTGAAGGGATTTGAGAGAGGAAATCTCAGAGATCCTCCAATGGAGTTTATCCTAATTGTTCATTGGATTGGCAAGGTTCACCCGGCAGAAGTCTCTTGCATTTGTAAATTGGTTTAATGAGTGAGTCCCTATAATTTCACAAATGGAACATAATTCAGTAATGAGCCATTAAAACTGTATTAAATTCATACCAGCTTGGCTAAAGTGAGTTTACTTCCTATTAATGCTGTAATACTCTGATTTTCCTCACTGGTAGCTATTAGCATAATGTTGATGGCCTTTCACTATAATTATATTTGACACAAATATACAGGTTTTACGATTGATTCATAATTCCAAAACAAACATGAAAACCACTCCTCCAGCAAAGACCTTTCCCTCCACCCCAAATTTGGTAATTCCCTGAGTCAAAGTTCTAATTAACAGACAAAATGACTCTGGACACCAGATTGCCAAGAAATTAACAAATGTCCAGGGTATGTTTTAAATGGCAGACAAAATTAATGGCTGAACCTAATTGAAAGTTTCCCTAGTTTATAGAAATATTTAATGGACTTAGAATCAATGAAGCTTTAATACTCAGAAGAAATAAATTATTATACCCTTACTGTCAAAGCAATTTCAGATTTCATGTTCACCCTCTGCTAAGCCTTTTAGCTTATTTCAGTTTTTAAAATCACATACAGTACAGCTTTAGGGGGCTGCATCTCTGTGATTTATTATACAAAGGAACAATTATTTCTGCAGGTAAAACTGTCCTTTTAAAAAGGTAAGATAAACAGATGTGCCTAGAGCATCTTCAGAAAATCAGAGAGCTGGCTAAATATATTACAAATAGCAATAAAAGAAATACAGCCATCAACCATCTGCAGTGATGTGTGCACATTTCTATGTTTACATATAGTATTAAAGGCCTCCCCCTCAAAAAAAAAAAAAAAAAAAAAGAAAGCCTCAGAACTAAAAGCCAAAACCCTTTTTGTTAATCTCTTAAACCCCCAAACAATAAACAGGAACTGATTCTGACATGTAATTTATCAAACTGTGAAGTTTCTACAGTTATGAACAAAAAAGCAAAACAAAAATAACTGAGTAATACAAGCACAGTCTTGAGAAAAAGTTACCTTTGTCTAAATCAGTGTGAGCAGCCTTTGCACAGGATCTAAAGTCATGTCATTTGCATTACATCTACAGATGCAAACTATTTAAAATGTACTCAAATGGAGAAGCAAAAATCTCTAGTTCTTTTCTGTCAATTTTCAAAAAATGTTCGAAGAAGAAAAGTTCTCTACTTTGACCCATCATTCTCTTTGGTAAAGGTTTTATAAGCATTCGTATCTACTCATTTATATGCATCGGAAAAACGCCTGTAGCACTCCGGAATGTGAGCACTGTGCTAACTACATTTGGAACACCCTGGAATAGCACTGGCTTGGAAAGAGGAAAGGTTAGCTAATGCTTTCCAGAAGACTGTATTTCTACAGTATATGTCAAGACTCCTCATGCTAGATATCACCTTCATGGATATTATGCCTCTTTGTACAAATATGAAATAAATGGCACTCTGAGAATATTTTTGTGTTGAATTAAGATATTTTCTATTAGACTAACTTGTTAAGATCAGAAATAATTTAGCTCATCTGTGTCACCCTTGTTGTACTGTTGGATTAAAGGAGACCCCACCAATATATATTTCATGATGCTCACATAATGTTGGCCCCTATGGGTGTGTCTACACTGCATCCTTCAATAAAAATGAGCTACGCAAATTGCATAGATTTCAAGTTAATTTCTAAATTGCTTATTTCATAATTTGATGCTGTCTATGCAGCGTTAGAATAGCAAGCCCATTATATTTCGATATAAGGGCTTGTTCAAAAGACGCAGAATAGCTATTTTGGGATACTGGAAGTATCCCGAAATAGTGCCATAGTGTAGACATACCCTATGTGAGCTTCCCATTTCTTTTTTTTTATCTGTGCAATACAATTACATCATTTCTCTGAAACCAGATCCCATAGCATCATGGAGGGGTAAGATTTGCTGCTGTGTATCTGATATACAGAGTGATTGCAGCCTGGCTTCCAAATTTACACACCCAAAATTAAGGATGTCCTTAAGAGAAGAGTAGCCAGTTAGCTACTCACACAACACAAACTCTCATGTAAACAACTCTCAGAGGTCATTCCCTTTGTGTGTGGTTTCTGCATGTGTGCTTGAACTCTGCTTTTCTCTTTCATCTCCAATATGCAAATCCTACTTTACATGATAGTTCTAGATGAAACCTCTCCTGTATATTCATAAATATCTGTGGCATAATATTAAAGATTTTACTAATGAAGGCTTCTGTCATAGGGCTTTTTTTTTTTTTTTGACTGATTATCCTTATGTGACATGCCAGCCCTCTAAGCTAATTTTCAAAGGATGTGTTACAGGCCTCTGTTGATTTTGCCCTAGCAGTGCTGAAAGTCACTTTCTTAGATCCTCTCTTTATGAAAAGGGAGCTTGTTCTGACTGTGACCTTTGTATGAAGTCTTTGTTTATTTGACTTTTTTTTCTTCCATGTCTGGAGTTCAATTGTTCCAGGTTGTGGTCATACAATCCATCAGCAAAAGGAGGGCTTTCTCAGTCTGCTATGGCCTTTCTTCTGAAGACTACACAATTAGAAATTTTCAAATAGATTGTGTCACATCAAGCCAGGGCCCCTGACAGCTGTCATTCAAGAACACGTTTTCTGAGAGAGAGAAATGCATAACAGAGACAATGCAGTCTTTATTATTTGTATTTAATTATGCTCCTGTGGGAAATAACAGCTGTAGCCTGCCTTCTCTTTTGTGTGTGCAATTTTGAGGCTTTTAATGACATACACATTGCTAACTTCCTTAAAATAGTTTCCTGTTTGATCCCAGTTTTGCAGCCTCAGGATAAACTCTACACTTCTCCAATATTAATTTAGACAGTTGCAATTTCCTATCTAAATAATTAGTCTACATGTGGTAAACTTTTTTAATAAACTACATATACAATAAATAATTAAAGTTTCTGTTAAATCAATAATATTGATCTAGACTCCTCTTGAAATCAAATTATGAACTGGGGATTTCTGTTGCCTGGGAGTTCTGTGGCTTGGAATGATATAATTGACATTTTATTTTTTTATTTGTCAGATAGTGAATTGTTAATAATTCTAAGATTTCTTCTTGTTGAAACATTCATGGAAGTTGAACAATGAAGCATATTTAGAGGAGGTTTTTGACATTTCAATCATTTTAATATGCACTTGGAAATAAAGAATTAAGAATCAAAGCTTATTTATGCTATGCAGGAATACAGAGTTTCAGTTCTGAGAGCATAAGAAATTTGACACTGGACCACAGTGTGTCATCTTTTCCTGGGCTTTGATTCTTGGCATACTATTCAAGATAACCAATTACAATACAGAAGCATGCATTGCTATTTTCCAGTTGCAGTTTCATCTGTAGACTTGATCCTGGCACTGCTGGATCTCTCATTATAAAATTGTTCCCAAGAGGAAATGACATTTAATTGCAGGCTAATATTACCTAAGCCTGATCTGATATGTTGGCTGGCTCTGCAAAGCTCAATCTCTTCTTTTGTAGTTTTTGAAGATTTAGTGACTATACCATTTTGTTTATTAGCATGAAAATGACAGCTTTGTCTGTCCATAACCATTATTTAACATCCAGATATATCGGGCTACCTTCTTTTGTAGCAGAAAAAAATGCATATGCCTGTAGCAGCTCCCAGTTTTGGACCCCTTTTTTCCCTTGCCAGAATCAGAGCAGATGATCAGTTGTGAACATAAAGCTATTGAGCCAGCTGAAAAATTGCATGATGCCTTTAAGCTGGTCTTCTATAGCCAGTGGAAGTCTATCTGCTACAAGGTAACTGATCCTTATTCTAGGGCTTGTTGAATAAAATACAGTTGTGAACATTAGCATTTTGCTATTACATACCAATGATTTTTTTCAACATGCTGTCAAAAAGGATTAATATTTGAGAGTATATGCTTTGCATTTAACTTATATATAGTAGGTTAGAATATAAAACATTTCTGGAGATATATGCAGAAAAAAAGCAGGGGAAGTATTCCTTGATGAGTGAATGTTGCCTCTCTTTACTTAATGCAGTTCATATTCATTCTGCCAACTCCAGACACAATGGCCCACACTCTCTTGCTTTCAGACCACCGCAGGCTGCTCCAGAGCACCAAGCAACCTTAATGACAGCATAGTCAATTCAGGGAAGCTCAGCATTCCACTGTGGGAGAAAATTTCACAATTCTTCTGCTCCTATATATAAGACATATATATACAGAGAGAGAGAGAGAGAGAGAAGGGGGAAATAATTTACCTCTGAAACCCATACCTGCTTTTCAGCTGTAACCAATGATTTGATATTATATCAATATTATGGATCAGACTGGGAACAAAAAAAGCATATTCTGTAGTTGGTTATGGTTGCAAAGGACATTAATCTTACTTAAATGTCATTTGAACACTGTATTCCTCATTCTAGCTGTAAAGATCTCAACACTACTCTGCCGTAAATTAGAGAAAAATAATCTAAATGGAGACATTAACCTCATAGTGCCAATGTTACTTTATCCTTTGAGCATTAAAATTAGGTTTAAAAAACGAAACATACTATTAGTCCCCATTATAGAACATTTATATAATAAAAGTGTGCAGCAAAGATTTTAGCAGAGAACTCTAGTTTGCATCTTTCACTTTAATCTGTAGAGTAACCTGTATTTTATGAAAGTAACACAGGACTAATCTGGCTCCCAATAAAACTCAATGGCAAAATGTTCTGTTTTTTGAGCCTTGGATTACTCTGGTACCCACTGGTGTTACTGAGGTTGAGATTTTGCTGGGGGAAAGCCTACTAAATATATTTGATATCATACCCACACTATAGCATCAAGAGGAGATGGGCACTAGTCAACATCAAGCATTTGGGGGAAAGTGAAGTATTAACAATATTCTGACTAACTATGCCCCCAGAGGCTAGTCCACCCCTTGTGGCTTCTTACCAGACATGTATTCTGGGGCAGAATCCCAGTGTTCATTTTTCATCTTAAACCCCTCCCCTGGCCCTTTCTCTATAAGGAGTGACTAGTGCTCATCTCTACAGGTCCCTCCTGTTCTCCACGTCTTGGTTTTATTCAAGCCTAGGCTGCCCCTGCCCCACTGGGCTTCACCTTCAATTCAACTTTGTCAATCCCTAACTTTCTTGCAGGTGCAGAGAATTAATTTTAACCTGATCAGGGCTTGTGCAGGATGGACTCCACATCTCATCAGTTCTGCAAACATTTACTTCTGGTTGTAGTGTTCAGCATGCTAAGTGTTCTTAACAAAACCTGTGTGTGTATATGTGGGATATATACAAACAGCTAGCAATATTATTTACAGATACATTTGTGTGTGTTTTTGTGAACGTAAACAGCACACACCAATATGTACATGCAAATAGAGAGAGAGAGAGCTATGAGAGTGCAGCACTGAATTAAACAATGTGATCCTTAAAGTTATAGATACTGATATCAAATAAAAATTCCCTAAATAATATACAGAATTTTCTTGAAATATCAGAATGAGACTGTGGTGGAACATTTCCGTAATACTTATGTATAGCAAACACTTTGCCAAGACACAGGGGCAGTACTAATCAAATCTATAGAGGCTAAGAACAGAAAATAGGACTGAACAGTTATACAAAAAAACACCTTAAGGTGATGGAATGGTTCTATAGGTTACAATATAACAACAGTAATGGCACCATTATGCAGTTCTATTAAAGACATAAAAGTACAGTAGCCACTGTAAAACAGCATAATGCAGTCTGGGCTTTTTACTCCATGGATTTGCTCAACAATTACATTAAAAGCCTTACTTCATGAAAAAAATAGCATTTTTTTTGTCCTGCACTTGCAACAGACAGATAGTTTGCACTTCAAACACCCTCCTTACAAGAATCACTAAAAGCTGTATAAACACAAATGATTTAAGTCTCACGATATCCCTACAAAAGGTAAGGAAACAGTTTTGTTTTATAGATGAGGAAACTGAGGCGTAGCAAAACTGAAACCATTTTCAAACTTGAGCACCTAAAGCTAGGCACAAAAACTCATAATTGAATACCAAACTCACTGGCCCTTTTCCAGAGTTGCTCATCACTTTCTCTTCTCAGAAAACTTTTATTGTAGAGGAGACTCCTATTTTAACTGCTTCATGATACTAGACAGATATAAAAGGTGAAAAGCTTTTAGTTTAGTTTAGTTTATTATACAACTTGTGGAACTCTTTCCCACATGATATATTTTAGTTTGGGAGTTTAGCAGCATTCAAAAGAGGAAAAGATACTGATATGAATGAGAAGTAATAATATAGTAGATAATAATACTAGATAGTGTAGGATTAAAATATATGCATTGCATAAACCCTCATACTTGATGTTATCAGTTGCTGACAGCATAGGGCTAGAACGAAACATTCACTATGGGGAAGTTATGTCATAATTGCCATTATGAGGATTTGTGAATCTTCCCTCTGAAGTACTTAGTATTTACCATTAAGTGTATGAAATAAATGGACTGTGGCATTTTTAATGTACCCATATTCATACAGCTGGATTTCTTTGAAATGCTACTGTATTTGACCAAGGCTATCTGTTTGTAAAATTCTGTATCCCATTATGATCCAAAAAGACCCTTATGGTTCTCATGATTTCCCATTTCTCTTTGAATAGAATTCAGTCACATGTATCTTGAATATGATTTTTCTTTGCTCCTTGTTTCTTTTCCCTCCCCATACTCCTTTGCCTATTTCTCTGCCCCTTACTCATTTTTAGGTGTCTTTTCTTTTCTTTATGTTATTTTCCCTGTAGCCAGTGCTTTTTTTGTGATGGTACTGCCTGTTACGCAGTACTGGCACCTCCAGACACAGTACCAGCACCTCCAGTCAGATCTCAACAACTTTTTCCCCTGGAGTACCGGCACCTTTTTTTTTTAAACAAAAAAAGCACTGCCTGTAGCAACTCCTAGTTCTGAACCCAGTGTTCTTCACTCCCACTCCATAAATCCACTGAAATGATCTAAGATTAAATAGTTAATAACTGACACAACTGGCCAAATATAACCACTGCACTTTAAAATTGATATTCCAATGAGATTATTAAGGGACATCACACCTCCTGAGTCACTGTTTCAGGCTATCTGAATACACCACTAGATCACTTACACTAGTGTCACATGTGGAAAATTGCTCCTGCAGCCATAACGGCTAAAAACTTTATTTTCAAATGAAATTTTAGATTCTGTAGAACATGACTGTCGTAACAGTCACATAAATTTATCATATAAGATGAATCTGGTATGCAGACCGTACTTTTGACAGCTTGCTCTTAAAGATTGAAGAAAAAGCTTTTGAGATAAATTAAGAAGGACTTCTGAATTTATACCCTAAATTGCAGTCCTCAGGAAGACAAAACTCCTATGGATTCTGTTGAGAATATAGCTTGACTGAAGACTGTAGCATAGCAAGTTTTTAGTGAAGGTACAATTTTTTAATTTCAGAATTTGAGGAAGAAAAGTAATTCAGACAGTTTCTTTTTCCCTTTTTTTTTTTTTTTTTAAGATCATGAAAGCACTTTGTAGTCCAAAGGAAGAAATGTCAGGTATATAATAAGAGTTAGCCTTATATCCAGAGGAACATAAAGTTTCTCATGTTTGGAAAAAAAGATATAAGAGAAGTAATTTTGTTTTTTCCCCCTTTAATATCTCTGAACTGTATTTTCTAAGGCTGATCTATAGTATTTGTGATTTATTAGTAAATGAAATGGAAGGCCAGGTTTCAATATAAGTAGCTTGAGTTATTGTATTACACATAGACATCCTCCTCCTTTGCCTCTTCATTCCCTTTCCAACTTTCTATGGTGGTCCCTCAGAACTGTTCTTGATTTCCTTCTTTTCTCCCTTTACATCTTACCATGGGGTAATCCTCTCTGCAAATTACAGTTCAACCACCTCTGTGTGAACAGATGTATTTCTCTCTCTCATGCCCTGTCTCCTTCAGTGCAAAGTAAAATCTCTAGCTTATCAACATGCTAAAACAGAATTCTCCTCCCAGAAAGCTCTCCTGGCTACCTCCTTTCTAGATCACTGTGAACAACATCACCATCCTGCTTGTCATTCAGGTCTGGAATCTGGGCATCCTCTTTGACTCAGACCTTTCTTTAGATTCTCACATCTATATTATGTCTAAATCTTGCTGTTTCTTTCTGCATAACATCTTAAAAGGTAGCCATTGCTATTCATCCACTAAATGCTTGCCTCAGCTTTCATCATCTTATGTCTCAATTACTTCTGAACAAATGCAATTCTTACCTAGTTATATCCATTCAGAGCACTGCTATAGAGTCTCGTTATTTCCTTGGACTCCTCCATCCTTCTATCTGTATCCATCCATTGTCTCTTATCTTTAGATTGTAAGCTCTTTGGGGTATCCTCCATCTTTTTGCTCTCTGTGAAGCACCTAATACAATGGGTTCCTGGTCTGTCACTAGGTGCTATGATATCATCATCAAATTCTTATCAGAGTTTTTTCGAAATAGAAGAGCCTTAGATCCTCCTTTGTGGCACAAGAACTCTGGGTCACATGTTCTCTTCTATTTCATTGCATGAGGGCAGCAAAGGTACGTGAATTGTGCAACAGTTAGCTGAGAGGTGTACATGAAAGGTGGGAGAGGGTGATGCGACATTCTGTCCCATTCCCCAGACTTGAAAAGGCCCTGTGCAACAGGGCCTTTTTGGACATTTGAGGGCCATAGTGCTTCAAATCCGAGCAAGTTTGCATGTTCTTCAACTAAACTGCCATAGTTCAAGTGTACCTTTCCCACCTCATTAACACTCTGCACTGTTAACTCCTGATTGGATTGTAAGCCCTTGAAGAAAGTAAGAATCAAGTTTGACCAGAGGTAAATGAGTGTGTGAAGTTGTTCCTAAAAGAATATGGATCCTCGCTTGTCATGCTGTCAGAGGGAGGGGAAACACACAGGACAGCATGAGGAGCAGGAGTGCTGCACAGGTATTCCTGAAATCTGCAGTACTGGGGCTGAGTTTTACAATGTGTCTGAAATCACACACCCCTCCAAATTCCTTCCTTGTGGACTGAGGGCATTAAATAAATGAATTTTCTATGAATGGATGTGCGAGGGGGCTCACTCACCACCACAGCGCCACCAGCCATCTGTCCTGGGAATTAGCTCCTTCTGGCCGGCTGGGTGCCTTCCTTCGGGTGGTGTCTCCCCTCTTCCCTCCAGACCACGGCGTCCTCTTCAGGACACTGCCCTCCGGCAGTGCCCATGTCAGTCCCTGAGCCCCCCTTCCAGGGGCTGTTGTTTCTTCAGTGGGCCATGCTTCAGGCCCTGCAGTCTGGGAGCTTGCTTGGCCAGAGCTCCCTAGCCTAGCCTAGCCGTGCCGTGCCGTGCCGTGCCGTGCCGTGCCGTGCCTCCGCAGCACTGCTCTAGCTCCAGGGAGTCTCCTACCCCCCCAGCAGCCAGGCTCTCACTGCTCTCCCCTCAGAGCAGCAGCCCATCCTCTTAAATAGCTCCCAGCTGGGCCCTAATCAGCTAATGCGGCCTCAGCTAGGGCTAAACTCCCAGCCCCTGCTCCGGGCTCGGGTTAGCCCTTAAAGGGCCAGTGCAGGGCAAACGCCCTGTCACAGGATGATTTAACTTCTAACCTGTCAGTGGATGCCCTCATAGTACTGATACAATTAGCTCAGTACTTTTTTTCATAGGACAGGATGATGTGTGTTCCAGTGCTTAAAAAAACACCCTCAAATAGTTCCTAAGTTCACGGATTTCTCCAACTGGAAACACAATCATCCAGGAAGAATGAAGTTTTTACATTGTTGAGTTGATGAGGACTATAATGTCATATCAACCTCTTTGGGACTCTTTTCTTATTTCTTGGTGAGTTTATTTGTAGAAATATGAGGTTTGTTTAGTTGGATATGAGGCCATGAAGGCATTATGTTGCTGAGCAAAATTATTAGAGTTCACAAACTGTTACTTAGAATTACCATTCTATTGTATAGGTTTATGCCCATTTTCCTTGTCAAATACAAGTAGATTCTAAGAACGTCATCATTCATGTTTAAAAACCACATGTCTGTATGGGTACAAATAGTCACACATATACATGATGCAGCATTTCGTCAGTCTAGATTCTTTTGAGTGTTTTGCATGCTCTTGAAATTTTAAACAATTGCACACATTTTGTCTTTTCCTTTATTTATGGTGAATTCCATTTTTTAAAAATTGCTCCTAGGCCGGCTGTCCTCTAATGCAAGTCTCCTCAACTCTTTTCCATTTCACAACAACTCACTGTAGGGAAAACGCTATTCTTGGTTATACTGGAATAACTCCGGACTACTAGTGTAACTGAATGCAAAAAAATTTGGCCGTGTGTGCTTAATTCCCTTTCTTGGCTCTGAAGACATGGTTGATGCTAGGTCTCTCATTCTATTCTCAATTATCTCTTTTTCACACACATTCTCTCTCTCTGCCTCCAGGCCTCTCTCTTTCTTCTAGGTTGTCTCCTCCAAATTCCATTTTCTAATTCATGTTCCTATCACCATTACCAGTCTCTATCAGTCCTGATAGGACTGCATTTTCCACAATAGTGTGCTGAGAACACAAAGCATCAGGAAAAGTAATTACTGAGGCTCTCACATGTGGAGCAGTGTTTTGGCAGCACAGACAAACTAGTTAACCCACATGCCACATAATTTAAAGAAGTCAGATCATGGAACAGAACCTTTCAAACCAGTAATTTGCATAATTAAATTGTAAAACCACAATATCCAAATATATTCAAATTGATTTCTTTCTCTCAAAAATAAAGATTAAGAAATATCTATTAAAATCAGAGGAATTTCGAAGGCCTGAGGTACATTGGCCCTCTTTGGAGAGATCTGCACAGAATCACAACAAATACTATTAAATTTTAACTTGTGAGTGATGCTTTTCAGTGAAATAGCATACATTATAGCACTGGGCTGAATGAGAAACAGAACATATAAAACCAACTCATAAATTGCATATAGGTATAAACACAGAGCACACAGAGTCTTCACTAAAACTGTACACTGATCTGCCTAACTTATATTTGAATTGTCTAACTTTGAGTGTTAGCTCTTCAAATCAAGGAAAACAAATATATATTATTACAGCAATACTCAAGGCCCTGATGGAGATCAGTGCACTATTGTCCTGGGCACTCTACGAACAAATATACAAGTCCTTGCTCTAAAGAATTTACAACCTAAATGGGGAGAAAAGGCAATATATGAGTGAATAAGAACAAGAGGAAAGTGGAAAGAGTGGACAATAGAAGAAATTTGGAGGAAACTCCACAAGGTACAAAGTGAACCTAACTGAGTTCTCCCATCTCACAAGGATCCTATCTATGTTAAAGGAGTTTTATTACCCTGTGTTTATGGTTGTTGGTCCATTTTCAATCCTAATGAACATGTTTATATACAATGCAATTTGGATTAATATTTTCAAGTAAGATTTTGAGATGTGTTATGCAATGTTTTACTAAAAAACCAAATACGTGGTGTCTACTGAGTTCTTTTCATCAACTTGCAATTGAGTCTTTGCTAAATGTTAATAATTGGCTCAGTGTTACACCAAGCATATCATACTAAAAGTTGGTCCCTGACCTGAGAAACCAGTAATAACAAGAGTCTATTTTAAACACCAACCGTCTATACCCAACAATATTTATTCTTTTAAAATCTCTTATGATTCTTGTTAACAGGATGTTTGCTCGTAAATCACTTTGGTATTTTGGAAAATCTTACCCCTGGATATTTAGTGATAACAACACCTGAAAATTTCTGTTGTTGTTCATTGTTATAGACACTTGGAAAAGTGTTACAGAATTTAATGTGCATAAATACTCAGGAAAAAAAGTGGTTAGGTTCCATAGCTATTACTTCAAAAACATGTTGAATGGCTAATGATAGCTTTTTATAAATCTAAAGAGCCCTATAGAAATCTGTAGCAATCTGTATAGATTCATAGAACTTTTTCACATAGTGAGATATTGAAAAACACATCTCTCAATGAACTTATAATGTTTAAGATGAACTAAACTTTGTGGGTGACAATATACAGTGTATCATCTTCCAAAAGTTGGTATCTTATCTCTTTAACTATCTATATCTCTGCTTTGATGAAACACTTTAATTGTTGCAGTTGTAGATTTCATTTTCTGTTAGTTCTCCTGGTAACAGTATAGTTATTAATTTACATACATAGCAGAAGCAGCAACCTCTCTGCTGGAGAGCTTTCTGTTGGAGTGAAGGTATGTGTAACCAATACAATTATGAAAGAGTATCTTTGTTTACAGAAATGCTTTGTTTGTCTGATCATGATTTGCAAATGTTTATGTTAATATTTAAAATTTTTAATAGGAAATGATAATCTTTTTGCAAACATGTGGGATAACCATGACATTTTGCATTTGATCTTATTAAGAACTATACTAATTCTTAGCAAGGCATGTTTCACAGTAACTCTATAGTTTAGGACGACTTTTCCCCCCATTTTGTTTGCTATGTAATGGACCCATAATGTGTATAGGATAGGCCTTTAAGGCAGATATGATAATAAACTGCACACATTTGTATGAAAACATTACTTTTACTTTGAACACAATGGTTTGTTTAGGGTATTTTAATTGTGGATTATTATTGTTATTTTAAAAGTTGAGTAACAATCAAACAAAAGGCCAGGATATATACTGAAAAATGGAATGGAATGAGAAAATAATTTAATTTTTATAAAATTGCAATTTCTTTTTTGAAAATAGAACCCTTTTCTGAACAGAAGAGTTACTGTAGAAAACAAATCAATGGTTCTCTGACTGTGATATATGAACTGGGTGTCTAGAATGTAGTTAATTTCAGGTTAAAAAAAAGAAAATAAAGGTGCAACATTGTGAGCAAAGCTGGTGCCAAGAAAAGGAGAGTTTGCTCATTGTATTACAGTTAAGTGTCTAGTGGAGGCAATTCAGGAAACATGTATAACGATTGGCCTGATATTTGCCATCACACAAGTGAAAAATGAAATAACTGACAGAATTGTTGGGCACTCAGGGCTATCACAGAACAAAGGAAACCAAACTAAACCAGTTATTAATGTAAATTGCTACCTATCAAAATGTACAGGTGGCAGGATCTGTAGAATTATGGGAAAACACAACAAATGAGATTGGACCAGTGAGCTTATAAACAATGAGAGCTTTGAGGTCAATTGTGGGGTGTTGTATAAACTCCACAGTGGAAAGAGAGAGATTAAGGAACAGCTTGAGATGAAGGTAACCCCACCCTATCATACGTGCAAAGCCACCATGAGTAGGCTGTAAGCTTAAAAGGGGAAGTTGACAGTAGATGGAAGCAGTCATGTTAGGGTATATCTACACTGCAGAGATTTTTTTGGAAAAACGGCTGTTTTTCTGAAAAAACTTCACTTATGTCCAAACGGCAATTGCGTTCTTTTGAAAAAAAAAAAAAAAAAAAGAACAGGGTTTTTTTTCCGACATTGGTAAACCTCTTTCTACAAGGAAGAAGCCTTCTTCTGAAAGAGCTCTTTCAGAAAAAGGCGTGTGTGGATGGGGAAGAGGAAGTTCTTTCGAAAGAAGAGGAAAGAGAAAAAAAGCACAGGTGCCCCGGTGGCTACTCCGTCCATAGTAATCACAACTAAAATGCGAGATAGCATCCATTCAGTGTGGACGCTATCTTTCGAAAAAGCAGATCGCTTTTTTGAAGTGCTTTTTCTGTGTAGATGCTCTCTTTTGGAAGAAGTTTTTTTGGAAGATCTCTTCCGGAAAAGCTTCTTCCGAAAGAAACCTTCAGTCTAGACATAGCCTTAGTGAAAAAGTGCTATCCAGAAGCTGACTGTCTGAGACCTAACTACAGAAACCTGAGCAAACCTCAGGTGTCCAAAAAGATATGGAAAAAACTGGAGTCTTCACCTTGATGGGAAAACCTAGATGCATAAGACCCTGCCATTTAAGTGCACAGAACCCCCAAATCCCAGGATAAAAATTCTGGAAGCCCTTTAGAGGCTGCTGAATGGCAGAATGGTATTTGTAATGGGGAGATCACTGGCCATACCTGTGCCTGATTACTCATTCACCTTCTACACCAACTTTCCACCAGCTTATTAAACAAACATCAGAGACTCAAATTTTTCCTAAGTGAACCTAGTGACATTGCTTTTCCAGCAACTGAATTTCTGACAGCCAGAAGGTTCCCTGTATCCTATTTTTTTAACATTTACCAAGTAAGTGAAAATACAGAGGTGCTTTCTGCTTATGTAAAATACAATGACTGATACTTATGAAAAAACAGCATATTAGAATTACTAGCATACATTTTAAGGTGCTATATAATGCAGGTTTTTATATACCGTACTGCATAGTTTTTCTTTATGTTGGTATTGTTTTCACTGTTACATAGCACACTGCCTATGCTTCCTGCACCATTTTATTGATGCATGAGCAAACAACTGGAGTCTTGATAAACAAAGATCAGATGGCTATCAAGGGAATGGATTAAAATATACAAGCCAAATGAACTATAAATATTTTAATGAGCATATTGTATATAAGTGTGGTATTCAATAACCTTTAGGCTTGTTTGGATTTCTATTTTACCTTTTATGGTTACAAAATGAAATTCCTTTGATTCTTGGACAATAAATTTAATAAAACTTGGCGTCTATATGCATATTTCAATGTTCACTGAGATTGTCAACAGTAAGAGCTAATCTTCTTTATGTAGTAGGGTGCTGAGTAGGCTTAAACGTCCTTTGCCTCCAGAATGCAATGTAATTATAAGACATGATTACAACTGATTATAATCAATCAGCATAGTCTTAAGTGTAATTTATATTGCTGCAGCTGTGGTTAGATTAAATCATCACATAAAATACAATTTCTACTAGATATAGGAAATTATTTGAACAAACCCAAATACAGTAAACTCATAATGCCATAAATACAGAGTAAATGATGCCAATTACATAATAGTTTAGGGCTCTGTTTACCACAAAATAAGTTTTCCCCCCACAGAGCCTATTCTTGATTGGAGAGACAAAATTGTCATCTTGCTATGGTGACAAGATTCTTTCTGGCCTTCTGAGCTGTTACTCATATAGTAGACAATAAAATCATCAGAACTCCAAAAGACATTCTTAGTAAGAGTATTTGGGAAAGGATAATGGAAACTTAACCACAGGGGTCCATTGAAAGACTGCATGGTGTAGATGGAAAAGGCCCAGGATAGCTGACAGAAACTGCTGAATTCTACTCTTGGTTCTGCTCCTTACTGTTCAGCCTTGCTTAAACCACTTACCCTCTTTCTGTCTCAATTACCACAGCTGAAAAAAGGCAATGATGACACTTGCCTTCCTCATAGGGGTGAAATTAGGGTTACTTGGGTCTTGTATACACCATGCAGCAATGTGCAGCCGTGAGATGGGAATTCTAATGTGTACCAACAAGTTGCACACTAACTGCCCATGTAAACTTTACTGACATGCACAAAGGTTCCTTGGTGTGCATTAATATAGTATTGTTAATGCACATTAGGGAACTTTAGATGCAGACCACTGAGGCCTGTGCAGACCAATCAGAGTGAAAGATGTTGGTGCACATGAGAATTCATGTCCTGCTGGCGCTCATTACTATGCCATGTAGACAAGGCCTCAGTTAATAGAGTGTTTCTCCAGCTTTTTCATCTTTCAGATTGCCTCACAACGTAAGTTTCCCCCAGGACCAACTGCTCATCTGAACTCCCTATATGTGATTTATAAAAGGGTGGTCTGCAGACTAACAGCCCTATGAACTAAACTGATCAGGAAACATAGAAGAACGAAACAAGACGTAGAGGGCATGTCAACATGTTGGGAAATTATTTCGAGGCAGGCTCCCTTAATGTGGACACACTATGTCAACTTAGCATCCCAGGAAGCACTGGGGAGTAATTACTGTGAATGACTCTGGGGAGCAGTTATTTGAAATAGCAACAGTGGAACATCCACACTACCTCTATTTTGAAGTAACTATTTCAAAATATGCCTTATTCCTCATGGAAAGCTGGAGTTATTGTTTTGAAATAACCAGCCCATTATTTCAAAATAATGGGCTTGGTAGTGTGAATGCTCAGCTTGTCATTTTGAAATAAGAGGAGTTATTTCAAAATAACTCCCTAATGTAGACCAGGATAGAGAGCAATTGAAAAGATTAAGGCCACACCTCTATTAATTTTTAAATGTAATGGTGAGGGTGGGGAAAATCCTAATACTGCACTACTCCCCCGCCCAAAATGCCAGGCATGTGTCTGAGTCTATTGTGGTGTTGAATGACTACTCTATCAAATAAACTTATTCACCATTAGTCTCCCTCGACTTATCTAAATTCTCCTACTCTATCTCTTCTCAACCAGACAGAGAATTCTCCCAAAATGTGGTCCCAATATGGACTCAAATGAAACATTTCAAGTCAACATCATGAAACAAAATATTCACATGCGGGATGAAATGAAACCTTTATTTCTATTTTGCTTGTAGGCAATTCTGTCAAAATATATCTTCTTCCATAGAAAATTTTGACAAAACTTCATTTTATGAGAACAAATATTTTTTTTGAAAATTTTCAACCAGCCCTAAGGTTTACTATTGTGGAATGGTGGTAGTTACTGCATAATTAAAATGACATGGTATATCCAGAAGGACAGTTTGGCTACCATCACTGAATTTTTGTACCACCATAAATTTAAGTTCCCGGTATTTTTAATGTTAACTCTGACCTTCCTGGTTATTAATGATAAAGAATTGTAACATACTTTCAAGATACTGATGTGTACCTGTACTCTTAAATTCTTCATGCTTATGAAGGCATATCCAAGATAATTTCACAGTTAAATGTAATTAATAGTATAGAAATTAAGCTTATTTATTATATATTTCTCTTAGCTGAGAACACAGTGATAAGTGCTATAGACAAAAATCAAATATTTATGAAAAACAGGTTTTTTAATTTTTAAAATATCCATTGACACTGCATCTAGACTTCTATCATGGGTCTTCCTCTTTCACGAGATTCTTCTACTTATGGCTTCAGTTTATGAGTTTCATCTTCAATGTAATTCCCTGTGCTGTTGCATAATTTTGTTTTAAACATAAATGGTCAGCCTTAAATAATAAAGCTGTCTGTAGAAGTTATCATATTCATACATTCTACTTTTGTATCAGCTGAGGCCCCTATCCTATAATTGACTGAGAAGGAACAGAGCCCCCTTGGCTTCAAGGGGACTCTGCCCAGACATAGAGTTCTGTCTGCTCACAAATTGCAAGATGGGGGCTTTATGTGCTTCACACTGTGGATTCCTCTTTGAGCTTTATACATTGTAATGAGAGATGAAGAGCTCACTCCCTAATGGTATTTCAAAGTCAGTTAGAGTATTGTCCTGAGTGCCATTAATTTTATGATCATTCACCTCGTGGTATGATAATTTTTTTAATAATTCAAACCTAAATATTTTTGAATCTGCCATTTTTAACCCCAGATGCCTGGATGTGTTTATTTTTAATTTAGCTAAGCTGAACCAAATATGGCATAATTTCAACTTTTAAAGTTGAATGTTCTTCAGATTTCCAGTTATAAAAGTTGTTTTTCTAACTCAGTAATGAGCTTGTATTCTTGCCAAGCAGCTGCATATGCCAGCTGCCAGAGTTACTCTTCACACACTTTTCTGTTAGCTGAGTTTAAATTACTTTACGTACAGAAAAATCTATTTCTACTGTTTTATGAAGAAAGGTCAGTGTAATGTCAGCCAATAAGTAGTAGTCTTATTAGAGTTGTGAGAGGCTATATTGTTATTTTTAAAGAAGTTTTGTACTTTTAATGTATGTGGCTTATGTACTTTGATAATGGCCTAAACATAGGAAAAGTTAATCATTTCTCTCACACATTACCAGAACTGTTCATTTTCTTCATACCTACCTGTATAGATCATCTAATACCACAATATTGACGGTTTCTACAGTCTTCTCTATTTGCAGTAATCTGGAAATACTGAAAATAGAGATGAGACTGCAGTTCAGCAAAATATGTTGAAGTACACAATCTTACAAAACTTGAGGCACCTGGTTTAGCAATGGGACTTTAACATTTAAGAGCCACATTTTCAAACAGATTTAGTTCCTGAAGATGCAAATTGCTGCCTAATGGAACTTAAAAGGACCTACATTAATGGAGGTTGGTACCTAACCTGCACTGCTACCTTTGCCTATCAACATCTTTAGCCTCCAAAATACCTTTAATAACCTGTCCCTAAGTGCTATACTGAAGTCGATTGGGCTGCTAAATTGGGGCCTGGATGAATAACTATTTGTGACATTTTATTTAAATATTCAAAATTGTTTTATAAAATGATTCCCCAAAAAGTTATTTGGTAACTCTATTTGTGAATTATTTAAACAGTGATATAAACTGGATAAGTAACTTTTAAAATATCTTCAAAATATCACAAAATTCAGTACATTATTGGACAAATGCTACCCAACCACCTATGACTGCAAATGTTGAGGTGATACTAGTTAGATGCAAAAAGTCATTGACAATTTTTGAAAGATGATCACTTTGGTAGCTGGAAGTTTCTTTTTTATTCCAAAATCATTAAAAAAAAATGTTGAATAAGACTGGTCACAAGACTGATTCTTCAGAACTCCACTAGTAACCTACATCCAGTCTAATGATTCACCTTTCAGCACGACCTGCTACCTTTTCCCCTTTATCTAATTTCTTTTCTTATTGTTGAAACTTATCCCTATCTTCCTTAATTTGACTAATAACCATAAATTCCCATGTGCCACACAGTGTCAAATACTTACCAATGCCCAACTATATTAAATCCATTCATTCCCTTTTGTCTAAAAAAAATCAAGTTATTTTCTCAAAGAAGGAAATGAAGTTAGTTTGGAATGACCTACCTTTGGCATACCCATGCTGCATTGCATCCCTTTACCATTTATTTTTATGACTCTAATTATTCTATCCTTCACTTTTTTTTCTAAAACTATGCATACTACTGTGGTTACAATAATAGGGCTGTAATTGCCCAAACCACTTCCTCTGCCTCCTCCCCTCCTTATATATAGGCATGACATTAGCTATTCCCAGTCATAGGGTACTTCCCTGAAATAGGCAGATTTATTAGAAATCCTTGCTACTGGACTAGCAAACTCATGTGCCATTTTCCCAGTGCTTTGGGGTAGACCTTATTTAGTCCCCTAGTTGAGTGCATTAAGCTCTTTAATTTTTTTCTTCCACCTCAGGTGATACTGTTTCCATTTCTAGATGCTTATTTCCATCGGCCATACCGCCTTCATACACATGTTCTATATTGTCATTGTAACTGAAAACTGAAGCAAAGTATTTATTTAGCTTTTGGGCCACACATAGCTATTAGCTTTCCATCCACATCACATATTGGCCCAAACTCATTTTCTTTATTTCTCTTTTTTATAACTATAAATAATTTTTAATTTTTTAAATTTTTTTGGCAAGAGCTAATCAACTTGACTTCTACCAATTCTCACTTCATTCCTACATTTTCTAACCTCCACAATGTAGTTTTCTTTGCTAATCAACCATTTTTCTCATTCCCTATATGCACTCTGCTTACTCTTAACTTTTTTGAGAAGGTTATTCAACCAACTGGGTCTTCAGCCTTTCCATGCAAGTTTCTTCCCCTTACTTGAGATGTTTCAACCATCTGCATCAGTAATTTCAGTTCCTCCATTTTATTACCCAGACTCCTTTGTGTTTGTTTACAAACATTGCAGCTTTGACCTTAACCTTGGATCTGACCCAGTTTTCTAGGTTATGTATTTCCATTATCTCTTACTACAGTAAAAGCTCTGTTATCTGTCATGTTGGGAGAATGGGGGTGCTGGTTTATTGAATATTCTGGTTAACTGAGAGTTATACTATACCAATGGAATTCCAAGTTTCAAAGAATTAGAATACAATAAAATGAATAAAGTATAAAATAGTATATTGGTACTCACCAATCCACTAGTAATACAGCTCTGCAGAGTGGGTGGTTTCTTGAAACAGTTGAGTATGTAGAGGTAAAGTTTTCTATATAGTAGATTATCTTATGATACTACTTATGTATACCCAGATCCCTAAAAAAACACTTAACACTAAAACTATACTGAACATACTTTAAACCTTCTTTGATGATTCAGAAGGCACTTCAGGATTTTGCAGTGCCTTGGAGGTCATCATTATCACCATCAGTTATCACTGTAGATGTAGAAGGCATAGGAAATTGGGCTAAATCTGCAATGATCCTATGACATACCTTGGAAAGTGCTTTTTTGAATAAATCCCTGATTTCAGCTTGCTTTCTTGTCTTCTGCTTCTTTTGCATAGATGTATAATGAAGAATATGCAATTGTAGAATATGCCAGGCATGGAGATTACACACGTTTCTCCCAACTATCTGCCCTCATCCCCTAGTTTAAAGCCTGTCTCATCAGTTGGGCCAGCCTTGATCCTAGAAGGTTAATACACCAGATACTCAAGTGGAATCCATCATTTGAGGAGTTTTCTTTCCATAAATGCCTCCCAATGGTTTGTCATCCTAAAACCTTCCTCATAGGAACAGACATTGATCTTCATTAACTTGGCACATTTTCTCTCTCTTTCTCTAAGGACTGGACCTATTCTGCTGAAAATTATTTCAATTTGCACTCCTTTAAGTGTTCTATCTAGACAAGAGTAATTATCCTTGATCCAAACCAGTGGGATCTAGCAGTGTTATTCATCTCCACATGCATGGCAGTCACTGTTTTCTCCATGCTCCCATCAGGATCCTTGTGTCCACATATTGTATCCTTCAGCCTGTCAGACAGCTCTTTCTGTTTTCTGGAAATGGTTTTATGACAGTGTAGGGGTTAACTGAGGAAGAACTCTGTATGTGTGAAGTATAGGGGTGGTGAGGCCTGCAATCCCCCCTACCTTCTTCCCTGATACTGATGAGCCAGAAGCAAGCCTCTAGGAACATACGTCATTTAAGATAAGCAATGGTGCGAGTGTAGCAAAAATGAATTATAGATAAGGGCAGGAACATAACAATCATGTTTACCCAGATGTACTGATCATGTAAACAAGGCCAAAGGACAAGTAGAATCAGATCAGTACCAGATCGATAGTTAACAGCTAAGCCATACATCAGCAAGTAATGAGTAACTCCTAGAAATGTACAAGCTGCAACACAAGGCAGAAACAATGTATTTAAAGCTGCACCAGAGTACAGCAATTTGGACTTCACCGATGGACTCTGGTACCGGTGCCTTGGAAGCTTAGACGGTCTCCCACTTCGTCCGCAGCTGTAACGGAGTCCCCAGCTTGCAGAAGGGATGTAAGACAGTGCTTTTCCTATCATGTTGTTCTTTAGTTAAGGAGTACAGATAAAGTCTGTCTGGAAATAAACTGCTTGTGTTTGACAGATATTTGTGCAGCATGTTTTTGAACTTAGAGAACACAGTGTTGGACCTGAGACTTACTCTTGCCAGCAACAGACAGGCCTGTTGATTCTTCTACTTATGGAGTACTCAATCACATAGACCCATCGATTTCTGGTGTTGGCATGAATCTGTCTTATGTTCTTTCTCTTGCAGTCCCCCTGTACAGCATCCCCATTTTTCCTTAGGGTTTATTCCCCAGCTATATGTATCATTCCTTCCCCTCTTCTGAAGGTACAAGCTTCCCTTCTTTTCTTCTTTCTTGCTTAATACTGCCTCTTTCTCCTCATTCCCCAGTGCAGAAAACCTGCTATGCAACTTGTACTCTCCAACAATGCGCTAAACCCATAACTGTTGGTAAATATTGTCTTTTTAGTGGTGACCACTGTAAGAAAATATGTTGCTTTCAATTATGTGACATTTAACTCAATGTGTGATTTTATCCCTTTAATGTGAGTTTGATGGATTTTTCACGTTTGAAAGAATAATATGTTTAAAATTATAGGCAAATATATTGAATGGCCAGTTTTTCTGAACTGATTTGTCAGTGTCATTTCACACAAGCACCATCACTTCACTATGCCATATGTACTTGGTAGAATTATTTCTAATTCTGTAAAACAATTAAAGTGTAGAAGCTTGATTCACCATTATTCCAGTTTTACATTAGTAGCACTCCATTGAAATCAGTGGATCAGATAGTCAGGTGCAGTACAATCATCTAATTCCAGGGATGGAGGAACTTGGTAGACAGGGGGCTAGTGTGCCCACAATGGAAATATTGTGAGGGATGCACCCCCCAGTTAATCTTGTGCATGACCATGGTGCTGCAGACCATGCACAGAAGTGAAAGCAAGATTTAGAGGAGCTGGAGTAGCCACCATGAAACCTCGTAGTAGGCTGGGAAGTGGAACCTTTAAAGACATGAGAAGCTCTGGCAGAATCCAGGCCTGGGCAGTGGGGAGTGGAACCCAGAGGGGCTAAAACGGCAGGTAGGAATTTCCTTCTCAGCTTGGAACCAGGTGCTATGGCCCCCACAGATTCTCAGTACCTCTCCTTCTCAGTAATTCTCCAAATTCTGCTCCCTCCCACATCTCCTTGTGCAGGGAACTTTCACCCATCCTCTATAATACTATTAACTTTAAATTAATGAAGCTATTCTGAAATATACAAGCTAAGGATCTGGCACAGTATCACCAGTGAAGCCCATAGAGTCACACTTGTTCAAAACTAGAGCAGTGCTATAGTGATTCAATCCTAGCCCTAATCACCATAATCAGGTTAGGTGTATTGCTGTGAACAACAGACTGCTTTGGTTAAAAAAAGCACACCAATGTGGCAATGATACTATAGGAGCAGCCATCCAAACACAATACGTGGGAATCTCTTGGAGCTTTCATCCCCTGTCCAGTGAAGCGAAGCGGAATGATTTAGGCCATTGTTGTTCACTTTCAAATTACTTCCGTATTCTGTAAAATGAGAAGTCAGCTTTCCAATTACTCTTTAAATCTGCTTCCTCCAATAGTGTGTTAGTCAGCATTTCAATGCATATTATTAAAGACATTAATATCAAGTAGAAAACTGATGGGGTGTCAGATAAAAGGACACTTGTATATTTGTGATGGAAATGCAAAATATGATGGCATTAGTCCTGAGAAACTGAAATAGCAAAATAATATGGCAAAAGAGCTGACAGTAGAACCAGCATACAGATGACGAAGAAAAAAGTATTATTCTCAAGTTTACTATTATTAAAGAACTGTGATAACATATCCTTTTATACATGAATACATATGGGACCAGATTCTTAGCGATGGATCCTATTAAATATTCCCAGCATTCATTTCTATCTGTGAGTGCAATATACATTTCAACTTACATTCAGTTTTATTCATTGCAATGCTAATTTTTCCTTGCATATGTGCTAGCATTACAAAAGCAAACCAAAATGAAGCATTATGCATTACCTATATCTTACTTTAATTGTCCTGTGTCTTAAACTTACATACAAATCCAAATAATTTTATATAAGTAGGTCAAATTTTGTTTAAGTTGGTGCCTTTCAATAAAATGTTAAATGTAGAGCAAGTAATCAACTGTATATTAATCTAGCAATCACTGATCTTTTGTCCATGTAGCAAATAATGTTACATTATTCAGAAATAATACTGTGTATGATATTGTGGTTTTTGTTTGTTTTTCCAGAAAATCATGAATTCTGAACCATAACCTAATTCTTGACTGCCATTGTATTGGCATTAAAGTACTCTCTGCTATTGGCACCATGACAGCCAGTGAGTGTTTTATTTATAGAGCAAATAGTTCTAAATCCGTGTACCATAAAATTGAATGAAAACAGAATTAAAATGTGGTTATGGGACATATTACATTTCCTAAGGAAATAATGCCATTTCCACATATAGTTCAAAATGGAGAATGTAAGTGTGGTGGTTTGTCTGTCTTACACATTTTCTGATTAATTGTGGCAAGCCTGTCGGAACTTATTTCATAAGCACAAATAGGGAGATGATGGGCACTGCTAATTAAAATGACGAAAGAGCTTTCCATTTCACTGCTGGCTTCTTACAGTTCAGCTGAGTGTGGCAGTCATACTTAAACTTGTCACTCCAAAGTGTCTGACAAAACAATCATATTCATTAGTCTTAGGGAGTAATGAAGAAATGTGCACTGCACATTTAAGATTAATGATTATTATTTATTATTTGTTAACTGTCAACAATGTGTGTCATACTATGACAGACACAAATTAAGAACAATCCCTCTCTCAACATGTTGACAATCTAAAACACAGATACTGAGAAGACTAGACAGCATGGGCACCCAGAGAAAGATATTAACTGATCCTTTTTCTTCTGTCACTCGATCTTCCTTTTTTCCTCTCAGTCCTTTCTTTAGTTTCCTCTACTCTAAAATGTCATGGAGTGGAAATTTACAAAGTGTTAATAAAAAATCAAAGGTATATTTTAAGCTAGTGGTAAAGTACTTGTTACAAAAACAGCAGCTTTGCCGTTCCTGATTGCAATTACCAGCAATGAGCTTTCTCTACAAAGCAATGTCAAAAAAAGCATTGCTTTCATTTCTATCCTCTCCAGCCCCTAGTATTTGTTAACAACTATTGAACAACTGGAGCATAGCAATTTCCCCCCAAATCCCTGCTTGCAGAAATCACAAGGATATATGGCCTGATCCTTGGTCTATTTCTCTTCCTTTGTATCAAAAATATATTTTAAAAAGTCTTTAATCAAAAGCTGAGATTTTAGGACAATTTTTTATGATCAGAACAAAGTGATTATTTTTTTAAAAAACTGTTGGTGTGCTCCTTTTGGATAATTTATAAATAGCTTTCATAAGAACCTCAGCATGTGTTGTGTTAGTTTTTTATTTCTGTTTTCATGGTATGAGTCATATTCTGAGCCCATAGCTACACCAATGAAACGTCATTGACTCCATACGGGGCTGTGTGGATGAAGCCAAATTCAAATCATCATTCAAGTGATTTACTATGAGATAGATTTGAGGAAGTATATTGACTGAAATGGATCTAGGCTGATTTAATCAAGCTAAGGAACTGGTCCTATATAACTTAGGTTATTCTATACAGGCTTGTATTTCCTCAGGGCAAGCATCATGCATTATCCCATAGGGGACACAGATCTGGGTTTTCTCCTCTACCCCTCACAGAAAATCCATTAGAGCATGCCCCCAAATTAGCAGATCTCAAAGTAACTGCACAGATACTGAAAGGTCCGTCGGAGGCCATGTGTGTGCTGTCCCATGCACTCTGCACTGTGTCTCCCTACCATTATTGGCCTATGGCCCATTGGTTTCAGACATCCCATGTGAATGATGTGTTCTGAGGAACAGATTATGGGGAATAACCTCAGATTATGCAATATTTTCTAATTAATTTCCAGGGGATTTTGCACATTCCTCCATACGACCTCCACCTAATCTTCATCTCCTCTTGCACAATAGACCCTGGAGATGATGCAGAGAAGTCTCTGCATAGCTTGGCTGTTGAAAGGGTTGTTAATAGTTTTGCCAAGGCAACTTAAAATCCCTATGCTCTCCATGTCTGCACAGAAGGGGAGGTGCTAGACAGGCAGCCTTGTACTACAGTACCTCCAGATCAGTGGCACAGCCATGGGTACACGCATGGCCCCACAGTACGCTAACATCTTTATGGCTGACTTAGAACAATGTTTCCTCAGCTCCCGTCCCCTTTTGCCCCTTCTCTACTTACGCTACATCGATGACATCTTTATGATCTGGACGCATGGCCAAGAAACTCTGGAGACATTCCACAGAGATTTTAACAACCTACACCCCACCATCAATCTCAGCCTGGACCATTCTACACGAGAGATCCATTTCCTGGACACCACAGTACAAATCACCAATGGAAAATTAGACACCACTCTCTACAGAAAACCCACTGACTCATACAGTTACCTACATGCCTCCAGCTCCCATCCAGAACACACCATACGATCCATCATCTATAGCCAAGCCCTTCGATACAACCGCATCTGCTCTAATCCCACTGACAGAGACCAGAAACTTCAGGATCTCTACCAAGCATTTATAAACCTCAACTACCCACCCGGAGAAATAAAAAGCAAATTGAAAGAGCCAGACGAATACCTAGAAACCATCTACTTCAAGACAGACCCAAGAAAACCAACAATAGAACACCACTTGTCATCACCTATAGCCCCAACTTAAACCTGTCCAACACATTATCAATAAACTACAGCCTATACTGGAACAGGATACTAAACTCCGAGAGGCTCTGGGAGACAGACCCATAGTCTCCTATAGACAACCACCTAACCTCAAGATGATTCTACCAACAACCACAGGACATACCACACTAATACCAACCCTGGTACCTTCCCTTGCAACAAACCCGCTGCCAGCTTTGTCCACATATCCACTCTGCTGATACCATTATTGGACCTAACCAAGTGAGTTATAAGATCAAGAATACATATTCCTGCGCATCCAGAAATATAATTTATGCTATCATGTGCCGAAAGTGTCCGTCTGCTTTGTACATTGACAAACGTCTCAGACACTTCGCCAAAGGATCAATGCCCACAAAACAGATATTAGACAGGATCACAAAGAAAACAGTTTCTTGCCATTTCAACCAGAAAGGACACTGTCTCAACGACTTAATTACCTGCATCCTGCTTCAGAAGCCTTTAAATCTGCACTTGAAAGGGAATCCTCTGAACTGTCATTCATGCTAAAATTCAACACTCTACGCGTCGGTCTCAACAAAGACGCTAACTATCTTACCCATTACAAAGATAGATTCCCCAATTATCACCTCTAATACCATTAGCTCACAGACATTTACCTTTCCCCCCCAACCCTCCGCATCCCCCTTCTGTTCTGAAATGTGATTTGTCCTTTTCATATGTGTTCATTTTTTTTAAATTGTATCCTTTGGTATATATGGTTGTGACCATTTTCTTCCACTATTTGATCTGAGGAAGTGGGTCTGCCCCACGAAAGCTCATCATCTAATAAACCATCTTGTTAGTCTTTAAAGTGCTACATAGTCCTGTATTTTGTTTCTTGCCCACAAAACAGATATTAGACAGGACCACAAAGAAAAAACAGTTTCTTGCCATTTCAACCAGAAAGATCATTGTCTCAACGACTTGATTACCTGCATCCTGCTTCAAAGACCTTTTAACACCAGACTTGAAAGAGAATCCTCTGAACTGTCATTCATGCTTAAATTCGACACTTTACGCCTCGGTCTAAACAAAGACATTAATTATCTTACCCATTACAAAGATAGCTTCCCCAATTATCACCTCTAATATCATTAGCTCACAGACATTTACCTCCCCCTCATCCCCTTCTGTTCTGAAATTTGATTTGTCCTTTTCATATGTGTTCATTTTTTTGATTGTATCCTTTGGTATATATGGTTGTGCCAATGTTCTTCCACTATTTGATCTGAGGAAGTGGGTCTGGCCCACGAAAGCTCATCACCTAATAAACCATCTTGTTAGTCTTTAAAGTGCTACATAGTCCTGTTTTTTGTTCTTTCTTACCCCTTCATGGCCAAATCTATGGAGCATGATTCAAGCCATTGATCAGAAGAACATGGTTATATAATAAATGTGTAAATGAGAATAAGCAGCATGATCAGGATTGGAAAGGAAATTTAAGTGAAGCAAAACTAGACAATAATTCTGCCCATGATTCCTAGCAGCTTTTCTCTGTTGAAGCCCACAGCTCTGCTCTAGAAAGACACAAACAGCTGTCTTTTCTAATGTCAGTGCCAGCTCTACTTCATGGTTGCCAATGTGAGATATGGATGTGAATGCTCAGGGCAGCTCATGTCCCCAAGACTGAGTTGTTTTACACAATATTTTTCACAGAGCTAAATTATTCTCAGAAAGGCTTCATGTTAACTCTTGGTGCTAATGCTTCATTTAGGACTATTGGAAATCTACAGTGGAAGTGGAAATCCCAGCACAAGAGTTTATTATAATCCGGTGACAGCCATCTGAAGAGATTTCTTTTCAGCTGCCTTCTCCTCTGAGACTCAACAGCAGTGAGGTCAGTAATTTCTGGAGGAACAGCCTGTACCTGAATCTCAGTGTATCAGGTGAAGGGTTTACCCTAAGGAGGAATTGCATGATGAGAAGGAGATAGGAAGGAAAGATTTTTGAAGGTATCTTGTATCATTTAAGTAGTTTATTCCTATAGAGTAATCACAAAACACTGATTTGGGACTTTTAGAGCCCTTCGTTTAAAGACTGGCATTGCCTGTTGAAAGATGTTTGATGCTACAGTCATTAATTTAAAAGAGAGGATTGCATTAGAAGATGGTTGGGCTAAAGAGAATTTGAATTAAAACTTTCCTACTAGTTATTCAGAACATTACCTGAGTCAGCTATAATCAAATCTTCATTTCAGCATTATGCTTAAAGGGCAAGATTCATTTTTTTTAAAGTATGTAACATTTACACAGGATTCTCCAGCACATACTCAAAAAAGCCTTTACTGATTTGTCTCTCTTCCCCCACTTCTTTGGCCCCAAGTGGCCATCTCTCTGGTATGTATTGATTGAAAAAGCAGCCTAAAAAGGACTGAATTATGAGAAGGATAATTTGTTTCAGAGTGTAACATTGTAAAAGAAGGTTGCAAAATCAAGGTTGCTAAAGAAACAACTCTTATTTGTACTCTGGTGTTTAGGGTTTGGAACTATTTGCAGTAGTTATCAACAAGAAATTAAAGATAAGGGGAAAGAGAAGAACTCCTATTTTTGCACTACTTAGAGTAAAGAATTGATTTTTTTCACACACACACCCTTTTTTTTTACCTCCTAAAGTATTTTTATCATGACAGGCTCTGTTATTCATATAAACCATTAGTGCTGAATTTTATATTGTGTTACTTTTCACCACTTTATTACTTATAAAAGAAAAGTACTTTTTACTAAAGGATACCCAAACAGGAGTTCTGTTTCATGTACACTAACTGGAATTCAACAGGATCTGGTTGCAAATTCAGTTTGTATTTAATGCAATTTTCATTTGGGTCATCACCTGTGCTATCCCTTCTACCCTTACATTCCAAGTCATAGCATCTCCCCGTTCTAAGGAATGATAATATAAAACTCCCAAACCTCTGTTTTACTGGCACAATACTATTGAATTTCTAAAACATCAGATATTGGCATGACAGTGTAGTAGTATTATTCGTTGGCAAATGGCTCGTGGACATTTTTAAATAGAAATTCTGACTTTTCCCTCCAGATAATCAGGTCCCAAAATGATTGATCTTAAGAGTAAATCGTATTCAGGGCACTCAGCAACTCTACATTAAATGCATATGACTTCCATAAAATAGGCAAAGCATTTGCAGAATATTTCTCTTCCTCGCCCCCCACCAGCATCAGTAGCAAATGCTCCAAGTGAGGTTCACTAAACTAGTTCCCAGATATCAGTGTTGTTCCATGCTAAAATATGGCCAAATGAGCATATAGCTGGCTTTTAAGAGAAACAGCTTACATTTTAAAGTTCAGAATAATTTGCATATTTTCCCTTAACACTAAAGGGGAGGAGAAACCAGACAAATGAAACAGCTATATAGGTTTTAGAGGTTAATTCAACACCTGTTAAGATGGACCCTCCTTACTCCTATTGCAGATCATGTCTAATTTTAAAAGAGTTTCCTGAGCTGCAGAGAGGAGACAGTTGTATTGAAATGTTAATAGGGTTCACACTTGCTGCCTAATTATTTTTATTGTATGTAATCACACTACAAAACAATGATGTTGCAAGAATTCAAACATCAGATTTTATATATTTTTTAAAGAATCTCCCACACTCTCACTTCTCACCCCTAACCTGACAGGACCATTGGCTTCTAGCATGGAGAGGGGAGTTTAGTTTTGCTTATTCAAAGGACAAAGATTCCTGCTTCTGAGAGTGCCATCAAGGATGTCTATTACTTATGCTAATAGTTTAGTGATGATATCTCTCTACTAAGAACTGAACTGAGATCAGTCACATTCAATCAGCCGTTCAAAGGCTATAATGGCTTTTAAATCCCTAACAGCTACGGATGGATGGTTGCCTATCTTCTTGGCTCTGCAGCTGTAAACCTTACCCCTCAATACAGTCCTCTGGCTCTGATACGGTCCTATTTTTGTGACCCTATGTACAAATCTTCTGTACCACTGACCAGATCTGCTCTGGGAATATTGCTGCAAACCCTGAGCATTCAAAAATCATGGGCGAGTCCACCCAAAGGATTAGTCTGGCTTATAAATAATGAGATTTTCATTATTCGATTCTTTACTATCTGGTTTAGGGGCCTTTAGATTTTCAAGGTTTTCCTCACAATTTCAATAGTTGGAAACTTTTTTAACATAATCATATAATTCCTGGGTCTGTTTAAGAACACACCAAAGATAAAGACCTGTGATAAAATCAGAATATGCGGTAATACTCTGAAGCGTGAGAAGAAGGTAGTAAAGTCTTTGGAGGCAGAACCAGGGAGAAGTGACAGTTGATATGAAGTTATGATAATCTACTGTGTGGTTGTTACTGAAATATGTTGTAAGTCTGAATAACACCCACAATCCAGTTTTTCAGATACAAAGACATATTGGCCCCAGTGAGATATTAAAAAACCATCAGATGCTTAAGCGGCATTCTTCCACAGAGGAAGGTGTGAATAAGAAATTTTATCACAGAAACATTTCAAACCTCACATCCATAAGAGACTGTTTGTCTCTGACACCTCAGCTGGGAGTAGTCCTGGAAGAAGGGAGAAAGTTATAAAAATGTGAGACAGTGGCCTCCACTTAACTTCTCTTCCTCCCATCTCTCTGTTCATGACTTCAATGACTCTCAATGAACTGAACTAACAGGGAGTGGTCCTAGGATGAAGAAAGACCCAGCATGTGGAATTGACTGCAGCATCTGGTGAGGAAAACTTGCTTTTAAGTTCACACAGCTTAAGTTAGATATTAGCTTGCATATTGCTCTTTTTACTTTTATCTGTAACCAATCCTAATTTTATGAATCATTACTTGCAATCACCTGAAATTTATCTTTCTGTAGTTAATAAATTTATTGTATTATTTTATCTTAACCAGCATGTTTGGATTAAAGTATGTGAGATACTCCATTTGGGATAACAAGACTGGCGCATTATCATTTTGTTTTGATTAAATGACAGACTTTCTATGAGCGTGTACTGTTCAGAAAGTTATTGAACTGCAGAAAACACACAATTTGGGGGAACAAAGATGGGATTTAAGAGCTGCTGATGTCACCATATGTGTCTGGTCAGAACACTCATGTATTTAATTGGGAGTGAATTTACAAGCTGAAGTCTGCATGAACAGGCCAGGAGTAGCTGTTCTGACAGGAAAGCAATGTGAAAGATGTCACAGATAAGAAAATGAAAGGGACAGATTGTACCGTGGGTAAATACATTACTGTAGTTACAGTAGTAAAATGCCTAAGGAAAATCTAGCTGGTCAATATGAAAATAGATTTACTTTGCCCCCACGCCCCATTTATGTCCCAGAAGATTAAAATCAAAGAAACCTTATGACAGTACAATTCAATGCATAAAAAACTTGGTACCTCTCATTACTACCATTATGTACATTGGCAGCTTATTTTCCTATTGCTGCCTGTATGTAAAAGTGAAGATTGTTTCATTGTCCTTAACACACTTCAAATTATCAATCAATAAGGGTTTTCATTTTTATTTATTCTCTCAGAAAAAGTCATAAGAACGTAAGAACGGCTATACAGCGTCAGACCAACAGTCCATCCAGCCCCATATCCTGTCTGCCGACAGTGGCCAATACCAGATGCCCAGAGGGAGGGAACACAACAAATAATCCTTGTGTGATCCCTCCTCTGTCACCCACCTCCAGAGAAACAGAAGCTAGGGACACCATTCCTACCCATCCTGGCTAATAGTTATTGGTGGACCTAACCTCCATGAATCTATCTAGCTCTTTTTTGACCACTGTTAAAGTCCTAGCCTTCACCACATCATCTGGCAAGGAATTCCAGAGATTGACTGTGCATCGAGTGAAGAAAAACTTGCTTTTGTTTGTTTTAAACCTGCTGCCTATTAATTTCATTTGGTGACCCCTAGTTCTTATATTGTGGGAATAAGTAAATAACTTTTCCCTTATTCACTTTTTCCACACCAGTAATGATTTTATAGACCTCTATCCTATCCCCCCTTAGTCTCCTCTTTTTGTCTAAGCTGAAAAGTCCAAGTCTTTTTAATCTCTCTTCATATGGGACCCGTTCCAAATCCCTAATAATTTTTGTTGCCCTTTTCTGAACCTTTTCCAGATGAGGCGACCACATCTGTACGTAATATTCAAGATGTGGGCGTACCATGGTTTTATATAGAGGCAATAAGATATTTTCTGTTTTATTCTCTATCCCTTTTTTAATGATCGCTAACATTCTATTTGCTTTTTTGACTGCTGCTGTGCATGGAGTAGATGTTTTCAGAGAACTATCCATGGTGACTCCAAGATCTCTCTCTTGAGTAGCTGTAGCTAAATTAGTTTCCAAAATATTGTATATATAGTTGGGATTATTTTTCCAATGTGCATTACTTTACATTTATCAACATTAAATTTTATTTGCCATTTTGTTGCCCAATCACTTAGTTTGGTGAGATCTTTTTGAAGCTCTTCACAGTCTTCACCAGTAAAACAGTATATCTAGTCGTTTAAGACATATTGAAGGATGAGCATATATCTGACAACCCAAAGTTCATTGGAAATGTTGCAAAACAGATGCTCTCTTTAGATTAACAAACATATAATTTACAACAGAATCTATATCATCAGATTTTCTTTCTGGCTGTGTTGGCTTTACTTTATTTCTAATCTTTGAGTTCAGGGATGAACAGACTTAACTGAGACATTACTCATCTTGTCCATTTTTGAGCAGGGTGTTGGACTAGATTATCTCCTGAGATCTCTTCCAATCCTGATCTTCTATGACTCTATGAAAATAGAGCTGCAGCATTTAAAAATTAAAAAAAGACTTACTGCTGTGTATTTTCTTTGGATAAGAGACAGTTTTTTCAAATAAGCTATCAAAATACCTCTATAGCAGGGGTGGGCATTAAACAGTCCATGGGCCGGATACGGTTCACCAGGGTTAGACCTTGGTGGGCTGCCCAACACTTTATTTACTTGCGTGTCTCATAGCTGCCATTGGCCCTGGATCACCATTCCCTGCAAATGGGAAATGCAGGAAGTGTTGTCCCAGTCTGTGCTCAGTATGCTACTAGGCAAAGATATGGAACCCGCTGCTCTTGATTCTCAAGGCCTGGAGTCAGGTCAGGACAGGAATGTTCACTGTGATAAATTGTAAAGTGAGTTATGTACAGATTGACTAGTCAAACAAGGATTTATTTATTTGTTGGGGTATTCTAAATCTTTTTTTCTTTAGTTTTTTTTTCTTCAATATGTCAAACATAGCTAAACAAAGCCCCAAAGTGCCTGTTACTTTATTTTCTGTGAGGCAAGATGGGTGAGGTAATATCTTTTATTGGACCAACTTCTGAGAGTGAGAGAGAGACAGGCTTTCAAATTTAAACAGAGTTCTTCTTCACATAGTCCTTTGTGTGCATAATTCTGATCAGAAATTCCTATCTGCTGATGCTAAGCAGAATCTCTTGAACTACATATACTCATGATTAGGGAAGGGAAACATAAATGCAGCTAAGCAGTTACTCTGTCGAACAAGTAATTAAAACATGCTCCCCTTCAAAATGCTTTTTAAAATAGTATCTACAGATAGATTACAATAATTATAGCCCATTAGGGTTTTTTATTATTTAAATCTTTTCTAAATCTTTGGTATGATAGAAGGATAGAATCATTAAATGTAATTATGACATTTAGACAAAGACATTGTTTTAGAGATTCTCTGTTTTGGGGGACTGAAATAGTCACTTATTCATGTATTTTGTAAGTAACAGGAAACATTCATAATAATATTTAGTAGTTTTTTAATTTCATGTCTCCTGTGTATGTCATACAGCCAGTGTTGACAGTGCATATTTTAAAAGGATGATGAATTAAGAAAGCTAACTTCTAAAACATAAAGTTTCAATTCAAAATGTCTGGAGGCTTAAATTTCCCATTTTAGGGTGGCAGATGTAGTCAGTCAGAAATGGGATCTCCTTTTCTGAGCTGAACCATGGCCAACCTCCATATCATCCCAGCTACACAGGGTTGTGGGAAGTAACCAAAGCAGTTACGGTACACTGGAAGGGGCAGGATCTGACACAGTAACTCTGTGCCCAGTACTTGTTCTCAGAACCAATTAGGCCTCAGCTGGAGTAGTGTGTCCAGTTCTGGGTGCCACATTTCAGGAAAAATTTGGACAAATTGGAGAAGGTCCAAAGAAAAGCAATGACATTGACTAAAGGTCTAGAAAACATGACCTGTAAGGGAAGATTGAAAGACTTGGGTTTGTTTATTTTGGGTGAAAAAAAGAATGAGCAGGAACACAACACAGCTTTGAAGTATCTAGAAGGTTGTTAGAAGGTGGAGGGAGAAAATTATTCTCCTCAGCCTCTGATGATAGGACAAGAAGTAACGAGCTTAAAATGTGTCAAAGGGGTTAAGGTTGGACATGGGGCAGTCACAGCTCAGCACTTTGGTGTGCATTGCAGTTCACAGCCCTCCAGGGCTCAAGCTGAAAAACCATATAGAGAAGTCCTAAGTCAGCTTTGAAAATTGGACTAAGACTCCTAAGATTCTTAGGTGCTTTTGAGAAATTATCTTAAACCTTCTATGAGTAACAAAAACGAAAAATATATAATTCATGGAGACTACGTTGAAAAAGTTTGGAACGCACCTCTGGCTACATCTTTGTGCCTTTGAAGTTCATGGCAAGACTCCTATTGATTATTAAATGGTACCAGGGCTTGACTGGAGTTTGATGAAAGTCTGGTGAACATAAAGCAAATCTATAAATTGCTAGTTTAGAAACTGTGTAGATAACAATCGGAAGTCATCCTCTTTTCCCCTTCTCTTAATTTGTCTTTAAGAGTAAAGTAATTTTACTTGTAATAAAACATATAAATACACATAAAATACTGCTATTTTGGAGAATTGGTTCCATCCATGAATGTCGTTATCAACACTTCTTGTGGAGTGCCAACAGTGGAATATTTTAAAAGATTGTTTTGAAAGGACAATATATACACATGACTTTCACAAAACATTTATAACATTTTACACATTGCTATTACTAATGATCCAAATGGAAAAAATATGACCCTAAAAATATTCCATTTCCTAGAGCTTTGATACTGTATGAGGCCTTTTCAAAATCAAGACAGAGAACACCTTGTGGGTTTTGCACATTTTTTTTTCTTAACCATTAAAATCGTCTTGGGTTTTCTTATACTCTGTTTTTCTCCCTTTTTGTTTCTTTCATCAAGTCTGCTTAAAGGGTGGGGTTTTTTTTTCTCTCGACCCCATTCTCTTCATCTTTTTTACAACTTTTTTTCTTTTTTCACTGTTTCTTTTTTGTGGTTTTTTTTTGTGTGGACCCACTTGTTCAAGAATATGATAAACTAGAATTACCAAAGAAGAAGCATAGAGCTGCAATTGGTCCTGATAAAGGCAAATGCAACTTCATTAAAGTCAACAGAGTTTTACTCACAATAGCTCTGCATTTGGCTTGTGTTTTACCACAATAACATCATCACCATAGGGCTGTGTCTAGACTGGCAAGTTTTTCCGCAAAAGCAGCCGCTTTTGCGGAAAAACTTGCCAGCTGTCTACAGTGGCTGCTTGAATTTGTGCAAGAACACTGACGATCTAATGTATGATTGTCAGTGTTCTTGCGCAAATATTATGCTGCTCCCGTTCGGGAAAAAGCCCTCTTGCGCAAATGTATTTGCGCAAGAGGGCCAGTGTAGACAGCTAAAAAGTGTTTTGCGCAAAAAAGGCCCGATGGCTAAAACGGCGATCGGGCTTTCTTGCAAAACCGTGTCTAGATTAGCACGACGCTTTTCCGCAAAGGGCTTTTGCGCAAAGCGTCGTGCCAATCTAAACGCTCTTTCATAAATGCTTTTAACGGAAAAACTTTTCCGTTAAAAGCATTTGCGGAAAATCATGCCAGTCTAGACGTAGCCTAGGTGTCTGATTGTCAAGTAGATCAAAACCACCAGGGTGCACAAGAATAAATGAAAAGTGGTTTGGGAAAATGGTGTTTGCTGGTCATTCCAGAGATTATGGAAACGAGTCATTTCCAGAGTTCAGACCAGGCCAAAAGTCCAGGTGTGTATTGTACCTTTCGATGAACCACAATGAAGCTGTGTGGGTTTGATTTATTTTCTATATTGTTTTTGGCTTAAGGTAGATCCTTCCAGTATATAGCAGGGTATGGTGAGATTTGCACAAGGAAAACTGATTCTGTCTCAGTTCTTCTTGACTCTTTCTCACTCATAACCATGGCCAGCTCTACACCCATCTTGCCCCCACACCTTTAGGAAGGATAACAATGCTGGCTTCATACATTGCCTGAGCTTCCCTACCTAGCTGTGTCTGGCTTCTCTGCAGGGTCACAATACAGAATAAAAGGCTCCTACCATATTTTTCCCTCCTCTTTGTGCACATATGCAGGCTGAAAGAATAAATGATAAATGCCACAGTCCTGATATATGCAGCACCTTCTCAAGCACATGCCAGCCTTTCTTATGGCACCATATCTTTGTCATGCTGTAGTCAAGGCAACACTTCCACTGGTTTTGAGAGGATATGTAATGTTGTAACCTCTACATGAGATATACCTCTCCAATCAAAATCAGTCCTCAACCCATCTAATTACTATGAACACATGAGAAATTCCTATTTTGGCTTCAATTTTACTTCATGGCTACGTCTACACTGCAGGCTTCTTGTGCAAGAACTGTTTTGCACAAGAGTTTCTGTGCAAAAATTCTTGCGCAAGAGTGCATCCACACTACCATGTGCTTTTGCGCAAGAGCGTCCATAGCAGTGTGGATGCTCTTTTGCACAAGAAGGCTCTGATGGCCATTTTGGCCCCCGTCCACACTGCCTTCCTGCACAAGAGCTCTTGTGCAAGAGGGCTTATTCCTCATGGGGAGAGGAATAACTCTTGCGCAAGAAGCCCTCTTTTCCGACGCTTTACTGTACATTTATTTTCACAAGAACGCACATACAGTGTAGACGCTTTGCAAGTTTTTGCGCAAAATCCTGCAGTGTAGACATAGCCCATTAGCATTATTCATAAGCTTAAAAGTAAAGCAAGGTTTTACTGGGTCAAAGCTTCAATGAACACTGCTGTGAGTAAGATAGACTCCAAGCACACCATGGGTGCGTATACCACACCAGATCCTGCTTCCTCTCAGACTCCTGTAAATCAGGAATAAATAAGCTTAAATCAATGAAATAATACTGGTATAAAAGCTAGAGATAGTGAGAAGAGAATCAGACCCTTTGCTTTCATATCTTACTGGCCAAGTTTGTGCAAGGACTAAATCCTACTCACCATATTAAAAGGGACATTTTCTCTGAAATCATAGAAATCACTTGCATGTGTCTGGCAAGCAATAGTCACCTTTAGGTGTGGACACCAACTTTGGAATCTCTCAGTGAGACTGTGCTGGCTTTCTTGTAATGCTGTTTTGATTATGAGTATGATTGCTTCATTAAAAATCAGTGTTTTTTAAGTCAGCAGCATTTACATGATTATTTAAATTATCCCTATTTTTGCAGCTAATAAAAATGTATTGTGGCAAGGGTCCCTCTTTCCCTGGCCAGTGTTTGGGCTGGCAGCCTTCCCCGCTTTGCCAGGAGTTGGGCTTGCAGCTGGTTTCTGGGATAGGGAGCCCAGCCACTCCAGCTAGACCTCCCTCTCCTGTTGCCTCTCATTCTATAACTGTGGGTACTCCCCCTCTAACTACCACCTCCTCACTGTGTAGGCTTTTAAAGGCCTCCAGCAGGCCTGAAGTGGAGTCAGCTGGCCCCAGTCTGCCTGGGCCAGCTCCCTGCCAGCTGCTCCTAATTGCCCTGCAGTCCTCCACCCCTAATTTGTAGGCCTTTTACCCATTTTGGGCTGCCTTTTCCACATTCTGTAGCAGATCTTTGGCCTGACTTTATCACAGTGTATGCTTCATATTGTTTGAACATTGTACTCATTCAGATGGTGAGTCTCTTAGCATCTTTGTGGAGTATAGGCCCTTTCTCCCTTGACTGGTTCAGTTTGCCTTACTCAGACACTACAGAAATAAGTATATGTTGAAGGGATTGGTGGTAATTTTGCTGAAAATGTGTTTCCTGGGTATCCTGCAGACTATAGAAATCAGACATTTCCAGAGCTCAGGTCAGGCCAATAAGCCCAGATGTAGACTGTACCTTTCAACTAAACACAATGAAGCTATATGGCTTTGATTCATTTTCTTATTCAATTCATAATCCTGATGCAAGGGCTTGTGCCAAATTGACTTAGTTTCAGGACTAGATGAAAGTGCCCATATAATGATATAAAAATGTGAGTGTAAATATTATGATGGTGGTAGTTTCATTACTATAGTCACCACATTAGGCACAGTTTAACTTACCCTGCTGAGCAAAAATGAAACTGGAATAAGATAAGATGAACCCACTGTAGTTAGGTTGTTAAAGCATATTACAGCCTTGAATCTGATAAAATACTTTCATTGATCACCAGAGATGTGGAAAAGCACACCAAGGAATATAGTCAGTATACTCTAAATTACTAGATTTTTTTCTTTAAATGTATTAGATTTCAGAGGTTAAGTGGTAGATGGAAAAAATTCAGTGAATTTTCACCTTTGAGAGTTGATAGCAAATTTGGTTCTTAATATAATCATGACCAGCAATCAGCCTGTTTTCACAGCTGTGCTGAGGCATGCTACTGCACACCATTTCAAAACTATGCCATTTTTGGCACAAGGAAGGAACTGGAGATCAGCATGTGTGAAACAGAGACTCACTCCCCTCCTTGCCAGCACTGGAGTTGACAGCTTTACAATGGGGCTTTGCTAAACCCTGTATCATGACTGACTGTGTACCCAAGCAAGGGGGTAAAAGGAAGTAGCCTCTCCTTACCTTCAAATGTAGTCTACTTGGACTTTGGGACCAGGTCCACATGAGTAAGAGGAACCAATGCCTGCTTACTTCCTCCTCAGAGTAAGTGGATGGTATAGCATGAGTAATCAGGAGAGAATGGACAAAACATTAGTTTATTCCTGCTATTTGCAGGCCAGAGCATCCAAGCCAGCACAGGGAGACAAATAGTAATTTCCTGTTGGTGTATTCTAGCAGTAAGTTATTATATCCCATAAGCAAAGAGGAAGTAGAGGTGACTTAGTCCAGGTCTAAACTAGGGGCAAAGTCAAACTAAGATTTTCAGCTCCAGCTACGTGAATAACATAGCTGGTGTTGATGTACCTTAGTTCAATTTACTGCAGCATGCTCAGTGCAGGGGGTTGATGGGAGAAATTCTCCCACTGACTTCCTTTACTGCTTGCAACTTGACAGAGTACTGGAGTTGATGGGAGCACAATCAGCAGTCCATTTAATGGGTCCTTACTAGATTTGCTAAATTGATCCCTGGGAGATCGATCTCCACAACGTTGATCTCCCGGTAAGTGGAGAAAGGGCCTCAGAGGCATGACTCTTATCCGCAATGCCTTCAGGACTACTCCAGCTATGATGCAGCTTAGCCATCTCCCTATACTCAGGGCTGTGCTGAAAGTCATAATCTAACCACAGAGCATTATCAGTAAAGTAAAGCAGGGAGTGTTTCCCACACCAGATACTGTGCTTTAGAAGGAATTCTCATGCCTTTACAAAAGATTAGTGTACAAATCTATCACAGAAATCAGTTTCTTTTCCACTGTTCAAAAGCCCAGCTGACAAAACACTCAATTCTTTTCAATTTAACTTCTAACAATATTTTCTGAGTCAACTTGACCATTTCCTTTTTTGATGTGAAAGTAATTTTGTGAAGGAAAATTATTGATCCGGAAAACATATATTGTCTTAGCATTCAAGACCTGATCTAAGCCCACAGGAACCAAAGGCTCCCATTGATTCAAAGGGTGTTGGAGCAAGTCCTTGTTTCCTATGTTTTACAATGTAGCTTGTGTTAAGTAGTGCCTTCCAGTGCTCTGTGGACATATCAAGTTCTGGTTGCCAGGGATATCTATATAAAAAACGACAAGTATTTTTGCAAACTTTGCTCAAAAATGATGACTTTGATGAATGGAAAGCCCAGCTTTTTTTGTATCAGAATGAAGGAAATTAACTCATGTTATAAATAGTATGCAACGTGTTCTTCACAATGAGCAGCAGCTCTACTTTTTCCATAAATTGTGTTTTGAAACAAAGATCTCCTGTGTAAAACATTTGTCTTTGGTAGATATTACATCTGTTTGAGGTACTGTTTCACATAACTGCATAACAGATTGCTAACACTGACATATGGGGAAACTGATTTGCTCAGAATGCATGGCACTTTAAGGAATCAATTTTCCTCTCTGAGTGACAGAGATCTTTTCAAAGCAAGTCTGATCTCCCTCCATGCACATGACCAGTGTAAAGCTAAATTCAGTGGTTTCAAGGGAGTTGGAGAGAGCTGTGAAGGGAAGAACTAGCCATTCAGATTGATTTTTCTTTTTGCATGCGCAGATGTCTGTCTGGGCTGCTTATGGAGAGAGTACAGAATACTTCTGAAGAAAACAATAACAATGATATGAGCCAGAGAGGAGAACCTAGCTCTGAAAGTTTCAGGCATTTAAAATAAATTAACTTTGTGACCCACTAAAGGTGCAGTAGCAAATTACTGTCCCTAATTCTGAGTCTGCAGGGTCTGGTTTGGTGCCATACATAGAGAGTTCCCCTCTGCTATAGTCCCTCCCACTCCTGACATTCCCATCACCGACTATTCAAGAAAGCTTTCATACCAGGAGCCTGTGGGAACTCTGATGCAGAACTTGCAGAAACACTTCTCCACTTGGAATAGAAACTCCTGTACCAGGGTACTCACTGGAGTACCAGTGGCAAGGGCCATGTGCCATTTAGGAATCTGTCCTGAAGCGTCGACTAAATAAATGTTTATTCAAGAGATCCTTGCATCAGAATGGTGATTTATAGTCGAAGTAACAGAGATGTCTATGGTGATGATCACGAGGAACATATTTCAGATCAGTCATGTTCTTATTTATGCCTGGTTATTGACTGAGATTTACAGGTTCATGTCTGTCATTTGGATTATTTTGTTGTTTTTCTACTGGTTTTGTTGTGAGTTATGTAGCTGTTTAGGTAACTGTGCCTATCAATCATAGGATTTTTTGTTTTTCTTCACGTTTTTCTAGCAATTACAGAATACCCATAATGTGTTTATTAGAAACCAAGACACTGGAACATATTTTAGGGAGTTGGCAGTAATGATAGTGGTAAACCACAAAATAAAATATTGAAACAAATCTGAATTAGAGCTGTGAGAACTTGGAAACCCAGCCTCACAAGCTAACACTTAACTTTCCAAGCTTATGAATTCAACCCAGGCTTAATTAAAATGATACCATCTTTGGGTTTTTGTTGGTTTTTGTAATTTTACTTTTATTCTTTATTTTTGATACGGTCTCTAAAAGATTAAGCATGCTCGGCCCACCATTAGGACATCAATAAAATTACATGAATATAAACCACCTGAGAATCTGACTCACTCTACTAACTGTAGGAACAGTATTAGGGTATGTCTACACTAGCTCATTAGTTCGAGCTAGATAGGCAAATGAGGGCAACCGGAGTTGCAAATGAAGCCCGGGATTTAAATATCCCGGGCTTCATTTGCAACTCCCGTTGCCCTCATTTGCCTACCTAGCTCGAACTAACGAGCTAGTGTAGACATACCCTTAGTGAATTAAGTGCCAGATAAAACAGGAGAACAGTAGGGCAAGTCAGTTTAGTGTGTGTCTTTCTAAGGGTACGTCTAGACTACATGCCTCCGTCGACGGAGGCATGTAGATGAACAGATCGGCATAGAAATGAAGCGCGATTTAAATAATCGCGGCTTCATTTTTAAATAGCTGCCCGCTCTGCCGATCAGCTGTTTGTCGGCAGATCGGGGCAGTCTGGGCGTGCGCAATCGACAAAGGAAGCCTTTGTCGACCGCGCAGGTATGCCTCGTGAAATCAGGTTTACCTGCGCCCGATCGACAAAGGCTTCCTTGTCAACACATCCAGACTGCCCGATCTGCCGACAAGCAGCTGATCGGCAGAGTGGGGCAGCTATTTAATTAAATGAAGCAGCGATTATTTAAATCGCGACTTCATTTTCCTATGCCGATCTGTCTAATCTACATGCCTCCGTCGACGGAGGCATGTAGTCTAGATGTACCCCAAGAGGCAACACTTTTGCACTTTCAAGCATAAAGTCTGAGTGTAGAAAAGAAACTTTTAAGAACAGGAGGGAAGTCAGCTGACAATGATTAGGGAAAATGCTGCAAGCAGGATTCATTAACATAGAACTGTGAGCAGCACACCCACCTCAGAATGCATGGGGCAGCATCTTCTGCCTCATGGTCTTGAGTTCTAAAACTGAAAATTTCGTTACTAGGCCCCATTCTGTTCTCTCTAATCACAGTGATTGTCCTCGATAACTGAAGACCAAGAGTTCAGAGGTGCATCAGTGTAAATAAATCCTCCCACACAGGGCAGAAGGCACCTTGGTTTGGCTGTCCATCCTGTCAGCCACTATTCTGCTCCACTGGCTTCGTTGCCGGTCATTGATTGCTAGGCTGGCTGTCCTGCCAGCCTCTGGGTGTACACAGTCACCTTGCACTACCACCTGCTACTCTACTGTGACCTTTGCAGGACACTCTCTTCAGATTCCCCCCAAGCTCTTAGTGATTTTCAGCTGTCAGTGATTGTCAGCTAAAGCAAGCAGGGCAGAAAGCTTGTCCTACAACCAGTGATTTTGTTCAAGTGAGCACTTAACAAAACAAATTACTCCTAATCGAGCCTACTTAGATCTGTTTTTGAATAGGGGAGCAGGGCAGTTTAAACCAGGCCTGGGGTTCCAGGACAGCACCCCTACTTCCTAGCAGGGACATCTGTCTCCACCTCTTCTTAATTTCACTGTGGTCTGCCTCTAAGCCCCTGGTTTAACAAGTTCATTTCAGTTGAGGGTGACCCCCTAAATCAGGACATGCTAAGCACAGTTCTGCTCCCCTTAACTCATGCATTAAAAATAACAATACTGACAACAAGAGTTCACTACCCTTGGATTCAGCTCCCCCTGGGGCGGGGGAGCGACAGGGCTTCTGTGGGCTGGATCATCCTGCTTGGCTGGCCGGATCCAGCCTGAGGAGGCCATTTTGCTCACCCCTGGTGTCATTAATTTTTGAGAGTATAACCTGAATAAGAATGAAGAACACAAAGCTGGAATTAGTGAGTTCTCCAAGCTTTGTTCCTGTGGAATTTCCAATCAAACAAGTTAAGGATCTTGAAAAAAAATCTCAGACCCATTTCAGGTCCAATAATGCCAAGTAGACTTACCCATGCATAGTTTAATTCCAAATCGCTGCCACTCATAATCATCTATTTGCCATGCTAGAACTCTACTGTTTTCCAAACATCCGTTCCTGCTTTGGCACTGTAATGTTCTTATATTTCAAAAATACTGCACTGCTGTTTACAGAAAAATAAGATTCTATAGGCTAATGAGTAAACATTGCTTACCAAGACCTTTTGTGTGGGCAACCAGTCAAGGTTCACATTCATTGCAGGAAGAACTGAGACAGGAAATCTTTCAAGAAAGCAAGAATAAAAATGGGACTAGTAAAAATGTAACCAAATTTAGAACAAAATCATGGGGCAGATCTTCCTGTTACATCCTAGACCAATCTAAAGTTAAATCTGCACTGCCACGTTACGGCACTGCAACCTTTTGACTCAGGGGAGTGCAAAATCATCCTCCACCCCAAGTGCAACAAGTTACAGCACTGTAAAGTGCCAGTGTAAATGAACTCCCAGCGCAGGTTAGTACTTCCCTTATGGAGGTGGTTTACATGGTGCACTGGGAGAGCTCTCGCTCCGTAGTTGGCCACACTTTCACTTTAAAGCACTGCCACAGCTGCAGTTTAATGTTATGAGTGTAGACAAAGCCTAATTCACATTGGGGTACAAAAGGTGGTTGTGTGGGAAATGCAGCTGACTTTGGACATCCTGATCATGCACTCTTCCCTCTCAGCACCCCCTTTTCTTGTTATATTAACAGCAGGAAGTGGTGTAGAATCCCCAACAAAAGCTCTGTGCCACCAGAAAAAAAAATAGAAGTGCTCTTTCCTGGGCTGGTTAAGCTAGGTTTAATATCTAAGTCTGCCAGAGGCGTAGCAGAAAGGAATGCACTTTATTGAAGGAGATACTGAGCTAGACGAGCCATTGTTCTGACCCGGTATGGCTGTTCTTAGGTCCATGTGCAGTATTTGTTAGGGTTTGATTTCTTTTTTTTTTCTCCCTTGAGTTTAATGTTTCTAAACCAGCAATTCCTGACTGGTTTATTAAAGCAAAATTAATTAATGCTTCTCTTCAATATTTCAGATCATTTAAAAACCTGTTGCATGAAGGAGTACTAAGTACACAGACTCTTCTTACTCTCTTTTTCTTTCAGAAGCTATAATTTTGCATACTTGTTAGTAGTGTTGCCAGATTTATTGGTTGGTCATTGGTTGCATTGGCTATATTGATTGTTTAAATCCTCAATTAGCAACATAACCTGAGGTCTGAAAGGTTCTAGCCCCAGAAACAGGCAGAGCAGAATCACACTTACTATCTGGTGGGGAATCCCAGTGCAAGCAGCAGTGACCATGCTGGAGGCAAAGCTGAGTTTGTAATATTTGCATTAATGCTGTTGTTAGAAACCCAAATGTTCCAGACCAAAAGAGAAGGTAGTTATCTAGTACAATATCAGTTTGATGTCTTGAGTCATCCCATGTATAAACTCACAAAATTCTCAAAGATTATGTCTGCACTGGCGGGTTATTGTGCAAGAACGGCCGTTCTTTCGCAGAGCGTCCACACTGCCCACCCGCTCTTGCGCAAGAAGATTTACAGTAAAGCGTGGTAAGAGAGGGCTTCTTGCGCAAGAGCTATGCTCTTTTCTAACAGGTGTAAGCTCTCTTGCGCAAGAGCTCTTGTGAAAGAGGGCAGCGTGGACATGTGGCAGGGGTTTCTTGCACAAGATAGCCCTATGGATAAAATGGCCATCAGAGCTTTCTTGCGCAAGAGAGAATCCACACTGCCATGGATACTCTTGCACAAAAGTACATCTCACACATGGCAGTGTGGATGTGTTCTTGCACAAGAGCTCTTGCACAAGAACCCTTGCGCAAGATGATCTTGCTCAAGAAGCCGCCAGTGTAGACATAGCCATAGAGACCTGAGTATGCAAAGGAAGGTGGTGGCCTACAGGGGGTCCTATTCTGTCTCTTTGGTATGCCAAGCAAGTCCAATGGTTAAGATCTGCCTACATCATAGCTGGGCCTATTATGAGTTCTGGTGGCTGCCATGAGCATTCTACTTCATTTTCTATATCTAATTTTCTCATCATAAGAATGTTGGTGTATTGTTATTCTATAGGGCATATTAATTAACCCACATTCACATCATCTATGTCTCTTGGTCAGTATAACAATCTTGCAGTTGTACATATGTTAATGTTCCCATTTCAAAATACCCCTAACTATTATCAGCTGATTTGTTGTGGTTACCAGTCAGCATTTAATGGACAATCTAGCCAAAACTACATATTGCATATGATGCTGGTCAGCTTATTTATGCTAAGGCTCAAAGACCTAGCTGCCTTAAGATAACTGCTTAAGCTTATGCTTTACAGGTTGGGGCCCATAAGTTTCTTTGTTACTGCTGGTTATAATATCCCTAAAATTTAGCAATGCACTCTATTGGCTAAAGTAGTTACTTTATAATAATATCATGTCAATCATCATCTGAATGGCATCAGGAAAAATCTTCCCCCATGGGCAGTTATTTGGTATTGCCTACTATTGCAAGTATGACACAAGGGAAGATGGATGCTTGTTCTGATCTGATATAGCATTTCCTCTGACTCTAATTGACTCCCATTGACATCAATGGGAGTTTTCATACTGATTAAGTGCTATATTCCTAAGTGGCTATATGGCTTACCTTACTCTACTAGCTAAGGTTCATCCTCTCTTCTCCCTCCAAAAGTTGTACTTATTTCAGTGGAAAAAGGGATACCTCTTTGTCCTTTAATTGCTGAGCCATTATTGTTTGCTTTAAGATAAAACTTTATTTTAACTATGAGCTGCCAATTTTATTAAGAAAATATCTACAAAGCTTTCTTTTCTTTTTAAACATATTGTATAAAAATCTACCTATCGCTTTCCTAGCAAATTTGAAAACAAGGAGAAAGAGTGAAGTTCTGTCAAAAGGTATGTTTGCCAAACATTCAATTTTTATTTGACTCTTCTAGTATCCCAACAAAGATTTTATATTGATAGCCCATAAAACCTATTCTGGTTTTGCATATACAATAAAAAATAACAGCTAAAGCATGAAAATTACGCTCTTTGGTAGCTGCAATGAGTGCAGAAGTTCCTAAAAGCATTCAAAGTCAGCAGATAAAATATGATAACCTTCACTTCACCTTTGTAGAACTCCCACAATGCAGTGTGTTTTATTTGCAACTTTACACAATAGAGAGAAATGAAACTAATTTAACAGGCATGTTTAATTCTCTCTGGTACTCTACTACAAAAGTGTCATGGTGGTGAAATCACAATGTATTTGCTTTTTGCTGTAAAAGTTTATGATACTATAAGATTTTGTTTCTAAAATTAATGAGATAAATATTTCCAAGTGATAACCTTCTAGACTTTTATCTCATAATCTAATGATGTCTCTGTGGCCTACATGTGATCTTTTTTAGTTAGTCAGTCTTTGTTCAGTAAGATAAGCATGATGAGACATCATGATGAGACATCAGTGGACCACACATCTAAAGCTTGAATACACTGTGGGACAGTTGTTTGTAACTGCTGGCTGTAAATATGAATTCTTTGCACTTGAATTGGCCAATTAGCCATATAAGTAAACTATTCTGTAGTAACTAGATAAAATTGCCTCTTTCAGTAGACTGAACATTTACTAAAATGAGACACAGGGAAAAAAAACTTTTGCATCTTCAACAATTTTGTTCCTCTGACAGATTTCCTTTAGGACAACTCAATTGTTTTATGATTTTGAGAGCCGGTTGGCACAGAAAATGCATTTATTTTAGAAGCATATTTCTTTTAGTAGATCAATTTTCTAACACTGTATACATTTCACTATCTACTGTGCTGTAAATACTCTTTTAACACAAATATTTCTTTGCCAAGTCTTCTCTGAAAAGAGCTTGATTGGATTTCAATATGCATTTAAGTTTGATTTCTTAAAATTAGATTCTTTTAGCTGTTCTACTCCTGTTACAAGTTGTACTGTAAGTGGTTACCTGTGTATAGGTTTCACATAGAGTAGTACTAGATTATCTTTATAATAATCAATAGTAAAATCATACGCTGCTTGTTAAATATACAACGCTGCCTGTGAAATAATGCAATATAAAATGGTAAAACCTCGTGGAATTTTGCAGCAATATAAGCACCTTAACACAACAAAATACCAATAATGAAAACCACAGATATTGTACTTTAGATTTGATCGCCAGTGTTTACAATATGCTGGTCCCAGAGGAAGATTGCAGTCAGAAAAGAATTTACTAATATAGGGATGTTTTTGAGATATCTATGATATTGTCTGGCATCAGTATACCGTCTACCAAAATTACTTTTATGTAATTTGGAATTTATCTGGTATTTGCAATGTGAACTCTTTCCTGAAATAAACTTTTATATTCACATTTTGATTGAGTTATATTGGGCTTTTTATTTTGTGATCTTTATTATCTGGTTCCTTCATAAAAACCAAAAACAAACAAACAAACAAACAAACAAAAAACCAAACAGTAACCTGACTGGGCATCTTTCCTTTTCTCTCTGGATCAAAAGAATTGTGTGTACTTAGTCTAGAAAAGAGTTTTTGTCCTTCCTGAGCATTTCTTTAACCTCTTGCCAGTCTGCAAAAATTGGACCTTGCTATAAAAGCTACTGCCTTCTTAGAACAAAGTTTATTTTATGGAAGACATAGTTTATTCTCTAATTGTCATATTGTCTCCTGACCTGCACACAGGCCAATCAGTTGGACTGTTTCCAGAGGAGTTGTTTATGGGGATTCAACTCCCAGCCTCAGTGCAGAAGGAGATCAGCTACCCCAGTTTTAAGCCAGTGCATATGTAGAGATATAGCTGTATGAAAAGGCAGACTTGCAGAAGAAAGTGTTTGTCTAGCAGAGTTCTCACCTTGGCTGGAAGACATCTGCCTTAACTGCTAAAAAGTATGAAGTTCCCCTCCTGAGTTCCTTAGACTTGCCACAGCTATGGTGTCTCTAGGTAAAATTATGTGAGGGGGGCCTCAGGAGCTGGGCAAGATCTAGTGTATACTGTAAGATATTCCTCTCATCCAAACATTTGACCATTCAACTGTCTTACCTAAACATTTGTGCTATTGAATATCTTAACTATTGTGCAGTAGAAAATATGAACAGCTCTAAAGTTCACAAAAGATGTAAAGAGGACAAGATTTTGGGTTGAGTTATGTATAATATTTGACACATTCTTAAAAAATGCTGTACAGTAGAATACCGGGGTGGGCGGGGAGTTTTTCTTTGTTTTTCTTCCATCACCTTCAGAGAGATATCAGGGAATTGGATGATAAAGTTGTACCACTATGTCCCATTCTGCTCTGTAATTAAATGAATAATGCATCAACTAAGCTTCATTATCTCTGTGTTTGTAAGTCAGTCACAATATATGAAAAAGTGTTTTTTATGAATTTTCAGAATTGCACAGAATTATTATATCATCCCTAAAACTGCTGAAGTGCATAAAAATAGGCAATTGCAGTATCAATACATGGTAGTTTGTGAAGTAAACACATGCTCCTCACAGCCTTATCTAAATTCCTCAGATCAATAAGTGATTTGTGGCTCTTCAAATACTCTATTATCTCAGTTTTGAAGCTCTTGCTTGAAGATAGCAGAAATGGTATTGATTTGTCTTTAATATAATACTTTTTTGAAAGAGGTGATTGAAAAAAGTCAACTTTAAATGTCATGTTTTCCCATAATTATTTTGATCAAATAAGTATGGCACTTGATCATTATGGGAATGGGTAATTTTGCCAATTTTGACAGAAAACATTGCAGGATCCTTGAAGTAAATACTTGTTTAATCCCTTCCATTTTCTAACTTACCAACAGAAAAAGACTAGTGACAGTTTCAGTACTGTGACCTAACATACTGAAACACTGTGGCTTTTCAATTATATGTTTTAACTGTGGTAGAGATTTCTGTGATGGAACAGTACAGATCAGATATTAAATGAGAGGTATTAAAAACTGGATGTTCATCACCTACAGTAGCTAAATGTATGGCAGCATTTGATATTTTCCCTATATGGGAATTTGAAATACCACAAATGCCACAATAAAGGGAAACATACATGGTATAATAAATATCCATTTTTAGTGCCACTCACTCTACTACAACTGTTGAAAAGACTTTTAAGAGAGTTGCATTCGAGTGTGGGTTGACCTGGTTTAAAAGGGAAAATAGAACTTAGTTACTACTTCTAATAGTAATCCATACAATTTTCATTTCTCTTTAAATAATCACACTTTAAGAATGAACATGCTTGTAATCACTGCTGTTCCTTCGTAAAACAATTTCTATCTTCCAACCTTCTTCATACTATGCATTGCAAAAGGGAAAACTGACTCCAAATTTGTCTGGAAGGAAGCTAATCTTCCCTTTTTAGAGTGAAGATATTTTTTTTTGAGCCTCCTTAGTCTGTTCCAGGTTTTATGTGTCACTGACCCACTTTTCCAGCCTCATTCCAGTACCTGGGAGCCAATCAATCTCAATCAGGAAATGGGAAAAGCAGGACAGCTTACTCCATGGCTATGTCTACACTGCAGGCTTTTTGCACAAGAACAGCTGTTCTTGCTCAAAAACTTGCAGAGCATCTATACTGTATGCGTGTTCTTGAGCAAGTAAATTTACTGTAAAGCATCGGAAAACAGGGCTTCTTGCGCAAGAGTTATTCCTCTTCACATGAGGAATAAGCCCTCTTGCACAAGAACTCTTCCACAAGAAGGCACCTATGGCTAAAATGGCCATCAGAGCTTTCTTGTGCAAGAGAGCGTCCACACTGCCATGGGTGCTCTTACGCAAAAGCACATGGCAGTGTGGACGCGCTCTTGCACAAGATCTTTTGCACAAGAACTCTTGCGAAAAACAGTTCTTGCGCAAGAAGCCTGCAGTGTAGATGTAGCCATCTGTAAATATGTTGCTACTGACCCACACAAACACCCAGTTTTGCAGTATTTTGATCTCTCCTAGGCTATGGTTCTTGTGCAGGAATGGCCTTTCTTCCGCAGCGCGTCCACACTGCCCGCCCGCTCTTGCACAAGAGGATTTAAAGTAAGAGGGCTTCTTGCGCAAGAGCTACGCTCTTTTCTAACAAGAGGATTTAAAGAGAGGGCTTCTTGCACAAGAGCTACACTCTTTTTCTAACAAGTGTAAGCTCTCTTGTGCAAGAGCTCTTGTGCAAGAGGGCAGTGTGGACGCGCAGCAGGGGTTTCTTGCACAGAAAGCCCTATGGCTAAAATGGCCATCAGAGCTTTCTTGCGCAAGAGAGCATCCACACTTGCATGGATGCTCTTGTGCAAAAGCACGTGGCAGTGTGGACGTGTTCTTACGTAAGAGTTCTTGCACAAGATGTTCTTGCGCGAGGACCCACTAGTGTAGACATAGCCCCTAGTGTTTTCATTATTATGAGAATGGTAGTTTGGATGTCACAAACCTCCATTGTTTTCTATGTACTAGGTTTCCTGTCTGGGCTGCATCATCCATGATAAACTGCAGCCTCCCAGTCCCAGCTTCAGTTCACCATGGAATTTTCATGACCAAATTGCATCATTGGAAAAGCAGTCTGGTTGAGGAATGTTGCAAATGAAGTTACTTTAAATTCTTGTCTACATCATACACTAATCAACTATTTTACCACATATGACATAAAGAACAATTTAGATAGGGAGATGAACCTATGCTGGAACAAGAGAATACTACAGATCATCAGTGCCAGATATGAGGAACAGATACAATACTATCAACTTATTCATAAATGCACCATTTAAAAAAAAAACTTATCTCAATCATTGTATTTCTTCAAACCTGCAAGCAGCATGAACATATTGTGCTAAAAGCTATATCCCTTTGTACAAGTAGGTAACACTGCTGTGGCTATGGAATATAAACTGACATTTTTTTAACATTTTAAATGTTCTTCCCTTTGAGTGGTTCTCTCTAGTATGTGTTTTGGTTGGGTTTTTGGTCAAGCTCCTCTCTTTAGTGTTTCAGAGGAAAGTAATTGGAAATGGTAGCATTCAATTTAACTAAGTGGGAAAGGCACCTGAAACAATATACTACAATAAGAAGCTTCATAAATATTGTCACTTAGGTGCTAACTGTACAGAGGAGCTACTTTAACAATTGACTTGAAAAGGCAGCCTTAACTAAGGAGCAGCAAAAGGAAAATATTTCACCTATACACTATCAAGTTTTTGGGCTCAATTCAGGAAAGTACTTAAGCACTTGCTTACATCAATCCCCCTTGAGCACACACATTTAGCATGTGTTTAAGTCCCATTAGAACTTCAAGTTGTGTTTCAGTGAATAAGGATGCTTTCTTGAATCCGGGCTGCTGAGAAACAGACATGCCTCTCTCGTCACTCCATCAGCACAGCTGCAATGATAGAGTTCATCTAAACATGAATTACTTGCACCTGAGGATCACCAAAGCAGTCAACAACCCCAAACTATCTTTCCCACAGTTTTGCTTAAGAGCTCTGCAGTCTGCTCAGGGCTTAATGAGGTAAAAAAGAAAAGCCACTGGGAGCTTCTGACTATTTTAAATCAACAATTAACTTCCATGGTGCTTGATCAATGGGAAAAGGTTGAATCTTACTGGCTTAAAGGTGTCCTCATTTGGCAGTAATGATTGAAATTTCATGGATGCTATTAGATTATTTTCATGCTGAACAGAGGTTATTTGCAAACACACTCCCTTCCATTCTGCTTGCCTTGTACCAAGAGCCTGAACTGAATGCATATTGTGCTAGGATGATGTATTCCACATTGCACACAATGAGGCTGAGAAAGTTTGATAATTATATGAGGCGAGGAAAGCTGCATGGGTAATAGTGAGAAATTATGGCTTGAAAGGCTTGTTGCATTGGAGGAGTTAAAATGATTTAACTACTATACTCACAGTTCATTCAAGGGTGTCTAATGGTCAAAAATGTGTATAAATGAGAGGGACTGGAAAATAGGGTATGTAGGTTTGGGAGGGAGAGAAATAGAGTTGATGTGCAGAGTACTTAGTGACTGTCTTTCTCTATACAAGTCTATTTCCATCTTTTTTTTTCCTGGAGGCCATAATGGCATAGAAAAATTATAAAATCATAGAAAGAAGATTATAGGAGGAAGTTTACAATCAAAATAAAATGCCTTTTCTTCATAATAATATCTTTAATACAATATTTAAACATAGCAAGCTTTAAACACACAGCTAACAATAATCACTAAGTATAGTACTGTACTAAGCATAGCTGTATATCATAAAAGTAATAATGGGTCAGAGACCTATATCATTTACACCATGAGTATGCTTTATACAGTCAATACAAAAGGTACCCATAGGCCCATTAAATGGAACATAGTAAGGAATAGCGACTAAAATATAATTGAAAGAGGTTTAAACTAACAGTGTTGTTTGTATAAGAAGCAAGAGTTGTTAGATTTTCCTCCTGAAAGTGAATTTTTCTATGGTATATTTACTACTGTTTACTTGAGACTAGATTATGTTTCTTAAGTCTCATCTCAAATAAGGAGCTACACCACCTCAGGGTGGGTGTTGAGAGCATGCTGTCTCAGATAAAAAGAATGTCTCTGGAGCATCTTAACTGCATGAAAGGAGAGGGCGGAGCAATATGTGATATCCCTTCAGGGCTGCAACATTCTTCCTTCTGGACATTTGGACAAAAATCTGATGGGCATGCAGAGGACAGAGCCATGATTACAGCTACTCCCCATTGCTCCATTCCTTCACTGAATTCCTCACATAGGAGGAAACAATTAAGCAGCAACATCTGAACTCCCCTGAGCAAAGCAGCTTCATTTCTGCATGTCCTTATGCAGGTCAATCAACAGGGAAAGTATCCTTAATCTTTCCCAACTGTGCAGTGATATGAAGGCTGGCCATTAACTTGTCCATAGCAAAGTAAGTACCGGAATGAATTGTAGGGATACCTTTTTGCATAGCAACCAGGGTTGCACATTTCAGATGATACCCATTCAAACCAATGAAAAATAATCCTATTCAGTGATCCAGACTGATTCAGAAAGAGGGGGAAAAACTAATAAACACATGCTGCCATATACACAAAAATGGCTAATCTATTTCAGTGGATGGTTGGTCTCCAATTACGTCATCCACTATTGTGGATAAGTTTACTGATTTTAGCAAAGTTTTAGGAATAAAAATAGAATTGCATATATATGTAAAACTTAAGTCAAAGGCTCAGCCCTAAAAGATATTTAGGGACATCCAAAGGGAGTTAGGCACATAAATACCTTTGGGAATCTGGGCCAAAGTCATCCTTTGCCTGGAGGAGAAAAAAGATGATAGCTTGTCAGTCCCCAGAATGTAGAAATAGCTGCTAGGAGGACAGATGGCCTCATGTATAGGTCAGGGGTGGCCAACCCGTGGCTCTCGAGCCGCATGCGGCTCTTTGCTTAAAGAAATGCGACTCTTGCTAGTTCTGAGCTGCACGCCTGGACTGCTCGCGACCGGCTGCTCTGTACATGTGCCCCAGTGCCTGTACAGAACATAAAATTTCACAGAACATAGTAGGCCAGTAGTGTTAAATTTAAAATACATGGGGATGCTTATTTTTTTAGTGTGAGAATATTACTGTATTTTTAAAGATTTTTTTTTATTTGATATTTGTTCCTTCTCAAGTTCTCTAAAGATCTATGGACTGGCCATGAATTTTTTAAGTGACTAGAGATTTTTTTATTGGTTTTTGTCCAAAATGTCCTGTAATATTGTTTTTATCACTACATTTTGTGTTATCTATCTATCTATCTATCTATCTATCTATCTAAAAATAAATATATAATACATGGCTCTTCGCACTCTATCCACAGCTATCTTGGCTCTTCGTCTCTAACTGGTTGGCCACCCCGGTATAGGTAATAGGCATGGAAGGATTATGCCATGTATTTCCTGTGTGATGTTAAGCAAATGAGCTAAATTCTCTGTAACAGAGGTTGCTCATCTGAAAAATGAGAATATTAATATCTATACCCCAAGTAATCTGAGAGGCTTTATTAATATTTGAAAATTGTATTGAGATCCTTGTACATGTTTGGAGGTGCTAGATGCAAACAAATTGTTATATGATCATTACGCTCCTATGTTCCCACATCTCACAGCCTATTATTGCTAAATCTTACATATTCTATTACTGTCAATTAATAATTTGTGTAAAAGATTTTCATAGAATTCACCAACCTGATTAGAATTGTATCAATTTTTAAAACTTAAAGTCTTTGCAAAATTCCATACATTTTATACATTGTGTCAGTTTTGTAGTAAAAAATGGCATAAATCAGTTCAAAATTATTCTTTAATAGAAAACCTACTGCAGTATTCTAAAGTGGTTGTCCAAAACCTGAAGTTAATAGAAAGATACAGTAATACAGGCTGTACCTACCTGGTCTGGCACCCTCAGGACCTGAGTAGTCCCAAACCAGGGAATTTGCTGAACCAGGGAGGTCAATTGATCTTCTGTTCAATGCTAGCGGCAACCAACCAATGGGCCCCCAATTTTCAAAAATGACACCAATAATATATTCAAATCCTATGTTAGTGTGGTCAAACCGGTCTACAGATTAATAAAGTATTCACATATGAGATCTACATGATGTGTTAAGGATCCTTTTTTTAGTGTGTAATGTCTAGGAAAAGAAGGCTCATTTTAAATGCACTACAGAGACTTGCTTTTTCTTTCCAGAACTATATAACACATTTAAAAGAAGAAAATAGAAAAATCCTGGAAGATAAGATAATATTTTAGGGCACAGTTGTAACCCCCAATGAAATATGGTTTATAATACAAATGTGTGTCACTGTTATAAGTGAAGGATCTGGAAATATAATCACAAACTGTAGAATTACATCATCTGGAACAGTTAAAAATAGCAAATACACATCCAAAAGTTTAGGTTCCTTGTACTAATAACTTAAATATGATACATGTATTACTGCAGAGGAAAGAATAATAATAGTGTTTTGTGATTTGCTAGGAATTTGAGATTAAAGGCTTCCTGCATTATGTTTACATTTATGAACTGATTAACAACAATGCTCAGAATGTTGTTTCATGGAACTGTGACTAAGAGCTGACCCAATGATCTTTGTGCCTACACAAATAAGTGACTAATGTAAACTAATGGTGACTCTGTTTTAACTAATGGTCTTACAGACTTCTGTATAGCAAAGGCTTCTACCAAACTTGTAATATGTGCAGCAAAGCCGCCTGGAGCAGAGGGGAGGAAGATGAGAAGAAAGTTAGCTGCAAAAGAGGCAAATTCTCCTCTGTGCAAAAGGATGGCTCTCAAGTAGAGTTGAAGGGTCTTATTCATGGTGAAAGACAAGTGCTCTGCATTAATCAGATTTGATGCAGGGATGCCTAACAAACAGATAATCTGGAATAGTGACAGCAGAGTGTGTTCCAGAAACAAATGGGAGGCAGGCTGATCTTTGGCCTATTTCTTGACAGTGGATTACCCTTAGGCCGGAATTGCTCTTCTGAAGAAAAGGGCTATGTGCCTGGAAAAAGTAATAACGAGAGTTCACACAGTACAAACCTTTCGATGTCAGCAAGAATGAGATATAGATTTTAACAGTAGATATGGCAGCTGCTGCACTGAGATCTGGTGCCTATGTCAGAGGCCAGGTGCAGAACCTTTTTTTAGAAAAAGGCAGAAGAATTAAACAATAAATACAGACCATAATCCTTAGTTCCTCAGTGATCTTAGAAAGATTGGACTTGTCTCTTTACCTAGACTCACTTTCCCTCACATAATTATTTTTATGGCGTATTTAACATGCATGGTTTTAAAAATCCAGATTTTAAGAGCCCACACTTTAATGTAAACTTGAATGGGAAGGCATAAATGGAGAATGCTAAAAATCACAGAGCAGTAAAAATTATTACTATTCTGAAATACACAGTACTTTTTGCCATCACATTTTTTTTCATATCCCCAAACTGCTTCTCTACCATTCTCTCACAGACATCATAGTCCGCACTCAAAAAGAATAAAGTTTTCACTTAAGTTTTCAACAAATATTAAATTCCTGTGTTAACACTTCAACAAACATTTGAGAAGGAAAAAGATACTTCCTCAGACATTAAATGAGAGCCATGACGGTGCTTTCTCTTGAAAAATATCTGAGATGATAGCTAATAGAGCTATCTCTATACAGTAAATGTAATTGTATTAGAAGGGCTCAAATGTTTCAAAACAAATGTTTCGTAAATACTTTTCAAATACCAGCCTGAGTAGAGATTGAAATTTTTCAAAAAACTCAGAGAAAAAGTTTTCAGCCATCTCAAACCTCTACCTATAGCTCTAAAGACATATTTTTAGTGATAGAAAATAATAGTGTCAAAACATTCCTTCATTGCAGTCAAAGTACAATATTCCTCTAAGGCATCATTTCTCTGCTGTTGAATCTATTAGACCTTACAATTTTGAGTAGTGTAGACCCTCATAGAGACTGAGGGGAAAGATATGCATTTCACCAATGACATGTGGAAAAGCAATCAGACACTGAATTACATGGCTGTCACTGTCCATTTACCTTCTTTATCGCTACTCACTGTAAGCTCTCACAAGGCACCACTGAAAATGACACTGCTGTACAGAGTGGGACAAATATTTGAAAGAAATAATTTATTAAGTTTATTGAGGCCCCTTTTCTGTTTGCAATTTATCTGCATGGAGGTTGCAATTTTTTTCTTACAGATAATGCTCATTGTTTGTAGGGTTTTGTTGTTGTTTTTTTTGCGTGCGGGGGGGGAAGGGAGGGAAGGTGAGGAGCAGGAATATTTTCCAGCCTGAGGACTGCCCTCAAATAATTTAAGAGTATTTGGTATTCATGATTCACTATTTGTTCTGTGATTGGTCACCTCTGTCACATGGTATTTAGTTGGCTCCCCTAATCAAATTATCGAAGATTTATAGAAGTCTTTGTGGCTTTTGAATCCCTCTGGAGGAGTTTGAGTAGGGAAGGCAATACACTTTAGAGAAACAAAGCAGAGATTTAGAGAATTTTAGTTCATTTAAAATGTTTCATGACCTCATTTGCACAAGAAAACAGCATTATGTTTGGATATATATGTGGCTATTCAATTTAACAATACCTGCTGTACTGAAAGAGAGGAAAAGATATTAGCCATATTTATTGTCTTTCTAATATACTTCACATTCACTTATCCTTTTCACAGTCACATCAACTAATCATGTATATGTGCATGTGCACCTGTGTGTAGTTCTAGTTGTGATTGCTGCAGACAGATTATCTGAATTTCATTGCTTCTGTGACAAAGTTCTGACAAGGGGATCGAGCAAGTTCATTTCTGTAGAAAAGCAGTAGCAGGTGCCATTTTCCCTGAAGTTCTCAAAACAGTCAGTATTCTTCCTTCTTTACAAATTCATATATATGTATATTAACTTTAAGGAGCCCCATTTTATTCTCTAAAAAGGTTGATGTTTATCCTTATCACTTGAATCATGAGTAGGTTTCATTTTTATCCAAGGCAAATCCGAAATACATTAAAATTAATGTAAAATCACCCATGGGACAACAAATGAGTTACTTTGCTGTATATAAAGACACTAATGCACACTTCTGAGAACCCTTCAGTGGTTAAAAAAACAAAGAGACCAGTCAGAAAATTTTATGAAAAGAATTAAAAGCTTGAAATGGAACCTTGGCAGTTTTAAAGAAGAAACTAACAATGAATCTATAATTTCCATTCAGTATGTTTCCCTTATTGGTCCCATAAAATTTCTCACTTTCAACAACATGTATTTAAAATAACATTTACAGACATGTAAGCTATCTTCACAAGTAAGGTAATTACAGAAATCACTAGCAGTGTTTATCAATCTTTTATTTAGAAAATAGCATGTGTTATAAATACAGCATAAGCAAATATTAAAGCTATAGAGTGAAATAAGTGACCATAAGTCATGTTCAAAAATGAGCAAAGGACGATCACTTTCTGTAGAGATAAGCACTTAGTGTCCTCTGCAGCTGATGAGCTACCCCCAAAACTATATCGTACCCTAGAGACTGTAAAAAGAGACAGGATTATCTGTTTCAGCCTCTTTCCTTGTCCTTTTTTCCTGACCCTTAACCACGAAGGACCTTTGACTGCAAAATAGAAAGTAGCTTGGCAATGTATCTTGCAGAACCAAATCTGCTGCTCTGATTATTTTTGTTTTCCACTTCGCAAGTTCAAGATAACTGTTTCTACCAAAGAACCCAAATCTAACAACCCATTTGAGGGATGGGCATTATTTTTTAAATCTATTGAAGAAAAACATCCTGTAATTAAAAATCTGATTTCTTTCAATTGTTTCTTTAAAACATAGTGCACTTCTAGAAGTCCATCTAAAACTGTCCAGTGAAAAGTTGCTTACCAAAGAAAAGTAACAAAGAAATACTGGTGAAAAAGAGGCTGTGCAGATTGTTAACAAGAAAGTGGTATGTTGTCTATCATATTAACTTTGTTGGTTCCGCTTCTGTGTATGTTTTCAAGAACGGATCATATAAGCCAAAGAAGGAAAGGATCTATAAAACAATCAATCCTCTCAGCACCATAAAGTTTTTAATGCTCGTTTAATCTACTGTTCAGTATCTTAAGTGAGTGGTTTTTTGCATTTCCCTGGGAAGATTCTTGCACAGTGTAATTAATCGCTCAACTCAGAAGATATTGTCTCTTCTATTTACTTAGTTTACATTGTTTTAATTTCATCACATTTATAGTCATAGTCCCAATCTAGTTCCTATTGAAATTATTGGAAAGCCTCCTATTGACTGCAATAGAAGATGGATCAGATCCATATTCACTATACCTTATTACATAATTAATGTCTCTCTGGTATTTGTGTCCTCCTCACCCTCATGGGGCCCTTCCTTAGTCATCCTTTGGCCAAGCAGACACCTTTATGTGAAAGCATCAGCTTTCATTATAAACACAGAAGACATTTGTGTCAACAAATTAAATACCAAGAAATTAGTTTTGGCCACATACGCCTTTGGTCTCATCTAAGTAACTCATTCTGTAGTGCACATAATTAGAAGACTTGTTTAAAAATAAATATAATTGTCTTCTGTAATTACATAGAAGTACATGAACTCAGGAAAATTTCAAACTAGTTTGTGATACCAACATTAGCAACACAGTGATGAAAGAGAAATCTTTCATAACCACACATTACCCCATCAGTCACCTTGCATTCAGGAGAAAAACTGACTTTGTCATGATATGGTTCTTAAAGCAAAAGTAATATATTCTATACAAACAGCAAGGCTGCAGCGTGGCTAATTTATTCATTATCCACCCCTGAAAAATAATTAAGTCATGGTTTCTTTCCTGGTGCTTCATTACAGTTTAGCCTTTCTCTGCAGCAGTCAGTGACTGAATGCTTATTAAAATAAATTAGCTGCAAAACTTTTAACTCTGTCTTAAAGAAAAACTAATCCATTTTTCTAGTGGGAACAACATTGATTAAATAAACCTAGTTTCATGCAGAGCAGGCTAATTCCTTTAGCCACTGTTTCCAATCTTAAATCATGTTGTATCTGTATTAGTTTGGGCAGTATATAATGAGCTGCGAGTTTATAACTAGCCTTTCTGCATGCATTTCGTTCTTTGTAGCCTGGGTGAGTTCAGTGAAACACTCAAATTACTCCAAAGCACATGTTTCAAAACTGCATTGTGTATGTATTATAAACAACTATACTTTTTCATATATATCACTGGATTGTAACTCTAACTCTTATTTTATGCAGTCTGACCTGACATGAACTTGTTTTCTGTTATATGCATATACCCTCCTGTCCTTAATTACAAAGAGCACTTTTGGAACCTCAGACCCATGCAAACATGGTGTTGTACCATATTAGATATGTTCAATGATGGTTGTAAAAAATGCTACCGGAACCTGATTCATAGGCCAGTGAAGTTAATGAAAAAATTCCCAGTTGAATTCAGTGGTCTTTGCATCCGGCCTTTTATGCTGTATCAGACCAAAGCCTGCATAATGACTGAATTAGCAATGCAAGATTGAGCCCTATATGATTAATGCCATTTTTATTTTATTTTATTTTATTTTAAGCTACTGGTTTATATTTTGGTATTAAAAAAATAAGACATTTAATGTCACCATCTAAAAAACAGTCAGCCAACAAATCTGTAATTAAGGCAATCTACTGACAGGTCAATCACATTACACACTTGTCTTTGCCCACAGCAAAAACATGGTAGACTATATCTCATGTTCTTATAAAAATTAAGTCATTATCATAATGAATTTCGGAAGAAAACCACAGTGATCCCTCCTTCAAAACCAAACCTCCCTATCCAAGTTTGGTGCCAAGTCACCACTTAGCAGCTACTGCCCTCAGGGCTTCACATTCTCTGCTTTGTGTTCCCCTTGTGTAGTGGTGCATGGACAGTTGCTTTGTAGACTTCTAGATTCTCTGGTTTTAGTCCCAAGGCCCCCTTCTCAGTCATTCACTTCCTTGCTCCCTAACCCACAATGCACAAGTAGGGGAAGCATTATAGCAGAAGGTCTGGAGAAGGATTAGAAGGGAATATAATTAATGCATCTTAGTCCCATTATCCCTTTGTTACCAGCTGCTACAGCTTCAGAGGAAAGTGTAAGAATATTTGTAATATACAGTTACAACCTTCTGTTCATGGTTGGCTTATGTCCTAAAGCTTATAGGCAATTTTGGTGAAGTTGAAGTGAATCTCATCTGCTCTGAAGTAGTTGATCCAATCACATTAGGAGGAGAGAAATCCTGGAAATACTGACTTTCTCAGAGCATGAACTGTATTCATCATCTAGGGCAACCTTCCTAGTGGGTATCCTGAGGTGTGCTATCTGGCCTTTCTGCCAGCCTCTCACTTTGTGAGAAAGTTTCCTTCTCTGGGCTGTCTGGGTCCTCTGAGTCCCATGGCAACAGGAGACAGGAAATGTAGGACTGTTCATGGCAAAGCTTAGCATGAGAGATTTTGTTTTTGCCCTGTTCGTTTTCAGGCACCATTTGTCTGGCTTCTGAATTGCCCAGTGGCCTTTCTAAGTGCCATAGAATCGTCAGTCTACAACATTCCATCTGACAACTCCTCAAACATCAGCTGTCTTTTCAGAAATCCTCAGGTGCTGTTAAACTGGCAGGATAGAGGAAAACAATATTATCCATATTGTCAGTCTTTTTTTCCTTCTTTCAGTCACTTCCCCTCTCTTTGTGTCTCTTACTCATTTGATTTTGGGCTGCACAGGGCAGCGAGTGTGAATATGTCCATTTTGACAGAAAATTCCTCACCTGTAGACAGGAGCCCACATAGGGGCTATAGCTAAGAGAATGTGTTACCTCATATTGATAATGCCTTTGTTTTCTTCTTTTCACTGTATCTGTACCAAATAAATAACATACATCTGTATACATATCTTTACACTTAAAAAATAACAAGTAAAGGATAAAATCAGCAGTCAATATTTCATTGATGGGAGTCTTTCCAACAAGTTACTTACCATTAGCCTGAATAAAATTTTAGAGTGTTTAATATCTTTGATTTAAGAGTTTCTCCCTCTAGGCAATGCATATGAATTAGGAATGAAGAATTATAGATTTTAGAAAAAGTTTGATTATGTCATTTATCTTGTTAATTACTCTGTCCTAGTATAAATGGGTTAAAGGTCAGTAAAATACCATATGTCATAAAGAGAGCCCAGCTTCCTTATTATTGGGGAGGAGGGGAGAAGATTATGAAAAAAGATGAAAGATAAATAACAATTGCTTCACACGTTATTTTGTGATGGGGGGGGATATATATTTTGGATAAGAAAATATCTGAGAAAAACTCATTATAACTAGAAATATGTGATAAATTCACCATAAATCATTTGTTCCAAAAATTTTGCTTGTTTTTATATATTTGAATTGCATAAGGGGACATTCTAAAATTTCCAGTGAACTGCAGATTTCTTAGTCTGCAGATTTCATGCCAACATTTCCATGGAAGTATTCACCATTTGTGGGTAGGTCATATCCACCTCTATTAGATACCTGAAGTCTGTCTCTTTTTTACACTTTGACAATACTCAATAGCTTCTAATGCTAATAAAGTTGAATTGAATGTATTACTTTTGATTGGATATGTGAGTTACTTAGTATGTTTCTTTTTCCAGTTTAGATGAATGTCAGTTTTAAAAGCAGGTCATTATATATCTTCATTCTCACTATTTTAATAATTAAAATGCTAAAGTAAAAGTGACTGGAGATATGAAAGGCATTTGGTTTATGTGAAGCATCCTACCTTTCAAGAAGTATAATTTAAAGACAGCTTGATTTCCCCCATGGCATTACCTTGCTAAGGATATCTCTGATAATCTCTTTCAGGCATATTTCAATCCAAATTTTGGCATATTCATGTTATTTTCCTTGCATTAATACATTATCCAAATGAGAATCATTTTTTAAAAAGCTATTATATATTTTGAAGAGTTTGTTTGTGGATTTGTTTGTACAAAATAAAGTCATAATTTGGGATTACCTACAGAGACCAAATTGTTCATAAAGAATCCTGCCACTTAAATTAGGTGAATGCACTACTTTTTACACTGGAATATTCTGGGTAAGAGGTTTAAATAATTATTTTTGTTTTTCATTGTTAAAAAGTCATGACTTTTATGATTAGAATTAATAAAAAATATTTGCTAACAAAATTAAAATCAAGTCACCTGGGGTACATCTACACTGCGCAGCTATTTTGGGATACCAAGATATCCCGAAATAGTTCACCCTCATCCAAGGAAAGTGCCCATTATTTCGAAATATTTTTTGAAATAACAAGCATGCTATTTTGCCATCCCTGAAAATCTCATTGCCCAAGAGATAAGGGATGGCTTGAAATAGCACTTTATTTCAAAATTTGGCACCGTGTAGAGGCCAAATAGCCTATTTCAAAATAAAATCCAAATAAGATATACTATTTGCGTAGAACAAATTGCGTATCTCATTTTGAGTTTAGAATGCAGTTTAGACACACCCCTATTAAACTATTTTAGTGCAAAGAAAAGTCTTATAGTTACAAATCACAAAATAATTCACATTTGTAATGGAAAGAGTAATGGAGGCTTTACGAGTTCTGATTCAAATTTACTATGGTAATTATTCAATAAAATGAGTAATGTTTGAAGTTGAAATCCTACACAATTAAAACTGTTCTTTTACTTCCCTTTTGCAAGTACAATAACAAAAAATTCTATTACGTATGTTTAATTTCTTGAACTTTCCTATAAATTGTAATCTAAGGAAAAGGACTTTGCCTGTTCTGTGATGGGCCTCACCTGCTAGTTTACAATAATTGCTAAATTAAAGTTAAAAATAAAGTTGAGGCAGAAAAAGCAATCTACCCTTACCCATACCCAATATTTCTTAGGCTTCAGTACATCAGGTATTACTAAAATAATACAGAACAAAGAAAGGGTCTAATAAAGTGTGTATAATTTGCAGTTTTATACTGGTACTCCATTATTAATCTCTAGGTACCATGAAGCTCTTTATGTTTTTGAAAAGAAAGTCACTGATTTTAAGAGTTATGCTAAAAAAATATTTACCTAAACTGTGTGTGTTTTCATGGGGTTATGTATGTTCATAAACATAGACACACACTTAACTTGAGTACTCTTCATTAAACATTATGGCTGAAATGTTCACACCAGGAAATTCAATCTTATGATTTCCAAAACCAGGGTAATGGCCACCACATTCCATATAGATTTTTAACCAACAGGCAAGGTTTATAGTAGAGACCAGTGATTTGGGGTGCTTCAGTTTTGGAGTGCCCTTTTCAATATGCCCTAAATGTCCTGATTTTCAGTGACTGATGTGTTACTGATTGGATGCACACTTTTCTCCCTTGAGTACTCTTTTATTTGTGTTCACACTTTCCTCTGATCTAAGTTGCCCTACTTGGCCAGGGAAACTGAAGGAAGGGGTGAGGAAACCAAAATCAGAAGTCTCCCTTTTTGGTCCCAAAGGTGTGTACTACCCAGCCACCCTGGTACTAAGACATTATCTTAAAATTATAACTCTTAGCTTCATTCAGTAGAACATGAGTCATCGGTTTTATGACTCAGTAATTTGGATAATCAAAATACTTGTACAGTTAGTTAAAATTCTAAATACTTCCACAATTAAGTTGTACAGTATATTTTAGTGAATTAATTTGCAATATGTAAAAAATGAAATATTTCACATGAGCATTATATTGCAGTGATCTATATCCAATTAGCCGCAATGAATGCTATAGGGCTATAGATTGTGAATTATTTTAATTAAAGTTGGAAATAACATGCAATTATTGACCAAGTTTGGCAGAGACATTTTATTTTACCTACTGTTGTTACATACTGTTATCTGCTTTAGTCTGTGTGGGTGAAAATGAATAGCAAATCAAATAGTTAGTTTGAAAAGTAGAATATTTGTTGACCATTTTGAACTACAATTCAGGCAAAATCTCTAAAATAAAAGTCTCTTCTTAAAAGAAAAGAAACCACAACTATTATCATATAGATATGTGTTTGAACCATTAGTTAATTAAAATAGATTAGTTAAGAGTCCAGATATTAAGAAGTATCAGTTGCTGTTTCTAATTTTGAAAATGTTTGCTACTAATCTCTTGAGTCTACTTAAAATTCTTCAGTCACACAAAGCCTTAAGCTTTCCTACAGCTAGGCAGCAAAGAACATCTGAAGTATTTGTGGTATTTATGGGGGTAACTGGATAAGGTGCAAAGAAGTCCTTGCAACCATATTCTCAGTGCATTCACACAGGGAAATGTTAGTCTTGCACACTTATAAAGAAATGTTTCATATTTTTTGCCACTTAAAAATTCAAACTTGATATCAATGTAGTCCTCAGTGGGGATATGTGGGATATAATAATACTTATTATATTAAATGAGAGTATGGTGTTGACATTTAAACTAAAAGAAAACAACGTAACTGTCATTTTCTACAGAGAGAATAATTTTCTTCTCTGTTTTTATAAAATACTGTGTATTCGTTTCCTATTTAATCTATGTCTATTGCTCTTTAGTTATCAACAGTTATTGACATTGTGTTTGGAGTAGTAAACCAGATCCTGGAGCCCCAACAAAGATTTGGGTAGGCATTATACAAACACATAGAAGATAGCCCTTGCCTCAGATGGATTACAGTCTAAATGAGAAAGTCAGACAAAGGGTAGGAGAAAGGAATTATTCCCATTTTACCAAAGGAGAGCTGAAGCACAGGGAGCTGAACAGTTCAGGGTCACATGGGCCGATGGCACTCATTATAATAACAATCTACAAACAGCACAAAAACTTACACTGATTTTATATTACCTACAACTCTCATAACACTGTGCAAGGTCTGATGATATGTATGATGTATTCTGTTGTGAATCAGATTTCCTAAAACACAAAAGGCTCAACAGCTCTCTAAAGCAAAGAAACCTAATATAATTTTATCTTAGTTTATACATCAGTTATATAGGCATTGCTTTTATATGAGACACAGCTAAATAAGAAACAGCACAAAAAGCTCAGAAGCCAGGAGGCAATTGTTTGGGCAACAGATACTATTTATTTATTTGTTCATAATCCTCTAGTACCCAGAGGCCACCAATTAAGTTTTAGGACCATACTATGTTTGGCACCACACACACACACACATAGTGACAACATGGTCTCTTGCCCCCAAAATTTTACAAGCTAAATAAACCCTGGCAGTAACCTTTAGAAAAACTGAATGTTAAAATACTCCAGACAGAGAATGGATCTTTATCTGTAAAAGTTTTGCTCGGATGGAAAAATTAAACAAAAATTGTGCCCTAATGAACAGAAACATATTCAGATTGCTGAGCTTTATACATTCAAATACCTAGTAATCTCTGCTCATACTTACAGAAAGAGGAAACAATATTTAAACATGTGTCAGAGGCTGTATCTTAGTTTATCAATTACAGCTTACGCCCTAAGTTATTGAAAGTGTTATAGGGGTGTATGAGGTACATTTATAGTTTTTATAAATCTGTGTAGAAACCAGGCAGGAGAGGATGGGGAAAATCTTAGGCAGAAGTTTTTCAATGGAACAGAGAATGACAGAGCAGCATTAGGGATATTACTCATTCCCTCATTCTAATAGAGTTCTTTGCTGCTATGATTCTTTACTATTGTCACAAAAGTGTGATTAGTTTCCAGTATTGCATGACACTTTCCTGATGTCTCTACACTGTAGCCATTCAGTGCTCTCCTATACGAAGCTCTAAGGGACTCTTGTGATTTGGCCAATTTGTCTCTATAAAATGTATGCATTGTGATTGATTTTATGAAATGCTGACTCACTGAGTGCTTTAGTGTGTACTGAATCAGATATTTGCAAACAGTTCTTTACAGGCCAAAACACGGGAGGAGCAACAGACACAATTAAAGGTTCTCACTTGAAGACCTTGTTCACATGGAAGCACCCTAGTACAATGAGATGGCTGCTGTCAACTGGACACCAGTTTCCCAAGTTGTCTGCAGGTGGTAAGGATGGAGTAATGGAAAATCCCCAACAGAAAACAAGAAACAAAGACAAAGGTTGTTAGGAGAGGCTGTTAAAGAGGGATACACTTTCCCTACAGGACAACCTATTGACTATAAGACCTAAACAAGCCAAGGGTAGCTTATTGAAGGAAGACAAATGCTACCCAGTACCTGAAAGCTGAATAAGCGGAGTGGGATGCAAGAAGGGGAGGGGTTAGGTTGGGGGGGCTGGGAGTGCCTGGATCTGGGGGAAGGGGAGGCATTGGGTTGAGGGGGCCTGGCTCTGGGGAAGGGAGGAGGCGTTAGGTTGGTGGTGCCTGGCTCTGGGGGATTGGAGAGGGATTGGGCTAGAAAGGGGGTATGGGAATGCCTGGCTCTGGGGAAGAGGAGGAGGTTATTTTGTTAATATTTTGTTTTTTATTTATTTATTCCCAAATAAAATCACAAAACATATATTAATTTTATATCAATAGATATGTCATTTTTTTGCAATTGCATTAATAATTATATGTTTATGCAAAATCTCAAACATACAAAGTATCTGAAATTTTCACAGAAGCGTGTTCTATTTGATTAACCCCCGTCCATACTTGGTTTTATTTCAACAAAACAAGTTATGTATCATAAAAAATTAAAAAGTACCTTAAATCCTAAATTTATATTTAAATTAAAAATTATTTTATATGAGCAAATAACAATTTTACACATCAAATTACTGTATTATAGTAAAACAAGACCTGAAAAAATATTATAAAATATACCTAAAACATAATCTATAATAATAAATAATTACAACTTTCTGATAAAGTACATTTTCTTTGGTGTCCCTGAAAGCTATCAGTTTTCATTTGTGCAGCCCTCAGTAGGCTTCGAGTTTTACATGCCTGCTGTAGGGCCTCCCCCGGTGGGCATCTAAAGCCCCTTCTTGTTGGCACATCCCAAAGTAGAACTTTTTTGTGTGCAGTTTTTCACATTCCTTATTTTACAGTAGATTACATCCTGGGTAAATGAAGACTTTTTCATCACGTATATTCACCTTTTCCATCCCTGATGTGGCTGAACTAGCTTGCATCATTTGCTAATATTCCCCTTAGAGGGTAGAATTTAGAACCTTATTTGAGTCTGACAGATCAGCTAACATTTTACTTTGGTGCAAAAAAATATGAACTGTATGAATATTATAATAAAGTAACCTTGAAGAGACAACTTAATTAGTATTTAAGTGATTCTGAATTACAATGAATTTCCTATGGAAATATGAACACCCACCTGCATATCAAATAAAGTCACCAAGTTCATTGCTTTTACTGTAAATATCACTTGAGTTCATAACAAATGGATTCCTTAAAAGAATATCTCATCAAAAATAATACATCATTTCAAAGGGTTATTCACATAGGAGTGCATACGTGATGTGCAGACTGGTGGGAAGGACTGGGGACTTGGTGATTCTCAAGTGAGCTGAGAACACACATAATGACCTTGCACAAGTCATTTTGACCTGCTTGTGCCTCAGTACGCCCAGGTGGAAAAAATGCATAAAAAGCAAAAGCTCATTGCTAACCAGATGCTACATCTACACTGCGTTTACCTGGCCAATAAAGGACATACTCAAATATCTGCTTGGTTAATTTCACACTCAGCACAAAAAAGGCCTTTCTGCCATGGTGAAAACGTGGTCTAGGGTGCATTTTTATCTCTTTTCTGCTTTCTGAAAAGTACATACACTAAATAGCTTATTCTATGTGTTCAATCAATGTGAAAGGGGCGTTAGCATACAGTGATCTGTTTCAATGTCTCTATCTCCTTAATACACTGCTTTGCTAACAAGAGTGGAACAGACCTTTCTCACCATCAGTCCAAGATTAAGCCATAATTCTTGCCAAACACAAAGCTGATGATTCATGTTTTAGCTGAAGCTTTGCAGCCCAAGGGAAGCTGACTCCTTTTTCTAAGGTACCTCAGTGACTATAGTGCAATGAAGTCTGACGTGCAACTTTGTGACAAGAAATGCCCTCCACCACACACCCCAAAAGCTGGCAGAGACACAAAACTCCAACCATTTGCTTTTTAGGCTGTTGCTATGCTGCTCTGCAGCTGAGCTGAAGGACATCTCTGCCTCACAGTCTGTGCATGTCTCACTGCTTCTCTGCTCCTGTACTTCCGTAACTGTAGAGTGAAGAGAATCCTAATGTGTTGGACTGAAACTGGAAGGCACACACAAGAAGGAAAGCGTGTATTTTGATTTTCTAACATTTTGGTCAGACTTATGCTATCATCTGAAATCCTTCACTTCTCTTGGGAGAGTACTAGTTAAAAGCCTACTGCAACGACAGGCTGGAGTTAGTGAAAGCAGTAAGAACTTTGGCCATCCAGGCTGGAAGAAAGACAGGAGACAACGAGTAGTTTTAATTACACCTCAACTTCATTTGCTTAAAATATCTGAGAATACTGGCAATAAATTGTGCACTGCAGATCATCATCATTTCCTTCATCATTTCCACATCATCAACCTAGTCCTAGCCATCCTGATGCTTCAATCTCCTCTCATATGAGGCAAAAGGGGGGGCTATAAAAGGATGGAGGGTCAGCTTCCCACTGTATTGGATTGAGGAGCGGACTCCCCCCTTCCTCTGCTTCCTTGATGGATGCTTTCTTCAAATCCTTTTCCAATCTATTTTCTCTGATAAGTGTATCCCTTCCGTATTGATCACCTGTACTGGACATCTGTCACAAGGAGATGCCAATAATTGTGGTTGGCTGCCTCCTCCCCCAGGTTAGTGGGGCTCCAAAGTACTCACTTAATATTGAACAAAAATATATCCACTCCTCTGTCGATCCTCCCTGAATAACTCAGGTGCCCAGTAAGATACGTGCTGATGACAAATTACCAAACTCTTGTTTAGGTATGGATTTAGCCACCACATTATTTTTATAGCTCCCAGTCATACCAATGGTGAGGATTTGTATATTTATATCAGGAATAGGGAACTTTTTTTGGGTCGGGGGCTGCTGAGCCACAGAAAAATATGTTGGGGGCCACACACAGATGAGAAGCAAAAAAAAAAAAAAAAAATCTTCATGGACGTGCCCCAACTGAGAAGGAGAAAGACACTCCCCACATTCCCTTGCACACCAGAGCCTAGTGCAAGCCCAGGCTAGTAGATTTTGTGAGCGCAGCCATGAGGGGGTAGGGGAGAGGGGAGTAGCAGGGGACTGGAGTGCCAGTGTGAACTCACCAATGCTGGGGGGCCCTGAGCCTTGGGGGTCGGATCAAGCAAGCCAAAGGCTGCATGTGGCCCCTGGGCCTTAGACATAAAGCAGGGGTGGGAAACCTTTCTCCTCCCCACAATGTCCTGCACTGCATGTCAGAACAAATAATATGACCCCAGGGAACAATTCCTGGACTCAGCTCAAATCCTTTTTTTCTCTGATCATTAATTAGAGCCACTTTTGGCTTCCCAAATCATTTTCACTGAAGTGAACAATACTGCTGCATGCTCCTGGGCCGCTACCATGTGCACAAGGGGTGTCACTTGATCCTATGATATGCTCCTACTTTCATGCCAGATCAGGAATGCTTCACCACGTAGGCCCAGCTGTGAACTGCTAATGACCCAGAAACCCACTTGTGCAGCCAGTATATAATAGTGTGCTCACAAATCCACACTACACTGTGCTTTGTCTGTTTGCATGCTTCTGAAACTGGAAACACATGAACATTAGCTCTGATTCTCTACCAGATGTCTCTCATATGCCTGCAGACTTTTGAATGTCATTGCCCAAGTGCCTAAACCACCGCTGCTTTTAGCTCTAGGTTAGGACCCAATTGCTGCAGCTCTGAGCCAGAATGAGTGGAAACCAAATTTCTGTGCCAATAGCCTCAGCTCCTTAAGACCCATTGTGAAAACATTAAAAAGATAGTATTTGTGAGGGGTCGTCTATTGCTGTGAATACAGAGGAGACTCTTTCCAACTAGTTGCTATTTATTTATTTATTTATTTATTTATTTAATTAATTAATTAATAAGTATTAAGTATTAATGTTCCTAGTCAGAAAATTCATACATCATTCCTCCTGCTATAGCGCTATGTGCTCACCTCCAATTGTTGGGTTTTTTTTTAGATTATCAGGGTTCATATAGCTCCTCCCATTGTACATATCTCCACACCAAAGCCCTTCCATATTTTCCCTTGCTGACTCAGGTGCTAGTTCACTGATTCTAAAAGTGCCAAAAAATGTTACCAAGAAAGAAGCCTTGAACAAGGCTGCCTCATATCTGCTTCTCTGTGTTTGGCTGAGAACTTTCCCCACATCCTTTAGTGTGCGTCTATACAGCAGTGTTATTTCGGAATAATGGCCATTATTCCAAAATAACAATGTGAGCATCTACACAGACAAATGGCTTATTCTGACTTCTGTAAACCTCATTCCACAAGGAATAACACCTATTCCAAAATAGCTATTTTGGAATAGCAGTAATGTGGATGATCCACTGGTGCTATTTTGAAATAGTTACTCCCCAGTGCCTCCTGGGGCTCTAAATCGAGATAGCACATCCACATTAGGGAAGCCTGCCTTGGACTAATTTTGAGACTTCCCTGTAGTGTAGATGTGCTATTTTGAAATAAGCTATTTCAGAGTATTTCTTCCAGAACAGCTTACTTCAAAATAAGCATGCAGTGTAGATGTACCCTTACTGTCTGAACAGTGGTGAGATGATGGGAAGCCTCTTTAGAACCCATGTCCTGAGATCATGCCGGTAACACCTCCACACTAAGAACCTTCTACTAGCTAGTTCTTAATTGGGTCACCCTACTGGTAAACATAAAGTGTGATACGTGACTGGAGATAATAGATAATGCCAGCCCATGGATTGCCAAACACACCATGTACTGCAGTATCTGGTCTTCCAAAATAGGCCATATCATAAAGAGGCCCTATACTTGAAATTGCACAGTAGCATTAAAAATCTTCTCACAGACTCTACATGTTCCTGGTGCTACTGATCTTTGTACTGCTCTGAGAGTTATACAAGTTTCCAGAATGCTAAAGGCATCCATTCAGGTGCCAGGCCCCAAAATCTGTTCATCTGAAACTGAGACAACATATTAAATATGCCATCATAAATCCAGGCACATGTTTGGCAGAGAAACATATATTAAGTTTTAAACACTACAGTACAAATGTCTTTCCCAGCTTCATAATCTTGGATGATCTGGAGTACAGGAACTTGCTGACATGCACTGCAGTCAAGTCTTTCTGACTTGCTAGCCAGGAATCTGGCCAGCAGATTTGCACGTGCCTCAGAACTGGTCCCACAAATAAGACATCCAAATTGTTGACTACCCACTCTAAACTTGTCTTCCATGCCACTGCCCATTTCCACATTGTATAAGATTCACTGAGCATAAGATGGACCAGGGATTCTCCCTCAGAGTCTCTCCAAGCATGTTTCAAGGGATCTTCCATGCGGGGCTGGCATTAAATTTGCTGGGACCCAGCACAGAAAGACAAAGCTACATCAAATGGGAGGTGTAGTCAAGGCTCCAGCCTCACCTTCCAGGGGTTAAAGCTAAAGTCTGAGCAACTTAACTTTGTGGTGGCCCCTATGGTGTGAGTTCCCAGGCAATTGTCCTGCTTCCTAACCCCTAATGCTGGCGCTCATTTTCATGTGCAGAAAAATAGTTGTTGTGGTATAGGTAGGCCATATAGATTTTATAATATATTGAGGGAGGGGCCTCAAAAAGTAAAAGGTTGAGAACCCCTGAGATGAACAATTCTGCTGGGAGTATTTTATCGACATAAAATTTACCCTCAAAACAGAAACCCCAAAAGTTAAAATTGCCTGACAGTAGTCAAAATCTCTCTCTGTGGGTTTTGCTCCGGAATAACATCCATCTAGCTTAGAAAAGCAGATGCCCAATTTTCCCTGGTTCTAGCCACTATTGGTCATTTGGATTTCTTATTGCACTGCTTGTCTTGACTTGTCATACCATCTGTTAAAGCTTCTCTCTGGAGCAGTAATAATATGTCTATATATTTACTTCTCCATGTTTTGTCTTTAGTAGTGCAAAGTAGGGATGTAATAGTATAGTCAGTTAACAGATTAACCGATAAGCAAAAGCGTATAGGTTAATGCTATAGACTGCACACATTTCCTTCCCCCCCCTTGCCAGTAATTTTTTAGCAGGCTGGCCAGCAGCGCAGCTCAGTTCTGGCTCATACCAGGTCCAGAACCTACTCCTGCTGCGGCTCTGCATTTAAAGTGTATTAGGAGCCAGCCAGCCAGACAACCTGGCTTAGTTCCAGCTCATGCCAAGTCTAGGAGCTCAGACCTACCTTAGACAGGGGCTGCTGCCACCCTGTTCTGCTGCCTCTATACAGAGGCAGCAGCACTGGGCAACAGGCAGCCGGTCCACAAAGAGAGCTGGTTTTTAAACTGGCTCCCCTCGTGGGCCAGCTCCTGCCTGACACCCTGCACTGCTGCCTCTGATTCAGCAGCTGATGGCTTCACCCCTGAGGACTATAGCATAGTTGACTAACCGATAAGAATTCATGAGATTACTTGACTATTCAATTAACCGATATTAAGCATCCCTAGTGCAAAGATGAAGTCCCATTGAGTTTGACATCCATAACCATACTTCCAACTATCCTACATGGATCCCTCAGCATCTTGAGGCTCCCTGGATACCAACTGGATGCTGATCATATCCTGTGAGTTAACATTCCCTGTTGGATGCAGATTGATTTTTTTTCTTCTATCTCCTCCATATTAATTATTCCTACCCCATTACATGAAGACTGCAATATCTGCTTATCTCCTGTTTCCTAAACTTGAGCCCATTCTGGGTGACCAGGATTAGCTCTGATAGACTCTCCATGGAGGAAAGGACCCAGCTTAGGTAACAATTGAAAGTTAGCCTGCAACAGTGTTGTAAAACTGTTGGCCTCCATGGTAGGTGAGTTTTCCTCAGTAATAATGGGACATTCCACCAAAAAAGCTAATTCCCATGGCTAAATCCACTGCTCAAATATAATTTCTTCTCCAGTGGGAAGGTTTTAAAGGGCTGGCTGCTCCTCTCCATCCTGCTTGCTTCCACAATAGGGGGCAGTAGGCCATTCCCTCGGGCCATGCTTGTTCCCCTCCTCTGGCCCTGCTTGTCCTGTAGTGTTCCGTGACCCTTTAATTGCAGCAGAAACGATCTATGTGGCAACAGCATACAAAACTTCAATCTATTCTTGGCCTGCCTTCCCAAGTTCTAATGCCTTTTGTGTTGCCCCAGTGGGGTTTGCCCCCTAGAAGAACTTTGCTACTTGCCAGGGGAGAGGGGTCCTCACACCTGCTTGGACCCTCTGCACCTGCTCTCATTGAACCACCTTTCCAGGTAAAAGGGAGCCTCTTTGGGACCACGTGAGCACAAATACTGCCTCACTCTTCAGGTTATCAGGAATCATAGAATCATAGAGCTGGAGGAGACCTCAGGAGGTCATCAAGTCCAGCCCCTTGCCCAAGGCAGAACCAATCCCCACACCTGGCCTAACTGCTTCCTGCCTTTCTCTACTACATTCCTTTAATATTCCACCCTCCAGCTCTTCTTCTTCTCATGGGGGGAGCCCATGAGAGTACAACAGCTCTTCTTTCAGCCAGCTGGACAAGGACCCATCAAATTAAGCCGTGCTAAGCACATTCTTGTCTACACTCTAGTTACCAGTGAGAGTGATTGAGAGAGAAACGCTATGAACACAAGCAGAGTGTGAATTTGGTAAGAGTGAAAATTGTGCATAATATTTTGGGGTCAGGAAGAGGAACTAGTGACCAGGGAAAATTAGGATAAAGCCTTCTTCTCTGTTATAAGAACCCCCATTTTTCATGAACAAATGAGTTTGTATCAAAGGAATACATGCTATTTAATTGGATATTGTGGAAAGCTAAGACAGAAAATCAAATATGTCTAAACAGTTCCTGGCTCTAGCAAAGGAAACCAAAATGCCTATCCTAATGCTCCATTAAAGGAATAAAGAATACATAAATGGGCCATTAAACAAATAACTAAATAAAGCAAAGTAAGAAAGAGAATAAGAAAGGAAAGGGGGAATAGGCTGGCAGGAAGGAAAAAGAGACATCATGAATTTAAACCTACCATGACTAATTTAGCTAGATTAAGATTAATTACTAATGTGAATTGTAAATAAGAACGAAAACTTCACATGTTCATTTTATTGTGATAAGAAAAAAAACAACAAAAATCCAAGTGATTTTAAGTCATAGCTTTCTAAATATGTAAGCATCAAAATACTGCATATAAGTTGTTACTTATGGTTACTCATGCAAGTTTCCACATCCCAAAATACTGTATTTTTGGGCATTGACATGCAAGTATTTCATTTCCACTGGAAATGTCTGGAATTTTAATACAGTATCAGTTCATAGCTCTTTTCTGGTGCTCTGATGTAAGAGCAACTAAATACAAGTACAATAGCCAAAAATCACTTAGTAACCAGAACATCTTTTCAACCTATGCCAATTAATTATATCATTGTTATTAGCCTGGATGGCTTTGCCCGGCATATTTAAAGTCTTGATGCTCGATACTGCTCCTAATTACAGTGGTGCAAATAAGGAAAAATTCTACTGATGTCAGTACAAAAGTATAGTTAACAGCAACGTAATGTTCTCAATCTTGCAATATGCTAAGAACATCCCAGATGGGTTTAAATTAAAGAATGAATTTGAAAACTAAATCCCTGGGATTTATATGCTGTGCTGAATAAGGATAGGATCACTCATTTCCTTAAAATTAAGTGTGTGCTTAAATTTTTTGCTGAGTTCGGGCCATTATTTCTTTAAGCAATGTTGCCAATTGATCTGCCACCATGTTGCCTCAGTACAAAGTTGTTTCTCGGCAAGATGGTCTTGCTCTCACACAGTTTTCACACACACACACACGCGCGCGCGCGCCATGGATTCTCTCATGTGTCCCTAGCTCAAACAAAAAGATGTCCTTTTGGGATGATTTTCCAGGAAGACTGGTTTTCAGGTAATAATGAAATAGGAACAGCAACAACTGTGTTTGAAATAAATTGGACATAGATTAAAGGGAGATAAGTGGCGAGAAGATTTTTTTCCCCTATAGTCTTCCCCAAAAAAGTTCATGCCATGGTCACTGCTAACCATATCAGTTCTGAATTTAACATTATAAATCTAATATACAGAAAAAATAAATACTATCAAGTTTTTCAAGTTTTGTCTAAATAAAATAATAAATAAATACATAAATCGGATTATATCCTTAGCACTAGAAATCTGTTGTCAGTTATACATTTTTTGCCTTGCAATCCCAACGCCTAGGTTTGACCTTTAATCAATCTGGTTAAGAGGAGGATTTATTCAAACTGTTTTTTGGGTGTCTTATTAATTAAATAGTCAGGGGTTTATATTCTGGTTATTTTGATTGTTTCTGTTGATTAGAATCAGAATATATGAACATATATTTTGAAATACTAACCAAATTATACTAATATAACATTATTACAGTTAATGGTGTTACACAGTGGGTAAGGCAGAATTTGACCCCAAATACTTACCAGCTTGATTTATACACTGGAATGTTTGTGTATAAGCAGGAAAGTTGACCAGAAGAGAAAAAATCTAGTCTTACACACAGTTTGAGTAAACTAACCCCTTCTGTATCTGAGCTCAACATATAGCAGAACTACATCTTTTCCTTTGTGTTCTGGCCCTTCCAAACTCCTCTGTGAGCTGTATAGTTCCTCTCATAATGTTGTTTGTCCTCATCTCCTATCACCATCTGTCTTCGCTTTGTGATTCTAAAAAACAAATTATTAATAATGTAGGGAGGGAAAGAATTTGAAGGTTTTTCAATGCACATACTCAAGTTTTCTTAGACTATGTTTTATTATTGCAGAGTCCTCAAGAACTGTTTTTTTTTAATTTCATGTATGTATGCATTTAAAGCTCATTATAGTAGAGCAGAAAGCTTCTCAGTTTGCAGTATGGATGTTCTGTATTGTACAAACAGAGTCGAATTCTTCCCTAAATTTCATAAGAGAAGCATCAATACTTTTTAGAATTCCTGTTTAAAATCTGGATGGTTTGAGTGATTACCCTTATTTTGTTATAACTGCAGTTCTTTTTAAACTTCTTTTTACTCTGTTCTCTCTTATTAAAATGTAATCATGATACTTAGGACTGCAGAATTTCAATAAATATTACTGATTTACAATAATGCACCTTTATAGATTGCAACATTAGTCTTTTATTACCATTGAGATTGAAAATTGTTTTTGCAAAGATTATAAATATTGAGATGTAACAGTTATTTTTATCCTAGAAAACGAGATATGTGTATTTGCTTAGAAACTGAAAAGTCTGTCATTCCTAAACATGCTGAATTACCCCATTGTGGTTATACTATTTAAAATATTATTTGTTACACATCGGAGAGAGGAACAATATTAGATTGAAACATTGTCTATTCAGAATTTCTCTTTATTTTAGGGGTGGGAAAGATTCATTGTCGAAACGCTACATAATAGCTGAGAGGGTATGCTTCAGAGAACACAGTGGGTTAGTAGACAGGTCTGCAATTCTCTGGTCACTGGTGTATAACTAAGCAGCCGAGAACTATAGCTTGCTTCACTTTTGCCTTGCAAACAAATGAAAAGCTGGGAATTGCAGCATATCCGGTACCTTTTGAAATTTTCAAAAAACCTCTTTTCCCATGTTTTAACTAACAATGGCTGATAAAGACTGTCATCTTAATGCCATGCTACATTGGAGCAAACTATTGTTCTACTTTCAGAGAGGACTGGCTAGTCCAGCTGTGGAGTTGCTTAATCCCTGTACGTTACAGCTTTCTTTTTCTCCATGACAAACACATTATGATGTACAGATCTTGGAATTCATCGACTATAATATGAGCATCTTACAGGCAACATTGTGTTTGACTCAGATACCTCTTAAAGCTACAGAAACGTAAATGAACCAAGCCTTGTTCCGCAGAGTTACATTCAATAAGTTTGGAAAATGATGCTTTATATAATATAAGTAATTGTGATAGATGTTAATTAGTGGTTAACTGTTGTAGACTTGTTAAGAATGAAATAGCTGTGAAAGAGTATGAATATCTATTTTTAAATAGTTTTACCAAACTTCAAAACACATTAAAATCTGATTGATGCTAACTAATATTTCTGAACTAAAAGAACACGTTTAATGTGTAATATGCATGGTAGTATTTGGAGTAATAAAGCCTGGCATCAGATGTTTCTCTTACTGGTTTCAGTTTTTTGTACACCTGTGAAATTCAGGCCAGGTTGATTGTAATTCAAGTCTGTTTCAATGCATGCTGGCTGATTTTCAAGTAAACAGGGCCCCAAACTCAAAATGAAACTGAAAAGAATAGATACTGATCCCCACTGAATCCATGCATGGTTACTCTACAGTTACTTCATGGGTAGTCCCTAGAGTTACTCCAGTTTTACACTGCCCCAGAGGATTGAAACTCATGTGAACCAGTTTAAAAAAAAACCCTGTGAAAGTTCAGTGAGCTGAAATGACCAAGATTTGCAAGCTCTAACTGCAGTCATTGAGGTTGATGATGATTTTAGACCCGATTTTGTGAAAAATGCAGAAATACAGAATACATTGGGATCTGATATTGAGAATACAAAATCACATCTGCTTCAAGAAATACACTAATTAAATAATATCCCACTAGGATGCGAAGCCAGGCAAAACCCTGTAAATATACTCAAAATAAGATTAGAAAAATGAAGCTCCTGAAAGGCTTAAAAATTGTATGATGATATTTCTTCTATTCTGTCTTATTTCAAACATCAGGGGAGCAGCGAACCATCTTCTATTCTTGAGATTTCCCCTACGTGACACATGGCAGAACCAGAAATATGTCAGTTGAAGGCGGTAGAAATTTTCTAAAGGAAATCAGGATTACAGCTCTTCCCACTGGGGCTCCACTACACACTGTTGACTTCCTTGCTTGAAGTGGAAGCAATAACCTTCTTTGCATCTTTATAAAGTATTGATCCTTTAAACTTTGCATCAGTCTGTATGTCCTGGGAGCAGTGCAACACATAACTTTTCAATATCCTTAGTGTAGATTCTACCATCACTTATATACTGTGATTATGAGGACGTGAGAAATACCCAGGTGGTAAACTGGTTCTGTAAGGGTTCAAAAGAGAAGGATGGGCAAGAGAGCACAAGGCACCTTCCTTTTTCTTGTTCCCTGTGTAGGGACCAGTAATTATCATAGTTCTTGGGTCTGCTGAGAATCTAGTCCTTCCTAGAGTTAGTTCTATTTCCCACTGACCAAGAGATTCACCTGACTTTCATGGAAATCAGTGGGGCTATGTCTACACTGTACTCTTATTTCAAAATAACTGACGTTATTTCAAAATAACAGTGCACATCTGCATAGCAAGTGCGTTGTTTTGAAATAATTTCAAAATAATGGGCTTCTTCCTCTAACTTCTGTAACCCTCATTTTATGAGGAGTAAAGGAAGTTGAAGGGAGAGTGTTCTTCCTTTGACTTCCTGCTGTGTAGACAGCACCAAAAATTGAGTTAGGGTATTTTGTCTTAAGTTCTGCAATTAACATAGCTGAAGTTGCATATCTTAACTCAACTTTAGCTTGCAGTGTACATGTACCCTGGGAGTTGTGTTAAGCTCAAACAGATCTGGTAGGATACAGCATGCAGTTTATGTTGTACCCTATTAATGGGAGGTATCTGCATCATGCACTCTTACCAGGCCATTGGTGGAATTCTGCCGGAGTCATCATGATTACAGGTGATTCCACAGTTGGCAATCCCGCAATACCTCTTCACACAGATGTGGTATATGGCTTAAAAGCCAACAATCTACCTTAATGCCAAACATCCATTTGATATTTTAATCAGGTGAGAAAACATCAAAATAAGCAAACAGGGAATGGCATGGATCTTTTAATAGCATTGAAACTAGAGGTTATCTCCCCTGGATTGATTCAATTGGATCATTAACTTCCTATTGTTGGGTTTAATAGAGAATGATTGAAAAATCAATGTATTCATGCTTGAGATCATGGAAATGATAACATGTCAAAATGTCATAGGGGTTGAGGGGGTAATACTAGACTGTAAAAGAAAATGGATCAAGTCTCTCTTTGACTGCTGTACTTGCAGACTGAAATCATGAAAGTTTCTCACTGAACACTGTCTTTTACTTTTTGAAAGCATTTGACATTCATTGTGACTCAATGTACATCTTATTTAAAAAAAGAGAGAAAGCATTCCCTAAAGAAATTACAGCAATGATTCTCCCACACCAAAATGAAAGTGACAATATCTTAGTAGCTGTTCTAAGCATATTTCAACTTACGCATGAAATTACATATGATAGGCAGCTCTAATAAAATAAGTGATGAGGGGAAAAAAAGATACAGTTTATATTCAGTGTCCTATCTCATCATACTTCCTCTTGATGGCAGATATTTTCTGCAATTTTAAAGAGAGGTGAGAGTTGTAAATTTTGTAATACATCTTAGATGTTAAGGTAGGTAAGAGAAATGGCATTTGTTAATTGCAATTGCTGTAACAGAATTCTGGTTATAAAACTAGCCAGGTAATTCTGGGGAATGGATTTGGACATCGATAGGAATACTGAAAAAGTATTCAACAAACCATGTAGACTCATTAAGTTTCATTCATCTGGAGGGATAATCCGTTTAGATACATTTTAGGCAGTTTTTCAAGCAGCTAACCCTAAGAGATTTAAAATCTCCAATGAGAGATTTAAAATCTCAGTAATAACTTTTAGAAATCTCCTTTTTTCTAACTGTGGCAATGTGAGAAACCTGGATCACATCTATGCTGGAGTCCATTTAAGATTTCCCCTTTTGTGCCATTATAGCAGTTCTCTACTGAGGATAGCCAGCACTACAGCAGGCAAGGATTGCACCAGGTGGGAATCTTCAGCTTCCCTGTTAATGCAGCTTTCTAGCTACTTTGCACTGGCAGAGAGTAGCAAACAGGTCACTGACCAGAGAAAATTATTAGAGGATAGATCCATGTTTTGCAAGCTGAGTTTCTACTGCTAAGTTAGTTGGTGTGTCAGCTTCAGCAAGAGATGGAGCCATTCCCAGAACTGCTTTAGATGAAGCAGATGATTTTGCTAGATTTATACTTTTTGTTCTTTCACTCTTGTGAGAATAACTTGTTAAATGATGTCACCCTGAAATTCAATTCCTCATCTAAACCTAACCTGAATTCAGGTCTGCATGGGAATGCTTCTTTCTCAGTCAGCCAGGGTAAAGTGTAATCCATTCACTCTAATTGGGATTGAGTTAGTTTTCCAGATTTGTGTGATATGCAATGTGTTTTGTAGTTAAAGCCAGTCAGAGTTTGTGGGCATAACTCTACCCTTTTGACAGTTTGCTTTTATTTATTTCTATTGGGATTGTGTTATTATGATGTTATCAGAAACCTAAATCCAGCCATAAATGTCCCTCAAACCTGCTTAATTCCTTTAAACCCACTCAGCTACAATTTTATGTATAGAAACCTGATATTGCCCAAAGTACCTCTGGTCTCTTGGTTCTTCCATATGTACAGGTATCCACATATGGAATAGCTTCTCCACTCTAGTCTTGTTTGTATTCTGACAGTTTTGCTGCCCTACTAGTATTTTAGTCACCATTCTCTGATTTTTATAGAGTTATCCTATCTGATATTTAGAATATTTTGAGAGATTTTTAAAGGCATGGAATAAACACAGGGCTTGTTCTTTTCAAGTCAAAGAAGCATTTACCATTGATTTCAGTGGCATCAGCATTAGAACCTGAGGGGCTCCAGTCTTGTTCCTAGACATTAAGATGTAAATCAGAATTTTATGGTAATTTCAATGAGATTCCTAGTGTAGTTTGCTTTATATGACTGTAAGTTGAGACTGCTTTTAAAATGCAGATAAACTGGCTTACAAATAAAAAGGATGAATAATGAATTCGTTTGAAATCATGTCTGGTCAAAGGGTAAAATTTCGGTTTGTCTCTCTTAGCTGTGGTGTAGCTCTTCTAATAGGAGATATAGAACTTTGTGGGTCATATTCTGTTCTCACCAAAGCAAAATGTAACCATTGGAGTATAAATCATGAGTAACAAAACCATAAAATATTAACTGGATTGTTTAAAATAGACTTTCCAGCCCTCCTTCAAGTGATAAAAGAAACTCATGAGGTCAGCAGGCTTTCTCACTAGAAAATTGCTTTAAAAACATTCTTAAATGGTCTCTGGGCTTGTATCCAAAAAACCTTTAAAAACACCTTCTATTTGTCCTCCCTTAGTAATCAATCAGGCCTGCGAGTTGTCATCATGTCTAAACATTTGCAACTTATCTCACATTTTGCACTCAGCAATAAGTCTTCACAAAAGACTTCAAGGGCTCTATATCTTGAACAAGCATATTTGTAAGCTATAAGGCTTGATTTGATTACAGTTGGTGACAAATAAAAAAGGTAAGATTTTAATGTGCACTGAGGTAAGCAGAGGTTCAAATTCAGACAACTGAATAGTAATATGGTTCAATTAACAGGGATTATAATGGCACCAGATCTCTTACAAAATCTTTTAAGGATGGGTTTTATTGAGCTGAAAAGCCAGAATGTCTAATGTATGCTTGACCGTGAGCTTGCTTTTGGGCAACAAGCTACACAAGCTGCAAGTTGCCCAGAAAAGCAGTGTTCATAACTACCCGCATCTAATTCATACTGCTGTATGCAGCCCTAAGGTGACAATTATTTCTGAATTCCACAACAAATGGGGGCCTGATCTGATGGCTAAAGCAGAATTGTTGTTTTTAGCTTGTTACAGCCTGTAGAAGGCCTCATGGCTAGTAACAATATGTCATCTCCAATCTTATTTCATATTCCTAGACTGCATTTTCATTAACCCACATTTTATTTTGCATCCCATAAAATGACACAGCACCAGGTTTGTGTCCAGGGTCTAAAGTGGTGGGATGGATGATGCTGCCTTTCTGCAAAAGGAGAAATATTAGATTTCTGGATGACTTTAGGGAATGGATTTCACTTAAATTACAATGCATTTTCTGAAAAATAAAGAAAAAGTGCAGGATACTTAGGAGGTCTTCTATGGAATCCATTGACAGAAGTACCCTGGGGTGCTGGAAGAACTTGTATAGTGGGGGCAGGGGTGCTGAGAGTCACTGAGCCACATTGCAAACTCTGGATATAACAGAAACCACTTTAAGCTGGGGAGCGGGGGCACACTCCAGCACACTGGTTCCAGCACACATGGAAGTATGCAAACAATGCAATGGAGAGACCTAGTTCATTCACACTGATAAGTGCATATTGGGCTCTCATAAAATTCCTATTCAAAGCTAAAATAAACATGAACATAAACTAAGTGAATGTCAAATATAATGTATTAACAACATGCTTGTACATAACAAAGCTGTTAAGAAAAACCGTACTATACAAGAGTTTATATAAAAGGTTTAAGGAAGGAGATCTAAAAAAAAACCCTATTAGAGAGACTCAGTAGGTGAGGTAATATCTTTTATTGGACCAACTTCTGGGGGTGAATAAGCCATAAATTACAATCTGTAACCCACTAACTCCCTTTTTTGTTCTATGAGTAGAAGGGGTGTTAACGGGTCACTTTACCTTGAATGATCCCTTAAAATATACACTAACTACTTATGCTGAACTATTTGTTTCATCTTGTATTTAGTGGTGACACCCTGAGTTCCTTTCCCAGAGCTGAAGAAAAGCTCTGTGTAGCTTGTCTCTCTCACCAACAGAAGTTGATCCAATAAAAAAATATTACCTCAGCCACCTTGTCTTTCTAATAGCATGTGACGGACACGACTGCAACATCACTGCATACAAAAACCCTATTGAAATTTGAGTAGTCAGCAAACAAGAGGTTTGAAGTTGTATATTTTATTGTCTTTGAACATGCAAAATTCTAGTTTCCTTACCAGTTTGTAATATGCCACTGCAGTGTATAGCTTGGCAGAATATGATCCTTTATAATGCTCATGTAGAGGACATGAACATTCATTTATGCTCATGAGTAGAACAGGCCAAGGTGGGACAGGCTTTAAATACCCAATTTTGCCTAGAGAGTTTCATTATTATTTATTAAGCATTGGCAAAGTGCTCTGAAAAGCACAATATGGTAGCACTTACAATTTAAAAGATGAAAGGGAGAAAACAGGGAAGCCCAGAAAAAAGAATTACATCTGAGTTTTTATAAAGTTTTACATATACAGATAAAGATAGAACACTCAAAATGGAACATATATATGCTTTTGATTTAGGTGGACATTGTATGAGTGGTTGACAGGAAACACAATGGCAGAAATCTCTAAAATCCTTGCTGCTAACACGGCAACATGAGCCATCTGGAAATAGGTAAATATTACTGGTGTGCAAATCTTTGTACAGTATCTAACCATACCGTTAAACCACATCCTCAGTGAATATAAATCAGCATAGCATTGAGTGATTATATCAACATAGGATCTGACCCATTAACAACAACAACAATGAAAAAAATGATAAAGAAGTTGAAAATATGCCAAAAAAAGTAAGAGAATCAGAATTGTTGCTCTGTGAAAGTTACAGGGTTCAATTTACACTGATATTTTAGAATTGAACCCTAGATTCCAGTTCTCAAAGGGTGGGCTAGAAAGTATCCCTTTAATATTAATTTGGACGTGTGAATGCAGAGGGATCTTGAGCTACCTCATTAGGCGTTCTTAGGAGGTTCCTCCCATGACTTTGTGCATAATCAGCTACATTGTATGCACAAAGGAAGAAACTATCTCCAGTTTAATTTTTGCTTTGCAATTTGCCTTTAATCAAACAATGTTTGTAAAGTCCCAACTATTATGAAGAATAAAGAACGCTAATTAGCAGGCTGTTTTAAAACACGGTTTCAGTATGTTTCCTACTAACTAGAGCAGGGAGAATATTTCAAAGAAACATTCTAATTTTAAAATACACTCAACTTTTGTGTTTGTGAAGGTCCATATAATTGAATTTATGCTCACAAATGCCCATGCTTTTCAAACTAGCACATACAAATAATAATCCGACACATTTTAAAATTAGAGCAGCGTCTACCTGCACTCAAAGGCTTGGTCTACACAACAGCGGAAGATTGAATTAAAATACACAATTACAGCTATGTTAATTACTTACCTGGAGTCAACGTATCTTAAATGGAGTTTCTGCGCCGCTCACACAACAAGAGGTTGATGGGAGCAAATACTCCCGTCAGCGTCCCTTACTCCTTGTGTGGAACAAAAGTACCAGAACCAACAGGGGCATCCTCTGAGTTTGATTTAGAGGGTCTTTGTTAGACCCACTAATTTGAACTCTGGAAGATCCACCATGGCAGCAACAATCTTCCGCGTAGAGTAGATGTGCCCTAAGTGCTTGCATGCTCATCCGGGGATAGGTTGGTGACTTGAACTATATTTACACACCTACAGAGGGATGTTAAGGGGAATAAAACTTTACAGCCATGTCTAAGCTACATAATTTTGGGACTGGAGACACTTAAAATAGCTAAGCAGTTAATTGCAGACAATAGGTGGAGACTTAGATCTGCTCACCAGTGTACTAGCCAGTGAAGATGATTGGCAGAAAATTACTATCTCCTGATACGCATGCACCAGATAACATTTAATACATTTGAGGAGGAGATAGTAAGGAAAGAAGCAAGAAGGAAATTATGCTTCATAGAAGTGCCCCTGAGGTACACTGCCTTCTCAGAAACATTTGTGAGGGGCTATACTGTAAAACATCTCCTCTTGTTTAGGACTTTAGGTACAAGCATAATTAGCCTCTAAAAATTATCGAGTTAATCTGAACAATTACCCTTAACCCTCACAAGTTAAATACCAAACATTCAGGGAGGACATAATTAGTCACTATCAATCCATGAGTTAATTCATGAGTTAAGGAACTTCTCAAAAATGTATTAAATGTCATCTGGTGCATGTGTATTAGGAAATTACAGTCTTCTCCTGGAAATGAATCTCTCTCATTGTAGCTTTTTAACAACAAGCTAGACAAACAATTATCAGGGCTGGCCTAGTAACACTTAGTCCTGCCTCAGGGCGGGGAAATGGACTAGATGGCCTATGGAGATCGTTCCTAGTCCTACATTTCCAAGGCCACAAAAAAGGAGGCCTAATTTGTCAAATGCATTACAAATTACAAAATACTCACTCATCTCTGCTGCTTACTTGGTTTATGAAGCAGCACATTATAAATAAAGCTGGGAGGAAAATAGGTTTCTCATTCTATGAAACACCGAAGTAACAAAATATTTTCCTGGCAAATTTTTGAAAAATGTAACGAACTTAGAAAAATCAGTTTGGGACAATCAAAACATTTTATTTCACTATTTTTATAATAGCTAAGATAGTGACTTTAAAAAATTACAGTTATCTTAGATTATGAAACAGAGTCATTCTGAACTAAAAAAACAGTATTTTTTTCTGTTGGAAAATAGCTAATGAAACATTTTGACAATTTCATAATTTTATTTGTCAAAATGCTTTTGAGCTCAAAAAATTATCAAAACCGTCCCTTTCTGATGAACAATTTCAATTTTTGCATATTGCTGTTTTCCAACAAAACCATTTAGTCAGAAAATTCCCAGCCAGACAGATACAACCAGACAAATAGTTACACAGACTACAAAGGTGTATAATTACTACTCTTCAGACTTTCTTGTATTGAATTCCATTAATTAACCTATGTAGACTGATTTCTCCTCAATACAACATCAGCATGTCAATGTCCCCATTCTGCCTCTGGTGAAGGGAACTCTGAAATTCCCAATTTGACCTTAAGCAGCACCGCCCCTCTAGTTACCAGTGGATTGTACTTCACTGAATGGTTTTTATTCCTGAAGGCAGTTGAACAACTAAGCAATACCCTAGCCTGTATACTAGCTAGCATTCATTGTCTATCAAAGGAATTCATGGTAACGTCTTACAGTAAGTGGGCATTATTTACTGCTAAATTACAATGGAATTCCTGTGGTATCACATATTATATTCACATTAAAACCAAATGAGCTCATCATGATTAATGTTACTACAATGAACGCTGAAGGAATTCAAAACAATTATCCACTCATTGTAAAGGGTTGCTGATAATTAGGGTTATTACACAAAAAGGTACATTTTAAGCAATCACTGTCGTTAATTCATTCAGCATTATGTTATGCTATGCTGATAACAATGAGTTTTCCTCGCACTCCTGTGTCTCTCACTTGTGTCCATCAATAATCCATTGTACTGTACTTACACTATTTGAACATCAAGTCATGAACACTTCAGTAAAATGCTACCTGTTGTGAACCTTTATTATCTTTCTGTTAAATGTTCTTTTCAAATCATTAGTAAAATATAATTATACTGATGCTTTTTAAAGGTAGGACCATGACACAAAACTAATATTAATAGTTAGTTATTGCTTTTTTTAAACAAGGCAGGGAGGAGGAAAATGTACTGTGGCAGAGAGGAGGAAGCTGTGTAGATGACGTACTTATTAAAAGGCCCAATCCAACTCCCACTTATTTAAATGAGAACTAAATTAGACATTAATCCAATAATCTTACATTATATCCCTCTATTTTTTTCCTCTATTCCATCTCATTGTTTGTTGTTTTCATTGTCTTATATTACAATTGTAAACTTTTTGAGCAGAGTACCTGTGTTGCTTGTTGGCTTGTGAACAGTTTTGTATGTTATTAGCCATTAAGTAATACAGGTTGGACATCTACTATCCGGCACCCTCAGGACCTGACCGGTCCTGAACCAGGGAATTTCCCAGACCAGAGAAGGTTCCCTGTCATGACATGCAGCTGTACTCTGACAGCTGGAGGTGTGTCAAGTGGGGGGACTACCTCCAGACCCTGCAGGGCTGCCTGCTGGGTTGCTAGCCCCACTGCCTCTGCCTTGGCCAGACTGCCTGCCAGGCTCCACCAGCCCTCACTGCCATGGGCTACCAGAGGCTCTGGCCCCGTGCTGCTGCAGGATAGCTCTGACCTTGGTTGGGCTACTGTGGGCTGCCGAGGTCTTGGGTTCCAGTCCCAGCCCCGTGGCACCCAGCAGGCTCTGGCCTCACTTCTGCAAGCTGTCCAGGGCTCTGGCCCCATGCTGCCGTGGGCTGCTGGGGCTGCTGCCAGACCCGGACCTGGACCCACTTCCGCAAGCTGCCTGAGGCTCTGTTCCCAGCCCAATCCGGTGCTGCCAGGAGCTGCTGTGACCTGGTTCCAGTGCCGCAGGCTTTTGTGGGCTGCTGGGGGCTAGAGCCCCACTGCTGGGGTGACTGCCAGCCCCAGCACCTGCCCCATCCCACAACCTGACCCCTCCTGGTTTGCCCTCCTGCCACTAGGCTGCTGGGGTTCTCTGATCCTGGAACGTTGTGGTCTTGTCGGACCACGGATGTTGCCAGACTAGAGAATTCCGGTTTGGGGAGCTGCAACCTGTACTACTACTAATAAATTAGAGCTAAAATATAAAACATCTTTTTGCTCAACTTTTGAGTTATGCATGTCATGGAATTACATGACAATCAAAGAGCAAATTGAAATGCCTAATTACAATCTTTCCAATGGATCACAGTTGTGCTACAACATCTGAGCTAAATTCCATCTGACTGTTAAAAATCGTTACATTAGTTTTTGACATTAAATATTCTCACTTTGATGTAATGAAATTATAATTACTGTGATGGCAGTCACCCCATTCCAAATATATTAGCTATGATAGAGAGACATTATTTTAACCCAGATGGGATTATGCCATTGGTTGTAAGTTAGCCAAAGAGTTTTTGATGTTTCTCTATGTAAACAGCTCTCTGTTTAAAAATGTGTGTCAAAATCATAACAAATACTGGAAGCCAGCTACCACACTGAGGTCTTGGTTCAAAAAGGTATTAAGCCCGTGCTGCATTTTGGGGTGCAACTCAGACCAATAAGTGGTTGTATCACTGCCTGCCTGCCTGGGTGCCTTAAATGATCTGTGGCTGTGGCTTACAGCCCAGACACCGATAGCCAGTAGACAGCTGTGCAGTCCCCTGAGTGTTTGTGCGCTGTGCAGTTCTGGTTCAACACTCTGACCTAACCAGTCTTTGTATAACACAATAGCCCACCCTGATCTTCACCAGCCTTGGTTACTATTTGCAGGCTGACCCTAATAGACCCTCTCCCCCAGTCCCTAATATCTCTGAAACAATCTACACTGAAGTGTCCAGACCTTTTGTGGAATACTCGGGGAAATAATAATGTTTATTGCTCCTTTAAAGAAACAAAATTACAGTTGATTACTTTAGCTGGGGCTAGCAATCATTTTAATTCAAATACAACAGTGTGTTGGGTTAAATTAAAAGTAGATCGAGTGTATTAACAAAAGAACATAGATTGTCATAGCAAGTAGTGAACATGTAGTGCAGATTACAAGAAATAAAACTCAAAATACTCTTGCTAGTGGCTAAGAATTAACTTAACAAGCTACAGACTTTGTTCCAGATAGTTTTCTCACCAATTTTTTTCTTTCTAGACATGGCTGACGTTCTCTCAGTCAGTACCTTCCACAGAAATACAAGACACTCCTTGTCTTGCTAAGAGAAATATGTCTTCACCTATATTCAGTTCCCAGAGACTTTAACCCCATTGGCTGAATGACCCATCCTTCTCAGCTTGCAAGAGTTCTGGTCCCTTGTGTCTATCCTGTGATGGATGCCAAGATGCCTTGATCTCTCCCCTCAGTGCTTCCAAAACTAAGTATTTTGTCTGCATGTTCTTTCCTTCCTATGTACTTCCCATTCCCCTCCTGATTTACATGTAAATGGAGTTCCCATTGGTTTTGGTCACACCGTTCCTAATTTCATGGAAGATGTAATTCTAGCACATATGCGTAACTCTGTGTACTCACACTGTGATATATTGCTTGGCACCTTTTGGGTATATCTACTGATGACAGCATGCTAGATGCGGTAAGCTTGTCAGATCTGTCAAGAGTTGCTGACCCACAGTAGTGAACAACTAAAGGGCCACTGCGTCACAGTGTTTGCTTAATTTCTTCAATGAATCTATTACTATGCTTAAAGTTAGCTGCTTGCTTAAGTTTTCTGCTGAATCAGGGCTTCAGCAGTTCATCAGACTTCCCCCCTCCCCTCCAAGGACTGCAGGCTTTGCCCTTTTGGTAGAACACCTTTGTGATATAGCAGCAGTATAAATCATTTTTACAAATGCCCCTTCACTTACATAACTGTCATACATTTCTCTCCTCCTTTGTGGTTTTGACAGTTTTAACATGCATAAAACATCTAAAAAACATGTTTTCAACAAAAGTATTCACTTGTAAATGATAAGATGAGAGACTGGAGGCTAATAGTACTGAATTATAGGGTGATGTTTAAAAGCTAAAGAAAGATAAAGTTTCAAGGTTTGCAGAGTGTAATATCCATTAAAATGTCTCTTTGCAAGAAAGCTAACAGAATGTGGAATGCAGCTATTCCACTCTGCTCTTGTCCAGAATACTGTCGACGAAAGTAACACCTTGCTGATACTGACCATGCTGCACCTAGTTATGCTCTCTAGCACTTACATAGTGAGGCCTGATATTATTCTTTCCAAGTAACATAACCTCCACTGCATCAACTCACAGGCATTAATGTATTTTTAGTGGTGACTACTCTATTCTAAAGAGTATTGCTTTGTGATGAAATGATATATTTATTCTCATTTCAAATGATGTATCTGTTGTCCCTCAGCAAAAGAAAAAAGATTAACAGTTTTTTTCAGTGCTTGAAGTCTTCCTATGATTATAAAACAAAAGACTGAAAAATCCTATGTAAATATTGTGGAGGCAGTCCTCAGCTGGTGTAAATCAGCATGACTCCATCCAAGTGTGGAGATGCGCCAGTTTGTACCAGCTGAGGGTCTGGCACTATGCTCTCTTTATCTAGGCAGTCTGTTTGGAATTCAATCTGAGCCAACATGCTGAAATTGCTTTTTTGCTCGCAATTTCAGATTTAAAAATAGATTCTCAACTTACGTCACCGGTCAACTCTTGCTTTCCTTATTCAGTCAAAACTCCCACTGAAGTCACTAGGGCTGTGTCTACACTGGCACATTCTTAAATGAAAACGGCCGCTCTTGCGCAAAAACATGCCACCTGTCTACACTGGCTGTGCGTTCTTGCGCAAGTAAACTCACGTTGTACTGTAGAAAATCAGGGCTTCTTGCGTGAGAATTCTGACGCTCCCTCTCAGGAAGAAGCCCTCTTGTGCAAGAGCTCTTCCAGAAGAGGCCAGTGTAGACAGGCAACATGAATTTCTTGCGCAAGAAGCCCCTGTGGTTAAAATGGCCATCAGAGCTTTCTTGCTCAAGAGAGCATCTACACTGCCATGGATGTTCTTGCGCAAAAGCACATCTCGTGCGCAAAAGCACATGCCAACGTAGACACGCTCTTGTGGAAGACTTTTTGCGCAAGAACTCTTACACAAAAGAGTTCTTGCGCAAGAAGCTGCCAGTGTAGACGTAGCCTTCGAGTTGTGCATGAAGAATGACTGAGATAATGAGCTCAGGGATTGTTAGAAAGGACAATCCATTTCATGATCTTTTCAAAGCCCATCTGAAAAACAAAGAGCCTTAAGAAATACTCTCATCTGTCAAACTGCCCCACAAACGATGTAGCTTTAAAAAACATCACAAGAGGAATGGGAGTACCTGGCAACCTTGCATTCATGATGAGCAATGTCCCACTACCCAAGCTGACTGTATCAAATTTTGCTACACTCCTAGGGTATGTTTATATTTGGAGCAAGGGGTGCACTTCACACCTGGAGCAGTCATCTGAATACAAACCTGTCTGGAAACCCATGGCTATATATTTGGGATAGCTTATCTATGGTGCTGCTATCTGCGTTACACGAGCGCCAGTACTTTTCTTCTATGAGATCTAGCATGAGTGTGTCTGCTCCAGGTAGGAATCACACTCCCGGCACCAAGTATTGACATAGTCTCAGTGGCTGATCTAAAGCTTATTGAAGTCACTGACACCAGTAGATTTTGAGTGGCACTAAAGACAGAACTAAATTGGGGGTGGCAGAGCTTTCCTATGCACCATATTTTAACTGGATCTAAGATATAATTAACACAGATTTGAAGAGAACCCAAATGTTGTTAAGGTGGACTATAAGGAAGGATCTCAATCAAGTTCCTGAGTAAGAAGATACATTATATAAGTTTGATTCTCAATTATGCTATGGCCTATTTACCCCCACTCTACCAAGGTTTACAGGAAATAAAAAAATTCTAAACTAATTAAATAGTTATCATATTCTTGTGTAGAAAAAGTCTAGAAATAAGGCCCATACATGTTTGCAAATTGGTACATGGGTTGGCCTATATATGTGAATGAAATTAAGTTCTACATTACATGTGTTGTTATTATGTTAAAGTGTTCATAACCTCATTGTTCTCAACACATTTTGCAACCTAAATTTGTGCCAAACTTGTAGATTTAAAATGAAGATATTTCGGGAGGTATCTGAATGCTAATAAAGTATCTGAAAAGTGACCCAAGGATGAGAAATACTTCATCAAGCTTTGATAGATTAAAATTTGCAAATTAAATTTTCCCAGCATTTTTACACTCATACCTTTCAGGCTTAGCATTTACATGAGCAATTTCAACCTCAAAGGTAATTTAATCTGGGAAATGAAAAATACTGAAAAAGAGGGGATAGGAATGAAAGTGCTTCCCTCTTACCCCTAAAAGCTCTATCCTGGAAACACTTACTCACTGTGGGCATGTCTACACTAGGAACTTATTTCAAAATAAGTTATTTCAAAATAATAACTCCTGAAACAACAATTTCTAAATCACATGTCCACACTGCGGGGAAGCCTTGAAATTAGTCCGAGGCAGGCTCCTTTAATGAGGATGTGCTACCTCAGTTTAGAGCCCCAAGAAGCACTGGGGAGTAATTAATTTGAATGACTCTGAGGAGTAGTTATTTCAAACTAGCAGCAGTGGAGTATCCACACTACTGCTATTTTGAAATAACTATTTTGAAATAAGCATTATTCCTCGTGGAAAAGAGGAATTATTTCAAAATAACCAGCCCCTTATTTTGAAATAATAGGTAGGCTTGGTAGTATGGATGCTCTGCTTGTTATTTCAGACTAAGGCTTGGTAGTATGGATGCTCTGCTTGTTATTTCAGACTAAGGGGAGCTATTTTAAAATAACTCCCTAGTGTAGACTAGGGATGTAATAGTATAGTCAACTAACCGATTAACCGATAAGCAAAAGCTTATAGGTTAATGCTATAGGCTACATGCATTCCTCTCCCCCACCCCTTCTTCCCAGTCAATTTTTTATCAGGCTTGCCAGCAGCCTGGTTCAGTCCTGGCATGTGCAGGGTCCAGCAGCCTCCTCTGCTGCAGCTCTGCATTTAAAGTGTATTAGGAGTCAAGCAGGCAGGTAGCAGGTAGCTCAGTTCCAGTTTGTGCTAGTTCTGGGAGCTCAGCCCCTCTTCCCCCCAGACAGGGGCTGCTGCCACCCCACACTGCTGCTTCTGTATCAGAGGCAGCAGCGCAGGGCAACAGGCAGCTGGTTCGTGAGAAGAGCTGGTTTTTAAACTTCCTCCCTTCATGGACCAGCTCACACTTGGCACCCCGCGCTGCTGCCTCTGTATCAGTGGCAGCAGCACAGAGTGATAGAGGGTTCTTCAGGAGTGGGGCCGAAGTGGGCTGGCTGCCAGCCCCACGCCCAGGGACTATAGAATAGTCGAATAATTAATAAGAATTCATGAGTTTAATCAATTATCCAGTTAACCGATATTTAACATCCCTAGTGTAGAGCAGGGCGATGATTTGGCTTGAGTCAGACCTTCTTACTTGTGTAAAGGTTTGCAGGAATGAACAGTAAAAGTGCGCACTGCTGTAATATTCTGATGTTCTGTGTACACTTTGAATAGAATCCCTCACTTTATGGAAAACTGAAAAATAGTAACTTTGGGAAAAAACTCTTTGCATATATTGTTTTTCTTCTTTAGTCAAGATATTTGCATGAGAACAAGATCTTTGTTTTCAGAATTCATCTACTCCCACTGCTTATTCACCTCTTCAAGTCATAATCACCTGTTTGTGACATCATGGTTGGTTACAGTGAAAATGACTGTTATTGAGAAAACAGGAGGATTAGCTGCAGCCTTGCTGATTTTGGCAGGTGGGAGGAAAGAAGATGCAACACCTACTACAGTTGCTGTTTCATTTGCTAAAATGTTTCTGCCTTTGTTATTGCTTTTGGCAGGATTGCATCATCAGCCACTTCTAAATACAAAGGACTTTAAAAAAAACAAATAGATGGGAAGGGAGCTTTTAGATTTTAGTGCCAGCATGCCTAAATATTCTTAATCCCTACCTCATTGTTTGTCTCACTTCAAACAAATAAGAAAATAGTGTTAACTTCTCATCCAATTTATTTGAGAAAATGAAGGGTTAAACATTGATGAAGCATTTCCCTTAAGTTTAGATGAGTGACAGAGGTGTGAGAACCTCTAAAATTAGAGGCTAATCAATATTTTCAGGGCAGATATGTTATCTGATTGATTTAGAGCTCCCTTTTTTTCTGTTCACAAATCCATTAGATAGTCTTTTAACATAATTTTCACTACTCTATGACCATTTATGCAAACAAGTGTCATGCATTGGGTTGATTACCAATCATTTACTTTAATTGATGGGGTCTGATTGGTCATGTGAGTCACAATGTGTTTTTACTACGTGATTTTTTTTTAAACAAGACCATAAAGGATGATAACCAATGAAGTTTCTTGCTTGTGTACAAATATCCTTATTCAAATAAAAATGCAGGTATAAATACAAAGAACAGCCAATTGTGTGCACAAAAGTTCATTCATGTAAATATAAGCAAATAAGGGAAAATCATCTGCATTTTAAAAACTTCCTGACAGGCCTATATATCCGCAATGTACTTGACACAGACTTTGCGCATGAGGTGAATTCCCGCTTGTTACAGACACGACGGTATGCAGTGTGACCTAGCTGTCAGAACACGAATCTAGACTATTGGTCAGAGCAGAACAGAGGCATGGTTGGGGACAAGCCAATGGTGTCAGACCCAAAAGCCAGGAACCAGAACAAAACCAAATGGCAGAACCAGAGTCGTGGCCAAGACACAAGCCAATAGAGCCAAAAATTTGGAGGAAGTAGGGATGTGGGCTGGAACAGGAATTGGAATAGAGGCTGCGCAAGGGCCAATACAGGAAGATGGTCTGAAGGCAACTTCAGGCATGAAATGCATTGAGAGGCCACTATGATGCTCTTGTTAAATGGTGATCTGTTGGCTCTTTGCTCCAATTAGGGAGTTCAATCACTTAGTGATGGCTTATTGGGTCCAGATAAGCTCATTTGGTTGCTAGGCAACCATGCCCTGAGCCAGCTGAGTTCCTGACACACCCATAGTGAATGAAATGGGCCATACATATACTCAAACTAGTCAGACTATTCAGAATTCAAATGACTGTTCATGGGCAATGATTTATATTTGACCAGCTTTGCTCAAGAGCTTTAGGGATTTGCTTTGGTTCAGATAAGCACCTAAAAGTTCTAAATCTCTTAGGATAACACTACTGGAGAGGCAATCAGGCTTTCTGAGTATACTATTATGTTATTTGCAGTTTTAACATATGCTTTCCCCAAGGAAGAATATGACTCTGTGATTATAAATTAGTAACTTACAAGATGCTTTACTTTAAGAATGAAACATTCATTTGTGGACATACAGTGCCTTCATGAAAGCCAAGATTTTAATACACAGTCTTCAGTGCAGATAAAATTTTTCCATATCTAATTTGGGAAGCCAAAGAATCCCATGTGGAAGGAGAATAATATGCAAATAATAGAATGCAAAAAACATTCAGTTCATCTCTAAGGGTATGTCTACACTACAGCATTAATTCGAGTTAACTTAATTCGAAATAGTTAATTCGAATTAAGCTAATTTGAATTAATGCATCTACACAGAAAATGCATTTCAAAATAGCATTTTGCTATTTCGAAATAGCGCGTCCACACTGAGTGGACTCTGAATCAGAGTTAAGGCTGGCCGGAACCAGTGCCGGCAGGGCACCAGGTCAGGACCTCCTGTGTGGGGCTGCTGCCCGTGGCCATCTGAGGTCTGTGCTTAAAGGGACCCTACCCCCGCATCCCAGACAGCCAGTTCTCAGGTGTCTCTGCTTGCTTGTCTACTTCGATGAGGGACAGCAAAGCATATGTGTCTCGGAGTGCTCTGGTTGCCCTCACTTTGGACACCCTACCACTCTTCAACATGGAGACAGAACTGCCCCTGGGCACTCTGGTGCATCTTGTGGACGCGTTGCCATCAGCCTGGCTGCACTTTCCATCCGGGAGGTCCATCGGGGGGCTGTCAGTATTCAGGGGGTCTTGCGGGAGAGCTTCCGCCCCGAGGAGCACTAACAGTCTCCATGGTCTGCCCTGTGCCTCATTCCTCCCTCACGTCCTTCCATTTACCCCTCCCTAACCCCTCTTCCTAATGTCAAATAAAATACACATATTTTCAAAAATATAAACTCTCTTTATTTAACACAACTGGGGGGGGATGAACCTCTGGGGAGACTGGGGAAAGGAGGTGGGAGAGGGCAGGAGAGAGGGTGGGAGAGGGGAGGGGGAAAACTGGGAGGAGGGAGCTGGAAGAGAGAAGCAAGGGAAGAAGGGGAGGGGAAGCTCAGTGCTCAGGGGTGGGGTCTCGCCGGGCCACATGTCTCCCAGCACGGCGGGTGCAGGGGCCTCGGCGTCCCCGGGGGGATGGGGAGGAGGGTGTGGAGGTTGAGGTAGGGGGTGTGGAGATTGAGAAGAGAGAGGCGGGAGGGGGAGAAGGAGTGGGAGGAGGAACGGTAGCTGGGGGGGCAGCAGGCACAGGAGCGGCACGAGGCAGCAAGCTCTGCACCAGGGTCTGCAGATGGGCACAGATGGCACGACCCTGGGCAAGCAGCTCCCGCTGGAACTCCCGTTCTTCCTGCACCTGCTGCTCCATGATGCGGGTCTGGGCTCACAGGGCCCCCAGGTGCTACTCGTGGTACCCCTGCAGTGTTGCAGTGGTCCTGCAGAGCCCTCGGGTGTGGGAGCATGTCCTGGGTGGGATGGTGTACCCTGCACGTGCAGCTGGTGCGGCTGTGGAGAAAGAAGAGAAGTGGTCAGTTCTCCCTGGGGACACAGTGGGTGAAACCCAGCCCCCCCTCTGCGAGGTGAGGATGACCGTGCCCTGCACCATCAGAGCCATTGTGCTTGCACAGAGGCCATGTTTGGAATGTCCAGCTATCCCTGGGAGTGGGAGGTGCCCCGAGACCGCACCCATGCCCCTGTTCCGTGTTTAGTGCGGCTGAGGTAGGGGGAGATGTCCTCTGCCTCTGTGTAGAGGGGGTGTGTGAAGGGAGGGCATCCTGCTGTGTCCTGCCCCGGGGTCAGGAGCGTGTCAGGTCTCTTCACACACGCGTGTGCCTATCAGGCCACGGCCCCTGGGTGTCACACAGCTGGAGCCAGCTGCCCAAGGGTGTCATGGCACGTGCTCGCACGTACACAGGTTGCTGCGGGTTGTGTAGTAGGCAAGGCCCTCGCGCGTGGTCCCTGGTCTCCCTTCCTGACCCCTCCTCCCAGGTAGAGGTCGGTGATGGCACTTACCTGGTGTGGCCTCCCCGGACGACCCTGCTGACTCCAGTGCTGGGACAGCTTGGGGGTCCTGCCGGTGTGGCACGCTCCGCGATGGCTCCCCTGCCGCACCCAGGTCAGGGCCCTCCTGTCCCGGCTCGCTGCCCCTGGGGTGGCGCGGACTGTCCCACCCCCCCAGGATGTGGTTGAGGTCTGGGAAGTAGGGGCAGGTGTCAGCCCCTGCTGCAGCGCCGCCACTGGTGGCCCTGGCGTATGCCTGCCACAGCTCCTTTACTTTGAGGCACACCTGCTCCTGAGTGCGCCTGTGGCCCTTTCTGGCCATGGTGGCCGCTATGCGGCCATAGGCGGCCACGTTCCTCTGCCTAGTGTGGAGATCATGGACATTGGGGGCCTCCCCCCAAACCTCAAGGAGGTCCATGATCTCTGCACTATTCCACAAGGGCACGTGCCATCTACGGCCCCTGGCTGGCCCCTGGGTGCTGGGGGACTGGGAGAGAGACAGCTGGCTGCCACTGGATGGCATTGTGCGGCCACTGGGTGAGGGGCTGCGGCTGCTGGCAGGCCTGGCTCTGGCACGTGGTGTGTGGCCAGAGTCTACCCCTTTAAGGGCTTTGGGCCTGGGTAGAGGAGAAGAGTTTTCCTGGTTTGGCCCAGAGTGGCCACCAGGGGAAACTGGGAAGGGCTGGAGGCCAGCTAATTCAAATTAAGTGTCTATACAGCACTTATTTCAAATTAGCTATTTTGAATTTGGCGTTACTCCTCATAGAATGAGGTTTACCAAAGTTGCATTAACTTACTATCCAGATTAGAAAAAGCTAAGGGACTGGGCCTAGAAGGAAAAGTACCAATCGTTATCGTGACTATAGTTTCTGAACCAAAATTAGGGATATATTAGCCAGGCCCTCAACTCCTGTTAGCCATGCCTCCTACCACAAGAAATCCCACCCCTGGAGGTAGTACTCCAGGGGTTAAGAGGGACACATGACCGGAAGTAAAGGGTGTCATGTGACCCCTCTAAGAACTTCTCCCACTGTCCTCTACCAATAGCACCACACCCCCACAACTAGCCTGCAATTGCATTAACCCAACTTGCATTTCATTAATTCCAGATTTTCCACCCATGAGTGGAGTGAGTTTTGTCTTGTGCACCAGTATTGAGTCTATGTGCGCTTGTTCAGATGTGTACCACTGTGGCAGCCAAACATCTTATAAACCTCTCCCTTTTCCTTCTGCTGCCATTTCTCCTCCCCTCCCCCCTCACCCCATCTGCTCCCTTGGTGCCTGCTGCCCCTCCCCCCCATCCACTCCTCACACTCCTCTGTCCTGGCTCCTGCCCTTCTCACTTCCCTCAGACCTTTGGGGACCTGCCCCCCTCCCCTGCACTAGCTCTTCTCTTCCCCCGTGTCCATTCCACCTCTAGCCCCACTCTGACCATCTGTAGCTACCTCTCCCCATCCTCTCTCTCCTAACACCTCCCTTAACCCACCTATCGTGCCTCTGTCCTCTGGTGACCATCCCTTCTCTCCATGTGTCAGCCCTTCTGCTTCACCCCCATAATACTCCTGGCATCTGCACCTTCCCTTACCCCTACACCTTTCCCTCACTGTCACTGCCTTCCTTGCCCGCTTTCTCCATGGTGCCCATCCCCGCACCACCTTCTGCCCTAGTTCTCCTTATGCCCTTCTGTGCCTTACACATTACTTGCTCCATCTCCTGCCTTCCTCATGCCCACCCCCTCTTTCAACCCTTCTTCTCCCAGCATCCATTGCTCCCTTCCCCTCTTCCTCCCTCTTGCCCCCATTGTCCCTCCCCTCTCGCAGCATCACCCTGTCCCCTCCCTTCTCCCACCCCCACTGACACCTTCCCTCCCCTTCCTGCCTCCTGCTCTTTCCCATCATTGTCTCCTTGTGATCCCTAGCATTTGTCTCTCCTTCACCCTACCCTTTGTGCCTTCCCCTTTCTTCGCCTGCCCTGCTCCTCCCTCTGCTCAAGCCCCTTCCTCTTCTCACCCCTTTACCCTTAATTCTCCCCCTGTCCCTTCCCTCACCTTCTGCCTTCCATGTGGGAAGCAGTTTGCAGGGGCTGGAGCCAGGGCCCCCCACAGCCCTGGCCCTAGCTGCTCCTGGGGTGGGACCACATGCTGGTGCTGGAACCAGGGCTGCCCATGGGGACTGGGTCCACAGTATTAAAAATATTACCATGGGCAGCCCCGGCTCCAGCTGGAGTCAAATGACAGCCACACAAGGCCCATTTCAGTGAGGCTACCCCAGCTGGAACAGGTGGGAGTGGGGGGCACTGGGCAGGTCCAAGAGTGCACCTCGTGCGGCTGCCGCTTGACTCCAACTGGAGCCAGGGCTGCCTGTGGTGACCAGGACCATGGTATTAAAAATAGCACCATGGGTGGCCCCGGCTCCAGCTGGAGTCAAGCGGCAGCTGCACAAGGCACACTCTTGGACCTGCCCGGCACCCTCCCTCAGCAGCTGTTCTAAAAAACCAAGCAGCTGTCCAGTGATAGAGGAGGAGGAAGCGACGTGGCTGGATTGGGCTGCGTACAACAGAGGTGTCCCATGGAGGGAGGTGATGGAGAGGGCCACACGGTGGTAGCACAGGGGCTGTCAGGGGGTTGCCAGGCAGCAGCATGCACCACACTGGATCTCAGAGAATGCTCCAGGCTCCAGCTTCCGACCCAACCCGGAAACAGCACACCACTGGAAGCAGGCCTGGCTGCCCACTGGCAAAGAACCCAGGATGCCGCCTACCTGCTGGGGGTATTGCTTCTGCACCGCGCTAGCATCTGCAAGGCTGTCCCAGTTGGGGAGGGAAATGGTGGTGCCATTTCTAGCTGGATCCAGTGGGGCTTTTGGGACATTTCCCTACTTGATGGGGCACTGGGACAGAGCATTTAAATTTGGGACTGTCCCAGAAAAAACAGGACATATGGTCAGCGTACTCGTGGTACTTAAGGTCTGCTGATACAGCTGACAGGAAAATATTGTACTTTACCAGATCCATTGCAGCTTACTGAGAACATTAGACATGGGTGCCGGAGCCAGTGGAACATGTTAGTCCTACATCATCAATCAGGGACAAATTTCTCATGAATCTTAATCTAGGTCTCCCAGGTTGATTCTAATAATTTTGTAAGGAGCTGCCAAAAATTACTTATTGTTCTGTTAATCATTACTAATAGGAACAGAGGACTGTTTTGAGTTGCCCCATGAAAATCACACTAATTAGAAATGTCTGAATTCATACAAGTCCTGAGAGATTAATTTATTCATCATAATCAGTTAATCACTTTTCCCTTACATAATTAGACAGCTCTGGCTACAAAGGAAAGTTCTCTAGGAAAGGAGAAGACTACTTTAAGCTGACATTAGCAGAACTAGAATCTCAGGGCTAGGCCTCCTGATTGTTATGTGTTCCCTCCCTGTACATGCTGATTAGTGCAGGTGGCTTTGTTGCCCACACACAAAAATCAAGTCTCAGACCAGAAACATTTAAGAAATAGTTTGCCTGAAGATGAATTAGAAAAGGGTTTCTTTCAGTTTTGCATTTTGCTGTCCACTGAGACAAAATAGAAGACCCAAACATTGCTGAAGGCCATTGGTTGTATTAACAATTAACATCTTATTAGAGACTGCTGATAGGAAAATACGCTACTTGCTGAGTACAGGGAAAGCCCAAACTAGAAACTCACATCTAAACCCTTTGAAATTTCTGCAGGGCTGAGATTTTAATCCCAATCTGATCTTGGACCCCAATATTGTGACGGATGTGCCATAATAATGTATATGTAAGAGTCATTTTAAAGTCATGTAAAGGACCAAGCCCATTTATGGACATTTTTATATCACGAATGCCTGGTCTTTGCACTTTTGCCATTGTTGGACAGTTTCTATTCCAGAAAGAAAAAAAAAACAGAAAACTCATAACCGTCATTGGTGCTCTCCTGATGCAACAGAGAGGAGAGTTTATTCCACCATGTAGATTTCTAAGTATGTTCATTAGTTTAAATGTTCTTTCACTTTCTGTTGAAAATGTTGCACAAGGAATCAAAATCATGAATTCACATACATCTTTAGGTGTACATATATCAATCAAGGCTCAGTCTAACCTCTGTAGTTTGCAGGGACTGCAATTATCATCCGCATCTATATGGGTATGTGAAGAGTCCTTCCTTCCCATTGCCTTCTTCATTTCTTTCATGGCCAAGCACAATCTTCTCTTTAGTTTCTATATTGAAAGATAACTAATAGGTATTATCTAGGGGCTACCTTTTGCCACCCATTGAGGTAAACTCGATTATGTGCAAGGTAAGAAATTAACCCGGGTGAATGAGGTTGACAGATCCATGCTGTTGACTGCAAGATGAGCAGGTTTTGCCCTACAACAAATTGACACAGTAGTTTTAACTAACACTGAACCTTTGCTAAATTGTTCTATGTTAATTAAAAGTTTTGAATGCTTAATCTTATCCACAATAAAAGGATATATATTTACTTCTGGTATTTGAGGCTGGAAAACTAGTGTGGGGAATGTTGTTCAGGGTCTCTCGTATCTCCGTTTCTGTGTTTGAGCTGAGAGGGTCAGCAAAGATGGGAGATGGGAGCATTTGGAGAAACTTCAAACATTGCTTTGGTGATGGCTTATTGGATCCAGTTAAACATTTGTAAACATTTCCAGCACTTACGTGTAAAAACAAAGTGGTGGATGTGTGAGTACACATGATGTCTTATATCTGCCTATCTAATCCTACCTAAGCAGCATTGGTGACAGAATTTCCTATTTACTGACTGATCAAGAGTGAAAAATATGTGAGGCCAATGTTAAAAAAAAAAGCTGTCAATTTCCAAAAGTTTTGTCTGCTCTTCCATTTCTTAAGATTCATATTACTCATATTGGCTGTTTCAAGGGAAAGATATGCTAAAAATCTTACGGGAACCACAAAATTCACTGTTTGTGATTCTGCATTTATTTTCCTATCAGTTCCATAAGGGAACACTAAGGAATTGTTTTGTATTTTTGATTGTATCAGTAAATTCCATGTAGATGTCATTTTTAAGTCATTATCATTACAAAAACTGCAGAGTCAGCTGGCCCCAAGCCTGCAAAGACTAAGGCATGTGCATAATAATCTTTGTAGTGTCAGGCCTTAAGTATTCTCAGAATCCATTTATAACAGAAAACCTATTGAAGTGGAAGTATAAACAGTGATCTGCCTAAGCACTGATATCTTCATATACACAAAGCTTTCATAGGTACTTCAGAATCACCCTGCTTTCAAAACTATCTTATTTCAAAAGCAATAGATAACATTTTAGATCAGAAATGTTATCTACTGAAACAGCATTGCTCCTATATTGTGCATGTTGTGTTACATCTCTTTAACTATCCACCTGGATAGTGACTATGATCAGATAATGTAGCAAGAGCCACAGATTCAAAGGAAAAATGTATGTGGACTAGTCATCAGGCAAACTAATAGGCATATAAACCATTAAACCATTTCAGAAGCGTTTAATAACCCTCTAATGCTACACTGAAATGAGCTTAATATTTTGGTTCTTTTTATTATTATTTTAGTTTTTGTACACTGATCTTGAAACATTTTTTAGTGCAAAGGAAGCAAAATGTCTCATAAGGACAGGTGAATTGGTTCAGTTAAAAATATTGATGAGAATTGAACCCTTTTTTGGACCTCAAAGACAGTTTGTCTATTTTTTCCCCATTCTTTTTACTTTTCTGTGTACCTCTACATTTCCTGGTTCTCATGGAAACAGATATGCTGAAATCTTTATAGAAAAGTTGCTCTTGTCATCCACTATTTCCATTTGCAGACTCTAGGGGTTCAGATAATTCAGATATGGTCAGATAACTATCCAGACAACTCGGGGTGCTCATCCAAACCAAACAAAAAACTCAGAGCATTTGGAAATTTGTGGTTTTGAGGTTTTTCAAGAAGTGAGGGTAAGAGCTTTGTGTAGCTGTGAAAGCTGATTTTTGCTTTTAAATGCCCTACACGTCTATAGTTTTTTGAGGGATTCAATGTCTGTTCCACTTTTACTCTCTTCCTGGTATGAACCCACAGGGCAGTGGAACAAGTTTATCATAATATTCCTATGGGGAAAATAAACAATTGCCTTTGTAAGTTATTTTTCCCCTAATTGAAAACAAGAATTAAAACTTTAAATTTATAGTTAGTCTCCACTACTATAGGTGGAGTAGGCAGGAATGTTAAAATAAAATGAAATGTATAATGCATGGCTTGAAATAAATACCTTACTAACACTAACACTTATATAAATATTCGGTTGTTGGTCTAATTCATGCTGCAGACATTTTGCTGATACATGCTCTGTACATTATATACATAATTATTTTATTTTTGTTATTAAGTAATTTGGGTATGTCTACACTACAGCGTTATTTCGAAATAGCTTATTTTGAAATAACATGTCTAGACACAAAATGCATTTTGAAATAACGTTTTACTATTTTGAAATAGTGCATCCACACTGATAGGATGCTGAATCGCATTTAAGGCCGGCTGGAACCGGTTCTGGCAGGGCATCAGGCCAGGAGTTACCTTGTGTGGCTGCTGCCTGAGGCTATCTGAGACCTGTGCTTAAAGGACCCCCCCCCTGGACAGCCGGTTCTAAGGTTTCCCTGCTTGCTTGCCTACCTCGCTGAGAGACGGCAAAGCATTTTTTCTCTGCGTGCTCTGATTGCCCTCACTCAGGACACCACAGCACTCTGCAGCATGGAGCAGGAGCCGCACCTGGGCACTCTGGTGCTTCTCCTGGACGTGTTGCTGCGAGCCTGGCAGCACATTCTGCAGGCGGTAACAGTCTCCCTGGTGTGCCCCACTGGGGGCTTCTGCCTCGATCCTTCCTCATGTCCTTCCACTTACCCCTCTCTAGCCCCCTTTCCTGCTGTACAGTAAAAGACACAAGGGTTCATTACAACAAAGCCTCGTTACTGAACAAAACTGGAGTGAGGGGGGAGGAATGAAACTGAGGTGAGACTGGGGAAAGAAGGTGGGAGAGGGAAGGAGGGAGGGTGGGAGAGGGGAGGGGAAAACTGGGAGGAGGGAGCTGGCAGGAGGAGGCAAGGGGAGGAAGGGGGAGGAGAAGCTCAGGGCTCAGGGTTGGGGGTCTCGCCGGCCCAACTGTTTCCCAGCACCATGGGTGCAGGGGCCTCAGCATCCCTGGGGCTGTGGGGAGGGTGGGGAGGAAGAAGCGGGAGGGGGAGAAGGAGTAGGAGGAGGAGCGGCAGCAGGGGCTGGAGCAGCAGGAGGCTGCAGGCTCTGCCCCAGGCTCGATGACCACCTGGGGGGCACGGACCATCCTGCCCCCCAGGCTGCAGTCCACGGCATCAAAATAGGGGCAGGTGTCTGGGTCTGCCCCTGGTTGTGAGCTGCCCCCTGTGGCCCTGGCATATGCCTGCTGCAGCTCAGTTATTTTCATGCAAACCTGCTCCTGGGTTCACATGTGGCCTTTGGTGGCCAGGCTGGCAGCCATCCGCTTGTAGACAGTTGCGTTCCTCCATTTAGTGCGGAGATCATGGACGTTGGAGGCATCCCCCCAAACCTGAATTAGGTCCCTGATCTCCACACTGGACAGGCAGGCGCCCCCCTTTTCCGACCCCTGGCAGGCTCCTGGGAGCTGGCAGACTGATCCTGGGGAGTGGTGGAGGGCTGGCTGCCACTGGCTGCTGGCTCATGCTGGGGCCACTGGGTCAGGGGCAGTGACTACTGGCTCTGGGCTGGCAGGCTTGGAGCTAGCACAGGCACTGTGGCCAGAGTCTACCGCTTTAAGGGCTCCAGGGAGGAGGGGAGGGAGAGGAGTTTTCTTGGTTGTGCCCAGAGTGGCCACAGGGCACCGTGGGAAGGGCCGGAGGCCCTCTATTTCAAAATAAGCGTCTACACCGTGCTTATTTCGAAATAGCAATTTCGAAATTGGCTCTATTCCTCGTGGAATGAGGTTTACCAATTTCAAAATAAGCCCTCTGCTATTTCGATTTAATTTTGAAATAGCGGTTTGGCTGTGTAGATGCTGGTAAAGTTGTTTCGAAATAACGGCTGTTATTTCGAAATAACTTTGCTGTGTAGACATACCCTTTCTGTCTAAGGCCATATCTACACTAGAGATATGATTGAAGCAGCCACAATTGATCTTCTAGGGTTCGAATTAGCGGGTCTAGTGAGAGGGCTCTCCCATCAATGCTGGTAGTCCTGCTTCTATGAGGAGTAAGGGAAGTCGAAGGAAGAGTGTGCTTCCTTCAACTTTCCGCAGTGCGGGTGGTGCCAAAATTCAAGTTAAGATACTTCGACTTAAGCTACGCAATTAATATAGTTGAATTTGCAAATCTTAATTTGAATTTATCCTGTAGTGTAGACCAGGGGTTAGAGTAAAGTAAAATTCTAGTTACATGGTCAGGATTTGGATAATTGAAAGTATATTCAAGGAGCTGTTTAATAACTGACTCTGGGAGTTAAAAATATTTTTATTCTGTAGGATACATCCCGTCTCCTCTAGGAACTCACCTCAAACATTGCCAGATAACCACAATCAAAGGGTATTTTTTGAGTTATGATGATACTAATGGTGCTTTGAAGCCATGTTAGAGGAACCATTGGAGAAGCAGGCAAGCAAAATTCACCATTGATTGGAGCAGACTCACAAAATAGTTCTCATGTCTTCCATTGTGGGCAGTGAGAGATTTAAGCTCTCCAGCACACAGCATTGTTATCTTGGCTTTGTGCAATTGGATGAAAAAATTCCCCTTCATCCGCAGGACTTTTTGTACATCATTCTAATGGACTTTTTGAACTTTTCACCTTTTTTTTTTAAGTTGGGATCATCTATGTCCCTGCCAGAACCTTGAGAATATATTTGTATTTCTGCACCTCTGCTTTTATAAGCATTATACTTTTGATTATGAGAGTGATTTTCTTCAGAGCCCTCATGTTAGAGTCAACCCTTATATCACATGCGGAGGAGGTGCACTGCAGCCTAATGATTAAGAGACCCAAAGTGGAAATGAAAGTCTTATTATATTGTGCTTATTTTATGTGAAAGCTACTATAGTAGGTGGAATCCGTGACATGTTTATTTGCAGTGCTTTTTAAATAATTCTTCTTACTCTTTGTATTACGGTGGCATCAAGAAGTCTCAACCCAGGTCAGGCCCCATTGTGATAGTTGCTGTTCATATACATAATAAGCATTGATATTGGCCCCTCTTGTGAGAAAACCCACTGGGGAAGAAATCTTGCAGTTTTGTCAGCAATAATTCTGGCTGAGAGGAGGCTCTGGGAAGGTTAGAATAGGGACAAAACTAACTGAACATGGGCCTGGTGGTTCCTCACTGATTCTCTGTGTTGCTGGATACTTCCATTCTCTCTAAAGGATTTAAGATTAATTGGCTGGTGGCTGCCATGGTGCACATGAACTCACACCTGCACATGCACACAGTTAGATGAGTTCGCACTGTGGAAGGGGTCCTGGCAAAAAGATGGCATATGCTAAGCCTGTAGTATATTCTAAGTTGGAACTTCATGCTTGGATCACCCATTTCCCCCATCCTTTTGTGTCAGTCATCTTGAGTAAGTCGTTTCACCACTCCATGACTCTGTTTTGACCTGTCCATTTGATTGTTAGCTCTGTAGGGCAGGAACCATCTCTTATTAGGTGTATGAATAGCAACAAGCATAAAGGGGCCTGAACTTGATTGAGGCTTCTCAACTAATAATAATGGTTACAAAGCACTGGAAACAAACATGTCACTGATTCCAATGATTATGACAGTTGCCACATAGTTCCAATTAAAATATGCACAAGATTCCACTATGATTGCAATATGTAATTCATTGCTGTATGAAAGCAGATGCTCTTTCTGAAATGCTGTAAGAAATATCTACTATATATTTGAGGGAGTTTGTTTGTGAGCAAACAAGCGAGTCTGTCCACCCATCTGTCTTACTAAACAAAAAGAGCTAGGGCCACCAAAGTTGGTATGCATAACTTAAAACAAGACAAGGGTTTGGTTGTGCCAGGATAATGGGATGTGCCCGGAATTAGATTGTTTTTCATAACACAAAAAGGGAGGGGGCTGCAAGCAGACATAGTTATACTGTCTAATGACCACAGGGGGCAGCAAGGGGTGAGAAATAGGGATTGGGACAGCTATAACACCATTGGGGCAACAGGGGGCTTCCTGCCTGCCACCTGGGTGGCGAGGTCCCTGATGTGGTCTGTCACGGGGATCTGCCCCTTCAGTCAGTGCAGCCCCCGCCATGACTAGCCTCAGGGAACTGCTGCCTGGGCAGTGTGGCCACTGCCAGCTCTTGCACCCCCCACAGCTGAACCCTCTGCTCTGAGCCCCTCCTCATGCCTGAACCCTGACTCCAGCAACTTCCACATCTCTAGACCAGGGATATTAAATATCGGTGAACTGAATAGTCGAGTAACTTCATGAATTTTTAACAGTAAGTTGACTATTCTATAGTCGCTGGGGATGGAGCCGGCAGCTGCTGTATCAGAGGCAGCAGTGCAGGGCGTCAGGCAGGAGCTGGTCCACGAGGGGAGCCAGTTTAAAAACCAGCTCCCCTTCTGGACCAGCTGCTTGTTGCCCAGTGCTGCTGCCTCTGATATAGAGGCAGCAGAACAGGGTGGCAGCAGCCCCTGTCTAAGGTGGGTCTGAGCTCTTGGACCTGGAATGAGCCGGACCTAAGCCAGGCTGCCTGGCTCCTAATACACTTTAAATGCAGAGCCGCAGCAGGAGTAGGTTCTGGACCCGGTGTGAGCCAGAACTGAGCTGGGCTGCTGGCCAGCCTGCTAAAAAATGTACTGGCAAGAGTGGGAGGAGGAAAATGAGTATAGTCTATAGCATTAACGTATAAGCTTTTGCTTACCAGTTAATCGACTATACTATTACATCCCTAGTCCTAGACCCAGTCCTCAGTCCCTCCTCAAACCCAAACCCTGACTCCTGTACCCCCATACCCCTAGCCTCATTTGCCCAGTCCCCTGCCCTGAAGAACCCCAGCAAAGTGGGGTAAATCTAGTATATATACAGTTGTATGTTAGGGCCAATTTTTGAAATGTCTGTGTTTTCATGCATTTGTTTGCTTTTCTGTATTTGCATCTGTTCATGTTTGCAAATATGTGTTTATGCACGCAGTCAGACAGAGAGCATGGTGCGTGATCTTTGCTATGACATCCATCTTCAAGAGTGAAGAGAGAAGGAATACCACAGACTAGCATGGAGGCACAAGTGTATTATTTCTTGTCTCCCTGCAGAAGCAGAACAGGAAGAAGCAAATCAATTTAGAATATTTAGATTTAAACAATAAACAGGAACGTATGTTGCAGACGCAGAAGACAGCATGATGAAACAGAACAGATCTGACTCATTGTTTAACTCCTTACCTTACATACTCCTGTGTAGCAAAGCCACCAGTAAAATAATAATCTGATATAATCCATTGAGCTAGGCATTATCCTCACTTTCTTCACATTTATTATATACATTTTAACAACCCCTCCCCACTCCCTGCAATTTGGTATAGCTGTCTTGTTATCATGAGGTTCCTGGGCAACACTGGGTAACCCCAAGGACAAATAATACCACAGAAAATATGAAGGGCACATATTAATAATAGCCATACACAAGCTTCATAAACACCAACCTTTAGTAATTCAGTTGAATATTAGAACTTCCAAATCTCCCTTTGTAGAAAGTGCCAGAGAGGCTAAGCAACTGGAACTATATATGCTGGCTTTGTCAGCTCATCCTCTGTGGACCAATCTGACAAGAAAATCAGATTTCACTTGACTAGAATGTTAGACTCAATTGGTGAAGCCCAACATTATAACATCATAAGCCATTTCTGAGATAATTGTATTTACAGTAAGGCTGATGGATTTTGTTTTAATGTTATGCATATATGGCCTCATCTAAACCTTATTGAAATCAACAGAAAGAATATTATTGACTTAACTGAATTTTGGGTCAGGCCCATAATGTTGCTGTTATTTGTGTTACTGGGCACTCTATAAATGCAGAATAAATAGATGGTCTCTTCCCCCAAGAGGCTTACAGTTTAAGTAGAAGACAATAGACAACACATGGATATACAGGTTGAACCTCTCTAATCCGGCCCCGATGGGACCTGATCTTTGCTGAACCATAGAATTTGTGGAACCACAGGAGGTCAATATTATCTAGCAGCATTCCCAATACTCCCACTGCTTACTGGACTCTTAGAAGACATCTCTAGATAAAAAAAAACAGCACAGAACACTGAGAGCCAGAACTGGAGGCTGTAAACAAACTTTATCTGACCATGGAAAACTTGGCCACACACATGCTAAGCGGGCATCCAGCTAACTAAAATGATGTTAGACTACAGATGTTACCAGACCAGAAAGTGTCAAACTAGAGAGGTTCAACCTGTAGATAGATGGGAAAATATAAGAAAGTAATGAAACAATATTAATCAAATGGATTGTTTTATATGATTCACTGAACCAACTGCCACAGCATTTGACAACATTTCTCCAAGCTCCATTACTGTGGGGAATTAAAGGACCAATTTCCCAAGGGATTCAGCCCCTTTCATGATTTGCTAAATTCCTCCAAATTTCATGGGGCTCTGGACATTTAACTCTTTGCAAGAGGTGCATTTAGCAACTCATTTGGAGTCAATCCTATTTGTGGATTCATGACTACCACTTCTGTGCAGTGGAAATACTGGTGACAACAATTAAATAGGCCAAAGACAAAACAACAAGTCTCAGAGGGGTAGCCATGTTAGTCTGTAACTTTAAAAACAATGAAGTCTGTAGCACTTTAGAAACACGGTCGTCTGACCAATAGATGGATGGTACAAACAGGACAACACAAGAGTGCTTTCACTTGAAGCTAAACTTTACTTAGTCTCAAGCACTTACCCACATCCTCAACAGGTTAGTAAAACACCCCCACCTTCGATAATTACCGAAGTTGAGTGTGGCTCTCGAGTGACACCGGACAGGCTTCTGATGACCAGTCTTCTGTCTGCCGATGGGGACGAAGATGCATCCAGAAGTGAAGAGTCCTCAAGGAGTCCTCGAGGTGTCCCGCCAAGTGTTCCCAAAATTGTCCCCCCTAACTCAAACTTTCCTTCTCTATGTATCCATTAGTATTACAATAACATGTCACTCAAAAACTTGTTAGGCAAGCACTTTTTAAAGGTTAGGCAAGAGGTTTTCTTCTGAACATCACTTTCACCAGATGCATTTTTTCCTTTTTCAGAGACTTCATGCTTGGGGGCCCTGACAGATATATGTCTTAGGGCATTTAGACAAACTTCCTGTTTTTCTTAATGTATAACTCAGAGATTTCACTAGAGATTTGGGCCTCAGGAAGGACGCGGGGTCAAGCTGCCCTCTCAAGGTATGTCTAGACTACATGGCTCCGTCAACGGAGACATGTAAACTAGTTTACCCGGCATAGTCAATGAAGCGGGGATTTAAATAATCCCCGCTTCATTAAAGTAAACATGCCTGAACCACTATTGCTTACTGCTTACTACATGGCTCCATCGACGTTTCACGAGGCATAAGGGATCGGTCGGCAAAGGCTTCCCCAGCCGACAGATCCGCATCTAGACTGCCGCGCTGTGCCAGATCAGCTGATCGTCGGCACAGCGCGGTGGCCATGTTCATTTTAATGAAGCGGGGATTATTTAAATCCCCGCTTCATTGACTATGCCGGGTAAACTAGTTTACATAGCTCTGTCGATGGAGCCATGTAGTCTAGACATACCCTCAGTGGCACCCAAACTTCCCTTCTTCCCCCTTCCTGACTTGGTCATGCTGTCTAGGCCTATTTTGGGCCTGTTAGCTTGGTTGCTAAAGTTCAAGCAGTAAGCAATAGTGGTTCAGGCACATTACTGGATTTGCCAAAATCTCCCCGTACAATGTGTCCTGGATGAAAGCTAGAGGCGTGTAAGTAAGAGTAGCGGTTAGTACATTTCCAGTATAGGGTGATGTTTATGTGAGCATCATTTATTTATTTGTAGTGTAGTGTCAAGGAAGTGGATCTCTTGTGTGGACTGGTCCAGGCTGAGGTTGATAATGGGATGGAAATTGTTGAACTACTTAGTGCTTGTATGGAATAAAATAGACACAAATTCCTTTAAGAATGTATGTTATGTCCATAATTACATAACATATTTTTGGTGATTTTCAAGATCCACCCACATCTTGTACTACTAAAATAAAGACCTAGTACATTACACAATTTATGGACCATCACCTACATTTTTTAAATGGGTAAAATACTTGGACTTCTTCAAAAGTGTCCTTTCAATTTGTGGGCCTCAGTGTTGTGGCCTGATTTTCAGAAGTGCTGAACTTGTTGAAATTCCAGCCCTTGCAATCTCAGGTTGAGCATCCAAAAAGTGAGGCACGCAAAATTGGAGGCCACTTTAGAAAATGGTATCCTTAGTTACTGAACTGAGAATACACAAACAAAATAATGACAGAGTCAATACTAGAACTCAGGAGTTGTGTTCCCATCTCCTACTCTAGCTACATGCCCATATTAGGGAGAAGGCATTGGAAAAGGTCTGTGCTTTTACTATAATGACACTGAAATGCTTCTTGTTTATGTTTGTTAACATTCATTACAGAAATGCAGATTTAACAATTGTTCTTTGTTGCAATAATATTATACACTGTCACTTTACTTCTTTCTACATTAAGGTTGGTCTAGCTCTTCTACTTTGGAGCTAAATCTTACATTTCTCTCACCCTGTTAGACTTTTTCAGTCTTAATGTTAGTTTAGATTTCAATTAACATTCTTAAAAAGAAATAAAAATAGCCTATGTCATGTTGTATTCTTTTCCACTGGGAACTAAATGTCCTCCACAGTCTTTTAACCATAGTTCCTAGGATAAATCTCACATACCTTACTTCTCACTCAAAGAGAAGATGGTGCTTTTCTCTTTTCTCTGTTCCTTAAATAGCACTAGTGTTTATTTGCAGTCAATAAAAAGAAATATTTTATATTATACTATGTTATTGATATGATAATAATACACTGAACTTCTGGAGTACCTTCCATCCCAAGATCTCAAAGCACTTTAGAGTTATATTAATATAGTCACGAGCTGTCATCCCCAGAATATCAAAAAGAAGCTTGACTTTATAGGAACTGATTTGTCTTCAGATATATTTATACAGTATTTTATAGAAGAAAAATAAATCTAAAAGTCATGACAATTGTATTGCTGTTGTCTTATCTGGCTTTGTGGCCAAGGTTTTCTAAACAGTATTTCTAGGGTAGTTAAAACAGAAGTACCTTTTTAACATGATGGCACTCTGATGATCAGAATTCGTACAAGAGAGTAGGCTAAGAAGTTATTATGCAGGAACTTGAAATACTGCAATTTGTATGGAAAGAGAAACGGTGTTTTTAAAAGACATGTCATTCTACTTGTTGGATAACACAGGGACACTATCACTCACAGAATTAATTTCTTTGTGTCAAAAGTTTCTGAGGTTTAAATAGGTTTCTAAGGTTGCAAAAGCTAAACCTCCCAGTCAATATGACGTACAGTGAAATGTTCTGTCCTTTTTGTATAAATACAAGACAGAAGCAAACATATTTACCTGAAATGTTCTACTTAAAGCGAGAAAGAGGAAACCTCAATTGCTTTCAAGAGATTCATGATTTTTTTCCAAACATCTTTTTTTTTAAAGGGAAGGAACTTAAAGGATTATTATTTAAATGTTTTAAAGATTGTTTTAAATAGTGCTTTCACCCTTCTACAAAATGCTCTATGGAAGAAACTCCCCAAAATATTAAGGCTTTGTAATATTCTTTAAAGGATTTGCAAATATGAAATGCTAATATTCAGTCTAATTTTATTATAGCTCTCTGAAAGGTGAGAACAGGTGAAAGGTTTATTGTAATGACTTGTTTGAGTAGTCTTAGTAACACTTAAATCCAGATTGATGACTTAAAAAGCTTTAAATAGCATCACTATTTTGAATTAAAAAAGACCCCTGGCTTTGAAGAAAGATTCTATAAATTTTTTATGAATATATAAAGAAGAAATATCTTAAACTGTGAACTTATAATGATAGTGAATGTGCCTGGATTGACAGCTCTGAAAAAAATGAAGTCCTCTGATTATCCAGAGAACAAGTTGAGCAGTGGGGCCATTGTCTCCTACCTACCCCACCCTGCTGATGTGCTCTGACCTGAATAGAATGAACTCCTCTGAGAGAACAGGTAATTAGTTATCCTCTATGTTCATTCATGCTTGGTCTCTCCTCTGAGACTGCAAACTACTGTCAAGCTGAGATGGTGGTAATAGCAAGGGGCTTACACTAGTAATGGATAGAGGTTTGGAGATTCTGTATGGATCAAGCTCTTAAAGTTGAACCTTATACAGCACATTTTCTATTTTGCAATCAATTTCAAATCCATGTCTGTTTGAATTCTTGACGCCTTTGTTTTATATATTTGCAAACTCCATTTACAGCAGGATAGGTTTAGTTCATGGCAACTGAACAACTCTCCATTAAAGAAGAGAGTGCTACTCTAATTGTATTGGCAGGATAAATTCTGTAGACACTATCAGTATCTAGCCAATAAACCTTGCACGTATGGGTCCTGCTCCAGGGCCCAGTAAAATCAATAGAAAAATTCCCATTGACTTCAATGTATTTTGGATCATACCTTGCAGCACATGAACTGAAGTGTTGACCTTTGTCCATATGCTTAAGTTACAGTCTATGTATTAATGTATACAGTCTGCCAGCATATAAAGCTAACTCCCCTAGAAAGGGATTATACATGCATACAGTTTAGATAGATAGATAGATAGATATCCTCTCCTATAAATCTAGTTCTTCCAAGAGAGAATGGTAAGATTTTAGTGACATTTTGGAGGTGCTGAAGAACTTGGCAACATTTACAGGCTGCTGTCTTTGGGGAGCAGATGTGTACTCTTTCAGGACAGGAAATGCAGAGGTTTAGAGCAAAGCAATATCTGGCAACAGTTAAACAAAACATGAAAAAGAGGAAGAGGAAGGAGAGGTAAATGGGCAGAGCCCTGCAAATCCATGGATCTCTGAATTATATCCATAGGTATCCATATCTATGGATATGGATGCAGATATTTGTGGCTCATTTGTGAGGAACATATGCATGTCCCATGCCTTCACATGGGAGACATAGAATTCCCTCGTGTGGTAGGGTGCGGATATAACAGTGTCCCCAGTGGGGTCATTGTGGATAGATTTCTGGGAACATCCACACAATGTGCAGCAGCAGACAAAAACCATGCAGAATGTTGGGAATCATTAAAAAAGGGATAGAGAATAGGGCAGAGAATATCTTATTGCCTCTATATAAATCCATGGTATGCCCACATCTTGAATACTGTGTACAGATGTGGTCACTCATCTCAAAAAAGATATCTTGGCATTGGAAAAGGTTCAGAAAAGGGCAACAAAAAGGATTTGTGGTTTGGAACGGGTCCCACATGAAGAGAGATTAACGAGATTGGACTTTCTATCTTAGAAAAGAGAAGACTAAGGCGGGATAGGATAGAGGTCTATAAAATCATGCCTGGTGTGGAAAAAGTGAATAAGGAAAAGTTATTTACTTATTCCCACAATATAAGAACTAGGGGGTCACCAAATGAAATTAATAGGAAGCGGGTTTAAAACAAACAAAAGGAAGTTTTTCTTTGGTTCAGAGTACAGTCAACCTGTGGAACTCCTTGCCAGAGGATGTGGTGAAGGCTAGGACTTTAACAGGGTTTAAAAAAGAGCTAGATAGATTCACGGAGGTTAGGTACATCAATGGCTATTACCCAAGATGGGTAGGAATGGTATGACTAGCCTCTGTTTGTTTGTCTGGATATTTTTGCAGATACAGATGCGGATGTGGATACAAATTTTGTATCTGTGCAGGGCTTTGTAAATGGGAATAAAGTGATTTAAGCCTAATAATTTAACTGGGACTATACAATCAATACAAATTAATCATTTCAAAAGCAGCGTGAAAAAGATAAAAACATGTTCTTTGTTTTAAATAAGCGGGAATCAAAATTAGAATGATTTTACAGTTTCTATTGACCTATAGAAAAGTCACTCATTTGCAAAATATTTTAAATGATACTCATGAACTTAGGATATTCCGAGCATAGGCAAGTGATAGCATCACAGAAAAAGTAGCAACGTGATTCAACACCTCTCCTGTTTTAAGGGATTCAAGTCAGTGAAAAAAATCCCATTGACTTGAATGGATGGTCCAGGATCAAGCCCCTGCATCCTAATGATAAGCAGAGCCAAAATATAGACTAATAAAAACCTAATCCTACATAAAAGCTGTGTGGATGGACCCTTATGTACTCATAGAGCCACATTAAATTTAATAGAGATCCTTGAAGAAAGAATGTTTACCCACATGAATCCAACAATGATGGTCGTCAAGCACTTGTAACTTAGGGCAAGTCTACACTGGGGAGTTATTTCGAAATAACTCCCCTTATTTTGAAATAACAAGTTGAGCATCCACACTGCCAGGCCTGTTATTTCAAAATAAAGGACTTGATATTTCAAAATAATAACTCTTGCTTGTGAAGACGAATAAACTTATTTTGAAATAGTTATTTCGGGAGTTACTATTTTGAAATAACTTTTTTTCCAAAAAGCCTGGTAGTCTAGACATAACATTATAGTCTGACTCATATGACCTACACCATATTGGGTTTTATGTGAATTTAAAATGTAAAGGATCAAAGACTGTATTTCAGAGGATGTTATGGTCACTAGACAAAAGCATGACCTCACTGGTCTTCTCAATTTCAGGAGTTTGTTTCACTACCTTTACAGTGTTACTTTTATGGAGAGAGACTATCGCCCTTCTACTAAATAATTGTGGCTGTTTGTCTGGTACTTTTTTTACCCCTCACTATGAAGTTATTGCTCAGGAAATAAAACATAATTTTTTTGTATAGAGCTTTTTTCTATGTTTTAATAATAGATTGTTATCATCTCTGTATCCATCTAGGTACGCAACCTTGTAAATTTGGCTCTATTCATTTGGCAGTAGAAATCCTGGAAACTTCCCTTTGAAAACCTGCACCCCAAAATCTGGATGTCACCTTCACAGTTCATCTGAGATCTACCAGTTCAAGTATTCAAACTCCTATATCCTCCAGAGAAACATAGCTAACAAATTCAAGTCATACCCAATTTGTGAAATGAGTTTTGTCTGGAGTTGGTTTTATGTATACGAGCAATTTATCGAGTTTTCTTTGATGAAGAACATCAGATAACTGGGGGGGGTTGGGTTTTGTTTTTTCACAGCAGAATATATGGTATGCACATAGTGCAGAAAGGAAAGAAAAGTGCTGGTCTAGACATATGTGTTTTTTGGGTTAAGTGTAATCACTTGGAGGCTACAAGAAAGATAAGAATGGGGTATGTAATATTTACATGCGGCTCTTTTCTTCTGTTAAATCTATCAATGTAACCTTAAATATTGTGTCACTTCCTCCTGCCAAATATACCTGTTTCTTTCCTTTCCTTACATAAACAACAATTTGAAAACATTACTTTGTTCAAAGAAAACAAAAAACCAAAACAAAACCAAAAACAACACAAGATTTGAAAATTACATTATTGTGTGGTGGTTTTGTAAACTAACTTTCTACTATCTGTGTTCAGATGTGTTGCTTTTCAGTAAGCTTATTTACAACAGGTCCTGTTCCTTTTTCAATTGACTTCTTCCTGGTCTGACTTGTACATTACCTTTGAGAGGTTAGTATTGGTTCACTACAACAGTGAGATTTTTGTGACAAAATGTTCTAAATACATAGCCAACCCTCCCCTCCTGCGTCACAAAAACCAAAGCTGCTTGTAATACATAGGGCGCTCCATTAATCTGCATGGTCATGGGACCACCAAGACAATATAAAGTTGTGCAAGGTGCACAGTACAATAAAGTAAGATTAGGGCTAGCTCTTTTCAACACTAGTCTCAAAAATTGCTAGCTAATTTTCCTTATCAAGATGTTTTGGCACCTCTGCTTTAATCATTAAGCTTAATATTTTGAAAGCCCTTTTACATTTTTCATGTGACTAGCTCATTTATTTTACATTTCTATGGAGTGGACTCTATTTTGCATGTTTATAGTTCAAAGTCCTGCTTCTAATATTTTACACTGGTATAAAATCAGAAGTAACTAATGAAGTAAATGGAATTTCAGGAGTTTAAAAATGATCCAAGTAAGAAAAGAATTGGGTGTATAATATGCTAAAAGCCTAGTTAGGCATTCCTCAGGTGAGTTTTTTTGGGGGGTTTTTTGTACTGGGAAGAGTTCATATTAGCTATTCTTTGCAAATTCCATTTTCCCCACAAGAACAGTAAAATGAGCTCTAGCCAAAACCATAAGCCATTGTCTGGAAATCTTGAAACAATGTGAGCTATTAAAGATAATACAAACTCTTTCATTGTACATTTGTTTGTGGGATATAGTTCACAAAATCTGAGGCCTTATATGGGGAATCAAACCATACATCTGATAAGTAAATCCAGTACATGCTTCATAGGAAAATATGCCTCTGCTATATTAGTGATGGGAAGAAGGCTGTTTCTGCATTTCCATAAACACTTTGCATAAATCTCCACAGCTATATGACCTTAAAATCTCCCCTATGATGTTAAATTGTTCTCTTTCATGTCAAGTATTTATGGGGAATCAGAAATAAATAAGGTTTCTCTCGCAAAATGAAAACATATGTATTTTAAGTAATCTATAAGTAAGCTTTGATTTTGCAACACAGACTGCTCGTGCACATAGAAAAGAATGAACACATTTCTTTTTCAGTACACTGATTTCTGATCAATAATACACTATTTGTTCTTACCCAGAGTATGCATATGTATATTGATGTGCAGAACGACCGAGATAGTTGTATTATTTTGAATGACAGATATATTTCAGTTGACCTGCTTGATATTATTTCAGGTGAATGCACTAAATTAAATCTAAGGAGACTGGGGGGGAGGAGAACAAACAGGAAATAATGAAAGAAAGAAGTTATCTCCATGGAGAATAACAAGGATCCTGAAGAAAAATAATGGGTGATCGAGTCATCAGAAATCCTTATCCACTTGTGGCTAGACAGATGAACAGAACAGCCCTGGTTTTCCAATGCTAGAGCGTAAGATTAGAAGAACATGAACTATTAAAAAATCCTACCTTTTAGGAGAAAAGCAGGAGAACAGACAGCTCCTGCTTGGAGAAAGAGAGAGGGAAACTTCAGGAGGAGAATGTCACTCTCTACCCAGATATAGGCAGGGCCTGCAGCAAGAGCTAAAGCCAGGGCTCTGGGGATGTTTCTGAGGTAGATGGGCTTGCCTATGTTTTGAGAGAGGCGATGAAATGTAGGCAGGACCTTGGGAAGTTTTAAATCTTCCCTTCTGCTTGTTACATATTTTTGGGTAAATGGACAACATGTCTGTTTGGAAGGAGCTGTTTTGAATCACTTTAATCAGCCACTTTTCACAAGTACTTGAAGAGGAGCATCTCGCAGATATAGTTGCAGTTGGGCCTCTCGTGTTAACATGGTTGGAAAGTAGGGGCAGTGCAGTACCCTGCAGGGTTCCACCCAGAGGCTATGTCTACACTAGTGGGTTTTGGCACAAAAACAGCCATGCACTGTTTTTTTGCTCAAAAAAAAAAATACAGTAAATCGACAGGACAGAGGGCTTTTGCAAGTAGAGTTATTCCTCTCCCCACGAGGAATAACTCCTTTTTGTGCAAGAACTCTTGTGCAAAAAGGCATGTGTGGATGCTCAACAGGCGTTTCTTGCGCAAAAAGAGCCTATCACAAAGCACAGGTGCTCTGATGGCCATTCTGTGAATGGCAATCAGAACTTTCTTGTGCAAGGGTGTCCATGCAGTGTGGACTCTCTCCTGCACAAAAGCACATCGCTTTGGCAATGCACTTTTGAGGTGTGGACGCGCTTTTGCACAAGAAGTTTTTGCAGAAGATCTCTTCCGCAAAAAGCTTCTTGTGCAAAAACCTTGCTGTGTAGTAGACAAAGCCACAGAGAGGAGAAAGGAGTAGAACTATCACCTGGGAGGGGGGAGCTTCTTTTGTGGGAGGAGGAGGGTATAAGACATCAGTTACCTTGGCAGGATATTTGGAACAGGGCATATTGTATCCTGGGCCATTGATCTTAAAGTGGGATGAGCCATAGAGATCCAATCTAGGAAGAGTGCAGGTAGTGTGTCCATGGGAAACACTGGAGAAGAGATCACAAGTGCAGCTTACCTCTGAGCTGTCACACAACTGGTATTTAGATTTAAGGAAAATTCTATTTTGAAAGTTAAGAATAGAGTGTAGCTTTAAAAGAAAAACCTAGACAGTCATATCTCTATGGGGTTTGGGAGACTGGGAGAAAGTGGCAAATCTGAGAACAGCTGAATATAGTTTCAACTATTCTTGGGACTGCTTTGACTGGGGCAGTGGGGAAAGGACTGGGCAGAGATAAGACCCACGGAGTAGCAACCGGGCTGCTCCTGTCTCTGCAAGGAGCTCACTTAGCATCTGATAATGGTAGAATGTAGTAGACTATGGAATAGTAGGACAAGGAATGAGATGGAACATGCGTGGGCCAGATTGATGGTCCCTGATCTTTGGGTGCAACTGCAAAAATTAACTATACAGCTGTTGTAATCAAGGGCGTAGGATTTTTCCAGTGTGGGAGGATTCCTGGTTTGTGTTAAGTTGCTAGCCAGCATAGGTCATAGGTTGGGGTAAAGTTGAGTATGGCCATAACTCTTTTCACTCTGGCCAGTCTCAGAGGACCATAACTGCTACGCAAAGCTAGAGCAAACCAGTGGGAACTATTTTGGAATGGGGGTGCTGAGCTGTACTTCCCCCTCCTTAACTCTGTCCACACTCCTCACCACCCCTTAGAGTTGGCGCCAGCCGCCGGGACCCTGGACGTAGGGCAGGTGGTCAGAACCCCAGGCTTTGCTACTGGGTGGGACCCTGCATGTAAGACTTGGTGGCAGGGCCAGCAACTGAGCAGAACCCAGGACTAGCCACCAAGACCTGTCACATGGGGATAGCAGTTAAGCAGGACGTGGGCCAAAAATGGAGCCACAGGGAACAGCAGTGCCAGCAGCGGGGACCCTGGGCGACAGGGCTGGTGGCCGAGATCCCTCAAGCAAGACACCCCTCACCCTTACTTCCCATGCCTATGGAGCAGCCTTGGTGTGACCGTTGCTCAGCTCTACACTTCAGCCCTACCTGAGTACACCCTGGATAGATCCACACATTGGGACCTCTCTTAAATTATTTGAAACTGGGCTGATTATAGGAAGTGTATTGTAGGGAACAATCCTGCACTATCATGCGGCTATAAAATAGATAACCTAGTAGGTCTTTTCCAGTTATCAAATCTTTTATTCTATGATTTATATTTCTAAAAGTTTTCAGACCGATAGGGAGCACAGTGAGAAATGTTGGTATGATCAAATAATTGGGAACACTGTGTGTTTACTTTTTACAGCTACTTAATGCCAGCTATGTAAAACATGCCTGGGTATGTTGCATTGCAAACACTGGCTGGAATGGCAAGGCTGGTGTTTCAGTTGAGTCAGAAGCTGTGCATTTGATTTGTGCCAGTAAAAGCCAAGATGACAGGTTTTATTTTAATTTAATAAAACTTGAAGGTAGTACCATGAAAATCTGGCTCAGGCTGCCTGGCAGGCTGCCTGGAAGGGAATCTTTGATAGCCCTCTTCTCTTTTATTTTATTGGGTTCACCATTTTCTCCCACTTAGTTCATATTATTTGGAACTGAATTTTTAAAAATGCTAATAGGATTGCTCTGTAGTTTCATCCTGCCCACCTAATACACACAGTTTATAAAACAGTTCATTGAAATAAAGATCCCTAAAATTCACTGTGTGAATAATCTTCATGTTACTTAATAGTTTCCTTCCTGAATTCAATATGATATTGTCAGTCAGAACTTGGAAGCACCGTTTAATTACATGCCCCTGTGGAGAAGTGAATGGAGAGTGGCAAGTACTCCAGCGACCTAGAGGGGACATTTATAAAAATGTGTTTTTTTAAGCCTTGCTTGCTTGATTCCTCCCCCTCCTCCCCCGCCCCCCCGTAAGGTTGTAGGAATGGGGGACTATCCATCAAACTGAAAGGTGGATTAAGGATCATTTGTAATAAATCAGCGTTCTAATCTACTACTAGAGAAAGCAGTGTTTTTTTATACCTGCATTTAGATATATAAATGACTTTACAGTCCCTCCAAAGATCTGAAGATTCAAAATGAAGCAGTAAGATTATGGTGCTCACTGAAATCTGATCCAAATCTTTTCATGTTACTTCCCATTCTGTCTTCACATCTTTGCCAACAGACCCCTGGCTACTTTTCCAGTCACAGACCTCACTCCATCCTATCCCACAGACTTCTGGCTTCTGATGTAACCTCCCGCACCCATCTTTCTCTCTACTGCTTTGTATCCTGAACATACACCATTCCACATGAGCTCCCTAAGGCTACATCTAGACTACAAGCCTCTTTCGAAAGAGGCTTTTTTGAAAGAATTTTTCGAAAAAGCCTCTTTCGAAAGAGAGCGTCTAGACTACAAGCAGATTTTTCGGAAAAGCGAGACACTTTTTCAAAAGAGAGTCTAGACGCTCTTTCGAAAAAGCACAGTTTGCGCTTTCCATAGCACCTTTTTTCAAAAGAGTACTTTCGAAAAAAGGCATTCCTCGTAAAATGAGGTTTACCATGTGTGACGGGGCGCTGGTTCCTGCGGCCCAGGAACCCATGGCATCCCACACTCCTGAGCCCGCGAAGGGTGAAAGAGTCACCGGCGGGGCTGCCGCAGCGCAAGCCGCGGCGGCAGACGGCACTGGACGGCGGGAGCCCAGCCGCCTACGAGCAGCACCCCGGCGTACATGCCCCGGCTGTACGGGGATAGCCGGGGACGCAGACGGCGCCGGGAAGGGCCCTCCCCTGGGTGACGTCATTGGCCGGCGCCCGGGCGTGAGGGGCGGGGCCCGGGAAGGCGGGCCCTTCAAAAGACGCCCGGGGAAGCAAGACGGGGGGAAGGTGCTCGGGCTGGAGGTGGGCCCGCCCAAAGCGGTAGGAGCGGCCCCGGTGGCAGACGAGGTGACGCAGCTCGGCGCAGGAGGGGAGCCCGGCGAGGAGGAGGAAGAGACCCAGGACAGGAGTGGAAGGCAGCGGTGGCGCCACCACCGTATCCCGGGGGTTGGTGAGTTACCGGGGAATCCCCGCCAACCAGGCAGCAGCAGTGTATCGCTGCCTTTAGGGTCCTGGGTCGGGACCCGGAGTGAGGGCAGGCCCGAGTCCCCCTCCTCCCTCGCAACTATCTCATAGTGTCTGGAGAGACTGAGACTCAGTGAGCCCTTAAACAGGCCACGGACTTTGTACCAAACCGGGATAGACTGGGGGGAGAGCACGGGTGGAGGGGAGGTGCGTGGATAGGCAGCCCCGATGATGACAGGGCTGTAAGCCTGAGAGGTGGCCGAACCCATGACACCATGATTGAAAAAACTGCCACGTTCTTTCGATTTACTTTCGAAAGAACGCAGCTGAGGTCTAGACACAGGTGAAGTTTTTTCGAAAAAACCCTGTAGTCTAGACAAACCCTAACAGGCCTTTTGCACCTTGCAACTCACACAGGTGCCACACAGGTGTTTGTCTTCCCTCAAATAGAGACATGAATACTAATGTGGATGATAAGGGCTACCCCCGCCTTCCTAAGGCCTTCATGACAACCTACTGTCTTCTCTCAGGCACAACCCTTATGGCCAATGAACTGGTGCTACCAGAAGAAGCTACCAAAGCTGTACTACAGAATAGCCACAGGTTGCTAACCTTCTTGATCTTTTCCCCTCCTTTTCACCACTCCCCCAAATCTGCTAGTATGTTGTCAGGCTAGTGTATGTAAGGGGAAAACAAGCTATGCCTAGAAGTTTGTCCTTTACTTCTAACCACTTTAGGGGACATCTGCTATCATGACCCCTCCCCTTCACCTCAGGAACCTCCCCTTCAAGTTCATGCCCCCCTAATATTCAGCTGGATTCTTCTGGAAGTGGCTGGCTGCATGATCTAAGCTCTCCATGATTGGCTCCAACTGGACCTCCCATTTGAGTTTTGGGGTGTTTCAGGGCAGAAGAGCAGGCTCAGATCATTCCATGGGTGGGTTAAAGAGAAGTGGGTCAGTCAGCTGGACTCCTAGATACCATGGAGAGTGGAAAGAGAGCGTGCAGTTGTGGTTACTCCCTGAATAACTTGTGCTGGTGCAAAGCACCGGCTGCTACATTTCTTGATCCTTTTCTCTCTCCTTCCCTTCTCTTCAAAATCTGGTAGCTTGTAATAACACCTGATTTTGTTAACAGAAATGAGCTGTGGGGACTGAAGGGAGGTGGGGGGTTCATTAAGTCCAAAATATCTAGTGCTTATCCGTCCCAACATGCAAACTGTTGAATATTTGCCCATCCTTATGGTCACATCCAGGTGGATTCTGTTGCTCAAACACACACTCAGTCACACATACACACACACACACAATTTTGCACTGAGACATAACAGAGAAATTCTAATGGGATTTGAAAGAGATGAGAAGGAAGTGGTATGAATTGCATAGCCGCAGCATATTGTTCCAGTCATCTATTTTGCAATTAGTGTAAATTAAGTTACTGGGGTAGCTATATGGATATGCTCTGATTTGATTAACTCTGAGGGTATGTCTACACAGCAAAGTTATTTCGAAATAACAGCTGTTATTTCGGAAAAACTTTACTAGCGTCTACACATGCCAACCGCTATTTCGAAATTAAATCAAAATAGTGGAGGGCTTATTTCAAACTTGGTAAACCTCATTCCATGAGGAATAGCGCCTATTTTGAAATTGCTATTTCGAAGTAAGCGCTGTGTAGACATGGAATAGGGGCTCTTTGGAAATAGGGGGGCCTCCAGCCCTGCTGGCCACTCTGGCCCCAACCAGGAAAACTCCTCTCCTTCCCCCCTCCCCAGAGCCCTTAAAGGGGTAGAATCTGGCCACAGTGCCCGTGCCAGCTCCAGGCCTGCCAGCCCAGAGCCAGTACTTGCTGCCCCTGACACAGTGGCCCCAACATGAGCCAGGAAGCCACTGCCAGCCAGCCCTCCACCGCTCCCCAGGACCAGTCTGCCAGCTCCCAGGAGCCTGCCAGGGGCCGGAAAAGGCGGGCGCCTGCCTGGTCCAGTGCGGAGATCAGGGACCTCATTGAGGTTTGGGGGGATGTCTCCAAGGTCCATGATCTCTGCACTAGACAGAGGAATGCAGCTGTCTACAGCTGGATGGCTGCCAGCCTGGCCACCAAAGGCCACATGTGAACCCAGGAGCAGGTTCAGATGAAAATTAAGGAGCTGTGGCAGGTGTATGCCAGGGCCACAGGGGACAATTCCCAAACAGGGGCAGACGCAGACACCTGCCCCTATTTTGATGCCCTGGACCACATCCTGGGGGGCGGGACAGTCATTGACTGGGGCTGAGGGCCCTGATCAGGGCATGGAGGAGGACAAGGAGGAGGAGGAGGGCCAGGAGCCGCAGGAGCCCAGAGGGAGCGTGCCGCCCAGCCAGGACCCCTGAGCCGTCCCAGCGATCCTTTCGCCGGTGTCATCTGAGGCCGGGGAGGCAACAAAATGTGAGTGCCATCACTGTCCCCTTATGTGGGGGCAGGAGGGGAGGGAGACCAGGGACTGCGCACATGGGCCTTGCTGACCACGAATCACGCAGCAACCTGTGCATGTGCCGTGCCATCCCTGGGCACGTGACCCCAGCTCGCTTCCACGCAGGGGCCTTGGCCTGTTACCCATACGTATGTATGTATGAAGGCACATGAGGTGCTCCTGACCCCAGGGTGGGACACAGCAGGATGCCCTCCCTACACAAGCCCCCTCTACACAGAGGCAGGGGACATTTCCCCCCCCACACACACACACAGAGACCCACACCACATACAGCACAGGGGCATGGGTGCACTCCCGGGCCAGCTCCCACTCCCCTTCGTCCTCACCTTGCAGAGCGGGGCTGGGCTTCACCCACTGTGTCCCCAGAGATAATTGACCACTTCTCTTGTTTGTCCACAGCCGCACCAGCTGCGAGGGCAGGGCACACCACCCCGCCTGGGACATCCTCCCGAACCTGGGCACTCTGCAGGCTGACCCGTCCCCAAGAGGACTACCAGTGGCAGCACCTGGGGATCCTGCGAGACTTGCACCGCACCCTTGACCACTGGGTGCACAAAGACCTGCAGCCCAGGAGAGCTGGCGGGAGCTGCTTACTCAGGGCCGTGCCATTTGCAACCACCTGCAGACCCTGGTGCAGAGATTGCTGCCTCCTGCCGCTCCAGCCACTGCTGCCTCCCAGCTACCGCTCCTCCTCCCACTCCTGCTCCCCATCCTGCTTCTTCCTCCCCACCCTCCACACCCTACCCATCCTCCATAACCTCCCCCCCCCCCCCGGGGATGCTGAGAACCCCGCACCCACAGTGCTGGGAGACAGGTAGGCCAGCAAGACCCTGAGCCCTGAGCTTCTTCTCCCCCTTCCTCCCCTTGCCTCCCCCTTTCAGCTCCCTCCTCCCAGGTTTACCCCTCCCCTCTTCCACCATCTCGCCTCCCCTCTCCCACCTTCTTTCCCCAGTCTCACCTCAGTTTCATTCCCCCTTACCCCCCACCCCAGTTTTGTTCAATAAAGAGAGTTTGTTTTCTTGAACACATGTCTTTATTGTACATCAGGAAGGGGGGTTAGGGAGGGGTAAGTGGAAGGACATGAGGGTGGAATGAGGCACAAGCCCCCAGTGGGGCACACCAGGGAGACTGTTACTGCCTGCAGAACATGCTGCCAGGATTGCAGCAACATGTCCACGAGAAGCATGAGAGTGCCCAGGGGCAGATCCGGCTCCATGCTGCAGAGTACTGTGGTGTCCTGAGTGAGGGCAACCAGAGCACACAGAGAAAAAAATGCTTTGCTGCCCCTCAGTAAGGTAGGCAAGCAAGCAGGGAAACCTGAGAGCCGGCTGTCTGGGGAGTCCCTTTAAGCGCAAGCCTCAGATAGCCTCAGGCAGCAGCCATACAAGGTAACTCCTGACCTGATGCCCTCCCGGAACCAGTTCTGGCCGGCTTTAAATGCGATTCAGCGTCCGATCAGTGTGGATGCACTATTTCGAAATAGCAAAATGCTATTTCGAAATACATTTTGTGTGTAGACGCGTTATTTCGAAATAACTATTTTGAAATATGATATTTCAAAATAACACTGTAGTGTAGACATACCCTTAGAAATTAGCACCCATGGACAATCTGAGCCTGAACAAGGTCTGATTGGGCTACTGAAGTTGCTGGGCACACCAACGGCCAGCATTCCCCCTTATTCATTCCAGCACTTTGAAATAATTTGCTTTCTCAAAGCATCACTTTGTTTCAGTTCACTAGAAATTGTGTATTTAATAACAAAATTGATTCCAATCTGGGCAAAAATCCCTAAAATCAAAAGCGAGCCATTGTGTAGTATTCTCTCCTTGACATCCTCATATATGCAGTATTGAACTCTGTAATGCTTCAAAGCCAATGTAATGGGATGACACAGCTGAAATTGTATAGGGAACCAGCTTATTGTAATTAAATTGCAGCTATCAGTGTGAATACCATCTATCTAATGCACTGCTCACAAAGTGAATGGAAGCATGCAAACATGACTGTGGTGTTTACAACAAACTAATCAAGACTTCAGGTTCCCTGTTAGCAGCAATATAGCTACTCTGTACAAGACATCAGCAATTTTCTTCAGTGTTCTGTATTCTGACTGCATATATGGGGGATGTCTGTTTTTGTCTGCTGATATCAACTCACTGCAAGTAATTCAGAGGGTGATTTAGACTCATTATATTATCTTAGGTATTGTAACTTGCTTTTCAATAATTTTATGGGAGCAGATCCTCAGCTGGAGCAAACTGTCATAGTTCTGTTGACTGCAATGACAATTTACACTACCTGAGATCTTGGCCCAAGGTGCTTTAGCAAGGCCAGAAGTTTAAGTCAAATGTAACCTACTGAATTGGGGATTTGCATAGATCCTGTCCCCTCCACTGTTCAAATCTGTTCCATAAAGACAGTAATCAAAACTTTTCTACCAGACTTACAATTTACAGCAACTGCCTTCTAAACCCTACCTTTCAAACATACAAAAAAGTGATTAGCCAAGAGAAAACATTTGCTTTCAACAACTTTAACAGATTTTAATACAATAAAAGGGTTACTAGATCTTTCCAGATATTTTATATGTATTTAATTTGTAGCAAGTAGATTTATTGATAGGATTTTTTTTTTTTTGTTCTTTGAAAGTAAACCACTTTGCTTCTATTGCAAAAGCCTAACATCTTGCACCAAGATGGCAGAAGAATTGAAGATGCCATGAAATCTACTAAGAACTCTGCATTATACTAATTAATTTATGTGGAAAGAAGTCAGGCAATGTGGTATTGGATGCTAATGCAAAGTGGTTAGATAGGTGTTTGGTATCAACACTGCTAAACCCCTTATCTCAGTCAGCACTCATATTTGTGGCAGTGTCAAGTGAATTTGGAGACTGCACCACCGTCTGACCCTCCATGTGACAGATAAGGCATATTAATGCAGCACTGTAGCAAAGCGTAAGGTACTGATCATGCTATATTTGTTCTGACAAGATACCCAGTTTCCAGTGCTGACTTTCATGGTCAATGATTTCCTTTTGGAATCTAAATTAGTGTAATTATGTTCATACTTATTTAAAACAGTCTTTTAAAATAGAGCCCTGTAACGGGCAGCTGAATCCAAACTGCTCTTCCTAACTGAGGCACAAGGGAAACCAGAAGGTGTCAAAATCAGCTATAGTGTGCATAACAGAAGGCAAGATCCTTAGCATGCAAATTAAAAAAAACATGAATTGATAGAATTTATATAAGGAGAAACTGGAGTTAACTTTTAGTTTGTACTGCACAAGTGAATGATAAGTATACATAGCGGATAATCTCACCTATTAACTTTTCCACTCATTATCCAGATAGGCACTGGGGGAATGAAAAACATTATTTTCTGTCCTTTCCTCTTTAAACTTTAATCATATTTTAGATTACACTTTAATAAATGGAAGATACATGTTTCAGTCCTATTTGTTGCCATATTGTCTCCCAATAGTTTATTTCAGAACATGCAAAAAACCCCATCAGTGATTATCAAAGAGAAAATATTTGCTTTTAACAACCTTAATAGATTTTAATCAAATAAAATGGTTACTAGATCTTTCCAAATATATTATACCAATGTAAGTTCTAGCAAGTGGATTTATTGACAGGGTTGTTGTTGTTTTTTGTTGTTGTTATTGTTGTTTTTGTAAAATACAGTGGTTAAATTCTGTCATACCCTTAGATAAATTAGGTATTCATTATTGCATGAACATATTTCACCCTATGTAACTGTAGGGACTTGCACACTACAGTGATGAAGGCCAGATTGATAGATTATATAACAAAGTTTGTAGTAAAATAGTTTGTCAATCCTGCACAATGTTTTTGTGTTGTTCTAATAGTAATCTGAGTAAGGTTTGGGCAAACCAGTCTGAATAACAGGTTCCATTTGCTCAATGCATGAATCACCATCAAGTAATGATAGAGAAAGTTAGACACTGACTGAAATTTTTGAGTGATCTTCATGGTCTTCAGTGAGACCACATTACAGCAATCCAATGTGGATGTTGCATGGATGTGGATAGCTGCAGCAAGGTCTCATCTTAGTCAGTTCTTCTATGTAGATACATAGATGCAGCTGAGGAGCCAAAAGGATTCCTTGATTATGAAAATTATAAAATTGAAGGATAATCAATGGAATAGGCATGACCTAAGCTCTTTCTAGTCCTCAGGAGATCAGCACCATTTCTCTTATGTAGCCTGAGGTACATCTCTTTGTCTCTGTCTGTCTGTCCGTCTCTCTCTCTCACACACACATACCTCCTGCAATAGCAACATTTTCCTATATGCATGTGCTGAGGAACCTTCTAGATGAAAAATGAAGGATGCTATAAAACAGATATTATTTTAATATTTATTATTCTTTTTAGATTATAAAAAATACTGTAGTGAGCTTCACATTAGTCATAAACATGCTGTTTTAATAAACCAATACAAATGCTAGAGTTCTATATAGAACTCAAGAAATGCAGCATGTATACAGTAATTATTACTGTTGCAGCCTGTTCCAAAATGTTTTCTGCAAAATGTAAGACCTGAGTTGTAAACTCTTTTGCCTGAGGCAGTTGTTAAATTCAAATAATACAATCGCATTTGTAGTATGTTGTCTAGGTTGTATATTTTTGACAAAAAACAAAGAACAAAAAAACCAACAGCAGAGGCATGCAAAAGTGGGCTTTTGTTAGTTCATATTAATGTGATAGCTTGAGCTGTGAGAGCATAGTTAAATCCTCTTGGTAGGAAGAGTTCTTCTTTAAGAAAAACAAAAACAGAACAAAACCCACACATCTCTAGGCTAAGAAGAGCTTCATTCCAGTGGCTAATTCTTCCAAAATATGCTCATTCTGAGCCTGGTTTCACTTTTGCTAATGTAAATCAGGAGTAACTCCGGGCACCCTTATTCCAGTGTTGCCCTAGCAGAGTCTAGACCAGATCCACAGGTGATATACATTAGTGTAGCTGCATTTACTGACATAGACTAATTTTACAGCAACTGAGGATATGTTCCTCCATCACCAGTGATGCAAATACAGTACATAGCCAGTCAAGACTGACAAGAGACTTCACCATGCCCTGGGGGAGCTAGCTCCAGGACCCTGGAAGGTGCTGGGCCTGAGGGTACATCTACACTAGCCCCCCAGTTTGAACTAGGGAGGCTAATGAGGGCGACTGAAATTGCTAATGAAGCGCGGGATTTAAATATCCCACACTTCATTAGCATAATCCCGGCCAGTCGCCATTTTGGAAAATTACTAGCCCGAAGTAACTGCCCGTGTCTGCGCGGCAGAGAAGCGAGATTCGAGATAAACCCCTTAGTTCGAATTAACTGTTAAACCTCATTCCATGAGGAGTAACAGTTAATTGAACTAAGGGGTTTATCTCGAATCCGCTTCTCTACGGCGTGTAGACGCCGAGCAGTTACCGAGCTAGTCAATTTCAAAATGGCGACCGGCTGGGATTATGCTAATCAAGCACGGGATATTTAAATTTCGTGCTTCATTAGCAATTTCGGTCGCCTTCATTAGCCACCCTAGTTCGAACTAGGGGGGCAAGTGTAGATGTACCCTGAGGCGGAATGGGCAGGGCTGGAGATTTATCTCCCTCAACCAGCACTTTTGCGCTTCTGGAGCTGCAGTGCACATACCACCAGAGGCTTTGACTGGGATTTAAAAGGTTTGGGGCTCTGGCTGCTGACCCCACAAGTCCTGGGCCTCATTCAAAAGGGACAGCTGGGAGCCCCATGTCCTTTTAAATTGCTAGTCCTTGGGGCAGAAGCACTTCCTCTTCTCTTTCTGCCCCTCTTTCCCCTCTCCCGTGTCAGTGACCCTGTAGGTTTTAAAGGAACAGATTTGTACACATTTTTAAGGAACAGAATGGAAACAATCTTTTCCACACACTCTCCATTCCAGCCATTGCCTCCTATCTGACTGTTGATTAAGTAAATGATTTTGTTTTCTATTTTTGAGAAAGAAAAAGAAAAACAAAACAAAATGCATCAAACCCTTTGGCCCTCCACATCCCATAGCTGCAGAATCCCACATGGATTTAGAAATTGATTTATTTAAAACAAACATATTGATCTTCTTTGCCCTTCCCTGGGCTGCACATTTTCACTTCCTATCCCCAATGGTGTGCGCCAATTCTCAGAAATATTTCATATTAATCCTCCTCCCCTCCCACACACCTCTCTGGGTGCTCTCTTCAAAGCTGTATCTTCTGTTTCTTTGTGTCAATTTCTTTCAGCTGACTTTTCAGAATAGGACCAGACTTAAGCGCTTATGATGTTAGCAGCTGTCTCTCTGCTGGCTGAAGCAATAAGATAAAGAGTGTCAATGCAAAAGAGATTTAGATACAAACCAACAATGGGCTTTTTTTGGAAGGGCTTTGCTGGTCAGAAATGAAATCTCGGGTGAATAGCTCCAGTTAGCTTTGTTGATGAGTCAGAGTGGCTTCCATGATTGAAACAGGTCATGTCACACACTGCAAATTAGCATGAAACTGACTAATAGTAATAATGAGGAAGAAATTACCTCTGGGTCACTGTGACATAAAGAAGATTGTGAAATGAAGTTTCAAGACAAAGAAGGAAATTCAGATATTATAAAGATAAGCTATATCCTTTCACAGAACACCCAATATTTCAAAAGAATTATCATTTAAATGATGATGAAATATTTATATTGCTGTAGCACCTAAAGGTCAAGGACCCATTATTCTAAGTGCTGTACAAATATAAAGTTAATGACAATCCATGGTTCATAGACTTTAAAATAAAATATAAAAAGAATGAAGAAGCTATAAAGCACAGACATGCTATTAAGGAGCATGCCATGAACATAAAGCATGCGTGACTATACTCAAAAATCCTAAATCTTTAAATCTGTGAAATTTACTGCTTAATTGATTCATATAACAAGCTAAAATACTACTAGGCCTTTATTATCTGGTACCTAAAGACTATCCTTTGAAATTGGACAGGTGTTGAAATAATAAGATCATTTGAAGCATGGAAATAAGATACCTATTCTTTTAAAAATATTTGTGAGACTATGCAAAAAATGACAGAGATATTTCCTGGGTTGCTATTGATCCTCTGACAAAGGTAAAGTGAGTGATGTCTGGACCTCTCCATACAAGAATAAATTTGATTTGCTAATAAATGCAAACTCTTTATCAGGAGTATGGGAAGGAAAGTCCATGAGGAATGACACATTGTCTTGAGAAGCATTGCATGTGTATGTTTTAGCTGACTATCTGAGAACATCTTGGATCCAAGGAGATAAGACAATCATGATTCTTGAGAAACATTGTGGCATCTGTCATGGTTATTCATAAGGGGCATCTTGTGATCACAGTCAAGACAATTTTTTGAAAGTCGCTAGATTATTTCTTCTAAATGCTGAAAAACTTTATGTTCACTGGAGGGATAAAAGACCCAGTATAAATGTTATAATATAAACTCCCTAAGGGTATGTCTACACTAGCACCCTAGTTCGATCTAGGGAGGCTAATGAGGGCGACCAAAATTGCAAATGAAGCTCAGGATTTAAATATCCCGCGCTTCATTAGCATGTTCCCGGCCGGCCACCATTTTAGAAATTGACTAGCCCTAAGTAACTGCCCGCGTCTACATGCGGCAGTGAAATGGGATTCCGAATTAAAGCCCTAAATCGAATTAGCTGGTAAACCTCATTCCAGGAGGAATAACAGCTAATTCGATTTAGGCTTTAATCGAATCGCTGCTGCGTGTAGACGTGCAGCTACTTCAGGCTAGTCAATTTCTAAAATGGCGACCGGCGAACATGATAATCAAGTGCAGGATATTTAAATCCAGCTTCATTTGCAATTTGATCGCCCTCGTGCCTCCTAGATCGAACGAAACTCAGAGGGTAGCCATGTTAGTCTGAATCTGCAAAAGCAATGAGGAGTCCTGTGGCACCTTATAGACTTACAGATTTATTGGAGCACAAGCTTTCGTGGGCAAAGACCCACTTCGTCAGATGCATCTGACGTAGTGGGTCTTTGCCCACAAAAGTTTATGCTCCAATAAATCTGTTAGTCTATAAGGTGCCACAGGACTCCTCGTCGCTTTAAGAGAGGATTGGTAGTACAATGGCTAAATACATCAGCCATTTACCTTCAAAGATCTGGAATTACATCATTAAAAGAGAGTTTGGCATTCCCACTTTAGGCACTTCACAACAAGAAACAACTGCACCATTTTGTCAATAGTAGCAGCATCTGATTTAGGGAGGTGAGATCTAGAAAAGCAAAGGTAGCACCTGTCACCATTAACCAGGGACCACAGTAATTGTATAATTGGTTTGCTGCCTTTTCTTTGATTATTCCAAACAGAAAAAGGACCTAGTGTGGAGTAGTACATTTCATTCCAATAAATAAACACATAGGCAGCTAGATGACAATCTGCAGGGAATCTCTTGCCTGAAAAAGCAGTGAGAGGTCCTGGAAAGTGGTATACTATCATTAAGAATTGGAAGCACCTGTTTCCTTTGGCACAATGAGCTGAAATGGATATTGCTGCCAGTTAAATCTTAATCTAGTTCATGGAGGAGATAGCAATGCTATTACCAATGGAACAATGCTCTTCAAGAACCTGACCCAAAGCCCACAGATGTCAATAACAAAACTCAGAATGATTTCACTGGCCTTTGGATCAGGCCCCATGTTCTGATAAGGTGACATTAAAGCTGTGAGAACCAGCAGCATATCCTACTGCACTAAGAACTTGTCCACTTCATGTGCTTTGCAGTCATGGTTCTATGCAGCTACAATAATACACAGATGGGTTGACTGCTCTATAATAGTTCTCTTGGCTCCACATACAGCTAGTGAAGTCTCAACACACCCCTTGTTTGTTATCCATATTTCTCATTATTAGCTGACGATGAACAAATGGGAGGTTGATAATTAAGCACGTGTGCAATACCAGATAACTTGAATTTGATCTAGGCTGAAGTATTCCCACAGCAAAGAGAGCTTTTCATAGCAAAACCGGCAATCTTTTCTTCTTATATAAAATGTAAACAATACAGTATTATGATTTTGCTCAATATAGAAATTTGATTTTTTTATCTGAATTATTTCATCATCTTTCAAATATAAACTGTTCAAGTTATACCTAAATTGTAGTTCAGCTCTGTAGGGAAACAACATATAAATGGCATCGGGGAGGCAGTTGCTGTATCATATTTATCATTTTTCAGGCCCAATTCAGGAAAGATCTTGGACATTGTTATGTATTGCATACATGTATCATAGGTCTTTGAGGCTAGGTCTACACTACAGGCTTCTTGCGCAAGAAGCTTTTTGAGGATGAGATCTTCCTCAAAAACTTCTTGCACAAGACAGCATCCACACTGCAAAAGCGCATCGAAAAAGCAATGTGCTTTTGCACAAGAGAGCCTCCAGACTGCATGGACACTCTCTTGAAAGGAAACTCTGATTGCTATTTACAGAATGGCCACCAAGGCACCTGGGCTTTTCTTTTTGTGCAAAAAACCCTGTTCCCCATCCACACACACCTTTTTGCACAAGTGCTCTTGCACAAAATGGAGTTATTCCTTGTAGAAAGAGGAATACCTATACAGGAAAAACTCCTCTGTTCTTTCATTTTACTTGCACAAAAATGTGCTTGAGGTGTGGACAATCTGCGAGTTTTTGTGCAAAAATGGCCGTTTTTGTGCAAAAACTCTGTAGTATAAACCTAGCCTGACTGTGACTGTATGTGTTGGCAAGAGGGACAGAGAGGAATCACACCCTTAGCTCATAGTAGAAGAGACTGACCTCAGGGGGGCTCACCAGCATATAATAAAGTCCTTTTGTCAAATCATGAAGTTTTGTCATAAAAAGAGATGGCAAATTCCTGTATCAGACAAACTCATCATAAGATATCATTGAATTTTGTGTAGGAAGGGAAGATTGCCATTTTTTCCTTTAAAATATGTATTCTGTGGATGGAATTTAACATTCCAATGCTATTTAAGTATGCTAATAAAATTAATCAAGTGATTAAGTGCTTTTCAATATAGGAATTCTTTTCTGAATTAAGGCTTTTTAATTTTATTTCCAGGTCAGATTTGCTCAGTCAATAGGAAAAACTTCATTACATATAAAGATATGTGAGAAGGCAAGAAGCCAAATTCCAGGTTTAGTCTGCAGGGCAGGTAATTAGGAGAGAAGCATATTTTACTGATAAATTGAACAAATTTGAGTTGGAAGGTTAGACAGACTGTGAAACCCCAGGATACCCCCTTTTTTTTAGAGTAGAATCGTCACAACAAATAGTTATGGCTTTGGAGAGACTGACTGGTAGGATGAGAGAAAAGCTAAATACACAGTTTGAATGAGAGAGGCAAAAGTGAGTGGAGTGACACACTAACCTTCTTAAAATATTTGAGATTTTTAAGCAGCAGAGGAGAAGAAGGAGTTCATATATTATGGTGGTAGGCACCAAAGGGACAGACAGATTGCCTAGTGCAGTATAACGAGGGGTAATGAGATGAACTAAGCAACATAAAATTTCAGTTGAATAGCTGGAAAATTATTGGGATTACGAGTGTAAATGGTGGGAGACACAGCACTTGGGATACTTTAAATAAACTGAAAGGACTCACAAATGTACTGTGAGGATTATGCCTATGCAGGCATGAGGAGGGGAAGATAACTTCAAAGGCCTTTTTCATCTCCAGTATCTATGACCCTATGCTGCAGTATAATATACAAAAATATGATATTTCCCCTGCTGATTTTCCTGGATGTGAGATTTATATCCCCTCTCAGCCCAATTAACAGGAAACCAAGGTTCATTGTATCTCTTAAAATAAATTGGATTCAAATCACAGCATTATACACAGCGTGCCACTTCACAGTGAACATGAAATAACACAATGTGGTAAACTATCAGTGCACTCCTTGAGGACTTATCATTCATAGTTTCCACTGAGCTAATGTCCTGTGTGCTGTGCTAAAATGCATGCGAGTGTGGTAGGGCATGTGTGGCAGCTAAAGAAATTACACAAAACATGTCACTGTTATGTATCTTATTGTCACACACACAAAGGCGCTGTCCAATCTACATTCCTTAGTGTGTGAAGTGGACGAGGAAGGTAATTGCCAGTTTGGGCAATGCCTGAGTCTCTCTATGATCTGAGGAGCCGAACATAATTCTTGGTCTGTTTTTATTATAATATTTCTCTGGATGCTTGGAAATTCCAGAAATGTCAGAAATCTGTGTACTTATAGGTAAAGAGAAATTCACTTTAGAAGAGTTGTGGTGACTGAGAATTGCATATCTACCTTTTTAGCTTGTGGCTTTTCATTTTCTAAACAATCCAAGCACTTCTTCCCAATATATGACGATTCAATATCCTCCATACATAGGAAAACCCTTATGATTTGTCAGTCTACAAGACAAAATGCTTCTCTCTACTGCAATGTGCCAGCAGTAATATCTTTGTCACTAGAGGGCAGCCATCATCTGTTAGAGAGCCAAGGGAAATCTGCATGGAAATCAAGGTCTGATTGTAGATGCAGGGGTGTGATTCTGGATCAATGGGCTTTGTTTCAGCTGTGCTAATTTTCAACACAAATAATAATCAACATTTTAAGTTTTTTATCTAGGAATCAGCAGTATGGCTGCTAGAGTCTTTAGAGGCAGATTATTAAAACCTGTCAATGCAGATTGACCAGTGACATTGACAGTCGGAAGGGAGAGCCAGGAGCCCAGAGGCTCTGCAATTTCAGTTAATGTACTCACTCCGCTTCCGGATTTTTCCATTGGTCAAGTTGTCAAAGCTGCTGAGAGAAAAGATAGTTAAACAACCACTATAGATAACCACAGTATTGTCAGATCCATCCGACAAATCATGCATCTAATCATGTTTCAAGCACGATGGAAAAAACAAGACAATGAATTTTCAGTGTCACTAAGCAGGTGTTTCTTGCTTCCTTCCTCTAGGGGCACTGGCCACCGTTGGAAACATGCTATTGGACAAGAAAGATCACTGATTCAATATGTCAGTTCCTGTATGTCCACATACAGAGCTGGTGCTGTGTTGTGTCTTTCTCATTGGCAGGACAATTGTTGGATGGTCCTAATGGGCTATGCACCCAAATAATCAGCCTCTCCTCTCTCCCCTCTGATCAGTAGAAAATGTTCAGAACTATTGGACAATCCATTTGACTTTTTACTTCTTTTCCCACTGCAAAACCTGCTGGGCATTTGTGACAAAACAATCCCCAGTTTACCATTTACATAATGTGAATATACGAAAAATAATATTTTTGCATAAGTACATACATTTTGTACTTTTGCACAGCTGACAATTTTGTACCTTATAATCACATTGCAAGGTATGAAATATTTTTACTGCTATTTACTTTGCCAGGTGACTGCTCATGTTCCGACCCACATACATGGATACATATTGCTTCTTGTGCAGGCACAGTAGATGACTTGACGAGATAGCTGTCGATGCATGCCTGTACATCACAGGTCAAAAACTAAGCCTAGATCACATCAGAATGGAGTTAGCCTACCTTGGAAATCTGCTTTCAGCTCTCTTTAAAATAAATTTCTTAATATCACATTTTATATCCAGTAACAAACAAAGCTTCAAATTGTCATGTTGTTGAGCTTTGGACAGCCCAGTAAAAATGAATAAGACAGAAATGAAAGGAGAAAATCAGCATAGCATTAAAACACAAACAAACAAAAAACACATATGCTCACAAAGAGCCTGATCTCATGCTTTATGTTCAGACAAAACTCCAAATGGAGTACATAATATTGGAAGATAAATGCTATAGGTTGGACTTGGAATGGGTGGAAGGTAATACTTAGAGGTAGACATACCATTTGTTTCTATATTCTTGCCAGTGGTATTAATCAGCAAGTGATTAAATACACTTCATATCTCTGGGTATGAGAATGGATTTTGCACTCTGCTCATTTTGTATATTTGCAGTCCTTGATGTAAGTCATCCCATGACTCAGTGATAACTGTTAATAACCTACCTCTGATTTCCTAGGTAACGTAACATTTACTGAAATAGAATATTTACATGGGGCGTTATATCAGCATATAGATATAGCCATATTTCCACTTTTGCTATGACAAACACTTTCTTCGTGCAATCAACAGGGCTGGATTAAGAAAGGGGATTTAGGGGCTGCAGCCCAGGGGCCTGGTTTTAAGGGGGCCCCTCAAAAAGATCGCTGGATTGCCAAAAGTATAGATCTTTTTTGTAGGGGCCTTTTAGCCTGGGGCCTTGGGCTGCAGCCACTAAACCCCCTGCATTCCAGCCCTACCTGGTAGGAAGGAGGGGGGAATGCACTTCCATGTGTCGCTGTTCCCCCTCTCCCACCTGGTGGGCTGGAGATGCAAGCACTGGGAAGCTCTATCTGAGCGTTTCCCTTGCCTGCAGGTTCCAGCACTATGATTCCCAGCCAATGGGAGCTGTGGGGGAGCAGTGCCTGCAAGTGCACAGGACATCATGCAGAATCACCTGCCACACCTCCCCTCCCCAGGGCCTGAGCCACAAAAGGGGAGCTGCCTCAGGTAAGCATCCCCAGGGCTGCCAACAGACTTTTTTTGTAACATAGCAAGGTGGAAAGACCTAATTCTGGTGGCAATTTAAAGGACCTTGGGCTCCGGCTGCTGCTGAGGCCATTGTAGTAGCCACTGTGGCTGGCAGCCCCAGGCCTGTTCAAATCTCTAGGACCTGAGGTAGCTGACCCATTTGCTCCCCCCATCAGTGGGCCCCACTACCCTGCACCCCAACTCCCTGTCCCACCCATGAGCCTCCTCCCACACTCAAACTCCCCCCCGCCCAGACCATGCATATACACCTCCTACCCTGAGCCCGCTTCTTCAGTCCACACCCCTTAGACCCAGCCTGAAGCCCTTCCTACAACCCAAACTTCTCATCCCCAAGAACCTGCACCCCCACATGTACCCAACCCCCTGCCTCAACCCACAGGCCCTCATTTTAGGCTTCATTATTAATCCACCCATAAGAGGTAATCTGCCCCAGAAGACTTAATCTAAACATCAGTAGGAGCAAACCTTTCATGGCTAGTCATTGCCCTGTAGGTCCATTGTGCTCGGCATCCCTTGAATCTTTTCAGAAAATTACCCAAACTAAATAGTTTAATCCATTTGCAGGAGCTATATTAGTAATTCATTCTGCCAAAAGTTAATCACATATTTAGCTGCTCAAGTACAAATTCCTCTGGATCCACAAGCATCCTGGTCACTTTCCGTCCCGGTTCAGGAGGTCTTGCACCTCTTCACAGAGCTGGGTTGAATTTTGGACAATCCTCCCTCCCTCTCCTTCCCCCAAGATAAGCTCCTTTAAGCCTGCTGTAGAGCTTGTGTCACCTTCTCCTCCAGCTTGCCCTTTGCCCAATCAGTACTTCCACCTTCAGCCTGGGAGTGTCCAGCCAGCAGACCTTATGCTGCTGCTGTCTGCTCCCTGTGGTAACTGCCCTATTATGTAGAAGAAAGCAGCACTTATGGTGATCCCTTTCTCCCAGATCATCCCCAGTTTAGTTGGGAAAGTTCCCAAGTCTTTAAAGAAACTGTATCAATGTTTCCTCCTAAACCCTACTGACTCCTAACATTGCTTCCTCTTGTCCAATATCTCCTAGGTCCTTGTAGCTATTATCGGATCATTTAAGTCTTAAAAAGTTATGAAAAGTGTCAGGGTGGAGTAACCAGTAGGTAGTATTGACCTGTTTACACCCAGAGTTCTGATTCAGAACAATTGCAGGAAGAGTGAATCCTCATGCTCCTTCTGCTGTGGCTGCAGGTAGCTGTAAATCTGTACAGTGGCAGGATCAGAGGAACCTATGCAGAGAACATTGTATACAGTCTGTCCAAAGAGGCTTGCCATCCTCTGCATGTCCCTGTGAAAGGCTTATATTTTGAGAGGGTCAGATCACATGTGTCCAAGGCCATACGGTCTGGGCCTCAAGCTGAAGGGGGCCTTACATTTAGACACTTGTTAATTTTTTGGCATTTGATAACATGTTGAAGCAGGTAAAGAGCGATCACCATTCAACTATGGGTCAAGAGTGTTTGAATCAGCTTGTCATGCTTAATATTCACTGTGACATTGCATAAAAGCTAGATTTTTCTTCAATAATTAGTGCATTTCCACAGACAAAATCTAGAAAAGCATTTTTAAATAAAAAATATTCAAATGATGTTTCACTTTTTTTGGAGCCTTATTTTGTATTCATGTGTTGTCATTTTTTATTTTTATGTTGGCTAGTGGCCTCAAAATCTGGAAGTGGCCCAGGCCTCTCTGGACTTCTGAGAGGGCCTACGTGAGTCTGTTATGCAGTCACTGTGGAGTCTGCCTCCCACTTTCTCTGGTTTGCAAAGACATAGGAGTGTCTGGGGTTACTAATGGTTCAAGTCTAGAGTGCTAGCCACAGAAGGGTAGCTATCACTCATTTCCTGAGGGGAAGAGTACTTTCCCCTCTCTAGCACTAGCTGAACTCCTGTATGCCAGCCTTAGGCCAGGTCTACATTAGACCTGGAAGGTCAGCTTAAGGTACACAACTCGAACTATGTAAAATATGTAGCTGGAGTTGGCTTATCTTAAGCCGAGCTTGGTGCCACCTTCACAGGCCAATGGGAGGAAAGGCTCCAGTCATCTTCCTTTACTCCTCGCAACTGTGAGGAGAACCAGTGATGACTGGAGCCACCCTTAGTGTTCACTTTAGCGGAACTAGTTGAGACCTGCTAAATTGAACACAAGAAGATCGATCTCTGTCATGGCAAGTGGAGGCATGGCCTCAGATTCTTATCCCTAAAACTATTTACACTCACAAAAGAGAACAGAACAAGATTAATGTCAGTTACTATTGAATTCAGAGATATGCTAGTGCAAGGCCTGAGAACATCTATGTGAGTGAGCGTGAAGTCCAACTCTCCTGACAGAAAAGCATAAGGTATGATTAATCATTTGATAACTCATTACACTGACAAGTATGCAAAATAAATTGCCCTCTGTTCACTTCCTCAAGTATTATGGAACTCAACTCCCACTCATTCTCAATCCAACAATAACTAAAACATTCTCTTCTGCTAAGAATGTATTAACCTAAGGGTATAAACTGCAAAAACAACAACAAAAATAATTTCTTTGTGGGGAGAAGCCTTTAAGTCAATGGTTCCCTCTGTAGAAAAATCAGTATTTTAGGCTTCCATGATATTATGTGGTGCATGTCCAAAAGATTTCTTTTTTTACTAATATTTTATTTAGCTCTTTATTATTATCAGATGTTCTTTGCATAATTTCTCATTCACTGCAAACTCAGGTCTCAACACCCACTGCGTAGCTATGACAAAATGTGCAGCAGTATTTTTTTTATATGAAACAAGTCCTACTTCAAAGGAAAAAATAGAACTGTGTACTCATTGCTCTTTCCCCATGCAACAAGCATACTGTAATAATTTTAAAATACTTTTATAAAAGGTTATAGCTCCTTTGTAGTAGGAGGTAAAGGAGCAATTTACTTCAGTAAATCTCTGATTTGATGTATTCTAACATCCTTGTAATATTTTATTATTTCTCTCTTCAATGCTATATGAATTAAAAAGCAATGTAGAAGGAAACAAACAACTCCTACTCCCCAAGTTATCTTTATGTCCAGATGCTTAATGACATTTAATTCTGACTTCTAACAGAATGTGCTTAAGAAGCAGTTTTTTAAAGTGAAGGAACAACCAATGTGTGTTTTATTACATCATCATAATGGCTTTTTAGTCTGTCTTTAATCTTTCCACTCAACCAATAAAGTAATACAAACAAAGAAAAACCCTGCTGTATGAGCCTCTGATGGTCTCAGAATCATGTGACCCACTAGATTGGCCCCAAAATACGAAATGGAGGCTTACGATGAATTGAGAAGATCAGTGAAGGTCGTTTCAAATACATTTCACAAAAAATAATTTAAGCACAGATGAGAGCTGGAAAAACCTTTCCATAAAACATGCTGGAACTTGGCAGTGTTGATTTTTCATATTCCTATTGATGTACATTACATGTATGTTCTCTAGTTACATATCAGATGCAACCTTCAGTAACTATGCTATTTCTAGCCCAAAATATACCTAGTAAAATTAACAGTATTTTTCCCCTTTTTCTGGTCATGGGTCTTTGAAAAAGAATGCTGTAAAACATAGGAACTCCTGTGCTAAATATTCTAAAGATGATTCATTGAGAAACTCAGTATTCAATACTAATTTCCCTAAAAATGCCCATGTTTTAAAGTGATGAGGTCTAATGAGTTTATGTTGCAGAGTGCAGAATGAAAGAATACTGGTTTCAGAACTCTTATAGGACTTTACAAAAAATATTGTCTACACTAAGGGGCACTACTATTTCCAGTTATGCCAATGTAGTTTTCTCCGATTTTAGCATTTACTCTTAAATAGGTTTAAAGGTGCTATTGATAGTGCTATAATAGAAAACACAGATTTCAAGTACCAAATGGAAGAAACATGTCGCATAGGGGAACAAAGACAGCTTGATGCCAGCTAGGCCCATGTGCAAAGTAATTCAATTTTTTTCCAGCTCTAGGAAAAATATATTTTGCTATTTATAGCTACATTATGAAACTGAATTATATTTTAAGACATTTAATAAGTTCCTAGACAACAAAGCCTCTGAAATGCATGTTTATCGTATAAATAAATATTTTTTAATTCTTAAGAGATCATATAGGTATGATCTTTATATAGGGGAATGCTTTGTTTACTGTCACAGTTCATGTACAAAGCAAAATAAACTTCACATTATTTTATTTTATGGATTTCTTTGCCTTTTAAAATGGTCAGCATTTTAGTGGTAACATTAATAGTTATTAAAGATTTAAATGAGCATTCTGTGTCTTTAACTGATCGACAAGATCAATAATTTTAAGATCAAATACTAACAGCGGTGTGTTTTTTTCCCCTTAATCAGTGTCTTTTTGTTTTATACCCATGCCTACAGCAAGATCCTGTTTTCTGTATGTAGACAGAGCTTCCTGCTGTGTGCTGTCAAAAGAATGAAAAGACAAAATGGAGAATCAATTTAAGAATAAAGACAAAGCTTTATTGTTGATCAGTGGAATCTAGCTAGTTAAAATATCGTCAGTAGCAGAGATTTTATAATCACATGCTTGGACATAATCAGTTCAGTTTTCCCTGTTTCAGTCATTCAGTATTTTTGCTGGATGAAAGATGGTTTTCTTGTTATGCAAAGAAAATTACATTATTTCGAAAATTGACTATATTTTGGCTTTCTAGTGAAACACAGCAAACGATGATAAAATACATTGCCTTGATATACTGAAAATCTATCTGGTTAACAAGTTTATTCTTTTAAAAGACAGCATTTATTTAAGAGGGAGTTTGTTCTCTAGAGCAATACAGCAGAGCACATTTACCCATTGAAAGATCTAATAACTGTTACAGTTCAGCACTTGGTACTTAGGGGAATTTTTCCATTGACTCATTTAGTCTTTTATCACTTATTTGTTTAAACAGGTTTCGCTACAAGCACAGGATGTGTACAACCTGATATAAAGAGTATGACTTTGCTAACAGGTATATCCATATATCTGATATTTATTTAATTGGGTTTCACTACATTTGCATACTAGTAGCAAATTAGGCATTTAAAAATTCTTAATACCATGGAGTGAAAATATTACTGAACTTTTTTTTAGTCACACCCTCTATTTTACTTTTTTTTTTTTTTAAATCAAACCCACTAGTAAGCATCCTGTTAAATCATTCCTGGTTACAAGAAAAAAAATCAAAACATTTCAGCACCATCGTCTAAGCATGAAATGTACAAATAAATAATTTAGAAATTGATATCAAGCCCCCAGCTAATTTAGAAAATGTATAATATGATCCACATTGTGAAGTGAACTTTGACCCAATTGTACTGCAGGCTTCAAAACCTTTGCTTTGAAAACTTCTTTCTTCTGCTTAGACATCATTTCTGGATTGATTAAACTATTGTCTTTTGATTTCATCTTCACAGAAGTATGGAGAATTTTGTGACTCGAGAAGTAAACATTTAAAAAACCAATGCAACCAACGTAACTGAATTTAAGAAAACTACAAATGAAAAGCATATTTGAATGAAAACAATACAAGATGCAAATTAGGCCACAATTTTCAAAAGTGACTAGTGTTTTTGGATGCTTTGGTTTTTGGATAGCCAAGTGGAGACAACTTAAAGGAATCTGTTTTTCAGGAATATTATCATCAGAAATGCTGAGCTGAGCATTCCTCTTCTGAAAATTCTGCCCCTTTCAGCTGCTCCAAAATGAACTCCCACAGAGTCACCCAAACTTTCAGGTCACTTTTGAAAATCTTGACCTTAAATCTTAATTGCTAAGGACCAAATTCTGCAACCCTTAGTCAGTTCTTACTCAGGTGGAATATGTCCTATTGTTTATTGCCCACGTACTTCCCATGAATTTTAATAAAAAAAATCTCTGTGCTAAAATAGAAACCTTAAATATAATCTAGGGGACTTCTGCCTTCTGGCTGACTGAGGACTAAAGTATGATGAACCCAGTATATTGCTTCAGAACTGCTTCTGTTGTTTCTGGAGGTCATGTTTAATAGTATACCAGGGTTTTGTTAATTCATATAGGGAAATCTCTATGAAAAGGAAAGCTGTTTTTCCTTTAAAATAAAAGCTCTAGTTCTCTAGAACACAGCTCAAATTGTAGAAAGATCCCTAATCAAGGGATTCATAATTGCTTTTCACTCACTATTTCCCAGTACCCAATGCCACGCAATAATGTTATCACTCAAAATTAGAATTATAAAACCACATCACAATGGTTTAATGTATCAAGTTATATGTGTGTCCATGCACATTCATGTCCTAAAGAGATGTCTGTATAGGGATTTCAGTTTTATATATGTCCCTGCTTGGGTTGCCATAGCTCATCTGTGGGTTGTCTGTACTTATTTTGCCTAGTACCTGTGTGGTTTCTAGTAGTAAAATGCATGACTGTGATTCTATCTCCAGGTGGGCTTCAAATCCTTACTCATTTTAATACTGAATACAAATGTGGCCATGGGGGGAACATCTGTTTTTTCTCTCATATGGTGATGGTGTAAGTCCCACTCAGAATTTTACATGAGAGCTTCTTCTACACCTGTCTAAAACAGGTATTTTGAGTGATAATATTTCCCTTATGCCATGATACTGAGCAATGTAGAAGAGTAGGTGAACAAACATCCTGAATTGCTTGATGTTGAGGTGCTTTCTATGAGACAAGGGGTTTTCTACTGACTCATTTTTATTGTAAAAATACAGTCACTAGTGTTCTCTTTTTCAGAAAGCCTTCCCTCTTAAGTCTGGTCACCAAAAAAAGTAGAAGCAATCTCCAAGACACACAATATAAAAGCAATGGCAAAGGTGCAAACTGTATCCCCCATTCACCTTAATGAGGTGTTAACATTCTAGTTGGGACCATTAAAAGTCCCAGTTCCATTAAGCGGGCCAGTCAGAGACACTTCTTAACCCCTGGATTGCCTGTGCCTTGGAAGAAAGATCTCGATGAAATATCTGCTCAGAGAAAATCAGCTGTTAGGCCTCCCCCCAAAAAAACAGAAAAAAATGTGATAATTTAATGACATGTGGAATGGCCACCTATGCAAAAGAAAAGATGTCCTTCTGGTTGAGCCAATGAGGTGGGATTTGGGAGATCTGGGTTCAGTTCTTGGCTCTACCAGAGATTTTTTATCAGTGACCTTTGGCAAATCACTTAGGTTATGTCTACAATCATGATTGAGGATAGACGACTGGAGCTACATGCATAGCTACATACTGCGATACAAACCAGCTGAGTCCACACTTGTCACTGTGGTGTATAGCTACACACTGCTATGAAAGCCTGTGGCAATGGGGAAAGGCTATGGCAGCATGGACAATAGACAACATATTGATCTGTCAGGGAGATGGACCAGCCTAAATTAAAAAAGCTATTTCTACTTCACATATCAATAGGTTTAATCAGAAGCCCTTACTAAGGCCTAGAGTGTGCCTGCATAGAGTCAGTAGGGGGTAGCACTACACTGGGATAAATTTACGAGCCTCCTGGTGTACACTAGGAGTGGCTTCTATTTGTGTAAGCACAAAAGTAGAGGGGCTGGACAATTTAGATTTCAGCCTCTCTCAGCCCTTAATCTTGCTAACTTTGTTAGGCATCTTTCTGAATATGGGCTGAGTTAACACTGAGAGCCAGATAGTGATTGGTCCTTGTGCAGATGCACAGGTATGAGGGGTGCTTTTGAACTCCACCACTTCATGATTAATGTTGGAATATTGTCTTGGACTTTCAGGTGCCAAATCATTTGTATGCTTAGGCATGATTACAAAACTGAAATCACTACTTCAAGGAAAAATTACCATAAGGTCAAAAAGGCCAGACCCACAAGTAATTTCTCTGAACTGAGACCACTTTTCCATTTGCCAAATGGGTTTGCTACAGGAAAGGGTAGACCATATTCCAATACATATTTATCAAATATTTTACTTAACCACAAATTAATTAACTATGCAAGAATATTTATGGATTAAAATCTTTCCAAGGTTGAAGGAGCTTCTCGGATTATTTATGTATTCTTTCCTCTAATGTTTATTTCTAGAGTCACATTTTAGGAAAAAATATTCCCCTTCTCAGTTTTTATATGACTTATACCTGCTTCTGATAGGGTATGTCTACACAGCAAAGTTTTATTTCGAAATAACAGCCGTTATTTTGAAATAACTTTACCAGCATCTACACAGCCAAACCGCTATTTCAGAATTAATTTGAAATAGCAGAGGGCTTATTTTGAAATTGGTAAACCTCATTCCATGAGGAATAGTGCCAATTTTGAAATTGCTATTTCGAAATAAGCGCTGTGTAGATGCTTATTTCGAAATAGGGGGCCTCCAGCCCTTCCCAGGGTTCCCTGTGGCCACTCCGGGCACAACCAAGAAAACTCCTCTCCCTCCTCTCCCCCTCATCCCCGGAGCCCTTAAAGGGGTAGACTCTGGCCACAGTGCCTGTGCCAGCTCCAAGCCTGCCAGCCCAGAGCCAGCAGTCGCTGCCCCTGACCCAGTGGCCCCAGCATGAGCCAGGCAGCCAGTGCCAGCCAGCCCTCCACCACTCCCCAGGACCAGTCTGCCAGATCCCAGGAGCCTGCCAGGGGTCAGAAAAGGCGGGCGCCTGCCTGGTCCAGTGTGGAGATCAAGGACCTAATTCAGGTTTGAGGGGATAATCTCCACACTAAATGGAGGAACGCAACTGTCTACAGGCAGATGGCTGCCAACCTGGCCACCAAAGGCCACATCCGAACCCAGGAGCAGGTTCACATGAAAATAAAGGAGCTGTGGTAGGCGTATGCCAGTGCCACAGAGGGCAGCTCCCAACCAGGGGCAGACCCAGACACCTGCCCCTATTTTGATGCCGTGGACCATATCCTGGGGGGTAGGATGGTCCATGCCCCCCAGGTGGTCATCGACCCTGGGGCAGAGCTTGCTGCCCCCTGCTGCTCCAGCCCCTGCTGCCTCCCCAGCTACCACTTCTCCTCCCACTCCTCCCCCTCCCACTTTTTCCTCCCCACCCTCCCCACACCCCCAGGGATGCCTAGGCCCCCGCATCCACCATGCTGGGAGACAGTTGGGCCGGCGAGACCCCCAACACTGAGCCCTGAGCTTCTCCTCCCCCTTCCTCCCCTTGCTTCCCCCTGCCAGCTCCCTCCTCCCAGGTTTGCCCCTCCTTTCTCCCACCTTCTTTCACCAGTCTCACCTCAGTTTCATTCCCCTTCCCACCCCAGCTTTGTTCAATAAAAAGGCTTTGTTGTAATGAATACATGTGTCTTTTATTGTACAGCAGGATGGGGGTTAGGGAGGGGTAGAGTGGAAGGACGTGAGGGAGGAATGAGGCACAAGCCCCCAGTGGGGCACACCAGGGAGACTGTTACTGCCTGCAGAACATGCTGCCAGGCTTGCAGCAACACGTCCACGAGAAGCACCAGAGTACCCAGGGGTGGCTCTGGCGCCATGCTGCAGAGTGCTGTGGTGTCCTGAGTGAGGGCAACCAGAGCACGCAAAGAAAAAAATGCTTTGTTGTCCCTCAGCGAGGTTGGCAAGCAAGCAGGGAAACCTTAGAACCGGCTGTCCTGGGGGCTCCCTTTAAGCACAGGTCTCAGATAGCCTCAGGCAGCAGCCACACAAAGTAACTCCTGACCTGATGCCCTGCCAGAACCGGTTCCGGACGGCCTTAAATGCAATTCAGCATCCTATCAGTGTGGATGTGCTATTTCGAAATAGCAAAATGCTATTTCAAAATGTATTTTGTGTCTAGACGCGTTATTTCGAAATAAGCTATTTCAAAATAACTATTTTGAAATACGATATTTCAAAATAACACTGTAGTGTAGACATACCCATATAATATTTTCCCTCTAATGTTACATCTTTTACTTTATTAGAATTACACATTATGTGGTAACAAGATCAGAATCAGGCCCTTTGTCTACCCTGAGAATAATTTGTCTCAAGTTTGTTGTTCTCAAAAGTCTTTTAACAGTTAATTTCAATAAATAAAAGCTCATATGTCCTTGGCTTCCAGTTATTGCCTCAGGTGTCTAGACAATCCCTCAGAAGCCTTCACTGCTCTGTCTAGTACAACTCAGCTCAAATCAGGGGACTACTTGTACCAGACATGCTATAAAAATAGAACACACAAACATGCATATGATCAATTTAACATACAGTTAAAGATTTCCTTGCTTACTGGGAATTCCCCAGGAGGAATTACTAGCTATTGTGAGCAAGGTGACAGACTTGGGTCCTATGAAATGAACATCTATTGAACTAATAATAATTATGTATTTTAAAAATATACTGCACACTAGATTAGAGTGGGTCAAAAATGAAAAAAAATCATGCAAAATTTCAATTTTTTTAATTTGTTTAGTTGTTTTTCGTTTTTCCAAAATTGATTCAAGTTTTTCTAAGTTAAAATTGAAAATATTATTGAAATAGATTTTAAATGTTTTTCACAAAAAATCAAATTTTTGATAAATGAAGAATTTCTGTTTACTCATTTTCAGTAAATGTTTTTATAACATTTTGGTTAAAATATCTGGGGAAAAATCACTTTAAGATGTAAACATTTTAATTTAAAAAAGTGCTCTAATGTATATATTTCCACAGACATGAACAAAATGACGAATATGCAAATATCATAAGGTAAAAAAATTTGTAAAAAGTAATTATCAGTTTACCTGATTAAACACAGTTGTGAATTTTAATTAAAAAGAGTAGGCAAGAGTGTGATTTCTTCAAACAAGTCAAAGAGTCAGAGTGGAATTTTCAGAATGGTCTCCTCTTTGAATGGGAGCTGAGGTAGGCTAGCATTGAACATATTTCAGTGAAGTCCAACCCCAACATATTTACTTGGGAGTTTTTCCACTGACTTCAATGGGAGCTTAGCAAAGGCTCTTCACTTTCCCCTCGCCCTCCAAAATGAACTTTTTAAAGACTCAAAAACAGAAAGAACATAAGAACAGCCATATTGAATCAGACCAAAGGTCCATCTAGCCCTATATCCTGTCTTCCAAAAGTATCCAATACCAGATGCCGCAGAGGGAGTGAACAGAACAGGTAATCATCAAATGATCCCTCTCCTGACATCCATTTCCAACCTCTGACAAACAGAGGCAAGGCACACCATACCTACCCATGCTGGCTGATAGCCACTGATGGACCTAACCTCCATGAATTTATCTAGATCTTTTTTGAACCTTGTTAAAGTCCTGATCTTCAAAACAACCTCTGGCAAGAAGTTCCACAGATTGACTGAACTGCATGAAGAAAAACTTTCTTTTGTTTGTTTTAAACCTGCTACATATTAATTTCATTTGGTGACCCCTAGTTTTTATGTTATGGGAACAAGTAAATAACTTTTCCTTATTCACTTTTTCCACACCAGTCATAATTTTATAGACCTCTATCATATCCCCTTTTTTCTAAGATGAAAAGTCCCAGTCTTTTTAATCTCTCTACATATGGGACCCATTCCAAACCCCAAATCATTTTTATTGCCCTTTTCTGAACCTTTTCCAATGCAAATATATCTTTTTTAGATGAGTCAACCACATCTGTACACAGTATTCAAAGATGTGGGTACACCATGGATTTATACAGAGGCAGTAAGATATTCTCTGTCTTATTCTCTATCCCTTTGTTAATGATTCCTAACATTTTATTTGTTTTTTGACTGCTGCTGCACATTGAATGGATGTTTTCAGAGAACTATTCACAATGACTCCAAGATCTCTCTCTTGAGTAGTTATAACTAAATTAGTCCCCATCATTTTGTATGTATAATTGGGACTATTTTTTCCAATGTGCATTACTTTACATTTGTCAACATTAAATTTCACTTGCCATTTTGTTCTCCAATCAATTAGTTTTGTGAAATCTTTTTGAAGCTCTTTATAGTCTGTTTCAGTCTTAACTATCTTGAGCAGTTTAGTATCATCTGCAAATTTTACCACCTCACTATTTACTCCTTTCTCCAGATCATTTATAGATAGGTTGAATAGGATTGGTCCCAGTACAGACCTTTGGAGGACACTACAAGTTACGTCTTCCATTCTGAAAACATATAATCTATTCCTACCCTTTGTTTCCTGTCTTTTAACCAGTTATCAACCCATGAGAGGACCTTCCTTCTTATCCCATGGCAACTTACTTTCCTTAAGAGCCTTTGGTGAGGGACCTTGTCAAAGGCTTTCAGAAATCTAAGTACACTATATCCATTGGATCCCCTTTGTCTATATTCTTGTTGACCCCCTCAAAGAACTCTAGATTAGTAAGGCATGATTTCTCCTTACAGAAATCATGTTGACTTTTCCCCAACAAATTATGGAAGAGGCCAGGTGGGGTGGGGCCATAGGGGAAGGCGTGGATGAGGGTAGGGATGCAGCTGGGGGGCAGAGTTGGGATTAAGCATTGTTGGAGATCACTGGAGATATTTAAGAGCAGGTTAGACTGACACTTGTCAGGGATGATCTAGACCAGTGGTTCCCAAACGTTTTGGCTTCACGCCCCCTTTTTGAGTTTTGAGAAACCCTCGTGCCCTTCCCCTCCCCCCCCCCCAATAGCAGCAAAACTTGTTGAGGGGGAAAAAAAGGAACTGACCGGGGCCGAAAAACAAAAATAGCAGCAAAACTTGGGGGAGGGGGGGGAAGGGTTTGATGGCCTCACGCCCCTCCTGGAATTTCTTCATGTCCCCCCATGGGAGTACACCCCCCAGTTTGGGAACCCATGATCTAGACTGTGTTTGGTCCTGCCCTGAGGACAGGGGACTGGACTTGATGACCTCTTGAGCTCCCTTCTAGTTCTATGATTCTATGATCACCTGGCACAGTAAAAAAGTCAGCACTTCTGGATAGGACCCAGAGTGTAGAAAATTGTGTCTGCTGCTGGTGCATATGTATTCTCTCTGCTCTAGATGCACAGAAATGGTGGAGTGCTGTGCTTGAGGAAGGAGGACACAAGAGACATATAACAGGCAGGCAGGTGAAACGGTGGCATGGGGGTGTCATTTTAGCTCCCCGCCTCAGGTGCCAAAATGTTGTGGGCCAGCCCTGTCTAATATTCTTGTTCAAGAAACTGCATACTGGCAGTAAATCAAACTCAAAATACAATGTCCTATGTCAATATACACAAATGTCTTTTCCAGCAAGGAAATAACCCACTCCAAAATTTCAAACCCTTCTTGATTGCTTGGAGGCTGAGAAAAAGCTAGTTACAATGACTGAAACCCAAGTACTAAAGGTCTATGGTTTTATATTCAAAAGTCTTGAGTTCCACCTTGGTTGCTGTATCTGCGTAGTTATAGAACACAGATTCAGTGCAGAGAGACCATAAAAATGTTTCCATCTTACTTGTTACACATTCCAGTTTAATGAAAGAACCACAACATTGACACAAAATGTTTAATTTCTAATATTAAATAAAAGGTTTTATTTTGACTACTAAACAATCATCAAAGCAGGTTGGATGCTGGTTTATAGTCTGCTCCACAGGGCTCTCATGCTGCCAGCTTCACAGCTGACATCACATTTTTCAGCCAGAAGGTGACCTCCAGCTCAGAAAATGTGGATCTGGGCTGCCTTTTATTGGAAGCAATGTCAAATAGTTCTTGCTCTATCTATTTCACAAACAAGATCAATTGGATTCAGACCAGACTGGCTGACTTCCAGGTACCTGATCCATGTTAAAAAGAGGCAAATATAAGAACTTCTGTAGTTGAAAGTCAGCCCTTCTTTATTTTTAATGTTGGTTCTGATTGTACTAAGAAGGTTTCTGCTGAACATTTGAATGCTGCACCCCTGCCCTTGATGACTTGTAAAACAGAGAAAGTTATAGAGTTTATTGTTATTTGAAATCATTGCTATTTCCTTTAGGAAGGCAAGATGCCAGCATCCCTCAAAGAGTCAAGGGAGTCATTAACCCCATATTCAAGTAGTCATCTCTTGTGCCAGGAGTATTATTAATACTTTTCCTATGTTTAACCATGTTTTTGGGTAACATTATTGAGAACATTGGAGTGAAAAAAATTAGATGTATCCCAGAATCTGCAGATTACACTGATACCTTGAATTTGTCTAAAAGTGTATATCATACAGATTGCACTACCCTGCTGGGCTGATGGTCTGACTAGGATGTAAAGAAATTGTGCTTGAATGCTGTCATTCTCTATGGAGGGATTTTGGGGTAATGCTCTTCTGTGTGTAGGGTTCTTTTTTTGACTTCCGTTTTGTCAACCCTCCTGCTTAATGTCTGAATGCTTATGAGGCAGTTCAGGCTTCGAGTCTATGGATGTCACAGCTTTATGTCATTTTTTCACTGATCTTGGCTAGTGCAATGTATCTAGTATCCAGTACATGGCCATAGCAAGGACTTAGATGATAATGACTTTTCTGATGCTCAGACTGGGTTAAACAGGGCTATTTGCTAGTAGTCTGGAGGATATTACCATCTGGTAATAGTCTGGTAATGGAGATGGCTGCTTCCAGTACTGAGTAGGTTCACCTAACTTTCGGTCAATGGGGGATGCTTCGGACTTACTGATTGCCCCCAAGATTCTTAGCTAGTGGATACAGGAGGCAGTGTGACCTAGTGAATAGTACACTGAACTGGAACTCAGATGAGTTGATTCCTAGAGTTTAGGGCCAGAAAGAGTCTGGCTTCCTGTATATCATAAGTGATTATCCTTCACTCAGTTATCCTGTATTGAGCACAATAACATGTGTTTGGCCAAAGCATATGTTCCAGAAGGACATCCAGTCTGGATTTGAAGAAATCAAGAGACAAACAATCCACCACTTTCCTTGATAATTTGTTCCAGTGGCCTATTGTTAAAGGTAAGTGCCTAATTTCCAATTTGAATTTGTCTGGCTTCAGCTCTCTGCTATTGGTTCTTGTTATGTCACTCATCACTATATTAAAATGACCTTTAGTATCTGGTATTTTTTCCCTGTGAAGGTCCTTATACTCCGTAATCAAGTCACCTCTCAGTTTCCTTTTTGATAAACTAAACGAATTGATCTCTAAGTCTCTCACTCGTAAGGCATTTTTTCAACTCTTGAATCGTTTTTATGATTTTGTCTGCACTTTCTCCAATGTTTAAACATCATTTAAAAAATATAGACAGCAAAATTGTGCATAGTGTTCAGTATCTGTCTCATCAATGCCATATACAAAGGTGAAATCATCTCCCTGCATTTACTCACTACTCCCCTATTTATACATCCAAGGATAGCATGAGCCCTTTTTGATCCAATATTGCACTGGTACCTCATGTAGAATGGCTTGTTCACACGGACCCGTAGATCTCTTTCATTGTCACTGCTTTCCAGGATTCAACGCCCAATTCTATAGGTCTGGTTTGCATTCTTTGTTTCTAGATGTATAGCTTTGCATTTGGCTGCTTTAAAACCCATTCTGTTTGAATGGGCTCAGATTGAAAAGCAATCAAGATCACTCTGTATGATTGCCTTGTCCACATCATTATTTACCACTCTGCCCATCTAAACATTGTATTAGCACTGATTTTATATTTATTTCCAGATCACTGATGAAAATGTTAAATAGCATCAAAACTAGTACCAATAGAACTGTACTAGAAGCAACTTTGTTCAATGATGATTCCCCATTTACAGCTATTTGTTGAGATCTGTCATGTAACCAGCTCTTAATCCATTTAGCATGTGGTCTATTTATAGTGCAAAGTGCTAGTATTTAATCTGAATGCCTTAAAAATCTAAGAATATTACATACTCACAGTTCCTTTTGTCAACCAAACTTGTAATCTGAAAGAATGAAATCAATTTGTTTGACAACACCTATTTTCCATACAACCATGTTGATTGGCACTAATTATATTCATATACTGTAATTCTTTACTAATTAAACCCCACATTTACTTTTCCATTATATTACCCAGGATTGATGTCACCCAACTGTGCCACCAGCCTGCTAGGTGACTTTGGGCAAGTCATTTGCTGCTCCTGTTTCATCACTTATAAATTGTGAATAATGATACATAGCTCCTTTGTAAAGTATTTTGAGATATACTGAAAAGAATCTGCATATAAGAATTGTGTATTACTATTATTTCATCTATGCCCAGCAAGTGGATTGTTATTGTTTTTCTTTGAAGAGGTCTAATAACACAGTGATTCACGTCCTTGTGACCTCCAGTTACATTATTGCAATGAAGTCTTCTAAACCCGGAAGGCAATGCAGGATAAAGCAGTTTGTCTGGGGATGTCAGCTACAGAGACCTCATTGCATCAATAGTCTGAAGAGAACTGACTTTCTGTTCTATTTGAGGAGCCAATTTTAAAATGTTGACACTGATGTATAATCTCTGTTTGGTTTGAAGTCTGTCTATCCCAGAGACCTCTTCCCTCCCTATGTGTTATCTATAGCTGGATGTCTCATTTTTACTGGGCAAATTTCACCCTTTCTCCTGTCCATCAATTCTCCACAAACAGCTTATTATATTTATAAAATATGGTCACTCTTTGAAATTGTGTGACTAATTTCAGCCTGTTACTCATAAACTGCAAGTATATATTCATTCAACAGTTTGATATTTATAATACACTGTTCAAGATGGGTTGGCTGTTTGGGAATCCAAGTCAAATAGCATTTTGTTCTGTTGCTTGATTGGTTAATCTGGCCATTTAAAATTACTTCAGAAAATCTTCTTTTTTGTGTCTAGTCTGTTTATGAGAGACGGTTTGGGAGATTAATTTGTGGGCAACGCCAGGAGCAAATCACAACATAGAGTAAATATAACAAGCAAAAAAAGGAAAAAAAGAAGGAAGGAAAGGTGGATGGAAGGAAGATAAACAGAACAAAAATTCCAAAGAGATTTTGATAATGGAACCAGGTATATTATTCCTAGTCGTGTATAAGCCCAACTATGTTTAAAAATCTAAAAGCCATCTTTGATAGAGCTCATTCAGAACAAGGTTCCAAACAATTACTACACTGGAAAATTAGATAGACCCACCCATGAAAAATGCATAACCTTGAGCAACATAATTAAGCCAACCTAAGGAACCACATAGACATCACTCAGTCAATGGAAGAATTCTTCTGTCAGCCAAACTATGCCTTTGTGTTGGATTACATATGCTAATGGGAGAACACCTCACTTCAGGACATAGAATCATAGAAGATTAGGGATGGAAGAAATGAAGGAGGTCATTTAGTCCAAACCCATACTCAAAGTAAGACCAACCTCAACTAAGTCATCCCAGACACCACTTTGTATAGCCTAGCCTTAAAAACCTCTAAGGATGGAGGTTCCACCACCTCTCTAAGTAACCCATTCCAGTGCTTCACATTCGTCCTAGTGAAATAGGTTTTCCTGATATCCAACCTAGATATTCCCCCTCTGCAACTTAAAACCACTGCTCCCTGTTTTGTCATCTGCCATCACTGGGAATAGCCTAGTTCCTTCCTCTTTGGAACCCTCCCTTTCGTAATTGAAGGCTGCTATCAAATCCCCCCTCATTCTTCTCTTCTTCAGAGTAAATAAGCCCATTTCCCTCCGTCTCTCCTCATATGTCATGTGCCTCATCCCTCCAATCATTGTCATTGCTCTATGCTGGGCTCTCTCCAATTTGTCCACATCCTTTTTGTAGTGAATGAGGGGGTCCCAAAACTGGATGCAATACTCCAGATGAGAGCTCACCAGTGCCAAATACAGGGGAATTATCTCTCTTCCCTCGATCTCCTAGCAATCCTCCTCTTAATGCAGCCCAACATGCCATTAGCCTTCCTGGCAACAAGAACACACAGTTGACTCATCCAGTGTTATCCCAGACCCTTTTCTTCAGAATTACCTCTTAGGACAGAAGAATGTCATGCACTACTACAGGCTGGGGACCGACTGGCTAAGTGCAGGACTCTTCACTTGTTGAATCTCATCAGATTTCTTTTGACCCAATTCTCCTATTTGTCTAGGTCACTCTGGACCCTATCCCTGCTCTCCAGCATAGCTACCTCTCCTCCCAGTTTAGTGACATCTACAAAATTGCTGTAGATAGTGTCTTTGCTGAAGCACTGCAGCTAGGTGTAGACATGCCCCTACATTATGGTTAAACTCAACTGTACACATAAATACTTAGCAGGAAGACATTACAGGAACTCAGTGAGAGCCACACTGTAGTGGTCAATTGTGGAAGAACTTTGTACATGCTAGTTTAGGGGTGGTGAGGCCTGCATTCTTTCCTCCCTCCCCCTTTTCCCTACATCTGATGAGCCAGAAGCAAGTCTTTGGGAACATACGCCACTTAAGATAAGCATTGTTGCCAGTATAGCAAGAACAAGTATGAGATAAGGGTAAAGGGCAAGAACGCATAAACAATTCTGTTTACCCTACTGTACTGATCACATAAACAGGGCCAAAGAACAAGAAGATCCAGATCAGAACCAGATCGATAACTAACAGCTAAGCCCTACATCAGCACTAATGAGTAACCCCTGGAAATTTCCAAACTGCCAAACAAGGCAGGAAAACTGTATTTAAGGCTGCCTCAGAGCCTAGCAAATTGGACTTCACCGATGGGCTTTGGGTACTGGTGCCTCGGAAGCTGAGACAACCTCCCACTTCGTCCGCAGCCTACCCGGGGTCCCAGGCTAGCAGGAAGGAATGTAAGATATGCCGCTTCTTTGTTATGTTGTTCTTCCATTTGAACTACCTGTTAAACCTCATTGCAGGAGGAATAACAGGTAGTTCGAATTAGGGGCTTTATTTCGAACGCCCGTTTCACTGCCCGTGTAGACGTCGGCAGTGATTCTGGGCTTGTAAATTTCAAAAATGGCACCTGGCCGGGAAGATGCAAATCAAGCGTGGGATATTTAAATCCCGGGCTTGATTTGCAATTCCGAATGCCTACGTTTTGCAGCCTTATTCCAAAATAGGCTGCAAGTGTAGACATACCCTCCGTATGTTATACCACCCCCTAGATTATTAAAAGTTAAAGGTATTAGATCAGATCTAGGTTTTCTGTACACATCTTTGTACTGATGAGGTAGTCTTAAAAACAAAACAAAAACATGAAGAGACTCTGGGCAGGCACGTCTTGGTGTATTTATTTAAAGGAGATTAAGCTCCTCCCTCCCATGAACGCTAGCGTCCCTGTGGTAGATAAGATGTCTGGAAGATAGCCCTGGATACGACCAAGTGTACTAAGCATTTCAGTATTATTTCTAGGAATATATTTTTTCCTGTCTACTCAAACTAAGTAAGCCTTTCCTCCAAGCTTTCTCAGACTGGGAAGACTTAAAAGCTGAAGTGCATCTGCTTGTGTAACCTTTATCTGCAATAAGGACATCTATCAGTTTTTGACTATCCTCAGTGGAGTTCAGTGGTAATTAATGGAGTCAGGATGGGGTCTAGAGGTGTGGGAGGTGTTCTAGCCAGGCAGGAGTTTGGGAGGTCTGTGGGGAACTCAGGAACGGGAATGGTGGTGCAGAAGTCAGGGAAGGGAGTGGTGGCTCAAGGCAGGGGATGGAGGGCTCAGAAGTCAGTGTGAGGAGCTCAGGTGTCTTGGCAGGTTGGGAGGTGTGTGGGTATCTGGGAGGGGGTGGGGAGTGCAGGAAATAGGGGAGGGCTTAAGGGGCTCAGAGCAGGAGGTGCAAGTGGCTGGCAGCTGCTCCCTGGTGCTGGCCCAGGGTGGGGGAGGTCCATGCTGTCTGGCCTACCAGTGGCATTGCTCCCTGGGGCCAGCCCGGGGTGGTGGGGGCCATGCTTAGGGACAGTGGGCACCAAACTGGCCACCTAGCCCACTGGTGGTGTTGCTCTCTAGAGCTGTCAGGGCAGGGGGGCATGCTGCCCACCCACCCCGTGGTCATTCTGGAGTGTAACTGTCATTGCTACCACAGCCTTCCCTTGCCATCTGATGAGAAACAATTGCATTCCATGCACATCTCATTGTACTAGCACAACTAAGCACTGACCTTGCTTTAAGTTATGATAAGAAAAAGCTGCATGCCAAATTCCTTTGACTGAAAAACCCACTGTTACTATTTAGGAGGAATTCAGACTTGCAGATGTATGGACAGACAGACAGGCACACAAACTCTCTCAAATATATAGTAGATTCCTTTGTTTTTCCAAGTTTTTCAATCAAAGGAATTTGTTGTTGCTTTGACAAATTTGTTATATGCTATTGCTTGTAACATAAATCAGGTGAATTAGTCACTTTTGTGCAATGTTGACCATATGAGTTTTAGATGTGAATTTTATACTTTACCTAATAAGGCTTTAGGAAATTAGTAATATTTGTTTGAACAATGGGTCAGGTCTTGGCTACCGCTATGGTACTTTTGTACTTCTCCAGCAGTGCAAAGGTTGAAATAGCTCCCTGGAGGCTACTGACACTGGATGCAACTAGAAGTTTGCTTTTGCTTGTGCTGGTGGTTAAATGAGCTCCTGTTGGCATTGGCATTTGTACGTGTGTCAATGGGGGAAGGAAGAGGGAAGAGACAAAGGTGTACTCTACAAAGCCCAGCTGGAGTGGAGTTTGTTTTAGATGACAAATAATTTTTAAAATCCAAAATCTGTTGCTGATGCAAAATTTCCTGTCATGGAAATGTCTTTTGCAAACTTGCACATAAAGAATTTCATAAGGTATAAATCTGTTGCTGCTTCTGATATCTGCTAGAGGATGTACACATTAAGATAAATGGATTGTCATGTTTCTAGAAATGTTTAGTTTTGCATTTAGGAGACCATCTGTTCTCTGATGAATGTCCCTGCTTATATTGGTGGGCACGTTGCTTTTGTTTTTTTTTAAACATTTTAATAAATGCCATAAATAATTATAAAGAATTGGGAAAAATAACTTCCAGCAACTTTATTTTTGAAGATAATAGTTTTCAAGATACATATTCAAGTTTATACACATTCAGAAACTGCACATGACATTTACCACTCTTTTTAGACCAAAAAAAAGGGGGAGGGGGGGGGGAGGGCTGTATTCATTCTAAGCTAGTACCATGGGGATCACTGTAGGAAAAGATTCAGACCACTGAACTAGCAGAATGAATCATATATATTGGATATCATGATGTTGGGAATCAATGCTTCCATTACAGCCAGCTGGAATGGGAAAGGAATCCTGGGTGTGGTTATGTTCATTCAGTTTGCTTAGGCCTGCTAGGAATTCAGCGGTTGTTATGTAAATACAGTTCATGCTGGAATGGGAAAGAAATACTGGGTGTGGTTATGTAAATACAGTTCATTCAGTTTGCTTAGGCCTCTTACTGTTAGAATGGCATTTTGCCCATTGCAATCAATTTGACTGTTGTGTTAACCCTAAATGCAGGAATTATAAGATATGACTGCCAATGCTTGCAGTTATTGGGAATGCAGAAAAGTCAGACTGGGTTTAATTCAGTTCAAAGTAGAGAAACTGTCATTGTAAAGAATCTCAGATGGACAAGGCTTCCTCTCCCATACTCTGTGACATTAATTGAGAAGAAGGGCAGAGCTCTGAACTAGCAGGTTGCATGCCCTCCAGGCATGAGCTGGTTCAGTCTGTTTTTTCCCTCCTCCTTCCCTCCCCCCCATTCTAATGATAGAACTAAAACAGACTCCATAAGGAGTCTCTTTATTATTTAAAAAAAAAATTCTAGTGGATGCTGGAAACTTTTGGCTGGACTGCGCTTTGGGCCAAGAGCTGAAATCACTAGGTTTGGCCCAGTGCCAAATCCATCCCAAGGCCAGCAGCAGCATCTGGAGGGGTAAATGGTGGGTGCAATGGCTGGCAGGGTGGTCAGTGAGGGCAGCATCGCTGGAGCAGCAGCAGGTGGCTAGCAAGAGCAGTGGGTGATTGGTGGGAGTAGGCAGCCTGTGGGAGTGGCCCTGGGAGTGGCCAGTAGGAGCAGCACCTTTGTGGCATTGCACTTTGCTCAATGAGGGAAGACGTCGTGCTGATGTACCTATGAACTCTGGGTCAGCACTGACTGGACAGAGCCATGAGTGGGGTGTTTGAAGTGTGTGTAAGCACACTATATAAATTGGGGGTTGAACTAAAGATCTTTAAGCAAAAGACTCTGCCCTGTGGAATGTGGGGATGGTATCTTGCTTACAGGTTTCCTTGTTTAGGAGTGTTTCCATAGATTGATGCTAGATTACTGTTATTAAACAGACTGTTTCTATCTCCAACTCAGAGCTTGCAAGAGGGGAAGAATTGCCTCTAAAGGTTCCCAGTGGGTAGGTTGGAATTTTCCCAGGTTACTTGGTGGGGGCTTGAGTCAGTTTGGTTACATTGTTGAAAGAAACACCCCTAGATATAGAACCCGGCCCTTCTGACTGCTGACTGCAGAAGGGTTACAATGAAAATGGAAGATGTGACAATGAGTCTTATGACTTTATATCCCACCTACTTGCTTTGTTAAAATAAGCAGCCAAGTTCCTGGTGTATTTAAGTACCTATTAGAGCTGAGTGAAAGAATTGTAACCAATAATTTCCTTGCTGAAGTTAGCATCTCTTTCTTTAGCAAAGATTGTGTAGCTGGAGCTCAAAAGCTCTATGGATTGGGCACAGAGGGGGAACTTGCAAATAGACTGCAAGATGCTTACAATTACCTTCAGTTTATTCATTATTACAAGTATCCACACAATTATTTCTAAGAAAATTTCCTATTGTGCAGATAATTTGGAAGCAGTACTTCCCCCCTTCCCTTCTTTTTCTGTTGTAAATTGATAGGGTCCCCACTTTTCTCTCAACTCTGATCCTCTAGGAAGTGGGTTTTGCCCATGAAAGCTTATGTTACTATAATAGATATATTAGTCAGCTGGTGTAAATTGGGATAGCTCCACTATAGTCAAATGAATCATGCCAATTTACATCAGCTGAGGCTCTGGCCCCTGACATTGAAACCTTAACTTCAACGTATGTCCTGAAATCAATCTCAAATACTAGATTCTCAAATTGTAGGATGATTTTGGAAGTACAGTGATGTAGCCAGTTTGTGTAGAATTTGAGTGGGGTTGGGATTCTACTCTGTTTGCAAACAATGGCATAGGTATCCAAACAATTCCCCAAATAGTTTCAAAGCATTCCTCCTCTTCCCACATGCCCTTTGTATCTATATTACTTTAGCCAAATCCCACTGGAGCCGTTTTAAAGGAGTCCTACTTTAAATTTAGCTAACAAATTAAGCTTGCAGCTAGACTTGGCAAATTTTGTTGAAGTTTGTGGTTCATGTAGGCCTGAACCTCCAAGCAGAGGAACAGCAATTGGCTCACTGTCATTCTTTCTCAACAGAGAATATACGAAGCTTAAGCGGTCCCCATTTCAAACATGTTAGCAGACAGTCCCTGGAGATGTTGGATAGTATTGAAGAGTGATCAACCAACAAGTGAAAGAGAAAGAGAGCATAAAAAAGAGTAAAAGTACTTGCAGTTCACTAAGGCTAAGACAAAAGCTTTCCTTGGAACAAAAGCAATCTCCAGAAGTAATGGATTTCATATGAGCAAGCACAACCTGACCAGATCAGATTACAATATGTTCATTTTCTGTCCTTAGCGGGCCTTTAATGAATGTGATATGACCAATCCCTTTGCAGTGCATACAGAGCATGTCTTGAGAAAATTGGCTTGAAAATGTAGATATACCTTGAGCCTTTCTCCCCATCTAGTACCCTTGAGAACCCCTTACTTCCAGCACAAGGCTAAGTAAAATTGGAATGCTGGGGCCCGTAAACTTGAGTTCTTTGATAATGTTACCAATGAAGCATTTGAAATACATCATTCTAGGTATCCCATTCTTTTATCATCATCATCAAACATTACCTCTGAATATACATTTTTAATCAGCAACCACCCAGACCCAAAATGGCACATTTTGGTGACTTCGTTTGCTGGGGATAAAACAGCTTCCAGTGCCTTCCCCCTCTAGAACAATTGAGAGAACAATTGCAATTTGACCTAAAATACAAACTAAGAACAAATTCCATGCATGGTGGTGATGAGGTTTCAAGATCAATAGCACATATAATATTCATTCACTTTAGTAAACATGTCTTTGCAGTTTGATAGTTTTAATAAACATGTTCTTTTTATCTCTTTTATCCTCAAATCACTTGGTTGCTGGGCTGTTACTGAAGGCAACATTTGGTCCACACATGTGATTGCACACTAACCATGTTTCAAAAGCTCTTGCTAGTCCACTGAGTTATAAGGATTGTTTATAGTATTTAATATGTGTTACATATACACAGGAATGAACTAGATTTTTATGGTGATTCATCAATCATGATGAAAAAAAGATTCCCTGTACTATCTTATAAACTCTACTAATGCACATTTTATATATGATATTTAGTCTAAACCACAGAGAAGAATAAATAGAATATATTGGCTTATGTATTAAAATATGTGGCATGTGAATTACATGTAAGAACTGTGGACAAAATACAATTTAAATTATTGTGTGACATGAGAGCTAGCCATAGAAAGAAGGTATCATGAATATACAAAAAATGGAAATATACAAGCATAGAATATGGAATATTAGTATAAAAGAAACCTGCAGATAATTCTTTACATTTCCAAAGGCTAGTCATTTTCTTTTGATGAATTATAAGGTAGTGAAAAGTTTGAAGTTAGCTGCCTTGGATAATTTCTGTGCTTATTAACGTAACACTTTAGATTCGTACCTAAAAAATATGGATTTCCTGGGTTTTATTATTAAAGATGGAAATGACTAATCTTCTGAAATGTGAAGAATTACCTGTGGTTTTCACTTCAAAATAGAAACTTAATTTTGTTAGTCCCCGTCGTCTTCTTCCTTTCACATGCACTTTCTGACATTGTGCTGAGACTTAAAGACTATGTCTACACTGAAGGCTTTTTGTGCAAGAATGGCTGTTCTTGCGCAAAAGCTTGCAGCGCATCTACACTGCACGTGCGTTCTTGTGCAAGTACATTTACAGTAAAGCATTGGAAAAGAGGGCTTCTTGTGCAAGAGTTATTCCTCTCCCCATGAGGAATAAGCCCTCTTGTGCAAGAGCTCTTGAGCAAGAAGGCAGTGTGGATGGACAAAAGGGGTTTCTTGCACAAGAAACCCCTACGGCTAAAATGGCCATCAGAGCTTTCTTGCACAAGACAGCATCTACACTACCATGGACGCTCTTGCGCAAAAGCACATCTCTTGCACAAAAGCACATGGCAGTGTGGACACACTCTTGCGCAAGACCTTTTGTGCAAGAACTCTTGTGCAAAACTGTTCTTGCGCAAGAAGCCTGCAGTGTAGACTTAGCCCATCTGTTTTAAAGGACAACCATTATTGTCATCCGAGTCTTGGCATATAGTAATAGAGAAGTGAGCATAGTTTTGCTTTGTTCCTAACTTTTGCATTGAGAATAAAATTTAGTGTTGAGACAGCCTTGTTTGAAAGCTCCTGTGTTATTGAGTTTCACAGATCCTTTAGGGCTCTTGTCTAACAAATGTTATGATAATGTAAAAGACATTGCCTGTAGGATGAGTTCAGAGAAATCAACAATGTTATTACTAAACAGCTGGTTTAACTACAGGATAAAACTACAAAATTGCAAGTACTGAGGTGGGAGCAACAAAACGAGGAAATGTGTTGAGGGAAAACACTGCTGGGAAGGTGCCCTAGGATATAAGGATAGAAAACTATTTTTTTTAAAATACAAAATTCTGGCAAATGAAAAACTAACAGATTTATCAGTTCTGTGTAATGACTTGAAGTTCAATAGTGGAATTTGACAAGGCAGCACATAGAGAAAGCCTGGCTCAAGGAATTTAATATTGGACTGGGAGTTAGGAGACTCGGTTCTGTTGAAAACATTCAATAGACCTTGATTTCAGTAGGCCCAGGATTTCACTGCTGGGTTCCCTTCACAACTCGGTCATTGATTCACTGTGTGATGCTCTGCCAATTATTTGGGCCACTGTTTTTGAACCTGGGTGCCTAAATTTCAGTTTTTTAGATACTTAAATATACACTCAGATACCTAATGTTAAGCACCCAAGTGTGATTTTTGTTAATCAATCAATATGCTATTAGTATGAATGGGATGCCTGAATAAAGATTGGTCAATATGAAATTGAAGACTTGCTACATCAGATAGACCCATTGCTCAATGAATAGTGAAAAACAATAACAGAAAATGTAGAAATGGCAGAGATGCTTAATGGCTTCTTTGTTTTGGTTTTCACCAAGAAGGTTGGTCGTGATTGGACACCTAACATAGTGAATGCTAGTGAAAATCAGGTAGGTTCAGAAGTTAAAATATGAAAAGAAAAAGTTAAAAATTAGAAAAGTTAGGATCTTCAAGTCACCAAGACCTGATGAAATACTTCCTAGAATACTCATTGAGTGGATTGAGAAGGTATCTGAGCCATTAGCCATTAGCCATCTTTGAAAAGCCATGGAAGAATGGAGAGATTCCAGAAGACTGGAAAAGGGCAAATATAGTGCCCATCTATAAAAAAGGGAAATAAGGACAATCCAGGAAACCACAGACCAGTCAACTAAACTTCTGTGCTAGGAAAGGTAATGGAGCAAATAATTAGGGAATCCATCTGTAAACATATGTAAGATAATAAGGTGGTAAGTAACTGTCAGCATGGATTTATCAAGAACAAATCATGTCAAACCGATCTGATAGCTTTCTTTGCTAGGATAACAAGCCTTATCATAAGGGGGAAAAGGTAGATGGAGTAAACCTAGACTTTAGCAAAGCATTTGATAGTCTTGTATGACCTTCTTATCAATAAACTAGGGAAATTCAATGTAGATGGGGCTTCTATAAGGCAGGTGCATAACTGCTTGAATAACTATGCTCAGATAGTAGTCATCAATGATTCACGGTCATGCTGGAAGAGCTTAACAAGTGGAGTTCTGCAGGGATCAGTTTTGGGACTAGATATGTTCAGCATTTTCATTGGTGATTTAGATAGAGGCATAGAAAGTGTGCTTATAAAGTTTGCAGATTATACCAAGCTGGGAGGGCTTGCAAGTGCTTTGGAGGATAGGGTAAAAATTCAAAATGATCTGGACAAACTGGAGAAATGGTCTGAGGTAAACAGGGTGAAGTTTAATAAGGACAAATGCAAAGTACTCAATTTAGAAAGGAATGCTCAGTTTCACGCATACAAAATGGGAAGTGACTCCTAGGAAGGAGTACTGCAGAAAGGGATCTAGAGGTCACAGTGGACCACAAGCCAAATATGAGTCAACAGTGTGACACCATTGCAAAAAAGCAAACATCATTCTGGGATACATTAATAGGAGCATTGTGAGCAAGACATGAGAAGTGATTCTTCTGCTCTACTCTGCGGTGATTAGGCCTCAGCTATAGTTCCCACTGCAGTGTGCACCTGCTGGCCACACACAAAAAGATTCTTCTCCCACCCACCTCCTCTGGAGAGCCGTGCAGCAGCACTCATGAGAAAGCCAGTGGGGCAGGGATCTGAGACTTGCCATGGCCATGTGGTGGGGGGGGGAGGGGAGGGGGGAGGCCTGCTCCGGTGACCAGGGCTGCCTTGTGGCGAGGGGACCAGAGCCTGTTCTGGTGGCTGGGGCCAGGAATGGGACCAGTCACGTGGCTAGGGACTACAGGGTCTGCTCCAGCGGGGAAAGGGGGGAATTTCTGCTCCAGCAGCCAGGAACGTGTGTATTAATAAATTGGGTGCCATGATGGCACACATCCAAACCAGCACACATGACCTCAATATTGGTGCACAAGCCAAAACTCACTCTACTCATGGTTGGAAGATTTTAGGGTATGTCTGTACAGCCCCCTAGTTCGAACTAGGGAGGCTAATGTAGGCATTCGAAGTTGCAAATCAAGCCCGGGATTTAAATATCCCGCGCTTGATTTGCATCTTCCCGGCCAGTCGCCATTTTTGAAATGTACAAGTCCGGACTAACTGCCTGCGTCTACGCGGCGGGGACCCGGTATTTCGAATTAAAGCCTAAATCGAACTACCTGTTATTCCTCCTGCAAGAGGCGCGTGGCAGTTAGTCCGACTTGTACATTTCAAAAATGGCGACTCAGAAGATGCAAATCAAGCGGGGGATATTTAAATCCCGGGCTTGATTTGCAACTTCGAATGCCTACATTAGACTCCCTAGTTCGAACTAGGGGGCTAGTGTAGACATAGCCTTAGAGGGAACACTGAGTATTGTGTCCAGGTCTGACCACCACATTTCAGGAAAGAAGTGGAGAAATTGGAGAAAGTCCAGAGGAGAGCAACACTAGATTAAAGGTCTAGAGAACATGATCTATAAGGGAAGACTGAAAGAACTGGTTTTGTTTAGTTTGGAAAAGATAAGATGGAGAGGGGACATGATAGCAGTTTTCAAGTTTCTAAAAGGATGTTACAAGGAGGAGGGAGAAAATATGTTCTCCTTGACCTCTGAGGATAGGACAAGTTTCAAGTACCTAAACAGTTTTCAAGTACCTAAAAGGGTGTTACAAAGAGGAGGGGGGAAATTATTTTCTTTAACCTCTAATGATAGGACAAGAATCATTTGGGCTTAAATTACAGCAAGGGAGGTTTAGGTTGGACATTAGGAAAAACTTCCTAACTGTCAGGGTTGTTAACACTGGAATAAATTGCCTGGGGATGTAGTAAAATCTCCATCATTAGAGATATTTACAAGTAGACTAGACAGGGATGATCTAAGTCAGTGTTTCTTAAACTTTTTAAGACTGAGGAACACCAAACAATATTTTTTTTATGAGGAACACCAAGGATTTTTGGTTGAGCAAAAAAAAAAAAAAAGTAATTGAGCAAAAAAAAAAAAAAGTCACCTGCCCCTTTAAGGGCGGCCATTTTGAACTCTTGTTCTCCGCAGCACACCTCCAACTGCCTCTCGGCATACCAGTGTTCCCCGGAACACAGTTTAAGAAACATTGATCTAGGTAGTGCTTGGTTCTGCAATTAGGACAGGGGATTGGACTTGAACTCTCCAGTCCCTTCCATTTCTAGTATTCTATGATTCCATAGATAGTGCTCCTACTTATAAGTACCATGGAAATATTTCAGTGAGTCTGACAACAATTCTATTAGGCTACATCCACACTGCATGATTATTTTGGAATAACCTATTCCAGAAGAAATACTCTGAAATAGCTTATTTTGAAATAGCACATCTACACTAGAGGGAAGCCTGGAAATTAGTCCAAGGCATGCTCCCCTAATGTGGATGCGATACCTCGATTTACAGCCCCAGGAAGCACTAGGGAGTAATTACTCTGAATGGCTTAGGGGAGGAACTATTTTGAAATAGCAGCAGTGGAGCATCCACACTACTGCTATTCTGAAATAGCTCTCCTGGAAGAGGCATTATTCCTCATGGAATGAGGTTTACAAAGGCCAAAATAAGTCATACATTATTTCACAATTATTTCAAAATAAACAGCTAGGGGTGTGTCTAGACTACAAGGTTTTTTTGAAAAAAGTGGCCTTTTTCGAAAGGGGCTTGTAGTCTAGACATACCCTAGCTGTGTAGATGCTCACATAGTTATTTCAGAATAACAGACATTATTCTGAAATAACATTGTTCTGTAGATGTACCCTTAGTGACTGAAACAATTACTGTTAACTTATTGAGTAGGAAACTTATCTATAGTGTTGCCAAACACTAACCATAATAGACGGCAATGGTATATGCCATTTTATCCAAGCTACACAAGCAGACAATTGAAGGATTACAAATGTGTTTGATTGGGAAATTACTTATTTTGGCATCTATATATCTGGAACATCAGATGTGGCCTATGTCTGTAATTTGGCAAGAAAAAAAGCATAGACTAACATCAGGAAAATGACAGTACAGAATCACCAAAAAGCTAAAAGCACAATTAGTGGTTACATTCACCCAGAATTAGTACAATGGCATCTCCAAGTGTTGTGTAATTTGGGATTCATATCCATGCAAGCTGGAAGTGACATGTGCAGAGACCCCACTCAAAACAACATACACCATTTATGTCACACCAAAACACTTTAAATAGGAAATCAAGTAATGCATAGTTTGATGCTGCCCTTGTGCACACATGTCACTTTCTGCATATATGGAAACCCATATAGTTGTAGATATCCATACACTATTGGTTTTCAGATAAGAAAAATGATCTTGTGTGTGTAATAACAAGAAAAGCAAGATGCCACTAAATCTAATAAAGCAGTAATAATGAGTGCTTTCAACTATCAGCACATAATCTGGTCATATGTCATACTGGGACAAAGTTTAGGGAAGCAATTTCTTGTTTAGAAGCAATTCTTTCATGTAACACCTAGACCTAGAGCACACAAAGGCAGAGGTTGCAGCCCTACATAACCCAGAGAGGGTTATTTGAACAAGTAAGTATAATTGAACCACTAAATAATAGTTTCCAAAACACAATTATCTTCAGATCCTTGGGAGAGAGACTGTACCAAAGCCCATGACATTAAACCTAAGAGGGTTTTTTAACATAAAAAGCTGGTTAAAAAATCCTAATATAAAAAATCAGGAAATTAAAATCCTAAACTCAGTAGCATGGCAGGCCTTAAAATCTGCAAAAGTAGTTGGGGGTAAACTAAATAGAAAGCCAAAGCACAAGGAAAAATATCAATTAAGTGGCAAAGCTCAAGATGTTATTAGAGTTGAACAAGTGTCCTTCATTGCAGTGATATTTGCAGGCCATTTTATATCCTTTTGTGTGTGTGTTGTATAAGATTTATCATGGTCCAGGCTAAGACACTACCTTACAAGTCATAAATAAAACCTGTAGACGTATATGATTGATTTAAACAGTGAACATATTTTATTTTCATACTAGTAAAGCCCTGGTCTACACTGGGCCCTTATTTTGAAATAACAAGTGGAGTGGCCACACTACTAAGCCTGTTATTTTGACATAAGGGGCTAGTTATTTCAAAATAATAACTCCTGCTTTCCATGAGGAATAATGCTTATTTCAAAATACAGGTTGGACCAAAATACAGGTTGGACCCACACCGGGACCTGACCAGTCCCAAAAGAGGGAATTTGCCAGACCAGGGGAGGTCCCCTGCTACTGGCCCCCCAGCCCACGAGCCCCATCCCTGATTGTGGGGCTGCTGCGTTCCTGGCCCTGGCCCTGCTCCTGGAACTGCCATGGCTGCTGCAGCCCCAGTCCTGCTACTGGGGCTGCTGCGGCCCCGGCTTTGATACCAAAGCTCTGGCTCCAGTCCCAGGTCCAGCCCAGGACTCCGAGCCCCCAACTAATTTCAAGGCTTCCCTGTAGTGTGGACATGCTATTTTAAAATAGTTATTTTGGGAGATATTATTTCAAAATATGTTATTCTGAAACAATTTCCTGGTGTAGACATGCCCAAACAGTGAGAGTTTCAAAAGTGCACACATTATTATAATTCTGCACCCTTTGAAATCAACACTGTTTCATCATTTACTTTGATGAAAGTAGATTCAGGATGACATTGAGCACTCAAAACATTTTGGACACCAAATCTTGCTTTAGGAGTGTCATTTAACTCATGTAGTTGCAACTTTAAAAGCGCATATTTAAAAATGGTATTTTCAAGCCTTATTGATATCTGACTGTGTGGGGAAGGGAGAGAGATGAAGACTGTGGAGAAATCCCTGTGATATTATGCTTTGTATTAAGATCTTGTCCGTTTAGATATATCTTTAAGTGTTCTTATAGAATCTCTGTAACATTTCTCCAATAACTTTGTATTAAGATATATAGATCTTGTAAGAAAAAATGTCTTTTGAGCTCTCCTCTTTCCTTGATTGCCCTGTTGAAATGAATGAGGTGTGAATGGAGAATGAAAGGTGAGCACCTCCAGCAGCAGTTGCAAGGGTGGAGAGGGTCTGGGAGCCAGATCCAAGACAATACCTGCAAAGTGAGCTCATTAAGAAGACTGGACATACAGACGCCTTGGGAGTCAAATAGCAAGTGCCTGCCCTTGGAAGAACTCTCTTTGAAGCAGCATTAAGAAAGGCGAGGTGATGACTAATTGGCTGCATGAGAGGGATAAATAGGAGGCATCTTGCAGAGGGACCCCAGGTTTTCGTCTTGTCAACATGGGAGCATTGATCTGGATCAGCAGACGCCCGGCTCCAACCCTCCCCCATCTAACTCACCTGGCCAGTGCAGTTAGGGGGAGCAACTTTTGGTAACAACAAGACGGAGTGTGCTTGTGTGTATGTGAGAGTGCATGAGTGTGATGTGTCATATGCATATGATAAGTATTGATTATTCTATATGTGTTCAATAAATGTGGCGTGTTGCCTTATCCCCCCTGAAAAAGATCCCGGGTGCTTCTTTTAAGCACAACAAAGACATTATTGTATGGAGGATCACACTAAATTTGAACATCTACCAATGGTAATCATGCACCAACAGCTGAGACATGCAAGGTTTCCCAATGCTTAGAATAGAAAACTATGGAATTTCAGATATTGATATGTGGGAATTGTTGGTAAATGTTGACTTTTTAATGGTGACCACTATATACCATTTGATCTCTGGTCTGTATCTCCATTATATCACAAATTCATCATTGTCATAAAAAAAGGAAGTAATTAAGATAAATCCCGTTAACCTTTAAAAAAAATAATATATGAGCAGAACAGAAAATATGATCAACATATCAGCATCTCCTGCTCACTCCATTCTTTCTTTGACTGTTTTCTAAATCCTCCCATAACCAATTTTTTTTATTTAAGTTCTGCTCTATCATTCACTGATTCCCAATTTGCTCATTTCTTCCTCACAGAATTTGGCTCTATGTATTGTCAGGGACCTTCATGTCACTTTCCTTTTACACCTTTGCATTCCACTCCTGGCGTGGGTCATTTTCTCCCTTTACTTTTTCTCATCCCCTTGTTTTATTCTGTTGTGTTTCTAATAAATATACAGTTGAGTGATGACTGGTTCTGGAACATAAAAGCTGCCACTTTTAAGTTAATGGTTTTTTCCCACTTTCTTGCTACGAATTCCTATCCAAGATCCTCTTTTGTCAGCTAAAGAATTTATTTTTTTAAACAACAAACACAGCCTTTGGATTTCTGTGGTTATCTAACTACTAGGTTACAGATGTTATCCACTTTATATGACAAATGGTTAGCTTCCTGCTGGTGTTTGGGAAGTGAAAATATTTCCATCAGAACACTTTTCCACTTAACAGCCACTCAGTCACACAGAAAACAAAACAACCCTACAAAAACAGACTTTTAAGATAGAGTCCTGAATAAACAAAGGTGACAGATCACAATCCTGCCAATACTTATGAATAAGAGTAGTATCATCAGATTCTATAACAGGAATCTATATTGCTACACTTAAAAATGTAGACAATATATGATAGATAAAAATGAACTAACAATAAATCATGAACTTACTAACTCATATAAACAGATAAAGAGATAGATAAGAGACAGAGATGAAGCAATGAAAACCATCTATTTCATATCCTATGTATAGGTTTTATCACTTCTTGGACATTTTGTAGTGCTAGATGATGCTTATCTACTGAAAGACTGATGTGTTGCTGCATCTTTTTATTAATATTGTTCTTACATGCTGAAAGGACAGCAGTATGAGTTCAATCAAATTCAGAACAAGAAGAGTGTCCCCAATATTCACATCTAATCTAACGCCAAGCAGCATTTTCTAACACCAGGATCAGCATAATGTTTCCAGATCAAAATGTAACCAATTACTTTTTTCCACTGACAATAAATGCAGAATTTAAAAATATGGCCCTTCACATTAAGAGCTGTTTGCCTTTCACATTCATAAATATTGAATGAGTGACATCTCTAATTTACCTGTACATCATGAGTTTATAACTATGAAAAACTATGAAATAGGCCTATCATTCATTTTTATTTGCTGCATTTTCTTTAAATTAAGTATAAGGAAATTGATTGCTATACTGATATGGCAGAACCACAGTGTGCATATATTTTCATGCTGCATCTGGCATTTACATAGTAAATAAAGTTTTATCTATTAAGCTAAGAGTTTACATGCTTGTTTTATTAAGGACCATTGATTACAAAATCAGGCTGCATACACAATTGTAGAATAGATAAAAATGACTATGGTATACTAATAAGTAAATATGCATGTGACAAAATGCTTTATATAGGCAAAATCTTTCTGCTGTAGGCCAGAAAAACATACTACATGGGACCTTTTAAACTGCTTGATCTTGCAAAGAGTTAAGCATTCTGGCTCCATCTAGTAAGGCACACAACCAACCTGATGGCATTACTCCCATTAGCTTTCTTTAGATTCAGTTACGTATTTGCATAAGCCTTGCAGACTCGTGGCTCCTAGAGCTGGACGATGTTTTCAGCCACCAAACCCATAATATTAATTATTCAATCAACTTAAATTGTGAATTTAGAAGCCAGGAATGTTACCCAATGTCCACTGAAACCAAAATAAATCCCACCTGCATTCACAGGCCGCAATTCTCCAACCACAATGGTGTAAATAATAACAATAGCATTGGAATCAGTAGAGTTTCAATAGTGTAAAATTGATGACACAGGAGGCATGCTCAAGGAAACTGTCTCATGCTCTCAATGATGCCCCTGGTAACTCCAAGGCACCATGACTTGAATGCAGAGAACACAAGAGACTGACCTGGATGGGCAGGGGAGATAATAGCCTGGGACAAAGAGTATAGAGTGTGGGAGACTGGGACTCAGAGCTGAGGAGTAGAGTAGACCAGAAGCCAGAAGGGAAACGAGTACACATGACGACTGTGATCCAGTGTGTATGTGGGACAGAATAAAATTGGAAAAGGAACCAGGGTGGAAGAAGACTGGAAATGGCTGGGCAAGGAGCCTGGGAGACAATGGGTAGGAAAACAGAACTGAGAGTGAGTGAGGAGGGCAGCCTGAGATCAGATGAGGAGCTGCGAGACTCATGGCAATCAGACTGGAATGAAGAACCAGGGGAAGTGGATAGGGATGGAGAACTGGAGCAGAGACAACTTGGGACCAAGACAAGAGCCATTGGAGGAAGACTGGATCTGGTTGAGAAAGGAAACTAAGATTGGGATGAGGAGCTGGGGGATCTCTTACTCTGACTCCTATAACCCTCATTTCATGAGGACTAAGGGAAGTCGAAAGAAGAGTGTTCCTTCAACTTCCTGCTGTGGACAGTGCCAAGCTACTTAGACATCAGCTATGCAATTAACGTACCCTTAAGTAAGCAGCATCCATCCTATGCACTGGAAGAGCCAGCAATCCTAGAGAAATAAAACTAAATGATTGTGTAATTAAAGACTTATCATAATGCATATTCACAATGGAGCCAAATTAAGGTTGCATGGACAACCTTAATTTTGGTATTTCCTAGCTTTTCAGTGCTGGACTTTCCAACCTTAATGTTATCTTTATTGAAGCTTTATATACTTAAATACACATATACATATATCTGAACCTCCTAGTCTGGCACCCTGGGGACCTGACCAGTGTGGAGCTAGAGAATATTGACCATAGGAAGTTAATATTGTCTAGCAGCATGACTAACACTTCCACTGTTTACTAGGCTCTTAGAAGACATTTAGAGGTAAATTAGAGATAAACAACAGCACAGAACACTAAGAGCCAGGATTGGTAGCTGTAAACAAACTTTATGGGACCATAGGAAACTCAGTCACACCCATGATAAATGGACATCTGGCTAACTAAAATCATTCCAGACCACAGATGTTGCTGGACCAGAGAGTGCCAGATTAGAGAGGATCAACCTATATAAATATCAATCAAAACACATTATAGACTAGACCTGCTGGCTATTTTTAAAATGAAAAATTCACACAACACATTATATAGGCAACAGCAAAGGCAAAGTGAAAAAAATTATATATCTTCCATTGGAAAAAGAAAACATTAAAATGGTGCATTTATCTGAAATATGGTATTGTGATTTTTCTGGCCTAAACTCTCAGATGAAATAAATATTTTGTCTTCTGAAAAAATTAATCTTTTTGTTGAATATTTTGATGTATTGCATAATGATATTTTAAAACAGATCATCATCAGTGATTCATCACTTCTCTTCCCAACACCACTCCTTTGTCTCTTTTAGTTCATTCAAGAGTGGCAGCTGCAATGAATAGACATATAGTTATTCTAAAGAGTTGTTGGCTATAGTACCATGCTAATTGTCAACTCAAGTGAATTCCTTCAATCAGCATAATAAAAGCTACTATTGGAAATCTTCAGTGATGATTAATTCATTGTCACCTGCCAAAGCTGATGTCACATTAGATTGGAAATATCATGGATTTTTATTGGTATTATTAAAGGTCCTGTAATAAAGTCATGACCATTTACAGAGGCTTCCTGTAGAAGCTGAATGAATTTCAGAAAGAACTGTGGGCCAGATCCTGAACTGAGCTATGCCAATTTACACTAGCTGAGGATTCTGGCCCAGTGACTGAAGCATAATCAAAGCTTTGAACAGGATAATAAATATTCAGAATTAAGTGACTAAAGATATTTCTCATTTAAAAGAGCAAATATGGATATACTATATAGATAAATCAAGTGCACATATATTTTTTTACACAAGGAGGAGGTATGTTACAATAGGCCTGATATTGTACTGAAAAGTTACTCTAAGAGTCCAATAAATATCTTCAGTAAAGTGCAAGTCACTCTTAGAAACTTACATGTCACATGATTCACATAATAGTCTTTTCAAGGTGCACAAGTTTCTTCTTGTCAAAATATTCTATGGAATGTGACAGTCTTTGCAATATTAATTATTATTAATATAAATTCATCATCATATATATAGTAGCCCAGTGTCTGTGAGTCTGTAACGCCAATATGCTGGCTGTTCCCTCTGGGGGGCGCTGTTGCCTGAAATGCTGGCTGTTCCCTCTGGGGGGCGCTGTTGCCTGAAATGCTGGCTGTTTCCTCTGGGAGGCCCGTGCTGCCTGGGGAGTGCAGGGCCCAAATGGCTGCTTGTGCCGCTTGCTCCCCCGCGGCGGCCCGGCAGAGCGGCGCAGAAGTCAGCCGAGCGCCACAGTGGGAGGTGAAGGGGGGCCGGGCGGTGACGTGCGGCATGACAGCGGCTCCAGGCCCCGCCCCCTGGCCGTGACCGTCACCGCCCCGGCCCCCTTCACCTCCTGCCGTGGCGCTCGGCTGACTTCTGCGCTGCTCAGCCAGGCTGCCGCGTGGGAGCAAGCGGCGCAAGCGACCATTTGGGCTCCGCAGTCCACCGAGTGAGAGGCAGGAGGGGGAGGAGAAGTGAAAGAGAGAGACAGAGAGAGAGGCAGGAGGTGGAGGAGAGCTGAGAGAGAGCGAGGGGGAGGCAGTAGGAGGAGGAGGAGAGAGAGAGAGAGAGAGAGAGAGAGAGAGATGGAGCGAGAGACCAGAGGCTCAGGAGAGAAGACCGACATGGAGGAGAGACCTGAAAATCCCGTCTTATGATGGGCTAATTGGCTAGTTTATAATAATAACCTAAGCTGAATTCTAGGGTTACCGTTGGGAAATGGAGAGTGGCAGAGTGAGGGGTACAATGATTTCTGGGAAGCTAAAGAACAATATATTTATGAATGTGTCTTCTGTTCCAAAAGGAGTATCACGGCTGTGTTATGGAATATTTCCTCCAGGAAGTGCAAATACACAACAGCTCCTGTACCCTCTAGATGGAGTCACTTTGTTTCCCTGGGAGGCACTGGATGTTGAGTAATAAAAACAACAAAGGACATAGGACCAGCTTATTTATAGCCTGCATCTATTTGCAGTTAAAAACTTTTGTAAAGTTTTGTTACCTTAGTTTGTAGTTTCCTTCTTGATAAATTGTTTGCCTTGAAACTGGTCTATTTGTCACTAAGATATCAGAATGCCCTCATTTATCTCAAGCACCATAAGCTCTGGGTTCAGGAACCTTCATCATGATGGGGAGGAAAATCTTCTCTCCTTACAGAAGATGATGAATTCTCCCACCAACAGAATCGCCTCAAACTCCCTGGTTCTGTGATCAGTATATTATTTTAGCAATATGCCATGTATATTGTATTTACTGTCTTGTAATGGTCACAGTTATGGACACAATGTGTGAGCTTAGTCGTAGGTTTACACTCAGATCTTCATCTGGTTCTGCTGTGCCTTTAGTCAGTGTTCTGGTAAGGATGTTTGGAAATCCCATTGCCCCTGCCATGTCACGAAGTGCTCTGACATATAGAAATACATTGGTGAAACTACAGAAATAGTGTGGAAGGGGGGACAAAAATGTGTATGATGACAAGGTTACAGAGAAGATAATGTAATTAATTATCTAAGGTTGTGGAGAATATGTATTTTGTTATTAGATTACTTTAAAATTCACATGAAAGTGTGTTTTGCTTTGAAAAAAATTCTGGTCTGTTCTCAGAATCCCTGAGCTTCTATGTATAGTTACTTCACTTTACCCTGACCTCTATGAACCTAAAGCCAAGAATTCTATGAATATAAGTAGATGTGTGCCAGTGCCATCATAGTATCTGTTTAGCTCCCTCCTATAAGGTTCAAGATGTTAGGAAAACAGATATAAGTCTCAAATGAGCCTTGCATGTGAGTCACATAAGAACAAACATTACTGGTAAAAAGAACAAATTCTGCTGCTAGTTCTCTATCTGTTCTCACCTTCTGCCAGAAAAAAAAAGAAAGGTTTTTTAAAGCAATTGTGATGTGGTAAGTCATAATGTATGAAAAAACCCAAGGGGAATAGATGAGGTTTTTTATTAACCTAAACATTTCCCATGTCATACCTTAACTTTCCTAATAGGATAAATCCACTAGTGTCCTGCCCAAGTGTCTCATCTAGATGCTGGGAAATCTGTACAGTTATGAAAGAGGGGGAGGATTCTTCCATCTTAGGCCACTCTCCAGATGCTACTTCTTCCTAATGTCTGTAGTGGTATCATTCCTCTCCCCAATGAGATGGCAAGATTCAGAGAAATCTTCATAAAAGCAACGCTTCTCACCCTGTCCTCTCCCCAAATCCTGTATGTGGCTGAAGAAGGAATCCATGAAAAGTGCAAAAGATACTCATCACTGTATGTATCTATATCTATATCTAGCTAAACTGTTACTTGCTGGAGGATTCTCTGCATCTTGTGGTCTTTAAACCATCATTTGAGGACTTCAATATCTGAGATATAGGTGAGAGGATTATTACAGGAGTGGGTGGGTGAGATTCTGTGGCCTGCATTGTGCAGGGGGTCAGACTAGATGATCATAATGGTCCCTTCTGACCTTAAAGTCTATGAGTCTATGTTACTATATATAAAAACAGTGGTGTATATAAAAGAATACCCTTTGCATTCTTCATGGATTCCTTGTTATATATATATTCCATGTCCCTTATTTTGGCTTCAATATGATATCACTATATTAACTATGTCATTAAAGCTTTTAAATGTAAGAAAATGAAAATAGAGTACAAACCATGGTGATCCCATTCCTAAAAAGGAAAGTATAATGATACTAGGGGGCCGTACCCCCTGCTAACTGTGCTCGCCAACCCCCCTCTCTCTGGCAGCTTTCGCAGCTGGAGAGCGTGAGAGCTATGCTTGCCAACTCTCCTCTCTCTGGGGGTAGATATCTGGCCGGGGGCAAGGTGCAGGAGCAGGCTGGGGGTGCGGGATCTTGGTGGAAGGAGTAAGTGGACTGGGGGTGCAAGGTCTCAGTGGAAGAGGTGTGTGAGGGGGTTGGAGTTGTGGGGTCTTGGCTTGGAGGGTATGAGTGAGCAGGCTGGGGATCTGGGGTCTTGGTGGAGGAGATGAGTGAGGGGGTGAGGTCTTAGCTGGGCCATGAGTGAGGGGGCTGGGGTGCAGGGTCTTGGCAGGGTGGTGTGTGAGGGGGCTGGGGCCACACTGAGAGCCCATGCTGGTGCTCCAGCCTCGACCCTCCCCAACCCAGACCCCCCACCCCCACTTCCATCACTCACTGCCCTGCCAAGGCCCCGCACCCTCAGCCAGCTCACTCACCGCCCTGCTGAGCAGTGGGAAAAGCCTCCAGGAAGGGCAGCCCTGCACTACTCTTCCCCCAGTCAGGGTAGGAGGAATGGAAGTGGCAGCGCATGCAACCTCTTCCTCCCCAAAGATGGACACCCCTACCCTGTAGGAAGCCGGTGCTGGTGCTTCCTCATGGGCTTGAGCTGGCTAGCAATGATAGAAACTTGGTGCTGTGTGAGGAGGGGCTGGAGCCAATAGGTCTGTGAGGGAAGAGGCAGGTCAGTGCAGAAGGCAGCTGGAGCCAGGGGGCAGGCCCGGCCGGCCAGCGGTGATGGAACATGGTGCTGTTTGAGGAGGGGCTGCAGCTTGTAGGGCTGTGGAGGAAGAGGCCAGTCAGTGCCGAAGGCAGTGCCAAAGGCAGCCGGGGCCAGGGGATGGGGGCAGTAGCTGGTGGTGTGCTAAGATGACCAACCCCCTCCCTCCCGTAGGGGAGTGATGTATGGGCCAGAGGAGCTGCCTGGAGTGGCTAGTGAGGTGCCCCGTCTGGAGCTAAACATGGGCTGGGGGCGGGGGGGCAGTGGTATACCAATGATGTGATAACACCATTCTGTCACCCAGCAGGACATTTTTGTTATATATAGAGAGAGACATGAAGAAGAAGTAGAGAGTGCAGAGTTGTGCAGTGTGACAACTCCTGCACCTACATCCACATATGTAGAGTGGGCATCTGGTTGTGGAAATGGTATAGTAATAGACAACTTAAAAGTACAGAATTCCCTGCCTCTTCTATAGAGCAAACGGAGGGGGAACATCTCTGACTAGCTGCATTTACATGAATTATAAAGTTGCTTACCTCTAGTTCTACATACTGTTTAAATATTTAAGACCAGAAGGTGTCTCCAGATCATCTAGTCAGACCTATGAATATCACAGCCCACCAAGACCCAACATTTACACACTAAACCCAACAATCAAAATTAAGCTAAAGTATTACAGCTCCTGGGAGATTAAAGTATTATATGCCAGAGGCAGGGTATGTCTACACTTGCACCCTCTTTCGAGAGAGGGATGCAAATGAAGACATTTGAAATTGCAAATGAAGCCGGGATTTAAGTATCTCATGCTTCATTTGCATAATCACATTATGGCGCTATTTCAAAATAGCACTATTTTGAAATAACAGACACTGTTAAGACGCAGTTATTTCGAGAGAAAACCCTTCTCTTGAAATAACCCTTATTCCTCATACAATGAGGTTTACCAGTTATTTCGAGAGAAGGGTTTTCTCTCGAAATAATAGCGTCTTAACAGCGTCTGTTATTTCGAAATAGCGCTATTTCCAAATAGTGCCATAGCGCTATTATGCAAATGAAGCATGGGATATTTAAAACCTGGCTTTATTTGCAATTTCCAATGTCTTCATTTGCATCCCTCTCTCGAAAGAGGGTGCAAGTGTAGACATACCCGCAGAGAATAAGATGGTGCACTAGTGCTTGTGAGCCCTTCAATGGCAGGGAAGTGGTTAAGAGAGATATACCCAGACAACCTCAGCAAGGCTATGTCTAGATTGCAGGCTTCTTTCGGAAGAACCTTTTTTTGGAAGAGATCTTCCAAAAAAACTTCTTCTGAAAGAGAGTGTCCACACACAAAAGTGCATCGAAAAAGCAATGTGCTTTTTTGAAAGATAACGTCCACACTGAATGGATGCTATCTCGCATTTAAGTTGTGATTACTATGGATGGCGTGGCCACCAGGGCACCTGTGCTTTTTCCTCTTTCCTCTTCTTTCGAAAGAACTCCCTCTTCCCTGTCTACACATGCCTTTTTCCGAAAGAGCTTTCAGAAAAAGGCTTCTTCCTTGTAGAAAGAGGATTACCTCGGCTGGAAAAACCCTCTGTTCTTTCTATTTACTTTTGGAAGAATGTGATGGCAGTGTGGACATAATTCAGATTTTGTCGGGAAAATGGCTGTTATGTCTACTCTGTAGTGTAGACATACCCCAAGTGACCCACACCATTCCATGCTGCAAATGAAGGCAACATAAAACCCAGTGCCACTGCCAATCTGACCTGCCACTGCCAATTCCTTCACAATCCCATGTATGGTGATAAGCTGAGACCCTAAACATGTGAGCAACAGTCAACTAGTTAAATTTGTCATTGTATTTATGAATGGGCAAAGGAATTGGTCAAGATATGCCCTGGAATAGGTGGACCATAGTTAGTTACTAGGACTCCAGATCAGAATGGGATTTCAGTTGAAGAGAAGACAAGAGGGGGCAGACAACTCTGTCCTAGAGACTGGAAATTCTATGACAAAGAGCAGGGACTCTGTACAAGGCTTCTGTTTGATTCAGATTTCCCTACCTGGAGTTTGAGGAACTGAACTCAACTGGCCTGGACTAGTATCTACATGCTCCTCTCTGGAATGGTCCTCAGATACCAAAGGGAGGAGAATCCATGTAAGTACTCAAAGAGATATATCAATTTTTCTGTGAATTAGTTTTCTCACCTATAAAATCAGGGAAACAATATTTACCATCATCCTTTTCCACTATTTTGACAGATGCTTAGAGGCCAAGGTGAGTTTTCCTGCTACCCAGAAGACACTGTTTTCCTTTTGCATCTAGAATCTGTAAAATCTGATCATTTTGGTTTCCTTTCATATTATCAATGTTACACAGGTGTAGTGACATATTGTATAATTCTAGGTGCTCGTGCTGCTTATATCCAAAATGAAAACATGAGATATACAGTCATAAAAGTTCTATTTCTGTTGATATTATGTGGGCTTCAGTTTAAGAATGGGGATAAGGGCAGGTTTCTATATGCATTGTGTGGCATTATTTTCTTCTGTATAAGTATGAACATCAGATATGCTCCCCAGGGCAAAGTTGTATAGAATGTGGCAGATTTTTTTCCCAATATATGTCTGAAGCCCATGGATTGGTAATTGGTTTAATTGTATTATCTAGAGGGATTTTGAAAGATGTCAGTCACGATTACTTCTACTTCACTCAGTAACACTGAAATAAAATGACACCATGAGGCAGTAGAGACAAACAACTAAAATCTCTGCTCAAAATTATGCCTCGGAAGAGACTGTCTACTAATGATCCTTAAACAATATATAGAAATAAAGACCATTTTAAATTCAGTTTATGAAACATTTCCACAAGATGGCCATAAACATAACTTCTTTATTTTGCCATAATTCTTAAATTATGTTTCTTCACTGAAACAGATGAATTTGTGAGAAATACAATAAACTATGAGGAGGATGAGGCATTTCCTGATTTATAGCCTTGAGCTGAGCAGCTAGACTGGTTAATAATGTTGTAACATAAAATGATCCTTCAGTAATCCCAATTTCACTCTTCTTTGCAACACAATACCTCAAGTTATTAATAAGAGAATGAACTGGAACCTCAAGATAGGGGCAGAATATGAATGAGTATTATTAAAAATGTTGATTTAAAACATTTATCTCATTGATTCTCCCCTTAATAGTGAACTTGAAAATAAATCTCTCAACTGGCTGAGACCCAGGTTTACATGACTGGTCTATAAAATGTGTGGCAAACCCCAAGGGCTGATCCTGGAAAACCTTAATCCCAGAGTAAATTTACACACAAGTAGTCCCATTGAGTTACTCATGGGCTGAATTTTTTGCAAGCTGTATGAAGCACATGGCAAGCCAGATGAAGCAAGATGCAGGATTAATTTCTTCAGACTGACTGTGTTTTAGAGTTTCTGAGGTCAATGAGGTAGAATTGCATCAGGTTTGTGTGAAATGGAATTAAATTTGATCTTTTGATCAATGTTCCAGGTTCTTTACTTATTCAAACAATAAAACAAATTTTAAATGTAACAACCTATCAAATCCATAAAGATAAAATGGAAATTAGGTCAGACTGTCAAGCTGAGTGTCTTTCAAAATAAAAGATTTCAATTCCTTAAGACAGGCTAAATCCATGATCCTTAAAAAAATCAGATGGGAAGCAGTTACATAATTAGTAGCAGCAGATGCAAAATATATGAGCAGTGACTTTTCTGCTTCTGCAGACCCTCAGTGCCAGTGCTCTGCACCTTTTAACCTCAGAGGAGGAAGTGATATGCAGAATGCCAGAAGCTCAGTAAAGCATTTGATTGGGATCTAGTCAATTAGAGTCAATTTAAATGACAAATACTATACTTTGCACTCAATCCACAAAATCTACAAGCAGTCAGTGAAAGAAGTGGAGCAAAGTTACTCCTGTTGCTCAGAGTAAATAAGCTGATGGTTGATTAAAGAAACTTTTAACCGTTAAAAAAACAGACACTGCATAGTAAATCCTGCTGAAAACAAGGAAGTCAGTGTGTCTATACAAGTCTCATTTCAAAAGATAATTCAGATTTTAAATATTAATGTTGCTTAAGAACAAGTTGGGCATTTTCAACTGTATTTTGAAGGGGAATGGATTTTTAATTGAAAATAAAATGTCAACAAAAACTTCAGTTTAAAAGTCAGCACTCCAGAAATTTCAATGAGCTTCACTCCCTCTTGTACATTTATAGCTGTATCTCTTGACATCATCTAAAGTCTTCACATGCAATTAATTCATTTAACCGTATAATGGGTCTTGTAAATGCGTAAATAACTTATTAGTATTGTTATGAACCCCACTTACAGAAGAGAGATCTTTGTTATACTTGTGTAGTGATGATAGGGCCCAGACCCTTCAAAGTGCTGAGGGGCTGCTCTGCTCAGTGTAGTGATACGTAGCCAGGCCCCTAGGGGACCTGCTGCCCTGTGGAATTCTTGGCCTCCAGCCGAGTGCATTGGCTTCCCATATAGTGTCTTTTTATGGTGTCTAAGGATGGGATTTTCAAAAGCTAGCAAGCTGAGTGGGGAATTGCCCAAACTAGCTAGGAGTGAAATGTGGAGAAGGGTGAGGAGAGGAGAATGAGGTTTAAGTGTCTAAGCAGCTGACCTGGGGTGCATGTCTGAGGGCCTGAAATAGGTGTCTAAATATACCATCATTCATGGCTAAGGTTCCTTAAATTTGCTCAGGAATCCTAAGTGAAAGTACATTTACACTATGGAGCTATTTTGGGATACTTCCAGTATCCCGAAATAGCTATTCCGTGTCTATTGAAGCAGCCCATTATTTCAAAATAGATTTTGAAATAATGAGCGGCTTATTCCAACGTCCCGGTAATGCTCCTTCCACGAGGGTTAAGGGGCATTTCGGAATGGCGAGTTATTTCAAAACACACTCAAAATAAGTTACACAATTTGCATAGTGCAAATTATATAGCTTATTTCGAGCTAAGGGTGCTCTGTAGGCGCACCCTGACAGTCAGATGACATAACAGCCAAAGCCACCTGTCTCCTTTTCCGTTTTTGTAGTCACCCTACCTTTCCCAATGCCACCACTGCCATTGTGTGGGTTCTGTGCTGCCTATGCCTATTGTTAGCCCCCTTAGCCTCCCATTGGTGGCCCTGCACCTAAACTACAGAGGCCCAGAATCCTAAAGGCATCTAACTGACTTGCTCAAGGCTACATAGTAAATCAGTAGCAGAACCTGGATTAGACCACAGGGTTTCCGGGCTGCTTAGTGGAGCCTGTCTTCTAGATTTAAAACAAAGGGAAAAAAAGCATTAAAAGAAAAGGAGCAGATAAAAAAGTAGTTTGTAAACTGATAGACTTACACAGCGACCTTCACTGACATAGGTAATAATTAGGAAGACAGCTAAACATCGCCAAAGGAGTCAGACACTCAAAAATAAAATAAAGTAAAATCAAAAGACCACAGAACATCACACACAAGAACCTAGTCAATGAAAGCAAATTAAATTCTTTGAATGAAATCCTGGCCCCATTGAAGTCAGTGGGAAACCTCTCATTGACTTCCGTGGGACCAGGACTTCAAGTCACCACTTTAAAAAATGTTGCTTGCACTCTCAAAATCATTCACAAATGGAAGAGCTGACTAGCAATGTATAAAGGAGCATGTGATGTGAACAAGCATACAGTGCACATGAGAAATCGAGAGATGTGAATCCTCCTCCCCCCATTTCAAGCACATTGTGATTGAGTCATTTGCTTTTGGTTTATCCTTGAATACTCATGCAAACTCTCTGCCCCAATATGGTCTCTCTCCTTTGACAGTTAGCTTCGGTAATAACATGCATAATGTTCAGATCAGGAGTCCAAGTGACACAGCAAGTAGTAGTTCAGCTTTGACCTTCAGCTCCTCTTCCACAGTGACTCACACGTTACATTACACATCAGGAAGCAAAAAGCACTTTGCTGACAAAAACTGCTTTTCACTTATAGTCAAAAATGGCAAAACAAAACTAGATAAAAGGGCTTTTTCCCCCTCTCCCACAATGAGTGCCAAAACAAACAAAAAATGTCCCCAAAGGGGTAATTTCTTAGGAGGCAATAATTTTTGACAGAGTTCTATTTTCTGCCTAATTTAATGGGAGGCAGGAATGTGACATATCCACAAAGGGAGAACTTGAAAATAGTTATTACATGGGTCTGCTGACCAGTTGGTTCATTGGGGAGCTACCTAATTTGTTCCCTGAAACTCTCTGCTGTTTGAAATAGCAAGAAGTATAGCTGTTAACATCTGCGGCACATCACATTATGTTATATAACGCTCCACAATGTGATGAGATTTTGTGTTTCTGCTAGGACCATATGTTCCAGTTTTTAAAATCTCTATCAGCAGTTTGCAAAGTTGGGCATTTTAGAAGCAGACCATCCTTATTGAGAACTGCTATCATAGAAAAGCCAAAACTATATAAGCCAAACAGTGCCGCCCCTTATTCAGTCCTTAATTAACTCCTGGGTTCCATGTTTTAAATGTCCCCCATCTAATAGCTGATCAAATCAAGTCATAACTGCCTCCAAGATATTTGAGCTGTCTCAGTGGTAAAGGTAATACAGCAAAAATTGTATTATCCTTTTCAAAGACTCTCCATGAAGAAAAATGGGGATAATTAGCATGCGGATTGTGCTTGTATTCTGCCCTCATATGCCCCAGTTCGCCCATTCTCCTCTCCTGCCTATAGACACCGGACCTACAGAACACTCTCAGCAAAGACTGGGGAAATTGACACGTGGCAGACTGCATCTGAGTGTATATCAGAAAGCAGGAGGGATGATCCCACTCAATATTTTTGTTTAAAAAATCACATATACGTCTTATCTACAAAAAGGAAAACACCTTACCTGAACTTTAGGCCTGTTATCCTAGAACCAGCTCCTGAAGCCCTTTCTCATTCAGAGTAATCACCAAGGGTACGTCTAGACTGCACGCCTTTTTCGACAGAAGCTTTGTCGACAGATACTGTCGACAAAGCCTCTGTCGAAAAAGAGCATCTAGACTACAACCAGTACTGTTGACAAAGCAAGCTGCTTTTTTGAAAGAGAGTCTAGACGCTCTCTTTCAAAAAAGCACAGTTTACATGCAATTGCACCTTTTTTCAACAGAGTACTATCGAAAAAAGGCGTTATTCCTCATAGAATGAGTTTTACCACCGTTGACAAAACTGCCATGTTCTGTCGACTTACTGTCGACAGAATGCGGCGGTAGTGTAAACGCAGGTATAGTTTTGTCGACAAAAGCCCACTTTTGTCGACAAAAGCCTATAGTCTAGACACGCCCTGAATGAAAACCTAGTAAGGGCAAATAGGTTGTATATGAAAGCCAGCTATGAATCAAGACCTCATTAATAGGAGATGAACATTTGATCTTACATTTAAACTTGCCCCTAGTACTGCTCACTGCATTGTACTCAGGCCTGTCATCATTCATTGGGAAGCTGCTATCAAAATACAAACTATGAATCAGGCACAGGGTGAGAGAAAACAGCTATTTCTGCCTCATACACCTAAATCTCAACTTGCACTCTGCTTATTTTATAATCTCTACAATCTGTTCACTCATGAGTAAATGGACAGAGAGGGTAGGGTTAGTCCATGCAATTTTGTGAGGACAACGCCAGCTTCAGAAAATTAACAAAAGCTCTGAAACATCTTGACTATGCTGATGATATAACAGCACTAGGCTTCATGACCAGCTGTGAGCTGGCTCCAATTCAGGAATGGACTCGAGACAGAAGTGGAATGCATTTGGAAGTTGCTGAATAAGGGAAAAAAAGCTACAAGAGAACTTTACCTCACATTGCACTGGATTATTTAATATGAAAAAGCCAACAGAACTATGTGTCAGAAGGGAATACTCAGTAACACAAAATAATACAAAGCAAACTGCTAACCCTTCCCCCATGACCTAAAGTTAAAGTACAGTCCCAGCTACTTTAGAGCAAAAATGAACATGTCTTGTAATTATAGTATACTGACACATTAACTTGTACTAACACAAAAATATGAATTTTTAACACTGGTAACATGCCTCTCTTTCTTTATTGACTAGACTCATTGAAATCTACAACAGAAATTGATAAGAAGATCAACTCTCTAAAGTAAATGCCTGTGGATGATCTTTGGAGTCCATTGGGTAGAATTTCTAAAACTAAAACATTAAATATGTTAAGAAAATGGACATAGTTAGGATAGAATTTAAGGATGCCACCGACACAAATTCCATGGCAAGTCATAATATGAACACCGCTGGAAAGAGAAAAAGAGGGTGATCTAACAAAACATTATGTGAAATAGCGAAAAAACCAAATCCATCAACATAACACTTGAGCCCAAAAACACCAACACAAAACCAAAATAAACGATGCAAACTGGTAGACTTCCTATGCACCTGAAGATATGAGAAGACAAAGAAAAGATCCTATGTATCTCCTGCTGCATTCTGTGTTTTGTCTTTATTGGCATGTCTACAGTAGGAAATTATTTCAAAATAACAAAATTCGAAATACTAACTCCCAAAATAACTATTTCAAAATATACTTATTCCCCAAGGAAAGCAGGAGTACAGATTTAAAAATAACCAGCTTGTTATTTCGAAATAATGGGCTTGGTAGTGTGGAGGATTATTTCAAAATAATTCCCTAGTGTAGATGAGGGCTAACAGTGTAAAAACCTGAGAGAAGGAACCACTGGTGAAATCCAGGCTGCATAAAGTCAATAAGAATTTTGCTATTGACTTCAGTGGAATTGGATTTCAGCCAATACCTTTTATTTCTATTTCGTACAATGCCAAACACATTATCAGAACAGATACCTATAATGGATAGGAGGAGTGCTGACCAGCACCTGGTGACTAAGGGTAGCTAGTAAAGGTGTTGGCCAGAGGGGCCGGGAGAACTAACTGAGCTAGAGGGTTGAAATTTGAATTGGATATAGATTCCTTGCCTGCTTTCTGTGTGTGGGAAAGTTAAACCAGGAGTTGAGAGATACAGAATGATTTAAGCCCAGGCAGGATTGGACATGGACTACCATGTCTCCAAGGAATTCGGGGCTTGGAAGTGGACTGAATAAAGAGAAGATCTGAAGTAAGTAAAAGGGCTAAGTGAATCTGGTAGCATTCAGGGTATTTCTTCTTTGTTTTATGGTTTTGTTTGAACTGCTCTGTGTGTGAACCTAGACTACAGAGCTTTTCCGGGATACCAGAAGTATCCTGGAAAAGCTCTGCTGCATCCAAGGAACGTGTCTGCTTTTCCGAAAAAAAATTCAGAAACGCAGATGAGTTTTTTTGGCATCCCTGTAAACCTCATTCTACGAGAAAAAAGGGATGTTCCAAAAGAGGGGTTTTTTTTCTGACATTTGGCCCCATGTTGGAAATGCCTCTTTTGGAAGAAAAGCGGGAAAAGATACGCAAATTGCAGTTTGCAATTTGCATATATTTTTCCGACTTTTCTTTGTTGTGCAGACATAGCCTGTGCCTTCCCTCCTCATTTACCACTTAGCATTGTGCCCAGAGACTTTTCTCTGTGTTTTAATTTGTTTTCCTTGGTTGCTCTGTAACATCTATCAAGCAAGTATGCTTTATCAAGTTTATCTTTTGCTTTGTAATAAAAAATACTTTTTTTAAGGTGATGATTGGATTCTTGTGTCCTGGAAGATCTTTTGTCTGTTTGTATCTTCATGCCTCATACTGAGAGGTCAGCTACTAGAAACTGCAGCTTGTTTTCCTCTTTTCTTTTTTCAAGTTCTTTTAGAGCAAAAGAGCTTGGGGTACCCCTGGGAATGGGTTCAAGTGTTCACCCCTGTTTTTTTAGGGATAAAAATCACTTGATGGTGGCAGCATTCCCCCAAAAATGTGTATATTGTAATTCTTGGGGGCAGCTTTTTGTAACCAGTGCCTATAGAGACAAAGGTTTTTTTTTTCCTTTGGAGCTCTTTGCGAGCCTCCATCTTCTGCACTAGGAGTGCCAGAGTGGGGAACAGCCCTGACAATACCCTATTTTTCGGGTCTGTCAGGTTGATTTGGTCAAATAAGCTCATCAAACCTAAATAATGTTTGGGTTTCAATGTGATTAGATTAAGAGAAAATGGGCAATTTAAATACAAAAATTGTGATTTATCATCAAATTGTATGAAGGACCGGCTGGAAGGGACTTTAGGAAATCATCTAGTCCATGCCCCCCATGCTGAGGCAGGATTACCTATACCTGGATGCCATGCAGATCAGTAATAGTATTGCAAAATAAATTAAATAAAACTCATAAACCTGTTTTAAACTGAACTTGGCTTTGCAAGGATCTGAAGTGTGTATGGAGGTTGCAGACTCTGAACTATGAAGCCTAATTGTTCTCTCACACCAGTTTTATGTTGATGACACTCTAACTAACTTTGCTGGAGTAACCTTTGTTTTTTATCAGTATAGGTGAGAGAAGCATGAGGACTATAATCTTTTCGTGGGGCAAACGTTACATGTACTCAAATCATAAGACAGCAGTATCTGTAAAGAGCTTGAAACATGCGTTATTATCTGGGCACATCTGTGCATCCTGTTTGAACATAGAAATTAACTACCTGGAATATACTGACAAAAACAAGAGCAGATTTGAAGTTCTTTGGTGAGCATTATGTATCACTGTAATGAACATTCAGATTCAGTATGCTTTACATAGTTTGTCTACATTTTTACTGCAGCATCCCAGTCAATAGAATGAAAATTGGACCATACAGTAAGTAAAGCCTGAAATAGATTTCCAGGTTTGAACCTATGCTAGGCAAGTGTTTCATTAAGCTAAAAGCATATTAACTATTTTACATCATTATCCTGGCAATGATAATTCTATGTTAACTGAAAATTATAAAAGATGAGGGATTCCACACTTCTTTAAAACTTGGAGGTCTAAACAAGGTTGTTGTGGTTTTGTTTTTATTCTACTAACTGCTTTTTCACATTAAAGCAACTGAATGAAAACAGACATTTCCCAATGCAGTTGAGAGAATTTCTAGGAGAAAAATTGAGAGTTAGTAAGGTGTGTTGGTATGAGATTTGTTACAGAAAGTAACAGACTGATGTAAAGGTAGAATTACCATGTTGAAAATTATGTGTGTAGGCAATAATGATACAGTGAAAATATGCAATTCTTTCCCAGGCAAATCTGCTACTGAAAAGAATGGAAAGGTCTGACTGAAGATGTACTGCAAAGGCTGAGCATATTATGTAGAACCCACATACTGTTGAGAAACAGGGCCTGATTCTGCTCTTACCTACTATAGTGTACAGAACAGTAATTCAGCTCAAGTGAATGGAGCTACATTATCATACAACCACTAAAAGCAAAATCAGGATCATACATTCCTTAGGATGAAGAAAACAGTTGAGATAGATTTTTTTTTATATCCATTGAATGGTTACTTATTTTTAGGAATGAACTTGTGCTGAACCACTCTCAAGTTTGTGAAATGTTCCAATACCATTTTTTAAACATGTGCATGCCTCTGCTCTTTTAAGTTCTTTGCCAGGATCAAATCTGAAAGGAAGGAAACAGTGTAAAGGCTCTTCTGTAGCTTGGCTAGGAAAAAAAGGGCTATTTGTATGATATCCAGCCCAGGTGGGAAACACAGAGCTTCACTCTAATGTTGCTTAAGATGAGAAGATCAGGAGTAACTCCATTTTAGTATTGTGCTTCACAATGATCCCATCTCAAGCTACTGTAAAACTGGGGTGAGATCAGAATCTGATCCAATATGTTCAGAGAAGTAGAAAAATGTCTGTGTGCTAATCTGAACCAAATCCAAGTTCCAAAAAACCTTTGGAAATGTGTTTATGATATAACTATTATGACTTGTTTTTTCTACCATACTTTAACATTTTCAAGAATTTGCAGACTTGAAGGAACAGCTGCCAATTTGTGATGCAGAGAGACAAGGGGGCTGAGGTAATCTCTCTCTATAAAAAAGTTTTTCCTTGCAGATGACAGAATGTTACTGCCGAGAGACAGAATGATGTCATCACGTCATCAGTGTCAACAGGCTCTCTCAGCAAAGCGAAAGCAGCCAGAGAGAGGGGGTAGGTGCGCGTAGTAAGTAGAGGGTGTAGCCCCCTACTATCTTTTAATGGACTATGTTCTGTTGGTAAAAGAGAGCTTACATAGAGCTCTTCTTCAGACCTGGGGCATGGACTCAGAGGACATGCCTACACAGCAAAGAAAACCTGTATTGAAACAGGTTCTCTTGGGCTACGTCTAGACTGGCATGATTTTCCGCAAATGCTTTTAATGGAAAAGTTTTTCCGTTAAAAGCATTTGCGGAAAAGAGCATCTAGATTGGCACGGACGCTTTTGCACAAAAGCCCTTTTTGCGGAAAAGCGTCTGTGCCAATCTAGACGCGGTTTTGCGCAAGAAAGCTCTGATCGCCGTTTTAGCCATCGGGGCTTTTTTGCGCAAAACACTTTTTAGCTGTCTACACTGGCCCTCTTGCGCAAATACATTTGCGCAAGAGGGCTTTTTCCCGAATGGGAGCAGCATAGTATTTGCGCCAAGAACACTGACAATCATACATTAGATCGTCAGTGTTCTTGCGCAAATTCAAGCGGCCAGTGTAGACAGCTGGCAAGTTTTTCCACAAAAGCGGCTGCTTTTGCGGAAAAACTTGCCAGTCTAGACACAGCCTTGGAGTATTTGGCTGGATAGTTCCATGATGCAATCTACTTCTTTGATGGAGTATCCTCATTTGGTGAAGACGGTTTTAGGTATGTGATGGTGTATATTCCAGACTTTCTCTTTGGTGTACAGTATCTAATATTTGGGCGTCTGGTTGTATATTAGAGAATTCGGGGAGTGTTGGAGTGGTTATTGTTGGACACTAAGGGCTGGGGGTTGCCTATAACTTGGACATAAATGGCAAACCGTATGGAAGCTGCAAGGCTCCATGACTATGAATGCTCAGATAAACAAAGTGTGTCACAGCCTACAAGTGGCTTACCTGGATAGGCTTGTGACCCAAGTTTGAAAACCTCTGCTCTAGATTAGCAAGTGTCAGAGGAAGGCAAATCAAGCTTGCTATCTGCAAATAGCATGATAATTTCCTAAGATATTTAGCACTAATTTCCCCAATTACAGTAGACTTCCAATAACCCGGAACCTATGGGATTTAGGTGGTGCCGGATTATCAAATATGCCGGACTATCAGGAGGTACTATAAGCAGGTTATATATATACTGTATACATTATATACTGTATATAAAGTGTTCTTAACCCTTTTATTGTACATACTGTATACAGTATACTGTAATGTTTTAGTTTTTAAGCCTTTTTACCCTTTTGCTCAGTTCAGCTGCTGCCGCTGTTACCTTGTGACTCATTTTTTGGCGAAGCTCACTCACTAGGCTCTTGCCATTTTGATGCCGGACTATCAGGAGTGCCGGATTATTGGATGCCGGACTATTGGAGTTTTACTGTACTAAATACCAAGTGGTATTTAAAAAACTAATTTATAGTGCTGTATGTACCTGTTTGATTCATACAATACATGAGTACAAGAGTATTGTACACAGTAGGTATTCCATAACCAGCACTTCATTTTCTACCAAATTTACCTTGGGATGGAAAGCAACAACATTATGCCCACTGGAACACATTATTCATACTTTGCTTCATAATTACAGGTCTGATCATTACTGCTACCATTCACAAATGACTCAGAAGAGGTAGAATTTGGAGGTGCGATAAGAGTAAGACATGATTAATGATGGACACTTTCTCTACATTATGTGGCATAAATGAGCATGTGAGAGATGGATTTCAACACCATATAACATGTAAGTTTCAGGATATGATTAATTTCTTTGCTTGCAGTGTATTGTGTTTTTCCTTTAAAAAATATGTACAACACCAATCAGAACATTCATTAAATTACAATTTATGCATTTCATTATGCAACTGAACATTTTCATTTTATAGTAATTGATTCTTTTTCTTTTTCTTTTGTAAATTACTTATTTTTTCATATTCCAAGATGTCTGCCAAACAGTTTGGCAAAACATACAAAGGTGGTGAAGGTGCTATAATACTCAAGGCTTCTTACCTTCTTGTGGCTCAGAGTGATCCTCTGAGCTGAAAACTTTTGTAGACCTCTTAACCTTGGTTATTATATACAAGATGAAATGCTGTTTAGTCAAATTCTTATGGCCACATCTTGGTCACTGTTCTAGAAGCACTAATGGCCTGGAAAGCCAAAATAACAGGCCAGTTGAGGATTCCCTCCATCTGGTGGCTTTTAGAAGGCTATAACAAACCAGCAAAACTTAAGATCAGCCCTGGCAACTCTGGTGTGGTTGAATATCTGCCCCAAAATCTTTAAAGAGGAACTAAAGTGGTTTTTAAACAAAAGCACAAAGAGCTCTTTGTATTCTTCAACCCTTACTGGCCTTTATGTGTGGACTTAAGCATTCAAATAAGCATGTACTGGAATACTTGGAAAATCTGTTTTCATCAATGTGAATAGTCTCACCACCGATGCAGATCGCAACTTTTCCATGCCATCCTGTTTTGTTCTCATCCATGTCTTTCCATAAATCTTCCATAAAGAGTCTTGTTCTTTTTTACATCTCATGGATACCAATGAAATATATGTGCTGTCTCTCAGTCTTGCTACATGGCCATACAAGATGTTATGCAGTTGGATGGACAGACTGTCAAGCTGGTAGATCAAAATGTATATCTTGGATAAGTGTTGCAGATGGACAATGAGTTGGGTCCAGAGTTGAGCAGGAGGAGGAGGTCGGTCTGGGTTGCCTATGGGAGTATGTGTAGTATTTTTGTCGATCCTCAACTTTCCACCACTGCAAAAGCCCATCTCTTTAACACCAGTATCCTTCCAATAATGCTCTATGGCTGCAAAACCTGGAACATGACACTTACAGAAGAATTAAAGCAGCAAATCACCCAAAGAGCAATGGAAAGACTCATGGTGGGTGTACGTAGGCTACAGCATGTTACTATCAATGATCTGTGCGCAAGAAGTGGTGTCAATGATATCATCCAAGTAATGTATGATCAGAAATAAGCATATGTTATAGAAAATTTGAAATTATCTCATCTTTGTCTTCCAAGCTCTAGTAATTTATTTGGATACCATCTTATGTTATTATTTGTAATTGTCTTTAAGGAAAATTGATTTTGCAGATGCTCTTTGATTACACCACATTTTGAACTGTGTTTTCCCCTCTCAGCATGTTTTGCCCTGATGCAACATTTCAGTAGCTTCATACACACATTGCTTATTATGGGTCAATGGGTCCCTGTCCCCTTCACAGATACATGAGGTTGGGGGCACAAACATCCTTTTCTTCTTGCATGTCTCATGAAAGACCCAAGGATAATCACAGCACTCATGTTTCTGTGTATTCTGCCTCCTGAAAATGACCAATGCCAGCTGCTTCAGAGGGAATGAATGAATAGGTAATCATCAATTTATCCATCCCCTGTCATCCATTCACAGCTTCTGGCAAACAAAGGCTAGGGACAGCATTCCTGCCCATCCTGGCTAATAGCCATTAATGGATCTATCCTCCATGAATGTATGTAGTTCTTTATTGAACCTTGTTATAGGTCTTGGCTTTCACAACATCCTTCCTTTTGTTTGTTTTAAACCTGTTGCATATTAATTTAATTTGGTATCTCCTAGTTCTTGTGTTATTAGAGAGAGTAAATAACACTTCCTTATTTACTTTCTCCACACCAGTCATGATTTTATAGGCATCTATTATATCCCCTCTTAGTTATCTCTATACCAAACTGAAAAGTCCCAATCTTATTACTCTCTCCTCATATAGAAGCTGTCCCATGCCCCTTTTTTCTTGCTATTTTATAAAGCTTTTCCAATTCTAATATATCTTTTTTTGAAAAGGGGACAACCATATTTGTACAGAGTATTCAAGATGTGGATGTACTGTGGATTTATATAGAAGCAATATGATATTTTTATCTGATTATCTTCCATTTCTTAATGATTCTCAACATTCTGTTAGCTCTTTTACCTGCCTCTGTACATTGAGTGGATATTTTCAAGGAACTATCCACACTGACTCCAAGACCTCTTTCTTGAGTGGTAATAACTCATTTAGACTCCATTTCATATGTATAGTTTGGATTATGTTTCCCAATAGGCACTACTTTGCATTTATCAACATTTATTTATTGCATTTATTACATTTCATCTACCCATTCACCTAGTTTTGGGGAATTCCTTTGTAGCTCTTCACAGTCTGGTTTGGACGTACCTTGATTTTTATCATCTGCAGATTTTGCCACTTCACAATTTACCCCTTTTTCCAGATCATTTATGAAAAAGTTGAATAATACTGATCCCATTACAGACCCCTGAAGGAGATCAGTATTTTTACTTGTCTCCTTTCTGAAAACTGATAATTTATTCCTCCCCCCTTTTCCCCCTATCTTTTAACCAGTTACTGATCCATGAGAGGACCTTCCCTTTTATTCCATGACAGCTTATTTTGCTTAAGAGCCTTTGGTGAGGGACCTTGTCAAAGGCTTTTTGAAAATCTAAATACACGGTATCTACTGCATGCTCCTTGTCCGCATGCTTGTAAATGCTCTCAAAGAACTTAAGTAGATTGGTGAGACATATTTTCCCTTTACAAAAAAACAAACAAACAAAAAAACAAAACCAACCCCCCCCCAAAAAAAACCCCAGGATTTCCACAAGAAATTATATTATCAAGGCAGGGTAATACATACCAGAGTATACTAGGGTGAGCCAGGTACACAGCCCTGAAGTACGGTGTAGATTCTGTGCTCTCTGAAACACATCAGGTTGCTATGAGAAACACATTCATTGCCTATCTACACCCCACTCAGTGTAGTGCTTACATGGCACAGTCTAGCTCTGTATCAAGAACTGGAAGACCCAAGACATTCTGATATGCCACAGTACAGTATTTCTGCTTAAGAAAAGTGAGGCAGAGGGGATATGAACTGTAGATAACTCTATCTACCAAACAACCAGGCCTGTAAGGTATAATCAGAATCAGCTTGTTTCAGTAGAGTAGATTTTCTTCTGTATTTATTAGATAATTACAAATATAACAAGTGCCATCAAATGAATCACTAAGTAAATTTTGACAATATTACTTTATAATATGTAATATACTTTACAAAGCAATGATGTAAACCTGCAGAGTTCTTGTGTCTCTTCTGAGCTTCATCAGGAAAGACAACTTCAAGTACTTACATTTCCCCTTAATGCTGTTTGTTTTACAGCTTTTACAAAGCTCTTAAGACTATTAGGAATACCACATTGGAAACTTGCATAGCTTTAAGCTGCTATTAATGTATTCCCAAAAATGCAGGTTTCTTTTATTTTTTTTAGAGAAAAGTAATCCATAAGTTGTTGCTGACTTTGTCTGACCTTCATGCAAGCATTTCATGATCAGTATGGAATGTGGGATGTCTGTGTCTGTAAAATGTTTTGTTTGAAAATATAGTCCAATAACATTGATTTATTGTGATGTCTGTTCTCTAAATCCTTATGGATACTGCATTTCAAATGAATGGAAGAATGACAGTACATGACTCTGTGTGAGGTGAACTGTCTTCAAACATGAATCACACTTATGCATGTCTAAGTGGTGTCATTTAAGAGATGTTAATGTTCAGAAATGTAGTTTACATTCCAGAATTTCTTGGTAAACAAATGCTTTGTGGATAGGATTTATCATGCATGTGTTATATATGCTGCTGTAAAAAGACAGAGAGTAGCATTAAAAAGTTAAATGACTTGTAACAATTAATTTTGAAAATGACTAGCAGAGGCTATGCATTTATTTTACTTATTTATTTTATTAATAAAACTGGTATACTGCAGTATCCAGTGTTACTGTACAAGATGCTACAAGCTAGGAGCTATTATTAAAAGCTATTAACATTAAACATTGGCACATACATGTATTAAAATTGAGATTTGTGAAATCTTAGATGCTCAGCTTTATGGATATACATTTCTGTTACTTGCATTAGAGTAAAAGTTAGATGTGTTGCTTTAAGTTCCTTTAGCATTTATAGCTGGTTTCTCTGTAGGGAAGAAAACAAAACCCTAATAACTGATGAATAGCTCTCCACAATATGCCCCAAGAGTGGACGGAAAAAAATCACTTGTGTTACACAGACGTTAGGAGGCCGTTTAAAACAGCTTGTTAGTTGAATTGAGCAATAGGGAAACTTGCAGTTAAACAGCTTTGCTAGCAGGTGTTCCCATTGCAGTGGTAAAGTGCTACATGGTTTAACCAATAAATGAGATATAATATAATGCGGTGGTCCAAAAAGACTAGGTTTTTCAAAACCTAACTATTAATGTCAAATTGGAGCTTTATAAACATAGTGCTATAAGTACAATATCAGTACATTCTTTCTGAAGAGTATGTTAAGGCTTGATGTTAAAAATAACCCAATTACCCATATTATAAATAATTGCTTATAAAATCCTGCGAAGACTTCAACACAAACTTAACTCTACAGGAATTATTTCAGAGAAATCCTACAGCCTGATCAATGAATCTTGATAGTGTCAGTGCTTCCACTGAAATCACTCATAAGGCATAAAGTTAAGCCCATGTGTAAATTTTGCAGGACCAGGACCTAATGCAGTGAACGCCATTTTTATTTGATTTTATCCACCACAGGATGTGCACAGAGCACTTCATTAGAAGGGTCTCCGGGGAAACATCTTCCTAAATTATCCCTCATATCACTCTTCATTTCCAGCTCGTTGCTTGCTGAGTTAAGCTAGTACTCTAGTATTAACATGCTGGACCAACCAAAGAGCCCTCCTCAGGCTGTAGGGGAGACATTTTTAAGTTCCATATCCTAACAAAGGAGTTTAGAGCACTTTCATTTGGAAATAATTTTGTTAAATGATAACAAATACAATAAAATGGTTTCCTGTAGATGACACAACTACAGTGTACTTTCCAGTATTCTGCTCTAAGTAAGTTAGACAGCTAGTACAGATCACATCATGAACCCTTACTCAACAGGCATGCTTGATTAACCACAGCTCTTCAGTAAAAACAAATTATAATTTTTCTGTGATAACTATTGTCCTTTATAGCATATTCTGATAAGTGTTTACATTTCACTACAAAAATGGTAGTGATAACTCCATCTTTACGTGGAATTGAATATCATTACACATTAAAATAAACCACCAGAAGAGGCTCCATATGGTTTATTAAGGACATCCCACCTGATTTTAAAATCAGCAGCCATTTTTGGTCAGTCTTAGAGATATTATGTAGATAGATTATATAGGAATTACAAAACAGGTAATGGATCCAAGAGATCGTTAAAACTGAAGTAAAAACAGTACAGACATTTTATGAACTGCTGATAGTCATGTAGGTTTAAATTTATTTAGAACTTTTGGACAGGAATTGCTTTGACATTGCTATTTGTGGAATGACATTTTTGGCTAGAAAATACAGAATACCCATCAGAAAATTGGTATCATTTATCACTGGGAACATTATTTTTCTCCAGACATGCTCTGAAATTTCCCCCTTTCAATGTATCCTTTTAATGCTTTGTTTAAGATCATTAACTGAGAATATAGGACACACTCTTCTATTTTCTGTATATTTATCTAGTGCTCAGTCATAGGTCATATAATTGATGCTGAAGTTGATATTCCTTGTAAAAAGTGTCAAGAGGTTCAGTACATCCTTCCTGAAGGAAATCAATTTTAGATATAAATGGAAATGCATAAGTTGTAAAACTTTATGCAGTAACTTGAATATGCTCTGTTTAAAGTCACCCTAATGTATAATACATTTGCTTTGCAACGGTTGCAATAACAAGAACTAGATATTTATGCAATGTAGGGCAAAAATTACAAATAAATGAAGATAAAGCATAAGTTTGGAAATCTTACGTCTTTATCTGACTTTGTGTATGATCATTTGTCCACCTTGCATTTGTTTCCACATTCAAACTCAGGCTTAGTATAAAAAATGAGACAGAGACTTAGAGAAAGACTGACTGTAGGACAATGATAAAGTTTTCCCCTTATTTAGGCCATCAATGAAACCAGAGATAAAGTCTTGCCTGATTGCCTGCTAGCTGAGGGTGAAAGAAAATGTGTTTGTCATACACTATTAATGTAATAATATTCTAGCTCACAAGTTGATTCATGCTAAAGATTTTAAGTTCCTTTTGCTGTTGACAAGATAAACAATGCAGCAGCTGAGACTGTGTTACATTAGCATATGGACTTGAATCAAGTGGATTCCTTTTCTTTATGATCATTCACAATTATCGGAAGTGAAAGTTTTTTAGCCACTCCCAAGACTGCAAAAGAGTGAGATGAGGGAGATGCACGGGAGGAGAGGGAAACAAGATAGTAAAAAAAAATAAAATAAAGCAAAAACCCCAGGCCTGGAGTGTTTAAGTGATGCAAGATGTCTGAATCAGTTATCCTTCAGAAAAGGGAAATGTGGAATTTCTGACTTTGCCCTTCTGAAGTCAACAGAAAGGTACATAAACTATGGCAGGTAAAATGGAATTTAGAATGGATTAGAAGGAAAATGAATGGCAGCTGGCCAAACATAAAAACAAACAAGAACTCCATTAAATAGATCACATACAAGAAGCCTGAGAGAAAATCAGTGGATTTCCTAGCTGAAAAGGAGTGAAGGGACCAGTTAAAAAAAGAAAAAGGACATTGCAGAGAAGTCCCAATCAGATCTAGGGGCAGATTCTCTACTTGAGCTCCTCTGTGCCTGGCACACTATTTGGGAATGGGAGAGAGCAAAGATTCAGCTACCTTTATAATCTTCAGACTCTGGGTCTGTCCAGTGCCTGATCATCACTATAAATTGAAGCAGCATGCCCAGCTCTCACTTGTGCCTGGGAGCCTGAAGCCAATATGTGCTATTGGACAGCCAGGGCTATCTGGAGCATTCAACATACCCCAGCCACCCCTCATTTCCCTGTCAAATGTCCCCTATACCTGAGTCTGAAGAAATATTTTACTCTGTGCCAAACTTTGCAGCCATCCACAGATCCCTCATATGCCGGGATCCTAGAAATAAATTTGCCAAAGAAAAACGTGGAATTTGCATTTTTACAGAGAACATAATTTGCATTTTTTACACAGAACATAAGAACATACAAAGCTACATTTAGCCCAGTATCCTATCTTCTGACATTGGCCAATGCCAGGTGCCCCAGAGGGAATGAACAGAAGAGTGCTCCCACTGGGATCCCTCCCCTGTTGCCCATTCCCAGCCCTGACACACAGAAGTTAGGGATACTATTCCCATTCATCTTGGCTAATAGACATTGATGGAGCAATCCTGCATGAATTCATCTATCTCTTTCTAAAAACCTGTTATAGTCTTGGCTTTCATAACATTCTCTGGCAGGGAGTTACACAGGTTAATTGTATATTGTATGAAGAAATTCTTCCTTTTGCTTGTTTTAAACTGGCTGCCTATTAATTTCATTTGGTGACCCCTACTTCTTGTGTTATGGGAAGGAGTAAATAGACATCTATCATATCCCTCCAAAGAATCTTTACTTTTTACATTTTATGGGGAAAAATATACAGTTAGAACCCATTTAGTCTAGCCTCCACTAACCAGCTCTTCATATTAATTGAACCACTAGCCACCCTGGGCTGACAGTGGCTGGCGCTTGCAGGTCTGCCTTGGTTAGCAGGGGTAGACTGCCTACACCCCAGCCACTATCAATCCTGGAAGGCTAAAGATTCAGTTAACACTAAGAGCTGGATAATGGACGCTCACATAAAAGGGGTTTTACTGTATATGAGTAAACCATTTTGTTCAACTGACACTTATATCTGTTGTGGTGAGGGAAACAAAATTTCAGCCTTTTATTATCATCATATAAAAATGGCAGATTTGTAGGGTGACCATATTTCCTTATGCTGAACATGGGGCACCTGGTAAAATTATTCATATTCGAGTGAATTCTATGGCAATGGGAACTATGCAGTGGAAACATTCAAATTAACATCAAGTTGACAGAGCCCCTGTTAAAAAGCAATACTGCATACCTAGAGTCCTTTAATTTACCTTCTTATCTTTAAGGTTTGCGCGTGACACTCACATGCTACCCTACACCTCTCTCACATGGGGATGGGAGTGACTGACTAACCTGACCCAACCCTCCCAAGTCAGTGCTCTCCACACTCTATGACTGGCTGGGCCCCCAGGATGGACTTGCCTCTCCTGATGTATGGCCCTTCATTTGTTCAAGGCAACATGGGGGGAGAGGGTTACATGGGATAACAGCTCCCTTCCCCAGATTCTGGGTTCCTTCCTTCTGAGTTCAGACCAGAGCATAGCCCGCAGCAGCCTTTCAGCACTGTGGGAGATGGAAGGGATGGGAGCTGCTTCCAGCCATGGGGGTGGGAGTAGGGAGTAGGTAAGGATGGCCTGGCCCCTATTTTTGCAGAGGTCGGCTCTTCCCTCAGCCTCCCACCCTCACTCCCCTATGACTGGAAGCAACTTTTTCCTTCCTGCCTGAACAGTGTCAAAAGGCAACTAACACCTCCAAGCTGCTGCTGGCCACCAACATAACCCAGCCACCTCCTGTCCCCTGGCTAAAGAGCAGGCAGAAAGGGATTAAGCCCTAAAGATGCACTGTGCACCAGGTCTCAGAGAATCTTTCTGTTGGGGGTTTCAGTAAACTGGACAGGTGACTCAGCAGGGGAGGGTGTCTAGGGGACAGAGCAGCCCTGTTTTCTCTGGGGTCAGGACCTAGGGCAGGGGCAGCATGTAAAGAGGTCAGGTGCTTCTTTGCCAGGGAGCTGCCATCGAGCCTGCAGGGTTGAGGCACAAACAGGCTGGAAATAGCTTCCTCCCCACCATTGCAGAGCTTCACTGTGGGGCCAGTGCCAGTGCTGTGCTGGGCTTTGGCACATGCAGGGCTTGGCTCCTTCTGCCAGTGCCCTGGGCTGGATGGTCTTGAGGTTTCCCTGGGTGCCAGTCCAGCCAGAGGCAACGGGGAAGGAAGGACTTGCCAGCCAGACTGTTGATGAGCCGAATGATATGACCAAGGGCTGGTGTGGATAGTGCTGGCAGTGGGATGCACCTCACTTGGGAGAAATGTTGAGGTGCATCCCACTGCCAGGTTTGCAGGGGGACTGCAGAGAGCGAAGAGAGGGGAAGCATGTAAAGAGCTGATGGGTGGGCAGCAGAGGCAACACGTAACCAGACACTGTAACCAGTGCTGGCTGGAAATGGGGGTGGGTGCTCTGACAGCCCGCTGGCCCAGAGCCAGCACATGGCTGGGGCTGCATTTATGAACCAGCAAGGGGAGCTGCCAGCCTCTGCATACTGCAGCTTTGCCCAACCATCAGCCTTGCACTCCCACCCCCATTATTAGCCACTGGATTCCTCTCCCACTCACTGCTGTGACTGATGGGAAAGGAGAGAAAAAATACAGGACAACTGGCCCATTTTTTAAAAGTAGGGACACCTGCAGGAGGGATTAAATATGGGACTGTGCCTTTAAAAATGGGACATCTGGTCACCGTACAGATTTGCATTGTTTTACTGGAGATAATGGGGTATTTTGGGGGAAAACTAAGATCTCTGCTCATATGTAAGAGAGATATTAACAGTTGATGTGAATGGGAAATTATAGCCCATTTGAGAAGAGTAAGACTGTATAGATGCAATTTTTAATCCACAAGAAACCTTTTTGTCAGAAATCTTATTGTAATGGTTAGAGCTCTACTTTCTTGGTACCTATAATGCCTCACAATCTATACTTAAAGAAATGTGTACTGGATACATGCTGTGCAGTAAGCTATAGTTCAGTGATTGACTTCTCAGTAACTGACTCCTAAGTATATGTTAGGTTCCAGACACTGAGCCAGTACACATAGCCCTGTACTGATTCACAAATGGTTGTCAGAAATCACTCTCCTTTTTATAACCATAGCAAATATAGATGTCTTGACAACTCGTTTCATCTGTACTGTTCAGATTTTCCTCCATGTATAAAACCCCCCTAATTTAACAAGATTATTTCTGGCAAATATCAAATCAGTTATTTCAGCAAATTAATAACCTAACGTTGCTTCCTGTTAACTCAGTCATAACTATAGTCCTGGCTAATGAGCAAGCCTTTTCTATGAAATTATTTAGCCCAGGATTCAGCTTTTACATCATCTAGTTCTCTTATGAATGGATGAAGATGTTTAGCTTATTAACATTATCATTTAAAGTTTGCTCACCTCTCTAGGTGCACATAACTCTTTCATTAATACTAGTGGAATTTAATGCACAGGCAATTGTACTGTTATTAATAAAATACATCTTTCCATTCATATAATGACTTTCATCTTAGTAGCTGAAAGTGCTTTGCAGAATTGGGTAAGCGCTATCAACCCCAGGGGGAAATTTAGGCTCAGAGAGGTTAAACAACACACCCAAGGTCATGGAGTGAGCTGTTGACAGAGCCAGGAATAGATCCCAGGTGTCTTGACTCTCAGTCCTTTGCTTTCCCCCTACACACTGTTTTTTTCTCAATTTAATTTGTTATTTCCTCTGATATAATAGTGTCTGGAGTAATTGTAAATTAGGGGATAAAACGGAACAATGAAGACCTGGTTATTCCTTATCTAGTAATTACGGTTTTACTCTATGAGCTAGTGTATTAATCAATTTCATTTCCCTCAGCCTCTTTTACTTTTATAATTATGCTTGTGCTAGAAAATGGTTGGGTTTTCGAATTACTACTTCTTTAGAGCTTGCCTCCCCTGGGAAGAAGTAGTTAGCTATTTATAGGCAGTGAAACTAGCACCAAAGAGTTCTGAATGACTACCTCCATAATGATGCTGAGGTCATGATCAGACCCAAGTGTAAGGCCAGACTAGAGTATAGAAATATGCTCCTTGTTCCAGAAGCCAATCTGGCTGTTTCAACTGCGTAAGAGTGAACTATTTTCCTTAGCAGTTATCTGTTAAAAATTTACGATGGCTGCTTTTCCGTTGAGATTAAAAACGAGATTAAGTTATATTTTAATGTAGTGCAACTGATAGTTCAGTAATCTAAAGTATGGAGCAAGTCCCAACTGATTAGTTTTATATTACATTGACTCATATAGATACACACAGACAGTAGGTATTTCTAACAGAGAGCTGACAAATATTATAGTTGCTACAATAGCTAGCACAATAATTGATTCTCTAATACATTCTCAATTAAAATGTTTTACAATGATGTGGTTGGTTATATTAAATTTAGTTTACTTCTTGAGGTAGTCAGTAGAATTCTAAACAAGATCCTCCAAATTATAATGCTATGATCCCCATTGAAATTATGCGTCTTTCCATAGATTATTGTTTACTACAGTGCTCTAGTAATTATCTTTTAAGAAGAATGGTACTGAAACTTAAAATGTCTCAAAAAAGATTGAGACATATTTAATAATGTCTTCCAGCTATACAACCACATCAGAGGTTCAGAACCTGTCAGAAGATCAGAACCTAAAAAATGTATTGAGCCCATTGGTCATTAAATGAATGGAAGATGTTGAAGGAAGATTTAAATGCTGTGGGAAGTGGTGTAGATAATTCAGTAGGTGGCACTCTTTCCTCTGAGACAGTACTGGACTAATGCAAATGACCAAACAGTATGTTAGTGGATACTTTGCTGATGTCGTTCAGTATGTTAGATGAGATTCAAAACCAAGGGCATGACCATTTGTGTTATTAAAGATGAAACAACTTTGTGCAAGAGTAAGAGCGTATAGGCCAAATTCCACACTGCTAATCATTACTTAAGCTTTAAAATTACACCTGTGATTGCAATTGGGGATAGTAATTATCACTTCAGGTTCTAAACTGTTGCATAGCAAAGCTATATATTTAATGCTGTATTTCTCTCCTGAGGCAGATGCAATTTGCCTATATTTAAAATACAATTGAACTTTGCGTACTTGAGATTCACTCACTTTACTGAATGTATTGGAATCTTTGGAAAGAGCCTCTAAATTTGTTTTCACAAAATTTTCAGCACAGTTATCTCTTTCTGAAACTTTTATTAAATGACTTTGCTCTAGTCTCAGGGCTGTGCTGATGCAGCTGCGCCACTGTACAATGTCTGGTGAACATGCTCTATGCCGATAGATGAGCAGTATAATAATAAGACCACCTCTGTGAAAGGCGACGGCTATGGCAACAGAAGATGCTCTCCTGCTGACATGTCACTGTCCACACAGGAACATAGGTCAGTGTAACTTACATTACTCAGGGGTGTAGTTTGTTCACACCCCTGAATGACATAAGTTATATGAAATAACAGGTAGCGTAAACAAGCCCTCAGTAATAATTTTAGTAATACATCAGGAGTAGATGAGGATAGAAATTGGTAAATATATTGTTATTATGGAGGTTGTTAATGGTTTCCATCAAGCATGTCTTTGACCTATAGAAAATCACAGACCTGCTTATAGTTGATAGGTATGCTAAATTAAATAGAAAAGGCAATTAAATAGAAAAGCCCCTCGTACAGTAAGATAGCTGGAGACAGTAGACACTCTCACACACTGCAATCAGCCACATAGCAAAGCTTGGGAAGAGGTAAGCCATGTGGCTAGAGAGGATTCCCTGTGTGCGTGCGTGTGTGTGTGTGTGCGTGTGCGTGTGTGAAGCCAAAAGCACCCAGAAAGCCAGCAAATGTGAGAGAAGAATTCCTTAGAGTGGTCTTGGAAAGGCAGGTTGAGAAACTGTGTGTGTTTCTATTATGATCAGGGAAACAGGATTTTGTACATTCTGAGAAAATAAAGAAAAGGCACTAAAGAAATGCTTGATTATATCACACGATCCATTGTTTACAGCCAGGCTCTAGGATACAACTGGATTTGCTCCAATCCCAGACACAGAGACACAACACCTACAGTTATCATCTTATAAAATCAAGTTTCTTTACATTCAACACCCTATTGACATCAAAAGCTAAGTATAGGACACAGTCCCACAGCCCACTCAGTTAGTCTCATTAGCACCAGGACTACAATTGACAGGTAATTTTTTTCTCCTTCTCCCTTCTTATTCTGAGGGCCCCTCTTTTTTTCTCCACTCAAGATCATCTCATCTGAAGAAGTGGGTTTTGAGTACTCATTGATTATATCAATTTTTCCTTCTAATAGAAACCAACCAGCAAAGCCCTGAATACTGGCTAACTGGTCATGTCAAAGTGGAACAAAATGTTTTGATAGAAACTATTCTTCCCTTTAAAAATTTGCCATTTTGATGAAATCTTTTGTTTTGATGGGAGGGAGTATGAGAAAGTGTGGTTTCTCCCACCATGAGTCAATGAAGAGGTTTGTTTAATTTAAAAAAAATCCATTTCTTTTGTTAGAATTTTCATCAATAAATAGGACATTACAAAAAATGACTTTTTGATTAAAAAATACATTGTTTTATTGAAACAGCATTTTTATTGATTATTTTGTTATTTGATCATGTATTTTACCAGCTCTAGTCAGAACAGGAATAGTCTGCAAGTTTTGGAAGAATACCCAAGGGATAAATGAGGTCTGAGTAAGATGGGGAGCTGGCTTCAGATCAGACTTTAAAGTTTGTTCATAGATTATGATAAGCCACCTCCAGCTAGTTTCTCGGATACTAAGGAGCTGTGTTACTGTGGACTTCTAAATCTGCAAAAGCAAAACTTTGATTATGCAGAACTTCAGTCCTGCTATGTTTGTAATTACCACAGCACTGAAGCTGGGCTTCTATTGGGGTCTATACATCTACAGGACTGAGCTTCTGCAGAATGTCCAAGCTTTGGGACCTTCCTTTCTCTTCTCTTGCTGAAGGAGCAAGTGGTGAGCACAGAGAGAAAGAAAAAGTGGAGCATACAGTTCAGTAAAGTTGCCGTCTTCTTCCCATCTCAGCTTAGGATCTCCTTGGGAGAATTGCCAAACTTTTTTTTCAACCCTGAGCTCCTGTGAAGTACACAACAGCACTGAAGAAATCCCAGCTGTTGCTGTGGAGTTCAGGAACTCAGAAGAAGTAGATATTCTGTTCTTCTAGGAAGGTCAACAGAGAAAAGATAGGATCAGGACTGAAACTCATCCCCTATGTACTCAGCAGGCTGATTTTTCAGAAGAAACCCCCAAGGAATGCAGCCTACTCTCTGAAAATATATAGAGTTTAACTGAGATGCAATTTATATAATTGAAGGTTTATTGTGCATTATATCTATTAAGAAAATTTGACATATATAAGAAGCTATGTGAAAGGCACGCAAGAGGGCAAGCATAGCAAAATCAGGTGTGTTTACTTTAGTAGAATAGTAGTAAAGTTCCTGGCAAGGTACAGGAGAGATGATATGCAGGGGAAGAAGAAAGATCTGTGAGAACTAAAAGTGAAATGATAGGCCTACAACCAAGAAAGAAGCAGATTTCTGAGGTGAAAGAGTGAAAGGGAGGCCTGAAGTAAAAGGAGATGAAGATGGGGCAGAAAAAGTTTCCTGGGAACAATTATAGCAGACAAACAAAGTTCCTCAGAATAAAAATTAAAGAGAAAATGATGGCAACCTAAGAGGAGAAGTGGAAATAGTGTTGAGAGGGAGGAAGAGATACACTCTTCCAAGGGTGCATCATTTCACAGACATATTTTAATACTTGGCGTCTGATTTCTACTGGTTGCAAAATTGCCTTTTCAGATAACACACATGAATGGAATTTATAGTGTTTCATTCTTTAATACAAATATCATACTTTCTGCTTTTATCAGTTGTGCCTTGCATTTCTTGAGATATTCAGTCCATTTCCCTCTCTACACATTCATTGCAAAGGCTGCTTGGACAGGAAGCAGAGGGAGAGAAATGCTTAAAATGAATATCACATCACAGTCCTGTAACATCTCTGAATGTTGCAGAACACTGTTCCAAATAACTTCTCTTGATGCTACAGAATTCTTCTGTGACAGAGTTAATGGTACATCACTCATTATACAATATACTCATCAGTTCAGTCTCTACTGAGACAGCACTGACAATATTAATAAACCATTAAATGGAGGCTTTCATATAAAAATCCTATAAAATAAACTTTAAGGCATCAGTGAAATGAAATCATTGTTCTAACAGAAGGTTTAAATTGCATCCTAGCAGAGGACTTCTGATAACCTCACTTTTAAAATTTTCATGGCAAAGGTTTCAGAGGCAAATAATTTCCACTCTGAAGTCCACCAGCCCATACTGCTCCATCTCTAGAATTTGAATTAAATATATTTGTAGTGTGTGTAGGCTATCTGTGAATTGCACCTTAATGAAGGAATTCCTACTCCTTGATGCACAGTGAGCTATGTACTGGGCCTCATCCTTGCTGTTTAAGTTGGTATCACAGCAATGACTTCAGTCAATAAGAGCTGGTCTAAAACTAAAATTGTTCAAAATTTCCCCCTCCTCCACAAATCCCCCCTCCTTCTTGAAAAAGTACTCATTTTGGGTTGAGTGAAACATTTTGTTTCAATAAAATTGAAATGTTTTGTTTTGACTTCAAAGTTTCAGGTATTTTAATAGAAAAGAAAACAATAACTTTGATACATTCCAAGGCCACAAGGGGAACATTGTGATCTACTCTGACCTCCTGTGTAACATAAGCTATAGAACAAACTATTGAAACATTCCCTCCTGCCCAAACAGACTTCTGTGGGATGTGAAAGAAGCACTTTCCAGGAAACTGGGGTGTGACAGACACAGAAGAGGGAAGTCATGTGAGCTACTGCCCTGCCTCCACCATTCCCCCACCTTCCTACATGATCCTGCCCTGGCAGGCCCTTGACCATGCCTGCCTCCAAACCGCATGAGTCCAGATGCTCCTTTAAAAATTCTGTTATATATCTCTGTACAGTGACCACTTCAAAGTATAACTTTGTCCTTGCACAGAACACATCTTCATTGTCTTTAGAGAGACTTTTGCTGTATGTTATAGATTAGGTTTTAGGCTCCACAATGTATCTCCTATAATGTGTGCCCTCATATCTTTTTGTTACAGTGGGAACAGCAGGGAACTTGCTGCGTACTCCCCCAGCTCCAGCAGCTGTCCAGCTCACACAAATCCGCAGGCAAAAACACACAAGGGAAGACATGTTTAAGGAGCAAATGGAGTTTAGGTATACATTCCTGGAGGAGACACAGGTGAAACAGGAGGAGAGGATAGCGGAGCCACAGGACAGGAGAGCATGCAGGGAACTGCAAGCAAAAGAAAAGGAGAATGTCTTTTCATCCCTGATGGCTGTGATGAAACACCCAACAGTGAGCTGGGGGGGGGCGCAGGGCACTCCCCCACCCCGTGCAGAACAACTTTCCCTCCTCACCCAGTTCCATAGCCTCCAACTACAGGGACCCTAGGACATGGGGGAGAATTCGAGGGAAGCCTCAATTCTCCAGGGCCTTCCCTCAACCTCCAGGGCCTTGGGAGGCAAAAGGCTGTCCTTCTCATGTTTCTGAGCCTCTTCCGCCATTTGGATCCCACCACAGACTTGTTTTCTGTCCCTACTATCTTCCCTGCATAAAAACACATAATCTCTGAACAATAGTATCTTTATTGCTTGTATTGCAGGAGTGAGGTGGGAGATTACAAGCAAACACTCTGAAAGTCAGGGACACCTGAATGACAGTAATGTGCATGACTCTCAAAACTGGCCATTCATAAAACTTTCTTTCAAAGCCTCTCTGATTTGCACTGCCCTGTGCTGTGCTCTCCTTATCGCCCTGGAATCTGGCTGCTCAAAATCTCTGGATAGGCACTCTGCCTCAGACAACTTTTCCCCTTGTTCTCACAAATATTATGGAGCACCCAGCAGGCTGCTACCACAAAGGGGATATTTCTTTTGTTGAGATCTAACCTAGTCATTAGACTCCTAAACCTTCTCTTTAAATGCCCCAGAGCACATTTAACCACCATACTGCACTTGCTCATACTGTAGTTGAACTTCTCACTGGGGGCCAGGCTGCCCCATGAATGGCTTCATAAGCCACAAGAGCACAAGGCTGGGACTCCAAGAATCACTATTGACATGCCTTACTATGGCATCTGCATGTGTAACCAGCACCAAAAAGGGCAAAAAAAAAAAAAAAGACTATTTTCTATTGATCTCAAGCAAGGCGGAAGGGAGTAGATGAGCGCAACTATGGGATGCTGAACAATAGTCTGCATACCCATCTGCTGCACAGTTTTGGTTCCAGTGTTTACTGGGAGCATAACTCAGAATGCATATCAATGCAGGCACTGTGGGATAGCTAATCACGGTGTATCACTCCCAAAGTCAATGGTAGTGTCTCTAATGGGGATGCGCTATTTTGAACTATGTTGAATTCTTGCACACAGTGGGGACATGGACCTTCTACTTTGCAAAATCAGGTGACCAGAAATCGACCTTAATAGATTTGACCTTATCTTGTAATGTAGACAAGGCCTGAGTGGTTTACTGCAGGGAACTGAATGAATACAGAACATAGCTGTTGCATTAAAAGTAAACAAAACCCTTCCTTTTATACCTTTTTTTCCTGGAAAATGTTGCTTAGTCAAATGGATTTAGTTGCCCATGAGACCATATCCAGGCAGGTTAAATACATGTTTATAAGTCCATATTCAGAAAAGCATCAGCTTCACTACAATGTGAGCCACTAACATGCTTCCCAAGCTTTGCTTTTTGTAGTACATAGACTTAGAATAAACAAAGATAATTAAGAACATCATTTGATGGGATGCGTGTGCATATCTTATCAGTGACAAATGATGGTAATAAATGCATGTTGGGAGAATATGTTAAATGAACATGTGCTTTAGAACATATACTCAACTTTCCTCATTTATCTAGAAGATTTGAAGCATATTTTTTTATGTGGATGTTTTGGAACTTCCTATTTCAGACTGCCTTAATTACAGTGTTTAGCTTAGTAATAGTTTTATGATATGCTATATAATGTTGTCATATGCAGTAGGTACCCTTTTTATTGCCTTCTCATCATTTTATTTAAAGAAATATGGGCATTTTATTCCAGCTGAAAGATACAATAAAAAGTATTACATTTTAAAATACCTTTCTTTCAGATGCTGCTCAAAGAAGTTCCTTGAATTCTAACATATGTGTGGTATGTCCATTTATAGTCTTTGAGCTGAGTTTGCCCAAAATTTATGCTAGTTTGTGTGTGGGTGCAGCCCTTAGGAGTATATCTAGTATCTTCTTCCCTTACGCTGGAGATTCTGTTATACCTTCTACTGCGGATATCTACTAACTGCATTCTTCCCTTACCCTGGAGATTCTGTTATACCTTCTACTGCGGATATCTACTAACTGCATTTTAAAGGTTACATCTAAAACACGGAGCTATTTCGGGATACTGGAAGTTTCCCAAAATACCTATTCCGCATCTTTTGAGCAAGCCCCTTATTTTGAAATATAATGGGATTGATATTACGACGTCCATGTAAACTTTGTTCCAAGAGGATTAAGGGACGTTTCGACATAGCACTTCATTTCAAAATTACCTCGAAATAAGCTACAGAATTTGCATTGCGCAAATTGTGTAGCTTATTTTGAGGTAAGGGTGCAGTGTTGACTCACCCTAAGAGAAGCAACAATCCCCACTGTGTGTCAGTGGGCATGACTCAGACCAAAAAGTCTTCATACAAGCTTTCACATTAGGGATTAAAGTAAATGGAGTCAAGACAATTTGCACCTTCTTTACAAGCGAGTCAAGATCCCAAAAGACAATACAGTACAAATCTTACCGGTGACTGTTCTTTACTTTTAGCATATGTAATTAAACTCTTTTATTTCAATGTTTTTAGTTCCAAATCTGAAATTCAGAATGGCTACACTTTTTAGCAGAATTACTGTAATATATATTTACATTCATAAACTCTGTCATGGGAGCAAAGGAACAGTTTAAAACTACTTTAAATGTCCTGTAAATGAAAGTGTAGTTGACCATACTGTATAATTTTCAAATTTAAGCTTTTGAACTCACATACATTTCATAACAATGAGTTTACTTCTTGGAGATTAGTTGCGGCCTGGAGGAAGAAAAGCACCAACACTTTATCAATCACAAATGAGATTTTTCCACTTCTTAATAAAACCAATTCTATAAACATGTGTCATAGGTGACCTTGTGAGGTCTCTTCCAACCCTGATCTTCTATGATTCTTCTAATTCTACCCGTTTTATCCCCCCATGCTCAAAGCAGGACCAACTACAGATAAGTCAAGCCTGAATCAAGCTTTGTGATTTGGAAATTTCACTACCTCCCTAGGCACCCATTCCAGTGCTTTACCATCCTCCTAATGAAATAGCTTTTCCTAATATCCAATCTAGACCTTCCCCAGTGCAAACTGAGACCATCGTTCCATGTTCTGTCATCTGCCACCACTGAGAATAGCCTAGCTGCATTCTCTTTGGAACCCCCCTTCAGGGAGTTGAAGGCTGCTATCACCCCTCACCATTCTTTTCTTCTATTGATTGAATAAACCCAGTTCTTTCAATCTCGCCTCATAAATCATGTGCCTCCTCCTGCTAATCATTTTTGTTGCCCTCTGGTGGACTCTCTCCAATTTGTCCACATCCTTTCTGTAGTGGGGAACCCAAAACTGGACTCAGTACTCCATCTGTGGCCTCATGAGTGCAGAATAAATAATCACTTCCCTGGATCTTCTGGCAATGCTCCTACTAATGCAGTCTAATATGCTGTTAGTTTGGTAACAAGGGTAACAAGGGGACACTGTTGACTCATATCCAGCTTTTCACACACTGTAACCCCCAAATCATTTTCTGCAGACCTGCTACTTAACAGCCTGTAGCAGTGCATGAGTTTCTTCCATCCTAAGTGCAAGACTCTGCACTTGTCTTTACTGAATCTTATCAGATTTATTTTCTTTCTTTATGAAATTTAAAGGAGGTAGCTTTGAGCACATTCAACCAAACAGTCTGAAAACATGCAGATTGGGATATCTGCTCTCTTTTTATTCACACAGACTTTGTTTCAACCCTATAATAAACAATAACTTAGGAAACTTTTTTCTTTTAAAAGGAAGAAACTTTTTTTAAATGCAGACAACATTTTTTAAATGCAGAAATAACTCTCTGTGCAATTACCGTCAATGATATTATGCATCTAATCTGCCTCACTGACAACCCCAGACTGACTATGTTTAATAATTCACTACATCTGTGTAATACGTGTAGACCAGCATCCCAGTTCCTTTTCATTTGTATCTTATCCGAGAATTCTTAGCTGAAAGTGCCAAATGTACCATACACTGCATTAGACATGAAAATACTTTACCTGTTAAAAAAGAAAAAACAAACCCAAGAGAAGTTAACCATCACTTGGAAGCTATTTTTAGCATGTAAACTTCACATTTTCTTGTGGTTCATGAGTTTTAAATATCATCTTGTGACAGCAACATCTGAGACACCTAGTAAACAAATTACAGCTGTAGATCGTTATTGTCTCTCATCTGCCTTCCTTATTATCATGTAATCTGCTGGTTTTTACTTTCCTCATACTGCAAATATCCTCAGTGCTGTACTTTCTCTATTATGCAGACATCTTAATTCCAAGGACTAGTTCAATCTGTCATGATGGGAAGCAGTATTATAGCATAATGAATACTCATTCCTGCAATTTTTAATAAAAAGTTTAAACAGTTAAACTGTGCAATCTGCTGGTGTTCATTAATGACACTGCATATTTTAATAATATATTTATTATGCAGCCATGCAGAGAACAGGAAAGATGTTTGGAGACTATTTCAAGTCTCCAGTTTCAGAAGCTACAGCCAAAATGTTGAAAAGTAGTTTTGCTTTTCAGAAAGTAGATGCAGTTTTGTGAGATTTCCAGATCAAATCACACTGGAGAATGAAAACTTGCATTCGTTCATTCATGTTGAAATCCATTCAACTCACATGGAGTCCAAATATTTGGGCTTTATGTGGGTGGAATGTGAAACAGTTGGAACCTTGCATTCATCTCCCATTTATAGTCTGCATACAGGATTTCTGTGCTGCTCCACCTGAAGCAGCTGTTTCCCACTCTGACATGGTTCCTGCTGACCCTCTGTGTCCATTGCCTTGTTAAGGCCACTGGATCTGGGCAACTATGGACTTGCAGTGCCTTTCATTCCCACTATGGTCCTTTGCTAAGTCTGGTACTTTACCCTTACTGCAGTGCATAAAGAGTTTGAGGCTGCTCTGTCACCAGACCTACTGTGCAGCAGGTGGAGGAGAGATACTGCACTGGCATTCTATCCCACTGAATTGCATCACCTCAGGGCAGCTACAAAGTAGCAGTTGCAGTGCTAACTTTTCCAAGTAATGTAACTCAGTCATATTCAACCTGCACATTTTGAACATTGGCTTCACTGGGGGGGTTGTGTTACACAAGAAATGGGTCCCCCAAGTCAGTTTAATCCCCATCCATGTTCCCTCTTTTTTTTTCCATCCATGTGAAGAATAAATTTTATTATGGGCAGTGAGGCATTTGCAGATGAAGAAACACATATTGCCACCTGTGGGCATCTGTGGGCACTTTGGTAATCAGCTGAGTGGCACTTAAATCTCTTCTGGACAGCCAGTCAAGCCCTCAGCTTACAGGGAACACTGCTCTCCATACTGATTAATCCTTAGTCTATCTGCTGGACCTTCCCCAAAAGATGCTCACAAGAAGTAGCTAAATTATCCATAGTAATGTTTGCAAATACCATTTTCTTGGTTTGGAATATTTCTTGAACCATTCTCTATTGATGTACTTTTTAAAAAATTACCTGTTGAATAGCCCATGAAAGCAAATTTCAGCCTATGATCATTGCCAAATAGTTCATTCTGACTACTGTTTACTATTCATTATTTATAGTGTGTGATTTCTCACATGGCATTGTTTTGGCTCGCTGATTACATAACTGAAACATATTAAACAGAAGAATAATGAATGGTGAATAGTACACAATAAACTTCCAGTTTGAATTTTCAGACCAGTCATTATTTCTGCTAAATAACTTTACATTTTCATAGTCCAAGAGGAGCAGGAAGTCAACCAAGTACTGACAATTTGACTCCACATGTAATAGCAAACAGAACTTGCCACTTTTATTCATGGAGATTGTCACAAACCACTTGCTCCATTATCCAATAAGCTGGAGAATCCACTATGACAGTGTTATTTATGGTGAAGACATTTGCCTATTTAGGATCTGAATGCATTTTCTCTTTCCTTTTACATTGACCACTCAAGGTGATTACTACTTTTGAGGTAGAAACAACTTTCATACTCTACCAATGTGAATAATGAAACTCAAGCTAGTGATTTAAATAAGAAAGGCTTCCATGTTTTATTACCAAATCTCTGAACTACTCAGTCCTCCTAGGACTATTTAAAAATAGGTACTTCTCTGGAATTGCAAAATGATATATTGTAAAATATTGCGAGAGTTTAAATATTTCTGAGAGCAAATCCTCACTCCCTGCTGTTTACAAGTAAAATACTGTCTACAAATAATACATTACATTAGTTGTCTTCTTTATCATAAAGCCATGTTGAATGCTTGTAACATTTATAAAAAGACACCAAACTGATTGCAGGATGAGCGTTACCCTTGAGCAAATTATGAACACATTTATTTCAGTCTTATGCGTTTGAAACTAATTTTCTGGTAATATCAAAAGTGTTCATAGAATTAATTTCCTGTCAGTTCAGCAGTATTCAAGTGAATATTTTATGATTTTGCATTAGCTGTATTTGTCTAGAGTTGTGACATGATCGAGTCATTCTCTGAGGGAAACACATTAATAATTAAACTCTGTCCAATGTGGAGCGCTAAAGATGACAGCATAATTGTACATATTCGGAGGCCGTTTCACAAGGGAAAGAATGAGAATTGCCCTGCCACCATTTAAATGTCAATTTAGAATTTCTTTCTTAAATTAAAACAGTGCTGCAGAGGAAGCAAAAAGAGGGGGTAAAGAAAGAGGTTGAGGTCAAATTTGGATACTCTTCCCCTTGTTGTTTTCCCTTTCTTTCAAAATGTGAGCTAAATGCAAATGGCTTCTCTCAGTTTTTTTTCCTTCAAGTGCAAGATAAACTACCATCTTGAAGGGTTTTTTTTCTCTTTCTTTTGGTGATATAATATCATAGACTGTAGAACTGGGATTGTTTAGGTGATAAATACAACATGAATAGATTAGCTCAGGAGAAAACACTGCTGCCTGACAGTGGAAGCTTTGATTGTTTTCAGCCTTTACATTTGACTCTTCTTTTTCCCCTGATAACTTTTCCAGTATTTTAAGATTTTATTTTCCTTCCTACTCAAATGCTTATGGATGGATCACTATATTTAGTGTTATTTACACTTCTTTTTCAGAGTCTAACAGTAGAATTGGATTGGATTTTAGCTGCAAAATTTCCAAAATTTGAGGCACGTATTTTACAACCATTTAACCTTCACTGATTAAATGTATTTGTGTTAGTCCAGAGAGGTGAGAAAACTGTGCTTATGTATTCCATACACAGACCATTTAATTGAAAGGTCTCTGTATGACATCTAGATTAGTGATATGCCAAGTTGTTTAAAAATGATTTAGTCCTGAGACTATCGCTAAAAGGTGTGCCAAATACTTACCTCTTTCCTTAGAATCCACTAAGTACCTCCTCACCCACCCCCACTCCCAATCCTAGCCACATGGCAGAGAGGAATGAGCCAGAGACTCCACCCAGTAGAAACAGATGCAGAGGCATGTGGATATTCAGAGAATTATCTACCGTTCTGACCAAACAACAAGGAATCCTGTGGCACCTTAAAGACTAACAGATTCTGACTGGATTTTCTCTGCCCTGTGCTGATTGCCTATTTGCTCCAACCTTCTCCATTTTCCTCCATCACAGTCTCAATACCTAAGCTTCACTCCACACTTGTCTCTTATTTTCTTCTCCCCCACTCTGTCTTCCTCACACCTTCCCTTCAATGTCCCAGATCCTTTCACTTTTCTTTCAATTTTAGTGTATCCCCACCTAAGTAAACACCTGCCTCCAAAAGCAAAGAAAACCATGCCACTAATATGGCTGCATGTGGCTTTTGGAGGTGTAGCCTGCACCTCTTCAAGGCTCCCTCCCAGAGCGCTGTGAATGGTGCTCCTAGAGGGAAGGAGACTCCCGCTCCACCCCTCCCACCTTAAGTGCTACAAACTTACAGATGTGAAGCATCCACCTCCGTACTTTCCAAGATTAAAAGCAACAAGTGAAGTCATCTTACTCTCCAAAACACAAGAGTTCCCTTCAAATTGCCATCTCAGGCACAAAGGGACAAGCTCAAAAGGAGATCCATACATCAAACTGACAGCCAGGCAAGTAAATGCATGTAATAAATATGTTAAATTATTTAGTTTTTATGGTATTGAAAAATTATTTGAAAATTTTAGCATATTTGGTTATATTTGTAGTTCCATATTTAATATTATTGCATGGGTGTGTTGGGTGAGGTAGTGCGCAGGGCATACAATAGTCATGTGGCTCTTTTGGTTAATGGTAGTTGCAAATGCAGCTCCTGAGTCACATAACTGAGTACAATTAGCACCTAGAGATCCCTAGGCACTACTTAAGTAAACATGATCAGTAATGATGATTAACTTCACTTTGCCTGATACAATTACACATCTAGGGTACAATTTAAGGCCTATTGAAGTCTATGAGAAGTTTTCTATTGATAGTACAGGTTGAATGTTTCTAGTCTGGCACTCTCTGGTCCGGCAACATCCATAGTCCAACATGATTTTAGTTAGCCAGATGTCCACTTCTCATGGGTGTGGTCAAGTTTCCCACAGTCTTATAAAGTTTGTTTACAGCCACCAGCCTTGGCTCTCAGTGTACTGTGCTGTTATTTAGCTCTAATTTACTCCTAAACATCTTCTAAGAGCCCAGTAATCAGTGGAAGTGTTAGTAATATTGCTAGACAGTATTGACCTATGGTTCGGAGCCAGTCGGGTCTCAAGGGTGACGGACTAGAGAGGTTCAACCTATAAATAGTTAAATGATCTGAAGTGTGAGGCTGTCTTTCTCTGTTATCAGTGCAGACTAATCTGCTATTTTAGTATAGCTATCCCATGCTATGTATATTCATCAGCCCACTTTTAAATTCTACAAAACTAGCTGAATCAATAAGTGTGAATTCTACAGAGTAATTATATCTGGTGTAAAGAAGTATCTGTTCTAAATTTGTTATCAAGCAATTTCAATGAGTATCCCCTAGCTCTAGCTTTTATTTGACTACATGAGGAAGCATGATTGATCAGTGTTCACTGTACATTTCATTATTTCTAAACAGACATTTATCACGTTTCTTATTCTTCACATCTCTAAACTAAATAGCAAAACTGTCTCTAATATATTCTCATATTGTAGGTTATGAAGACACTATAATTGCTTATTGTTTCAAATATTTAATTTCATTGTATATAGCATATATAGAGTAGACTAAAATCATTTCAGATGCAGTTCTTTGGAAAGTGCATAATGGGAGCATGAAAGCTACTTAGACAGTAATTCACACAGTTACAAGGCTGATAAATTATTCCATTGCATATTTTAGGTTTCAACAGTGGCAAATCTTAAGAAGCTGATATGATTTATTGGAGTAGATTCTTTCCCTGTGAAACAATTAAAAAAATACATTGATATAACCTTCTCTTTGAGGCCCTTTGTCATTTGTTTCTGATGCACTTCCCTATCAAAGTAGCACATTATGACACTATGGATGTATAACAAGCCTCATGTAAAATGTTGCCATTACTTGTAGAAAGAGGAGAAACATGAAAATGTGTACCTATGAGGTACTTGTTCACTAAGCCCTTTAGTTATGCCAGTAGGTCCCAATGAGGTATCAGAACATGGAAAAACATGAACATCATTTCATGAATATTCATAGATTATAAATATCCATCATTAATTAAAATGTTAACATTAATGGCACAACAAATTCAAATAATGATACTGCAGATGTGTACATGCATTGTGGGATTAATACTTCATAGGAGCCATTGTAAATTTGCAGTTGAATGGGCAGTGGCTGGATTTTTAATTACTCAGAGTCAAATTGATCTCATATTAAATCAACCTCCAGGACAGGGGTCTCCAAGTACTTGGCCCACTGATCACTCCTGGCTGGAGCAGTTGTGCAATCCAGCCCAGGTCTCCCAGCAGTCTGGGGGAGGCTGTCCATGACTGGCTCCAATCCCCACCCCTTCCCGCCATTGCCTTGCACTCTCTCCCCATGGCACTCTGTCCCCCAAGCACACAGCTTTGGGGATCACTGGAGGAGCCTGGCGCTGCATGGCAGCAGCGGTCATTCCCCCCACATTCACCATAGTGGCAGGAGCCACAGGAAGTGGAGCTCATAAAAAGTAGCCTCTGCCAATCTAAAACACCAACATCCGCTCCTCTTTTCAGTTAGTAAGCTTCATACAAAGAGCAGCTCTCTTCATCTGAGACACCAAGAGGCTCTTTTATCCACAAACTCAGTTTTTCCTGAAGATGTCCACCCATTTATGTCCCACCTATCTTAATGTATGGTTCATATAGAGAAGTTCTGCTTTTCCCAACAGTTTGCAGGAGCAATCCTTTGTCTGATTCTTGTAGAACATCATACATAGAGCCCATATGCTTGTGTAACCTTGGCTTGGTGTGGTGATCTGTCCCTCTCCAGTGGCACCTAGATCATCTAACAATTGGTGGGTCTGCTACAGCCTCTGCTAAAAGCCATGGAGCTTTTAGCTCATACACTAAGCTTCAGAGATCCTAGGTTCAATACTGTCCACCAGTGACTGGGCTTTGTCAGCACTATACTTGCCCCACTATACATTGCATGCAAATAATGTAACAAGGGACTGTGAGGTAAGGCCTATATGCTAAATCTGAAACTAAAGCTGCAATGACTAACCTACCCCTGAGTATTTGTGTCCCTCATAAATTAAAATTTTGCTATTAGTGCTCTATTAAAGTAGGTTGTTTTGTATATAATGTGTTAATATCTCACCTATTTTTTTTTGGTTTTTACTTCGTTTCTTTCTTATTTTGTTCTTATATGTAAGACATTCCTCTTTTCCCTTATAGCATGACACAGCATGGTACATCGTTAAAGATCAGGATACAATTCATCCACAAAGTAGTCTTTGCATGTACAAGTGAGAATTTGCACATACACAACTGATGAATTTTTCACAGAAATATTTTCATGTAAATAACATTTTCCACATGCAAATTCCTATATACTATTTCAGACTTACATTTCTAGTAATGCATCACTTCTGGACATTGATAGACACATTATCAAGCAGTAAAGCAATAAGAACTACATGGAAATATGCCAGGATAGTTCTTCTTCCATTCATGTACTCTTCATCTTAGTCATTCACATATTTTCCTGCACCATAAATCAAACGCCAACCCCTTTCATGCATATATTAAACCAATGTAGGACATGGTAATTCATGTATATGGAGCTGATCCAGCTCCCACTATAGGTTGAACTTCTCTAGTCCAGCACCTTGGGACCTGACTGGTGTGAAACCAGAGAATTTTCCAAACCATGGGAGATCAATATCTTCTAGCGGTATTGTCAACACTTCCACTGCTTACTGGGCTCTTAGGGGGTGAATCAGAGCTAAATAACAGCACAGAACACTGAGAATCAGTGGTGGCTGCAAATAAACTTTATGGGACCATGGGAAACTGGGCCACACCCATGATAAATGGTCATCCAGCTAACTAAAATCGTGCCGGACCATGGATATTGCCGGAGCAGAGAGCAATGGACTAGAGAGGTTCAAGCTATAGTTAATTTAACTATTAACAAAAACACTAGGGAAGTTGGCTAGGTATTATTGTCTCTAATAAGGTTTCTAGGCTGGTCAAATACCAATGCTTTTTCACTTTTCCCTAAAGTTATCACACTGCATAATTCCTGTGAATTGTTTTCTTTTGAAAATTTTGGTACTTCTTTCTTCCCTTTAGGCTATTTTGGAAATGTCCTTAGCACAAACTCTTTTTAGCATATTTTCATTTTAATTTTTTCCCCCTGAATAAAATAGAAAATATAAATCTGAGAAACAATCAAACCTTTGGAGCTGTTTGATTTGAGTTTGATTTATGTTCTGTGTAGTTCTTATTTATTTATTCAGTTAACTATTCCTCATTTATATTATTCTAGATATGCTCTTCTGACTTAACAGCAGCTGCATGAATATTCAGTTTCAGTTGAGAAGAAACTTAACAAACCTTTGTTTGCTTGGTTTGTTTTTTGGTTGACTTCATTATGAACTTCCTGAGTTATCAGAATAACGATGAACATTATGCCTGAACAATATGCAAAATCCACTTCTGCAAACAAACCTGCCCACGATAACATCACCCCAAATCAACAAAATCCAGCCTTCCCTGGAAAGAAAAAAAATATGGGGGAGCTTTTGTTGGGGAGAGAAAAATATTCACAAACCATGAATCAAGCCATTTCAGTTTCAAGAGTTTGGTTTGTTTATTTTCAAACTGAGATAAAGGCTCATTGTTAAATTCCCACATTGTTGGTGTACTTATTTTGCTTTCAGTAAATACATCAAGACATCCAAAATTCCTTCCATCCAGAATCCTGGTTTTCTCAAAACAAACAAGACCTGTGGGAATTCTTTTTGGATCCTATGCTTCTGCTAATGATGATGATGATGATAAATATCTGGCTTTTGCATTTGATTTTTCTGCTGATTACTGTGTTTTTGACAGACATTGTTGCTGCCATTATTGCTGCTGATCCAACTGCATAATATGAGGAGGATATATAGCGATACAATTAAGCTCTTTTACAGCCAACTAATCTGTAATTTTACAAACAGGAAGCAAAATTCCTGATGATTTCCACATATTACGACCAAGACAACTGAGAGGACATTCTGTCAAGAAAAAATGTGTTTAGACCTAGATATGGCTCTTTATCACTCTTGCTTTAACAGTTTAGCACATTAGGGAATTAGCTATATTCATCATCTTACATTTAAAGAAAAATTAGAGAGGGAGACTTTAATTTATAAATAATTGGCTCAAATCTAGTCAAGTTTGGTAGCACAAGTGTTCACAGGGATTTCCCTGGGTGTGGGGCACAGGACAAATCAGCCCCCCACTGATTTGGGTGTGGGAGCCTGGGACAAATTAGCCTCTAGGTCACCTATTGCTGCTGCTGGCAGTTGCTGGTGCCTGCTGCAAGGCTATTGTTGGCCATAGTGCCACAGCAGCTCAGGGCTTCAGCTGGGGCAGGGAATTGCTGCACCAAAATGTGGGCAGCTGAGCCGGGCACTGTCTTCACAAACAGCCAACAAGATGGTGGACCCTGTTGAAGTGGACGATTCACCAGCCATTGGGACCCCCCAAAACTCAGGGCCTAGAGCGGTGCCCCACTCCCTACCCAACAGACAGCTATGAATGCCCAAACTATTATTATATATGAGTTTTGCCATATTTGCTGTTGATAAATGATTCCTAAACATCTTTCCATTGTAAGCTTGTTGGGGCAGAGACCATCTCTCTATTTTATTTGAACAGTGACTAGGGCTTCAACACAAATAATAATTAGCAATAATAATTTTTAGACATTTGTTCAAAGCAAAGTAACACTTTATAGCAACAAAGTAAAGCCTATTTTTGGTTTGTGCACTGGGTTTGTTGCATGCAGTTGCCATTCATTTTATTTACCCGTTAGGTCAGGTTTTCTAAAACCTTTCATCCTTTTTATTGCTTTCCTCTAGATTATCTCCTATTTGTGCACATCTTTCTTCAAGTGTGGCACTCAAAACCTGACAAAATATTCCAGATCAGGCCTCACCAGGGTTGAATAGGACTAGCAATTACTTCCAATGTTTTAAATAGGAAATTCATATTAATAACCTAGCCCTCTGTCATGTTTTTTGATATTAGCCTTTTCTGAAATATTATTTAAATGTGTTTTCCTTTTTATACTCAGCTGTTATTGCATTTGTGTTAGGTTGTCTTGAAAATAATAATGATTTTTGTTCATAGGACAGGTGAGAGAATGTGTGTGTGTGGTGGGACATGGAGGTTAATCCTGCATCAGTTGAAGTCATTGGCAGTGCTACCATTTAGCACAACAGGTGCAGAATCAAGCCTAAAATGAGAAACTAATTTTGAACTAAAGGACATCATTTGCTATCAGAGCAAACCTTGCTCTTATTAACATTATTTATTTCACTTTCAATGTTGGAAACTTAACCCAGGAAAATGACTTGCTCTGTGCAGTCTGAATGAAATTTTGTAACACCAAATTAAGGAAAAGAACAAAAAGGGTGAGATTATCAGGCTGGCCCCATCTTCTCCTCTCTCCCACATGCACTGAAACTCTATAAAGGAGCTGTTTGCATTGGAGCCCTCCCATGGGTCAGCACTTATATCTCGAAAATATCTCTGAGGTCCATCTGCCACAGTGCTTCATTTTTAATGAAAATGGAAGGTACCAACCATAACTAACTCCGATATGCCAAGCATTTTCATAATGCCAGTTTGTTACATCTCAGAGGAGACAATTTAAACAGCGCCTGTTTCTAGACTGGCTCATAAGCTTATGAGCAAGTGTCCTTAGAGATGAAATCACAGAAACCACTGATAGGAAAGACCAATAACAGACTTTATAACAACTGTCAGTGCCGGATTGTGGGCTACAGTGTATTATCAAGTGTTTGGTATGTAATGTTTTCCATGTCTGTTTGGTAAAACATATTGTTAGATGTAATACTTCAAGTAGAGAACAATTCTAATTATTTTCCTCTCCTTCTGAACTAAACTAGTGGCTTTTTTTGCTAAAAAATGTGTCCTCTCTCCCATTGCCACACATAAGTTACAGAATACTCAGTGATGATTCATAGTGAAAAAGCTAAAACTGTCATAATTTTCTTTGAGTGGAGCCTATTCTCTGCATATGTTAATCATCCTTAACCTGACCAGTCTTAACCCTTACTGGAGTAAGTACATACACATAGTCTAGGTGAAGCATTTTGAAACATATACTCTTCTTATAGCTATAGAAAGGAGACCAGTATAGGTGACGGGAGAGTAGACTAAAAAATATTAAATTGTGAAAGAGCAGTTAATGGGTGCAGTTCTACAATGTTTCCTAGATGATAAAATGAACTTTTCACAATAGATTTTAGTTGATTATGAAAAGGAAGGGGAAAAAATAGAAATATTCAAAGACCATAAAAAGAAGAATTATCTCTAAGGGATTGAAAAGAATAATAAATATATGAAAGGGAGAAAAACCCAGAAATAATTTAGAGTGGATTGAAATAATCTTACTATTTTCAAAATCTAGAGTTTAAGGAAATTTGCCATTGTCCAATCATTTACCTCAGCCAAACTCATGAAGGTTGTACTTTGAATATTAAAACAAGAAGTAAAATAAATGCACATATTATTGGCACATTAATGAGGCCACAGAAAATGTTGATTCAGTGGAATTATATAGATACTGAAAAACTCTGGACAAATGGAACTACAAGACTGTCTTTAATTTGGCAATGGAATAGCCAGAAAAATTACTTTTATATATGGCATTTGTTGCATATCTATAAATGTACTATAAATCTGAATAAAGCTCATTGCACAAATGATAGGGGGCTGAATTTTCCTTGTGAATAGGTCACACTATGCATGGTCAAACTCATATCACAGACACTTGAAAAAAAGTCAGGAGTTATAATTACATTCACATGTTGGCTAATTGGGCCCGTAGGGGCCTACTTCCTAATTATAAGAGGGTATGCAGAAAAGAAATATCACCAAAAGCAAGTATGTATAGAATGAATATGAGTTTAAATGGGCTGTATTGGCTATATAAAAGCTGTAAAACTTGATAGAAAAGGAATGCAGTTACTTGCCAAATATCTCCAATCTATAAAAGACTTTCTTGATGTCATTATAAGAAGGAGGTGGGAGGAGGCTGCATTGTATTAAAGGAAGAAAAATCTAAAAAATCTGCAAACAACTATTGTAGCCTCAAGTGGGATTTTTTTTGATAATTATAAAGATGTAAAGGAGTGATGGAATCAGAGAAATGCTTGGGGGGGAGGAAAGAATAACTTTTTGCAAGAATTAAAGAGGGGGGGAATCATATTGTGAAAAAAAAAAAGACTAAGAATAATGGAGGAGCAGCAGAACTGGGTGTGTCTGAGAGAACTGTTAACCTGAAATGAAATGCCTTAAAAACATAAGACATTCATTAATTAAAATTGCATCAGCTTTTAATGACATTGTTTATTAATTTAGCTAAGAGCAGCTTTTTATCTCCCATAATGGAAAGCTATATTTTACCCTCTTGATTATATACAAGGTAAAATTTACACTTTTTGCTCCATGCTTCTCAGGGGGGTATACCCATAAGAGGGTAAATTATAGAATTTACCAAATTGTCATTCATTTTATTTCACATCAAATGGTATCATTTTGACATATCTATAAAAGTCTCAATGTTTATATTAGATGTGTATGTAATATTACATTATACCTCATAACCTAGATAAACTGGCAGGAGCCCTAAAGCTGAATAAGAACAGGATTGTCTTTATCTCTTAAACCTGTCATTTTAATTTTCCACTCTAGTCAGTGCTGTATAAGCAGCCCGACTTAAGTTCCTGGTGGCTGTTAGACCACAGTCTTGTAACATTTTGAATTCAGTACCTCATCAAATTGCTTTGCTTTAGTATTCTTATCTTGATTTATATGAATGGGTATATGGTCCCCTCATAAGTATACCCGAAGGAATGTTGTATTTTACAGCATTCTAAATGCAAATCCTGTTTTGAGATTTATGCTGTGGACAGTGTAACCATGCCATTAAAAAAGAATTTAAAATGAAATGCAGAAAAATTGAAATGACAACTTTAGAGCTCAGAAATCTTGAGCAACCAGCCTTGCTCCACTGAGCTGCTGCTGACTGCACTAGAGAACTGTGAACAGTCAACAGACTTCAGTTGCAAAGTCTGCTTTCTGTGAAGTTGAAATTAAATGCCCTGCTAATACAAAAGGAAATTTCCCTTGTGCCAAATCTAATCAAATCTAATATGTCTATATTATAAGTACCATATCTATAACCACATTATACTATATTTCAAAACCCTAATTATAAGGCTACTCCATAAAAATAAAATTGGATCTCATTTCTACAGCATTTTTCAATGAGGGATATGAAGCACAAATCAAGTATCTCTGTTTGCCATTCATTATTTCTTTATTTTCACTACACTCTGAGGGCACGTCTACACAGCAAGGTAAAAGTCGAATTAAGCTATGCAACTTCAGATACGTCAATTGGATAGCTGAAGTCAAAATAGCTTAATTCAGCTTTTGGTGCTGTCTACATAGCAGGAAGTCAAAGGAAGAACACTCTTCCTTTGACTTCCCTTACTCCTCATGAAATGAGATAGGGGTAGGAGTATGAAGTCCTCCAGCTTGACATTATTTCGAAATAATGGCTTGCTGTGTAGACGTGCATTTTGTTATTTCAAAGTAACATCAGTTATTCCCAAATAACGCTGCTGTGTAGACATACCCTGAGAGTCAAGTCACTATGGGTATGTCTAAATTACACTAATCTTTCAAAAGAGGATATGCAAATTCCACAGGAATCGTTTTTCTAAAGAACCGCATAAGCCTCATTTTTTTGGGAAGAGTGGTTTTTTTTGAAAAAGGGTTTTTTTTAACAAAAAAACCACATCTAGACTACTTTCATTTTTGAAATATTCTCTTTTGAAAATGCAATTGGAAGAAGATATGCAAATTTCCAGGGAATTTGCATATCCTCTTTCGAAAGATTAGTGTAGTTTAGATGTACCCTAACTGACTGGGGTGTCCTAGGGAGAGAAGGAATGAAAAAAGTACTTTCCTCCTACCATTGCTATTGGAGGTAGCCATAGCCTGGTTGACTCTGCTGGGCAGCGCAGTAATGGTTGGCAGTTGTAGAGAGGTTATCTGGGCAGTAATTGATTATGGTCAATCTGTGTTCACTAGTCCAAGCTGTGCAGCTGCATTACTGCCCAAATGCTAATGTAAGAGGAAAGCTGGTGGCCCTGAATCCACACCAAACTCACTTAAAGGAATATACAGTGAGAAGTGCACCCCAAGGTGAATAACTGAACTGCAGGCTTGCTCACTAGCACACACAGGCTGGCTGTGTCTAGACTGGCCAGTTTTTCCAGAAAATCAACCGCTTTTCCAGAAAAACTTGCCAGCTGTCTACGCTGTCCGCTGATTTCAAGAACACTGACGATCTCATGTAAGATTGTCAGTGTTCTTGGCGAAATACTATGCTGCTCCAGTTCGGTAAAAAGCTCTTGCGCAAATGTATTTGCGCAAGAGGGCCAATGTAGATAACGCGGTATTGTTTTGCAAAAAAGCCCGATCGCGAAAATGGCACTTATTAAAAACTAGAGCGCGACGCTTTTCTGCAAAAAGTGCTTTTGCAGAAAAGCGTCGTGCTAATCTAGACGCTCTTTCCGCAAAATGCTTTTAACGGAAAACTTTTCCGTTAAAAGCATTTGCGGAAAATCATGCCAGTGTAGACGTAGCCGCTATGTCTACACTGAAGTACTATTTCGGGTTACCAGAGATATTCTGTGTCTTTTGAGCGCCTCCTTTATGTCGAAATATAACGGGATCTGTATTCCAACAGCCCTGTAAATTTCATTCCATAAGGAGTAAGGGACATTTCAGAATAGCGATTTATTTCAAAATAAGTGCTGTGTAGACAGTGCCAAATTTTTCAATAAGCTATTTTGAAATTGACTCAAAATAAGCTACACAATTTGCATAGCTCAAATTGCGTCGCTTATTTTGAGATATGGTTGTAGTATAGACACACCCATAGATGGCAAGAGACTCCAGACTCAATAATGAGGGAGATCTAAGACTGGTAAGGAAAGATTTTGTATATGAACAAAACTCAGCTTCTAAACCTTATAACCCATTGATGACCAGAATTTGCATGTCAATACCTTTTTCCTGGGAAATGAACAAATGTTTCATTTGTTATGAGCTATTCTGTTAGTTCATTATACCAGCATTGTTTGTCCATGAGTACAAAGGAAAAATTAATACATAGATGAAATCCTTGAGTGTACTAGCACCAGCACCCCAAACTATCTCACCTACCTTAATTACCTTCTTCTAGACATTAAAAATGAGGACTGTGAATATATATTTAATGGTAACAGACCATGTAACTCAATTTGCATAGTTCCAGTCATCCGTCAGTAAATCAGGCAGAGCATCTATTGAAAACATATTAGTGATCTTATCCTTTGTTTTGGATATCTTAAAATGATCTACTTTGGTAGAGAATTTGAGAATCATATACTCAAGGATTTTTGTGAACACAGTTGGATGAAAGGTCCCATATTAAACCCAATAGCTGCAAAGAAACAATGGAAAAATTCAAGAGAGCAATATTTAGTAATATTATAAATACTGACTGAGGGATACATATCAAATTAGAAGGACTGTTCAAACCAGCTAGCATTTACAGCTGCAGACAGGAAAACTATAATTACACTGCATTTCTGCTTTACAAGATTACCCATATGTAATGTTTTGGACAATGTGCACAACAAGGAGATTAATAGTCATGCTAACTACATGAATCAGTGGAATCAATGACCAAAGAAATTATAAAGTTAACACCAAGTGGGAAAGCTTATTACAGCCTCTAATCAATGTTCATTCCTAAGAAACGGGGACCTGGTAAGAAATCTGTCTGAATGTGGTGGGCCAGAGAAACTCAGGTGTGGGATATACAGTCTTTATTGTAGAAAAGCAAAAAGTAGGGGATCCTATAGAAAAGTTGAAATTCAAGCAACAAATGGGTCCAAACAAAGAATTTCAACAAAATCATTTTAATTATTTGTGCTTTCAGATGGGAATTCAGATAAGATACTATACCTGAAGTGTGCAAAGTGAGTAATGATGCAAGAGAAAAGATACTACGACTGAGTAACTCAATGATATATCAGTTGAAACTGCTTCTGGATATAGCCCATCTTTTGAGGATCATCCTGAAAAATTGAGTATAGTTACCACCATGGAGCAGTATGCAAATTATTGTTCCAGTCTACATACATATGATGCCCTGGAGGCTGAATTTCACTTGTAGGAGACTGAACTAGCTATCAGCAATAAGATATCAGAAACAGTGGATAATCAAACACTATACCATCTGTTTTCAGTAATATAAGTAAGTAAGATAACCAAAGGAGAGGGCCAGAGAGGAGGTACAGCTGTGTGCAGTTAAGGCACTAGATTTGAGCTCAGGGGGTCTGAGTTATATTCCCAGCTCTGCCACAAACATCCTGTATGATATTGGACAAGTCGCATAATGCCTCAGTTCCTCATCTTTACTATGAGAATAGAATACTCCTCTTCTCCCACCTGTTTAGCTTGTAAGCTCATCATTGCAGGAATTGTCTCTTACTATGTGTCAGTACAGCACTTAGACCAACTGGCCCTGAGATCTTGGCTGGAATATCTAAGTGTTTTTCTTAATACTAATACTTGTTTATTTTTATCTCTTATGGCTACTTGGGACAGCCATAATCAGTCATGTTACCCTCAAAATGCAGTGAGTAGCTATTAGACTCCTGTTTTCCACTCCATCAATGGAACTATTGATATATCATCCAACAGAAATGATTTTATGGCTAAAATTTAACAATATAGTAATTTTGTCTCTGTAAAGATAAATTTGATAGATATTTGTTTGATGTAATTTTAATGAGTTCTGAAGACATGTCTGTAAGAGGAGAGATGTTGAGCCATGAAAAAATGAAGCCATATTTCAATAGTGATATTTATGTAGAGGATAGTAATATTTATTATCCCAGAAGGATGTTTAAAACAATGTTAAATTCAATGTTTTATTTACTGGGGAAAATTAAAGTGAGAGGGATATTCCACACTGTGGAAGCTGTTCAATGTAAACACTATTTGGAGTCAGGCAGACCCACAGAATCATTTGTATATATTCATGAAAGTGGGTGGTGGCAGGAAAGCTGACACGGGTATCAAAAAAGATGGTGAACACAGAATCTACCAATGTCTTGGGGAGATGACTGGCACTTTAGTAGGTCTGTGGGGCTGCGTCTAGACTGGCAAGTTTTTCCGCAAAAGCGGCTGCTTTTGCGGAAAAACTTGCCAGCTGTCTACATTGGCCGCTTGAATTTGCGCAAGAACACTGACGATCTAATGTAAGATTGTCAGAGTTCTTGCGCAAATACTATGATGCTCCCACTCAGGGATAAGCCCTCTTGCGCAAATGTATTTGTGCAACAGGGCCAGTGTAGACAGCTAAAAAGTGTTTTGCGCAAAAAAGGCCCGATGGCGAAAATGGCGAGCGGGGCTTTCTTGCGAAAAATCACGTCTAGATTGGAACGGATGCTTTTCCGCAAAAAGGGCTTTTACGCAAAAGCATCCGTGCCAATCTAGACGCTCTTTTCTGCAAATGCTTTTAACGGAAAAACTTTTCCGTTAAAAGCATTTGCAGGAAAATCATGCCAGTCTGGACATAGCCTGGGTGTTAGCAAATGAATATTTGGAAAAGCTCTACAGAAACAAGACGGAGAGCCTTGCCTGAGGAAGTTAAAAAGCCATCAAGAAAAGTTACTGTATGTGACTGTTTCCATTTTATTCTGATGAAGTGTTTTGCAGCTTCTCAGACAAATCACAATGTCTACATATCCCTCCCAATCCTCCCTTCCACTTAGAATGTAGGATGCAGATGCACAAGGAGGAAAGGAGAGAAACAAAACTCAGATACTACTGCAGTCCCCTCACGCAGCTCCCTTCTACCATCCACTAGCATAAAATAACCCAAAGATTCAGAGGAGACAAAGCTTTGGTCCTTTTCTTCCTTCACGGGAATTAGTGCAGATGGCCAGGAGAGCTGACAGCCTTCACGGGCCCCTAAGTAACATGTGTATTTCAGTCAGCCCTGTGCTCCTAGAAGGGGTGGGGCTGAATGTAGCCAGCCCTCAGTGCTACCCAGAGTGCCTCCCCTCCTCAGCCCTTACGTCTACCCTGAGCGCATGGTCCAGTGCTTCAGCAGCAATTTAAAGGACCAGGGACTCTGGCTGCCACTGCTACTGCTACCATTTGCTCACATCCATTGGCAGGCCTGCAGATGGCTAGATTAAGAACTGTATTAAGAATAGTCCTGGGATGCACTGTCCTAAAGGTCAAACTTGGGTCAGTGCTTACAAGAGTGTCCCTTTGTGGCAAATTTGTTTTAAAACACGACAGATTTTGTTTTGAATATTCTAATATGTAGGCAACCTATTTGTGATCTCAGCTACCCCAGTGTAAATTGTAAGTGTCTCCAGTGCAATCAACTGAATTAAATTGATATAAACTGGTGTGAGATCAGAAACAGGTGCTAGATAATACAGAACAGTCATTCCCCCCCCTACTCTTACTGGCACTTCTTTACTCTTTTAAGTACACCTCACCCCCAATTCCTGTATGAAAAAGCTTGGAATTTGTCAAAAATACCTACAACCTGTGCTGGTTAGCAAGATAATGTGGGATGATCATTTGTTCATTTTTATAAGACTCCAAAAAGTTTTCTAATAAAAGGAAAATGCAATAGTTACATTGCAATGAATTGTTCAGTCAGAAAAGACAATAATATGCTCTGACAGCAATTAATGCTGTGAATCTGAAGGCTAGGAGCATTTCTTAGTAAAGCTATTAACTAATTAGTTAAATCAGGTTTAAAGTTCAAAATATACAAAGAAAGCTACAGATAGTTACTGCCCTTGGGATATAAGTATCAGACCCACTAACCCAGTTCTGCTTGCTTTACTAATGCAAGTACACCCTTTGTCTTCAGCAGCTAACTCGTCTGAGTAAAGCAAATACAATTTGGCCCAAGTTTGATTAGATAAAAAGTATTCATCCTCCCCGCTCAATAATTCATTTAAGCTTAAGTAAGCTGATTTGTACACATTTACTATATTTGTTGATAATGTGTCTGATGTCTAATTAAATGAGAAATATGTATTAAAGTAAGGTTAATTGCCTGTCTTAAGCTTACAAAGGACTGGAAATTCAGGGTTAAACAAGTGCTTCTTCAGTGGGATCTCTCTACTTCCCTTGGGGTTTTTGCTCATCATTTTCAAAGTCCCTGGTTCAAGCCTCCCAGCTGAAGAATACTAGAGAACTCTCCCTGTGGAGTTGGTCATTGCCACTTTGAGAGAAGAAACATTGGACTGAGGCTGCGTCTAGACTGGCATGATTTTCCGCAAATGCTTTTAACGGAAAGTTTTAAGCATTTGCAGAAAAGAGCATCTAGATTGGCACGGACGCTTTTGCGCAAAAGCACTTTTTGCGGAAAAGCGTCCGTGCCAATCTAGACGTGGTTTTGCGCAAGAAAGCCCTGATCGCCGTTTTCGCCATCGGGGCCTTTTTGCGCAAAACACTTTTTAGCTGTCTACAGTGGCCCTCTTGCGCAAATACATTTGCGCAAGAGGGCTTTTTCCCGAACGGGAGCAGCATAGTATTTGCGCAAGAACACTGACAATCATACATTAGATCATCAGTGTTCTTGTGCAAATTCAAGCGCCAGTGTAGATAGCTGGCAGTTTTTCCAAGAAAAGCACCCGCTGGGAAAACTTGCAAGTCTAGACGCAGCCTGAGAGTGCTGTCCCCTGGAGGTTCCAGTGCAGAAAGCCCAAGTCCATAATCCTAAATTAAATGCCTGTGTATTGAGATGAAACTATATACTCATAATGTAAAGCAAATAATTCCCCTTTTAAACTTGTACAGTAGATATGCTGACAACGTGAGTACAATTTGAGTGTCCCCACTATGTCTGAATATACAAACCCACATCAGCAAATGCTCAGTAAATAACTGGCTTAATATATCAAACATGCATTTTATTCATAAGAAATTTCCACTCCATTTTTTTCAAGATTACATTGGTATAACTATAATACATTGAATAGTCAAGCAGCAGGAAGTTCACATGGCTTTCAAATGTGAAAAAGCTACCCTTTAGGTTGAGAAATTATACACATCCTATTCCTCTTCTTCTACTCATTGTCAAAACCCTGAGACTCTTGTTGGGAGAGGGGAATAAGAAGGAGAAGATGCACCATAAACAGCTGCCTCTTAGAGTAGTTTATGACAGATGGTAAAGTTACAGATATTTTGTATTGAAGTATTTTTATCATGTGGAAAAAAAGGAAGTGTGTCACTAATGCAAAAATAGACTATACCCTTAAGACTCCTCAGAACCATTCATTAAAAGTATAACCCTCTACTAACAGAGCTGAAAAGGAGAAAAGCAAAACAAACTACCCTTTAGAAAATAACTCTAAACAAAACCCTTATTAATTATTCAAGAAACTTTTAGGGAAAACTATTACTAAAAACAGCTTCTCTAGCTAAACTCCGTCACTGAGCTTAATCTTTCCCTGAGCTACCAAGTAAGGCTTTTATACACTCAAACAGAGTCCAAGTATGTCACAGGTGGACTAAGTCCTCCTGTTACTCCACCCCAGTTCAGCTCAACAAGCGCTGGTGTAAAAGTGATCCCAGGTGCTCTTTCAGTTTGTTTGATTCATATGTGATTTTGGGGTTATTTGCTTGTTTAGATTTAAGAAGCCTCTATAGAGGGGAGAAGTAGTGTTCTAAACTTCTTTTCTCTTCAGAATTCTTTATTCCCTGTTCCATATTGGGGTAATTTAAAATAAAGCATTTCTCTTACAGAATAACTCATATGCTCAAATTACTCACATACTTGTAAAGTTAACTTCAACATAACTATTTCTGTGTGGAAATAATCATTATGCAGCAACTGGTGCATACAATTATATATCATGGGATTTGCAGGGATTTTTTTTTAAACCTAATTTCTCCCATTTAGAAAACAGGGCAGAAGACAAAGGTTATTCACTTTCAATTATGTTTTTATTTGCATTGTAATTATGGACCAGGATTGACTTTTAAAAACTTGGGATAAAGTAGCTATTTCTGTGAAGGGTTCCCATGTTTTCCTAGGATCTTTAGAAAATATTTCAGAATATTCTGTACTCTAAACTTCGACAATCAGTGTGGGTTTCTTCCTGCTTGGTTAAAAACTAAGTGTATTTTAATAGTTAGGATTTTTTTTTTTACAGTACATAATTGTAATAAAGCTAACGTTTGTAATTTGCTCTAAAGGTAGTCTATAAGTGCTGAGTATTACAACTTGCAAAATGTACTTGATGATGATGGCATTATTTAGAATTGGTCCCATAACTGTGTTAAGCTCAATCATAAGAGGTTAATTCTGTTTCTGGAACTAAATCAGAATAACAGGGTTGTTCTCTGGTAGATCGACAAGGCCCGAGGGAAGGAATTAGACAGCAGATCCCCTACCTCTGAACACAGAGCAATGCCTGCTGAATCCTCATAGTAAAGCATCCATTATTCCCTCACACTTCTCACTCCAATCTCTGTATGCCATTGCAGAGAGACCTCCATGTAGAATTTTGCTCTACAGGGCACAGGAGCTATGAGTAGCTCCATCTGTGATGAGGCTTCCAGAATCTTTTCCATGGGCAGCAGAGGCACTCAACTTTTATTGTGCCCAAAGTTACCAGTGTCCAGAAAGGAACCAAGGATAGTGGGATTTTGCTGTGAGGACACAGTGCATTATGATCAGAATTGTTTGGTGGACTTAGGTGGAATATTGGCTGTAGGCATAAGCATAAATTGGCTATCAGTTTTCAAAAGCTGAATCTTGGCTGCAAAGCCTTAACAAGAGTTCACAGCTGCTTTAAATTCAACCATAGAACATGCTAGCATGGAAGATGCTATCACTTTATTAAAAAGTAAAGTCAGATCTGTTACAGAACAACACAAGCATAAGTCTTTGCCTTTCAGAAGAAATATTCAAAGGGTGAAGAGATCAAAATAAGAGGGAAGGCTGATGCCATTGATGCCCTCAAGGGGATCTGCAGATTGACCTCCCTTTTGTCCAGAGAGATCTGAAAATGTATAGAATCCTGATTCCTCTCCTTAGCAGCAGCAGTGAGAAACAAACTGTTATCTTAAAAGAGAACTGACTAGTCTGTGCTTGCTAACCCCTGATGTGCAAAGCAACTCCATCAGAAACAGATCTGGTAACATTAGCCTACTTCCCTTTGGAGGTGTGATGCTGGAACAGTAACAATGAAAGTATAGGTGTGGTTTGACTAATGAACGTTATCCAGATTACAGAATTAGCTGGAATGTGGGCCTTTGTAGCATGTCATAATAAAATCCATAAATGTGCCTTTTAATTCCTGTGTTTCTTTAGTCATGTATTAATTCAGCATATACTCTATTTGTTGTTTGGTATTTGAATTTTACAGATGAAGGTGTCATTTTTAATTACTGTGAAACACCAACCATTTAACATTCTAATTTAAATCAGGCCTGCTCTCTAGACAAGACTGAGGGTGTGGCTCTATGCCCCCGGAAAGGGCAGGGCCTTGGGTGGAAGAAGCGGGTCTGGGGCTAGCCTCCCCTGGACCAGCAGTTTTCAGATTATGGGTTGGGACCCAATACTGTGTTGTGGAATGTCAGGCACTGGGTCTTGCTGCAGGGGATCAGGTGACCAGTGGGGGTTCTAAGGCAGGCTACCTACCTATCCTGACACTGAAGACTTCATTGTGCCCTAAAAGTAGCCAGCAGCAGACCCAGATCCTAGGTGGTAGAGGGGGGAGAGTGCTCTGCCCGACCCAAGCACTGGCTGCTTTTGGAAGCCGAATGGTCTGCGATGCCAGGAAGCCTACCATAGTCCCTCCCAGTGTGCCACTGACTAGGAGCCACTCAAGGTAAGCCCCTCCTGCCTCAGCCCTGACCCTCCCAGGCTCCCCCACAAAGCCAGAACCCCCGTCTATGCTCCAAATCTCTCATCCTCAGCCCCACCCAGAGCCCACACTCTAGTCAAATTATGTTGGCATCAACAATTTTCTTCAACTGGGTCAAAAAAAGTTTGAAAACCATTGCCCCAGTCTACTCTCAGTGTTGCCTGGAGCACATCGCATGGGGCTCAGGTGGCAATTTAAAGGACCCAGGGCTCCTGCTGCCACCACTGTTACAGGGGCAGTAGCAGTGCCAGGAGTCACAGCCCTTTTGAGTCATCAGATCCATGGTACTTGCCCCCATTGCCCTGCCTCCCAGTCAGCAGGCCTGTTCAAGTACAGTTTGAAACTCTCTTAACTGGCACTCTCTGGACTGGCAACATCCATGGTCTGGCACGGATGTTTCAGAACCAGACAGTCATGGTGGAGGGATAATGTCAAGGACCCCTGTGGCACCAATAGGGCAGTGGGCTACCTGCAGCAAGCTGGCAGTAAGGCTGCCCTGCAGAGTTGGGAGAGCTGGTGTATGGTTGCCTGGCAGGGCTGGGAGCCATGGCAGCTGTGGCTCGGTAGGGCAGGGAGCCATGGTGCATGGCGGTGGCTGCCCGGTAGGTCCGAGAGCCCCAGCACATGGCTGACCAACAGGGCCAGGAGCCAAGGCAGTGATGGCTGCCCAGTGGGGTCAGTAGGATAGCAGGGCCAGCTGGAGGTGGGGAGCCCGCCGGGAGGCTGGTGGGCTGGGCCATGGGGGCTGTGGCAGGGGTCCAGAAATGACCTGCCATGGTCCAGCAAAATCATTCATTGGGAACTGGTCATGTCCTGAGGATGTTGAACCAGGAAGGTCCAATTTATACTACAGAACCAGACTACAAATCCAACTGTAGAAAATTTTCTGTCTTCTTCCAAAGATGGACAATACTCTTACTTTCTAACAAACGCAAAATTAAAAATTTTAAAATATTTTATTCTTCAAATTAGGGCTCTATCCTGCACTTATTCCCTGCAAAGGACTTCCATTGGTATCACTGGGGAGACTTCCTTACGTCTAGGGCAGTATATCTAGCTATTTAGTTTCACTTGCCATTTGCATCATATAGAATCTCCATGAAAAAGTTACAACTTGCCCACATTGCCCTTCCCCACCGGGTAGTAGTACACAAAGACCTACCCACCAAATCATGACCATATTCTCATTCAAATCCTTCCAAAACACTTCTAATGAGTAGCATAGAATTAATTGCATAATCCTTTCAGTGTAATCCTGAGTTAACTATATGGTAAATGGCTGGAAAATATTGGTTTTCTAATAATTTCTATATTTCAGTGCATTTCTTTTACATTATTACGCTTTATAATTTATTACTTCACTGCATGTAATATATTACAAATGAGACCAAAGAAACTGTCCTATTTTACTATTAAACTGACCGTGCTTATTCTTTGTATTCTTCCTCTTTTCCTCTTCTTCCCCTTGCGTCTTATTTCCTTGCAGCAAGAATGCGGGAAACTAATTTTATCGCCAGCTGATGCAACCTCTTCCCCAATAACTGTGCATTACTGAATATTTCCTATTCACCTGGGCAACAATTTCATCTTATTTATCTGGGGCCTTTGGAACTCTGATTTCTTTCTAAATCTGTTTGTCAGTTGACATCACAAAGGGAGATTTAGCTCTTATAACCACTGTAAACTTAACAAATATGATAAACTGAATGTGATCAAACTACAGTGCAAATGGAAAGTTTAGTAACATAAAACATTATCAAATAGAACTTATGTATAATAGATGTTTCTAGGAAAGCTTTCTGGTAACTTAATATTAAGATGCTGTGCATAATCCCTGTAAATTCACTATGGGAGTTAGTTTCAATAAGAAATGCAAAGCTTAGGAGCAAACCAGTTGCTCTTTACGTATAACCTTACAATTCTCAACTGTTCTCATACAAGAATGTATATAAGCTTGAGTCAGTTTGCTCCAATCATGCTTTTCCTAGGTATCTTTGTTTGCACCTAACATGACACATGGGAATCAATGGAATCATGTATCAAATGTACAGGGTTTTCAATAATTCCTCTGAAGTATAGGAAGAAGTGGCATGGAATTTTAAATCAAACTTAATAGACTTAAGCATTGTCTTGACATTTTGTGAACAATACATTTTATCTCTTTAGTGTATTAAAGAGGAAACTATAATCACCATAAAAACAAAGTTATTACCACAGTATATTATGTATTAATTTGTAGTATGGTAGAACCTAAATACCCCACAATGAACAGGACTTCAGTGTGTAAACATACAGCAAAATATGGTCTCTCTCTGCTCCAAAGAATTGACAATATAAATGGGCAAGACAAATACAGGAATGATTTTGTCTCTCATCTGCCAATGGAGAACTGAGACAGATTAAATGATTTTCTGAATGCTGTACAGGAATTTTGTGGCAGAGCTGGAAAATGAACCCAGATCTCTGACCTGAGCTTTAACTGTATGATAACTACTGACGGATGTTCATTTTTTTTAGTCTGTGACTCCTGTTGACACCAATAGGAGTTCCATACTTTGCAACAGATCCAACATTTGCATATAAGGAACAAAAAAGAATATTATAGTGTAAAATATTGTGACGTTTGACTCTCAAAGTCTCCTAACTCCTTGACATATCTATTGTATCATGAGAGAACTTTTTGGAGTCTTAGGCTTTGCCTACACTGGAAAGACTTAGCGATGAAAGTACTGTCAACATTCATAAGTTGCCAAAAAGAAAGTCGCCAAATCATGTTTACACTGCCACATTCTATCAACATATCATGGCCGCTTTGTAAACTCCCCCATCGACAGAAAGAGCAAAGCAATGTGGGGATGTATCCCACAATGCCTGGTGTCACCTTCAGTCGCTAGGCACTGTGGGAACTCTCAATGTAGCGTAAGGCATTTGGGGACTGTGAAAAACATCCCATCAGCCACCTCTTTGCTTCCCAGCCCTCCCAGGGATTCCGGCTTACTTTTGTGCCATTTGAAATTGACATTCCTTGTTGCGCACTCCAGCATCTGCTGTGAGAAATCATGGATCCCAGACTTCTCTCCCATGCCATGTGCAATGTGCTTAAGACATCACACATTGCAGCAGAACTACTTATGCTATTAATAGCAGAGGATGAAAATGGATGTGGACAACAATGTGAGTGACAGGGACACAAAGAGACATTGAATTGGGCTGTCATAGAGCAGCTGTGCACAGTAGAGTGTTACTTTTGGACTAGGGAAACCAGTGGTGAGTGGTGGGATTGCATTGTCATGCAGGTGTGGGATGAAGAGAAGTGGCTACAGAACTTTTGAATGCGTAAAGCAACCTTCCTGGAACGGTGTGCTGAGCTGGCCCCTGAATGTGGCACAAAGACACCCAAATGACAGCTACTATCTCGGTAGAAAAGCATGTTGCAATTGCTATGTGAAAGCTGACAACTCCCAATTGCTACTGTTCAGTTGCAAATCTGAATCTACCACTGGGCAGTACTTGTGCAAGTATGCAGGGCAATAAATCTCATTTTGCTGTGAAGGATTATGACATTAGGAAATGTGGCTGGCTTTGCTGAAATGGGCTTTCCAAACTGGCAGGGCACCCGATGGCCACACATATTCCCATTATTGCACCACTCCAGCTTGCCACAGAGTACATACATCAAAAAGGGTACTTCTTGATTGTGCTGCACGCACTTGTGAATCACCATGGGCATCTCACAGACATAAATGTGGGGTGGTCTGGAAAGGGGCAAGATGCATGAATCTTCAGGAGCAGTGGCCTGTACAGAAAGCTGCAGACTGGGATTTACTTTCCAGACCTGAAAATTACAGTGGGGGATGTGAAAATGTCCACACTGATCCTAAGTGACCTGGCTTACCCCTTTCAGTCCTGGCTTCTGAAGCCTTACACAGGCCACCTGGACAGCAGTAAGAAACAGTTCAACAACAAGCTAAGCAGATGATGCATGGTTGTTGAATGTGCCTTCAGCAGATTGAAAGAGAGATGGAGGGGTGTCTGTGGCAGGTTGGACCTTTTGGAGGATCATAACTCCAAGGTGGTGGCCGCATGCTATTGCTTGCATAATTTGTGTGAAGGTGAAATGTTTTCCCATGGGCAGAGCACTAAGACACAGCATCTGGGTGCACAGTTTGAACAGCCAGACATTTGTGCTATCAGAGGAGCCCATTGGGTGGCCATCAAAATCAGGGAGGCTCTGAGGAACCATGATGATAATGAGGGGTGCTAACATTTCTGTGTGTTGGGGTTGCTTCCCTGCCTCATCCCACTGCTCATCCTGAGCAAGGCATTCCCATGAAACCAAGGGATGTTACAGGCTTCCACAGGGACCAGAGTGATTGGTACGGGTTGTGTCACACACAGCAAACTCATGGAGACCTGTATCAGTTTTGTCTTTACTGATCTCTTTCCATGGTGATCACATACATAGGACGAATCCTTAGTGGTAGGGAAGGGTTATTGGAAAACCTCACAATTGTGTTAACATCCAGCTGTAAAAGTCACAGCTGCTATGACAGGGAGTGGTGTATGCTAGAGAAAACCCATTATCAGAATGGGAAAATGATTGTGTGGGCATAGAAGAAGGGTAGCTAGATACAGAATTTTGCTTGTGTGGACACAGAGGCTTCTGTGTGGGCATAGAGGAGGGTTGCTATGAAAAGAATTCTGCATGTGCTGACAGGGAGGCCTTTAGTTTTATCCTCTCTGCATCTGATTAGAGACTACAGCATCTTGGTCTTCCGTGATCTTTAGCATGCACTCTGTGGCTTCTGTTCTAGTTTTCATCTCCCTGGCCTGCCTTTGCTTCCTTTTCTCATTATGGAGCATTGAATGTTGCAAAACATCCTTGACTAGGTCCTCTCTAATCCCCTGAGATTTTTTTCCTTAGTTGACAGAGTCTGTGATCAGGAGGGCGTGCCTGACTTCTCAAGGACTGGTCTGGAAAAGTAACCATTAACAATAGACTGACAGTACTGTTCCTGTTAAAGATTGTAACATTTCATTAACATGCACATCTCTGAACAAAACTGGCCACTTTTCTTGTTACCCTAGAGGCAAACATAGTTCTCTGCAGACACTCTGATCATGGTGAGTTTTAAAGGTAGGGAGTAAGGGCCGGGGGGTGGGGGGAAGAGGGCTGGGCATGGATCCCCAAGAAAGTATAGTCTGCCCTTGTGCAGTAAGTGTACATGGAAACAATTTCTAATAATCCTACACTTGTCCACAGGCTGCCATTACTCTGGCTGATATATCCCTGCTGAAGCTTAACAGGCAAATCCAGGCTCAGCTTTTGGATGTGAGTGTGTGTGTGTGCAGAGGGTGCCCCATTCCTTATGCAGCCAAACTCTGACACCTTGGTTCCAGCAGCACAGACTGGGGAATGGTTGGGAGAGTGTCATACCACAGTGATGGGGAAACAGCAGCCCTGCCATAGAATCTCTGTGCAAAAAGCACATCAGGAAAAGCTTCGACGCCATCTACCAGTAAGATTGTATTGATATCGCTATATACATGAATGCCCTGTTTGGATATAACACAGACCCAGGCAGAGCTTAGCCAGCTCACAGAAATACAGGCTTGGATCATCCTGTGCCATCGCCTGCACTACTCTCACCCTGCTGCAACAGAACAACTTACCGCCCCATACCACTGCCTCCACTCCCTGCTGCAATACCGCTACTTACTGCCCCACCGCATCCCTACCCCAATGCAACAGAGCAACTTACCCTGCATCTCTTCCCTTGCTTCATGCTCCATGTCCAGCTGCTGAGACTCCACATGAGCCTGAGGACTTGAGTACAATTCCTGGCTGCCTGCCACACTGGTTCACCCCACTCCCTATCCACTTCCACCTCTTCATCAAGAAGTTCTGAATCTGAGTTATGTCCTCTTTCTGCTGATGACTCTGTTCTGTGAAAAGTATCCGCAGGGTCCTTGGATGCGGACATGGGGTCTCCACCCAGGATTGTGCCCAGTTCCTTATAAAAATGGCATGTCACGGGTGCAGTACCAGACTGCCTGTTTGCCTCCTTCACCTTCTGGTACAACTGACAGATTTCCTTTATCTTGACTGTGCATTGCAGGGTGTCTCAATCATACCCCTTCACATACAAGGATTGAGAAATGTGACTGTATGAGTCTCAGTTCCTACAGGTCACTTGGAGTTGTGATTGCACCAATTCTTCACCCTTCCCCCTCCACACACACACTAATAAGATCCAAATGCTCTGGGGTGCTTCAACCAGGAGAGCATCTTGAGCAATAGCCAGCCCTGTTTCCCTGAGAAGACACCATAAGGAGCACTACACGATGAACCAGCCAGCAGGAAATGGATTTTAAAGTTCCTGGGTTTTGCAGGGGGAAGGGACACATTTCTGTTTATCGGTTTACATGGATGCAGAGCAGCAGAGTTGAAAGCACTGGCCAGAGTGTCTAAATGGGTATTAAGGGAAACATCCTGGAGTTCAATAAGCTAAATAAAAACCTATTGTAGAATACACTGCATGACTCTTGGCAGTAAAGAGAGTGGGAGAGACAGAAGTCCCTTGCAGAGGTAGAAGTGGGTTTTTGTCACCGAAATGGGTTTTTTGTTACTTTTGTCACATCGTAATGTGAACGCTCTCTGGGGTGTGTTGCCAAAAAGTGTTATTTGGCACCAAAACTTGCCAGTATAGATAAGCCAGATATCAACAAAATATATTTATTGCACGTTTACAAAGCTGGTTCAAGATTCATATAACTTCTGTGCTCTCGACCTGCAACATACATAGCTCAAAGTCTTAAATGTGAGGCCTTTATTTCAGTGAAATAGAGATACGTCGATATGTATCTCCACCATGTAATGACACTCTATGTTATGTACTTCAAGGAAGATATAAGAGACTGAATAGACATCCAATTTCAAAACTGTGAAATAATTAAAATAGAGACCATTCATGTAATTCTTTCCATCCAGTGATTGCAAAGTGCTTCAGACATTTTATATAGATAGGCTGGCTACAAAGACAAATCTCAGACTTGTAAATTAAATTGTGCTTCCAAGTCAATAGAGAAATTCACACAAAAATGGACTGAATGTAATGGCGGTGGAAACAAGCCCGATGGCTTTGTAGATTAAATAAACTTGTATATGGTTATGGAAATTAAACTATGAATTAGCCAACGTATATTTTGGAGGAAAAATTCATAGGCCTTGTTTGTGATATGCATAATAATGGTCCAGGTTCACAAACCAGCAATCCCTCTCCCTCATGCATTTCCTCCTGATTTGTCCACAAGAAACTGCAGTGCCTTTTATAGTTAGACATAAGAATGTTGCCCTTCAGGAAGAGAACTGCTTGTATCTCTTATAATTGGAGATCAGGCTAAATAAAAAGAGGCAGAACAATAACTTTGGCAGCTGAATCCTATCTGTGGGCATAAGAGCTCTGTGACTATCACTGAAAATCAAATGGAATGGCCCACCACAATGAGTGGCATGTAACCCCAGCATCTTTCTCTAACATTAGCATCGTGGAATTTATTAACCCTCCTTATAGTTGAAGAGGTGGCTCCATTGTAAACCGTCTACTATATATTTGAGAGAGTTTGTCTGTCTGTGTATCTGTCTGTTTGTGTGTCTGTTTGTTCAAGAACTCCTCCTAAACAGTAAGAGCTAGGACCCCCAAATTCAATATACAGTTTCCTCTTTCATAACTGAAAGCAGAGTAAGGGTTTGGTTGTGACAGGAAAATGGGATGTGCCTGGAATGGGATTGTTTCTCATTAAACCATATAGAAATGAGACAAAATCACCAATCAGATGAAAGGGGCTGGCTGGAGGTACACTTCCCTACCCCTGTACAGGACTATCCTAGCCCTGAGCCTCCCACTTCCCAGGCACTCTTTAGGTAGAGCAGAAGGGTGGCTGAAGCTCCCTCTCCCTCCCAATTCATACGAGAACATTGTTGGCTGTTACCCTTCAAGGAGCAAGGGGAAAGTGCACAGTTTGCTGCATTCCTCACTCTGTTTGGGGAACACAGAGGGCAGATGAACCTGGACCTGCGCAATTGGGAGACATGTATCCTCCCCCAGCTGTGCCCACTGGAGCTGCAGCAGCCATGGAAAGGATTTCTTACCTGACCCCAAGATGCTGTGGTGAGAGAGGGCTAGAGTAGTGTTCTCTCTCTGGGGTGGCCTGTATACTGAACCCCTCATCTCCAGCCCCGCCCCAGAGCAATGATTTAAATGAGGCATGTACATTTTTATTTTATTTATCAGAAAACATCACAACAATTAATTGAGCTAAGAAACCAAACAATGCCAGGTAAATCTTCTCATTATAAATAAACAGCAAGTCATTCTGACTAACACATTGGTTAATTGAGATAAAAGTGCTGTTGAGCCTTTTTAATTTAAAATGTGAGGTACAGAAAATTATATTGATCAATGAAATATCAATAAACTGTTTAAAAGCTTTCTATAGAAAATCTTATTTATATCTACAAAAAAGTCTGAAGTGAATGAAACTGGGCCAAAACAAACCTACTACAAAAAGAAATTAAATCAATGGACAAGAATGCCCCGAGCTGGTACACAAATGTGCCAAATTCTACCTATCACAGGATGATGCTGACCTTCAAGAGGGAAGACCCAATGTACCTCTGACAGGTCAATTAGCCCCAATTAGACTTTAGCAAGAGGTCACTTAGGTCCCAGAGTGAAGGGAACTGGGTGAGTCACAGAGCTGCCTTGTGAGCTGGAGCTGCCTTAGGTCATGCCTACACTAGGAAATTATTTCAGAATAATGACTCCTGAAATAACTATTTTGAAATAGTGTGTCCACATTACAGGAAAGCCCTAATATTAGTCCCAGGCAGGCTCCCTTAGGGTATGTCTACACAGCAGCATTATTTTGTAATAACTGACATTATTCCAAAACAACATAGTGCATGTCTACACTGCCAGCATTTATTTTGAAATAATGTCAAGCTGGAGGACTTCTTACTTCAACTCCTGTAACCCTTATTTTATGAGGAGTAAGGGAAGTTGAAGGAAGAGTGTTCTTTCTTCGACTTCCTGCTGTGTAGACAGCGCCAAAAGCAGAATTAAGCTATTTCAACTTAAGCTACGCAATTGATGTAGCTGAAATTGCATAGCTTAATTTGATTTTAGCCCTGCTGTGTAGACGTACCCTCAATGTGGACATGCTACCTTGACTGAGAGCCCCAGGAAGCACTGGGGAATAGTTACTTTGAATGTCTCTTGGGAGTAGTTATTTCAAAATAGCAGCAGTAGGGTGTCCATACTACCACTATTTTGAAATAATTATTTAGAAATAAGTGTTATTCCTCATGGAAAGCAGGAGTTATCATTTCAAAGTAACCAGCCCTTTATTTCGAAATAACAGGCTTAGTAGTGTGGATGCTCCACTTGTTATTTTCAAATAAGTTGAGTTATTTCAAAATAATTCCATAGTGTAGACCAGGGCTTAGAGAATAGCTGGAGTCAGTCAGGAGAGGGGAAGGTGAGGGAGGGAGTTTTGGCCAATGCTCTGAAAGAGGGAACAATGGACAGTTGACAGGAGAAAACCATGCAGAGAGCAGAAAACTCTCTAGACACTCTCTGGAAAAATGAAGTATTTACAAGGATTCCAGCAGAATTTCACTTATCACAAGGGGAAAATTGAAAACAAATGTTATTACAAGTTATATATTCTCTATGTATAGAAATAGAGGTAATAAATTCAGAAAATCACTGTACATTAACATAGCCATCCATCATAAAACTGAGGTTCTGATTACTTCTTCTCATTAAGGATTCCTTGGCATTATTTACATGAAAAAGGTGTTAACTGTGATGACCTGGACAAATTACTCATTGAGTAATAATGAGCTGCCGACCAAAAATTCTCCAAATGTTGCAGCTGGATATAATATTCTTCATTCCCTAATCTAAACTGCACGGTAATATTTGTGATGCTTTTTACCAGTTACCATAGTTGCTGCGGTCCTAGTTCTGCAATGATACTTTCCAAGAGAAAAGACCTTTTATAAAAAGGCCTTGCATAAAAGTAACTATTTTGATGCTTTACCAGTTACCATAGTTGCCTAGTCCTAGTTCTGCAATGAGAAAAGACCTTTTATAAAAAGGCCTTGCATAAAAGTAACTATTTTAATAACTAACTTATGACACATTCCATTCAAAACTGTTGTGCAGTATTCAGTACACAACAGCATTGCTACAAGAAAACCTGACTCCTAATTAACATTACTTTTATCTAACTTGGTTTTGTAAAAAAAACACATATCTACTAGGGATGTAATAGTATAGCCAATTAAACGATAAGCAAAAACTTATAGGTTAATGCTATAGACTACATGCATTTCCCTCCCCCACCCTTGCCAGTAAATTTTTTAGCAGACTGGCCTGCAGTCCAGCTCAGTTCTGGCTCTTACCAGGTCCAGAACCTACTCCTGCTGTGGCTCTGCATTTAAAATGTATTAGGAGCCATGCAGGTAGGCAGCCTGGCTTAGTTCCGGCTCATGCCAAGTCCAGGAGCTCAGACCTACCTTAGACAGGGGCTGCTGCCATCCTGTTCTGCTGCCTCTATATCAGAGGCAGTAGCACTGGGCAACAGGCAGCCAGTGCACAAGGGGAGCTGGTTTTTAAACTGGCTCCTCGTGGACCAGCTCCCGCCTGACACTCTGCACTGCTGCCTCTGATACAGCAGTTGCCGGCTCTGCCCCTGGGGAATATAGAATAACCGATAAGAATTCATGAGGTTACTCAACTATTCAATTAACTGATATTTAACATCCCTAGTATCCACACTGTCATTCCATTTCTGGTACGAATCACATCAGAAGTCTTCAATTAGTAATTATTGTGGTAGCATCAAATGTCCTTGATTAGAATCTTTGTTCCCTGTAGGTAGGAAGACATAACCCCTGCTCCAGAGAGCTCACAGTCTAATTTAAGACAAGTGAATGTGGCAAACAATTGGAGGGCCAGGAGAAAGAGAGTAAAGATAACAGCCATATGTTCATCAGCTGCACAAGCAGCTTTTTGTGCAACATCGTTCTAAGTAAAAGTGGGGCAGGAATTGGGGAGGAAGAGAGAGTGCGGAGGTCTGGCCTCACTGCAAAATTTAAGCCTCCGGGACTTGGTCCCTAGTGGTGACAATGCTGGAGAGGTGTCTGATTTTCTGTGACAGGGAAGTATATATACACAAATGTAAAAGGGTGTCTTTAGTGACTAAGAATAGGAGGTGAAAGGCCTGGGTCTGTTCCTTGCTCAGACACTGATCTGCTGTGTGACCTTCAGCAAGACACTTCCCCTCTTCCGGCCTGCTTCCATCTCAACCTTTATCTGCCTTGTCTATTTAGATTCCCTGTAATTACAGGTGACTCGTGGAAACACTCAGGGATGCCTCCACCAAAATATTAATTGCTAAACGGTGTTCCCTCACATGCTCCCTCTCTGCTCCTCTGGGTGTCCCTCCCTGCATCCACTCCCCCCACAGACACCACTTAGGTCTGTCTGTAAGCTGTTTCAGGAATGAATTATATGTACCAGGCCTAGCAGAACTAGGCTCTAATCTTGGTTGAGACCTCTAGGCAGTACTACAATATAGATAATAAATATTGCTGAATAGGAGCTTCTGGATTTGGTATGCAGCGTGGAAGTCCCTTTAAATGAATGTTCTACACATGAGTTACATGTTTACATTGTTGCAATTATAACCACAAAGTATCTTCAATACTGCATTTGTTATATGTGCTGTATTCCCTGGAATTTGACTGTTTCTTTGTATAAAAAGAATTAATTCACTTTGGCCTTACACAGTCAAGGACTGAATATCACTAGAGAAAATACTTGAACTCTCATAATCTCTAAGAGGAGTCATAATAGAAAGTCTTTGATCAACAGCACTTCTAAAGGACCAATACCACTTACCACAAAAGAAAGTATTCAGCCTAAATGAGTGTTGAAACCCCTTACATAATTAATGATTTCAAGTGCTACCTTCTGTGCTTTTCTTATTAGTATTAACTTCATTAACATTCTTTACCTAGTTTGCATTCAAATCCATTTTTATCAAAATTTCCCTACCTTATCTTTCCTATAACTTACTCTTTTGTAAAGAATAAAACCCACCTATATTTTGACAATAGAATTATCACAAATACTATTTTATAGCACTGTACAGAGTACAGAAAGGAGCTCCTCTGCAATCAGGCTAAATAATGTGCAAATTGTACACCCCACCCACCTAAAATGTGGAAGGATTGACAAGTGTGTGATAAGCAAGGTGAGGAGGAATAAGGACTGCTGTATGGTCCAATGCATTGAACAATATCACTAATGGGGAAACATACAATGCTATTAAATCCAAACTGACAGGCAAGTAATAGAAAGCTAGTATCATGGCCAAACATAAGGAGCATTTCAGACTGCACAGATATGGTAAGTACTGTTGTACAACTTGCAGTGTATGGGACCAAACACTCAGTTTAGTAGCACCTACACATGAATGGCATTGCAGTACAGTTATAGGTGATACCAATTCTGAGATGTCCTCCAGAACATTCTGTTTCAGCTCTTTGAATAGGAAGTAAAGTGTTTCCCAAATTCTATGTGTAGTGGACATCCAAAAATTTACGTGGAAGGATGAATTATGGGGAAAAATAGTAACTGAAAGTGTTACCCCATCCCTTCCCATCTCTGAGAAGGGATTCAGTGAGTAAGATATCAAGACATCCAGTCAAATGACATCTTCACTGAAGCAGAATTAAAGGTAAATAAGATACCTTTATCTAAAGATTTTCTTTTAAATCAGAGAATCTCCACAAATGCATTCTTTAACAATAGATTAACAAAGACAGTAGGGAGATTCCTCATACCCAGAAGAATCATAGAGATTTCTGAAAATGTCATGCCTAAATGGAGGTGAAACAATAGAGATGAAGTGCTAACTAGATGGCAAACAGCCAAAAGCTGATCTATCTGGTCCTCAAGAGAAGGATGATATAAAGTTTGCAGGACTGGGCCCTGTTGTCTATTTTGTTATCATATACCTACAACTAAAAGAAAGGAAAACTATGTTAAAGAAACATCAGATCTTCAAATATAATTCCTTTAAATCCTTTGTTGCATCTGATGAAGGTTCAGAAAAGGGCAACAAAAATGATTAGGGGTTTGGAATGGGTCCCATGTGAATAGAGATTAAAAAAATGGGACTTTTCATCTTAGAAAAGAGGAGACCAAGGGAGGATATGATAGAGGTCTATAAAATCATGGCTTGTCTGGAAAAAGTTATTTACTTGTTCCCATAACATAAGAACTAGGGGTCCTCAAATGAAATTAATAGGTAACATGTTTAAAACAAACAAAAGGAAGTTTTTCTTCATGCAGCACACAGTCAACCTGTGGAACTCCTCTCAAGAAGACATTTGTGAAGACCAGGACTTTAACAGGGTTTAAAAAAGAACTAGATGCATTCATGGAGGTTAGGTCCATCAATGGCTATTAGCCAAGATGGGTAGGAATGGTGTCCCTAGCCTCTGTTTGTCAGAGGCTGGAAATAGATGACAGGAGAGGGATCACTTGATGATTACCTCTTCTGTTCACTCCCTCTGGGACATCTGGCATTGGCCACTGTTGGAAGACAGGATACTGGGCTAGATGGACCTTTGGTCTGACCCAGGATGGCCACTCTTATGTTCTTATGAAATGTTTTTTTACTCAAATAAATCTGTTGGTTTTTATGGTGCCACAGGACTTCTCTTTGTTTAAACCCTATAATTCTGTTTCTGAGGAAACAAGACTTGTAACACAGAAGTAGTGTGAATGAAAAGGGTTGTCTCATGGTTAGAAATAATGCCAAGTCACAGAGAAACTTTGTGTATTAAGGTATTCATTCTGATCGGGGAAAAGATAAGATCCATGAATTCTCCTTTTAACATTTTCTTAATTACTTTCTTGCTGATCATTTTTCTAATTTTTATATCAGGCAATTAAAAACATGTTCTGTCTTCTGGCAAGGTGAATAAAAATTAAATATTCATTTAAATAATCTCCATGCTTATGTTCAACAATCCAAATCTAACATATTATTAATGTGTTAAATTATTAAACATAAATTACAAAGAAAAAGCTTTCAGCTTGTAAAATCTCCTGGGTAAGTCATGGCACAGTGTCATCTGTTCATTCATTTAAACAAATAGAATATAAAGTTGTTCTGATTATATTTTGTGTGTGCGTATTTGTATTCTTGGAACCTTAACATTCTACCTCTTCTACAAAGTATTTGCTCCCTTTAGAGCTGAATTCCACTAAATAATAATGAATTCCTATAATGAAATCCTTCCTTTAAAACACGTGGAAGTTTAATATTCCAGAACCTGTATGATGAAATTCACCACTGTTCAGAGATATATGCACCACTGAAGTCCTACCTCACTTCTTATTTTATATTGTAGCCCTCCATGTCTACACTAGGAAATTATTTCAAAATAACTAAATTTGAAATAATAACTCCTGAAATAACAAAGTAAAAATAGCATATCCCACTACAGGGCAGCCTCAAAATTAGTCCAAGTCAGGCTCCGCTATTGTTGATGCACTATCTCAACATAGAGCCCCAGAAGCACTGGGAAATAATTAGTTTGAATTCCTCTGGGGAGTAGTTATTTCAAAAAGCAGCAGCGGAGCGTCCACACTAACACTATTTCAAAATAACTATTCTGAAATAAGCATTATTCCCCAAGGAAAGCAGGAGCACAGATTTCGAAATAAACAGCCCATTATTTTGAAATAACGGGCTTGGTAGTGTGGACACTCCACTTATTATTTTGAATATGGGGGTTATTTCAAAATAACTCCCTAGTGTAGACTAGGGCCATGAGTGGGGGTGAGAATAAGGGCAAACTCAAATGAAGTAGTCACACGTTCCAACCTCTGTCACCATGTTCCATGTCTTCATATTGACACAGTTGCAGGCAAATAACAGCTATGGGGAAATGACCAGAGGAAAGTTTCCTGGATCCATGCTTCTTCAGATCCAGTAGCTCAAATGCTGGATTCAGAAGTGCAACAGTCTGTCTCATTGGCTAGGGATAGTAATCACAGAAGGGTTACACCTGGACTGGAAAGTCCACACTCTCCAACTACCACTAGGGTACCTGCTGAAAACCTGATTACTGTTGCTCCATGCAGGCAGGGATGAACTTAAACCCATGACAAGCAGTTCTATTATTATCCAGAGAGCTATATTTATCAGTGCATCACCTTTTGCATCCTGTCTGAACTAGAGCTGGCTGAAGAATGGGCGAAATGTATTTATCTGGATGGTTTACTACTTTCCAGTAAAAGAGTTCTTAGGTAAAGCGCCAGGTATCCTTGACATCTTTGCAAACATGTTCTCTAAATACAATCTTGTAATCCAATCCTTTAAAATGTATTATTTTACTTTTCCACAATTTTTATCTATTCAGTTTCTGCTCTCTGAATGGTCAATTTAGGGCTTTTAATTGTGAGACTTCAGGCATTTGTGCATAGATAAGCCTTTTACCTGAAAAAAAGTGATTTTGATCATTGGCAGGCATATTGGCACAAAGTGTTTGCCTGGACACCTTCTTCAGTTATCTGGTAAGTAGGGATATAAATTTATAACCATTTAAATGGTTAACCAATAAGGCTGGCTTCGTTGGTTACTGTTAACCGGGTTATACACAGGCTTCCACCTTGCTCCTGGGGAGCCAGCTGCCACTTCATGCTGCTGGCGCTGTATCAGAGCCAGCAGCATAAGGGCAGCAGCCAGCTCCCCAGATTTTCAGCAGTTACACATGCTACGTCTATACTGCTTCCTTCTTGCGGAAGAGGAAATGCAAATGGAGCGCTCATTAGTATATGTCACACTCTCATTTGCATATTGTCTTCTGATCTTTTTTGCGGAAGAGGTTTTTGCACAAAAAAATGCAGAGTAGACTGGCTGTTTTGTGCAAAAACCCTTTTGCACAAGAACCCTTATTCCTGAGAAATAAGGGTTCTTTCGTAAAAGGGGTATTTTGCGCAAAAACCTCTTCCGCAAAAACAATTGGAAGAGAATATGCAAATGAGAGCATGACATATGCTAATGAGTGCTCCGTTTGCATTTCCCCTTCCACAAGAGAGAAGCAGTGTAGACGTAACCACAGTTACACAATTGCCCACTTTTTAACATTCCTAGTCTGGTGGGTCTGTGCACCAATTTAGGACAAAACAGTTGCCATGCCCAACTTTGTATTTACTTTTTATGCAAGCTTTTTTTTTCTGCTATGCAACAACAAGAACAAAAAAGTAACAGAAGTCATAGTTCTGCTCTGGATTCATGCTGCAGGGTCCTCTGTTCCTCCTCCCACATTTTTCCTGAAGCTCAAGTTTCACTGCTCTCCTTGAGCTACAGAGGGATCACAGGACCTTTCCAACCTGTTGCTGCTCAGAGACATGTTTCTCTCTTGATAATCCCCCTATAATATAGAACAAGATAAATGGATGCAGGGTAAGTCCATAAATGGCTATTATTCAAGATAGTCAGAGATGCAACTCCATGCTCTGAGTATGCCTAACCTCTGACTGCCAGACACTGGGAATGGATTATTTTATAACTGCCTGCTCTGTTCACTCTCTCTGAGGCATTACCACGTGCTGAAGAATATGGGAAAAAGTGTATGTCATTCCCTGGCAAATTGACCTTCCGCATTTATTATTTGACTCCAAAGTTATGTCCAGTTGTAATACAGCTTGTGATTCCTTCTTGACAGTTCCTGTCATCCGCATTGGAATCTGGAAGTGGCTCTCCTGGTCCCAGGCTCCCGGTCTCAGCTATATTCAGTGTTTGATAGGTAGGTGTTTGATTAGGTTAGTCCATCTACCTTAGTAGTAAGGCGATCAGAAAAATGTTTAGCTTGTCTATTATGGAAGCTCTAAGTCTCCCATAGTCCTCTGGGCCTCATCTGCAAGGTAGGGTTTATCTTAGGAGTCCATTCCTCCTGGGCTACTGGTGCATTGTGAATACCCTCTCAAAAGTCTCTCCGAAGACTTAAAAGTCATTTTGCGGGCCCCATTTTGGTGAGGATTCCTTCTTCCCCCCACAAGTAATTGCAGCCATGCCTGTGGCTCCAATTCTCTGAGGTCAATTGGTTAAACATGAACTGCAGCTGTTGCTCCTGCTGCTTTTGTCGGAACAAAGCTGGAGCTACTGGAGCAACCACTGCTGCTGGATTTGCCACTGGGTCAGACTCTGCTGCAGTTCTCCCATCTCTTTCAAAATGGCCATGCTTTTCCTGAGCAGCAGCATTGCCCATATTCTCCATCACGTGGTAGGTCTGTCAACCAGCTTGGGGACCAAACAGCCATGTCCAGCTCTGTTGTAGCTTTCTATGCAAGTTTTTTTATTCTTCTGCCACAACCTCCCGCCTCCAAAACTGAAAACAAAAAAGTGATAGGATTAGACTGATACTGGACACTCAAAGCTCATAACCCTGGAGCCCCAGGGGAGCCACAGGAACTCTCTACTCTTTTGCATCCTTCTGCTGCTAGGGAAGTTTTTGTCTCTCCTGGCCTTCCCTTCTCTTATACTTTCCATATGAGAATCAGAGCTAATCATTAGCGACCGCTCAGCTGGATTTGCTGTTTCCCCAACATCTGTCTTCTGGGCTTTTCCTTAGGCCACAGTTTGATGTTGCTGGGCTCCACAGGTCCTTCAAGAGACAGACCACTAAGCCATAGTAAGAACATTCAATGTAAAGTATGATAGACAGCCAATGAAGCTGTACTTTTAGCGTTCTCTTTCTCTCTCTCTCTTTCTGTCCCTTGATTAAGTGACTTTCTAGATAACTTTAAATCTGATGTTCACATATGCCAAACAAAATGGTCTAGTGCAAAAGAAGCCAGGAGAAGACTAAGAATCCTAACATTTCCTAGCCCCTAACTTTTTCTACAGTGCATTCTCTCTGAGACATCACATTTCTAATGATTTCTTCAGGACAGTTGGCAAGGATGTCTACTGTCTCCTTTTCTTTTTACAGTAGCCATACAGCCTTTTATGCATAAAATAGGAGCATCACAGGAATTGATTAGAGAAAAGTTTTACATGCAGATGATGTAGTATTTTTAACTAAACCTATTATTTCCTTTAAAAATTGTTTTTTAAGGAAATCCATGACTTTTGAAAAGCTTCTGGATTTAAAGTAAATTATGCCAAATCCAACATGCTAGCTTATAAATGTGCCAGACTCTGAAAAGTCATAACTTCAGGAATCATTAAGGTACAAATGAGCAACAAATTCTATAAGATGACTGGGAATTCAAATCAAAACAGCCTAGAGGAGCTCTGTGATTTAAATGTCAAACCACTTGTTTAACCAATGAAAAAAGAGCAGCAGTGCTATGAGAGGAAAAGCCACAATCAAAATGAACATTTTGCCAAGGATAACTTTCATGTTTCCAAAACCTTTCCATGATTGTCTCAGATAAAACTCTAGCAGGAATACCAGGGATGTTAGAATTGATATGATATAAGAAAGGACCAAGAGTGAATGTGGATACTTTGCAGAGGTCCATAAAACAGAGTAGATTAGCTATTCCAAACAGTCTTTGATACTATCAAGCTGGACAGCTCAAAGCATTAGAAATTGGAGGGGTACTTTAATCCAGGCAAACACTGGGTATTTCTTGAACAAGAAATTTGTTGCAGTGTACACACTGTTAATCTATCATAGCTTAATAAAAAAATCACAACTACCAGATATTTGTACATATTATATACCCAGCAAATAAAGAACAAACCGATACTTAGCTATTTGGTTACCTTTTAGTCGATAATCAAAGTACATTCCCCCATGTTAAGATTTGATAAATATGCCCAATCTCATAAATGTGTAACCAGAGATTTCATTCAATTTCATAAAATCACTAACATGCTCTCTCTGTATAATACTGTAACACTTTCTAACCGAAAATCAGAAAAACTGTCAGGTAACTTAAATGTCCAATCACAGAGACCAAAGATCAACTTCTGAATAATGAACACACAGAGAAGTACTCACCTCAAACATTTCATGAAAACACACAGACAATGTGCTCATAAAAAAACATTCACTGAAATATTAATGAAAAATTTCATGAATAATCATGACCCGCTTACAGACAATTCAGAAACAAGAAATAGAAGCAAATCCAACAACAAAGTTAATTTGTTTAATTATTGTCTGTATTCTCTCCTCCATATCTACATGGAAATGGGAGTTATGAACACACAAAGAAAGAACAACCATCAATATATTGATTTATCTGATGGCATTAAGAAAAAATTACTTATTACAGAGAGTATAAAATAAACAGAAGGATAAAAGAGCTGTCACAGTAAGCAAACTGATAGCAAAGAACAAACAGCAGAAACACTATTTCTCCTTCATATCTCAGTGGGATGATTGCATTCATCTATATTTTCTAAATAGTGATTTTCACTTACTGTAAGCCTTGAGGATATTCATCAAAACTGTTTCCAGTAATTACAGCTTTTCAAGGAAGTAAGGTTCACAGTAGCAAGACATAAAAAACATAAACTAAGGGTGTGTCTACACATATATCCCTATAGCATGTCTAGTAAATATACTCTATGCCAATGAAAGAGAGCTCCCCTTAAGCATAATAAAACCACCTCCTATCAACATAGCGCTGTCCCCCATTTCTAGACTACATGCCTCTGCCGACAGAGGCATGTAAATTAGACTACCCGACATAGTCAATGAAGCGGGGATTTAAATATCCCCAGCTTCATTAAAATAAAAATGGCCGCTGCGCTGTGCCGGCTCAGCTGATCATCGGCACAGCACGGCAGTCAATACACGCATCGGTCGACAGGGAATGCCTTTGTCGACCACTCCTGTAAACCTCATTTCACGAGACATAAGGGAGCGGTCGACAAAGGCGTTCCTTGTCCACTGATCTGCGTCTTGACTGCCGCTCTGTGCCGACGATCAGCTGAGCTGGCACAGCGCGGTGGCCATTTTTATTTTAATGAAGCAGAGGATATTTAAATCCCCACTTCATTGACTATGTCGGGTAATCTAATTTACATGCCTCTGTCGGCAGAGGCATGTAGTCTAGACATACCCCCAATGCTTATGTTGATGTAACCTTTATGGTTTATTCCTACCCCTGAGTGACATAAGTTCTGTTGACATCAGCTGTCATGTGGAAATAGCCTTAGATTCATTCATGAGTATTTCTGTGGTCACTCTGAACCACAGGTTTAGTTCCATCAGGTAAGGAACATTCTCTTGCGAATTCTTTACACAAACTACTTTCATAAATGATCACATTTTAACATGTAAATGTACATCTCATAAGTGATCAAAAAGAACTTGGATTTATTTTATAATATATTTTTCAGCTCAAATATTCTACTTTCCTGAGGAAAATCATATATTACATATAAACATAGATGAAAATCATAAACATGTAGAGAAGGAAAGAGAGACTGTAGGAGAAATGTCACACTCTAAATCTTTTGATAGTATCAATAAATACAAGCATCAGTGAGATATGTTACCCTGTGTATTAATGAATGCTACCTCACATACATGTATTCCATTTGTATAACTGTAGAGCACATCTAAAACGTCTCATCTGTCACTTATAGTGTAGGCTTACTGAAAAGGTATTCTTGGCTACAAAATGCCACTTTCTTAATTCCCTCATTGCTGAGTTTTGCTTCTGGGAGCCATTGATCAGTTCTGACAAGAAAATAAATCCCTGCAAACAGTGTGCATTCATTGGCTGATTGACAGTGTCTTCAGATGTCCTGCTGTAATCCTGTCTAAATAGATTTGCTGGAAAATAGATGTTCCTAGTAAGAATTCTTTCTGGCAAAGAGGAGTCTTACCATTACAAAAATTCTCTCCTTGATTACTTGGATCTCCACTTCCAACTGGAGTTTCCTCAGGAATCAATTTCTAGAGAGAGCTGAGACTGACATTAAAGTAAATGTTCCGTTTAAAAAAAAAAACATGACGAGGTTAGCTAAAGTCAATAGAAAAACCACAACTCATTTAAAATTTTCAAAATTTAAGTCAAATTCTGAAAACTCAATTATTAATGGCTGCTGGGATTGTTTGTTTAAAATCTTTTGTTATGTGGATCAGTGTTTATGTCGCTCCTCCTGTCAGGACCTGGCCTGAGCCAGGGAAGTTCCTGATCTAACTCTGCGGACCAAATATGGTGATGAATCCTGACCATCTCACCGGAGGCACCTTGTACATATGCTAAGAAGAAGACTGAAATTCCCTACTCTTCTGATAGCACCTTGCTGATGCTTTTTGGAAAGAACAAAAAACTCACTTGAAAGAGTTATTTCATGGTTCAGTTCTGGTTGTCTAGTTTAAACTACCAAGACTCAGTGTTGTTTTCAGGGATTTAGGTTCAATCTGTGTTGGCCGTCTCTTCTTCCACTGAGCTCATCTCACACCGGTCTCAAACAGTGAGTGAGGAGAAGCTAGGAAAACCCACACAGGGGCTCCACCTCTGGCATGCTGCAGAGCGCGGATCCATAGTTCTGTTTGTTTGCTGTTTTGCAGAAAGGGCATGGTGTGGGGCAGTTATTAAGTTTGTGATTTCCAAGAGAGCAGGGGAAATCTGTGGCAAGTTGCTTTATAGAACGTGAACAAGCTGCCCATACCACAGTCTGTTTTCTGAATCTGTGCTCACTAACAATTTGGATACATATTTACATCTGTGAAGATATTTTGGGTGGTCACCTAATCAGAAATACTATCTGAATCTGCTTCTGCCCCTTTATGAATTGATTATTTTGCTATATTTTCTATAAACCACCATCCTCCCTCCTGTGATTAGCTGTGTTCAGTGTATAAGTCAAAAGAATCAGGAAGGCTTTGAGTATCCTTTGGGATCCTGTTGACGACAGACTGGTTTATGCATAGGCTGCTCTGGGCATGCAGCTCTTCTAGGAGTTTGTTGCTGATGTACGGTGCTAAATGATGTTGATCTCTGTATCCTTCTGCCTGCCTACCCAAAGCTATATCAGACCCTCCCTAACTGCTCCTGTTCAATGCAAAGATCACAGAAATGCTGGCATTATGTTCACTTCTATTTGTTGGAGTAACTGAGTGATAAAGTATCATTTACTTCTCTTTCCTCTTCTTTTTTCTTCTCTCCTACTCTCTTGCTGCTCTTCTCTCTCGACTGAAATATAAAAATTCAACATCTGCATCCACTTGAATTGCTGGGAGCACTGAATTTTGAGTAAAAGGTGGGTGTGTTTTTTTATTTTCATGTTCCTGGATGTTTGGAAGAGAAAAATAACCAATTCCATGATACTTCATGGAAATGCCAGATATCTGGGGGAGGAAAATCCCCTGAAGAGAAATAGGGGAAACCTTCCAGATGAAATGTAACAAACCATTTTGATCACTTTTGCTCAGCTCTTGTTGGCTAGCAGGGACAGATAGTTTGTAAATAACTTCCTTCATGTGATTCATGCCACTCACCTATCTGCCGGATCAGCATGGAGCTATAAATTGAATGGCATCAGTCCCAGAAGAGACTTGCACTGGTCATCAATTCTAGGAGTAATGATCTGGCACCAGACAACGTTGTGCCATCAAACATGGAGATACCATGATAGAGTGTCACGGGATCTCTGCAAGTGAGGGAAAGGCCTGGTGAGCTCTGCTGACTTTCTGATCAGGGGGAATGAAATAGGACAGCAATTGAGTGGCAGAAAATAGCCCAAGGAACTGAAAAAGTCTAAGTGAGTCCATATCTTTGCAGCTCTAATTCAGAACAAGCATGTGATCCTTCGTATTTTCATAGCTCTGGTAGGCCCCGCATTTCATGCCACCTGAGTGACAGTTTTCATATCTTTTTATATGCCCTTTTCATCATGAGATTAATGGGCGTAAGGCCTTCACTACCTTCCAGTGAAATTTGTCCTAATAACAGAGAACGCTCAGGCTACGTCTAGACTGCAGGCTTCTTTCAAAAGAAGCTTTTCCGGAAGAGAGCGTCCACACTGCCAAAGTGCATTGAGAAAGCGACCTGCTTTTTCAAAAGATGGACACTCTCTCGCATTTAAGCTGTGATTACTATTGATGGAATGGCCACCAGAGCACCTGTTCTTTTTCCTCTTTCCTCTTCTTTCGAAAGAACTCCCTCTTCCCCGTCCACACACGCCTTTTTCCAAAAGAGCTCTTTCAGAAAAAGGCTTCTTCCTTGTAGAAAGAGGTTCATCAATGTCGGAAATACCCCTCTGTGCTTTCAATTTTTTTTTCTTAAAAGAACGTGATTGCAGTGTGGACATAAGTGAAGTTTTTTTGGAAAAATGCCTGTTTTTCTGAAAAAACTCTGTAGTGTAGATATAGCCTCAGATATTAATTTGTACCTTCAAAGGGGCTGGATCTAGGCACTTGTAGGACAGTCCCTTCTTAGCCCCAGTAACAAGGTGCCCTTCAAAAGAACTTGATCTTAAAACTGATATAGATTTCCCAATTTTATGCAGGGTGAATGGGCCCCATTCAGAGCCTGATTCAAAAAATCAATGAAGTTAGCTGCAGTCTGTATTTTATTCTGATGGACTTTGGAGCAGGTCCTTAAATGCTTATATCTTAAGGTTAGCCTAAGCAGCTTTCTGACAGTCCCTTTTAACCAACAGTTACCTGAATGAGTAACATTTGTTTAAAACAAGAAAATGACTGAACAAAATTAAGCAACTCGCATTTATATAAAATGCTTCCACTTCCTACTCTCTTATAGGAAAAGATTGAGAGAATTTTGAGGGTTGATGTGGAGCTCTGGTGGCTTATAGCTTCATATTTAATGCAAAGCTGTTAGGAATTTACTGTTTTGAATCTCATGCTCATAAAGCATGCTTCAAAACCTAACTATTTTATGTGTTGGTGCTTGGAAGTTATGACTGCCACAGTACTGTTGTGTGATAGACAGGACATAAATGCTTTGGGTGATACTGATGGATAATGGGGGTTTTAGTTGGACAGTCCTTAAATCAATTTGTCATAAAGAGATTTTGTACCTGTGCAGGAACTGGAATGCACACATATGTAGCAAAGGGACAATTAAGGACCAGCTGGAATAGGAATACACTGACTTAAAAACTCCATGATTTGGAGGTTCAATAGTCTGCAGAATAGTCTGGGCTTTCATGAAGTGTGACGGGTTGGCCTCGCTCCATCCCCTCCCGGAAAGGGACACCATGCTCAGGCGGTGAGCGTCGCACCGAGATGCTGCGGTGCATGTTAGGGTGGCCGGGCAGGCTGTTTAAAGGCTGCGCTGGCACGCTCAGAGGGGGGACGACAGGAGCAGGGGGTGGGGCTGCGTCAGCCTGGAAGTGGCGAGCGACCGGCAGAGCAGGGGCAAGGAAGAGTGCTGGCAGGTCCTGGAGGCAGCGGCTGGCCAGCGGAGGAGGAGGGAGGGAGAGTGCTGGGAGAGAGGAGGCAGCAGGGAACTCCACAGGAGGAGGACCCCCCCACGGGACAACGAGGGCGAGGAGTAAGCCCAGAGCTCCTCAGGGCACTGGGAGCAGAGGGGGAGTGATGGCCCGGAAAGGGAGGCGGCGAGGAAGCCTCAGAATAGGGGCTAGCCTCCCTTGAACAAAGGGACTCACCCGCAAGTGACGGGAACGAGGGTACGGAAGCCTTTGAAGTGGAAAGAGTCACAGGATCCTCGAAGATGGAGAGCAGGTGCCGGGTGGCAGTAAGGCACGGAGGTGACACCAGGGGGTGGAGGAGGAGACACAGCCTCTAGTGGGGTAGGAAGTGGCCCAGGGCGGGAGAGTGAGCAGTTCCCGGGACAGTCAATGGAGTAAGGGGACTACTCCTGCTAGATCAGCAGAGCTGCCCGCCCCTGTCCTGAGGGCCCTGGGCCACAACACAGTAGAGTGGGTGGGCCCACATCCCCATACCCCACCACCACCACCAGGAATATGCCCGGAGGCTGAGAGAGAGAGAGAGAGAGAAAAAGGCTGGAGAGACTAAAACCAGCCGCCTGGCCTACGGCCATACCGGACCAGGGAGACGGGTGAGGGAAGTCCCAGAGCCCAGCAACGTTAGGACTGAGCTCCTCTGGTGAAAGAGCGGGGTCTCACTAAAGGACTCTAGAGCCCTGTAGGTAGCGACCTACCTAGGTGCCGGTGAAAGGCCCTATCATCTAGACTAGGTTGTTGCTACCACTAAGGTGGGGCTAGAACAAAACCCAGGGTGGGGTGCTCCCTGCCTCCACAGGGAGGGTTCACCACCCCACAAGTATCAGGGGGCCACTAGGGCCATTGACAGATGGTGGAGAATGTGGGTACTTGATTCTGACCCCTGGGACTATGGGTGTGAAGAGGGTAACTCCGATAGGAAGATGGAATGGCTGACGGAAAGCCAGTGCCAGCAGCACCTGCAACAGATGCAAATTATTCAGCAGCTGGCTGCTCAGCAGCAGGAGCAGCAGTGGCAACTAGTCAGGGAGTTGTCGGAGCAACATCAAGCCCAGCAGGACCGCTAGTTCCAGCAGGCTGCCGGCCACTCTGGGTCTGGCGTAGCTCTGATGGGGGAAAGAGAGGCAGAGGATGGGTCCCAACTACCCAAAAGACTAGCAAATATGGGCCCTGGGGACAATCCAGAGGTCTTCTTGGTCACATTTGAGCGGGTGGCCACTGCTGCCTGGTGGCCCAAGGAACACTGGGCCACCCTCTTGGCACCGTATTTGACGGGGCCTGCCCAGTTGGCTTATCGGAGCCTCTCTGATAGAGAGGTGCTAAAGTACCATAAGGTTAAGGAGGCTATCCTCGATCAGACAGGCATAAACCCAAAGACCTACAGACAAAGATTCAGGCAGGAGCGCTACCCACAGAGGCTTGCCCCCGGGCAGAAGCTCAAAGGCTCCATGAGTTGGGCTGGCGATGTTTGGAGCCGGACAGGTGGACGGGATCCCAGGTAGTGGAGATCATTATTCTGGAACAGTTCATCCAGATATTTCCAGCAGGGGGCAGTGCTGGGTATGGCGTCATCGGCCCACTTCCCTCAGTGACGCAGTAACGTTGATGGAAGACTATCTGGCAGCGGAGGGGCTGGAAGAAGGAAGAGCTGGAGGGAAGCTAGAACGAGGGCCCAGTGAGAGAGAGAGCAAGCTGCCCGAACCCCGGGGGAGAGCGGGACAGGGTTCCACCTCTCCCTCCCATACACCTGATCTGAGGAAAGCAGGGATCGGCCGGGGCATGGCCCTCCAAGCATGCGGAGGCATAGACGTCCCGGGAAAAGAGGAAGCCAAACCAGCCCCATGGTGAGCACCCCTTCCTGCAATGTATATTTCAAGTGCAGCCAAGAGGGGCACTTCTGTAGGGACTGCCCCTTCATGGACTGCTCCTACGGGCAGGTGGTGATGGTGGGGGTGGGAGTCAACCCCCAAGAACATGACCGGATTACGATACGTGTGGTGATAAGTGGCACTTGAGTCATTGCATTAGTAGACTCTGGGTGCAGTCAGACCCTAGTCAGGGCTAGCTTGGTATCCGACCCTGAACCAGGAGGACCCCCAGTGCAAATGCAACGCATACACGGGGATGTTAGAGAGTACTCTTCGGCCAGGGTGAATATAGGGGATGACGAAGAGAATGGGCTTGTTGGGTGGCGTGGAGGCGACACCAGGGGCTGGAGAAGGAGACACAGCCACTAGTGGGGTAGGAAGTGGCCCAGGGCAGGAGAGTGAGCAGTTCCCGGGATGGTCAATGGAGTAAGGGGACTACTCCCGCTAGATCAGCAGAGCTGCCCGCCCCTGTCCTGAGGGCCCTGGTGTGGGACCTGGTAGAGTGGGTGGGCCTGGGTCCCCCTACTCCACTACCACCACCACCAGGAATGCACTCGGAGATTGAGAGAGAGAGAGAGTGAGAGAAAGGCTGGAGAGACTAAAACCGGCTGCCTGGCCTATGGGTGAGAGAGGGCCCAGAGCCAGGCAACGTTAGGACTGAGCCCCTCTAGTGAAAGAGCGGGGTCTCACTAAAGGACTCTAGCGCCCCGTAAGTAGCGACCTACCTAGATGCTGGCAAAAGGCCCTATCATCCAGACTGGGTTGTTGCTACCACTAAGGCGAGACTAGAGCAAAACCCAGGGCGGGGTGCTCCCTGCCTCCGCAGGGAGTGTTCACCGCCCCACAAGTATCAGGGTGCCACTAGGGCCATTGACACTGATCAACACTGCAGAATTTGTGAGCCAAGGATGAATTTCGCCCAATTCCTACATAGACTGATTCCCAGACATTTTTAAATATTCATATCCCAACTAATTTTCATCTTTCAAATAAAACCTATTGACTAGTAAAAGGGCAGATTGTCCATGGCAGTTGCAAAGATATATAGTAAGGACAACACAAAAAAGTTTTCCCTTACCATGCAAAGAAGAGGAGGAGGGAGGAAGGAGAAAAATTGTTCTTCCTGGCCTTTGAGAATAGAACAAGAAGCAATGGGCTTAAACTGAAGCAAGGGAGGTTTAGATTGGACGTTAGGAAAAAGTTCCTAACTGTCAGGATGGTTAAACACTGTAATAAATTGCCTAGGGAGGTTGTGGAATCTCCATCTCTGGAGATATTTAAGAGTAGGTTAGATAAATGTCTATCAGGGATGGTCTAGACAGTACTGGGTCCTGCCATGAAGCCAGGGGACTGGACTCGATGACCTCTTCAGGTCCCTTCTGGTTCTACTATTCTATGATTCTATGAAACTGTCCCATTGACCAGGCTTAGTATAACTACAGGAGTGGGCTGCACTGTTTTAAAGGACTGGGTAGCCTGCATGTCCAAACATGCAGATGGGTGGTACCCTATGCATATTAGTAACTTCAAAGAATGCTACAAAGGAATATTTCTGGCTTACCACATGCTTAAGTCAGATGTTAAACGTACCAAAAAGAATAACTTAATAGTAAAATGTACCATTTTTAAGATCTTAATTTGCCATTAAAAAAAAAACCCTACTTCTCATGAGCTGAAAAACAGAAGAAGAGGAAACTATGGGTACATCTACACAGCAGGGCTAAAGTCGGAATAAGCTATGCAACTTCAGCTAAGTCAATTGCCTACTTGAAGTCAAAATAGTTTAATTCAGCTCTGGGCACTGTCTACACAGCAGGAAGTCGAAGGAAGAACAATCTTCTTTCGACTTCCCTTATTCCTCATGAAATGAGGGTTACCATGAGATGGAGTAAGAAGTCCTCCAGCTCAACATTATTTCATAATAAAGGCTGGTAGTGTGGACACTCTCTTTGTTATTTTGGAATAACTGACATCATATATATAGTAGCCCAGTGTCTGTGAGTCTGTAACGCTGAAATGCTGGCTGTTCCCTCTGGGCGGTGCTGTTGTCTCCCTGGCTGTTCCCTCTGGGTGGCGTTGTTGCCTGAGCTCACGCCTGGCCGTGGACTGCTGGTTGACTTTGCGTCAGCCGGGCCGCTGCGGGGAGCAAGCGCCATTTAGGCTGCGATCCCCATGCAGCACGGGGGTGCTGCATGGGGAGCGTGGGGCCCAAACGGCCGCTTGCTCCCCCACGACGGCCTGGCTGAGTGGTGCAGAAGTCAGCCGAGTACCACGGCGGAAGGTGAAGGGGGGCCGGGCGGTGACTTGTGGCGTGACAGCAGCTCCAGGCCCTGCCCCCTGGCCGTGAACGTCACCGCCGTGTCCCCTTCCGGGGTGTGTGTCTGACAGACAGACAGACAGACAGACAGACACACACACACACACACACACACACACACACACACACTCTGGAGGCTCAGGAGAGAAGTGGAGGAGAGACCTGAAAATCCTGTCTTATGATGGACTAATTGGCTAGTTTCAAAATAATTCTGTGGGGTAGACATAATCTATGGGTACATCTACACTAGCCCCCTAGATCAATCTAGGGAGGCTAACGAGGGTGTCCAAAATTGCAAATCAAGCCCGGGATTTAAATATCCCGCTCTTGATTTGCATGTTCCCAGCCGGTCGCCTCCTGCAAACCTCATTGCAGGAGGAATACCAGCTAATTAGAGTTAGGGCTTTAAATCGGAATCCCGTTTCACTACCACATGTAGACGCGGGCAGTTACTTTGGGCTAGTCAATTTCTAAAATGGCGACCGGCCAGGAACATACAAATCAAGCGTGGGATATTTAAATCCTGGGCTTGATTTGCAATTTCGGTCGCCCTCATTAGCCTCCCTAGATCGATCTAGGGGGCTAGTGTAGACGTACCCTATGAGATTCTTCTAAGAGAAATAGAAACTGATATATCAGTGGAAAAGTGGCAAGAAAGAACAAGTTTATTTGCAATGCAATATGGCAGCAAAAAGAGGAATGCAGTAATTAATTACTAGTATCTCACGGGTCAGGAGTGAAGAAATTCCTGTTTGCTACATGTATCCTTGCCTTTATCTGCTAGCATAGCTATGAGCAACCACTATGCCAGAAAGGGTGCCATAGCAGTTATTAATGATTGTGGAATACCTCATATACTAAGAATTCAGCTGTTTTTGTATACAAAGGTAAAGAGAATAGTCCATTTTATTGGTTATACAGATTCCAACATTGCACAACCAGGTACAAAATCCAATGCTGGGCCAGAATTTGATGTCAGTTACACTTTTATAAATCTTGAGCAGCTCTATTGACTCAGAATTATCTGCATTTTACATATGTTTGAATGAGATCAGAATGTGGCCCACTAACTTTCACACACCGGCTGTGTCTACACTGGGCCACTTATTCCGGAAAATCAGCCGCTTTTCCGAAATAAGCTGCGAGCTGTCTACACTGGCCCCTTGAATTTCCGGAAAAGCACTGACGATCTACAGTAAGAAATCAGCTGCTTTTCCGGAAAAACTATGCTGCTCCCGCTGGCAAAAGTCCTTTTCCGGAAAACTGTTCCGGAAAAGGGCCAGTGTAGATAGCCCAGTAGTCTTTTCGCAAAAAGCCCGATCGCGAAAATGGCGATCGGGCTTTTTCGAAAGCGCTCTATATTGGCCACGACGCTTTTCCGGAAAAAGGGCTTTTCCGGAAAAGCATCCTGCCAATGTAGACGCTCTTTTTCCCGAAATACTTATAACGGAAAACTGTTCCGTCTTAAGCATTTCCGGAAAATCATGCCAGTGTAGACGTAGCCACCAAGTGTATTTGTACAACATTTCTTTCTCTTTCCTTTTTACACGTATTTGCATTTACAGGACATCAGTGGAAAATAACATCAGCAAATAAATTCTCATCTATGCCTAAAAGTGTGCACTAATATAAAATATTTATTTTAGAGCATGAGATACTAAATTGTACTCATACACCTCTGGAACATACTCTCATTCCTTTCTATACAAAAAAGCAAACAGACAAAAGTGTAGCTGACAGCTTGCCAACTCACTAATTAATTTTCAGCTGTGGAATTCTCAGTCAGACTTCTCTAGCAACCTATACACCCTGCTGCCAGGAAGCATGGCAGTGAAATGTAACTTTAAAATACTGAACTAGCTAGAAAAAATGGAATGGTTTGGTATAAACAAAAATGCCCCACATACGGACGTTAATTGCGCTTTTTTATTGTTGTCATTAGGGATAGCCTGGTACAGCTATCTCGTTTGACCAAATGCAAAAGCGTATTAAGTATCCACATATGGAGCATCTCTCCTTCCCTTACCTCCATCTCCAAATACTCTGACCCCCCCCGTCTACTGCTAACATGTTACTATCCACATCTTGTTGAATACTACTGGGCAGGGGGTTCTCAACCTTTTTTTTTTTTTTTTAGTAGGGACAAAAATTTATGGCAGAGATGCTCTCCTAGAACCCCCCTGCTCCTAAAATCTCAATCCTGGTGACAACCACAATATTTTGTCAGGCCTTTTCTTAAAGGTGCTATTTGTGATTTATGATACTAGATCAGCAGTTCCCAACCTTTTCCAGATGGGGACCCATTTTGACAATTCAGGAAGACTTTGTAACGTAAGGCAATTCAAAAATGGGGGGGGGGGGGGAGGCAGGAGGAGGGGCAGAGGCCCCTGTGGAGACACTTGGTGGTGACCCTTTTGAAATGTAATGGCGACCCATATTTGGGTCCCGACCCATAGGTTGGGAAACCCTGTACTAGATGAAGGCTGAGTATCCTGCAATGTCTATTGTCTAAACAGATAATTACAAACTAAATTCCTATTTGTCTTCTTTTGTCTTCAACAAAAATTAATCCTAATGTTTCTCTCCCCACCACATCTGCTCCATTTCTGTCCTCTCGTCCCCCTCCCATCTGTTTCTGTTGTCTCAGCCCTCCTCCCCCCATCTGCTCTGAACATCACTAACCCTCCAGGGAGCCCCTTTTCTCTGCACTACTCCCACCACCCACATAATGGCCTACAATGAAATAATAAAAAGATATTTTTTCAGCTCACACTCTTCCTGTCCCTCATCTGGGTTTCTCTCTCCTCCTTGAAACAACAACAACAACAAAAAGCAAACAAAAAATTACACGCCCCCTCCCCCCCAAGAGATTATGAGGTTCTGCAGGGAGTATAACCCAGGTCTGTAGTCAGGGGAATCCCTAACACAGTGTGGAGCCTGGGACAAATCGGCTCCTGTTAGCTTGGGGGCTCCTCTCTGAATCTCTCAGGAAAGATCTGGCCTGGTGCTGACAGTTGCTGATGCCTATTGTGGGCTTTCAGGGCCACTAACAGGGGGGCAAAGGAAGCAGTTTCCTCAGACTCAGCAATTCAAAGGGGCACAAAGCTCCAAGCTGCCACTGCTGCAGCTGCAGCAATGGTGGTGGGACCTTTAAATTGCCACTGGAAATGCTGCACTAAGAGCTGAGAGAGGGGGAGCCATGTCTGGGCAGTGCTGAGGGCTGCCTGGGCACCAGCGTGGTGTGCTCTGGGCACCATTCAAGTGTGGCTGGCCCAGCACTGCCCCTTCTGCTCAAGGCCCCACCACTTCTGGGACCACAGAGCTGGCCCCCTCCCACACCTTGTCCAGTTGCCTGAGGAGGCTGTCAGCGCCCCTGTGGGCTAGGGTTGGCCATAGTACCACAGAGGCTCAGGGCTGCAGCCAGGGAAGGGGACTCACTGCAATTAAAGGTGGGCAGACGAACCAGGTGCTGTTTCTGCCAATTTCCCACAAGATGGCGGGCCTTGTGGAAGTATCGAATGTATCTTCTGGCAGTGGCACAGAAACATTTATAATAGTGAGAGTGCTGAAAGCCAGCCTCCAGACTCTTATCCTGTCCCCTCCCCCCACCCATGAGCTGCAGCTGTGACCCAGAGGTGCTGCAGCACCTCCTGCACCCTTAGTCCCCACACTTTTGTCTTCTGGTAACAACCACGCTAGTCAACCACGCCAACCTGGGGGTTCCTCAAAACCTGGCACCCAGCATGGTTGCCCCAATTCACCAAACCCAAGGGATGGCTGTAAGCAGGATGGCTGATGCTGCCACTCCAAGACAAGGAAGCCATGGTAGTCTGAATGAATTATCACATAGAACCTGCAAAGATGAAGCACCATAGGAAATGTCACCTTTGAAGTCCAGACTGACAGCTTCCCTCATGGTTCCTGATTGGCCCACGCCCATTTAAGTCAAGGAGAAATTCCAGAAAGTGATTGTTCAATTAGGTGGACTTTACGGCCATCTGTAGTGATAGATCTGCCTGTCATCTCACTCTTGGACTGCTGTCCTCTGCCTATGAGCCCTAACTCCAATCCTTTGGTAGGTAGACTTTGCCTCCCACTTTAACACCCCCTCCTCTCCTGCTCTGGTAGCTGAACTCAGATTCTGGCCTTTACCCTGTACTTGGATGTTTGAACCTGACCCTAGGCTCTAACTTTGAATGGCCCTGATTGCCCACCTGTGCCCTATTTTAAGTGGGCTGCAAAAGTTGGGCTGAAGACCAGTTGTCTTTGTAGTCTGTTTGTAAAAGACTCATTCCTATTTTCACATTTATAGCACCTACAGTCACAGGACAGCTGAAATCCATGAGTGTTTTTACTTGGTTCTGGGAGTCTGAGCAGTCTCACAAAGCCCATGTAGGTTTCATGTAACATGAAACTGAAGGAACCCTGCATTCCTCTGCTTCATTCTCCCACCACATTTAGCAGTACCAAGTCTTCAGGGGGCTCCCTGAGGAGCAGGAATGCTGTTTAATCTAGGAATGAAAATAGGCTGCCATAGATGAACCCTAACTGCTTGAGCCTGCCCGGTTTAAAGTTAATGATGAAGCTTTCACTGACTTCCATGTGCAAGATCAAGTTCTAAATGTCTTGAGAACACTGGGTCTGACTCTCTACTCCATGGCATCAATTTTGTGTGGACGCAGTTCAAATTACTTCACAGGAGTTACATTGTTACACTGCTGCGACGTCAGAGTGGAGAATCAGGACCACTGAATGTTTAGGACAGGACCAGCCTTGGACCAAATGGCTCCCCAGACAAGAAGCAAGTTTGCCACACCTCCCCATTTTTTAAACTTCTGAACACCTTATTTTATTGCATTTGTATTGAAAACACACAGTATTAGAGAAAGCAAATGTCTATGTTCCCCAATCTTAGAAAGTTATCAAACCCTTATTTTCATTTTCTTGAGTAGATAGAGGTTCAATGGAACTCTCTGGCCTCTCATTAAATATGTCCCTTCATAATTGCTACTTATATTCTTCAAGTCTTAAGATATAATTACTACCACCAGAAAGCAAGATTCACAATATTGCAGCTGGGCTGTCATTCACTTCAGTGCATTGTTATATCTCATTGATGGACAATGTCCCACCCATTATATATGCATGAGCACATGGCTAACAACATTTGAGGAGCTTTGAGGAAAATGTAGTTCTCAGAAAGTCTGGAAGGTTCCACGCTATATCCGAAACATTGTAACAAGTTAGTGAGAAGTGAATCCACATAAAGAATACTGGAGACATTTTACCTTCAACATTATCTCAAGCCCACACCCAAGGTGGTTGCCTAGTTCACCTGCACCTAAATCCCACCCTGGTTAAGGGAACACTAATAGGAAATTAATATTATCGATGAATCTGTGGTTCTTAAGTGTTCTTTAAACACAATAGAATAGCTGTAGTACATGCCTCAATTATTCCAGTCCTACAAAGACAATCTTGGCATAGTAACTCAAGGTTTTTTTTTTTTAAATATGCTGCCATGGACCACGTTTCTCTAGCAAATTTTCAAAACTCCCTTTTGTTTGTTTTGGAGCTGGAAGCTGTATTTTATTTTATCCACTTTTCCCTGAATGTGTGAATATACTATAATCTCTAGGAACCCACGCTGTGGAGATACAGTATTGTATTGTAGAGTTCAGCCTTGCCTGGGGAGCTGTCAGTTTTATTCAATACAAAAAAGATTAAAATATTGTTAAGGGTCTCTCTTCAACTCTTAAAAGATATTGCCTTTCTTTCCAACCCATTGCTATGCCAGTGGAAAGGTTTACACAAACACAATTTAAAATAAAATCAGCACGATAAAATAATGAAGCAAGAATAAGAGTTGTCATAAAATTTGCCATAGCCACAGGCACCATTTCAGGAAAACACTTTAAGCATGTGCTTAAGCGTGTGCTTAATATTCTGAAATCCCACTGAAGACACATGTTAAGCACCTGTTCAGATCCAGCCTAATTAGCTAGTGAGTGAAATTTGTTATCATATGATGACCACTTGGTTTTATGCTAGATATCAAAAGTAAAGAAAGAGCTGTTGTTTAACTTAGATAATCTAGCTGGTGCTTATAAAAGAGAAGAACAGAAGCATTTCTTAAAGAAGGCTGCATAAGTAGAAGTAATTAGATGACTATCAGGGAAAGCTTTCTGACAGTGACATGTAGAAGACTGGGGAATACTCTCCCAAGAGTAATGGAAGTCTTGTCACTTGGGACAATTATGACTAGATTGGATAAATCCATCAGAAAAGTACAACTCATTTTTCCAGTGGAAGGGAGATTGGCTAACAAACAAAGACTTTTCATTTTCAAGATGTTATTGTTCTGTACACAAGTGTCCGTAATTTAAAGATCAGCTTCACAATTAGTGCTAGCTTGCACCCTTGCTGACAATCTCAGCAGAGAGGCCAAAGGCTGAATTGCGGAGACAGTGGTTTTGCTCTATACGCTAATCATAGTTCCCCAAGGCCCTCAGAGTGAAGCATGTTGGTGGAACAGTGAATACAGTTTGGTTGACTACAGCCAGAGTGGTATCTGCTGTGCAAATATTGAATCTCAGTCTCTAGAATTATCATTAAGGTCTTTTTCACTGTCCCTGCAGTCACTTTAGAACCAGGGCTAGTTGACAGTTTTCCATTAATTTTTTTTCCAATGGAAAATTGGATTTTGGCAACACGATTTTTTCCACACAAAGTGCCTCCTTCATTTGGAAAACATCTATTTTTTATCTTTTATTAATTTGAATATGGCCAGACTGCTTCTCTTAGGATGCACTTTCTCTCTTCATCAAAACAGGATACTAGTATGTCTCATGGGAGACACAGTGCTACAGACTTTGGCCTCCAAAAAGGAGTGGAAGTGTGAGGTACACAAATTACAACTTCCATGAACTACCGCATCTGGATTTTTCAATCCACCCATGTTAGCTCCAGATTTTTTTTTGTACTTGTCATTGAAAAGTCCAAGTGTTCCATGGAAAAAATAATTAAAAGGTGGGTTTTATTTTGTTTTTGTCTTTTCTCTAAGTTTTCCAGGGCAGAGTGGAAGGAGACGCTCATTGTCCTGCCATCTCACCTTAGAATCCAATCCAGCAAGGCCCTGAGCATTCTCAAATTCCGTTGAGCAATACGTCAGGGTGTGTATGTTTTAAAAGGTAAGAAGGTGCATAACATGGTGTTAGGAACCTGCAATATATTACTCTACTGTCTTCTTACAGGATACTATCAGATTGAGTATGGTTATTCATTAATTTTGGAAAATTGTACTATCTGCCTAAATGGGTATAGAAGGACTAACAGGAAAAAAACTGTAAAGTTTTCTAATTAACTGAAACTCAGCTACCTGAACCATGTCATGTGGATTTTTTTCAAGACTTCCTGCCTCTCTGCTGGTAGCTATTTCTCTCTCTCTCTCTCTTTGGGCTCTACATCTCAATAACTTAGATGTTGTTTGAATTTTTTTTCTTTGGATGTTGTTTCATATCACCATGCCCACTCTCATACTCTAACAACCTGTCCTATAGATTTTATCAGAGAAAAATAACCTTTCTATGGATTGTTTTAAAAGCCTATGCTTGTGTGTCAGGGTGCACTCACTTTCTGTAAGCACCCCCTGCCTAAGTGCATGCGCCTGCACACTTACTCTCTCTCTGAGCCCTGGTCTATTTTGAAATAACTGCCCTTATTTCAAAATAACAAGCAGAGCATCCACACTACCAAGCTGTTATTTCAAAATAAAAGGCTGGTTATTTTGAAATAATACCTCCTGCTTTCCTTGGGGAATATGCTTATTTTTGAAATAGTTATTTTGGGAATTATTATTTCAAAGTAAGTTATTTTGAATAATTTCTAGTATAGACATGCCCATGCAGCCTATATGAAATAAAACAAAGCAAACCCCTTCCAGGGTATAAATCCAACAGGGCCTCTCTCAAGGTATGCCTACACTACAGGATAAGGTCAAATTAAGATATGCAATTTCAGCTACATTAATTGCATAGCTGAAGTCAAAGTCTCTTAACTCAAATTTTGGGCTTGTCCACACTGTAGGAAGTCAAAGGGAGAACACTCTCCCTTTGACTTCCCTTATCCTTGTGGAGGCAGGACTACTGGCATCACCTAGAGTGCCCTTCTCAGGCTACATCTTACCAGAAGTATCCCAGAAAAGCACTGTTGTGTCCAAGAAATGCTTGAGCTTTTTGGAAAATTTTTCAAAAAAGGGGATGTGCTCTTTCACCATCCCTGTACACCTTGTTTTATGAGGAATAAGGGATGTGTCAAAAGAGCACTTTTTTACAAAATTTTGTGCCTTGTAGATGTGTCAAATTTCAGAAAAGCCTCTTTTGATAGTACAGCGGAAAAAGATACGCAATTTGCATACTGCAAATTGCATTTCTTTTTCCAACTTACCATTGCAGTGTAGACTTAGCCTCGGTTCAAATTAGCATGTCTTCCCTAGACCCACTAATTTGAAACCTGGAAGATCGTCAGTGGCCGCTTTGATCTTCTCTGTAGTATAGATGTACCCTCAGTGCCCTCTGTAATGTCTCTGTTTGTCCCCACTCTGGAATGGAGCAGTGCCTCAGGACTTCTTCTCTGGAGGCAACATCTTCACCCTTTCATGGCCTTTCTGGCCCCTGGTCTTTAGCTGGGTCACTTTAGTTCACTTCACCCAGTGGCTACTGAATGGTTGGAGGTGGGGAGCCACACCCACCCTGTACTCCAGGTCCCAACCTGGCGACCTGTAGATAGTAGCCATCTATAATGTCCTTTTAAATAACTACCTTGCTGCTATAATTCCCTGGGATGCTTCCCCATAGCTCCAGCACATTCTTCACCCTTACCCCAGGGCTTTGGCGGGTGGAGCCCCAGTTGCCAGCCCGGAACACTATGTTCTCTTCCAGCTCTAGCACGGAACTGCTCTTGCTGTGACTCTAAAGCTCTCCCTATGTTAGGCTGCTCTGCCCTGATAGGCTGTGTCCCACAGAGCCTCTGTAGGCAGCTTGGAGGACCTGTCTACTGCCCTTTTTTGGGGCGGAGTTTTGCAGGACCACAAGACCACAGCAGAAGGCCTCAGGGCTTAGACCACCCCATCACACCTTAGAATTTTACTTTAGGGAATTAATCTTAAATCCTATACATTTCTATATTAATTCCTTTTCAGAGCTTTGTTTAAATTCTTTAGGATTCTGTTTCATATTTGTTAAGGTGGTGAAGCCATGACTCTCTATTGTCTAAATGATAGAAAATCTCAAATGTTAAATCTAGTCATGACAAAGCAAATTTGAAGCTTGTCTGCTATTATACGGAGGGGATATTTCTGGACACAGAAGTTGGTCAAGTTTCTCACAACCTAAGCCCTGTACTGCAGGCAATTACAGGAGCAAAACAAGGACCTGATGATTACACCTTCCACAACTGCAAACCAATATAATTACATTGTTTCAGAGACTGATGTGAATGAATATTGCAATAATCCACCTTCCGTATTTTGTACGGCTGGGATGCCAACTGCTTGATACATTAGGGGAATAGTGCTACTACACCCCTTGGCAGGACCTCTGGCACAGAGGCATTTAAATGAAGTAAACAAAACTAGAAATAGACAATTACATAGCATGAAATTGACAGAGAACATTAAATTTAAACTCTGCTTTCTGCACCAATCCAGTAAATCTTCCTATTACCTGTTGTTATTTTTCAAAGGGTTAGTGTGCTTGTGTTGCCTGGAGAGAAAAAGGCATACATTTTTCTAAATTTCCGCAATCCTACATATTAGCTACCTCTTTCTGAACAACTCAAAGGCCCACCTCTCAGTTATAGGTTTTACACTCATCTAGCTAGGAATCAGATACAAAATCATGTGGTTTATGTGCCCAATGGTGCTAAACAACAGTGCTCTAATTTTGAATATCAAGCACAAGATAGACTTTAGTGAACTGAACTGTTTCCTATTAAACCAGACAGTGAAAAATAAAATGACTTGTAAAATAAAATATGTTGTGTTAATTTGAACAACAAAGAAAACTCCAGGAAACAACAATATGCTTATTCACACTCCACAAGCAGAATACAAGACTCGAGTAAATTATTCACTGTGAATTATTTGCTCAGCTCTCTTCATTATATCCTTGGTCTACACCTGAATGATTATTACTAAACTGACTGTCCTCAAACTTGTCACTATAAGGAGTCAGTCAAGGATACAAAGACAACCTTTAAATGAGACCATCAAATTAGGCAGCCCTGAATGTAGATTACAATTTTTGGTCCTAGATGTGCTTGCAAAGTTCACATAATATTGTGTATATTGTTTTAAGAATACTTCAACACACACACACTCCACATATATAAATCAGTGACAACAGGTGAGCCATCAGAAGTAACCCTAAAACAACAAATCACATGAGCAATGGATAGAGAAAACAACAGATTTCAGTTTTAATCTTCAATGGTTTATTTATAAACTGACATAAAGGGGAACAACTATTTGTACAATCCAGTGCTTGACCATAACCTTTCAATTCATAACTTTCTCATTTTGTCAATTTAAAGTTACACCCTTAACATTTTAAAATATTCATTGCTTCCAAACAGGCTCTGTGTGTGATGGTCCTCCCCATGCTTAATGAAAATTGGCTTTTGCTTTAGACAAAGTATCTCACAGAACCTATCAATTTTAATGTTACAGTCTGCTAGATCTGTATATCCTATTTTGGTGCATGTATCATTCTTGTATGTGAAGTTAGAAATAAGAAGTATGAATCTGTTTATAGTACTAAATGTTCTGAGAGCCATTACTGGTGTCCAGAATCCTACTGGCTTGATCAGCTCAATGACTTGTAAACAGCCTTGTTTGTCCTGTAAATCGAAACAGTGATTGGTTCTAGAAAATCATGTGACCATTCTACCTGATACTGGAATCCATTTTAAGCTGGGTTGTTTTCCATAAGAGGGGAGGGAGTGTCAAACAAAACATTCCCACCCCATGGGAAAGTCTATGTAAACAATGGGAAGCTATTAGCCCTTGTCTTTGGCTGGTCTTCGAAACTGCCTGACACATCCTAAGGTACTTGAAGAACACTGAAAGGGCGGAAACCCAAGTCAGAGTAAAAGATTTTGTCTGTCTTAAATCTTATACCTGAAGTAAGAACTGTTATTTAGGGTAAGAATTTGCATGTAGCAAGTTTCTGAGTAAATTAGAACTAGCTATACATTTTCTATTAATTTTAATTTAGTGACGTACTTTGATCTTTCTGTTTTCACTTGCAACCACTTAAATCTTACTTTTTGTACTTAACTAAAACACTTTTGTTTACTATCAGGCCCAGTGTAAATAATTGTTACCTGGGGGGAGCAACCACTGTGAATATCTCTCTTTCATTGATAAAGGGGGCGAACATCTTCATGAGTTTTCCCTTTTGGGGGTTGGTTTCCTTGGTGCTGAGCCCTAGAACTGTACCCTTCCAGAGCTGAAGTGGTTCAGTGTCTGCTTTGCTCTGCGGGAGGGAGGGATGGTAACCCCAACTCTGTGCCTTATTTGAGGAAGACCAGAGGATCTGGCCCAGTAGATCAGAATGGTGGTGGCCTCAGAAAGCAAGAAGACCAGCATCAGTAGCATGATCAGCACACTGTGGAACAATTTCAAGGGGACTTCTGTGACTGAACCCCATCACAGTGTGGGTGAACTGAGTTAAAAGCATGAACTTGGGTTCTTCCTGGGACAAGAGCTAGAAGGCCAAAGACCAAATGTCATAGACTATGTTTTAGCACAACAGATTTTTCTTTTATACAAATTTGGTGTTTTAATTAACTCTTATATTTAACTACTTAAAATAGTTCCTTTTTATACAGAAAATTTTCTGTTATCTTTGTTCTTAATTTAAAAGGAATATTAAAACAAAGCTAATGGTCTTGAGTCTATACAGTGTAAAAAGGAAAGCCTGCAGCAGCTAGTGGCAAACTGGCCCTTTAAACCTGAAGTGCTCCTGCACTGCAAATGGAATCTTTGAAATTGATTTGGGCTGAAGCTGGTAATCAAAAATAAACCAGCTTTTTTTCTTCTTCTTTTTCTTTCTCCTAAGGTTTGTCCTCTCATCTTCTCTTCTGAACTTGGTTCTGAATAGAAAACCAAAATGTTTATTTTTGAAATGTCTTTCTCTTTGAAGAGTGTCATCAGCTCCCACACACATCTATTTCAGAGTGAGTTAGTAGCTATCTCACTCTATCATGCTATCTATTGCCATGTTTGTTTCATCCATTTTACAAAACACCTGGAGAGGGTCCAGCTCTTGCATTCCCCACATTGCTCCAAACTCTCAAGTGAAGCTGAAGGCAGCCATTATGAACTGCATGATGAGGTAAAAGAGGAGAAGGAAGAAAACATTGACCATTGTTTTCATGCTTTAGAAGAATATGATGGGGAGGTCATTTCCCGTGCTAATAACTTGATTTCCACTTGTAGATGCTAATGTTTATTTGTATCTCAATAGCATTTCTGAACAATAATCAAAGATCAGAGTCCAATTGTACTAGAACTATACAAATATAAAATGGAAAAGGCTGTAAAGTTTATATTCTAGGGTCCTGATCCTACAGTCAACTGTACCTATACCTGCACAGAAATATACTGAAATCAGCGGGGTTCCACACAGATACAGTGGGCTGCTTGCACAGTCAGTTACATCAACAGGTCCTAGGTTTATGACAAGATACAGGTAGCACATCAAATAGACAAATGAAGGTTAGGTAATTGTAAAATGAGCATATTCTAGGTATCAGAGGGTAGAATCCAACAGAGCAGGTCAGGATCATTTACTTATGAAAGTTTGGTGTGGTCAAAGCAGCTGTCCTGTCCCTTCCAGATCCTAAATCCCACATGGAACTCATGCATCGTATGGCCCTAGCTGTAATCTGCAGGATTTCTGTCCCTTTTGCTCATGGGAATGCAGGCTATTAAAAAAATATTATGTGTGGTTGACTCCTCAACCACCAACCACAAATGTCTGCATGTTTTGCCTAAGATATATCCTATACGAGAATGTATTCAGATTTTTAAATAAAAGAAATCAAAACTGCATGAGCTATTTTTTTATCAAAATAATATATCCATTTCTGCATCCAGTTTTATTTTTCAATAAAATATCATAGAAGTGCTAACAAAGCTGCTGTCTACTACTGACTGATTCTATGTTTTGTATTCTGTTTCCAAATTGTCATAAATCTTGAAATTAATAAAATGGTGTGGTTCTCATCTTCATAATTAAAGCAAGATTATTCTTCAACATTAATATGCATTTAAACAAGGCAGACACATAAACAAAGCAAGGATAACTTTCTGCTCAGGAATGTAATATATTAGTCAATAAAAAATAGATTACTTTAAATTGATAAACAGGTAAATCCTATTTGTTTGAGTCAGAATAATGAATCTCTATCTGGGTAAAAAATGAGCTTTTGGTTTGTGACCCTGAAGGCATCAGGTAGGATATAGATTCTCCATGCATTAAAAATTACTTTTATCAACCTACTGAGTCCGTGTCTAAAACATACATCATAGCTAGAGATAACTTGTTGCATCCCTCTGATTTATATATGTATATTCTGATAAATACTAAACAAATAAAGGCAAAAGGAGTATTTTATTTGTAATAACATCTTACTGAAAAAAAATCAATCCCCAAATTCAGGGTGGAGTTGCCTTTGCTGTAAATAGCACACAGATTAAGGACATTTTTCAATGTTTGTTCTGTGTTTGGTTTTATCTTAAGGAGCCTGCTCTGCTCTCTCAACTCATGCAAAATTATCACAAAGCCAGAGTTCACCACCCTGGCACAAGAGTACTTCCATCCCTGAGTAGATCATGGGAATAAGGATGGTAGAATCAGACCCGGGACTTCTTTAGACAAAAATATGCCAACTTGAGTTTTTTTGTGTTAAAAAGCCTTGAGACCCACAAACCATTAGGTGTTTAAACACACATTATCAAACCCACTTTGGAAATGGATTCACTTAGATGCAGGATGAGTTTACTTACATCAAAGTAAGTATTGGATTGCACCCACATCTTCTAAATTCTGTCATCTGCCAGTCTTGTCTCTAGTATCTTGCACTGTTGAATGTCTGTATTGCCTGCCTATGTATATTTGTGCCTGCTCTGTATATCACCTTCTTGTCTAAATAGTCACATTCAGAAGCCATCTTTTGTCGCTCAAGGAGACTTCTCTTACCTGTGTAACTGAACCAGACATTCCTCACATTTCTATTCATTGGTCCCATACAGAGATTCTGGATGTAGATTTCTGGGAAGAGGAGCTTTATTTTTCTTTCTGTTGAGCAGTACTTAGCATGGTTATACAAGAGAGTATCATGGCAAATGCCGTCCAAGTACGTCTAGACTACATGCCTCTGGCGACAGAGGCATGTAGATTAGACTACCCGGCATAGGAAAATGAAGCGCGATTTAAATAATCGCCGCTTCATTTTACATGGCTGCGCTGAGCCGATCAGCTGTTTGTCGGCTCAGCGCGGTAGTCTGGGCGCTGTCGACATCAAAGGCATTTGTCGATCTCCCAGGTATGTCTCCTGGGATGAGGCATACCTGGGAGGTCGACAAATGCCTTTGATGTCGACGTGAGCGCCCAGACTACCGCTGAGCCGACAAACAGCTGATCGCTCAGCGCAGCCTTGTAATTTAAATGAAGCGGCGATTATTTAAATCGCCATTTTCCTATGCCGGTTCTGTCGCCAGAATGTAGTCTACATGCCTCTGAGGCATGGCATAATGTTCTTCAGTGCCATGGTAAATGAAAAGGGCTACAGATATGCAAAGTATAAATGAACTGTACACAGTGGTATGATTATCTGCTACTATTCTGACAAGTTTGCCCATGTCTTTGCTAGATGTGACTCCACTGTCCCAGAGACTGTTGTGGACACCTTGACTGATTCAGGAACCCTAGAGTTGGGCATGTCAGTGAGCCTGGTGAACCCTGAGTTAGAGCTATCTGTGTTCAAAACTGGATGCCAAACCTGAACCACAGTGAAGACCAATATTATGGATGGTGACAAATCTTGAAATTATTAAACAATATATCAAAACACAGCTTAAAGATGGATGGGGGAGTATGAAATGCCACGTTGATTTAACTTTTCTTTAGCTCATGTGCTGTTAGCCTCCACCCTTCAACCCCCTGTCATGGTATTTTCTCCTTCCACCCAGCTGACTCCTGTACCACTACACATTGGCTAGTCTTATAACTTGGGAGCTCAGCACTTCTTTGACAGCAGTGCATGTCTCCATAATAGCCCCAATGGTTGATCTACCAACAACAAATTGGTTAGCAACTGACTAATTACAATCATGGGTAGTGAGTTTCCCTAAGATCAAAGCTATCAGCAATATTTTTTCCATGCTACCTGGTAGCACTTTGAAAACGGTGCTGGATCATAAAAACAGAAGGATAATGGATTGAAAGGACAAGGTTTTACCCCAAACCTGAAAATTCCGTTGCCTGTTGGAAGAAGTTCTAAAATGGGAGTGTGAAGAATCCCACAAAACATAAAGCGTGGCTGCAAAGATACAAGGCAACATTAATTTGATCACAGAAACATAATTCAGTGCATATGAAATGATGCTGTGACACTTTTTTTGCAGATCACTTAATGCACACCCATGTCGATATTCCTTTAGTTCAAAATGGCCCTGGTTCTGATGCCTTTACCCTCATGCCTTGAGTAGTCTTATTGAAGCCAATATTAATATTTGTGGAGTAAAGTATTGTTAGCTGTTACTAAGAGTGGCAGGATCTGGCTCAGTGAAGTTTTGGCAGAATAAACAAAGCCTAAAAGTGTATATGTATTTCAAAATATCTGCTATTGGGACCTCTGTTATGAGGTTGTTGAACTTTTGTCCCTCGTATTTCAAAGGTTGCATCACTAATTTAAGACAAATTGGCTACGTCTACACTGGCATGATTTTCCGAAAATGCTTAAAACGGAACAGTTTTCCGTTTTAAGTATTTCCGGAAAACGAGCGTCTACATTGGCCCGGAGTTACCGTTATAACGAAAAGCGCGTCTACATTGGCGCGCGCTCCAGAAAAGCAGAAGCCCGGAGCCATTTTGAAGAGGGCAAAGGCCACCAGACCTTTCCGGGGGCGGGGCCAGACACGCCATTCAGACACAGCCGTTGGTCTCCTGCTCCCGTGCCTTGGGACCTCTGCCAGGGACTGGCACCCTTAGCAGGTTCGCTGGTTGCCCTCTGAGTTTTGGGGACACCACCCTTGGCCCCCAACTGCTTTTCCCTGAGTTTTGGTTTTTCTGCCCTGCTCTGTCTGCCATGGAGCCGTGGGTGGCCGTGTGCCTGCTCGGGCCCCTGTTGGAGCTGTACGAGTGCCTGCTCGTGCTGCAGGCCGGTGCCCTGCTGTTCATGGACCAGGAGGCAGAGATCGCATTGGACTCCTCACCAGGAGGCCCTGGCAACCCTGTGGCATCAGCACCCCACCGTGAGAGGCCCGTCTGGAGTTTGAGCAGCACCGACTGGTGGGGCGGCTGGTCCTCGGGGTCTGGGGCGACCACCAATGGATCAGGAATTTCCGCATGAGAAAGCGGACCTTCCTGCAGCTGTGCACCTGGCTCACCCCGCTGCAGAGAGCCACCACCCGGCTGCAGGCACCCATCTCCGTGAAGAAGAGGGTCGCCATCGCGAGCTGGCCACACCAGACAGCTACGCTCGGTGGCACAGCAGTTCGGTGGGAAGATCAACCGTCGGAGTGATCGTCATGGAGGTAAGTCCCAGGGAGTGGGGTGGGAGGAGGTGCTGCACTCCAGGCCCAGGGACAGCCAAGACCCCAGGCTGGGTCGCCCAGGGGTTTGGGCCGTCCCTCCCTTGCACAGGCCCGCTGGGGGCCGTGGGGCGAGGGGGGCCCTGGTGTGTGTGTGTGTGTGTGTGTGTGTGTGTGTGTGTGTGAGGACAGAGGGAATCAAGGGGGGGGCCCCAAGGGAGCGCACACTCACCCCTGCCGTATGTGATGTGTTCCCTTGTGTTTCTCTGCACCCTTCTGCAGGTCGTCCACGCCATCAACAACATCCTGCTCCCGTGAATCATCCACCTGCGCGACGTGGATGATACCATAGCCGGCTTCGCTGCCCTCGGGTTCCCCAACTGCGGGGGAGCCCTGGACGCCACCCACATCCCCATCCGGGCCCCGGAGCATCGAGCGGCCCATTTCATGAACCGCAAGTACTGCTCCATTGTTCTGCAGGCCCTCGTGGACCACCGGGCCGCTTCCTGGACATTTACGGGGCTGGTCGGCCGGGCACACGACGCCCGCATCCTCCGGAACTCTGGACTGTTTCGCAGGTTGAAGGCGGGCACCTACTTCCCCAGCGAGACTTGACTGTTGGGGATGTGCCTATGCCCATCTGCGTCGTCGCGGGCGCGCGCCTACCCCTGATGCCCTGGCTAATGCGGCCCTACACGGGCAGCGGACCAGAACCGGGCCCGGTTCAACGACCGCCTCAACCGGGCCCGAAACCCAGTGGAGCTGGGCTTTGGGCGTTTAAAGCCCGATTCCGTTGTTTGCTCACCCGTCTCGAGATGGGTGAGCAGAATGCAACGGAGGTACTGGCCAGCGTGCTGCGTGCTCCACAACATTGTGGAGCGCAGCGGGAAGCCTTCCTCCCTGCATGGATGGCAGCCGAGGCACAGACCTTGGAACAGCCCGACACAGCTGCCGTCCGCCAGGCAGCGCCAGGATGCGGTGCGCATCAGAGAGGCCCTGGTGGACATGTTTGCCCAAGCCCCGTAGTAGGGTCGCCTGGGTCTCCCAGACTACTCCCGCCCGTCCCTACCCTTCCCCACCCCCTCCTTACCTCCCCAATTGTAAAGCGTCGGGTCAAAGCACATCGGCCGTCATCGTGACTGTTCGTCGGGTGCATCGGGCTTAGTTAGGGTTTTCTTTTAGTTTAGGCTAGGTTTAGGCCACCATCGCCTGTCCCGAAGAACAGCCACGAGGATTCGGGTTCGTGCAGAAGGCTCAAGTCAGCGTACCTGATTCCAGTCGTCTTCCGTCGAGGATCTCCTGGCTGTTCCTCTCTTGAGGCCCGGAAGGACCAAAGGATTGAGGTGGCCAGCTTCGCCATCATCTTCCGTCGAGGATCTCCTGGCTGTTCTCTCCTGAGGCCCAGAAGGACCAAAGGATTGAGGTGGCCAGCAACACTACCCAATTGTCCTCCCTGCGCCTAGACTATGTTTAATTATCTGTAGTGTGCATCTTTTAACCATTCTTGCTTGTTTGTGAGCTATGTAAATATAGTTTGTGGTTTACATTTTACTGAAAAGTCTCAGTATTTATTTATGCGCCACAAACCAATGAGCACTTAAAAAGGGCCCCCCCAGTGATAGAGTACAGATTTTGTTGTCTGCAGTTTGTAACCCTGTTAAATTTAAGTGGCTAATTGGCATCTCACATCATTTCCTACAGTTACTAGAGTAACACGATAACCAACACAGGAATGAACAGAAAAATAGAAAACTGTTTATTTACAAGGGGGGGAGGGGACCTTCAACTGGGACGGGGGGGCAGTTACTGGGATGGATGGCCCCTGCGACTGCTCCTCCGGGGGGAGGCCTGCACACGCTGGGCAGACCGCGTCGGGGCAGGCTGCACGGGGAGGTGGGCACGAGCAGGGGCAGGAGCAGGAGCAGGAGCAGGAGCAGGAGCAGGGGCAGGAGCAGGAGCAGGAGCAGGAGCAGGAGCTGGGATAGGAGGGGGCATGGGCTGTGCTCCGGGAGGGATGGCGGGGGCATGGGGTCCGGCCATGCCATAATGAATGGCATGGACTAAATGTGCCGTGAGCATGTCCATGGTCGTGCGCATCCTCTGCACTAGGAAGGCAGCCCAGCCCTCCTGCCGCCACTGCAGGTCCCCCTGCACCCGGCTCAGCGATGGAGGCCTGGATTGCCTCCACGGCGCGCATGGCGGCGCAGAAGCTGGTCTCTCTGGCGCTGCCTGTGCCTCGAGTTGGCCAGCTGGGGTGCCGCTGCTGCGCAGTGTCGGGTCTGGTGCTGGGTCCCGCTGCAGGAAGAGAAGAAAGGATGGGTCAGTCGGGCAGGCCGTCCACTGTCCCACATCTCATGCCCTCCACCCCTGAGCCCAGGTGACCCCACAGTTGTGTGGCTTGGGCCCACTCGGTTTCCCTCCTGCCCCGTGTTGTATGTTGGCAAGGAGGACCGCCCCTGGGTAGGGTCCCCCTCCAGTATTGTAAGCACCGGTCTGTATCCTGGCCCGTGGAGGCGGGAGGGTGCTTGTGCTGCGTTCACCTGTGGAACTCCTGCTGGTGGAGACTGTGAAAAGCTTTGGGCTAATCGCTGGTGTTTGACAGGGAGCAAGATGCATCCCACGCAGTGCCTGGGAGCATATCTGGCAGAGGCGGTCTGGGCTCTCAGATCCTCGCGTGGGATATCTCCTGGACGTAACCAGAAGCGTGACTGGGTGGGGGTATCCCATCCTTGCAGCAAAACTCAGGGGCCCTTGTCCTCCCACTATCCCTCCCGCAAGGCCGGTAGCCCAGGGACATGTGCGGCCACAGTGGGGACTTCCTCGGGAACCAGCCAAGGCACCGGGAGCAGGCGAGGGACTGTGACGCTGCGGTTTTCCCAGGAGCAGCTGGCTGTGCCTCACAGCCAGGCATGGGACAGTGTGCTGTTCTCCGTGCTGCACCCTTGGCGGAGGTGAGGGGCTCTGGGCTGAGTCCCTGGGGCCCTGGCCGGTTCCAGCCGGCATCCACCCTTCCCCCTGGTCCTGCCGAATGTGTGTGAACAGCACGGTCCCAGGCGTGCCCTGCAGCTGCCTGCCGCGGCCACGTGCCGCTCGGTCGCCAGGCTGCACGAGGTTGCACGTGCTGCTTGCTGCCTCATGCGACGCAGCGCAGCTCACGTGGCCTGAGTGACATGCTCCCCCTCCTCCTCTGGGCACCTAGGCTCCCGCCTCCGCCCCGCCCTTTGGGAGTGCAAACTGCAAAGACTCACCAGTGGGTTCCTCCTCAGCCTCGGCCTCGGCCTCGAGGAGCTGCTGGAGGGGCCTGCTGGTGGTGGCCTCCTCTGCGCCGGACGCGCTGCTGCTGTCCTCTCCTCCCCTGCTCGGTGGGTCGACTGATGGGGGTGCTGGCAGGTGTCCACCGGGACGGGGCTTGGGGCTGGCTGGCCCAGAAAGGCATTCAGCCGGTCGTAATACGGGCAGCTGTCTGGGCCTGCCCCCCTGCCCTCGCTGGCCCGGACGTACCCCAGCCGCAGCTCCTTAACTTTGGAGTGGACCTGCTCACAATTCCGGTCGGGGTGTCCCTGCTGCGCCAGGTTGTCGGCCATCCTCGTATAGACGTCGACATTCCGGCGCCTGGAGTGCAGGTCGTGGAGACCCTCCTCTTCCTGCCATAAGTCCAGGAGGGTCTCCAGCTCCCTTGGGGTCCAGGATGGGGCCCGCCGTTTGCGGCCCCTGGGGGCCTCCTGTGCTGGGGGTGCAGGGGGCTCACCACCTGGAGCTGCCATGGTAAGGTGAGATGGGTTGGCTGGGCAGCACAGCGGCACGTGGCAGAGCTCAGGCTGCAGGGTCTGCGACGCGCTCCTGCCACATGAACCCAGCAGCCTCCCTACCAGGAAGTCCAGGGCTCCTACGGGGTCTCGTGGCGACCAAACCGCTTTTTCCGCTTTCTTCTGCTTTTCCGGAAAAGCTGTCTACACTGGCCCTTTTCGAAAAGCTTTTCCGAAAAAGGACTTTTGCCCGAGCGGAGCGGCATAGCTTTTCCGGAAAAGCGGCTGATTTCATACAGTAGATCGTCATTGCTTTTCCGGAAAAGCAAGCGGCCAGTGTAGACAGCTCGCAGCTTATTCCGGAAAAGCGGCTGATTTTCCGGAATAAGTGGCCCAGTGTAGACACAGCCATTATGTATGACTGGGGGGAAGGAAATAGTAGCTTATTAAACTTAAGAGAAATCGAGATGATTCTTTGAATATCAAGTGATGTAAGCTTCTTCTCAATCACAAAAATCTTTTATGGTAAAAAAGAAATTGTGACCCAAATCCAAGACTTCACTACAATGCTTTGCCCTAGACTACTGGCACAAAGCCACATAATAGTGAAGTAGCTGGCCATTAGATAATCATCCAGGATAAGATGAATCTTTCACTGGTGTAGAGATTCCAGCTTAGGGGCCATATCTATGGCTTCTCAGCAATACCTTGCTGCCAGATTGGCATATTAATATGTTGGGCATCTGGAACACGATTAGGGGGCTGCCTTCAAAGCTGCATCTGCAAACCTCTCCATTATTTTCATTGACCTTCCCACCCTTACCTTGCCCCCAACTTATTCTCTGTGTGTCTTGACTACAGGGGTGGATCTGGGTCTTGATTTTAAAAGTTCCGAGTTAATAATCTAATCAAAAAAATGTGAAAGTACATTTTGATTATTTACTTTATTTTATGCTGCAAATGTCCGTAACTCTCTATATTATACAAACAGCTTGATTGCACTGCTGTAAATCCAGAATAATTCCACTAACTTTGCAGGGGGGTTACCTTGTATTTACATTAGTGTAAATGAGAACAGAATCTGTCCAAAAATCTTTGTCTGCATTATATGCAGGATTCAACATGGTCAATAAGACCCTGGGTAGATAACAATGCAAGTTTTTGTTATCAATAACAGTGTTAATATAAATGCCAACAGTATTGAGAAATAGGTGAAAAAATCAATTCATGCTGAAAGTAATGTAGCAGTCATCTCTAAAATGAAACTATAGATGATGAATATAGACGGTTTTCAGTGTTGTCTATACAGACTTCAACATGTTTCTTTAAAAAATAAAGTATTAAAAAACAGCTGCAATTTAGTATGTCTTTATCTGGGAAGCGCAAAACCAGAAGGCAGGAGGGAGGCAAAATTTGTATTCATTATCATCACCTACATGGACAGAGTTACTATTCATCATTTTAAAGGTAATTTTTTTCTGCTTTGTTATATCACGAATCACTATTTCTGTGGAAAACAGAAATGTACATACATATGTACATGAAATATCAGCCAGGTTGTATTCATAACACTCTGAAAGACATTCCTTTTTTTTTTTAATTATATTTTTCAAGAAAACATGTTTGAGTCTGCAACAAGAGCTGAGTAGCACTCTGGGAAAGTGCCTGAGTCAGTCTCCTATATGCTGAAAGAACATTGTTATAATCTCACCTTGTCTGTTCCCCATTCTTGCAGTAGAGGTTCCTTGGATAATATGTGTGTGTTTTGAATATAAAAATGGCTGCATTGTCTCTCCATAGGACTTATTTAATCCACAATCTGATGCTATTAGCACTGACAGGTTTTAGGGGAGCAGCTATAGAGATAAGCACTTTTGATGTGTTTCCTCAAAGAATTTATTCTGTCAAGGAATGTTTCCAAATGTGTTGGGATACAAACCCTTCTCAAGAGGGATCCTGTATCAAGTATAAAATGATAGGGTAAGGGGATTACAACTGTTTGATACATTTCTGATTTAAAACAATGAATAACCCTTTTTGGGTTCTTAACCAGAGTTTGTCTATTCTGATCATCCTTAATTCAAAATCCCAGAAGCCAAAACCAAGAGTAGTGAGAAGGGGCAGGTAAACCTCTCAGGGAGCAATTAGAATATCAATTTTAGATAAGTAATCCTGTACTGTCTCTCGATCCCTTGACAAAATATATGTTGGGTTTAACTGTTTCCATTAAAGTTTGTTATATGAATTACCAAGTAATGCTGATGCCTTTACATTTATATTTTTAAAAATGAAGTTGAAGATTTTGGTGTATCAGTGGCAGCTCTAAAGTCATGAAAATAAGATGTTAAAAATGTACACTTACCCTCACCACCCTTTTATCTCATTCTCCACACCCCTTGAAGCATGATAACCATAAATTACCAATAGTACCATGGCTTATAGATCAGTGGTTGGAGGCCTTGAAATAAATTGTTTTACTCACAAAAGTCCTGCTAGGAGCAAGGGTTGCCAGTTATGACACAATCAATCATACAAAATCATGTGAAAACCTGTTCCATGAAGTATGTTGTTTGTACATTACTGCTCAAAGTCCTTACACGATATTCTGTCGAGGCAAACACCTTTCAGATATTAAAGCAGTACAAGTTATTAATGGTTCACAATCCTGCTGGAAAGGTATAACAAGTGGGGTTCCGCAGGGGTCTGTTTTGGGACTGGCTCTCTTCAATATCTTCATCAACGATTTAGATATTGGCATAGAAAGTACGCTTATTAAGTTTGCAGATGATACCAAGCTGGGAGGGGTTGCGACTGCTCTGGAGGATAGGGTCATAATTCAAAATGATCTGGACAAATTGGAGAAATGGTCTGAGGTAAACAGGATGAAGTCTAATAAAGACAAATGTAAAGTGCTCCACTTAGGAAGGAACAATCAGTTTCACACATACAGAATGGGAAGCGACTATCTAGGAAGGAGTATGGCAGAAAAGGATCTAGGGGTTATAGTGGACCACAAGCTGAATATGAGTCAGCAGTGTGATGCTGTTGCAAAAGAAACAAACATGATTCTGGGATGCATTAACAGGTGTATTGTGAGCAAGACACGAGAAGTCATTCTTCCGCTCTACTCTGCGCTGGTTAGGCCTCAGTTGGAGTATTGTGTCCAGTTCTGGGCACCTCATTTCAAGAAAGATGTGAAGAAATTGGAGAGGGTCCAGAGAAGAGCAACAAGAATGATTAAAGGTCTAGAGAACATGACCTATGAAGGAAGGCTGAAAGAATTGGGTTTGTTTAGTTTAGAAAAGAGAAGACTGAGGGGGGACATGATAGCCGTTTTCAGGTATCTAAAAGGGTGTCATAAGGAGGAGGGAGAAAACTTGTTCATCTTGGCCTCTGAGGATAGAACAAGAAGCAATGGGCTTAAACTGCAGCAAGGGAGGTTTAGGTTGGACATTAGGGGTGTGTCTAGACTACAGGGTTTTGTCGACAAAAGTGGACTTTTGTCGACAAAACTATACCTGCGTCTACACTGCTGCTGAGTTCTGTCGAAATAACGTCAACAGAACTCAGCAGTTTTGTTGACGGCTGTAAACCTCATTCTACAAGGAATAACGCCTTTTGTCGACAGAGTTCTGTCGACAGAAGGCGTTATTGCATCTACACTGTCCTTTGCGTCTACACTGTCATGTCGACAAAGCGACTTGCTTTGTCAACAGACCTGGATATAGTCTAGACGCTCTTTGTCAACAGAAGCTTTGTCGACAGTATCTGTCGACAAAATTTCTGTCGACAAAAGCCTGTAGTCTAGACGTACCCTAGGAAAAAGTTCCTAACTGTCAGGGTAGTTAAACACTGGAATAAATTGCCCAGGGAGGTTGTGGAGTCCCCATCTCTGGAGATATTTAATAGTAGGTTAGATAAATGTCTATCAGGGATGGTCTAGACAGTATTTGGTCCTGCCATGGGGGCAGGGGACTGGACTCGATGACTTCTTGAGGTCCCTTCCAGTCCTAGTATTCTATGATTCTAAGAATAATGCAGTCTAAGTGGTGTTTCCTCATTCTCAATTTTTGCTCTTGCCTAATCAAGAACTGCGAAAATATAATTAAATCTCTTGGTCAACTGACCTAGGAATGGGTCACACAGTTTTATAAAAAAGTTATTTCATTCCATTTCAAGTAAAGGACTGCTCAGAAACTTATGGGATGGATTCTGACCCCTGTTACAGAAGTTTACAATGGAGTTACTCTGGATTTATGACTATATAACTGAGAACACATGTAGGAGAGACAGGTGTAATTGCCTGGCCCAGTACTCTGGAGCTCAAGTCCTTCTGTAACACTGACTTCCAAAGGCTTGGAGAAATCATATATCTGTGGTCTCAGTCTTCCCAGCCATAAAATAGGAGAAATAATAACTCAGAGTGAGTTTGTGAGCATGAAAGAGTCTTTAAGCAAAAAGGCAAGTGAGGGCACATTGTATAATTATGCCTCATATTTGGGAAAAGTTTTTGTCTTAACCCTAAACTCGTAAGGGGGAGGGTACTGGGATGTCCTAGTGAGCCTATGCCAGAGCTGTGGCCTGTGGCAATGTTATAAGGGTCAGAGTCTAGGATAAAGTCCTAGTGGCAGAAGGCACTGCCTGCTTAGTGGAGATTCCTCAAGACATCAAAATAATGGCTTATCTATACTTAAGAGGCTGCAGAGCCACTGAAGCACTTCAGTGAAGATGTTATCTATGCCAACAAGAAGGTCTTCTCCCATCAGTGTAGGCAATCCAGCTCCCCAAGAGGTGGTAGCTATGTTGACTAGTGAAGCCTTTCCATTGACATAGTGCTGTGTACATTGGGAGTTACGTAAGTCACATACTGTGTCACACAAGGGAATGGATTTTCACCCTAGTGATATAGTTATACTGACATAAGATGCTTGTGTAGACCTACATAAGACATATTCTATTTTCAAAAACACAATGCATCATCATCTTTTTGCACAAATCTTCTAACATTGGTAATTGCATTCCAGAATTATGCAGTATCATTTTCTTTGGATACTTCAGTCTTCAGGTAATTGAAGGAAATTAACAGTGTAATAAACAGACATGGCAGACCATGATTTGTTTTGGATAACAATGTTATCGGGATTTGGATAATCAAAGTTATACTGTACTTCCTGGACTAAAATCAAAGACAGTATATCCCAGTGTAGGGCACATTTGTTCAGCCAGGGTTGAGAGGTCCTGTCTACAGGCATCCTGGCTGGTCCAGTAAATTAATCCTGACTCATTCATATTTTCCTAATCCCTAAGAACAGAGCTACAATCTGTTGTAGCCACATGTTCTTCTTGCCTTCGTTTGTTTATTCATTTATTGACAGTTTCCATTCTATCTCGGGATTCTGTCTACTCTCATATCCTGTTTCATTTTTGAACACATTTCTGTGAAAGTCTGGCACATTACCCATTGATTTAATTTCAGTATGAGATCATGAGCTGGAATGGCAGTAAAATGCACATGCTCAGAATAAAGGAAGGAGACTTTTCTGGGAAAAAAAGGTTCCATCAGTATGTTTTTTCAGGCTTTACAAGTGTGTCTCCTTAGCCTATTAGTTCTACTAGGCCTATCATAACCCATTGGAAAGGAACACAGAAATAATTCTTTACCTTGTTGAGCTACCTGTCAGGAGACACCTTCTTCCATACCCAAATCCATGTGTGTCCCACTATGAAATATGCCTTTGTTCCATCTCTGGAAGGGTGGAAGTATTGTGGATGCTTCGAGAACTGCAATGGTGGCCAACAGAAGGCAGCATTTGTTAAGAGATCTTAGATTGTTATGACACATATTTGTATTCCAACATACCACTGGGTAGTAAGTGTTGGCAGATGCTGACAGTTGGTATAGCAACCTCAATAAGTGTCCTGTGTCATCACTGTGATGTATCCTAGTCATTTGGTCAGCCTTTCAGAGTTCATATTTACAATCTGAATCTTGATATGAGACAAAATTAACTGCTGGTGATAAGGTATTTTCAGTTGACAAATGACCCATTAATGTGATTAATTTCCTACTGGTACTTTTGGTGACAGTTGTCTGGGATATAAATGCCTGCCTAAAAGTAAGCATGTATGTGTGTTACAGATACAGACATACATATAGATATAAAGATATAGATAGATATAGATGTAACTAAGGCTCTACCAATTTCACAGTACATTTTGGTCAATTTCATGGTCATAGGATATCATAAATTATAAATTTCATGATTTCAGCTTTTAAATCTAAAATTTCATGGCATTGTAATTGGAAGGATCCTAACCCAAAAAGAAGTTGTGGGGAGACCTTACTTGTGTGCTGCTGCCTGCAGAGCTGGGCCCTTGAACAGCAGCTGCCACTCTACAGCCACCCAGTTCTAAAGGCAGCACAGAAGGAAAGATAACTATACCACAGCCCTCCTAAGTATTCTCTGCTCCCCCCTCCTGCAACTCCCTTTTGTGTCAGGATCCCAATTGGAGAAACATTTATCTCCCCCCATAAAATCTGTATAATACGGGGTAAAAGCACACTAACTGACCAGATTTCACTGGGGGAAGCCAGCATTCATGGTCCGTAATGAATTTTTCATGGTCATGAATTTGGGAAGGCTCTAGATATAACACACACACACTTTTAGGCACAAGGAGCAGTCCTGTGGCACCTTAGCGACTAACACATATCATGAGCTTTCATTGGTAAAACACACTTCATCAGATGAGTTGGAGTGGAAATTATAGCATCCAGAGTATACGTAACACCAAATTAGTTACCTGTCAATTTAGGACCAGTGTTAATGATGCTAATTGAGTCAGGATGGATGTGTCCCAATCATAGCTTTTGATATGTAAATGTGAATATGAAAGGTAGGGGAAATTGCCTTTGTAGTGCATTAACCAATTAATATCTTTAGTTAAGCCAAGCTGATAGTGTCGAATTTCTAAATTAATTCCATTTCAGCAGTCTCCCTCTGTAATTGGGTACTAAAAATCCTTTGCAGAAAAATGGCTACATTTAAATTCATTATTGAATGTCCAGGCAGGTAAAGCTGTTCCCCTACAGCAGGGGTTCCCAACCTTTTTCGGTCCCCGTACTCCCTTGGCTTTCAATAAACCTTCCCGTACCCCCTATTCAATATGAAAGGAAATAAATTCTAGACTCTAGAATCCACAACTTTTTTCACTAACACTACTACTTTTGGAATATTTCAATTAGGATAATCTAGTTATTTACCAAATATTCCCCGTACTCCCTTGACAAGCTTCTCATACCCCCTTGGGGTACACGTACCCCAGTTTGGGAACCCCTGCCCTACAAGTTTATATGTGCTACCATTCCTGGTGTCTGATTTGTATCCATTAATCCTGATAGATAGATAGATAGATAGATAGATAGATAGATAGATAGATCACTTGTTTTACCTTTACCTCTAATCAGGAGTGCTGAATTTAATTAGCAGAATAATAGAAGCGAAGATTGGTATCAATTCTATACAATTAATGTGCTTTGTAAAGTAAAGCTAATGAAGCAGCAGCAAAGGAGTATGGAGCCCCTATCTAGGAACCCGCCACCCTCAAGAGGTCCTTAGACTAACTATGCATCATAAGGATAAGTAAAAGGAAATGGGATGGTTGCTGCAAACATTACTGCAATCACCGTCATTATCACAGATCCAAGGTATAATGAGTAGAACAAAGGATGTAATTCACAGCAAATAACTGACTCAACAAATGTAGGTCCAGCTCCTTAGGTCCTCTTGTAGCTAGTGCATCTCATGTATGAGGATGTGGAAAGAGGCATGGAGGTGGCTTTAAGGCTGGCTGTATCTGCCAGGAGGCATATGAGAAGTCCCACTGTGTTAATCAGCATCCATCCCATATAAATTTTACCAAGTGTATTACCGCAATTTCAAGTCTGCAGTTTAATGATATCACCAATATCAGGAATACAAAGTGTATTAGTGATGATGGATGCAGTCAGATTCTTGTCATTTCATGTCTATTGTGCTGGGTCTCAGGGAAGATGGTTTGGGAATGCTTCCCTTCCTGCATCAAGCAATCACTCAGTTGCCACAGGCAATTGTGAGAGCTAAACATCATTGCTCCAAGGTTTGTGGAAAGCACATCCAAAAAAGGGTTCAAGCATGATCCCCCACAAACTCATTTTTATATGCAAGCAAATGCTTGTGGCATTCACCCAGCTCCACTAAAGAAGTTTATGGTAATATCTTCACCAAGCACTGTTGCTTACAGAAGTCAACAAGGCAGAGGTGCCAGGAAAAGATGCCCATTTAAATACCGATATCAGCATCATATGGATGTATTACCAAAATGGCTCAGAAGAGCAGCCTGGGAATGCTTGTTGGAAGCATATGTATGAGCTTGAAGAAGCATATGTATGAAGTGAATTATATTGCAGAACAGATGTCAAATATTTTGAACTGTGATACATTGGAGATCATTTTATTGGCTTACTTGTAAGAGACAATTTTAAAAGAGTACTGACTAATCTCTTCTACTTTCTTGTAAATCATAAGAGAAATAAGTCATTGACCAACTTCTTGAAGGGATGAAGAACTCCATGGGGGTGAAGGAGGCCAAGAGAAAAAGGCCACTTTCCTTAAGGCAAGGTAACAGAAGGGTAGGGAGCAAAGGGATCTGTGGCATTTATTTCTTTCCTTTCTGAGGTCCTGCCTCCCCCATGAGGAAGAGAGGATGAAAAGGCTCATAGGAAGTGTAAGTGATCTTTATTGACCTGCAACTTCTGTGTAACTATGGCCTCTGGTGTGTGACTGCAATGTGCATTTCGTGTCAAAACAGGTAAGGGAATTGTGTACTGCCTGGAGGGGTAGGAGCAGAGATAATGTGTCTATACAGTGCTGAAAGACAAGAGATTGAAGTGAAATCTGAGGAGAGATAGAGCGAGTACAGACTATTTCCAATGGAGGGAAATAATGACATGAAATGAATTATTTTCTATCCCTGCTCAGTGTTGATGAAAGAATTTCACTCTTATTCGCTCTTCCATCCCTTCATATACATTGCACAAACTCTGGGCCCTGGTCTACAATAGGGAGTTATTTCAAAATAACAAGCAGAGCGTCCACACTACCAAGCCTGGTATTTCGAAATAGTAACTCTTACTTTCCAAAAGGAATAATGCTTATTTTGAAATAGTTATTTTGGGAGTTATTATTTCGGGAGTTATCATACATATTATTTCAGAATAATTTCCTAGAGTAGACATGTCCTGGGTGTGGTGATTTTTTATCATTTTTTTTTAATCTTGACAGTGAGGGGGCTTCAAAATAAATGGTTAAACTGATAGCTGTTGTAATTCCCCTTGAGTCAGTCATGTTTGATAAGTTTTTGTCCAATATCTTTAAAAAGAAAATTTGTACAAAATACAATACATGTTAATTTTAGAGTGAAAGTCTGATTTCTTTCAAAATGACTATGTATCGAGAACATGTGGAATAAAACTCCCTTGTCATGACTTTTTGAAAGATGTTTTCTCTCCCTTTTGTATGAATGTCGTGATTGTATATTTCGGGGTAGGACATATTCCTTTTTCATCTAACACTTTGTCTTTTTTAAATTGCACAAATGATGTGATTTTTATATTTAAGAAACTAGGTTTAAAGTATCCTTTAGCTTGGGGAAAGAACCAAAAGAGAGACTTTTTCAGGGAAGGAAAGATTTCTAAAAAGAGGCATAATAAAGAAAATAAATCATAAGAATAATGCTGATGATATTAATATGAAAGTGTTGTATGGACCTTTTTCCCCTTGACCTTTTTGGATGAGTTGTGTGTGGATGACTTACTGGTATCATTTGACATATTTCCAGACCTTGTCAAAAAGAAAAATAAAGGATGAAAGGGGGGAAAAGTCAGTGCATTGGTCCCTGCAAAAAAAAAAAAATCTCCCTTTTCCCCCCTCAGTTCATAGAAATATTTCATAGAAAAAGACAATTTCTCCTTGTGCTTCAAGCTGTCTTCTGCTCTTTCACATCAGTTTCACCTAACTGTTTCATCCTGGAAGCAGTGGGATCAGACTTGAGCGTTCATGTCAGCAGCAGCATTCTCTCTGCCAGATGTGCCTAAGGGGCAGACAACAAGGTGTTTGCAAGCTTGGAGGGGTTTGTTTTCCACAGCTAAAAAACAACTTCTCCTGAATAGCTGACAGCAGCTCTATTAAGGTGTCCCATAAAACAACCATCCTGAATTGTATAATAACCCATGAAATACCCATCACCACTGCCATCACCTTCTGCCCTAGAATTCAAGCTTAATTTGAAGAATACCCTGGGGAAAGGGAATCCAATTTTTAGTACATTAGGATCCAAAGGAGTTTTTATTAAAACTATATCAGTTACTGGTTTATACACTGCAGGCTTAGTCATATATAGCTCTTTTTCCCCCATCCCTTTGCTTATAAGGTCTCTTCTTCCTGCTATACAAAACAATGACCTGTAATAGAGATTCCCAGCCAATGCCAAGCAGCCTCCCAGCACCTGACTGACCATAAAAAATGGGCTCAGAACAGAGCTGGTTGAAAGTGTCTGAATTTTCATATTAACATTAGATTTTTTTTCCAGAAAATGACAACAAAATACATTGGCATGTGTTTTGTACCATTATTCAGTTATTTCTGACTCTAAAGTCCTTTTTCTCAGGAAGCTGCAGCAATACTCAGTCTCAGACTCCATTTTAATTTCCTTTCTGAGAAATAATAGTTTTAATTCCAACTATCCTCCACTGGCTCCAATTCCATCTTTTCTTGGACTTCTGTAGATATCAGTATATTTGTTTTCAAAGTGGCCACTGCAATATTCCACTTGTAACAATGATAAAGGACTGAGTTTTTAAGGTTTTCAGCATTTTTACCCTCTTTATCATAACAGGGCAATTATTTAAGGCCATTTCTCTTAATAACCATCTTTTTAGAAACACATGACATGAGAATTTTGTGGCATCCGATATTGTGAGAAAGGTAATTGTAAACTATACCAGCGCTGAAATGCTGCAGGGGATGGGTGTCCTTGAGACAGAAAGGCCACAACTCCTCTGACCTCTTAAGAGCTGTTCAGGCTGATTCATACCCTGTCTGCGACTCTATTCACAATCTTGCATGTTTATATAACCTCAGTAACCTGCAAGACAAAAAATAGACAGTCAGGTAAAAAAAATACAGAATATGGGAAGCAAGATTCTAAGCCTCTCCTGTAGATTATAAATGCACACTATTCCCCAGGCTAACACTAACACTGTGTTAGCATTTCCCGACATTAGCAATGGTGCCTCATTTTTTAGCCCAAGGTCATAAGGGTAAGAGTAAAGTGCACATTCTGAGTCCATTACTTCGGCCAAGATTATTACAACACAAAAATCACAATATAAAACCACTTTCATGACACTTTAAAATGATAAATGTATATTCTAGCCTCAGATGCCAGATTTTAACTGCTAGGTGCCAGGATTTCAAATATGTTAGCTACTACATGCTTCAAAGAGCAATTGGCCAGTTTGACTCCAAGTTTATTAAGAGGTTTCTCTGGAGGAAGGTGGCTGCAGCTTCCATTATGCCAAGGATCATATATGGCACCAACAGATCTTGAAAAGGAGAGTGGTGCTGCATGAGAAAGTCTGTTTTCTGGGCAGCTAGTAAAGCACATCCCTAGGGCAACATATACCACCAAAGTTTTCATAGAGATCTCAGTGATGATGAAAGCTGCCCCCCACAGAAGAGCCTCCAAGAGTGGAAGCCATGGAAATGCTACCCGTCTTTCCATGAAAGTGAAATCCCTGCAGGGTTCAGTGGCTTCTTGAAGTTCTAGGACCCCATGAAATACACGGTCTGTATCTTTTCCAGCAAGGTGAGTTTAGCCCGCTGTATGAAATGCAAAGCACATTAGGTAAAACCCTTTAGTCTGGGTTTCAGGAATTTAAATATGTGTTAATCTGCTGATTTTTACAGACTAATTCCTTAAACAATGAAAATGTACTGGGTGTTAGACTACATTATTATACATTTAAATTAATTTTTAATTAGAGGTTTTTGTCGTCCAAATGGCAAGCTATTGCTGGCCCTAGAGAAATGTTAATGAGCGCTTCTAACTGGTCATTAGGTTATTTGCAGTATGAACTTAGAATAATAGAATCATAGGGTTGGAAGAGACCTCAGGAAGTCATCAAGTCCAGCCTCCTGCCCAAAGCAGGACCAACTCCAGCTAAATCATCCCAGCCAGGACTTTGTCAAGCTGGGACTTAAAAATCTCTAGGGATGGAGATTCTACCACTTTCCTAGGTAACTCATTCCAGTGTTTCACCACCCTCCTAGTAAAATAATTTTTCCTAAAATTCAACATAGATCTCCCCCATTGCAACTTGAGACCACTGCTCCTTGTTCTGCCATCCGTCACTAATAAGAACAGCCTCTCTCTATCCTCTTTGGAACCTCCCTTCCGGTGGTTAAAGGCTGCTATCAAATCCCCCCTCACTCTTCTCTTCTGCAGACTAAACAAGCCCAAATCCCTCAGCCTTTCCTCATAGGTCATGTGCTCCAGCTCCCTTATCATTTTCGCTGCCCTCTGCTGGACCCTCTCCAATGAGTCCACATCCTTTCTGTAAAAGCGATGAGGAGTCCTGTGGCACCTTATAGACTAACAGATTTATTGGAGCATAAGTTTTCGTGGGCAAAGACCAACTTCTTCAGATGCTTTCTGTAGTGGAGGGTCCAGAATACACATAATACTCCAGATGTGGCCTCACCAGCACTGAATAAAGGATAATAATCACTCCTCTAGATCTCCTGCAATGCTCTTCCCATTGCACCCTAATATGCCATTAGCCTTCTTGGCTACAAGGGCACACTGGCAGAAAAGGACCTGGGGATTACAGTGGATGAGAAGCTGGATATAAGTCAACAAAGTGCTGCTTAGCCAGTCGGTCCCCAGCCTGTAACAATGCTTGGGATTCTTCCGTCCCAAGTTCAGGACTCTACACTTGTCCTTGTTGAACCTCATCAGGTTTCTTTTGGCCAATCCTCTTAGCTGTCTAGGTCACTCTGGACCCTATTACTGCCCTCCAATGTATCTACGTCTTCCCCCAGCTTCGTGTCATTTGCAAACTTGCTGAAGGTCCATCCCCTGTTCCAGGTCATTAATAAAGATGTTGACGAAACCAGCCCTAGAACTGTGGTCCTTGGGGCACTCCACTTGAAACCGAACACCAACCAGACATTGAACCATTGATTACTACCCATTGAGCCTGACAATCTAGCCAGCTTTTTATCCACCTTACAGTCCATTTATCCTATCCATACTTCCTTAACTTTGCTGGCAAGAATTATGTGGGAGACCATATCAAAAGCTGTGCTGAAGTCAAGGTATATTACATTCGCTGACCTCCCCACGTCCATAGAGCCAGTTACCTTGTCATACAAGGCAATCAGGTTGGTGAGGCAAGATTTGCCCTTGGTGAATCCATGTTGACAATTCCTGATCACTTTCCTCTCTTCCAAGTGCTTCAAAATACATTCCTTAAGAATCCCCTCCATGATTTTTCCAGGGACTGAAGTGAGGCTGACTGCTCTGTGGTTCCCTGGATTGTCCTTGTTCCTTTTTTTAAAAGATGGGCAGTACATTTGCCTTTTTTCAATCATCCAGGACCTCCCACAATCTCCACACGTATTCAAAGATAATGGGCAAAGGCTCTGCAATGACATCTGCCAACTCCCTCAGTACCCTCGGATGCATTAAACCTGGCCCCAGGGATTTGTGTATGTCCAACTTTTCTAAATAATTCTTAATTTGTTCTTTCTCCACTGAAGGCTACCCATCTCCTTCCCATACTGTGTTGCCTAGTGCAATCTTCTGGGTGTTGACCTTGTCTGTGAAGAATAAAGCATTGAATAATTCAGCTTTTCCCACATCATCTGTCACTAGGTTACCTCCCTCATCCAGGAAGGGTCCCATGACCTCCCTGATCACCCTCTTATTGCTAGCATGCCTATAGAAACCTTTATTGTAACCCTTCACATCCCTTGCTAGCTGCAATTCCAATTGTGCTTCCTAATGGCAGCTTTTTAGGAGGCAATAGGCCTGTAAGTTGATGGTGTTTCTATACTAAAATTCCCCTTTAAAACTAAACACTAAGCTAAGAAACTATAGTTTATGCCAGAGAAAATATGCACTTTGAATATAAAATATGTGTATATTAAAATCTCTTAGAAGAATAATTTAAGATAATAGAAACAAGCTGCTGATTTTTGGAGTAATTATCCAGCTGACAATTCCCTTGGGTAATACATTACATGCTACCTTGCTTCTACACAATCACAGAATCAAAGAATACTGGAACTGGAAGGGACCACTAAAGATAATCAAGTCTAGTCTGCTGACCTCATGAAATTACCAAGCATCATTTAGACCATCTCTGACAGGTGTTTGTCAAACCTGATCTTAAAAATCTCCAATGGCAGCGATTCTACAAACTCCATAGGCAATTTATTCCAGTTCCTAAATACCCTGATGGTTAGATAGCTTTTCCTAATGGCCAGCCTAAACCTTCCTTGCTGCAATTTAAATCCATTGCTTGTTGTCCTATTCTAAGAAGTTAGGATTCAATCTTTCATCAAAGCATCTCAGAATGCTCTATAAAAATCCATGGTAGAATAAGGTAGGGAAGTGAGTAAACTAAAGCACAGAGATGATTTGAATGACTTACCAAGACCCTATAGAAAATCAGCAGATGAACTGGAATAAAATAATATTCCCTTGAATCCCATTTCTCTGCTTCAACAATAAGCTAATAGGCTATTCCTAGACTGCAGGCTTCTTTCGGAAAAAGCTTTTCTGGAAGAGATCTTCCAAAAAAAAAAACCTTCTTCCGAAAGAGAGCACCCACACTGCTAAAGCGCATCGAAAAAGTAATCTGCTTTTTTGAAAGATAGCGTCCACACTGAATGGACACTCTCTCACATTTGAGCTGTGATTACTATGGATGGAGTGGCCACCGGGGCACCTGTACTTTTTCCTCTTTCTTCTTCTTTCAAAAGAACTCCCTCTTCCCTGTCCACACACACCTTTTTCCAAAGGAGCTTTTTCAGAAAAAGGCTTCTTCCTCATAGAAAGAGGTTTACCAGTGTCAGAAAAAACCCTCTGTTCTTTCAATTTTTTTCTAAAAGAATACAATTGCAGTGCGGACGTAAGTGAAGTTTTTTTGGAAAAATGGTCGTTTTTCTGAAAAAATTCTGTGGTGTAGACATAGCCATAGACAGTAAACAAAGAAATGTTAAATCATGCCCACCCACCCTATACTATGCAAAAGGGTCCAGTTGCCATATGAGCTCACTGAGGTTCATATACAATGCTCATATAAGCATTATGGGTCTGTGGTGTGCTTGGTGCTGTTCTGTCTGAAATATGGACAGTGAGTAACTAAGTGACTGTCTTAAGAGGCAATGCACTGTTCCTAAGATTTCTCCAGTAACCAGCACTCTCTCTCTCTTCCCTGCTCTATATACCCCATCTCTGCTAAAAGGGGAGGGGAGAAACAACACAAGACAGCTTTCCCTGTCTTAAAGAGACAATGCATGGCTTCTCTTAGAAACTTACTCAGCATCAGTTAGAGTATGCCCAGCTAGTTTTTTTTGTTTGTTTGTTTGTTTCTACTGGTGGTGCATATTCTTCAAATGAATGGGAAAAAATCCACCTATCGATGGAAAAGATTAGAAGGAACATTGCCCAGCAGCAGCCAGAATGCACACTCTCTGTGTCACAGTCTCTCACACACCTAGTCTGGTTCACACCCCCAGACTGTGCCACAGCCTATCTCTGTGCCACACACACAGTCACTGTCACACACACTGTGCCACACATACTCACTGGGTATCTGTGCCACACACACGTACAATCTGTGCCACAAAGTCTTTATCTCCCTCTCACACACAAAGAGTCTCTTTCTCTAGCCCCAAGCCGGCCTGTTCTGCTTGAGGCCTTCTGGGGGCTCAGAGCTGGCTCATGATGACTTATCAAAATTTGTGGAGTGGTCGCCCCTCTGAAAACTATTGCCCCTAGTTTGCTCATGAGAAGGTCATGTGAGACAGCATCAAAAGCCTTACTAAAGTTGAGCTGTATCACATTTATTGGTTCCCCTGTCTACAAGGCTCATTACTCTGTCAAATAAGGTTATCAGGTTGGTTTGACATGATGGTTCTTGACAAATTCATGTATGCCATTATTTATCATATTATCTTCTAGCTACTTACAAAATGATTGTTCGAATATTTGCTCCATTATTATTCTGTAAACCAAAGTTAAGATGACTGGTCTATAATTCTCTTTTAATAGAGAGATGCTATATTTGCCCTTTTCCAGTTGTCTAGAATCTCTCATCTTCCACAATTTCTCAAAGATAATTACTAATGACTGAGTAATCTCGTCAGACAGTTTCTTAAGTAATCTAGGATGTTTTCATCAGGAACTGCTGACTTGAAAGTGAATAACTCATCTAAGTAACTCTTAATCTGCAACCTCATTTCAGCTTGCTAGGCATTGCAGGTGCACAGCACCACTCAGAGTGATGGCTTAAATATTTGACAGAGTTTTCATTGTAAAAGTCACTCTTGAGAGTATTTTTTTTTAAATCAAACTTGGAAATCTTACAAGATTTGATTGCACAAACGATTTGAAGTTACTTTGGTTTGTAGAATTCCAGTGATTGTTCTAGGAATCTGCAACTAGATCCCTATGTCCCCACAGTTACTTCCAGCAAACACTGGTTATTCTCATTATGATGTATAATATGAAATTGTTATTATATTTTTACCTATTTAAATTTTCACATTTTCATTAAATTATAGGTTTTAAGCATTTTTTAATACTTATTCAATTAAATGTTCACAGATGTGAAATTTTGAAAGCTCAAATAATGGGGACGGTAAAACAATAATTATTTAATGACAATAGAAAATGAAATTCAAAAAGTAATTCTTTATAGCCGCTAAAAGAAGTCAACATATGTCAAAATATACAAGCTAAATAGCCTTACTTCAAATTCTAATAAGTTCGTAAGTAGCATTTTGCTTATTTTAACAATTATGGATGGAAAGATCCGTTCAGAAGTTTGTGTGTGTACTGAGAGTCATTTATCAACATTCAGTTCTAAAAATCTAATCCTTTCAAGCCTACCTATAATACTGATTAGCATAATGAAGTTTTCCAAACCAGATCTCAATAAACAGATGTATTAACAGTAATTAATCAATTTAAAACAGAGGAGAAGAGGGAAAATACAATATCAGTTACTATTCTGTAAGGATATGTCTACACTTGCACCCTAGTTCGAACTAGGGATGCAAATGTAGGCATTCGAAATAGTCAATTAAGCGAGGATTTAAATATCCCATGCTTCATTAGCATGATCTTGCTGGAGCGTTACTCCGATCAACAGCTATTTCGAAAGTGAAAGTGCGCGCCAGGACGCATTAGTTATTCCTCATTTTTTGCGGAGTAACATTAGTTCAAACCAAGGGGTTTGGTTCGAACTAATGTGTCCTGGCGCGCACTTTCAAAGGATGTTGGAAAATTGGAGAAAAGTCAGAAAGGAGCCATTGAAATTATTTGAGAACTAGAGTAAAAAGTCTCCCAGTGAGAGATGTGAAGCTCAACATATTTAGTTTATAAAAATAAGATTTTGAGGTGATTTGATTACAGTGCACAAGTACCTTCACAAGGCTGCTAACCGATTCCTTAATTTAGCAGAGTAAAGTACAATAATGGCTGGAAGATTAAGCTAATTTAAAATTAGAAATTAGGCAAACATTTTGTTCATAGTGAGATTGATGAGTCACTGCTACACAATACCCTTGGAAGTGGTGGCTCTCCATTGTTTAATGTTACCATATCAATACTGGATGCTTTGCTGAAAGAATGGTTTAGCCAAATCATAAATTATGCTTGAGTTAGGGTCAAGTTATTGGGTTCAGTACACCGGTGATGGGGTAAAATAAGTTGGTCTGTGATATACAGAAGGTTAGAAGAGATGGTCTAATAAATAGTCCCTTCTGACATTAAACTTAATGAACTCTGTGTATTGAGAATACTGAAATGTTTATCTGGAAGGTTTGTGAAAAATCTAATTGGTCATCATTTTAGAGAGAAAGATTTTAGAGGGTTATCATTATTAGATAAATGTAATTAGTTTAACTATTTTTATATTTGTAGTAAAACAAAAAGAACTAACTAGTGCTCTGCAGGAGTTAAGGTTTAAGTCAATAAAATAATGTAAAAACCTGTTTGCAAACAGTGTACCAAATTAGATACTGGGTGACAAATACTATTATTCAGTTAATAGTATTTCATCTGCTATAGAGTTGGTCAATTACAACAACAACAACAACAAATCACCCAAATAAGTTATTCAATGGCAATTTATCGTTAGAAAGTAGACATTTCATTAATTTTTGTGAAACAAAATAAAGGGGTTAAGTGGCCCCAAATGAAACAAACACTAAGAGGTATTGTGCAAAATGTAATGGAAAATGTTTCACTAGCTCCCTGGTTGCTTTGAGGAGCTTATGTGTGCAAATAACATTCCCAAATTATCTTGTGTAACTAGATGGCAACATCTTAATTCCATAAAAACTTTTGACAAAAACCAGGTAAGCTGGCTAGGAACCGCAAGTCTGACTGCCTGGTTTCCTGCCAGACTGCCCACCTAATAACCACCAGGAGTAAGAGCCCTTCAGGCTCCTACCTTCCTACCAGCCTCCCTGGGAGTTGGCCACCCACAGCTGGGGAGTCCGCGAGTTGGCCAGAAAGCCAAAACTTTTCAAAAATATCCATTCTGCAGGAAAGTCATTTCATTTCCCCAAAAATATGAATGAATATTCCACTTCCTGCTCAGCTCTAGTGTTGACAATGCCTAGCTACCTTGTAGCAAAAACTAGATGGGCCTTGTTTCTGCTAAGATTGTGTAGCAGAAAAGCTAATCTGTCTTAGTTATCCCACTGTAAAAACCTCCAAGGCTGTACAGCAAGGCTTGCTTTGGCTCAGCATAGCTCCACAGAGGCCAGGTGGGAATGGAAGCTTCCCTCAGGCCATGGAGCACAACCAAGCCTCTCTCAGGCCATGCCTGAAGCACTGGGACTATGGTAGCTACTGACATGGCCTTCTCTAAACAGGTGATATGCCCTCACATCTGCTATTAGTTGGCCCCTTCTATATATTTTTGAGTGAGAGCTTCATGACATTCTTTCTTTATTTGTTGCATGGAAATGGTAGGTACCTGTGTCGTAAATAACTAGCTAGATAGGCCTCCTAGTAATGATGGTCAGAAATCTGTAAAAAAAAAGTTTCCATTCAAATGGCACTTTTAGTAGCTGACATTAGTGTATGTAAAGATTGTGGGTGTACAAATACATTTAACATCTGGCCTATGCCTGTAAAAGTTGATGTTGGGATTTATATCCAGGTTAAATTATTAAAACAGGAAGAATGAGCACATTTCATTCTATGTAGTGCTGAGATATTTTACAGCTTGTTACACCACACACAACATTTTTAACAGCTAGTTTATATTATTGAGAATGTTACCTGCTTCAGGAAAGGTCATTTATTAGTGGCAGTGCACATTTTTGGGTGGGTATAATTGAGAATACAGCTACATAAACTGGTTTCCCTTTGTTTTTCTTACTATTCAATCATTTTGTTTTCTGCCTTGGCATAGGATAGATCATTTTTCAGGTCACTGAAGGAAACTGAGATGCCCAAAAAACAAAAATAAAGTTCTTCTGCTAGACCTTTGCCTAATTAAGAGGCTGCTGACCTTAGAGACCTACAGACCACAAAAAACAGGATTATCTGCCAACATAGAAGATCCATCAACTTCCTTAGGCCCTCAGAAGCAAAATGGTAAACTTCTCACTGCTTGTTCTTAAACTGAATGCTAAATCTGACAGGGTCCAGGCAGCTATTATCTCCTTGGATGAAAAATGCAGTCAGTGACAGCCTATGGAGCAAAAAGATGTGCAGGTAGTAAGACATTTCAAACATACGGATAGCCTGCCAAGAAATTCTGAGGGAGCAAATTAGAATGTGTGTTATCACTTGCAACCATTGCTGTCAAAGATAACAAAATACTTTGTAACTCCATCAAAATGTTGGGAAATCAAATTATATCCATGACGTTAAAGGATGAAGCCTTCTAAAAAGAAGGAGGAGGGGTCAGAACTGTGAGTATACTTGGGGCAGCAAATTCTAGATGGTGATCCTCTGAGATAAACCCTGAAGAAAAGGAGCAAAGGTCATGTCAAAATATAATCAAATTGATTTCTTTCCCCTTTAAATACCCAAGCAAACAGACACATCTGACTGTCACTGCAAAGTGCCCTTTCCACACTGCTCTGCCTTGTTCAGTTAAATCTCTGACATACAAAAAAGACTTAGGGCTAACTTCGGTTCTCAGACACATGGATATACATCTAGTGTATCTCCAATGGTTCGTATTTGGAGAACTTAAAATCAGTGATGGATTTGCTGTACAAAAGCAATGCAAAATCCAAACACAGTGAAGATCAATTAGACTTGGACATTGATTTGACATTAACCTTAGCTTTTGATATTTCTTTTTCATGAACTGTCTGTTTTTTAAAAAATATCTACACTTTAATCATGTTCCCACTTTTGTTAAAAAGTTGTGATTTTTTTAAACTGTACTGTACATTTTGGCCTGTGGACTGTCACACTGATCTACTAGTAGATTGCTGGCTTTTGTGACTTATTTGTATATGTTAGAGATATAATCTGTCAGAGCTTAAGAAACTGTATAGTTTTAATATTGTACCTACTTTTGTTTGTACCTCTCCCTTTTTCTTAACAACAGCCTTAAATTAGATTCAAAATGAGAGGGCCCTGGGTACATTACCGGTTCTCTTGCTAAAACTTCAAAATAAAAGTTAATTAGTTGAATGTATACTGATACACATGATTCTGAAGATAGGGCATAGGACGAGCATCAGGTAACTTGGGTAAATTCCAGTTTCTGCCACTGACCTACTAGGGGGCCTTGGGAAACACACTTAATCACTCTGTGCCTGATTCCTGCTCTGGCCCTTATGAATGATTTTAGTAGAGAAAAAGGGAAGTCAGTGACTTATTATAATAAAAATCTCCTGCTAAATATTGCTAATAATGTATTTTTGGCAAATTAGTTCAATGATGTCAATATTAATGCTTCAATATCAAGAGCCCGATTCAGATATCGAACATGTACAAATCAGGAATAATACCGTTTTTTCAGCTTATGGCACTAGCTAAGGATTTATTTCCAAAACAGACATGAAAAACTTTGGCATAGATGACTGAAAAAAATCTCACTCTGGTCACCTCCTATTGCCTTTCTAGTCCTGTGAAATGTGATTAGTTTAATGCAGTCTATAAATGAGGAAAGCATTTGCCACAACTTATACGGGAGTATCCCCATTTTATCCTCATTTAAGAAAAAAATGCAACACAAAATAGCTGTACACATTGTCAGGTGTCTCATGGGAGCAAAATGCTTACCTGCCCATAGCATAAAACCAAGTGGGCAGAAAAATAAAATATTTTAAATATATGATAAGGGAAACATGTTGGAGACAGATACTTCATGTGTTTCATTTCATGAACTTTCTTGCAAATATTCTCAGTAGGAAGGGATGATGTTTTTCCCATAGGGCAGACATGTTTCAGCCTGTTATGCCTGCAAATCTAGGGAAAGCCAATTTCTCTACCTTCTAGGAGACATATTTCTATACCACAAATGATCATCACAGTTGGCACAGACTTGGGTCATGGGACAAAATGTATAACTGGCAAGGAGACACAATACTCTTTCCGAAGTAGTATCTATAAAACAGTTTTAAAACACATTGGGTTGACTGCAAACTCTTTTGTATTCATTACGCAGGGAACTTTGTGTAAAATCCAGTTTGCCTAATGTGATGTATTAATATATGTCTATATCAATCTATGTATCCTATTCTGTTTCATGAACATCATTTTGACTGTAAAACCATGCTATGCTTTTCTTTTGGCACTGCAGCCTCCACCATGAGCAGAAAAAAAACAAACCCTCAGAAGGTGCAAGGAGTTATCAACCTGGATAGTCTTTCATTCAACCCTAGAACTATCAGTCATCACATCAGGTACTAAGCAACAAATTACCTAATGAGGAAGTTAAAACCATTCAAGTGGATTACCTGATATAGGGCCTGGAACTTTATAAAAGGGAGATTCCTTCAGCAAGGGAGGCAGTCAAGAGCCAGAAGTCAAGACTTAATAGGAGATAATGGGGATGTAGAAGAATAGACTCCTGGGATACACTGACTAACATACAGAGGGCTCTCAGGAGACGGGAGACAACTGAGGCAGGGTCTTTCAGGCAGGTGTTTATTTTTTATTGAGATGTTGTCAGCCGACGGTCAGGGCAGTGTGTGTGTGTGTGTGTGACACCCAAGTCTTTATCTGCTAAGGCACAAGGCCCCATCGCAGCGGGCAGCCTAGGGAAGACTGAGAGATGCCCCAACGGATCTGTCACCTGGGAGTGACACGATCCAAACACCCAAGCTCTCCCTATACCTGTCTCTTATGACCGGCTGAAGTTCTTTTAAATTGTGCTTGGTTCTGTTACAGCAACTGAAGGAGTCAGGTTAAAACTTAAACAGTTACAGGTTTATTAAACAAGCTTATAAATCATATGGTTACAATGGCTATTGCTCTATTTCTTAACTGCTAGCAAATATAGATCTTAAAAATGGTTACAAAGAAAATAAAGATAGAAAATAGAAATAATAGTACCAAGTGACAGCTTAATCTTTAAAGAGCTCTAAATCTATGTGTACATTTAAGACAAAGGACACATACAGGTACAATTTTTACCCCCTTCAGTGCCTCTCGACTCCAGCGGGTCAAGCCAGGGCCGGTCCCTCAATTCCTAGGAAAGACGAATACGAGGTGGGCGTCCCCGTGGAACCTCGGGAGGTCAAACACCTAACCCGACCAGCAGATAGATGGTAGATTGACACTCAGAGTAAATGTGCTGCTGGACCCATCTTTATACCCATAGGGGCCCGTATCCTCTTTCTTATCTAAGATGCCAAATTGTGTTGGTTCATCTTTGTGGCGCCAGTTCTTACAAGCAAGTTTCAACTTAATTTACACTTGCAAGAGAGATAACTAAATTGTGAGTACTAGACATTTTTTTACTGGGCGAGAGATTCCTCCCCCCCCCCGCGGATGGCTGTGTGTTCGTATCAATATGGGTAGGAGTCAAGGGCACTCCTCTGCAGCCTCTTGGTCAGCAATTGGCGTATCTCTGTTTACAGCCATTCAGGGTTACAGCAGCCTGCCATATCCAGGCAAGCAAAGATGGATGTTACAGGGGGGGGTTCCTGTCTGGCTACAGATGTGTATTTCTTGTGCTTTGAGAAAAGCATGCATGGTTTCAGCTTCCTATGAACAGTCTGGATGTTACTTCCTTTAATTGTCACACAGTTAAACTATATTCCTGAGGATTATACCCAAAATGATGCAGGTCCATAAAGAGCATGTATCAGCTACTAATAAGACTTGGCAGGGTCAGCACTGAGTATGGGGCTTAGGTTAGCTGGCCTGCACAGTCCCATATTCTGAGAAGGGATGCCAGATTTAGAGTTGATATCCTGGGAATATTCCTAAAAGGTCAGATACAGAGATAGGAACCAAACACTGCTGAGACTCATTACACATTAAGCTTGTAGGATTCAAAGGCTGAGTCCAAAACAGCGGGTTGGTGAGCATCCATAAGGGGGAATTCAGCTGGAGCTCCGAGCTTCACTGATCTAGAAGCCAAAAAGTTTATTTCAGTAAATCAAACTGTCCCAGGATCAACTGATTGTGAGCCCAATGGCAAAATTTGGATTTAATGGATTCATGTCCATTTACCTGAGATAATGCCAGAATCACTGATTCATCTAGCTCAGGACTGGAACTAAGGCCTTGCTGAGATGCAACAGTAGAGCTGTGATTTCAAGTAATCAAATTTCTCTTTCTAAAACACACAATTATTATATGAGCCAACTTTTAAAATAGGGAGACAGTGCCTAGGCATTGCAGTAATTACCGAATGGAACAGAAACCTGGGTCATTTGCCACAGCTGGTCATGTATACTAGGAAAAGAGAACATTTCTGCTATTTTTTTAATCAAGATCAAAAGAAAACTCAAAATGCAGTCTCCCTGCTACCTCTCAAAAAATGTAAATATCTTCTCTTGAGCTTATAGCTTGAGTGGCCAATCAGAGAAACAGAAGAAATTCATTTCAGCTGCCCATAGGATGACTTATCCCATGTTCTGAGTACTGGCCTGATGGTGTATATACAGATTAAAAGAAAAAGTTTGAAAAATGCTTCTATGGTTAGTTCACTAAACAACATTCCCTCCAAAAACTGCTGTCTTTAAGGTACAGTTCAAACCTTAGTATTGTTTCCATGCAACTAAAACATTTCACTAAGGTTTACTGAGTAGCTTGAGGAAATGAGAAATTCCACTTAGCTGTTCTGCTATTAAAAGGAGGACTTCAGTTTCCAAGGTTGGTTGTCCATTTGCCACTCTGCACAAACTACATTTCTTTAAATATTAAAAATAAAAAGTAACTCCTTTAGAATGTTCATTTCATTTCTATTTGAGATTCTATTACTAGTTCCAGATAGGATATTGATTATTTGTGTGACAATAGTCCTAATAACTGTGACATATTTCCTCTCTAAGCTTGCATCTCATTCAAAACATATTTAACCATACATTTTCAAAAGGTTTCACAGACATTAATTATACAAACTTCATGTCTGGTACTATTTTAAATAGTTACATTCCAATACAGCAGTATAACCCTGGGAATTCCAATACAATGGTATAACCTGTTATCTGCTGAAAACAGCTTCATGATAATATGCTACAGTTGACTTAAAGGTTAAGTGACCTCTTAGAAGAATGTGAACTTGTGAATTAGGGAGTTCTCATATTCTCAGGTGGCATTTTATTCACCACAAGAAGTAACTGCTAATGAGCTCCCTAGCTAGCAAAGCTAGATGTAAAATATGTAAAACTCAAAATGTCTAGTTTTTCATAAAAAACGGTATGTGAGCTTGGCTCATTAGATAAATTATAATAGATCAAAAGACAAAAGGGCAAAAACAGGTGTCAAAAGCTGAGAGTGACCAGCCAATTTATTTTCTACTGTCATTTAATGGTGTGACTTTATTCAAGCTTCTAGTTAATACAATTTGCAAATAAAAGATTACTTCATCTAAAAAGTGTGCTGGGTTATTATATTAAAAAGGTACCTAGTGGAATGGTTCAGTATTCTATAGAACATGCTTATTATGCAGAATTCTCTTGAATCTAGGAAACTGATTCAGTTCTTTCTTTGCTGGTCAAATCAAGGTTAAACAAAGTGGAGAATCCCGATTGGTCCATTTGGGAAAACACATTTTCCCTTTGAGAGGTAATCTGAGGAAAGGGGACTCTAGTGGGAACAGCTAACTGTATTAACCCTACTGTATGCTATACAAAACTAAATTAATGGCAAGCACAAAAGAAAACTTCAAAGGATACATACTTGTAGAGGTATTAATCCCAGCCATGCAAGCACAATAAATGGTGCTTTGGGCATTGCTATGAATTTCGAGGCAATTATTTTATGAGTGCCTAATTCAACAAAGCACTTAAACATGTGCTCAATGTCCATTAATTTCAGTGGGACCTAAGTCTATGCCGCAAGTGGTTTGCTGATTGGAGATGAACTTAAGCATGTGCTTAAAGTTAGTTATGTGTATAAGGGTATGTCTACACTTACACCCTCTTTTGAGAAAGGGATGCAAATGAAGACATTTGAAATTGCAAATGAATCTGGGATTTAAATATCCCACGCTTCATTTGCATATTTGCATTATGGCGCTATTTCGAAATAGCGCTATTTCGAAATAACAGACGCTGTCAAGATGCAGTTATTTCAAGAGAAAACCCTTCTCTTGAAATAACTGGTAAACCTCATTGTATGAGGAATAAGAGTTATTTAGAGAGAAGGGTTTTCTGTCGAAATAACCGCGTCTTAACAGCGTCTGTTATTTCAAAATAGCGCTATTTCAAAATAACGCCATAACACGAATATGCAAATATTATTTAAATCTCAGCTTCATTTGCAATTTCGAATGTCTTCATTTGCATCCCTCTCTCGAAAGAGGGTACAAGTGTAGACATACCCTAAATGATTTGTTGAATTGGAGCATAAACTCATAGATATAAGGCTGATTGTATGTCTTTATGCTTAAATCTGACAGTATATTACAGTATCTAAAGTAAAATAAGAACATTTTGAGCAATATATGGCACATTATGAATATATGAGATGTGAACAAAAGCAGGTGAGCAGCCTCACAAATGGAAACAAAATATTTGGAGAGAATAAAAATGAAACACTTTAATCTTATTGTTATTAACAACAGATGATAAATATATCAAAATATTGCAGTATCACAAATGCCACTGTGTAGCAAGTATGTCAACTTTTAATAGCAGACAGTATTTGCTATTTGGACATGAAATAACCTGCTGTTTTACTGCTTTAGCTACTATGAGACAAAATTGTTAAAAATCTATTTAAAAACGGGGTTTAAGAAATTAAAATATTTTTCATTTAACAGAATCACTGTTGTAATTCTAGAGCAAAACATCTGACAGAAAATATAAATTTTTACTTAATGTATAAGAGAAAGAAGGCATTCTAATGAATTACATACAAAAGACTATGGACCACCTAAGGACATAAGCACCTTTTAGGAGGTCCTTGACTGCTAACACTGACATGTCTGACAATTTACAATTTGCACAGCACATGACCCTTCACTGAAATGATAGTATATAAAAAAATTCCAGAAATATCTTATACCTAACACTGATTGTCTTTGACCCTTATACAGAATACGAAGCAAACGTTATCACAACTGTTCTCAATCTCATTCTGTACTTCATTTTTAAAGTGAAGTTTTTATTTCCTGCTTCTCATCCAGTAAATGCTTAATTCACACAAGAATAATGTAATTCAATTTCCATTAATTTACAGAATAAAGCAAGTAATTTATTCTGCTAGTTGTATTAGTACTGGAAATAAAGAACATTTCATAATGTCTCCTTCAGTTCCCTCCATACTTGTTCTCATCCTTCCCTAACTTCCTCCTATTCTCTACATTTGTATCTGAAACTTTTCTATTACTTCTGCTTTTTATTTTTATTAAAAGGAAATGATGTATTTGGTATTTTATCACATAGTAGGATGGTGCTGTAGCATGAATGAATTTATCTATGAATACTCTATATTTTCCCAATTGTCTCATGATCAACAATTTTGCTTTCAAGGTGCTCAGTAAATGGACATAATTTGCATATGCATACTCTAAGGTCTTCATCTGAGAATATCATAACTTGCACATTACACAAATGCCTTTGGATACCACACTGATTTTTAAGTCTTTAATTTGATAGTTACTGTTCAAACTACCTTAACCATTTAAAACAACAACAACAAATGCTAAAAGGGAATGGGAAAAAACACTCAATGAAACAAAATGTAAAGACAGCAAATTATTCAGTAAATCTTTACTTATAATCAGCACCAGCTGCAGTTTAATTAAACTCAACTGTTCACAGGTGTTCATAGGAGAATACTGTATAGATATATATGCACATACACATTTCAACCAAAAAGATTTACCTTCTTAAAAACTCTTAGGGCTTTAACACAGAAACACAGTTTTCTATTTTTCTTGTGATTAATGTTCAGATTTCCTTCTGATATATAAAGCTGAGATATTATCACAGAGAAATCCACAAGAAAGCACCATAAAGCAATCGGGAGGGACACCAGCTGTGCTCATAAATTTAGACAGTTTAGTCAAGCAGAAAAGCATTATCCACCATAAGACTAGTATTACAGTTAGGTGTGTTTAGTGCATCAGAGAATGATGAAGGATTTAATATGTATTAAGGAGGGGAAAGTAAATAAAAAAAAGACTTTTTAAAGATCAAAATAGCTTTAGATGTTGTTGGGATCAATAACAGTCTCCTCACAAGTAAAAGTTCATTCACTAGGATATTGAGCTGCAAGTTCAAAATGTCAATAAGGTGCATAAAATTTAAAGCCAGGACATGTTCAGGGATGGTACATTTTATCGTTCTGGTGCTAATATTATGATTTTTTTCTGCTCATTTTAGATGTATGTGAAACCCAACAAAACCCACCATTGCTAATTCATTTTAAGTCAGTTTATTACATGTTGTCTCATGATTTTGATTCAAATGGCAAAACAAAAAAACCCAAAAACCAAAAAAACCTTCAGTGAGAAAAATCTATCACTTCAAGATCACTCTATTGCCAGAGCTGCACTGGCAGTGTTTGCAGAGCTCTGTTACAAAAAGTTTGTAAAGGATTAATTCATCTAGATTGTACAACATTACTACACAGCCTGTGTCCACTTCTGATCCCTAAATGTTTTTCTAATATTTAACTAGAGTGAAGTGTATCGTTAATGCTAGTGGTCATCATGCATCAACCCTATTAGACTGCCACAGATTTAGTAGATTAACCCATTATCCAAATTATTGTAAGACTTAATTTTGGGCAAGAGGGAAAGCATTATGCTCCAATCTCTTGTATAGCAGGCATTTTATTGCTACATTAATTCACAGTAAAATTCCTATTTTTGTTACTATATGACTGTAGTGTTATTGAAATAGAATGAGCTATGGGATACGCATGATAGAATACTGCAATGAAACATCAATATTAATATGAATGTACAGCTTTTTGTGTGTTATAGGATTATCATAATGCAGTAGTTCACATAATGATTAATACAGTGACAGTCTTGGTGACACTTTGCTAATAAATCTCTTTGTTACCCCAAGACAAAATACATCGTCTCATGGAATTTAATCTTCAGTCCTTTCAGGGGACAATTTTGGGGAGATGAGCTTGAACCAAAACTCCTCTGAGATGTAAACTGAAGTTTTTTTAAACTGACAAAAAATTATTTTTTCAGGTAAGTCATTGGTATAGGTTGAACCTCTGAAATCTGGGACTCTGATCCAGCACCCGGGAGTGTGAACCAGTAGGGAGCCGCATCCCCAGGGAGCCCCAGTTGGGCAGGACAGCAGTGGGACTGACAAGCCCCATCCCCGGGGATCCCTGGCAGAGTGCAGCAAAAGCAGGGCAGCTGGCAAGCCCTGTCCCTGGGGATTTCTGGTCAGGCAGGAGAGAAACAGGACCATGACAGTTTGGGAGCCTCATCCCTGGGATGCCTCAGTGAGCTTGAACCAAATCCAAGCTCTGCAGGCTGGCGCCCAGTGGCAGTGGGGCCAGAGTGGAGCCAGCCACAGGAAGGGGGAATGTCCTGGGAGGCTGGTGGCAGGGGACCTCCCCAGATCTGGCAAATTCCCTCTTTCGGGACAGGTCAGGTCCCAAGATTGCCAGACAAGGGAGGTCCAACCTGTAATTGTTTTCAACCCATCCCAGCTTATTATGATACTAATTTATTAATACATGCTGAACTTTTCTAGTGTAGCACTCTCGAGACCAGACCAGTGCTGAACCAGAGAATTTGCAGAATCACTGGAGGTCAAAATGGTCTAACAGCATTGCCATAATTTCCAGTGCTTATTGGGCTATTAGGAGACATTTAGGGATAAATTAGAGCTAAATAACAGCACAGAACACTGAGAACCAGGACTGGTGGCCGTAAACAAACTTTCTGGGACCACAGGAAACTTGGCCATACCCATGATAAGTGGACATCTAACTAAAATCATGCCAGACCACAGATGTTGCTGGACAAGAGAGTGCCAGATTAGAGAGGTTCAACCTGTAGCTGCTGATTAAAGAATGAAAAGAAAAATGTTTATTGAAATAGAGATACAGTTTAAAGGTTCAATTTGTTGTTTCCAGAAATGATTATAGGTATGATATAAACAAATAAAAATTCATTTTTTTTTATAAAAGATTACATTCATAGGCCTGAACCTTGTAATCCTTAATTGTTAACCAATAATGCTCAAATGTCCAAAGGACTGTAGCTCCGAGATGAGGTTTGATTTTACAAATATTTACCCTTTACCCATTTGATTAACTTCATGCAGGTGATAGGTTTCAGAAAGGTAACTGGGTTAGTATGTTCCAGCAAAAACAACAAGGAGTCAGGTGGCACCTTAAAGACCAACATATTTATTAGGCTTTTCTTTCGCCTCATCTGAGGATGTGACTTATATCGCACAAAAAGCTTATGTCCTAATAAATGTGTTAGACTTTAAGGAGCCACTGGACTCTGTGTTGGTTTTTTCATCCAAGTGAGTAATCTTGGATGGGGTTCAAAGTTACTTACAAGCATAGGATTTGCAGAACCAGGGCTTACATATGTAACTTACATTTCCAGTGTGTTTTAAATGAAATAATACATGAAGATGCAAGTAACTTTTGCAATAGAGAGCGTATAACCACTTTTGAATGGGTACATTGCAAAATTGAGATAAAAGTCTCTACATATTAATAAGGAATTTTTTCAAGGTTAGGAAAATGAGCAAATGGGATACAATATTGTACAATTATAAAATATTTTAAATTGTTCACAGCTCTGTGTAATGCAATACAATTGCAGTATCCTGTTACTACTGCCCTCATAATTTAGCTTTTGTTCAATCCATAATGGGCACACAAGATTTGTGTTCGCTAGCAGGTTAATACAAGCAGTTCTGAACTTTAGTTTGTCCAATAAATAGTGCGAACAATTAAGCAATAATATACTATTTCAGTGAACATTTTAACAGGAAAAAGGCATGACTGAATAGTAGCAAAGATTTAATATAAATGTAGGAAGCATTTTTCCTGTAACTTACATTAAAAAGTAGTTTTCTAAAATGCCCAAAGAAATTAAGTGAAAAAATGAAAAGGCAACTCTTCAATACAATTATTTCATATAAAGTTGAAGAAAAACACCATAAGTTTGTACTTATTCCCTTTATTGTATCTTAATAACTTCTCAGTTTTAGTATACACTAGCACAGTTACAGGCAGTTTATGTAAAAAATAACAATAGGATGGGAATGTAAAGAGTTGCATTGTGTGAGATAACTTGTCCTTTAATTCCAGTTTGAGCATTCTAAATGTTTTCTTTCTTTATAGGTAGTGGAATGGAAATCTATGGTGAGTTTTAGCAACTTAGAACTTTCAGCAATTGATTTTAGCTAACTTGACATTTCAGCTGGAGCTCTGCAGAAGTGAGTCATTTAATAAAAGATGGCATTACAGTAAGATGTCATTTTCTCAACTGGTGCCAAGCTGGACAGAGAAAACTTGGCATTAAGGGTAAGTGTGTCATTTCCTTCAGCCACATTGAGTGGTACCATCTGCCCACTATCTCTGACTCGATGCAGTGTAAATTTGAGTTGCTAGCTTCTAGAAGGATGTTGTGCTTCTCTGTGTTTTTTATTTTATGGTCTCAAGTCCATAAAGTTTGCAGAATATTCAGCTGAAATTAAATAAAATGGAAAAAATACATAGGGGTGGGAAGAGGTGAAATAAAATAACATTTCTGTCCTTTCTTAAGGAATGCAATATAATGATCACATACAGCCCAGTCTAGTCACAAAGGCATGCACATAGTTTACCTTAATCTGAACCTGCTTAATTCATGTCTTTTCAGTCTCGGGTTTGCCTTTCTGTGCTTTGTGAGGGATACAGCCTATTGTCTAGAATTTGGACTATAACAAAAGAAGTTCACTCCTGAAAACAGGGATGTTACAGAATTGTGACACAGAATAAAGAAATCTATGTATCCACTGCAGGTGCCTAGGCTAGGAATGGCAATCAGCTACATATGTAAGCACTACTGGGGGAATGTCATTTGAAAGGAAAAAGACACATGAGGAAATTTTAGGGAGAAGCCATTTTGGTGTTGTGGGTTCGACATGTTTAAATTTGAGACTCCATTTATCTACTCCACAAATGGCCAAGATTCTGGGCTGCAGTGATGCTCTGTGTTTCCATACCAATGCAAGGCAGCCCTGGGGCTGATAAGCTGGCCATGGTACATCCTCTCTCCTCAGCCAACTACTATTGTGGTTGTGAAAAATGACATATGCCAAGAGGCCTCTTGTGCCTTTATGATGGATCAGCCCATAGTAGCCATTGGCAGCTGGCAGAATTTAAAATAGGTCTACTTTATCCAAGGCAATTAGTCATACAGATGGTTGAGGATCAGGAAAGTGAGATCCCCTATCCTAGAAATAACAACCCTAGACCAACAGGAACTGACAGAATGGATCAATAAGATCTAGTGTCCAGGGAGAGTCAAGCTCAGAGGAGAAAGGAGTTTTAGACTGAGAGGTTGATATAAGCAGAGAGAATTGTAACAAAGAAAGAGAGGAATCAATGCACTAGAGTTTGCAAAAGAAAGGTGATTAAGATAGGCCACAAAGTATGGATCAAGGACATAGATTTTAGGGTGGAGTTGGCACCATTGGCCCTCATTGTGTTCAGTGGGGACCCATGTATGCAGCACCTCACAATTTCTGCTTCCCTTATCTGTCAGCATTGAGTTTAACCTCATAATCTCCTAAAAGATGATGGTCCTAAAATAGTAGAAGAAATGCAGTTCTCCATCCTGTTTTAATATTCACCCGTTTAATATTCACCTGTTTTTCAGCATTGGCATTATCAAGAATCATGGAATCAGAAATTCACAAACTTGAGTATGGATAAGTTTAAAAGCCCTTTAGTTTGGTTTTTAAATGTATGTAGTCCTGCGATCTAACTGTACAGCTGTCTTCCATTAAAGATTATGGATTGAAAATATATTTACTATTATTATTTCATATTATATTCACATTTTATTGTGGAAGCTTTTAAGCCACTTGCTGACATCAGGGTGCTAAGTGCTATACAAACACATAGTAAGAGACTATCTTTTGCAACGAAAAATTAACTGTTTAAATAGACAAGACAACAGGAGCATTGTTATCACCACTGCACTGATGGAGAACTTGGACACAAGGATAAAGTAACATGTCTGAGGTGACAGAGATGGAACCAAGGTCTAGATACAACCTGGAATTGCACCTGTTAAGTAGGGCTTAATTCAGAACCTTAACCACAAGATCATCCTTCCCTTCTTTACCTTTATTTTTTAAGAAATTGTGGGCATACCTTAATTTTTAATTTGTTTGTTAAATAAAACAGAAGTCCAAGGGAGGAAAAACCCCTACTAAAGGGAGAGAGACTGAAATAAGAAATCTGGTCTGTTGTCATGTTGGGAGAGGCCATTACAAATTAGTAGATGTAGGGGTTAATTGCGGAAGAACTTTGTACGTGCAAGTTTAGGGGTGGTGAGGCCTGCATTCTTTCCCTCCTTTCCCTTTTCCCAATATCTGATGAGCCAGAAGCAAGTCTTTGGGAACATACGCCATTTAAGATAAGCATTGTTGCCAGTATAGCAAGAACAAGTATAAGATAAGGGTAAAGGGTAAGAACGCATAAACAATCCTGTTTACCCTAACATACTGATCATGTAAACAAAGCCAAAGAACAAGTAGAACTAGATCAGAACCATATCGATAACTAACAGCTAAGCCCTACATCAACACATAATAAGTAACCCCTGGAAATGTCCAAACTGCAAAACAAGGCAAGAGAACTATATTTAAGGCTGCACCAAAGCACAGCAATTTGGACCTCACCGATGGGCTTTGGGTACCGGCGCCTCAGAAGCTGAGACAACCTCCCACTTCATCCGCAGCCAACTCGGGATCCCCGACTAGCAGGAAGGGACGTAAGATATGCTGCCTCTTTATTATGTTGCCCTTCTAGTTAAGCGGTGCAGCTGTAAGCTGTTAGGAAATAAACTACTTGTGTTTGACAGATACCTGTGTAGCGTCCTTTGTACTTTGAGAACCTAGTGTCGGACCTGAGACTTACTCTTGCCAGCAACCGTATATTTTTACACTCTCCTTTTCTCTTGCTATGACAATGATGAGAGTGGCTAAATCAGGCAATGGCTTGCCCCTGAAATAAAGGAGTTAAAATGAGAGCTGTATTGAGCCACTGAGGTGAGCAAGTTGATAGGAGTTGCTGTTTTCCCCAGATAGGGAGAGATAATACTCAACCTACTTGTAGGGATTCCAACTCCCCCTACAGCGTCGCCCGTCATCGATTTTGGGAATTGGCTCGGACGGCGGCGGTGCTATTCTATTCGGGTCGCTGTCCTCCGACAGTGCCCACACAGCCTGGGCTTTACCCCTTCCGGGGTATATTCGGGGCGTCCGGGCGCGGACGGAATAGTCTGGTGCCACCTTGTTAAGTGCCCTTATCTCCGCCCTTTGTGGCGCATCTTTCTCGCCGGACCCCGGCGACACATGTCCGAAACGCCCCCTGTTCACTCTCTCGGGCGTTTTCTTCTTAGCTACTCCGGGGAAAGAGGTAGGAAGGGGAGATGGGGGCCCGGGCCCCCCCTCACTCCCGGGCCCCAGCCCAGGGCCCTAAAGGACATGGACCGGGTTTGGTCCGGGTCCAGCTGGCAGGGGCGTCCTGCCAAAACCTGCCAATCTGCAGGGTTCTCCTATGACCCTGCCCTGGGCTACTTCCTCTCCGTTCCAGCTTCCCTCCCCTGCTGCTGGCTTACCCGGCCCTCCGTGGGCCAGCCGCTCATTGCTCCAGACGGCCTTCTGGACCCTGTTGCTCCACGGGTGTCTGAGATGTCCTGTCTTCCGCAACCGCCGTTTCGTGCCCTCGCCTGTCCTCCAGGGTCGAAGGCTCCGATCTCCGGCGTTTGTCTTCCCGCCACATCCCCTCCTTTGCACAGCCCGGGGGCGGAGTTTAAAATTCCCGCCACACCCGGCGCCGGAGGGGGACGTCATGCTGACGTCACTGGATCGCTCCGCCCCTCCCGCAGCGTCCTTGCCGCGGCCGCGCGCCTGAGGCTGCCAACTGGTCCACGGCATGTGTATACCCGATGCAATGCCGGTATGCGCTTACCTGCCGCCCGAATAGGGCGCTTGCCGCGCTTGCCGCGGGGGCTTCAGTGCGGGGTTGCGGAGCCCCATCACACTACTGCTAACCCATAAGCTCAGGACCCACTGTATGAAATTAGGAGTTTTGTCACACTATATTCACACAAAATCAACAATGACCCTCCAAATTTCTGGTGGGTAATTTCTCTCAGTGAGCCAAAGAAAATATTTTATTACAGTCTTCCATACAAGCAGAGATCTATGGTTCAACTAGCTCAGCATCATCCATCCAATCACGGCTTGTAGCTAACAGTTTGGAGCAGGGAGTTGTTCTCAAACTGAGGGGAAGTATACCTTGTTCTGTGCTCTCCTGCAGAGTTACTCAGGAGAGGAGAACAGGGACAAAGCAGCAGTTAGTTCTTTCAGAGACTTCCAAGAAGGGAAGAAAGGGGGCAGAATGAGAGTACGGAAGAACAGGCTTGGAGAGACAGGGTCAGTTGCAATCAACTTGGGTTAAACTTGGGTCTCTGTTCTGTCCCTTCAGTCTGTCTCCCTTAGGGTGATGTCCTCGTAACATCAATTTGCAGTTGGATCAATTTTCTCTACTATGTGCTCAGTAACAAGCTCCTCTATATCATTGCAATGTGGCAGGTTTGACTGCAATTCCAGTTTTATTAATGGAATCATTGGAAATTTGTGTAATCCACAATTCTGATGAAAAAAAAAACATTTTTCCATGCCAGTATTTGTGAAAACCATACTCCATTAACTGGCCACTAATACATACATAAATTCATTTCCTTTGATATAAAGTAGTGCATGATTATAAAATGTTGGAGACCCACTGCTGTAGGGGAAGGGAAATAACTGTGCAGCTAGAAAATGTTTTGCAAAATCTCCAGAACAGCTTGGAAAGGTTCTAAAGTAATGTAAAACATTAGACATCCTTGGGTTTCTGATCTAATTATTGAGCTAAGTTGCCAGCTGGAATTTTTACATATTTTCAAGCTGATTAAGGGTTCTGTGGGAGTATGATAAACAAAAGTAAGTATTAAATAGTATTAAATCATTAGTATTTGCATGGAATTTAGAAAAGCTCTTCATTGAACTGTTTGTATTGTATTTTGACAGTTGTTAATTCAAAAATGTATTTAAATTTTTTTTAAATTGAGGATCCTTCAAAAAGAAAAAGAAACCCAGATTTTGCTTATTCAAATTAACTATGTGATTCATCATCCTGTAGCTTCTTTTCCTCACACACAGGGGCACTATAACATCAAGGTGCGTTCTCAGGGTGGTGAATTGAGGAAGCCCTCCATGGAGTTATCTTGATGGGTTGAACCAAATATTATGGAATAAGGTGCAGTGAACAGTACCTAGGAGAAGGGAAACTCATTTCAAACTGGGGCAGACAGAGCTCACTAAGCTTTTTTAGATATATCTGTCTAGGATAGTGGTTCTCAAACTTTTTGGGCTCCAGAGCCCTTTACATATATAAACATTTATTCTGAGCCCCAGCAGTCCACTGATTGTATGTGTTGTACCTATTGATGTTTCCAGTTTGTCAACCTTGAGGAGCCCCTGGAGATGTCTTGCGGAGCCCTGGGGCTCCCTGGAGCACAGTTTGAGAAACACTGGTCTAGGAGAAGGCAACTCTGATCTCAAGCCTGCCCTCTCTCCCTCCAGTGTACATGTCACAATTCCTGTGCCTGTGTATGATGGTTGGTATGAGAAGAGAGAGTGGAGTTGGAACTCATAAACCAGCCTCACTTAAATCCATTCATATGTGAAGGTTTATCTCTTGACATTGAAGATTTACTTCTTGGTAATAAAAGTCCTACAACGATGGGCAAGTGACATTGAATGCAGGTGGGTGATACCACTGGAAACATATAGCCACAAACCCACACATAGGTGGCTCGAGTGTGATGGTTGTCTGCTTGCAGCTGATACCAAGCTGGGAAGGGTTTGCAACTGCTTTGGGGGATAGGGTCATAATTCAAAATGATCTTGACAAATTAGAGAAATGATCAGATGTAACTAGGATGAAGTTTAATAAGGACAAATGCAAAGTACTCCACTTAGGGAGGAACAATCCGTTTCACGTATACAGAATGGAAAGTGACTGTCTAGGAAGGAGTACTGCAGAAAGGGATCTAGGGGTCATAGTGGACCACTAGCTAAATATTATGAGTCATTAGTGAGACACTTGCAAAAGAAACAAACATGATTCTGGGATGCATTAACAGGAGTGTTGTGAGCAAGACACGAGAAGTCATTCTTCCACTCTACTCTGTGCTGATTAGGCCTCAGTTGGAGTATTGTGTCCAGTTCTGAGCACCACATTTCAAGAAAAACATGGAGAAATTTGAGAAGGTGCAGAGAAAAGCAACAAAAATGATTAAAGGTCTAGAAAACATGATCTATGGAGGGAAGGCTGAAGGAACTGGGGTTCGTTAGTTTGGAAAAGAGAACAATGAGAGGGGACATGATAGTGGTTTTCAGGTATCTAAAAGGGTGTTATAAGGAGGAAGGAGAAAAATTGTTCTTTCTGGACTCTGAGGATAGGACAAGAAGCAATGGGCTTAAACTGCCGCAAGGGAGGTTTAGGTCGGACATTAGGAAAAACTTCTCAACAGTCAGGGTGGTTAAACACTGGAATAAATTGACTAGGGAGGTTATAGAATCTCCATAGAATCATAGAATCATAGAATACTAGGACTGGAAGGGACCTCGAGAGGTCATCGAGTCCAGTCCCCTGCCCTCATGGCAGGACCAAATACTGTCTAGACCATCCCTGATAGACATTTATCTAACCTACTCTTAAATATCTCCACAGATGGAGATTCCACAACCTCCCTGGGCAATTTATTCCAGTGTTTGACTACCATGACAGTTAGGAACTTTTGCCTAATGTCCAACCTAAACCTCCCTTGCTGCAGTTTAAGCCCATTGCTTCTTGTTCTATCCTCAGAGGCCAAGATGAACAAGTTGTCTCTCTCCTCTTTATGACACCCTTTTAGATATCTGAAAACTGCTATCATGTCCCCCCTCAATCTTCTCTTTTCTAAACTAAACAAACCCAATTCCTTCAGCCATCCCTCATAGGTCATGTTCTCTAGACCTTTAATCATTCTCGTTGCTCTTCTCTGGACCCTCTCCAATTTCTCCACATCTTTCTTGAAATGCGGTGCCCAGAACTGAACACAATACTCCAATTGAGGCCTAACCAGCGCAGAGTAGAGCAGAAAAATGACTTCTCGTGTCTTGCTCACAACACACCTGTTAATGCATTCCAGAATCATGTTTGCTTTCTTTGCAACAGCATCACACTGCTGACTCATATTCAACTTGTGGCCCACTATAACCCCTAATAGCTCCATCACTGGAGCTATTTAAGAGCAGGTTAGACAGACATCTATCTGGGATGATATAGACCATACTTGGTCCTGCTATGTGGGCAGAGGAATGGACTTGATGATCTCTCGTGGTCCCTTCCAGTTCTAGTATTCTATGATTCTAGTATTCTATATCCAGACATTACAAGAAAAGTGTAGGCCCCCAAAAAGTGTACAACATCCACAGATGGAGTATTTATATGCAACAGCTGTAATTAGATTTGCCAATCAAGGATTGGCTTAGTTGCTCACCAGCAGTATCATAGAAGATGAAATCAGTCAATCTATGGCTCAGTACATACATACATGCATACATACATACCATTTTTTTCAAATAATGTCTTGTGTGATGACTTATTGCCTGATTCTAAAGAGAAGTAAATGGTACAGACAATGTAATTTACTTTTCTGTTCCGAACTGAACCTAGTGTTTACTAATTGAAATGTCATATACAATTAATTATACAACAAAAAAAGGCAGTCAAAGGGAATATCTGTACTGAAAACCAAACCAAATCATTGGATCATTGGTTCAAGTTCTAATAATACTAACTGAGCTAAAAAATTGCCTTTGTGGATGACAGGCAATTATTTTCCCAGTAATCAATGCTAATCCTTACTGGAATTATATTCTCAATACCAATGTTTCTACATAGCAACAGGGGTGGTATGTGTTCACAGGTAATTGATTCTTTTGCACACAGTAAAATTTTTATTGTTACCTTCAATTTTTTCCTGTATTTTGTGTGACTAATAGAATGAATTTACTGATTAAGAAAGCTCTTACCTTTCATACAGATTTTTCAAACACCACAGCAGGCCTCCCTCTGTAATTCAGAGGTTACTTTATTGCTCCATCTGTCTGAATTTTCCCATGAGACAATAATACATGTTGCAGGTGCGTTGGTTGAATATGAAGGGAGCATGCCACAAAGCATAAATAAACATGACAGGTATAGAGAAAGAATAGAGATGCAATAACTCATCAATGCCACTTTAGGTTTAACATTCTCCATACAAAAAACTCTCAACATTATGAGCTGGATTAAGTATTCTTCACTTCCTGTCCTAAACCGCTGCATAGTAATGATTTGCCTTTTGAAGACGCTGTCTCGTTCTTTTTCCTGGAGGCGTAAAAGATTAGTAATTCTTAAATATACATACAAATAACGACTTACCTATTTCTTACATAAGCACTGGAATAAATAGCTTAGGGAGGTTGTTGAATCTCTATCACTGGAGACTTTTAAGGGCAGGTTAGACAAACATCTGTCAAGGATGGTCTAGATGGTACTTGATCCAACCATGAGTGCAGGGAACTGGACTTGATGATCTATGGAGGTTCCTTCCAGTTAAGTGATTCTATGATTTCATGTATGTATTCCAAAACAAAAGCATTACATTGTATAGCAGTTAAGATTATTCAAGTACAGACACCATCCGCTCAAAGTGTCAAAATCCTAATTTGTAAATGTTAAATAAAGCCAAACATACTACTCATAAACAAGTGAATAACAATGTATAAATGGCAGATTTTTCATGGCACCGTGTACATCATACACATATACAAATGGCTCACCAAAACAAATAGAAGCAAGGAGACACTCTTTTTGGTATATGTCTAGATAACCAAGTAATCTTCTAATGAGAACTCTTGGATGGTAAATTACCCTCCTATCCTGTCAATCAAACGACTTTCAATCTGCAACATGGAGAGGGGGAAATCTCTGATGACGCTACTTAAGAATGACTTCAACTATTGGCCTGGCCTTGATTTAGCAACATTCATGAATAACTTTTTTTAATTCCAAATGTCTTACAAAGTAAAATAGTATATAGTTCTATCTATCCAAGAGCTTTTGCTGAACATTTGTTAGCTAGAGGCATAAAAAACCACAATCTTCACATAACTTTTTGTAAAGGGCCTATATCAAATAAACATTTACTAAAACTAATTAACAGATTTCACAGAAAATCCATTCTATATTCTGAGAATAAAAGTCTAGTGATCTGGGGGAAGATTATATAATAGACTGACTTCCTGTGATAAGAACAAGTCAATCGACATAATTTGAACTATGGAATTAACAATCAATCTCTCCATACTACATTAGTAGAGTGCTTTGAGATCTTTCTGGATAAAATGTGCATTATGAATATAAATCATTGTAATTAAAACACTCAATTCTTCATCTGATACGTAGCTTACTTTTAATGTATTATATTAGAAATAAATGTAGTAGTCCTGAATGATGCCTGATAGACTCAGGGAAAGAGCTCCTCTATTTTGCCATAAAGCAGGTATGCCATTGATCTCTCTGACATGGTAGGAATAAATACCTATAGGTCAGGTCAATCTCTGCAGCCAGTAATTTTTTGGCTTCCCTGCTCGGACTAGTAACCAGAATGATGACTATTGCCAAATCTGATTGTAAATTTTGGTTTGTGGCTATTTGCCAACTATGAAATGGATTGAAACCATGTAATGTTACAAAGGGGCACCAAAAAAGATAACATAGAGGAGAAAGGCACAACCGTTTGGTCTCCCTCTTGATAGATAAATAAATAGGGAATCTATCTATCTATTTGATTCTCAGAGCCTGTCTATATTCTGGAAAGCAGAAGTAGTCGTTTTAAACATCCCATTGCATCTAAACCAGACTATTTTTTTAACCTTTGTAAAACAGCACCTCATTGTTAAGGCTGAATAAATAAATACATTCTGTGGGACAGATCCTTGGCAAGACTATATCAGCCCAGCTATATTGATGTCCACAGAGCTACGCTGATTTTCTCCATTGGAAGATTTGGATCTGTATACAAAGCTTCTGTTTTACCATTACTAAACCTCTGAACCATCCAGTCCTCTTCCTATATATACAAGATCAAAGGTTTGACTTTCTGCTCACAGTTTGGCCCATTGCAGTCTCACAGTTTCATAAATATTAAGAACCATTGTAAAATTATTTACGTAGATCTGTAACTCAGAAAAGTCAATATTTTCCTGAAAATATAATTAATAAAACAAACCTCTATTATGTGTGATGTGAAAATTATAAAATAGTATAGGCCTTATTTAAACCTTAAGAATTTCATTAAATTATTATAGAAAAAGTGATCTTGTGGTTAAGGCATAGGACTAGGTGTCAGGACAGAAGGGTTGGTTCCTTATTACAATTCTGATACAAACTTGTGTTCTGATTTTGCAAAGAAGCATTCAGTGCTTACATTTAAGCATTGGAGTAATACTACTGAGGTCAGTTCAGGGCAAGGCAGGACTTAGGACATGAAGGGCTGGGATTATCATTATCACTTTATTTCTCAGTTTTCCCATCTGTCAATTCTTGGTGGTGACAATTCTTTTCTGCCTCAGAGGAGGGTTTCAGGCAAAATTCATCCTTGTCAGAAATGCACTTGGAGATCCTGAGCTGAAAGATACTATATCTTCTAAGACAAAGCAACATTATTGTTGCTATATTCAGTAGAGCACGTATTCAGTTTTATTAGTTAGCTTGGATTAAATGATTGATAATGAGTAAATAGAATCTTATATATGGATCCAAATTGTTTCTATTGCCAAGAATAATGCCTCTAAAGAAAATAATTAAAAATCTGGCCATTTTTATAATGATTTTGGCCTATTAAAGATCATTGAGCTCCTTTGAAGATCTGTATTTTAATATATTTGGAGCCCTTAATTATAGGATAATAAAAACATAAAACAGATATATTGAACACATCATTTGCACTGGAACGCCATAAGCATTCTCACTGGTATAAAAAGGGTTTTCCTCTCATATAGGCAAATGCTAAAGAGCAGCTATTTCCTATGTCCATAACTTGTTCACTAAGGCTGTGTGTAAAAGTAACTCCACCAACAGTAGCAATTGTAATAGAGAGGTAGCCGTGTTAGTCTGATCTTGCTAAAACAAAAGGGAAAACTATGTAGCACTTTAAAGACTAACAAGATGGTTTAATAGCTTTCATGGGCCAGACCCACTTCCTCAGATCATATTCTGGAAGAGAATTGGCATGTCCATATATACCAACGGAATACAATGAAAAAAGTGAACACATTATTAAACTGACAAATCAGATTTAGTACAGAAGAGAGGGAGAGGGAGAGAGGAAATAGCTATTTATGAGTCAATGAATGGCTAATTAGGGGTGATAAGTGGGGAAGCTATCTTTGTAATGGGTAAGGCACATGATGGCATAAATTATATTTCTGGATGAACAGGTTATATGATCAAGAACACATATTCCTGTTCATCCAGAAATATAATTTATGCCATCATGTGCCAACAGTGTCCTTCTGCTATGTATATTGGAAAGACTTCTCAGACACTTCGCCAAAGAATTAATGCCCACAAATCAGACATCAAAGAGACTTTAACTCCAGACTTCAACGAGAAGCTTCAGAATTGTCATTCATGCTTAAATTTGACTCTTTATGTATGGGTTTAAACAAAGACTCTAATTATCTCACCCATTGCAAAGATAGCTTCCCCCAATTATCACCCCAATGTCATTACCTCACAGAAACTTCCCCTATTATCACCCCTATGTCATTACCTCACAGAAACTAACCTTCCCACCTCACCCCCACTCTGTTCTAAAATTTGATTAGTCAATTTCACATGTGTTCATTTTTTTGATTGTATCACTTTGGTATATATGGTTGTGCCGATTTTCTTCCACATATTGATCTGAGGAAGTGGGTCTGGCCCACGCACGAAAGCTCATCACCTAATAAACCATCTTGTTTGTCTTTAAAGTACTACATAGTTCTGTCTTTTGTTTCAGCTACACCAGACTAACACGGCTGCATCTCTATCACCAATCAGACATCAGACATCTTCACAAGGAAAAACCAGTTGCTTTTCATTTCAACCTACCTGGACATAGTCTTAATGACCTTACTACATGCATCTTACTTCAAAGAGACTTTAACACCAGATTACAGAGGGAAACTTCAGAACTTTCATTCATGCTTACATTTTTGACACTTTACGAATGGGCCTTAACAAAGATGCTAATTACCTTACCCATTACAAAGATAGCTTCCCCACTTATCACCCCGATTAGCCATTCATTGACTCATAAATAGCTATTCCCTCCCTTCCTCTCCCTTACCCCACCTTCTGTACTAAATCTGATTTGTCAGTTTAATAATGTGTTCACTTTTTTCATTGTATTCCTTTGGTATATATGGTCATGCCAATTCTCTTCCAGAATATGATCTGAGGAAGTGGGTCTGGCCCACGAAAGCTCATCACTCATTAAACCATCTTGTTAGTCTTGTAAGTCTTGTAAGTGCTACATAGTTTTCCCTTTTGTTTTAACAGTAGCAATTGTGAGAGCTCTAGCATAAAAGGAATAGAGGCATTTTAAAAACAGTGCCAGCTGTAGTTATTCTGAACTATTTGGGTGCTTGCAAACCTGTGCATGTGTTTAAAAGATGGCAGTACTGAAATCCAAAGCAGAGATAGTTATCTCTTGTTGTTATAACTAACTGTGCAAATGTATTCTGCTGTTAAATCAATGAAATCAGTTTGCATTTTGCCTCGATGTTAATAGAGCTGTATTGAATAGACATAAATGATTACAGGTCTGATAATGTTCCATACTTGATTTTCACACCCACAGCTCAATGTGCTAATGTTGACTGCTGATACTTAAAAGATAAATCAAAGTCAAATTATGGGAAAAGGGTAAGGAGAAAGATTGGATTTACCTGTGAGAGCTAGTATCAAATGTAGTCCAGCTAGGATTTAAAGGTCAACACAGTGTCATCTCTCTTGAGATCCTGCTGTTAAAGTATGATGAATTAGTAGTGAATAAAGAAATTGGGTCCCTTCTTACTGCTGCACTTATCTGTAGGATTACCTTGACTGGCAGAAATGTGTGTGAGTGCAAGTGCGTCAAATTTTTTTGATGCTGTTTTTCTCTTCTATTGTTGACAAGAGTTTGATGAATGAGAGAAGATAGCCATGATGAAAATCCTGGTGAATGTACTTTCATGTATATAGTAAACCCAGATTATATACAGTACTAGCCTAATCTTACTGGTAGTATGTTATTTATTATTCTGAGGACTCAGGCTAATGAAAAAATGATTAATATTTATCAAAGAAAGCTTTGTTTATAATTATACCCTGAAATTTGATCATGCAGTAATCTGAGAACAAGGTACAATGTGAAAAGCGACATAAAAAAGTAGGTGGTCCCATTAGAAAAGAAGGCAGATTAATTGATTATTTATATTGTCGAGACATTTACATAACTCACATCTTTCATAATGCTGTTTCTATGTAAAGGACAATAAATGGCAGCAAAGAGGAACTGGATTCTAATTAAGAAATGAATGTTCTGTTTCTAGCACATTCACACTCAGAAAACAATCTGTTATTGATAAATGTGAGCTATGTCCGGGTCTGCTGATCAGTTCTCTCGTTTAGGTATTTACAAGTGCTTTATATTCCTTTACATTCCTTAGTTTAAATTAACTTTGCCCATCCAGCCTGGGTGCAAATTTATAATACTTGTTGAATTGCTTTGTTTGTGTTAAAACATTCATTTAACTGCATTCAAAGGTGTTCGTTAGTAGCACTGGATAACTGTAGTTTGTTTGAAATAATCAGATGCCTGGAAAAACAACTGATTTTTTTTTCTTGGATATAATAATTGTGGCCAAGGTTATTAATAGTCTGCTAATGCCACAATCTGTTGTTTAAATTACAGTAGTTGCATTGTAATTACTCTGACACATTACCACTAGAAGAGGTAAAAACTGTAAATTGAGCCATTTAAAACTATTAGATTACTTTACCACTAACAGTATAAGAAGGAACCAAAAACTTATCAAGTGCTTTTTTCAAATAATTTTTTTATTAAGTTTGCATGCTTTCAAAATTCTGTTAAGCAATAATTATGGTACTTTTTATTCATAAATAGACCATTTTGGGAGGAAGGTTAATGACAGAAAAAGAAAAGAGCTGGCATAGTTGTAATCAACCATTCACTATAGTCATGTGTTTTAGCTAGGTACTTAGCTAGACAAGCAAAACACAATGTCTGATCTACATGTGGGTTTTGTACCAGTTTAACTGTATCAGTTCAGTTTACTGAAATAGTTAAATTGAAGCAACTCCTAGTGTAAGTGTGTTATGTTAATATTGTTTATTCCCCTAATCTTATGAAAATAACATACCGTACAAACACATTTATGCCAATATAACTTAATTTATACTATAGAGTTATACTGCTGTAGCCATACCAATTTTAAACTAGTTTACTGCACATTAAGCAGTACAAAAATGTCTGTAGACAAACACAAAATGTTTAAGATTTATTGTTGCCTATAACTTTGGTATATGTTACTTACTTACAGGATTTTTTTAATGTTAAATAATTGCTTAGTATTCAGGGAGATTTACAATGAAACATACTGTGCCCTGGCATCACTCCCACAATGACATGGGCCCCGGGCAGTCCAGCACTGGGTCCAACACACACCCCCGGCCCCGTGCAGGGGGTGGCCACTCTGCAGGGGGGGACAGTCCCTCTGCAGAGAGGGCTGGGGGGTGCAGGAAAGCAGGGAGGGTCATCTGTAGTCTGCAGCTTCAGATGAGCCATCAGGAGGCAGGGAGCAGTGCACACATGGGCTGGAAGACTTCATAGGAGCATGGGGCAGCCGCACAGCTGGCTGGAGAAAAGCAGTGCTTTGAAGTGGGAAAGTGCCACTTCTCTCCAGCAGCCAGTTGTGCAGCTACCCAGTGCTCTTCTGAAACCTTCCAGCCATTGTTTGTGCTGCTTTTGGCTGCCACCTGGTGAGTGGTGGCTGCCCGCAGGCAAGGGAGAGAGCAGCTGGGGGATGGAGATCCCAGGGTGGCAAAGGGGGCTGATGGAACTGTGCTCCCCCCTCACCTTGAGATAAAGCACATGTGGGTCTCTGCCCACTTCTCAAGGCCAGCCAATGCAGGGACACTGGGGCACCTGAAGCTGTCCTCTGCGGCCATGGAGATTATGGTTTTTTTTTAAATAAAGCACTTTTATCCAAAGCACTTTACAGTAGTTGGCTAATGGTACAAACAATATTTGGAAAGATCATTAAGTGATCCACCCAAGACCTTCAGAAATTTTCAAGTGGTCTGTGGGAAAAAAAGTTAGATTACAAAAAATAATCAAGGCACCTCACTTTATTTTCATTTACTTCTTATTAGTTATAGAAGGAAGATGAAGAAAAAAGAACAAAAACTGGGAAGGGCAGGAAGAGTGAATGTTCTTTTTCTTGGCTGGGTCCCCAGGGGGTTCCCAAAAGGGAAGCTGAGCTCAAGGCCCCACTAACTCTAAATCCGCCACTGGCTTAGTATTGAAATTATTTAACTTATCAGTTATATTTTAAGTTATATACACTGTCCTTGTGTCTGAGTATGAGGAATATATCTGACACCTGTGTTTCCATGAATATTGCTTTAGAATTCTTGGCAAGGCATTGTATGACTTTTTTTTGGTACCTCTGAAGGACATATATCCTTGGAGGTAATTTATCTGTACTCTAAGTGGCTGGAGATCTGTGTGTTAACCTCCAGATCTACTTGAACATATGTTCCAGCAACTGCACAGAATTTTAATCTATCAAAATCTGACAGAAGTAGTAGTAAGCAAGGATGGACCTCATTCATTAGAAGCTGAATGCTTTGTGTCATATTAAATCATCATTGTACCATGTTCCTCATCAGTGATTTGCCAGAAAGATTATTGTCAAGCAACGAAACAAGCCTGATGTTCTTCACCCAGAAGATCGTATACATGTATTTAATTACTTGAAAGACAGCTTGTGGTTCTACATCATACACTCTGATGGTCAGAAGAAACCCTCAGTGATGATACTTGTGGCATTTTGAACAGTGTCAGAGTTGGAAGGGAATTTCTTAATTATTTATAATTAAATTGTAGGGTTTGATTAGATTATGGCTCTGTGGACAACTACCAGTGTATTTACCCAGCATAATGTAATTTTTATTATAGTGAGTGATACGTACTATATACGTGCCTAGAGCTCAAGATGAAAGCTTCCCATATTTATTTTAGAAATTGAAATAGATACATAAAATAGAATGTATAAACACAGATAAAATAAGGGATATGAGTCAAAAACAGAATTTTTGAACCAAGGCAGCTGGTATTAACTATCCTCAAGAGCTAAATGGGTTACTAGTGTGGGAAGTAGTTTCATATGGCAGACACATGTTCATCAGTTTAAGCATCATGTATGACCACCTCACTAGATGAATCATTTCAAATATTTCAGCCTGAGAATATATGGAGAAGCACTTTTGTGTCAAAAAAAGTTCCATTCCTGAGTCATCTCCTTTACTGGTATCAGCAGATGATCATATGTCAGCTTTTGATTCCATCAAGCAGCTGATTCCACTATATCTATTTTGCATACTATATGATGGAAGTTATATATACCCATCTGATACCATACTTCCATATATACCATATATACCATACTTCTAAGGAACCTAACCTCTTGATTTCTAGCAATCCTTATAACTTAATAACATTTTGGCTAGAAACAGATGATATGCAGATAATTTGGACTTAATGGCAATGTTTTGTTCTTAACCAGAAATTTAGGTATTGTATCCTAGTTAATAATAATCATGTCAAGGGAGGAATGTTATGTATTGGAATCCTGTTTGACATTGCATAGAATGTGGTCTATTTTATTGGTATCTAAAATTTTTATTGCCTTCACTGACAAAATGCTAAACATACATAATACTAACAAGAGGAAGGAATAAAAGCAAAAATGGGAAAGAACAGAGTAAACAATATTTAGAGAATTCAGGTGTATTCAGGTTAAAAGGGCTTAATAAAATTCATCCTAGGCTACTTAAGGAACAAACTGAAGCAAGTTCAGAACCATTAGCTATTTTATTAGAGAACTAGTAGAGAATGGGTAAGGACCCAGAAGGTAGGAGAAAGTCACACATTGTATAGGTGGGACCTCCCTGGTCTGGTACCCTTGGGACCTGAGTGATCCCAAACCACAGAGTTTTCCAGACCAGGGGAGGTCAAAGCCCTCCACCTGGCTGTAGGCTCTGCTCCCGGCCAAGGCTGCACTCCCTGCCGTTGCCTCAAGCCCCTCACTGTGCCAGCCCTGGCTGGGATCCTGCCCCGCTGCCTCCAGCCCTGGCTGGGGCTGTAAGCCCAGTTCCACCCCTGCTACTTCCAGCCCAGGCTGGGGCTGTAAGCCCAGTTGCCACCCCTGCTACTTCCAGCCCAGGGTGGGGCTGCACTCCCCAACCCCAGCCCCAACCAGGGCCGTGCTTTCCACCATGCCACCAGCCTAGTCCTGGCTGCACTTCTGCACTAGGCCAGCCAGGGCTCTCTGGTCCAGTAATATACCTGGTCCTACCGGACCACCAGAGAGTCCTGGATTTTAGAGGTGCAATCTGGACTTCTTTCTGATCCCCTTTTTAAACATGATTCAGGGAACTACAGACTAGTCATTCTAACTTTGATACCTGAAAAAATATTGGAAAAAATTATTATATAATAATGTAATTATTAAATAATAAATTGTAAGCACCTAGAGGATTATAACATTCTAGGGTATAATGAGCTTGGATTTGTCAAGACTAAATCATGCCTACCTATTTTATTTATTTCTTTGTCTGGTTTCTGGCCTGGAAGATAGGGGGAAGCCATAGACATGATATATCTTGATATTAGTAAGGCTTTCAAAACCGTTCTATGTGATATTTTCATAAGGAAACTAGGGGTATGTGGGCTACATGAAATTTTTGTAAAATGGGTGCAAAACTAGTTGGAAGTCCATGCTCAGAGTACTTATCAGCGATTTGCCCTCAAACTGGCATATGTAGTAGGCTCCTTTAGGGCTCAATCTTGGGTCCAGTATTAGTCAGTAGTGTCATTTATGACTTGAATAATGGAGTGGAGAGTATACTTATAAAATGGGGGATGACAGCAAGCTGGGAGGGAATACAAGAACTGTGGAGAACAGAATTAGAATTCACAAATGACATTGACAAATTAGAGAATTGGTCTGAAATCAGCAATATGAAATTTAATTAAAAACAAGTGCGAAGTACTTCACTTAGGAAGAAAAAATCAGATGTAAAACTTCAAAAAGGGGTGGTAGGAATGATGTAAAAGATCTGGGGTGATATTAGATCACAAATCGAATATTGGTCAACAGTGGGAAAAATTTGCAAAAATGGCTAATATTTTGGGGTGTTTTAACAGGACATCAATATGTAAGACATGGGAAGTAGTTGTACCTCTCTACTTGGCACTTGTGAGGCCTCCGTTGAAGTACTGCATTTAAGCACCATGCTTTAGGGCAGGGGTGCTGAACCTAAGGCCCCTGGGCCAGAAGTGGCTATTGAGTTGCCGGGATCTGGCCCCTGAGACTTAAGGCCTTCCCCAGCATTGGGAAGGCCACACTGGCACTCTAGAACCCCTGCCACTTCCCCGCAGCCCCCAGCCCACGACTGATTTTTCTGTGGGTCAGTGGCCCCTGGCCCAAAAAAGGTTCCTCACCCCCCGCTGTAGGGAAAATGTGGATCGAATAGAGAGCTCTGAAAACACCAATAAAAATGATAAAAAAAGTTTACAAAAACTGACCAAATTCTGGGCATATCCAATCTTGATAAAAGAAGTCCAAGGATGTAGGGGATAGACAGAAGTATGGACAGCTGATAAGTCTTCAAATATGTAATGGGCTTAGTAAAGAGGATGGTGATAAATTGTTCTCTAGGTTCATGAAGGGTAGAACAAGAAGAAACAGGCTTAATCTGAAACCAGAGAGATGCTATATTAGGAAAAACTTTCTAAACTATAAGGGAAATTAAGATCTGAAATTGCCTTCTAAGAGAGACTATGGAATTGCCATCATTGGAGAGTTTTAAGAACATGTTGAAAAAACATCTGCCATGGATGGTTTAAGTTCATTCGTCTCATTGCAGCACAAGGCACAGTACTAATGACATCCCAAATTTCCTTCTAGCATTATGTTTTTGTGGTCATGTGATAACAGCTTTCTCAGGGCTGTTTCTGTAGAGAAACAACTCAAGAGAAAAAGTTTTGTTCCTAAGAGTCAAAAGCAATGTAGTCTTTTCTAAGACATAGAAAGTGGGTGAGGTAATATCTTTTATTGGACCAACTTCTTTGTGAAAGGCACAAGCTTTTAACTTTCACAGAGTTCTTCTTCAAGTCTGAAGTAAGAAACTTGAGTATCCAAGATAAGTACAAGGCGGACACATTGTTAAGCATAAGGGATTATTCTTATATGTTGAAGGAGACCATTTTAAAGAAAGTAAGCAATAAACACCTTTGCAGTTATAGGATAATGGAAGGTTAGCAGACATCCGCGTGTGTTATAAAGTATTTTCTATGAGAGCCTAATAGCCCACAGAAGTACTATTAATCAAAGCCATCTCCATGTTTTTCCTAGGTAGGTAGATAAAGAAAAAGAGAAAAGCATAGCTTTTTCTTTATAAAGGTCTTTGGCTTTGATAGAGTGAGTCATTCTTTTAGGTCCATAATACAATAGAAAAATATTCTCTACTGACCACACTTTGTACATTCATTTACTTCAGTGCAAAATTACTTTATTCTAATATGGTAGCATTTTTTCTCACTTTGCATTGATATAAACTATACAAAATGCAGAGCAATAGAAAATAAGCTTCCAGGATCCCTAATGCCCGCAAAAAATAGACAGAAAAAAAGATGGAATCAGATTGTCCATAAATAATGTTGGTAATTCTGGAGTCTTTAATCTTCAGGGACTCTTCAGTACTGACATTGCTCAATCTAACATTGTTTCCAATGCTCTCCTGGTGGTAAATGGCTGCCACACTACCCTTAATTAGTTTTTCAGGATAATGTGATTTGCTCTAGTTTGCACCCCAGTATTCAACCACTTGTTAGGAAAGTGGACTAGGAATGGGATGCAACCTTCAGATGTCAAGTGCGGAAAATGTGGGGAACATCTGCAGCTCAGCATCTGCAGAAGGTCAGTTTGACTGGATCAAGGCCTTAAAAATAGCTTAACTAACTGACTATAGTTCTTATGTTTAAAAAGTGCATCTATGCTGAGAAGTTTTCTAAAGGATTCATTCCAATGTATGTTAAAATAGTAATTGTCTATTGAGAACCATAAGTGTATTGTATTTATGTCTTTGACACATTACAGAGGATACATAGTCCTTCTTGGTGATGGAGAAGGGCATTTCAGTATCTTTCATCATATAAATCTCCAACTAAGACTACTGAAGCCAATGGAAAGACTTTGTCTGCAAGAAGACCACACTAAACCATGGAAACAAGGCAAGTAGATACTTAATAATAGTTTTATTTTGTTATTATTTCAAAGATAACTCCTTTTTCTGATTAATTACTTTTTATGTATTTTCTAAAATAAGCACACCAGAATCCTTTTTAATTCCTGTTTTTATTATCTGAAAATTATAAGGAAAATATTTAACAGAGTGAATGAACATTCTCTATTGAAATAACATTTTGAAGGCTGCAATGAAACATGATGTATGGGCTAAAAATGAATTTCATTGTTGACAAATAGTTCCAAGTAGCAGAGAAAAATGTAAGTTCTCAAAGTGATTCATGTAACAAAGTCCACATAAAGGGGTCACTGGGAAAGGGAAGATGAGCTATTTGGATGCAAAAACTGCTTTCCTACACTTTGTTCAGTGCTGTTTCATAAACTTTTATTCAGGAAACCATACATCTCAAATCAATATAAATATGCGCACAATGGAAACAAGTGTTCTTCATATAAATTAGTACTTCAAATTGAAAATATGTAGTTTATTTAACTTTAAAAAACTGTCAATTGCTTCAAACAAGACTTGGAAATATTTTATATGAATATGAAGAATAAGAGAAGAACTAATGTGCTGAAATATCTGTACAAATAAAAGGAATATAGGAATCACATGTTACTAAATGGCTGTGAATTACTGGGATATAATTAGAGATTGTTTAAAGTATCCTTTACTAGAATAAAATTTTCAAATCGTATACAAAATATTGTTTTGGTTTTTAAAAAACTAAACCAAAATGAAAAATGCAATTCATTACTAAATGAAATGCTTGTTTATTTTGTTTTCAAAATTTCCTATAAAGTATCTTTAGTAAAATTTGAAATTTTCCTTGAACAAATTTTAATTTTCAATAAAACCACATTATTCTATATGGGTATGTCTACACTGCAAAGTTAATTCAGAATAACAGCCGTTATTCCGAATTAACTTCCATAGTGTCTACACAAGCAAACCGCTATTTCAAATTAAATTCGAAATAGCGGGGCACTTAATTTGAGTTTGGTAAACCTCATTCTATGAGGAGTAATGCCAAACTCAAATTAGCTAATTCGGAATAAGCGCTGTGTAGATGCTTATTCCGAATTAGCTAGCCTTCCCAGTTTCCCCTGGTGGCCACTCTGGGCCAAACCAGGAAAACTCTTCTCCCTCCCCCCAGCCCCAGAGCCCTTAAAGGGGCAGACTCTGGCCACAGTGCCTGTGCCAGCTCCAAGCCTGCCAGCCCAGAGCCAACAGTCACTGCCCCGACCCAGTGGCCCCAAAACATAAGCCAGAAAACCACCGGCAGCCAGCCCTCCACTGCGCCCCAGGAGCAGTCTGCCAGCTCCCAGGAGCCTGCCAGGGCCTGGAGAAGGCAGACGCCTTCCTGGTCCAGGGTGGAGATCAGGGTGGACCGTACTCAGGTTTGGGGGGATACCCCCAAAGTCCATGATCTCCACACTAGACAGAGGAACACAGCCGTCTATGGCAGGAAAGCTACCAGCCTGGCCAACAAAGGCCACATGCAAACCCAGGAGCAGGTTTGCATGAAAATCAAGTTGGTCCGGCAAGACCTCCAACCCTGAGCTTCTCCTCCCCTTTCCTCCCCTTGCCTCCCCCTTCCAGCCCCCTCCCCTCTCCCACCATCATTCCCACCCCAGTTTCGGTCATAAAGAGTTTGTTTTTGGCAAGAAATGTGTTTTTATTTGACATCAGGAAGGGGGGTTGGGGGCGGTAAGTGGAAGGAGGGAAGAATGAGGCACAAGCCCCCAGTGGGGCACATCAGGGAGGCTCTTAGTGCTCCTCAGGGTGGAAGCTCTCCTGCAGGGCCTCCTGGATACTGACAGCCCCCCCGATGGACCTCTGGGATGGCAGACTTCAGAAAGTGCAGCCAGGCTTGCAGCAACACATCCACGAGAAGCACCAGAGTGCCCAGGGGCAGCTCTGGCTCCGTGTTGCAGAGTGCTGTGGTGTCCCGAGTGAGGGCAACCAGAGCATGCGGAGATACAAATGCTTTTCTGTCCTTCATCGAGGCAGGTAAGCAAGCAGGGTCACCTGAGAACCGGCTGCCCAGGAGGTGAGGGGGTGTCCCTTTAAGCACAGGCATCAGATAGCCTCAGGCAGCAGCCACACACACACAGAGACACTCCTTAACTGATGCCCTGCCTGACCTGGTTCTGGCTGGCCTTAAATCCAAGTCTGTGTCCAGTCAGTGTGGATGCAGTATTTCGAATTAGCAAAATGCTAATTTGAACTGCATTTTGTGTGTAGACACGTTAATTCGAATTAGCTTAATTCGAATTAACTATTTTGATTTAAGATAACTCGAATTAATGCTGTAGTGTAGTCATACCCTATGAAATTTTCCCAGTCCCAAAGGTTTAAAATGTTCTATTTATAATTGAGTGGTATTTTAAATCAAAAGATAAGAGAACTGCAATTCAGCATTGAAATAGTGACAAATTCTTTTAGTTTGGGATACAAGAATTGAAAACTGAAGGAAACAACAAAGCAATGTAGCTAATATAGGGCCAAAGGAGACGAGGACCCCACAAAGATTTCTGCATCAACACTCAGGTTGTTGAACATACATTACAGGATACTGTACCAATGGGTAAATTTAAGAAGTCATATATGTATTGGGTCATAACCGCATCTAAAAATGCTTGATCAAAGAAATTCCTAGGTTACAGCTTAAAAATCATGAATCAGAAAATATATAATCTAACCAGAGGGAAGGAACCAGTCAAGAATAAAAAGTCAGCTAAGGCTTTTATGGAAAAATAAGGACAGCAAGAAAGCAAAAGGAGTCTATTCTAGCTATAAGTAATAAGGTACATAGGTTCATAAAGATCAAATCTTGCTTTTGTGGATAAAATTCTCAAATTAGTATGTGAAGGAAAGACTGCAGAAGTAATTTATATTATTTAATACAGTGTCACTAAACCTTACACTCAAAAATTAATTCAAATTGGCTTGGATAGTAAAGTTCACATGAACTGAAAACTGGCTATAGAACTAAGTAAAGGGTCAAAAAAAAAAAAAAAAAAGAGTTAAGATGTTGAGCTGGAAGGAAGTGCCCAGCTAGAAATGGGTGGTAGTTCCCATCTTAATTAACACCATCTTTAATTATCTGAAAGAAAGATACCTAGCATAATGATGAGATTTGTACATGATGCTAAAATGGATGCCGTTGCAAACATGAATGAGGGAAGAGAAATAATGCATAGGGATATAGAGGAAATATTTGACATATGGATAGAAATCAACAAAATCAACTAGAGAAAAATATAAAGTGTAATACATCTGGGGAAAAGTAATTTAAATTATGAGTAGTAAATGGAGCAAAGAAAGCAGTAGAGATGAAAGAGAGCTAGGTTGATAGATGTCAGCTAATACATTGTGAGAGTGCATGGGAGGGAAGCATCATACAAAATAAGTGACTGAGATTATGTATGAGTATATGTAATAGTCATGATTTCTGTAGATTTTTTTTTCAAATATTTATTTTGTTCACACCCTTCTTAGTCTCACCTTGTCAGGCCTGGGACTTTGAAATGTCCAAAACTGTTTGGACACAGGATTAGGGTCTCCTCCATGTAATTGTCTGTTCCTAGAGGCCAAGGTGTTGAGTTTTAGTTATTCCTGCAGATTCCATTCCATTCTCCCTTCCCTTTTGTCTGTTCATTCATTGATCCAAGCTTCTCCCATCCACTGTTTCCAGCCTTTTCTTAAAATCAATCCCTGCTCACAACCTATCCTTCTATCTTTGTTCTCTAGTTTAGTTCACCCCTTCCTGTTCAGTCCCTTCACCTTTAACCCATTAGTCCTTCTCCTCATATTTCCTTCCTTTCCCAAGAGCCAACTTCCTATGATCCTTGAAAGAGCTTCACTTCTTATAGATGATTCCTATGTAGGCTCTAAGCTATGAAAAGGAAACTATGTTTAAATTTCACAGTGCTTATCTGAGAGTTTAGTGAAGAGGAGCAGCTAATGGAGTTTCATGAGGGAGTTCTCCAGCTAAGGAGGAGTGATTATGGGATCCTTTGGGTAAGTGGTTGTCCGTAGTGTGTGTATTTGGGGGGTACTTGCTGGTTGCCTGAAAGATACTATGTGATGAGCTTGTGTTTGTCTGTTTGGAGGTCCATGTGCTGAGCTGTTTGTTTGAAGGACCGTGTGCTGAGGCTAGCAGTTGGAAGCTGTAAGCTTCTTAATGAGGCTTGGAAGCATAATCCTTTGTTCATTGGACAAGCCTTAGCCAGGGGCAGGGCTATCAGGAAGGCCAATATATATAAAACCCACTAGTAAGTGACTGGGGAGCTTAGTGAACAGGAGCAGCAAACAGGGAGTTTAATGAATTAGTTTAGAGGGGAAGTTTGAAGGGAGGCTAGATACACTTGGAATTCTTTACACTAAATTCAAAACTACGTAATTTAAATAAAAACCCTATCAAGAATCTAATTATCTGTAGGAGAGAATGCAAGCAGAAGCCCAGCAGCAAAGTGAGGGGTTTCCTGTTTATTGCACCCAATGTAACATGTATGATAACCTACCCCATGAATAGGTGGAGTATATATGCATTTGGTGCAAGGAGCTCCTGGCCCTCAGAGACCACGTACAGACTTTGGAGGCCAAGGGGTTGAATTGAAGGAGCTAAAGGAGCATATCATGAAGGAATGTGCTGAGATGTGTTAATCGTGGTCTGATTTTCTTTGTTGATGCACTAAGCCTAATGTGATGTGACATAACTCACCAAATGAGCCTTTTAGTTCAGTATCCACCTGCATACGGAAGATTAATTCCCCACCACCACCACCACCACCTTTTCAGGAGAAAACTTAAGTCCATTAGCATAAATGGAATGTGTTTGTTATTTTCCTGTCAGAGGCAGAATTCTGGAAAAACATTACCTACTGTAGAGCTTCTTATAAAAAAAGCTATTTGTTGGTAGAAGGTATTTTTAATTTAGCTGAGATTTCTCTAGAAGGAGCAATCAATTAAACAGGATTCTCTCTGGAAAATGTTTGGGGGTATGAAAATTTCCCCAATCAGGCATACTGTCATAGAGAATTTTTGCTTTCAATTAACTCCAGCAAAACAAGATGGAAAAGTTAGGACAACTCAGGTTAACTAGGATCTGGAACCTATACCACGATATGAAGTTCAACAACTTACATAAATTGGCCTTTTATTTCTTGGTCAAAACTGAGTCAGAGTCAGAATGGAGAGTTCCCAAAAAGTTATTTGTAGCCTGTTTTCCTAATCTGTTCTAATTATGAGGGTAGCTCTATAGATCCCATACAATTAGCCTTTTCAGCTAGCATTTCCTTTGCCTCAGAAGGAAGTTTCAGTACCTATGACTGACCACTCTTTACTCTGATAATACATGGGAGCATGCTGGAAGAATTTTTTAATTCACAACACCTGGACCTAGCCAGCCTTTCCTCATGGACAATCCTTGCCCACAGGGTATGCAGATGTGGCCCCTACCTCAGGGAAGAAGAGAATGTTAACCTTCTTTCAAACCTCAGGGGGAGGCCCATGCACCCAACCCCATCAATTAAACTCCTGTAAAAGCAATTTGGCAAAGGCTTATGCCTTGTATTACTGATCTGTCAGAGGGTATCTGCTGATTATTTTTTGGAGGAAAAAAATCTTAGTGTAGCCTATATTCATTGTTTTATAGGCATAAAACATTCAACAGAGAGATTCAGGCCACCCTCAGTGAGCCTAGAATATCACTCATGAAGGTCTTCTGAGAACTAGGATAACAGGCAGCCTTTGAGGAATCCAGAGATCCAGGAGAACTTGGAAGATGACAACAACAGTCTGACAAAAATGAAACCATTATAGGCAAGGCAGTTTTTCATATGATGTATGGCAGAAATCATACTACTCTTCCATCTTTTCTCTGCAACTATGGAGACTGGAAACTTTTCCCCCTGTTCTCCAACTTGAATGAAAGTTGAGAAAGGATTTTAGTTACTGTTTGTTTTCAGGAACTAGACATTTAAACAACATATGGCCTATTGTGTGACTCATGATAAAGTTGCTGGAGTTGACAACACTTACTTTAGTGTTTAAGTAGGTGTGTAAGTGTCTGTGAGCATGGTGTATTTTCATTTTTAAATCAGTTTTGATTTAATTTGTTTAAAATATTCTTTATTTTAAAAAATCTGCAGAAGTCGGTCATGTTTTCTACAGGTCCCAGTGATCCTACACATAAATTGGACTGCATGATCTAGGACTGAGAACTAGTCCATGATTTCATCTTCTCTACTGTCAAGCAAAAAAACTATCTGAGGGGGTGAAATGTGACTAAAGGGTCCTTTCATTAGTGACACATTGGTTTTGTCCATACGTGACAAAACCAACCTTTTCTTATGTTTGCCATTCTGTATGAATAGCTAACAGAAGGGGGAAGGATATTTTCGATGCAATGTTTTCAAGAGAGCTAGTATTTACTATAATTGCTTTATCAAAGGGAGTCGGGTAGTTCTGGTCATTCATCACAAAACACATAGAAGCTATACCTTGCAAGAGGAAAGGAAGGATTGCTTACAAGTATATCAGCTCCGAGGGAATCTATCCAGGCCCACATTCTCCAATAGCATACACTTTGGGTGCGTCTAGACTGGCAAGATTTTGCGCAAAAGCGACTGCTTTTGCGCAAAAACTTTGGCTACACTGGCCGCTTGAATTTGCGCAAGAGCACTGACTTTGTAATGTAGAAAATCAGTGCTTCTTGCGCAAATACTTTCACGCCCCGCTGAAAGCCCTCTTGCGCAAGAATACTTGCGCAAGAGGGCCAGTGTAGACAGGGAAGAACTGCTTTGTGCAAAAAAGGCCCGATGGCGAAAATGGCGATCGGGGCTTTCTTGAGCAAAATCGCGTCTAGACTGGCCATGGATGCTTTTGCACAAAAGCAATTTTTGCGCAAAAGCATCCGTGCCAATCTAGACGCGCTTTGTGCGGAAATACTTTTAATGGAAAAACTTTTCCGTTAAAAGTATTTCCGCAAAATCATGCCAGTCTAGACGCAGCCTTTGTGTATGTATAGTGTGACAAAGGAGGTATAAACTGCTGCCACATTTTTATACTGACTGTTGGCCACGATCCAAGAAAGTGCTTAAACTCATGAATATTCCTTCAAAATGGGGCTACTGACATTTTTAAAATGAAGTATGTATTTTAGTGCTTTGCTCAATCATTGCTTTAGTGTCCATTTTTAAGGTTTATGGGAAACTATAATATCTTAGCCACCTAGGCTATGTCTAGACAGCGGTGCTATTGCGGGATACTGGAAGTATCCCAAAATAGCAATTCAAAATAATGGGTGCATTATTCCGGCGTCCTTGTAATCCTTGTTCCACAAGGGTTAAGGGACTTGTTGGAACAGCGCTTTATTTTGAAATTTGGCACTGTGTAAATAGTGCCAAATTTCAAAATAAGCTGCCACCACCTCAGAATTGCCCAGCATGGAACCTTTATAAGGGACTGGATGACATTACGCTGGGATGTCCATTCAGGAAGCACAAGTGTGCAGACAGGTTTTGCGTGGTCCTCACATCAAGAACTGAAGAATCCTGTGATACCAGCTAGTAACACCCTCCACTTACCTACCATGCAAGTATCCTGAGTGTCCATCCAAAGCAGTTCCAGGTCCAGCAGCATTCCTCTCCAGAGGCTATCACTTCTCCCACTGGTAGAAGATCCTGGGTATTCTGAGCCTGAGCTTCAAGCTCCTTTGCTGCAGTCACTGTTTGAACTTTTGCTTGATAATAGATTTGTGTTTTCCTTTTATACCCCAATTTATGTAACATATGCGTAGTACAATACTTTCCTGCTTTGAACATACCTTTTGTTTCTTCCTTCATTTCTGCACATTGCTGAGAGGGGGCAGGACACATAGATACTTCCACAGGTGATAGATCCTGTTCCAGGTTGTAGGGGAACAGAGAACTATATTAGGGTTTATTGTGGTTTAATTTTTCCAAAGCTGTTTTATATCAAATATCTCCAGTAACAGCCTGTGGTCTCATGTCTCAGAATTCACCTGATGCCAGCAAAACATGGCCTGTCCTATCATAATGCTGTATTCCCACTCTATGGCTACATCTACACTATAAGGGTACATCTAGATTACATGGCTCCGACGACGGAACCATGTAGATTAGTGTACTCGAGAAAGGGAAATGAAGTGGCGATTTAAATAATCGCCGCTTCATTTACATAAAAATGGCTGCCACGCTGTGCCGATCAGCTGTTTGGCATCACAGCACGGTAGTCTGGATGCTCCGCGGTCAACAAGGGAAGCCCTTGTCGACCGCCCCGGTAAACCTCATTCCACGAGGCATAACGGGCGGTCGACAAGGGCTTCCCTTGTCAACCACGGACCGTCCAGACTACTGCGCTGTGCTGCCAAACAGCTGATTGGCACAGCGCGGCAGCCATTTTGATGTAAATGAAGCAGCGATTATTTAAATTGCCGCTTCATTTCCCTATGTCTATAAACCTCATCTACATGGCTCTGTTGATGGAGCCATGTAGTCTAGACATACCCTTAGGTTTTTGCTCAAAAATAGTTGTTTTTGCGCAAAAACCGACAGAGCTTCCACACCTCAAGCGCGTTTTGGTGCAAGTAAATCAGCAGAACGGAGGGCTTTTGCTGGTAGAGTTACTTCTCTCCCCATGAGGAATAACTCCTTTTTGCGCTACAGCTCTTGAGCAAAAAAAGGCAGGTGTGGACGCTCCGGAAACCCTTATTGGCAAAAGCATCAGAGCTTTCTTGCGCAAGAGTGTCCATGCAGTGTGGATGCTCTCTTGAACAAAAGCACATTGCTTTTGCTATGCACTTTGAGGTCTGGACACGCTTTTGCGCAAGAAATTTTTGAGGAAGATCTCTTCCGCAAAAGGCTTCTTATGCAAAAACCCTGCAGTGTAGACTAAGCCTAAATGAACAAGTCTGTTCCATGAATATGCCATGGGCAATCTGGTATTTCATCTTTGTGTCTGTTTTATCCACCCCTTCAAACTGTTAACTAGCAGGTGTGCTTTCTTATGTTCATTAAAGTTAATCTCCAGTTTCATCCAACTCAGATTTCTGTTGTTTTTTAATCCTAGTATCTTCAGATATTCTTCAGTTACGTAAATCTTACACATTTTCCTTCTGCTGGTAAATAGAGCAGGGAAACAAGCTGTCTTAGTTAACAACTGGTTTAGCAAATGGCTAATTTGGTTTTAGTTTGTGGTGCTTCACAGTCTACAACAGTGTTTCTTAAATTGTGTTCCACGGCACACCAGTGTGCCGCGAGGTAGTCAGAGGTGTGCCACAGAGACCAACAGAGTTCAAAATGGCAGTCCTTAAAGGGGCAGGCAACTCTTTTTTTTCGCTCAATAACTTTCCCCGCAACCCTTTTTTGGGGGGCGGTCAATAACTCCCTCCCCCCTTTCTTTTTTTGCTCAACAAAAAATCCTTGGTGTTCCTCATTAAAAAAAATTATTGTTTGGTGCTCTTTGGTCTGAAAAAGTTTAAGAAACACTGGTCTACAAGTTTAATCTAGAGTTTTCTAGAATATATATAAATAAAATATTTCTTTGTTAAACATCAGTTTTTCTCTTCTGACTGCATATAAGTGTCACAGAAAAAAACAAAATTAGTTTACCATTTCTGAGATCCAGTTTCGATATTGTTCCTGATGTCATTTGGAATGTACCTATAAACACTGCAGGGTTACGAAATGTCATAACTTTTCCCACATAGGACAGAACCGAATGTACATCAAATGTCTTTGGAATTCCCCAAACAGAGTCAAGGTTAGGTTCTCCCATCCAAATAAACCAAATTAAGCCCTGAGATCTAAATCTTTCTATGAATCGATAAACCAAACTCTGGGCTGTGTATTAGATAGTTCCACATTGGGGCCTGGGTGAAAAAAATATCTATCCAGCTAACAGAGCCACTCAGAGGGCATGGTTACAGTTGACTTCCTACCTATTTAAGCATTCACTTCACTATAGTATCTACAAACTGGTGTGTCTGTGAAGGACCTTCAACCACAAGTCTTTTGGACAAAAACCAGCCATGCTAACTAATAGTGTCACACACTCAGATGTGGCCTCACTGTGCGTGTAAGGACATGCGGATCTGCAGAGCCCAAACTTGTCCCTGAATAGTGCTAGGCAGGGAGCCACACAAAGCCCATCCCCATGTATAATGCTCAAATACTGGTTCTTTCACCAGAGGAGTCTGTGCACCTCTGGGAAGAGAGCAGCATTTGGCCAATTATGAAGGACATACGTGGTGTGTAGGCATTCTTCTCTGCCCAAGAGAACAGCAATCTTTTTGTTCTGGTTTTTCAGAATCAGCAGGTATAGTTAATTTGCTATTGTAGAGTCCATGAGAAATTAGTGGTCAACAAAACTCATAATCACACTTCAAGGGACAGTTTCACAGAGAGTCAAATATTTTGTCATTCTAGTTTGCCTGCAATAACTTTTCATGTTGTTACAAGAGCCATTTTTCATAGGATGAACAGTCTTTCCATCTAAGGAATAGCTCATTTCTTTTTGCACTAACAACACACACATATACAGCATAACTTGCAATATTTGGCATAAAAAAAACTAGGAGGCTGTACTCCCTGCTGGCTGCACTCACCAACCCCACTGTCCCAAGGGGTAGGCAACCCTGTTTCACCCCCCAGCCACCAGGGAGGGCCAGGACATGGCAGCACCAGCCCGGGCCCATTATCCCTCCCCACTCCACTCGCCTACACCTCCCCCCATCGTGGGGAATAGGCAATCCTGGCTCTCCCCTTGGCCACTGGTCCCTTCTGCCTTTCCCCCTCCATCAGCCAGGTATTTTCTCCTCCCCCCCTTCCCCGCCATTACGGGGGTCCTGCCACCGGCACAACAGAGCAGCTGTTTTTAAACCATCAGCAGCTGCCAGAGCTTCAGCCAGCTGCTGTGCAGCAGCTCGGGGTCAGGGTGTACCCCAGTCCCGACCCCACCCAATGAGCCTTATCGCTGCCCACCCGCTTGCCACGTGGTCCTGCCACCCATCTTTCCCCCACAAGGGGTACGTCTAGACTACAGGCTTTTGTCGACAGAGGCTTTGTAGACAGATACTGTTGACAAAGCTTCTGTCGACAAAGAGCGTCTAGACTACATCCAGCGTCTAGACTACACATGAGAGTGTAGACGCAAAGGACAGTGTAGATGCAAAACCGCCTTCTGTCGACAGAACTCTGTCGACAAAAGGCGTTATTCCTCGTAAAATGAGGTTTACTGCCGTCGACAAAACTGCCGAGTTCTGTCGATGTTATGTCAACAGAACTCGGCGGTAGTGTAGATGCAGGTATAGTTTTGTCGACAAAACCCTGTAGTCTAGACACACCAAGCTCAGCAGCAGCTTACTTTCAAGGTGCAAGGAAGGTGAGTGCTGCTGTTGAGGAGTCAGAGAGCCATATTTAGAAATCTCCCGAGCCATAGGTTGCCGACCCCATTATGGCTTGGGGGGAGGGGCTGCAGGACTCAGAGTGACATGATGACGTCACTCTATCGTCCCACAGGAAAATCTTTTTTTTTATAGGTATAGGTAAGATAATTTAGAATGCTGGTAATCAGGGCTTGACGAACGGTGGCGAAAGCCGCTTGCCAGTCCCGCACTGCACATGCGCAAGACCCATATTGTGCATGTGCGCGCCGGAAACAAACGGGCGCCCAGCTGAAATCTACTCACCATGGGCGAGCAGATTCAATGCTTTGTCGAGCCCTTCTGGTATTTATTAGTGTGAGTCTGATCTGCCACTCCTTACTAAGGCAAAACTTCATATCATTTTAGTGGCAGTTTTGCCAGAGTAAAGAGTTTATAATCAAATCCCCTGAACTGCACTATGCCCTGAAATTACTTGAGAATTAAAATGACACTTCCTGCCATGTAAATATTTGGGGATATTAAGAAAATATTTGTAAATATTTGGGGATATTAAGAAAATAATTCCTATGTCTCTTCATTGATTGTTTAGGCTGCAGTAGTGGCCACAGACAGTCCCCCAGCTGCTTGCCAACAAATTGGACAGAGTTAATTCAATGCTCCAGTCCCTCCAGAGTTCTCCAGCCACAGCACTGGGCCTTTGCACAGGGTAAGAAGAATGTCATTTTTAAAGAGTGAACTGGGTGTATGGTCTTAATCAATTGCATTATAAAACATTCCTTATCCAAACAACAGGTGCACTTCACTGTCAAAATATTGACATGAGCTTTAAGTCATAGTAGTAAACATCTTAAACACTTTTAAGATAGACGTGTCAACTCATACATCCAGTGTATGAAAAAAATTATTGGATAAATATTCCCATAGTAAATGTTATTTCACTGAGGGTCCCTTATGTGCTTGGGTCATTTTTCAAGGCTGTTTACAAAAATGGCCTAGCATACAAAAGTGTGTTTGGGATGCTAAATATTTGTCAAATATCCCATGATGGTAAATGTAAAGATTATTGAAAAGCCTATGGCACAAAAGATCATATGACTTAAGGTAACTAGTGATTTATGGCATTGTTACCTCCCATCATTGGGTAAATGAGGCTTGAAACTGACTAATGTTTCTCTTTATTTTGTTTGCTGGAAATATTTATAACTCCCCCCAGGGATTCTCCAGAGTTACATAGTATAATATTGTAAAATTATTCTTGAACTATTGTTTGATTTTAATTACACATGAATAGAAGCAAAAACCTGGGAATGTTTCTTATTTGTTTCACTCCCTTTATATGTTACTTCTTGTTTAAATTTACCCTGATTGATTATTGAAAGGATTAGTTTATTTAGATTCTGAGCAAAATCAATGATAATTACACTTTGTGCTGTCTTTTTATTATAGATAAATAAAGGGTATGCTGTACAGTAAATATATTTTATGTAACAGAGCTACCTGCTCTGATGCAGAGAATCTGTGGGATGGAGTTATGCCCAGAGATAGAGTCAGAGAGAGGGAAATCCCGGGAGATTCTCTTGACTTGGGGAGTTTCTCCAGCTCATTTCCCCAGTCAGGGACATAGGTGAAGAGGATGTTACTACCTACATACTCCCAAGTATGTTCAAACTCCAAGCCCCATTTATGTGCCAACCCAACTGAAAGCAGAGCATCTCCATATTACCTCCAGGCACCCTTGCTACTTCATCAATGCTCCAATGGCAGCTGGGCTGACAAAAAAATCTCCTGCCAGACTTGCCTGTGGAATTCCTTGGTAAAAGGGAAGGGGATAGGAGAGCTCACAGATCCCCTTACATAAAATCCTAATGCGGGATTAGACTAGATGACCCTGGGGGTCTCTTCTAACCCTACAGTTCTATGATTCTAAATAGTATTAACTTCTAAGTAGATTTCCCTTGTAGATGAGTGAGGAGTGGCACGTGCCCCTCTGGGTGATCTGATACCCTTTAGGAACATTTTAAAGTGAATGTTGTCCTTCAAACTTGTCTCCCATAGGAATCCGTTGCATCTTAACTTCTTGATTGAAATAAAGAATGAAAGTATAAGATTTTTGTAGTGATCAATAGCCTCAGAATGAAGGGAAATGTGCTCATGCTCTACCCAAGGAGAAATGCTGATTTGTTTATGAGGTCAGTCAAAAGATATGCTAAAATGTTGACTTTCCAGCACAGTTTTGAGTTAGTTGCCTTAATCATTTGCTATCTTACACTGATAAAGTTAATGCAGAGAATCAAAGCCAAGCATATGTTACCAGTAAATATTATGATGGTATACAGCTGCAGAACACCCAAATTCTATCCTCAATTAACCAGTGCTTTTACGAAAGCTAAACATCCTACTTGATTTATTAACATACCATGATGTTTCTCTTCTGGCAAAACAAACAACATTCATTTCAATAACACTAAGATTTTGCAAACTTATAAACTTAAAGAAATAATGCAACCAGACTGGCAGTGACTTAGCACTTGATAATACCTAGGACTCAAAAAGTGCTTTTCATCCATAGGTTTCAAAGTACTTAATAAAAATATTTAGTGTTATTATACCAATTTTACAGATAGGAAAGCTGATCTGTGGACAAGTGACTTGCTCAAGTGCACTCAATGAAGCAATAACACAGCCTGGAATAAAATAGCATTCCCTTAGTTCAAGTCCCCAGTGCCAACTGCATCTTTATACTGATATTTGCTATGCACTCTGCCATCAGCAAGTGTCTTCCACATAACCTATTTATTTGTAAGCCAAATCTTGTTCTTTTTTACAGCTACAGGGACTGTAGTTCTATTTTCTTCACTTGAGTAACTTGAGCAGGATATGCCCATATGGGTGGAATATTCTTTAAAGAGGAAGCTTCTTTTTTAAGAAGTTCAGCATTGCCACGTGATGCACTTAATGCTATAATAGATCTCTTGCTAATAAATAGTTTACATGAAAATCTGACATGAGACAGTAGATTAATCTATTCAGAATCAATTTACATTATTAATTTACATAGTGGTTTCAGATACAGTCTTGGCAACAAGAAAGAGCAGAGCCAAATACGCAGATTCTGATCTCATGCTTGCTTTACACTGCTATAACTCCATTAACTTTAGCAGGTTACTCCTGATTTATACCTGAGTAAAAAAAGTGCAGGATGAGGCACAGAATTTCTGCTGTTCACTGGAAAACATTCCATAACAAAGTATTAATGTATAATAAGAGAAGTTCCTGGCCAGGCAACGTGTCAGTGCTTTATGCAAGAGAAGCAAGATACTTCTGCCCTTCAGAGTTTAGAGTATGTCTACACAGCACAGCTATTTTGGGGTACCAGAGGTATCCAGGAATAGCTACCCCACATCTTAACAATATTTTTTGAAATAAAGGGCATGATATTTCAGCAACCTTGTAACCCTCGTTCCATGAGGGTTAAGGGATCTCTAGAAATAGTGCATTATTTAGAAATTTGGCGCTGTGTAGATGTGCCAATTTTAAAAATAAGCTATTTTGAAATAGAATCAAAATAAGATACACAAATTACATAGTGCAAATTGTGTATCTTATTTTGAATTCAGGGTTCTGTGTAGACACACCCTTATAGAGTAAACAGGGGAGCTGACAGGCTCACCAGGCCCCTGGGCAAGGTTGGGGGAATGACTCTGTGCTACAAGAAGGGGCATGGCTTTGGGCAGAAGGGGCAGGCTGGGGCAGCCAGGCCACAGTACCACCTCGACTGTGGCATGCCCATGCCCCCCAGCCTAAGGAACCACCCAGAGTGCACCATGCAGAATTCCAGTGGCAATTTAAAGGGCCTGAGGCTCTAGATACCACTGCTGCTGCAGTAGCAGTAGCAGTAGCAGCAGCTAGGAGCTTGAGACACTTTTGAATTGCTGGACCCTAGGGCAGTTGCTGCTTTTGTTCCCCCTCTCCTTCATTGATCGGCCTCAATGTAAACACTGATTGAGAATATTGCATGGAGGGAGAATATGGGATTTAGTTGACAACATATTATTCCTTTATATAAAGGTATTTCTGTCAAGGCTGGCTGAAAAATTCACATACAAACTTTTTATTGACAAAAAAATAGTTTGTCACCATTTTTGTGAGAAGTGTCTGCTTTCTGCAAAAAACAAAAAAACCCCAAACCCCTCCCACAAACATTAGAAGTTTGGTTAAACTCAAATCATTTCAGCCAAATGATGGAATATTTTGAATTGGTCATGTTCCTGTGGTGCCACGTGGGACTTATAATTTGGTTACCTCATATCCCTTGCTCCTCTGTGGACAAGGGTGCACAGCTGACTTACATCTCCCATGAGGTGTGGCTGTGGGCAGTTCTTGATTGGTTTTGCGGGCCTCAATTATGCTAGCAAATCCCTACCTGCCTCACTATGCAAAGTCCTATTGATTTTCTAGGAGCAAATGTCTGGCTGGAGCAGCTGCACTGGCACTGAAAGCTTGTCTGTACTAGCAGGCAGAAATATGCATGTTAGAAAATATTAGAATCATTTTATTGTTATCAGGGGATGGGAAAATTCTAAATCTGTGCATTTCCAAATATATTTAGAAAATCTCAGCATTTTTTTCTTCAGGTAGTTCTTTCAATGACATCTAAAATGTCCATGTCAGTGGGAAGTAAAATAGGGGATCTAATGTCAGGCCTTATTTGAAATAAAAAAGATTTTTGCTTGCCCCAGTGTACTACTCCAGAGGCTGAGTAACTGAATGCAAAGAGGTTGTTGGAGGAAAAGGGGGGAAAAGTTCACCCTCCATGAGTCCATTATATATGAACCCAAAAAATAATGTAACATTTTATTGGGTCAAACCTCTTTATAAAGATCTATGATGTAGTACAGATCCCAATAATATGACTAAATCACTGATAATCCCTGCCTATTTTACTGAGTAATGGACTGACCTTGGCACTGTATATGCAGATTAAAATAACTGTTAAGAAGCTAAAAGCTATGTCAGAAAAATGCATTGAAAAGTTACATTCCTATGTGGCATACTATCTATTCATAATATTTTTATCCAGACCAGGACAATAAAAACTCTAAAACATAAAAGGATTTTAAGGGAATATTTAAAAAAACCTCTGTAGTAATCAATATCAGTATTTCTAGTCTGATAAGAAGGTCAGCAAACAGTCCCTGAATAAGTAGATCACTTGCAATGTTTTTTTTAGGATTTTTTCTTCCCATGCAGATTTGTAGAATTGAACTGTTTGTTAAATAACAGTGCATCTTTCTGCTGCAGTAGAATTTGAAATGCAATCGAGTTTCCTTCGTGTGGAAAACAGGACCAAGCAGCTCAATTAAAAATGTCTCTCCTTATAAAATAAATTAATCCATCTGTCCATATTTAGTAACAAATTAATCAGTATGTGGTATCAGTCCTCACAGAAAGGTATATTAGTCACCAGCAGGTTAATCCTGCTACCCTCAGGTGCCCCAAACTCTCAGTGGGGACCATTTTTACCATTCTTATCCCTGCCAGGGTCTAATGGTCAACATGAGCAACAGTAGCAAATTCTGGCCCACTGAATAAGTTAACGGAATTTGAAATGGGCAAGGGCTGAAGGATCAGGCCCCAACTGAAAGAAGGCAAAGAGGAAGCTGCTCTAAATGAATAATGCTTCAATATAATGGGCCAGCTAATTAATATTGAATTCCAGCTGAAATCCTACTGAAGTACTTATCACATCCACATTAATACGGAACGAGTGCATCAGAATTAATGTTCTCGCAATAAATATCAAAGGAGTTAAGAATGATTAGGCCATTATTGTAAAATGTCAGATGGAACAAAAAAAGAAAAAGGGGCTGAGCCTTAAAGGAGTTCCAGGGTTTAGCAAACTAACCCCATAGCTCTCATGCAATAATAATACTGGAGAGGGTGCTACCCTAATTCATACTGAGTAATACTTTTCCCTATTTCTACTCAGAGTAAATCACTGTCAGCAGAAACAAACCCTTTGATTCTAGTGAAATCTTACAGAGTAATGTAGTGCTCAGTGTGAGATAGGATTCTTGAGTAGTTATATTTAATTATAGTTAAAATATAGTAAAAAAAAATCAAAATAGTTTGCAGAAATACTTCTCTAATATCTCCATAACTATGGAGGGTTGTCAGGTCTCTGTGAAAGATGCCATTTTTTGTATTAAAAATGGTTGTCTCTACTATGACAACAGGGATGGACAATGAAACAATCAATCCACCGGTCATGGATTTATCGTGTCTGCTTAGACTCAATAAATTGATCTCCGCTCACTCTCCCATCGATGCCAGTACACTATCAGGACAAGAAGAGTAGCCGGCATTGATGGGAGAGCAGCCCCCACTGCCCTTACCACACATAAGACACCATAGTAAGTACATTGACTTCAGCCATGCTATTTGTGTAGCTGAATTCACATAGCTTAGATCGACAGCAGGAGTTAATGTAGATCTCCCCTGAGGTTTGTATTAGTGGATGGGGTGGGGTACTCTTGCTTCAAGGAAAAAGGGTACTACCACTTGACCTACATTTTCCTTTGCTGCAAAAATAAACAGGCTTGGATGGAGCTAACATCCTTTTGGAAAAGGCTGTGCTGTACATTTATGCTAGCCATACTACCACAATGTACTGGTCCTCATTGAGTGTTGGAGTGACCCACATAAAGGAGTATATAAGCACATCCTAAGTACAGTAGCTATACAGATTCATGCTGACAATATAAATCTGAGCATCTATTTTAGTTCAACTTTCTGGTGTATGGGTGACTTCACACTGAAAGATGCATATATAAGCATGTAGGCATTACACACCAGTTTGGATCAGTCAAATGATATTTGAATTTTCTTTTACAATGTGGCTTGAATAAAAGCATTGACCAAATTGCTGAGGAAGCTTTCAGCCCATTTGATTATCTTCCAATAAGCACAAAGATTGAGACTGCAAAGCTTCTTCACCAACTAGGTCTCTCTGTCCTGGTTTCTCTGCATTCCTCTTCCCCCCAGTTTCAAAGAATTATCCCTTTACTACTATCAGACCCAAGGCTACGTCTACACTATGGGGCTACATCTACACGTATTTACAACAGGGGAAAAAGGGTGGGCAGTGGGAGGGGCCTCTGAACTGGGAGGGAGAGGAGGAAGGGGCTTTCAACTGGGAGAGGGAGTTATTGTTGGGAGGGGCGGCTCCTGCCAATGCCTCGGCATCCTTCAGGCCGGGCTGGGGCAAGCAGCACGGGGATGTCGGCAGGACGGGGTGCAGGAGGTGCAGGCATGGCAGCAGCAGGATGGGTGGCTGGAGGAGCAGCAGGACGGGTGGCAGGAGGAGCGGCTGGAGGGGACATGGGCATGGCAGGGAGGGCAGGAGGATGAGGCAAGACCATGCCATAGTGCACGGCATGACCGATGTGCGACGTCAGGGTGGTAATTACATCACACCCCTGCAGGAACTGCCCCCATGCTTGCTGCCGCCACTCCAGGTCAACCTCGATCTTTCTGCTGACTGCCACCTTGAACCTTTCAACAGCCTGTACGTGCCGCCGTAGGAGCTGGTCCTGCTGCCTGGCCCTCCAGACTCGTGCCTGGGTGGTTGGTGGTGCCGCCGCCGCAGGGCTGGAGGGTCCCTCGCTCCTCGGTGGTCCTGCTGCACAGAAAATGATGAGGCGGGCAGGCAGCCCTGCTCACACTGTCCCTGAGCCCCATGCCCTCCGCCCTGAGCCCAGGTGACAGCACACTACTGTGGCTTGGGCCTAATCGGTCCCCTGTGTGTATGTTCGCATACAGGAGTAAAGTAATCCTCCATGGATTGTAACCCTTGGGAGACATCACTGTGAATGAAGACCCCTTGTCTGTGTCCTGGCCACTTGACATATGGTGTGTCAACCCGTGGAACTCCTTGCCAGAGGAGGCTGTGAAGGCTTAGGACTATAACAGAGTTTAAAGAGGAGCTAGATAAATTCATGGAGGTGAGGTCCATAACAGGCTATTAGCTAGGGGGTAAGGAATGGTTTCCCTGGCCCCTGTTTGTCAAAGGCCGGAGATGGATGGCAGGACACAAATCACTTGATCATTGTCTTCGGTCCACCCATTCTGGGGCACCTGGCACTGGGCCCTGTTGGCAGACAGGCTACCGGGCTAGATGGACCCTTGGTCTGACCCAGTCTGGCCAGTCTTATGTTCTTATGTTCTTATGTGTGTCTGCATTGCACTGTGCACACTCCCTCCCCAAGGTAGAGCACATAGCTTCAACTCTTGTCACTGTGTGTGAGCAACACACCATTGATGCTGTAGTCATGTTTGTGTACACATCCCCACATTGCATGGGAGCAAGTGTGGCAGATGATGTCTGGGTTCTTGGACCTCTGTCAATTGATGTCCTCGGAGATGGAGCCAGGGCGACTGGGGAATATACTGTCCTTGCAGCAAAACTCAAGTGGCCATAGGACCAGGCCAACTGCTTCCCTGCTCCCCCTCCCGCTAGCCCTCACACAAGTAGCCCAGGGAAGTGTGTGGCCGCAGTGTGGGGCTTCCCTCGGGGGCAGCCTAGGGGCCAGGAGCAGCTAAGGGGCTCCGTGGGGGCCATGCTCAGAGGGCTGGCTCACTACAGTTTTCCCAGGAGCAGCTGTTGTGTCACAGAGCCAGGCATAGCTGTGTGCTGTCTGTGTGCGGCACCCTTCAGGAGGTGAGGGGTCTGGCCTGAGCTCTTGGGGCCTTGGCTGCTTCCAGCTGGCATCCCCCTTTTCCCCACCCCCAGCCAGGATGTGTGTGAACAGCAGGGTCCCAGGCATGCCCTGGTGCTGCCTGCTGCGTCCACATGCCACACAGTCAGGCTGCACAAGGTTGCACGTGCTGTGTACTGCTACACAGCATGCAGCTTGAACTGCCTGAGTGATGCTCCCTTCCCCTCCATCCTGGGCACCCGGCTCCCCCGCCCTTGTGAGTGAGAAGCTCAACATTCACCGGAGGATCCTTCACTGGCCTCGGATGAAGCCCGGGAGATGTCCTGGATGCTGGGCACTGGATCCAGGTATAGGCTGATGGTGCTGCTGTGGTCGTCACCCTCATCCTCAGACCTGGAACCAGTGGGCAGGTCACCCTCCTCCTCCGGGTCAGCTGTCCTGGTCACTGGGGAGCGCAGGCCGGTGTCCACTGGCATCAAGGGTCCTGAGACTGCTGTCTTGCCAAGGATGGTATGGAGGTGGTCCTAGTGGGGGCAGGTGTTGGCTCCTGCCTCCTGGCCCTCGGTGGCCCAGACATAGCCCAAGTGCAGCTCCTTAACCTTGGCCCAGATCTGTTCAAGGGTCCGGGCTGGATGTCCCTATTTGGAGAGACCTGGGCTGTGCGGTTGAAAATGTCCACATTGTAGCGACGGGCACGGGGGTCGTGGAGGGCTTCCTCCTCGACCCACAAGTCCAACAGGGCCTCAATCTCAGGCTGAGACCAGCAAGGGGCATGTTGCTTTGTGCACCTCTGGGCCTGCTGGGAGTCCTGGGATGGCTGCTGGGAGGGGGGTGCAGGCTCATGGGGTGCCTCTGGAGCAGACATCCTGGGGCTCCTGGGTGCAGCAGGGCAGAGCCGCATGGTGGAGCTGTTGGCTGTGCTGCTGCTGCCGCACGGAGTCTGCAGGCTGCATGTTACTTTAAGGGGGGGGGTCCAGCAACCAAGAAGTAAGAAGTTGTGAGTGCAGGTACAGAGCGTCTAAGCAGCCACTTGGGTTTTTTCCTGGGAGGCCAGTTCTTGCTCAAAAACTTTGGCTGTCTGTCCACACTGGCCTCTTGCGCAAGAACTGTTGCGCAAGAACTCTTGCACAAGAAGGCTTCTTCCTGATACAGAGCGTCAGAGTTCTCATGCAAGAAGCCCTGTTTTCCGACGCTATACTGTAAATTTACTTGCGCAAGAACGCGCGCGTGCAGTGTAGATGCTCGGCAAGTTTTTGCGCAAGAATGGACATTCTTGCACAAGAAGCCTGCAATGTAGACACAGCCTGGTAGTTTTTCATAAGAGGAAATGCAAATGAAGTGCTCAGTTGCAAATCTCACACTCATTTGCATATTCTCTTCCAATCCTTTTTGAGGAAGAGGTTTTTGCAGAAAAAAACCCCACAGTGTAGATGGGGCTATTTTTTGGAAAAAAAAAAAACCCTTTTGCGCAAGATCCTGTAAACCTCATTTTTTGAGGAATAAAACCTCTTTCTCAATAAGGATCGGAAGAGAATATGCAAATGAGAGCGTGAGATTTGCAAATGAGCACTTCATTTGCATTTCCTCTTCCGAAAAACTGCGATAGTGTAGATGTAGCCCAAGTGGCCTAGCAAATGATGGAGGCATCTTCAACAAAGATGGAAACTCCCTAGCACTTGTTACCCAGAGCTGAGTACTCTATTTTTAGTGCATGTGAACAATATTTCTCTTTTTGTTCTTGAATTATCAGCAAACAGTTACAAATGTCTCACTTATGTATTATTTAGCAGATAATGTCAAAGCAGAATTCTTGGCCCATTGATTCTATGCTGACTGTTCAACTGCATTTTGAATAATTATAGTGTATCGATGAGTTATGATTGTTCTTTAGGTCACATCATATGTTCCTGCTCTGCTTGACTGTAATGATTATAATCAGTAAATACATTTTCAAATAGAAAATTCACTTTTGGCATTAGCCACTTATAGTTTGTGGGTTTCTTGAATATTCTTGCCCATAAACTCATTAACTAAAATGTTTGTGAAGAATAAAAACAAAACTGATATAAACACAGATGAAGAGAATGCCTTTAAAAATTCAAGCAATAGTCTTAGAAATTTGCTTGTAGGATTCATCATCCTCTAATTATTACTTACTTTGGACATATGAAAATCAGATGAAGTAGTAAAAGTGAGTCTGAGGGAATAAAATACCATCCTTCCATCAATTTGAGAGTAAAATCCATCACAAACAATCCAGAATTTCAGCCAGTATTCTCTAATCCAATATAAAATTAATGGGAGGAAAGATGGTACCGCATCTGTTGGCAAGCTCTTCTGTAATGATAAAATAATGTAACTTAATACCATGAAAAACTCAGGGGGAAAATTAAATAGATCAGTTTGGGCTTCTTTGTGATTAAACCATTATATAAAATTTTATGCAGAAAGCCGAAGTTTCAGTAATACAGTATTATACAAAAATAATAATTATAGGAAAGGCCGCATCAAAATCTTGGGCGCCGCATAATATAACAATTTTTTTACTGATGGCTCTAGAAGACACTAACAGATTTACCTTTAGATTAAAACAGGAAATGGACCTTACAGATGTCACTTTGAAACAATAGGAAAATATCTGGAGGAAGTCCAAAATGTTATTAATTAAAAAAACCCAAAATATTTTATCAGTTAAGTCACTCCTTAGAGCTAAGAAGAATATATTTAAAAAGACAGCCATAAATGCTGGAGAGTGTAGAGAAAGAGGGAATTTTTTGCATATGGTGGGAATGCCCAAAGATTGCTGAATTTTGGAGGACATTGACAATTAGAATTGTCAAGATAACTACTAGGAGTTCTATTAAGGTTACATTCCAGAGTAAATTATTGAGTAGGGAAAGAACCCATTGATAACTCAATTATTACTAATAGTTATGTAGTGGATTATTTTTGGAAAGGACAGAATCCCAACATTTTTGTCATGGAGAAAAAAAAATATGGGAAATACTTTCAATTGAATAAAATAATTGTCAGTCATGTTGCTTAATTCATTACTCAGTGCTCAAATATGACAATGACTTGATGACTGCAGTATGAGATCCTACAAAGAACAGAGGGAAAATATGTATTTTTTGTGAATTCATCACTTTTTAAAAGACATTCATTTATTCGGGTAAGAGTACTTAATAGACCAGCAGTGCGAATGATGATAATATTGATAATATGGCTATACATATGACTCCACAATCTGAATCTTGATGCACAGAGTTGGCCATACTAAGGGCAAGAGAAATGTGTATCTATGATATCTGATGATGCAGCTTTTGGTGCCTTTCATTTTCAGCCTGGAGATAACTTCATTGATCCCACCTAAACTTGTCACGTGCTGATCTTATCAGAGACCATGAGTTAGTCTTGTTCTGAGCCCAAGTTCTTTGGGACTCACAGCAGCACACTAGAGACTGCTCTTCAGACTATCTTTGAAGCACGTATACAGATAGCCGTTTTTTTTCTTTTGCCCTCACTAAGCTCAGATCAGTTTTGGGAGATGGTAGTCTTCCATTCCAATGACATTATTGAGCAGAGGGAGTACATGTTAAATTGTTCCATCTGTTTAATATGCCATCTACAAAGAGTACATGTCTCAGATCCATACAGGAAAGATGTTAGAACCACTGCACTGTAAATCTTCAATTTGAAGGAGAGATGGATGTTGTGTTGGTTAAGAACTTTTTTTTTAAGTTGGACAAGGGCCTGGCTGGATTTACTAATTCTGGAGGAGATTACTTTATCCTGGGATCCATCACTTGAGATGCACTGCCCAAATACTTGAAGTGATCCACATTTTTCAATTGTATGCCTTGGATAAAGAGGTCATTGAAATGAGATCTCTGGCTGGAACAAGACCTTTGTCTTCCCAAGACTGTAGGTGAGGCCAAAATGCTAGGATGATTGACAAAATCTTTCAGTGATGACCTGAAGGTAGTCTTGTCTATTAGCCATCAAGGTTCAATATCTGCAAAGTGTCTTAACAAGAAGTCTCTCCAGTGTCTTGTCTTAGTACTGCGTCTTTGAAGATCAAAAAGGCAGTCATTGAGTCAGTAGCAGATGTATATTCCCTGATCCAAGTCCCTTGTTACATGGTTGAGAACACAAGCAATGAACAAGTTGAACAGCACTGGAGCAAATACGCAGCCTTGCCACACTCCATTCAAGATTGCATCAGAAAAGTCATCACGGGCAAGTGCTTACACTGTCACATAGTTATGGAACAGATGAACGATTCGTTTGAACCCCAGTGGAGTGTAGAAGGGACTAGGGAGGGGTAGTACCTCCCTGGAGAAACATGTCATGCTCCTTTGAGAGTAGTTTATCTGTTTTGGTCTTCACACACACTCAGCTGTCACCTATGGCTCCAAGTAGTTGTTTGCATGTGAGAGTGGCCACACCCTATGAAATTGCTATGATGAGTGGGCCAAATCAGGTGAGGGTAGCTGGTGGGTCTTTCGCCCTCAGTGAGATAAGAAAACTGCCTTTCTCTGGAATGTGAAGATGGTTCTGGTGGACTGGACAGAGTAAATCAATTTGTGATTCTATGGCCAGGAAGGTGGTTCAACAACCTGATGTGGGGCATGGAGAACATGGCTAAACAAGGAAGATGTCCATGTCATTCAAGGACACCCAAGCCAAGAGAGTGGGACTCTCCTTGTGCAACAGCTTTCTCACTTACATTCCCCACAGTTATCAGACAACTCTCATCCTATTAACGTCTTCTTAAATCTCAGCATCATTCTCATCATCTCATCAATTGAAGTCCTGTGGTGATGGGAGTGCAGCAAAGTGACAGGTGGAGATGACCAGTAGCAGCCATAGCCACGGACCTGCTCATAGGCAGCATTGGGACTAGTGGCTGTTCAGTTTCATCCCCAGGGTGGTGGAGAAATACCACAGCATATAGAAGACTGAAGTCCTTTTTAGGACAGCTCTGCTTACCCTTTTTAAGGGGAGGAGCTAGAAAAGGTGCTCTAAACATTGCCTGCCCCATAGAATCTGGCAAGACTATCATAGCTGACAGATCATCCTTCAGCAGTCAAAAAAACAGTAAGGAAAAAAAAGGCTCATCCTAGGAGCATGGAATGTCTGCACCCTTATGGATGTAGGTGATGCACAGTCCTGAGAGAAGAATAGCTCTTGTCTCCAGAGAACTTGCCTGCTATAATATTGTTATGCAAGCACCGAGTGAGACTATATTGGCCAAAGAAGGTTACATCAATGAGCTAGGAGGCAATTACACTTTTTTTTAAAGGAAAAGCAGAGGATGAAGGCAGGACTCATGGAGCTGGATTTGCCATAAGAACATCACTACTGAAACAACTTCCTCACCTCCCTGTTGCCCTGAATGAATGGCTCACAAAACTTCGATTTCCTCCTGAATGCTCTACAGCATGTCACTATTATCTGTTTATCATTTTTAGCTATTAAAACCATTGAAAAGCTAAACACTGAACTTGATAGTTCATTCCTGAGCAGGGACATAGGGCATGGTGTGAATTGCATAGTGATAAAGGTAGTTTTAAGCCACCTTTGTATTCCATGCATGCTAGGGGTGTGCCGATGCCTGTCTAACCTCAGTATAAGTTATGCCAGAGTGGTACAAAACCCCCTTAGTCTGTCTGATAGTTTATGGTGACTTGCTGGTTGTACTAAGATACATTGCTCACCTTGCCTCTCCATAACAGAGCTCTTGAAGTTCACCTGTGCTATTTAGAGTCAGTCCCGCATAAGTGGCAAGGGCAGTGATGGGACTGCATCTCCCCCAAAAGCCATACTGCCTTCATGAAGTAGAATAGTTCCCAGAGCACCTGGGCATATCAGTGCTGCTCTCCCACAGATACACCCGTTCCTCAGGTAACCCTTATTTCATCTATGAAAGGGGGACTGTGTGACCCACAATCTGTGTTTGATGGCCTCAATAACCTAATCACATTGAAGATTACAAATGGTTACTTATCTTCTCTCGTGGTGAGCAATAGTCTTCACTTGATTAGTGATATGGAGGTAGAGCCATGGCCTTGTCTTCTCTTCCTCCCCTTTAGGGCACCAAGAACACCCAAAGGAACAGGCTGAAATTTTACTTGTACCTTTTTTTTTACTTGCCATTTAAGGGGGAGTGTGGAAGACTCCTCCTTCTGCACTTTAGCATATAAATTATTAACTTGCTTCACATCAAACTGTCCTCAATGATATCATGCTAAAGCTGAATTTTGGTCAGTGTCATTTAGAATACACTTCAAGCAGGTTTCAGGCCATGGCGACATGTTGCCAACAGCAATAAAGGGAATACTGCAGGCAGTGCTGCCTCTGCCCAAAGCAAACTGTAACAGTGTCTAATTCAGAGCTCATGCCCATTACTTCTCAAGTACATAAAACCATGAAGAATCATAGTTCCTCTTTCTTTCCCATTTATCCAATATAATAAGCACTGAAACACATGGTAGAATGAAAACACCCACAGCTAACCACACACAGAAAATATCCATTAAGAAACTGGAAAAATTATATAAATGCACATTACTGGTATAATCCTATCTTCTGACATTCCTATGCCCTGGCTCTCAACAATGGGCCAGCAATCTTAATGGACTATAATTAAGAGATTAACTTCAAAATATAATCACAGCTAGCAACTGGAAGATGTACTCATGTTGAAAGCTTAGTAGCTGGCAGTATGTGGGAAGAGGGTTCTCTGCTCTCCCTTCCCTCTGCTGGCAGTTCTAACCTTCAAGAAGAGGCTATGGAAATCTTAGGAGAGGAATGTCATTATTTTCCCTATGTAAAAAAGCAAACTGCTGTGTTATAGGTGACCTGTGCAAACTGCTGTGTTACAGATGACCTATGCAGCCACAGAGAACACTTCCAGGGCACATGTGCTTACCTGAGACCATTATAGATCCATAGATTGCAGCATAGACTGGATTCCCTACTGGCTCTTCCCTACTTTGAAACACGAAAAATTAGGATGAAAGTCACATTAGAAAGGGCAATCACTCCTTTTTTTTGGTAGGGGAAGTTTTTCCTTTCCTTTCCTTTTTGTTTTGTACCACTCTTAAAACATGCATGTTGGTGAGTCTGGGAGCAAATACAGCTTGTGTTACAGGCTCAGAAAACACCAAAAAATTGAATAGGCCATTTTTTGTCATTAGTTCTATTTACAATATGAACACTTCCTCCCTTTTGCTCCCTCCAATCCTCCTGACCCCCACATAAAAGACACTTGAACATGTATCAATAGCTTTCTTTGTGATTTTCACTAACATAGCTGTATATTTTTCTATCAGAGGTAAGTGTTGAAAAATTTGAATTGGAATTTGAAGGTTCATGGCTCCCAAAGCAGCAGGAGTTGAGGTTTAATTGCTTGGAAATACATTTTCACAGCTGATACTGGGGAACAGAAAAAGTCTGTATGTCAAGAGGCTCTAAACTAATCATTTAACCATAACATGCACCACCCCATACCCAGGGACAATGTAACTGCTAACAGCTTGAAACTGTTGAAAAAAAATACACCAATTGGGAGGTTTCTTCTATTTTCCTAATGTTCTTCACTCAGAACATACTAATAGAAAAGAAATGTCTAATTTTCAGTTCTGTCAGTGCAAAGGAAAATAATTCTGTGTTCATCTAATTTTAGTATCCAAATTTATTAGATCAGATACTCTTAATTAAGCTAACAATACACTGTCTGCATAAACTCAGGGGCTGGCTGTGAGATTTGGTTACACACAAGAGACTGAGATTCGATTGCCAGCACTACAGATTAGGTGAAGAATTGCAATAACAATTAGCCAACAGTCGCTAGACCTCAATTTACCACAACAGAAGGTCATTTTATCTGCTCTTTTGTCACTGGGGACAGGGAAAAAACAGGGGAAACTGGAAACTATTGAGCCTTTAATAATCAGTGGATAGAAAAGTGGAGCTTGGTTTTTGAATATCCAATATAGGGAATACTTAACATTTTTATTAAAGGTTATTACTTTGCCCTGGGTTGGGACTTACATGTACGGTTAATATATTCATGGTTAGTTTCACAGGCATTATGTCAGTATAAAAACCTTCCCATACCCTCCCATAGCCCTGCTGGAGGACCAGACAGGCTTGTAATTCCTACAGACTGGACCATAAGGACTGGTACAATGGAGTCATTGCTCTGCTTCCCTCAGTGCACTAGTACTAGCTACCCTTGGGGGGAGAGGGAAAGGGAGTAACATTGCACCTCATGCTGGGGGGACACTTCCTTACCTATTCAGAAGCTCTGGGTGACATTTTTTCTCTCTCTCGTGTTTCCCGTAGAACAATTTTGGTTTTACATCATACCCAACTGGCATAACTGAGCCCTAGCTATCTAGGTACTTTTAAAGTGTCAGTTTTTGGGATGTCTAGATAAAATTGCAAGGGCTTTTATTTTACCACCTCCCCTCAAAAATGCTGTGCATTTAAAATAATAAAATCCATTATAAATGCTCATAAATCATAGTTCAAATGCTATATTTGAAAATAACCGATACACCTACAGATTGAGAGGAGTCATCTGGTGGTTTGGTCACTCTTCTGTGCATGTCCCACTGGGAGAAGGCCACAAGCCCAAACCCGGACACACTGAAGGGATTATATTTCTTGGCTGGCCTGGGAATGCTGAAGAATCCCCAAGAAAGATCTGGAACCTGTTGCAAAGGAAAAGGAAACCTCTGTACTCTCCATGTTTCACCATGACCTTCACCAGGAAAAACGATATAAAGGGGGGGGAAAGAGAAGATATTTTAAGTGCTTATTATGTTTTAAATCCAGTTTGTACAGAGAAGACGGATAATGATGAGCACAAAATCTACTCAAACAACCATTATGGCAATATTTTCTTAAAATAAAAATGATAGTTTGGAAAACTGGAGTGACTGGTAGCTCTCATAGGAAATCTGCTAATTCCCTGTGTACTGATCCAAGGTCTAGTAAGAAAAAAAGATGTTGTGACATGACTTTGTTAATGAAGATAGTAGGAAGATATGTTAGCTGAGAGCATAGATTGTACAGTATTTCAGATCAACCCATCAATTTCTAATAGACCTTAGCAGCTGATGATAAGCTTATAAAGGTAGCTTCAAGCCTTTGACAATCAATATCCTGAAATAACCCTCCTTGAAAATGAGAATTGGAGTGAATAAAAAACAACAGATTGGGGAATTCATATCCACTGGCCTGGCTAGTCATCAATCGACAGATAATTGACTATATGGAGGTCAAAGGTTGGTCTTTGGTCTATAGACTGATGATTCCCTTGGGGACTGTGTGGAGTGAAAAAAATTTGGCATGCTTGCTGCCATTCTAGGCATGATCTGTCTGTCAAAAACCATTAGCACTCACTTTTTCTTCAAATCAAGTAGCTTTTGGTATGATTTTTGAAGCTGATTTCCTATCATCCCTAATATTCCTTTTTAAGTATGCAAAATGTTTCATTACTTATATGACAAAGTTATTCTTCAGCAATTTCTAAAATCAGAATTCTCTCTTTTGGTGAGGTTGAAGTTAATATTTTTTTAAAACCCAGAACTATATTTAATCCCATTTCACCTCTGTTAATACACAAAAAGCTTAAAGCTTGATATATTCCCTGAATACTTAGCACTGTGTAGTATGTATCTCTGGGTAGCTATAAAGAAAAAAACCTTAAATTTGTTTTTAATATTTGTAGATTGTAGTTTTAAAAACACTTCTTACAAGGGGCTTTGAAAGTATGTTTTTGACAGAAGATTCACTAGTGAGTTATGCCTCAAGAATGCTAATACTATGCACATAAAACATGAATAATGATACTTTCTGTGTGATGTTGAACAACTAGATGGTTGTAATGTAAATGGCAGAAGAATGCATTAATGCATGTTCAGAGTATTCTCAAAGATTGTGTTAGAAAGAGGCAAACTAAATTAGGAAACTACAGTAAAGGCAAAAAGAAAACAAATTTATTTCCAAACAGTTAAGCTTTTTATGGTACATACATAATGTTGAGTTTAACTATGATTTAAATCAGTTGAGCAAAATGCTTTTATATGCCATTTTGTCTGACTACTTACGAGTTCAAAATATGCACCCTGCCATATATTTCCACTCTATATGTAAACCTTTAAAAATAATATTGAAAAATAGAATGAATTCTTTTGATGTTACGCTATCATAGTTTTTGCTGTTTGTCAAATAATCAAATCAATGCTTCCCAATGTGTAATAAATCTTGACTTTCCCTCCAAAGAGATTACATCTATATCTTCAGAAGTACTCAGTCAGTTTGGTTCATTTGATGGGCAGATGTATGTCATGCAATACTTGATGAGAAACTTGTGAGTATACTTTGGCCGTCTCTGCTTTGGGCTGTCAGATGGATTTCTCTTGGGCATCTTCCCTCTTGTTGTGCATCAGAGCAAAATAATATTTTATTGTTGGTCATAATTAATAATTCATTGAAATGCACCAAATGAACACACACGAAAAGAATGTGGATATAAATCTTATTAGGTCCCTGGGTAAAGTCAGTGTGCTTTTGCATTTTGAATTTCCAGGCATATATTATATCATTCAATATCGGAACAAGCTGAGAAATGTAATATAAAAATTTGATAAATTACTTTCTGTCTGTAAATGAGAAAACAGACTTGTAAAATGTGAAATGAACCATTCTGGCAAAGTAGAATTTGAGCTTAGAGAGTAAACACTTGAGTTAATGGCTAGGGTATCTCTGAGTCTCAGAAGCTGTGGTACATAGGGAGGGTGAAAGTGAGGTTATGGAAGCTCTTCAATATTTTACTTTGAACATCCTTACAGGCCTTAATTAGACAGATTACCTGTTATGCATGGTGTAGTGTGCTGAATAGTTTTAAACTGGCTTGTCCTCAAGGCAAATGGAAGGCAAAGTCAAAAAGAATTACACTCTACACAAATAACAGTGAATGTTCTATTAATGGCTATGGTAAAAATGAAATCTTCCCAGCCAAAGCACTGTTTAATTTTTAACTCAATTGAGTACAAAAGAGTTTGTTAAATATTTACTGGTCTTTTGAATTTATGTACCTAACCTGCTCACCTCTTCAACATTTTTTTAACTAGTGACAATAATAAGTTGCTGGAAACCACAACAGTACGTTATGTTGTAATTACTTGAACTCAAATATGAACTCAAAATGCTGGTGTTTTGTCTGATTTGTCATATTTTGCACCTAAAAATATCTGACAATATGATGAAAGCTCTGACTAAAAAGATTAATAAACTGTTTCTGTATTTTTATACCATCACATAGGTAGACACCGTGTTTTTTGTTTTGGTTTTGAATGGCTGAATTCTAGGTCATTCATATATTATAAAATGTAGGGAAACAAAAATGTTTACTAATGGCTTCAGGATGCAAGTGTTAACTTGCTGTATATATGCTCAATTCCTAAATGTATTTAATCGGTTTATTCAGCACACTACCTACAGGGAAGGGTCACTATGTCATGCAATTCTGAATGCTATTTTGTGTGAATTGGGAACAGAGCTTTTTAAGGACCAGAGGTTTAGGAACATAAACCAGATGTGCTCATTTGAAATAGTTGACTTATTAAAAAAGTCATATAGATCTTTTAAAAATCTTTTAAAAATCTTAGTGACAAACAGAGTCCATGGAAACTAAGCATTTTACAGTTCTGAGTGTAGTGAGTTTCACTCATTGCTGATATAAAATGTTTTCTGATCTTTGCTGCTTCTCTCCTCTATTTACAAAGTAATATTCATTTAAGAATGTAACTAACTGAAGATGAATATCTTTCAGGATACTTACTTTAAACTCCCTTGTCATTTTATTATTTTTATAGTTCAGAATGTGGCATATTATAATTATATTAAAAAACCCAGAAATGTTCCATTCCTACAATTTGTCTAACATTAATCCAGGTCATAATGTGGTTGTCATAAAGCAAGGTTGTTGGTTTTTTTCAATCTACTTGTTTAAAAGTTGCTGTCTTGTCCTCAATCTCTACGGGTCATGTTAAACATAATCACAGATGTAATGGCATTAGTTTGCCTTCAGATGTGTAGAGTGTACATTAGAATTAACATATTCACTGGAAGCTTCTAGTTTACTTAATATACCAGTATGTCTTCACTGTGAATAGATCTTTTTGAGTACCATAGGGATTACATTGTAACAGTACTGCTGGAGGTTACTTTAGAATCCTAGAAATGTACAGCTAAAAGGGGCCTCAAAGTTCATTTAATTCAGTGCCCTAGGCTGAAGCAGAACCAAACACATGTAGACCACCCTAATGGATGTTTGTTTATCCTGTTCTTAAAAATCCCCAGTTATGGGGTTCCACAACTTCCCTTGGGAGCCTGTACCAGAGCTGAATGGTACTTGGTCCTGTCATGAGGGCAGGGGACTGGATTCGATGACCTCTCAAGGTCCCTTCCAGTTCTATGAGATAGGTATATCTCCATATATTTTAACTAGACCAACAGTCAGAAAGACTTTCCTAGTATAAAAACGAAATCTTCCTTGTTGCAGTTGATTACTTCTTGCGCTACCTGTGGATATGAAGAACAATTGATCACCACCCTTTTACTAACAGCCCTTAATGTATTTAAAGACAGTTATTAGTTGTCCCTCTCACTGCCTCCGGTCATCTTTTCTCAAGACAAAACTTGTCATTTTTTGTAATCTTTCCTCATAGCTCACATTTCCTAAAATGTTTATTACTGTTGCTGCTCTTCTCTGAAGTCTCTCCAGTTTGTCCACATCTTTCCTAAAGAGTGGTACTCACAACTAGACAAAGAATTCCATCTGAGGCCTCACCAATGCCTATCAGAGTGGGCCAATTCCCCCTTCCCCATCCTGCATACAATACTTCTATTATCACAGCTCTGAATACTAGCCTTTTGGCAACTACAACAGATGGCTGATTCATATTAAATTTATGATCCACTATCACCCTCCACTCCTTTTTAGCAGTACTGCCAGTTATTCCCTATTTTATGCTTGTGCATTTGATTGTTTTCTCCTAAGTGCAGTAGTGTGATGGGGCACTCACCCCACACTGGTATTCAAGGGGTTAATAGGACCATAGGGAGGCTGCACAGGAAGGCGTCAATAGGAGAGAGGATGTGAGGAACAGCCAATCAGACCAGCAGACTCATAGAAGAAGAACTGCAGGGCAGAGCAGAGCAGAGCAGGGTCCTTAGAGCTAAGGAGAAAGGATGGAGGGGTGTCTGATAGGCTAAAGGAAGCTAGCACCTTGGACAGAACAGAACTGCTAGCAGGGACTAGGGTACTGGAGAAGAGGTCCTATGTGGCTGCTGGGATCTGGGAAAGGGCAAAGACAGTACGAGGGACACTATGGGACTGGCAGGACAATTAGGGTGTGTCTAGACTACATGGCTCTGTCGACGGAGCCATGTAAAGTAGTTTACTCGACATAGTCAATGAAGCGGGGGATTTAAATAATCCCCGCTTCATTAAAATAAAAATGGCCGCCGCGCTGTGCCGACAATCAGCTGATCTGGCACAGCGCGGCAGTCTGGACATGGCGCGGGTCAACAAGGGAAGCCTTTGTTGACCACTCCTGTAAGCCTCATGAAAATTTTTGGTAAAAACTGAAGCAAAATATGCACTAAACACCTTGGCCTTCTTTATGTCAGCCACTATTAACTTTCTTTCTCCTCTATATTTCTTGTGATGTTCTCTTGCCCCTGATGAATTTATAAGATCTATTGGTAATGTTTTGTACTCATTCTTAGAGATTTGTCCATATTTCCCCCATCACACATGATTTATTTTTATGTTTCAGGTGATTAAAGCCTAAGATAGCTATATTGAACTTTTATTATTTTTTTCTGTCTTCATATTGGGACAGATTTTTTTTTATATTGAGATAAACCTATCTCATAGAACTGGAAGGGACCTTGAGAGGTCATTGAGTCCAGTCCCCTACCCTCAGAGCAGAACCAAGTACCATTCCTGATGGATTTGCCCCAGATCCCTAAATGGGTCCCCTCAAGGATTGAGCTCACAACCCTGGGTTTAGTAGGCCAATGTTCAAACCACTGAGCTATCCCTCCTGCCACAAAATTGGTGTTGTGCATTTAATATCCCTTTGAATCAGCCACCTGCCCTGAACTCCCTTTCCATAAGATTATCTTTCAATAGAGAATGGGTAGATAAAGCCATTCAAAGCCACTGTGCTTGTTCTGCTTATCTCACTCCTTTCTCTTCTTAGAATAATGAAATCTAGTAGCTCATGATCACTTTCTCCAAATTGTCTTTCACCTTCACATTTACAACCAAATCTTGCTTGTTAGTCAAAATCAACTCTAAAATGGCATTACTGTGGTTGCTTCTTTCACCTTCTGAAAAAAGAATTTGTCCCCAATACATTCCAATAACTAACTGGCCATTTTTTGTTTTGTCGCTCTTTTCCAACAGATGCCAATTAGGTCAAAATTTAGCATAGGTACTAATACTTCCAGTTCATCTCTTTTATTCTCCATGTTCCTTGCATTTTTTATAGCAGGGGTGGGGAATGTAAGGCCCAGGGGCTGGATGCGGCCTCTGGGTTGCTTGGATCTGGCCTCTGAGGCTTAGAACCTCCCCCAGCACAGGGGAGCCCATGTTGGCACTTCAGCCCTCCCAGACACTGTCCTGCAGCCCCTGGTTTCTGACTGATTTTTCTGTGGGTCAATAGCCCCTGACCCAAAAAAGGTTCCCTAACCCTGTTTTATAGAGATCTAAGTTGTTGTGCAAATTCTCCTGTCTCCCATTTTCCCTCTTGTTGATCCTATAACCCTAATAGAATCTTTTATACCTACTTGTGGGCTTTTGACACTTGGCCCCTTCAACCACCTCATTAGTTTGGTGAGCTGGTGTGCAAAAATGCTTGTCCCTTTCATGATCAGGTGGACCCCAAGTCTTCCTCCCATCTCCTCCCAGATAATGGACTTGAATCAACCCCTCTTGCCTCGGTGAAGCACCAGCTTTGTTCCACTGTAGCCAGAACTAGCTCCATTCATCTATCAAATGGCAAGAACTAGCGCCAAGCATCATCAGAGGTTAAATGGGGTCATAGCCTCACCATTTTCAGGAGTCATGCTCTGCACCACAACATTCCACAAAGAACCAAAGCAGAAGAAATACTGACTCAAAAGTAACAGTAATGAGTGTACTTACAGTGGAACAGAGAAACAAGACAGCTGACCCTTGATAACAAAGAAAAGAAATGAGATTGACAGCTGCTAAACACTTTCATGGGATCAGCTCCATTGCCCATACATAGAGGTGTGCCCCAGCCTTTTTCTGGACCTGCCTCACCCTCTGGAGAATAGCAAGAGACCACAGGATTGTAGATATAGAGCAGACCCTTTGCTCTAGGACTGCAGTTTGCCTAGTCCTTATACAGGCCAAACAAATGTGAAATGTCTCCTTATAATCTTCGATCAACTCTGTGAAACAGCATAAAAGCCTGGAATAATCTGGCCATAGATATTAACTATGGACCTGTCTTCTGAGAAGTGCCTAGCACACTTATGGTTGCTGTAAAATAACAATAATTCATAATGCAGTTATATCAATTTGCTAGCCTGTTTAATGTATTCAAATAACCAATTTGTGACATGTTTCTTATACATAGTGAACTGTGAATGACTTCATTTCTAGGTCAGAAACATTATTCACTCTTCAATGGACATCTGAATTCTTAAAATCTTTAAATGATATTCTCAGCTATGTCTATTTGAATTTACATGACAGAGAATCTTTATAAAGAAAACACTCATTAAGAGTACATGTTTAGTCATATGTTCTTTACCCTATGATGCAATTTGTGTGTTGTTGCTGTTTTCAAGAGTGTGACGGGGCATGGCTGCCCCGCACAGAGCCGCCACCTGCCGAGGGCTTGTGCGGGGCGCGGGGTGGTTTGGAGACGGGGAGTGCGGCGCCCGACCCGATCGCGGGAGCCAAAATGCGGCGGGCACGCGACTCCCCCAGCCCCGCGGTAGCCGGAGGCGGGAGTTTGAGCTGCCCGGCGTGCTCGGGGGCAATGGGGTGTGACATAACACCCCGTCGCCGCACGCCAGATGCCGGGGGGAGTGACGTCACGCTGCCACCGGGGGTAAAATGGCCGGGGACGACAGGGCAGGGAGGAGGAGCGCGGGGTCAGTGGATCGATGGCCGACCGCTGCGGCGATCGAGAGACTGGGGCGCCCCCCCTGGGGCTAGAAAGGAAGCCCCATGCGGGGGCGAGCCGAGGGGTCGGGACGCCGGGGAAAGACCGGCGTAGGTAAGGGGAGAGGAAGCAGCCCAGGGCAGGGCTTGGAGCCCGCGGGCTGGCGCGTTACGGCAGGAAGCCCCCGCCAGCTGGACCGGATCGTTGCCGATCTGGGTCCTTAGGGCCCTGGGCTGGGGTCCGTGAGAGAGGGTGGGCCCGGACCCCCCTCTCCCCTACGCCAAGGGCAACCTGGGACGACTTGCCAAGAGAGAGTGAGAGAAAGGCGGTCGCTACGCCCCATCAGGGCAGTATCCTGGGACAGACTGGGGTACCCACCAGGGAGGGGCGGGACGAGATATAAATAAACGGTATGCAGTGACTACCGGATTGGACGAGACCTTTACAAAGAGGCTCAAGAAATATTTTGGAGATATTTTTCCTTTGATATTAAATCAGAACAGAATGCATCTAACATAAGCTATTATTTCCCTTCAGAATCTTATGTTTTCTTAAGGAAATGTATGAGACAGATTTTGCAGAATTTTCCAGTGCATCATCTTATCTCATCTGATCTTTTGTATCTAAGATCAACAAAATATTATGAAACTAAATAGTCTATGTTTTACAATATTTGTCTGAATATAATTACAGCTAATACTCAGAAATTGTTAAAAGATATTGAAAAGCCTACTTTGCACGATATAAATACTTTTATGGCTAAAGAAGTTGCCATGAAAAGAAAACCATAAACACTTCTTGGTAAAGGAAGTGATCTTGTTCTAGTATCTCTTGAAGACTAACATAGATGGTCCAACCTGTCCAAACACAGATCAACAAAGATTCCCAAAGTCTTTGTTCATACTCATGAGATTTGCCCTCTGCCCTGATATTTCCAATGACAATGACTTCTAATTTCTGTAATATATTGATTTGTAACACTACATAAAATGTCAATTCACCTTCCACTCCCTCTAAGAGAAGACAGAGAGTCTGATTTCTTTTAATCAAACTCCTTGGTTGGAGCTCTGATTATAGCCAAAACCTGAAACGTGTAGAACACCCATATTTCCCGTTGGCTCTATGTGAATAAATGAAAGTCTGGGCTAATTGACTGCAGATTTTAATATTAGACAAGACAATTTGGAATTCAGATAGAGTGCAGTTTGCTAAGGCTTTTTAAAATCTTTTGTGTGTAACTTAGATAACTGCACAGTCAAAAGTTCTGTATTTGAAAGTTTGAAAGTTCTGTATTTCAAAGGCTGAGGAAATAGAGTATGTCTTTCTGTTAGCATATCTATAACAGATGAGTATGATATATCAAACTCAACTTATGGAAAGATACAGTAACCAAAAAACTGCAAAATATCCTCTTATTTGCATTGATTGCATAGCCATTATCTTCTGTCATTCAGATACAGGTACTCCACTTCAGTTTTATTTTAACAATACTGACACTGCACTGTTAAAAATCACAACAGTACATGAGAATCAGCTGCTGATACTGCTTTTATTTATGAAGAGTTGTGGTTAAATGCAAACTAATCAGTTACACTAGAATTTAGGTCCTTGAGTCATTACTGAGTTATTACTTGCTACACTGTTACCAAGAGCCTATTTGGATTGGCAATCAAGAAAAGGATAATTGACTGTTGGAAAGAGAGATGGTCTCCAGAAGATAAACTGCCAAGGATATCCTCGGTTAACAAATTGGCATGGAGCCTAAAATAACACATGAAAAGCAAGGTAATAGAACACCTATTCCTTCATGACTCTCTAAAGCAGCAATTGAAAGACTCAAAGCAATGTTGAGGTCAGTTATAACTACAGTATGTTAAACATGATAAAAGTCAATGGAGGATTTAAAATAAAGAGGAGCTAAATGAAATGTCAGAGGTAAAATAAAATTCTATTGTTAAGTTATATAGTGAAAGCCCAATTCTGCAACCCTTGTTCATATTAGCGAGCAATTATGTGAGAGGTTCCTTAAGTTTAATTCCTCACATAAGTGCTCAGCAATGTAAGGGTTGCACCTGCAAAACCTTTAAAATTTGGTGGTCTGAGACCCAAATTCAACATTTTGTACTGTATGTTAACAAAACTAGATATAAATAGCAAAAGACTTCTTTGTCTCTAAAATGTGTGCGTACGCTTATGCTAGGGATCGAAACGGCTACATAAGCCACCTACTATGGAAAATACATATCTGTGGCTAATTAAAATATATTTTCTAACTCATGAAATCTCACCTATTCACCTTCTTGTTTATAATAAGTTCTGCCTTATGCTCTCTCCCATTTGTGATAAAATCCTATCTTTCTATCCTTTTTGTCTGCCATCCTTCTTGTTGCTATAGAAAACCGTTGGCCTTTTTCTTCTAGCTGCATTGAAGAGGCCAAATAAAATGGAGCATCCTATCATTCTTTGGATTGACATCTCATTGACAGGATAGAAAGATTTTTTTATGGTGGAAAACTTTTTGTCCTGTTAAGGCAGTGCCAGTTTCATAAGACAAAATCCTACATCTATTGAATTCAAAGGCAAAACTCCCTAATGACTTCATAAGGGTTGGGATTTCACCCCAATGTGAAGATTAGCCCCAGTGTTTCAATATTACTTATGAAAAAAATCCTGAACAAAATCATGGAACTTACATGATTTTAAAAATTTCCTTTTTGTCATCTTCCTGTTTCCTTTTTGCCACTGAATATTATGGTTATGTTATTTTTTGTATTGTGGCAAAGCATAGAACATGGTCCAACATGGTCCAGGACCTCATGGTGCTAGGGGCTGTACAAATATAGATTAAAAAAGGTGGTCCCTGCTCCAAATAATGTCATTTTGGGGGTCTTTCCTCATAAAATAACCTATGTTCCTCTCACCTGGCATTACCCATGATGCTTTATGATGTCTCTGACATATGGCAAACTAAATATATGTTGTATTCCAAAGACCAATATGAATAAACTCTTCTTCTGTATGTTGTCCCTCACCTGCCAGTCCTATGTCCTACTTGCTTTTTGTACTGCTGCTGTGAACTTGGCTGATGTTTTGGATGATTTTCCTTTTCCTGCTCCCTGTCCTGGATTGTGGGTTCCTTGCTTCATTCTGAATTATTTTACATTTGACTGGTGCTTACCTATATGTATTTTGTTTAAAAGGCTGTGAATATTATAGGATCATGCATCAGAGTGTTACAGGGCTATTTTTGTAAGCTCTTCCGGGGGTATTAAAGAGTCCTGTAGTAATTTTTTTTATAACGTCAGTGGTATCAAAGGAGTCCTATGTGGTTTTCAGTGGACTCCCAAGCTGGGTGTCAATGCTTTCCCAGGTGTTTTGCTCATGATTCATGGACATTTGGGAGGGAGGGGTCGGAAAGGTCGGAAAGATTAATAGCAGGACATTGAACAAAACTTCTTTAGAATTTCCTTAACATATGATTTTGCAATGTAATTTAGCAATAAAATGGGCTCAAATGGTAGCTCTGATGTAAAATCCTTCTTTTAAAGCTCTGGTTCTTAGTTTATGTCCCTGTATTGTTTGTATGAGAGAATTTTAGTATTAGATCATTCTGTGAAAAGCTAATGGTCCTTCGTTTCTGTGTAATCCATTAAAAATCAAAAGAACTGTTTTGCTTTAACTCAGCTGTTCCAGCAGTTTTAGTGTGTACAACTCAATTTTTGAGAGTTCTTACTGAGAATCTATAAATAAAGTATTTTAAAATATAAAAAACACTATATTAACTGATGTGTACACGTGATGTGTACACTGTACACAGTTTCTGTGTCCAGCCTAGATTAGCTGACAACCCAAATCACTTGCCAAAACAAGAAACAAGAAACAGGAGCATATTTGTGTGTAATTTTAAATACTTGCTATGCTTTAGGCTTTATTTAGCTGAATCAATCATACCTATTCCATTCCTTTTTGTTGTTGTTGTTATTTTAACTGTATTTTGCAGAAAGATTAATTATACAGTGTATTTATATGAATAAGTAGTGAGATCAAAAGCTTGGATTTGACTATATGGCAATACAGAAGAGGAAATTTAATAGAATTTAGTTTGATTTAATGTAAAGGAAGCTATTTTTTAAGTATGACCATTGGTACTGGGTTTTTTTCCAAGCTAGGTATTTTAATTGTTGTGTTAAGATATCTTAAATGCCATAAAACATGTTTTGTGCTCTAATATAAATTATATTTAAACTAAGGTTTTATAAAGTATGAATTACCCAGTTTGGATTTAGCTTATCATTGAAAGTCCTTTATTTAGTACTGATTTTGCATCTACTGAGTTTACGTATAGATCAGGTTTGCTGATAAATTTAGCTCATATCATGAGAGGTAACAATGGAAAAAACTGCAAAAAAAATCCCACCAAATACCAGATGCCCTTAGAATTGAGGGGAAATCCCAGCAAGAAACAGGGAATAGTGTTTGTCTATTTATTCTTCCATTGGAAGACTTACTGTGCCCAAAGCGCTTAGTGGCCTGTATGTCCCAGAGTTTTAGTCTTTGTGGTTGAGAATTCTATTCTATTTAGGATCTTAGATTTCAATCCAAATGCTTACTCGTAGGTTTAACTTTAAGATTATGTCAATGGGACTATTTACATTTTTAAAGCTAAGCGCAAGTGCTTTGATGCATTGGAAAAATACTTGAAAATCCATAGTATCTTCCCAGTGAGTAAAATGTATACATATATCAAATTAAATGCATTCCATATTAGCCCTATGCATTTTATCTTCTTGAAGATTTTATCTTGCTTCACGGTGTTTCTACATTTGTCAAATAATACAACACATCTTTGCAAAATTGCAATTGGAATGCTGTTGAGTACATTAGCTGCTCTGACATTCCATTTATAACAATTAATATACTATTGAAGACTGTTTTTAGAACACATGCATGTTCCAGTGCTATGTACAGCAAACACGGTTCAGTAATTCAATTTGCTTCTGAAATCTGGCAAAGTATTTTCTATAAGTGTGTTTTAAGGAATAGTCCAGAGCATGTATTTAAAGGGAATAAAAACTGAATGAAAGTTTGGCTTTATAGTTTATATTTCTTCCCTCATAATTAACATCCCCAAAAGTGCTTTATAATATGAGCAAGAAATTGGTAATGCAAAGATTATGTGGGCAAATCAAGGATCATTGTCTGCTTACTGATAACTCATGTACATTAGATTAGACATTTAAAGCTACTTTATTAAGGGCCATTGGTTACAAATATTAGGTTATTCCCTGTCACTTTTTGAAAAGTATGCTGGAGTTGATCAAATTAGTCATTGTGAATACATTATTTAGTGAATTTAACCCTTTCCCCTCTATTTAATTTCTCACAAACCAGTCTAGATTTCTATGAACATCTTTGTTCCTTGGTGTGAGAGGGGCAGGATATGGGGAATAATTCCTAATGGTGACAACTAGGAACAGGAACCAGGAGACAAGCCAAGAGTCAGAGCCAGTGTCAGAAACTAGGCAAGTGAATAAAAGTGGGAACAAGGCAGGTACAAGAGAGATCACAGCTGCAGGCAGAAGCTTTGAACAATCAACATCTTCCTACTGCTGCTGAGATTAAATGCAGACCTATTTGGTTCCTTGCAGCTAATCAGGTGATTGTGCCACAGCTGAGCTAGAACCATTAACAGGGGTGAGCTGCCTGGTCACTAGTTCAGCTCAGGGAACTTCAAGTCCATAGTTCCTGGCACTTGCAAGCATTAACAAAACCTTTGGTTTTAGAGACTGGGGTGTTGGTAAACAGAAACTTTAAAATAAAAGAATAGCAAATAACAAAGGATAAATAATGAAAAAATGTATAATGTCAGTGGGCAAGAAATCAATTTCACATTTGACTAGGAATGTTTGTATAAAGAGCAGTAATTCCCTGAATATTTGTGTGAACAAAAATCCATTGTGGTGAACGTTTATCAAAAATGTGTAAGTACAAACATAGGTGAGCTAAAGAAATATTTGGTATTTCTGAATACTGTTTATGCCATTTTACCCAGCTTTTAGGTAGGTGCATGAGAATAAGGATGATCCAGTGGTTAGAATGCTCACTTGAGCCTTGGGAAACCCAAGTTCAAGTCCTAACTCTGCTAGGGTATGTCTACACTAGGAAATTATTTTGAAATAACTAAATTTGAAATAAGAACTCCTGAAATAACTATTTTGAAATAAGATTATTCCCTGAGGAAAGCAGGAGTACAGATTTTGAAATAGCCAGCCTGTTATTTCAAAATAACGGGGCTAAGAGTGTGGATGCTAAACTTATTATTTCAAAATAAGGGGGGTTATTGTGAAATAACTCCCTAGCGTAGACCAGAGCCTACCGTCTTCCTATTTGTGAATCACTTAAAGGAGTCTCTGTGGCTTCATTCCCTACTTCAGAGAGGTGTTGTAAGGCTAAATACATTAAAGATGATGATAACAGGGACCATATAAGCCCCTAAAACAGAGATAGAAAAGACATTTCAAATGAAGTTTGCCACCCTTAGCCATACAGCACCTTTGGCATTGTTGTACCTGCATTTTCTAGGAGCCCAAGTCCTCATATGGGACATGAACCCTCAAGTTTATGTTTGGTTGCAAATAAACCTTTATTAGCTATATAATACACAAATATTTTCCCCTCTCTCATGCATTTCTCCTTCTAATCTGTTCATATTGCTCTTGGTACTGTGTAGTGTGGATCTACATCTGCATCCTAGAGCTTATCCAATATTACACATCTATTATTGTGGTATTTTATTCCAGATCTCAAAACTTAGCGGACCATAGATTATGGTAAAATTTACATTGACACTCTGATAATACTGTGTAATGTGCATTTCAGTGAGTATGCAGATTTTAATACCTTTATTAACACTTTTCTTTCTGTAGTTCCTAAAATCCTGCCATGAGGTTATTAACAACTTACAAACTTTAGAATTTGAAAATGCCATCTGAGAACGAAGCAGAGATGAACAAATTATTTCTTACAATAAAAGGGCTTGCAGATCACTGAAGAAATGGATTTTTAATGTCTGCTCATAGCAGTAAAACTAAACTTTATTTGGTAAATGTTAGTCACGTGCAAACATGAAAAAAAACATTTGTTTATTTCAAAGACATTGGTCTGTACTTCAGATTTATTAGGGCTAAACTGGACTATAGAATAGCAGGATATAGGCCCTAGCACAAATTTTCTTGTATGCATGTATTTCTTTGTGTGCGTGTAAGTTTAGTTTGGAGACAGTATCTATTAATCAAAAATCTTATTTTTGGCAGGACAGACTAGAAGTATCAATGTGGACTGACTGAAGTGACTTGTCTAAAGTCACTCATTGAGTCACTATTCCCAGTTCATTTCTCTATCGAGCCCGAGGAAGGAGCCTCTACATTTGCTCTTGAAAATCCCTAATTTTAAGAACAACGTTTGATTTAGAGTTCAAGATAAAAAATAAAACAAATTCAAATATTGTATTGATTCTCGCTAGTGATATCCTTGTCCTACAAACAAGAAAACTCTATGGCTACATCTACATTGCACGCTTCTTGTGCAAAAACGTGCCGACTGTCTACACTGCACGCGCATTCTTGCGCAAGTAAATTTACAGTATAGCGTTGGAAAAGAGGGCTTCTTTTGCGTGAGAGCTCTGATGCTCCATATGAGGAAGAAACATTTGTGCAAGAGGCCAGTGTGGACAGGCAGCCAAGAGTTTTTGCGCAAGAACTGGCCTCCCAGGAAAAAAGCCAAGTGGCTGCCTGGACACTCCGTACCTGCTGGTTGCTGGACCCCCACTTAAAGCCACACACAGCCTGCAGAGTCCACGCGGCAGCAGCAATACAGCCAGCAGCTCTACCACGCGGCTCTGCCCTGCTGCACCCATGAGCCCCCCAGAGATGTCTGCTCCAGGGGGACACTGAGAGCCTGTACCCTCCTCCCAGCAGGCCCAGAGGTGTACAAAGCAGCATGCCCCTTGCTGGTCCCAGGCAGAGGTCGAGGCCCTTCTCGACCTGTGGGCCGAGGAAGAAGCCTTCCACAACCCCCGTACCCATCACCAGAATGCAGACATTTTTAGCCACATGGCCCAGGTGCTCTTCCAGCAGGGACATCCAGCCTGGACCCTTGAACAGGTGAAGGAGCTGCGCCTGGGCTATGTCCGGGCCATCAACGGGCAGGAGCCGACACCTGCCCCCACTACGACCACCTCCACACCACCGTGGGGGAGGCGGCTGTGGAAGGACTCTTGGTGCCTGTGGCCCCCCAGTCACCAGGCCAGCCAAGCTGGAGGAGGAGGGTGACCTGCCCACCGGGTCTGGGTCAGAGGAGGAGGAGGACAACCACAGCAGCACCATCACCCTCTACCTGGAGCCAGTGGTGAGCAGCCAGGACGTCTCCCGGGCTTCATCCGAGGCCGGTGAAGAATCCTCCGGTGACTGTTGCGCTTCTCACTCGCAAGGGCAGGGGGAGCCGGGTGCCCGGGGGGAGGAGGAGGGAGTGTCACTCAGGCAATTTGAGCTGCATGCTGTGTAACAGTACACAGCACATGCAACCTCGTGCAGCCTGACTGTGCAGCACGTGGATGCAGCAGGCAGCTCCAGGGCACGCCTGGGACCCTGCTGCTTGCACATGTCCTGACTGGGGGTAGGGAGGATGCGGGCTGGAAGCAGCCAAGGCACGAAGAGCTCAGGCCAGACACCACACCTCCTGAAGGGTGCTGCACACAGACAGCACACAGCCATGCCTGCCTGTGTGACACAGCAGCTGCTCCTGGGAAAACCACAGTGAGCAAGCCCTGTGAGCATGTCCCCCATGGAGCCCCAACTCTGAGGCGCCGGTCTGCTGGTTCGGACCCAGGCCAGTGCCATCGGGTGCGATCACCCCGCTACAATGAGTCCGGGGGATCCGCGAACCCAGTATCCGTCCCCCTCAGTGGGGCCTTCCGGTTCCGTCCCAATAGAACGATTCTCTCTCGCGAGGCTGGGGTGACACCAACTCCCCAGGTGGTGTGGGGGGAGAGGGACCTGGGACCACCCTCTCCTCCGGGTCCCAGCCCGGGGCCCTAAGTGCAGGGGTCTACTCGTCCCCTGCACGACAGACATGGGATGTGTTCCCTAAACACGTCTGTCCATGGGCGCCAGAAAGACCCGCCCCGGGCTGCTTCCTCCTCTCCGTATGTTCCTGTGCCCTGCCTGTGAGGGCCCCGGGGCCTACCGTGGTTCTGGTGTCCAGCTCGGCGGGTGTCTCCACTCGGTGTCTGCTCCTGAATCCGGAGGCGGGAGGCGTCTGCGGGGATCCTAGGCCTCTGTGAGGCTGCGTCTGACCGCCAACCACCCTTAGGGGTGGCGCCATCCCGAACCTGGCCCAGGACTCCCCTGCGGCTGGCCCTGGAGGCTGCTCCCTCCCTCGCTGCCGGCGGGCCCTTTTGAAATGGCCCACCGGTTGTGACGTGCCCTCGGGGTCCCACCCCTCTCGTGACGTGGCGGGCTCCCCCGCCTCCTCCTGCTCGCCAATCTTCATGTCCGCCTCCCACGGAAGCATGCAGGAGGCGGGGCCAGCTGCCGCTTGGTGGCGCAGGTGCGGGGGAAGGCTCTGCCGCCGCCATCCGCTCCCGGGAAGATGGCGGCATCCGGGCACCCCCGCCGGAGTCGCGGCTTCCTCCAGCCCCTCCCTGCGCTCTAGCGGGCGGGTTGCTCGCAACCCGTCACACACACACAGTGACAACAATCGAAGCCTGCCCCGACCTGTTCTGAAGAACGGCGAGACCTCCACACCCACAGAGGCACTTGCAGGAACCGCCCCTCCCAGCAATATCTCCCCCTCCTATTGAGAGCCCCTTCCTCTTCCCCCTCCTATTGAGAGCCCCTTTCTCCTCCCCCTCCCACTTGAGAGGCCCCTCCTGCTGCCCACCTTTTTTCCCTATTGTAAATAAAAATAAAAGTTGTATAGTTTTTGAAGAAAAAAATGATTTTGTTTATTGGGAGGCGGGGGAGGCGGGGGAAGGAAGGGTTGGGGATGGGGGTGGGGAGGAAGATGTAGATGGGAGACAGAAGCGACCCTGCTGTGGGGCCTGGGAGAACATGTCCCTCAAGGCCTCCCGGATGCACACCGCATCATGGTGCACCTGGCGGATGGCGGCTGTGCGGGGCTGTTCAAATGCCCAGCCCTCGGCTGCCATCCATGCCGAGAGGAAGGCCTCCCCCTTCCTTTCCATGATGTTGTGGAGCACGCAAAACACTGCCACAACTTCAGGAATGTTCTGCTCACCCATCTCGAGACGGGTGAGCAGACAATGGACGTGTGCCTTCAGCTGGCCAAAGGCGCACTCGACCTGGTTGCGGGCTCGGTTCAGGTGGTCATTGAAACGTGCCTGGCCGGGGTCCATCCATCCGTCCTGTGTAGGGCTGATTCAACCAGGGCATGAGGGGGTAGGCCGTGTCCCCCACAACGCAGAGAGGCATGTGGATGTCCCCAACTGTAAGTTCCTGCTGGGGGAAAAAAGTGCCTGCCTCCATCCTGTGATGCAGGCTAGAGTTACAGAGGATGCAAGCGTCATGTGCCCTGCCGGACCACTCCGCATAAATGTTTGTGAAGCAGCCACGGTGGTCCACAAGGGCCTGGAGCACGACAGAGAAGTACCCCTTCCGGTTAATGAAATGGGCCCCTCACTGTTCCAGGGCATGGATGGGGAAGTTGGTCACATCCATGGCTCCCCCGCAGTTAGGGAACCCCAGCACAGCGAAGCCAGCCACTGTTGCAACCATCCACGTTCTGAAGGCGGATAACTCACTGGAGCAGGATGTCATTGATGGCATGGACAACCTGCAGAAGGGTACACAGAAACACAGGGAATGCATCGAATGAGGCAGGGTAGGTGCATGATCCCTTGGGGGGGTGCCCGCCCCCCTGTGTTGTCCTCTGTCCCCAAACACACTAGGGCCCCTTCGCCCCACATCCCCACCCCCCATACCAGCAGGCCTGTGTGAGGGAGGGATGGCACAAACCCCTGGGTGATGGGCCTTCCCCCACTCTCCCCACCCTCCCCCAGCCTGCAGTGTGCCCTTCCCCTGGGCAGGGAGTGCACCCCCCCCCCCCCCCAGGACTTACCTGCATCACAACAGCACTGACTGTGGACCTGCCCACCCCAAACTGGTGTCCCACCAAGCAGTAGCTGTCCGGGGTGGTCAGCTTCCAGAGGGCAATGGCAACCCTCTTGTTGAATGGAATGGCGGGCCGCAGCTGGGTGGTATGTCTCTGGGGCACAGGGGCGAGCCAGGCACACAGCTCCAGGGATGTCTGCTTTCGCATTCTGAGGTTCCCGGAGCCACTGCTGGTCGTTCCATTGCTCCAGGAACAGCTGGTCCCACCAGTCGGTACTGGTGTCCAGTCTCCAATAACATGTCTCCATGGTCGGGTGGGGATGCCACAGGGATGCCACAGCATCTGTGGAGTGGGAGTCCAGAGAGAGTTCGGTCTCGAGCTCCTGCAGGAGTAGCACAGCAGCATGGAGCAGCAGCTGCAGGCACTCCAAAATGGCCGTGTGGGGCCAGAGCAGGCACAGGCCCACTCCTGGCTCCATGGCACAGCAGTGAGAATGCCAAAGGCACAAAAGACACTAGGGCAGAAGCTGTGGTGTCCAAAGAGGCTGAGGGTAACCACAGCTAGAACTGCTACGGCTGTCAGTCCCTTCAGGAGGTCCCAAAGCTCGCAGCAGGAGAGAAACGGCTGTCTAGGGAGATCCCTTTAAGCACGCATCTCAAAGGAGCTCCAGCCCCTGGAAAGTCCTGGTGCCCTTTTGCCCTCTGCAAAGTAGTTCCGGGCTGAAGTTTTTGCGCAAGAGCATCCCGATAGTGTGGACACTCTCTTGCGCAAAAGCACATGGCTTTTACAATTCACTGTGACCAGTGCATTGCGCAAGAAGCCTGCAGTGTAGACATAGCCTATGTGTGAGGCTGTTAGAAATGAGCACATTTGAAATTATTCTAGCAAATGGCAATGATTGAAGGAAAGGTGAAAGAACAGAGCATCAGTGAAGAATGAAAACCAAAATGTAAAGAAATAAAGAGGACTGTTAATGAAACATGGACCCTTTAAACTTGAAGACCCATGGTCTATAACAAGGGCAGGCAATAATTTTTGATGGGGGGCCACTCCAAGATTTTGGAAAGTGGTTGAGGGCTGCACTCCTCCATGATATAAATGGAGATGCAGGGTCTGGCATGGAGGTTGGGTGCAGAAGGGAGCTTAGGGTCAGGGACTGGGGTGCAGGAGGGAGATGGGACGAAGCAGGCGGTTGTGACCTAGAGCAGGGGACTGGAGTGAAGGGGTTTAGGAAGTGACCTAGGGTAGGAGAGGATTGTGATCTGGGACAAGAGATTGGGGTGCCAGATCTGGGAGGGGGTATGGGTATCAGAAGGAGACTCAGGGTTTGGGTATGTTGAGTGTGGGGGGCGGGTGCAGGAAAGGGCCGGGGTGCCAGAAGCAGGCTGTGGCCAAGAGACTTACTTGCCAGCTGCCAAATTAGCCTGCCTGCAGAGCTTAAAATGTTTCCCAGCCAGCCTACCTACCTGGCCACGTGCTTCATTAATAACTGAGCCCAGGAGAGGGGGCGTGATTCTTCTTAGCTGCCTGTTATTCTAACAAGCAGCTCCCATTGGCCGGTTTCTGCTAGAAACCGGCCAATGGGAATGTGCTGGGGGCAGGGTGGCTCCTAAAGCTTCCCCCTTCCCCTCCAGTTTTAAAACAGAAATGGAGCCCTGCAGCTGTGTTTCTGCACAGCGCATGGGGCTGCGGGGCAAGCTGGGGAGCCTGCCTGAGGCTCCCCAATGCCTCCGTGGGATGGATCCGGCCCGCAGGCCGTATTTTGCCCAGGCCTGGTCTGTAATCTGGCACTTAAATCAAAGATGTTTAGTAAGCTCAATAGTCAGTGAATAGAAGAGCCATGCATCACATGAGTTGGTGGGTCAGTCCAGTCTGAGTGTCACATTTTAAAAATTTCATAATCACACATCTGTAGAATTCTTTTCTTGTGAGCACATTATGCTCTTTAGGAAAGCCAACAGAAAGAAAGTGTCATCAGCATTGGTGGAAGGAAAAGGAAGTAACTCTTAAGTATTTGACCATATACCAAAATGTAGCAGGAAATATTTCAAGGTTTTTAAGGGTTAGAGAATGAGAACCTGCTGTCTAGATGAGATTTTAGATACACTCAGTCAGTTCTAGTCCAAGCATTATCATGTTATATACTAAAATTCATTTGTGTATGTGTTTAGCTATGATATCAATAATCATTCAGGTAGCAAATGCCAACCCTGCATTTTTTGAGATAACGCCATTCAGATTATATATAAAAGGAAGATATTTACATAGTAGTGTAGCTACAGAGTGAGTGAGTTACAGAGCCAGTGTATCTTCAATATAAATCTCCACAGCAAGTGGATCACGTATTTGAAATATTAATTAGAAAATTGAAATGACTTTCTCTCAGTTTTCTGTATTTTTAAATGAATTCATCAAATACATTCATTTTTTAAGAGCTCAACAGTTTCTGACTTTGGTACGTGCAATTTGACAATCACTCCGACTGAATGAGAACACCACTGTTTCTTCGTACTAAATCTGAAAGAGAACATTTTCCCACACTCTGTTCTTTAAAAAATGATATCCAATTCTATCCACCTGATTAATACAGTGCAGTTGCCTTACTATAGCACAGCCAAGGGAGAGATGGATTAATATGTCAGTTAAAACTGACAATAGGATGACTAGTATCCTACTTCGTATAATTCCATGGAGTTTCAGGCCTTCTAAGTGAATTCTTTGAGTCTGAAAAGTTTTTTATAAAATAAAGATATGAGTTTAGTGAAGTACCTTGTATTCTGACACAGAAAATAAAGTTCTGACATTTAAGACAAGTGCTGTTTTCTACTTAAAGTTATTGTTATCTTAAGTGTCTATTATGATGATATTTTCTGTCTTATTTTTCAGTACTAAGTGTGTTGTGATCCAAAACACGTCTTTGGAAAAACAACATTTTTAGAAGGTAAGACCTCTAGATATAAAATATACTGGACTATAAAATCTTAAACATTTGTATGCATTGAAGATGTATTTAATTTTAATGCCAGATGACACATGAAGAGGATATGGCAGAATAGAGGCTTGGGGCAACATTTACAAAGGTATTTAGGTGCAGGTGCAAATAGGCACCAGACCTTCTGAGGCACTTTTGTGAAACCTGGTTTGTTAATCCTAGTTGGTAACTAAGTCCCACTGATTTCAATAGGAATTAGGCATCTAACCAGTCAGGCATTTTTGTTAATGCCAATAAGTGTCTATTTGCATTTTTAGGTGTTTGCATGCCTTTGTAAATCTGGTCTTTAGTATCTAACACTACACAGTGCTGAGTGCTTGGACATTCTTTTGAAGTCCACCATCTCAGAGTATTTGGCCCTCGTTTCAGTGCTTCATTTCAAATCAAGAAGTAGAAGCAGCTGCAGAAGGTGATTTCATTTGTCTCATTTCAGTGGAAACCAGTTTCCATAGCTAGTCTTTAAGTTCAAGATAATGTAGCCTGCATTCATTTACAGAAACTATGTCCACCAGTTGTACGTGTGATTTAAAGAAAAGAGTATTGAACTAAAAAGTACATTTTAAAAATGCAGCTAGGTAGGAAGACACCCAAATCCTCTCATATAAAAGAAACAGATGCAGTCGGGTCACATCATGCAAACGAAATCAAAGAATTTGTTGATGTGATCACCCTCTTAATTGGGCAGCCCTAATTGTGTCTGCCATCCAGTATCAGGCTTTTAACACAGTTTTTGCAAGTGCTCCCTGGTCCATGCCTACTTGCTTATTATCACTCATGCCCCCTGCTATCTGTGCTCTCATTTGTGCTGTATAAATAACTACTTTTTCCTCTTCTTTAAAACAAACTATGACCTTTTGCTGCAGAGATGAATACTAGGAGCAAATGAAAGCTTATTTTTAATAGCATGAGATAAAGCTGTTAGAGCTAAAATGAAATAGAAGCAATTGTTTTTATTTCACCAAATTTTCACTAATTTCTGAATGATACAAATTGTAGTTTGCTATGCTACTTTCTTTCTAATATCTATGTTCATCTGAGGGAATGAAAATGCATCCTATTGCTTATGTAATTTCAATGGTCTGTTAAATTTAATTCCTCTCTTCCTGCAGACCCCAAAGTACTTTATCTCCTCCTCACCTTCCTCAGCAAGGGGAATGTGTCCGTTAGGTCATTTTCTGTTACTTTTTTTCTCTTCACAGCATGCCCAGCATCACTTTTGACCATTGAGAGTTAAATGAAGAGGAGGGGCAGCTCAGTAGGGATAGTGCACACAGTTGCAAAATAGCTCTGCAAGGGTTCTATGCTCAGAGAGGTTACATCACAATCCCTATTTCCCCTCTCCAATACTAAGCAGCTTCAGGCAACACTGACTCCACTCTCTCTTTCACTTCCATGAAATAATTTTGGACCATGCGATGGACTACACCTACCCACAGCAGCCCTGAAGAGATGAAGGTGGCTCAGAAAGCACTAACGAGTTTGATAAGCTACTTACAAGCACTAATTGAAGATGAAGCCCAGCTGGACAGAGGCAAACTGAGTTTTTATAAAGCTAGGAAGTTTAGGGCATGAAAGTGTTGTATTGAGGGAGCCTGTAGCTTCTCTATGGGTGCTAGACAGGGAAAGGGGGGAAATCTAGGGTGGGACTAGAAATCCATAGGATGATTAAAACACTTGTAGAAAAACTATTTTAGGGAACTGTGGGCTTTTCAATAAGTAGTTGAAGCATAGTTACATTCTTTATTAAGATTTGTAACACCAGTGTGAGACAATGAGTTAGTTCAAGGCTGATTTTCTGTGAGTGCCCTTTTCTCTGTAGCCTACTCTGAAGAGCCTAAAGTTGTCTCATTTTTTCTTCTTTTTCCATTCAGCTGTAGAATTCCTCTCTGTTAACTAATTGTTAAGTATCTCTTCTAGCAGCAAAAAGGGCCAGGATCAAATTGCTAGCAGCTTCCTTAAAGTTTTAACTGTCACCAGCTGGAGCCCACACCCAGAAACCTGGAAAATTATGTCTTCTGTTCTGGGCATCTGATGGACACTATATCCCCACTTACAACTGGGGTCAAAGCAAAGAACTTCATAAAGGGGGGACTTGGGGAACAACAGAGTAAAGCTGGGAAAACAAGCAACTAATACTTCTAACAAATTCTAAATGAGGCAAGACTTGCATACCTTAGGGTGCCTTAACCATAACTTCACTTGGTAACCTGTCTGTAGCAGCTGCCTCTATATTGGACATGAGCACAATGGGTAGAAAGCTGTGAGTTGGTGAGCAGGGGCAAGGTTATGGAGGAAGGGGCTTGTTTACTAGAGTTTTGTTTACTCAAGCTCTAACATAAATGTCATAAAGACATTGCATGCTTGAAATATCCTGTCCAGTATGAAATATATGTTCACTCTCCTGTTTAGAGCTTCAAATACAATTCCACAGTGGGCTACCTTGCTAGCCTGGTTTTAAAGCTGCATTTTTCTTTGTTTCCCCTGGAGAAACAAAGATCTGACATTGTCATGACAGAACTTCTTGAGGTACATTAGTACATACTACAAGCCCTCTCTTTACCTGGATTGCTGTATCTGCTCTTCCTGAAGCAGGGGCACTGGGGATAAAATGGCCATAAGACAAGCGAGGAAATATTTAATCCAGTTGCTAAACTATATAGCATTGCCTTTTGCGTACTTTCCTAGTTTTATAAATTAAAAATACAAAAAAAAAACCCCACACTATTCTAGAAGATTATTTTGTAAATCCCTCAGCCAATAAAAAACTGTTCCTAATCCCTAAAGTATTCTTATGCTTTGACTAGTCTAGTGTTAACAGACTGAAAAGATGGGGGCTTCCATCGCTTTCTTTAGAAGACTTTTCTGCAATATAGTAGACTTGACTGTTGAGAGATTTTTCCTCTTGGTCATTCAAACTTTTATTTTTCCTCAATATCATCCTGTTACCCATACACTCCGCTCGTGTATATGTAATACCTACAAACAGAACTAAACCTAGGCCTTCAGGAATTTCGTGTATGAGCCTTTACAGCTTGAGCTATGAAGTCAGCTAGTCTTGATTAAGGCTGTAGAGCAATCAATCAATCTCTTTCTCTTTCGTGCCACTACATGGGACAGTGAACCTCACCCACTATGTGTGTTGGTTACATAGGCACACTTTGGGCTGTTTGTAGACAGTTATCACATCTTTTCCCAACATTGTTTCAAGAAAAAATACGTATTTGGGGTCTAATATATTAGCAAATGAATATTCTTACTTGAGCCATTTCAGTAGGACTACCTACATGAGTAAGAGTTAGTAGACTTACCCTTAGTTCCTTTAAACTTTCCTCATAAATAAGGCTTTCTAGCTCTTTGATTGTGTTTTTTTCAGTATTTGCCATTTTATCAGCATTCTACTGGTATTGGGGTTCTCAAAACATCTTGGCTATGTCTATACTGGCGGGTTCTTGTGCAAGAATGGCCGTTCTTGCGCAAGGACCCGCAGAGCGACCACACCGCCCGCCTGTTCTTGCGCAAGATTTACAGTACGGCATCGGAAGACAGAGCTTCTTGTGCAAGAGGGCAGTGTGGATGCACGGCAGGGGTTTCTTGCGCAAGAAAGCCCTATGACTAAAATGGCCATCAGAGCGCAAGAGAGCATCCACACTGCCATGGATACTCTTGCGCAAAAGCACATGGCACTATGAACGTGTTCTTGTGCAAGAGTTCTTGCACAAGAACCCTTGCACAAGATGTTCTTGCGCAAGAACCCGCCAGTGTAGACATAGCCCTTGAGTTAGTCTACATTCATACGTATTACAAGCATAAACAATTGTTTTTCCACCTGCTTGTATTTGTTTTTTGGACACTCGTGCATTTATTGTAATACCAACAGTAGGTAGACGTAATGTACCCTTTCTTTAGACCTTGTTTGTTAAATGTGATATTCATGTGCAAAGTGATTGGGCTGAACACTATGAACATGCATTATGAATGTATCAAACATTTTGTTCAAATACACTAATTGCCCCTGAACACAAAATAATGAAAATAGTTCCCATTAGCCTTTACTAGTCTTTCCTCACAGTACATTTAAGCATACTGTAAAGAAAGTTGTGTTTTTTGTGGTTCAATTATTGTCATGGCAAATATCCAGACTGATGAATAAGGACAATAAAATACTCTCTAAGAAGTTAGAGGCCCCTAAGCACTTTTATTATACTGTACACACTGGAATCAGTGAAAGAGATGTTAGGTACTATAGTCTGTGAAACCATCTGGTTTCTTCCATGTTGAACAAAGAGACATTTTTATATTCATACTTTGCTCCTTATTACAGGGGACCATTTGTTTTGCTCTAGCTAAGGTAGTGTCAGCACTTCTTTTATTAAACCCATTATAAAACAGAAGAGAGATCAGAGAGTCATCAACTGTCTATCGGTAGGCTACGGGGTAAGGTGAAATCAGAACGACTGGGGGAGATTATCCCTGGGACACATTAGCCTGAGTGAATTTTGCAGCTCTGATAACCTTTTCTGAACTTACACAAGTAGATTTAAATAAAACATATTCATTAAAGACCTGACTTCACTGGGCTTTGGATCAATGAGAATCTTTCCTCTGATTTCAATGAGTTTTGGCTTATGATCTTAATATCTAGTCACATGATGTATGTTTGTAATTGGGAACACCTGTCACAGAACCAAAAGTAGTTGGGCTGAGTGTATACGGGAGAATGAGAAAAAGCATACTCCCTATAAGCCTCCATAACATATGTGGAAACTCTGGGTAGGCTCGTTCCTTGTACTCCTCCTTAACATCAATGTGCCCCATTGTGAAGGACCTATAGAATAGCAGATCTCCTGCAGATCCACCCATGCTCTGTGCGCTCTCCTCAAATTCTAGTTTTGCCAACTTTCACAAAGTCATATAAGTCTTATTACCTTTGCAGTTCTAAAGCCCCAGCTGCTGGAAAGAAAAGATTGCAGTTTTTCATTAAACAATTATGATGTTAGAGCTCATGGTTGCAGAGGAAGCTTTAAAATGTGAAAAGCTTCACACTGCAAAGGGTGCAAAGAGTGCACTGCAAAGGGTACAAAACCAATAATCAAAGAAAAAGAATCCCCAAATCACTTAAGAAGAAACCATGATTTTTGAATGTTTGGGAGTTTGCAGTACTTAAATCCTTACCCGTGCCATATAACAGAACTAGATAAGTTCTGTTATTATGGGTCTTCAACCACAACAGAGGAGGGGCATAGATTTGCCCATTCTGAATCTAGTGAGAAGCAACAAATTCATGCAAATTTATCCAAAGAACAGTTCCCAGTGCAGAAAACATCCTTTAGAATAGCCTGCAGGTATTTATCTTTGTATTCCCTGGGCAACTAATATATTTTAATGTTTCTTTGCACTGTATAATCATGGCCAAACCATTCAGAATGCATCAAATTGTAGAGTCTAGTTGTTAGCATTTGTTCTATGAGCGTGTAATGGTATATTTTCTGTACTTATATACAATCTTTCACCCATTGGTCTCAAAGGGGCTTGCAAACAATTAATCCATTAAAGCTCTGAAGTAGACAGGTGATATTATGCTCATTTTATACATAAGTAAATAGAAATCAGGATCCTTGGATCTGCGCCTTATCATCTAATCACTCTAAGGCAATTCCCTCCTTGGAATATGTCACATAATGATGATGAGGCATTGCAGGAACACAGAATTGCCAACTTTCATAATTTTGTCATAAGTCTTGCAAACACTGGCTTGTTGTTTTTTTTTTAAGGTCCTACAGTCTTACAATTGTATTAGTCTCAGTTTACATTTATCAAATCAAATGAAAAATTATGTTTTAGGGTTGTGGAGAAAAAAGCTTTCAAATTTTACCCACGTTCATTCTAAAAATTCAGAACTCAAAAGGCAAATGAAAAGAAACCAATATATATTATTCCTTTTAAGTCTCATAATTTAAGCCACTCTTGTGATTGTGGAGGACCTGATTCATGATCTGTGAACTTTTTAGACAGCAGTTCTAGAAAGAATGTTGTGTCCTCCCCACCTCCTTCCCAACAAAAGAAGGAATTGCACTAGAACAAGGAAAACAATATCATCCTAAAGTTTCTGTTTCTCTCTTCATTATCATTTCTACTTTAAAAAGTCACAGCCCCTCTTGTCTGATTTTCTGCTGCATATTTAAAGAAATGAAAGGCAGTTATTTACCTCTCCCCTCCTCTTGTTCTGGATAGATGATCTTTAACAAGAATTATTATTTATGTAACAGTTATGTGTGTTGGCTGGAGGAGTATTTCCTACCACATACCAGCCCCTAAAGAGCACTCCTGCTTAATACCTTCCCCAGCTGCCACCTACCTGACGACCTGCTCCAATTTTAAATAAGCAGTTCATAATAGACATCTCAAAAAAACACTCTTGTCTACTTCCACAGTGGAAGCTAGCAGTAATGGACTTTCAGTCATTTCTATTAATTAGGGCTTCGTTGCTAATGCTTTCACAAGTAATATTGCCTTTTCTGGTAGAGTCAGCAGCAGCTATTGCCAGAGTCAGTGCTATCCCACTTCAGAACCAGTGTGCCCTGGGGGCAGTAGAATATTGGGAAAACAAAATATTTAGCAATCTTACTTGGTGATTGTGAAGTGGGAGGAAGGCACATTTTCTCATTTGCCAGCTAGCATAGCACACTTATCTAGAGGCATCACTGATTATTTTCTGTATAATGTTTCATTAAGACTAAAAACCCAGTTATGTATGTGGTCTATGAATAGGCTGCTCCACAACCACCGCTCCCAAATCGTTTTTCAGAGGATACGTTTGTGCTCTTCACATTCTGAATCCAAATAGAACTACTCCTCAAGATACTTCCATTTTTAAACTTTTCTAACCAGCCATTTTCCCTATGGAATTTTAGCCTTAAAGCAGTTTCTATTTTGCTTTAGACTATTAGCATAACCAAATACTATCATTTTAGAAATGCAAAAATACTATTAAATACTACTTCTATAAAATGTTTTGATGTGGGGGGAATGGTCTAGTCTCAGTGGCAAAAATACACTTAATACATAAATATATTATTTGTAAGGTTTTAAAACACATTATTTACAAAATAGATTTTAATATAAACATGCTGATCTTAAATACTTGTTGTTGATACCACCCAGGCCCACTGACTGGGAGGACAAATGGGGGCAGTTGCCATGAAGCCCTGTGATTTCAAAGGTCCTGGGGCTCCCACCTATCTCTACAGTAATGGCTGGTGTCCCGAGAGACTTAAATGACTGCCGTAGCCCCAGACTGTGCACTCTGGCCAGCGCTGAGGGCTGGCTGCTCAGGCCCTGCCCATCCGCCTGAAGCACTGCACTTTCCAGAAGTGTGGAGCCGCCCTCTCCCTCCCAACCTTGCCAAGAACCTGGCAAGTCTGGTGGCCTCCCTAAAATGGAAATTCTCTTGAAATTATATAGAATTCAAAAAAGAGATTTACAAAAATGCTGCAAGGCTAAATTGTTTAATCTTTGTACAAAGCTTTGAGATCTGCAGGGAGATGCTGCTACAGAATGCAAAGTGCAATAGGACTCGTTAACACTTGTGCAGATTACAGCAGCTTCAAGGCTATTCTAACTTATGCTAAGGACCAGTCTGACCTCTGGCAGCCCTTGGATGCAAGGGAGAAGTAAGTTGAAATACAACCATCTTTGCCTCCCCTTTGGTTTTCTGCCAAGCATATTAAACCAGACATGGAGATCAGGGCCTATATTTCTTTAATCTTCCCTGATTATTTGTCCAATCTAACCCACTTCTGAAGCATCTGCCCTTTTAAGATTTCTTTGCTTTTTTAAAAAATTGAGCAAACTAAAATCTAATAGCAGTTGCTGCCTCTTTGCTCAAATGCTGGGCCTTGTCAACACACCCACTTGCAACAATGTACAGGTTGGACCTCTCTGGGTCCAGCACCCTCGGGACCTGACCAGTCCCGAATGAACGAATTTGCCAGACCAGAGGAGGTCCCCTGCTACTGGCTCCACAGACTACCTTCCCTTCCTGCTGCTGGCCTCAGCCACCCTCCCTGCTGAACTGCTGTGCTGATGTGGCCCTAGCAGCCTGGACTGCCCCAGCCTCAGCCTTGCTATCGGGGCTGCTGCATCCCTGACCCCAGCCCTGCTATTGGGGCTTCTGTGTCTCCAGCCTCTGCCCCACTATTGAGGCTGCTGTGTCTGCCATATCTCTGGCCCCGACCCCACTGCCACAACTGCTGTGACTGCCACATCCCCAGCCCCGCTACTGGGGCTTCCGCGGCCCCTGCTGTGCTACCAGGGGTCTAGTGCCAGTCCCAACCCCTGCCCCGCTGGGCTCCGAGCCACCAGCCCTATTGCCACAGGGACTCCCAACCAGGATGCCCTGGTCCAGGAACACCTGTGGTCCTGCCAGACCATGGATGTTACCAGACAAGGAAGTCCCAATTTTGGGAGGTCCAACCTGTAGATAAATCAGTTCAGCTAACCAGAGCAAACCCCTGTGTGGATTCTCTTAAATCAGTATAGAAAAGGTTTATGTTGATTTAAGTCAGCAGAGAATCATTTTAAGCTAAATCAGCTTAAGTCACTTCTGAACTGACTTATGAGTGTCCTCGGAGACAGATTAATTAAATTTTAGCATCAGTTTAACTGAACTTTTGGGAAGACGAGCCTTCAGTGTTTCAGAGCTCCGTATTTGTTGCTTGTCACAAGACTCTTTTCACACCTGTGACATATCGCTTCCTTTGCATTAAATATTTCAAAATGGAACTATATGTGAAATGTTCAGATGTTTTAAGCCCTTTTTATGCAAGAAACATCGCTTAGTTGACAGTTAATCACTGCTTCACAGAAAATACACTTGAAAGTACAATTGCAATCTAGCAGTGTTTCTCAAAGTGGTGCACGAAACCACTTTGAGAAAGCTGCTAACTGGCCATGCTGTGTGTTTATTTACCGGTGCCATGGCCACCTCATGGCTCCCATTGGCTTCCATCTGCTGTTTGCAGCCAAGGGGAGCTGCAGGAAGCAGCAGCCCAGTACACAGCAGCGTGGCCAGTTAGCAGCTTTTTCAAAGTGGTTTTGTGGACTACTTTGAGAAACATGGCAATATAGTCTTTATTTTGTGTGTGTTTATTCTCAGGCCTGATAATAGACGCTACGCACCATTCCCATGGGCATTATTACACCTAAGGACTGCACACTGGGTTTCTGCCTGGGGCTGGTCTCACCGGAATACTGACATATAGGCTGTAACTGCTGCTCTGTGTGGAGTTTGGCACAGCAGTTGTGCATGATCTTTGCCCTGCTTGAAACTGCCTCAAGAGATATTTCCAAGTCCGCTGAGTCAGCCTTCTTGATTTAAGTCTGACTTTGTTTAAAAGCTTCCTGCACATGAAATAGTTCTTAAAAGGCACATTGTGATTCATATGTGAAGGCGCACTATAATAAGTGTGGGAGAGCCGTCACAAAAATGGAGGCCAGTTGATGAAGGTTTACATAGGATGTTAAAATCAATTCATTACTTATTTTAAATACACAGTTGATACCTTCTCCACTTTCTTATGAGGAACACACACAGGGAAAGATTTCTGTGGCAAAGTCTAGTGGCAGGGTTGAGTGTACTCCTCAGCAGGATATGGCCTCAGAAGTAGGGTAGCACTCCATTCCCCTCCCTCTCCCTCACTTTCATCAGGCAGAGGCAGGGTTGTAGGCTCTGGGGCGGGGCCAGGGATGAATGGTTTGGGATGTGGGAGGGCTGCAGACTCAGGGAGGGAGGAAGTTTGGGTATGAGAGGGAATTTGCCATCCTGTGTGGTGGCACCCAGTTTTAGAACAGAATGCCTGGTCAAAAGGGGATCCTGGCAGCTCTGGGCCATTAAAGCTACTGACTCTGGGCCATTAAAAGTCTGGGTGTCAGTGCAGCAGGCCTAAGGCAGGCTCCCTACCTGCACTAATTCCACGGGGCTCCCAGGACATGGCCAGCATGTCTCTGTGGCTTCTAAGCTTATGAGGGGCCAAGGAGGCTTCATGCCCCAAGCACTAGCTCCACAGTTCCCATTGGCTGGGAACCACAACCAATGTGTGTTTCAGGGGTAGTATCTGCAGGTGCAGGAATAGCCCCCATGGCCCCTTGCCTAGGAGCCACAGGGACTTGCTGGCCATTTCCCAGGAGCCACTATAGGGGGCCTTGGATTCCCTCCTGTACCCAACACTGCAACTCCTGCCCAGAGTATCTCTTCTATCCCAAACTCCTCATCCCCAGAGCCAGCACTTCCCCTGCATGCCAACCTAATCTCTGAACTCCTTGCCCCCAACTCCCTTCTGGAGTCTGCACCCCTCCCAAATCACTCATCCATGGCCCCACCCAAGAGCCTGCACCCCCTGCCTCTGCATGGTGAAAGTGACAGAGTGGGAGAGGAATGGAGTGAGGGAGCAGAGACTCAGGGAAGGGGTAGGGCAGGGAACAGGATAAAGGTATTTGATTTTGTGCCATTAGAAAGTTGGCAACTCTACCCAGAAGAAGCAGCTTTGTAATGTTGTGTTATTTCACTGCGGTCAGCTTTACCCAGCAGTGGCAGTATCAGTAGTTCTGCCACTCCAAAGTTGGCAGACAGTTAGCTTCGGAAAAATTTGACACAGCTTGTTTCAGTGCAAATCTAGCTACAGGCATTGCAGTCCATGGCATGTTTCTACCTCAATGGAATACTGTAAGATATTATGATCTGTTTTTATCTGATTACTGGGAGAAAAAAAACATTTTGGTCTGATCTTGCCAGTTTAGTTTTTGTGCAGCTAAATTGCTTATGTGCATGGAGTAGTTTCCAGCTGGTTATCATGGAAGGTAAGCTTTAGTTCCACGTTGCTCCAGCTTTGAGAGTATCCAAATTTCAGATGTGGGATTATTGTATTTGTTCATCTTGTTTCCTACTCAGAACAGAGAACTCCACCCACCAACTGCTTCTGTCCCACTAATTCCAAATGAACAATTATTCCAAGGGAATGCTACCCAAATACCCTGCAACATCAAACAATTATTTGAGAAAGAGTTAAAAGCAGGCCACATCCAGTACTTTTCCAAATGTAAATTCCTGTCTCAGTATCTTTATCCTCTTCTCATACTGCATGAGGGGTTTTGCGGTTTTTGTTTGTTTTTTCCCCCCTGGTTTTAAGAGGCTGCTTGCAATGTAATTTTTCACAACTGAGATTTTCCTTTTCTAGTTATGTTCTACTCAAATGTTATTGTATCAACCAAAAATAAACTTCTAATGTTGTTTCTGTAGCCCTGACAACTACCATGTATTTTTTTATTGTACAAAATGCAAAAATTCAGATGCAGCTATTTATAACTCATTATGTTTTTTAAAGGTTCCTATAAATTTCCAGTAAGATATTCACTAACGAGCTGTGATTGCCATAGTTGTGCTGATTTCTTGGACAAACTCCTAGAACAGTGACCAGTTAATTACACAGTCTGATGTGGAAAGTTGTGACTCCTTGTACCCATTTATAAAATTCATATGCAAGATCAGTTACATAAGTAACCCATCTTACATAATGAAGATACAGCTCTAGTGAATAATTTACCAGTATGGAATCTATGAATGGAGGAACATGTTTACATGTACCTTGAAATTCACTTAGAGGATGTTGGCCTTCCAATATTTCTGGAAAGTTATGCCATGCAGGAAGCTTCAATTAAGTAATTTATTTACACAAATGATGGCAATAGTACATTAATTAGAAAAGCAATGGATTGAGATTCCAAATTTGGCAAGTAAAGCCTTTCCAGGCTGGCATGCTCCCATATAGTTTGTCCCTTAGGTTTCCCATGAAAATGAGTAACAAATACTGATATCTGATTGTTCCAAGCTCAGGAGTTATGTCCAGAATTTGTTGTAATTGGAATTTGGTGTCTTCAGTTGTGTATGTTTTTAATCAAATGCTTGGGCATGAGAGTGAAACAAAGACTTTAAAAAAGAAGTGCAGATGGGGTTGTGTATTAAACATCTAACACGTATTTCTTAGCACAGAAGGTATGATCCAAGATTGAAATGCCCAACCTGCTACTCACATATGTACAGGTCAACCCAGCCATGTGGTTTTCAAGTACAAAATGAACTTGCACTACATAGAAAGGTCAGTTCTGGTGCATTTTTACCTGAAGAATTGTATTCAGTGCTGTTGCCACTGCAGGAAGGGAAGTGACAATACCTTGGATAAGAACCGTGAAGAAAACAACTTTTAAAAAGGCCCAATCATAATACACCAGTGTTAAATCTTTGGTTAAAAAAATAAGTTTCTCCATCATAGGCAGACTAGTGGTTGAAGACTACCATGGGACACCGATTGTGGACATAAAAAACTAAGCCGGGTAAAATCAGGCAAATGGTCGCTTTGTGTTTTACTAAAGCAGAGAGATTGCCCCCTCTTTTTTTTTTTTTCTTCCTTTTTTCCTTCTCCTTCACAAAATGTCATGCATCAACACTGCAGAGTATAGGCCAGTTTCAGTGCCAGATGGCAGCTGGATTCAGTGTCATTCACTTGATTGTTATACAATTTGCTTTTCAAATGGTGACTTTTCCCTTTTTGTCATGTGTCTCCTGGCTTTATTAGAAGGTTGACACCCTCTGTGCCGAGATTCTGAGTTCTATGGTTCAGTGAATTTATTGTTTTTAGAGATGGTGTCAGTGTCTATGTTCTTCAGTTCCAATGATTTCCTGTGGCACTAAAAAGATGATAAAAAATCCATCGCATTGCTCAGTTCTGGTATAAAATGTTATGGACTGAAAACCTCGCTTTTCATACTGACCTCTATTAATGTTGTCTGAAATAGCAAATCCTTGGTTCGGAGACTTGGGGTAAGCCATACACCACAGGGTGCAGAAGCTCAAGTATCATGTTGCTCATTTTGTGTGTGTGATCTGTTTCAAAACCGTTAATGACTGCTGATGACATGTAACATGGAACTAGCAAAGGCACAAAGCAGCCCGGATGAAACATTGCCAAGTTTTTGTGACTGACATGCAATCACATTTGAGTACTGGTCCACAAAGCTGTGATAATGTTACAGTGACCCACTGTGTTTGCATTAGATCACCCATTACTCTTACAAGAGTGACAGAAATACTTCTACGTAGCCTCCTTGGGAATAACCTGAGAAACATTAATTTTAACAAATTAAAATTTAAAAAAAGATTTTCTGGGTGTGCCTTAAATGGCAAGTAAATTTATAGATGTTGGAGTGGTAACTCCTTGTTCTTTCACTGTTTATATTATTGTTGTAGTAGATTTCATAATTTTTCCAATGGCTCCTGTCAGAACTTACTCAGAAGAGGAACCTTGGTAATAGGATCTCAGGGTATGTCTACACTAGCCCCCTAGTTCGAACTAGGGTGGCTAATGTAGGCATTCGAACTTGCAAATGAAGCCCGGGATTTAAATATCCTGGGCTTCATTTGCATGTTCCCTGACGGGCGCCATTTTTAAATCCTCTTCGTTCGAACTGACTGCCCGCGGCTACACGCGCCGTCGGAGTTAATCGAACTAAGTCCTTAGTTCGGATTAACTGTTACTCCTCCTGCAATGAAGTGTAACAGTTAATCAGAACTAAGGACTTAGTTCGGATTAACTTCCGACTGCCGCGTGTAGCCGCGGGCAGTCAGTTTGAACTAAGGGGATTTTAAAATGGCGCCCGCCCGGGAACATGCAAATGAAGCCCAGGATATTTAAATCCCGGGCTTCATTTGTAACTCTGGTCACCTCATTTGCCTACCTAGTTCAAATTAATGAGCTAGTGTAGACATACCCTCAGTTACTAGCCATAATTAACTTGTTCCTAGTTACTCAGGAACTTAAGCAATTGTCATTTCAGATCAGACCAGTGGTTTATCTCCTCCAGTAACCTGTGTCCAAGAGTGGCCAGTATCAGCTGTTCTAGAGGACGATTCAAGAAACCCTGCAATAGGTAATTATGGGATAACCTGGACCCATAGGTAGTGGTCTGATACCCCCCACAGATACTCTCACTCTCTTGGGGCACCCTGTTCCTAGGGCTCAGGCATAGCCATCTCAATACAGGCACCCTCCCTTACCCGTTTCTAGAGCTGAGGCATAATCTTTCCAATATAGGCACCTATAGGCACCCACCTTTACCCTTCTGCAGGCTTAGGTGAAACTTTACACTTTGTGGGTTTGTGGGGTATTTTACCAGTGAAAGAGCCTTACACAGTAATATCCTACTTAATCTCTATTTATTAACAATCATCAAAAGCAGATGCACACACCAGGCATACAGTGCTCACCATTCCCAATGAGACAGATGAACTCGTTTTGTTGGCCAGTCAAGATCAAGTCCATCTGGGGGACTCCACTTTCAGCATGGTGTCATTGGCATAGGGTTCAAGTCTGGCAACTCTGATCTTTGATCTGTTACCTGGAGTTGGTTCCCGAAGAATTTCCTTTTGGGCACCACTTTATATAGTGAAACCTGACTCCTGCTTAGCTAGAACATAACCAATTATTTTAGTTTAATTTTACTCACCAATCATAACATACCATAAGAAAATTACCTAACCAATCATACCCCACCACCTTAGTTGATTTACAGCTAGCAAAATTAATTATACACCAGACAGAAACAATTAAAAACCAGACAGATCAAACAATAGGAAAGTGAGGACCATAATAGAATGACGATTCCACAACCTCAACTATTGATAAAAAGCTTCAGGGGGTAGCCAAGTTAGTCTGTGACTAGAAAAACTTTAAAAACAATGAATACATGTAGATGGTAGCATGAGTCTTTGTAGGCATAACCCACTTCTTCAGATGAAGTGGATTATGCCCACAAAAGCTCATGATACCATCTACATGTTTTGTTAGTCTTTAAGGTGCTACTACACTATTGGTTATTTTTCGAGTTTTTCAAATTTTGATAAACAGTTTCTTGCCAGCCAAAATGCTGTTAAACTAAGTTTTCTTTAACCATCTTGAGATCTGTTTCTTTATCTGGTGACAGTGCCATTAGGACAGGGTCTCCTTCTTAATAGCCTGGAGTGACACTCTTTTAAGGCAATTTAGATGGAATGTGAGTATGTGACTCCAAGTTTTACAGCTAATGGCTGCTGCTTTTCCTTTGGCTGCAGAGGAAGGCTTTAGGCTTTCCAATATGGCTAGAGGCCTTCCAATATGGCTATAGAAAAACCATATTGTTACAGGTCACCTTAGTTCCTGAAATAGGAGTGTTGATATCTCTTCCTAAACTCTTGCTTGGGCCTTTGTTTGTTTGTTTTAATATTTATTCTTGTAATTTTGGGTAATCAGTTGCTCAGGTAAATGTCAGGTTCTATACCCAATGTATACTAATTCGTTTTGAAGAAGTTGAATTGAGTTTCAAAACTGCAACAATAATGGTGGTGCAACAATGCCAATATGTCTTTTGTAAATTCAGCCCTTACCAGACATACTATAGTTCTGTCTTGTGGTTACAATAGCCAGGATATCTCTATCACCATTGTCTGGAAAAATGTTAATATTCAATAGTAACTGTTGTCCTTTTTGAAGGGGTCTGCATCTCTATTTTCCTCAGTGGAAAGGCTGTGCTATTTGTATTGGCCGGTCATCACCCTTCACTCTGGCTTTTAAAATGAAAACAACCAGATACATAGGACCAAGATGGCAGCCATTGGTTTCTCTTGCAGGTTTAGTCTGCTAACACTGATTTGTATTTATTTCAAGAGGAACTGAAGATTTTCTGGCTACCATTAATTGCAGTACTGTTCTTCAGTACATCCCTGAGTAGAGATGTATGTCCTGCCACCATGCATGTGATTTCAGCTAAATGTTGAAACTGCATTAACCAGTGTCACATTCAAGCAATTCAATAACAGAAAAGGTTTTTCAGGAAATCTTGAAACTGATTAAAATATCCTTAATCTCAGTGGTATTTGTAACATCTATTTTGCAGCCAGCATGTGTCCTTAGTTCTTCTCTCAGTAACATGTGTCTAGGCATTTGAAAAGTCCATCTGGTAGTGGAAGAAGAAACGGAAAGAATATCACTTGTAGTGCAATGGAATTTTGTTTCCCATTCTAGTTGGCAGCCAGTTCTGACACAAAGCAATTCTTCACAAGGTATTTGTTGCTGCCCTTTGGCAAATAGACAGTGTGGCAGCAGTGCAGGTGATAGCACAGCCGTCCAATTTAGGGTCTGCTAATGAACTGAAGTCTAAGGGCTTTGGAGCCACAGGAGTGGCTGTAGCCAATTTCTCTGAGGTGAGTTTCTTTTTTTCATTATTTTTGACATTTCAGAGATGAAGCTTTGTTACATACACGCCTTTGGCAGTGGACTGGGGAGATAAGAATTCACTAAGATATAGAACACATGGGCTGAGAAAATGTGTGAAAAATTGAAATGACAAGGGTAGGTTGATAGTTTGTTGTTGTTGAGCAATAGTGCTTTAGTTGAAGAACTAGTTTGTTGGAGATGTAGTAAAATGAAATACATGCTGATTATGCCTACAGAGAAAGACCGGTTATATTTAACCCTCCTAAACCAGGTCTTACTAGATAGCCCAATAGTGCTTTAACTCTAGGAGATGCTAAAGCAACATTGTGATATATAGCTGATTAACTATCATTCCAGACATGTTATCCTTATTTTATTTACTGAAGTGTATAAGTAAAGTCAAAAGGAAGTCCACGTAAATATCAAGTAAAATACAGTCATGCATAAGTGTGTACAATATGAAGCTACCACAGCAACAATTATAAGGAGCTACAACATGACATTTCTAAATAAAGACCTTGGATCAGATCTCATTTAATCTGATTTTTCCCACAAACATTGATGGACTGTTATGATTTATTGGTAGCTACCTTAAATCAGCTTTTCTCTTGTCATTGCAGATTGCTACTCTGTTGTTCCATGCTGTGACATTTACCCACTGGCCCAAGCAAAGATTAGTATGCAGCTGCTTTGCCGGTGGAAAAGTAGGGTGGCATTGTGCCTTTAGGCTAGTGATTCCTTTGGTGCACCCGGTCCATAGGTTTTAACTCCGTGGGTGCTCCAAAGAAAACAACCAGAGTATGCTCAGTACCCACAGACCATGCTCTGCTCTGAAGCCCAGCTCCTGCTTGACCTCTTCCCCTTGGTCCCGCCTCTTCCCCTGAGACCTCCACCACACACTTCTCTCTCCCCCCTTCCCCTGTCATTTGACCTTAAGGTAAGAGCGGGAAAAAAGGAGCCAGCAGAAGATGGGAGAGGCTGAGGGAAAATATGGAGAAGATCGAAGAGCAGGCAGGGGAAGCCTTAGGGAAGGAGGAAAAGTGAGGGTGAGGCTTCAGGATGGAGCAGAGATGGAGAACCCACCGGCCAAAATGTCAGCACGTATAATCCAGCCTATTCTGCAAGCAGGGTCAGAGTAGGACAACAGGAGCATGATTCCTCCTCTTTCCTACACTCTTATGGATCCTGTATGCACCACAGCATCCTTATACTCCCTTGAGTTCTAGTACTCCAGTTACGACCTTTGTCGACTGTGTAATTCAATAAGATGAAAAAAGCAAATTACAGTTTGGAGTTATGACAATTGATTCTCATATATTACATAGTAGATTCAATGAAATTCCATGAGACTTCTATATCAACCCTCTTCTTTCCATCATGTGACTATAGGGAAATGATCATGTGAAAATCCAAACCCACCTAAAGGAGTCATTCTCAAGCCTGCCAAACTAAGTTTTCAGAATTCCAGTAACATAGACATGAGTAGAACTGAGCAACAATTTTCAAGCTACTTTTTTTGGTGAAAAAATTCAGATTTTTAAAAAATGCAACATTTTATGAGTTCATGTTGGCTTTGCCAAATTGGTTGTCAGGAACAAAAACCCAAGAAATTCCAAACATTGAAATACTTCATTTCAATGTTTTTTAAATTTTTCAATTCTTCAGTTTACAACACTATTTCATTTGAAAAGTTATTCAATATGTTAATATATTAATATTTTACATTAAAATATATTGAAATAAAATCAATATATCATTCAACTTGAAAGCTTATTAAATTATTAGGAAGTAAAAAACCCCAAACAAATAAAGATTTTTTTATTTGACCATGAACTACTTTTTTCAGAATTGCTCTCAACCTGAAAAATCCATTATTTGTGGAGTTCAAGTCATAACATGATAATGTTGTGCATAAATGCTATTGCAATATTTTGTGGTTCACCAAACTTAGTACTTAATACCAGAATCTAGTCTCCTCTTACTAAACTGACATTTTGGGGCTAGATTAGGATTGCACAGAGCAAAAACCTGATAGACACTTACATGAATGAGGATTTTGAACACTAGCATAATTGTATTGATTTTTCTCAGCAGTACAAATAATCCAGCACATTGTAATTAAAGCTCTTCTTAAAACTCTTTGGAAAACAAGATTAGGGCAAAAACTTGATTGTCTCCACTTCTGATTTCAGAAGCAATATCAAAAATGAGGCACACAGAATTTGGCCCTAAAGCATTGTCGTGTCATAATGTAGATATTTTAAAGCTGATACCCTGATTAGAATGTACTGAGAATGAATGTTTGCTAACAATTTGGTTAGCAATATTTAGAATAGAGGATGATGTTCTTAGGAGACATATATTTTCATTGCAAACAAGATTTGTTTCATGTCTTTGCAAACTAATTATGACGATGTCTGAAAAAGCTTTCTCTTGTCTTTCTGACATTATATGGTGATAGCAAAAAATTTAGCTGAGTTTGCTTGAGACAGTGACATTACACAAACACGATCTCTGTGCTGTTGGATAAAAAAGGGGGAAAGGATAAATCCCTTAAATACAGCATTTAAACAGTTTTTCAATTGTTTTAATTTTTGAGGGAATGAAAACAGTCCCTCAGTGGATGAAACTAGATGACTATGCATATACTAGACTTGTAATAAGGAGAAAGGAAAAAAATATAAAACAGTAATAGTAGTTTTCTGAAATTTGTAGGTGTACTAAGTGTTTGCCACTGTACCTGCTACAGCTCAGTGTTCTCAAGTAACTAGATACACTAAGAAAGAGACACACAAAAATCTTCCTAATATGAATATATTTAGCAGAGAATAAGATATGTTCAGCTTAAATATAACACGTTGCATTTATTTGTATACCTCTAATAAAAAGAAATAAATGGTGCTCAACTTTGAAATGATTCAGATTTTATTTATTCCCAGGTTTGCCACGCTTTCTCTTTTGGATTAGCACCTTCCTACCCAGTACTCCTATTCAAAGCGAAGTTTCAAAATATTGGTGAGTTTTAAGATCAGGTTAGACAAGCACCTGTCAGGTGTGGTCTAGACAGGGCGGCTCGGTTGGGGGGCAAGTGGGGCAATTTGCCCCAGGCCCCGGGCCCTGCAGGGGCCCCCACGAGAATGTCTGAGGTCTGAGACAGGGAGTGCCAGGAAGGGGCCCCCAAAATTGCTTTGCCCCAGGTCCCCTGAATCCTCTGGGTGGCCCTGGGTCTAGATAATGTGTAGTCCTGCCATGCAGAGGACTGGACTAAGATGACCTCTACAGGCCGCTTCCAGTCCTATGATTCTATGACAGTTTTCTGTTGTTTTCCTAGCTTTAGCCATAGGGAAACCAGATATCCAAACTGTTGAAAAGTGAGTTAATTCATCACATTTCAATACCGATAATTGATTTAATAGAACCACTGAGAAGCACGTAAGCCAAAGCTAAGTAAGATTACTATAATTCTTGTCCATCTTTCCTCCCTACTGTTTGTCACCTTCTTGTCTCATGTCAAAAAATAAAATGAATGTTGGTATTTATTATTTCCAATGTAAGGCACCTACAGTAAAAAGTCTGGCATATTCTGAGTGCTGTAATATGTGTATGTGCATGATTATATTTATGTAGGCCTAGGAAGTGTTATTGAGAAAAACAAATGAGAACAGATTTCCATTAAGATCAAAGAAGTAGACGGTGAGAATAACTCTGAATGCTAAAACTTATTTTGCTCTGAGGATGTCACAAGTACCAGTAATGCTGTATTTACTTAAAGATCTTTTTTCAATGATAGAGTAATAAAGTTGATGCTGCTCCATAACTGCTTGCTGTGCAGGAGAAATGAAAAGGCAATTGAGAGGGCTAATAATCTGATCTTTCTTGAAGTCTGCAGATTGAGTAAGGCCATGTTGAAGCATGAACAGTTACTTAGGAAAATGCACCATTGTGTTAGTATGGGAGCAGGGAAATGAATGTCTACTGCTGTACAATGGCTGGAGAGCAGGCCTAAAGATGCCCTCTGCGGTGACAATTAACTGCAGCTAAATTCTGTATGCCTGGAGATTCACAAATCATAGCATCATGTATTCAGCTTGTGACTGTATGCTACACACTATGGCATTGCCTCCACAGTAATTCTTTTGCTCCTGGACTACTACAAACTCCATGAGAAGGTGCATTAGAAGGTAATGGTTACTGGACCACCAAGCTAGCAACTTCAAAGTGGTACTAGATGTATTTACTGTGATCCTGTTTTGCATGCTGACTAAGACCATAGTGAAGTGAATAATGCCCACTTGTGGGATTTTAATATAGCTGACATGATGACCATTATGATAATATGTTCTCATCCAATTAGCATTAGCATGTTAATTGTTTTAAACAGAGCTATGGAGATCAATGTGAAAATCTTAATGCATATTGTAGTCCTACAGCATGTCATAATAGTAGAGTATAATAATTCATATGTTATAAGTTCTAAAAGTAAATGTTTTTCTTTACGTTGTGCTTAAAAATAGCATTTCATAGATAAATGTAAAGTTCTGATAGATGATATGGTGTGCTTCCTCAACACTTCAAGAATACTAATGCTTCTAAGAGATTTAGACGCCTAAATCCTATTTTTAAATGCAACTCTTGGAGCATAAGGCCACGTATATACTGGCAGGGAAAAGCGATGAAAGATACACAATTCCAGATATGTGAATTGCATAGCTTGAGTTGAATGTACCTTGCATCAATTTTTCTGGAGTGGCCCCATCCCAGGAGGTCGACGGGAGAAACTCTCCCATCAGCTTCCTTTATTCCTTGCAACTACGACTGCAAGGAGTTCCGGAATTGATGAAGGCAGCCTCAGCTTTCGATTTAGCATGTTCTTACCAGACCCACTACATTGAATGCTGGAAGATCGACCTCTGGAGTGTAAATCCTCTGTTTAGTAAAGACATGTTGTAAGTGCCATTGACTATGAATAAGGCAAAATAAATTTTTCAAAAGCACAACAGTAACTTAGGAGCTTAAGCTATATTTTCAAAAGTGACTTGGAAGTCTCCCTAGTCTCATTGCCTTGAAAGATAATGAAACTGGGGGGGCCTACCTTTTTGTATATGGGACCTAGTTACTTTTGAAAAATTTTACTTTGGGCTTTAATCTCAGTCCCTGGTAAAGGGCAGAATGCCTCCTGGAGATCTTCATTATTCAGAAATAGCACACACATTGCTTTATGGAAGGTGGCCACCTCCTCATCTTGCATTGGTTCCACTCCATGGATTAGCACTGAGGAGGGCTAAGCTAAGGTTTTACTTCCATCTGATCCCTGTAATGCTGTATGGAGGAGTGCTAGAGGAGATCCTATGCTTTCTTGAGTGCAGGGAGTACAAGTGGAAGGAAAGAAACATATTAGCACACTTCTTCCCTCACTTTAAACCTTGCATCTTAAATAAGAAATTGTTCCTGAAAAATAAAATATGTATATAGCTTATAAACAGTATTGCTAAATACTGAAGTATTTAAACAAACAAGCAAACAAAAAACGAAGTCAAGCACAACAGCATGTCATTTATCACATCTTCCTGAAAACAGGCCAGAACGGCCTTTCAAACTCCAAAGAAGTTCTTCATGTAATAGAATTTCCTGGGTTGGGGAATATGTTTCCTATCTGTATTAAAAAACCCAACATATAGCATCATCACATTCCCCCTCTCTTTAAAAAAAAGTAGGGGCTGCTATGCAGTAATGGGGGAAAAAATCCATTCCCCTTTGTGTCGCATTCTGCACAGCTCATGTTAGACAACATGTGGGGACTACTTGTTATTTCATTTCTGACTAAAATAAAGAAACAGAAGGTTTAGCCCAAAGTATTTTTTTTTCATTATTATTAAAACACCACTGATTCACAATCAGTCAGACTAGGAAAGCTTACTGCGTGTGACACAACCAGTGCCTGGGCCATGGCTGCTTTGCAATATAAATATCTTGTATAATATTACATTTTCATGTACAAAAAGGTTATTAATTACCTTGAACATCCAACACAATGTAAAAAGAATGCCCTGCAAACTCTCCCTAAGAAGATCTAGCTTTTCAAATAATTTAAGTAATTCATTCATCAGGCATTTTCCACTTAATTACTGAAAGTGACATAATGGCATATAACTGAGAAGTGAAATATAACTTGCCAGAGAGGAAGGTGACCCATTGATTATCAAAAGTAAATGCAGCATCTGAAACATTATGAGTATTCAGAAAATTTTCACACTGAGCTATATTTAGTCTTTTTATGGCTTATTGAAGTAAAACGTGTGCTGAATTGTACATAAAATTCTTCCCTTCTTTGGGTTGTAAAGAAATTATCCTTGAACATACAGGGTGGATGTGCAGCACAGTGCATATGGGTTCCGGTGCATGCCTTCTTTTAGAACACAGATATGTATCCGCTTCCTTCCACTTTCTTCAGTGCAACCCCATTTTTTCTCTTAACATCCCTGCTTTTACATCCTTCTCTGTGGCCTTCATCTCCCCCTTCTGGCAGGAGACTTCCTGATCGACACACATGTGCTGAGAACAAGATGGGCAGAAGGCTAATTAACACCAACTGATGATGGGGCTCTCAGGTGCTCTGTCTTTTTCCTTGCTGATTGCCTGATTATTTTTCCTTTCCTTGCTTTTTGGACCTCCCCATGCAGCCTGAGTGAGTAGCCAGAAAAGCGAGAAGTACTTGTGTGAGGTTCACTATTTGGGAAACGGTCAGATAAATGCATTTTTAATGAAATGGTTGGCCAAGTTTCATCCATTTCAGAACTTGGGAAACAAAATCATCCTTTTATGGCTAAGTTACAATGTTGATAGACTAATTAGAAAGGGGGATCCCAATGCAGAAGTTTTGATTAAAAACACCAGCCACTGGTACAGTAGCAATATAATGATTAGTGACTGATGAAAATGATGCCATTTTCCCATATTGGCTACCTAATGTAACAGGAGCACGCAGCATCTGTCACCCAGAAAAAATTTTCTCACTCAATTTGATTTGTAAGATTAAGTATTCAAAATGAGTACCACCACAGGAGAGCACAAATTTCCGTAAATGGAAAAGCAAATTAACTAGGTTCAGCTCACACTATTGTCCAGGATCAGAGTGGAGTTAGATGCTTAGGCTTCCTATGCAATGGGGACAGAGAGGCCTCTAAAATGTGATCCACAATGACCAGCACATGAGCTGGGAAGCTGGACTAAGTTCCCTCTCAGCTGCACAGCCACATAGCAGTCCATCAAGAGTCACACAGGTGCTCAGATCTGCAATGGGGGAAAGCACCCCTCTTCCAGCTCCAGCCTCGGAATTGGTGCAGCAGGGAGAGCTGCCTTTCTACCCTAGCCCAATGCTGCTGCAAGGAGAAAAAGGTGGGGGCAGTCCTCTCCCTGCCACAACCCCGGGTCAGGCTGCACACCAAGCCTCCCATCCCCAATCCAACCCAAAACCTGCAGCTTCAACTGGAGCCCTCCGACCTCCCCACACCCCAACCCTCTGCCCCAGTCCCGAGCCCTTTCCAACACTCTGAACCTCTCAGCCCCACACCTGCCACATGAACTTTGCTATGTGTACCAATATGCAGGTGAGCCCTACACTCAACCTCCACATTAGTGCACATAACAAAATTCATTCTGCACATGCATGGGGAAAATGAGCGAAATGCTGATCAGAAGACTTGTGTAAGCCTTGCCCCTCTCTTAGAGATAGGGACAATCCACAAACAGGAACCTGCTGCCTAGAGGCAGATGACTTATGTGCTTAAGGCACCTCTTGAGGGTCTGAGTTAGATGCCTGCTTTGTTTTATACACAATGGCAGAAGGAGGAGGAGATGCCTACTTTATAACTTTTAGCCTAATGGTTAACTTCATAACCAGTTATGCATCAAATTGTTCCACTGTAAATATTTTTTTAAATAGAGGAGCGACCCAACTACGAGATGGTGAAGCAGAGCTGGCTGGATCTGGGTGGCTCCACTTCCCACAGCTCCTGCTGCCCCTTGTGAGTGTGGGGGTGGGTCTGGTCCCTGCTGCTTGCACCAGCCCCCCCTGAAAATCTCCCAGGCTGACCTGGGTTCGATATGGGCCACAGATGGGGGGTAGAAATTGGGCAGTTGCCCTGGGGCCTGGAGGTTCAGAGAGGCCGAGACTTCCTGGCTGCTGCTGCTGCTACTGCAATAGCAGTAGCATCCAGAACCTGGGGCCCCTTAAATCATAGCTGGAGTGCTATGCTGCATGCTCTGCATGGTTCTGAGGGCTGGAGGGGGGGCAGTGCTGTGGTTTGTGTGGGTGGGGGTGAGTGCCCAAGACCCTGCTCCTTCAGCCTGAGGTCTTGTTCCTTCCGGGGTCTTGGAGCTCTCCCCTCCCCCCCACATCTTGCTCAGGGGCCTTTGGAAGCTGTCAGCCCCCCTACATCCCTAAATGGATGGGATGGCTCTGTCCTTGTCTTTTCCTGGCTCATGAATCACTATGGGACTTAGGTAGGAGGCAGACCTCTGGATGCCCAGAGGGAGTCAGCTGAGTGCACATGCCCAAAGGCAGAAATGTAGGCAGCTAGGGAAGTTGTACTCTGAATACTTAGGTGCCAATTGGGTCAGTAGCCTAAGTACCTTCAGGGATCCCACCTCATGTTTTTATTGCTTTCTCTGCCTTTCCTTCTAATCATCTGCTCCATTACCACATCCTTTATGCTACCAGGAGATTTGAGCAGGGAGTTAACTGCAGGTCTGCTGGTATTTAGATAGGGCCTCTGCACTCCGGCAAAAGTACATGAAACTCTGATATTAAAACTATAAACCTCTGTGTTTGATTTATTGGACCACACTATAAGTGGATAAATCAGAATACAAGTCCGTTGATCCAGGCAGAAAGGTTGGACTAATTCAATATATCAAAAGAGAAATGCACTTAGTTTTATTATGCATAGGAGGGGGGTCTCTTATATTTATATCTATTATTTGATCTTTTGTGAGCACCCAAATAGGCAGTAGGAAGTGTCCTTAATGAAAACACACTGACAATAAAGAGGCGTGAATATTTTCTGGCTACTCAAAGGAATATAGAAACATCAGAAGCCTTTAAATATAAGTGTTCATTATTAAAAACCACTGGGAGTCTTAGGAAGAAGGCAAACATGTCTTATTTAATGGCCCTTTGGGAGCCAATTTATTCATATTATGATTACATAAATCTCCTTTCTGGTTCCTTTACCTGATTCATTGGTCCATTGACTGTTACACTGAAGCTATCTTTTTTCATCAGTAACTCAAAAGAACCTTTAGATACCACAAATACACCAGGAAATTTGTCTTAGTTCCTTAATTGATTTGGAATATATCCCATTTAAAAAATTAAAGAACAATGGAGTCAATTTTCTTGTAAGTTAATAGAATGCTGTTTTCAAAGGATGTGTTTACACCATTTTGACTAGACAAACTAGCCATTATGTCCCCTTAAACAATTCATTAGTTAGTAATGGCTGCAGTGACTTCAGTTGATGACAGTGAAGCTGATCAAATACAGCTTTCACTGAAACTAAATTCATCCAGCAAGCCGCTGTTAACCTGCTTCTCTATTGATACCCTTTGCAAGGATTTACTCTGCCCTAATGAAAAATAATGTGTAAGGTCAAGATTCACAAACTCAGCCTATAAAATCAAGATGTGAATTCAGTATTTGGTCAGTAAGGGAACGCATGTATATGTAAGCCCTATGGCCAGAAACTTCAGAGGAGAAAAAGCTCTCTATCTCTATTGGTAAAAAGGGGAAATTATTTCCACAGAAAGCTTCATTTGCATATGCTGCTACCCAAAATTCTTAGTGACACTTGGGAAGTCACCATGACCATTCATAGATTTGGAATGAGGGGAGTGAAAAAGTGATTGCCTTATTTTCAAGCAGCTAGGACTTTGTTCAATACTCCTAAGTAATCCTTTCTCTTCCTCTTTGGGGACTTTGCTCTGGTAGATGATGCAGACTAAAGACTTGTCTGCAGAGATTGCTCTGGTGAGCCCCGCCTACAAGTGCTTCAATAAAGTTGAAATACTTATCTGGGTTAGGTGGTGGAGTGTTCAGGTAACCAGCTAGACTGGAGGCAAACCTACAAAGAGATATTTGGACTATGGCAACTCTCTTGTGAGTGGAGTTTGGTGGATTGATATGATCAAGGGACTGTTTCATGTAGGACATTCTCAGCAGTGATGAGATGGGCTAGTGACAAATTACTGGAAGAAGGGTTGTATTTTACTCTGTACTGTTGCTGGCTTTCCCACAGCATCCATGTCTGAAATACTGCTCTGGCACTCTTTTTTAGGAACCAGATTGGGATCCAGTCAGGGAGTGATCAGCAGGAGGGAGTGGGAGACACTTCATCTGGGATCCAGAAGAGTAGCAAAGACACTGGTATCCTGGGTTGGAGCTGGAGTCAGGAAATATTAGCAGCTGAGTAGCAGGGCCACTCAGACAGAAGAGCCTCCCCTCCCTCTCCAATGGGGAGCAGCAGTTGGGCTGGGTATGAGAGAGGCAGAGACTTGTTCCCCACCTGCTCTCCTGTCCCTCCCCTAGCTCCCACACTGCCTCTATTTTACTCCCAGCTCCTCCTGCTCCCTCCCCAGGCTTCCAACAACCTGCCTTCTGGCACTTCTTTTTTAGGACTCCAGCTCTGGTTTCCAAAGTTTGTGACTGCATTCTTTTTCCCCTGACAAGTATCTCTGTCTGGATACCGTTTCAGTGTGGGGATTCTCTGCCTATTAAAGGTACCCAGGGAGGGTGCGTTTAGTTTTCGTAGACTTCTGGGTAGGCACCTGAATGAATTTAGTTAATTGTTAAGCAGGAGCCTAGATATATTAATCCCAGGTCTTTTTTTGCTTTCATTAACTATCTGTCAGAAGGGTTACCTGTCGATTACAGAACCATGCAAAGATTTGCTCAGCAACCTGAAAGGACTGCAGATATGCTATCTTGTACACTAAAGGCATAGTATCAGAGGGGTAGCCGTGTTAGTCTGGATCTGCAAAAGCGACAAGGAGTCCTGTGGCACCTTATAGACTAACAGATGTATTGGAGCATAAGCTTTCATGGGCAAAGACCCACTTCATCAGATGCATGTAGTGGACATTTCCAGAGGCAGGTATAAATATGCAGGCAAGAGATAACGAGGTTAATTCTGTCAAAAAGGGTGAGGCCCACTTCTAGCAGCTGATGTGGAGGTGTGAACAGCAAGAGAGGAGAAACTGCTTTTGTACTTGGCTAGCCTTTCACAGTCTTTGTTTAATCCTAAACTGATGGTGTCAAATTTGCAGATGAACTGTAGCTCAGCAGTTTCTCTTTGAAGTCTGGTCTTGAAGTTTTTTTGCTGCAGGATGGCTACCTTTAAATCTGCTACTGTGTGTCCAGGGAGATTGAAGTGTTCTCCTACAGGTTTTTGTATATTGCCATTCCTAATATCTGATTTGTGTCCATTTATTCTTTTACGTAGGAACTGTCCAGTTTGGCCGATGTATATTGCAGAAGGGCATTGCTGGCACATGATGGCGTATATTATATTGGTAGATGTGCAGATGAATGAATCAGTGATGGTGTGGCTGATCTGGTTAGGTCCTGTGATGGTGTCGCTGGTGTAGATATGAGGGCAGAGTTGGCACCGAGGTTTGTTGCAGGGATTGGTTCCTGAGTTAGAGTTACTGTGGTGTGGTGTATAGTTGCTGGTGAGAATTTGCTTCAGGTTGGCGGGTTGTCTATGGGCGAGTACTGGCCTGCCTCCCAAGGTCTGTGAAAGTGAAGGATCATTGTCCACGATGGGTTGTAGATCACTGATGATGCGTTGGAGAGGTTTGAGCTGAAGACTGTAGGTGATGGCCAGTGGTGTTCTTTTGGTTTCTTTCTTGGGCTTGTCTTGTAGTAGGAGGCTTCTGGGTACATGTCTGGCTCTGTTAATCTGTTTCCTCACTTCCTTGTGTAGGTATCGTAGTTTCAAGAATGCTTGGTGAAGATCTTGTAGGTGTTGGACTCTGTCTGAGGGGTTGGAGCAGATGCGGTTGGACCTTAGTGCTTGGCTGTAGACAGTGGATCATGTGGTGTGTCCGGGATGGAAGCTGGAGGCATGAAGATAGGCATAGTGGTCAGTAGGTTTTCGGTATAGGGTGGTATTTATGTGACCGTTAATTATTTGCACCGTGGTGTCCAGGAAGTGGATCTCTTGTGTAGACTGGTCCAGGCTGAGGTTGATGGTGGGGTGGAAGCTGTTGAAATCATGGTGGAATTCTTCCAGAGTCTCCTTCCCATGGGTCCAGATGATGAAGATGTCATCAATGTAGCATAGGTAGAGAAGGTGCATTAGTGGATGAGAGCTGAGGAAGCGTTGTTCCAGGTCAGCCATAAAAATGTTGGCATATTGTGAGGCCATGCGGGTGTCCATAGTAAGGCCACTGGTTTGGAGGTATATATTGTCACCGAATTTGAAATAGTTGTGTGTGAGGATAAAGTCACAGAGCTCAGCCACCAGTTGTGCTGTGGCATCATCAGGGATACTGTTCCTGACAGCTTGTATTCCATCTATGTGTGGGATGTTTGTGTAGAGAGCCTCTACATCCATGGTGGCTAGAATGGTGTTTTCTGGAAGATCACCAATGCATTGTAGTTTTCTCAGGAAATCAGTGGTGTCACGGAGATAGCTGGGAGTGCTGGTGGTGTAGGGTCTGAGTAGAGAGTCCACATATCCAGACAGTCCTTTCGTGAGAGTGCCAATGCCCAAGATGATGGGGCGTCCAGGTTTGTGGATCTTTGGTGGTAGATAGAATAACCCCGGTCGGGGCTCTAAGGGTGTGTTGATTTGTTCCTGTGCTTGTGCAGGGAGTGTCCTGAGCAGATGGTGCAGTTTCTTAGTGTACTCCTCAGTGGGATCTGAGGAAAATGGCCTGTAGAATTTGGTATTGGAGAGTTGTCTGGCAGCCTCCTTTTGGTAGTCAGATCTGTTCATGATGACAACAGCACCTCCTTTATCAGCCTCTTTGATTATAATGTCAGAGTTATTTCTGAGGCTATGGATGGCATTGCGTTCTGCACGACTGAGATTATGAGGCAAGCGATGCTGTTTTTCCACAATTTCTGCCTGTGCACATTGGTGGAAGCATTTTATGTATAGGTCCAGACTGTCATTTCGACCCTCAGGAGGAGTCCATGCGGAGTTCTTCTTTTTGTGCTGTTGGTAGGAGGGTATCTGTGTATTAGTGCGCTGTTCAGTGTTACCCCCAATTTTGCTCAGTGTGGCCCCAATTTTACTTTTAGTTACTCATGCAAGCCTACTACTCATGTAGTCAAAGACTTTCTTCCTACCTCACTGTCACATTACATTTACATCCCCTTAGTGTAAAAAGAGTTTATCAGAATGGAAATGGGTCCTTATTCCAAATGAGAATCAGGTGTATATGGGGATCAAACAACTGTAAATCAAGTCAGAATTTTCAGATATCATAATCCCACCTGAACTATTATGGGCATATTTTATTGTGGCCACATTTTTAGTCTATGTGAACAACTTACCTTAATTGCTAAACCCCATGATTTTCCATACACAAAAATATAGGGATGGAAACATACTATTTTGATTGCAGTTTGAGACCCTGTCCTTAAAACCTGCTCTTCACAGGGGATGCCTGGGCTTCGTTGTTGCCCCAGTGCACATATTGCATGGAACAACTAGCACACAAGGGCCAGGTATGTAACTTTTAAAAAGCTGCCTCCTATCTGCTCCTTGCTGTGTAGCTACAATGAAATCATATGAGAGTGCCATTTCTAAACTGTAAGCATAGGTAGGGAACGAAACTAGTGACAATGGATTTTTGTTTTCATTTTAAAAAGAGTTTTGAATGTATTTTAATTTCTGTTGTTTTAAGTTAAACTGTTTTTCACTAATGTCATTATCATTTGCAAGCTAACCTCACCAAGGCTATGTCTACACTGCGAGGATTTTTTTTTTTTTTTTCTTCAGAAAAAGGCACGCAAATTGCGAACCACAATTTGCCTACCTTTTTCCACTTGTTTTTTCGGAAGAGGCTTTTCCAACATTTGGCCCATCTACACGAGGCCAAATGTGGGGAGAAAAACTCCTCTTTTGGAAGATCCCTTATTCCTCATACAATGAGGAATACAGGGATGCCGAAAGAACATGCCCACTTTTTCGGAAACTGTTCTGAAAAAGCAGACACGTTCCCTGGATGCAGCAAAGCTTTTCCAGGATACTGCCAGTATCCCGGAAAAACGTTGCAGTCTAGACATAGCCCAAGTATTACAAAACACAAGGAGAAACACATTACAAATGAAGGAAGACATTGTCTCTTGCAGCTGATTAAGTTATTCAAGTTTACAAAACTACTTGCATATTAAAAACAATTTTTTGCCTGCATTTTATATTTCATTCACTGTCATGCACTGTTTAAAAATTGTGGGCTAGATTCTCAACTGGTATAAATCAGTAAAGCCCCAATTAAGTCAAAATAGCTATGCCAATTGACCCCAGCTGAGGTTCTGGTACTCCCTTTCTGTTGTCAGATTTCAGTATATATGTATGGAAGCAGAGAAAAGAATAATCCTCACTCTCCAGAAACATTATAGCTGAATCATTACTACGATATAAGTTCACATCTTGTGCCCATTAAAGTCAATGGGACATAACCCGAAATGGCACCCTTGCCCTAAAATTGCGTGTGTGCGTGTGCGTGTGTGCATGTGCGTGCGTGTGTGTGTGAGAAAGAGAGAGACAAAGAGAGTCTAAACTTAATAAAATACAGTATAAATGTATCTAAAATATATTCACACTGTTTTCATATGCCAAAAAAATGATCTCTTCAAAAAAATAACAAAATTCCAGGAAACAAAAATTCCCTTATATTGAGCACTCTTCCTCATCTTTTTAATACAAACAGAAAAGTTACATAGTTCCTCATCCTGCAGCACGTTGAAGGTGTCCTTTCTCCGCTCCTGCTGTGCCTTCTGTCTCCCACCTCTCCAAGCAGCATCCCCTACTGGCTCTGCCCACTTCTCAAGCTTACAAAAGAGCTGCCTGCGGTAGGAATACTTTTAAACCTGCCCCTGATGCAGTTTCAGCCGGCTGGTCTGACCTTGGCTTAGCTATTGAAGGCCTTGGGGAGTCCACAGAGATGCAGTCTGCCTCCGTGCCATTGGCTCTGCCCATCTGTCTAGATCAGTGCACAAATCTAACAGAATGATTTTGCCCTTAAACAGCCATAGTAGGTGAGTGAGGAGATTCCTCACAGGCAGAAATTGTTGCTGATCCATAGACTTATTCTAAGCCACTAGGCCAGAAAATAATATTCTTATTTTATAGGGTTGAAAATCTAAAGCTGAAAGAAAGATAAAGCGAGACTTCTGAATTTTTAAGATTAGACTTAATAATGGATAATACTTAATTTTGCACTGAGTGTAGGGGACTAGACTAGAAGACCTCTCAAGATTCTTTCCAGTCCTACAATTCTATGAGTCCATGGTACAATTTTTCATCTAGTTGAAGTGAACAAGATCTTCACTTTATATTCATTTAATCCTAGCTAAGAGAGAAGAGGGGACTCTCTGGCAATGTCATCCAGATGCAAAGAAAACTGAACATTTTTATTTAGGTAAATTCTATTGGCCAATCTTTTCAGAAGTAGGAATATCGGGTGGCAAAAATAAGTATTTACTAGGGGGCTCTGCCCTCTGCTCGCTACGCTCACCCATCCCTTCTCTCTGTCCACTTTTACTTTGCTGAGAGAGCCTGCTGACAATGATGATGTGATGGATGTCATTCTGTCTCCCAGCAGGAACACTCTGTTATCCCTCAGGAAAAACTTTTTAATATATACATCGAGAGACAAGGAATCCACATTTTGCTGTTGAAAAAAGCCAAACTATGTTTTTGGTTTTTAACTCACAACAGTCAATTTTAAGAAACATGGCACAAAAGACTTTAGATTAGCCTGGGATTATCAGGAACCTTGAATGCCCCTCCAGAGACACAGGCCATTCCACCATTGTGAAGGTCAGCTTTGCTGAAGAGCTATTTTTATAAGCACAGAATACTGTTAGGAACTGAGCCAAAGCCCACTGGAGTCAATGAAAAGACTTCTGAATGCGGTGAGCTTTGTATTTGGCCTAGGATACGCCATACTATCAATGGGGTCTTAAGCTGGCTTCGAAAAATATGCATTCAGTGTTTCCAATTGGGGCTGCACATTGGATGGATTAACCTGATTGGCCTGCACATATTCACACAAAAATCCAAGACACTGCATGCTCAAGTGATGGCATAAAAAATTGCAGGTGTAAACATGTGAACTTGCAAAAATACTTACAAATTATTAGCAGATATATTTGAAAATTGGCTGAGTTATTACAAGGAATTAAAAACTCAACAGAGGATAGTTGCCCACATACATCAAATAGCAGATATGACCCTAGAGTCAAGTTAAAGACAAGAAAGGACATTTCCTAAACCAAAGCACTGTCTGTTGTATCATGAGGAAATATATAGTGTATGTTGAGTGTCTCTCTGAGATCTGGAGGAAGGAACATGCCTGTGATGAGTTGTTCATTAAGTTGTCAGTCATTCCTGCTGATGTGGTGTGAATGTTTATGTGAGGTGAGCTGAGGAGGCTGAGGTCATGACCTTCTGGATTCCCAGACATCTAAGAAGATATTGGCAACTAGCTAAGTTTGTAATAGGAGGAAAGAAACATGTTTTGATAAGTATCTGATTGTAAGTTAGCTTTGAGGTTCTCAAAGGGTATGTCTACACTAGCCACCCTAGTTCGAACTAGGGTGGCTAATGTAGACATTCGAACTTGCAAATGAAGCCCGGGATTAAAATATCCTGGGCTTCATTTGCATGTTCCCGAGCGCCGCCATTTTTAAATGCCCGGTAGTTCGAACTCCCTGCCCGCGGCTACACGCGGCACGGGCTAGGTAGTTCGAACTAAAGCCCCTAATTCGGACTACCGTTACTCCTCCTACAATGACATTGACATCCTGCAATGAGGAGTAATGGTAGTCCGAATTAGGGGCTTTAGTTCAAACTACCTAGCCGTGCCACGTGTAGCCGCTGGCAGGAGTTCAACTACCGGCATTTAAAAATGGCGTGTGCCTGAACATGCAAAATAAAGCCCGGATATTTTAATCCCGGGCTTCATTTGCAAGTTCGAATGACTACATTAGCCACCCTAGTTTGAACTAAGGTGGCTAGTGCAGACATACCCAAACATAGCAGTATAGAAATAAGGGAATGGACACTTCCACATTACACCTCACTGTGGCCAAGGCCAAAATCAACATTTTAATCCCATGAGATAACAATAAAGAATTGAAGAAGAAGTCTGTGGAGTCTAAAAGCTTGTCTCTCTCACATGCAGATCTTGGTCCAATAAAATACATTAGCTCACCTACCCTTTCTCAGAATAATACATTTCCCCTGAAAGATAATGTGTGTTTGTATGTGCATGTGCACACATGTGCACCTAATATTTAAGTTACAAACTTTTTAAGGAAATACATAACAATGTCTAACTTAAAAGTTAGTAATATGTGATGATGTGCTAGAAGAGGTAATACTTTCTTTTTTTAATTGAATGGATAGTGTTTTGATTTATAAAATTCATATAGTTAATACTTCTTAAATTATTCCAACATGAAGAAAAGCAATATTAAATCTCCCACTTATTCTGTGCTTTTGATAAAAAGTGTTATTAGAAAAATCACTATTTTGAAGATATTTGGTTCTATTTTAAGTGCACCCACCTTTTACAGGAAATAACTTAGGCAACTTTCTCTCTTTAATTCATTCTTGGGCATGGACAAATCACATGGTTCTCAGTGATTTAGAGAGACCTTATAATGATTTCAGTGGATTGCTCCTTTTTGTATATCATGTATTTTATTACAAGCTTATTTCTACCAAAGGCAATCCATTTGTTCCTGTGAAGGAATATACCAGGCCTGCTTTATCCCTCTCCGATCCCCACTCCCCCCATGCTAGATGCATTGCCACACCTCTATGGACTTCTGAAAATGTCACTTGAGAAACGGGCAATGCTTGATGGTTCCCCACATAAAAATAGAGTGTTCTGAATGCAGCAGAGGGAGAGATGCAGAGAGTGTGTGTGGAGCTAGCAGACCCTGTATGCTACAGAGAACAGCTTCATGATGCTCCCTGTACACCAGTGTGTACCCCAATGTGTTTGATACTGGGGTATATTGGCAATTCAGTCTCCTAATATGAAAGAAGAGGAGCTGCAATTACAGACACTCCATAGTCTGCGAGGAAAGCTTCCTATTCCCGGGACTCCAGTGCATTCCCTTTACATTCAGTACTCAGACCAAAAAAATGGCCCAAAAAACTAGTTTCAGCTCTTTTTCACTTCAGTACAAACACTCCCATTGACATCAGCGGGAATTAGATCAGGTTTCTATAGTGAAATTTAACCTTGTGTAGTAAACCAATATTTTGAAGCACAATCCAAAAATGGTTTCAGTAGGATGTACGCTGTACCTAAGCTTTATGTTAGTCTTCTGCCCTGGGGTGATTTCTACCCATTTTAACAATCCTCCCTCCTTGGAATAGTCCAAGATTTAGGCCATGTCTACACTAGTAAGCTTACAGAGCACAACTGAACTGATGAAGCCATTCAATGCCAGTGGGAAAAGCTTTCCTATTGACAGAACGTTGTCCATACTGGCACTTCTCTCAGTATCTTTTTCACATAAGTTATACTGGCAAAAGTGGTAGTGTAGACATGCCGTAAAATCTGGACTACAGAGTCTTTCATAAGAGAAGATACAATAAAAGGAAGATTCACTTATTGTCATTCATTTTCCTGCAAAGAAATTATCTGAATTGAAGTGACATGTTCAAAATATAGGTGTAAATGATAAACATTTAAATAGAGTTTAAATAAGGGGCTGTAAGAAACGTGACTTGCTTTTATTAAACACATAGGCTGTGTCTACATTGGCACCCTTTTTCGGAAAAGGGATGCTAATGAGACACAGCGCAATTGCAAATCCGCGGGGGATTTAAATATCCCCAGCGGTACATTACATGGCTGCGCGCTTTTTCGGCTCGGGGCTTTGCCGGCAAAGCGCCAGTCTAGACGGGATCTTGTGGAAAATAAACCTTTTCCGCAAGATCTCTTATGCCTACTTTCAAGGCATAAGAGATCTTGCGGAAAGGGTTTATTTTCCGCAAGATCCCCGTCTAGACTGGCGCTTTGCCGGCAAAGCCCCGAGCCGAGCGCAGTTATGTAATGCAAATACTGGGGATATTTAAATCCCCCGCGGATTTGCAATTGCGCTGTGTCTCATTAGCATCCCTTTTCCGAAAAAGGGTGCCAATGTAGACACAGCCATAGATTTCTCCATAAATCTTAAAACATATTGATTTCACTATCTATGTGCTCTATGGGATTGTATTTTTGTTCCCGTGAATAGCTGAAAAAAGAAGATATGAACTATGAGAATTGTTAAAGCTACAAAAAAGTCTCTTTGTGTTTTCTTTTGAGGGTAAAGGTAATTTGTTAAGAAACCTCCTTGACAGGATGATGAAGCATACTTCTTTTAGGTTTTTTTCCCCCACAGTATATAGCCATGAGAGTCAAAGGAAAGCTAGACTTACTGTAACACATTGACTGACAATTAGATTTTAAAAACCTAGGAAATAGGATCTCATAATGGTACCTAATGGGATTCTGAAATAAAGTCATCTGCTCTCAGGTATCATCAGGTAGTGAAATTAAAAGAAAGTCATAGAAATTCAATTATTACCAAAATGGCTGTTTGAGACTGCTGTCACAAGTGGAAATTTCTTTGGCTCCATGGTCATATTGCAAATTTTAGGTTTCCTGTGCCATTAGAGATTATTATGCCTCATAAAACTAATAAATGTGTATCAAATATTTGGCAAACTCGACACATGAAAACCTTCAGAGGTTTATTTTGATGATTTTTTAAAAAAATACACAATAATAAAATTGAGCAATCTAATAGAGACTTACTTTATACAGCATCATACTAAGAATTTTAAGATGTAATGGTTTAGTAACTGATACTGTGAGGTGCCAGGAATCACCTCAAAGCTACAAGGCAGTCATAACTCCTTTTATTTTCAATCATTTCAATTCTGTTTGCACTTAAATCAAAGGTAATTTCCTCCCACTGACTTCAGTAGGAACAGAGGTCTTGCAATGGTATTTCAGTGTGCTCTTAACCTTCCAAGATCAGGGGATCAGGATCTTAATATCTTTATTAATATTTTGATTTCTACCTATGAAAGTATTTTTAAATGCTATCTCTTTTTCTGAAATTATACAATACTATGATGAATAAATATGTATTTGACTACCAGTATACTATAAAAATGAATTTCTTACAATAGCAACACTAGTAATTTCAATATGCAAATATCTGGCAGTTCAATTTTCAAAAGTGTGATCTGTTGTTTTCAGAAACACATTTGTTTAATGGTTGTGTATGGATTGGAATTAATTTTATGTAGTCATTTCCTATCATAAATAAAAACTACAGCTGGTCAGAAAATACTTGGGCTTTTCCCTATGAGAAATTTCTATTCTTCATTAAGAAACCAAAAACTTGAAAAGTTTTAACAAAAAGTTTAAATTTCGGAGAGAAAGAGAGGTTAATAAAAAATTGAAATTGCCTGTAGTAAGCACACACTTAAAAAAAAATTAGTCCACTAAAAACCTAAGCATAGTAAAAGCATACTAGCACTAATATGCTCCTCAAATGACCTATCCAAAATAATTCACCCACTAGAATTTGGAATTTTCACTTGTGCCAAGTAATAATAATCACACTTGGCATTTATAAAATACTTAATATTGTTCTTGGGAAAAAAAACCCAAATATGTCCTTTTAATAGTCCTTTGAGAGAAGGAAGTGTTATCCCCATTATATAAATGGAGACACTGAGATACAGAAAGGTATTACAATCCATGAATTTCAGGTCCTAGTTCCTTTAACTGTCCATTAGATTAGGTCTCTTCATTTACTGGTTAGTATTTTCAAAAATTGGGTGTGGAAAAACAACTGTTTCCCTTACCACACCCTATGATCAGGGATTTTCTTGGATTCCTACCATCTGTGTGCTGTGCATGTTCTGTGGAGGAAGAGGTGACTTGAGACTTCAGTTTTGTCAATCCAATGAAAAAAGAAAGTGAACAGCAAAAATTGCAGTATTAAAGGGTAGGAGAACTGGGAAGAGATGTAAAATATTGTTCTTTGGTTTTAAGAATGAAGTAGTTAATTAGGATGATTCACTAAACCCCATGTTTAACTAACCAATAACTGAGTAGGTAGTGATGTCTCTGTTTCTCATGCATAGAGAAACATGACTGGCCATGATATAAGATGACATGTTATAGGCAGTCTCCCTATATACCACAGAACTTTAGAAGATATAATATCTCTGCTACCTCTGGGGTAGTGCCATTCCGTACCACCCTCGTAGTACAACTGTGCATTAAAGACTAGAGTGGACAGCCCTTAAATCACTCACACAAATAATAGCTTTGATTTCACTAGGAATCTCCTGTGAGTAAATGTTCACCACCATGAGTAAGTAATGCACATCTCCTCTGTCACTTAAGCACTTTTGAAAATTCTATCCAATAACTCTAAGATTTTGATTCCATTATAAAAGTGATCCAAGTTTTTCCTGAATGTGCGTATAGATTTCTTTTGGTAGGTCATGTAGCTTATTCCCCTTCTGCCTTCATAAATATATTACCAGACATATAAGTATCTACTATTTCACTCAATATAGACATCTTAAAGATCTGTCTGTGTTTTCATCTAATCATAATGTTTGTATGCTTTCCTAATGGGGTATAGTTTTTCTGTCCTTGATCATGACTGCAAGTTAGGCAACAATTAATAATGTATGTACATCTGTTTTAGTGAGTGCACAAAATAAAAAGAATTTCTGGAGTGCATTAAATGACTTCAGCTGCTGTTCATAGATTCATTTCTGGAGTTTCAAGGAATGCAACCAGAAAGAGTTCATTCATCAGACATTGTGAGACCACTACTAGGCTTCAAATTCTGAAGTAATGAAAAGGGGGGACTCCACGCCCATTTGTTAAATTTCATTGGTTTAGATTTTGCCTTTTTTTTTTTTTTTTTTTTTTTTGCAGCTTCCCCTATAGAAATAGTTGTTCTCTTAGTTTCCTGCATCAACACACTTAGGGTGTGTCTAGACTACAGGGTTTTGTCAACAAAAGTGGACTTTTGTCAACAAAACTATACCTGTGCCTACACTACCGCCGAGTTCTGTCAACAGTAAGTTGACAGAATGCGGCAGTTTTGTTGACGGTGGTAAAACTCATTCTACAAGGAAGAACACCTTTTTTCAACAGAGTTATGTCGAAAAAAGGCGCTATTGCATCCACACTGTGCTTTTTCAAAAGAGAGCGTCTAGACTCTCTGTCGAAAAAGCGGCTTGCTTTGTCAACAGAACTGGATGTAGTCTAGACGCTCTTTTTTGACAGAGGCTTTGTTGACAGTATCTGTCAACAAAGCCTCTGTCGACAAAAGCCTGTAGTCTAGACGTACCCTTAGGGCATGTCTACACTACATTGAAGATTGACGCTACCGTGGCTGATCTTCCAGGGTTTGATTTAGCAGGTGTAGTATAGACCTGCTAAATCGAACTCAAAGGGCGCCCCGTCAACGCCGATAATACTACTCCTCACAGGAGTAGGAGGGGAATGAAGATACATCGACTCGTAGCTGGAGTTGTGTATCTTACTTCACCCTTCCCATGTAGCATAGATCAGGCCATAATGAGTTGGAATCACTTCTTACTTGCAATTTTGTAAACAACTTTGTTTAAGTCAATGCAAGTTTGGTGTAAACAAGAGAAGACTCAGATTCATTGTTTGCAAAAGATATAGGTCCAGAATCTTTTCTATAATCTGAGTCTCTTGCAGTGCTCTGACAATGTAAAGGGACTGGACAGCAACCAGATCTCTCTGTGGGGATTTTTCCTCAATGGAGAGTCCCAAGTAGTGTAGAGATGACTTTGTGTAACTTTTATACCACCTCATCTGCAGAATCGGACATAAAATGCACATCACATGTGGGCTGAGTTATGACCACAGTGCTACTGCGTTCGGCAATTCCGGGTGCATGGACAGCTGCTTGATAGAGATAGCTAAGTGAAATAAATTAGAGTAGAGAATCAGGAAGCAACAGTTTATTCCTTGGCATAGATACTGGGCACAGATGAGAATCTGGCCCATTAGTTTGAGTTCTCTTTCACTGTCACTTTGTTGGTCCAGTATTTCTAATTTCTTTTACTAATTGTTGAACTTGTGGTTCCAAACTGGCAATGAGCAGGCCAAGCTGCTGGAGTGTGGTTAGATGGGAAAGTGGAGGAGAATCCCAATGTGACGCTGTTGGTGGCATGCACATGAATGGCTTGAGTCGGCCAAAGGGAAAGGTTGTAAATCATGCTCAGAAGGAGATTGATGATGTTTGTGGAATATTCTCTCAGGATGCCAAAGAGGTGTTTGTTCCTGAGGCTTAAGAATTATTTTTGTGGAAGGCTTTTATCATTAAGGTTGATGATGTGCCTGCAACCAAGAAAATAAAAGAGCAGTGCTTGCAACAGCAAAGTGATTTGTATCCCTTTGCGTGACAAAAGCTTTCATCATCCATCCCTGTGACAGTTATGATTTGTTAAAGGTTTCTTCAGGGTGTTTCTAACAAAGCTTTGAATTTATTGTTTTGTGATTTGCATCTTTATTTCTACCATGTGTGAAATCTGTGGTATTTAGCAAATCTACCTCATACTTCAGATCTAATTTACATACAGTAGAGTACTCTTAAACATGTAGTTTTGGTATACAATAAATACGTTCATTTTAAGCAGTTGATTTTATGAGGTGTTTATTTTGGTCTCATCATAAGATAACAGACAAACTGGCATGTATCCATGTACCCACCCAGCTCTGACTTTCTATAGTTTTCCTGTCTATTTTCTGTCTCCTTTACTATATTAATGTTTTATGAGACCAACGGATGGTATATCGACATCTCATAAAACAAACAATCTCATGAAAGAAATATATATAATATGGATAGAGAAAGTCGGGATAGAATTAGTGGGAAAGACTTGATTATTGTACAGTTAAATATCCACTTAAGTGGGTTGCCCTCTATATTATTTTGTCACGATTTTTTTTAACCTTTTTTAATGATTTTGAGGAAAACATGTAGTATAACAAAATACAAAAAGATTCAGCATGTTTGCGAGGGATAAGAATATCACTAATCTTAATCCATATGCTGGAGTTTACATAGGGAAGAGAAGAGCACAAGTCCAAAATAACTGGATACATTCATTCTTCATTATGGCCACTTGATAAAGCCAAAAAATGTATACAGCTCAGCTCTTCCAAACTCTAGTTAACTAAAACTCCAGTTGGTAGACACTCAGGCTCCACTGAAGTCAATTGGCCCAGGATTTCACGGGTTATGTTCCTTAGGACTGAACTAATTAATAAGCCATCCCCTTGAATATTTTAAGGTCCAATGAGTCCCACCAGATTTTATCTCCTAATCTCAGGAGTTTATCATCTCTGCCTACTGAAGCTACTAGTTATCAAAACACCATGTTTTTAAAACTTGGTTTTACCTAGTATTGTGAGAACTACCAAACTGTATTGATCATTCAGTGGCTACAGTAATTTATTACATATGTTTTACTATAATAACCTGAGCCGCCAGCCAAGAGTAGGGATTCACTGTACTAGTTGCTTCACAAACATATATAGTTCCTGCCCCTATAGGATTCTACAACTCTCATCTTGCAAAGAATTACATACTTTGTAACTTAATACATGTAAGTACTTCACTGAGTATAAAGTTACTCAAAGAACTAAGTCTCTGCAAGATTAGTACCAAAATATGTAAATTGTAATTTCTACTATTAATATTTTCTGTTGTGCAAAAGTATCAGTGGCCAAACTTGTTCAGAAAACTGTTCTTTCCTGACCCGGCCAGTATATTTTATATTCTGGTCCCAGTTAACCACCTCTAATAGTAAGAGAGCTATTGTATACAAGAACAAGGTGTGTTGGATTACAAGTGGGTATTCAATACCAATCCATCATCCTATCAGTTTACTGCCATAAATGGAAATTTAAAAATAATAAACATAGTGACTTTTTGACAATCTCAAAAATCAAATAAAGCTTCTATTCAGAGAAAAGAAAGGTTCATTGAATATGCATTGTAAATACTACCAGCACTAATTTCTCTTGAAATTTTTCCAGAGAAAATTGAAAGCACAGCAGAGAAGCACTTTCCTTTTGTGAAATAGCTACAATGTCACTGCTCCTGTTTGGAAATAGAAATTCAGCTAACAAAAATATTTCAATCTACATTCATTATCAAACAAAATAACATTTAAGATATGTAAATTTTTGTGATCTACATGCAAAAAATTGGTTCCCTGATTACATTTAAGAAAATTTTATGAGCAAACATTGCCAATTACTTTAATATTTTTCCCAATATTTACACTTAAACTTAATGTATTTCACTATTATATAGAAATTATTACATTTTCAAATAGTAACTGAAGATATTCTTCATCTGTACAGTGCTAACCATTTCTTAAATCAAACAAAAAAAACCCAGATTAATAATACTAAAATTAGGCTATATTGTTGCTCATTCATAAAATTGACCATTATGTTGTTATTCTTTGGAGTTCAAGATGAATATTCTCCTGTAATAGAATATTGTTTCACAGAATCCTATGAGTTCACCTATTGTTTATTGTCATTAAAATATTAATTGAGTAATATATTTAATAATATCTGTCACTTCATTTATACCAAAAAGTAGCAAAACTGGTTTTAGGTTAGGGATTGACAGAAGTCAGTTCACCAACTGCTGAAATGCAGATATCTCAGAGGAGGAATGTGAAGTGGCTCTAAGCCTGTGGCTGTATATGAGAATTGCAGCAGGAAATTCTGGCTCCTTTGGAGAGCACCTGGTTGAATGTCAGTTCCATGACTTTGAAAGTTATGGGGTGTACTCACCTGTATCAACTTAGCTGTGCTTGCTGATGAAGAGGAAGGAAGATTCTCTCCTCTAGATATTTTTGGGAAATGATTGTGCTAGCCTCAAGCTATACCTTTTGGCTACGTCTACATTGGCAAGATTTTGCGCAAATACTTTTAACGCAAGAGTTTTTGCATTAAAGTATTTGCGCAAGAGAGCGTCTACATTGGCATGTGCTTTTGCGCAAGAGATGTGCTTTTCCGCAAAAGCATCCATGCCAGTGTAGACGCTCTGTCGATGGCCATTTTAGCCATCGGGCTTTCTTGCGCAAGAAATTCATGTTGCCTGTCTACACTGGCCTCTTGTGCAAGAACACTTGCGCAAGAGGGCTTATTCCTGAGCAGGAGAGTCATAGTTATTGCGCAAGAAGCACTGATTTCTTACATTAGAACGTCAGTGTTCTTGCGCAAGAACTCGCGGCCAGTGTAGACAGGCGGGAAGTTTTTGCGCAAAAGCAAAATCTTGCCAATGTAGACACAGCCTTAGTCTTCATCATGACTGGGCTACATTATTCCAAAAATGGAATCAGTGAATAATGTAGCTGGAGTCAATGTACCTTAAGTCAAGTTACTACAGGATCTACACCGCTGGGGGTGTAGAAACTCTTCTGTTGACTTTTCTTACTCTTCTCATGCTGGGTAGAGTAACAGGGACAACCAGAGAGAGATCTGCTATTGATTTGGCAGGTCTTGATTAGATTTACTAAATTGACAACTGGTGGATCAGTCTCAGAGCTTTGATACCCTCAGTAGATTAAGATTCCAGTATTGACTTGGAGGCACAACATTTAATTGCCTCCATTATGTTCAAGACCCAGGATATTTTCTAAGATAGAAGAACAATGGTCCAGATGTTTTTTACTTTTAAAATGTATTATGATATATAATTAAATACAAACTTAAAACTTGCAATGAGAGGTTGTTTCAAAATGAAAAATCAAAACATTTTATTCCAAAAATCTCAAAATTGGTCATTTTCACGTTGCTGGAACTTTGTTTTTTGCTGGGTTTTTCTGTTTGTTCTTGTTTTTCTTTTGTTTTGGTTTTGTCCTAAAACAAAATTCTGGTAAAATCAAATCAATTATGTGAAATGTTTTATTTTTTAAATTTCAACAGAACTTCATATTCCGGTAAAATGTGTTTCTTCCTAAATCTTGCTCACTAGTTCTAATCCTTAAACATGATGGGGTGCGCATCCGGGAGGCCCTGACAGAGATGTTCTCCCAGACCCCACAGTAGGGTCGCCTCTGTCTCCCTTGACATCTCCCTCCCATCCCCTCCCCTCCCCTTACCTCCCAATAAACAACCAACACAGGTTTTTTTTGGAAAACGTTTGGAACTTTTTATTTACAATGGGAGGACATAGGGTGGGAGGGGGGAGGAGGCTCTGAAATGGGAGGGGGGAGGAGACTCTGGACTGAGAGGGGGGAGCTACTGCTGGGAGGGGTGGCACCTGCTATTGCCTCTGCGGGGGTGGACTAGGACGTGTGGGTCAGGCCGCATCAGGGCAGGCAGCACGGGGAGGTGGGCAGGATGGGGTGCATCAGGAGGGGGCATTGCGGGAGCAGGAGGGGCAGCAGGAGGAGGGGGCATGGGCATTGGTATGGGAGGGATGGCGGGTGCATGGGGCAATGCCATGCTGTAATGCACCACGTGCCCAATGTGTGCGGTGAGGGCAGTGATGGCATCTGCAGTGTGGTCACACTGGGCCTGGAAGCGGCCCCAGGCCTGCTGGCGCCACTCCAGGTCCGCCTCCACCCGGCGTGTGATGGTTGCCTCAATGCGTTTGACGGCCTGGACGTGCCGCCGAAGAAGTTGGTCCCGCTGCCGGACCCGCCAGCTTGGTGCCTGGGCGGTTGGGGGTGCTGCCGCTGCCGCAGGGCTGGAGGGTCCCCCACTCCTGCTTGGTCCCGCTGCAGGGAACAGAGGAAAGGATGGATCAGTCAGGCAGCCCGGCCACCGTCCTCACACCCCATGACCTCCACGCCTGAGCCCAGGTGACACCACAGTACTGTGGCTTGGGCCCACTCTTCCCACCCCCTACCCCCCGTGTTGTATGTTTGCATACAGGACCGCCCCCGGAGAAGGGTGCTCCTCCATGTATTGTAACCACCGGTCTGTGTCCTGGCCTCTTGGGGGTGGTGGGGCACGCGCGCAGGTGTTGTGTTAACCTGTGGAACTCCCTGCTGGGGGAGGCTGTGAGGCTTTGGCTAATCAATGGTGTTTGACAGGGAGCAAGATGAATCCCCACAACAGTGCCTGGGAGCACATATGGCAGACGTGGACTGGGCTCTCAGATCCCCATCACGTGGGATGTCTCCTGGATGGAACCAGGGGTGACTGGGGAGTGTACCATCCTTGCAGCGAAACTCAGGTGGCCCTAGGGCCGGCCCAAGTGCTTCCCTTCTCCCCCTCCCGCTAGCCCTCACACACATAGCCCAGGGACGTGTGGCCGCAGTGGGGACTTCCCTCAGGGGGGCAGCCAAGGCACCGGGAGCAGGTGAGGGGCTCAGTGGGGGCCACGCTCACAGGGCTGTGTCGCTGCGGTTTTCCCAGGAGCAACTGGCTGTGCCGCACAGCCAGGCATGGAACAGTGTGCCGTTCTGTGTGCTGCACCCTTTCCCGGGCAGTGTGGGCTCTGGCCTGAGCCCCTGGGGCCCTGGATGGTTCCAGCCGGCATCCACCCTTCCCCCTTGGTCCCCCAGATGTGTGCGAGCAGCACGGTCCCAGGCGTGCCCTGGAGCTGCCTGCAGTGGCCACATACCGCTCGGTCACCACGCTGCATGTGGTTGCACGTGCTGCATACTGGTAATGCTACACAGCGTGCAGCTCACGTGGCCTGAGTAAAACTCCCTCCCACTCCCCCTCGAGCGCCTGGCTCCCCCCCGCCCTTGTGAGTGTAAAGTGTAACACTCACCAGTGGATCCTTCCCTGGCCTCCGATGACGCATGGGAGATATCCGGGCTGCCTGAGAGGACCTTGAGCTGTGGGGTCATGGTGCTGCCCTGGTCCTCCTCCTCCTCTGACCCACTGGGTAGCTCTGGGTCGTCCCCCACCTCGCTGGGCCTGGTGACGGGGGGGGCGCCTGCTGGTGTCAACTGGCACCGATGGTCCCTGGGGTGCTGCCTCTCCTAGGATGGCGTGGAGCAGCTGTAATGGGGGTAGCTGTCGGCTCCTGCCCCCTGGACCTCGCTGGCCCGGACATAGCCCAGGCGCAGCTCCTTGACCTTAGCCCGGACCTGTTTTGAGGTCCGGAGAGCGTCTGGGCCATTCGGTGGAAGATGTCCGCATTCTGCCGACAGGCACGGATGTTGTGGAGGGCCTCTTCATCGGCCCAGAGGTCCACGAGGGCCTCGATCTCCCCTGGGGACCAGGAAGGGGCGCACGCTACTTTGTGCCCTTGGGGCCTCCTGCGCTGGGGGTGCGGGTTGTTCCCCCCCGAAGCAGCCATCCTGGGCGGTCTGGTGGCTGTTCGAGGGAGCAGAGCTGCGCGGCAGAGCTGGGTGGCAGAGGTGGCAAAGATGCTTCTGCCTTGTGGCCTCTGCAGGCTGCGTCTGCCTTTAAGGGGGCTTGGGTTACCAGGAAGTCCGGAGCTGCCTGTGCGTACGGAGCGTCCAAGCAGCCACTAGGGCTTTTTTCCATTTGGATGGCTCTTGCGCAAAATCTCTTGGCTGCCTGTCTACACTGGCCTCTTGCGCAAGAACAGTTGCGCAAGAGGGCTTCTTCCTGAGCAGGAGCATCAGAGTTCTTGCGCAAGAAGCACTGATTTCATACATTAGAACGTCAGTGTTCATGCGCAAGAACTCACAGATAGTGTAGACAGGCAGCAAGTTTTTACGCAAAAGCAATCACTTTTGCGCAAGATCGCACCAATGTAGACACAGCCCCTATGTCTTAGTACATGGTTATTTACAGTTATCATCACACAACCTAGATTAAAAGCATAGAGAAATATGTTCTGGGGTTTTTTATGTTGTTTCTGTTGTACCCAACTTTTCTCAGTTCATGGCATTATTCATAAGTATTTCAAATTATACTCCACTAGATAGAAAAGCTTGCACCCCACAACATGTGGGGAATAATTTCAGTATTAATTTAAGATTAGGGACTATGGACACATGATCTTAAAACTGGGCATGTGATTAAGAATCTTTCCAAAATGAGACTTTAAAGTACTTACAGCATATTTAGATATGACATTTGCTTTCATTTTATAAAATTATATAGTTATTTTTCCTGGAATCTGACATGTAAGAAAGTAACAAATGAAAATTAGAGTATGTCTACACTGCATTCCTCTTTCAAGAGAGGAATGCAAATGCAGACGAACGAAATTGCAAATGAAGCGCGTATTTGAATTTCCCGTGCTTCATTTGCATAATCGCATCTGGACACTATTTCGAAAAAAGAAACGCTGTCTAGACATGGTTATTTCGAAAGAAAACCCTTCTTTCGAAATAACCCTTACTCCTTATAAAATGAGGTTTAAGAGTTATTTCAAAAGAAGGGGTTTCTTTCAAAATAACCGCGTCTAGACAACGTTTCTTTTTTCGAAATAGGGGTATTTTGAAAAAGCGGCCGGATGCAATTATGCAAATGAAATGTGGGAAATTCAAATACGTGCTTCATTTGCAATTTCATTTGTCTGCATTTGCATTCCTCTCTCGAAAAAGGAATGCAGTGTAGACATACTGACAGAAGCAAAGATGATACATACTATTCCCACTGCCAGCTAGTTTATAGCCACAAGATAGTACCTATTTGCCAATATCTTTGAAAATCCTTTTCCCTCCAGTGTGCCTGGATAATATAGCAGAGTGAATAAGACCTAACACCTAGGTGCCAAAAATCAAATACATGCATTGTTCTGCCATCCTAATCAAGTCCTATTGGAAAACAAAGAGTGTATCCCTGTGCAGTGTTTATCAGCAGAGATGACAAATACATATTAGGAACAAATATTTATGGTTTATAAAGGTGACTCAACAGGAAGTCAAGCCAATGCTATTTCTTAAAAAAAATAATTTCATTAAAGTTTGATGTCCTTTTACTGAAAGATCATATTAACTCTATGTAATTCATTTTCCAATTAAACTGAATGACATATGGCTTCCACTGTGGCTTTGTTTAGTTTTCCAATCAGTTTAACCCAATATTTGCTTTTACTGTACAAATGAAATCTTTATGGGTAGTTAAGACCAACATCCTTGAGTATTTTTATGATTGTCTCCTATTTCCAAAGGCTGCAAGACAACAATGATTGTCAGCATCTTATTATCTTAAAAGGAAATAAACTGAAAATATATCCTTCAACCACAGCACAGTCATTGATTAGAGCATTTTTTTAAACTAACTCAAAGAAAACCTTACTGTCTTCCTTCCCTTTTCTTGAATAACATGGTTATGATGAAAACAAGTGTGAATCAGGGAACAGTCTAGTATTTTGTATTTGACCTTTTCAATGAGTTTGTAACAGGGTATGCACACCCGTGCACTGGGACAGAAGGGGTTAAAACCCTATGGGCAGAGGAAGTCCTGCCCATCCACCCAAACTGGGCATCCTCCAAGTGCTGAGGCACTATAAAAGGGAGCAGCTCAGCTCAATCTGAACTAGATGCCAGAGGGAAAGGATCTGCTGCAGGAGCTCCAGAGGTAATTCAGCCAGAGACCTTTATGACAGGAGCCGGAGCTGGAATCCCAGGAGACCTCATCAAGCCTCCCAACCTGATAGAGCATCAGAGAGAGACTGGTGCTGTGGAGATGGAGGACCCTGAAACCATGTGGCTCACCCTGATGGGGGGGTGTAGATTGCGGTGCTATTTTGAGATACCAGAAGTATCCTGAAAAAGCAATGCTACTTCTTTAAAAGTGACACTTCTTTAATAGTGGGCATGCTATTCTGGCATCCCTATAATCCTTGTTCCATGAGGGTTAAGGAATTTGTCAGAATAGTGTCTTATTTTGAAATTTGTGTAGACAGCGCCAAATTTCAAAATAAGCTCTTTTGATTTAGACTCAGAATAAGCTACACAATTTGCATAGCACAAATTGCGTAGTTTATTCCGACAGAAGGGTGCTGTCTAGATGCACCCAGTGCCAGAACTGGTAGGAAGTGACCCAGGGAGGGTGCGTAAGTGGTATCTCCCACCCAAGTGAGCTCAACATGTTGCATGGGATTCCCCATGGAGCAAGTGGCAGATCACTCCTCCACTGACAGGTCCCTGGATTGGGGCCCAGTGGAGCAGGATGGGCCCAGGCCCCCCTACTGGGGCTATTGTTCCAAACCCCTGAGATTCTAGCTTCAGGCTGTGCTACCCTAACCCCTAGGGCTATGTTACTAACTCTATCCATCAGGCTCTACTGCCCTGAACCCTAGGGCTGTATTATTGTCTCTATCCATCAGGCTGTGCTGCCCTGAATCCTAGGACTGTGTTACTGACTCTGGCCATTAGGCCGGGCTGCCCTGCACTCAGGGACTACTAGACAGACTCTGGCCAATAAGCCACACTGCCTTAGGGTGAAAGAATGACATAGGTAACTTATAGACTGACAGCCAAGAAGGTGGCATCCACACCCTTCTGTGCATATGCTGCAGCAGAATTACATTCAAAGAAAGTTCACAAAACATCAAACTTTGCACAAGAAAAGATAAAACTAGGACACCCAAAATATTCATAAACCTTGGGAAGTCCGATATATATTGTGATTGCTATAATTTCAGAAGAAATAAAATCACAGGGATTTGCATAGCAAGAAATAAATTGTCAGCCTGCAAAATTGAGGTAGTAATTGTATTCATCAATCAAACAGCTCCAACTAGTCAGGGTTTTGGTAGCAATATTACTTTATGATATGTCTAAGCTTATGCAACAACTGAGACCATACATGGTCAATATTTGGTTGGGGAACGGCAAAAGTTGCTGCCCCAAGATCAAGTTGTACTAGGACATAATTGCTGGTAAGATGGTATTCAAACACAGTCCCTCTGGAGGTCTAAGTTTTAAGTAATCAAAAACCCGAGGTCCTAATCATTTTCTTAAATGTTCCTTGTGATTAAGATGGAGCCATGCATGTCTGTTGCCAATCTATCTTTAGCTCATATGGTGAAGCTAGTTGTGATAGCATTTATTACCATCTAATTTCTGTCCATTATAAGTAATCTTTAATTCATTTTAGGTACATCACTGAGCAATTGAAGAGGAATAGAACTTCCACCAAAGATAGGTTCAAATCCAACCAAATTTCAAATCAGGAATTCCAAAATAATGAGACAGGGCCTCAAAATCATGTGATTGGTTAAAAAATATCACAAGACTTTAATAATAAAATGTGTATATGGAAGAAGATATTTGCTTTCTGGTTGTTGAGCCTATAATGCATTAAAAACATTTTCTAGCTTTTTTCCCACAACTATGGGAATGAGAAACATACTTGAAATGAAATCTGAGTTTATCATGCTCATAATCTGAGGTTATCATTCCGGACCTTGGGCCTAGAACTGAAAATTTCTATGCCCTTACTGTACCAATCCTGCTGTCTAGTTCATTATAACAAGCTTTAATATTTCTTGTCTAAAGTTTCCTCTTGTGCTTTTGATATACAAATGGCAACCACATGTTTTCTACAATTAATTTAATTATAGGTTAAGGAATACAATAATAAAAAAATATATCACTATGTGAATGTATATGTGCTTTGTGACGAGTTTAACCAATTCTGCAAACAAAATGGCTGTTTCTTTCTGACACAGAAAATAAAGTCATCACAGTCTCATAGCTTTGTTCACTACACATTTCCAGAAAGCCTTTGACAAGGTCCCTCACCAAAGGCTCTTGTGTAAATTACATGGCCATGGGATAAGAGGGAAGGTCCTTTCTTGGATTGAGAACTGGTTAAAAGACAGGAAACAAAGGGTAGGAATAAATGGTAAATTTTCAGAGTGGAGAGGGGTAACTAGTGGTGTCCCCAAGGGTCAGTCCTAGGACCAATCCTGTTCAACTTATTCATAAATGATCTGGAGAAAGGGGTAAGCAGTGAGGTGGTCAAGTTTATGGATGATACCAAACTGTTTAGGATAGTCAAGACAGAAGCAGACTGTAAGGGACTCCAAGAAGATCTCACCAAACTGAGTGATTGGGCAACAAAATGGCAAATGAAATTTAATGTGATAAGTGTAAAGTAATGCACATTGGGGAAAATAACCCCAACTATACGTACAGTATGATGGGGGCTAATTTGGCTACGACAAATCAGGAAAGAGATCTTGGAGTTATCGTGACAGTAATCTTTAATTCATTTTAGGTACATCACTGAGCAATTGAAGAGAATAGAATTTTCCACCAAAGATAGGTTCAAATCCAGCAAATTTCAAATCAGAAAATTCAAATAATGTGTACAGATGTGGTCTCTCACCTCAAAAAGATATTTTGGCCTTAGAAAGGGTTCAGAAAAGGGCAACTAAAATGATTAGGGTTTGGAACGGGTCCCATATGAGGAGAGGTTAAAGCGACTGGGACTTTTCAGTTTAGAAAAGAGGAGACTGAGGGGGATATGATAGAGGTGTATAAAATCTGATAAAGAAAAGTTATTTATTAGTTCCCTAAATAGAAGAACTAGAGGACACCAAATGAAATTAATGGGTAGCAGGTTTAAAACTAATAAAAGAAAGTTCTTCTTCACACAGCGTGTAGTCAGCATGTGGAACTCCTTGCCAGAGGAGGCTGTGAAGGCTAGGACTATAACAGAGTTTAAAGAGAAGCTAGATAATTTCATGGAGGTTAGGTCCATAAAAGGCTATTAGCCAGGGATAAATGGTGTCCTTGGCCTCTGTTTGAACCAATTCTGCAAACAAAATGGCTGTTTCTTTCTGACACAGAAAATAAAGTCATCACAGTCTCATAGCTTTGTTCACTACACATCCTAATTTTAGTATGTTACTTAATGGCCCTCTCTTACATTTCATTTGTATAACTATCTCAGCTGCTAATGTACAGTTGTCATGTTGTGAAGCTGAGGCTACATGGGTGAAGTAATATGTTTTATTGGACTATTTTGTTGGGAGAGACACAAGCTTTCAACCTTACAAAGAGATCTTTTTCAGATCTAGGAAATGGACTCAGGGCAAGTCTACACTATAAAGTTAAGTTGACCTAAGTTACACTGACATACAGCTAGCATAGTAATTGAATCAGTTCACAGGTCCACACTAAGCCCCTTGTGTCAGTGGTGCATCCTCACCAGGAGCACTTGTGGGGTATTGTGGGATGGTTTCTGAAAGGAAGCAATGGCGTTAGTAAGCAGCAGAGTCTGCACTGACACTGCATCAACCTAATTACATTCATTTAAGCTATAAGCCTCTCATTGAGGTGGAGTTAAGTCTATGTAGTAAGGCCCATTGATGGGGGAGAAGGAGCAACTGCCCTGGGACTCAGGAGTTCAAAAGGACCCGGAGCTCCCCGCTGCGTCTGTTTCTGTGGTCAAAGCCTCAGGCCCTTTAAATTGCTGCCAAAACCCCATGCGGTGTGCTCTGGGCAGCTCTGAGGGTAGTGTGGTAAGTGCAGTGCACTCTGGGTGGTGCTGAGGGATGCCTAGAGGATGCTAGCAGCAGCCCCACCCCTTCCACCTAATAATATAAAGTTTGTTATTGGAACACCCAAGACCCTGTGGGCGTTTTCTCTTGTTCTGTCAATGCTGTTTTATTTATTTTTTAATTATTTAAATATTTATTAATTCACTTTTTTTGTTTTCTGAGAAACAGCTTGTTAGCAACCATGAGCTATGCTGCCTGGGTTTGTAAAACTATGTGGAAAGAAAAGGCTAATAGTGTGCACATACTTGCAGCAATAGATTGCTTCTGTATAGTACAAAAGTATTGCTTACATCATCCAAGTTGATCAGCTAGACCTGGAGGCTTTGAGATGGAATATGGACTGTGCCCAATCTTTTATAATCACCTAACCCCATTAGGCGTCTACCTGCCATTCACATTAGTGTGAGTTAAGCATCTAACTCGTGTGTTTTTTAAATCTTATTTGGTGCCTTTCTGTATCTTTACTTGCCTAAATACTTCAGCAAATGTGGCACGTAACTATCATTTTCAATGCCAGGGTGTACAGCATGGCATTGTATAGTACACAATGGCATTTTCCTACATTGGATGTATATATTTGATTTCATTTGGCTGAAAATTATCAGCAAAAATACTTAAGTGAAGCTACTAAATTAGTTTGAAAATTTAAAATATTAATGAAATTTTGTATTTCTGACAAGATTTATTACAAAATCTTTGACAGAGACTAAAGTTGTTCCCCAGTGCTACTATTTAGTTTATTTCAAGTCAACAAAAATGACTTTTTAAAGATAAACTGTCCATTCTTAATTTTGTATCATGCTACTAAAATTAGAAATAACTTTTCACCTTTTCGTGAAAAGGTGAACATTTCATGTTGTTATTTTTGCTGCATATTTTTCCACAAAGATCTAAATATGCAAAATCACCAAGGTTATTAAAAGCTATTGTTACGATGAAATAAGATAAAACCTAATTTTGCTAAATGGAACCAACAAGGTCTTTAAATACAATTATATTTAAGCTATAATAGAAGCAGTGATCTGTTTTATGAGGCAATAATTTGGTTCCCGGGTGGAAAAACGATAAGGCTGATGGCTGGTTAGAGTATTGCAATAAGGGAACTAGATTATTGCCTTGTAAAACAGTTTGGTACTGTTCTCATTGCTATTATGCTACAAGTCCTTTGGAATTTGTTTTTTAAATAAATATCTAAAACACAAGGAAGAAGAGAAGCGGCATCCAATTTAGGAGGCAGTAGAAGAGACAGAAGCAACCGAGGGGGGTCTAGATATTTTCATAATTGAAGGAGTACATCACACAAATTCACATATCTAGTTCGTAATGTACTTCTTTGTAAAGGACAGTATGGGTTCCATTGGTCTATATTAGATAGAATCCAAGCAGCTAAAGTGCTTGTCTTTTAAGTCCTAATATTGCTGCTCTTGCTCAATTAAGCACTTTTGCTGTTACTGTTCATAGGCTAAAATTGATATTAGTCAAACGTTCAATTTCATAACGTAATAAAGATGGCGATATTTATAGATTGAAAACAGGACATGGGCTAAATTCACCAGACCTATATTTGTTCACCTACCTATAGCCTGACACAGCTGTATTGATCAGTGCAGCAAGGTTTTCATCCATCAAGAATTGGTGTGGTCTTTTTATCAAATGGAAATTTCTAGCCACTGTTGTATCTTAGGGGTCCAGGCTGCTCAAAGTTGATTGGCAGCTCCCAGGCTGCTCATTTCCCTGACAATCAATGGATGGGTATTCTTAAAAGGGGGAACAGTCTACCACATTTTAAAAATGTTTTTCCATCCACTAACATTCTCTCCATCTTACAAAGATATCTCAGGCTTTCACAGAATATTTAGTGTTTTTGCAATAATACCCAGATTTAGAAAAGTAAAGATTGCCATGGTCAGGTTGACTATTAAGACATCATTGTTCCAGTAATAACATTGGGCTTTGTGCTGTAGCTTGGGGGAAGTTAAGGCTCAGCCCACTGAGCCTTGGAAGCTAAGTGGAGATGTGAGACAATATAACTATGTACTGGCCTGGATACCAAAGGAATTTCATCACAGAATTGCACTGTGTACTTGAATGACTGAGTCAGTGGTGAAAGTATTTATGACTGAAATGGATTAACATTGATTGACTTGATAGCAGAAGTATGTTTTACAGAGGGATTGAAACAGAAAGTGATCACTTTTCCCCCTGGTGACTGGTGAATGCCTTCAAGATTGATTTTAAAATGACCACTTCTACTTGTTTTTGCAGATTCAGACCAACACAGCTATCCCTCTGACACTTAATTTAGTATTTTTATGCCCTATGAAATTTGGTTTTAATGTGGTTCTATAATTTACGGTTATATCATTTTTACTAATGCTTTACAAACAGTGGTGACTAAATAATGATCAGTTATAATCTTTAATTCTTAAAGTCTGGGCCCTATTGGCTTCTGAAGGAAATGTGGAAAGTCAAGAAGCTAATGCTCACCATTCATGGTTTGCTCAGCACCTGTTCATAGAAGCTTCTGTGTGGTTTAGAGAAAACTGCATTGTGCCCATCAAGCAAATTTCTAAGTCTGTTCTGAATTTCACACAAGTGACTAGAAGGTAAATCATTCAAAGATGAGGGCAGACAGTGGTCATAGCATAGTCACTAAAAGTATAATCCAGAAAATAAAAAAACCCACATGTGTGTTGCAGCCATGTTTCGGCCAGGAAAAGGGAGTGAGTCTGTTTAATAGCTACATATAGAAGGAATTGAAAGCATGAATAGCATGAATAAAATGCTGCTGAGGGTTCTAAGAGAGTGTATCTTACAGCCAGGTGCATAATGCCTTACGGTTTAGGCTGGGCCTAGTGTTCTTTCTAACTAACAGTAACTACTTTTATCCACTTTCTTCATTCCCTTAGATTGTGAGAGACAAAACACCATGCTCTGCAGCACTGCCAGTAGCTCAGTATTGCTGCATGACCCTTAGCTGCTCTGCTGTAAGGACTGAATCATTACAGTGTATAATATTCTCACAGTGTAACCCTTGCCAGTTTGGTATGGCACTCTGTCCCTCTCCAGTGGCACCTAGCCCAGCTAGCAACTGATGTGCCTGCTACTATGTTGACTGAGAGAGGAGCCTTTTAGCTAATGAAGTACAAGCTCATACTTTAAGCTCTGGAGGTCCCAGGTTTGATCCTGGCTGATGACAACTGTGGTGTGTCAGCATTACAATATCACCCTCTATATAGCAGCCTTATTCATTATGGAGTTAGATACATTTCAAATTGCTTTCTAGCCCACTAACCTGTATGTAACCTGCATTTGAAAAAGTGTACACAAGTGTAAGTTAAGAGTTGGTGTAACCAGCTATATAGATGTTAATCTATGCATTTAAAACCAAGTACTTCTGAGTATCAGAACTAAAAGCCTAGAATTTTGAAGAAAGTTTACCAGAAAATGGCTTCAAAATACCAGCATAGGGATGGGCTCAGTTGGATAGGATGATAACTGTGGTGAGGATTCTGCTGGTATGTCAGTTTTCTCAGTTGCCAGCTCCTTCCAGCTCTACGCCTGGGCTACGTCTACACTACACATTTTTGTGGCAGAAAATATGCTAATGAGGGACTCATTAGCATAAGTTGCAACATCATTAGCATATTTTCTGCTGCAAAAACATGTAGTGTAGACGTAGCCCCAGAGTAAGGTGCATGTCTGGATAGGGCAAGAGGGTAATTCAATTCTCATGTATATAATGGCTTCTAGGAACCATTACAAACCTTAACTAGTTAGAGAAGCACTTTGGCTGCTCTAACTTGTGCTAGAAATTGGTTTGGCCATGGTCAGCTTCAGAATGGGAAGGGCAAAAAGAAATAGTGAGACTCTTTTGCCTCCCTTTTATACACCTCAGATGTACCACACGCTGATTTAACACATCTAAGGATTAGCCCATTAGATATGAATCATGGCCCAAAAAAATGGCTAACAACTAATTATTTAAGTAGTGGACACAGTTGGGGGTTGAGACATCCAAGAATCAGGACCTCACTGCAGATTAATCTTTCCCTAGAATAAGCCTTTCCAACATCATTACCTAAATCTCACGAATGTACTATTTCTCTGTATTCCATTTCAATTTCATATGCTGAATGCTTTGGCATTGTTAAATATTAGAGTTATAATTCTCTTTGACTGCATCATGGATGGTGCATTGTTTAAGAGGCATGTTATGTGAGAATCATTTCATTGCTGGTGAAGGTGTTCTGACCTCATTAGCTGAGCAAACAGGCGAATATTTGAACCACAGATCTAGCAAATGCTTGTCTCAGCCTAAAATGGTCAACTGTGGGAAAGGAGTCTGCACCACATGCATGTTCCTGAGACCATGGGTGTCCTTTTAAGATTCCAACTGAATAAAGAGTTTTGAACAGACAGTCATCAAGTATCTGAGGCAGATCAGGCATGTTTATCTTTAAAAGAAAAAATGATGTACGTGAAATTATGTCACTATATTTAGGGCTCTGTGGATTTGCAGCTAAATGGGAAAAATAGACACATGTAGTGAATGCAAAAACCTCATTGCAAATATGAACTTGTCAAAAACAAAATTGCAAAAATTTTCACAAAAACTTTACTGTTTTGCTTAACTCTACATGTAACATGATCTACAAACAAGAAAATGAAAAAATCTAGCAACAATGTTTTATGCATTAAATTTAGCTCTATTTAAATTTCTTGGACTATTTTTAATTCTTATTGCTTTTATTAAATTGTCACAAAATCCTTCCTGCTATGGTATTAAATGCCCTCTCGTGGATTTTGTCTGTTTGACAGATAAGGCCATTTTATAACTATCCATTTCTCTCAGGCTCAACATATTAAGTTTAAATCTAAAAATAGTTTATAATTAACTATCTTCAAACATTATTTAATATATTTTGCATAGTTATAACTTCAGGAAGCTTGTTGGTTCGTTTATGCTTACTCTGGTGAATGGGATTTTATAACCTGCTGGGCTACAAACTTGAAAGTTCCCCTACAGGCAGATTTCATTTTGTTGATAATATATAGCACAGGGCACTTTTTTGGCTTTTAGGTTTAATAATAAATAATAATTATTAATAATCTTAGGATAGGTCAAAAGGGAGTCATAATATATATATAATGTGTCCCATTGTAGAAAGTGCTAAGTGCCTTCAAGTCCCAAGGATCTACTAAGCAAAAGGATCAAAAACTGTTGATCCAGCTCTCAACAGTTTTTTTCCCCATATTAGAAAATCCTAACCTCAGTGGATTGTGGGAGGTGGATTTCATCCACTGTCTTAAATCCACTATTGAGAGCAAAGATAAAGACCCAGCCCTACAAACATTTATTCATATGAGTAGATTTTGGTCATATGATTGCAAACATGGGAAGTGATATACCAGATCACTCCAGCAATCCATCGACTCAAGTACTCCAACAGGGTCCAGTGCCAGAGGTTCCAGAAGAAGGTGTAAAAAAAAAAAAAAAAAAAAAAGACCATGAAGTAGAAAATTATGGAGTTGACTGCCTATAATGAGAGTTTCTGCCTATGCCTACACATTTAATTGTTGATTTATGATTTGAAGCAAGAAGATTTATATCCCTTATTTGTCTTCCTAGCCAATGTAGCTGTGAGCATTCTCTCTACCAAATACATATTTAAGACTTCAGATCTAAAGAGATGGTTCAGAGTGTGATCTCCCCTTGCCTGTTGTGAATGGGGAAAGAGATTGTGCTTCCTTAACATCACCACCGCCGCCGCCACCACCCTGGCTGTACCTAAACGAGGACAAGAGGCACTTGATATGGATTTTAATCAGAGCAAACTTTATTATATAGATATTTGGGACTACCTGGCAGACAGTATGTACAGTGCAAGAAGATCTATGTTTATTCAAATCATTACCTGGGACCTCCACCCGTTCTTCCCCACCCTTCATTTCCATGGCTTGGACCTTACCATTCACACTCCTTGTAGAGGGATTAGGGTAGGCTATAAGAATGAGGAGGGGGAGAGGGCTGGCTTCCTGCCATGCCAATTATAGGAGTCCTCAACCCTCCCTCCCATTCTGTTCCTTTATCCAGCACATCCTTTTAAGTCCAATCAGGTCATTAATCTGGTCATTGGCTGCCTTCCTTATAGAATACCTGCACTGGACACCTGTTCCACACTTACAAAATAAGTTACACCATATAGCCTATCCCCTTTTCTTCTCACCAGAAAAAGTCCCTGACACCTGCTGTGGGAAAGGTGAACAGACCTCACTCCACTGAAGGTAATATGGTGGTGTGGGAAGAATTCCTTCCCAGTCCTCCTTAAAAAGGAGCAATTAGCACAGTGCCCGCAAGAAGTTCTAGCCCAACTTCATATTTCCCACCTTGAGGGGAAAGAGAGGGTGGCTCCCTTGACTGCTGCATGGAAAAAGAGGCTTTCAATGCCCAGGACCTGCACCTTTATAGCCTTTTGACCTTATAATCCTGGAGGCTAAACCAGCATTGCAAAGCTGCTCACTTTTTGCAGCAGTTTCTGACCTCCCCCTCAGACTCCATGAGGCAATGATGCCTTCATTCATGAAGTACAGACAATATTCCCCTCTTTCCCCTGCCCCCCATATCAAGTGCACATTCAAAGGTGGTGCTATGGTCACGTATAGAACAGGCTCAATTGCAACAGAAAGCCAACAAAGCATTCCAGGGCTACTGTAGAGGGTAAATAGAATGATGGTTTTCTCCTGTATTGAAGAAGCAGAATTCAAAATGAAAGTAAGAATGTTGGTGTCTGCAACTAGCAGCTTTAGATACCGTACTCCTGGCTCTTCCCTAACATTAATTTGCTTTGTTAGTAGAATGGAGTGGCTTTTTTAACCAAATATTTTTGTTCATAAAATGCATTCTGCAACATCAAAACTTTGCCAGAATATTTTGGTTAAAAAATTCAGGAAAAAAATCAGTTTCTTTTCAACATTTCCAAAAAGAAATATTTTGACTTTTTGATTAAAATTTTTTTACTCTGATTTTTATTTTAAAAACCTAAAAAATGCTGAAAATGGAAACAAAACAATTGGTCTGGATCAAACAAAGTTTCATTTGACCTAAAACAAAATCTGTTTCCGTATTTTGATTTGACGTTTTTTTTTTTTAAATAGTTTTTGATTTCCCCCAAAGGGCATTTTTTCAGACTTACCAGCTTACCAAAAATCTGTTATTCATCCTCCTCTATTCATCAGCTTAATTTGCTTATTTTTTTCATTGCATTTGCTGTGACTAATATTTTGAAATGGAAACTTTTTGTGGGAACCCAAGGAACAGGCTGCAATAGTCAGAGCTCCATGTGCCCATCTCTTTTCCAGTTACACATTGGATGGCAATATTTCTGTGTTATTTCTTTTCTTACTGTTTGATGTATGTCAGTTTCAAAAGCCTTTGAACCTAAATGGGAACAAACCTATTCAGAAGACCCTTATCTGTTACATTAAGTTTATTCAGTACTCTTTTTGCCCCTGTAGAAGGACCTTCCCTTATTTGTGTTTAACAATGTGCTAAGTGGTCCCAGAAAAGAAAGTAAACCCTTGAAAGACAGATTTTTCAGAAAGTATCTGCACAAACTCCAGTGAATGTGTAAATCAAGAGTTGTGTATGAATTTTTGAAAATTTCTTTTCTCGGGCATTATGCTTCATCTTATTTTGTGAGGGTCTCTCTGTTCATGCTATTGCTGGTGGTTTTATCATCACTTTTTAAAAGGTATTTGTGGTACCATGTAGAAGAAAAAGAAATATATCTTCTGTGGGCTACATGTTTTCCTGTCCTTCTCTCAAAATCTCAACAACATACACATGCACGCACACAGATTTTACTGTTTCTTTCATATTCTGTAAATGTTTGCAATGCTGCCACTTGTGAAAATGTGTGAGGCTCGTTATTTTAGCTTTGCTGCAGAATGCTTCAGAAGTAGAAACCTTGCTGTCTGCTGAACTCAGCTCACAACTTAAATCTCCATATGTTATTGTTAGTACTTAGTAAAGCTATCCCCATGCAGTAGGTGTAACCCGTCATCTGCCATACCCATTGCTCTAAAAAAAAAACCCTCATAGCTAGCCAACACCTTTTGTCTTAACCCTTGTACTTGAAAGAATCTTTTACTTTACACATCTTTTTCATTTCCAGAGAAAGCATGTGCATAGACCTCATATTCATGGACAAATACAGATTCTGCTGAAACCCACAATTATGTTGCAATGTGTATTTTCCCCACTCTTTTTTTTCAAATGGGCATAGAACATTATTCATCCAAAATACTCTTAAAAGGTTGCCTGTATACATTATGTTTTATAGCCTGACCAAGGAATATTTGTATTACATTGCTTTAAATGGAAAAGTTTCATTGTGATCAGGATCCAAGAGTATGGGTCCATAAAGTACAGGTCATAGAGTGAGTTTATAAGCTAGACTTCTATTTAATTTAAATTATAATGTCAGTGTAAGAGGTTGTGGTTTACCAATAGTAATATTGGGACTAGCATTAAATGCTTTCTTTCCACTGATGGTTTCCTGGAAATAGTTAAATGGCTTACACTTACACATCTTGTAATTCATTTGAGAAAAATAAAACTTGACACAAGAACAAGTACTACTGACGATTAGGTGAAGAATCTGTGAGTGTCTTTCGGCAGCTACTCCTCTTAGTTGCTGGATCAGTGCCAATGTTCAAATCTCTTCCTGAAGCTGGCACATGCTGCTTCTAAGAGGAGCAAGAGTTTAACATCTCCATTCAAAACTAAAGTGTGCCTTGTGATTGGATCAGATAGGCTGAGTATAATTCTATGATTTATAATTTCATATGTTGGACATCACAAATCACAATTACAAATACCATAAGATTAATCTTTTTTTTTAAGTTCTGAGATGTGTCTGCTTCACTTTTGAAGCATAAAGATATCTTAACAAAAGAGGATAGACTATCACAGATAAACGAGGCTCCATAATCTTTCACCAGATCTGTTTGGCAGTGTTTTTAAAAGATTAAAATGACAGAAAAAGCTTTGATCAAATCCAGTAAGCTCTAGAGTTTAACCCAGATGTTTAATACTGCAGCACACCATACGGGAAGGGATATCAAGAGAGAAAATAAAAGGGAAATGTATTTTCTTTAAGTATTTTGTACAACAAATTAAACTTGAATAGTTCTGGTTTTACTAAGATTTACAAGATTTGTCTTCTTTCTTTTCTTTAACTGTAGGCAATAGTTTTCCTGGCATTTCAATATAAATTCCTGTAGGGCTATTGGAAGTTTTTCCAGTCAGTGTTTTGCAAGGAAATGTGTAGATTTCAATGAAAGTTTGTTGTAAAATATGGAACAGCATTCTGATAAGTTTGAAATGCTTTGTTTAAGGAACAAAATTTCAATTTTCTGTTTTGAGGTGAATTTTCACTTAATTCTTAATATTTTATATCATAGACTCATAGAATCAAAGAACTGCACCATAGCTAAAGATCATTGCCTTAGCCCTACCCTCCTCCCACATGACATCCTGACCTAAAATAGCATACACAGGAATCCTTTCCCTCTAATTTCATCCCAAGGAAAATAAATGTTAGGAGGAGCTGCATAGAATATGTATTGTAGACACTCTTAACAATTTCAAACGTAAGTATCCACAGTGGATGCTGGTTCTTCCATTGTTACATTTGGTTGCACTGGTACTGATATATGAGCGATGTTTTTTCAAGGAACAACTGATTACAGTTGTTAGGGAACATCTGCTGGGAACACCCAGTGGTGTTTATATTTTTATATAGTATTATAGTGTCCCTCATGGCAAAGAGGAACCAAAACTTGTCTGTAATGAATATAAAGAGTATGTTACATTGAGACTGCTTCAAGACATTCAGATACTTCTAAAAAACAAGAAAAATGGATCATCCTCAACCTAGCATGGGAATCCAGGGTCTGTCACTTAACTAGAAGGAAGCTGGAATTCTGAGATTCATATTGAAAACCACATCTGAAACTGAACTTTCCCAGATGGGTGTGAGTTGCCAAGATTGGAACCAAATTTGGATTCAGATCTGAGTGTATGGGTGGTGATTTAGCACTGATGTTCCAGCTCAGATTATTTTCTGCTATTAAGTTTCCTCCCAAGAACGGGGAGAGGCAAAGACAACAAAGCAATGATTCTCAACCAGGGGCCATAATCAGGTTTCACGGGGTCTGCCAAATCTAACTTGTATTAGACTCACTAGAGCCCAGGGCAGAAAGCCAAAGCCCCACCATATGGTACTGCAGCCAGGGACCCAGAACCCCACCACCTGATGATGAAGCCAAAGTCTGAACAATTTAGCTTCATGGTGCCTCCTGTGGTCTGGTGTCTTGAGCAACTGCCCTCTTTGCTACTTTAGTCTAACACTAGGCCAGAGAAAACGTTTCTATCCCCCATGCAGTAGAGGATAGCAGAGCATCAGTCTTTGGGATATCAGTTGCTCAATTTAATAGTACGAGTCCAAATTTCAGGGATGACTTTTGTTTCTTCAGGTGCGATTTGTCACACACAAATAACTGTGCTTGCATGGATGTTCCCTCAGTGGCTTATGGACTCATGACTACAAAGGGCTGAGTTGAGGGTTATCTGAAAATCAGGACCTTAAATATGAACATAGTTTCTGCTTTTAAAGGAGTAAGGACTAAAATAGATGAAGTATCAATCATGAGCACTGACTTTGGTCCAAAAAGGCCATGTTAAGGAAACACTTCCATCCATTTCCTAGAAATCCAAAAAATGTTAGTGGATTTATTTATTGAGCTTCCTTCTTGGTAAAGGTACACTGAACATTGCTTTGTACTGTTCCCTTATAAGTTCAAAACCTAAGAAATACTTTGACATGTCTACATTTGAAATGTGTGTTCATTCATCAAATACGTCAGAGGCCAGACCTCTCTGCAGTCTGTAACTGGCCATGAATTCTGAATGCCTTTCAAATGAGAGAAGTTAGAATAAGACAATACCTACTGTATTAGATTATCTAGTCCATCCCCTGAGGTCAAATGGAGAATCTTTTCTCCAGACAGGACAAATTAGATATTGAACTGATTTGGGTAGAGTAGTCTGTAGCCTATATCTTAATAGTGTGAAGCAGAAGATTCACAGAAAGAAAAAGGATATGGAAGTAAAATGGAGAAAAAACAATTGGAATAGATCCTGCTTTGTGTGCATGATCAAAGTGAAGCCTTTTCCAACAATGAAGTATTGTGCTTATTGCAGAAAAATAAGCAATTTAAACTATTAAACATTCAGCCTATCATCAGGGATCAGTATATCCTTCAGACGTTGGGGTATCTTTATATATTTAGGAATTACTTCTGCTGGTCATGCCACTGCTATATCTGGATACTTTCCAGAAATATATGTCTATTTTTCTTAAAATAAGCATAGCACATACTGACACAGTCACCTTGGAAATGGAAAGATTGATTAAAAGCATTTCTGAAATCAGAGATATTTCCTTTTTTATAAAAAGAATACATTTGTTTCCTGGATACATGAGAAGTCAGATGAAAGCCATTTTTCATTTTATTTACATGCTGTGAATGCATAGTCAAACTATTCAGGCTACTGCGGTAATTTGGCTCTGAAGCTAACCTGACAACCGCCAGTCTGTAGAGGTGAAAAGAACAATTTTTACGCACTGTGGCATTTTTTAACTTGGAAAATATTGCATATGTAGATAGTAGTGCTGGTGGATTTTTAGAGCTCCATAATTGCCTTAGAGTTCAAGAACTACTATCTTTCAGCATCTTGGCATGTCATAGCCTATCCTCTGTAATGGTATATGTTAAAAAAAAAATCTTGTTTCTCACAACTCCTTCCTGGTCCTTCCACTGAAATGCACTGGAGTGAGGAAACAGAACACAGTAGTGTGCATTTACATGCACGCACACATATAATCACACTCTCTCCTTTTCCCCCCTCAAGGGATTAACTTGATTAAAATACTGAATGTCTGTTGGTTTTTCTAATTCAGACTAAATATTACTGTAACATCCTCTGAGTTATCATGCCTAACGGCGAGGCCACCTCACACTTGAGGATGTCAATTACATTTAAATCCAGTTGTTAAATTTTCTAAACCAAATGAAAAGGGGTTTGGATATTATCTGTACACTCCCCTCTACCTCAGATTGCTTGTTTTGATACAGTTTTAATCATTTGTGCAATATGGCTTTTTTTTGCCTTAACAAATGTTTTCTGTAAGTAAGTAGCACAAAAGCAAAGGTTCTTTGAAATTCAGAGAATAATTGATTTTTAAAGTTTGTCCTGTTATTAGTGTTAAAGGTTTCTAATGAGTTTACATTCATTTTTAATAGCTATTTAAAAGAGGGTCTCCAGCTGAGCCTTTGTTCAGTATGTTTGTAGTAAGGTTTCTTCTGATTAATATTGCAACTGAAATTGCTTGTCGTTCTTAAATAGCTGAGAGTGAACACAGTTTCGAAGACTAAGGTTTCGTATTTGTTTTGGGGGAAAGCAGGAACATTGGTGCTAGCGGGGTGAAAGGGTGGTTTTATTTCCATAATTTATTTTGAATGTCTGAAAGCATAGTTTCTTCTTGTGTTCCGGACCACAGGTGTTTTCCATTAAGACGAGTGAGCTGACTTTAACGATATCCTGCAGTGCTATAAGCGCAGAATGCCTTCTGTGAACTGCCAATAATTATTTGTCCTGGCTTTGTTTCTGGATATTCTACTTGAATTGGTTCAAAAGCTGGTAATCTGTTTCATCCCTGAAGATTAACCCCTTACACAAAACCAAAAACTGGTGTGTGTCCACATAATTGGACAAGAATAAAAGCATTCTCTTAATACCATTGTTAAATTAGAGAATGATTGTTAAAGTGTCCCAAAAGGAGCTTTTGGAAGAGAGTATGTAGCACCACTAGTAAAATAGCATCTCAGGAGTACATGCAACAAACAATCGGATGGGTAATAAATCTAACTAGATAGTACCTAATGCATTTATTCTTAGCAAAAGTTTATAAGATAAAACATTCTGATTATAACATCAGCTCTGGGCAAGGGGTTTAAATGTAGATTCCATTTATTTTGCAAACTTCTTGCAATTTACCATATATCAATTATTGATGCAAAGGGAATTTTTCCACTGATTTCGATGGCTTTGGGATCACACCCTGAGGGGGCTTCAAAAATTTAGATATGGGAATCATTGAAGAACATTTTTCTGTACTGAATTTACTAAATAAAGACCAAATATGCAGAATCATCTTATATGCATAGATTGTCAGATGACATTCCAAACAGACTACAGATATTACCATTAAGACCAACAAAGAATTCTACTTAAGCACTTTGCTGGATTGGAGCCTAATTAAATAGTTAATGGAAACAATGAGCTAGATCCTATGAGGATCTCAGTATCACAGACTCTCACTTTGCATCTGTTAAGAAGTCCTTAGCACCTTTCAAGGTCATGATTAAAGAGTCCAACAGGCAAAAAATTACCTTTATTAAATTCACTGCTTATGTCTAAGCTATAGATAGAGCTGGAGCAATTAATCTGATAGCATCTCAAAACTTGCCTATCAGTCCACCATGTAAACTATCTTGGAAGATGGTGCAGCCACATGAATACTTTTGCCAATCATAATCACTTTCTAATTCTATGAAGAAAATTTGCAACTGGAATTTGACATGAAACTATAGGAATAACATTTAATATAAATGCATTTAACCAAAATCAATAGTCATTTACTTTTCTGTGATGCCATGAGCTATTGTACAGGAATATGAAAATTCCAATGAGATGAGCATTAAGAATGGAAAAATTTGGTGGAGATGCAGATTGAATTAAATCCAGATCCCACTGATATCCAGGGGAGTTTGGCACCTAATTCAATGGAAAAATGAATTTGAAAAAATGCTATTAACTGCACTCTCCTAAAGTGGAAAAAAGTCACACTCAAATATTAACAATACATTTCTGTCTTGACGTGTTTCCTACACATTTGAGTATATTTTCTATAGACAGGTAAAAATGACAATGCACATTTTTCCAGGTGTTAAGCTGTGTTTTAGCAATGTGTGCAGTCAGTTTTAACTGCTACGTTGTATGCTTGTTCTCAGGACCTTTAAGAAACCATGCGGGAACATGACTCCTGAAGAGTAAAGGCCAGAGAAGCTACAGGTAGTATTAACTTTTCAGTCAGATGATTTTTAAATAAGTGGTTGACAAGCACTTAGAGGTTAAAAAAGAAATGGACAGATAATGATCCACCATTTGAAAGTAATGGGTTGAAAATGTAAAAGTGCATCAATATGGTTGGTCTCTTGTCTCTATTCTCTCACAAAATCTAAACAACAGAGTCTACTGTGTAGACTGCCCTCAAAAAGGCAGTGGTAATTCCTCAAGAGCAGAAGGTACATATTGCCTTCTTCAATGACATGGAAGGCTGTTTTTGAATTAAGCCTCAGACACTTCTTACAAGGACCTGACATACAAATTAGAGAGGCCTATAATGACATGTCTATATATTATGTCCAATTATTAAATACTCTCTCTGCCAGGCTGAGTGCACTTTCTTTGAATAATGTCATCCATTCAAAATCATTTCTGAAGTACTTTACAGTTAATACATTTTTATATGGTGTAGCAAAGAAAGCCAGTAACAACATGAAGTGACTAGAAGAGATTGCAGAAAGCCAGGAACTTCTTGAAAAGGGAGCCCACCAATCCACCCTGTGCATAGCAGAAGATTGATTACAATCTCAACTCAGGATGCCAGTCAGAAGCCAAATGGGAGTCTTTCTACTGGACCCAGTAATAGCTGAATCGAGCCCTCACTGTGACTGGGATTCAGTTTTAATACAATTACCATATTGCCTTTGCTATATGGTAGAGCAAGAAAGAACGTCTGTTATAGGAGCAACAAAAAAGGAGTTGATCAAGAAGGAACCAAAGGATTATGGTATAAATTACCTCCCTGATTAGGAATAGGGGGTTAAAGAGGCCCATGGTTGTGAGACCATTCAGACCAGGAAAGAGAGGAGGAGAATCGAAAAAAAGCCAAAGATGATAATGGCATGCATATACTAAGCCAAATCCTCCTCTGGTGTAAATCAGCTTCCCTCTATTGATGTCAGTGAGACTAATGTACACTAGCAGATGTGGCCTACTATGCTATAGTAATTCTGATGCCAATTTTAGCTGTGAGTGTGGATATATTATAATCATATGTTCGGTCTCTTGGGATATTTCTATTTATATTGTAATAAGGCCCCCTCCAGCTCCATACTCTAATACTCCACAAAACCTCTCACACTGTTCTTTATGGGTACATCTAAACTACGTGGCTCCGTCAACGGAGCCATGTAGATTAGTTTACTCGACAAAGGGAAATGAAGTGGCGATTTAAATAATCGCCACTTCATTTAAATCAAAATGGCCGCAGCTGTTTGTCGGCACAAGGCGGCAGTCTAGACGGGGATCTGCTGACCCCAGAACCCTTTGTCGGCATAAAGGAGGCATAAAGGATCTGCCAATGAAGGGTTCTGGGATCGGCAGATCACTGTCTAGACTGCCGCGCTGTGCCGACAAACAGCTGATCAGCACAGCGCGGTGGCCATTTTGATTTAAATGAAGTGGTGATTATTTAGATCGCCGCTTCATTTCCCTTTGTTGTTCTGCCTCATCTACATGGCTCCGTCGACGGAGCCATGTAGTCTAGACACATTCTATGTGGCAGTGTGGAACAATTTATTCACATTTCCATCTCAAACATAGACATGATTGGGAGACCACAGAATTGCTGGGTCTCTGGGCAAGGTGGGGAGGGGAGGGGAGGGGACAGCTTTGCACTCTTAGAAGTGGTGGGGCCTTGGGAAGAAGGGGCAGGGCTTGGGCTAGGCTCCTCCTACTAGCTCTTCGGTGCCCTCTAGAGTGTGCTAGGGCTCCAGCAGCGATTTAAAGGGCCCAGGGCTCCCCACCACCTATGCTAACCCTGGGGCAACTGCCTGAATACAGTCCTGTGCAGTAAAATATTTTAGTGCTTCTCTACTTTTAGCCCTTTCCCTCACAGCTAGAGAGGAACAGGTCTCCTCCTCCTGGTGCTGGCCAGGATGGCCATCTATAAAACTAAAAGGAGGATGCTAGATGAGGAGCATCTGCAACTGTGGGGCCTATTACCACTCACACATTCAGACAGAGTTCCTCTGGCCCACATCCACTAACTCCCTTGGCTCCTCAAAAAATGAGGAGTAATGTTAGTTCGAACCAAGGGGTTTGATTCAAACTAACGAGTCCCAGAGTGCACTTCCTGGTTTGAATCAGCTGGCGAGCGGAATAGCATGGGTGAGATTATGCTAATGAAGCATGAGATATTTAAATCCCCGCTTCATTAGCAATTTCGGTCGGCTACATTTGCATCCCTAGTTCGATCTAGGAGGCAAGTGTAGACGTACCCTAAGAGAAGGATTTGAAGGAAAGCTGGGCTGTTGGGAAAGGGAACTACCTCTACAGAGCAGGCCATTAGAGACAAATAGTATGGGAGTTCTATGAAAGGAAAGTTATGCTCGGAAAGAAGAGAGAGGCTAGGAAATCTGAGCTTTGGAAGAAAGCCCAAAATAAAAGGGAAAGGAACAATGAGGGAGCTGCAGGAAGCCTTTTGTACCCTGAGACATTCTCCAGAGGGAGAGAGCAGCTGGGCAGAAGGAAACCTCTACCACAGGCATGGGAGAAGAGAAGCACTAGTGATCATCAGTTTCAGAGGAACTACATCTCCAGAGAGAAAAACCTGAGGCTATGCCTACATTTTTTTTTTTTTTTTTTTTTGTGGAAGGGCAAGGCAAATGAAGCACTGATTAGCATTTTTGCGTACTTCATTTGCATAATCAGTGCTTCATTTGCATTGCCCTTCTGCAAAAAAAAAGTAGTATAGACATAGCCTGAGAGGAAGCCCTCTGTGACAGAGTGAGGAGTAATTCTGCAGGGCTTGGGAGAGGGGTGGAAAATGTGCAGCAGATTTCTTCTGAGAAGGAGAGAAGGGTTTTTTTCCTCCTCTTTCAGTTTGAATGTTATTGAATGCCTTCACAGTGATAAACACTATTGAAATTTAAAGGGAGTTCAGCACAAGAGACAGCTGTATCTCTTAGGGTGTGTCTACACTGCACCGTTATTTCAAGATATACAGCCTACACAACCATTCCATTATTTTGAAATAATTTTGAAATAACGGACAGCTCATTCTGAAATCTGTAAACCTCAGTCTACGAGGAATAATGCCTATTCCGAAATAGCTATTTCAAAATAGGGTGTGTGTAGAGGTGCCATTCTGCTTTTTCGAAATAGCCCATCACTAGGGCCATTCTAAGTGTGCATCTACAGTGCACCGTTATTCTGGAATAACAGCCGTTATTCCGGGAAAAAAAATACTAGCGTCCACACAGCAATTGCATTATTTTGAAAGAAAATCAAAATAATGGAGGGCTTTTCCTGATATTGGTAAACCTCATTCCATGAGGAATAACGCCTCTTTGGAAAAAAGCTCTTTCAGAAGAGGGGGTGTGTGGACACACCACTGCTGCTATGTTGAAATAGCTCCTCACCAGAGCCATTCTAAGTTATTTCTCCTTACTGCCTCCTGGGGCTCTAAATCAAGGTAGTGCATCCACATTAAGGGAGCCTGCCTCAGACTAATTTGGAGGCTTCCCTGTAGTGTGGATGCTCTATTTCAAAATAAACTATTCTGAAAGATCTCTTCCGGAATAGCTTTTTTCTAAATAAGGTTGCAGTATAGACGTACCATAAGTTATTTCTCTCCAGTGTCTCCTGCGGCTCTAAATCGAGATAGTAGGTCTACATTAGGGAAGCCTGTCTTGGACTAATTTTGAGACTTCCCTGTAGTGTAAACGTGCTATTTCGAACTAAGCTATTTTGGAATAATTATTCTGGAATAGTTTCTTTTGAAATTGATGTGCAGTGTAAATGTACCCTCAGATTTTGACAAGTGCCAGGCATTTTCAACTAATTTTCAACCACTACGTAGCACCAGCTTGTGAAATTGATTTAAAAAAACCCCATGAATAATAATGAATGCAGCACAGGGAAATTAAGTTCACACTGTTTTTATTACAGAGAACACCATTTTCACTAACGCAACAAAACTTACATCACCTACACTCACCCTGTGCTTCTCACCCACCTGCTAACCATTTAACACCTCTTTAAACAACACATCTGTAGAGGCTTTCTGCACAGACCATCGTACTGAAGTTTTACTCAAACCAATGGAAAGACTTTTACCTTCCATGCAGGGGCAGCAGGTTTGTATAATTTTTGGTGGTGCCCCATTAGCCACACCCCCTGGCCCCTGTTAACCACACCCTGACCCCCATTAACCAGGCCTCTGGAAGTAACATGCTTGGGGCAAGATGGACACATGACCAGAAGTAAAAGGTGTCACGTCACCCCTCTCAAAGGGCTTTTCCCACCATCCCCCTACCAACAGGGATTAGTTTGGCCCCCACCAAACTCCCCTCATGCAACTATCCTGCAATTGCATTAACCCAATGTGTGTGACATTAACTCGGGGGCAGAGAGGCTGGGGGAAGTGTTCCCTCTAAGGCTATGTCTACACTGGCGGCTTCTTGCGCAAGTACAGCCGTTCTTGCACAAGAACCCACAGAGTATCCACACTGCCCGCCTGCTCTTGCGCAAGGAAATTTACAGTACGGCGTGGTAAGAGAGGGTGTCTTGTGCAAGAGCTACTCTCTTTTCTATCAGGTGTAAGCTCTCTTGCGCAAGAGGGCAGTGTGGATGCTCGGCAGGGATTTCTTGCGCAAGAAACCCCTATGGCTAAAATGGCCATCGGAGCTTTCTTGCTCAAGAGAGCATCCACACTGCCATGGATGCTCTTGCGCAAAAGCACAGTTCGCACATGGCAGTGTGGACGTGTTCTTGTGCAAGACTTCTTGCACAAGAACCCTTGCGCAAGATGCCACCAGTGTAGACATAGCCTAAAAGTTTCCTCCTACGAACAAAATGAATTTTGTGTTGTGCACCAGTACTGAGTTCATGTGGCTTGTTTGGATGTGCCACTGTGGCACCCAAGTTATTAATAAATATTTTATAAACCTTTACCTTTTCTCTGCTGCCATGTCTCCTCCCCTTGCTCCATCAGCTCCCCTGGTGCCTGCTGCCCCCCAACTCCTCACCCTCCTCTGCTGTCCTGACTCCTGCCCTTCTCACTGCCCTCAGCGACCTGCCCCCTCCACCAGCCCTTCTCTGCCCCTGTGCCCACTCCTCCAGTAGCCCCACTCTGATCATGTGAGCTACCCCTCCTCATCCCCTCTTCTAACACCTCCCTCTACACACCTGCCCTGCCTCTCTCCTCTGGTGCTGGTCCCTCCCCTGCAGGTGTCTGCCCTTCTGCTTCACCCCCAGAATCTCCTGGCACCTGCACCTTCCCTTAGCCCTGCACCCTCCTGGTGCCTCCCCCTTCCCTTACTGCCCCTGCCCCTTTGCCCTCTTTTTCCTGATGCCCTCCCCCCACTCTCTGCCCCCATTCCCCTGATGCCCTTCTGTGCCCTCACACATGACTTGCTCCATCCCCACCTTTCTCATGCCCACCCCTTCTTTCAAGCCTTCTCCCAGCACCTCCCCCTTCCCCCTCTAGCCTCCAATGCCCTTACTGTCTCCTCTCCCAGCATCACCCTGTGTCCCCTCCCACTGACACCTTCCCTCCTGCCCTTTTCTTCATTGTCTGCACTTGGCCCCCTGGCATTTGTCTCTCCTCCATGCTGTCCTTTGGTGCCTTCCCCTTTCTTCCACCTCCCCTCCCCTCCACAAGCCCCTTCCTCTCCCAGCCCCTCCCCATTTTCCCCTTCCCCCTCCGCACAAGCCCCTTCCTCCCCCTCCTCCCCTTACCTTACCTTACCTTCTGCCTTCCACTTTGCAGGGCTGGAGTCTGTACTTGGGCCCCAGAAGTCCCCGGACTCCGAATCTGGAGCTAGGCCACACGGCGCAACACCGAGCTGAGCAATTTTAAAGTCCTGGGCTGTGATGTCACGTCACGCCTGGGCGTCTCCCCACTCACCTGTAAATGCCGTGCATGGCAGCAGCAGCCGCCAGCAGCGCGTGCTGGCAAGGGGGAGCCGGACTGAAAGCTGTGCACGGCAGGGACGGGACGGGGCTGGGGGGAACGCTCTGGGGCCAGGGTGGGAGGACACACGGAGGGGCCAGCAGATGGGGGCTGGGGCCCTTTCCAGGCAGGGCCAGGGGAGAGACCCAGCTCCAAATATTGGTGGAGCAGGGCCCCCGGCTCTGAATATTGCTGGAGCATGGACACCACGAGCCCATATAACTCGCCTCCCATGCTTCCATGGGCTTTGGATCAAACCTGTAATGATTTACTTCCTGTATATTGCAGTTGGGATGCTTTTGAACTGGTGATAAGGCCTAATCTACATTTGAAAGTTTTATCATTATAACTGTTGTGGATAGATGTGAGGTTTCTTTGTCTTTTCAACTGATAATACACTAGTAAAAGCCTAAATAGGTTATTCTGGTATAAAGATGACTTATACCACTGTAGTTATTCCTCTTCCCTTTATGCACTGGTATAAAGCACCTGGACATTGAAATAATTGCCCATATTAGGTGGGTTTCTACCTCTTTTAAGTGGTATACCCAAAGCAGTAAAACATTTTAGTGTAGACAAGCCCTCTGACAGTCTGCTACAATATTTTGCCTGCACTTACACTTCTGAACATTGCCATATTGAAATACAATACCAGCCCTGAAAACAATACTTTCAAGAATAACTGTACTATGGGAATGTGTTGAAGATGAATGGTGTGAAGATTATACACCTAGGAAGAGTGCCTAGGGATAAAGCATAGGGTTTTGTAAGGATATTTGGAGATTCAATAACTGTGGTAAAAAGGGCTGTTTTAACTCAATTCTATAACCATTCTCTTATCAACCAATCATGAGTGTGCTGAATAATAATTCATACTTTAAAATAGACTCTACATAAGAAAATTGGTATAAAGGAACGGACACAACAATTACAGCTTTGCAAGCATGCAAGATTTCTGTCACTTAAGTGATGAAATTGTTAGAGGTTTCTGCATTTAAAAGTTGGCATACATGTTATATCTTTATTCATTTAAGTATCCATCAGCGGTTGATAGATTTCAAAGTGACACTTATCTAGACTCCTATTGATCACATTCTTTTCACAGCTGTTGTTTGAATTTCCTTTACAGATTTTATTAAATTTATATGAATGTTGAATCTGTGTCAAATGTGACCTGAGAGTGACCCTAAACATATTGAAAATGAAAACCATTTCCCAGTTTTCAGTATTAGGTTTTAGCCAGTTCCTTCAACAAGAACTGAGTTTGGGGCTTTTTGTTGTCAGGGGTTCCATTTTGGGGGGTTGTTTTTAGAATTTAAAAAATCATATTTCTAAGTGTCATACATGATGAAAAGAGCACACAATGCCAAGAATAAACAGAAGGCATCTTGCTTATTAATTTTTTTCAATATATTTTTCAAGTGCTTCTGTATTTTAGAGGGTACAACCTCAGCTGCTTCAGTCTTATTAGTTTCAGTAGACCTATACTGCTTTATACCAGTTAAGGATCTGGCTAATAGGTTTTAAATAAACTAGTGGACTGCAGAGGGATACTACAGAAGCAGCCTTAAGTAAATAATGGAAATTTGTTCTGAAGCTAGAGCTTTCTAGAAGGTTTTTATTTTATTATTATTATCATTATTATTATGATTATGTATTATTATTTACAGTTCAGCTGGGAGAACATGGATTTGTACAATTCCTTTTGTGTTTTTTTGTTATCTTCAAGATATTCATTCTTTAGCGAGATATTTACAAATGTAGTGCTACGTGTCTGGTTTGTGACAGAGATACATTAAATACTAAGTTACCAGAAAACAGCGTAATGAATAGGGGAAATGTGTGCTTGTAATTTACTTCAGACTTGCAACTTTTCAGGGGCTTTTGGCCTTAGGGGGGAAATGTAATCACATTTACAATATGCCTGTGTAATAAGGGAAGAAAAAGTTTTCAGATTTAATCTATACAATCCATCCAAAACTAAACATTTATATAGAGCCTTTCATATGATGTCTTGGAGCAATGGTTAGAATAATGTACATCAAAACACTTGACTACCATTGAGAAACTTTAGTCTGGTGATGAAATCCCCCGTCCCAGAAAAACCTCAATCCCAATATTCTACCTTATGTGAGTTCTCATAAAAGTTATGTATCAACAGATCTCCCAGAACTTCTTGACTTTTTGCTTTCTCTCTCTCTCTCTCTCTCTCTCACACACACACACACACACACACACACACACACACACATTCTGTATGTGTATCATATATACAGAGAGGGGGAAGAATAGGATCCGTTTCCAATCTTGATCAGTAAAATGTGGTGGCGATGTTATTTATTAGTATTATGATAGCACCTTGAGGCCCCAGCCAACATCTGGATTCCCTTCTCTTGGGCATGTAATAAGAGACAGTCCTTGCCCTGAAGACCATAGATTCTTAGGACCTGTCTACACAGAGAAAATGACCAGCATAGCTCTAGCAGAGTTGTATTCTGATGTGCTGCTGTAACTTGCCACCTGGACATGCTGTTCCAGAATAAAAGGGTCCTTAGTCTAGACAATCTACTTAAAACCACACATTCACAGAGAACCTTTTGCATGATGTCTTGGAGCAATGGACAGAATAATGCACATCAAAGCACTTGACTAGTATTAAGCATTTGAGTGTTTACATGGAGAATTAGAACAATGTAGTTAAAGCAGTATTTCACTATTGCTATGGTGGTCTACTTCCCCGTAGAGAGACCCCTTTAGTAACAAGACAAAGCAGAAGATGAAGAAAGTTCAGAGAGTTTGTGACTTAAGTTCACCCAGTAATTCTATAAGGGTATGTCTACACTACAGTGTTATTTTGAAATATCTTATTTCAAAATAGTTAATTCGAAATAAGTTATTTCAAAATAATGCATCTACACACAAAATGCATTTAAAAATAGCGTTTTGCTATTTTGAAATAGTGTGTGCACACTGAGTGGACACTGAATCACATTTAAGGCCGGCCAGAATCAGGTCAGGAGTTACTTTGTGTGGCTGCTGCCTGAGCCTATCTGAGGCCTGTGCTTAAAGGGACTCCTCCCCCTCTCTCCCCAGACAGCCGGTTCTCAGCTTTCCCTGCTTGCTTGCCTACCTTGATGAGGGACAGCAAAGCATTTGTGTCTCTGCGTGCTCTGATTGCCCTCACTCGGGACACCACAGCACTCTGCAACATGGAGCCAGAGCTGCCCCTGGACACTGGTGCTTTTTGTGGATGCATTGCTATGAGCCTGGCTGCACTTTCTGCAGGCTGCCATCCGGAAGGTCCATCGGGGGGCTGTCAGTATCCAGGAGGCCCTGCGGGAGAGCTTCCACCTTGAGGAGCACTCAGAGCCTCCCTGGTCTGCCCCACTGGGGGCTTGTGCCTCATTCCTCCCTCACGTCCTTCCACTTACCCCTCCCTAACCCCCCTTCCTGATGTCAAATAAAATACACGTATTTTCATGAACACAAACTCTCTTTATTTAACAAAACTGGGGGGGAGGGAATGAAACTCTGGTGAGACTGGGAAAAGGAGGCAGGAGAGGGGAAGAGAGAGGGTGGAAGAGGGAGGGGAAACCTGGGAGGAGGGAGCTGGAAGGGGGAAGCAAGGGGAAGAAGGGAGAGGGGAAGCTCAGGGCTCAGGGTTGGGGGTCTCTCCGGACCAACTTGATTTTCATGCAAACCTGCTCCTGGGTTCCCATGTGGCCTTTGGTGGCCAGGCTGGCAGCTATCCTGACATAGATGGCCATGTTCCTCTGTCTAGTGCAGAGATCATGGACGTTGGGGGCATCCCCCCCAAACCTGAATAAGGTCCATGAACTCCACCCTGGACCAGGAAGGCACCCACCCTCTCCGGGTCCCGGCAGGCTTCTGGGAGCTGGCAGACTGCTCCTGGGGAGCGGTGGAGGGCTGGCTGCCAGTGGCTTGCTGGCTCATGTTTTGGGGCCACTGGGTCAGAGGCAGTGACTGCTGGCTCTGGGCTGGCAGGCTCGGAGCTGGCGCAGGCACTGCGGCCAGAGTCAACCCCTTTAAGGGCTCCGGGGGAGGTGGGAGGGAGAGGAGTGTTCTTGGTTGCGGCTGGAGAGGCCACCAGGGCACCCTGGGAAGGCTGGATGCCCCCTATTTTGAAATAAGTGTCTACACAGCACTTATTTCAAAATAGCTATTTCGAATTTGTCATTATTCCTCGTGGAATGAGGTTTACCAAATTCAAAATAAGCACTCCGCTATTTTGAATTAATTTCGAAATAGCGGTTTGGCTGTGTAGATGTTAGTAACGTTATTTCAGAATAACGGCTGTTATTTCAAAATAACTTTGCTGTGTGTAGACATACCCTAACTGAACCATGTATTTGACCAATATTTTCTGAATTCCAGCCCAGTGCCTTAACAAGACCATCCTATTTCATGTCAGGGTCTGATTCAGCAAAGCATCTTAAGCACGTGCTCAAGACCGTGCTAATCAAAAATGTACTCAAGATTGTCTCTTCAATGGGACTTAAGTATATGCTGAACTTTAAGCACATGTACTTAAATGCTTTGCTGAATCAGGGTGTAAATTTAGATTTGTGAATTTTGTTTAATCCATTGCAAAAATCTCTGTGAAGTCATGGAGGACGCAGCCCAGAGCAATGGAACTGTATTTTTGTCCTCTCCCTTTGGGCTATCTTGGAGTTCCTGGCATGTAACAGGGACTGCCAAGAAGTTTCACATGACCACAAGATTTGGGAGTTTCTTATATCCTTTACCCATTATGCAACTCCAAACAGCTGGGCAAAAATCTGCCCCACAGCTGAGGAACAATGACAATATATGAATCAAAATTACTGTTATATATAATTCCTATGGCCAAAGAATGTTGGGCACTGTATATAATATATCAAAAAACAATCCTAGCCTCCAAAAACTTGCCATCTCTTGGGTATCCCAAAGCTTGAGGAGTTTTCACACCAAAAGCAGGTGAAATGAGAAAACATAAACATAACATAAAAGGAGAGAGCAAACCTAAGGTTTCTCTGGAGCATTTCCAATGGACAGTCAGGTATCTATGGGAACTAACATAGCTCAGAAATGGACTGGTAAGAACTGATTGCAAATCACAACACTGGAAAAATGAAGCAGCACCAATGTAAATTCTGCAGTACAAGTGAGAGATTCGAATGCGTCTTTGTGAAGAAACAACCAGCAGAATTTTGCACAACTGGAGGGTGTTGCATTTGCCCAGAGGGTAAACAAGCCAGTTGAGAGAGAATTACAGTAGCCTAGTTGGAAAAAATTCCAGCTGAGATGTTTGCTGCTCTTGGCATTTTAAGTTCATTGGAAATGCTTCATACATCACCAGCAAATAATGACAGGAATGGAAAACAAGATCTTGTTATGAAGACTTGTTAATGATTTTGTTGCTGTTGAAATAACAGGGGAGAAACTGATTTTTTTTAATAAGTAACAACAGCAAAGTTGGACAGACTGAAAGAAAAATGAAAAACCAACAACTGGAATTAATCAAAAAAGCTATAACTTTACAGGCAATATTTTTCCCTCTGTGCATTAAGCAAATGTGCTTTGAAGAACTGATGGTAATAGAGACTGAGATTCTGAGGTCAAGTCTCAGTGAGGAATGGGGTGTTGGTATGGTAGTCCAGGGGGATGCCTGGCATTAGGACCAATATTGAGAGAACCCCCACATTCTCAGAACCCTCTGACGATGTGAACAACTTCATCTTATTCACTAGTTAAGACAAAGCACTCTGTATTTCATTTGTCCACCCAGAATGAAGCTAAATCTACAAAGGCACTTAGGTGTTGTTATGCACTGAACAGTTGCACTTTTAAGGGGCTTGCAACCCAGTGCAAGTCACAGCCTTGAGTTAGGTTCCTAAGTTCTTTATACAATGCATGGGAGGAGAGAGGCACATAAAAATGGGATCCACAAAAGCCAACCAGCTGCGTGGAGGTTCCTTACCTCTCGAATGTCCTAACCACTGGACTAGAGTCATTCTCACGGTCTTGACCCATACATATTTAATAGCTTATACACAGTGGAACAGCATCAGCAAGAGAGAGAGAGAGAGATTCAGAGTCCAGAGATTTAGGGCATTCACTTGAGAGATGGGAAAACCTATTTAACATTATCAATGACTCGTAAGAAAACATAAAATCATCACTGATATAAGTCTGAAGATGACCCAGAATTAGGAAGTGGTAAATAATAATGAGGACAGGCCATTGATTCACAGTGATCTAGGCACAATTTCATAATTAGTGTCTTAGAAGCATTGCAATATTTCTAAATGTCTCTCATCAGTTTTTTTTCTTTTGGTTTTGAGACATAGAAGAGTTAGTAAATAATGACTGGTGATCTGAGAGCACTTCTTTGACATAGTGCAGTATAGATGCATCCTTAGACTGTTATTTCAGAATAACTAGTCCGAAACATTGTTATATTCCGAAATAACAATGAGAGCATCTACACAGCAATTCTGTTATTTTGAAATAGTATCAAAATAACGGGCAGCTTATTCAGACTTCTGTAAACATCATACCACGAGGAATAACTCCTCTTCTGAAATAGCTATTCCGAAATAGCTGCAGTGTGGATGCTCCACTGCTGCTATTTCACCAGGGCCATTCTAAGTAATTTCTCCCCAGTGCTTCCTGGGGCTCTGAATCGAGGAAGCGTGTCCACATTAGGGGAGGCTGAGGCTGCCTTGGACAAATTTTGAGGCTTCCCGGTAGTGTGGACGCTCTATTTCAAAATAAGCTATTTTGGAGTATTTCTTCCAGAATAGCTTATTCAAGTATGCAGTGTAGACGTACCCTAACATGATTTAAATTTACAAAGTGAAATTGTTCAGACATGCTGAACAGATGGGCTTTTTAAATTTTAAATAAATCAGCTGAAAAAAAGCTACTTCCTGTGTCCAGTACAAGTTTATCTTACTCATGATTGACAATAATGCATCACAAAGAAAGAATAATAGTTTCTCTGAAGGAGTATAAGTAAAAAATGCTCATCAACATTTTAATTTTTGAAGACTGAAAAATAAGAGAAATTGTGATTGGCAGCCTCATATATATGAGGCCTCAGAGCTCAGAAGTAGCTCTATCTATCTATCTATCTATCTATCTATCTATCTATCTATCTAACTACTTGGACCATAAATAGATGCAGCACCACTGAAATGTAGCTACTTCTGGGGTGGAGAGTCACAATCACCAGGCAGTCAACACAGACTAACAGTAATAGCAGGGGAAATTTTGGATTAGACACTATCAAATGCCTACTGTAAGTAAAATGCCTTGAACTGTTTAAAAATTACGCTTTGTATCTATTCTTCATTGCCATTAAAAATCTTTTAACAGAATAATTTCAGGAACCAACTAGAGAGAGAAACTGTGGAACTGGCCTTCATATGCAAATTTGATACATTTAGCCACGGACTGAACAAAGATATCTCTTGGATGGGCCATTATATTCAATGCCCAAATGATATGAAAAGCTAAGTATCGGGCACTTACAGCTCACTCTATTAGCCTCATTTAGCATGGACACTTTAATTAACAGGTTTTTTTCCTCCTCCCCCTCTCTTTCTGCTTTATATTTGACTTCTTTGTCATCTGAAGAAGTGGGCTTTGCCCATGAAAGCTCATGATTCTATCTATATTTTTGTTAGTTTCTCAAGTGCTACAGGACCACTCATTATTTATAAGCTTTTTTTTAAGTTACAGACTAACATGACTACCCCCTATGAGCCTCTCTGGTAGGTTTCACAATATATTATCCCCCTAATATTCTACTTAAGCATAATGTTCCTGATTGTATCTTATTTCCTGTTTTGGGGGCTAGACAGCACATTGTCACTAGGCATAAATCTACATGAATTTTTAATGAACAAGATATGTTTATATACTGTATTTAGGAAACATCTAATATATTTAGAACATTAATTTCTGAGTCCTACAAGCTAATGACATCTAACTTTCTTGCTGTGAAATAGTCTCAGAAATGGGAACAGACTTGAACCCCAATATTATAAACACTTTATTCAATGCATGTTTTGCTGGCTTCAGTCGTATCTGTCTACGCCCTGACATTTGGGAAATTTGACTCATATTATTGCACAGAGTATTTGTTCCCCTTCAATTGGGTTAAATATGGGTTGCATATTCTCCTATGTATAATAAATGTCACAATGCTTGTGGGTGGTTTTTCCACTGTATGTGGTCCTGTGCACTTATTGCCAAGTTTTGTCTGCACAGACAGGATTTTTGGACAGGATTACTGGGTGGAGACTGGGTGATCACTCTCCTTTGTTGCACATATCATAAGATCAGTTCTAGCATGTTCAGTTTAGTAAAGCCACAGGAAAGGTAATCTCACTGGTACGTAGTGTAGCTAGAAAACCTTTCAAATTAGTGTGACATATTTTTTCACCTCTGAAATTGTACTTCTCTTACTAACCTCAAGTGTTGTTGATAGAAATACTACACATCGTGGTTCTAGACTAACTGAACTATTACATTACTAGGAGGAGGCTTATTATCAAAAATGCACATGTGTCTGACCACCAGTGAGTATGGGCCAGTAAAATAACTCAATTACTTATAGTCTGAGATGTTGTTTTGCATCCAAACTGACACTCTCAGTGATTTTAGGGCTTCATTCTACTTTGCTCATATAAATTATGTTCAAATAAGCAAAGTGGCTCTCCTCCTTATCCATGCATACAAAAATGGCATTGATAATTCCATAATCCTATTGTAAGGTGTGATATCTACCATAATCTTTGGAGTGTAAACTTCCAAAAATAATCATAACAAAAAGATATTCCTACATACTACTGATCATGCACAGTTAAGTTCTCTAAATGATTGTTGAAAGGTTAAAAATACTGTTACTCTGTTTTCTTCTGGTTAGGTTCTAATGCCACTCTTGTCACTGTGGCATCTGATAAATATATATGTCCATAATGAATGCAGATCTACCTAGTTGCCTAAATTTCAATAACAAGAAATCAGGTATATGCATAGTCTGAAGAGGATTTTATTTCTTGCAAAATAAAGCACAATAAAATGTAATGTTCCCTGTATGTGGGGTTTTCCCCTTAAAGACATTACTATAGGGATGAGTAGAGATCTCAAGAGTTAGTGTTATAAAGTACTCTATATGTAATAAAGTGTACTGAGTATAAAATTCTGTGGTCCTTGCCAGTCCATCCTATGAATTTCATACACACAAAAATATATAGTATGTACCACACTCACCTAAAAGCAACACAGAGATTCTACAATGTTATGATTCCCCCATGAAAAGCAGGATATTCACAGGACTCCTCACACACACACACACACACACACACACTCTCTCTCTCTCTCTCTCTCTCTCTCTCTCTCTCTCAAAAAAGAGGCATGGTTACATTGACAGTTGCTATGCCATATGCTACACTTGTCAGAAATGCCAGTGACAAAACATGCAAGGGAATTGTGGTATCATAGTTGCCTCAAATGTTTTAAAAAGTTGAATAGATGGAGGCTTTTTGTTGTCGTGATAGCGGTTTTTTGTTTGTTTTGCACTCTGCATTCAGGGTTTGCTGATACCAGATGACAGGAACTAACCAAGGACAGGTAAACAGAGAAACTTTAGTGTATTTGCTGGCTTCTTCATTTACTTTTTCTGCCAGCTATAGGAGAATCCATTGTGATGTCTATGCTAAAGGACCTTAACTGTGATTCTTTGTTCTTACAGTGCTGATGTTTCCATTTCCTCTGATCTTGTCTTTGATTTGTACATCTTGCTGTTTAATCTAGGGGAAATAAAGTCTGCTGCAGAAGTGTTCATTAAAAGTTTTGTGCATGCACACCTCTGCACCTGTGATGGGTGGTTTTCAGAAGTGGCTGAAAATGTATTCCACTGTGTTGGATTGTATCGTATTATGTTGCACTTGCTGTTGCATTTTCATGATTATGTGTTTGCAAAACAATCTTTGAAAAAACCCATCCAGACAGCATGCTGCATTTTTTTAACAGGCATTGAGAGAACTCCATGAGACTTAGAGGTTCTGTTTGAATAAGCCTTAGTAATGCATCTGTGTTTAGATGTGACTATTTTTGTTTCTAGCTCCTGTGTCTCATCTCACCCTGAAGTCCATTTTTCCCAAAAAATGTTCCTGCCCTATGCTTCCTTCAGTGCCTACCCAAATAATCCCCCATATCAGGGCCTCTTAAGCTCTCTTTGCTCTCAATTCCTTAATGCATATTCTGTTTCACTTTTCTATGTATCTTCACTTCTCAAAAACAGCATAAACAGAATGACACTTAACTGCATAACATCATGGAAGAATGAGCAGCCAAAGGCCTTCCTTGTAGTAAGCCTTGGTGAAAGGTCTGTACATTTTTACCCTTTATATGTTTTGACTAACATTTACTAAGTCACCACACAGCCATGAAATACTGGCAATGAGAAAGAGGATTTATTAGGTACCAGCAATGATCTCAGTTGCAGGTAATCAGAAAACAGAGCAGTTATAGTTCCCTTGCTATTAAAAAGCTGGACATAGCAAATGAGTGGTGGAAGGAAGGTCAGCAACTTAAGTGCAGGAATAATGGGAGAATACATAAAGTAGAAACAAGGGCCCACTTTCCAGATTCCAGATGTAAACTTATTTCAAAAATCCTATCATAGACACTGGTTCCTAGATAACCACCCTACTTTCACAAATCACAAAAAAGTGAATTGCAATTATAGTGACTTTGTTTTGATTTTTTATTTGTATTGGTTTCTCTAATATATCCCTGTGATCATTATAAAAACTGAGTTATTGTTTAAATTGAAAAAATGGTCTTTGGAGGCTTCTCATTTCAAATCTATATGCCTTGCACTTTTGAAACTACCAAACTATTCTCTTAACTTGAAATCATCACAAAAAAACTTCACCGGGATCTATTAACAGTTAGTCATGTAATTATAATGAGCTGCTCAGCTAAGGAGTCATGATTGGTGTCTCTGCGATATTGGTTAGTCACTAGAAACTCAGCCTGCTGATGTCAGAATGTTGGCAAAGGATGTATTTATGAACAAAGAATTTGACATATTTTTCCTTGAATATATATGTGTCGGGGGAAGTTTAGTACCTTGTAGTCACTAAATGTTTAGCACTGGAAAATCTCAGTTGCTGGGTCCAATAGATGACTCATAATGCTGTGAAAATATTGCTGCTGAATTAGCCTTCACAGTTAATAAAGCTAGATGTAGCCCTTGTGAAACAGTGTCATACAAATAAAGGTCCACACCTCATAAAAATATATATCCTCCATCGTCAGTGTGATGCTGTCCTTGAGACTAAAATCTTTTGTGTGTTGTTAGCAGACAGGGTGTAACAAAAGTGAATATAATAGTTAAAATAATTGGATCCCAAACAATCTCTTATTGTGGTGAATACTCTCAAATGGAAGCTAATCATGAGGATAAATGTCAATATATCCATACATAATTAGTTCTTTTTATGGTCCTTGATGCAAAGCATCAAAGTCAAACACTACATAATGGCCCAATCTTGTCAATCCCTGAGTACCTCAACACCCATTCTTTTCAGACATGTCAATGAGAGTTGAAGGTAGTGGGCAGCATCTTATAGGATGAATGCCAAGGGTATCAATGCAAGGACTTCACTTAGCAGATTGTGATGTTACTGTCATATGAAAAGTGTTTGTCAAACATATTAGAAGCATTTATAGAGTAAAAGACTAATAGCTGAGGAAGGGTGATGGAAAGGAACACAATTAGGGTGATGAATGTAATATATATTGTTAGTTCCTCCCTCCCACTTTCTTTCTATGTGCAGAAATGGCCACTGTTTCTCTCTCCTACCTGGCAATGATTAGCTGGCTAATTTCCCATAGGCATCACAACAGAAGTATGTCTCAAGAAACTCTTTGAATGAGGAGTGCATGAGAATGGTAAACCATGCCTGGGGAACTGAGTAGAAAATTACATGAATGGGGCAGTAAAACAGGCATTGTTAGCCAAGCAAAGAAGGCAGGAATGGCATAAAAAGAGATGAGGGTGAAAAGTGGAGTGAAGGGTGATGAGTTCTACGTCACTGAAACTGAGTAAGTAGAAAGCAGAGCAGAGTGATGCAGTGATGGAAAAGCCAGGATTAGTGTAGGACAGTGAGGATGGAGAGCTGTGGGGAAAGTAAGCAATGTCAAAGAAGAAGTGGTGGTTGAAGACAGTGAATTTGCAAGCATTTAGTGCAGGGGTGGGCAATAATTTTGATAATTTTTGATGGGGAGGTCCACTCCAAGAATTTGGAAAGTGGTCAAGAGCCACACTCTTCCATATTAATAGAGGGGATGCAGGATCTGGGATGGAGGTTGGGGGGGGGGGAAGGAATTTGCAGTAAGAGATTGGGGTGCAGGAGAGGATGTGGGGTCTGGGAGAGAGTTTGGGTGAAGGAGGCAGTTGTGATCTAGGTTAGGGGACTAAGGTGTGGGGGGTTGGCTTGTGGCCTTGAGCAAGAGGGGGTTGTGACCTGGGGAAGGGGACTAGGGTGAAGGAGTGGAGTGGAGAGGGTTAGGCTGTGACCTAGGGCAGGAGGGGTTGTGACTTGGGCAAGGGGGCTGGAGTGCAGGGGTTTGGGTTGTGACCTGGTTGTGATTTGGGGTGCAGGATCTGGGAGAGGATATGGAAACAGGAGTGGGGCAGAGGGATTTGGGTATGTGGTGTAGGGGGGCAAAGGGTTGGGGTGCCAGAGGCAGGCTCTGGGTGGGAGACTTACCTGCTTGACTCCTAGCCAGCGGCCTTCTCAAGCAGACTCCCTACCTGCCCTGCCCTGCCCTGCCCTGCCCCAGTTCCAAGAGCCATGTGATTTTTGAATAGCTACGAGCCTGAGGGAGGAGGAGGGTGCTTCCTAAGCTGCCTGTTGACTACAGGTAATTTCCATTGGCTGAAAACAGGCCAATGGGAGTGTTCTGGGGGTGAGAGCAGTGTGTGAACTCTTTCCTCCCTTCCCCGGGCTCACAGCTGTTCAAACAGAACCCTACAATGGCTGCATTTCTCAGCAGCATGTGGGAGGCAGGCAGGGAGTCTGCCTGAGGCTCCCTGCTGCATGCGCAGGCCGGATCTGGCAGCTTGGCAGGCTGGATCCAGCCTGCAGAAGGTATTTTGGCCAGGCCTGATCTAGTGAGTTGCTGATGTGGTGACTGATGGTTGATCCAGGGTTGAAAGTCAAATGAAGAGGTGAAAGTGAAGAAAGGGGACGTTAAGGGGGTATCAACGTGTAAGCTGAAATCACGGGGTCTAGTAACTGTGAGAGAATGGAACAGGGGAAGCCAGGAATGTGTCAGAGAGGAAGTTAATGGTGAGGGAGCCAGACAGATAATATTTATATGAAGATAAAAATGAAAGAAGTAGCAGGGAGAGATTGTAAACTGCAGGAATCAGAGAGGAGTCTCACTCTACCACTGCTTCCTTTCCAGGCATGGCTGCAGGAAGAGAGACCACCATGAGACAGTGCAGCTTCAGCACACTAAATAGAATGGAAAGAATAGGATATGTAATTGAATTTGTACAAGGCCAGATTCCAGATGGCGCAACATCACCTCACTGATATTTTCCACCATTTTCTACAAGCTGAAGAGCTTTAATCCAGCCCCAGTATGAAATCACAGCAGTAGAGCAACAGCTTCTGGGGATATAGTGCCAGCTTATCTTCTGCTTCATCCCCAATCAGACACAGAGGGGTTGGGAAGATGATGTGTTGCTAGGATGCCCCTTACTCTATCAATCCCTGACTACCACTGGTGGTGGATGGTAGCAGGAATCAAACAGCTTTAATTCCAGGGCTCAAAAAGGAAAATAGCAATGCCAGGATTGGAGTTCAAAGGCCAGCTTCACTCCATGGTCCTAAGTGTGCTCTCCACGTGCAATAAGAATCTTACTGGGCCACTATTCTCAAACATTGGATTTTGTAAATTGTCTTAGTATTTATACAAGCCACTAGACCGAGACAAATATGAAGTTTAAAATAAAAGCCACTGATTTATTAACCATTAAAAAGATTTTGAAAAATTAAACTTTATTTATATAGCGTCAAACTGTAGGCTGCATTCGCACAAAAATACATGTAATACAAAAC